>OX465598.1:57500000-60000000 GCA_950022295.1 Bromus sterilis | reverse complement strand
CCAAAGCAACAGACAACTGCATTAAAAAAGCACTTTGCGTAAAGTAAACAATCCTTGTGACCGTGGTCACAAGCACCGTTGTTTTCCCCCTTGTGGCAACAGCACATCCCCTAGACTCATGTTTCTGCCACTCAAGCGTGTCATCGGGGGGGGGCATGAACCCACAATCTAGCACAACGTTCCCTCTTGAAGTCACTACCTACTACTTGGCCAAAGCAATAAACAGCAACGGAGAACATGCAAGAATTACTTAGGAACAAAAATACAATAGATAAGAACCAAATATATTACTCTATCACATTCTGAACATAATCTCATAATCCGTCAGATCCTATCAAACTCAACATAGCAATAGCAGAAATATTACAAAGGTGCCTCGATCATGTAGGGCAGCTCACGAGGTCTAAACAATGAAGATCAAAGAGGGGAGGAGAACATCACATAGCTACTGATCTCGGACCCATGGTCCAAGGAAAACTACTCACGAGACATCCGGGGAGCATCCATGGTGGAGAGGAGACTCCCGGAGGTCAATCCTCCCTCCGGCAGGGTGCTGGGAAGAGGTCTTCTGGTGCTCCCGATCTCGGAGGCGCGACGGCGGCGGAAGAGAGGCGAGTTTGCGGAATAGGGTTCTTCCTCTGGAGTTTTCCCGTGACGGAGACTAAATAGGCGAAGGGGGGCAGCCAGGGGTGGGCCAGGGGCCCCAGGCGCCCCCCTGGCACGGCCAGGGGTGGGGCCGCGCCGGGTGGCCGCCTGGGCCCTTCGTGGCTCCCCTCTGGCCCCACCAGGGCTCTTCGCGAAGCTTCCTTCACGCTGATTTTTTATCTGAATTTTCCCGAATTTTTCTGGCACTTTTTATATGGGGGAAAACTGAAATAGAAAAACAGCAGAAAACGGGAACTGGCACTGGGGTGCACTGAGTTAATAGGTTAGTCCAATTATGATCAGAAATGTATGAAAGTGTATCTAGATCATAGCAATATCACACAAAACATGCATGGAGCAAGCAGAAATTATAGATACGTTTTGGACGTATCAACATCCCCAAGCTTAATTCCTGCTCGTCCTCGAGTAGGTAAATGATAACAAGCATAATTTCTGTGGTGACATGCTAGCAACCATAAAAGAACTTTGAAAAGTAAAGCAATCAAGGTTAGAGATTCAATTAAAGTCATAACATGCAAGAGTCTATATTAGCATTGAAACAAGTAACAAAAGAACATTAGGTGCAAGAGCTCTTGCTGTCCGTGACTCGAATGTCTCCAAATGGTGTTTGCGTGCAAGAAAGGGAATAGGGAATATGAGAAAAAGTATTTTTGTGTTGAGAACTCAATCTACTAAAGTTCCACACTTGGTCTTCTTTGGAATCTTATCTTGACTCGTCCCCAGACCACTAGCCAGGTACAAGTCAATTTGATCCACTCCTTTTCGATATTTTGAGCACTCATGCAATGGATGAGCGTAAGCACGAGAGTTGACACTTAGGATGGCAAAGAGAGAAATAAGGTGGAGGAGGAAGACAAAAAGGATGAGAAATGCTCACATCAATGAGGACAATCATAGGCAAGAGATGCCAAATGATAGATATGATGTGAGGAGTAGGGATTGCCATGCAACGGATGCACATACGAGCTAAGAAGCTCTCCAAACTATATGCATGAAGATCATCTCTATGGAGTACAAGGATATAAAGGGATTACTAGTGTGGATCTCTCAAAAAGGATAGTAGTGTTGCCCCTTTATTTCTTTTTCCCTTTTTTCTATTTTTTGTATTTTCTTGTGGCCTCAATGGCTCTTTCTATTTAACTCTCATTTGTCCTCTTTGGGATCTTTTGATGTGTCCACTTTGGGATCTTTTCCTCACTTAAGGGCAACACTCTATTTTACAAGAAGGTAAAGGAGATCTTTCACACTTTACAAGGTACTCAAAACATAAAGAAGATGTAACTAACATGATGTATGGAATGTATGCCTCTGCCAGTGTAGCAGGAACATGTATGACATGAAGATCAAGTCATAAAGAGATGGAAGTTGCATGGCAATGTAACTCGGAAAGGCTATGGAAATGCCTTGATAGGTAGGTATGGTGGCTGTTCTGAGGAAAGATAAAGGGAGGCTTATCATGACAGAGCGTATCATGCCAAGGGTTTGGATGTACCGGCGAAGGTGGACACCAACTCTCGGAGTGAGAAGAAGGCAATGCACGGCACAGGAGAGGCTAGCAAAATATGGGAAGTTGGAAGTGTCAACTCTCAATACTTACATTAGTCCGAAGAACTCATGCACTTATTATCGGTAACTCTCAATCTAATGAGGAGGTTCACAAAGAGACAAGTACCCCGAGGAGGAGTGTATGGGGGTTTGGTTATCCTTGCGCATCCTCGACTCATGGTACGTGAGTGTACTCTAATATTCGACCCCTCAGAAGAGTAGTGATCCATCTAGTAGCTAGAGTTCTCAACTAGTTTTGTAGGTTTTGAAAATAAACACGGAATGCCCAAAATACGACACCTATCACTAATAGGCAAGAGCTCTTGACACCAAAATTTCAAACATTACTCACAACAATACCTCAAAACTATTGCAAGCTACTACTAAAATTAAATAGCAACCTCAATTACCTACTTTCAAGACAAGACACAACTCAGTGCAACAACCAACTCTCTTTAACAAGATAAACATGAAAACTAAAAAGAGTTGCAGCAACAAAATAAGCAAAATCCAAGGCCCTTGCTAAAGACAAACTAAGCCTAAAACTAAACATGGCAGTAGCTATGAAAAGATAAAGAACACACAACAGCAAAAAGATAGGCAGGAAAAATCCTATGATGTGTTCTAAATTTTGAAAGTGGAGCGTGTTTCTCTCCCACATAAAGTAACAAAGGATCTAACTTTTTATGAACAGCAAGAAAAGCTAAAGAAAACTAAAAACAAAACCTAAGAGTGAGACGCTCCAAGCATAGCACATAACGCATGAAGTGATAAAATATAGTGAGACGAAGGACGAACTGATGATTTCTTGATGGAGAAGGGGATGCACGGGGTCATCCCCAAGCTTAGACGCTTGAGTCTCCTTGAATATTTATTGGGGATGCATGGGGGCATCCCCAAGCTTGAGCGCTTGACACTCCCGGATCTTCTTTCATCATCTTCCAACGCACACTTGAAAACTCCCTTCATACATAACTCATCATAAGCTGATTAGAGAGGTTAGTACCCTTAATAAATTATTTTTCCCACTGGATATAAAGATAATCTTGAAGAGCTACTGTTTCTCACGAGTGCCAAAAAGTTTTTTCAAATAAAAAGCAAGCTTAAGGTTTTCAAAAGTTAGGAGAGACAAAACGTGGCAGAAACTGTGAAAAACAGAACAGCAGATAGTAAAGAATTTTTGAGGGGCACTTCTGCAACTAAAATCAAAAAACTCAGAACATACGGAAGTTTCGTAATTGTATAGAGCATACTGTGTAAAAAATTCAGCTCAAAAAGATGAACTGGGATTTTTCTAGAATTTTGTCTGGTCACGAGGACAGAATCTGTTTTCTGGACAGCATGTCACAACTTTTACTTCCCTTGCCGTAAGAGGCTGAAACTTGGAACAAAGCTGAAAAATAAAGATACAATGATGTTGCTACAGTAGTACAAATCATCAAGACACAACAAAAGAAAAAAGAAAAACCTAAATTCGTTGTGGGCTGCCTCCCGAAAGCGCTTCTTTAAAGCCATTAGCTAGGCATGATGCAAAAAGAAGAATCAAGTTTTATCAATAGAAAGAGAATAACTAGCCCGTGTAACGGACTCAAAAGGTAACTTGATTTTCTTTCTAGGGAAGTGTTCCATCCCCTTTTTGAATGGGAATTGGAATTTTATATTCCCCTCTTTCATGTCAATAACCGCACCAACGGTGCAAAGAAAAGGACGTCCCAAAATAATTGGACATAAAGGTTCACACTCTATATCCATAACAATAAAATCAACGGGAACATAGTTGTCATTGACAATGAGAAGAACATCGTTGATCTTCCCCAAAGGTTTCTTTATGGAAGAATCAACAAGACGAACACCAAAAGAACAAGGCTCAAAAGGCTTCAATTCAAACATATCAAATATTCTTTTGGGCATAACGGAGGTACTAGCTCCAACATCACATAAAGCATAGCAAGAGAAGTTATTTAATTTAATTTTGATCATAGGGTCCCAACCATCATCTAGCTTCCTAGGTATGGAGGCTTCTACTCTAAGATTTTCCTCCCTAGCTTTGATAAGAGCATTTGTGATATGCTCCGTGAAGGCAAGATTAAGTGTGCTAGTGTGGGGGTCTCTAGACATTTTGTGTAGCAAGGTAATAACTTCTGAGAGGGTGCAACTATCAAAATCAATATCACTACTATCAAAGGTGGTAGTAGTGTAATCTAGGCTCACTTGTTTGAAACCCTCTAAGTTCATAGGAGTTTCTTTATCTACGGTTGAGGTATTAGCATCACCATTAATAGTTCCAACGGGACTAGGGGTGCATTGGGTGCTAATAGTTTGAGTGTCCTCAACAATTTGGATAGTGGCAACTGTGTGGTGTGTAGGAAGACTCTTAATTCTCTCCTCTTCCTCTTTTTCTATAGCCCATCTTTCTTTAAGTTTAGCCATCATCCTAATATTTTCATTGATTTGTAACTGGATAGAATTAATAGGAGTGGCCTTATTCTCCTCAAGGGGGGAGGTTCTAATTTTAAGCATCTCAATATCAAGGGCTAAGCTTTCTACCTTCAAAGAGAGATTATCTAGTTTAGCTAATTTCTCCTCTACGTTTTTGTTGAATGCTTTTTGGGTAGTGATAAAGTCTCTAAGCATGCTTTCTAATTCAGAAGAGGGGTTCTTGTTGCTAGGGTAGGTGTTGTTGTTCCCATAGTTGGATGGAAACGGTGTAGGATTGCTAGCAAAATTTCCCCTATGAGCATTGTTGTTGAAGTTGTTTCTAGAAATAAAGTTCACATCTACTTGTTCTTGAGCAACCAAAGAATTTAAAGGAACATCATGAGGATCAATAGAGGGTTTCTTGGTAAGTAGAGACATAATTAAGTCAACTTTTTCATTGAGGGAGGTAATTTCCTCGACATAATTTACCTTCCTACCTGTTGGAGCGCGTTCGGTGTGCCATTGGGAATAATTGGTCAGCATTTCATCGAGAAGCTTCGTGGCAGCACCAAGTGTAGTTGACATAAAGATCCCTCCCGCGGCCGAATCTAACAGGTTCCGCGAGGTATAGTTCAAGCATGCATAAAAAGTCTGGATAACCATCCAGGTAGTCAAACCATGTGTAGGGCATTTCTTAACAAGAGATTTCATTCGTTCCCAAGCTTGGGCAACGTGTTCATTATCCAATTGCTTAAAATTCATAATATTACTCCTCAATTGGATAATCTTAGCAGGAGGGTAGTAATTCCCTATAAAAGCATCTTTGCACTTATCCCAAGAATCTATGCTATTTCTAGGCAAAGATTGAAACCAGATTTTAGCATCTCCCCTTAAAGAGAAAGGAAAGAGCTTGAGCTTAACAACATCACCTTCTACTTCTTTATACTTTTGCGTATCACATAATTCAAAAAAATTATTCAAGTGTAAAGCAGCATCATCTCCAGCACCAGAGAATTGATCTCTCATAACAAGGTTTAGCAAAGCAGGTTTAATTTCATAAGAGGTAGCTGAAGTGGCAGGTGTGGCAATGGGAGTGCAGATAAAGTCTTGGTTGTTGTGACTAGTGAAGTCACACAACTTGGTGTTTTCAGTGGAACCCATAGTAGCAGCAAGTGTGGCAGATTTTTTGTAGTTTTTGATAAAAGACACAAAGATAAAAACTTAAAGATAAACTAACAAGACAAAAAAACAAACGTAAAGAGTAGTGTGCAGCTCCCCTATATTAGCACTTGGAGTCCCCGGCAACGGCGCCAGAAAACTTGTCGGGACACGGAATAGGCGTATGTAATTCCAGTCACGATACAATCACATGGAGAGCCGAGAGCCGTACCCACTTGTCTAAGCAGACAAGGCCAAGCACAGAACACTCTCGGAAGCATCAAACGTGAGGGGCATCCCATTCAGGCCGGATGATCAACTGAGATGGGTCCTCATCGTCCGCTCACGAGTCTAAATGCTTATGGGTGGTGAATCCCATATTCATAGACAAGTCGCCTCAACCATGTTATCGATTGAATCCTAACTCTTACATAGACTTACTCCAGCCCGATCACTTAGTCAGGGTCTAGGGCGGGCTCGATCATACAACAAAGTGTGCACGCGACAGAGTCACGAGCAATCGCATCGCGATGCCCCAAGCTGCGCACATCTAAGGGCCACTTGGTGTATAAAAGACCGCCAGCCAGATCACAACTAAGGTCTCGAAAACCCATACTAAGACATGCATGTTATAAACCTACACGCAGCACACATGCCTAGTATGAACAGCAGGTATCATCACATAACTCTACAAAGTACTTCTTTATTGACTTACACATAGAGCATACGAAGATCACATATCTGTGATCAACATTACATCATACAACGGAAGCAAATTAGGTCTGAGTACAGACAAGTTTAACAAATGGCTTAGAGAATCCTTGTAAACATACATGCCCTTCCACGAGGGACCAGACTGCTGTCTGGAACTATACTACCAAGGTCAACGTCGAGCTTCAGGTCGGTGACTCCATCGGGGGTCCGGGTTCTCATCTAAAACATAGAATAAGAAAAAGTGAGTACAAAATCGTACTCAGCAAGACTTACATCAGAACTACACTACTCATGCTCAAGTATCAAGGTAAAGGGAGGTGGGGTTTCATCATGCAGAAGAGCCAGCTTTGACTTGGCTAGTCCTGTACTACCAGTACCAGACTTGAGGTAAGAAACGTACACGAGTAGACTGAAATCCAACTGCATCTACTACTAATCATCCATCTTGAGATATCTATCCAGAACATCTCGCTGGTATAAGTTGCGAGCCCCACCCAAAGTGTAAACCCAAAGCAATAGACAACTGCATTAAAAGAACTTTGCGTAAAGTAAAAAATCCTTGCAACCGCGGTTACGAGCACCGTTGTTTTCCCCCTTGTGGCAACAGCACATCCCCTAGACTCATGTTTCTGTCACTCAAGCGTGTCATCAGGGGGCATGAACCCACAATCGAGCATAACGTTCCCTCTTGGGGTTACTACCTACTACTTGGCCAAAGCAATAAACAGCAACGGAGAACATGCAAGAATTACTTAAGAACAAAAATATAAGAGATAAGAACCAAATATATTACTCAATCACAATCTGAACATAATCTCATAATCCATCAGATCCGATCAAACTCAGCATAGCAACAGCAGAAAGATTACAAAAGTGCCTCGATCATGTAGGGCAGCTCACGAGGTCTAAACCATGAAGAACAAAGAGGGGAGGAGAACATCACATAGCTACTGATCACGGACCCATGGTCCAAAGGAAACTACTCACGATACATCCGGGAAGCATCCATGGTGGAGAGGAGACTCCCGGAGGTCGGCCCTCCCTCCGGCAGGGTGCCGGGAAGAGGTCTGCTGGTGCTCCCGATCTCGGAAGCTCGGCGGCGGAGGAACAGAGGCGAGATCGCGAAAAAGGGTTCTCGCGTCAAGGGTTTCTCGTCACGGAGAATATATAGGCGAAGGGGGGCAGCCAGGGGGGCCACCAGGGGTCCAGGGGCCCCCCCTCGCACGGCCAGCCCCTGGGGCTCGCCACCAGGGTGCCTGGGCCCCAGGTGGTGGCCCTCTGGCCCCACTCAGGTTCTTCCGGAAGGTTCTTCTGCGCTGGTTTTTTATCTGATATTTCCCGAATTTTTGGAGAACTTTTTATATGGGGGAAAACTGAAATAGAAAACAGCAGAAAACAGGAACTGGCACTGTGGTGCACTGAGTTAATAGGTTAGTCCAAATATGATCTAAAGTGTATGAAAGTGTATCTAGATCATAGCAATATCACACAAAACATGCATGGAGAAAGCAGAAATTATAGATACGTTTTGGACGTACCAGGACCCTGCTATCAGTGGGGGTTAGTTTAATTATTTTCTGTTTAACTAATTCCTAATTAGATTAGAGCCTAGGCCCACTGGTCAGTGGCCCAGGGGGGTGATTAGTGGGGTTAAGCTCTCGGGTTAGGGTTCTAATGGTGGAGCTCGCCGGAGAGCTCGCCGGAACTTCGCCGGGGTTGGTTATAGGGCGTGGGAGAGGGGGTGGAGACCACTGATGGCTTCTCGCCCCCTTCGTTGGTTACCCCAAGTGGAAGGTTGAGATGTAGTGCAGCAGCAGTTTTCCCTCGGTGAAGATACCAAGGTTTGTCTCCAGCAGGACTCCAGAGATGATAAGTAGGTGTCAGCGGCGCAACTGACGCGGACCTGCACACAGATACAGATAACTTTGTTCCCAACGAAGTTCAGAGAGGTTGTCAATATCTCCGGTCTTGTTGTTCACAAGGATAAAAACAAGGGATACTGATAGCAAGTAAAATCAGTACAGTAAATAAAGCGTGGAAACAGTAATGAGGATATGGACTGGGATACGTGATGTTCGCTAGTGATGTCTCTCTCCCAAAAGACGATAAAAATTTCTATGCGAGGTAAACAAATTACAGAAAGGCAATTGACAGGATTATGAACGCATCGCAATGCTAACTATGCTACAAAAGAAAGGACGAGGTTCAAAAGCACGGGCAGTACACCAAAATAAGTAGACCGAAATCCATCTGCATCTACTACTAATCATCCACCTTGAGATATCTATCCAGAACATCTCGCTGGTATTAAGTTGCGAGCCCCAGCCAAAGTGTAAACCCAAAGCAACAGACAACTGCATTAAAAAAGCACTTTGCGTAAACTAAACAATCCTTGTGACCGTGGTCACAAGCACCGTTGTTTTCCCCCTTGTGGCAACAGCACATCCCCTAGACTCATGTTTCTGTCACTCAATCGTGTCATCGGGGGGCATGAACCCATAATCTAGCACAACGTTCCCTCTTGAAGTCACTACCTACTACTTGGCCAAAGCAATAAACAGCAACGGAGAACATGCAAGAATTACTTAGGAACAAAAATACAAGAGATAAAAACCAAATATATTACTCTATCACAATCTGAACATAATCTCATAATCCATCAGATCCTATCAAACTCAACATAGCAATAGCAGAAATATTACAAAGGTGCCTCGATCATGTAGGGCAGCTCACGAGGTCTAAACAATGAAGATCAAAGAGGGGAGGAGAACATCACATAGCTACTGATCTCGGACCCATGGTCCAAGGAAAACTACTCACGAGACATCCGGGGAGCATCCATGGTGGAGAGGAGACTCCCGGAGGTCAATCCTCCCTCCGGCAGGGTGCCGGGAAGAGGTCTTCTGGTGCTCCCGATCTCGGAGGCGCGACGGCGGCGGAACAGAGGCAAGTTTGCGGAATAGGGTTCTTCCTCTGAAGTTTTCCCGTGACGGAGAATAAATAGGCAAAGGGGGGCAGCCAGAGGTGGGCCAGGGGCCCCAGGCGCCCCCCTGGCACGGCCAGGGGTGGGACCGCGCCGGGTGGTCGCCTGGGCCCCCCGTGGCTCCCCTCTGGCCCCACCAGGGCTCTTCGCGAAGCTTCCTTCACGCTGATTTTTTATCTGAATTTTCCCGAATTTTTCTGGCACTTTTTATATGGGGGAAAACTGAAATAGAAAAACAGCAGAAAACGGGAACTGGCACTGGGGTGCACTGAGTTAATAGGTTAGTCCAATTATGATCAAAAATGTATGAAAGTGTAACTAGATCATAGCAATATCACACAAAACATGCATGGAGCAAGCAGAAATTATAGATACGTTTTGGACGTATCAACATCCCCAAGCTTAATTCCTGCTCGTCCTCGAGTAGGTAAATCATAACAAGCATAATTTCTGTGGTGACATGCTAGCAACCATAAAAGAACTTTGAAAAGTAAAGCAATCAAGGTTAGAGATTCAATTAAAGTCATAACATGCAAGAGTCTATATTAGCATTGAAACAAGTAACAAAAGAACATTAGGTGCAAGAGCTCTTGCTGTCCGTGACTCGAATGTCTCCAAATGGTGTTTGCGTGCAAGAAAGGGGATAGGGAATACGAGAAAAATTATTTTTGTGTTGAGAAGTCAATCTACTAAAGTTTCACACTTGGTCTTCTTTGGAATCTTATCTTGAATCGTCCCCAGACCACTAGCCAGGTACAAGTCAATTTGATCCACTCCTTTTCGATATTTTGAGCACTCATGCAATGGATGAGCGTAAGCACGAGAGTTGACACTTAGGATGGCAAAGAGAGAAATAAGGTGGAGGAGGAAGACAAAAAGGATGAGAAATGCTCACATCAATGAGGACAATCATAGGCAAGAGATGCCAAATGATAGATATGATGTGAGGAGTAGGTATTGCCATGCAACGGATGCACATACGAGCTAAGAAGCTCTCCAAACTATATGCATGAAGATCATCTCTATGGAGTACAAGGATATAAAGGGATTACTAGTGTGGATCTCTCAAAAAGGATAGTAGTGTTGCCCCTTTATCTCTTTTTATTTCTTTTTCTCTTTTTTCTATTTTTTGTATTTTTTTGTGGCCTCAATGGCTCTTTCTATTTAACTCTCATTTGTCCTCTTTGGGATCTTTTGATGTGTCCACTTTGGGATCTTTTCCTCACTTAAGGGCAACACTCTATTTTACAAGAAGGTAAAGGAGATCTTTCACACTTTACAAGGTACTCAAAACATAAAGAAGATGTAACTAACATGATGTATGCAATGTATGCCTCTGCCAGTGTAGCAGGAACATGTATGACATGAAGATCAAGTCATAAAGAGGTGGAAGTTGCATGGCAATGTAACTCGGAAAGGCTATGGAAATGCCTTCATAGGTAGGTATGGTGGCTGTTTTGAGGAAAGATAAAGAGAGGCTTATCATGACAGAGCGTATCATGCCAAGGGTTTGGATGTACCGGCGAAGGTGGACACCAACTCTCGGAGTGAGAAGAAGGCAATGCACGGCACAGGAGAGGCTATCAAAATATGGGAAGTTGGAAGTGTCAACTCTCAATACTTACATTAGTCCGAAGAACTCATGCACTTATTATCGGTAACTCTCAATCTAATGAGGAGGTTCACAAAGAGACAAGTACCCCGAGGAGGAGTGTATGGGGGTTTGGTTATCCTTGCGCATCCTCGACTCTTGGTACGTGAGTGTACTCTAATATTCGACCCCTCAGAAGAGTAGTGATCCATCTAGTAGCTAGAGCTCTCAACTAGTTTTGTAGGTTTTGAAAATAAACACGGAATGCCCAAAATACGACACCTATCACTAATAGGCAAGAGCTCTTGGCACCAAAATTTCAAACATTACTCACAACAATACCTCAAAACTATTGCAAGCTACTACTAAAATTAAATAGCAACCTCAATTACCTACTTTCAAGACAAGACACAACTCAGTGCAACAACCAACTCTCTTTAACAAGATAAACATGAAAACTAAAAAGAGTTGCAGCAACAAAATAAGCAAAATCCAAGGCCCTTGATAAAGACAAACTAAGCCTAAAACTAAACATGGAAGTAGTTATGAAAAGATAAAGAACACACAACAGCAAAAAGATAGGCAGGAAAAATCCTATGATGTGTTCTAAATTTTGAAAGTGGAGCGTGTTTCTCTCCCACATAAAGTAATAAAGGATCTAACTTGTTATGAACAGCAAGGAAAGCTAAAGAAAACTAAAAACAAAACCTAAGAGCGAGACGCTCCAAGCATAGCACATAACGCATGAAGTGATAAAAATATAGTGAGACGAAGGACGAACTGATGATTTGTTGATGGAGAAGGGGATGCACGGGGTCATCCCCAAGCTTAGACGCTTGAGTCTCCTTGAATATTTATTGGGGATGCATGGGGGCATCCCCAAGCTTGAGCGCTTGACACTCCCGGATCTTCTTTCATCATCTTCCAACGCACACTTGAAAACTCCCTTCATACATAACTCATCATAAGCTGATTAGAGAGGTTAGTACCCTTAATAAAATAATTTTTCCCACTGGATATAAAGATAATCTTGAAGAGCTACTGTTTCTCAAGAGTGCCAAAAAGTTTTTGCAAAGAAAAAGCAAGCTTAAGGTTTGAAAAAGTTAGGAGAGACAAAACGTGGCAGAAACTGTGAAAAACAGAACAGCAGATAGTAAAGAATTTTTTAGGGGCACTTCTGCAACTAAAATCAAAAAACTCAGAACATACGGAAGTTTCGTAATTGTATAGAGCATACTGTGTAATAAATTCAGCTCAAAAATATGAACTGGGATTGTTCTAGAATTTTTCTGGTCACGAGGACAGAATCTGTTTTCTGGACAGCATGTCACAACTTTTACTTCCCTTGCCGTAAGAGGCTGAAACTTGGCACAAAGCTGAAAAATAAAGATACAATGATGTTGCTACAGTAGTAAAAATCATCAAGACACAACAAAAGCAAAAAGAAAAACCTAAATTCGTTGTTGGCTGCCTCCCGAAAGCGCTTCTTTAAAGCCATTAGCTAGGCATGATGCAAAAAGAAGAATCAAGTTTTATCAATAGAAAGAGAATAACTAGCCCGTGTAACGGACTCAAAAGGTAACTTGATTTTCTTTCTAGGGAAGTGTTCCATCCCCTTTTTGAATGGGAATTGGAATTTTATATTCCCCTCTTTCATGTCAATAACCGCACCAACGGTGCGAAGAAAAGGACGTCCCAAAATAATTGGACATAAAGGTTCACACTC
Source organism: Bromus sterilis (assembly GCA_950022295.1). Lineage (NCBI taxonomy): Eukaryota > Viridiplantae > Streptophyta > Magnoliopsida > Poales > Poaceae > Bromus > Bromus sterilis. The sequence goes on along the minus strand of OX465598.1, from coordinate 59,987,199 downwards.
TATATCCATAACAATAAAATCAACGGGAACATAGTTGTCATTGACAATGAGAAGAACATCGTTGATCTTCCCCAAAGGTTTCTTTATGGAAGAATCAACAAGACGAACACCAAAAGAACAAGGCTCAAAAGGCTTCAATTCAAACATATCAAATATTCTTTTGGGCATAACGGAGGTACTAGCTCCAACATCACATAAAGCATAGCAAGAGAAGTTATTTAATTTAATTTTGATCATAGGGTCCCAACCATCATCTAGCTTCCTAGGTATGGAGGCTTCTACTCTAAGATTTTCCTCCCTAGCTTTGATAAGAGCATTTGTGATATGCTCCGTGAAGGCAAGATTAAGTGTGCTAGTGTGGGGGTCTCTAGACATTTTGTGTAGCAAGGTAATAACTTCTGAGAGGGTGCAACTATCAAAATCAATATCACTACTATCAAAGGTGGTAGTAGTGTAACCTAGGCTCACTTGTTTGAAACCCTCTAAGTTCATAGGAGTTTCTTTATCTACGGTTGAGGTATTAGCATCACCATTAATAGTTCCAACGGGACTAGGGGTGCATTGGGTGCTAATAGTTTGAGTGTCCTCAACAATTTGGATAGTGGCAACTGTGTGGTGTGTAGGAAGACTCTTAATTCTCTCCTCTTCCTCTTTTTCTCTAGCCCATCTTTCTTTAAGTTTAGCCATCATTCTAATATTTTCATTGATTTGTAACTGGATAGCATTAATAGGAGTGGCCTTATTCTCCTCAAGGGGGGAGGTTCTAATTTTAAGCATCTCAATATCAAGGGCTAAGCTTTCTACCTTCAACGAGAGATTATCTATTTTAGCTAATTTCTCCTCTATGTTTTTGTTGAAGGCTTTTTGGGTAGTGATAAAGTCTCTAAGCATGCTTTCTAATTCAGAAGAGGGGTTCTTGTTGCTAGGGTAGGTGTTGTTGTTCCCATAGTTGGATGGAAACGGTCTAGGATTGCTAGCAAAATTTCCCCTATGAGCATTGTTGTTGAAGTTGTTTCTAGAAATAAAGTTCACATCTACTTGTTCTTGAGCAACCAAAGAATTTAAAGGAACATCATGAGGATCAATAGAGGGTTTCTTGGTAAGTAGAGACATAATTAAGTCAACTTTTTCATTGAGGGAGGTAATTTCCTCGACATAATTTACCTTCCTACCTGTTGGAGCGCGTTCGGTGTGCCATTGGGAATAATTGGTCATCATTTCATCGAGAAGCTTCGTAGCAGCACCAAGTGTAGTTTACATAAAGGTCCCTCCCGCGGCCGAATCTAACAGGTTCCGCGAGGTAAAGTTCAAGCCTGCATAAAAAGTCTGGATAACCATCCAAGTAGTCAAACCATGTGTAGGGCATTTCTTAACAAGACATTTCATTCGTTCCCAAGATTGGGCAACGTGTTCATTATCCAATTGCTTAAAATTCATAATATTACTCCTCAATTGGATAATCTTAGCAGGAGGGTAGTACTTCCCTATAAAAGCATCTTTGCACTTATCCCAAGAATCTATGCTATTTCTAGGCAAAGATTGAAACCAGATTTTAGCATCTCCCCTTAAAGAGAAAGGAAAGAGCTTGAGCTTAACAACATCACCTTCTACTTCTTTATACTTTTGCATATCACATAATTCAACAAAATTATTCAAGTGTAAAGCAGCATCATCTCCAGCACCAGAGAATTGATCTCTCATAACAAGGTTTAGCAAAGCAGGTTTAATTTCATAAGAGGTAGCTGAAGTGGCAGGTGTGGCAATGGGAGTGCAGATAAAGTCTTGGTTGTTGTGACTAGTGAAGTCACACAACTTGGTGTTTTCAGTGGAACCCATAGTAGCAGCAAGTGTGGCAGATTTTTTGTAGTTTTTGATAAAAGACACAAAGATAAAAACTGAAAGATAAACTAACAAGACAAAAAAAACAAAGGTAAAGGGTAGTGTGCGGCTCCCCTATATTAGCACTTGGAGTCCCCGGCAACGGCGCCAGAAAACTTGTCGGGACCCGGAATAGGAGTATGTAATTCCAGTCATGATACAATCACATGGAGAGCCGAGAGCCGTACCCACTTGTCTAAGCAGACAAGGCCAAGCACAGAACACTCTCGGAAGCATCAAACGTGAGGGGCATCCCATTCAGGCCGGATGATCAACTGAGATGGGTCCTCATCGTCCGCTCACGAGTCTAAATGCTTATGGGTGGTGAATCCCATATTCATAGACAAGTCGCCTCAACCATGTTATCGATTGAATCCTAACTCTTACATAGACTTACTCCAGCCCGATCACTTAGTCGGGGTCTAGGGCGGGCTCGATCATACAACAAAGTGTGCATGTGACAGAGTCACGAGCAATCGCATCGCGATGCCCCAAGCTGCGCACATCTAAGGGCCACTTGGTGTATAAAAGACCGCCAGCGAGATCACAACTAAGGTCTCAAAAACCCATACTAAGACATGCATGTTATAAACATACATGCATCACACATGCCTAGTATGAACAGAAGGTATCATCACATAACTCTACAAAGTACTTCTTTATTGACTTACACATAGAGCATACGAATATCACATATCTGTGATCAACATTACATCATACAACGGAAGAAAATTAGGTCTGAGTACAGACAAGTTTAACAAATGGCTTAGAGAATCCTTGTAAACATATATGCCCTTCCACGAGGGACCAGACTGCTGTCTGGAACTATACTACCAAGGTCAACGTCGAGCTTCAGGTCGGTGACTCCATCGGGGGTCCGGGTTCTCATCTAAAACATAGAATAAGCAAAAGTGAGTACAAAATCGTACTCAGCAAGACTTACATCAGAACTACACTACTCATGCTCAAGTATCAAGGTAAAGGGAGGTGGGGTTTCATCATGCAGAAGTGCCAGCTTTGACTTGGCTAGTCCTGTACTACGAGTACCCGACTTGAGGTAAGAAACGTACACGAGTCCACTACCAAGTCTCCAACCAATACACCACTATGGTTACTTCCTCGACTTCCCCACGAGGAAGCACACCATAGCACTCACGCTTATCTTGCGAGTTTTAGAAGTATCCATTCAAGTTGTCTAATAATCAAGCACAGTTTTCCAAGTAGTCCATGACCGCGGACGCGGCTATTCGAATAGTTTTGTTAACCTTGCAAGGGTGTAAACTACACACACATGACCATCGGCTACCGCCAAGTCTCGCCACCGTTCAAGAGGTGTCAGGGAGGATGTTCACCACGACACTATGCCCACAGCTTCGTTCTAGTCCAAGGAGTCAACTGTCTGAGTTTCAAACCCAACTAGAGTTCCGGCCGAGCTTCCAGCCAGGACTCAAACCATGTAGGCACGACTGACAAGCCCACCTCGACGGATGGTTCTCCGCTTGACAAGCCATGTTCTGCAAGCCCTACCATGAATGCCACATTTCTTTTCCTTTATCTTTCTATGCATATGCCGAATGGAAATCCCGAACTAGGTGTGACTCCTGGATTTGGATCGGGGTGAGTTACTAGGTCGAGAGGGGTTAGTGAGCCCAATGTGTGGTTGTACTCTTTGTCTCGGATTACCATACAAGAACTCGGGCTTAAGGCGGTGTTCAACGAGACAACCCGTTGTGTACTCCTACACCGCCTCTCATCGTTCACCTTGTATTAGGGTGGATTCACCAACACAGTTTCACTTTCATCAACACCATGTTCACCATCATCCCGACTCACATCAAAAGCAACCTCATTGTACCACTAAGCATGCAATAAGCAGTAACAGTTGCAGGGGCCACATGATATCAATCAACTCCTATGTCAGCTAGGATTGTGGTTTGCTTACTACTGTGACAAGATGATCGGTCATGCATCGGATATGGGTTCCACTATGCGGTAGGATCGATACAAGGTGATCTCCTAAACATGCATAAGCGAGACTGAGAGGGAATTGGGATTTTATAGACATGATCAATGGGGGTTTGCTTGCCTTGCTGACAATACATGGGTCTTAACGGTGGTCTTCTTCTTCGGGGGTGATCACCGTCTCGGAACGTCTGTCATCGGAGTCAATCATCAACAAAGGGGGGCAACACCAAAATAAAATGCACAAGCACATGATCAAGTTGTAGAACATGATGTATATGGTGCTGATGTGTTGCAAATTCAATTTAATTGAAGTGTATTGCAAAAGGTTTGCAAATTCAAACTTCAAATTCAAATTATGCCATATGCATGTTTGCTACTGTTCACCCATTTTAAAATGGTCAAACATGAAAACAAATTGCATATTCATAATCCTTTCATTTTTCTGATAATTTTCATATATTATATGTTTAATTTGGAGTTAATATGAATTTTCTATGAATTTCCAAAGTTTACATGATTTTCTGCAATTTCTGTAATTTCTCTGGAATTGTTTTATTTCTAGAAATTCTTTTATTGCATCATCATGATGTCATCATGACATCAGTAGGGGACTGACATGTGGGGTCGACTGGTCAGTGACAATGTGGTTAAAACCCTGTTAGATTAAACTAACAGTGGTTAGTTAGTAGCTAGGGCCCACTGGTCAGTGGGTGTAGGGTTAGCTTAGGGGGGTGATTAGGTTAGTTCTAATGGCGGGCTCGCCGGGAAGCCACCGGAACTTCGCCGGAGTTGGGATTTTGTGCACGGGGTGGGGTTTGGAGGGTAAGGGCGTGCTCCCCGCGGGCTTCCGCATCGAGTGGTGCAAGAGGGAGCCAGAGGTGAGCTCCAGGGCGTCGAGGGCTTCAACTCGAGCGGCGGCTGGCCACTGGCCTCGACGGAATCGGCGAACGGAGCCACGGTCAGATGCGCGGGGGGGATGGGGAGAAAGGGTAGCTCACCCTGCGTGTGTTGGAGTAGACGGTAGCGGCGGAGGAGCAACGGAGGGGACGAAATTGCTCGCCGTACTTGGTTGGCCATGGCGGGAGATATTGGGGTTGGCGTCGTCCCGAGAGGTCCTAGGCTCCAATTGATGGCTCTCAGCGATGTAGACGATCCCTGCAAGGCGTAAGGACAAGCTGGGGCGGCGAGGGGTGGCCTCTGGCCATGGTGGCGCTCAACGGTGGGCTCCGTCCGCGCTCGGGATCCTGCGGAACTCAACGGAGACGAAGCGGAGAAGAAGTTGGGGGGGAAGACTGCGGGGCGGATCTGGCGTGTGCGTGGCGTGCGCAGGGGGGCTGGGGAGGCCTAGAAGGCGCGTGTGTCGCCGTGGCGTCGTCGCCGCGCTCCCAGCTCCAGCGAGCTGCTTGGAGCCTCGGGGGAGGAAGATGACAGAAGCGTCTCGGGTGGGCTGGGCCGGCCTAGTTTAAGTTGGGCCAGAAGCAGGTAAGGCCCATTTTTCCTTTTTATTTATTTTCTGTTTGTTTTTCTTTTTCTTACATTTTTTTTCTCTGATAAATAAATACCAAAGTATTTTTATAAATGCCCAAATATTTTATGTGGCCTTATTAGACATATAACTAGCCACTCACAAAGTTTGGGGATTTTTGAAATTCAAATAATTTGAATTTCAAATAAAATAGGGTTTTAATTTAATTTCCAAGCCCTATTTGGAATATTTGAAAATTCTTGGTGCATGCAGTGGGACCCACTTCACTTTATATGTGATCATGCATATTTATAAGACTTTTCAAAAATACCAGAGGAATTTTTGGAACAAACTTTTGTCTGGCCATTTAATTAAATTCTTTAGGGCTTTTCTTTTCCCCATTTTTGAATTTCTTTTGAAATTTTCACATGATGCAAAGGGGCACTCAAATCCTAGCACTTACCCTAGTTGCAGTTCTGACAAAACTTTGCTTGATGGCTTCTCGCCCCCTTCGTTGGTTACCCCAAGTGGAAGGTTGAGATGTAGTGCAGTAGCAGTTTTCCCTCGGTTAAGATACCAAGGTTTGTCTCCAGCAGGACTCTAGAGATGATAAGTAGGTCTCAGCGGCGCAACTGACGCGGACCTGCACACAGACACAGATAACTTTGTTCCCAACGAAGTTCAGAGAGGTTGCCAATCTCTCCGGTCTTGTTGTTCACAAGGATAAAAACAAGGGATAATGATAGCAAGTAAAGGCAGTACAGTAAATAAAGTGTGGAAACAGTAATGAGGATATGGACCGGGATACGTGATGTTTGCTAGTGATGTCTTTCTCCCAAAAGACGATAAAAATTGCTATGCGAAGTAAACAAATTACAGAAAGGCAATTGACAAGATTATGAACGCACGGCAATGCTAACTATGCTACAAAAGAAAGGACGAGGTTCAAAAGCACGGGCAGTACGCCAAAATAAGTAGACCGAAATCCATCTGCATCTACTACTAATCATCCACCTTGAGATATCTATCCAGAACATCTCGCTGGTATTAAGTTGCGAGCCCACCCAAAGTGTAAACCCAAAGCGACAAACAACTGCATTAAAAAAGCACTTTGCGTAAAGTAAACAATCCTTGTGACCGTGGTCACAAGCACCGTTGTTTTCCCCCTTGTGGCAACAGCACATCCCCTAGACTCATGTTTCAGTCACTCAAGCGTGTCATCGGGGGGGGGGGCATGAACCCACAATCTAGCACAACGTTCCCTCTTGAAGTCACTACCTACTACTTGGCCAAAGCAATAAACAACAACGGAGAACATGCAAGAATTACTTAGGAAAAAATATACAAGAGATAAGAACCAAATATATTACTCTATCACAATCTGAACATAATCTCATAATCCATCCGATCCTATCAAACTCAACATAGCAATAGCAAAAATATTACAAAGGTGCCTCGATCATGTAGGGCAGCTCACGAGGTCTAAACAATGAAGATCAAAGAGGGGAGGAGAACATCACATAGCTACTGATCACGGACCCATGGTCCAAGGAAAACTACTCACGAGACATCCGGGGAGCATCCATGATGGAGAGGACACTCCCGGTGGTCAATCCTCCCTCCGGTAGGGTGCCGGGAAGAGGTCTTCTGGTGCTCCCGATCTCGGAGGCGCGGCGGCGGCGGAATAGAGGCGAGTTTGCGGAATAGGGTTCTTCCTCTGGAGTTTTCCCGTGACGGAGAATAAATAGGCGAAGGGGGCAGCCAGAGGTGGGCCAGGGGGCCCAGGCGCCCCCCTGGCGCGGCCAGGGGTGGGCCCGCGCCGGGTGGCCGCCTGGGCCCCCCTGGCTCCCCTCTGGCCCCACCAAGGATCTTCGCGAAGCTTCCTTCACGCTGATTTTTTATCTGAATTTTCCTGAATTTTTCTGGCACTTTTTATATGGGGGAAAACTGAAATAGAAAAACAGCAGAAAACAGGAACTGGCACTGGGGTGCACTGATTTAATAGGTTAGTCCAATTATGATCAAAAATGTATGAAAGTGTATCTAGATCATAGCAATATCACACAAAACATGCATGGAGCAAGCAGAAATTATAGATACGTTTTGGACGTATCAACCACTGGCGCGTAGCTGTGGCTTGCGCGCATCCACTGGGGCCATTGGGGGGCCAAGGGGATGCCCTGGAGCGCGGTGATGACGACGAGCGCGGCGTGCCGGCCACTGTCCTCGCCGGAATCCAGCTCCAGACCACGGGGAAAAGCGGGAGAAAGGGCAAAACGTTGAGCTCCTCACCGTGAACGCGAAGAAGAACACGGGGAAGCCGGAGGGTGCTCGGCGGCGGCGCAATTGGAGCTTTTCTTCTCGGCGGCCGGCGGCGTTTCCTCGAGGCATGCGTCGACTCCGGTGCGGCTCGGGTCAAATTGAAGCGTCGTCTCGACGTAGCCGTTGCCGGGGAACATGTTTGACACGATGCGGCGGCGAGAGGGCCTCGTTGGCCACGTCGGGGCACCGCCGTGCTCTCTGCTAGGGTTGCGGCCGCGCTAGAACTCGCCGGTGAGTGAGAGGGTAGGCCAGAGCGAGGGCAGGGGGGTGCGGGGAAGGAAATAGCAGCTGTGTGGCATGCGTTGGGGCAAAGGGGAGGCCTAGAAGGGCTGGGGCGTCGTCGTGGCACTCGGCGCGTGCTCTGCTCCAGCGAGCAGCTTGGAGGGGAGGGGAAGAAAACGACAAGGCTCCCTGGTGGGCTGGGCCAAGGCAGAGAAGGAGTGGGCCTCGCCCCTGGGCGTCAGGTAAGTCCCTCCCTTCTCTGTTTTCTTCTTTTTCTTTTTATTTCTTCTTTTTTATTTGTTTTGCCATAGATTAAATACCTATGCATTTAATAAAATGTCCCAAATTTTTATGTGGACTTCTAATGCATAAAGCTAGCCACTTATAAAGTTTGGGCATTTTTAAAATTCAAATAATTTGAACATTAATTCAAATAGGGGTTTAAATTTAATTCCAAGCTCCTGTTTGAATATTTGAAAAAATCCATGAGCATGGGGTTGGTCCCACATCACTTGATATGTGATCACACTCATTTATGTGACTTTTCAAAAATGCAAAAGGAATTTTTGGAGCAACTTTTTATCTGGCCATTTGAATTAAATTTATCTAGGGGGTGTTCTCTCTCCCATTTCAAGCTCTTTTGAAATTTTTAACATGATGCAAATTGAGTCTTGAACCTAGCACATACCTAACAGAGGGTTCTGACACATCGGGGGGCATGAACCCACAATCATGCATAATGCGCCCTCTTGGAGTCACTACCTACTACTTGGCCAAAGCAATAAACAACAACGGAGAACATGCAAGAGTTACTCAAGAACATAAATATAAAAGAAGAGAATCAAATATATAACTCAATCACAATCTGAACATAATCTCATAATCCATCGGATCCCAGCAAACACAGCATAGCAACAGCAGAAAGATTACATATGTGCCTCGATCATGTAGGGCAGCTCACGAGGTCTAATCCATGAAGAACAAAGAGGGGAGGAGAACATCACATAGCTACTGATCATGGACCCATGGTCCAAGGTGGACTACTCACGGTTCATCCGGGAAGCATCCATGGTGGTGGAGAAGCTCCCGGAGGTGGTTCCTCCCTTCGGCAGGGTGCCGGGAAGAGGTCTTCTGGTGCTCCCGATCTTGGAAGCGTGGAGGCGGCGTAAAAGAGGAGAGATCGCGAAAAAGGGTTCCGTCCTCGAGGTTTTCTCGTCACGGGGAATAAATATGCGAAAGGGGGAAGCCAGAGGTGGGCCAGGGGCTCCAGGCGCCCCCCTGGCGCGGCCAGGGGCCTGGCCGCGCCCTCTGGCCGCCTGGGCCCCCTGGCTCCCCTCTGGCCCCTCTCGGTCTCTTCGCGAAGCTTCGGGTACGCTGATTTTTCCTATATTTTGTCCGGAATTTTTCTGGTACTTTTAATAAGGGGGAAACCTGAAATAGAAAAACAGCAGAAAACAGGAACTGGCACTGGGGTGCACTGAGTTAATAGGTTAGTCCAAATATGATCAAAAGTTTATGGAATTTCATCAATATCATAGCAATATCACACAAAAGAGGCATGGAGCAAGCAGAAATTATAGATACGTTTTCGACATATCACATGCCACTTTGGACAAGGTTGTAATCATCAGTCTTGGAGAGATAGACATTCTTCTCATCCTGACTGGCATCATCTGCTGGTGCGTCACCTAACGCACCCTCTAGTACGTATGCCATTTTAAGGGGAACGAGGAGAATCCTCAGGGTGCGGAACCAGTTGGTGAAGTTTGACCCATCAGTTTTCAGTTTGTCTTTCTTTAGGAACGATCCTAAGTTGAACGAGGGGCGTGGTGCTGCCATCTAAAAAGTTTGATTCACAAGGATACATATTTAGACTTTTGTTCATAATGTGGAGTTTTTCAATTTAATCTTCAAAATTCTATAAAAGCTCCCACTTAGATAAACACCTCTTAATTTCACTAAGTGATTACACAATCCCAGACCCCATACCTCCCCCAGTCGTCACGGCCATCAGTATGCGACCCAGGTAGGCCTCTAAGCCAATCACATCAGGTATGTGACTCGTGCTCGATCTTTTGATCTACTGTGTTCCAGGCCTGCATCTACATACGTCAAGCCTGTCAATCAAACCTTGATGTTAGCTGTTCAGCAAGGCCATATCTGCATATGCCAGGCTTGCCGAACCCAACCTCATGCGAACGCCGTTTAATATGTGTGACACCCGGTATGTACGGAATGTCGGCCATATGGGAGAACCTTCTAGGCGGTGCCCACCAAGGGAGAACACAATGTTGGTATTGTGAGAGATGGTCCTATTTGTGCAACCGTCGTCATATCTAGCATACTAGCATAAACAGGAAGTAAAACTGTAAATGATACAAACTATGATCCCCCTTCATGCAAAGCAAAGTCAAACGCCTTTCTACTTTAGCTCGTGCAAGTTTTACATGGCTGCTAGTGGTTTCGAGAGAGAGAACCGTTTCTATCATGCGAAAAACATGCCACAACATCGTCTCCCATCCGTCTCTATTACACCCCTGTCGAGGCCCTCCGTTGCAAACATCTTCGCATCACTAATGCAGAGAGACAGACACCCCCCAGCCACTTTATATGGTACAAGACATATGTCAAGCGTGGAACCAGTCTCGCGTAAATGAGTAAGGTCGGCCAGGGGCCGCTTCATCAAACATTGCCGCAACGCTAAATGAGTACACGTGGGAGGGTAACGAATGAAGATTCAATGCCCACATCCTAGATGTGTTCTACCCGTATAGTACATCTACGCATAGCTAGCTCTGATACCACTGTTGGGATACGGGGCATAAAACACAAATTTTTCATACCTACGGTACCCGAACCCAAGATCTATGATATGGCGATGTAAAGTAACAGAGGGAATCGGTGTTCATACCTTTGAAGACCGAAAGAGGGAAACGTTCTTGCGAACGTGGCTGGCGTAGACTCGGAACTACGACCTCCCTGTCGTGTAGTAGACCACCGGCAAGGATGACTCCTGGTTGACCTCCAGCGATGAAGTAGCACCACAGGTGTAGTGCCTCGAAGAGATTATACACGTACGGTACAATCGATGTTCCTCCCGGGCCCCGAACCAGGCAAGCAACGGAAGAAAGACGGATTCAGATCCCGACTCCAGCAGAGCAACGGCCTGCGTTATGGTGGAGAATTCCAGTCCAAGTGCAGACTCCAAACAAGGGGAGTCCACTTCCAGGAAGGAGAAGGAGAGAGAGAGAGGAATAATTGTGTACTGGAAAAAAGGGGGGTGTACCCCTCCTTATATAGGCCAAGGGGGTGCCATCCTCCTCCCCTCCCCCATGTGGGACTAAACTCCCAAGGGGGGAGTGCGCCGGCCAAAGGGGGGATGGGCCCCACCCTTGGCGCCAAGCCCAAGGGGGGAAACCCCCTCCTCCCCTAATGGGCCCCATAGGCCCATATAGCCTTTTACATTTTTTAATTGTTTTAATATGTTTAAATATTTAATTCATATAATTAAATAATAAAACATTATTAAAACAAAATTAAACTTTATTTTTAACCATTCAAAATGTCCGAAACAACTTTCGTCCTCCTCCGGAACTATTCCAGTGATTTCTCCTATTTCACCGATTGATCCTGTAACTGTCCTATGCATCGATTGTCTTTAAGTGTAACACCCTAACGGTCCGGGAAACAACAGACATGGTCGAGACTCTTCTCATTGACCAATGAGTAGTCAGTTGGACTTGGTTACAATCCTTGACAGCCCCTGCGCTTCCATCGAATGAACTTCAATCGCTTTTGGAAACCGTTAACGATACGACGTAATCCCTTTGTGCCGCGGTACTTTGTTTGTCTGAGGTTCGATCGTCGGTATCCCACATACCGTGTTCACATATCGTTCACAAAAAACAAGTTTACTCGTCCGTGCCTATTGCATCTCCCGTGACCTAGTCACCTGCTTGCAAGCTATTGATGCAATATCACCGAGTGGGCCCAGAGTACCTGTCCTGTTACAAGGACTGACAAATCCCGCTCTGATCTATTAAAATACTCATGAACCATCTATTTCGGAATACCCATAGTGCACCGTTATAGCCAGCATATTTCAGTCAGGCGGTGGATACAAATCAAAGTCTCCTCATAGATGACAATTACGTATGATCATTACGGTCTAAGGACTAAGCCATACGTTACAAGTCATCGCAACGCTAAACTATGTGACTCGATCACATTGCAACACTTTAGGTGGGTGTATGTCGATCACATCATTCCCCTAATGACATGACCTCATTGTCAATGGACTTAAGTGTCGTCATGATTAGGAAAGCTTGATCAATCAATTGCCCAATGAGATAGTTTACCCGAGTTAAACTATGGACCTATGTTTTATACTACACATGTATTAGTATTCCCAAGTAATACAGTTATAGAACATTATAAAATATATTATTAACAAAACGGATATGTGACAAATATCTTTATTAATTTGTCTCTAGGGCACATATCCAACAGATGGGGCTTTGCCGGAGTTCGGCGTCGCCTTGTGCATGTTTCGGGCTGATGTGTGTCTAAAGAAACATGTCAAAGGGGTATGCTAGACCAAGGTAAGAGGTAGAGGGAAGGGAGGCTTACTAGAGACAATAAATTCAACACCGATGTGTGGTTGCCGTTCTCGGGAACGGGGGTCACAGACATCGCGTTGTGGTAATCTCCAGAATATTCACCGTGCCGTGCAGACAAAAGGACAACAACGTAGCCGACCGACATGAAGGTTGGGCTCTTGGCGGTCTCCTGCAATGATGACGATGGCGGGCGACGATAATGCTTTTTTTACAGTTTCTAGAGAATAATCTATGAATAAAAGAGAAGCTTCAAAAAAAATTTATGAATAAAAGAGGGAGAGAGAGAGGTGGTTGCGCTAGTAGGGCTACGGTTAGTGAACAAACATCGAGGGGATGATTTATAGGGGTTGTAGATGGCGTGGAGCAGATGCTCGTCATCATGATCACGGTGTTGGTCTTCTCCCTCTCTCTTGAGGCGATGATGCGCACAAACGGAGCAGGTTGCCTTTCGGGTTTAGGTGGGTTGGGCGGAGAAGTGGACGAAAAGAGGAGTTGGGTAGGGAAAAAGAGATGGTATGCGACCATGATTGCCCTCTATGCCTCTTTTCCTTTTCCATTTAATAAAACATAACCGAGAAGTAAAATAAATAAATAGTAGAGGGGGTGCAAAATGGTGAAAATATCTATACGAGACCTATGATTTATACTCAATCACATATTCATCATTTTTGGATAAGTTGAATTCAAATTAATTTAAATTTAATTCAAAGGAGGCACGCGATATAATTTCCTATAAATCATCAAGCTTGGAATAGTTATAAGAAAATTATGGATAAAGTTTAGGACTTAGCCTTTGATGTTGAAATTGCGATGGCATTAGTGATAGGATTTGAACTAAATTTGAAATGGCATTTAAAAAAAAATCAGAGAGGATCAAAATAAGATTATGAGAATTATCATTTTTTATAGAAAGATTGTAAGGGAACCCCCCCCCTACAGTTTAATAGGTGAAACAAACCCAAATTGCAAGTACCGAGCCTTGAACTTGGGTGGGTGGAAAGACATCAACCCCTTCCCACCACTAGGCTATGCCTTAGTCTGCGAGAATTATCATATTAAATTGAGATGAATTAATTAATGACATGATGACATGAGGATGCTAGAATAAAATAAGAATTTATTTCAAAATTGGAGAAAAACCATGGTTGTTAAAGCCTCTGGCCATATTATATTAACTTTTAGGTGAATACCTCCTTAAGAGGGATGTTGATGGCCGAGTGTTTGAGATGGATTAGGCCTCATAACCAAGGATTCTATTACATACTTCTGTATGTTGAATTGGTAAATCTAAGAGTCAGAATCCTTATTAGAGTGTATGTATGACAAGACTAAGAACCATGGAATGGGAACACACACTGTCCTTATAGGTAGACATCCATTCTTAACGTAGGTTGAACGGTAAGAAAGAAACACAAAAATATGTAAGGAATTTTATGGAAAACTATTTCATCAACCATCATGAAAATATGGATAGTTAGTTTTGAAACTTCCATAGTTTGAGAAAGATTTATCCTTTCACGAAAGGGTCAATGCTTATCTACGGGGTCTTGATAAAGAGTCAACAAAAGTTGCATGTAAACAAGAAATTGTCGAAACACTCAAGTTTTCTTTTAAGAGCGATACTACCCGAACTCCCTTGAAGGATAATTGCTATCAAACGATAGCCTAGTTAAAGCCAAAAAAATTATATACTAAAGTGCAAGGAGTATAGAGAATTGTATCTACTGAAGACATTGTCTAAAGCTAGAAGTGGAGAATAAGGCTGCAAGTGTGTCGATTGAGCCATAATCTTCAACAAAAATTCCTTCATTCACATTGATAAACACCTCTCCTTCCATCCCTTAATCCTTTGGAGTAGCCTATCCCTGAAGTGTCGTAACCAATATCGATAGGTAGTAAAAGTAACTAGATCATTGATGGCGCGCGTTGCTGCGCCCGTCTATTTTTCAATTGAATAACAAAAAAATTCATAAATTAAGAGCAATGGAACATGAAAGCTTAATTACATAAACATATACGCTTGAGTGTTCATGAAATTCGGCCATGGACACACAAAGACTAATATTTTAGAGCATGATAAAATCTCCAATAGTATCTCTAGACAAATATTAGATAACAAGCAGACAAATAGTTATAAGAAGCACGAGTTGCCTTGCCCAGTCATCTTGAGGAAACTATAAAAATGTTTAAGAAAAGATTATATTAGATACATTTGACAAAATTTGGAATGTTCGAATCACAATTTCTCAATGTAAGTGGTGGGGCATACTTATTTCATACTAAAACGGAAAGACTTACATCACTCTTAATTTCTTACATTTTCTATGTCACTGAGAGATGATAGGCTACAAAAAATGGACAGAACAAAAATCTATCACATTAACTGGGCTAGCACCTTCTGGTCTTGCAGAGAATTTTACTGTCAAGATTTGGAAAGTCTCATTCCTGAGAATCTATTGCAGTGGATTATTATTACAAAAATTTCTAGCCTAAAAAAAAACTGGCTATCTCCTTGAGTATGTATAATATTAAACATCATATTCTAAAACTAAATTATCTATTATATAGTACGCTAGTAGAAAGAAAAAATCTCAGGCAAATCCTAGCAAACATTTTTTTGATCAAGACGGTGGACCATCAATCAACAAAGCACATGCAATGCCTCTTCATGAGATAAGGGTATTCCTTTTTGCAAGAGCAAACACAGTTTTTAGAGAGGTAATATGTGCAAGATTTTAATAAGCCAAACAAAGGAACATGTAAATCCAGACAAACTATGATAGAATTAGGACGAATAATTGCCAAGATGAATTGATCTAAGTTCAGCCCTAGCCTGTTGCAACATATCACATTCCATACCTATAGAAAATAGTAGTCATTGTTTCAGATAATCAGGGCAATGTCTTTCTCTTCATTTATTCGGTTAGGGTTTTCGAACAAGTGTAACATCCAGTTTAGCAAACACATATTATGTGTTCATCACATTTTTCACAGAAAATTAATTGTACTTGTGGTGAGAAAATTCATATGTAGAACAAAGTGAGAACAACATAATACGCAAGTCAGATTGCACAATGGTCTTGATTCTTCATACAGGGAAACAGCTCTGATTGAATATCTGCAATACGAAAGTAAATTGTGTTGTCAATGTAACCACTCTTGTTATACTTATAACTGTTCACACAAGAACACATGATGTAGGGAAAGCAGTATATTTGGATGTGGATTATTACAAATATTAGTTTGCTTCATTATTACCATATTAGCTTCTTCTCCTTCTATGGAAACATGCTTCTTCCTCAAATTCAATGATTGTAGCTATCATCATGTTTGCTCTTGAGTGACTTTTTTCTCCGTGATTTTAATCAACTGAATTTTAGATTCATCATAATACAAATCTTAGTAAAAGTTAGAGCATGAAGAAAAGATGAGTTGACATCCAAAAAAGAATAAATATATAAAGTCCAAGATCCATCCACTCACCTCTTGTAGTGGCAGCGGTAGTGGCATCATACCAAGCAAAGTTGTTCTGGACAAAGGCATAGCCACGTGGGTAGAGGTGTTTCTCGAAGAAAATGTGATGGAGCTTGTGTATCCAGTTCGCCATGCATGGTCCATATATGAGTACTGATGAGAAAGGGTGCCTGAAGCATAGGAGTAACACAATGGGGATGTCAGTGATTACTCCGAGCAGAAAGAGTTAGAATCTAGTGGCGGCCATGGCAGAATGAGTAGATAATAAACCATTAGAATAGACAAACAAACGAAATAATGCTTAGTCATTCTTAGAAAAGCAGACCAGATTTTTATTATAGTCTTAAAATTTCAATACAAAACTTTGTCTTATATAAGAAGACACAAAAGGCCTTTTGTATAACTTATAAGGACAGCAACACCAAAATTTACATTTAGAACATACACTTCAATTAGACTATAGTTATATTTGTCTATCATCTCCTTGGGTCAAGGTCATAAGGCAAAATGGCAGGAGGTGTGATCGGTTGTTCATGAGATCAAGGTGATTGAGCCTCACAATCATATATTATTAGCTTTTGTATTAAAAGATAATCCATTAGAAGATTCAAATCCATCATATGATGGTGGATACTAACTCAGTTCTTCCCAAGGCGTAATCTGTTAGAAGATCAACGATGGTGCGTGTTGCTAAGCCCATCTATTTGAAATATCGAATAGTATTGCTTGACGTAAATATGTGGAGGAATTATGTAGGAAAATTAAAGCAATAGTAATATGGCACGTGACAACCGCACCAATTCATTTAAACGATATAATCATAATAATTTTCCTAAGTATATATCAAGGCACAGACATGGAAGTTTGTGGATAATATATAAAGCTAACCCATCAAGATAGGATTGTAACCTTTCCAATTTCAGACTGACATTTAATGCTTGAGAAGTACTCTTTACTACAAATTTTAGTGCACCATCTATTATTTTTACAAAAATATTGGAACTGGTATTTTTTTTCTTGGTGTCACTACTTTGCTTAAATATAATTGGGTTGCATGTCAAGATCATCAATTAAACTGTCACAACATATCAGCTCAGTTGATCTGCATGTTGCCATAAGAATATAATATGTCAGAATTTGTGTTGGACAATAGCATATATTTAATTTATTATTATGATTTTTATAGGAAATTGATATAGAAAATGTGAATTCATGTGTTTCTTCTTAGTGTCAATCATAAGATAGAATTCACATTACCCAAAAGGTATCGTACAATAAAAAGTGTACCACATTTGAATCCTTTAATCTGTCCATTCAACCTGAACTCTTCATTATCTAAATTCTAACCCAAGAGTTGAATAATTTTATTTAATGGGCATGTATCGAGATCAGTTAGGAACGTTTGCCTTTCCAAGAAAATTTAAACATTGTTTATCTGATGAAAGTAATACTTAGGAAGAGAAAAATCACACCTACATTGCCTGTAATTGATATTTGAACAAAAAAAGTCATTACTAGCTTACAATTTTTTACTTCCTAATCCATGTTAGCTTGCAAGAGGAGAAAATAAAAATTGATGGACGAAGTTATCAAACATGACTAACTGGTATCCAACTGAAATGAGGTTAATTGAATTACCATGTCCACCTTTATCCATGACCGAAGGAGATTGCCCACGTGAAGAGCACTAAGCTTCATTCTTTAGCTTGGATCGTGTGTCTCCTTTGCTTATAAAATTCGACGTACCTACGGATTAAATATGATAATACAATTTGGAACCCAACTAAACTGAATTGAAAATCAAATATGCACATCAAAATTCCTATATTTTAAAATGAATATGTACAGTCAATAACATAATAGTTACTCAATTAACCTGGTACTCTGAAGTAGGAACCAACCACCAAACCTTATACAAGAAATCTTACATCTGAAATGATAGGAAAAGGTAAAGCGGGATTCTTAGCAGTCAGTACGAAACATCTAGGCCATGAGTGGAACCAGGAGAACACAACAGAGGTAACAATTGATACAACTAAAGGCATACTCCTAAAGTTTGGTCGTTGTTAAATTCAGAACCAACGGTGGCAGCCTTGCTCCTAGACGATGGACCGGAATCAGGACACGTGACATCCCTCTCCACTATTAGCATATTGCGTAAGAAACGGATAAGATGTACCTGCAGTGGAAAGACAACCGACATGGTGGAAGGAAAGCCCAAGCACGCCGACCGTCTTGGACGCTGATTCTACCGGCACCGCCACGGGAGAGTAAGAAAGCCTTAGTGTGCGCAATTGTCTGTCGATTAACAGCAGCATCGCTAATTCCCTCGCTGGAAGATCGCCCGATGCTGCATCGATGGGCCCTTGATTCACCCAAGCATCCGCCGGTTCTCCTCGCGCTGGACTCCCTCGCGTTCCTCGACCGGATCCACTCAGAAGACGGTGTGTCCGCTGGATCCCACCGCTGACCGCGCGTGTCGCCAGCGTCCTCTGTATCGAGCGCCCAGCCGCATGCTCTTTATCGACCGCCCCGGATCTGTTCCTCTGTCAAGCAAACAGTTTTTTGAAGGGACGAGGTGGGAGGTGTGTGGTAGGAGGCGGGATCTCAGTGGCGTAGGTGGTGGGGAAGAGTAATGGTTCTGGGGCGATGAGGGCTGCCAAGATTCGCCAGCGAGAGAGCAGAGGTAAGGGAAGAAGCAGACATATGTTTGGTCTTCTGATCACGGAGGGGATCGGTGGGTGTGGGTCTCGCTCTAAATGGATTAACGGGCTTGTGTACACCCGCGGACCCGGATTAATGACAGGGCTTCAAAAATGCTATGGGAGTAGAAGCCCATTAGGACAGTCGGCCCGATTCGCAACCCGAACTCAGGTCGAACGGTCAGTGATCTACCAAACACGAAATCCAACGGCCCACGAGTAAGGATGCGTGAGAGGACTGGGAAACAGTGCAGTTTTACTGTCCTAAATTATTGGAAGAGTGTCCATATCTCAAACCAAAATTTCATTTAGGGTGCCACATCATATCAACATAATTGAAGTCAACATAGCTTCTATTTTTCATATAAAACCACCTCGCTATATCAAGCAATCAAAAAATGACCCTTATAATTCATCTTGTCTTCTCTAAATTATATGTATTTTTTTCTTGCCATCAAGATCTTCACACATGAGAAATCACCACCGTGTAGTTTGCGCACAAATTTGTAAATACAAATTACATTTCAAATTACAATGCTATAAATAATAATTATATTAAAATTTCCAAGATTTAAAAGAAAAATATTATTAAAAGGTCTATAATAGAATACAAAAATATATTTTTAGGAAATACTAGTAACACATATTAGTGCATAGATTTTTGCTCCCCCACAAAAATATTTATCATAGTAGAAGGAAAAATGTGTACTTTGGCATAATTTTGTAAATACAAATTGCATTTAAAATTCTATGCTCCAAAAATAATAATTATATAAAATTACAAGATTTTTGATAAAAGTTTTTATTTTAAAATTTGACCAATAGAATGTTAAAAATTTAGTGCATAGATTTTTTGCTCCCCCATGGAAAACATTTATCTTAGTAAGAGAAAGACGTGTAGTTTGGCACAATTTTTTAAATGCAGATTACATTTAAAATTCCATGGGTTCTAAATAATAATTAAATTCATCATTTCAAGATTTAAAGTTTTTTTATTAAATCATCTCAAATGAAATATTAAAAGAATTATTTTTCTTGGAAATAATATTTAAAAAAAATTAGTGGACAGATTTTGCTTCCCCACAAAAAATAATTTAGCTTGGTATAAGCAAATAATTTGTACATTGGGGGATATTCATTTCGCTCTAGGATGCACATGCTCCTGCGTGCTAAAAGTGAATTCGACAAATGTTAAATTTTTTACAAAACTATTAGATGTGTTCATTGTCTCAACCAAGTGGTACATGCAAATTGGAAGAGAAAAACTTAAGTATTTTTTACCTTTGTAAAAAAGACAAATCAAACGTCAAATGTTGCCTCTAAATGTCACACTTAATTTATATTTTCACCGACGAAACACTACTATTCCATAGGGCATCAAAATTGTCAAGCACACTTGCCATTGTAATATGAACATCTACAAGAAAATTCAGAATTTCTTAAATAGTTTTACTATTTATTTTGATGTTACTGTTCATTAGGGAGCATATGCTCTCCATAGCCAAAACTATCCGTACATTGACTCAATTTGTAAATATAAATTACATTTAAAATTCCATGTTCTATAAATAATAATTAATATAAATTACATTGCCTCAATTTGTAAAGAAAAAATATATTTAGAAAAGGTTTCTAGTAGAATATTAAAAAGTTAGTGCACAATATATACACGCTCGCATTAATATTAATATGTAAATTACAAGTTAATGTATTATAATATTTATATCCCGTTGCAACGCACTGGGATTCTCCTAGTAATAACTATACCAAAAATTCTAGGACTTGTACAGAAAAACTGAATTAAAATATCTACCTTAAAAAAATTGATTTAAAGTATCTTTATTTTTTTGAAGGGTATTAAAATATCTCTAGTAGAATATTAAAAAGTTAGTGCACAGATTTCTTGCTCCCCCACAAATGTTCTTGGGTAACAGGCCCCCGAGCCTAATGAGCCCAGCAAGATATGTGCACTAACTTTGCTCCCCCACAAATGAGCTTGGGTAACAGGCTCTCGCGACAGAGCCCAGCGATAGAGGTACCGGCACACCATCTTTTATGCTAGGTCGAGCGACCGGAATCTGTCGATGTGGGACTAAAGAAAAGCCTTCCACCCGAAGCCCTCCCCAAGCCAGACGCACGGCCGCCGCAGCCTAGATGGCCGCCGGAGACGCCACCCACGCGCCGCCGGCCGCGGAGGCGCAGTTTCTGGTGGAGTCGTTCTGCCCCTTCACCTCGGCGACCGCCGACAAGGCGGCCTTCTTCCTCGAGCGCCACAACACGGAGGTCGACGCCGATGGCCCCGATCCGGTGCCACAGCCCCCGGCCGCCGACGACGGGGCGGACTCCGAGGACGAGGAGTACGTCGGAGGCGGCAGCGACAAGGATGAGGACGACGGTGGAGACTGAAGCAACATTTGCAGATGCCGGTCCTAACGTTTCTTCATGCTTGAATTCCTGCAGCTATGTGGAGTGATGCTCATGTCGGGGCTCATCATAATCCTGAGCCGCGCGGCCAAAATCACCCACCAAGCGCAGGCCCTGACAGGGCAGAGGACCAAGTGGCTCGCCTGCAGCTCAAGGTCATCAGCCATCCGTTCCTCCGGTTCATCGTGGCCGCGCTGCTCATCGGCACCGCCACGCGCCAACATCGACGACCTCTTCCACACCGGCGAGCCCGCGGTAAGCCCCCTCCATCGCCTGATTTCTCCATTCTTACTTACTTAATGCCATATCTGTGTGTTCAGTTAGGCAAAATTGGGGTTCGCAATCCCGAGCAAAATTGGTTAATCTTAGAGCGGACCAATGAATCTTCGATATATTTATTACTCCGTATCAAAATAAAATTAAGCAAGTTGGAACTGCATAGAATCGATCAACTGATTGGCACCTTCCCTATACGAGGGGATTAAGAATTGGGATTGAGTGCTGAATTTTACTGGATTGCCTCACTCGCAGGACATTTCTCTGTAAGAAAGTACACTTCAGAAACTGAAAAAAAGACAGTTGCTAGGTGGTCTCTGGGCAGGCTCCATTGGATGAAATTATGTAGAAATCCAATAATTGGGTTAAATCCCATAATTAAGTGATCAGGAGTAGGATCATGTGAGAAACAGCAGAGCTAGTAAGGTGTGATGTGATCCACTCTACTGGCGATCGATCTGTTGCTGGGCCCGAAAATGGCACTTCATTCATTTCTGAATTCTAATTGGTGCGCCATCTTTGAAAGGTTCAAGTAGGACAATGAATAAGTGATAGTGCCTTATTGACATCACAAACGAAAGGGGGTTGGATGGAACAGTGTATATAAGTGGCGGATTCGCAAAAGAAAATACTAAAAAATGTTGTGGAGCTCCTGTAGTTTACATATCTTGTCATGATAGTTAACAGCAACCTCTACTGCATCAACAAATCTAATACGATTGCAATAAAAAAAACATCTATATGATTTGAAGTTCCAGTTTCAGGTGTCCTTCAGCTCTTTTTGCAGGACCTCTGTATTTAGGCCCAACATAAGCAGTTATTCAAAATAATCACAGTCTATCTGAAAACAAATATGCAGTTAACTCACAGCATTTTGAACTGAAAGAGGGTCAAAGAATTAAGTGTCTGGTCCTCACATTTTTGGACAGTTATTTTTGCACCACCATTGTATTTAGGCCCAACATAAGCAGTTATTCAAAATAATCACACTTTCATCTGGGAAAAAAGGCAGTTAAATTACAGCATTTTGAACTGAAGGGGGGGGGGGTCAGAGAATTAAGTGTCTGGTCCTCCAATTTTTGGACAGTTCTTACACTTTGTTGCCAGTGTAGACTGAAGCAACATTTCCAGATGCTGGTCCTAAGTCCTAACGTTTCTTCATGTTGGATTGTGCAGCTATGTTCAGTGGTGCTCATGTTGGGGCTCATCATAATCCTGAGCAGCGCGGCGAAGATCACCCACCAGGCGCAGGCCCTGACGGGGCAGACGACCAAGTGGCGCGCGTGCTGCACCATCGAGCCGGTCCTGGAGGACGAGACCGACCCCGGGTCGAACCAGAACTCGATGCTGGAGGACTACGTCGGCGGTGGAGACTGAAGCAACATTTCCAGATGCCGGTCCTAACGTTTCTTCATGCTTGAATTCCTGCAGCTATGTTGAGTGATGCTCATGTCGGGGCTCATCATAATCCTGAGCAGCGCGGCCAAGATCACCCACCAAGTGCAGGCCCTGACAAGGCAGACGACAAAGTGGCACGCCTGCAGCTCAAGGTCATCAGCCACCGCTTCCGCAGGTTCATCGTCGCCGCGCTGCTCATCGGCAGCGCCAGCCAGTTCGCCTCCGTGCTCCTCAGCACGCGCCACGACTCCATCGACGACCTCCTCCACACCGGCGAGCTCGCGGTAAGCCCCCTCCATCGTCCGATTTCTCCATTCTTACTTAATGCGATATCTGTGTGTTCAGTTAGGAAAAATTGGGGATCGCAATCCCGAGAAAAATTGGTTAATCTTAGACCGGACCAATGAATCTTTGATATACTTATTACTCCGTATCAAAATAAAATTAAGCAAGTTGGAACTGCATAGAATCGATCAACTGATTGCTACCTGCCCTATACGAGGGGATTAAGAATTGGGATTGGGTGCTGAATTTTACTGGATTGCGTCACTCCCTGCACATTTCTCTGTCAAGAAAAGAACACTTAGTTGGTCTCTGGACAGGCTCCATTGGGTGAAATTATCTAGAAATCCAATAATTGGGTTAACGTCCATAATTAAGTGATCTGGAGTAGGATCATGTGAGAAACAGAAGAGAGCTAGTAAGGTGTGACGTGATCCACTCTGCTGGCGATCGATCTGTCACTGGGCCTGAAAATGGCACTTCATTCATTTCTGAATGCTAATTGGCGGGCCATCTTTCAAAGGTGCAAGTAGGACCATGAATGAGCTGTATTGCCTTATTGACATCACAAACCGAATGGGGTTAGAAATACGATTATAAGACCATTTGCATTTTCAAAAAAGAAAAGAAAAAACGGAAGGGGGTTGGAACAGTGTATATAAGGTGCAGAGCTCCTGTAGTTTACCGATGGTGTCATAATCACAGATAGCGGGGCAGCCGTGTACTGCATTAGCAAATCTAATATAATTATACAGTTCAAAATAAAATTTAATATGAGTAGAAGTTCCAGTTTCAGGGGCACTTCAGCTATTTTGGCAGTACAACTGTATTTTATTTAAAATTGAGATTGGGTACCACTGTATTTAGGCTCACATAATAAGCTGCTATTTAGAAGAAGCCCACTTTATCTGAACACAACTCACGGAATTTTTGAACCAAATAAGTTCCAAATAATTTCTGCGCCTGGTCTTGACATTTTGGGACAGTTCTTACTCTTTGTTGCCGGTGCAGACTAAAGCAACATTTCCAGATGGTGATTCAAATATTTGATCCTCATTTATGCAGCTATGTTCAGTGGTGCTCATGTCGGGCCTCATCATAATCCTGAGCAGCGCGGCGAAGATCACCCACCAGGCGCAGGCCCTGACAGGGCAGACGACCAAGTGGAACGCGTGCTGCACCATCGAGCTGGTGCCGGAGGACGAGATCGACCCCGGGTCGAACCATAACTCAATGCTGGAGGAGTACGTGGCGACGGAGAGCGACTGCGAGTCGAGCGAGGAGACAGGGGACGAGGACAGGCTGGAGAACACCAGGTTCATGCAGCCTCACTCGCACGTCATCTCCTTCCAGAAGAGGCAGGCACTAGGTACGGGTAAATCGTCGACAATCATCGCAAATTTCTTCCATTTTCCATGAGATAGTTCTTGGGGCTGATGAAAACGCTGTTTTGCTTGCAGTGACTTACCTGGAGAACAACAAGGCCGGGATCACGGTGTTCGGGTTCACGCTGGACCGGTCGTACCTCCACACCATCTTCATGCTAGAGTGGACGCTCTTCCTCTGGCTGCTGGGGAAGACGGTCGGCTTCTCGTGGAGAGGCGATTCTGTTCCATTCGGTTCTTGATGTCGCCCGTTTGATCCCTGTGAAAAAGAGGAGTAGGTTTTGTGTGTGCGCTTGGTACCAGCGATTTTGTGTGGTGATCGTCGTGTAAATTATTATGAGTTGATTGATCGTGGCACCCGTGTAAGGTGCATGTACAGTTGTAGATGGGTGAGCGTGGTAGAGCCTTGTGCCAGCGTGCGTTCCGCTTGGTATTTCAGGTTTATAATCTCGGGTTGTAAGCCAAAATCAGTTTTAGAGCAGATTTTACAAAGTCACTTCTTCCTTTTTTTGGCCGGTAAAAACTTTATTACTCACATCTCAACAGGGTTACAATCAAACACATTCAGATCTAAGGCCTCGGCCGGTTCAGAACCTAGCCAAGTCATAGTTCTAGCTTCAGATGGAGCAAAGTTTGCTAAGAAATTCCTAACCCTATTTTGTTGTCGTGAAATATGAGTAATAGATCATCTTGAGCAGAATGGAGATCTGTAGATGTCGCTTAACTGGATCATCTTGACGGCCTTGCAATTTGGAATTCAGTGCGGACAAGGCTAACGATAGACCTTCCATGGACAGCAAGAGAAGATGATGGCTCCATAACTGTTTTTGAGTACCATTCTGCTTCCTGCAACTGCATTGTGATTAAAGGAGGCATCACAATTAAGTTTGGCCCACCCGATATGTGGTTTAGTCCATTTTTTTGCTGGCCTAGTCTCCATTATTTCATGTGGTACAGAAATGCCGACGGGGGTTATGCCCTTAACAGAAGCCACAGCCTGATCATTCTTAACTTCTTCCTTTACTTTTGTTCTATCGCCTTCTTAATCTAAGTATAATCTATTTGGGATGTTTGTTCATAATTTTATGTTTCTTATGTACCTAAATAAATAAATATATTCCTTTTTAGGGCAGGTATCAGTCATACACTATATTATCTGCGTGATATCCTTTCGAATTAATTGCAAAAAAACAACACAATCGAGTCGCCGAATGCTGAAAACCATCAACTCGCTAACAGTTAGCAATTTTCATCTATTTTTTAGTAATAGTTTTGCCCAAAGCACTAAACTACCGATTCAGCGTGTTTTGACCGCGGATCTAATGAGGCGGCCCCACTCGTCAGGACCACTTAACAGAGAAAGTCAATCCCGTTACGCCGTTATGACACGTTACGTCTTTCAAAAAATAATTTTTGTCCAAAAATAATCTATAAAAATGATAAAAAAACCCGTTATGACATGTGGGCCCCACATGTTAGTCACAATAAATAAATGTGAAAAATAGAAAAATAAAACTTTAACGAAAGAAATCAAATTTCCACTGATAAAAAATCCTAAAATATATATTATTTTTCGATATAAATATTTTCCTGATAAAAAAAATCAAATTTCCCTTGATAAATGAGGTAGACATTCTTCTCAACCAAAGTAGCGGTAGTTGCTGGTGCATCACCTAATGCAGTTTCAAGCGGAAATTCCAAACGGCTCACGCGGGCATATGCACCCACTAACTAGAAAATAAAAAAAAAGCAAAGCAATTCAAAAAAATCTGAATTTTTGTGGAATGCAACATGCTCATACATATGGCATCCGTGCAAAATTTCATGGTATTTCGACATTCGAGTTCTAAAAATCCATGACCATCTTGATTCTTGATGAATAGTGCCGTTTCCAAAAGCCCTCGCAGTCCCAAAATTTGTCATTTTTGCCGAGGATTACTCGAATGTTCAAACTTCAGGAATTTTGACATGGACTTCGCACACATGACCATCTTTCATCATACCAAAAATCCAATTTTTTTTGGTTTTGTTTACTTTTTGAAATGATGTACGTATTACTAATAGGAGCATATGCACCTATGACCCAAAAAGCCGCTCTCAGTTTCAAGTACATAGGACATTTTGAGGGGAATGAGGAGAATCCTCAGAGTGCGGAACCATGACGTGAAGTTTGACCCATCGGTTTTCAGTTTATCTTTCTCTAGGAATGACCCTAAGTTGAATGTGGGATGCGAAGGTGTCGACATATACAATGGTTATTTGCAAAATACATATTTAGACTTTGTTCATAATTGGAGTTCAATTTTAAAATAATTCTAGAACTCCCACTCGGTTAAACATCCTTCAAAGTTTTACTAAGTGATTACATAATCCTAGAGCATCATACTTCCCCCGTGTGACACGACCATCAGTATGTGTTTAAGGTAGGCCATCATGCCAATCACATCCGTTATGTAACTCATGCTTAACCTTTCGGTCTTTGTGTCCCGAGGCCATGTCTGCACATGCCAGGCACACCACCATACCCTATGTGATTTCTTGTTATGTCATACAAGGCCATATTTCTGGACATGCTAGGCTTGCTACACCCACCTTATTTGAACGCAAATATGTTTGACACACGTGTGACACACGATGCCTCCATAATGGAGATCTTTCCAGGTGGTGCTCACTAGGGTAAGGACACTTTGTTGTTTTTTATATTGAGAGATCATCCTATAATGCTACCGTCGCATATCTAGCATACAAGAAAAACATGATGTAAAACATAAATCATACATGCTATGATGCCCTGTCATGCAAATTAAAGTTAAAACACCTTCTACTTTATCTTTTGCAAGTTTTACGTGGTTGTTAAGGGGTTTCGAGAGAGAATCGTTTTCTATCCTGCAAAAACATGCCACAACAGCAATCCTGCAATCGTCTCTATTACACCCCTGTCGGGGCCCTCCGTTGCAAACGTCTTCGCGTCGCTAATGTTAGAGAGACAGACATCCCCTAGCCACTTATATGGTACAAGCCATATGTCAAGCGTGAAACCAGTCTCGCGTAAAATGCGTAAGGTCGGTCGGGGCTGCTTCATCAAGACATTGCCGCAATGCTAAACGAGTACACGTGGGAGGGTAACAATTGGAGAATTGATGCCCACATCCTATATGTGTTCTACCCGTACAATACATCTACGCATAGCCTTGCTCATGATACCACCATTGGGGAACGGGGCAGAAAACAATAATTTTTCCTACTACGACTCCCAAACCCAATATCTATGCTATGCTGATGTATGTAGTGGAGGGAATCGGCGTTCATACCTTTGAAGACCGAAAGAGGGAAACGTTCTTCGAACGTGGTTGGCGTAGACTCTGATCCTACGACCTCCCTATCGTGTTGAAGATCTCCGGCGGTGAAGTAGCACTACAAGTGTAGTGCCTCGCGGGATTACACACGTACGGTGCAATCAATGTCCCTTCGGGCTCCGAACCAAAAGAGCAGCGGAAAAAGGCGGATTCAGATCCCGATTCTGGCAACGCACGACGTGCGTATGGTGGAGAATCCCCTAACCAAGTGCAAACTCCAAACAAGGGGAGTCCGCTCAAGGAAGGAGAAAGAGAGAAAGAAAGAACTCAGTGGGATGATCAAAAAGGGGCACCCTATCCCTCCTTATATAGGCCAAGGAGGGGTGGATCCTCCTCCCCTCCCTCATGTGGGACTAAACCCTTGGGAGGGGGGGGGGATAGTGCGCTATCCTAAGGGGGGTGGGCCCCTCCCTTTGGCGCATGGCCCAAGGGGGGAGGCTCCCTCCTCCCCTAATGGGCCTCTTTTGGCCCATGTGCCCTTTTAATCATTTTATTATATTTAAATATATTTTACTATTTAATTCTGTTAATTAAATAATTAAATATTATTAAACATTATTTTGAACCTTTCAAAATATTCGGAACAACTTCCGGCACCTCCCGGAACAATTCCGGTGTTCTCTCTTATTTCACCGATGATCCCGAGTCTATCCTTAATGCATCGATTGCCCTTAAGTGTGACACCCTACGGTTCGGGAAACAACAGACATGATTGAGACACTCTCTGACCAATGACCATCATGTGGGATCTGGTTACAATCCTTGATGTGCCCCTGCGCTTCCATCGAATAAACTTCAACGATGTTGAACCGTTAACAATAAGACTTGATCCCTTTGTCTCGTGCTACTATGTTTGTCCGAGATATGATCGTCGGTATCCAATACCTAGTTCTTCCTCATCTCCGACAACACATGTTTACTCGTCTATGCATATTACATCTCCTGTGACCTAGTCACTAGCTAGCTATTGATGCAATATCACCGAGTGGGCCCAGAGTAACTATCCGTCACTCGGATGGACAAATCCCGTTTTGACCTATTTGTATACTCATCAACATATCTACTTCGAATACCCAAGACACACCTTTATGGTTACCATGTTTCAGTGTAACG
This sequence comes from Bromus sterilis, assembly GCA_950022295.1. NCBI lineage: Eukaryota > Viridiplantae > Streptophyta > Magnoliopsida > Poales > Poaceae > Bromus > Bromus sterilis. The sequence continues at coordinate 59,958,318 of OX465598.1, read as the reverse complement.
GTTGATGTACTCAAAGCATCCTAATAGATAGCAATTATGTATGATCATCACGGTCTAAGGATTGAGTCATTATGTTATTAAGTCATCGCAATGCTGAACTATGTGACTTGATCACACTTCAATGCTATAGTTGGGTGTGTGTCCATCACATCATTCTCCTAATGATATGAACTCATTGTCAATAGACTATTATGTTCTCATGACCAGGAAACCTTGATCATTGATTGCCCAATGAGCTAGTATGCCTGAGTTAATTAGGGACCAGGTTGTTATGTATCACACGTGTATTAAAGTTTCCGCTTAATATAGTTCTAGCACAGTATACAACGTATTATGAACAAATATATATGTGACAAATATCTTTATTAATTTTCCTCTGTGGCACATATCCAACATATGCCCCTTTCCTTTTTCCATTTAATAAAACATATCAAAGAAGTAAAATATATAAATAGTAGAGGGGACGAAAAATGGTGAAAATATCTATATGAGACTTGTGATTTATACTCAATCACATAACTAACTCATCATTTTTGGATAACTTGAATTCAAATTAATTTAAATTTAATTCAAAGGAGTCACACGATATAATTGCCTATAAATCATTAAGCTTGGCATAGTTATAAGAAAATTATGGGAAAAGTTTGGGACTTAGCCTTGATGTTGAAATTCCAATGGCATTACTGAAAGGATTTGAACTAAATTTGAAATGGCATCTATAAAAAATACTAGAGAGGATCAAAATAAGATTATGATTATTATCATATTCATTTGAGGTGAATTAATTAATGGCATGATGATTCCAGAATAAAATAATAATTTATTAAAAATTGGAGGAAAACCATGGGCTATTAAAGCCTCTGGCCACATTGTATTAAATTTTAGGTGAATACCTCCTTAAGAGGGATGTGGATGGCGAGTGTTTGAATAGGTCATTCACGATCTACATATGGAGTGATGATCTAAGCCTGAGATGGATTAGGCCTCATAACAAAGGATTCTATTATATACTTCTGTATGTTGGATTGGTAAATCTGAGAAAGAAACCTTATTAGAGTGTATGTTATACAAGACTAAAAACCATGGAATGGGAACACACATTTTCCTTATAGGTAGACAACCATTCTTAACATAGGTTGAACGGTAAAAAAGAAACACGGAAATCTGTAAGGAATTCTATGGAAAACTATTTCATCAACCATCATGAAAATATCGATAGTTACTTTTGAAACTTTCATAGTTTGAGTAAGATTTATCCTTGCACAAAGGGCTCAACGCTTATTGATACGTCCCAAACGTATCTATAATTTCTGCTTGCTCCATGCATGTTTTGTGTGATATTGCTATGTTTTATATACACTTTCATACACTTTTGATCATATTTGGACTAACCTATTAACTCAGTGCACCCCAGTGCCAGTTCCAGTTTTCTACTGTTTTCCTATTTCAGGTTTCCCCCGTATTAAAATTGCTCCAAAAATTCTGGAAAAATACAATAAAAAATCAGCGTACGGAAGCTTCCGGAATCACCAAGGTGGGGTTAGAGGGCCACCACCAGGGCCCGAGTGTCACGCCCCGGCCACACCCACCGGTTCCCGGCGTACGCCTGGCGGGATCTAGACTGTCCCCACAGACCAACACTAGTCTTTCCTGCGCACTTTGTCCTCACTCATGCGCACCCGGGAACAACTTCCCGGTCGGTCACCCATCCTCAAATCGCTCCAAGCCAAGCACGCTTAACTTTGGAGTTCTTTGGATTTGGGCTCCCGAAAAAGAAGGTGCACCTTGTTGATATGAGTAATCTATCATTCCTATTAAGTCAGGATGTCACACACACCCACTCAAAGGAACTGACGTCCTCGTCGGCCCACAGGAACGTTCCCTCTTGGCATACGTCTGTGCGTACAGTGCCGACACACGGCACACCTATGTTCGCGCACTGACCCGCACACGCCCGTATAACCGCGAGGGTCGGCTCTGATACCATTTGTCACGCCCCGGCCACACCCACCGGTTCCCGGCGTACGCCTGGCGGGATCTAGACTGTCCCCACAGACCAACACTAGTCTTTCCTGCGCACTTTGTCCTCACTCATGCGCACCCGGGAACAACTTCCCGGTCGGTCACCCATGCTCAAATCGCTCCAAGCCAAGCACGCTTAACTTTGGAGTTCTTTGGATCTGGGCTCCCGAAAAAGAAGGTGCACCTTGTTGATATGAGTAGTCTATCATTCCTATTAAGTCAGGATGTCACACCAAGGCGCCCTCCCGACGCGCCCTAGGGTGGGGCCGCCTGGACCCCTGGTGGCCCCCCTGGCTGCCCTCTTTGCCTATATATTCTCCGTGACGGGAAACCTCGGAAGACAGAACCCTTTTTTGCGATCTCGCCTCTGTTCCTCCGCTGCCGCGCTTCCAAGATTGGGAGAGCTAGCAAACCTCTTCCCGACACCCTGCTGGAGGGAGGATTGACCTCTGGGAGCCTCTCCTCCACCATGGACGCTTCCCGGATGATACGTGAGTAGTCTACCTTGGACCATGGGTCCGTGATCAGTAGCTATGTGATGTTCTCCTCCCCCTCTTTGTTCTTCATGGATTAGACCTTGTGAGCTGCCTACATGATCAAGGCACATATGTAATTATGTCTGCTGTTGCTATGCTGGGTTGGCTGGGATCTGATGGATTATGAGACTATGTTTAGTTTGTGATTGAGTAATATATTTGGTTCTTATCTTTTATATTTTTGTTCTTGAGTAATTCTTCCATGTTCTCCGTTGATGTTTATTGCTTTGGCCAAGTAGTAGGTAGTGACTCCAAGAGGGAACGTTATGCTCGATTGTGGGTTCATGCCCCCTAATGAGTAGCTTGAGTGACAGAAACATGAGTCTAGGGGATGTGATGTTGCCACAAGGGGGAAAACAACGGTGCTTGTAACCACGATTGTAAGGATTGTTTACTTTACGCAAAGTTCTTTTAATGCAGTTGTCTGTTGCTTTGGGTTTACACTTTGGGTGGGGCTCGCAACTTATACCAGCGAGATGTTCTGGATAGATATCTCAAGATGGATGATTAGTAGTAGATGCAGTTGGATTTCGGTCTACTTATTTTGGCGTACTGCCCATGCTTTTGAGCCTCTTCCTTTCTTTGTAGCATAGTTAGCATTGCAGTGCGTTTTAATCCTGTCAATTGCCCAGCTGTGATTTGTTTACCTCACATAGTAGTTGTATCGTCTTTTGGGAGAGAGACATCACTAGTGAACATCACGGGACCCCGGTCCATATTCTCATCACTGTTTACACACTCAATTTATTTTCTGCTTTTACTTTCCAGTTGCAATTACCACCACTATTATCCTTTATCCCTTGCGTTTGATCCTTTGTAAACAACAAGACCATAAAGATTGACAACCTCTCTGGACATCGTTGGGAGCAAAGTTACTTGTTGTGTGTGCAGGTCCAGGAGAATCAAGTGATTCTTTTCAAACAGCGCATCACTTGCCGAACCACCTACTTATAGTTATCGGAGTCCTACGGGAGACACTCTGAACCTTGGCATCTTTGCCAAGGGAAATTTGCTGCTATCCTACATCTCACCTTCCACTTGGGGTAACCAACGAAGGGCGAGAAGCCATTATCATCTCTCGCGCATCAAGCAAATTTCTAGCGCCGTTGCCGGGGACTCCAATCTACAAGATAGGGGAGTTGCACACTATCTTTGACTTTTGTTTTTTATTCTTGTTAGTCTACCTTTCAGTTTTTATCTTAGTGTCCTTTATCAAAAATAAATAAAAAATTCTGTCACACTTGCTGCTACTATGGGTTCCACTGAAAACACCAAGTTGTGTGAATTCACTAGTCACAACAACAATGATTTTATCTGCACTCCTATTGCCACACTTGCCACTTCAGCTACCTCTTATGAAATCAAACCTGCTTTGTTAAACCTTGTTATGAGAGATCAATTCTCTGGTGCTGGAGATGCTGCTGCTTTACACTTAAGTAATTTTGTTGAGTTATGTGATATGCAAAAGTCTAAAGAAGTTTAAGGTGATGTTGTTAAGCTTAAGCTTTTTTCCTTTATCTTTGAGGGAAGGAGCTAAAATCTGGTTTCAATCCTTGCCTAGGAATAGCATAGATTCTTGGGATAAGTGCAAAGATGCTTTTATTGGGAAGTACTACCCACCTGCTAAAATTATCCAATTGAGGAGCAACATTATGAATTTTAAACAATTGGATAATTAACACGTTGCCCAAGCTTGGGAACGAATGAAATCTCTTGTTAATAAATGCCCTACACATGGTTTGACTACTTGGATGGTTATCCAGACTATTTATGTAGGCTTGAACTTTACCTCGCGGAATCTGTTAGATTCAGGCGCGGGAGGAATCTTTATGTCAAGAACACTTGGTGCTTCCACAAAACTTCTAGATGAGATGATGACCAACTATTCCCAATGGCACACCGAACGCGCTCCAACAGGTAGGAAGGTAAACTCTGTCGAGGATATTTCCTCCCTAAATGAAAAAGTTGACTTGATTATGTCTCTACTTACCAAGCAATATCCTATTGATCCTCATGATGTTCTTTTAAATTCTTTGGTTGCTCAAGAACAAGTAGATGTGAACTTTATCTCTAGAAACAACTTCAATAATAATGCTTATAGGGGTAATTTTGCTAGCAATCCTAGACCGTTCCCATCCAACTATGGGAACAACAACACTTATCCTAGCAACAAGAACCCCACCGTTGAATTAGAAAGAATGCTTAAAGAATTTATTACTACCCAAAAATCCTTCAACAAGAGTGTAGAGGAAAGATTAGACAAATTAGATAATCTCTCTTTGAAGGTAGATAACTTATCCCTAGATATTGAGATGATTAAAATTAGAACCTCTCCCTTCGAGGAGAGGAAGGCCACTCCTATCAATGCTATTCAATTGAAAATTAATGAAACATTAGGATGATAGCTAAACTTAAAGAAATATGGGCTAGAGAAAAGGAGGAAGAGGATAGAATTAAGAGCCTTCCTACACACCACATTGTTGCTACTATCCAAATTGTTGAGGACACCCAAACTATTAGCACCCAACACATTCCTAGTCAAATTGGACCTATTAATGGTGATGCTATTACCTCAACCATAGAAGAAGAAACTCCTATGAACATAGAGGCTTTCAAACAAGTAAGCCTAGATGACACCACTACCACCTTTGATAGTAGTGACATTGATGTTGATATTTGCACCCTCTCAGAAGTTATTAGCTTACTACACAAAATGTCTAGAGATCCCCACACTAGCACACTAAATCTTGCCTTTACGGAGCATGTCACTAATGTTCTCATCAAAGATAGGGAGGAGAATCTTAGAATATAAGCCTCCATACCTAGGAAGCTAGAGGATGGTTGGGATCCTATGATCAAAATTAAATTGAATAACTTCTCTTGCTATGCTTTATTTGATGTTGGAGCTAGTACCTCCGTTATGCCCAAAAGAATGTATGATATGTTTGAATTGAAACCTTTTGATCCTTGTTCTTTTGGTGTTCGTCTCGTTGATTATTCCATAAAGAAACCTTTGGGGAAGATCGACGATGTTCTTATCATTGTCAATGACAATTATGTTCCTGTTGATTTTACTATTATGGACATAGAGTGTGAACCTTTATGTCCAATTATTTTGGGACGTCCTTTTCTTCGCACCGTTGGTGCTATTATTGACATGAAAGAGGGGAATATAAAATTTAAATTCCCTATTAAAAAGGGGATGGAACACTTCCCTAGAAAGAAGATTAAGTTACCTTTTGAGTCCGTTACGCGAGCTAGCTATTCTCTCTCTCTTGATAAAACATGATCTTTTTGCTTTATGCCTAGCTTAAAGGCGTAAAAGAAAGCGTTTGTAGGGAGGCAACCCAAGATGCTTTTACTTCTGTTTTTAGTGGTCTTGATGATTTTTTCTACTGTAGCAACAACATTGTATCTTTATTTTCAAGCTTTGTGCCAAGTTTAGCCTCCGATTGCAAGAAAGTTCAAAAGTTGTGACATGTTGTTCAGAAAAAAGATTCTGTCCTTTGACAAAAACATTCGCTAAAATCAGCAGATCATCTTTTTGATCTGAATTTTTTTGACAACGTGCTCCATACAATTGACTTTCGAGCGTCTGTTCTGAGTTTTTTTATTTGAGTTGCAGAAGTACCCCGAAAAATTATTTACTACCTGCTGTTCTGTTTTTCACAGACTCTGCCACGTTTTGCCTTTCCTCACTTTTGAACACCTTAAGCTTTCTTTTTCTTTGCAAAAACTTTTTGGAAATCTTGAGAAACAATATCTCTTCAAGAATATATTTATTTGAAGTAGAGGAAAATTATTTTATTAAGGGTACTAACCTCTCTAATCAGCTTATGATGATTTATGTATGAAGGGAGTTTTCAAGTGTGCGAGGGAAGATGATAAAAGAAGATCCGGGAGTGTCAAACGCTCAAGCTTGGGGATGCCCCCATGCATCCCCAATAAATATTCAAGGAGACTCAAGCGTCTAAGCTTGGGAATGCCCCCGTGCATCCCCTTCTCCATCAACAATCATCAGTTCGTCCTCCGTCTCACTATATTTTTATCACTTCATGTGTTATGTGCTATGCTTGGAGCGTCTCACTCTTAGGTTTACTTTTTAGTTTTATTTAGCTTTGTTTACTGTTCATAACAAGTTATAATCCAGCTTACTTTGTGTGGGAGAGAAACACACTCCACTTTAAACTAGAACACATCATAGGATTTTCATGCTTATCTTTCTTCTGTTGTGTGTTCTTTATCTTTTCGTAGCTGCTGCCATGTTTAGCTCTTACTTTTCATGTTTATTTTTCTCAAGAGCCTTAGATTTTGTTTAGTTTGTTGCTGTAACTCTCTTTATTCTTCATGTTTATCTAGTTAAGAGAGTTGGTTGTTGTAACAGCCCACATGTAATAAGCCACCAAACACCATGTAATGTACTTCCTCTGTTGGACTTGTAACTTGGCATGGTGGATGTGTATGTCATTTCATGTGGTGATTTTAATTGGCATTGGGATTGGAGTCATGTTGGGTTGTTTTCCTTTGCATCCAAAGTGGTTCAAGAAGGGCATTGGTGGAATTTTTCCTTGTTGCATGCTCACTCTTCTTGACCCCAATTTTGGCCTAGCCATTTCTTTTGCCTTTGCAAGGGTTTTAAAATCCTCAAGGTATTTTTGACTTCATCAAAAACAGAAGCTCTAGTTCAAAGTGATTTGAAATTCAAAATGAGCTCACACTTTTGTTGTTGCCAAAAATAACCAAACCATTTTTAGAAATTGAGGAATAATACAAGGATAATTTTACATATTTTTATGTGAATTTTACACTTGTATTTAATCCAGATAAGTCCTGCATCTCTTTTCTGTTTTTGTAAATAGAAAGGGGATCCAGCGGGCTGTTTTCCTTTTTTCTTCTCCAAGTCGTGCTGGAGGCCCAGCCCAGCAGCCCTCCGCTCCGCAGCCCGCTTGGAGGTCCGCCAGCGAAGCGGTACGCGGGGTCGTCGTTGGCCGTTGGATCCAGATCGGGCGACCCTGGGTCGTCGTCTTTCCAGCGTGTCCAGGGTCCCCTCCCCCTCTCTCTCACAGCCGGCGGGAGGCGTCGACGTCGATGCAGCCGACGTGGCCAGGGAGCCTCCCCCTTTATAAGGAGAGCACCAGCAGCCCCCTCGCGAACCCTAGGTCCCGTTCCTCCCTCCAGTTTTCCGCCGCCGCCAACGGGTTCGTCTCCAGGACCTCCCCTGTTCCGCCGGAGCCGAACGCAATTCGCCACCGTTCTGCATCATCCTTGAGCAAGCGCTCGTCTGCACGGTCCTTGAGCATGACCTGCTTCGTTTCTATGGCCAGGTCGAAGCAAGGAGCAGCGAGACGCCTCCGCAGCAGTAGCAAGCCGCCGCGGACCCCCTTCGTCCCCGACGACGTCCGCAGACCTCTACCTCCTCTACGGCTAGGCCGGGACGCACGATGCGACCCACAAGGTGAGCTAACGCCCACGCCTTCGCCCGTAGCGTTGCGTAGCAGTCCGTCCACGGTAGCAGTAGGCCGTCTGCCGCGTAGCTCGTCGCCGGCGAGGAATTCGTGATCACCATGCCCGTGGTGCGTCTCGAACGACCTCCCGCGTGCTCTAGGGGTGTCCAGTGCGTGTCTTTGGCACCAAAGGAGCCCCCTTTCCGCGTAGCTGCTTTGGTTTTCGCCGTGTCTGAACTCTGCGCGTCCCTGTCAGTCATATCCGCCATGGATTCAGGCGAGCGTAGCATCCCCTCCGGTGAGATCCATGACTGGGCCAGGGCATCCACGTGATCGTGGTACTCCCCTCTCACGATTGCAAGCAATTCCATGGCCAGAGGCGTCGTGTGCTCGTCGCACGGTTCGCCTGAATGTTGGATAGCGGGGTGGTCTGAAGCTGCAGTTCAGAGCCGCCGCAGCAGTGCTGTTCCGGTGAAGCTAGCGAGCAGTAGAGATAGAGCTAGGAGCCATGGCGCGCGTCGTCGTGTAGAGCTAGGTGCCCTCTCGGATTCGTTCCATGGCGGGGTGGCCGGAGCTTGCCTGTACACGACGCGCGGTTCGCCGCAGTAGAGCGTCGCCGTCGCGGTTCAGGGTCTTCAGGTGTTCGAAGTTCAGAGTACTGAAGCCTGAACCTTACCTAGCATGCGTAGCGTTTAGGTTCAGAAAACGCTTCGTGGTGCAGTGGTAGCGAGCCGTGGAGACAAGCAGCGAGTCGTGGGTTCGATTCCAGCCGACGCCCCCCCCCCCATTTTTGATTTTATTCCTGAGGCTGACGGCTGGGACCTGCTTGTCAGCGACCCAGGCCGCGTGGGCTGAGTCCAGTATGGGCCAGGGAGGCGGCATGGGCCGGATTCGCCCGAGAGCAGCCCATGGAGTCTGATTCCTTTTTCTTTTTTTTGTTTCTTTTCTTTTCTTTGAATTCTTTTCTGTTTAAATTCAAATTTGAATTTGCCTCCAAATTCAAATCTGTTTCTGAACATCCTTTGCATTCATGGGCATGCCTTATATGATTTTGGGGTAGCTTGAGCTACTGACCAACATGGTGAGGTCCATTTTTGCATCTGACCCCTTCTAATAATTGAAGTGTGGCCATTTTGCAAATAAGCCCCTTTTTCTTTTATTTGTTTTTGTCAAGTGGTTCAAAATTTAAATTGCCCATGCCATATATGGCTTTTGGGTAGTTTTGTGCAAGGACTTGCATGGTGATGATGATTTCATCATTTGAACCTTTTTCAAAATTCATGTGGTGCAATCTTGCACTCAGCCCCCTGAACTTCAGATGAGTTTGCAACTGCCCTTGCAAATTCAAATGGAGACATGTCATATATGGTTTTGGGGTGCTTTTCTGCAAGGATTTCAGCAGTGATGTTTTCATGATGTTTTGTGCAACTCATGAAATCAAGGTGTGATCACCTGATCCAGAGGCATTCAGATCTTCTGCTTGCAACATTTCAACTTCAGTGCATTTGAAATGTTGATCATCTGATCTCTTCAATCTTGTTCCATGTCATCTTCTTTCAATTCAGCCCCTAACATATTGTCATATGTAATGAGGCTGGGTTCCAACTTTTGCTGCACCTTCCTGTGTGTCAAGTTCACCGACACTACTCCGTCTCCGGAATCATTGTTGTACTTTCATGTTATTTAAAATCTTGTAATGCTTTGTTGTTCATGTCATGCTTTCATGCTACTTACACCTAAATTAAGGCTTAGACCAAAGCCCTTACAATGTAAAGAAAATGCATGTGAAAGTGATGACTTGTCGTCATCACCTTCTTTTAAATTTGACTAGACAGGGTCATACCATGTAAATAAAACTTGCACATGCCATCCTTGTTTGAGATTGCATCAGTTGCTTACTTGTGTGTTTTCCTTGCCGGTATCTTTACGTTAGCACCCGAGACTGACGAGGAGACTTACGTGGAGCTGTCCGACACCGAGCCCGAGGGTACCGTGGGTGCTGCTTCGACTACCTTACCAGGCAAGGGGGAGAAACTGTGTCATTACTTTATAACTTTCTGCTCATGCCTAGCTGTAGACTTAGTACGTTGATTGCTTGATCCTATCCACCTTATATGCCATGTTCAAACCCATACAGCCATGATCCCCACATCCCAGCAAACCATTGTACTGCTAAGTTACCGCTGCTCAGCCATTGCTTAGTATGGATAGAAAACTTGCTGCTTACCCTATATATTTATGGTTGGGATATCATGCTATAAAAGAAATTGGTTGATATTTATTATTGTTAAATGATGTTAATTATATTCGATGAAAGGTGGAAGGCTGGACTATTCCCGTCTGGTGCTTTGTTCCATTTGAGTCACCTAGGACCCGAGTTCCGGGTATTGTGTTTCTTGACGAGCGTGCCTAATCGTGTGTGGGGTTTTATGGGCCCCCCTTGTCTTACCTACCTAGCCTCGTACATTCTAGTGGTGGCCCGAGCTGATTTACATTTGCAATGTGTGTGTGCTGGTTGGATCCCCAGTTGTTTCCAAACCAAACCAGGGCCAGCAGGACATAGCTTCTTGGCTGGCCCAAATAGACCGGCTGAGGACCCGGTCTCATAAGAGAACTAACCGGTAATCCAAACCTGGAGTCATACGGTAGAGTCCGATTCGAGAGCGTGGCCAGCTTTTGAGTTGGGTGTCGACTCACCGAGGGCCACCCGGATATGTGCGTTGTTAGTTAGAGGGACTCTGACGTTCCGGAGTTTCAGGCGCTTACCTAGCCAAGTGGGAACCGGGCGTACATGCAACGTCTATAATGGACAGTTGGTACACCCCTGCAGGGTAAATCTTTTCGAAAAGCCGTGTCCGCGGTTATGGACTACTTGAGACCTACTCCTTGTTCATAGAATAACATCAATTATAATCATGCTATAAACTTGACAAACCGTGTGCGTGCCTTGGTTCTCTTTCTTCGTCCAGGGGGACCGAGAGAGAAACGAGGTTGTGTTATGTTTGCGTAAGTAGGTGGATAGCCGACTTATGACACGTTGTCAACGTAATTCTTGGATCTCATCTATATTCTGATAGAACGAGTAGCCACCATATATGCTAGTACGGCTGCAACCTGCCTCTGTCTTTACCTTACCCGTAGCGTTAGTTATTCCGTAATGACATGTTCTCACCCCCGTTTACATTTCTGTCTTTACCGCTTTGCCTGATCGGCCGCTACAGTGGACTACTACCTCGACCCCAGCACCGGACGTTACTTCGTGGAGGTGCCCCCGGAGGACGACGACGAGTACGAGTACCTCGACCAGTAGGATCCTATAGTTGGGTTCAGACGTTCCCGTGGGTGGATATTTATGTGTAGCCCTCTCTAGGGCAATTTGGAACTTGACCGTACTCGGTCCCTACTATGCTTCCGCTTGATGTATTGATGTATTGATGAGTTGTACTCATGATGATGTTATATTATTAGACAGTGGCGCTGTATGCCCTGTTCTATTTGTCTATCCATATGTATTTCTATTCTTGTAGAGTCGTGTTTATATACCTGTTGTCGAGAATCCGGTAGCGACACGAGTGCGAGTGTCGTGCGCCGGTGGCGTTTGATGCGTTTCTAACTCCGACCGGACGCGAAAGCGACTAGTTAGAGTTAGTACCGCATCAGGGGCCTTACAACTTGGTATCAGAGCAGGACTGACTGTAGGACCCTTTACTGGCCGAAGTTGAGTCTAGAAACTATTTTGGTAGTTATATAGGAAAAATTTCAGAGAGTAGGACCTCTTTCTGTTTTCTCCTTATCCCACCCTCCCACCCTTTTTCCGTGAGGAAGTGAAACGATGTTTTGTCTCTGCAACTTATCCCCTTTCAAAACAATCTAGGTTCTCGTTTACATGAGGCTCCGATTCCTCTATAATTTTTTGCTAGCGACGAGATGTGTTGGCGTCTTTGAGACCACTGAGCCGCCACTTGGGGTTGACTGCTCTACCTCGCTTACGGCGTACCCCAGGTGAAACGTCCATACAGGATTGGCGGGCATCCTATGGTAATATGGATGTGGTTTCTTTTCCCCTATGGACGACCGTGATGGCGGGCCGCTCAGGGCAGATGTCTCATTGTTCAGGTTTCCAACTGCTCGTATATATTGTTGTGTGTTCGCTAGCAGATTATTATCTTGGATTCGGATGATCTTGGTTTGGGAATTCCAGTAGCACCTAGATATCGACTTTCCGGGTTAACCTTGGTGGAATTTAAGCCTTCGGCTTTCTCATACCTCGTGAGGAAGTTTTGTTGTCAATATTGCTTTAACTTCTGGTTACTTCAATGATTTGATCATGTTCTCATAAGTGTTCCTGTATACAGGATGCCAAGAGCGAACATGCCGCCGCCAGAGAACCCTATCCTTGGGGAGGCTGTAGCCGCAGTGGCTCAGGGCACAGCTGCGATCCTTCAGATGCTGCAGAACCAGGGTGCTCAGAGGAATGATCTTCCATAGTACACCACACTGCAGCAGTTCCTGTCGATCAGCCCCCCCCAGGTTCTCCGAGGCTCGAGACCCGCTGGAGGCGGATGACTGGATCGCAGAGATCAAGAAGCACTTCAGTGCCAACACCGTCAGACCCGTCGACTACGTCACCTTCGCCTCCTTCCAGCTTCAGGGTGCCGCAGGCAGTTGGTTCTCGACGTACAAGGCCAACAAGGGTGATGCAGAGATCACATGGGAGGACTTCGTCAGGGATTTCAGAGCTGCTCATATTCCCAGTGGACTGATCGAGAGGAAGCGCGAGGAGTTCTTAGCTCTGAGGCAGGGGGACAGGTCTGTGCAGGAGTATAACCTGGCCTTCGTCAGGCTTGCCAGGTACGCTCCAGAGGAGGTCTCGTCAAAGGCCAAGCGCATTGCCAGGTTCCGCGGTGGTCTTGCCACGGACATCAAGGATGCGCTCACCTTGTCCACGCCAAGCCTGTTCTCAGAGTTCGTCGACCAGGCTATCAGACAGGAGTCAGCTGAGGCAGAGCGTTCCGCAGAGAAGAGGAAGCAGAGAGAGCACAGTTCAGCAGTGATGGTCCACAAGAAGGCCAAGTCCTGGGTTACAGAGCCACAGTCTCAGCCGCAGCGTCAGCAGTTTCAGCAGAGGGGGGCAGCTGTCCGCACTTTTGCCCGCCCTCCCGTCCCAGTGCAGCACAGACCTCGCTCTACTCCACCCTCCGCGAGGCCGCCTGCTCCACAGGGCCAGCCCAGGCCAGAGATCACGTGCTTCAAGTGTGGCAAGCCGGGCCACAAGTCTCCGCAGTGCACCGACCCTCATTACGCCCGACTGCCTCTGCCTCCACCTCGCTCTACACCGAGCAACGCGATGGTGCGGGCCCAGCCACGAGCAGTCAAGTTGAACAACGTGACCGTCGCAGAGGCCCAGCAGTCGTCCGAGATTGTGCTTGGTAGGTTGCTTGTGTGTTCAGTTCCAGCGTCAGTTTTGTTCGATTCGGGAGCATCCCATTCCTTCATATCTCAGTCCTTTGCTTCAGCCAGTGACCTTCAGTCCGAGTTGCTATATCCGCCGCTTGCAGTCCACACTCCTGGTTCCAGATGCAGCTCCTCGGTATTTGTTCCAGATGTGGAGATCAGTATCTAGGGTGCCATCTTTTCCTCGCCCCTGATTATCTTGCACCGTTCCGACATTGATGTCATTTTGGGCATGGATTGGCTTGTCAAGTACAAGGCCAAGATTGATTGTCCGTCCAAGACCGTGTTGCTGACGCACGATTCAGGCGCAGAGATTTGGTACACTTGTGGCTCGACAGTGGGATCAGCACAGTTGTACGCTCTGAACGCTGGAGTTGCTCCATTGATCGGGGAGGTCAGAGTTGTTCGAGAGTTCCCAGATGTCTTTCCAGAGGAGTTTCCAGGTATTCCACCCGTGCGTGCTATTGAGTTTGTGATCGAGCTAGAACCTGGTACACAGCCGATATCTCGGCAGCCGTACAAGATGTGCCCGGAAGAACTGATTGAGTTGAAAGAGCAGCTGGTGAAGCTTGAGAAGGATGGGCTCATTCGTCCGAGCACTTCCCCTTGGGGTGCCCCGTGTCTTTTTGTGAAGAAGAAAGATGGTACTAGCCGGTTGGTTCAAGACTACCGTGGTATCAACAAGAAGAACAATGCCATATTTGTCGTCATTGACAATCTCTCAAAAGTTGCCCACTTCTTCCCAGTGAAGGACTCCATTTCAGCAGCTCAGTTGGCGGATTTGTACACCGCAAGAGTTGTCTCTTTGCATGGCATCCCCAAGAAGATCAGTTCTGATCGAGGCATCCTTTTCACCTCTAAGTTCTGGCAGGCCTTCCAAAAGGCGATTGGTACGACAGTCTTGTTCAGTACCGCGTATCACCCTCAGACCAGTGGGCAGGTTGAGCGTGTGAATCAAATCCTCGAGGACATGCTTCGGGCATGTGTCATCTCGTTTGGCATGAAGTGGGAAGAGTGCTTGCCGTATGCTGAGTTCTCGTACAACAACAGCTATCAGGAAAGTCTGCAAGCAGCGCCGTTTGAAGTCTTGTATGGTCGCAAGTGCAGGACACCTTTGAACTGGTCCGAGACGGGTGAGAGGCAGCTGTTCGGTCCAGATGTGATACAAGAGGCAGAGGACAGAGTGAAGATTGTCCGGGAGAACCTAAAGGCAGCACAGTCTAGACAGAAGGCCTATTATGACAAGAAGCACCGTGGTGTTGACTTCAAAGTTGGTGACTTCGCATACCTCAAAGTGTCTCCACTTCGGGGCACTCACCGCTTTGGGATCAAAGGCAAGTTGGCTCCCAGGTTCGTTGGTCCGTTCCGCATCCTCGAGACTCGGGGACCTCTCGTGTTACGCCTCGAGCTTCCAGATAGCTTGGCTATGGTGCATGATGTGTTCCACCTGTCTCAGTTGAAGAAGTGTTTCAAACAGCCAGAGCAGGCAGTGGACTTGGGCGAGATCCAGCTCAATGCGGATCTTTCTTACTCAGAGCGTCCAGTCCATGTTCTTGACTCGTCCGAGCGCAAGACTCGCAACAGGACCGTCAAGTTCCTCAAGGTGCAGTGGGCACATCACTCGGAGAAGGAGGCAACGTGGGAGCGTGAAGATCATCTCCGTTCTGAGTATCCTGAGCTTTTTCTTTCTTAGATCTCGGGACGAGATCCTATGTTGGTAGGGGAGAGCTGTAACAACCCACATGTAATAAGCCACCAAACACCATGTAATGTACTTCCTCTGTTGGACTTGTAACTTGGCATGGTGGATGTGTATGTCATTTCATGTGGTGATTTTAATTGGCATTGGGATTGGAGTCATGTTGGGTTGTTTTCCTTTGCATCCAAAGTGGTTCAAGAAGGGCATTGGTGGAATTTTTCCTTGTTGCATGCTCACTCTTCTTGACCCCAATTTTGGCCTAGCCATTTCTTTTGCCTTTGCAAGGGTTTTAAAATCCTCAAGGTATTTTTGATTTCATCAAAAACAGAAGCTCTAGTTCAAAGTGATTTGAAATTCAAAATGAGCTCACACTTTTGTTGTTGCCAAAAATAACCAAACCATTTTTAGAAATTGAGGAATAATACAAGGATAATTTTACATATTTTTATGTGAATTTTACACTTGTATTTAATCCAGATAAGTCCTGCATCTCTTTTCTGTTTTTGTAAATAGAAAGGGGATCCAGCGGGCTGTTTTACTTTTTTCTTCTCCAAGTCGTGCTGGAGGCCCAGCCCAGCAGCCCTCCGCTCCGCAGCCCGCTTGGAGGTCCGCCAGCGAAGCGGTACGCGGGGTCGTCGTTGGCCGTTGGATCCAGATCGGGCGACCCTGGGTCGTCGTCTTTCCAGCGTGTCCAGGGTCCCCTCCCCCTCTCTTTCACAGCCGGCGGGAGGCGTCGACGTCGATGCAGCCGCCGTGGCCAGGGAGCCTCCCCCTTTATAAGGAGAGCACCAGCAGCCCCCTCGCGAACCCTAGGTCCCGTTCCTCCCTCCAGTTTTCCGCCGCCGCCAACGGGTTCGTCTCCAGGACCTCCCCTGTTCCGCCGGAGCCGAACGCAATTCGCCTCCGTTCTGCATCATCCTTGAGCAAGCGCTCGTCTGCACGGTCCTTGAGCATGACCTGCTTCGTTTCTGTGGCCAGGTCGAAGCAAGGAGCAGCGAGACGCCTCCGCAGCAGTAGCAAGCCGCCGCGGACCCCCTTCGTCCCCGACGACGTCCGCAGACCTCTACCTCCTCTACGGCTAGGCTGGGACGCACGATGCGACTCACAAGGTGAGCTAACGCCCACGCCTTCGCCCGTAGCGTTGCGTAGCAGTCCGTCCACAGTAGCAGTAGGCCGTCTGCCGCGTAGCTCGTCGCCGGCGAGGAATTCGTGATCACCGTGCCCGTGGTGCGTCTCGAACGACCTCCCGCGTGCTCTAGGGGTGTCCAGTGCGTGTCTTTGGCACCAAAGGAGCCCCCTTTCCGCGTAGCTGCTTTGGTTTTCGCCGTGTCTGAACTCTGCGCGTCCCTGTCAGTCAGATCCGCCATGGATTCAGGCGAGCGTAGCATCCCCTCCGGTGAGATCCAGGACTGGGCCAGGGCATCCACGTGATCGTGGTACTCCCCTCTCACGATTGCAAGCAATTCCATGGCCAGAGGCGTCGTGTGCTCGTCGCACGGTTCGCCTGAATGTTGGATAGCGGGGTGGTCTGAAGCTGCAGTTCAGAGCCGCCGCAGCAGTGCTGTTCCGGTGAAGCTAGCGAGCAGTAGAGATAGAGCTAGGAGCCATGGCGCGCGTCGTCGTGTAGAGCTAGGTGCCCTCTCGGATTCGTTCCATGGCGGGGTGGCCGGAGCTTGCCTGTACACGACGCGCGGTTCGCCGCAGTAGAGCGTCGCCGTCGCGGTTCAGGGTCTTCAGGTGTTCGAAGTTCAGAGTACTGAAGCCTGAACCTTACCTAGCATGCGTAGCGTTTAGGTTCAGAAAACGCTTCGTGGCGCAGTGGTAGCGAGCCGTGGAGACAAGCAGCGAGTCGTGGGTTCGATTCCAGCCGACGCCCCCGCCCCATTTTTGATTTTATTCCTGAGGCTGACGGCTGGGATCTGCTTGTCAGCGACCCAGGCCGCGTGGGTTGAGTCCAGTATGGGCCAGGGAGGCGGCATGGGCCGGATTCGCCCGAGAGCAGCCCATGGAGTCTGATTCCTTTTTCTTTTTTTTGTTTCTTTTCTTTTCTTTGAATTCTTTTCTGTTTAAATTCAAATTTGAATTTGCCTCCAAATTCAAATCTGTTTCTGAACATCCTTTGCATTCATGGGCATGCCTTATATGATTTTGGGGTAGCTTGAGCTACTGACCAACATGGTGAGGTCCATTTTTGCATCTGACCCCTTCTAATAATTGAAGTGTGGCCATTTTGCAAATAAGCCCCTTTTTCTTTTATTTGTTTTTGTCAAGTGGTTCAAAATTTAAATTGCCCATGCCATATATGGCTTTTGGGTAGTTTTGTGCAAGGACTTGCATGGTGATGATGATTTCATCATTTGAACCTTTTTCAAAATTCATGTGGTGCAATCTTGCACTCAGCCCCCTGAACTTCAGATGAGTTTGCAACTGCCCTTGCAAATTCAAATGGAGACATGTCATATATGGTTTTGGGGTGCTTTTCTGCAAGGATTTCAGCAGTGATGTTTTCATGATGTTTTGTGCAACTCATGAAATCAAGGTGTGATCACCTGATCCAGAGGCATTCAGATCTTCTGCTTGCAACATTTCAACTTCAGTGCATTTGAAATGTTGATCATCTGATCTCTTCAATCTTGTTCCATGTCATCTTCTTTCAATTCAGCCCCTAACATATTGTCATATGTAATGAGGCTGGGTTCCAACTTTTGCTGCACCTTCCTGTGTGTCAAGTTCACCGACACTACTCCGTCTCCGGAATCATTGTTGTACTTTCATGTTATTTAAAATCTTGTAATGCTTTGTTGTTCATGTCATGCTTTCATGCTACTTACACCTAAATTAAGGCTTAGACCAAAGCCCTTACAATGTAAAGAAAATGCATGTGAAAGTGATGACTTGTCGTCATCACCTTCTTTTAAATTTGACTAGACAGGGTCATACCATGTAAATAAAACTTGCACATGCCATCCTTGTTTGAGATTGCATCAGTTGCTTACTTGTGTGTTTTCCTTGCCGGTATCTTTACGTTAGCACCCGAGACTGACGAGGAGACTTACGTGGAGCTGTCCGACACCGAGCCCGAGGGTACCGTGGGTGCTGCTTCGACTACCTTACCAGGCAAGGGGGAGAAACTGTGTCATTACTTTATAACTTTCTGCTCATGCCTAGCTGTAGACTTAGTACGTTGATTGCTTGATCCTATCCACCTTATATGCCATGTTCAAACCCATACAGCCATGATCCCCACATCCCAGCAAACCATTGTACTGCTAAGTTACCGCTGCTCAGCCATTGCTTAGTATGGATAGAAAACTTGCTGCTTACCCTATATATTTATGGTTGGGATATCATGCTATAAAAGAAATTGGTTGATATTTATTATTGTTAAATGATGTTAATTATATTCGACGAAAGGTGGAAGGCTGGACTATTCCCGTCTGGTGCTTTGTTCCATTTGAGTCACCTAGGACCCGAGTTCCGGGTATTGTGTTTCTTGACGAGCGTGCCTAATCGTGTGTGGGGTTTTATGGGGCCCCCTTGTCTTACCTACCTAGCCTCGTACATTCTAGTGGTGGCCCGAGCTGATTTACATTTGCAATGTGTGTGTGCTGGTTGGATCCCCAGTTGTTTCCAAACCAAACCAGGGCCAGGAGGACATAGCTTCTTGGCTGGCCCAAATAGACCGGCTGAGGACCCGGTCTCATAAGAGAACTAACCGGTAATCCAAACCTGGAGTCATACGGTAGAGTCCGATTCGAGAGCGTGGCCAGCTTTTGAGTTGGGTGTCGACTCACCGGGGGCCACCCGGATATGTGCGTTGTTAGTTAGAGGGACTCTGACGTTCCGGAGTTTCAGGCGCTTACCTAGCCAAGTGGGAACCGGGCGTACATGCAACGTCTATAATGGACAGTTGGTACACCCCTGCAGGGTAAATCTTTTCGAAAAGCCGTGTCCGCGGTTATGGACTACTTGAGACCTACTCCTTGTTCATAGAATAACATCAATTATAATCATGCTATAAACTTGACAAACCGTGTGCGTGCCTTGGTTCTCTTTCTTCGTCCAGGGGGACCGAGAGAGAAACGAGGTTGTGTTATGTTTGCGTAAGTAGGTGGATAGCCGACTTATGACACGTTGTCAACGTAATTCTTGGATCTCATCTATATTCTGATAGAACGAGTAGCCACCATATATGCTAGTACGGCTGCAACCTGCCTCTGTCTTTACCTTACCCGTAGCGTTAGTTATTCCGTAATGACATGTTCTCACCCCCGTTTACATTTCTGTCTTTACCGCTTTGCCTGATCGGCCGCTGCAGTGGACTACTACCTCGACCCCAGCACCAGACGTTACTTCGTGGAGGTGCCCCCGGAGGACGACGACGAGTACGAGTACGTCGACCAGTAGGATCCTATAGTTGGGTTCAGACGTTCCCGTGGGTGGATATTTATGTGTAGCCCTCTCTAGGGCAATTTGGAACTTGACCGTACTCGGTCCCTACTATGCTTCCGCTTGATGTATTGATGTATTGATGAGTTGTACTCATGATGATGTTATATTATTAGACAGTGGCGTTGTATGCCCTGTTCTATTTGTCTATCCATATGTATTTCTATTCTTGTAGAGTCGTGTTTATATACCTGTTGTCGAGAATCCGGTAGCGACACGAGTGCGAGTGTTGTGCGCCGGTGGCGTTTGATGCGCTTCTAACTCCGACCGGACGCGAAAGCGACTAGTTAGAGTTAGTACCGCATCAGGGGCCTTACAGTTGTTGCACTGAGTTGTGTCTTGTCTTTAAGTAGGTAATTGAGGTTGCTATTCAATTGTAGTAGTAACTTGCAACAGTTTTGAGGTATTGTTGTGAGTAATGTTTGAACTTTTGGTGTTAAGAGCTCTATCCTATTAGTGATAGGTGTCGCATTTTGGGCAATACGTGCTTATTTTCAATAATTAAAAAACTAGTTGAGAACTCTAGCTACTAGATGGATCACTAATCTTTGGAGGGATCGGATATTAGAGTACACTCACGTACCATGAGTCGAGGATGCGCAAGGATAACCAAACCCCCATACACTCCTCCTCGGGGTACTTGTCTCTTTGTGAACCTCCTTATTAGATTGAGAGTTACCAATATTAAGTGCATCAGTTCTTCGGACATGAACCTCCTTGGAATAGTCACATTAGTCCAAAGAACTCATGCACTTATTATCGGTAACTCTCAATGTAATAAGGAGGTTCACAAAGAGACAAGTACCCCGAGGAGGAGTGCATGGGGGTTTGGTTATCCTTGCGCATCCTCGACTCATGGTACGTGAGTGTACTCTAATATTCGAATCCTCCAGAGGTTAGTGATCCATCCAGTAGCTAGAGTTCTCAACTAGTTTTGTATTTTTCGAAAATAAACACGGATTGCCAAAAATACGAAATATATCACTAATAGGCATGAGCTCTTGACACCATAAGTTCAAACATTACTCACATCAATACCTCAAAACCATTGCAAGTTACTACTACAAAGAGAATAGCAACTTTAACTACCTACTTTCAGTCAAGACACAGAACTCAGTGCAATAGGCAAACTCTCTAACAAGATAAAACATGCAACCTATAGAAAGTTCAACCTAAGATAAAAGAAAAGCTCTAGAAAAACTAAAGCACTACAACTAAACAGAACAGCAGCTAAGAAAAGAAAAAGAACAGCTCACAGCTAAAAGAATAAGCATGCAAATCCTATGAGGAGTTCTAATTCAAGCGGAGCGTGTATCTCTCCCACACAAAAGAGTAAGTTGGGGTCTAACTTGTTACTAGAGAAAATAAAGCAAAACAAAACTAGAAAAGTAAAGAGCGAGACGCTCCAAGCAAAGCACATAACGCATGAAGTGATAAAAATATAGTGCAACGAGAGACGAACTGATAATTGTTGATGAAGGAGGGGATGCACCGGGGGAATACCCAAGCTTAGACGCTTGAGTATCCTTGAATATTTATTGGGGATGCATGGGTGCATCCCCAAGCTTGAGCGCTTGACACTCCTGAATCTTCTTTCATCATCCTCCATCGCGCACTTGAAAACTCCCTTCATACATAACTCATTGTAGGCTGATTAGAGAGGTTAGTACCCTAATAAAATATTTTTTCTCTTACTGGAAATAAAGATAAACTTGAAGAGCTACTGTTTCCCAAGATTTCCAAAAAGTTTTTGCAAAGAAAAAGCAAGCTTAAGGTTTGCAAAAGTTAGGAGAGACAAAACGTGGCAGAATCTGTGAAAAACAGAACAGCAGGTAGTAAAGAATTTTTTAGGGATACTTCTGCAACTCAAGTCAAAAAACTCAGAACATACGGAAGTTTCGTAATTGTATAGAGCATGCTGTGTAAAAATTTCAGCTCAAAAAGATGAACTGGGATTTTTCCGGAATTTTTCTGGTCACGAGGACAGAATCTGTTTTCTGGACAGCATGTCATAACTTTTACTTCCCTTGTCGTATGAGTCTAAACTTGGCACAAAGCTTGAAAAGTAAAGATACAATGATGTTTCTACAGTAGTAACAATCATCAAGACCACTAAGAACAGAACAAAAGCAAAAAGAAAAACCTAAATTCGTTGCGGGCTGCCTCCCGAAAGCGCTTCTTTAGAGCCATTAGCTAGGCTTAAAGCAGAAGATCAAGTCTTTTCAAGAGAATAACTAGCCCGTGTGACGGACTCAAAAGGTAACTTAATATTTTTTCTAGGGAAATGTTCCATCCCTTTTTTGAGAGGGAATTGGAATTTGATAGTTCCCTCTTTCATGTCAATGATAGCACCAACTGTGCGAAGAAAAGGACGTCCCAAAATAATTGGACAAGAGGGCTCACACTCAATGTCCATAATAGTAAAATCAACGGGAACATAATTGTCATTGACAATGATAAGAACATCGTCGATCTTCCCCAAAGTTTTCTTTACGGAAGAATCAGCAAGACGAACACCAAAAGAACACGGATCAAAAGGTTTCAATTCAAGCATATCATACATTCTTTTGGGCATAACAGAGGTACTTGCTCCAACATCACAAAGAGCATAACAAGAGAAGTTATTCAATTTAATTTTTATCGTGGGATCCCAACCATCTTCTAGCTTCCTAGGTATGGAGGCTTCTAGTCTAAGCTTCTCCTCCCTAACTTTGATTAGAGCATTGGTGATATGCTTTGTGAAGGCAAGATTGAGTGTGCTAGTGTGGGGGTCTCTAGACATCTTGTGTAGGAAACCAATAACTTCTGGTAAAGTGCAGTTGTCAAAGTCTAAGTCACTACTATCTATCAAGGAGGTAGTGATATCATTTAAGCTTACTTGGTTGAAAGCCTCTATGTTCATAGAGTTTTCCTCTTCTAAGGATGAGGTGGTAGCATCACCATTGATAGGTCAAGTGGGACTAGGGGTGTGATGGGTGCTTACAGTTTGGACATCCTCAACTACTTGGATAGTGGCTACTTTGTGGTGTGTAGTAAGGCTCTTAATTCTATCCTCTTCCTCTTTTTCAATAGCCCATCTTTCTTTGAGTTTGTCCATCATCCTAATATTTTCATTGATTTTTAACTGGACAACATTAATAGGAGTGACCTTACTCTCCTCAAGGGGAGAGGTTCTGATTTTTAACATCTCAACATCAAGGGCTAAGTTGTCTACCTTCAAACAAAGATTATCTAATTTAACTAGTTTTTCTTCCACATTCTTGTTGAAGGCCTTTTGGGTAGTGATAAAGTCTCTAAGCATACTCTCTAGTTCTGAAGTGGATTTTCTGGTGGTAGGATAAGTGTTGTTCCCATAGTTGTTGGATGGGAAGGGCCTAGGATTGTTGCTACCAAAGTTACTCTTGTAAGCATTATTGTTGAAGTTGTTTCTAGAGACAAAATTAACATCTATTTTCTCCTGAGCAACCAAAGAATTTAAAGGAACATCTTTAGGATCAATAGAGGGTTGCTTGGTAAGTAGAGACATGATAAGGTCAACCTTTTCATTTAAAGAGGAGATCTCCTCGACAGAGTTTACCTTCTTACCAGTTGGAGATCTCTCGGTGTGCCATTGCGAGTAGTTCAGCATCATCTCATCAAGTAGATTTGTGGCAGCACCAAGCGTGGTTGACATAAAAGTTCCTCCCACGACCGAATCTAACAGGTTCCGCGAGGTAAAGTTCAAGCCTGCATAAAAAGTCTGGATAACCATCCAGGTAGTCAGTCCATGTGTGGGGCAGTTCTTGACAAGCGTCTTCATACGTTCCCGAGCCTGGGCAACGTGTTCATTATCCAATTCCCTGAAATTCATAATGTTACTTCGTAATTGAATAATTTTAGCAGGGGGATAGTACTTCCCTATAAAAGCATCTTTGCATTTACTCCAAGAATCGATACTGTTCTTGGGAAAAGATTGTAGCCACTCCTTGGCTCTTCCTCTCAGAGAGAAAGGAAAAAAGCTTCAGCTTGACGATGTCTCCATCCACTTCCTTGTACTTCTGCATGTCGCAGAGCTCGATAAAGTTTTTTAGGTGCAAGGCAGCATCTTCTCCTTCTCCTGAGAATTGATCTTTCATGACAAGATTAAGCACAGCAGGTTTAATCTCATAAGAAGGTGCTGAAGTGGCAGGTGGAGCAATAGGAGTGCAGGTAAAGTCACTGTTGTTGTGACAGTGAAGTCACACAACTTAGTGTTTTCATTGGAACCGATAGTAGCAGCAGGTATTTTTGGTATTTCTGATAAGGGACACAAAAGTAAAAACTGAAAGGTAAACTAACAAGACTAAAAAGCAAAGGTAAAAGATAGTGTGCAACTCCCCTATCTTGTAGGCTGGAGTCCCCGGCAAGTGCAGGGTTAAGAGAGTGTTATACTCTTCAAGCCCTCGTTGATTACCCCAAGTGAAGGGTTGGATATAGTAGAGTAGCGACAAGTTTCCCTTGGAAAAGATACCAAGGTTTGTCTCCCGTAGGACTCCGAAGGATACAAGAAGGTGGTAAAGTGAACAGTGGCGCCGAGGTTGCTACTTCACCTGGACCTGCACACAGATACAAATAACTTTGCTCCCAACGAGTACAGAGGAGTTGTCAATTCCTCCGGCCTTGCCGTTTACAAAGGATCAACGCAAGAGATAATGATAGTGGCTACTGAAAGTAAAGACTGAAAGTAAATTGAGGGTGTAAACAATGATATGAAGATGGACCGGGGTCCCATGATTTTCACTAGTGATGTCTCTCCCAAAAGACGATAAACGTGCTAGCGAGGTAAACAAATCATAGTTGGGCAATTGACAGGATTATGAAGGCACCGCAATACTAACTATGCTGCAAAGAAAGGAAGGGTTCAAAAGCAATGGGCAGTACGCCAAGGTAAGTAGATCGAAATCCATCTGCATCTACTATGAATCATCCACCTTGAGATATCTATCCAGAACATCTCGCTGGTATTAAGTTGCGAATCCCACCCAAAGTGTAAACTCAAAGCAACAGACAACTGCATTAAAAGAACTTTGCGTAAAGTAAACAATCCTTGCACCCGCAAGTACAAGCACCATTGTTTTATCCCTGGTGGCAACAACACATCCCCTAGTCTCATGTTTCTGTCACTCTAGCTAGACATCAGGGGGCTGAACCCACAATCAAGCATAGCGCTCCCTCTTGGAGTTGCAAATAAAATACTTGGCCAAAGCAAATACCGCAACGGAGAACATGCAAGAATTTACTAAAGAACAAAATATAAAAGAGAAGAACCAAATATATTACTCATCACAATCTGAACATAGTCTCATAATCCATCAGATCCCAACAAACTCAGCATAGCAACAGCAGAAATTACATAGATGCCTCGATCATGTGAAGCAGCTCACGAGGACTCGAAAGTGGAGGCACAAAGAAGGGAGAGATAGATCACATAGCTACTGGTCACGGACCCATGGTCTAAGGGAAACTACTTACGGTACATACGGGAGGCGTCCATGGATATGGATGGTCTCCCGGAGGGGGTAACTTCTTCCGGCAGGGTGCCGGAGCAGCTTCTCCAGGCAGCCCCGATCTTGAAACGGCGGCGGCGGCGGAACAGAGGCAAGATCGCGAAAGAGGAGTCCTTCTTAGGGGTTTCCACCCCGAGGGGTAAATATAGGCGAAGGGGGGCGTCGAGGGGACCCACCAGGCAGCCAGGAGGCCTCCTGGCGCGACCTAGGGTGGGGCCGCGCCAGGGACCCTCCTGGCTCCCTGGTGGTGGCCCCCCTTCGCTGCTTTGGTGTTTCCGGAAGCTTCCGTGACGCTGATTTTTTATCTGATTTTCCTGGATTTTTTGGAGCACTTTTAATGGCCGGAAAACCTGAAATACAAAAACAGCAGAAAACAACAACTGGCAGCTGGTGCACTGGGTTAATAGATTAGTCCAAATATGCTCAAAAGTGTATGAAAGTTCAAGAAAAACATGGCAAAGTCACACAAAACATGCATGGAGCAAGCAAAAATTATAGATACATTTGGGACGTATCAGCACTCGACCGCACGACGACTCCAAAATTCATCGTGCCACTCGCCGCGAAACAGTCGCTGTCAGCCACGGCGATCTCGGCAGCAGACCTCACGACCTCGCCAAGAAAATCCGAGATCTCTGCATCAATCAAGGAGTCGAGCTGAACCCGAGTAAACGCTCTCGCAGCAAACATCGCTCGGGCGCCTACTCGACCAAACATCTGGTCACCAACAACCAACACGCGAAGCGAAGACGGTCAAGTCCAGGGGACTCTAACACTCTCACACCCGAAGAGCATCTAGAAAGGATTTGCACGATACACTCCTACGAGGATGAGGAAGGAAAACTTAGAGAACACCACATCCTCAGAGATTGCCGACTCTTCGACGAACTCTCTAAGGTGCACAAGAAAGACGTGCATCGCAGAGAAAAACACACTCGCCGAACAGCCCCGACGCTAGCCTGCTCGAAAGCCACATCACGGCGGGACCACCCAGCACTCGATGAACAAGAAACCTACCCACTAGCACATGGCCAGGTACTCATGATTCAGGAAGGACGACCGTCTACAAAGCAGGAAGAAGCAACCACCCTCCAAATTTACATGGCGACAAAACTAAAACCAGAAGCACCATATGTCGTGGATATGATCCTGACAATAGAGAGAGGGGTATGAACGGAGCATGATCTATCGAGATGCAAACGGGTGACGCAGGCGATTTTATCGAGTTCGGGACTCTCGCGGAGGAGATAAAATCCCTACATCTCGTGCTCCCAGGGGAGCTTTTCCTTATATTTGTATGAACAAGATGTACATGAGTTTCTTTCCATGGAAGAGAAAGAAGAAGAGAGAGAGTCCAACCCCCATCCCAATGTTCTCCCATGGCTTATATAGAGTGTGTCAGTGGAGTTTTAAAGGCTGGTCATGGCACATTCATGGTGTTTTATGTTACAAGTAATGCCCTATCATAAATACAAAAAACGGCTACTCATTAATCTACCTATTATTGCTCTTAAATGGGAGGTAACGCCTTGGGCTTCATTGCTCCTCCTGGCGGTTGATTTCCTTCCTCCCGAGTAACAATTGAATTGGTAGCTTCCTTTCTGAGTAACGCATACTCCCGATCTAGGTGCTACTCGGAAGTATGGTTCAGCTTTATCATTCTAAGTTAACTCTTTTCTTAGGATCATGTTAAGTTATTTCATTACATAACCCCGTGTATCAAGGGTACACCATGGTTTATGTCCCTTAAGGGTATCCCCTTGGCATGACCACAACACCATACTATCTATGGGGCTCAGACATCGGCATAACCTTCTCGCAACAGGAGCACCCGCCAGCCGTACCAAGGCTAGGGCACACGCCACTGGTCTTCGAGGCACAGATAAGAGTCTAATACATGGAGCGTGTATTCAAGGACGGCGGTAGCAGCTGATACGTCCAAAACGTATCTATAATTTCTGCTTGATCCATGCATGTTTTGTGTGATATTGCTATGATCTAGATACACTTTCATACACTTTTGATCATATTTGGACTAACCTACTAACTCAGTGCACCCCAGTGCCAGACCCTGTTTTCTGCTGTTTTTCTATTTCAGTTTTCCCCCATATAAAAAGTGCCAGAAAAATTCCGGGAAAAATAAAGGAAAAATCAGCGTACAGGAAGCTTCGAGAAGAGCCCGGGAGGGGCCAGAGGGGAGCCAGAGGGGCCCAGGCGGCCACCCGACGCGGCCCCACCCCTGGCC
Organism: Bromus sterilis; assembly: GCA_950022295.1. Taxonomy (NCBI): domain Eukaryota; kingdom Viridiplantae; phylum Streptophyta; class Magnoliopsida; order Poales; family Poaceae; genus Bromus; species Bromus sterilis. Next base: position 59,930,944 of record OX465598.1, on the reverse strand, counting down.
GCGCCAGGGGGGGCGCCTGGGGCCCCTGGTCCACCTCTTGCTGCCCCCCTTCTCCTATTTATTCTCCGTCACGGGGAAACTCCGAAGACTGAACCCTATTTCGCAAACTCGCCTCTGTTCCTCCGCCGCCGCGCTTCCGAGATCGGGAGCACCAGAAGACCTCTTCCCGGCACCCTGCCGGAGGGAGGATTGACCTTCGGGAGTCTCCTCTCCACCATGGATGCTCCCCGGATGTCTCGTGAGTAGTTTTCCTTGGACCATGGGTCCTTGATCAGTAGCTATGTGATGTTCTCCTCCCCTCTTTGTTCTTCATGGTTTAGACCTCGTGAGCTGCCCTACATGATCGAGGCACTTTTGTAATATTTCTGCTATTGCTATGTTGAGTTTGATAGGATCTGATGGATTATGAGATTATGTTCAGATTTTGATTGAGTAATATGTTTGGTTCTTATCTCTTATATTTTTGTTCTTAAGTAATTCTTGCATGTTCTCCGTTGCTGTTTATTGCTTTGGCCAACTAGTAGGTAGTGACTCCAAGAGGGAACGTTTTGCTCGATTGTGGGTTCATGCCCCCCGATGACACGCTTGAGTGACAGAAACATGAGTCTAGGGGATGTGCTGTTGCCACAAGGGGGAAAACAACGGTGCTTGTAACCGCGGTTACAAGGATTGTTTACTTTACGCAAAGTTCTTTTTAATGCAGTTGTCTGTTGCTTTGGGTTTACAGTTTGGGTGGGGCTCGCAACTTAATACCAGCGAGATGTTCTGGATAGATATCTCAAGGTGGATGATTAGTAGTAGATGCAGTTGGATTTCGGTCTACTTATTTTGGCGTACTGCCCATGCTTTTGAGCCTCGTCCTTTCTTTTGTAGCATAGTTAGCATTGAGGTGCGTTCATAATCCTGTCAATTGCCTTTCTGTAATTTGTTTACCTCGCATAGCAATTTTATCATCTTTTGGGAGAGAGACATCACTAGTGAACATCACGTATCCCGGTCCATATCCTCATCACTGTTTACGCGCTCATTTACCTTTCTTCTTTTACTTTCAATTACTATCATTATCCCTTGTGTTTGATCCTTTGTGAACAACAAGACCGGAGAGATTGACAACCTCTCTGAACTTCGTTGGGAACAAAGTTATCGTGTCTGTGTGCAGGTCCGTGTTAGTTGCGCCGCTGACACCTACTTATCATCTCCGGAGTCCTACTGGAGACAAACCTTGGTATCTTCACCGAGGGAAATTTGTTGCTGTGCTACATCATGCCTTCCACTTGGGGTTTACCAACGAAGGGCCTGAAATCACTATCATTATCTCGCACATCAAGCCAAATTTCTGGCGCCGTTGTCGGGGACTCCGAGTGCTAAGATAGGGGAGTTTCACACTACCCTTTACTTTGTTTTTTAGTCTTGTTAGTTTACCTTTCAGTTTTTATCTTTGTGTCTTTTATCAAAAAATACAAAAAAATCTGCCACACTTGCTGCTACTATGGGTTCCACTGAAAACACCAAGTTGTGTGACTTCACTAGTCACAACAACCAAGACTTTATCTGCACTCCTATTGCCACACCTGCCACTTCAGCTACCTCTTATGAAATTAAACCTGCTTTGCTAAACCTTGTTATGAGAGATCAATTCTCTGGTGCTGGAGATGATGCTGCTTTACACTTGAATAATTTTGTTAAATTATGTGATATGCAAAAGTATAAAGAAGTAGAAGGTGATATTGTTAAGCTCAAGCTCTTTCCTTTCTCTTTAAGGGGAGATGCTAAAATCTGGTTTAAATCTTTGCCTAGAAATAGCATAGATTCTTGGGATAAGTGCAAAGATGCTTTTATAGGGAAGTATTACCCTCCGGCTAAGATTATCCAATTGAGGAGTAACATTATGAATTTTAAGCAATTGGATAATGAACACGTTGCCCAAGCTTGGGAACGAATGAAATCTCTTGTTAAGAAATGCCCTACACATGGTTTGACTACCTGGATGGTTATCCAGACTTTTTATGCAGGCTTGAACTTTACCTCGCGGAACCTGTTAGATTCGGCCGCGGGAGGAACCTTTATGTCAACTACACTTGGTGCTGCCACGAAGCTTCTCGATGAAATGATGATCAATTATTCCCAATGGCACACCGAACGCGCTCCAACAGGTAGGAAGGTAAACTCTGTCGAGGAAATTACCTCCCTCAATGAAAAAGTAGACTTAATTATGTCTCTACTTACCAAGCAACCCTCTATTGATCCTCATGATGTCCCTTTAAATTCTTTGGTTGCTCAAGAACAAGTAGATGTGAACTTTATTGCTAGAAACAACTTCAACAACAATGCTTATAGGGGAAATTTTTCTAGCAATCCTAGACCGTTTCCATCCAACTATGGGAACAACAACACCTACCCTAGCAACAACTCCTATAATCCTGCTTATACGAAAAGAGACCTACCTAGCTACGAGAAGTTGGTAGAAATAGAGAAAGCTACTAAGAACTATATGCACACCCAGTTTGAACAAAACAAAGCTTTTTCTAAGCAAATAGGTGAGCATACTGCCATTCTGCAAAATATTAGTGAACATCTTGATAGCCTGAACAGTGAGATTTCTAATCTCCAGGCTAGACTTACGGCCACCGAAACCCATGTTTCGAATATGTCCCACACCCAATGTACTTTGATAAATCAAATGGCAGCCAAGCCTGAAGTTACCCCTATGGAAGAGGATAGAATTAAGAGCCTTCCTACACACCACACAGTTGCCACTATCCAACTTGTTGAGGACACTCAAACTATTAGCACCCAATGCACTCCTAGTCCCGTTGGACCTATTAATGGTGATGCTAATACCTCGACCGTAGATAAAGAAACTCCTATGAACATAGAGGGTTTCAAACAAGTGAGCCTAGATGACACTACTACCACCTTTGATAGTAGTGATATTGATTTTGATATTTGCACCCTCTCAGAAGTTATTAGCTTGTTACACAAAATGTCTAGAGACCCCCACACTAGCACACTTAATCTTGCCTTCACGGAGCATATCACAAATGCTCTCATCAAAGCTAGGAAGGAGAAGCTTAGAGTAGAAGCCTCCATACCTAGGAAGCTAGATAGATGATGGTTGGGATCCTATGATCAAAATTAAATTAAATAACTTCTCTTGCTATGCTTTATGTGATGTTGGAGATAGTACCTCCGTTATGCCCAAAAGAATATTTGATATGTTTGAGTTGAAGACCTTTGAGCCTTGTTCTTTTGGTGTTCGTCTTGTTGATTCTTCCATAAAGAAACCTTTGGGGAAGATCGACGATGTTCTTATCATTGTCAATCAAAACTATGTTCCCGTTGATTTTATTGTTATGGATATAGAGTGTGAACCTTTGTGTCCAATTATTTTGGGACGTCCTTTTCTTCGCACCGTTGGTGCGGTTATTGACATGAAAGAGGGGAATATAAAATTTCAATTCCCATTCAAAAATGGGATGGAACACTTCCCTAGAAAGAAAATCAAGTTACCTTTTGAGTCCGTTACTCGGGCTAGTTATTCTCTTTCTCTTGATAAAACTTGATTCTTCTTTTTGCATTCATGCCTAGCTCAAAGGCATAAAAGAAAGCGCTTTCGGGAGGCAGCCTGCAACGAATTTAGGTTTTTCTTTTTGCTTTTATTGTGTCTTGATGATTGTTACTACTGTAGCAACATCATTGTATCTTTATTTTTCAGCTTTGTGCCAAGTTATAGCCTCTTACGGCAAGGGAAGTAAAAGTTGTGACATCCTGTCCAGAAAACAGATTCTGTCCTCGTGACCAGAAAAATTCCAGAAAAATCCCAGTTCATCTTTTTGAGTTGAATTGTTTACACAGTATGCTCTATACAATTAAGAAACTTCCATATGTTCTGAGTTTTTTGATTTGAGTTGCAGAAGTGGCCCTAAAAAATTCTTTACTATCTGCTGTTCTGTTTTTCACAGATTCTGCCACGTTTTGTCTCTCCTAACTTTTGCAAACCTTAAGCTTGCTTTTTCTTTGCAAATTTTTTTTGGCACTCTTGAGAAACAGTATCTCTTCAAGAATATCTTTATATACAGTGGGGAAAAATTATTTATTAAGGGTACTAACCTCTCTAATCAGCTTATGATGAGTTATGTATGAAGGGAGTTTTCAAGTGTGCGATGGAAGATGATGAAAGAAGATCCAGGAGTGTCAAGCGCTCAAGCTTGGGGATGCCCCCATGAATCCCCAATAAATATTCAAGGAGACTCAAGCGTCTAAGCTTGGGGATGCCCCCGTGCATCCCCTTCTCCATCAACAATCATCAGTTCGTCCTTTGTCTCACTATATTTTTATCACTTCATGCGTTATGTGCTATGCTTGGAGCGTCTCGCTCTTAGGTTTTGTTGTTAGTTTTCTTTAGCTTTGCTTGCTTTTCATAACAAGTTAGATCCCGTCTTACTTTGTGTGGGAGAGAAACACGGTCAACTTTCAAATTCTAGAACACATCATAGGATTTTTCCTGCTTATCTTTTTGCTGTTGTGTGTTCTTTATCTTTTCATAGCTGCTGCCATGTTTAGTTTTAGTCTTAGTTTGTCTTTAGCAAGAGCCTTGGATTTTGTTTAGTTTGTTGCTTGAACACTTTTTTTTAGTTTTCATGTTTATCTTGTTAAAAGAGAGTTGGTTGTTGCACTGAGTTGTGTCTTGTTTTGAGAAGTAGGTAATTGAGGTTGCTATTTAATTTTAGTAGTAGCTTGCAATAGTTTTGAAGTATTGATGTGAGTAATGTTTGAACTTTTGGTGCCAAGAGCTCTAGCCTATTAGTGATAGGTGTCGTATTTTGGGCAATCCGTGTTTATTTTCAAAACCTACAAAACTAGTTGAGAACTATAGCTACTAGATGGATCACTACTCTTCTTAGGAGTCGAATATTAGAGTACACTCACGTACCATGAGTCGAGGATGCGCAAGGATAACCAAACCCCCATACACTCCTCCTCGGGGTACTTGTCTCTTTGTGAACCTCCTTATTAGATTGAGAGTTACCGATAATAAGTGCATGAGTTCTTCGGACTAATGTAAGTATTGAAAGTTGACACTTCCACCTCCTCATATTTGCTAGCCTCTCCTGTGCCGTGCATTGCCTTCTTCTCACTCCGAGAGTTGGTGTCCACCTTCGCCGGTACATCCAATCCCTTGGCATGATACGCTTTTTCATCATAAACCTCCTTATATATTTCCTCAAAATAACCACCATACCTACCTATCAAGGCATTTCCATAGCCTTTCTGAGTTATATTGCCATGCAACATCCACGTCTTCATGACTTGATCTTCATGTCATACATGTTCTTGCTACACTGGCAGCGACATACATTGCATACATCATGTTAGTTACATCTTCTTTATGATTTTGAGTACCTTGTAAAGTGTGAAAGATCTCCTTTATCTTTTTGTAAAATAGAGTGTTGCCCTTAAGTGAGGAAAAGATCCCAAAGTGGACACAATAAAAGATCCCAAAGAGGACAAATGAGAGTTCAATAGAAAGAGCCATTGAGGCCACAAAAAAATACAAAAAAATAGAAAAAAGAGAAAAAGAAATAAAAAGAGAGAAAGGGGCAACACTACTATCCTTTTGAGAGATCCACACTAGTACTCCCTCTATATCCTTGTACTCCATAGAGATGATCATTATGCATATAGCTATGTGGGGACCTTCACACTTTAGAACTTGGCTTGCATATTCCAAGGATGAGCCTCCTCAAACGAGCTCTAGGTCTTCATGAGCGAGGAAGTTAGATGCATCCGTTGCCTGGCAATCCCTACTCCTCACATCATATCTATCATTTGGCATCTCTTGCCTGTGATTGTCCTCATTGATGTGAGCCTTTCTCATCCTTTTTGTCTTCCTCCTCCACCATATTTCTCTCTTTTCCATCCTAAGTGTCAACTCTCGTGCTTACGCTCATCCATTGCATGAGTGCTCAAAATATCGAAAAGGAGTGGTTCAAAATGACTTGTACCTAGCTAGTGGTCTGGGGACGAGTCAAGATAAGATTCCAAAGAAGACCAAGTGTGAAACTTTAGTAGATTGAGTTCTCAACACAAAAATACTTTTTTCTCGTATTCCCTATCCCCCTTCTTGCACGCAAACACCATTTGGAGACATTCGAGTCACGGACAACGAGAGCTCTTGCACCTAATGTTCTTTTGCTACTTGTTTCAATGCTAATATAGACTCTTGCATGTTATGACTTGAATTGAATCTCTAACGTTGATTGCTTTACTTTTCAAAGTTCTTTTATGGTTGCTAGCATGTCACCACAGAAATTATGCTATTATCATTTACCTGGTCGAGGACGAGCAGGAATTAAGCTTGGGGATGTTGATACGTCCAAAACGTATCTATAATTTCTGCTTGCTCCATGCATGTTTTGTGTGATATTGCTATGATCTAGATACACTTTCATACACTTTTGACCATATTTGGACTAACCTATTAACTCAGTGCACCCCAGTGCCAGTTCCTATTTTCTGCTGTTTTTCTATTTCAGTTTTCCCCCATATAAAAAGTGTCAGAAAAATTCCGGAAAAAATACAGGAAAAATCAGCGTATAGGAAGCTTCGAGAAGAGCCCGGGAGGGGCCAGAGGGAAGCCAGGGGGCCCAGGCGGCCACCCGGCGCGGCCCCACCCCTGGCCGTGCCAGGGGGGGCGCCTGGGGCCCCTGGTCGACCTCTGGCTGCCCCCCTTCTCCTATTTATTCTCCGTCACAGGGAAACACCAAAGACAGAACCCTATTTCGCAAACTCGCCTCTGTTCCGCCGCCGCCGCGCTTCCGAGATCAGGAGCACCATAAGACCTCTTCCCGGCACCCTGCCGGAGGGAGGATTGACCTACGGGAGTCTCCTCTCCACCATGGATGCTCCGCGGATGTCTCGTGAGTTGTTTTCCTTGGACCATGGGTCCGTGATCAGTAGCTATGTGATGTTCTCCTCCCCTCTTTGTTCTTCATGGTTTAGACCTCGTGAGCTGCCCTACATGATCGAGGCACTTTTGTAATATTTCTGCTATTGCTATGTTGAGTTTGATAGGATCTGATGGATTATGAGATTATGTTCAGATTGTGATTGAGTAATATATTTGGTTCTTATCTCTTATATTTTTGTTCTTAAGTAATTCTTGCATGTTCTCCGTTGCTGTTTATTGCTTTGGCCAAGTAGTAGGTAGTGACTCCAAGAGGGAACGTTTTGCTCGATTGTGGGTTCATGCCCCCCGATGAGACGCTTGAGTGACAGAAACATGAGTCTAGGGGATGTGCTGTTGCCACAAGGGGGAAAACAACGGTGCTTGTAACCGCGGTTACAAGGATTGTTTACTTTACGCAAAGTTCTTTTTAATGCAGTTGTCTGTTGCTTTGGGTTTACAGTTTGGGTGGGGCTCGCAACTTAATACCAGCGAGATGTTCTGGATAGATATCTCAAGGTGGGTGATTAGTAGTAGATGCAGTTGGATTTCGGTCTACTTATTTTGGCGTACTGCCCATGCTTTTGAGCCTCGTCCTTTCTTTTGTAGCATAGTTAGCATTGTGGTGCGTTCATAATCCTGTCAATTGCCTTTCTGTAATTTGTTTACCTCGCATAGCAATTTTATCGTCTTTTGGGAGAGAGACATCACTAGTGAACATCACGTATCCCGGTCCATATCCTCATCACTGTTTACGCGCTCATTTACCTTTCTACTTTTACTTTCAATTACTATCATTATCCCTTGTGTTTGATCCTTTGTGAACAACAAGACCGGAGAGATTGACAACCTCTCTGAACTTCGTTGGGAACAAAGTTATCGTGTATGTGTGCAGGTCCTCGTCAGTTGCGCCGCTGACACCTACTTATCATCTCCGGAGTCCTACTGGAGACAAACCTTGGTATCTTCACCGAGGGAAATTTGCTGCTGTGCTACATCACGCCTTCCACTTGGGGTTTACCAACGAAGGGCGAGAAATCACTATCATCATCTCGCACATCAGCAGCATGAACTTTATCTTATCCAACACCCTACGTAAGATGCTCATCCCACACTCCGCCTTGAAGACCTCAGACATCACCTTCCATGGCGTGATGCTAGGAAAACCAGTCTCGCCCATCGGAAGAATCAGCCTCGACGTTATCTTCGGAAGTAGGAGCAACTTCAGAAGGGAGATCCTTGAGTTTGAAGTGGTAGACTGGCAATCGTAATACCACACCATAGTCGGTCGACCAGTGTTCTCCCAATTCATGGCTGTCCCACATTACGCGTACGGCGTACCTCAAGCTCAAGATGCCACGACCCGCATGAGTCATTACGATCAATGGATGCTTCCTCAGATCAGACAAGTGCGTCAGAGATTTTCACCAAGTTTCAGACACCTTCGGAGAAAGATAAGAACATGCAGAGATAGCAATGCTGACCGCCAAAAGCCTTTTTCTAGTCGCCAGCCGTAGCGCACTCAAGGAAATCACCCGAGATTTCAGCGTTGACAGCGACACGACTACCCACCAGGTGCACCCAACTGATCCAGACAATATGGTATGGATCTAAGCCCACCTACCCGAAGAACATGCAAGTGCTCTCTTGAAGTTCCTCCGCAAAGAATGGAAAATCTTTGCATGGTGCCCAGCCGACATGCCAGGTATCCCGCGGGAATTCGCCGAGCACTCATTGCAGATCTATCCAAACACCAAACCAGTGAAACAAGCCCTGCGATGATTCTCCGAGCCAGAAGGCAGAGCCATAGGATAAGAAGTTAATAGGCTACTCAGCGCCAAATTCATCCGCAAAATAAAGAAGGCCACATGGGTCGCAAACCCCGTAATGGTACCCAAAAAGGACTCTGAAGTACTACACATGTGCCTCGACTATGGACCAGTCAACAAGCACTACCCGAAAGATCACTTTCCCCTGCCACGGATAGATCAAATAATCAACTCCACTGCAGGATGCGACCTCCTTTCATTTTTCGATGCATATTCAGGCTACAATCAAATCAAAATGAAAGAAGAAGACAAAGAGCACACATCATTCATTACCTCGTGCGGCACGTTCTGCTACATGACAATGCCTTTCACGCTAAAGAACGTCGGAGCAACCTATCAGCGGATGATGCAGGCATGCCTAAAGGATAATATAGGAAGGAACATTCAAGTCTACGTGGACGACATCATCATCAAAACCTACCAGGCAAACTCCCTCCTCGAGGACCTACGTGGAACCTTCGGAGCAATCAACAACTACCGCATCAAGCTCAACCCAAAGAAGCGTGTCTTCAGCATGCCAGCAGACAAGTTACTACGATAGATGGTGTCCGCACGAGGAGTCGAAGCCAACCCAGAAAAATTTCAAGCACTCGCAACAATGCAAGAGACCGTCAACATAAAAGGAGTGTAGCAGCTCACATGATGACTCACAGCCCTAACCCGCTTCATCAGCATACTAGGAGAAAGGACATTGGCATTCTACCAAATACTTAGGAAGGGCGGAAAGTTCGAGCGGACAGAGGAAGCGCGAAACGCATTCGCGGACCTAAATAAAACCCTATCAAGTCCACCAATCCTCGTTGTCCTCAAGGAATGAGAACCCCTATACCTCTACATCGTTGCTCAGAGCAGCGTCGTCAGCACCGTACTCGTTGTCGAGCGCACTGGAGAGGGCAAAGTACAAGGCATCCAGAGACCGATCTACTACCTCAATGAAGTCCTCACACGTGCCCAGCAGAGATACCCCCACTATCAGAAACTCGTTTATGCCATCTTTATGACCTCCCGCAAGGAATCATACTTTGACAGGAGCCCAATAATAGTGGTCAGCAACGCACCGCTCGCAGATATCCTCAACAACCCGGGTGCCATAGGTCGGGTCGCCCAGTGGAACATCGAGCTCAGACCTCGTGACCTACGCTTCAAGCACCCAATAGCAATCAAAGCACAAGTCCTTCCAGATTTTGTCGTCGAATGGATGGAAGTCCAAACACCTGGCCTCCGAGACCTCGCCAAGTCATGGAAGATGTTCTTCGATGGATCCAAGAGACAACAAGGAGCCGGAGCAGGCGTCCTGCTAATCTCTCCCAAGGGAGACAAGCTAAAATACATACTCTAGATAAACTTCAAAAAGGCGTCCAACAACGGAGCAGAATATGAAGCATTTCTCCACACCATGCGCATGGAAAAATCCTGCGGTGCCACTCGCCTGCTTATTTACGACGACTCAAATCTCGTCGTCCAACAAGAAATTAGAGATTGTGAAGTAGTCGCAGACAACATGTCAGCATACCAGAAGCTCTACAATATCCTGGAAGGATATTTTGATGGATGCGATCTCAACTTTGTCACAAGAGCAAACAACACGGAAGTTGACGAACTCGCAAACATCGGATCCACCCGCGGACCGATACCACCCAACGTCTTTTTAGAAAGAATCAGACACCGATCGATCAAGCCAGCAAAGGCACCCGAGCTAACCACAACCGATGAAACAACCACCTCAATCGCATCAGTCGACAGGGCTACCGGATCTGAACAAGTGGCAGTCGCAGACCCAGTCGACGAAGGCGAAGCCGACAACGTGGACGCAGAACAAGAGCCACCTCCACCCGAAGGACCAGCATGGATAAGGCCTTTTCTCAACTATCTGATACCCAACCTCCTACCGCAGGACTTAATAGAAGCTCGTCGCATCACTCGACAAGCCAAAGCTTTCACCATCACCAATAGAGTGCTCTACAAACGCAACATATCCCAGGTGATCCAAAGGTGCATCGAAGAAGAAGATGATAAAGCATTGCTACTAGAGATTCACGAAGGCATTTGTGGGCACCACGCAAGCAACTGGGCTCTGGTCGCCAAAGCATTCCGAGCAGGCATGTGAAACACAGAAGACATCATACGACGTTGCGTCACCTGCCAAAAGTTCGCCTACAGACCACATGCGCCAGCATCGGAGCTCAAGACAATACCACTGACATGGCCTTTCGTGATCTGGGGACTCGACTTGGTAGGACCCCTGAAGAAGTCCTCCAAAGGCGGTCACACCCACCTCCTCGTCGTAGTCGACAAGTTCACAAAATGGATCGAAGCAGTACCCATCACCAGCGCGACCGCACCAACGGCTGTAAACTTCATCAAGTCCATCATTTTCCGTTTCAAAGTTCCACACAACATAATCACCGACAACAGTACAAACTTCAGAGCAGAAGAATTCCGGACCTTCTGCAAAGACATAGGCATCAAAATCAACTACGCGTCAGTGGCGCACCCACAGTCCAACGGACAGGTCGAAAAAGCAAATGGCCTGGTTTACGACGACATCAAGAATCGACTCCCCGCACCACTAGAGCAAGCCGCATGAAATTGGCTCAAGGAAATACTAGCAGTACCATGGAGTCTGCGCACCACACCTAACGCTTCAACTCAGTACACCCCTTTCTTCATGGTGTACGGTGCTGAGGCAGTACTCCCGACCTAAGATTCGGTGCCCCGCACATCACCGGGTACGAAGAAGAAGAAGAAGCAGAGGAGGCACTCAAAGATGACAAAGACACATCAGATGAAGCCATGGAAATCGCCCTATCACACTCATAAGGATACCAAGAAAAGTTGCGCACCTACCAAATTAGCAGACTCCGCCAAGGTAAGTAGACCGAAATCCATCTGCATCTACTACGAATCATCCACCTTGAGATATCTATCCAGAACATCTCGCTGGTATTAAGTTGCGAGCCCCACCCAAAGTGTAAAATCAAAGCAACAGACAATTGCATTAACAATCTATGTGTAAGGTAAACAATCCTTGCAACCGCGGTTACAAGCGCCGTTGTTTTCTCCCTGGTGGCAACAACACATCCCCAAGTCTCATGTTTCTGTCACTCAAGCTAGACATCGGGGGGCATGAACCCACAATCATGCATAAACGCTCCCTCTTGGAGTTACTATCTACTACTAGGCCAAAGCAATAAAAAGCAATGGAGAACATGCAAGAATTACTCAAGAACAAAATACAAATGGTAAACCAAATATATAACTCATCACGATCTGAACATAATCTCATAATCCATTGAATCCCAGCAAACATAACACATCAACAGCAGGAAAATTACATAGGTGCCTTGATCATGTAGGCCAGCTCACAAGGACTAAACATAGAAGAACAAGATTGGAGAGAAGACATCACATAGCTACTGGGCATGGACCCATGGTCCAAGGGGGACTACTCACGGAACATCCGGGAAGCGCCCATGGTGGTGGAGAAGCTCCCGGAGTTCAATCTTCCCTCCGGCAGGGTGCCGGGAAGAGGTCTTCTAGTGCTCCCGATCTTGGAAGCACGGAAGAAAAACATAGAGGTATTTTGCGATGCGGGGTTCTCCTCGAGAGTTTCTGGAACGAAGAGATAATATAGGCAAAAGGGGGCAGCCAAAGGCCACCCGGGGCTCCCAGGCGCCCTGGTGGCGCGTCCAGGGGTGGGGCCGCGCCACCTGGCCACCTTGGCGCCAGGTGGGGGTCCCCTGGCCCTCCTTCGGGGTTCCGTAAGCTTACGCCTCGCCGATTTTTTTCTGATTTTTCTGGAATTTTTGGAGCATTTTTAATTTGGAAAAAAAATCACTGCAACTAAAAGACATCAGCAGAAAAAACTGGCACTGGTTGCACTGAGTTAGTAGGTTAGTCCAAATATGTGTAAAATGATATGAAAGTGTAGAAAAACATGTAGCAATGTCACATAAAAGTGCATGGAACAAGCAGAAATTATAGATACGTTTGGGACGTATCAGCAATCCATGGAATGTGGCGAACCTATGCCTTTTCTATCCATAGATTGCCCACTCCTGTCCTCCTTTACTCCTTTACGGCTCCTAGTATGACTGCTTAGCCACTTATGTAAGCAAACAATGCAGAAATAAAACACGAGTCTCCCCATATTACGTGGACATCCATGGCACTCGGGGCTCGAGCGCACTACCACACCTCTCCCCTCGAGGCGTTACTAGCACTTGCGACTTTATATACATGGCACTCGGGGCTCGAGCGCGCTACCACACCACTCCCATCGAGGCGTTACTCGCACTCACTACTCTCTATACTTAGGCACTCGGGGGCTTGAGCACGCTACCACACCTGCTCCCCTCGAGGTGTTACTCGCACTCTCGAATTTCCATACTTTAGCACTCGGGGGGCTTGAGCATGCTACCACACCACTCCCCTCGAGGAACTACTCACACTCGCAGCATCATGAAACTCGCTACTGAAAGTACTACAACATATACACAAAAAGAAGCACACTACAAAGAACAAGAGAGCAACATCGAACCTCACTACACTTGACGGATGTCGAGGGGGTAACCCCACAACTCCTACGGATGAGGGTACCTGGTGCGTATCAAGATAGAAGGCCCGCGTGAAGCCTCGATCGGCCCACGCCTGGCCCACTCGAGGCACCGCCATAGGAGTCCTCCACGATTATGAAAGCTACGACTTGGCGTCCAAGACTGAAATTAGATTAGGAAGCTCTCTTTGTAAACCTAGATGGACTCATTGCGACCCAGCCTAATATATAAAGGATGGGAGAGGGGACGTCTGGGGCATCGAATATCCAAGCAACACCTCCTGTCCCGAGCGAACTCGCCTCGACCTCCACTGTAATCGCCTTCATCGTAATACAATCGAGAAGGAAGTAGGGGTTTCATCGATCGAGGGCCCTAAACTGGGTAAATCCCTATCTCCTGTTAGCCGACGAGTATCGCCAACCTGCACATCTCCTCTACGATCTAACCCAGGGTTCCTAACCATGGGATTTTCCGAGGTCAATCCTCGTCAATTGGCGCCGACCGTGGGGAAGAAACATGTTGGAATCATGATCTCGATGGTCCCTTCATCAGCAAACCGCAACTGAAGGACCCCAGCAAGATCCAATCCACTCTAAGAGCTCAGGTTCATCGCAAGCCTCTCTGTCGCTCCTCCAAGATCGATCGGCCGGCAACAACGCCAAGACCAATGTTTCAACGACTACCAAAGTCGCGCCCGGCGAAGAAAAAATCGACGACTTAGAAGACAATCACAAGCTACAGCCACAAAGCCAGCCGCAGTGCCAGAGAAAGAAATCCAAATTGAAGTCTCGCTCGGAGAGCCACCACTTGACGCAGCAACTCTGACAACCACCCGAGCACCCACCGCCACCCAAACACCCTCCGTAGCACGCAATGAGGGCTCTGAAACCCAATCGGCGAACACTACGACCCTTACCGAAGACAGGACGAGTTCGCCAAGATGATCCGTAACTACTCGATCAATGATGGAATCGAACTCGACCCAAGGTTCCACTCCCGTACATAAGACCACTCGCAATCGTTCTGCATCGCAAGAAGGAGAAGGCACGCCGGCTCTAGCAAGCTCACATCCAAAGAACAACTGGACGGACCGTGCACAATGCATTGTTTTGAAGACGACTAGGGACGCCTTAGAGCAGGCCACACACTGAGGAGCTTTCGCTTGTTCGCCGAACTCTCTGATAGACTCAAGAAGGAGAAGAAACGAAAAGCAAAACGGGCTCGAGAGAAAGCACATCCACCAGTGCCTAACTCAGAAGAGCAATACACGCCGTCCCACGGTTGAGTCTGTATGATCCAAGAGGGACGACCATCAAAGGCAAAGCAGGAGGCGCACACTCTGCAAGTGATGTGCGAGAGATGATAATGGCTTCTCGCCCTTCGTTGGTTACCCCAAGTGGAAGGTGATATGTAGGATAGCAATAAATTTACCCTAATGTAGAGGATAGGGTTTGTCTCCCGTAGGATTCCGAAAGCTACAAGTAGGTGTCAATGGTGCAATTGACGTTGATGCATGATGTTGATGCTCATATGGTTAATTCATTAACATACTTTAACCTTATTGGCATGTTATTCTTTTGCCTTGGTGCATTGGTTTTTTGAGCTTGCAAGTACATTCAATGTACTGACCTAGCTTGTCATGCCAGATTTGCAGGCAATGCTTTGGATGCGTAGGACGACGTCCCCGGTGTTTACGAGCTAGGAGGTGTCCCAGCCAGTGTCCCTGTGGAGTGGAGTTCATCACCGTTGCCGTTATTCCGCTGCTAGAGAGTTAGTCTGCTGCTTGATGTAGATCCGTGGCTAGCTTGAGGAGCAAGCTTGTCCTTCATCTCGCTCCGCCAACATTGTAATAACCCCTTGTACCCGTATCTTTGGTAATAGAAAGGTGTTCAGTTCTATATCAAGCAGTGCCGTGTTCTAGAAGACTTGATCTCTGGGCTGGAGCACGGGGCGTTCTGGTCCTCTGAGACGGGGTGCCATAAGGCTTGGTATCAGAGCAGGATTGGTTGTAGGACACCCTAGTCCGCGCGCATGTTAGAAGGACGTTAGAGCTAGAGTATATAGCATGCTTGTGTGATACCATTGATTGCTTCATTTGTTTGTTTCATGAATGGTAGTAGTCTAGCCTGTTGCCTGTTGCATATTGTTGTGCGTAGCAATAAGATGTGATCTTGTTTGTGATCTCGATGCACTTTAAGTTCTATTGATCGTCACTTGGTCGAACTTCTTCGTCGATCCCTTGTTTGGTTCTTCGGTGTTTAACGAATATGTTTTGCAGATAGTGTGTGACTCTGACGAACCCTTGCTCGCTTTCTTTTGGATAATGGCACACGCCTGGTTCTAAGCTGATTCGTTGTCGGCCATCCTGGGTTGATGCCTACTTTTTATTTCTCTTTTCAACAGACGACCGGTGTTCTGAGCTGCTTTTCAGCCGTCTCGGGCAGTTGTTGAGTTTCTCCTCGCAGTGGCGACCCTATGTTCTGAGCTGTTTTCTCGGTCGTCTTAGGGGACCTCTGCATTCTTTTTATCAACGTTGTCTCATGCTCTGAGCTGATTCTCGGTCGGCCATCTTGAGCAGTGCTTGAGTTATTCCAGTAAACGTCCCATATCAGAGTTGTAAAAACCGTTCTGGTGGCCACTGGGTTATTTGCTGGTTTTATGCAAGGGATTCAGATGGTCATCGACTACCGCTAAAAGTTTTGAAGTGATTAACTTTCTATCGCTTTCCATTGGTTTTCGCTCTGTTGGATTTCCTCGTTGGTTCTTTATTTTGTTCTTTGGTGTCGCTTTATCTACCCCAATGAAAAGTTGCTCATAAACCCCCGCATACCTCGAAGAATCAGTGAAGAATCACAGAGAACCATGAAGTCACCAAGTCAAGAAGGGTTCACACGACCCCAGTATGAGTTTTTCCTGAATGAATCACTCGGATCAAGTCCGCATCATTCCGGTAACCGTTATGGCCATGAAGATTCCATCAGTGAAAGTCCGCAATGAATTGGGAAATCGGCAAGTCAAAATGGACTCATACCCGATTGCATTGGAAGTAGGTGGATCATGTATGGATGCTACTGAAGCCATCATTTGCATCAAGTCTGGACCAACTTCGACAGCCGCGAGGATTCAAGCAAAGGAAAATATAAATTTTGACCCATGAACATATGAGTCCAAGGCATGACATAACTAGCTACAATCTTATCCAATGCAAGTTATTTTGGTATATTCTGGAAGACGGTCAGAACTTGTCATGAAGCCCATATCCAGCAAAGAAATGATTGGAAGAATGTTTCCCTCTAACAAGCGAGCAATCAGTAAATTTTTCAGTTTTGTACACATGCTACCATGGGAAAGTTTCGGCAATAAGGAGTCTCAGCCTCCAGCGACAAGATACCGGGCACAGCCGACATGTACAATGTGTCAATCTTCGTCAGTACGCTATCGGGATATCTTCTTGGCCAAGACATTCAACCTTCCACCACAAGCCACCGAGTAAATCTTACGGTGCAAGACACCCAGTCGTTCTTAGTACGCCCCATGGATGGATTCCAGCACAAGCTACCCAGCTGTCTACGGTGATCGGCCGCGGAAACTTCCAGTGAAAGGAACCGGTATCTCCACAGCGCAAAGAGGCAAACTTCCAAGGCAAGGCACTCAGTCTTCTTCAGCAAGCTATCCAGGCAACTTCCCATGTACGACACCCCGCCTTCCTCGATACGCCACCGGAGAAAGCTTCTGAGGTACGACACCCGGCCTTCCCTAGCAAGCTACCCCAGCGAAGCTTCGCAGACAAGCTACCCAGTCTTCCTCGACACGTCATCATGCCTGCCACGATATTGTCAGAAATCTAGTTATTCAAAAGCAGTAAAGGCTTCAGCATCGTCAAGACCCGCACATTCTATGGCCATTCTTCTCAAGGATGCAAGTTACCCCGATGTGGATACAACCATGCTCGTAATCAAGAAAGAGTTATACACATGAATAGCGATGAGGACCGCAACTCTCGGGGGACAAGTCAGCAGAAAAATCAGGTACACACTTGAGCCTGGAAGAAAGATTGACAAAGTCATGAAGAAACATCCTGATGAAAGGAAGCAATGAAGCATTGGATCTTGCCCCAATCACGAGGGTCATCTCCTCACGTCCGACAAGGCCCCGAAGAAGGATAATATTGAGGCACCATTTATTGCAACAAATATTATCATGATGAGCCAAGAGACAAAAGGTGAAGGTAACCCGTCTGTCTCAGAGGAATATGCCGACAGAATAATAAGCCGTTATGCATGAAGTACAAAGAAGAGGATTTTGACGAAAGTGAAGCTTGTACAAGAAGATGATTGTCGCAGTAGCAAGACCCAGGGCAGACAGACATGGCATATGTCGAATCTTGCTACAATATATGCTGCAAGAATAAGCGTTGCACCTTGCAGGCTGTCAAAAGTATGCAACGCTTGCGAGCCCGACGAGTAAGGCAAACGGATAAATTTTATGGACCTCAGGGCCAAATTTTCCTCGATCAGTTGCAGCCATATGGACCACCATAGACACCTACAACAAAGAAATCTTACTCTGTGGGCAAAGGACCGCGTACCCAGCCCGCCATCCCAAGCATTTACTCAAGTTTGGATTGTCCGTCTTGCCGGGATACCCCAGTCGGCCTCGATGAAGATCACCTACCCAGCTCAGTATTTCGACTATAAGGACCGCATCGGAGTGTAACATGGTCAATCGCCACCCATGGATATGGCAGCATGGCAAATGAATCTCAGTATGAGGAAACTTTCAGAGTTTGTGCCCCGGCCAAAATTCATACTCCATGGATATGGCAACATGACAAATGAATGTCAGTATGAGGAAACTTTCAGAGTTTGTGCCCCGGCCAAAATTCATACTCCAGGTGGACGGGCCGAAAGCAAAGTGATGCAACCCCAGGTGCAGACATTCCAAGTCCCGCACAATGGGACACCACGACGGAAGCATTCTGAGATACCAGCATGAAGGCCAAGCCTTTTATCGAAGAGGCCAATACCAAGGATTCAAGACCGTGCCGCAAATCAGGGCCGAGATGTCCCGAGAACAGTATGGGTATTGTCAACATTCAGTCTATGACAAGACATCCCGTTGTTATACAAACGAACATACAGGAGGATGGTAGTGAGCAGGAAAGGATATGATATATCAAGGAAGAATTTTCAGTCAGAGATATGGATTGGGTGAAATAAACCCCTCGAGCCAAAACTTCCTGGATGCTACCAAGGGAACAACATGCGGTAAGAAGGAAACCCGAGAAGCAATGTGTTTCCTTAAGACGGTATGTTTTCAATGGTTCCCTGAGCAACCAAATCTCTAGGACGAGATTTTTCTAAGGGGGGTAGGTTTGTGACACCCTGAATTTTGGAACTTTCTTTTTCCAAAAACTTTCCTGATTTATTTCTGGATTTGCCATTTGATTTGATTTTGAGCAACTCTTTGGAATTGAAACTTGAACATATTTTCTCACCATGCTCAACTAGCCCATGATTCCCTAGCCATTTACAATTATCATCCCTTTGATCCACCCATCCAAGCCACATTTTTATTCAAGCCATGTATTCCTTTTCCAATAAAAGGAGTAATCCCTTTATTTGAGGATTGTGAAGCAACCACTATTTATATTGTTCCATAAATCCCCAAATAATTCCCACCTGGCCTTGATGCCATTTCGAGCCAAAATCTCCAATTATATTTCTTGGACCAAGTGGATTTTTTCTCTAGAAAAATTCATTTTTCTGTGGGGGCAAAATGGAACTTTGTGAAGGAGGTGCTATTTATCTTTATCCATTGCTGGTGAAACTTTTTGTGCAAGCTCTTGTGATCATATCATTAGCCTACACAAATTGCCACCACCATTTGCCTAGCCAAACTCCCACAATAAATTCCCAAAATTTGGATGCAGCAAAGGGGCATTGTGAAGCAAGTGCAAGCGAGGGGATTCCTTTTGCCTTGAAACTTTTTGAGCATTATCCCACCACCAAATAACCCCACAAAACCAAATTATAGCCAAATCCCATTATCCATTTGAGTACACTATCAAGATTAAGTTTCTGACCGGTGGGACACCTTGTGAAGAAAGTACTAGCTAGATGCACCCAATGGCGATGAAATTTTATCCACTTGTGCACACCACCAAATAACTCCTCTACATTAATTTTAAGCCAATTCCATCAAGCCATGGAGATCCTAGCTTCAACTTTGCATTCCTTGTCCAAATGGACATTTGCAAAGGAAGTACTAGATACAGTGCTCCATTTGAGGTGAAACTTTGTACATCTACTCACCCTGGTGGATGATTAACCTCAGCCAAAGATCATGCTTAGGAGAGCAATGTGCTAGCCATACCACAGCACAAACACCTTCTGCCTCAATGTCACATTTGCAAAGGAGGTATGTGCAAACCTTGTCCATTTCAGCCCAAACTCCATAGAGCTCTAGTCCTTCCAACCTTGAAGCCATGTGACAACCTATACCTCTCCCACTGTTTGCCATTTGAGCCCAACTTCTCCCCCAAGATTTATGCATCAAACTTTACAGAGGGTTCCAGCTCACCCTACCCATCCTTTTGACCATTCAAAGGCACCAAAGAGATCACCAGTGAGAGGACCACACTCTAGACACAGTTGGCCACGTGAAACCTTATCCGCATCACCAGTGAGCTTGGTGGCCACGCATGTGGCGTGCTCCGGGCGCGCTCCGTGCGTGCCTTGGTCGTGTCAGCCCTTGCCACAGCACGTCGTGTCTTCTTCTGCTTGTCCACCCATGCCGGCCGGCTTTGCGCCGCCCGCGTGCTCCACGCGCCTCTCCCGTGCCCCCTCGAAGCTCCTCGACCTCGCCAGCTCACACCGAGCTTTGTCTGCATCTCCATGGCGCCTCCCGATCACAGCATCGTTACCCCCGACTATAAATAGCCATGCTCCCGAGCCTCCCGAGCACACCAGTGGCCTCCCCATCCTCTCCTAGCCCAGCTCCCTCCCCACGGCTCGTCAGAGCCCTGCCTAGCTCTCCCCGGCCTCCGTGGCCGCCGCCTCCCCTCCGGCTGAGGTCGCGCCACCCAGGCCCTCCTCTCCCTTGGCCCCATCCCGTAGCCCCCTTGGCCACCACAAGCATCCCCGACACCCAGCCCCCTCTCCCCGTGGCCACACCGTGCTCCCCAATGACACCCGTGGCTGCCCCTCCTAGCCGTGGGGGCACGTCGCCGCAGGCCGCCCCGCGTGACCCCGCTACCTCAGGCGGGCAAATCCGTCGAGTCGCGCCTAGCGCCCCCTCCGCGAGCCCCCGCTCGGGCCATCAACAGCGACGGGCGCTGGCCTCGGCGCTCCTCTGCTTCGGTCTGGAGGTGGGAGAAGAGAAAGCAGAGGAGGAGAGACAGAAGGAGAGGGACCTGACAGGTGGACCCCGCCCGTCAGTGTCTAAGCCCCGGGCCCGCCCTGTTTTGAGTGGACACGCACTCCGGAGAATACATTTTCCCTTAAGGAAAGCATATTCCACGCTTCTTCGGCCCAAAATACGCTTTCATCTATCGGAAGCGTATTTCTGTCTTCTTCGGCCTCAGATGCGCTTCCTCTGTGCAGAAAGCGTATTTTCTCAAAAGCGCTTCTGTCTCAGCCACCAGGGACCCAGATGCAAATACCCATTTGCAGATAGGTCCCTGATCCCTTCCCCCTCATATCTTTTCGACCGTGACTCCGAATGAGGTGATTATTTTTTCATTGGTTTTGTCTTGAGCTCATGTTCATTTTGGCATAGGTTTATGCCATGTTGTACTATGGTTATTTGCTGGTCAAATAAAGTCTTATTTGACCCCCTTTTCTTCATGCCTTTTCTTGTCCGGTTTTTGCAGGGTTTTGTTGGTGTTGAAGACTAGGAGTATCTCATACTCCATTGGTGAAGGCAAGCCACAATACCCTTTTTACCTTTGCAAAGCCTTGATGTGTTTTAAAACATGCTTTAATCTTTGATAAATAATGATTACCATGATATGGTTTGATGATGTTATGCTCATATGTTTGGACCATTGATGTGATGCTATCCTTGCTTTGATATACTTTAGTAGGTTATTGTTATACTATGCCTTGACCATGCTACTATCATGATAGGGATTGGTCATGTTGTTATTATGCTCGTATGCATCGTAATCTCTAGTTATGCTCATGATAATGTTATGCTACCTATTAATATCATGTTGATAGTCTTAACCTAGTTAAGTTAATCATATAAGCATGCCCTGAATATGATATAAATATAGTCGTACCTTGGATTGTTCCACATGCATGGTTATGCCTTGGATTTAAATTATCATGTTGCACCTGATGCTTGTGTATGCTGTTGAAGATATGTTTCGTGCCAAGTTGATCAGGTGCCACCGAACCGAACTTACTAGTGTAGCCACACTTGCCTGTATGGGAAGGCCTTGGCTTGGTCTATCGGTGTGCTCTCTTATTCGTATCACCGACGAGGGGAGGCTATGCACGCGCGGTTACCCTGATCAGGTAAGTGATGATAGTCTCGAGAGCCAGTTTGGTTATTGCGCGGTCCCCAATTGGGACAAAGTTTATGGACCATGCGATGGTTAGTTGCCATGCGATGGCAGGTATGTCTGGAGGACATGGGGCTACCGAGGGCATGGTTATGCCAGGTGATACGCTAAGGGAGGAATGCGGTAGAGAGGTCTCTAGTACACTCCTATGGTACAATTTCCGAGGTTCCTGTGGGACAAGTTCCAAGGTACTCGATGGAGGAAGAGCTCCATAGTGTGGGTAACGTGCACAAACTCTGCAGAGTATTAAAATTCTATTCGAATAGCCGAGTCCACAGTATTGGACATAGTTCGTACTAGGTCACACTTGGGATCAACATGAGTTCGGTTGGATGATCGTGCTAAGTTGATGGTCATGCGATGACCCGTGGAAGTTATTGGTGATGCGATGACCCGTTTGGTGATGCGATGACCCATGAAAGTGGATGGTCGTGCGACGACCCGTGCAAGATGTTCGGTCATGAGATGACCTGGTGCTTGAGTTTCTAAGGACTCTGAGGTAAGCCAAATGATCATGTGGGGTCCATGTGACCTTAAACGATGATTGTTTGTGCATTAGTATTAATTTTGATAGAATGCTTGATGATCATCTGTTTGCATGATGTTGATGCTCATATGGTTAATTCATTAGCATACTTTAACCTGATTTCCATGTTATTCTTTTGCCTTGGTGCATTGGTTGTTGTGAGCTTGCAAGTACATTCAATGTACTGACCTGGCGTGTCATGCCAGATTCGCAGACAATGCTTTGGATGCGTAGGACGACGTCCCCGGTGTTTGCGAGCTAGGAGGTGTCCTAGACAGTGTCCCTGTGGAGTGGAGTTCATCACCGTCGCCGTTATTCCGCTGCTAGAGAGTTAGTCTGCTGCTTGATGTAGACTCGTGTTTAGCTTGAGGAGCAAGCTTGTCCTTCGTCTCGCTCCGCCAGCGTTGTAATAACCCCTTGTACCCGTATCTTTGGTAATAGAAAGATGTTCAGTTCTATATCAAGCAGTGCCGTGTTCCATAAGACTTGATCTCTGGGCTGGAGCACGGGGCATTCCGGTCCTCTGAGCCGGGGTGCCACATGTCTCTCTCCCAAAAGACGATAAAACTGCTATGCGAGGTAAACAAATCACAGTTGGGCAATAGATAGGATTAAAAACGCACCGCAATGCTAACTATGCTACAAAGAAAGGAAGAGGCTAAAAAGCATGGGCGGTACACCAAAATAAGTCGACTGAAATCCAACTGCATCTAGTACTAATCATCCACCTTGAGATATCTATCCAGAACATCTCGCTGGTATTAAGTTGCGAGCCCCACCCAAAGTGTAAACCAAAAGCAACAGACAACTGCATTCAAAGAACTTTGCGTAAAGTAAACAATCCTTGCAACCGCGGATACAAGCACCGTTATTTTCCCCCTTGTGGTAACATCACATCCCCTAGACTCATGTTTCTGTCATTAAGCTAGTCATCAGGGGGCATGAACCCACAATCGAGCATAGCGTTCCCTCTTGGAGTCACTACCTACTACTTGGCCAAAGCAATAAACAACAACGGAGAACATGCAAGAATTACTCAAGAACAAAAATATAAAAGATAAGAACCAAATATATTACTCAATCACAAACTGAACATAGTCTCATAATCCATCAGATCCCAGCAAACTCAGCATCGCTACAGCAGAAAGAATTATATATATTCCTTGATCATGTAGGGCAGCTCACAAGGTCTAATCCATGAAGAACAAAGAGGGGAGGAGACCATCACATAGCTACTGATCATGGACCCATGGTCCAAGGTAGACTACTCACAGATCATCCGGGAAGCGTCCATGGTGGAGGAGAAGATCCCGTAGGTCAATCCTCCCTCCGGCAGGGTGCCTGGAAGAGGTCTGCCGGCGCTCCCGATCTTGGAAGCACGGCGGCGGCGGAACAGAGGCGAGATCGCGGAAAGGGTTATGTCTTCCGAGGTTTCCCGTCACGGAGAATATAGGCGAAGGGGGCAGCCAGGGGGTCACCAGGGGTCCAGGCGGCCCCTGGCGCGGCCCCACCCTAGGGCGCGCCGGGAGGGCGCCTAGGGCCCTAGTGGTGGCCCTCTGGCCCCACTTTGGTTCTTCCGGAAGCTTCCGGTACGCTGATTTTTTATTGTATTTTCTCGGAATTTTTGGAGCATTTTTAATATGGGGGAACCTGAAATAGAAAAACAGCAAAAAACAGGAACTGGCACTGGGGTGCACTGAGTTAATAGGTTAGTCCAAATATGTTCAAAAGTGTATGAAAGTGTATATAAAACATATCAATATCACACAAAACATGCAAGGAGCAAGAAGAAATTATAGATACGTTTGGGACGTATCAGCAAGCTCGAGCAGCTGAAGACTTATTAATAGAAGAAACATATCACCTATATGGTTCAGAAACCAACATCACCTTCTCACAAGACGACCATCCTCCAGCAATTCCGAGACCATGGCACGCACCGTTGGTTCTCAAAGCTCAGATTGGCGGTTACGACATGGACAGAGTATTCATGGACGGGGCAGCAGCCTAAACATCATCGTCACCAGCACCTTGCACAAGATGTTGATCCCACGTCCAGTCTGGGAAAATTTAGGCATCCCTATCTACGGCGTAGTACCAGGAGAAGAAGCCTCCTCCCTTGGATCAATCGAGCTCGACTTCATTTTTGGTAGCAAGGGCAACTTCGCAAGAAAAATCCTCGAATTCGAGGTACTCGATTGGCAGCCCCACTACCACGCCATACTCGGTCGGCCTGTGATATCACGAGAGTTTACTTCTCTCCCCTCATTGGTTACCCAAAGTGGAAGGTGAGATGTAGCGTAGCGGCAATTTCCCTTAGCAAAGATGCTAAGGTTGAGTGTCGAACCAATAGGACTCCAACAACGATAAGTAGGTGGTTCAGCAAGTGATGCGCCGTTTGAAAATAATCAATTGCTTCTCCTGGACCTGCACACACAACAGATAGCTTTGCTCCCAACGAGTACAGAGAGGTTCTCAATCCCTCCTGCCTTGTTGTTTACAAAGGATAAAACGCACGGGATAATAATGATAGTGATAGCAACGGAAAAGTAAATACTGAAAGTAAATTGAAGGTGTAAACAATATTGGAAATATGGACTGGGGTCCCATGATGTTCACTAGTGACGTCTCTCTCCCAAAAGACGATAAAATAGACATGCGAGGTAAACAAATTAAAGCTGGGCAATTGACAGGATTATGTGCGCAAACCAATGCTAACTATGCTATATAGAAAGGAAGAGGCTCAAAAGCATGGGCGGTACGCCAAGACAAGTAGACCGAAATCCATCTGCATCTACCTACTAATCATCCACCTTGAGATATCTATCCAGAAGATCTCGCTGGTATTAGGTTGCGAATCCCACCCAAAGTGTAAACTCAAAGGAACAGAAAACTGCATTAAAGAACTTTGCGTAAAGTAAACAATTCTTGCACCCACAAGTACAGGCACCGTATTTTTCCCCCTTGTGGCAACATCACATCCCCTAGACTCATGTTTTTGTCACTCAAGCTAGTCATCAGGGGGCATGAACCCACAATCATGCATAACGCTCCCTCTTGGAGTCACTACCTACTACTTGGCCAAAGCAATAAAAAGCAACGGAGAACATGCAAGAATTACTCTAGAACATAAATATAAAAGAGGAGAATCAAATATATTACTCAAACAAAATCTGAACATAGTCTCATAATCTATCAGATCCCAGCAAACTCAGCATAGCAATAGAGGAAATATTACATATGTGCCTCGATCATGTAGGGCAACTCACGAGGTCTAATCCATGAAGAACAAAGAGGGGAGGAGAACATCACATAGCTACTGATCATAGACCCATGGTCCAAGGTGGACTACTCACGGTTCATCCGGGAAGCATCCATGGTGGTGGAGAAGCTCCCGGAGGTGGTTCCTCCCTCCGGCAGGGTGCCGGGAAGAGGTCTCTTGGTGCTCCCGATCTTGGAAGCGCGGCGGCGGCGGAACAGAGGAGAGATCGCGAAAAAGGGTTCCCGTCTTGGAGTTTTTGCGTCACGGGGAATATATGGGCGAAGGGGGCAGCCAGGGGGCCACCAGGGGTCCAGGCGTCCCCCTGGCACGACCCCACCCTAGGGCGCGCCGGGAGGGCGCCTGGGGCCCTGGTGGGTCCCCTCTGGCCCCCCTCGGTGATTCCCGAAGCTTCTGCAACGCTGATTTTTTATCCGATTTTCCCGAAATTTTGCAGCACTTTTAATATGGAGGAAACTTGAAATGGAAAAATAGCAGAAAACATGAACTGTCACTGGGGTGTATTGAGTTAATAAGTTAGTCCAAATATGATCAAAAGTGTATGGAAGTTCATCAATATCATAGCAATATCACACAAAAGAGGCATGGAGCACGCAGAAGTTATAGATACGTTTTGGACGTATCAACATCCCCAAGCTTAATTCCTTCTCGTCCTCGAGTAGGTAAATGATAAAAGCATAATTTCTATGGTGACATGCTAACAGCCATATAAGAACTTTTAAGTAAAGCAATCAAGGCATGCAATTCAATTCAAGTCATAACAGTCAAGATTCTATATTTAGCATTGAAATAAGCAACATAAGAACATAGAGGTGCAAAGCTCTCGCTGTCCGTGAATCGAATGTCTCCAAATGGTGTTTGCGTGCAAGAAAGGGGATAGAGATATACGAGAAAAAGTATTTTATGTTGAGAACTCAATCTACTAAAGTTTCACACTTGGTCTTCTTTGGAATCTAATCTTGACTCATCCCCAGACCACTAGCCAGGTACAAGTCAAAATGATCCACTCCCTTTCGACATTTTGAGCACTCATGCAATGGATGAGCGTAAGCAAGAAAGTTGACACTTAGGATGGAAAAGAGAGAATATGGTGGAGGAGGAAGTCAAAAAGATGAGAAGGTCTCACATCAATGAGGACAATCATAGGCGAGAGAAAGCCAAATGATAGATATGATGCGAGGAGTAGGGATTGCCATGCAACGGATGCACATATGAGCTAAGGTAAGCTCTCCAATGGAACTAGTGGGGGTGCATCCAACTTGCTTGCTCAAGAAGACCTAGAGCTCATTTGAGGAGGCTCATCATTGGAATATACAAGCCAAGTTCTATAGTGTGAAGGTCCCCACATAGCTATATGCATGAATGATAATCTCTATGGAGTACAAGATATAAGATGGAGTACGAGTGAGGATCTCTCAAAAGGAATAGTAGTGTGCCCCCTTCTCTCTTTTTATTTATTTTTCTCTTTTTTTTCTATTTTTTTGTATTTTTTTGGTGGCCTCAATGGCTCTTTCTATTTCTCTCATCTTTTCCTCACTTTAGGGGCAACACTCTATAAATTACAAGAAGTATAGAAGATCTTTCACACTTTACAAAAGTACTCAAATCATAAAGAAAATGTAACTATCATGAAGTATGCAAATGTATGCCTCTGCCAGGGTAGCAGGATATGCAATGATACTAGCGCATCATGTAGCAATGATTAGGGCAAGGCCCAACTAGCATGCGGCTCACCGATCAAGCAAGTAGCATGTATGACATGAAGATCAAGTCATGGAGAAGGTGGATGTTGCATGGCAATGTATCTCGGAAAGGCTATGGAAATGCCTTGATAGGTAGGTATGGTGGCTGTTTTGTGGAAAGATATAAGGAGGTTTATGATGACAGAGCGTATCATGCCAAGGGTTTGGATGTACTGGCGAAGGTGGACGCCAACTCTCGGAGTGAGAAGAAAGCAATGCACGGCACATGAGAGGCTAGAAAAATATGGGTAGGTGGAAGTGTCAACTTTCGAATACTCACATTAGTCTGAAGAACTCATGCACTTATTATCGGTAACTCTCAATCTAATTAGGAGGTTCACAAAGAGACAAGTACCCCGAGGAGGAGTGTATGGGGGTTTGGTTATCCTTGCGCATCCTCGACTCATGGTACGTGAGTGTACTCTAATATTCGATCCCTCCAAAGAGTAGTGATCCACCTAGTAGCTAAAGTTCTCAACTAATTTGTAAGTTTTGAAAATAAACACGGATTGCCCAAAATACGACATCTATCACTAATAGGCTAAAGCTCTTGACACCAAAAGTCCAAACATTACTCAAAGAAATACCTCAAAACTATTGCAAGTTACTACTACAAAAGAATAGCAACCTCAATTACCTACTTCAAGTCAAGACACACAACTCAGAGCAACAGGCAAACTCTCTAAACAAGATAAACATGAAAACTCAAGAGAGTTCGAGCAACAAACTAAACAAAAGCTCTTTATAAAGATAAACATGAAAACTAAGAGCTAAACATGGAAGTAGCTATGAAAAAGATAAAGAACACACAGAGCAAAGATAAGCATGAAGAATCCTATGTTGTATTCTAGATTTTGAAAGTGGACCGTGTTTCTCTCCCACACAAAGAAAGCTGGGTTATAATTTGTTATGAACAGCAAGAAAAGCCAAATAAAACTAAAAATAAAACCTAAGAGCGAGATGCTCCAAGGATAGCACATAACGCATGAAGTGATAAAAATATAGTGAAACGAAAGACGAACTGATAATTGTTGATGGAGAAGGGGATGCACGGGGGAATCCCCAAGCTTAGACGCTTGAGTCTCCTTGAATATTTCTTGGGTATGCATGTGGGCATCCCCAAGCTTGAGCGCTTGACACCTGAATCTTCTTTCATCATCTTCCCTCGTACACTTGAAAACTCCTTTCATACATAACTCATCATAATCTGATTAGCAAGGTTAGTACCAATAAAATAATTTTTTCTCTACTGGAAATAAGGATATTCTTGAAGAGCTACTGTTTCTCAAGATTGCCAAAAAGTTTTTGCAAAGAAAAAGCAAGCTTAAGGTTTGCAAAACGAAGAAAAGGCAAAACAGGACAGAATCTGTGAAAAACAGTCTAGAAGGTAGTAAAGAATTTTGTAGGGATACTTCTGCAACTCAAATCAAAAAACTCAGAACATACGAAAGTTCCGTAATTGTATAGATCACTCTGTGTAAAAATTTAGCTCAAAAAGATGAACTGGGATTTTTGTGAGATTTTTCCCGTCACGAGGACAAAATCTGTTTTCTAGACAACATGTCACAACTTTCACTTCCCTTGTCATATGAGTATATAATTGGCACAAAGCTTGAAAAGTAAAGATACAATGATGTTGCTACAGTAGTAACAATCATCAAGACCACTAAGAACAGAAGTAAGAACATATTGGGTTGCCTCCCAACAATCGCTTTCTTTTACGCCTTTAAGCTAGGCAAAAAGATTATAAAGATGCTCTCACAAGAATAAGAATTTTGAAGCAAAAGAGAGCATCAAGAAACAAATATGAAAAACATTTAAGCCTAACCCACTTCCTATGCATAGGCATCTTGTAAGAAAATAAATCAAAGAAGCACAAAGTGACATGCATAGGAAGGTGGAAAAAGAACAACTTCAAAACTTTCAACATGAAGAGAGGTGTTTTAGTAATATGGAAGTTTCTACAACCAAACTTCCCTCGAAATAATTTTCAGTAGTATCATGAACAACATCAAGAATATAGCTATCCCACAAATCATGCTGTTCATGACCTACAAGCACACGTGTATAGTTTTCAAGACGGTCTTTAGGATTATAAGATAAATGCAACCCATCACATTGAGCCTTGATAAGAGCACAATTCTCCGAAATATGAGTTGGAGATTTCAAAAAGATAATAGGAAAATCAACTGTGGGTGCATTAGCAAAAATTTCATGCTTAACATGAGGAACTATAGCAAGTTCATCTCCGTAAGGATCATCCATAGTGGCATCTTGGCCAAAAGTATAGAAGGCATCAACTTCATCAAAAAGGGATATTTCAAAAGAATCCATAGGGTCATAACATTCATATAAGGAAAGAGTCAAAGAGTTACTCTCATTAGAAGGTATACATGGATGGATCCATTCTTCCTCCTTTTGTTCGTCATTCTCCTCCTCTTTTTCATCCAAGGGGCTTTCATGTTCAACAATTTCTTCTTCCATAGAGTCCTGCGAAACATTAGTCTCTTCCTTTGGGGGAGAGATTCTCTTAAGATGATCAGTAATATAATAATTTGCATCATAATTTTCCAAACAATAGTTAAGTATAGCAAGACTCTCAAATTTTTAAGGGGCATCATCAATATTTTTAATAAGAGAAGTAATTTCATAGGCACCCTTATAAGCAACAAATTCTTCTATTTGCTCTGTGATGGCGGAGAAGTTAATAGGTTTAGTTGGGTTGCCTTCCCTATTAACCGCGCCAATAAACGATTCTTGATAACCCACAAGTCTAGGGGATCAATTGTAGCTTTTTGATAAATAAGGATGTCGATCCCACGAGGAGCAGAAGGTGTTGATAAGTGACACTGGATAAGGAAAGGCTACACACACTCAAAGGTAAATATTTAGGGGTTTTTGGTTTAAGCAACAGAAAAGTAAAAGACAAGCAAACTAAACAGGGTAACTGAGGAGTAGCAAGTGGCCTAATCCTTTCACAAGGATAAGCCTAGGAACTAAACTTATAAAAGCTAAAGCGTTCTCAAGAACACGTGGGAGAGATAGCCAAGTTACCTTCACCATACTCCGGCAAGTAATATGTATTGTTCTGATAAGTGTTGGTGGGTGGATCAATGCTAGTACACCTTCTAGACTAAGATAAGTGTACTCTTATGATTACACACCTTGCAAGCATCCGCAAATACAAGGTAGTAATTTATGCATAAGCCTAACCACAGCATTACGATCAAGGATCCATAACTCCCTTGTGCAAAAGTGTGCAAACTGGGGTTCAGGTTTTTGTCACTCCGGCAACCCACCATAAGCATCCTTTGTGCACAATGTATTCCTCTAGGCCCATGAAAGGTGAAGTGTTAAGTGTTCGACTCACATAACACCACTAAAGAAATAACAACACAACTTAAGTATCAAACAACACATAACACTTCAACATCATATGACTACTAACAACTAGACTTCTCCCATGTTCTGCAAGAACTAAAGTAACTACTCACAAGACATAAAAGAGATCATGATTATAGGTGATAGATGGGTGGCAAACAATCTGGACACAATGATATTTCTCCAACAAAACTCAATAGCATTCACCACAAAGTAGTAATCAACACCAATAGAGTAGAGAGGATAGATAGTACGGATTACAACACAAGTTGCAATTGTGAGATGAGATGGGATGGAGATGGAGATGGTGCTGATGTTGGGGATGATGTTGATGATGATCTCGATGATTCCCGTGACGATGATGATGGAGACGATCTGCCCGCTGGAGATGGCTTTTCTCCTTTGTAGGTTTCCGCCCCGTGGTGGCGGCGAAACACGGAAACTCTTCTCTATTTAGGGTTTCTACCCTAGGGGGGTATTATAGACGAGAGGGGGCACCGAGGGGGGCCACCGGGAATCCAGGAGGGTGCCTGGCGTGACCAGGAGGGTGCCTGGAGCGACCAGGAGGGGCCCCGCGCCAGGCACCCTTCTGGCTGCCTGGTCGGTCCCCTCACCTCCATCCTCGGTGATCCCTAGTCAATTTTCATAAAAACACTCCCCGTAAATTTTCATCGCATTTGGACTTGATTTGATTCAGTAACTTGGTGTCCACTTTTCACTGCTGAATTCTGATTCTGCTGCTTTGGCAACGGAAAGTTTTAAACTGTGTAAAACAAGCCAAAACAACATAAGAACAATACTTTAAAGTGGAATATATCAATGAATAGGATGAAATTACAATATAAAATAGTGATGCAGTTTGGACGTATCAACTCCTCCAAGTTTAGACCTCGCTTGTCCCCAAGCGATTGCTGAGCTCGGTAAACCTGTCCGCAAGTTTAGAGATGAAGCGTTGATAAAAGAATACGGACAAGAAGCATCAAGATTTCTCACCAAACTGAAGCATCCTCAAAGGCAACCTCAACTCATAAGGTCCTTATGAGAAAGTAGTAACAATTAGAACAAAGTAGGACCTGGAAAACTCATCAAATCATGGCAAATATAGCCTTGGTCAAGGAACAACTAATAACTTTTACTTTTGCTCTTTCACTTATAAAGGAACTAGTTGAAGCTTTGGAAAGAACATGTTATCAGTCAAGAAGTGCACATGTTAACACAAAGGAAGATGTTACTAAGCATAAGCTTTTGCAAACAACTCACTTATCAAGAGATAATGTCAACAAAGATGTAACATGCTAACTTTCAATGCAACTTTGTATGCAAGAATCTTTATTAACATCAAGTGTCTGTTCTCTCTCAAGAAGGAAGGAAGTAGGAAGGACTGACTCAGCACAAAATAAAGGATAATCCCCGTGCAAAAGGGTAAGCAGGGAAAACTCAAGTGCCATCTCTAGATCAAACAGAATAAAAATAGGCCTTTGGGAGGTGCATGATCCGTCAACGACTGCTGATAGAGAACTCACTCACTTCATGATTTGGACAAGTTTCGAGGAACGGATCCCATGTGGGGACGATCACATCCCCTTAAATTCCTTTTTTATCACTGATAAATGGGCGAAGGAACTTGTGCGTTTGTATTTATCTTTTACGAGATGGGCACTCAAGCCAGTCCCTTCTCATATTAAGGGTTTGCAGATTAGGCATGCAATCCCAAGATAAAACTTGTCCAAATTAAGAAGATCATGGGTTACCCACCACTTCCTCATGAGCTGAATCAGTGGCACAAAACAGAAGATTTTGAACATCTAGAGATAGCACATAAATTATATACTTTAGGAGTGGTAGTGGAATACCACAAATAGGAAGGTATGGTGGACTCAAGTGGAAGATGTTGGTTTCAGGATATGGAAGTACAAGCAGAATTCCGCTTAGTACAGAGTTTTGGCTAGCAAGGCTTTGAGAGACCAGACAATTGATGACAACTTAGATGCAAGCAATACAAAGCATAAACATTAAAACTAGCATGAAACATCAAGTTGTCTTCCTTGTCAACATAACACTTCAAGCATAATAACACAAAGGTTTTGGCTATGTCGCTACTTTGAGAAAAACATGCTTGTTGCTATGACCAAAGCTATACTTGCCAAGATTTAAATAAAGTTTTTAAGCCATACCTGATATAAGGTCAATACTCCCCATAAGAATCAGCAATAATGTCGATTGCATGAAGAGAATACTGAGTGCAGCAAAGAAACCAATTGACTTTTCATTAATATTCCTTCATAGACGACCCCACACTCACGGATACAAAGCTCTCCACAAAAGGAGTGATAGACCTCAAAGCAACACCTATTTCATAAATTAACTTCCCTAGACATGATATGACTCTACTTGACTCTAAAAGACAAAGATAAAGATAAAAATACCGGGCACTCCCCCAAGCTTGGAACAAGCTAAGGGGATGCCAATACCCGAGGAGATTTACTCCTCATCCTTGTTCTTGTCGGTCACATACTCCTTGGCGAAGCGCTTCCATGGCAGCTGCTCTCCGGTCTCAAAGGACATTCCCATCTCCAAGATCCTGCACTCAGCACCCAAACCCATGCGCAGAAACTTTAGTTCATACTCACAGTTCTGGTTCTGCAGATCATAGATCTGTGCTTGGAGCCCATAAACTTTTTCTTCTAGTGCGACCAAACTTGACCACATCTCCTTCATCTCCTTCTTGTGGGAAGCCTCGATCTCGTTCATGATGTCGAAGTTAGCTTCAACACCACGCTCCACCATCTTCTTGAACATGAAGACCTCATGTTCCATCTCCTTCAGCCGCTCCTCGGTGCTCCCCTCCTTGACTGGTCCCTTCAGATCTTCCTTGTGGAGAACACCGTCCTCCACATGAAGGACCTAGGGGTGCTTCCTCACCTCTGCGAGGTAAGGGATGCTGACGTTGACGACGAACTTGTCCTTGGGGGAACTTGAGGAAGCCATGGCACCTAGATCTGCTGAAAGTTTTGCTGGCAGAAACAGACCGAGAAAGAAAACACACGA
The DNA here is from genome assembly GCA_950022295.1 of Bromus sterilis. Lineage (NCBI taxonomy): Eukaryota > Viridiplantae > Streptophyta > Magnoliopsida > Poales > Poaceae > Bromus > Bromus sterilis. The sequence goes on along the minus strand of OX465598.1, from coordinate 59,897,067 downwards.
AATCGCGAGATACGGTGCCGGGACTATCCGGGAAAATATATAGAAAAAAAATTCTGCAACAGAAGGAAGGTTTGAAGCCTAAGTGGAGTCGGAGTCGGAGTGCAGGGCACCCAGGAGGGTTCCTGGTGCGGCTAGGAGGGGGGCCGCGCCAGGAGGCCTCCTGGGCCCCCTGGAGCTCCTCTCCGGCTCCACTCGGGCTTGGAATTTTCCTAATTTTGCAAAAACTTTGAAAAGTAAGCTTTTATTGACATTCGCGGTGTTTTCTTACCATAATTCATACCTTTTCTTTATTCTGCTCCTGCCGGAGTCTGAAACTGGCTGCAACATGTTCTTCGTGAGTCTTTGTATATATCATGTTTGCATCCACATTGATTGGATCTCCTGCCATATAATGTTTGAGTCTTTGTCCATTCACAACTTGAGGTTTGGTGCCTTCGAAATTATTGATCTTGATTGCACGAGACCGATATACTTCTTCGATATGAAAAGGTCCTTCCCATCTGGAAAGTAGTTTACCTAGAGAAAACCTGAAACGAGATCTAAACAACAAAACTTTATCACCAACGTTAAATTCACGTTTCAGAATTCTATTATCGTGCCACTTCTTTACCTTTTACTTTGTCAAAACCCTAATTTAGTTTGTGTTTAACCTAGCTTGCATTTTTGCATCATAAAAAATTTTGCAAAAGAAAAAGAAATGGGGAAAAGAAAAGCCCTAAATGAATTAAATAAAAAGGCAAGAAATAAATCTTTTTCCAAAATTCTTTTGGATATGTTGAAAAGTCCTAAAAATGAGTGTGATCATTTTAAAAGTGATTTGGGATTAATCCCATGCTCATAGATTTTTCAAAAATTCAAACAGTGGCTTGGAAATTAAATCAATTGCCTATTTGAATTGGAATTCAAATAATTTGAATTTCAAAAAGTTCCAAAACTTGGGGTTGACTACTATAAGGTCACCTAAGTTTTATAAAAATAAATGGAAGTTTTTATTAAATGTCCTAGTATTTTATTTAAAGGGCAAAACAAATAACAAAAAAAGTAAAAAAGAAAAGAACAGAGGAAACCTTACCTTGTGCCCACGGGCGAAGGCCCATCAGGCCCATCCCACTCCAGCGCTCTGTCGTCTTCCTCCTCGCCAGAAGGAGAGACAGAGGAGCCGTGCGCCGCGGCATGCTTGTCACCTCCACCTCCTCGCCACCTCCTGCTATCCCCTCCTCTTTCTCCCTCGCTACTGGACGCTTGGAGGCCATCCCGAACCATTCCCCCTAGAGCCTTCTCCCTCGTCTTCTTCCATCGTCCTACGCAAGATCCGAGCCACAACCGGAGCGCCGACGTGCCCCAACGTGGCCACCGGCCTCGTATCGCCGCCGCACCTTGTCCAGGAGCTACCACGACGCCGTCTTCGTCAAACCGCGCCCTCAGTTCGAGCCGGGCCGCACCGTAGACGCCGCTCGCCTCTCCACTTCCCCACCGGCCGCAAGGAACTCCGGTGACGAATTCGCCTCCTGCAGCGACTCCCCGGCCTCCCCGAGCTCACCATCGACTCCGTCGTGAGCTCCCGCTTATTTTCCCCCTCCTAGCTCCCCTTCTCGTGCTCCCTGTCGCCGTTCGCCATGAGCAGGACCACGGCCGCCGCCGGGCTCGTTCGCCTGTTAGCCCCCTAATCCCCTCACTAACCACCCCCTAGCCTATGACACGTGGGCCCAAGGCCATTAACTAGTTTAATTAAATTAAAATAAACCCACTGTTAACACAGAGACACTGACCAGTGTGCCCGAGCTGTCAGGGCTGGTCACACGTCATGCTGACGCCAGCATGACACAATAAAAGGAAATTAATTTATTTAATCAGTAAATTCCAGAAAATATTCAAAACTTTGAAATTGAATAACTTTTAAACCGTAACTCCAAATTCAAAGTATAATATATGAAAAATTATCAGAATAAAATTCTCTATCCAAATATCAAACTTTCAACCATGTTTGAACAAGTTATCTTGATGAACCAGTGGCATTTTTCTATTTGGATCATTTGGATTAAATCAAATAAAATGCAATGCTCTTTTGAACTTGAGCCCTTGAAATGCAAATATGATCACCTACACTTCAGAAGCATTTCACATACATGATCACATAGTTTACAATGAACAAACTTTAGAACATGCAAGTTGACCTAAATTGAATAACATTTGGAGTTTGTATTTGAATTTACTTTTCAAATCAACTTCAATTAGCATGTTGCAAATTAAACATAGGTCACATCAGTACCTTGCCATGCTATGTTTTGCATATTGATTGTGCATTGTACTATGTTGAATGTGCATTACTTTCAGTGCTTCGGTGATTGCATATTCTCGGTAGAGTTGATCTCGGAGACGAGTTCAACCTCACGTCAGAAGTACAGTACCTCGTGATCGTCAGCAAGGCAAGCACCCCCTCTTTGATCATGTCGATAAAATCCCAATTCCCTCTCATGCTCGCTTATGCATGTTTAGGATGTCACCATGATATGATCTACCGCTAGTTCAACCTATTCCTTTGCATGACCTATCATTTTTTCACAGTATTAAGAAAACCACAATCCTAGCAGATGTAGGAGTTGGTAGTTACCATGTGGCCCCTGCAAATGTTACAACTTATTGCATGCTTAGAGTTTACAATGAGGCTACTTTGATGTGAGTCAGGATGGTAGTGATCATGTGAATGATGGTGGTAACGTGTTGGTCAATCTACCCTAAACAAAGGTGAACGATGAGAGGCTGTGTAGGAGTACAGAGTGGGTTGTCTCGTTGAACACTTCCTTAAGCCCGAGTTCTTGTGTTGTTATCCAAGACTAAGAGTACGACCACACATTGGGCTCACTGACCCCTCTCGGCCTAGTACCTCACCCCGGACCAAGTCCAGGAGTCGCAAGTAGTTCGAGCTTTAAACGATCTCAAGCAGGTACATCAAGGTAAGTGGTGGACGTAGGTTGTGGGCACGTTGAATCTAGTGATCATGATCGAGTTGAGCTTGATGGAGGTCACACACGTTTGAGTCCGCATCAGAAAAATCGGACGGATTCCGATCGTGGTCCCAACTCAAATAGGCGACTCCCTAGGACTAGAGATGGTGCCGTGAGTGAAGTGTCATGGAAGCATCCTCGCCGGTACTCACTTGAAGGGTCCACTCCCAGGAGGTAACTGATGAGGCGTGTGTGTTGCAGTACACCCCTGCAGGGTTAATGAACTATTCGAATAGCCGTGTCCGCGGTTATGGACTACTTGGAGACCTTTACTTGATCTTAGACAACATCAATGGTTACTCTTAAAACTTGCCAAGATAAGTGTGAGTTCTATGGCGTGCTTCCTCGTGGGGAAGTCGAGGAAGTAACCATAGTGGTGTATTTGTTGGAGACTTGATACTTGGACTCGTGTACGCTCCTTACCTCATTCTGGTATTCGTAGTACAGGACTAGCCAAGTCAAAGCTGGCACTTCTGCAAGTGAAACCCCACCTCCCTTTGCCTTGATACATGTGCATGAGTAGTATAGTTCCTATGTAAGTCTTGCTGAGTACGTATTTGTACTCACGTTTGCTTATTCTATGTTTTAGAGACGAGACCACTGAGCCTGATGGTGGCCTCTACCTCGAGCTCGACGTGGACCAAGTCGTATAGTTCCAGACAGCAACCTGTGCCCTCTGGAGGGTCGTTGTATTTTCTTTCAGGCTTCTTAAGCCATTTGTTAAACTTGTCTTTACTAAGACATAATTTGCTTCCGTTGATGTTGGATGTAATGTTGGATCACAGTCATGTGATCTCTGCTTGTAATCCAACTACTATGTCTGCTCTGTTTAGCAGAAGTTTTAAAGACTATGAGTTTGAAGAGTTCATGTTGTGATTACCTGCTATTTACACTAGACATGTATGCTGCGTGTATGATTATAACGTGCATGTCTTAGTGTGGGGTTCGATAGCTTAGTTGAGTTCTTGTCGGCGGTCTTTTATACACCAAGTGGCCCTTAGATGTGCGCAGCTTGGGGCATCGCGATGCGATTGATCGTGACTCTGTCACGTGGCACACTTTGTTGTATGATTGAGCCCGCCCGAGATCCCGACTAAGACATCGGGCTGGAGTAAGTCTATGTAAGGGTTATGATTCAATCGATAACATGGTTGAGGCGACTTGTCTATGAGTATGGGATTTAACTACCCATAAGAATTTAGACTTGTCAGCGGACGATGAGGACCCATCTCAGTTGATCATCCGGCCAGGATGGGATGCCCCTCACGTTCGATGCTTCCGAGAACGTTCTGTGCTTGGCCTTGTCTGCTTAGACAAGTGGGTACGGTTCTCGGCTCTCCATGTGATTGCATCGTGACTGGAATTACATATGCTAACCCTGGGTCCCGACAGTCTTGGTATCAGAGCAGGACTGCCTGTAGGATTATTTAAACCTTGGCCAATGTCGAGTCTAGCATTCTACAGTTATATAGTTACTTTGGTTACAAGGGAACAACGTAAGACTTCTTTTTTTTCTCCTTACCCCATCGATCTGAGTTCTGAGTCACCCTCATCTTGTTCTACGGGAAGATAGGACTAGGCTCATCTATTTCTTTACTAGGACATCTCGTTGATTGCTTCTTTGTAGCTATAGGAGTGTTGTGGTTTTCCAGAGTCATCATTCCATAGTGCTTCTTTGGAAGTGATGTTTGTTATCTTGTTGGTTGTCTCATTTTTCATCCTGACACAGCCGTTATGCTGTCCGACTGTGACTTTGATGCCGTTGCATTATAGTCTTGTTGCCTTAGCTTAGAAGTGTATCATAAATCCTATTCTGATTGTTGATTCTTATCACACAGAATGTCAGGTGGAAATCGTTGTGTTGATTTCAGTCTTGGTAATAGAGATGTTGATGATCCTCCACCACCGCCTTCTGCAGAGGAAATCATGATGGAGGCTGAGCAGAATCATCGTGATCAGACACGTCTTCTCGAGCGTATTGAGAAGAACACTTCTCGTCAACATCATAGTGTTGTTACCATCCAGGACTTCACTCTCCTCAACCCGCCAGTATTCCGATGTTCTTCCGAGCCCCTTGATGCCGATGATTGGCTTCGTTCCCTCGAGCGTAAGCTTGAGACAGCCCATGTTTCTCCCGGTGATCGTGTGCTATTCGCGGCATACTTTCTGGAAGGTGCTTCTCTTCAGTGGTGGGAGAATTTTGTAGCAAGGTAGCCCGTAGGTCACGTGGTGACTTGGCAAGAGTTCTGTGATGACTTCCGAGGATATCATATTCCGGATCAGCTGATGGAGTGCAAGAGAGAAGAATTTTGCAATCTGACCCAAGGAAAGATGTCTGTTCATGAGTATCGGACTGAGTTCACTATTCTAGCACGTTATGCCCAAGAAGAAGTATCCACCGATGCCAAGAAAAAAGCAAGGTTCCGCAAGGGACTTAGCCCCGTCCTTCATCATGACCTGAATCTTCACGAGTTCGTCAACTTCAGGGACTTGGTCGACAAATACTTCAAGGCCGAGTATGGAAATGAGTTGTACGCAGAGTCTCGCTAGCGTGATCGTGAGTTTGCACAATCTTCTGGCCCAGTTTGTCGAAAATGATGTGTATGGATTCCCTTCAGTGAGGTCAGTCATGCTGTAAGTGCTTCTAGACCACCAACCACCATATATCTTCCACCTCAACCCAATCTTCCTCCTTGGAATTTTGTTGGACAATCAAGTGCTCATGTTCCTTTCATTTCACGTGGTGTTTGTTTCCAATGTGGACAATCAGGCCACAATGTTCGAGAGTGTCCCCAAAATCATGTAGCCACCACACCTAATCCAAAGCAAGCCTTTCGTCATGGTAAGCCACCACCCAAAACTTCCAATGTCAAGCCTCCTTCCTATGAATATGGTTATGTGAATCATGTATCCATTCTAGATACCCACAAGTCAACCAATGTTGTACTTGGAACCCTTCCTGTCAATTCCACCCCAGCTTTGGTTCTTTTCGACCCAGGAGCATCTCATTCATTCATATCCCAGGATTTTGCACTGTCACATGACATCTCTTTTTCGATGTTATCCACACCCTTAGTTGTGCAAGCCCCTGGATCCAGATGGCACACCACCATGGTGAGTCATGAAAATTAAGTTGCTATTGAGGGTTTAGTATTCCTTGCATCGCTCATAGCCCTCAAGTCTTTAGACATTGATGTCATCCTAGGAATGGATTGGTTATCAAGACAGAATGTTGTCCTTGATTGTAAAGCCAAGTCAGTTAAACTCACCCATCCTTCAGGCCAGACAATCAAGTACACCTCACCAAGCTCTCAAAACCAGATGCATTCTTTGAATGTGCTTCCTCTTCCAGACCTTGAAGATATTCCGGTGGTTCGTGACTTCCCGGATGTCTTTCCAGAAGAGCTTCCAGGCATACCACCTGACAGATCTGTATAGTTTGTTGTAGATCTTATCCCAGGAACTGCCCCAATATCCAGACGCCCATATAGAATGGCCCCACCTGAGTTAGCTGAGCTCAAAATCCAACTTGAAGCTTCGTTGGCAAAAGGCTTCATCCTCCCTAGCTCATCGCCATGGGGTTGCCCCGTTCTGTTCGTAAAGAAGAAAGATGGAACAGAAAGGATGTGCGTAGACTATCGCCCGCTAAATCTAGCGATGATAAAGAACAATTACCCACTTCCCAGGATCAATGATCTTTATGATCAACTTGCTGGATCCTCTGTCTTCTCCAAGATGGATTTAAGATTAGGCTATCATCAAATCAAAATCAGAAACGAGGACATTCCCAAAACGTCTTTCACTACTCGTTATGGTCTTTACGAGTACACCGTCATGTCCTTCGGTTTAACCAATGCCCCCGCCACATTCTCGCGCTTGATGAATTCGATCTTCATGGAGTACCTAGATAAATTTGTTGTAGTTTATCTTGATGACATTCTCATCTACTCGAAGAACGAAGAAGAGCACGCAGAACATCTTAGGTTGGTATTGATGAAACTTCGAGAGCATCGCCTATATGCCAAATTCTCAAAGTGTGAATTCTCGCTACCAGAAGTGACCTACCTAGGCCACGTGATTTCTGCCAAAGGCATTGCTGTCAATCCCGAGAGAGTTCGGGCCGTCCTTGACTAGACTCCACCTGAATCGGTTAAGCAAGTTAGGAGTTTTCTTGGCTTAGCAAGCTATTGCCGCCGCTTCGTCGAGAACTTTTCTAAAGTTGCAAAGCCTCTTACTGAACTCCTCAAGAAAGATAAGAAATTCGAATGGACCCCCAAGTGCGAGGAAAGCTTTCAAGAGCTAAAGACAAGATTGACTTCTGCACCCGTACTTGCGCCTCCAGACACCAAAAAGGATTTTGAGATCTTTTGTGACGCCTCACGGCAAGGGTTAGGATGCATACTTATTCAAGATAGACATGTGGTAGCTTATGCTTCACTACATTTGCGTCCACATGAAGAGAACTATCCTACCCATGATCTTGAACTCGCTGCTGTAGTTCATGCCCTGACAACTTGGCGACATTACCTCCTTGGTAATCGTTGTGAGATCTATTCCGACCACCAAAGCCTCAAATACATATTCACCCAGCCAGATCTTAATCTCAGGCAAAGACGCTGGATTGAGTTGATAAAAGATTACGACGTAGGAATTTCTTACACCCCAGGCAAAGCCAATGTCATGGCTGATGCACTAAGTCATAAGTCGTATTGTAACAACCTCATGTTACAACAATATCAACCACTTCTTCATGAGGAACTTCGAAAGCTTAATCTTGAGATTGTTCCTTATGGATTCCTTTCCACCTTAGTAGTGAAACCAACTCTTGAGGATCAAATCAAAGCTGCACAGAAACGTGCTCGAGGTATCTGATACATCAAAGGAAACATTGCTAGTGGTAAGGATAAATGTTTTACCCTAGACAATGAAGGCATTGTATACTTCGAGAACAGGATAGTAGTACCGAAGAATAAGAACCTTAGACAGCTGATCCTTAAAGAAGCCCATGAATCTCCCCTCTCGATTCATCCCGGTAGTACTAAAATGTATCAAGATCTACGCCAGAGATTTTGGTGGACTAGGATGAAGAGAGAAATTGCTCAGTTCATTGCTGAATGTGATGTTTGTCGTCGCGTTAAGGCAGAACATCAAAGACCTGCTGGTACTCTTAGAACTTTGCCTATCCCCGAGTGGAAATGGGATAAAGTCAGTATGGACTTCATCACTGGCTTTCCAAAAACCCAGAAAGGAAATAATTCCATCTTCGTTGTCATTGATAGACTTTCCAAAGTTGCTCACTTCCTTCCAGTTCGAGAGTCTATAACTGCTAGCCAGTTAGCAGACTTGTATGTCTCCCGAATCGTGTCACTTCACGGTGTTCCTTTGGAAATCAATTCAGACCGTGGTAGTCTTTTCACTTCTCGATTTTTGGAAAGTTTCCAGAATGCTATGGGAACCCACCTCTCCTTTAGCACCGCTTATCACCCGCAGTCCAGTGGTCAAGTAGAAAGGGTCAATCAAATTCTCGAAGACATGCTCAGAGCTTGTGTTATCTCTTTCGGAAAGAAATGGGAGAATTCTCTTCCTTTTGCCGAATTTTCGTACAACAATAGCTTCCAATCTAGTTTGGGCATGGCTCCTTTTGAATTTCTCTATGGACAGAAATGTCGAACACCCCTAAACTGGTCAGAAACCGGTGAAAGACAATTCTTTGGACCGGATATGATTCAGGATGTAGAAGAGCAGGTTCGCATTGTTCTTGAGAAATTGAAAACAGCCCAGCCTCGCCAGAAAAGCTATTATGATCGTCATCATAGGGAAGATAGCTATAATCTGGATGAGAAGGCTTACCTTCGGGTTACTCCTCTGAAGGGTACCCATCGCTTCGGTATCAAAGGCAAGTTGGGCCCACGTTATATTGGTCCCTTTCGCATTCTCGCTAAACGTGGAGAAGTTGCCTACCAATTGGAACTACCCCCTCACCTCTCCCAGGTTCATGATATCTTCCACGTCTCTCAACTAAGGCGTTGCTCCAAGGACCCCATCCGCGAAGTAGACCACGAAACGCTTGATCTCCAAGATAACCTTTCTTATCGAGAGTACCCTGTTCGTGTTCTTGATGAAGCCGAGCGTAGCACCAGACGTCAGAAGATCAAATTCTTCAAAGTGCAGTGGTCACATCATTCAGAGAAAGAAGCCACCTGGGAACGAGAGGATCGTCTACGAGCTGAGTACCCCACCCTCTTCCCGACGACTTCTGAATCTCGGGACGAGATTCTTTTGAGTGGGGGCGAGTTGTCAGAACCCTAATTTAGGTTTGTGTTTAACCTAGCTTGCATTTTTGCATCATAAAAATTTTTGCAAAAGAAAAAGAAATGGCGAAAAGAAAAGCCCTAAATGAATTAAATAAAAAGGCCAGAAATAAATCTTTTTCCAAAATTCTTTTGGATATGTTGAAAAGTCCTAAAAATGAGTGTGATCATTTTAAAAGTGATTTGAGATTAATCCCATGCTCATAGATTTTTCAAAAATCCAAAGAATGGCTTGGAAATTAAATCAATTGCCTATTTGAATTGGAATTCAAATAATTTGAATTTCAAAAACTTCCAAAACTTGGGGTTGACTACTATAAGGTCACCTAAGTTTTATAAAAATAAATGGATGTTTTTATTAAATGCCCTAGTATTTTATTTAAAGGGCAAAGAAAATAACAGAAACAGTAAAAAGAAAAGAACAGAGGAAACCTTACCTTGCGCCCACGGGCGAAGGCCCATCAGGCCCAACCCACTCCAGCGCTCTGTCGTCTTCCTCCTCGCCAGAAGGAGAGACAGAGGAGCCGTGCGCCGCGGCATGCTTGCCACCTCCACCTCCTCGCCACCTCCTGCTCTCCCCTCCTCTTTCTCCCTCGCTGCTGGACGCCTGGAGGCCATCCCGATCCATTCCCCCCCTGGAGCCTTCTCCCTCGTCTTCTTCCTTCGTCCCGCGCAAGATCCGAGCCGCAGCCGGAGCGCCGATGTGCCCCAGCGTGGCCACCGGCCTCGTCTCGCTGCCGCACCTTGTCCAGGAGCTACCACGACGCCGTCTTCGTCAAGCCGGGCCCTCAATTCGAGCCTGGCCGCTCCGTAGACGCCGCTCGGCTCGCCACTTCCCCGCCGGCCGCAAGGAACTCCGGCGACGAATTCGCCGCCTCCAGCGACTCCCCGGCCTCCCCGAGCTCACCATCGACTCCGCCGTGAGCTCCTGCTCATTTTCCCCCTCCTAGCTCCCCTGCTCGTGCTCCCTGTCGCCGTTCGCCATGAGCAGGACCACGGCCGCCGCCGGGCTCGTTCGCCTGTTAGCCCCCTAATCCCCTCACTAACCACCCCCTAGCCTATGACACGTGGGCCCAAGGCCATTAACTAGTTTAATTAAATTAAAATAAACCCACTATTAACACAGAGACACTGACCAGTGTGCCCGAGCTGTCAGGGCTGGTCACACGTCATGCTGACGCCAGCATGACACAATAAAAGGAAATTAATTTATTTAATCAGTAAATTCCAGAAAATATTCAAAACTTTGAAATTGAATAACTTTTAAACCGTAACTCCAAATTCAAAGTATAATATATGAAAAATTATCAGAATAAAATTCTCTATCCAAATATCAAACTTTCAACCATGTTTGAACAAGTTATCTTGATGAACCAGTGGCATTTTTCTATTTGGATCATTTGGATTAAATCAAATAAAATGCAATGCTCTTTTGAACTTGAGCCCTTGAAATGCAAATATGATCACCTACACTTCAGAAGCATTTCACATACATGATCACATAGTTTACAATGAACAAACTTTAGAACATGCAAGTTGACCTAAATTGAATAACATTTGGAGTTTGTATTTGAATTTACTTTTCAAATCAACTTCAATTAGCATGTTGCAAATTAAACATAGGTCACATCAGTACCTTGCCATGCTATGTTTTGCATATTGATTGTGCATTGTACTATGTTGAATGTGCATTACTTTCAGTGCTTCGGTGATTGCATATTCTCGGTAGAGTTGATCTCGGAGACGAGTTCAACCTCACGTCAGAAGTACAGTACCTCGTGATCGTCAGCAAGGCAAGCACCCCCTCTTTGATCATGTCGATAAAATCCCAATTCCCTCTCATGCTCGCTTATGCATGTTTAGGATGTCACCATGATATGATCTACCGCTAGTTCAACCTATTCCTTTGCATGACCTATCATTTTTTCACAGTATTAAGAAAACCACAATCCTAGCAGATGTAGGAGTTGGTAGTTACCATGTGGCCCCTGCAAATGTTACAACTTATTGCATGCTTAGAGTTTACAATGAGGCTACTTTGATGTGATTCAGGATGGTAGTGATCATGTGAATGATGGTGGTAACGTGTTGGTCAATCTACCCTAAACAAAGGTGAACGATGAGAGGCTGTGTAGGAGTACAGAGTGGGTTGTCTCGTTGAACACTTCCTTAAGCCCGAGTTCTTGTGTTGTTATCCAAGACTAAGAGTACGACCACACATTGGGCTCACTGACCCCTCTCGGCCTAGTACCTCACCCCGGACCAAGTCCAGGAGTCGCAAGTAGTTCGAGCTTTAAACGATCTCAAGCAGGTACATCAAGGTAAGTGGTGGACGTAGGTTGTGGGCACGTTGAATCTAGTGATCATGATCGAGTTGAGCTTGATGGAGGTCACACACGTTTGAGTCCGCATCAGAAAAATCGGACGGATTCCGATCGTGGTCCCAACTCAAATAGGCGACTCCCTAGGACTAGAGATGGTGCCGTGAGTGAAGTGTCATGGAAGCATCCTCGCCGGTACTCACTTGAAGGGTCCACTCCCAGGAGGTAACTGATGAGGCGTGTGTGTTGCAGTACACCCCTGCAGGGTTAATGAACTATTCGAATAGCCGTGTCCGCGGTTATGGACTACTTGGAGACCTTTACTTGATCTTAGACAACATCAATGGTTACTCTTAAAACTTGCCAAGATAAGTGTGAGTTCTATGGCGTGCTTCCTCGTGGGGAAGTCGAGGAAGTAACCATAGTGGTGTATTTGTTGGAGACTTGATACTTGGACTCGTGTACGCTCCTTACCTCATTCTGGTATTCGTAGTACAGGACTAGCCAAGTCAAAGCTGGCACTTCTGCAAGTGAAACCCCACCTCCCTTTGCCTTGATACATGTGCATGAGTAGTATAACTCCTATGTAAGTCTTGCTGAGTACGTCTTTGTACTCATGTTTGCTTATTCTATGTTTTAGAGACGAGACCACTGAGCCTGATGGTGGCCTCTACCTCGAGCTCGACGTGGACTAAGTCGTATAGTTCCAGACAGCAGCCTGTGCCCTCTGGAGGGTCGTTGTATTTTATTTCAGGCTTCTTAAGCCATTTGTTAAACTTGTCTTTACTAAGACATAATTTTCTTCCGTTGATGTTTGATGTAATGTTGGATCATAGTCATGTGATCTCTGCTTGTAATCCAACTACTATGTCTGCTCTGTTTAGCAGAAGTTATAAAGACTATGAGTTTGTAGAGTTCATGTTGTGATTACCTACTGTTTACACTGGACATGTATGCTGCGTGTATTATTATAACGTGCATGTCTTAGTGTGGGGTTCGATAGCTTATTTGAGTTCTTGCCGGCGGTCTTTTATACACCAAGTGGCCCTTAGATGTGTGCAGCTTGGGGCATCGCGATGCGATTGCTCGTGACTCTGTCACGTGGCACACTTTGTTGTATGATTGAGCCCGCCCGAGATCCCGACTAAGACATCGGGCTGGAGTAAGTCTATGTAAGGGTTATGATTCAATCGATAACTGGTTGAGGTGACTTGTCTATGAGTATGGGATTTCACTACCCATAAGCATTTAGACTTGTGAGCGGACGATGAGAACCCATCTCAGTTGATCATCCGCCCTGGATGGGATGCCCCTCACGTTCGATGCTTCCGAGAATGTTTTGTGCTTGGCCTTGTCTGCTTAGACAAGTGGGTACGGTTCTCGGCTCTCCATGTGATTTCATCCTTGAACATTTTAGCGCTCTCGTACGCTTCACTTCTCCACTCATCTAGAGAAGTCAAGTTCATGAGACGCTTTTCACCAGCTAACTTTGGGTCAGCATTTAGCTCTCTGATAGCCCAGAAATCCTTGTGCTCTAACTCTAATGGTAAATGGCAAGCCTTCCCATAGACCGTTTTATACGGAGACATGCCCATGGGGTTTTTGTAAGCAGTTCTATACGCCCACAAAGCATCTCCTAACTTGTTTGACCAGTCCTTTCTAGAACTGTTTACTGTCTTCTGTAAGATCAACTTGATCTCCCTATTGGTGAGCTCAACTTGCCCACTAGTTTGAGGGTGGTACGGTGATGCAATCCTATGATTGACATCGTACTTGGCTAGAGCTTTCCTAAAAGCTCCATGCGTGAAGTGTGACCCTCCATCTGTCATGAGGTACCTTGGTACTCCAAACCTAGGAAAAATTACATCCTTGAGCATTTTCAAAGATGTCTTGTGATCAGCACTCTCAGTGAGGATTGCTTCAACCCACTTGGTTACATAATCAACAGCAACTAAGATGTGTGTGTACTTGTGTGAAGGAGGAAAAGGACCCATAAAATCAAAACCCCAGCAATCGAAAGGTTCTATCACTAGTGAGTAATTCATAGGCATCACATTTCTCCTGCTAATGTTACCAACTCTTTGACACTTGTCACAAGATAAAACGTACCTTCGGGCGTCCTTAAAAAGAGTAGGCCAATAAAAACCTGATTGTAAAACTTTATGTGCGGTCCTTTCACCGGCATGATGTCCTCCATAGGGACTATCGTGACATTGTCGAAGAATATCCTGCTGCTCGTGCTCCGTTATACACCTTCTCCCGATCCCATCTGGACCTTCTTTGAAAAGATGTGGGTCATCCCAAAAGTAGTGCCTAAAATCCGTGAAGAATTTCTTCCTCAGCTGAAATGTAAAACCTGGAGGAAAAAACTTTGCAACGATAAAATTAGCATAATCTGCAAACCAAGGGTCGGAATGAGATTGTACTTTTACAACAGCAAGTTGTTCATCTGGGAAACTATCGTTGACTGGAATAGGATCGTGCGGGATATCTTTCATCCTTGAAAGATTATCCGCCATCGGATTTTCTTCTCCTTTTCTATCGACAATCTACAAATCAAATTCTTGAAGAAGGAGTACCCATCTAATGAGTCTTGGTTTAGCGTCATTTTTCTGCATAAGATACTTAATGGCAGCATGGTTAGTATGAATAATAACTTTAGAATCAACAACATACTACCTAAACTTATCACAAGCAAACACCACTGCCACGAATTCCTTCTCGGTAGTAGCATAATTCTTTTGAGCACTATCAAGTGTCTTGCTGGCATAGTGGATGACATTCAGCTTCTTGTCAACCCTTTGTCCTAAAACAGCTCCAACAGCAAAATCACTAGCATCATACATAATTTCAAAGGGAAAATTCCAGTTAGGTGGTTTTACTATAGGAGCGGTTATTGATGGCTTCTCGCCCCTCGTTGATTACCCCAAGTGGAAGGTTTGAGATGCAGTGCAGCAGCAAGTTTCCCTCGGTGAAGATACCAAGGTTTGTCTCCAGTAGGACTCCAGAGATGATAAGTAGGTGTCAGCGGCGCAACTGACGCGGACCTGCACACAGACACAAATAACTTTGTTCCCAACGAAGTTCAGAGAGGTTGTCAATCTCTCCGGTCTTGTTGTTCACAAAGGATCAAACACAAGGGATAATGATAGCAACTCAAAGTAAAATTAGAAAAGTAGATGAGCGTGGAAACAGTAATGAGGATATGGACCGGGATACGTGATGTTCACTAGTGATGTCTCTCTCCCAAAAGACGATAAAATTGCTATGCGAGGTAAACAAATTACAGAAGGGCAATTGACAGGATTATGAACGCACCGCAATGCTAACTATGCTACAAAAGAAAGGAAGATGCTCAAAAGCACGGGCAGTACGCCAAAATAAGTAGACCAAAATCCAGCTGCATCTACTACTAATCATCCACCTTGAGATATCTATCCCAGAACATCTCGCTGGTATTAAGTTGCGAGCCCCACCCAAAGAGTAAACCCAAAGCAACAGACAACCGCATTAAAAAGCACTCTGCGTAAAGTAAACAATCCTTGCAACCGCGGTTACAAGCACCGTTGTTTTCCCCCTTGTGGCAACAGCACATCCCCTAGACTCATGTTTCTGTCACTCAAGCGTGTCATCCGGGGGCATGAACCCACAATCGAGCATAACGTTCCCTCTTGGGGTTACTACCTACTACTTGGCCAAAGCAATAAACAACAACGGAGAACATGCAAGAATTACTTAGGAACAAAAATATAAGAGATAAAAACCAAATATATTACTCAATCACAATCTGAACATAATCTCATAATCCATCATTCCCATCAAACTCAGCATAGCAATAGCAGATATATTAAAAAAGTGCCTCGAGCATGTAGGGCAGCTCACAAGGTCTAAACCATGAAGAACAAAATGGGGAGGAGACCATCAGGTAACTACTGATCACGGACCCATGGTCCAAGGAAAACTACTCATGAGACATCCGGGAAGCATCCATGGTGCCGAGAAGAGGTCTTCTGGTGCTCCCGATCTCCGAAGCGCGGCGGCGACGGAACAGAGGCGAGATCGCGAAAAAGGGTTATGTCCCCGAGGGTTTCACGTCACGGGGGATATATAGGCGAAGGGGGGGCAGCCAGAGGTGGACCAGGGGCCCCAGGCGCCCCCCTTGCGCGGCCAGGGGTGGGGCCGCGCCGGGTGGCCGCCTGGGCCACCCCTGGCTCCCCTCTTGCACCACTCGGGATCTTCGCGAAGCTTCCTGTA
Organism: Bromus sterilis; assembly: GCA_950022295.1. Taxonomy (NCBI): domain Eukaryota; kingdom Viridiplantae; phylum Streptophyta; class Magnoliopsida; order Poales; family Poaceae; genus Bromus; species Bromus sterilis. The sequence goes on along the minus strand of OX465598.1, from coordinate 59,881,176 downwards.
CGCTGATTTTTCCTATATTTTTCCCGGAATTTTTCTGGCACTTTTTATATGGGGGAAACTGAAATAGAAAAACAGCAGAAAACAGGAACTGGCACTGGGGTGCACTGAGTTAATAGGTTAGTCCAAATATGATCAAAAGTGTATGAAAGTGTATCTAGAACATATATCACACAAAACATGCATGGAGCAAGCAGAAATTATAGATACGTTTTGGACGTATCAACATCCCCAAGCTTAATTCCTGCTCGTCCTCGAGTAGGTAAATGATAACGGCATAATTTCTGTGGTGACATGCTAGCAACCATAAAAGAACTTTTAAAAGTAAAGCAATCAAGGTTAGAGGTTCAAATCAAGTCATAACATGCAAGAGTCTATATTAGCATTGAAACAAGTAACAAAAGAACATTAGGTGCAAGAGCTCTCGCTGTCCGTGACTCAAATGTCTCCAAATGGTGTTTGCGTGCAAGAAGCGGGATAGGGAATACGAGAAAAAGTATTTTGTGTTGAGAACTCAATCTACTAAAGTTTCACACTTGGTCTTCTTCGGAATCTTATCTTGACTCGTCCCCAGACCACTAGCCAGGTACAAGTCAATTTGATCCACTCCTTTTTCAATATTTTGAGCACTCATGCAATGGATGAGCGTAAGAATGAGAGTTGACACTTAGGACGGCAAAGAGAGGAGTGTGGAGGAGGAAGACAAAAAGGATGAGAAAGGCTCACATCAATGAGGACAATCATAGGAAAGAGATGCTAAATGATAGATATGATGTGAGGAGTAGGGATTGCCATGCAACGGATGCACATACGAGCTAAGAAGCTCTCCAATGGAACTAGTGGGGGTGCATCTAACTTGCTCGCTCATCAAGACCTAGAGCTCGTTTGAGGAGGCTCATCCTTGGAATATGCAAGCCAAGTTCTATAGTGTGAAGGTCCCCACATAGCTATATGCATAATGATCATCTCTATGGAGTACAAGGATATAAAGGGAGTACTAGTGTGGATCTCTCAAAAGGATAGTAGTGTTGCCCCTTTCTCTCTTTTTTCTATTTTTTTCTATTTTTTTGTGTGCCTCAATGGCTCTTTCTATTTAACTCTCATTTGTCCTTTTTGGGATCTTTTATTGTGTCCACTTTGGGATCTTTTCCTCACTTAAGGGCAACACTCTATTTTACAAGAAGGTAAAGGAGATCTTTCACACTTTACAAGGTACTCAAAATCATAAAGAATATGTAACTATCATGATGTATGCAATGTATGTCGCTGCCAGTGTAGCAGGAACATGTATGACATGAAGATCAAGTCATGAAGAGGTGGATGTTGCATGGCAATATATCTCGGAAAGGCTATGGAAATGCCTTGATAGGTAGGTATGGTGGCTGTTTTGAGGAAAGATATAAGGAGGTTTATGATGACAGAGCGTATCATGCCAAGGGTTTGGATGTACCGGCGAAGGTGGACACCAACTCTCGGAGTGAGAAGAAGGCAATGCACGACACAGGAGAGGCTAGCAAAATATGGGAAGGTGGAAGTGTCAACTTTCAATACTTACATTAGTCCGAAGAACTCATGCACTTATTATCGGTAACTCTCAATCTAATAAGGAGGTTCACAAAGAGACAAGTACGCCGAGGAGGAGTGTATGGGGGTTTGGTTATCCTTGCGCATCCTCGACTCATGGTACGTGAGTGTTCTCTAATATTCGATCCCTCCAAAGATTAGTGATCCATCTAGTAGCTAGAGTTCTCAACTAGTTTTGTAGGTTTTGAAAATAAACACGGATTGCCCAAAATACGACACCTATCACTAATAGGCTAGAGCTCTTGACACCAAAATTTCAAACATTACTTACAACAATACCTCAAAACTATTGCAAGTTACTACTAGAATTAAATAGCAACCTCAATTACCTACTTTCAAGACAAGACACAACTCAGTGCCACAACCAACTCTCTTTAACAAGATAAACATGAAAACTAAAAAGAGTTCCAGCAACAAACTAAACAAAATCCAAGGCTCTTGCTAAAGACAAACTAAGACTAAAACTAAACATGGCAGCAGCTACGAAAAGATAAAGAACACACAACAACAAAAAGATAAGCAGGAAAAATCCTATGATGTGTTCTAGATTTTGAAAGTGGAGCGTGTTTCTCTCCCACACAAAGTAAGAAGGGATCTAACTTGTTATGGACATCAAGCAAAACTTAAATAAAACTAAAAATAAAACCTAAGAGCGAGACGCTCCAAGCATAGCAGATAACGCATGAAGTGATAAAAATATAGTGAGACGAAGGACGAACTGATGATTGTTGATGGAGAAGGGGATGCACGGGGGCATCCCCAAGCTTAAACGCTTGAGTCTCCGTGAATATTTATTGGGGATCCATGGGGGCATCCTCAAGCTTGAGCGCTTGACACTCCTGAATCTTCTTTCATCATCTTACATCGCACACTTGAAAACTCCCTTCATACATAACTCATCATAAGCTGATTAGAGAGGTTACTACCCTTAATAAAATAATTTTTCCTTACTTTATATAAAGATATTCTTGAAGAGATACTGTTTCTAAAGAGTGCCAAAAAGTTTTTGCAAAGAAAAAGCAAGCTTGAGGTTTGCAAAAGTTAGGAGAGACAAAACGTGGCAGAATCTGTGAAAAACAGAACAGAAGGTAGTAACTAATTTTTTAGGGATACTTATGCAACTCAAATAAAAAAACTCAGAACATACGGAAGTTTCTTAATTGTATAGAGCATGCTGTGTAAAAATTTCAGCTCAAAAAGATGAACTGGGATTTTTCTGGAATTTTTCTGGTCACGAGGACAGAATCTGTTTTCTGGGCAGCATGTCACAACTTTTACTTCCCTTGCCGTAAGAGGCTATAACTTGGCACAAAGTTGAAAAATAAAGATACAATGATGTTGCTACAGTAGTAAAAAACATCAAGACACAACAAAAATCAAAAATAAAAACCTAAATTCGTTGCGGGCTGCCTCCCGAAAGCGTTTTCTTTTATGCGTTTAAGCTAGGCATGAAGATGATAGAAGATGCTCTCGCAAGAATAAGAATTTTTAAGCAAAAGAGAGCATCAAGAAGCAAATATGAAACACATTTAAGCCTAACCCACTTCCTATGCATAGGCATCTTGTAAGAAAATAAATCAAAGAGGCACAAAGTGACATGCATAGGAAGGTGGAAGAAGAACCACTTCAAGAGTTTTAATTTAGACAGAGGTGTTTTTGTAACATGGAAGTTTCTATAACCAAACTTTCTTCTCTCAAAGTAATTTTCAGTAGTATCATGAACAACATCAAGAATATAACTATCACATAAATCATATTGTTCATGACTTACAAGCACACGTGTATTGTTTTCAACACGGTTTTTAGGATCATAAGATAAATGCAACCCATCACATTGAGCTTTGATAAGAGGAAAATTCTCCGGAGTTGGAGATTTCAAAAGGATAATAGGGACATCAAGTGTGGGTGCAATAGCAACAATCTCATGCTTAACATGAGGAACTATAGCAAGTTCATCTCCGTAAGCATCATCCATAGTGGCATCACGGCCATAAGCATAGAAGGCATCAACTTCATCAAAAAGGGATATTTCAAAAGAATCCATAGCATCATAACACTCATATAAGGTAAGATTCAAAGAGTTACTCTCATTAGAAGGTAGACATGGATGGCTCCATTCTTCCTCCTTTTGTTTTTTACTCTCCTCCTCTTTTTCATTCAAGGAGATTTCAGGTTCAGCAATTTCTTCTTCCATAGAGTCCTGCAAAACATTAGTCTCTTCCTTTGGAGGAGAGATTCTCTCAAGATGATCAGTAATATAGTAATTTGCATCGTAATTTTCCAAACAATAGTTAAGTATAGCAAGACTCTCATATTTGTAAGGGGCATCATCAATATTTTTAAGAATAGAAGTAGTTTCATAGGCACCCTTATAAGCAACAAATTCTTCTATTTGTTCTGCATCATAAAAATCATAATTTCCCTTAGCATAAGAAGCTAAGGTTTCATCCTCATTGTACTCACATTGGAAAGCAAGGTGTTTGTGCCTCATAAAGCAACAAGATTCATCCCTGCAGAAAGATATATTATATATTGAGCACAAGTTTTTAACATACTCATATGATTGATGTATGAGTCTCCATAAGTGTATCCCTTTTTGAGACAAGCGGAATTCCTTGTAATATTCTTGTTGATCCTCGGTGAATCCTCCATGCAAATAAGATCTAGTTTCAAAGAAGTTAGACATTGATTGGCAAGTAAGGAACTAGACATACTATATTTTTTTTATTTTTGATAAAGGAAACAAAGATAAAAACTGAAAGGTAAACTAACAAGACTAAAAATCAAAGGTAAAGGGTAGTTTGAAACTCCCCTATCTTAGCACTCGGAGTCCCCGGGAACGGAGCCAGAAATTTGCTTGATGGCTTCTCGCCCCTCGTTGGTTACCCCAAGCGGAGGTTTGAGATGCAGTGCAGCAGCAAGTTTCCCTCGGTGAAGATACCAAGGTTTGTCTCCAGTAGGACTCCAGAGATTATAAGTAGGTGTCAGCGGCGCAACTGACGCGGACCTGCACACAGACACAAATAACTTTGTTCCCAACGAAGTTCAGAGAGGTTGTCAATCTCTCCGATCTTGTTGTTCACAAAGGATCAAACACAAGGGATAATGATAGCAACTGAAAGTAAAAGTAGAAAAGTAGATGAGCGTGGAAACAGTAATGAGGATATGGACAAGGGTTCGTGATGTTCATTAGTGATATCTCTCTCCCAAAAGACGATAAAATTGCTATGCAAGGTAAACAAATTACAGAAGGGCAATTGACAGGATTATGAACGCACCGCAATGCTAACTATGCTACAAAAGAAAGGAAGAGGCTCAAAAGCACGGGCAGTACGCCAAAATAAGTAGACCGAAATCCAACTGCATCTACTACTAATCATCCACCTTGAGATATCTATCCAGAACATCTCGCTGGTATTAAGTTGCGAGCCCCACCCAAAGTGTAAACCCAAAGCAACAGACAACCGCATTAAAAAGCACTCTGCGTAAAGTAAACAATCCTTGCAACCGCGGTTACAAGCACCGTTGTTTTCCCCCTTGTGGCAACAGCACATCCCCTAGACTCATGTTTCTATCACTCAAGCGTGTCATCGGGGGGCATGAACCCACAATCGAGCATAACGTTCCCTCTTGGGGTTGATACCTACTACTTGGCCAAAGCAATAAACAGCAATGGAGAACATGCATGAATTACTTAGGAACAAAAATATAAGAGATAAAAACCAAATATATTACCCAATCACAATCTGAACATAATCTCATAATCCATCAGATCCCATCAAACTCAGCATAGCAATAGCAGAAAGATTACAAAAGTGCCTCGATCATGTAGGGCAGCTCACGAGGTCTAAACCATGAAGAACAAAGAGGGGAGGAGAATATCACATAGCTACTGATCACGGACCCATGGTCCAAGGAAAACTACTCACGAGACATCCGGGAAGCATCCATGGTGGAGAGGAGACTCCCGGAGGTCGGCCCTCCCTCCGGCAGGGTGCCGGGAAGAGGTCTTTTGGTGCTCCCGATCTCGGAAGCGCGGCGGCGGCGGAACAGAGGCGAGATCACGAAAAAGGGTTCTGTCCCCGAGGGTTTCACGTCACGGGGGATATATAGGCGAAGGGGGGCAGCCAGAGGTGGACCAGGGGCCCCAGGGGTGGGGCCGCGCTGGGTGGCCGCCTGGGCCACCCCTGGCTCCCCTCTGGCCCCACTCAGGCTCTTCGCGAAGCTTCCTGTACGCTGATTTTTCCTATATTTTTCCCAGAATTTTTCTGGCACTTTTTATATGGGGGAAAACTGAAATAGAAAAACAGCAGAAAACCGGAACTGGCACTGGGGTGCACTGAGTTAATAGGTTAGTCCAAATATGATCAAAAGTGTATGAAAGTGTATCTAGAACATAGCAATATCACACAAAACATGCATGGAGCAAGCAGAAATTATAGATACGTTTTGGACGTATCAGTTATCAAGGCTTTCTTAAGAACTTCAAAAGCTTCCTTACAATCTTCAGAAAATACAAAAGGAGAATCCTTCTGGAGAAGATTGGTAAGGGGTCTCGAGGTCTTAGAAAAGTCCTTGATAAATCTTCTATAGAAACCAACATGACCTAGAAAACTACGAATACCTTTGATGTCCCTTGGATAGGGCATCCTTTCAATAGCTTCAATTTTTGCCTTGTCCACTTCAATTCCCCTTTCGGAAATCTTGTGTCCAAGAACTATCCCTTTGTTAACCATGAAATGGCACTTCTCCCAATTGAGCACCAAATTCGTTTCTTCACATCTCTGCAAAACTTTATTAAGATTGTGGAGACAGTGGTCAAAGGAGTTTCCATAGACGGAAAAGTCGTCCATGAAAACTTCTACAATCTCCTCACAGAAACCATGAAATATTGCAGACATACACCTCTGAAAAGTAGCAGGTGCATTACACAAACCAAAAGGCATATGCCTATAAGCATAAGTACCGTAAGGACACTTAAAGGTGGTCTTCTCTTGATCCGCGGTGTTAACGTGAATCTGGGAGAAGCCAGAATACCCATCAAGATAGCAGAAGTGGGTGTTTTTAGAAAGCCGCTCGAGCATTTGATCAATAAAGGGCAGAGGATAGTGGTCCTTCCTGGTGGCCTTGTTCAACTTCCTGAAATCAATACACATTCTATATCCAACAATAGTCCTCCGTGGTATTAGTTCATTTTTATCGTTAGGAACAACAGTCATACGTCCTTTCTTAGGAACACAATGAACGGGACTTACCCACTTACTATCAGCTATAGGATAGATGATACCTGCGGCTAGAAGTTCGAGAACCTCCGTCCTAACCACGTTCTTCATCTTTGGGTTCAACCGTCGTTGATGATCAACAACTGGTTTAGCATCGGGCTCGAGATTGATAGTATGTTGGAAAATGGATGGACTAATACCCTTGAGATCATCAAGAGTATAGCCAATAGCACCTCGGTGTCTGCAGAGTGTCTCCAATAATCGCTCCTCTTCATACCCTGAAAGGTTAGAATTGATAATAACAGGATATACTTTCTTTTCATCTAAATAAGCATACTTGAGCGTATCGGGTAGTGGTTTTAGATCAAACACCGGGTCTTCTTTTGGTTGCGAGAAGATTCCTAAAGGTTCAACCGGGAGGTTGTGCTTCAGGATAGGAGTTTGTCTTAAAAATATTTCTTTTAGTTCATCCCTCTCCTGCATATGTATGGCATTCTCGTGGTCTTCCATAAATTGCTGCAAAGTATCATTAGGAGGAATAGCAATAGAAGCAATTTCTTCAATAATTTTGTCATTACTTGACAAGTCAGTACCACGAGGCTGCTTAGAAAACTTAGAAAAATGAAATTCATACGGCTCACTGTTGAATTGAACATAAACTTTACCTTTCTTGCAATCTATTATAGCTCCACAAGTGCTGAGGAAGGGCCTACCAAAGATAATAGGGCAAAAACTATCTTGCACTGAACCAAGTACAAGAAAGTCAGTAGGATATTTTACCTTCCCGCAGAGTACTTCAACATCTCAATCCCAACTTGAGAGATTGTTTGTTTATTTGCAAGATGAATCGTGACATTAATGTCCTCGATCTCACACGGCTGAATCTCGTGCATGATCTCTTGATAAAGTGTGAAGGGAATAGCGCTGACGCTAGATCCCAAATCACATAGCCCACAGTAATTATGATCTCCTATTTTGACAGATACAACTGGTGTACCTGAAATTGGGCCTTTGTTCTTGGTTGTGACAATGTTAGTGGAAACAACACAAAAACTAATAGTGGATTCTTCAATATCACTGGTTACCAGATCCTTGACCATTGCAACTTGAGGCTCGACCTTGATCATGTCCTCAGGTTCGTCAGTGGTCCTTCCATTTTTGTTTAGAATACCTGTAAAAAAAGAGTACTCCTTTATCCTTGAGGGATAAAGAGGCTGTTCATACACAACTGCAGGTAAAACAGGATCAGTAACATTAATCTCAATAGGTGACTCATTGAAAGGTTTATGATGTTGACTCTTCTTCTTCTTAGAAGAATATATGAGAAGAAAAGTCCTTGCAAAATTCAACCATTAGCTGGGAATCAAGACCAATTTTAGAGCAAAAGGTATTAAAGTAATCAGTCTTCACATAACTCTCAATGTAGTCATGCTCATAGTTTATAGCGGGTTCAATAGCTTTATCAATTTCCCAGTCTTCAGTGTTCTTCTGGATCCTTTCTACAAGATCCCATTTTTCTTCCATACTTCTGGTCTGGAATACCCCGCTAGAGGAGGCATCCAACATCTCCCTATCCTAGCGAGAAATCCTGGCATAAAAATTTGTAAGTATAATTTCCTTGGGGAGCTCATGGTTTGGGCATTTGAGCATCAGGGACTTCAGTCGCCCCCAAGCTTGAGCGATGCTATCTCCGTAGCGAGACCAAAAGTTGTAGATGTAGTTCCTGTCTTGGTGAATTTCACGAAGAGGATAAAACTTTGCATAAAAGAGAGACATAAGCTCTGGCAATTCAAGCAGATCAGAGTTATCGAGTAGCTTATACCAATATGAAGCTTTATCTTTGAGTGGTACGTAGAATAATTTCTTCATGACGAACTCCATTGTTACACCTGCAAGCTTAAATAAAGAACATAATTGTGATAAATATAGCAGGTGTTCTCCCGGATGTCCTTCTCCTGTATAATGATTAGCCAAGACATAATCAATAATACCAGATGGTATTTTATAGGGTAAAATTTCAGTAGGGGTAGGAGTGACCACTACAGTCGTGGGGCGGCTCCTTACCAGCAACGAACCAACAGTAGAAGAGTCCATAAGGACTAAAGGTAACAACAGAAAATAAAGGTTTCCTTACCGGCTTCACTTACCAATAGCGCTACACTCCCCGGCAACGGCGCCAGAAAAGCTCGTTGATGGCGGAGAAGTTAATAGGTTTAGTTGGGTTGCCTTCCGTGTTAACCAAGCCAATAAACGATTCTTGATAACCCATAAGTCTAGGGGATCAATTGTAGCTTTTCGATAAATAAGGATGTCGATCCCACGACGAGCAGAAGGTGTTGATAAGTGACACTGGATAAGGAAAGGCTCCACACACTCAAAGGCAAATATTTAGGGGTTTTTGGTTTAAGCAACAGAAAAGTAAAAGACAAGCAAAGTAAACAAGGTAACTGAGGAGTAGCAAGTGGCCCAATCCTTTCACAAGGATAAGCCTAGGAACTAAACTTATAAAAGCTAAAGCGTTCTCGAGAACACGTGGGAGAGATAGCCAAGTTACCTTCACCATACTCCACCAAGTAATATGTATTGTGTTGATAAGTGTTGGTGGGTGGATCAATGCCAGTACACCTTCTAGACTAAGATAAGTGTACTCTTATGATTACACACCTTGCAAGCATCCGCAAATACAAGGTAGTAATTAAGGCATAAGCCTAACCACAGCATTACGATCAAGGATCCATAACTCCCTTGTGCAAAAGTGTGCGAACTGGGGTTCAGGTTTCTGTCACTCCGGCAACCCACCATAAGCATCATTTGTGCACAATGTATTCCTCTAGGCCCATGAAAGGTGAAGTGTTAAGTGTTCGACTCACATAACACCACTAGAGAAATAACAACACAACTTAAGTATCAAAACACATAACACTTCAACATCATATGACTACTAACAACTAGACTTCTCCCATGATCTCAAGAACTAAAGTAACTACTCAAAAGACATAAAAGAGAGCATGATCAGAGGTGATAGATGGGTGGCAAACAATCTGGACACAATGATATTTCTCCAAAAAAACTCAATAGCATTCACCACAAAGTAGTAATCAACACGAACAGAGTAGAGAGGATAGATAGTACGGATTACAACACAAGTTGCAATTGTGATATGAGATGGGATGCAGATGGAGAAGGTGCTGATGTTGGGGATGATGTTGATGATGATCTCGATGATGCCCGTGACGATGATGATGATGATGGCGACGATCTCCCCTTCCGAGAGGTGATCTCCCTGGCGGAATCTTCCCGCCGGAGATGGCTTTTCTCCTCTGTAGGTTTCCGCCCCGCGGCGGCGGCGAAACACGGAAACTCTTCTCTATTTAGGGTTTCTACCCCAGGGGGGTCTTATAGGCGAGAGGGGGCACCGAGGGGGGCCACCACGCATCCAGGAGGGTACTTGGCGCGGCCAGGAGGGGGGGCGGCGCCAGGCACCCTTCTGTCTGCCTGGTGGGTCCCCTCACCTCCATCCTCGGTGAACCCCAATCAATTTTCATAAGAACACTCCCCATAAATTTTCATCGCATTTGGACTTGATCTGATTCAGCAACTTGGTGTCCACTTTTCACGGCTGAATTCTGGTTCTGCAGCTTTGGCACCGGAAAGTTGTAAACTGTGTAAAACAAGCCAAAACAACATAAGAACAATACTTTAAAGTGGAATATATCAATGAATACGATGAAATTACAATATAAAATAGTGATGCATTTTGGACGTATCACTCTGCATCATCAAAATCATAATTTCTCTTAGCATAAGAAGCTAACGTTTCATCATCATTGTACTCACATTGGAAAGCAAGGTGTTTGTGCCTCATAAAGCAACAAGATTCATCCCTGCAGAAAGATATATTATATATTGAGCACAAGTTTCTAGCATACTCATACAACTCGTGTATTTGTTTCCATAAGTGTATCCCATTTTGAGACAAGCGGTGTTCCTTGTACCACTTTTGTTGATCCTTGGTGAATCCTCCATGCCAATAAGATATGGTTTCAAAAAAGTCAGATATTGATTGGCAAGTAAGGAACTAGACATACTATTTTTTATTATTTTTTATTAGGGACACTAAAGCAAAAACTGAAAGGTAAACTAACAAGACTAAAAAGGAAAGATAAAAGATAGTGTGCAACTCCCCTATCTTGAAGAGTGGAGTCCTCGGCAACGGCGCCAGAAATTGCTTTGATGTCACGGGAGTTTACTTCTCACCCCTCATTGGTTACCCAAAGTGTAAGGTGAGATGTAGCGTAGCGGCAATTTCCCTTAGCAAAGATTCTAAGGTTGAGTATCGAACCAATAGGACTCCAACAACGATAAGTAGGTGGTTCAGCAAGTGATGCGTTGTTTGAAAATAATCACTTGCTTCTCCTGGACCTGCACACACAACAGATAGCTTTGCTCCCAACGAGTACAGAGAGGTTGTCAATCCCTCCGGCCTTGTTGTTTACAAACGCACGGGATAATAATGATAGTGATAGCAACGGAAAAGTAAATACTGAAAGTAAATTGAAGGTGTAAACAATATTGGAAATATGGACCGGGGTCCCATGATGTTCACTAGTGATGTCTCTCTCCCAAAAGAAGATAAAATAGCCATGCGAGGTAAACAAATTATAGTTGGGCAATTGACATGATTATGTGCGCAAACCAATGCTAACTATGCTATAAAGAAAGGAAGAGGCTCAAAAGCATGGGCGGTACGCCAAGACAAGTAGACCGAAATCCATCTGCATCTACCTACTAATCATCCACCTTGAGATATCTATCCAGAAAATCTCGCTGGTATTAAGTTGCGAATCCCACCAAAAGTGTAAACTCAAAGCAACAGACAATTGCATTAGAGAACTTTGCGTAAAGTAAACAATCCTTGCACCCGCAAGTACAAGCACTGTTGTTTTCCCCCTTGTGGCAACAACACATCCCCTAGACTCATGTTTCTGTCACTCAAGCTAGTCATCAGGGGGCATGAACCCCAAATCATGCATAACGCTCCCTCTTGGAGTCACTACCTACTACTTGGCCAAAGCAATAAACAACAACGGAGAACATGCAAGAATTACTCTAGAACATAAATATAAAAGAGGAGAATCAAATATATTACTCAAACACAATCTGAACATAGTCTCATAATCCATCAAATCCCAGCAAACTCAGCATAGCAACATCAGAAATATTACATATGTGCCTCGATCATGTAGGGCATCTCACGAGGTCTAATCCATGAAGAACAAAGAGGGGAGGAGAACATCACATAGCTACTGATCATAGACCCATGGTCCAAGGTGGACTACTCACGGTTCATCCGGGAAGCATCCATGGTGGTGGAGAAGCTCTCGGAGGTGGTTCCTCCCTCCGGCAGGGTGCCGGGAAGAGGTCTCCTGGTGCTCCCGATCGTGGAAGAGCGGCGGCGGTGCAACAGAGGGCAGATCGCGAAAAAGGTTTCCCGTCTCGGAGTTTTTGCGTCACGGGGAATATATGGGCGAAGGGGGGAAGCCAGGGGGGCACCAGTGGTCCAGGCGGCCCCCTGGCGCGGCCCCACCCTAGGGCGCGCCAGGAGGGCGCTTGGGGCCCTGGTGGGACCCTTCTGCCCCCCCTCGGTGATTCTCGAAGCTTCTGCAACGCTGATTTTTTATTGGATTTTTCCCGAATTTTTGGAGCACTTTTAATATGGGGGAAACCTGAAATAGAAAAACAGCAGAAAACATGAACTGGCACTAGGGTGCACTGAGTTAATAAGTTAGTCCAAATATGATCAAAAGTGTATGGTAGTTCATCAATATCATAGCAATATCAGACAAAAGAGGCATGGAGCAAGAAGAAATTATAGATACGTTTTGGACGTATCAGCCTGCATTCGCGCAATTCATGGCAGTCCCGCACTACGCATACCTCAAGCTCAAGATGCCCGGGCCCTCACGGGTCATCACGGTTAACGGAAATTTCGTCAAATCATATCAATGTGACTGAGACTTTCATCAGGTCTCCGACACGTTTGGAGCACAACAACAGCTCGAAGAGATAGCCATGGTGGTAGAAAAGAGTGTCTTTCCGCTAGCAAGTAGAAGCGAAACAAAGGAATTCACTCGCGACTTCAGCGTTGACAGCGACACAGTCACCCACCAGTTGCATCCAACGGACCCGGCGAAGACGGTCCGAATCTACGCTCACCTACCAGAAGAACAAGCAATATCCCTTATGGTTTTCCTCTGCGAGGAGTGGAAAATTTTCTCCTGGTGCCCGGTCGACATGCCCGAAATACCCCGGGAGTTCGCAGAGCATGCGCTACAAATCTACCCGAACACCAAACCAGTGAAGCAAGCGCTGCGTAGATTCTCCGAAAAAAAGCGCAGAGACATTGGAGAAGAAGAAAACTGATTACTCGACGCACAGTTCATTCGGGAGAAAAAGAAGGCCACCTGGGTCGCAAACCCAGTCCTGGTACCTAAAAAGGACACCGACGTACTAGGCATGTGCGTCGACTATGGGGAAGTCAACAAACACTACCCAAAGTACCACTTCCCTCTCCCAAGGATCGACCAGATCATCGATTCAACTACAGGATGCAACCTCCTGTCCTTTCTCGACACCTACTCAGGATACAACCAAATCAGGATGAAGGAAGAAGACGAAGAGCATACCTCATTTATCACACCCTATGGTGTATTCTGCTACAAGATGATGCCATTCGGGCTGAAAAACGCTGGAGCCACGTACCAGCGGATGATTCAAGCATGCTTAAGAGACCAAAGCGGCAGAAACGTCCAAGTCTACGTCGATGGCATCGTCGTCAAAACATACAATGCGGACACACTACTCGACGACCTTCGAGAAACCTTCGCAACACTCAAAAAATACAGGATCAAGCTCAACCCAAAAAAGTGTGTGTTCGGCGTCCCAGCTAGAAAACTGCTTGGGTACATGGTCTCTGCCCGATGAGTCAAAGCCAACCCAGAAAAAGTCCAAGCACTCGCAAGGATGCAAGAACCAGTCGGCGTCAAGGGCTTCCAGCAACTCACGCGAAGACTCGCAGCCCTGAGCCATTTCATCAGCAGGTTGGGAGAAAGAACCTTGCCATTCTACCAACTACTCAGAAAAGGAGGAAAATTCGAGTGGACCGAAGAGGCCCGGAAAGCATTCGCGGACCTCAAAAAGACCCTCTCAACCCCACCAATTTTGGCAGTACCAAAGGAGCGGGAACCTCTATACCTCTATATAGTAGCGCGCAACAGCGTGGTAAGAACCGCGCTCGTCGTCGAGCGCGTGGAAGAAGGCAAAGTGCAAAGCATACAAATGCCAATCTATTACCTCAGCGAGGTCCTAACAAAATCCTAGCAGCGGTACCCGCACTACCAGAAGCTCGTGTATGCCATTTTCATGACATCACGGAAAGTAACACATTACTTCGAATAGCATGTCATCACGGTCGTGAGCAGCGCACCACTCACCGACATCCTGAACAACCTAGGAGCAACAGGTCGAGTCGCCGAGTGGAACATCGAGCTCAGCCCTCGCGACCTGCAATTCAAGCACCCAACGACGATCAAAGCTCAAGTACTCCCAGACTTTCTGGTCGAGTGGATGGAAGTACAAACACCCGGTCCTCCAGATCTCTCCAACTCATGGAAAATGTTCTTCGACTGGTCTAAAAGGCACCAAAGGGCTGGAGCAGGCATTGTGCTAATCTCACCCAAAGGATATAAGCTCAAATACGTGCTCCAGATCAACTTCAGCAAGGCGTCAAACAACGAAGCAGAATATGAGGCACTACTGCACGACATGCGCATGGCAATGGCCTGCGGTGCCACTCGCCTCGTAATCTACGGCGACTCCAACCTTGTCGTCCAGCAAACAATGAAGGACTGTGAAGCAGTCGCAGACAAAATGTCCGCATACCATAAGCTTTACAACACCCTAGAAGGGGAATTCGATGGATGCGAGCGCAACTACATCGACAGAGAAAATAACACAGAGGCAGATAAGCTCGCAAACATCGGATCAACCCGAGGACCAGTCCCTCCAGGAGTTTTCCTCGAGAGCATCAGCCAAAGATCGATAAAAACTGTGACGCCCCCAAAATCAAATCATGTACATTAATCATACACGCAAGGTACACGATCGAGATCAGGGACTCACGGTGAGATATCATTACACAACTCTACAAATAAAACAATACAAGCTATTTAATACAAGCCAGGGGCCACGAGGGCTCGAATACAACAGCTCGGGAGCACAAGTCAGCGGAAGCAATAGTATCTGAGTACAGACACAAGGATACAAGGTTGCCTTAAGAAGGCTAGCACAAAATCAACACTCGATCGAAAAGGCAAGGCCTCCTGCCTGGGAACCTCCAAACTACTCCTGGTCAAAGGGGAACTCGACGTCGTAGAAAGCATCGGGGATCTTCATGTTGCGGTGGTCGGCATCGGGGAACTCCTGCTCCTGGATTCCAATGCTCCAATGTCGACTGCAGCGGCCGATAAGGAAAAACAAAAAGGGGGAAACTAAAGCAGGTGAGTATCTAGCATACCCGTGAGTCTTACGTCCGCTACTAAGCATTTATGCATTGTATCAAATGGAAAGGGGAGGCTGTATATAGTGGAATGAATGGTAGAAATCAGAATAAGGATGAGAAGCTAGGCCTATCGAAGACTAGCATCTTCCGACGAGTCTTGCAGCATGAGGTAAGAATCAGCCAACAGTTTAATACAACAATAATGAAAGTAACAATGCCGCAGAAGTTGTTGCAGCATTATATAATAATAAGTTGTAATTATTAATAATATCAATGCCTCCGAGATCCCCTCCTCGACTTCCCTACGAGGAAAAGAAACTGGAACCAACAGTTTAATAGTAGTAGTTTCTAGTAGTAGGGTATGCGTCAGCATAAAGCGTCCTGTTACCATGGACACGGCTATCCGAATAGATTATCATCCCTGCAGGGGTGCACTGGTGTCATACTACACGCCCGGATCTCCAGGGTGGCGTACACCTTGTTAGGGAACACCCCACCGAGGCTATCCGACACGCCGAGGACCATCCTATGGCTCATCAGAGAGGTCCCTGCCGGTCTACATCCCTAAGTGCAAGGGGGTCATGGGCCTATCACCCCTCGCTCTCCGGGTCATTGTGAGGATGGTGGATACCACGCAACTCTATCATGGATGCGGATCCGACCGCGCCACAATGCTGAACTGGACGTCTTTCAGAGCTTTCGAACGAGACCACAACGCGGAGGGCCCACACCGTAATCCAACGTATAGGTAGTGCGTACAAGACAAAAGGCTACTCAAGTCATACGCCGAACCCGTTAAGAATTTTATTATTTTCTGTCGAGACAACCGTTATCGTTGCCCCTGATTGAATGAGTCGCGGACAACAACAACAGTCAGGACCACCAGTAACATCGGTGCCTGCCCTGACGTCCCACCAACTCGTGCGGTTACCAACAAGGCGAACCGTCTCCTTACCTTGTCTCGCGTTTTCTCCGAAGAGCTCTACTTTCGTACAACAAGATATCTGTCGGCCACGAACAGTACCAGGCCCGCCGCACACCGGTGGAATACACCTGACCTGTCGTTCCTCTAAGATACGTTGCGCGGGCACCGTTGGGTCACCCGACTCCTTAACTTTTAAGGACACCAGTTGATTCGAGTGCCTACCATCAAGTGAAACCAGGAGGAATCACCCTCGATGGTACACTTGAAGAGGTTCGACAGAGACATCAGCGGAATAAACTAAAGAGGAATATTCTCGTATCACCCCGGTGGTGCCGAGACACCAGCGGAATGAACTAAAGAGGAATATTCTCGTATCACCCCGGTGATGCTACGCTACTGAGCCGACGAGAGTGAAATACGAGTCCGTCCACTCGTAAGTGAAACTCAAAGCGACTCGGCAGAGTCTCGCCGTTGTAGGTTCCCTAGGGCGCCTGCATTGATCCGTACCTGTTGCAGTTATAATATATTGTAATCCGCGTTCACTCACCAGAGTGATCACGACCCACTATTCTAAACCTAGCTAACAATGCGCAGGGTTCACTGCTGAATATTATATATATTATAAGGCAGCATAGGACAAAGGAGGGTACATCAAGGGGCGACAAAAACAGGCTATGCAATTGAATAGGATTGTAACGTAGCAGCAGCAGTAACAATGCCTAGTGCAATAAATGTACGGAGAAGGTAGGTGATATCTAGGGAAGGAAAATGGCTCTGCTTTCCTGGAAGCTCAACGGTAGAGGTACGATCGTCGACGAAGTAGTCGAACTCAGCAGCGGTGTAGTCGACGGCAGCAACGAGGTCTATCGGAGAATAAAGGGGAGGGGGAGAAACAATAAATACACAACAATAATAGAAATACAATTGTATGACATAGTAAATATAAAGAAATGGGGCTCTAACGTAGTACGAAGAAATATGCTCGGAGCGGGAATTCATCCGGGGATGAACAACCAGCTCCGGGTGATTATCGGAAAGGGTGTCCGGAGGGGGAAGGGATCATGCCGGAGGTGTCGTGGACATCTGAAAAACGTATGGGTGGGGTATCTGAGTTAGTTGAACTATTCTAAACAACTTTCGTGTTCAGAATAAATTCATCCGGATACTTTTACCAGCTCCGGTCGTCTGACAAACAGATGAACCGGAGGAGAAATGTTCCACGTTCGGTATGTTAGAGGAGTGCGATGGGTAAACGGGTAGCGTATTCGTACTCGTTGTATTTTTCTGAGCAACTGTCATGTCGAAAGTATTTTGATCTGAGCTACGGTTAATTTTATATGATTTTCTAGAGTTTTAAACCATTATATAATCACTTCTCGATTTCTTTTATTGTTTAATTCAAAATTATCCGGAATAGTGGGGTTGACTGATCAACTGACCGGTGGGACCCTGGTGTCATTGACGGGGCTCTAATAAAATAATTCATTTACATAAACAGTGCAAGGGGTACAGCATGTCAATGCCCCATATCTGGATTTCACCAAAATTGGCTAAGTCTGGAAATCCCGGTTATAATTATACATTAGCCGTGTTCGGGAGGCTACGGTTTAGGGTTCCACTCCTCCGATGAACTTGTGTTCTATACCGATCTTTATCAGTTGTCGGTGATCTCGAATCTGGTACGAATGACATTTTTAGTAGAGCACATTTACTTAATTAAATCTCGGTCCGAAAAGTGCTACTCGAGGCTAATTCCAGAAATCATTGAAAGATGCCAAGTTTGCTTGACGATTGCCACAGATCTATAGCTCCAATGGAGATACTTCTTATATGTGTTTTGCACCATATCAAAAGTACTTTCATGTCATGCCATCAAATGACATGACAGGTCCCAGCACCTTGTTCATCACAGACTCTAAAGTAGCTATGACCCTAACTGTTTTTCTGCCATCTTTTTGTTAACACAAATTCACATTTTGTGAATTTCATAGGATTTATTTCGTGCATCCAAAGAAGTTGGTCCAATAGAGAGAAATGAAGCTGGGCAAGTGTACAACCCACCCACACAATTTTTATTCAACTTCAAATTCATTTGGCTGTTTATACGTTGTTGTTTTGTTGCTCACTAATGGGAATTTAGCAGCATGACCATTAACAACAGCTGCACATTCAGACAATAGCAGATGCCGACAGCAGCACCAACCGCGGTCAGTAGGGAGGGCGGGGGGCATCTGGCAAGGAATTGAGGCGGCCAAAGGGGGAAAATGGAAGGACGGGCGCTCACAGGGGCGAGGACGGTGATGGTTGTGGCTGCGGCGGGGTGGAGCAGCCCGGCGAGGGGGAGGCTAGCAGCTTGGCCGTGGCCGGCCGGCAGTAGCCGTGGGGCGTGGCCAACGCAGGCGGCTGCGCGGGCGTGCGGGCACGCGTTGTACGCGGCGAGCGCGGGCGTGGCGAGAAGCAGCAGTGCCGCAAGTAGCACAACGCGGGCGTGCACTGGGTGGAGCTCTCGTCCATGGTGGCCTCGGGCGCACAGGACGGCAACAATGATGAGGACTGCCATGGGGCGAGGGGAGATGGAGAGGGGGGCTCACGGTGAGGGAGGGGCATCACTGCGGCTCGACTCGAGGTGGCGGTGGCGACCACCGGGGGGGAACGCCGGAGCCGCCGTGGCCAGTAGCTGGCAGCTAGGGTTTCGGCGGGGCGGGCGCCAGGAGGGAGGTGGGCGACGGATCCCGCGGGGTTGGAAAGGGGGCGGCGGCTGATGCAGTGGAGGAACTACAGGGGGGCACCATGGCGGTCGGGGAGGCCACCGCTCGCCGGTGCTGGCGGCTGCGTGGGAGGAGAAGGGGATCGGGGTGGGGAGGGATTCGGGCGAGGGGGAAGTCAGGGGAGGGTCCGTCTCGGGCCTCCCTTGCGGTTAGGTCTAGGGGTGGCTGGTGGGGAGGGGGAGATGGGCCTCGCCTAGGCAAGACATAGTAGTTTTAGGTTTTTGCATTTTTTTTGTTAATATTTAATTGGCCATCAAAATGATTTTTATAAAAATTCCAATCAACTCCAATATTATGGTTACACCATACAAAGATGCCACAAAAGATTTGGATCAAATATAAAATCATTTGTATTTTCTATAATTATTTAATAATTAAAATGGGCTACTTCGCTACTGTTTTAATTTATTTATACAATTTAAACAATTTAATAAATTCCCAACTCTATTTTATTAACATCTACTGGTTACTTGACATTTTATAAAATAGGTTCCACAATTTTTAGTGCATCTAAAATTCCCACTTGTTTATTATAATTATCCTGGCAATTTAATAATTCCCAAGCTACTGTTTTATTACCTAATATTACTATACCATTTTAATGAAACTAACCATTGTTATGATAACCATGGCCTAATGATTGTTATGCATTATATTAATAGGTTCCATCATTTTGACTTATCTAAGATTCCATTTCCATTTTAAATCCCATGACAATTTAGATAATCCAACCTCATTTGGTTTCACCACTATCATCGACTTGGGATCATTCAAATGACTAAGGATGTTTTGGTTTAACCATTATCAAGTTGGATGGCAAAAATCCACAATTCTTGGAGCCACATTTATAATCAACCCAATTTGAAAATTTTATCAGGGTTGGAATTTCAAAGATCTATGATCAAAGGTGATCAAGGCTTGATCATCAACAGTAATAATCACTAACAGTGGAATCACTGTAGTGATTACTTTTACTGATTCTGAGGGTGCTACAAAACCCAAGACACTCGTACCGGGAACAGCCACAGAAGTTGGCAACGCAACTGAACCAACACAAGTAGCAGCAGTGGACCCGGCTGCTAACGAAGAAGACAACAACGCAGTCGAGGAGGACGAACCAACAGTACCCGAAGGCCCGGTATGGACAAGACCCTTCCTCAGATTTCTGATACAAGACACCCTACCGCAAGACATCGCAGAAGCCCGACGAATCAGCTGACGATCCAAGGCGTTCACTATAATTAACAGACAGCTCTACAAACACAGCATCTCCCAAGTACTCCAAAAGTGCATTGAGGAGGAAGATGGCAAAGACCTACTACTCGAGATCCACGAAGGCACCTGCGGACACCACGCGAGCAGTCGCGCACTTGTAGCAAAAACCTTTCGAGCAGGTTTCTACTAGCCAACCGCAATGCGAAACGCGGAAGACATTGTGCGATGCTGCACCGCCTGTCAAAAGTTTGCCAGCAGACCCCATGCCCCAGCATCTAAATTAAAAACTATACCGTTATCCTGGCCCTTCTCCACATGGGGACTCGACATGGTAGACCCGCTCAAGAAATCTGCAAAAGGCGACAGAACGCACCTTCTGGTAGCAGTCGACAAGTTCACCAAGTGGATTGATGCATTGCCAATCACCATCTCGACGACCCTCACAACAGTCAACTTCATCAAGTCAATCATCTTTCGATTCGGTGTGCCGCACAACATCATCACGGACAACGGAACAAACTTGTAAGTGCATCAAGTGCCCTCCCCTTGAGGTTTTGGATTTTGATGACAAAACGGTTAAGGGACTGATGTGTTTGTAAGTATATGATACGTCCAAAACGTATCTAAAATTTCTGCTTGCTCCATGCATGTTTTGTGTGATATTGCTATGTTCTAGATACACTTTCATACACTTTTGATCATATTTGGACTAACCTATTAACTCAGTGCACCCCAGTGCCAGTTCCTGTTTTCTGCTGTTTTTCTATTTCAGTTTTCCCCCATATAAAAAGTGCCAGAAAAATTCCCGGAAAATACAGGAAAAATCAGCGTACAGGAAGCTTCACGAAGAGCCCGAGTGGGGCCAGAGGGGAGCCAGGGGTGGCCCAGGCGGCCACCCGGCGCGTCCCCACCCCTGGCCGCGCCAGGGGGGGCGCCTGGGGCCCCTGGTCCACTTCTGGATGCCCCCCTTCGCCTATATATCCCCCGTGACGTGAAACCCTCGGGGACAGAACCCTTTTTCGCGATCTCGCCTCTGTTCCGCCGCCGCCGCGCTTCCGAGATCGGGAGCACCAGAAGACCTCTTCCCGGCACCCTGCCGGAGGGAGGGCCGACCTCCGGGAGTCTCCTCTCCACCATGGATGCTTCGAGGATGTCTCGTGAGTAGTTTTCCTTGGACCATGGGTCCGTGATCAGTAGCTATGTGATGTTCTCCTCCCCTCTTTGTTCTTCATGGTTTAGACCTCGTGAGCTGCCCTACATGATCGACGCAGTTTTGTAATCTTTCTGCTATTGCTATGCTGAGTTTGATGGGATCTGATGGATTATGAGATTATGTTCAGATTGTGATTGAGTAATATATTTGGTTTTTATCTCTTATGTTCAGATTGTGATTGAGTAATTCTTGCATGTTCTCCGTTGCTGTTTATTTCTTTGGCCAAGTAGTAGGTAGTAACCCCAAGAGGGAACGTTATCCTCGATTGTGGGTTCATGCCCCCCGATGACACGCTTGAGTGAAAGAAACATGGGTCTAGGGGATGTGTTGTTGCCACAAGGGGGAAAACAACGGTGCTTGTAACCGCGGTTGCAAGGATTGTTTACTTTACGCAGAGTTCTTTTTAATGCAGTTGTCTGTTGCTTTGGGTTTACACTTTGGGTGGGGCTCGCAACTTAATACCAGCGAGATGTTCTGGATAGATATCTCAAGGTGGATGATTAGTAGTAGATGCAGATGGATTTCGGTCTACTTATTTTGGCGTACTGCCCGTGCTTTTGAGCCTCTTCCTTTCTTTTGTAGCATAGTTAGCATTGTGGTGCGTTCATAATCCTGTCAATTGCCCTTCTGTAATTTGTTTACCTCGCATAGCAATTTTATCGTCTTTTGGGAGAGAGACATCACTAGTGAACATCACGTATCCCGGTCCATATCCTCATTACTGTTTCCACGCTCATTTACTTTTCTACTTTTACTTTCAGTTTCTATCATTATCCCTTGTGTTTGATCCTTTGTGAACAACAAGACCGGATAGATTGACAACCTCTCTGAACTTCGTTCGGAACAAAGTTATTTGTGTCTGTGTGCAGGTCCGCGTCAGTTGCGCCGCTGACACCTACTTATCATCTCTGGAGTCCTATTGGAGACAAACCTTGGTATCTTCACCGAGGGAAACTTGCTGCTGCACTGCATCTCAAACCTTCCACTTGGGGTAACCAACGAGGGGCGAGAAGCCATCAAGCAAATTTCTGGCGCCGTTGCCGGGGACTCCGATTGCTAAGATAGGGGAGTTGCAAACTACCCTTTACCTTTTTTTTTAGTCTTGTTAGTTTACCTTTCAGTTTTTATCTTTGTGTCCTTTATCAAAAATCAAAAAATATAGTATGTCTAGTTCCTTACTTTCCAATCAATGTCTAACTTCTTTGAAACTAGATCTTATTTAAAGGGTTCGTTGCATAGAAAACAAAATTTTTCCTACAATTGCAACTGCCAAGATCACATCTAGGAGATAACTTGTAACGGTTTGAGAAGGACTCACCCTCGAAGACCAAAAAGCTTTAACGAGAACGATTCTCGTGGGTGATGTAGTCGATCACTTGCCGACCTCAAGGTCGTGATGAAGACTTGACGCCACGAACGGGCAGCGTCTCCGTAGTCGGTCACACGTACAGATCAGTGACGACCTCCGCCCCTTGCTCCAGTTGGGCAGCGGAAGTAGTGGATCCTCGGGAACTCCAGCAGCACTACAACATAGTGGTGGTGGTGGTAGAGAAGATCTTGAGCAGGGCTTCGCCTAAGCACCGTACTCGTGAAACTGGATCACCTAGCAAGGGGAGGAAGATGCCAACCAAAGGGCATATGAGAGATGGAGGAATTTGTGTGTAGAGGGGTCTCCACCCATCTATATATAGGAGGGGGAGGCAGCCCCCAAGGGGTAGCACGCCCCAAGAGGTGCCCCCACCTCTCCCCTCATCATGTGGGTGGACTCCCCACTCACAAAAACAAAGGGTCACACATTATTCCCATAACTTCCATAATTCTCCACTCAAAATTCCAAGAGTTTATCACATTAAAACACTTTTAATTATCTTGTTTAATGTCACTCAAATTAATGAACACTTCATTCAATGAGTACTTCATTGATGAACACTTCATTCAATGAACACATTAACAATTATCCCCTTGCACTATTTTGATATACCGAAACTATTCCAGCAGTTTTATCAAAACAGTCCATGTGCTGTCCAGTATATTCTCTGGCGTTCCGTATCCACTCAAACGCGTCAACGAATCCTTAAGTGTGTCACCCTACGGTTCGTGAATAAAATGGACATGACAGAGACTCTTCTCTGATCAATAATCATCAGCGGGATCTGGAGATCCATGATGACTCCCACTTACTCAACGATGAACTAGTGATCGTGTGAACCAAAACTCCGTAACCAATTCCTTTTGTCTCGCGATATTTTACTTGTCCGAGATCCGATCATTTGGTATCATCCATACCTAGTTCGATCTCGTTACCGACAAGTACTCTTTACTCGTTCCGTGATATAACATCCTCGTGAGCCAGTCACGTGCTTGCAAGCGATGTCAATGTGATATCACCGAGAGGGCCCAGAGTATATCTCTCCGTCATCTGGATGGACAAATCCCACTCTTGATCCACGAGCCTCAACTAACACTTTCCAAGTACCCAACGACACCTTTATAATCACCCTGTTACGGTGTGACGTTTGATGGAATCAAAGTACTCTTCCGGTGTCAGTGATTGACGTGATCTCATGGTCTAAGGATTAGGGTTACTTCGTGAAAGTTTGATACAGCAATAGAAACTTGATGACATGATCGTATTGCTATAACTACTGTGGGTGTATGTTCATCACATCATTCTCCAATGACATGACCTTGTTATTAACAACATCCAATGTTCATGATCAGGAAACCTTGATCATCCGTTAATCAACAAGCTAGTATAAAGAGAGGCATTACTAGGAACCTTTTCTTTGTTTATTAAACACACATGTATTAACGTTTCCGGTTAACACAATTATAGCATGAAAATAAACATTTATCATAAACATGGAATAAGATAATAACCACTTTATTATTGCCTCTCGGGCATATTCCCTTCATTATTGGCATGGAGGATTCACCGAGGATCATCAAGAATATTACAAGGAATACCGCTTGTCTCAAAAAGGGATACACTTATGGAGACTCATACATCAATCGTATGAGTATGCTAAAATATTGTGCTCAATATATAACATATCTTTCTGCAGGGATGAATCTTGTTGCTTTATGAGGCACAAACACCTTTCTTTCCAATGTGAGTACAATGAGGATGAAACCTTAGCTTCTTATGCTAAGGGAAATTATGATTTTTATGATGCTGAACAAATAGAAGAATTTGTTGCTTATAAGGGCGCCTATGATGCCCCTATGCTATACTTAACTATTGTTTGGAAAATTACGATGCAAATTACTATATTACTGATCATCTTGAGAGAATCTCTCCTCCAAAGGAAGAGACTAATGTTTTGTAGGACTCTATGTAAGAAGAAATTACTGAACCTGAAATCTCCTTGAATGAAATAGATGAGGAGAGTAAAAAACAAAAGGAGGAAGAATGGAGCCATCCATGTCTACCTTCTAATGAGAGTAACTCTTTGAATCTTACCTTATATGAGTGTTATGATCCTATGGATTCTTTTGAAATATCCCTTTTTGATGAAGTTGATGCCTTCTATGCTTATGGCCGTGATGCCACTATGGATGATGCTTACGGAGATGAAATTGCTATAGTTCCTCATGTTAAGCATGAGATTGTTGCTATTCCACCCACACTTGATGCCCCTATTATACTTTTGAAATCTCCAACTCCGGAGAATTTTCCTCTTATCAAAGCTCAATGTGATGGGTTGCATTTATCTTATGATCCTAAAAACCGTGTTGAAAACAATACACGTGTGCTTGTAGGTCATGAACAATATGATTTATGTGATAGTTATATTCTTGATGTTGTTCATGATACTACTGAAAATTACTTTGAGAGAGGAAAGTTTGGTTATAGAAACTTCCATGTTACAAAAACACCTCTCTCTAAATTAAAACTTTTGAAGTGGTTCTTGTTCCACCTTCCTATGCATGTCACTTTGTGCCTCTTTGATTTATTTTCTTACAATATGCCTATGCATAGGAAGTGGGTTAGGCTTAAATGTGTTTCATATTTGCTTCTTGATGCTCTCTTTTGCTTCAAAATTCTTATTCTTGCGAGAGCATCTTCTATAATCTTCATGCCTAGCTTAAAGGCATAAAAGAAAGCGCTTTCGGGAGGCAGTCCGCAACGAATTTAGGTTTTTATTTTTGCTTTTGTTGCGTCTTGATGTTTGTTACTACTGTAGCAACATCATTGTATCTTTATTTTTCAACTTTGTGCCAAGTTATAGCCTCTTACGGCAAGGGAAGTAAAAATTTGTGACATGCTGTCCAGAAAACAGATTCTGTCCTCGTGACCAGAAAAATTCCAGAAAAATCCCAGTTCATCTTTTTGAGCCGAAATTTTTACACAGAATTCTCTATACAATTACAAAACTTCCGTATGTTCTGAGTTTTTTTATTTTAGTTTCAGAAGTATTGCTAAAAAATTCTTTACTACCTTCTGTGCTGTTTTTCACAGATTCTGCCACGTTTTGTCTCTCCTTACTTTTGCAAACCTTAATCTTGCTTTTTCTTTGCAAAAACTTTTTGTCACTCTTGACAAACAGTAGCTCTGCAATAATATCTTTATATACAGTAGGGAAAAATTATTTTATTAAGGGTACTAACCTCTCTAATCAGCTTATGATGAGTTATGTATGAAGGGAGTTTTCAAGTGTGCGATGTAAGATGATGAAAGAAGATTCAGGAGTGTCAAGCGCTCAAGCTTGGGGATGCCCCCATGCATCCCCAATAAATATTCAAGGAGACTCAAGCGTCTAAGCTTGGGGATGCCCCCGTGCATCCCCTTCTCCATCAACAATCATCAGTTCGTCCTTCGTCTCACTATATTTTTATCACTTCATGCGTTATGTGCTATGCTTGGAGCGTCTCGCTCTTAGGTTTTATTTTTAGTTTTATTTAAGTTTTTCTTGCTGTTCATAACAAGTTAGATCCCGTCTTACTTTGTGTGGGAGAGAAACACGCTCCACTTTCAAAATCTAGAACACATCATAGGATTTTTCCTGCTTATCTTTTTGCTGTTGTGTGTTCCTTATCTTTTCATAGCTGCTGCCATGTTTAGTTTTAGTCTTATTTTGTCTTTAGCAAGAGCCTTGGCTTTTTTTTAGTTTGTTGCTGGAACTCTTTTTAGTTTTCATGTTTATCTTGTTAAAGAGAGTTGGTTGTTGCACTGAGTTGTGTCTTGTCTTGAAAGTAGGTAATTGAGGTTGCTATTTAATTCTAGTAGTAAATTGCAATAGTTTTGACGTATTGTTGTTTGTAATGTTTGAACTTTTGGTGTCAAGAGCTCTAGTGATAGGTGTCGTATTTTTGGAAATCCGTGTTTATTTTCAAAACCTACAAAACAAGTTGAGAACTCTAGCTACTAGATGGATCACTAATCTTTGGAGGGATCGAATATTAGAGAACACTCACGTACCATGAGTCGAGGATGCGCAAGGATAACCAAACCCCCATACACTCCTCCTCGGGGTACTTGTCTCTTTGTGAACCTCCTTATTAGATTGAGAGTTACCGATAATAAGTGCATGAGTTCTTCGGACTAATGTAAGTATTGAAAGTTGACACTTCCACCTTCCCATATTTTGCTAGCCTCTCCTATGTCGTACATTGCCTTCTTCTCACTCCGAGAGTTGGTGTCCACCTGCGCCTGTACATCCAAACCCTTGGCATGATACGCTCTGTTATCATAAACCTCCTTATATCTTTCCTCAAAACAGCCACCATACCTACCTATCAAGGCATTTCCATAGCCTTGCCGAGATATATTGCCATGCAACATCCACCTCTTCATGACTTGATCTTCATGTCATACATGTTCCTGCTACACTGGCAGCGACATACATTGCATACATCATGATAGTTACATCTTCTTTATGATTTTGAGTACCTTGTAAAGTGTGAAAGATCTCCTTTACCTTCTTGTAAAATAGAGTGTTGCCCTTAAGTGAGGAAAAGATCCCAAAGTGGACAAATTAAAAGATCCCAAAGAGGACAAATGAGAGTTAAATAGAAAGAGCCATTGAGGCCACAAAAAAATAAAAAAATAGAAAAAAGAGAAAAGAAATAAAAAGAGAGAAAGGGGCAACACTACTATCCTTTTGAGAGATCCACGCTAGTACTCCCTTTATATCCTTGTACTCCATAGAGATGATCTTCGTGCATATAGATATGTGGGGACCTTCACACTATAGAACTTGGCTTGCATATTCCAAGGATGAGCCTCCTCAAACGAGCTCTATGTCTTCATGAGCGAGAAAGTTAGATGCACCCCCACTAGTTCCATTGGAGAGCTTCTTAGCTCCTATGTGCGTCCGTTGCATGGCAATCCCTACTCCTCACATCATATCTATCATTTGGCATCTCTTGCCTATGATTGTCCTCATTGATGTGAGCCTTTCTCATCCTTTTTGTCCTCCTCCTCCACACTCCCCTCTTTTCCATACTAAGTGTCAACTCTCGTGCTTACGCTCATCCATTGCATGAGTGCTCAAAATATTGAAAAATGAGTGGATCAAATTGACTTGTACATGGCTAGTGGTCTGGGGACGAGTCAAGATAAGATTCCGAAGAAGACCAAGTGTGAAACTTTAGTAGATTGAGTTCTCAACGAAAAAATTACTTTTTCTCGTATTCCCTATCCCCCTTCTTGCACGCAAACACCATTTGGAGAGATTCGAGTCACGGATATCGAGAGCTCTTGCACCTAATGTTCTTTTGTTACTTGTTTCAATGCTAATATAGACTCTTGCATGTTATGACTTGAATTGAATCTCTAACCTTGATTACTTTACTTTTCAAAGTTCTTATATGGTTGCTAGCAAGTCACCACAGAAATTATGCCGTTATCATTTACCTACTCGAGGACGAGCAGGAATTAAGCTTGGGGATGTTGATACGTCCAAAACATATCTATAATTTCTGCTTGCTCCATGCATGTTTTGTGTGATATTGCTATGTTCTAGATACACTTTCATACACTTTTGCTCATATTTTGACTAACCTATTAACTCAGTGCACCCAGTGCCAGTTCCTGTTCTCTGTTGTTTTTCTATTTCAGTTTTTCCCCATATAAAAAGTGCCAGAAAAATTCCGGGAAAAATATAGGAAAAATCAGAGTACAGGAAGCTTCGCGAAGAGACCGAGTGGTGCCAGAGGGGAGCCAGGGGTGGCCCAGGCGTCCACCCGGCGCGGCCCCACCCCTGGCCGCGCCAGGGGGGCGCCTGGGGCACCTGGTCCACCTCTGGCTGCCCCCCTTCGCCTATATATCCCTCGTGACGTGAAACCCTCGGGGACAGAACCCTTTTTCGCGATCTTGATCTGTTCCACCGCCGCCGCGCTTTCGAGATCGGGAGCACCAGAAGACCTCTTCCAGGCACCCTGCCGGAGGGAGGGCCGACCTGCGGGAGTCTCCTCTCCACCATGGATGCTTCCCGGATGTCTCGTGAGTAGTTTTCCTTGGACCATGGGTCCGTGATTAGTAGCTATGTGATGTTCTCCCCCCCCCCTCTTTGTTCTTCATGGTTTAGACCTCGTGAGCTGCCATACATGATCGAGGCACTTTTCTAATCTTTCTGCTATTGCTATGCTGAGTTTGATGGGATCTGATGGATTATGAGATTATGTTCAGATTGTGATTGAGTAATATATTTGGTTTTTATCTCTTATATTTTTGTTCCTAAGTAATTCTTGCATGCTAGCCGTTGCTGTTTATTGCTTTGGCCAAGTAGTAGGTAGTAACCCCAAGAGGGAACGTTATCCTCGATTGTGGGTTCATGCCCCCCGATGACACGCTTGAGTGAAAGAAACATGAGTCTAGGGGATGTGATGTTGCCACAAGGGGGAAAACAACGGTGCTTGTAACCGCGGTTGCAAGGATTGTTTACTTTACGCAGAGTGCTTTTTAATGCAGTTGTCTGTTGCTTTGGGTTTACACTTTGGGTGGGGCTCGCAACTTAATACCAGCGAGATGTTCTGGATAGTATCTCAAGGTGGATGATTAGTAGTAGATGCAGTTGGATTTCGGTCTACTTATTTTGGCGTACTGCCCGTGCTTTTGAGCCTCTTCCTTTCTTTTGTAGCATAGTTAGCATTGCGGTGCGTTCATAATCCTATCAATTGCCCTTCTGTAATTTGTTTACCTCGCATAGCAATTTTATCGTCTTTTGGGAGAGAGACATCACTAGTGAACATCACGTATCCCGATCCATATCCTCATTACTGTTTCCACGCTCATTTAATTTTCTACTTTTACTTTCAGTTGCTATCATTATCCCTTGTGTTTGATCCTTTGTGAACAACAAGACCAGAGAGATTGACAACCTCTCTGAACTTCGTTGGGAACAAAGATATTTGTGTCTGTGTGCAGGTCCGCGTCAGTTGCGCCGTTGACACCTACTTATCATCTCTGGAGTCCTACTGGAGACAAACCATGGTATCTTCACCGAGGGAAACTTGCTGCTGCACTGCATCTCAAACCTTCCACTTGGGGTAACCAACGAGGGGCGAGAAGGTCTGAGGAATTTCTCAACTAGGAATCCTGAAGAAAAACCCTGAGGAAATCTCCTGCAGTAGAAGTTCATACCTCGGGTGTCTGAGACGTTGTTCTTCAGGACACTGAGGTAACTAACTTCGGTTGATGAGTCAAGAGATCGCCCGTGCGATTCTTCTGAAGATTGTGAGAGAGAGAATACTTTGACCGTGCCACGTGTTGCGTGGTGAGAGGATAGAACTTGTCTAGCAACGTTCATATCCGAGGGCATGAGAGTAACTGCATGCATGGGCATTTATGTCCTTTCACAGGGGGTTGCTCCCCGGCTATAAATAGCCGCCCCCAGCCCCAGTTGTGGGTTGGCTGCTCTGAGAGAGAAAACCGACACTTGTCATTTGAGAGCAACCCACCTCATTGAAGACACTGAAGAACCTATGTGAGGAAAACCACCAGCCTGAGTAGTTGAGCATTTCTGAGGAAGTCGGTTCGAGTGATCCGAAGCTTTTTACTCTTGAAGACTGTGATCTTCCAGCCGGTGTAGAATTCTTCAGTCTGAGGAAGTCAAGATGCAATTGTGACTTCCCGGAGTGACTGAGTCTGTGAAGGTTTCGGGAGTCTACCTTGAAGACTCACCTGAGTTATTGGATGGAGTCTGAGGACTCTAGTTCAAGGAGAATAAGGTGAAGACTATGTCTTCTGAGTTCAATCTCAGCCTCTCCAACCAGACGTAGAGTTGTCACAGCAACTTGAACTGGTTCATCAAGTCTTCGTCTTCAGTGCCCCAGTGCTATTTCTTCAACCTCAGTTATTATGTTTATGCACTGATGACTTATCCTGAAGCTTTACTTTCTGAGTTCACTTTGCACTGATTCCTCAGTTTGTGCCTCAATCTTACCGTAGCTGTGAAATAGGTTGTTTTTCCATTCACGTCATTGCTATTGTACTTCGTGTGTTCTTCCTCAGGTTTCAACTTACTCAATTTCGTATTGCCTCAGTCCTGAGGAAATAGAAATTCCTCGAGATATTTAAAAATCTCCCATTCACCCCCCCTTCTGGTCGATGTATTGCACTTTCAATTGGTATCAGAGCAAGGTACTCCCTTGTTCTGTGTGATTCGGTTTAACCACTTGGAGTTTTAGTTATGTCGACCTCAGGTACAATGAGCATTGCCTCAAACTGCCCCATCTTCGATGGGGCAGACTACCCATACTGGAAGAACAAGATGAGGATGCATCTTGAAGCCATTGACAAGGATCTGTGGGATATTGTTGATCAAGGCATTCCTGAAGCAAATTTGATGACTGCTCCTGTAGTTGTCAAGAAAAATTGGCAACTTAATGCAAAAGCTCGAAGCATTATAGGTGGTCATCTCAACAAGACTCATTTCAACCGTATCAGTGGTCTGGATACTGCAAAGAAGATATGGACTAGACTGTCAAAAGTAAATGAAGGAGTCTCTGCTCAACGAGACTCACGAGTTGATACACTCCGCAGTCTCTTCAACAGGTTCAAGAGGCTGGACAACGAGCACGTGCAGCAAGCTTTTGATAGACTCACTGACATATCCAATGAACTTCAAGCACTGGGTGCCGCTAATATCACAGATCATGAGGTGGTAAAGAAACTACTGAGGTCACTGGATGACTCATTTGAGTTCCTATCGCTGATGATTCAAGAAAGACCTGACTTCAAGACTCTAGATCCTGCTGACATTCTCGAGCGCCCCAATGCTCATGAACTGAAGCTCTCTGAAAAACGAGACTTGTACAGCTCCACGCCTAAAGTCCGCTCGCTAAAAGCTAGAGCACGAAGAGTATCCTCTGATGAGGAATCTGAGACTGATACTGATGATCCTGAAACCCTCAGCCGGGAACTTGCTCTCCTCACCAGAAAGTTCCAAAGATTCACGAAGAAGAATCGCTTCGAAAATTCCTCAAGATCTTCCTCAAGAAAAAGCAAAGATGATGACTCTGTCGAAACAAGAAAGAGAGTCTGCCACAAGTGCAAGAAACCTGGGCATTACATCGCTGAGTGTACTCTATGGGAAAAGGAATCTAGACTGAAGAAGAAGAAGAAAGGGAAAGATGACAGTTCTGATGAAAAGGCAAATAAGAAATCCTCAAGATCCTCAAAGCCCGCTGGATACAGAAATAGCAACTCCCGTAAGGCTCGCGCATATCTCGGCAAAGAATTGGACTCTGAAGAATCTGGTTCCGACCCTGATGCTGAGGAAGAAACTGAAGAATCTAAGGGTGTGTCTAGACTGGCCCTTGCCACGTCGCTTGTCTCCAAGTCAATCTTCAGCACTAAGGAATATGATCCATCACATGTTGATGATGAAGCCGAAGACACAACCCCTACCTTCTGCTTCATGGCCAAGTCCTCGAAGGTATCTACTTATCATCATCGGATGATCACTCTGATGAAGAACCTGATGAAAACTATGCTAAACTTGCTAAACTTGCATCTAAGCAACAACGTGCACTTGAAAAGATCCAGATCTCACTAAACAAGAGTGATGATATGTTGGTAGAGAAATGACAAAGACTCAAAAGTTGACTGATGAATCAAAAATTCTTCAGTCAAAGTTTGATGACTTGTTCAATCGTCATGAGGCACTCCTTACCGATCATGAGAAGCTGGCTCATGAGTTCCTCATGAGGAAGCAATAACTTGAACGCGTGAGGATGTCTCATGACGATCTGAGGAAAGAAAATGATTCACTTCTCTCCCAACAGATTCTCATGCCACAAGAAGGATTTAATCCTCCCTATTTAAAATGCATTGAACATGACCGTATTATCTCTGTGCCTAGTTCTTCAATGTCTTCAGACTCTGTTATTTCTATTGCTTTTTTGGTATCTAACCCCTCATCTGAGGATACCATAGAAATTATTGAAGAAAATGCTAGGTTGAAGAGTCTACTGGAAACCGGCATGTTCAGGAGTCTGAAAGGACATCAGATTCTTTGTGACGTCCTCAATAAACATATCCTCGACAGGAACCCGAGGAAAGAAGGTGTCGCATTCACTCGCAAACTCAACCCTGATGGGTCTTACTGGAAACCTGATCAATATCCAGAGACCACTTGGGTTCGGGCAAAGATGCCTCCTCCTGATCCCTATACTTTATCTGGTTATGATGCTGTTTCTTCAGATGTGATGATTGAGTCTTTTGACTCAAACTATAAACTGTTTAAGGATGTTAATGGTGAGGTATTCGCCAGATACATCGGAACTAACTGCAGGAACGGTCCTCCAGTCAAGCAGATCTGGGTTTAGAAGGACCTCATCACTAACCTTCCTGTTGAATGCAGATGCAAATGAGCTGAGGGTATCATCTTAGGACGATACCTCAAATGGAAATGGTTATAATCATGTATCTGCTAACCATTTTGTTCACAGGGAAGCCCCTCATAAGAATGCTTATTCATTTGTTTATCCTGATACCACCATCTCATGTCCCATTAGGTCTCATCGCCCTCATCTGTTCTCATGTACTTCAAAACCACCCATTAAGATGTGGGTGGTAAAGAAGAACTAATCATCTTTGCAGGGACATGTCCTGACTCTTGAGGCAATCATAAATTTTGCAGATCATATGCCCAGGACAACACCATTTGAGTCAATTGAAGGATATTTATATTGTTTGGTTTCATAGAATCAATCCTAAGGAACATCCTGAGGAATTAATTCTGAGGAACCATAAATTCCTCAAACTGAGACTGGCTCATAACTTGCTGTATGAGATACTAATTCCTTTGCAGGGAAAGACTGAATGGGTGATGGATAGTGGGTGCACAAATCACATGACTGGTGACAGAAGCCTTCTTATGGAATCATCTCCGAGTCCTTCTTCAAAGAAAACCATCACCTTCGCCGATAAAGGTAAAAGTAAGGTATTGGGTCTCGGCAAAGTGGCCATCTCTCGAGACCAACACATTGACAAAGTCATGCTTGTTGAATCTCTTGGATACAACTTGATGTCTGTCTCTATGCTATGTGATCTTGATCTCGTTGTTGTCTTCGGAAAATATGGTTGTATTGTCTATATGGTTAGCGATAACTCCATTGTCTTCAGTGGAGTTAGGAAAGGTGATCTGTATATTGTAGATTTCTCTGAAGGTCCTCGGGTTGCTACATGCCTCATGGCTCGAGCTTCAGAATGCTGGCTATGGCATCGAAGACTCGGCCACGCCGGAATGAGGAATCTCCAGAAACTAGTGCTGAAGAAACATGTCCTCGGGATTGAGGAAATCAGATTCTCAAAGGACCGGCTGTGTGGTGCGTGCGAGGCTGGAAAGATGACCAAGGCCAAGCATCCAACGAAGACCATCATGACTACTACAAGACCTCTGGAATTTCTTCACATGGATCTATTCGGTCCTCCAAAGTATTCAAGCTTTGGAGGTAATATGTATGGTCTTGTTATTGTTGATGACTTCTCACGATACACTTGGGTGCATTTTCTTCTCTATAAGTCAGAAACCCCAGCAATCCTCAAGCGCTTCGCCCAGCGAGTCATGAACAACTACAACCTGAAGATCAAGCACATTCGAAGCTACAACGGCACTGAGTTCAAGAACTTTGGTGTGGAAGAATTCCTTGATGACTTGGGAATCACTCATGAATTCTCTGCGCCTTAGACTCCTCAACAAAATGGAGTTGTTGGGAGGAAGAACCGAACCCTCATCGAGATGGCTCGCACGATGCTGGCTGAGTACAATACTCCACTCAAGTGGTGTGCTGAAGCAATCAACACTGCATGCCACATCGTTAATCGAGTGTATCTTCACAAGTTCTTCAATAAAACATCATATGAGTTAATGGTCGGTAAGAAACCCAATGTAAGTTACTTCAAAGTATTCGGTGCACCTTGCTGGATTCGTGATCCTCATCACCAGTCCAAATTTGCACCCAAAGCATGTGAGGGTTTCATGCTTGGTTATGGTATCAACTCGCACACCTACAGAGTCTTCAATATTAGTCATTATAAAATTGTTGAAATTGTAGACGTGCGTTTTGATGAATCTGACGGCTCCCAAAGAGAGCACATGCCACATGATTTAGATGAAGCACCACCTGAAGAACAGATCAAGAAGATGGGTGTTGGTGATATCATTCTTGTGGATCATCCTGAAGAAACACACATACCTCCTTCTCCGGAAGAACATCCAAATCCTGATGCAAATAATCCTGATGACGATCCTGATCCTGAGGCTCCTGATACTCCTGAAGCTCCTGAAGCACCTGAAGCAGATGCAAATGAATCTGATAGCAGTGACGAAGATGCGCCTCAAGATCATCCTCCTCATCTTCCTCGCGTGGCGAATGAAGTTCAAGTGGACAGAATCCTCACCGACGTCAATCTACCAGGTCCTCTTACTCGTGCAAGAGCTAATCGTATAGCTAACTTTTGTGGGCATTTCTCGTTTGTATCAATTTCAGAGCCCACAAAACTCAACGAGGCATTCCGAGAAGCCGAATGGATTCAGGCGATGCAAGACGAACTTCTTCAGTTCAAACTGAATGATGTTTGGGAATTATTCAAACGTCCTGATCCTCGAGTTCACAATGTCATCGGCACGAAGTGGATCTACCGCAACAAACTCGATGAAGATGGACAAGTCATCAGAAACAAAGCTCGTCTCGTAGCACAAGGATATACACAAGTCGAGGGGATCGACTTCGGTGAAACCTTCGCTCCTGTTGCTAGACTTGAGTCCATTCGTATTATGCTTGCATTCGCTAACCATCATAATATTAAGTTATATCAAATGGATGTGAAAAGTGCTTTCCTCCATGGTGATATCGAGGAAGAAGTATATGTTGCTCAACCCCCAGGCTTTGAAGACGCAAAGAAACCTGATATGGTGTACAGATTGAAGAAAGCCCTCTATGGACTGAAGCAAGCCCCTTGGACTTGGTATGACACACTAAGGGACCTCCTCGTCAGCAAGGGCTTCAAATCTGGTTCCCTCGATCCAATTCTTTTCACAAAATGATATGATGATGCATTATTCATATGTCAAATTTATGTTGATGACATTATATTTGGATGCACTAACAAGAAATAAAGTGAAGAATTTGCATTCTTGATGAGTGAACAGTATCAGATGTCCATGATGGGCGAACTGAAGTTCTTCTTAGGGCTTCAAATTCGTCAACAACGCAACGACATCTTCATCTCTCAGGAGAAGTACCTCAAGTAGTGCCTGAAGAAATTCGGGATGCAAGACTGCAAGGGTATCAAGACACCGATGCCTACAAATGGACAACTTGGCCCTGATGAAAATGGCAAGGACTACGATCAAAAGGTATACCGCTCCATGATAGGTTCTCTGCTATATATATGTGCATCTAGGCCTGATATAATTTTGAGCGTTTGCATGTGTGCCCGATTCCAAGCGGCACCTAAGGAATCGCATCACCAAGCGGTGAAACGAATTCTTCGATATTTGGCTCACACCTCGTCGCTAGGCTTATGGTATCCAAAAGGCACACAGCTGGATCTCGTTGGATACTCAGACTCAGATTATGCTAGAGATCGAGTGGATCGGAAGTCTACCTCAGGAACATGTCATTTCCTCGGACGTTCTCTGGTGTGCTGGTCATCTAAGAAGCAGAGTTGCGTCTCCCTCTCCACTGCTGAAGCTGAATACATTGCTGCTGGTGCTAGCTGCTCACAGCTTCTTTGGATGAAGCAAACTCTGAAGGACTACGGCATCAACCTGAAGAAAGTACCACTACTATGTGACAATGAGATCGCCATCAAGATCTCTCAGAACCCAGTACATCACTCAAGAATGAAGCACATTGAGATTCGGTATCACTTTCTTTGGGATCATGTATTAAAGGAAGACATCTTCATCAGCCACGTGAAGACTGAAGACTAACTTGCTGATATATTCACTAAGCCTTTGGATGAGAAGCGATTTAGCACTCTGAGGTGTGAGCTAAATATCTTAGATTCCTCAAACGTCTAGTGAATGGACACACGTCCTAACGCTTAAACAATATTGAAGAATCCTGATGCACAACACACGATGCATCGTACTCCTCAAATCATGAGGAACTACCTTGCTAAGTGTGAAGAAATTAACGTGGAATTGACTCAAGATCCATACGCAAGTGTATGGAATCAAGTGTCTCATTCCCTATAAGGTGGGTAGAGCCACCGCCCAAATTCCTCAGGATCGGTTGTTCCTCAGTTTCCTCAGTTGAAGTCTTCATTGCTGATGATTACCGTGTTTGTCCTCAACAACGTTCACCTATAGTTATTGTTCTTCAGCATTTGCTTCTTCATCTAGGTGAACGTGATCGGACCCGTCCCTCTGTGCTCACTTATCTATTCTTTCTATCTCATATGCGTTCATCTGGAAATCATATATTCCTCAGTCTGAGACCATTAGTCTTCATCCTCAGCTGAGACCATTTGTCTTAATCCTCAGCCTTTGTCCTCAAGTTCCTAAAAGTGAGGATTATCAGCTACGATTTTCTTCAATTTGTTGCGATTTTACCGCACGTCGTGCTTATCCACCATTATGATATCCACCGAGGATCCCAACCATCAGGGGAAATCTGGTCCACAAATTTCGCAACCCCTCATCTTTCACCCCTCTATAAATAGCCCTCTACCACACCGTCATTTTCCCCACCTCTTCTCTCCCTCTCGCGCCACCGCCCTTGAGCTCCTCAAGCTCTCGTGCTAACGTCGCCGGAGTTCTCCGTCGCCGGAGAAGACTGACTCGTGGTTCCTCAGCAATTGCCTCAGTCCTGGTATGCTTATTCCTCGGTACTGTTGTGTCCTCACGAATCCTCCAATCCTCAACAGTATTGTTTAGCTTTCTGAGACCTATACCTATGCCTCATTATTTTCCTCAGCCTATTCCTCATGAACGCATATAACCGTACCCCACTTCCCTCGCAACTTAATTCTGTCACAGGTACATGTCTGTTGAGGAATCGTATGGTTCTCACAGTCTCACTTCATTTGCAGCTCAGCTCGAACGTACTATTCCTCAGTCTCCACTGCTGAAGAAAATGGCTCCTCGGCACAAGCTCACTGATACCGCTAAAGACTTACCTCCTAAGCTATATGAGAAGCTTAAGACTCCCGAACATGAAACCGCGGGTGAATGAAAGAAACGAGTTCAGAAAATCATGCGGGAATGGGATAAACGATGGGCTGCATATGAATGGATCAATCATGAGCATGAGGAATCATTCGCTGTCAATCCACCACTGAAGACCTTGAGTATCAAGGCTCGTCCTCCTCCTCCTCCACCGGGTATCATTCCTGATCCTACAATCCTGAGGATCCGTGATGATTTCCCTGAGGCTTATCAGCGTTATCTCAAGCGAACGACACATCTCGCCCGTGATCTGGCCCGTGACTTGGCTGCCTCAGTACAGATTCCGCCTCAGCCACAGCCTCAGCCTCAGCCGAAGCCGAAACCTAATGTACAGCATCGCAAAAAGGCTCCTGGAATCAAGCCCTCACAGAAGTCCTCAGCACAGCCTCATGCTTCTGGTGCCTCATGCCAACGCACAGACGGTGCTGCCCCCGCCTCAAGGATTCGAACTGATGAATCTGGCAGTGCTCCTGAGGCCTCAACCTCAGCTGAAGACCAAAACAGTTCTTCATCGCGGCCCACGACCCTCACCCAAGAAAACTGCTATGTGTGGCGCCATTCATCATGATACACTGAGTTCTGATGATGAAGATGAAGTTGAAGATTTGGCTGGTTTCGTTGCCACTGAAGAACAGAAGATTGAATATGTGCGTACTGCAGCCAGACGCAAAGCTAAAGCAACGGGTTCTGAAATCCCGCTTCTCCTTGATCCCAAGAAGATCTTGGAGTACATTGAAATCTGGTCTGTCAAGCCTGATACTCCTCTTGATGATTTGGACATACCTAAAGACATCAAGTTCTATGTTCAACAGTTCCTAATCAATGAGATTCATCAATGTGATCTTCAGAAACAGTTGAAGGCTCAACTGAAGAAAGTCCACAGTGACTTTAAAAAGAAACCTGTTACTGATATTACTCCTTAGGAGTTCATAGAGCATCAGTGTGAAGTTCAACGCCTCAACACTGAATATGCCGCCAACCGTGCCTACATCGGCAAATCCAAGGAGCGGATGTCTAAGAAAATGGCTAACTTGATGAAGCTTCAACAACCTCAGGCCTCAGTGTCTCCTACTGCTTCAGCACCTCAGGGTGACCGGACTGAGGGACATGCCCAAAGCCTCAAGC
Source organism: Bromus sterilis (assembly GCA_950022295.1). Classification (NCBI taxonomy): domain Eukaryota; kingdom Viridiplantae; phylum Streptophyta; class Magnoliopsida; order Poales; family Poaceae; genus Bromus; species Bromus sterilis. Next base: position 59,841,939 of record OX465598.1, on the reverse strand, counting down.
GCAGGTCTGAGACTGATCCACCCGGTACTCCCCCATCTGCCAAGAAGCCTTCTGTTGAAGCGCAAACTGAAGATCCCATCGATGCTAGGCCCATTTATTCTGCTCCTCCTACTTCAAGAGCCCCTGAAGCATCGGCAACACCTCCTGCTGCTTCCATTCCTCAGGAAAATACTGAGCGCAGGCTGGTTGTGTTCACTCCACCGTCCAAGACACCTGCTTCAGCGCTTGCCACCCCGATCGTTTCAATGCCTCTATCTACCATTCCTCCAGTCATCACTGAAGCTGAAGAAATGGAAGAAGATGTGGATATTGGTGACATGGGCACCCCTCGGGTGGTTGATGAAGCATATGAGCGGGAACACTTCAACTCGCCCTCTCACACCGTGTTCTCTCTGGAACCTCATTCTCCCTCAGTCACAGTTGTTTTATCTGACACGTCTCAACACTCTGAAGCCTCTGTGGATGCCTCTGTCTCCCCTGGCACCGAAGAAACTGAACCAGAGGCTACTATTGCCCGTACTACTCCTGCTCCTGAAGCTCCTGCTCCTGCCCCAGACACTCAGAATGTTGAAGCTGATCCTGTGGTTCCTGAAGCTCAAACCATGGATACTGAAGCTTGTGCTGCGGAGCCTGAAGCAGAAAACAGCACAAATGCTCATCCTGAAGCAGAAAACAGTACCAATGCTCATCCTGAAGCTTCAAAGGATGGATCTGAAGATAAACAGGCCACATCACCTCGTCTTCCCAAGGACCTCAACATGTTTGTGCCTGAAGCCTCTGCCGCGGCTCCACCTCAGCCTCATGCCTCTCTTCAGATTGAAGTGCCTCAAGCGCCTCCACCACCTCAAGGCCCAGTTCAAGATCGGTCCTTGTGTCCGAAGCAGAAGCAACCATTCTTCCGTGACCTTGAAGCTGGTGATACCCCAAGCTTCAATGCTTCTGATTTCTTCAATACCATGAGTTTCTTCCAAGAGGGGATTCAAAATCCTTATCATTCTGCTCCGCCTCGAAAGCTGCTGAGGTTCTGGACAGCTACTCAGAAGAATTATTATGCTTCAGTTCTATATAAGCAAGACAAACTGTTTCCTCACAAGCATATTCCTCTAATGGATATGGAAGCCATTCCCTGCTTCAACAGTGTGCTTCAGGATCTGCATCATGCCAAGCTGCTTCAGTTCTGCTCCGAATGCATCCACTGGAACGAAGAGCTTGTGCTTCAGTTTTATGCAACTCTGTATGTTTCAGGAGATCCTCTGTATATCACCACCTAGGTCCTCGAGTGGATGACTAAGCATCATCACTACACCATCACTGTTCCTGAAGCAATTGCCATTCTTGAGTTTCCTCAGTGCACTTCCTCAACTTCTTGCTCCTATGGGTCTCCAATTCTTCGAGATGACCTGATGAACATGCTTATGAAGCCTCAGGCACTTGAAGCCCCAGCTCGCACAAAGTTTCCCGTTTCTGAGCTTCTGTATCTGCCAAGCACGCTGTATCGGATTCTAGCGAAGTCCTTCTGTCCCATTAAGGGCTATGAATCCACTGCTGAAGAAGTCATTGGCATCATGAATACCATTCTCCACAACCACTGCATGTATGGGTCAATCAACGTTCCTTACTTCTTCTTCAGAACTCTGGTGGATGCAGCACATAATCCTCATATTCTGAAGCCTTACGCGCCATGGATCATGAAGCTCATCCGAGTCAAGACTGGCATTGATTTCCAACCTGATCACCCGAATCATAGGAACTATGTGCCGCCTGTTGAAGCGCTTCAGCATACGCTTGCTTCTAATGATAAGGGCAAAGGCATATTCTATGAAGAAGTTCTCCCGACCAATTCCCTTGGTGGAAACATTCGTCATCCTCAGTCTCGCACTACTGATGAAACCAGAACTCATGCCTCTACTGAGGACACGACTCAGGCTCGAGTGATGACAGACCGAGAGCTTCTGATTAGTCTTCATCAGAAGGTTGACCGAAATTATGATTGGGTGAAGCGTCAGTTTTCTGAAATCCTCAGCTACATGGCTCAGACGCATTATTCTGTGAAGAAAGTACATCAGTATGCTCATCATACATATCAACATCTCGATGCCTTGATGAGAGAAGTAATCACCCCCACAGACATTGCCAAACTGGGTCTTCAAAATCCTCAGATTCCTGCCATCAGACCCCCGAAGGAATTCAGACGCTGCACAACACCTCCTCCGGCCATGGACTCTTATTCTTCGAACCAAGAGATGACTGCTGAAGAAGTTGAAGACACTGCTTCCTGCCCTCACACTGCAACGGCTTGCCTCCGGCGTGACTCACCTCAGCCTTGAAGCATCGTCAAAGGGGCGTTAGCTTCAGTTTTTTCCTTTTTTTCATTTTATGACAAAGGGGGAGAAATCTGTTAGTCTTCAAGCGGGTCTTAGTTATGGGGTTCTTTCGTTACAACTCTCGTTCTTCAGATTTTTTTGTAACGAGTTGTAAACTGTTATTTTGGTGTTTGCTTGATACTATTCCTCGGTTACCTCATGCTATTTCTTCAAGTCTATCATATATGCATGTGATTGTATCTGCAAACACCTTTCTCAGTGCGTTGTTTTTATTCTTCAAACTCATAATTTTATCCCCATTGAAGCTTAACCTGATTGTCATCAAATCGCCAAAAAGGGGGAGATTGTAAGTGCATCAAGTGCCCTCCCCTTGAGGTTTTGGAGTTTGAAGACAAAACGGTTAAGGGACTGATGTGTTTGTGAGTATACACAGGAGAACGATCCCTGATGAAGTGTTTAACCACCAATGTCGACCCCTCAAAATGTTGAGGAACATTGAAGAAATGAAGGTTTTCCTGAAGAACGTATTGGCGCAAAATCCTGAAGAAACATGATCCTGAAGACTTGGAATACTAAAGAAACTGGATCCCGAAGAATTGAGATCCTGAAGAAAGTTGCGCCATACTGAAGACATGTCAAGATGAAGATCAAGATGAAGCGTAGTCTCCGTTAAGTTTTTTTCTCTTGAGTCGTAGGAAAACATCGTACTATTGGAGGGGTTGAAGAAAACGAGTTCCGAAGGTCTGAGGAATTTCTCAAATAGGAATCCTGAAGAAAAACCCTGAGGAAATCTCCTGCAGTAGAAGTTCAGTCCTCAGGTGTCTGAGACGCTGTTCTTCAGGACACTGAGGTAACTAACTTCGGTTGAGGAGTTAGGAGATAGCCAGTGCGATTCTTCTGAAGATTGTGAGAGAAAGAATACTTTGACCGTGCCACGTGTTGCGTGGTGAGAGGCTAGAACTTGTCTAGCAACGGTCATATCCGAGGGCATGAGAGTAATTGCATGCATGGGCATTTATGTCCTTTCACAGGGGTTGCTCCTTGGCTATAAATAGCCGCCCCCAGCCCCAGTTGTGGGTTGGCTGCTCCGAGAGAAAAAATGACACTTTTCATTTGAGAGCAACCCACCTCATTGAAAACACTAAAGAACCTATGTGAGGAAAACCACCAGCCTGAGTAGTTGAGCATTTCTGAGGAAGTAGGTTCGAGTGATCCGAAGCTTTTTACTCTTGAAGAATGTGATCTTCCAGTCGGTGTAGAAGTCTTCAGTCTGAGGAAGTCAAGATGCAATTGTGACTTCCCGGAGTGACTGAGTCTGTGAAGGTTTCGGGAGTCTACCTTGAAGACTCACCTGAGTTATTGGACGGAATCTGAGGACTCTAGTTCAAGGAGAATAAGGTGAAGACTATGTCTTCTGAGTTCAATCTCAGCCTCTCCAACCAGACGTAGAGTTGTCACAGCAACTTGAACTGGTTCATCAAGTCTTCGTCTTCAGTGCCCCAGTGCTATTTCTTCAACCTCAGTTATTATGTTTATGCACTGATGACTTATCCTGAAGCTTTACTTTCTGAGTTCACTTTGCACTGATTCCTCAGTTTGTGCCTCAATCTTACCATAGCTGTGAAATAGGTTGTTTTTCCATTCACGTCATTGCTATTGTACTTCGTGTGTTCTTCCTCAGGTTTCAACTTCCTCAATTTCGTATTGCCTCAGTCCTGAGGAAATAGAAATTCCTCGAGATATTTAAAAATCTCCCATTCACCCCCCTCTGGTCGATATATTGCACTTTCAAAACTTCACAGCAGCAGAATTCCAGAACTTCTGCCAAGAACTGGGCATCAAGATCAACTACGCCTCAGTCGCGCACCCGAAACCCAACAACCAAGTGATGGCACTGAAGTAGTGCTCCTCGTTGGCTACCCCAAGTGGAAGGTCGAGATGTACCTAGTAGAAAATTTCCCTCGGTGAAGATACGAAGGTTTGTATCCGGTAGGACTCCGACAACGACAAGTAGGTAACAACGGCGCTAGAATTACTCGCATGAGAGTTGACGTGGACCTGCACGCAGATACAACATGTACAGAGAGGTTGTCAATCTCTCCGGCCTTGCTGTTTACAAAGGGTCAAATGCAATAGATAAAAGGTAATGATAACTGCAACTAGAAAGTAAAACAAGAAGTACATTGAGGGTGCAAACAGTGGTGGAAATATGGGTTGGGGTCCCATGATGTTCACTAGTGATGTCTCTCTCCCAAAATACGATAAACAGCTATGTAAAGTGAACAAATTACAGCTGGGCAATTGACAGGATTAAAAACGCACCGCAATGCTAACTAAGCTACAAAAGAAAGGAAGAGGCTCAAAAGCATGGGCAGTACGCCCAGACAAGTAGACCGAAATCCAACTGCAACTACTCACTAATCATTCACCTTGAGATATATATCCAGAACATCTCGTTCGTATTAAGTTGCAAGCCCCACCCAAAGTGTAAACCCAAAGCAACGGACAACTGCATTAAAAGAAATTTGCGTAAAGTAAACAATCCTTGCAACCGTGGTTACAAGCACCATTGTTTTCCCCCTTGTGGAAACAACACATCACCTAGACTCATGTTTATGTCACTCAAGCTAGTCTTCAGGGGGCATGAACCCACAATCATGCATAACGCTCCCTCTTGGAGTTGCAATCTAACACTTGGCCAAAGTAATATAAAGCAACGGAGAACATGCAACAATTACTCAAGAACATAAATATAAAAGGAGAAGAACCAAATATATTACTCATCACTATCTGAACATAGTCTCATAATCCATCCGATCCCAGCAAACTCAACATTGCAACAACAGAAAGAATTACATATGTGCCTTGATCATGTAAGGCAAACTCAACATTACAACAACCCAAGAATTACATATGTTGGACAAGTTTTTCCCCAGGATTGCATGTCTAATCTGCAAACCCATAATACGAGGAGGAACTGGCATGAGTGCGCCCAGCTCGAAAGATAATATAACATACAAACCCTCCTTCACGCTTTGTCTATGAGAAATCGGAAACTTTGGCAGTGATAAACAAAGGAGATTAAGGAGATGCGATCGTCCTCACTTGGGAGCCGTTCCTCAAAACTTGTCGATCTTGAGAAGTAATTGAGATATCTATTAGCATTCGTTGACAAACTATGCACCTCCCAAAATTTATTTTTCATTCTGTTTGATTTAAGGATAGCACATGAGTTTTCCCTGCTTGCCTATAATAAGGCCTTTATTTTACTTTTATGTTGAGTCAGTTGTCCCACTTCCTTCCTTCCCCAAAGAGAACAGACACTTGATGTTGATGAGGATTCATTCATATACTGCTGCATTAAGTTTTTCCATGCCACATCATTGTTGACATTATCTTTTGATAAGTAAGTTGTTTGCGAAAGCCTTTACTAAGCAAACATCTTCCTTTGTGTTAGCACTTGCACTTCATGACTAATAACATGTTCTTTCAGAACCTTCAAATTGTTCAATTAAAAAGTGAAAGAGCAAAAGTAAAAGTTATTAATTGTCCTTTGACCAAGGTTATGTTTTCCATAATTTGATGAGTTTTCTCAGCCCTACTTTTGATTATAATCGTTATTAATTTCTCATAAGGACCTTATGAGTTGAGGTTGCTGCGGAGGATGCTTGAGTTTGGTAAAGAAATCGTGATGCTTCTTGTTCGTATTCTATTTATCGACACTTCATTCTCTAAACTTGTGGACAGGTTTATCGAGCTCAGTAGTCGCATGGGGACAAGCGAGGTCTAAGCTTGGGGAGTTGATACGTCAAAAATGCATCACTATTTTATATAGTAATTCTTTCCTATTCATTGATATATTTCATGTTACGATGCTATTCTTATGTTGTTTTGGCATATTTTACACAGTTTGCAACTTTCCGATGACGAAGCATTAGAAGCAGGATTCAGCGGTAAAAAGTGGACACTAAGTTGCAGAAGGAGAAGACCTCCAAATTACCTAAAAATCGACGGAGGACATTTTCCAGAGGGATAACGAAGACACGCAGAAGAGGGACCAGAGGGGGGACACAAGGTGCCCAGGCGGCCACCTGGACCCATGGGGCCACTCCCGGCTCCCCCCTCTGACCTATATATTACTCGTTATCCGAAAACCCTAAAAAAGGGAGAGTTTTTGCGAGTTCCGCCGGTGCTCCATTGCGGAAACCTACAGAGAATAAAAGCGCAGTGGCGGCAGAACAGAGGAGATATCGCGAAAAAGGTTTATGTCCTTGAGGGTTTCGGGACGAGAGGTAAATATAGGCGAAGGGGGGCAGCCAGGGGGGCACCAGGAGTCCAGGCGGCCTCCCGGTGCGGCCCCACCCTAGGCACCAGGTGGGGCCCCTCTGGCCCCCCTTCATGACTCTGAAAGCTTCCGGTACGCTGATTTTTTATATATTTTTCCTGGAACCTTTCTGACACTTTAAGTAATGGGAAAACCTGAAATAAAAAGATAGCGGAAAACAGAAACTGACACAGGGGTGCACTGAGTTAATAGGTTAGTCCAAATATTATCAAAATTGTATGAAACTGTATCAAAAGCATAGCAATAACACCCAAAACATGCATGGAGCATGCAGAAATTATAGATACGTTTGGGACGTATCACCAAGTAGAAAAAGAAAATGGCCTGGTATGCGGTGGAATAAAAAAATGGCTCCTCACACCACTAGAGCAGGCCGCATGCAATTGGATAGAAGAACTCCCCGCAGTTTTATGGAGCTTGTGCACAACTCACAACGCTTTAACCCAATATACGCCATTTTTTCTGGTGTACGGAGCGAAGGTCATACTCCCACATGACCTCAAGTTCGGAGCTCCTCGAATCATGGGGTATGAAGAAGAAGAAGAAGAAGAAGAAGATGCACTCGAAGACGAAAAATACGTCGCAGACGAGGCAAGGGACACATCTCTCGCAAGGTCAGAAGGATACCAAGACAAGTTGCGCACTTACCAAAGCAGTTGACTGCGAACAAGAACTTTCTGTGAAGGAGACCTCGTCCTACGATTAATACAAGAAAAGGTAAACAAGCTTGCCCCGTAGTGGGAAGGACCATTCATAGTCTCAGAGGCCATAGGAGGAGGAGAATACAGACTAATGAACCCAAAGACCAATGAAGACGTGGGAAATCCGTGGAACGTGGCAAACTTGTGCCTCTTCTACCAATAGATTACTCATTCGGCACTCTCCCCCAGCAACAGGGTGCCTTATCTAAAAACTTGGAGCAATAAAGAAGGTGTTTTTGATACGTCCAAAATGAATCACTATTTTATATAGTAATTCTTTCCTATTCATTGATATATTTCATGTTATGATGCTATTCTTATGTTGTTTTGGCTTATTTTACACATTTTGCAACTTTCCGATGCCGAAGCAGTATAAGTAGGATTCAGCGGTAAAAAGTGGACGCTGAGTTGCTGAAGGAGAAGACCTCCAAATTACCTGAAAATCGACGGAGGCCATTTTCCAGAAGGATAACGAAGACACGCAAAAGAGGGACCAAAGGGGGGGCCACAGGGTGCCTAGGAGGCTACCTGCCGCGGCCCCACCCATGGTCGCGCCAGGAAGGCGCCTGGACCCCTGGGGCCACTCTCGGCAACACCCTCTTGCCTATATATTACTCGTTAGCCGAAAACCCTAAAAAAGGGAGAGTTTTTGCGAGTTCCCCGCCGCTCCGTGGCGGAAACCTACAAAGAAGAAAAGCCATCTCCGGCGGGCAGATTCCGTCGGGGAGAACACTTACCGAAAGGGTAAATCGTCGCTATCGTCACGGGCATCATCGATATCATCATCAACATCATCCCCAACATCAGCACCATCTCCACCACCGTCCAATCTCACCTCACAAGTTCAACTTGTGTTGTAATCCGTACTGTCTATCCTCTCTACTCTACCTGTGTTGATTACCGCCGTGCGATGAATCTATTGAGTTTTGTTGGAGAAATATCATTGTGTCCAGATTGTTTATCATCTATTTATCCCCACTGATCATGATCTCTTTTATGTCTTGTGAGTAGTTACTTTAGTTCTTGAGGACATGGGAGAAGTCTACTGTTAGTAGTCATATGATGTTGAAGTAATATGTGTTGTTTGATATTTAAGTTGTGTTGTTACTTTCCTAGTGGTGTTGTGTGAGTCGAACACTCAACACTTCGCCTTATTAAGGACCTAGGGGAATGCATTGTGTATAAAGAATGCTTACGGTGGGTTGCCGGAGTGACAGAAACCTAAACCCCAGTTCACACGCTTTTGCACAAGGGAACAATGGATCATTGATCGTATTGCTATGGTTAGGCTTTTGTCTTAATTACTATCTTGTATTTGCGGATGTTTGCAAGGTGTTTAATCATAAGAGTGCACTTATCTTAGTCTAGAGGGTGCACTAGCATAGATCCACCCACTCAACACTTATCAACGCAGCACATAGTACCGACACGAAATATGGCGAAAGCATGTGAATATTTCTCCCCTGTTTCCTCAAGAACGATTTAGCCTTTATAAGCTCAGTTGTTAGGCCTCTCCTTTTCTCGAAAGGATTGGGCCACTTGTTATTCCTCAGTTTCTTTTACTTTTCTCGCTTTTACCTTTTTGTTGCTTATATCGAAAACCCCTAAAAAGTTATCTTTCAGTTCCCGCAGCTATTTCTTTACCAAAGTCACTTACCAATACCTTTTGCTCCTCGTTGGGTTCGACACTATTATTTATCGAAAACGCTACAAATGATCCCGTACAGTTGGGGGTCATCAGTTGTCCAAACGACACCACTTAAGCACTCGGTGGCTCGAGCGCGGACTCCCCCCGAGAGACGCTTTTTCGTTTACGCGACCATACCACTTAAGCACTCAGGGGATCGAGCGTGGACTCCCTTTGAGAGACGCTTTTCACTTACGCGGTGATACCACTTAAGCACTCGGGGGCTTGAGCGCGGACTCCCCCCGAGAGACGCTTTTCGCTTACGTGACCATACCACTTAAGCACTCGGGGGCTCGAGCGCGGACTCCCCCCAAGAGACGCTTTTCGCTTAAGCGACCATACCACTTAAGCACTCGGGGGCTCGAGCGCGGACTCCCCCCGAGAGAGGCTTTTCGCTTATGCGACGATACCACTTAAGCACTCGGGGGCTCGAGCGCGGACTCCCCCTGAGAGACGCTTTTCTCTTATGCGACGATACCACTTAAGCACTCGGGGGCTGGAGCGCGGACTCCCCCCGAGAGACGCTTTTCTCTTACGCGACAATACCACTTAAGCACTCAAGGGCTCAAGCGCTAACTCCCCCAAGACAGACTAATCCCCTTAAGGTCATCAAGGGTATAGCCAATTGCACCTCGATGTTTGCGAAGTACTTCCAATAGTCGCTCTTCTTCATAACTTGAAAGGTTAGAATTGATAATAACAGGATATACTTTCTTTTCATCTAAATAAGCATATTTGAGCGAATCGGGAAGAGGTTTAAGATCAAACACTGGATCTTCTTTTGGTTGCGATAAAATTCCCAAAGGCTCAACTGGAAGGTTGTGCTTTAGGATAGCAGGTTGTCTTAAGAATATTTCGTCCAGCTCATTCCTCTCCTGCATATGCAAATCATTATCGTGGTCCTCCATATATTGCTGCAAAGGATCATTAGGAGGAATAGCAATGGAAGCAATATCTTCAATAATATTATCATTACTGGGCAAATCAGTACCACGAGGCTGCTTAGAGAACTTAGAAAAATTAAATTCATATGGCTCACCATTGAATTCAACAGAGACTTTACATTTCTTGCAATCTATTATAGCTCCACACGTTCTGAGAAAAGTTTTACCGAAAATAATGGGACAAAATTATCCCTTACTAAACCAAGTACCAGAAAGTCGGTAGGATATTTTACCTTTCCACATAAAACTTCAACGTCTCTCACAATTCCGATAGGAGAGATAGTTGCTCTGTTTAAAAGATGAATAGTAACATCAACTTCTTCAAGTTCACAAGGTGAAATTTCACCTATGATCTCTTGATAAATTGAATACGGGATATCACTAGCACTTGATCCTAAATTGCATAGCCCATAATAATTGTGATCTCCTATTTTGACAGATACTACTGGAGTACCTAAAATTGGGCCCTTATTCTTGGCTGTGACAAGGTTAGTGGAAACAGCACAAAAATTTATATAGGAATCTAAAGCATCATTAGTAATAAGATCCTTAACCAATGCAACTCGAGGATCGACCTTAATCTGGTCCTCGGGCTCATCAATCCTTCTCTCACTCTTATTCATTAGGCCTGTCACAAAAGAGTGCTCCCTTACTCTTACGGGAAAAGGGGGCTTTTCATATATAATTGCAGGAACAATAGGGTCAGCATCATGGATATCTATAGGTGATTCTTTAAAGGGTTTATGATGCTGATTCTTCTTCTTCTTAGAAGAGTCGATATGAGAGGCAAAGTCCTTACAAAAATCAACCGTTAGATGGGAATAAAGACCAATCTTAGAGCAAAAGGTATTAAAGTAATCAGGTTTCACATAGCTCTCTATATAATCATGCTCATAATTTATAGCGGATTCAATACCTTTATCTATTTCCCAATCTTCGGTATTCTTCTGGATCCTTTCTAGGAGATCCCATATTTCTTCAACGTTTTTTGTCTGAAATACCCCGCTAGAGGAGGCATCCAACATCTCCTTATCCTGACGAGAAAGTCTAGCATAAAAGTTTGTAAGTATAGTATTCCTGGGGAGATCATGAATAGGACATTTGAGAATTAGAGATTTCAATCTACCCCAAGCTTGAGCAATGCTTTCTCCGTCATGAGACCTAAAGTTATAGATATAATTCTTGTCTCGATGAATTTCATGAAGAGGATAAAACTTGGTATAAAAGAGAGACATAAGCTCATGCCAATCAAGCAAATGAGAGTTATCGAGAAGCATATACCAATTTGAAGCTTTATCTGTAAGTGATACGGAGAACAATTTCTTCATGAAAAACTCCTTTGATACACCTGGAAGCTTAAATAGTGAACAGAGTTGTGATAAATATAGCAAGTGTTCACTAGGATGTCTGTCTCCTGCATAACGATTAGCCAAAACACAATCGATAATACCAGCTGGTATTTTATAAGGCACAATTTCAGTGGGGGGAGGTACAACCACCACAGATGTGGGGTGTTTCCCATAAGCAACGATCCAATAGCTAGGTTGTCCATACAGACAAAGAACAGGAACAGCAAAATAAAAACAACAATATAAAAATTTCCTTACCAGCTTCACTTACGAATAGCGCTATGCTCCCCGGCAACGGCGCCAGAAAACGTTACCTGATGACCCTCAACGTAAAGGGATCTATTTCATCGTTTTCGATAAGTAAGAGTGTCAAACCCAACGAGGAGCGAAAGGTATTGATAGGTGATTTTGGACAAGGAATAACTACAAGCACTGAAAGATAAGTTTTTAGGGGTTTTCGATATAAGCAACAATAAGATAAAAGCAAGCAAAGTAAATAGCATTGAGGAGCAGCAAGTGGCCCAATCCTTTTGAGAAAAGGATTAGCCTGACAACTGAACTTATAAAGACTAAAGCGTTCTTGAGGACACATGGAGAGGTAGTCACGTGCTTTCGCCATACTCCGTATCGATAACAAGTGTTGAGCTGATAAGTGTTGAGTGGGTGGATCTATGCTAGCACACCTTCTAGACTAAGATAAGTGCACTCTTATGATTAAACATCTTGCAAGCATCCGCAAATACAAGATAGAAATTAAGGCAAAGCCTAACCACAGCAATAAGATCAAGGATCCATTAGTCCCATGTGCAAAAGTGTGCAAACTGGGGTTCAGGTTTCTGTCACTCCGGCAACCCACCGTAAGCATTCTTAATACACAATGTATTCCCCTAGGTCCTTAAGAAGGCGAAGTGTTGAGTGTTCGACTCACACAACACCACTAGGAAAATAACAACACAACTTAAATATCAAACAACACAAATTACTTCAACATCATATGACTACTAACAACTAGACTTCTCCCATGTCCTCAAGAACTAAATGAACTACTCACAAGACATAAAAGAGATCATGATCAGAGGTGATAAATATATGATAAACAATCTGGTCATAATGATATTTCTCCAACAAAACTCAATAGCGTTCACCACAAAGTAGTAATCAACACCGGTAGAGTAGAGAGGATAGATAGTACGGATTAGAACACAAGATAAACATGTGAGGTGAGATTGGATGGTGATGGAGATGGTACTGATGTTGGGGATGATGTTGATGATGATCTCGATGATGCCCGTGACGATGGTGATGACGATGGCGATGATCTCCCCTTCTGGGAGGTGATCTCCTCGGCGGAATCTGCCCGCCGGAGAGCCCTTTTCTTCTCTGTAGGTTTCCGCCACGGAGCGGCGGCGGAACTCCGTGAAACCTTCTCTTTTTAGGGTTTTCGCGTAACGAGGAGTATATAGGCCAGAGGGGGAGCCGGAAGTGGCCCCAGGGCTCCAGGCGCCCTCCCGGCGCGGCCAGGGGTGGGGCCGCGCCAGGTGGCCGCCTGGGGCTCCTGTGGCCCCCTCTGGCCCCTCTTCGGCGAGTCTTCGTTAATATTCTGGAAAATACCCCCCGTCGATTTTCAGGTAATTTGGAGATATTCTTCTTCAGCAACTCAGCATCCACTTTTTACCGCTAAATCCTGCGTCTGCTGCGTCGGCACAGGAAAGTTGCAAACTATGTAAAATAAGACAAAACAACATAAGAACATCATCGTAATATGAAATTAATCAATGAATAAGGATGAATTACGATATAAAATAGTGATGCAATTTGGACGTATCACCGATACGCTCAAGTGTGCCTATTTAGATGAAAATAAAATATATCATGTCATTATCAATGCTAACCTTTCAGGATTCGAAGAAGAGCGGTTATTGGAGACACTTCGCAGACATCATGGTGCCTTGGGCTATAGCCTTGATGACCTTAAGGGGATCAGTCCATCGATTTGCCAACACACTATCAATCTCGAGCCCGATTCTAAGCCAGTTGTTGATCATCAACGACGGATGAACCCAAGGATGAAGGCCGTGGTTAGAACAGAAATTCTCAAGCTTCTATACACAGGTATCATCTATCCTATAGTTGATAGTAGGTGGGTAAGTCTAGTTCATTGTGTTCCTAAGAAAGGAGGTATGACTGTTGTTCCAAATGATAAAAATGAACTAATACCTCAAAGAGATGTTATTGGATATAGAATGTGTATTGATTACAGGAAGTTAAAAAAATCTACCAGGAAGGACCACTACCCGCTTCTCTTCATCGATCAGATGCTTGACAGGTTGTCTAAAAACACCCACTTTTGCTATCTTCACGGGTACTCTGTCTTCTCTCAAATTCATGTTAACACTGTCGATCAAGAGAAGACCACTTTCACGTGTCCTTATGGTACTTATTCTTATAGGCGTATGCCTTTTGGTTTATGCAATGCACCTGTTACTTTTCAGAGATGTATGTCTGCTATTTTTCATGGTTTCTGTGAGGAGATTGTGGAAGTCTTCACGGACGATTTCTCCGTCTATGGAACTTCCTTTGACCACTGTCTCCACAATCTTAATAAAGTTTTGCAGAGATGCGAGGATACAAACTTAGTTCTAAATTGGGAAAAATGCCACTTCATGGTTAACGAAGGGATCGTGCTTGGTCACAAGATTTTCGAGAGGGGAATTGAAGTGGACAAGGCGAAAATTGAAGCTATTGAAAGGAATCCCTATCCGAGGGACATTAAAGGTATTCGTAGTTTTCTCGGTCATTCTGGTTTCTATAGAATATTTATTAAAGACTTTTCTAAGACTTCGAGACCCCTCACCAATCTTCTCCAGAAGGATGTTCCTTTTGTATTTGATGAAGATTGTAAGGAAGCCTTCGAAGTTCTTAAGAAAGCTCTAATAACCGCTCCTATAGTACAACCACCTGACAGGAATTTGCCCTTTGAAATTATGTGTGATGCTAGTGATTTTGCTGTTCGAGCTGTTTTAGGACAAAGGGTTGATAAGAAATTGAATGTTATACATTATGCTAGCAAAACCCTTGATAGTTCTCAAAAGAATTATGCTACTACTGAGAAGGAATTCTTAGCAGTAGTATTTGCTTGTGATAAATTTAGACCTTATATTGTTGATTCAAAATTTATTATTCATACTGACCATCCTGATCTTAAGTACCTTATGGAGAAGAAGGATGCCAAACCGAGACTCATCAAGTGGGTACTCCTTCTTCAAGAATTTGATTTAAAGATTGTTGATAGAAAAGGAGCAGACAATCCAGTGGCGGACAATCTTTCAAGAATGGAAGATATACCGCACGACCCCATCCCAGTCAACAACAGTTTTACAGATGAACAACTTGCCGTTGTAAAAGTACAATCTCTTTCCGATCCTTGGTTTGCAGATTATGCTAATTTTATCGTTGTAAAGTATTTGCCTCTAGGTTTTACATTTCAGCAAAGGAATAAGTTCTTTCATGATTTGAGGCACTACTTTTGGGATGACCCTCATCTTTTCAAAGAAGGTCCCGACGGAGTCGTGAGAAGATGCATACCGGAACATGAGCAGAAGGAAATTCTCAGACAATGTCACGATAGTCACTACGGAGGACATCATGCCGGTGAGAGGACCGCACATAAGGTTCTCCAATCAGGTTTTTATTATCCTACTCTCTTCAAAGATACTAGAAATTGCGTTTTATCTTGTGATAAGTGCCAGAGAGTTGGTAATATTAGTAGGAGGAATGAGATGCCTATGAATTACTCTCTAGTGATTGAGCCTTTTGATTGTTGGGGTTTTGATTTTATGGGTCCTTTTCCGCCTTCACACAAGTACACACATTTTAGTAGCTGTCGATTACATGACCAAGTGGCTTGAAGCAATCCCCAATGAGAGTGCTGATCACAAGACATCTTTGAAATGCTCAAAAAGATGTAATTCTCCCTAGGTTTGGTGTACCTAGGTATCTTATGACTGATGGAGGATCACACTTCACGCATGGAGCTGTTAGAAAAGCTTTATCAAAGTACGATGTCAATCATAGAATTGCTTCACCATACCATCCTCAAACTAGCTGGCAAGTTGAGCTTACCAATAGAGAGATCAAGTTGATCTTACAAAAGACAGTTAACAGTTCTAGAAAGGACTGGTCAAAGAAGTTAGGAGATGCTTTGTGGGCGTATAGAACTGCTTACAAAAACCCTATGGGCATGTCTCCGTATATGATGGTCTATGGCAAGGCTTGCCATTTGCCATTAGAATTAGAGCATAAAGCTTTCTGGACTGTCAGAGAGATTAAAGCTGACCCAAAGTTGGCTGGTGAAAAGCGCCTCATGAACTTGACTTCTCTAGATGAGTGGAGAAGTGAAGCTTACGAGAGTGTTAAAATGTTCAAGGAAAAGGTAAATAAATGGCATGATAGAAAGATTCTGAAACGTGAATTTAATGTTAGTGATAAAGTTTTATTGTTTAGATTCCGTTTTAGTTTTTCTCCAGGTAAACTACTTTTCAGATGGAAGGACCATTTCATATTGAAGAAGTATACCGCTCTGGTGCAATCAAGATTAACAATTTTGATGGCACCAAACCTCAAGTTGTGAATGGGAAAAGACTCAAGCATTACATGGCGGGAGATCCCATCAACGTTGATGTAAATATAATACATACAACAACTCATGAAGAATATGTTGAAGCACCGTTTCAGACACCGGCAGAAGCAGAATAAGAAAAGGTACGTATTACGGTAAGGAAACATCGTGAACCGCCATAAAAGTTCCAGATTACTAGTTTTTGAAAAATATAGAAAATTCAGAGCCTAATTGGAGCCGGAGAGGAGCTCCAGGGGGCCCAGGAGCCCCCCTGGAGCGTCCTACCTCCTGGCCGCGCCGGGTGGCCGCCTGGGCACCCCGGAGCCCATCTCCGGCTCCACTTTGGCTCGCTACCTTCCTATTGTTGCAGAAATTTTTGCTATATATTTGCCCGGATAGTCCTGGCACCCTATCTCGCGATTTTGTGTGTTTTCTTCTCGAGTTGTTTCTGCCAGGAGATCTTTTAGCTAGACCTATGTTCCATGGCTTCCCCAAGTTCCCCCAGGTACAAGTTCGTCGTCAATTTCATCAACCCTTACCTCGCACAGGTGAAGAACCATCCTCGAACCGTCCAGTTGGAGGATGGTGTTCTTCACCAAGAAGATCTAAAGGAACCTGTCAAGGAGGGGAACATCAAGGCCAGGCTAGAAGAAGTGGAGCAAGAAGTCTTCAAGTACAAGAAGATGGTTGAGCGTGGTGTTGAAGCCAACTTCGACCTCATCAACGAGCTAAAGGTGTTCTACAAGAAGGAGATGAAGGAGATGTGAGCAAGCATCACCGCAATAGAAGAAAGAATTGAAGAGCTCCAAGGGAAAATTTATGATCTACATCACCAGAACTGTGAGTATGAACTAAAGTTTATGCGCATGGGTATGGGTGTTGCATGCAGGATTCCGGAGACCGACTTCTCTTATGAGACTGGAGAACCTCTTCCATGGAAGCGCTTCGTCGAGGATTATGTGATCAACATGACCAAGAAGGAGGAGTGAATCTCCTCAGGTAATGGCACCCCCTCAGTTTGTTCCAAGCTTGGGGAGTGCCCGGTATCTTTATCTTTATCTTAGTCTTTTAGAGTCAAGTAGAGTCGTATCGTGTCTAGGGAAGTTACTATATGAAATAGGTGTTGGCATTGAGGTCTATCACTCCTTCTGTGGAGAGTTTGTATCCGTGAGTGTGGAGTCGTCTATGACGGAATATTAATGGGAAGTCTATTGATCCCTTCACTACACTCAGTATTCTCTTCACGCAATCGGCCTTATGATGATTCTTATGGGAGTATTGACCTTATATCAGGTATGGCTTTGAAAACTTTATTTAAATTTTGGCAAACATAGCTTTGGTCATGACAACATGCATGTTTTCTCAAGTAGCAACATAGCCAAAACCTTTATGTTATTATGCTTGAAGTTTTGTGTTGACAAGGAAGACAACTTAATGTGTTATGCTTTCCTTAATGTTTATGCTTTATATGTTTTGCATCTAACTTAGCATCAATTGTCGGTTCTCTCAAAGCCTTTGCTAGCCAAAATTCTTTGCCCAGTAGGTTTCTGCTTGTGCATCCATACCCTGAAACCAATCTTCCATATGAATCCACCATACCTTCCTATTCGTGGTATTCCACTACCACTCCTATAAGTATATAATTTATGTGTTATTCTTAAATGTTCAAAATCTTCTGCTTTGTGCCTCTTGTTTAGCTCATGAGGAAGTAGTAGGTAATTCATGATCTTCTTAAGTTGGACAAGTTTTACTCCGGGATTGCATGTCTAATCTGCAAACCCCTAATATGAGGAGGAACTAGCATGAGTGCGCCCAGCTCGAAAGATAATATAACAAACAAACCCTCCTTCACGCATGGTCTATGAGAAATTGGAAACTTTGGTAGTGATAAACAACGGAGATTAAGGGGATCTGATCGTCCCCACTTGGGAGCCGTTCCTCGAAACTTGTCCATCTTGAGAAGTAATTGAGCTATCTATTAGCATTCGTTTACAAACTATGCACCTCCCAAAATTTATTTTTCATTCTGTTTGATTTAAGGATAGCGCATGGGTTTTCCCTGCTTGCCTATAACAAAGCCTTTCTTTTAATTTTATGTTGAGTCAGTTGTCCCACTTCCTTCCTTCCCCAAAGAGAACAGACACTTCATGTTGATGAGGATTCATTCATATAATGTTGCGTTAAGTTTTTCCATGCCACATCATTGTTGACATTATCTGTTGAGAAGTAAGTTGTTTGCGAAAGCATTTCCTAAGAAACCATCTTTTTTGTGTTAGCATTTGCACTTCATGACTAATAACATGTTCTTTCAGAACCTTCAAATTGTTCCATTAAAAAGTGAAAGAGCAAAAGTAAAAGTTATTAGTTGTCCTTTGACCAAGGTTATGTTTGCCATAATTTGGTGAGTTTTGTCAGCCCTACTTTTGATTATAATAGTTATTACTTTCTCATAAGGACCTTATAAGTTGAGGTTGCTGCTGAGGATGCTTGAGTTTGGTGAAGAAATCATGATTCTTCTTGTCCGTATTCTATTTATCGACACTTCACTCTCTAAACTTGTGGACAGGTTTACCGAGCTCAGTAGCCGCTTGGGGACAAGCGAGGTCTAATATTGGGGGAGTTGATACGTCCAAAATGCATCACTATTTTATATAGTAATTCTTTCCTATTCATTGATATATTTAATGCTACGATGCTATTCTTATGTTGTTTTGGATTATTTTACACAGTTTGCAATTTTTCGATGCCGAAGCAGTAGAAGCAGGATTCGGCAGTAAAAAGTGGACGCTGAGTTGCTGAAGGAAAAGACCTCCAAATTACCTGAAAATAGACGGAGGACATTTTCTAGAAGGATAACGAAGACACGCAAAAGAGGGACTAGAGAGGGGCCACAGGGTGCCCAGGCGGCCACCTGCCGCCGCCCCACCCCTGGCCGCGCCGGGAGGGCGCCTAGACCCATGGGTTCACTCCCGGATCCCCCCTCTGGCCTATATATTACTCGTTATCCGAAAACCCTAAAAAAGGGAGAGTTTTCACGAGTTCCGCCCCTGCTCCATGGCGGAAACCTACAGAGAAGAAAAGCGCAGCGGCGGCGGAACAGAGGTGATATCGCGAAAAAGGGTTCTGTCCTTGAGGGTTTCGGGACGAGAGGTAAATATAGGAGAAGGGGGGGTACCAGGGGGCACCAGGAGTCCATGCGGCCTCCCGGTGGTCCCACCCTAGGCCGCGCCCACTGGACGCCTAGGCACCAGGTGGGGGCCCTCTACCCCCCTTCAGGACTCTGGAAGCTTCCGGTATGCTGATTTTTTATATATTTTCCCAGAATTTTTCTGGCACTTTAAGTAATGGGAAAACCTGAAATAAAAAGACAGCAGAAAACAGAAACTGGCACTAGGGTGCACTGAGTTAATAGGTTAGTCCAAATATGATCCAAAGTGTATGAAAGTGTATCAAAAGCATAGCAATAACACCCAATGCATGCATGGAGCAAGCAGAAATTATAGATGCGTTTGGGACGTATCACCAAGTAGAAAAATAAAATGGCCTAGTATGCGGTGGAATTAAAAAAATGGCTCCTCGCACCACTCGAGCAAGCCGCAGGCAATTGGATAGAAGAACTCCCCGCAGTTTTATGGAGCCTATGCACCACTCCCAACGCTCCAACCCAATATACGCCATTTTTTCTGGTGTACGGAGCGGAGGCCGTACTCCCACATGACCTCAATTTCGGAGCTCCTCGAATCATGGGGTATGAAGAAGAAGAAGAAGAAGAAGATGCACTCGAAGATGACAAAGACGTCGCAGACGAGGCAAGGGACACATCTCTTGCAAGGTCAGAAGGATACCAAGACAAGTTGCGCACTTACCAAAGCAGCTGACTTTGAACAAGAACTTTCTGTGAAGGAGACCTCGTCCTACGATTAATACAAGAAAAGGTAAACAAGCTCGCACCGCACTGGGAAGGACCATTCATAGTCTCAGAGGTCATAGGAGGAGGAGAATACAGACTAATGAACCCGAAGACCAATGAAGACGTGGGAAATCCGTGGAACGTGGCAAACTTGCGCCTCTTCTACCCATAGATTACTCATTCGGCACTCTCCCCCAGCAACGCAAATATCGGCAGTAGCACCGATTGGCAACTTATGTAAAAACTTGAAGCAATAAAGAAGATGTTGTTGACACGTCCAAAATGCATCACTATTTTATATAGTAATTCTTTCCTATTCATTGATATATTTCATGTTATGATTCTATTCTTATGTTGTTTTGGCTTATTTTACACAGTTTGCAACTTTCCGATGCCGAAGCAGTAGAAGCAGGATTCAACGGTAAAAAGTGGACGCTGAGTTGATGAAGGAGAGGACCTCCAAATTACCTAAAAATCGACGGAGGCCATTTTCTAGAAGGAAAACGAAGACACACAAAAGAGGGACCAGAGAGGGGCCACAGGGTGCCCAGGCGGCCACCTGGCGCGGCCCCACCCCTGGCCGCGCCGGGAGGGCTCCTAGACCCCTGGTGACGAGGGGGTGACCCCACGACTCCTATGGATGAGCCTATCCGGTATACCAGAAGACAGAAGGCCCACAAAGATGCCGCCTGGGCCCAGCCTTGGCCCGCTAGTGGCACCGACGTAGGAGACCACGAGGCATAAGGAAGGTGTAAACTTGTCGTACGAAAGAACATCATGGTTAGGAAACCTCATCTGTAATCAGGACGGACTCTCCGAGACCTAGCCTAGTATATAAGGGCTAGGAGGGGAGACGTCGAGATCAAGCAATACACGATCTGTAACCTAGCCTTGCGCGCACCAGCCTCGGCTTCCCTGTAATTGCCATCTCCAATCAATAATATCGAGCAGGAACGTATCCTCCTGTTAGCCGACGAGCTCATCGGCCAACCTGTGCTTCTCATGACTAACCCAGGGTCCCTGACCATGGGATTTTCCGGGGTACATCCCCGTCAATTGGCGCCGTCTGTGGGAACCGCACAGATTGGGAACACGATCTCGGCGGTCTCATCAGCATCTTCAACACCCACCAGCGCGACGAATCCACTAGCGATCTTCGATCCGACGAACCAGGCGGAATCCGATCTGTTCGGGTCCCTTGGCTTCACGGCCCACCTTTCGAGTCTCCGACCAACCTTCGCCAACCTTCGCTCCGGCATCAACCTGATCTTCGGAACATATCAGATCTACATCAACCACTGAGGCACCCTCTTCCTCACGGACGATGCCCGAACACCCGCGACGACATCTACAGCAGCAATCGACACAGTCGCCACCCGCGCGACCGCCCTCCAGGCCAGCCGCGACTGCCCACCCAAACAAAGGCTCTGCGTCACCCACGATCACTCGACTGGACTCTTGGCCCGGAAAAGCAGCATCTCACGCACGAGCAACAAGGCAGCCGGGGCACCATCCCAGGTGTTCATGGCAGAAGTCAACGCGCCACCAGCAAACGGCGAGGGCCAGGACGACGACTCGAACACCCGCCAAGCCAACGGCGACACAAAGGCGCCCGAAACCACCAATAAGATCGTCTTAAAGCTAGGAGACGTGGGAAGCATACCAATGAGAGTACCACAAGGACAAGAACAGAGCAACCACAAGAGCGACAAGCCATCAAGCAATAAGAAACAAACCCCGAGGGCGGCGGTGGACGACCCAACCAAAGAGCGAATCTACCTGACCAAAGAATCAATGGCAAAGGTAAAAGACACAGTCGAGCACGGGAAGTTACTATCGGCCAGCGCAACAAGGAATGAGCTCAGGGCATATAACAAATTGGCAAGCGAGCTAACCTAGCAAGCAAGACAACAACGCCTAGAGCTGGAGAAGCAAGAAAAGGTGGCCGCCGAGCAGAAAAGCACTCGCAAGCCACCTCCAAGAGAGGACTCCCCGGATCACGACTCCCCTCTCCGCAATAAATCGAAATTCAGCAACCTGCAACGAACTGACAAGAAGAGAGTGGTCCGGAATATCGACGACGACATCAAGCTAGAAGAGGACGACGACGAAGAGGAACCCCTCACACCAGCAGAAGCCCTTATAAGCGCCCGAGACTACCTATCCCGCGCCCAGAGGAACAGGCAGAACAGACCAGACCGCAACACTTCAATAGCCTTACAGATAATGAAGGACGCAATCTCCGCCTCAGCACCCAAAAAATCAAATGCAAGGCGACCGACCCGCGCATGGACACCAGACAGGGACCCCCGCTAACCCGAGGACGACGACAGCAGCGACGATTGGCGCAAACGCTCCGGCAAAAACAGGAGACACGACAGCGACGACAACAACAACAAGCACCCCAGCAGCCGACGAGACGCGCGCGACGACATCACACAAAACAAAGTCAACCGCAGCAGACGAAGATGCGCAGCACGCGAAGAGTACTCGGACGAAGAAGCCTTCGACGAAGAAATCGAGCCATGCGGAGCACTATGCTTCACGCGTTCCATACGCGAGACGCGAATGCCGAGCGGGTTCAAATTGAACTCCACAACGCTCAAATACAATGGACTCGAAGAGCCAGAGGCGTGGCCCGAGGACTACTTAACAGCAGTCAAGTTCCAGCAATGGACCAACGTCACGGCAATGCAGTATGTGCAGCTCATGCTCGAGAGCTCGGCACGACACTGGTTGAAGAACCTCTCGCGAGGATCCATCAGCTCATGGAGGCAGTTCCGTGAAGCCTTCATAGAAAACTACAAATCCACATACAAGAGACCGGCATCACTCGAGGAACTGCGGGCATGCAAGCAAGGAACCAGGGAAACCCTGCTAGCCTACATCCAGCGGTGGACCATACTCAAGAATTCAGCAGAAGACATATCAGACGAAAGCGCAATCAACGCGTTCAGGCGAGGCCTGCAGCGCATCGAATTCAAGGAGCAGCTCGGACAGATGAAAGTCCGAACACTCGCACAGCTGCTAGAGCAAGCCAACAGATGGGCGGACGGCGAGGATTCCGTTCGCAACGAAACAGAAATCCACATCACACACTCAGAACACGACTACGACTACCACAACGGAGAAAGAGGACTCGACCGTTGAAGGAAGCGACCCAGGCGCAACTTCTACGACGACAGAGGACCCGACATGGTCGCCGCAGGCTTCCCAGACGACAGAGACGTCAGGCATCGCGACGACGGCAGGACACAGCGCAGAGACAACCTCGAAGATGCGCCCTAAGCTCATAAACGAGACTGGAGGGCGAGGCAGCCGCGCGACAGCACCAGAACATACCGCTCGGCCAAAGAACAACTTGACGGACCGTGCTCAATACACGGATTCAGAAACGAACGAGGGGAGCTCAGATAAGGACACACCCTCAGGAACTGCAGAAGCTTCAACGAGTTGGCGGAGGAAAAAATCGATCAGCGACAACAGTGGCCCAGCCACTCGCGAGCATAGCAGTCGGGCCCATCGCCCACGACGTACCATGTCAGAACCCTCTGTTAGGTAATCTGCTAGGGTTAGCCAGTACTCTTGCATCATGTCAAAATTTCAAAATAAATCCTTGAAATCAAAATTCAAAAGCAAATGGGAGAAGGAACCCCCCCCCAGATGAATTAATTCAAAAGGCCAGATAAAAATCTTCTCCAAAAATTCATGTTAGATTTTTCAAAAATCTTATAAATGAGTGTGATCACATATCAAGTGATGTGGGACCCACCCCATGCTCATAGATTTTTCAAATTTTCAAACAGTGCCTTGGATTTAATCAAAAACCCCTATTTGAGTTAAGATTCAAATTATTTGAATTTTAAAAATGTTGAAACTTTATAAGTGGCTAGTCTATATTATTATGAAGCCATATAAAAAATTTCAGCATTTAATAAAATTCCTAGCTAATTATTTTAGCACAGCAAAACAAATAGCAGAAAGAAAAACAGAGAGGAAAATAGAAAAGGGAAAGGAGCCCACTTACCTGGGCCACCCCGGCCCAACTTACCGTTTCGGCAGCCCAGCCCGCGAACTCGCCTGTCGTCTTCCTCCCCACGCGCCAAAGCAGCTCGCTGGAGCGGCCGAGCACGCCGTGGACGCCACCTCGACGCCCAGGGGCTTCCAGGCCGCCCCAGGACTCCAAAGAGTGCCCAGGAGACATCCGCATCGCCCCCTCTCACTTCCCCCCATCGCCGCCTCTTCTCAAGCTCTCTGTGCGTTTCCCCCTTCTTCCCCGAGAGCAGCCGCCGCTCATCGTCGTGAGAAGCCACGGCCAACGTCGACAAGAAGGCCAGCAACCGTGTCCTCCGTGCGCAGCGTCGTCGTCTTCGTCGATCTTCAGAAGAAGGCGAGCCCGGTGCCCTCCTAGTCACCGGAATCGAGCTCGAGCCGCCGCCGGACCCGCAAGAACTCTCCGTCGAATTCTTCATCATCACGCCGCCGTTTGCCTCACCGCCTGCTCTGCCGAGTTCCTGGTGAGCGCGGGATCAAAACCCCTATATTATTCCCCTCGATTGCTTCCTCTAGCCGTGGCCGCCATGAAGGCCGAAGCTCCTCGCCGTCGGGAACCATGGCGATGACCACCTGCTACGCAGTCGAGCTCGCCGTGTTGTCCATCGCGTTCCCCGTGCTCCACTGCTTCAAACCAGCCTAGCCCCGCCTCAATTCGCGCCTTGTAGCGAATTCCCGATCACAGTCGTAGCTCCGTCGCCGCGAAACTCGACGCCGGCGAGCGTATAGGGCACCCCAGCACTTGGAGTTGGTCTCTTTCGACGCGCAACGGCAAGGGCTTCAAGTTGGAGGTCACAGCGCTTCGATTGGTGCCCGGAATCAACCTCCCCGTGCAGCGCCGCCGCGGTTCTGGTCGCCGGCGTTTAGCCGCCGGTGGGTTAGCCCTAATCCCCCCCTAATGACCCCCCTGGGTCACTGACCAGTGGGCCCAGTGGCTTAATTAAGCCACTGGATTAAATTAACCAGCCGCGTTAATTAGCCAGTGTCACTGACACCCCTGGCCCACATGTCAGCCCCCCCCCACCACACGCCAGCATGACGTCAGCCTGGCGCAATAAATCGATTAAATGAATTTCCAGAGTAATTTAAATTAAAGAAATTCCAGAAATTCCAGAAAATACCCCAAACTTTGGAAATTCATAGAAAATTCATATTAACTCCAAATTGGACAAATAATATATGAAAAATGATCAGGAGAAAATAAGCTATCCAAAAATGCAACTTTCAACTATGTTGGAGTTGATTTTAAAATGGGACCAGTAGCATATGTCATTTGAATTATTTGAAATTAATTCAAATTCAACTCAAATGATTTTGCAACTTGGGCCATGGATTTATGCTACATTTCAACCACACTTCAGAGGCATATCATACACATTTTCCAAAAGGTTCAAAATGATCAAACAATGTCAAATGTAACTTGGTTAAGTTTGAATTCAAATTGGAGTTTGAATTTGCAATTCAATTTGCAATATACTCCATTTAAATGGAATTGCTTCACCCATCAAAGCATATACATCAAGTTTCAACCTTCCATCATGTGATTGTGCATTGTATTTACTTTTCTACCTTGTATGTTGTTTGTCGAGTAGAGGTGGAACCGGAGCAGGAGGCTGCCCCCTTCGTTGAAGACCCAGAACCCGAACCTCGTCAGCAAGGCAAGGAAACCCCCATTGATCATGTCGATAAAATCCCACTTCCCTCTCATGTCTCGCTTATGCATTGTTTAGGATGATCACCATGATAACGTTTCTATCGCATAGTTGAACCCATATCCTTTGCATGACCTATCATTTTGTCACAGTAGTAAGCAAACCAAAATCCTAGCAAATGTAGGAATTGGTTGATATCATGTGGCCCCTGCAAATGTTATCGCTTATTGCATGCTTAGTATGATACCATGATGATACTGTGATGTGAGTCGGGATGATAGTGATCATGTTGATGATGGTAGAAAAGTGTTGGTGAATCGACCCTAATACAAGGTGAACGATGAGAGGCTGTGTAGGAGTACACGATGGGTTGTCTCGTTGAACACCGCCCTAAGTCCGAGTTCTTGTGTGGTGATCCAAGATGAAGAGTACAACCACACATTGGGCTCACTGACCCCTCTCAACTTACTAACTCATCCCTTTCGATGTCCATATGTCGCAATAGTTCGGAGTTCTGGTAGGTCTGTGTCCTGGCTGCTAAGTGAGAGAACGGCTCACCCGAGACCGGCTTATGCACCACGCACACATCACTTGGGTCCACTTCGGTAAACCGGCCGGGTTCACGATAGTGGTAGCCAACCCAAGTAGGCGGCTTTCTCGGACTAGATCGGCTATGAGGTAACAGTTGTGGTGAGCATCCTCGCTGGCACCCCTTGAATGGTGTCGAGATCAAAGGCGGTAAATGATGATCATGTGTGTGTAGCGGTACACCCCTGCAGGGTTAACAAAACTATTCGAATAGTCGCGTCCGCGGTTATGGACTGCTTGGAAAGCTTAGCTTGATTATTAGATAACTTGAACTGGATACTTCTAAAATACACCAAGATAAGTGTGAGTGCTATGGCGTGCTTTCTCGTGGGGAAGTCGAGGAAGGCACCATAGTGGTGTAATTGGTTGGAGAAAGTAGTGGACTCGTGTACGCTTCTTACCTCAAGTCTGGTACTCGTAGTTTAGGACTAGCCAAGACAAAGCTGGCATTTCTGCAAGTGAAACCCCACCCCCTTTACCTTGATACATGTGCATGAGTAGTATAGCTCCTATGTAAGTCTTGCTGAGTACGACTTTGTACTCACGTTTGCTTAGTCTATGTTTTAGATGATACCACTGACCCGGAAGGTGGCTTCTTCATCGAGCTGGACGACTGAAGATCAACTAGTCTAGTCCCAGTCAGACGACTGGTTCCCTCGTGGAGGGCTTGTGTTTAAATAAGGCTTCTTAAGCCATTTATTAAACTTGTCTGTACTCAGACATAATTTGCTTCCGCTTGTGTTGTAATGTTGGATCATATGTTTGTGATCTCTGTGTGCACTCTATAAGAGTTATCAATAAAAATGTATACTTTGTAGAGAATTGCAATGATACCTGTTGTTCATACAAGGCATGTGTGCTGCGTGTATGTTTATAACATGCATGTCTTTGTATGGGTTTTCGAGACCTTAGTTGTGTTCTGGCTGGCGGTCTTTCATACACCAAGTGGCCCTTAGATGTGCGCAGCTTGGGGCATCGCGATGCGATTGCTCGAGACTCCGTCTCTTGCACACTTTGTGGTATGATCGAGCCCGCCCTAGACCCCGACTAAGTGATCGGGCTGGAGTAAGTCTATGTAAGAGTTATGAGATAGTCGTTAGTATGGTTGAGGCGACTTGTCTTTCAATATGGGAGTTCACCACCCATATCATTAGACTTGTGTGCGGACGATGAGGAACCATCTCAGTTGATCATCCGGCCTGGATGGGATGCCCCTCACGTATGATGCTTTCCGAGAACGTTCTGTGCTTGGCCTTGTCTGCTTAGACAAGTGGGTACGGTTCTCGGCTCTCCATATGACTATGTCTTAGCTGTACTTGCATACGCTAACCCTGGGTCCCGACAGACTTGGTATCAGAGCAGGACTGACTGTAGGACTAGCAGCCTTGGCCGAAGTCGAGTCTAGCTTGCTATAGTTATATAGTTTATCTGGGTATATAAGGGAACAACGTAAGGCTTCTTTTTCTCCTTACCCTCATCGATCTGAGTTCTGGGTCACCCTTACCTTTTCTACGGGATGATAGGACTAGGCTCATCTATGTCTGAATAGAACATCTCGTTGTTTGCTTCCTTGTAGCCGTAGGAAAGTTGTGTCCGGTTTCCTAGCATTGTTGTAATGATGATTTCTTACATCGTATTATGTAAGTGATGTTTCTAAATTGCAAGAAAAGAAATTTCTTACAATTACAGCCGTTATGCTGTCCGAGTCATTCCAGGTTTCTTCAAAATCTGATGCAATTGCAAAATCCTTCCCTCCTTTTCGGTTGTCCTTTTAGAAGAACTTCTAGGTGGCATGCCCGACAGTTCCATAGAGTTTGATGTAGGTTTTCTTCTAGAAACCTATAGTGATTCAATTGCAGCTCTTGCTCCCACTTTAGATGTCTTCTAGCTAGAAGAACCACACTAACCATCGTGTTGGGGTACTTTGCTACTCTGACATATCTGTTGTAGCCCCTAGTAAACCTTGGTCATCCTCTAGGAAGCTATCCAGAGATCCAAACCCTTAAACCTAGCCACCCGACAGATGTGTAGAGTTTATAGTGGATCTTGTGCCAGGAACCGCACCAATTTCCAGACGCCCATACAAAATGGCCCCACATGAGTTAGCTGAGCTAAAAATCCAACTTGATGTTTCGTTGGCAAAAGGCTTCATCCGCCCTAGCTCATCGCCATGGGGTTGCCCCGTTCTGTTCGTAAAGAAGAAAGATGGAACAGAAAGGATGTGCGTAGACTATCGCCCGCTAAATTTAGCGACGATAAAGAACAAATACCCACTGGCCAGGATCAATGATCTTTATGATCAACTTGCAGGATCCTCTGTCTTCTCCAAGATGGATTTGAGATTAGGTTATCATCAAATCAAAATCCGAAACGAGGACATTCCCAAAACGGCTTTTACTACTCGTTATGGTCTTTACGAGTACACCGTCATGTCCTTTGGTTTAACCAATGCCCCCGCCACATTCTCGCGCTTGATGAATTCGATCTTCATGGAGTACCTAGATAAATTTGTTGTAGTTTATCTTGATGACATTCTCATCTACTCGAAGAACGAAGAAGAGCACGCAGAACATCTTAGGTTGGTATTGATGAAACTTAGAGAGCATCTCCTGTATGCTAAATTCTCCAAGTGTGAATTTTGGCTACCAGAAGTGACCTACTTAGGCCACGTGATTTCTGCAAAAGGCATTGTTGTGAATCCCGAGAGAGTTCAGGTCGTCCTTGACTGGACTCCACCTGAATCGGTTAAGCAAGTTAGGAGTTTTCTTGGCCTAGCCAGCTATTGCCGTCGCTTCGTCGAGAACTTTTCTAAAGTTGCAAAGCCTCTAACTGAACTCCTCAAGAAAGATAAGAAATTCTTATGGACTCCCAAGTGCGAGGAAAGCTTTCAAGAGCTAAAAAGAAGATTGACTTCTGCACCTGTACTTGCACCTCCAGACACCAAAAAGGATTTCGAGATCTATTGTGACGCATCACGGCAAGGGTTAGGATGCATACTTCAGCAAGATCGACATGTGGTAGCTTATGCTTCACGCCAGTTGCGGCCACATGAAGAGAACTATCCTACCCATGACCTTGAACTCGCTGCCGTAGTTCATGCCCTAACAACTTGGCGACATTACCTCCTTGGTAACCGTTGCGAGATCTATTCCGACCACAAAAGCCTCAAATACATTTTCACCCAGCCAGATCTTAACCTCAGGCAAAGACGCTGGATTGAGTTGATAAAATATTACGACGTAGGAATTTCTTACACCCCAGGCAAAGCCAATGTCATGGCTGATGCACTAAGTCGTAAGTCGTATTGTAACAACCTCATGTTACAACAGTATCAACCCCTCCTTCATGAGGACTTTCGCAAGCTCAATCTTGAGATTGTTCCTCATGGCTATCTTTCTACCTTGGTGGCGAAACCAACTCTTGAGGATCAAATCATAGTTTCCCAAAGGCGTGCACGAGGTGTTCGCCGGATCAAGGAGAACATTGCTAGCGGAGTTGCTAAATGTTTCTCCACAGATAGCAAGGGAACGGTATTCTTTGGAAATCGTTTGGTAGTACCTAAGAATAGGGAACTAAGGCAACTCATCCTCAAGGAAGCCCATGACACACCCCTCTTGATTCATCCCGGTAGCACAAAAATGTACCGAGGTCTACGCCAGAGATTTTGGTGGACTAGGATGAAGAGAGACATTGCTCGATTTGTGGCCGAATGTGATGTTTGTCGTCGCATTAAGGCAGAACATCAAAGACCTGCTGGTACACTTCAACCTTTGTCTATTCCTGAGTGGAAATGGGACAAAGTTGGCATGGACTTCATCACCGGCTTTCCAAGAACCCAGAAAGGAAACAATGCCATCTTCGTTGTCATAGGTAGGCTTTCCAAAGTTGCTGACTTCCTTCCGGTTCGCGAGTCTATAACTGCTAGCCAGTTAGCGGACTTGTACATCTCTAGAATTGTATCCCTTCACGGTGTTCCTTTGGAAATCAATTATGATCGCGGTAGCCTTTTCACCTCTAGATTTTGGGGAAGCTTTCAGAATTCTATGGGAACTCATCTCTCCTTTAGTATGGCTTTCCATCCTCAGTCTAGCGGTCAAGTCGAAAGGGTTAACCAAATTCTCGAAGACATGCTCAGAGCTTGTGTTATCTCATTCAGAAAGAATTGGGAGAAGTCTCTGCCATTCGCCGAATTTGCTTATAACAATAGTTTTCAATCTAGTCTGAACATGGCTCCTTTTGAACTCCTTTATGGACGACGATGTCGAACACCACTAAACTGGTCAGAAACCGGTGAAAGACAATTCTTTGGACCGGACATGATCAAGGAAGCAGAAGAGCAAGTTCGCATTGTTCGTGATCAATTGAAAGCTACTATGATCGTCATCATAGGCAAGAGAGCTACAATCTGGATGAGAAGGCTTACCTTCGGGTTACTCCTCTGAAGGGAACCCAACGTTTTGGTATCAAAGGCAAGTTGGCCCCACGTTACATCGGACCTTTCCGCATTATTGCTAAACGTGGAGAAGTTGCCTACCAACTTGAACTACCCCCGCACCTTTTCCGAGTACATGATGTATTCCATGTGTCCCAACTCAGGCGTTGCTTCAAGGACCCTATCCGCGAAGTCGACCATGAAACGCTTGATCTCCAAGATGACCTTTCTTATCGAGAATACCCCGTTCGTATTCTTGATTCCGCAGAGCGTGTCACTCGTCGTCAGAAGATTAGGTTTCTGAAAGTGCAATGGTCACACCACTCTGAGAGAGAAGCTACGTGGGAAAGAGAAGACCGTCTCAGTGCCGAGTACCCCACCTTCCTCCCGCAGACTTCTGAATCTCGGGACGAGACTCTGTTGAGTGGGGGCGAGTTGTCAGAACCCTCTGTTAGGTAATGTGCTAGGGTTAGCCAGTACTCTTGCATCATGTCAAAATTTCAAAAGAAATCCTTGAAATCAAAATTCAAAAGCAAATGGGAGAAGGAACCCCCCCAGATGAGTTAATTCAAAAGGCCAGATAAAAATCTTCTCCAAAAATTCATGTTAGATTTTTGAAAAATCTTATAAATGAGTGTGATCACATATCAAGTGATGTGGGACCCACCCCATGCTCATAGATTTTTCAAATTTTCAAACAGTGCCTTGGATTTAATCAAAAACCCCTATTTGAGTTAAGATTCAAATTATTTGAATTTTAAAAATGTTGAAACTTTATAAGTGGCTAGTCTATATTATTATGAAGCCATATAAAAATTTTCAGCATTTAATAAAATGCCTAGCTAATTATGTTAGCACAGCAAAACAAATAGCAGAAAGAAAAACAGAGAGGAAAATAGAAAAGGGAAAGGAGCCCACTTACCTGGGCCACCCCGGCCCAACTTACCGTTTCGGCAGCCTAGCCCGCGAACTCGCCTGTCGTCTTCCTCCCCGCGCGCCAAAGCAGCTCGCTGGAGCGTCCGAGCACGCCGTGGACGCCACCTCGACGCCCAGGGGCTTCCAGGCCGCCCCAGAACTCCAAAGAGTGCCCAGGAGACGTCCGCATCGCCCCCTCTCACTTCCCCCCCCCCCCATCGCCGCCTCCTCTCAAGCTCTCTGTGCGTTCCCCCCCCCCTTCTTCCCCGAGAGCAGCCGCCGCTCATCGTCGTGAGAAGCCGCGGCCAACGTCGACAAGAAGGCCAGCAACCGTGTCCCCCGTGCGCAGCGTCGTCGTCTTCGTCGATCTTCAGAAGAAGGCGAGCCCGGAGCCCTCCTAGTCACCGGAATCGAGCTCGAGCCGCCGCCGGACCCGCAAGAACTCTCCGTCGAATTCGTCATCATCACGCCGCCGTTTGCCTCACTGCCTGCTCTGCCGAGTTCCTGGTGAGCGCGGGATCAAAACCCCTATATTATTCCCCTCGATTGCTTCCTCTAGCCGTGGCCGCCATGAAGGCCGAAGCTCCTCGCCGCCGGGAACCATGGCGATGACCACCTGCTACGCAGTCGAGCTCGCCGTGTTGTCCATCGCGTTCCCCGTGCTCCACTGCTTCAAACCAGCCTAGCCCCGCCTCAATTCGCGCCTTGTAGCGAATTCCCGATCACAGTCGTAGCTCCGTCGCCGCGAAACTCGACGCCGGCGAGCGTACAGGGCACCCCAGCACTTGGAGTTGGTCTCTTTCGACGCGCAACGGCAAGGGCTTCAAGTTGGAGGTCACAGCGCTTCGATTGGTGCCCGGAATCAACCTCCCCGTGCAGCGCCGCCGCGGTTCTGGTCGCTGGCGTTTAGCCGCCGGTGGGTTAGCCCTAATCCCCCCCTAATTACCCCCCTGGGTCACTGACCAGTGGGCCCAGTGGCTTAATTAAGCCACTGGATTAAATTAACCAGCCGGGTTAATTAGCCAGTGTCACTGACACCCCTGGCCCACATGTCAGCCCCCCCCCACACGCCAGCATGACGTCAGCCTGGCGCAATAAATCGATTAAATGAATTTCCAGAGTAATTTGAATTAAAGAAATTCCAGAAATTCCAGAAAATACCCCAAACTTTGGAAATTCATAGAAAATTCATATTAACTCCAAATTGGACAAATAATATATGAAAAATGATCAAGAGAAAATAAGCTATCCAAAAATACAACTTTCAACTATGTTGGAGTTGATTTTAAAATGGGACCAGTAGCATATGTCATTTGGTTTATTTGAAATTAATTCAAATTCAACTCAAATGATTTTGCAACTTGGACCATGGATTTATGCTACATTTCAACCACACTTCAGAGGCATATCATACACATTTTCCAAAAGGTTCAAAATGATCAAACAATGTCACATGTAACTTGGTTAAGTTTGAATTCAAATTGGAGTTTGAATTTTCAATTCAATTTGCAATATACTCCATTTAAATGGAATTGCTTCACACATCAAAGCATATACATCAAGTTTCAACCTTCCATCATGTGATTGTGCATTGTATTTACTTTGCTACCTTGTTTGTTGTTTGTTGAGTAGAGGTGGAACCGGAGCAGGAGGCTTCCCCCTTTGTTGAAGACCCAGAACCCGAACCTCGTCAGCAAGGCAAGCAAACCCCCATTGATCATGTCGATAAAATCCCACTTCCCTCTCATGTCTCGCTTATGCATTGTTTAGGATGATCACCATGATTCGTTTCTACCGCATAGATGAACCCATTCCTTTGCATGACCTATCCTTTTGTCACAATAGTAAGCAAACCACAATCCTAGCAAATGTAGGAATTGGTTGATATCATGTGGCCCCTGCAAATGTTATCGCTTATTGCATGCTTAGTATGATACCATGATGATACTGTGATGTGAGTCGGGATGATAGTGATCATGTTGATGATGGTAGAAAAGTGTTGGTAAATCGACCCTAATACAAGGTGAACGATGAGAGGCTGTGTAGGAGTACACGGTGGGTTGTCTCGTTGAACACCGCCCTAAGTCCGAGTTCTTGTGTGGTGATCCAAGATGAAGAGTACAACCACACATTGGGCTCACTGACCCCTCTCAACTTACTAACTCATCCCTTTCGATGTCCAGATGTCGCAATAGTTCGGAGTTCTGGTAGGTCTGTGGCCTGGCTGCTAAGTGAGAGAACGGCTCACCCGAGACCGGCTTATGCACCACGCACACATCACTTGGGTCCACTTCGGTAAACCGGCCGGGTTCACGAAAGTGGTAGCCAACCCAAGTAGGCGGCTTTCTCGGACTAGATCGGCTATGAGGTAACAGTTGTGGTGAGCATCCTCGTTGGCACCCCTTAAATGGTGTCGAGATCAAAGGCGGTAAATGATGATCATGTGTGTGTAGCGGTACACTCCTGCAGGGTTAACAAAACTATTCGAATAGCCGCGTCCGCGGTTATGGACTGCTTGGAAAGCTTAGCTTGATTATTAGATAACTTGAACTGGATAGTTCTAAAATACACCAAGATAAGTGTGAGTGCTATGGCGTGCTTTCTCGTGGGGAAGTCGAGGAAGGCACCATAGTGGTGTAATTGGTTGGAGAAAGTAGTGGACTCGTGTACGCTTCTTACCTCAAGTCTGGTACTCGTAGTTTAGGACTAGCCAAGTCAAAGCTGGCATTTCTGCAAGTGAAACCCCACCCCCTTTACCTTTATACATGTGCATGAGTAGTATAGCTCCTATGTAAGTCTTGCTGAGTATGACTTTGTACTCACGTTTGCTTAGTCTATGTTTTAGATGATACCATTGATTCGGAAGGTGGCTTCTTCATCGAGCTGGACGACTGAAGATCAACTAGTCTAGTCCCAGTCAGACGACTGGTTCCCTCGTGGAGGGCTTGTGTTTAAATAAGGCTTCTTAAGCCATTTGTTAAACTTGTCTGTACTCAGACATAATTTTCTTCCGCTTGTGTTGTAATGTTGGATCACATGTTTGTGATCTCTGTGTGCACTCTATAAGAGTTATCAATAAAAATGTATACTTTGTAGAGAATTGCAATGATACCTGCTGTTCATACAAGGCATGTGTGCTGCGTGTATGTTTATAACATGCATGTCTTTGTATGGGTTTTCGAGATCTTAGTTGTGTTCTAGCTGGCGGTCTTTCATACACCAAGTGACCCTTAGATGTGTGCAGCTTGGGGCATCGCGATGCGATTTCTCGAGACTCCGTCTCTTGCACACTTTGTGGTATGATCGAGCCCACCCTAGACCCCGACTAAGTGATCGGGCTGGAGTAAGTCTATGTAAGAGTTATGAGATAGTCGTTAGTATGGTTGAGGCGACTTGTCTTTGAATATGGGAGTTCACCACCCATATCATTAGACTTGTGTGCGGACGATGAGGAACCATCTCAGTTGATCATCCGGCCTGGATGGGATGCCCCTCACGTATGATGCTTTCCGAGAACGTTCTGTGCTTGGCCTTGTCTGCTTAGACAAGTGGGTACGGTTCTCGGCTCTCCATATGACTATGTCTTAGCTGTACTTGCAAATGCTAACCCCGGGTCCCGACACACCACCAGCCCCTCCCCTACCAACAAGGCAAGTGACTGCAATCCAGCAACGGCGCAGGACACCAGATGCAACGGAGCAGTACCCAGAAGCCCACGGCAGGATTTACATGATACAAGAAGGGAGGCCTTCAAATAGGCAGTAGAAGCAGGTCACAAGACAAGTCTTCCTCGCAGCCTCCTCACACCCCGCCATCCCGGAGTACTTGCGCGGGTCCGAAACAGATATTACCTTCTCTCGAGAGGACCACCCGCCTGCCATCCCTCGACCAGGACATGTCGCACTAGTACTCGAGGCCAGAATAGGGAACTATGACATGTCACGAGTATTCATGGACGGCGGCAGCGGGATCAACATTATCTTTACAAGGACACTCGAAGAAATGCTAATCCAGAGCTCCGCGCTGAAATCCTTAAGCACAACCGTCCACGGGATTCTGCCAGGAAAAGCGGTCTACCCCCTGGGAAAGATAAGCCTGGAAGTGGCCTTTGGTGAAGTAGCCAACTTCCGCAAGGAGATCCTAGACTTCGAAGTGGTCGACTAGAAATCGCAGTACCACGCAATCCTCAGACGACCAGCCTTCGCCCGTTTCATGGCAGTACCTCATTACGCCTACCTTAAGCTAAAGATGCCAGGGCCTCACGGTGTCTTTACAATCAGCGGCAGCTTCGTCCGGTCTGACCGCTGCGACAAGGAATTCCACAAGATATCAGAGGCCTTTGGAGCCCACCAAGCCAGCGAGACCACGGGAACCGCAGAAGAAGCACTCCCGTAAATAAAGCCGCCACCCAAAGGACCCGAGCACCCGGAGAAGAAGCTATCCAGCACTTAAGGCCACCATGCCGCCGTTTCAATAAAAAGGGACGTCCTCATCAGACCCCCCCCCCCATTCTTACTAAATGTAAGAGACACCAGGAAGAATATTGAAAATGTTTTTCCAAAAATTGATCCATTGGCACTCGGGGGCTCGCCGCAGCAGCCACCCCCGAGGCGTTCTTCGCAATCATGACTTAAACAAAATTGGCACTCGGGGGCTCGCTGCAGCAGCCACCCCCCCCCCCCCCCCCCCCCCCGAGGCGTTCTCGCAATCACGACTTAAACAAAATTGTCACTCGGGGGCTCGCCGCAGCAGCCACCCCCCGAGGTGTTCTTCACAATCGCTACTTATACAAAATTGGCACTCGGGGGCTCGCCGCAGCAGCCACCCCCTGAGGCGTTCTTCGCAATCGCGACTTAAAAAAAATTGGCACTCGGGGGCTCACCGCAGCAGCTACCCCCCGAGGCGTTCTTCTCAATCGTGACTTAAACAAAATTGGCACTCGGGGGCTCGCCACAGCAGCCACCCCCCGAGGCGTTCTTCGCAATTGCGACTTAAACAAAATTGGCACTCGTGGGCTCGCCGCAGCAGCCACTCCTCGAGGCGTTCTTCGCAATCGCGACTTAAACAAAATTGGCACTCGGGGGCTTGCCGCAGCAGCCACCCCCCGAGGCGTTCTTCGCAATCACGACTTAAACAAAATTGGCACTCGAGGGCTCGCCACAGCAGCCACCCCCGAGGCATTCTTCACAAATCGCAACACACAAGGGCTCGCCATAGCAGCAAAACCATTTGTCCATAGTACACCAAGAAGAAACGTATACAAAGGAAGGAAGCATCTAACCACCAGGCTCCATCTTCGCCTTAATCAGGGCACCCAGATAACGATCGTTCTCCTCACAAACTCGCTCCACAACTCGGCGCGCAGGCTCATAAACCGCAGAGTAATGCTCATTCATCGGGCAATCCCTGCCGCCAGGAGGACCCGCCACCACGGAGCAATATCAGCTCCCGACCAATGACTATGGACCAAGCCCAAAGCAGCACGGGCTCCAGCATGAATCTGGTGATTCGTCACGCGACGCAGCTCTGCAGGATGAGAAAATACGCGGCAAAGCGACTCAAAGGACGACGGCACCACCTGCAGCGGATAAAACTCAGCATGGATCATACCCAGCACCTGCTGACAGTACCACAGAGCAGCCGGCACCCGCTCAGCTCGAAGACGAAGCACAAAAAATGCTCGAGCACGAGCCCCATCAGCCCAGAAAGGATTGCTCGCCTGCACTTCAGGATCTTCCAATCGAGACAGCTCCGACTGGACGGCCTTATCTTCATCTCAGGACCGCCCCGATAGCACTTCGAAAAACAGAATCAAAATCAAGACGACGACAGGAAAACTACTAAAGGTAGTCGAGCAACCGAACAACAGCAAAACTCACCTCGCAGGAGGTCAGACAACTTCACCACCCACGAAGCAAGACTATCCAGCACGGCCTCAGCATGCTCGCGTTTGGAACGATGAACTGCTACAGCTCCCTTCAAGCGAACAATCTCTCGCTCAGTGTCCCTCATCCTCAAGCACACGGACTCATACGCGCCCTCGCGGGCGTCCTCCTTCAAAGAACTCCAAGACCGAAGCACGCCCGGGGCGGCCTACCGCAAAATGAACAAAAAGAAAAGACAATCAAACACAACAGCAGGACGGCCAAACAGTTACTTCAATCCAGGTAGCACAGATCCATCACAACAAAGGAGGCATATTACAACAAGAAAGTTCCAAACGGCACGACAGGGCTACGACCCCCCTTTCCTACAGAAGAGGGATACTGACCATCCACAACCTCCTGCAGGAGACAAGCCTGAACAGTGGCTCGCACACTCTGCTCGTCAGTATAAGAAGGGACATTCTCAACCAACGAATCGTCAATAGCAACTCCGTGCCCCAGAAGAACAACAAAGGATGTGGAAAGACCACTCACCACGGTCTCTCCAAGTAGTTCTTCCAAGAGATTCCCGCCATTACCAAATGCAGCAACGCGGGCGTCCAGACCAGCAGGTACCTTCACGCCCTCCGGCATGAGATGCTGATGAGCAAGACCCACAAGAGTAGAAGCCCGGGCACAGACACCCTTGGCAACTTCAACAGCGGCCGACATGGCATCCACGCCCCCCCGGAGAACTCCAGATTCTGATGCAGCCACTTCAGTCACACTCGCATTCGTGGAGGCTGCACCAGGCAACAGAAATCACTACCAAAGGAGGAAGGACACAAAGCAACCAGCAACGAAACAAAGACTTACACACAAGCGAGTCCGCCAAGACCCGAAGACGCTCGCACTCGACCGCCTCCGCCTGCACAAGCGCATCCTCAGCCCGACGCAGGCGCACCAGCTCCTCGTGCTGATCGTGCAGCTCCTTCTCCTTGGAAGCCAAAGCAGCCTTAAGGGTGGAAGCCGTCCTTTCCGCCTTCTCCGCCTGCTTCTCGGAATTCTGAAAACGGTCTGAAAACACAAGACAACACTCAGAATCAAAGACCCAGCAGTTCAAGCACGGCAGCACAGGAAGAAATACTCACCACTGATGGCAGACAAAGCATCCTGGGCAGAAGCGTGGGCCTGCCGCCAACGCTCACCATCGACCACCAGACGCTCACAGTGTTGAAACACCGGCTACACGAAGAAATAGGATATCAAAGTCAGAGCCAAAGAAAGACTACAACCAACTGCAAGCATTTGCTTGCAGCCTCGGGGGCTACTCCCATCGGGAGCACTGGACCTGCTCCCAATGACGACACAAAGGAAAAAACAGAACCAAGGCAAGACTGCAAGCAACTGCAAGCACTTGCTTGCAGCCTCGGTGGCTACTCCCATCGGGAGCACTGTCGTGCCCCCAATAACAACAACTACACAAGCAAACATGAAGCAAACTTACCATCCGAACTATGCGGTCGAAGAAGCGGATTTTATCCTCGACACCAAGATCGCGGCGGCCCAAGTAAGGACGATTGGGAGCAGCAGGCTTGGCATCAGGAATAACAATACCAGACGCCACGGGAGGAGCAACAGTAGGAATCACACACGCAGCCGGGGAAGCAGGGGTCACCGACGATACGGGCCGATAAACAGCAGCCGAAGAATCCCTAGTATGCTTGGCGGTTGCTCCAGAGTCATTCGACTGCAGGTTGACAACAGCCGCACTGGAGGAGGAAGCACCCGGAGCAGTCGCAGCACTACAAAACAAAGTCATCATACAAAAGAACAGAGAAAAAACAGCCTCAGCAAAGACAAGCGTATGCTTACCCACCGCGCACAGAGCCAACACGCAACAACCTCGCAAACCCGGGCCTCTTGAATTCAGCAGCAGAAGGAGACGGCTCAGCTGGCGTTACAGACATCGAAACAGTACCACTAGACGCGTCAAGATCCTCGGCGCCCGAAGGCCGCGACCGCTTGACGCAAAAAGGCGCTGACTCTTCACTATCTCCGGTTCCCGGCAGATCAATCTCCGTGGACTCATCCGGACCTGCAAGCACGCCGACACCAGCACTCGGCGCAACATCTTCAGCAGCGGAAGCATCCGGCTCCTCGCAAATATCAGCATCCTCCGGCTGCGGAGGATTGTGCAGCACGGGAACATGATCCTACAAAAGCAAGAAACATCGTCAGCAAGCAGTCAACAACAAAGCATCTACAGTCACATGGGAAATTCAAAAACGCGAACCTGCGGCAGCGCATGATCAGAAGAATACGGAGTGACGAAACCCATCTCGGAAACGTTCGAGCACTTGACACGTACTGGATCCGGGCCAAGAGGCCATCGGCGTCAAGCTCTTGGCCGGAGCATCTCGTCGAGTCCCTGAGTCCCTCATATTGCCACATGGGACAGGCTCGCGACTGCAAGGGTTGCACGCGCCTCCCAATGAACACAAAGAGGAGCTGACCACCGGTCAAGTTATCCTTCACCAGGGCAATCTGCTCCAAGAATGGAGCCACTTTAGATGACTCTTTCGCAGACAAAGAATGGGACCATGAGGCCTGTCTGACTACCCGCGCTTCAGGATTAAAGGGAGCAAGACCAAATCATTGCCCATCAATGTGTTGGTCCTTCAGATAGAACCAACATTTTCGCCAAGCACTAACGGAGTCAAGCATCTCCAAATCAAAGTACGATTTGGAGTCCCTAATGGATATACCCACCTGCCCTACAGCGTACTCAGAGTTCGTCCTCTTTATACAAAAGAGGTGCTTCCAGAGCCCCCAATGGGGATAGATCCCCAAGAAAGCCTCACAAAAGGTAATAAACCAAGCAATGTGCAAAATCCCATTGGCAGTCAAATTGTGCAGCTGAAGACGATAGGTGTACAGCAAACCACGAACAAAAGGGTGGATTGGAAGGGCAAACCCACGAGGAAAGAACGCGTGAAAGCACACCCGCTCATCGGCCAGGGGAGCATGAACAGGTTCTTCCCTTCGAATCCGCATGGCATCTCCAGCCACCAGGCCATCGGCAATCAGCGGGCCAAGATCTGCGACCCCAAAAGTCGAGCGCTCCCACTTGCCAGACATCTTGGCCGATTTCGGAGCAGCACGGGAGCGCGTTGTCCTCAATCCCGCAGCAAGCAGCAATGGGAGGAAAGAGAAGGCTCACGAACAGGGGAATCTAGCAGCGAGGGGAGAAGGCAATGGCTGGGTAAAACCTAAAATTTACCCAGCCGCTCGGTATTTAACCACCGGCTAGGCGAGCAGGGGCACCGTTCGATCCCAGCTGCCAGTAAACGTGGCACGATCCCACGACAGGCGAAAAATATGGAAACCCCAAACAGCTTCAGAATTTCAACTTTTTAAATCTTTTTCCGATGAGCAAAAAAATTTACTCCCATTGGGAGCATCCCCATGAGAGTTTTTCGGGTGCTCCCTCACCCAGAAGTAAAAACGTGCTCGAGTGATTACTCGCACCCACGAGAGTTTCGGGTGCTCCCTCACCATGACTGTAAGGCCCGATATGCGGTACTGTTCCAGATCTAGATGTTTCCATCCAGATCCGGGGACGAAGCACATATCGTTCCCACCGCGACATATGACATAGGCATATGCCCCAGATTTCCAACATGATATCACAACATTACAGATACAAGGATACAACATCTCATACAATCGGCATACAACTGCCTCAAATACAATACAACAGCGGAAGGTACATGTCTGGGTACAGACTACAAGCAAATGCCTACTGGCAAAGAGAAAAACATCGACCCCATAACCACACGGGTCCAGGCCCTCCATCGGGATCTGCCTAACTAGTCGTCGTCGAGTCTCCACGTGAAACGTTGATCGCCATACCTGTTGTCGATCAAGAACCCTGAAAAGAGTTTGGGGGTAGTATCATGAGTACAGAAGTACTTAGCATCCAACTGTAGTGGTCAACTGACCCAGCAAGGACTTCATCACTCGTCATTCTAGGACAACTAGTAGTTTACGGTAAGGATGGGGTAAGTGGTGAGGTTGCTGCCGCACTAGAATTTATGAAGTGGCTAACGATCTAGAGAGTAAGATAAGAAGCCAAGCATTCAATGAGGAATCGCCTCCAACAAGTCTGCTATCCACCTACTACGCAAACATAACACCTATCCTATCCTTGTCCTCCTCTTCGCATCCCGAAAAAGAAGAAGCAGCCAAGGCACACACACGTTGATCAAGTTATATTAACGTTATCTCAGTGGTTGTTGTCTATGAACAAGGAGTAGGTCTTAAGTCGTCCATAACCGTTGACACGGCTTCTCGAAAAGATTTAACCCTGCAGGGGTGTACCAACTGCCCATTACAAGGCTCCGCACGCACGCCCATCTCTCTAAGTTGCTACCCATCACAGGCAATCATTTTATGATTTAGTTCCAAGAGATCTGAAACGACAGGTCCCTCTAACTAACAACGAACAAATCCGGGTGGCCCCCGGGGAGTCGACACCCAATCCAAAAGCTGGCCACGCTCTCAGATCGGACTCTTCCGTCTCAACAGGGTTTGGGTTACCGAGACGCCTCACGTGAGGCCTCGGGTCCTCGCCGTTCAAAGGTGGACCAACAGGGAAACCATGTCTCCGCTGGTCCGGGTTGTTTAAAAATTGCGAGGGGATCCACCAAGCACACACACGGGGTTTCAAATGGTAAATCAGCTCGGGCCACCAATAGAAATGTTTGAAGCTAGATAGGTAAGAAAATGGGACCCCATAAAATCCCACACGCGGTTAGGCACACTCAGTCTTAAAACAGATACCCAGAACTCGGATCCTAGGTGACTCGAATGGAACAAAGCGTCGGGGCGGGATAGCCTAGACCTTCCATCATTCGTCGAATATAGTCAACATTATAATAATCATATCATCAACAACAATATAATAATGTGATATCCCAAACCAAGGAGTAACAGGGTAACATCGTAGTATCCTAAGCATGCATACTAAGCAGGGGCTGAGCAACGAGCAATAGTAACATAGCAGTACAAGGTTTGCTGGGAGGGGACATGGCTGTATCGGTTTGAAAGAGGTTGTAAACATGTGGTAGGATCAAACATCAAACCTAACCTAGACTAGCATGCAAACCGCTGGTTGAAATAGAATGGATCATAAGTAATGTATAGTCCTTGCCTGTTGATAAGTCGGGTTCCGAAGGTGTAGTTGATCGCAAGCTTGCATCGTCTCCGAAGATACCCGCGGAAGCACACAGTCGGTAAACACTGGAAAGCAATCAACGAGCAAGCATCTATTACTACGAAGCAAACACGAGCAAGCATCAACAAGAAGCAACACGAGACATCGCACCTACCGTCGAGAGCGGTTACTAACAATTTAAGTGGAGTACTCGTCACACACGACGATACCGCACGTTTACGGTGGTTCAAGTTGTTTAGCTACGCAAGGTGAGCAAAAAGTTGTTAACATGGAAAAGCACAGAAGCATGGCATAGCACACAAACAGGACAAGAGGTGAAGCAAAAAACTAAACTATCTAATCTAGTCATTTTAAGTGGGGGTAAAACCTATCCATGGCAAACTATTGCGGACCCCACGATAAATATTGCATTTGGTACTGTTTTTCCCCTAAACATATTTTATTATTTTTATTAGCAAGAAAGAGCATCAAAAACACAATCTACATGCAATTCTAGTCAAGTTACATATAAGAAACATTTTAAACGGAGCAACGATTAAAAAGTTATTGCAATAATAGTTTATAGTGGCAGGCAGTTGTAATTAGCAGTTAAACAACAAGTTAACAAGG
Source organism: Bromus sterilis (assembly GCA_950022295.1). Taxonomy (NCBI): domain Eukaryota; kingdom Viridiplantae; phylum Streptophyta; class Magnoliopsida; order Poales; family Poaceae; genus Bromus; species Bromus sterilis. The sequence continues at coordinate 59,798,709 of OX465598.1, read as the reverse complement.
TCAAACATGGAAACAAGCAACATTTTATTAATCTACGTGCAAAACGGATCAACTTTCATCTAGAAATCGTCTCCATCGGAGCTACCGGTGAAAAGATATGCGCGTCACAAAAAATATAATACAATCTGCCTAAATTAAACTAGAAAAGAAAAAAACAGATAGAAAAAAAAGGAGGCCTCACCCAAGTGGGCCGAGGCCCATGGAGGCAGAGGAGGCGCTGGGGTCTGGCCGAGCTGGGCTGCGGATCTGGAGGTCGACTCCTGCTGGGCCGCGACGCTGGGAGGCAGCCCACCTGGCGGGGCGAGCGGCTCGGCTGGGCGTCCCCTTCCTCGTCCCGACCTGGACAGAGGAACTGACGGCGCGGCTGGCTACTGTTCCAGCGAGGCGGGGGCAGGACGCAGGCGAGGGTGGTCGAAATGGGGAGATGAAGGGGCGCGGCGGCCGGATCCGGTGACTAGGGCCGTCGCCGGTGAGGTCTCTGGGGTGGCACGGCTCGGACTCTCGAAGCTTCCGTCCATGGAGGCCTGTTCTGCTACGGGGGAAGAGGGAGGAGGAGGTGAGAGAGGAAGGAGGGAAGAAAAGGAGGAGAGTGCGCGGAGGGGACGACCTGCGGGGTGCCGGCGGCGGCTGGGGCTCGCTGGCCGGAGGTGCCGCGCGGCGACGGGTGCAGGCGCTCGGGAGACGGGGACGAGGTGCTCGGGGAGAACTCTCCACAGGGCTGGGAGGCATCCGGTCTGGTGATGTGGCAGCGTTCTAGCCGCCTGATCTGGATCCGATGGCTCAGATCGTGGCCGCCAGATCTGAAGTGGGGATAGGTTGGAACTGGGAGGTGGCGGCGCTGGGTTGGGGACGCACGGAAATTGAGGTGGCTTGCTAGGTTTTGTCCATTTTTGGTAGGCAGCACCTACTATATATAGTAGGTGGGTGTTTGGGGTTGTTTTGGGCCACAAAATGGCCCGTTTCGGGTCCGGTTTTTCGGGTGGGCTAGAATCCGAAGATAAGCGAGGAATTCGGGGTCCACCTAAAGGCACGCGTGGCATTTTGTAAATACGCCCCTCGGACTTATACCAGCTACTATGCCTGGCACATCCGAACGCTCACCGACCCGACGAAGTCGGAATCGCACAAAATTCGAAACACATCATCGCCACACTACACTGTCGTCGTCTACAACGTTTAACGCCAAAATAGAACGTCGAACACCCCCCGATAAAATAACCCATTTAAATATAAATGGGGTTTTTCGCACCGATGGTGAAGGCCGGTCTTGTGCCGAAAATTACGACGATGATCGGGTGACTTTCCCGGTGCCGCAATGAGGCCGAGTGTCAAGGTGGAAAGGGTCGGTATCCGTCCGGTACGAGATAAGAGGGGGGAAATAATCGCCGATCTATAAATCGGGGATGCAAACACCGCAAACAAATCAGACAATCAAACAATTCACACCGAAAACAAAAATTTTAATTTTTGTGAAAACTGGGCTGTTACAATACAACACCACCAACAAGTGATCTCGTCCCGAGATCCTGGACGATCCGGGGGAGAGGTGAAGGGGGAGAGAAAAGCGAGTCGACGATCTTCAACACCACCAACAAGGGACTCTGCTCCATGTCATCGTCGAACTTCTGTCGAGATAAATTTCCGCAGAGAGACGGCAACGTCGGAAAACGAAACCATCAGTGTCAAGAGGAAGAACGACAATGAAAGCTGGATCAAAGGATAGTGCATTTCGACGCAAGTCGTAAAAACACCGGAAAAAAGGAGGGAGGGCAAAGGACGACCCAGATGATATCCGAAACCGGAGAAGCTAAAGGTACTACAAGAATTCCCACCTGAGCTCGGAATCGAGACAATACGTTGCAAGCAAGGCATTGTAACGATTCTGAAACTCCACACTCTCGAGATCCTAGAAGTTTGAAGGGGGTAAGGCGAGAATTTAAAACACTTACGACACTTGTCCTAACCAGATCAAGGGTAAGAAGTAAAAAGATTCCTACTCTCCGATAACTAACTTAGTAACTACAAAATAGTTTTTGTCTAGACTCGAATTCGGCGAGAGAGGGGATCCTACAGTCGGTAAGGCTCTGATACCAAGTTGTAAGGCCCGATATGCGGTACTGTTCCAGATCTAGATGTTTCCATCCAGATCCGGGGACGAAGCACATATCGGTCCCACCGCGACATATGACATAGTCATATGCCCCGGATTTCCAACATGATATCACAACATTACAGATACAAGGATACAACATCTCATACAATCGGCATACAACTGCCTCAAATACAATACAACAGCGTAAGGTACATGTCTGGGTACAGACTACAAGCAAATGCCTACTGGCAAAGAGAAAAACATCGACCCCATAACCACACGGGTCCAGGCCCTCCGCCAGGATCCGCCTAACTAGTCGTCGTCGAGTCTGCACGTGAAACGTCGATCACCATACATGTTGTCGATCAAGAACCCTGAAAAGAGTTTGGGGGTAGTATCATGAGTACAGAAGTACTCAGCATCCAATTGTAGTGGTCAACTGACCCAGCAAGGACTTCATCACTCGTCATTCTAGGACAACTAGTAGTTTACGGTAAGGATGGGGTAAGTGGTGAGGTTGCTGCCGCACTAGAATTTATGAAGTGGCTAACGATCTAGAGAGTAAGATAAGAAGCCAAGCATTCGATGAGGAATCGCCTCCAACAAGTCTGCTATCCACCTACTACGCAAACATAACACCTATCCTATCCTTGTCCTCCTCTTCGCATCCCGACGAAGAAGAAGCAGTCAAGGCACACACACGTTGATCAAGTTATATTAAGGTTATCTCTGTTGTTGTTGTCTATGAACAAGGAGTAGGTCTTAAGTTGTCCATAACCGTGGACACGGCTTCTCGAATAGATTTAACCCTGCAGGGGTGTACCAATTGTCCATTACAAGGCTCCGCACGCACGCCCATCTCTCTCAGTTGCTACCCATCACAGGCAACCATTTTATGATTTAGTTCCAAGAGATCCGAAATGACAGGTCTCTCTAACTAACAACGAACAAATCCGGGTGGCCCCCGGGGAGTCGACACCCAATCCAAAAGCTGGCCACGCTCTCGGGTCGGACTCTTCCGTCTCAACAGGGTTTGGGTTACCGAGACGCCTCACGTGAGGCCTCGGGCCCTCGCCGGTCAAAGGTGGACCAACAGGGAAACCATGTCTCCGCTGGTCCGGGTTGTTTAAAAATTGCGAGGGGATCCACCAAGCACACACACGGGGTTTCAAATGGTCAATCAGCTCGGGCCACCACTAGAAATGTGTGAAGCTAGATAGGTAAGAAAAGGGGACCCCATAAAATCCCACACGCGGTTAGGCACGCTCAGTCTTAAAACCAATACCCGGAACTCGGATCCTAGGTGACTCGAATGGAACAAAGCGTCGGGGCAGGATAGCCTAGACCTTCCATCATTCATCGAATATAGTCAACATTATAATAATCATATCATCAACAGCAATATAATAATGTGATATCCCAAACCAAGGAGTAACAGGGTAACATCGTAGCATCCTAAGCATGCATACTAAGCAGGGGCTGAGCAACGAGCAATATTAACATAGAAGTACAAGGTTTGCTGGGAGGGGACATGGCTGTATCGGTTTGAAAGAGGTTGTAAACATGTGGTAGGATCAAACATCGAACCTAACCTAGACTAGCATGCAAACCGCTGGTTGAAATAGAATGGATCATAAGTAATGTATAGTCCTTGCCTGTTGATAAGTCGGGTTCCGAAGGTGTAGTTGATCGCAAGCTCGCATCGTCTCCGAAGGTACCCGCGGAAGCACACAGTCGGTAAACACTGGAAAGCAATCAACGAGCAAGCATCTATTACTACGAAGCAAACATGAGCAAGCATCAACAAGAAGCAACACGAGACATCGCACCTACCGTCGAGAGTGGTTACTAACAATTTAAGTGGAGTACTCGTCACACACGACGATACCGCACGTTTACGGTGGATCAAGTTGTTTAGATACACAAGGTGAGCAAAAAGTTGTTAACATGGCAAAGCACATAAGCATGGCATAGCACACCAACATGACAAGAGGTGAAGCAAAAAAGTAAACTATCTAATCTAGTCATTTTAAGTGGGGGTAAAACCTATCCATGGCAAACTATTGCGGACCCCACGATAAATATTGCATTTGGTACTGTTTTTCCCCTAAACATATTTTATTATTTTTATTAGCAAGCAAGAGCATCAAAAACACAATCTACATGCAATTCTACTCAAGTTACATATAAGAAACATTTTAAACACAGCAACGGTTAAAAAGTTATTGCAATAACAGTTTATAGTGGCAGGCAGTTGTAATTAGCAGTTAAACAACAAGTTAACAAGGTCAAACATGGAAACAAGCAACATTTTATTAATCTACACGCAAAACGGAGCAACTTTCATGTAGAAAGCGTCTCCATCGGAGCTACCGGTGAAAAGATATGCGCGTCACAAAAAATATAATACAATCTGCCTAAATTAAACTAGAAAAGAAAAAAAACAGATAGAAAAAAAAGGAGGCCTCACCCAAGTGGGCCGAGGCCCATGGAGGCAGAGGAGGCGCTGGGGTCTGGCCGAGATGGGCTGCGGATCTGGAGGCCGGCTCCTGCTGGGCCGCAGCGCTGGGAGGCGGCCCACCTGGCGGGGCGAGCGGCTCGGCTGGGCGTCCCCTTCCTCGTCCCGACCTGGACAGAGGAACTGGCGGCGCGGCTGGCTACTGTTCCAGCGAGGCGGAGGCAGGACACAGGCGAGGGTGGCCGGACCGAGGAGATGAAGGGGCGCGGCGGCCGGATCCTGTGACTAGGGCCGTCGCCGGTGAGGTCTCTGGGGTGGCACGGCTCGGACTCTCGAAGCTTCCGTCCATGGAGGCCTGTTCTTCTACGGGGGAAGAGGAAGGAGGAGGTGAGAGAGGAGGGAGGAGGGAAGGAAAGGAGGAGAGGGCGCGGAGGGGACGAACTGCGGGGTGCCGGCGGCGCCTGGGGCTCGCTGGCCGGAGGTGCCGCACGGCGACGGGTGCAGGCGCTCGGGAGACGGGGACGAGGTGCTCGGGGAGAACTCTCCACAGAGCTGGGAGGCATCCGGTCTGGTGACGTGGCAGCGTGCTAGCCGCCCGATCTGGATCCGATGGCTCAGATCTTGGCCGCCAGATCTGAAGTGGGGAGAGGTTGGAACTGGGAGGTGGCGGCGCTGGGTTGGGGACGCACGGAAATTGAGGTGGCTTGGTAGGGTTTGTCCATTTTTGGTAGGCAGCACCTACTATATATAGTAGGTGGGTGTTTGGGGTTGTTTTTGGCCACAAAATGGCCCGTTTCGGGTCCGGTTTTTCGGGTGGGCTAGAATCCGAAGATAAGCGAGGAATCCGGGGTCCACCTAAAGGCACGCGTGGCATTTTGTAAATACGCCCCTCGGACTTATACCAGCTACTATGCCTGGCACATCCGAACGCTCACCGACCCAACGAAGTCGGAATCGCACAAAATTCGAAACACATCATCGCCACACTGCATTGTCGTCGTCTACAACGTTTAACGCCAAAATAGAACGTCGAACACCCCCCAAAAATAACCCATTTAAATATAAATGGGGTTTTTCGCACCGATGGTGAAGGCCGGCCTTATGCCAAAAATTACGACGGTGATCGAGTGACTTTCCCGGTGTCGCAACGAGGCCGAGTGTCAAGGTGGCAAGGGTCGGTATCCGTCCGGAACGAGATAAGAGGGGGGAAATAATGGCCGATCTATAAATCGGGGATGCAAACACCGCAAACAAATCAGACAATCAAACAATTCACACCAAAAACAAAAATTTTAATTTTTGTGAAAACTGGGCTGTTACAATGACGCAAGATGAGCAGACCTGCACTCGCCAGCTCGAGCGGTCCTAGAGTATCGGGTGCTCCCTCACCCCGAGAGAAAAAGCAATATTCGAGTGATTACTCGCAAAACTATAAATACTCAAGCACTCGACGACCTCTCGAGAAAATATCCATCTACACCCAAGCATTCAGAAAAGCTCCACGAGTGACCGCTGAAACCGCCCAATTGATTGTTTATTCCAAGTGGGTGCATTATCTACTACCGCGCCTCAATAAAAATACTTATTCCTGGAACACGATACATTGTGCCCAGATGCCACGTAAGCTTAGCGTGTAGGTAAGACCTCACTGCGAAGATCGGCCGGGATGGGACTTGCCGAAGAGCGATTTCACTCCCAGCCTTTTCCATGCGCATGCATGATAGAAAAATCCGGGCGGACGCGCCTAGGCTATGAACTTTACTTAGCGTGTAAGACCTACAGCGGCATGACTTTTGTTAGACACCAGTGTTCCAAGCTCATGTCGAGGGACATGGGTTTGATTGGGCTACTGCGTCTTTTGCCACTAGCGCAATTCACCATGGCTCGACTAGTCGACACCTTGGGCCCTTTCAGCTTAGCATCCCTCGAAATAGGTTTTGTCATGGCCCCAGACTGCCAGCGACCCGTGGTTGAACCGTGCATACATCAAAACGACGCTAGAGTGGATTCGAGTCCCTGTGCGCCTCTTCGAGTCCCCCATGTACTCGGGGGCTACTAACGAGGTGGTGACCCCACGACTCCTATGGATGAGCCTACCCGGTATACCAGAAGACAGAAGGCCCACAAAGATGCCGCATGGGACCAGCCTTGGCCCGCTAGTGGCACCGACGTAGGAGACCACGAGTCATAAGGAAGGTGTAAACTTTCCGTATGGAAGAAGATCATGGTTAGGAAACCTCATCTGTAATCAGGACGGACTCTCCAAGACCTAGCCTAGTATATAAGGGCTAGGAGGGGAGACGTCGAGATCAAGCAATACACGATCTGTAACCTAGCCTTGCGTGCACCAGCCTCGGCTTCCCTGTAATCGCCATCTCCAATCAATAATATCGAGCAGGAACGTATCCTCCTGTTAGCCGATGATAACCCTCAACTGTAGGGGATCGAGATAGTCTTCGCGGGAAAGATAACCCAATTTATTGATTCGACACTTGGGGACACAAAGAATACGTACAGGCTTTGAAAATTGAGTTGTCAATTCAACTGCACCTGAAATAAACACTTGCTTGCACAAAGGTATTAGTAGCAATTGTGATATGGTGGTGATAGTGATGATGATAATAGTGGTGATAGTGATAGTTGAACAACAAAGGTAAAACAACAAAAGTAAACAACTAGTAACCAGCAGAAGGAAAACATTGTAGGCTAGGGAGATGGATGGTTGGGCGCTGCTTGGATGAGAACGAACATGTAACAGATTCTAACTTGGGCAAGGCTCACAGAAAACAAAGGATCATCTAGGCAAATATCAAACATCAGGCATGTATCCCAAGGTAGTTGTACGTGCTTGCAATAAGAACTTTGCACAACATCTTTTGTCCTACCCTCCCGCTACAAACGCGGACAAAAGGAACTTAGGGAGATTAAGGTACTCCTGTCAAAGAGCACCGGAACAAAGCATTAACAATTCATGGATACACGAAATCCTCAAATTATAGTCCATCCCCTTTGGTGTCCCAAGCTGTCACCATTGGGATCCCGGTTCCAGACTATAATAGGTGCATACAACTCATAGATAGGATCAAGAACACCACAAACTCAAGAAACAAAAGGGTGATCGTATCTGAAATCATGGCACTCGGGCCCAAAGTGACAAGCATTAAGAGCAACAAGTTGTAACAGAGATGATAAACACCAAGTAGATGATAGGCAACATGCCCCCAACAATCTGATTGAACTATTACATGATCTAACTCATCCAATCCCTACCATCCCCTTTGTCTACAGCAAGGAATTACTCACACATGAGAGGAGAAGTCATGTAGGGGTGATGGAGAGGCGATGATGATGACGATGGCGATGATTTCCCCCTCACCGGAGGCCAATTCAGCCTCCAGATTAGCTCTCCGAGGAAGAACAGAGGGTTGCGGCGGCTTCGCGACGTAGATGGGAAAAGCGACTCCTGTTTCAGGGTTTCCTCGTCGGGAGAATAAATAGGGGCCAAGGTAGGTCACCAGGGGGTGTCGGACCCATCCAGGAGGGCAGGTGGTGCGGCCAGGGGCTGGGCTGCGCCAGGCACCCTCCTGGCTGCCCCCTGGCTGCCCTGTGGCCCCCCTTTGGGTCTTCGGAAGCTTCCGGAACGCTTTTTTTTATATATTTTTTTGGGATTTTTCCAGCGTACCTAAATATCCAGAAACCTACACAAAAGAAAACAACACTGGTAGCTCTGCTGAAAACAGCGTCAGTCTGGGTTAGTTTCGTTCAAATCATGCAAGAATGAAGTCAAAACAATAGCAAAAGTGTTTGGAAAAGTAGATACGTTTGAGACATATCAGCCGACGAGCTCATCGTCCAACCTGTGCTTCTCATGACTAACCCAGAGTCCCTGACCATGGGATTTGCCGGGGTACATCCCCGTCACCTGGGGCCACTCCCGGCTCCCCCTTTTGGCCTATATATTACTCTTTATCCGAAAGCCCTAAAAAAGGGAGAGTTTTCGCGAGTTCCGCCGCCGCTCCATGGCGGAAACCTACAAAGAAGAAAAGCCATCTCCGGCGAACAGATTCCGCCGGGGAGAACACTTCCCGAAACGGGAGATCGTCGCCATCGTCATCATCATCGTCACGGGCATCATCGAGATCGTCATCAACATCATCCCCAACATCAGCACCATCTCCACCACCATCCAATCTCACCTCACAAGTTCAACTTGTGTTGTAATCTGTACTATCTATCCTCTCTACTCTACCCGTGTTGATTACCGCCGTGTGATGAATGCTATTGAGTTTTGTTGGAGAAATATCATTGTGTCCAGATTGTTTATCATCTATTTATCCCCACTGATCATGATCTCTTTTATGTCTTGTGAGTAGTTACTTTAGTTCTTGAGGACATGGGAGAAGTCTACTGTTATTAGTCATATGATGTTGAAGTAATATGTGTTGTTTGATATTTAAGTTGTGTTGTTATTTTCCTAGTGGTGTTGTGTGAGTCGAACACTCAACACTTCGCCTTATTAAGGACCTAAGGGAATGTATTGTGTATACAGAATGCTTACGGTGGGTTGCCGGAGTGACAGAAACCTAAACCCCAGTTCGCACGCTTTTGCACAAGGGAACAATGGATCATCGATCGTATTGCTATGGTTAGGCTTTTGCCTTAATTACTATCTTGTATTTGCGGATGCTTGCAAGGTGTTTAATCATAAGAGTGCACTTATCTTAGTCTAGAGGGTGCACTAGCATAGATCCACCCACTCAACACTTATCAACGCAGCACATAGTGCCGACACGGAATATGGCGAAAGCACGTGACTATTTCTCCCGTGTGTCCTCAAGAACGCTTTAGCCTTTATAAGCTCAGTTGTTAGGCCTCTCCTTTGCTCGAAAGGATTGGGCCACTTATTACTCCTCAATGTCTTTTACTTTGCTCGCTTTTACCTTTTTGTTGCTTATATCGAAAACCCCTAAAAAGTTATTTTTCAGTTCCTGCAGCTATTTCTTTACTGAAGTCACTTACCAATACCTTCTGCTCCTCGTTGGGTTCGACACTCTTATTTATAGAAAATGCTACAAACGATCCCCTAAAGTTAGGGGTCATCAGTTGTCCAGAGACTCCCGCCAAGAGACGCTTAAGCACTCGGGGGATCGAGTGCGGACTCCCGCCGAGAGACACTTTTCGCTTACGCGATGATACCACTTAAGCACTCGGGGGGCTCGAGCGCGGACTCCCCCCGAGAGACGCTTTTCTCATACGTGACCATACCACTTAAGCACTCGGGGGCTCGAGCGCGGACCCCCTGATACGTCCCAAACGTATCTATAATTTATGCTTGCTCCATGCATGTTTTGTGTGACTTTGCCATGTTTTGCTTGAACTTTCATACACTTTTGAGCATATTTGGACTAATCTATTAACCCAGTGCACCCAGCTGCCAGTTGCTGTTTTCTGCTGTTTTTGTATTTCAGGTTTTCCGGCCATTAAAAGTGCTCCAAAAAATCCGGAAAAATCAGATAAAAAATCAGCGTCACGGAAGCTTCCGGAAACACCAAAGGAGCGGAGGAGGGCCACCTCCAGGAGGCCAGGAGGGCCCCTGGCGCGGCCCAACCCTAGGCCGCGCCAGGAGGCCTCCTGGCTGCCTGGTGGGTCCCCTCGACACCCCCCTTCGCCTATATTTACCCCTCGGGGTGGAAACCCCTAGGACGGACTCCTCTTTCGCGATCTCGCCTCTGTACCGCCGCCACCGCCATTTAAAGATCAGGGCTGCCTGGAGAAGCTGCTCCGGCACCCTGCCGGGAGAATCTACCCCCTCTGTGAGACCATCCATATCCATGGACGCCTCCCGTACGTACCGTGAGTAGTTTCCCTTGGACCATGGGTCCGTGACCAGCAGCTATGTGATCTATCTCTCCCTTGTTTGTGCCTCCACTTTCGAGACCTCGTGAGCTGCCTCACATGATCGAGGCACCTTTGTAATCTTCTGCTGTTTCTATGCTGAGTTTGTTGAGATCTGATGGATTATGAGACTATGTTCAGATTGTGATGAGTAATATATTTGGTTCTTCTCTTTTATAATTTGTTCTTGAGTAAATTCTTGCATGTTCTTCGTTGCCGTATTTTACTTTGGCCAAGTGATTTATTGCAATCCAAGAGGGAGCGTTATGCTTGATTGTGGGTTCAACCCCTTGATGTCTAGCTTGAGTGACAGAAACATGAGACTAGGGGATGTGTTGTTGCCACTAGGGATAAAACAACGGTGCTTGTATCCGCGGATGCAAGGATTGTTTACTTTACGCAAAGTTCCTTCAATGCAGTTGTCTGTTGCTTTGAGTTTACACTTTGGGTGGGATTCGCAACTTAATACCAGCGAGATGTTCTGGATTGATATCTCAAGGTGGATGATTCGTAGTAGATGCAGATGGATTTTGGTCTACTTACCTTGGCGTACTGCCCATTGCTTTTGAGCCCTTCCTTTCTTTGCAGCATAGTTAGCATTGTGGTGCCTTCATAATCCTGTCAATTGCCCAACTGTGATTTGTTTACCTCGCTAGCACTTTTATCGTATTTTGGGAGAGAGACATCACTAGTGAAAATCACGTGACCTTGGTCCATCTTCATGTCATTGTTTACACCCTCAATTTACTTCCAGTATTTACTTTCAGTTGCCACTAATATTATCTCTTGCGTTGATCCTTTGTAAACGGCAAGGCCGGAGGAATTGACAACTCCTATGTACTCGTTGGGAGCAAAGTTATTTGTATTTGTGTGCAGGTCCAGGTGAAGTTAGCAACCTCGTCGCCATTGTTCACTTTACCACCTTCTTGTATCCTTCGGAGTCCTACGGGAGACAAACCTTGGTATCTTTGCCAAGGGAAAACTTGCCGCTGCACTATATCTCACCCTGCACTTGGGGTAATCAACGAGGGCTTGAAGAGTATTAACACTCTCTTGCCATCACTCCCCCCCCGAGAGACACTTTTCGCTTAAGCGAACATACCACTTAAGAACTCTGGGGCTCGAGCGCGTACTCCCCCCGAGAGGCGCTTTTCGCTTACGCGACAATATCACTTAAGCACTCGGGGGCTCGAGCGCGGACTCCCCCCGAGAGACGCTTTTCGCTTACGCGACGATACCACTTAAGCACTCATAGGCTCGAACGCAGACTCCCCTCGAGAGACGCTTTTCGCTTACGCGACAATACCACTTAAGCACTCAGGGGCTCGAGCGCTAACTCCCCCAAGAAACGTTTTCGCTTACACGATGATAGTACCTATTGACTCGAAGGATGCGAAGCAACCCCCGCCTCAAGGCGTTTCACGATACTACTGCTCTATCGAACCCCAATGCTTCTTCATCATAATGACAGAAATCGTTTTCTACACTTGGAGATCCAAACTTCGGCTCATGAAGAAACTCCAAGCCGAAGACAAAACAACTACAAGATAGAATAAATTTCTAGGTCTTCACCTAAAGACTCGGGGGCTACTCCCATCGGGACCGCTGCCGCGCAACCGATAAATTTAAGAATGGCAGAACAAATGCAAGATGGAAAAGCGTGGAAGGATATTTCAAGCCTATGTCCGACTCTACAAATCGAACACATCCTTGGGGGCTACTCCCATCGGGACCGCTGCCGCGCACCCGATATTATTGTGGGTTACGCATCAAGGACAAGCACTCGAAGATGGATTCACTGCAAGGTCAAGAACTTGAAGACAATTTCATTGTAAGGTCAAACACTCCAAGATAGTTTCATTACAAGGTCAAGCAACCAAAGGCAGTTCCCATTACATATCAGATAGACACAAGGTCCAATACCCAAAAGGAAAAATTCTCCGCTATACATTAAAGATTACAAGTCAACACACTCGAGCAGCTACCAAAGGACCACAAGACCAATCATCGCAAGGAATTATGACTTCTACATGTGTGCTCATGCTGCGATAATTGACTCTTTGGTCCACATCTTGACGAGCATCGTCACAGACAAAGTAAGACTAAGTCTGCAAGGAGCAGCTCACCGTCTTCCTGAGCCTGGTGACCTTGCCTATCGGCACACTTGCTTGCTTGGCTGCTAGACGTCTGAGTCCTCCTTAGAACTAGAAGAGCAAGCACCACCAGTTGAGGAGTCAGCAGAAGATGAAGACACAGGAGAAGAAGCCGAAGTACTCCTTGACCCGCCAGAACCACCACTTCTTGAATCCACCAGTACGGATCTAGACGATTGTCACCGACATCAAAAGCACGAACAGTGAGAGTATCTTCACCATCAAACCGACAGCAAAGACTGTCTCCAGCACGCAAATTCAGCCGGCGAGAAAATGACCTCCAACCAGGCCCCAAGAAAATTAGGAAAGAGCTATCAACCTCAAGCTCTATCCACAGAGGAGATCGAGAACACCCTTGAAGCCGGAGCCAAAGACCCCTCATATTAAGCTCCAAAATAGCAGAAGCAAAAGAAGAGGGAAGAAGGAATCTGGTAGCAGTGGGCTGAGAACATGCAGCAGAAAGTCATAGCGCCAAACACACTCCTCCGTAGAGGAAGAGGAAGGCGCCACCGCAGCCTCACCACGTCCACGACGAGAAGAGCGAGGCGTGCGGACATCACGACCACGCCGGCCTCGACCTCAGCTGGTCATGCCATGAGAAGAACCATCCAAAGGAGCACTACGCTTTGGTGCCATGTCAAGAGAAAATAGGGAGAATAAAGATGAGAGAAGAGCAAGTACCGAGCCAAAGCAAATAACGGGTATTTATAGTTCAGGACAAGGGAAAGCAAGGAAAATGCACAGAAATCCAAACGACGCCATCATTAAATCAGGACCGAAACGCGTGACGGTATGGAGTCCAAGACAAGGTGCCTCTTCACAGCAAGCAAATATTTAAAGGAGACATCAATTCCCGCGCGCTTCCCATGCACGCATCGCAAACCCAAAGGGCTGCAGCAACACAGAACGCCATTATGACCACACAGAGGATGTGAAAGTTCACAAGCCAACCCCCGTCATCAAGCACGTCACCAGGAGCATCATCACAACACCTAAAATCGCGGTAGTTCAGACAAGATTGGTTCAAGACAAGTCACTGCAAAATTAGAACGGTGGAAAGATTCTCTAGCTCTCTTCTCCAAACTATTGACCATGTTTCAAAATTTTACTCCCATCGGGAGCGCCCTGTCTTTGCAAAAAACAGAGAAAGGATCAAGCTTCAAGGATGCGAGTGGCTACTCCCCTCCATCAAGAACAAATGCATCAATAGAGTTCGGGTGCTCCCACACCCAGCAGACCACGACACACTCAAGTGATCACTCGCACCAGCAAGGACTAATGCATCTATAGAGTTTGGGTGCTCCCTCACCTAGAAGATGATGAAGTGCTCGTGTGACTACTCGCACTAGAAGGCATGACCTGATCGACATACAAGAGAACAATCTAACCAAGCACTCGAGTGCCATATGGGTGCATACACGATCAACCCACTCGACGACCATCCGAGTGGGTGCAGCTCTTATCAACTCCTCGCATGAGTTCGTAAATACTCCATGAGTGACTACTATTAGTCCACTTGATTTGTTTTTCCAACTGGGTGCACTTCTAATTAGGCTCTGTGCCTCTGTAGAAAATGATGCCTGGGTGGCGACACACTGCACCCCAGATGTCGTTCAAGCTTAGCGCGTAGGTAAGACCACGCTACACAGTCGCCCGGGCCGACACTTGCCACAACTGCAACTTCACTCCCGATGTTTTCCATGCGCAATGCATAAAGAAAGTTGAGCCAATGAAGGACGCGTTAAGGCTATTTTCTGGTATTGATCCTATAAGACCTGCAGCAGCATGGACTTTGCTAAATACCGGTTGTTTTCCAAGTTCGTGTCGAGGGACACGGGATTGATTAGGGTTGTTGAGGTATTTTCCACTAGCGCAATTCACCAAGGCTCAGCCAGTCGACTACCTTGGGCCTTTTCATCTTATCATCCCTCGAATAAATTATCTTTTGTGGCTAACAGCCCACGACTCGCAGCAGCGTTATGCGCATGAAGACAGGCGATTACGGATTCGAGTCCCTGCATGACTCTTCGAGTCCCCCATGCACTCGGGGGCTACCGAGGAGGGGGTAACCCCAAGACTCCTACGGAAGAGGGTAACTGGTGCGTATCAAGACAGAAGGCCCGCCGAAAGCTTTGACCGGCCCACGCCTGGCCCACTCGAGGCACCGCCATAGGAGTCCTCGATGATTATGGAAGCTATGACTTGGCGTCCAAGACTAAAATTAGATTAGGAAGATCTCTTTGTAAACCTAGATGGACTCCTGATACGTCCAAAACGTATCTATAATTTCTGCTTGCTCCATGCCTATTTTGTGTGATATTGCAATGATATTGATGAACTTCCATACACTTTTGATCATATATGGACTTACCTATTAACTCAGTGCACCCCAGTGCCAGTTCCTGTTTTCTGTTGTTTTTCTATTTCAGGTTTCCCCCTTATTAAAAGTACCAAAAAAATTCCGGGAAAAATATAGGAAAAATCAGCGTACCGGAAGCTTCGCGAAGAGCCCGAGAGGGGCCAGAGGGGAGCCAGGGGGCCCAGGCGGCCAGAGAGCGCGGCCAGGCCCCTGGCCGCGCTAGGTGGGCGCCTAGAGCCCCTGGCCCACCTCTGGCTGCCCCGTTCACCTATTTATTCCCCGTGACGAGAAACCCTCGAGGACGGAACCCTTTTCGCGATCTCTCCTCTGTTCCGCCGCCGCGCTTCCAAGATCGGGAGCACCAGAAGACCTCTTCCCGGCACCCTGCCGTAGGTAGTGACTCCAAGAGGGAGCGTTATGCATGATTTTGGGTGCATGCCCCCTGATGACTAGCTTGAGTGATAGAAACATGAGTCTAGGGGATGTGTTGTTGCCACAAGGGGGAAAACAACAGTGCTTGTACTTGCGGGTGCAAGGATTGTTTACTTTACGCAAAGTTCTTTAATGCAGTTGTCTGTTGCTTTGAGTTTACACTTTTGGTGGGATTCGCAACTTAATACCAGCGAGATGTTCTGGATAGATATCTCAAGGTGGATGATTAGTAGGTAGATGCAGATGAATTTCGGTCTACTTGTCTTGGCGTACCGCCCATGCTTTTGAGCCTCCTCCTTTCTTTATAGCATAGTTAGCATTGGTTTGCGCACATAATCCTGTTAATTTCCCAGCTGTAATTTGTTTACCTCGCATGGCAATTTTATTGTCTTTTGGGAGAGAGACATCACTAGTGAACATCATAAGACCCAGGTCCATATTTACCACCACTGTTTACACTATCAATTTACTTTCAGAATTTACTTTTCCGTAGCTATCACTATCATTATTATCCTGTGCGTTTTATCCTTCGTAAACAACAAGGCCGGAGGAATTGACAACTCCTCTATACTCGTTGGGAAGAGAATCTATCTGTGTGTGTGCAGGTCCAGGTGAAGTTAGCAATCCTTAGATTGTCAACGGCGCCAATTGTTCACTTCACCACCTACTTGTCGACGTTGGAAACCAATTGGTCCGACACTCAACCCTAGCATCTTTGCTAAGGGAAACTTGCTGCTACGCTACATCTCACCTTCCACTTGGGGTAACCAACAAGGGACGAGAAGCTATCTCGTGTATCAAGCAAATTTCTGGTGCCGTTGCCGGGGACTCCACTCTTCAAGATAGGGGAGTTGCACACTATATTTTATCTTTGCTTTTTAGTCTTGTTAGTTTACCTTTCAGTTTTTTCTTTAGTGTCTTTTATCAAAAATCAAAAAAATAGTTACCTTGCTAGTAGTTATCAGTATGTTTGGTCCTTTTGCCTTTGGTGAGTCAGAAGTGCTCACCTTTAAACAAAGAGGCGGTGAAAGTCTAAAAGATGCCTGGTATAGGATTAATGATTCTCAAAAGAGAGCCACCAAGAAGCAAACCACTACTATCCTGCTTAGAAATTTTTATGTTGGAATTAATTCTTGGAATAGGTTTATTCTAGATACTTCTATCAATGGGAATTTCATAGAAGCCCCAGTTTGGGAAGCTCTTAGTGTTATGGAAAATATTGTTGGAAATCTCCCTGTTGATAGCATTCAAGAGAATATTACCCTAGCTCATATTATGAAAAAACTTGAAAAGATGGAGCTAGAAATGCCAAGTATTAACAAGATAAGTGACTTGGATCGTAAGGTTCAAGGGAATTTGAATAGATTAGATAGCTCCATGCATAAAATTCTCAAAACCTTGGAGACCATCAAATCCCATGACCTGGACCCTTCTAGGATTGATAAGATTGAGGAAATTATTGACACTCTAGGAACTACTTTCTCCTCAATTAAAACCAAAAATGTGGAAACTCTGGAAAAGAAGGAACCTAGGTTCGTTTACGTTCCAAAGGCTCCTCGTTCCAAAAATAACTTATCTATTGCCAAAGGGCTTGAAACTGTGAAAACTTTGGAAGAGATACCTCTCTTCAATAAGATGAATGAGACTCCAATTGATTTTACACCTTTTGCTTTATTTCCTAGAAGTATCTTTATTACGCATTTATTTGAAAGACCTCTTAAGAGTGGTTGTATTACTGAAGAGATTTTTAATGATGGTTCAATTGATACAACTTGATCTTTTTGCATTAAGCCTAGCTAATGGCTTTAAAGAAGCGCTTTCGGGAGGCAGCCCGCAACGAATTTAGGATTTCATTCTTGTTTTTCTTCTGTTTTTAGTGGTCTTGATGATTGTTACTACTGTAGCAACATCATTGTATCTTTACTTTTCAAGCTTTGTGCCTTTTATAGCCTCATACGACAAGGGAAGTGAAAGTTGTGACATGCTGTCCAGAAAACAGATTTTGTCCTCGTGACTAGAAAAATCATAGAAAAATCCCAATTCATCTTCTTGAGTTGAATTTTTCACACAACGTGATCTATACAATTAAAAAACTTTCGTATGTTCTGAGTTTTTCGATTTGAGTTGGATAAGTATCCCTAAAAAATTCATTACTACCCGCTGGTCTGTTTTTCACAGATTCTGTCCTGTTTTGCCTTTTCTTCGTTTTGCAATCCTTAAGCTTGCTTTTTCTTTGCAAAACCTTTTGGAAATCTTGAGAAACAGTAGCCCTTCAAGATTATCTTTATTTCCAGTAGAGAAAAATTATTTTTTTATGGGTACTAACCTCGCTAATCAAATTATGATGAGTTATATATGAAGGGAGTTTTCAAGTGTGCGAGGGAAGATGATGAAAGAAGATTAAGAAGTGTCAAGCGTCTAAGCTTGGGGATGCCCCCATGCATCCCCAAGAAATATTCAAGGAGACTCAAGTGTCTAAGCTTGGGGATGCCCCCGTGCATCCCCTTCTCCATCGACAATTATCAGTTCGTCTCGCGTTGCACTATATTTTAATCACTTCATGTGTTATGTGCTATTCTTGGAGCGTCTCGCTCTTAGGTTTTGTTTTTAGTTTTCTTTAGCTTTGCTTTCTGTTCATAACAAGTTAGAACCCAGCTTTCTTTGTGTGGGAGAGAAACACGCTCCACTTCCAAAATTTAGAACACAACATAGGATTTTTCCTGCTTATCTTTGTTGTGTGTGTTTTTTATCTTTTCATAGCTGCTGTCATGTTTTGCTCTTAGCTTTCATGCTTATCTTTTCAAAGAGCTTTTTGTTTAGTTTGTTTCTGGAACTCTCTTGATTTTTCTTGTTTATCTTGTTTAGAGAGTTTTCCTGTTGCACTGAGTTTTGTGTCTTGACTTGAAGTAGGTAATTGAGGTTGCTATTCTTTTGTAGTAGTAACTTGCAAAAGTTTTGAGGTATTGTTTTGAGTAATGTTTGGACTTTTGGTGTCAAGAGCTATAGTCTATTAGTGACAGATGTCGTATTTTTGGCAATCCGTGTTTATTTTCAAAAACTTACAAAATTAGTTGAGAACTTTAGCTACTACATGGATCACTACTCTTCTGAGGGGTCGAATATTAGAGTACACTCACTTACCATGATTCTAGGATGCGCAAGGATAACCAAACCCCCATACACTCCTCCTCGGGGTACTTGTCTCTTTTTGAAACTCCTTATTAGATTGAGAGTTACCGATAATAAGTGCATGATTTCTTCGGACTAATGTGAGTATTCGAAAGTTCACACTTCCACCTTCCTATATTTTGCTAGCCTTTCCTGTGTCGTGCATTGCTTTCTTCTCACTCCGAGAGTTAGCGTCCACCTTCGCCGGTACATCCAAACCCTTGGAACGATACGCTCTGTCATCATAAGCCTCCTTATATCCTTCCTCAAAACAGCCACCATACCTACCTATCAAGGCATTTCCATAGCCTTTCCGAGATACATTGCCATGAAACATCCATCTTCTCATGAGTTGATCTTCATGTCATACATGCTACTTGCTTGATCGATGAGCCGCATGCTAGTTGGGCCTTGCCCTAATCATTGCTACATGATGCGCTAGTATCATTTCATATCCTTCTACACTCGCAGAGGCATACATTTGCATACATCATGATAGTTACATTTTCTTTATGATTTGAGTACTTTGTAAAGTGCGAAAGATCTTCTATACTTTTTGTAATATATAGAGTGTTGCCCCTAAAGTGAAGAAAAGATCCCAAAGTGGACAATTTAAAAGATCCCAAAGTGGACAAATTAAAAGATCCCAAAGAGGACAAATGAGAGTTAAATATAAAGAGCCATTGAGGCCACCAAAAAATACAAAAAATAGAAAAAAAAGAGAGAAGGGGGCACAGTAAAGATCCATTGAGGCCACACTTGTACTCCTTATATCTTGTACTCCATAGAGATTATCATTCATGCATATAGCTATGTGGGGACCTTCACATTATAGAACTTGGCTTGTATATTCCAATGATGAGCCTCTTCAAATGAGCTCTAGGTCTTCTTGAGCAAACAAGTTGGATGCACCCCCACTAGTTCCATTGGAGAGCTTTTTAGCTCATATGTGCATCTGTTGCATGGCAATCCCTGCTCCTCACATCGTATCTATCATTTGGCTTTCTCTCGCCTATGATTATCCTCATTGATGTGAGCCTTTCACACCTTTTTGTCTTCCTCCTCCACCATATTCTCTCTTTGCCATCCTAAGTGACAACTTTCTTGCTTACGCTCATCCATTGCATGAGTGCTCAAAATGACGAAAGGGGGTGGATCATTTTGACTTGTACCTGGCTAGTGGTCTGGGGATGAGTCTAGATAAGATTCCAAAGAAGACCAAGTGTGACATTTTAGTAGATTGAGTCCTCAACAATAAAAATACTTTTTCTCGTATATCCCTATCCCCTTTCTTGCACTCAAACACCATTTGGAGACATTCGAGTCACGTACAGCGAGAGCTCTTGCACCTTTATGTTCTTATCTTGCTTGTTTCAATACTAGATATAAACTCTTGCATGTTATGACTTGAATTGAATTGCATGCTTTGATTGCTTTACTTACAAAGTTCTTATATGATTGT
Organism: Bromus sterilis; assembly: GCA_950022295.1. Classification (NCBI taxonomy): domain Eukaryota; kingdom Viridiplantae; phylum Streptophyta; class Magnoliopsida; order Poales; family Poaceae; genus Bromus; species Bromus sterilis. Next base: position 59,778,690 of record OX465598.1, on the reverse strand, counting down.
TAGCATGTCACCACAGAAATTCTGCTTGTCATCATTTACCTACTCGAGGACGAGCAGGAATTAAGCTTGGGGATGTTGATACGTCCAAAACGTATCTATAATTTCTTCTTGCTCCATGCCTCTTTTGTGTGATATTGCTATGATATTGATGAACTTCCATGCACTTTTGATCATATTTGGACTAACCTATTAACTCAGTGCACCCCAGTGCCAATTCCTGTTTTCTGTTGTTTTTCTATTTCAGGTTTCCCCCTTATGAAAAGTACCAGAAAAATTCCGGGAAAAATATAGGACAAATCAGCATACCGGAAGCTTCGCGAAGAGCCCGAGGGGGGGGCAGAGGGGATCCAGGGGAGCCCAGGCGGCCAGAGGCGCGGCCAGGCCCATGGTCGCGCCAGGGGGCGCCTGGAGCCCCTGTCCCACCTCTGGTTGCCCCATTTCTCCTATTTATTCCCCGTGACGAGAAACCCTCGAGGACGGAACCCTTTTCCGCGATCTCTCCTCTGTTCCGCCGCCGCCGCGCTTCCAAGATCGGCAGCACCAGAAGACCTCTTTCTGGCACCCTATCGGAGGGAGGAACCACCTCTGGGAGATTCTCCACCACCATGGATGCTTCTCGAATGAACCGTGAGTAGTCCACCTTGGACTATGGGTCCATGATCAGTAGCTATGTGATGTTCTCCTCCCCTCTTTGTTCTTCATGGATTAGACCTCGTGAGCTGCCCTACATGATCGAGGCACATATGTAATATTTCTGCTGTTGCTATGCTGAGTTTGCTGGGATCCGATGGATTATGAGATTATGTTCAGATTGTGATTGAGTTATATATTTGATTCTCTTCTTTTATATTTATGTTCTTGAGTAACTCTTGCATGTTCTCCGTTGCTGTTTATTGATTTGGCCAAGTAGTAGGTAGTGACTCCAAGAGTGAGCGTTATGCATGATTGTGAATTCATGCTCCCCGATGACTAGCTTGAGTGACAGAAACATAAGTCTAGGGAATGTGTTGTTGCCACAAGGGGGGAAACAATGGTGCTTGTACTTGCGGGTTCAAGGATTGTTTACTTTACGCAAAGTTCTTTAATGCAGTTGTCTGTTGCTTTGAGTTTACACTTTGGGTGGGATTCGCAACTTAATACCAGCGAGATGTTCTAGATAGGTATATCAAGGTGGATGATTAGTGGGTAGGTGCAGATAGATTTCGGTCTACTTGTCTTGGCGTACTGCCCGTGCTTTTGAGCCTCTTCCTTTCTGTTTCGCATAATTAGCATTGGTTTGCGCACATAATCCTGTCAGTTGCCCAGCTGTAATTTGTTTACCTCGCATGAATATTTCATCGTCTTTTGGGAGAGAGACATCACTAGTGAACATCATAAGACCCAAGTCCATATTTACCACCACTGTTTACACTATCAATTTACTTTCAGTATTTACTTTTCTGTAGCTATCACTATCATAATTATCCCGTGCGTCTTATCCTTCGGAAACCACAAGGCCGGAGGAATTGACAACTCCTGTGTACTCGTTGGGAAGCGAAGCTATCTGTGTGTGTGCAGGTCCAGGTGAAGTTAGCAATCCTTAGATTGTCAACGGCGCCAATTGTTCACTTCACCACCTACTTGTCGACGTTGGAGTCCTATTGGTCCGACACTCAACCTTAGCATCTTTGATAAGGGAAACTTGCTGCTATGCTACATCTCACCTTCCACTTGGGGTAACCAACGAGGGACGGGAAGCTATCTCGTGGATCAACTCCTTGCGACCCAGCCTAATATATAAAGGCTTGGAGAGGGGATGTCTGAGGCATCGAATATCCAAGCAACACCTCTGGTCCCAAGCGAACTCACCTCAACCTCCACTGTAATCGCCTCCATCATAATACAATTGAGCAGGAAGTAGGGGTTTCACCGATCGAGGGCCCTGAACCTGGGTAAATCCATGTCTCCTGTTAGACAACGAGTATCGCCAACCTGCACATCTCCTCTACGATCAAACCTAGGGTTCCTAACCATGGGATTTGCCGAGGTCAATCCTCGTCAACAGATCCTCCAGAAAAAGTGATACACTTCACAAGCCTACACTCGATCACAAGCAATCCCATTTAGCCTCGGGGGCTACACTCGATCCGCCCAATCACCAATGATTGAACAAAGCCTCGGGGGCTACACCCATCGGGAGTGCTATCGTGCACCCGGTAGATCAAGGACCAAAAAGGAAAGGCGGAATACAAAGACCCAGGCACCCAAGTCAGCTCAAAATAAAAAAATTGATATATTGATTTACACAAGTTCTATTACATTCAAAAGGCTCACCCGACACTTCTTCAGGCATCATCACAGCCAAAGGAAAATTAAACCCTAAGTCTAAATGAAGAGCTCGCCTGATTGTAAGCTTGATACCCTAAGCTCTCTTGATGGTCAGCTTGATACCCCAAGTCTACCAGCAAGCTCGCTTGATAGTAGGCTTGATATCCTCAGAAATGGAGTAGCTATCACCACCGTCAGGTGGGATGCAAGGAGAGCCAGATCTAGTATTGATTCGACCAGGCGAGCCACCTATCGTGGGAAAAACACGCCAGATGTCCTCATAAGAGAACTTGATTGCGGGGCCTTTGCTACGAGAGTACGAGGGGGAAGAAAATCACACACAGAGAGAGACACGCGATTTATACAGCTTCGGGCCTCGGGAAACACCGTCCGGTAAAAACCCTACATGTTGTTTGTGGCTAGGTCTTATTCCTTCCGCTCACATGGAGTCGTCGGCATGTCGGCGACTGATACGTCCAAAACGTATCTATAATTTCTGCTAGCTCCATGCATGTTTTGTGTGATATTGCTATGATCTAGATACACTTTCATACACTTTTGATCATATTTGGACTAACCTATTAACTCAGTGCACCACAGTGCTAGTTCCTGTTTTCTGTTGTTTTTCTATTTCAGTTTTCCCCCATATAAAAAGTGCTCCAAAAATTCGGGAAAAATCAGATAAAAAATCAGCGCAGAAGAACCTTCCAGATGAACCTAGGTGGGGCCAGAGGACCACCACCAGGGGCCCAGGCGCCCTGGTGGCACGCCCTAGGGGCTGGCCGCGCCAGGGGGCGCCTGGACCCCTGGTGGCCCCCCTGGCTGCCCCCCTTCGCCTATATATTCTCCTTGACGAGAAACCCTCGAAAGACAGAACCCTTTTTCGCGATCTCGCCTCTGTTCCGCCGCAGCCGCGCTTCCGAGATCGGGAGCACCAGCAGACCTCTTCCCGGCACCCTGCCGTAGGGAGGGCCGTCCTTCGGGAGTCTCCTCTCCACCATGGATGCTTCCCAGATGTCTCGTGAGTAGTTTCCTTTGGACCATGGGTCCGTGATCGGTAGCTATGTGATGTTCTCCTCCCCTCTTTGTTCTTCATGGTTTAGACCTCGTGAGCTGCCCTACATGATCGAGGCACTTTTGTAATCTTTCTGCTGTTGCTATGCTGAGTTTGATGGGATCTGATGGATTATGAGATTATGTTCAGATTGTGATTGAGTAACATATTTGGTTCTTATCTCTTATATTTTTGTTCTTAAGTAATTCTTGCATGTTCTCCGTTGTTGTTTATTGCTTTGGCCAAGTAGTAGGTAATAACCCCAAGAGGGAACGTTATGCTCGATTGTGGGTTCATGCCCCCTGATGACACGCTTGAGTGACAGAAACATGAGTCTAGGGGATGTGTTGTTGCCATAAGGTGGAAAACAACGGTGCTTGTAACCGCGGTTACAAGGATTGTTTACTTTACGCAAAGTGCTTCTTAATGCAGTTGTATGTTGCTTTGGGTTTACACTTTGGGTGGGGCTCGCAACTTAATACCAGTGAGATGTTCTGGATAGATATCTCAAGGTGGATGATTAGTAGTAGATGCAGTTGGATTTCGGTCTACTTATTTTGGCGTTCTGCCCATGCTTTTGAGCCTCTTCCTTTCTTTTGTAGCATAGTTAGCATTGCGGTGCGTTCATAATCCTGTCAATTGCCCTTCTGTAATTTGTTCACCTCGCATAGAAGTTTTATCGTCTTTTGGGAGAGAGACATCACTAGTGAACATCACGTATCCCGGTCCATATCCTCATTACTGTTTCCATGTTCATTTACTTTTCTCCTTTTACTTTCAGTTTCTATCATTATCCATTGTGTTTGATCTTTTGTGAACAACAAGATCGAAGAGATTGACAACCTCTCTGAACTTCATTGGGAACAAAGTTATTTGTGTCTGTGTGCAGGTCCGCGTCAGTTGCGCCGCTGACACCTACTTATCATCTCCGGAGTCCTAATGGAGACAAACCTTGGTATCTTTACTGAGGGAAATTTGCTTCTGTGCTACATCACACCTTCCACTTGGGGTTTACCAACGAAGGGCGAGAAATCACCATCATCACCTCGCACATCAAGCGAAATTTCTGGCGCCGTTGACGGGGACTCCGAGTGCTAAGATAGGGTAGTTGCACACTACCCTTTACCTTTGTTTTTTAGTCTTGTTAGTTTACCTATCAGTTTTTACTTTTGTGTCCCTTATCAAAAATATCAAAAATACCTGTTAGCTTGCTTGTTGATGCTATCTTTACCATGGGTGTTGAACCACCCAAATATGGTAGGATGGACATGTTTCACTTGGCTCGTCTTCGATCAATTTGTGCTCGCGCTAAAAACCCAACCGACTTGGTTGAGGGAAAATCATTGGATGAGCATGCTCATTACACGCGACACCGCCTATCTCAGAAAGGGAAACACTTATGGGATCAAATACAAGTTTCTTATTGCTATGCTGAATCTTTATGCCACATTTATGATTTTACTTGCTGCTCTAATATAGAGCGTAAACACCTTCCTTTCCAATGTGAGTTTAATGAAAATGAGATCCTATCTTCTTATGCCAAAGGTGTTTATGATTACTTTGATGTTGAAAAGATTGAAGAGTTTGTTACTTTTAAAGGTGCTTATGAGATTGCTTCTTTGATTGAAAAGTATTATGATACTATTCACAAGTCCGAAAACTTTGTTGTTCTTGCTTATTGCTTTGAGAATTATATTTCCAATGCTTATATTGAGGATTTTAAAAATAAAATGCTTGCTGCCCAAGAAGAGGCTAATGATTGCTATAAAGAGGAATCTTATGATTCCGAGGACTCACTTGATACTTCCCTTTCTGATGATTTTGATACTTGCTTTGTTGATGGCCATGATGCCACTATGGATGATGCCTACAAAGATGAACTTGCTATAGTTCCTTATGTTAAGCATGAAATTATTTTTGTTGCACCCACACTTGATTTACCTATTATCCTTTTGAAATCTCCAACTATTCCGGAGAATTTTGCTCTTATCAAAGCTCAATGTGATGGGTTGCATCTATCATATCATCCTGAAAACCGTGTTGAAAACAATACACGTGTGCTTGTAGGTCATGAACAACATGATTTATGTGATAGTTATAGTCTTGATGTTGTTCATGATGCTACTAAAAATTACTTTGAGAGAGGAAAGTTTGGTTGTAGAAACTTCCATGTTACAAAAACACCTCTCTTCATGTTGAAAGTTTTGAAGTTGTTCCTGTTCCACCTTTCTATGCATGTCACTTTGTGCTTCTTTGACTTATTTTATTACAAGATGCCTATGCATAGGAAGTGGGTTAGGCTTAAATGTGTCTCATATTTGCTTCTTGACGCTCTCTTTTGCCTCAAAATTCTTATTCTTGTGAGAGCATCTTCTATAATCATTAAGCCTAGCTAATGGCTCTAAAGAAGCGCTTTTGGGAGGCAGCCCAGAACGAATTAGGTTTCTTTTTTCTTTTGTTGTGTCTTGATGTTTGTTACTACTGTAGAAACATCATTGTATCTTTATTTTTCAGCTTTGTGCCAAGTTATAGCCTCTTATGATAAGGGAAGAAAAAGTTGTGACATGCTGTCCAGAAAACAGATTCTGTCCCTGCACAGAAAAATTCGAATAAAATCACCAGATCATCTTTTTGATCTGAATTTTTTTGACAGCATGCTCTATACAATTGTGAAACTTTCGTAAGTTCTGAGTTTTTTGATTTGAGTTGCAGAAGTGCCCCGAAAAAATTCTCTACTACCTGCTGTTCTGTTTTTCACAGATTCTGCCACGTTTTGCCTCTCTTCACTTTTACAAACCTTAAGCTTGCTTTTTCTTTGCAACAACTTTTTGGCACTCTTGAGAAACAGTATCTATTCAAGAATATCTTTATATCCAGTGGGGAAAAATTATTTATTAAGGGTACTAACCTCTCTAATCAGCTTATGATAAGTTGTGTATGAAGGGAGTTTTCAAGTGTGCGATGAAAGATTATGAAAGAAGATTCGGGAGTGTCAAGCGCTCAAGCTTGGGGATGCCTCCATGCATCCCCAATAAATATTCAAGGAGACTCAAGCTTCTAATCTTGGGGATGCCCCGTGCATCCCCTTCTCCATCAACAATCATCAGTTCGTCCTTCGTCTCACTATATTTTTATCACTTCATGCGTTATGTGCTATGCTTGGAGCGTCTCGCTCTTAGGTTTTATTTTTAGTTTTCTTTAGTTTTGCTTGCTGTTCATAACAAGTTAGACCCCTTCTTACTTTGTGTGGGAGAGAAACACGCTCCACTCCAATCTAGAACACATCATAGGATTTTTCCTGCTTATCTTTTTGCTGTTGTGTGTTCTTTATCTTTTCATAGCTGCTGCCATGTTTAGTTTTAGTCTTAGTTTGTCTTTAGCAAGAGCCTTGGCTTTTGTTTAGTTTGTTGCTGGAACTCTTTTTAGTTTTCATGTTTATGTTGTTAAGAGAGTTGGTTGTTGCACTGAGTTGTGTTTTGTCTTGGAAGTAGGTAATTGAGGTTGCTATTTAATTCTAGAGGTAACTTGCAATGGTTTTGAAGTATTGATGTGAGTAAAGTCTGAACTTTTGGTGTCAAGAGCTCTTGCCTATTAGTGATAGGTGTCGTATTTTGGGCAATCCGTGTGTATTTTCAAAACCTACAAAACTAGTTGAGAACTCTAGCTACTAGATGGATCACTAATCTTTGGAGGGATCGAATATTAGAGTACACTCACGTACCATGAGTCGAGGATGCGCAAGGATAACAAAAACCCCATACACTCCTCCTCGGGGTACTTGTATCTTTGTGAACCTCCTTATTAGATTGAGAGTTACCAATAATAAGTGCATGAGTTCTTCGGACTAATGTAAGTATTGAAAGTTGACACTTCCACCTTCCCATATTTTGCTAGCCTCTCACGTGCCGTGCATTGCCTTCTTCTCACTCCGAGAGTTGGTGTCCACCTTCGCCGGTACATCCAAACCCTTGGCATGATACGCTCTGTCATCATAAACCCCCTTATATCTTTCCTCAAAATAGCCACCATACCTACCTATCAAGGCATTTCCATAACCTTTCCGAGATATATTGCCATGCAACTTCCACCTCTTCATGACTTGATCTTCATGTCATACATGTTCCTGCTACACTAGCAGCGACATACATTGCATACATCATGATAGTTACATCTTCTTTATGATTTTGAGTACCTTGTAAAGTGTGAAAGGTCTCCTTTACCTTCTTGTAAAATAGAGTGTTGCCCTTAAGTGAGGAAAAGATCCCAAAGTGGACACAATAAAAGATCCCAAAGAGGACAAATTAGAGTTAAATAGAAAGAGCCATTGAAGCCACAAAAAAATACAAAAAAATTGAAAAAAGAGAAAAAAGAAATAAAAAGAGAGAAAGGGGCAACACTACTATCCTTTTGAGAGATCCACACTAGTACTCTCTTTATATCCTTGTACTCCATAGAGATGATCATTATGCATATAGCTATGTGGGGACCTTCACACTATAGAACTTGGCTTGCATATTCCAAGGATGAGCCTCCTCAAAAGAGCTCTAGGTCTTCATGAGCGAGCAAGTTAGATGCACCCCCACTATTTCCATTAGAGAGCTTCCTAGCTCTTATGTGCATCCGTTGCATGGCAATCCCTACTCCTCACATCATATCTATCATTTGGCATCTCTTGCCTATGATTGTCCTCATTGATGTGAGCCTTTCTCATTCTTTTTTGTCTTCCTCTGTACTCCTCTCTTTGCCATCCTAAGTTTCAACTCTCGTGCTTACGCTCATCCATTGCATGAGTGCTCAAAATATTGAAAAAGGAGTGGATCAAATTGACTTGTACCTGGCTAGTGGTCTGGGGACGAGTCAAGATAAGATTCCAGAAAAAGACCAAGTGCGAAACTTTGGTAGATTGAGTTCTCAACAAATAAATATTTTTCTCGTATTCCCTATCCCCCTTCTTGCACGCAAACACCATTTGGAGACATTCGAGTCACGGACAGCGAGAGCTCTTGCACCTAATGTTCTTTTGTTACTTGTTTCAATGCTAATATAGACTCTTGCATGTTATGACTTGAATTGAATCTCTAACCTTGATTGCTTTACTTTTTTAAAGTTCTTATATGGTTGCTAGCATGTCACCACAGAAATTATGTTGTTATCATTTACCTACTCGAGGACGAGCAGGAATTAAGCTTGGGGATGTTGATACGTCCAAAACGTATCTATAATTTCTGCTTGCTCCATGCATGTTTTGTGTGATATTGCTATGATCTAGATACACTTTCATACACTTTTGATCATATTTGGACTAACCTATTAACTCAGTGCACCACAGTGCCAGTTCCTGTTTTCTGCTGTTTTTCTATTTCAGTTTTCCCCCATATAAAAAGTGCTCCAAAAATTCGGGAAAAAACAAATAAAAAATCAGCGCAGAAGAACCTTCTAGATGAACCTAGGTGAGGCCAGAGGGCCACCACCAGGGGCCCAGGCGCCCTGGTGGCGCGCCCTAGGGGCTGGCCGCGCCAGGGGGGCGCCTGGACCCCTGGTGGCCCCCCTGGCTGCCCCCCTTCGCCTATATATTCTCCGTGACGAGAAACCCTCGAAAGAAAGAACCCTTTTTCGCGATCTTGCCTCAGTTCCGCCGCCGCCGCACTTCCGAGATCGGGAGCACCAGCAGACCTCTTCCCGGCACCCTGCCGAAGGGAGGGCCGACCTCCGGGAGTCTCCATTCCACCATGGATGCTTCCCGGATGTCTCGTGAGTAGTTTCCTTTGGACCATGGGTCCGTGATCAGTAGCTATGTGATGTTCTCCTGCCCTGTTTGTTCTTCATGGTTTAGACCTCGTGAGCTGCCCTACATGATCGAGGCACTTTTGTAATCTTTCTGCTGTTGCTATGCTGAGTTTGATGGGATCTGATGGATTATGAGATTATGTTCAGATTGTGATTGAGTAACATATTTGGTTCTTATCTCTTATATTTTTGTTCTTAAGTAATTCTTGCATGTTCTCCGTTGTTGTTTATTGCTTTGGCCAAGTAGTAGGTAGTAACCCCAAGAGGGAACGTTATGCTCTATTGTGGGTTCATGCCCCCTGATGACACGCTTGAGTGACAGAAACATGAGTCTAGGGGATGTGTTGTTGCCACAAGGGGGAAAACAACGGTGCTTGTAACCGCGGTTACAAGGATTGTTTACTTTACGCAAAGTGCTTTTTAATGCAGTTGTCTGTTGCTTTGGGTTTACACTTTCGGTGGGGCTCACAACTTAATACCAGCGAGATGTTCTGGATAGATATCTCAAGGTGGATGATTAGTAGTAGATGCAGTTGGATTTCGGTCTACTTATTTTGGCGTTCTGCCCATGCTTTTGAGCCTCTTCCTTTCTTTTGTAGCATAGTTAGCATTGCGGTGCGTTCATAATCCTGTCAATTGCCCTTTTGTAATTTGTTCACCTCGCATAGCAGTTTTATCGTCTTTTGGGAGAGAGACATCACTAGTGAACATCACGTATCCCGGTCCATATCCTCATTACTGTTTCCACGTTCATTTACTTTTCTGCTATTACTTTCAGTTGCTATCATTATCCCTTGTGTTTGATCCTTTGTGAACAACAAGACTGGAGAGATTGACAATCTCTCTGAACTTCATTGGGAACAAAGTTATTTGTGTCTGTGTGCAGGTCCGCGTCAGTTGCGCCGCTGACACCTACTTATCATCTCCGGAGTCCTACTAGAGACAAACCTGTGTATCTTTACTGAGGGAAATTTGCTTCTGTGCTACATCACACCTTCCACTTGGGGTTTACCAACGAAGGGCGAGAAATCACTATCATCACCTCGCACATCACCGACTCTCCTATTGTTGTTGTCTAATTACCTCAGGTCTAGATGACATGGGCGTAATCTCTAATCTATACCTTGTCGAAGTCGTCCTCTTTGGGGCGCCCTACCCTTCCTTATATTGGTGGAAGGGGGAGGTCTACATGTAGAGTCCTAGCCTAATACAAACTAGTCTCATCTTGTATTACAAGTCAAATAATTGTCGGAGTCCTAATCTAAAGCTTGTAGTCTTTCATGACTTCCAAGTTAAGTGGGATCCTTCCAAGATCAGGACTTCCTTCCCATAGCAGACCCTATTTTTTACTGTAGAAGACCCTGCGGTTACTGTAGCAGACGGGTCCTGCAGTGACGGTTACTGTAGCACCGACTCATGTAGCGATGGGTACTGTAGTGTCGACTCATGTAGCAGACTGGGTACTGTAGCAATCCAGGTCTTATCTTCAGGACATGTCTTCTGGCTGAGTCTTGCTTTGGGTGCTGCCTTCTGGCCAGGTCTTAGCCGTGAGTAATCTCCTCGACACCACAACCAGACAAAGAGTTTCGGGTGCCATCCGCGCCTCCAGAGTCGTTGACGCTCAATCTCTCCCAGCGAGGCTCTAGCCGATTGCCATCAGCATCAAAAGCCCTAATAGAGAAGGTCTCTTTGCCATCAAAGAGACAACAAAGGCTATCACCTTTGCGTAGATTAAACTGGCGGGAAAAAAACCTCCAACCGGTCTCCAAGAACACTGCAGCAGAGCCCTCAATGCGGACCCTCACCCATAATGGGCAATATGGGTAGCCCTGTGCACGAAGCCACAGGCCATCTGATACACGAGATAACTTCTCGTCCCTCGTCGGTTACCCCAAGTTGAAGGTGAGATGTAGAGTAGCGGAAAATTTCCCTTAGCGAAGATGCTAAGGTTGAGTATCGAACTAGTAGGACTCCAACGTCAACAAGAAGGTGTTGAAGTGAACAATGGCGTTGTTCACAACTCAAGGTTGCTTACTTCACCTGGACCTGCACACACACAAATAGCTTCGCTTCCCAACGAGTACAGAGGAGTTATCAATTCCTCCGTCCTTGTTGTTTACGAAGGATAAAACGCACGGGATAATAATGATAGTGATAGCAACGGAAAAGTAAATACTGAAAGTAAATTGAAGGTGTAAACAGTATGGTAAATATGGACCGGGGTCCTATGATGTTCACTAGTGATGTATCTCTCCAAAAGACGATAAAACAGCTATGCGAGGTAAACAAATTACAGCTGGGCAATTGACAGGATTATGTGCGCAAACCAATGCTAATTATGTTATGCAGAAAGGAAGAGGCTCAAAAGCACGGGCGGTACGCCAAAACAAGTAGACCGAAATCCATCTGCATCTACCCACTAATTATCCACCTTGAGATATCTATCCAGAACTTCTCGCTGGTATTAAGTTGTGAATCCCACCCAAAGTGTAAACTCAAAGCAACAGACAACTGCAATAAAGAACTTTGCGTAAAGTAAACAATCCTTGCACCCGCAAGTACAAGCACCGTTGTTTTCCCCCTTGTGGCAACATCACATCCCCTAGACTCATGTTCCTGTCACTCAAGCTAGTCATCGGGGGGCATGAACCCACAATCATGCATAACGCTCCCTCTTGGAGTCACTACCTACTACTTGGCCAAAGAAATAAACAGCAATGGAGAACATGCAAGAATTACTCAAGAACATAAATATAAAAGAAGAGAATCAAATATATAACTCAATCACAATCTGAACATAATCTCACAATCCATCGGATCCCAGCAAACTCAGCATAGCAACAGGAGAAAGATTACATATGTGCCTCGATCATGTAGGGCAGTTCACGAGGTCTAATCCATGAAGAACGAAGAGGGGAGGAGAACATCACATATCTACTGATCATAGACCCATGGTCCAAGGTGGACTACTCACGGTTCATCCGGGAAGCGTCCATGGTGGTGGAGAAGCTCCCGGAGGTGGTTTCTCCCTCCAGCAGGGTGCCGAGAAGAGGTCTTCTGGTGCTCCCGATCTTGGAAACGCGACGGCGCTGGAACAGAGGAGAGATCGCGAAAAAGGGTTCCGTCCCCGAGGGTTTCTCGTCACTGGGAATAAATAAGCGAAAGGGGGAAGCCAGAGGTGGGCCAGGGGCTCCAGGGCCCCCTGGCGCGGCCAGGGGTGGGGCCGCGCCCTCTGGCCGCCTGGGGCCCCTTGGCTCCCCTCTGGCCCCTCTCGGGCTCTTCGCGAAGCTTCTGGTACGCTGATTTTTCCTATATTTTTCACGGAATTTTTTTGGTACTTTTAATAAGGGGGAAACTTGAAATAGAGAAATAGCAATAAACAGGAACTGGCACAGGGGTGCACTGAGTTAATAGGTTAGTCCAAATATGATCAAAAGTGTATAGAAGTTCATCAATATCATAGCAATAGGCATGGAGCAAGCAGAAATTATAGATACATTTTGGACGTATCAACATCCCCAAGCTTAATTCTTGCTCGTCCTCGAGTAGGTAAATGATAACAAGCATAATTTCGGTGGTGACATGCTAATCGACCATATAAGAACTTTGTAAGTAAAGAAATCAAAGCATGCAATTCAATTCAAGTCAGAACAGGCAAGAGTCTATATTTGGTATTGAAACAAGCAACATAAGAACATAAAGGTGCAAGAGCTCTCGCTGCCCGTGACTCGAATGTCTCCAAATGGTGTTTGTGTGCAAGAAAGGGGATAGGGATATACGAGAAATAGTATTTTTATGTCGAGAACTCAATCTAATAAATTTTCACACTTAGTCTTCTTTGGAATCTTATCTTGGCTCATCCCCAGACCACTAGCCAGGTACAAGTCAAAATGATCCACTCCTTTTCGACATTTTGAGCACTCATGCAATGGATGGGCGTAAGCAAGAAAGTGGACACTTAGGATGGCAAAGAGATAATAAGGTGGAGGAGGAAGACAAAAAGGTGTGAAAGGCTCACATCAATGAGGACAATCATAGGCGAGAGAAAACCAAATGATAGATATGATGTGAGGAGTAGGGATTTCCATGCAACGGATGCACATGTGAGCTAAGGTAAGCTCTCCAATGGAACTAGTGGGGGTGCATCCAACTTGCTTGCTCAAGAAGACCTAGAGCTCATTTGTGGAGGCTCATCATTGGAATATACAAGTCAAGTTCTATAGTGTGAAGGTCCCCACATAGCTATATGCATGAATGATAATCTCTATGGAGTACAAGATATAAGAGGGAGTACGAGTGTGGATCTCTCAAAAGGAATAGTAGTGTGCCCCCTTCTCTCTTTTTATTACTGTTTCTCTTTTTTCTATTTTTTGTATTATTTGGTGGCCTCAATGGCTCTTTCTATTTCTCTCATTTGTCCTCTTTGGGATCTTTTAATTTTCCTCTTTGGGATCTTTTAGCTTATCCACTTTGGGATCTTTCTGTTTGTCCACTTTGCGATCTTTTCCTCACTTCAGGGGCAACACTCTATATACTACAAAACGTATAGAAGATCTTTCACATTTTACAAAGTACTCAAATCATAAATAAAATGTAACTATCATGATGTATGCAAATGTATGCCTCTGCCAGTGTGGCAGGATATGCAATGATACTAGCGCGTCATGTAGCAATGATTAGGGCAAGGCCCAACTAGCATGCGGCTCATCGATCAAGCAAGTAGCATGTATGACATGAAAATCAAGTCATGAGAAGGTGGATGTTGCATGTCAATATATCTCGGAAAAGATATGGAAATGCCTTGATAGGTAGGTATGGTGGCTGTTTTGAGGAAGGATATAAGGAGGTTTATGATGACAGAGCGTATCGTGCCAAGGGTTTGGATGTACCGGCGAAGGTGGACGCTAACTCTTAGAGTGAGAAGAAAGCAATGCACGGCACAGGAGAGGCTACAAAAATATGGGAAGGTGGAAGTGTCAACTTTCGAATACTCACATTAGTCCGAAGTACTCATGCACTTATTATCGGTAACTCTCAATCTAATAAGGAGGTTTCACAAAGAGACAAGTACCCCGAGGAGGAGTGTCTAGGGGTTTGGTTATCCTTGCGCATCCTCGACTCATGGTACGTGAGTGTTCTCTAATATTCGACCCCTCAGAAGAGTAGTGATACATCTAGTAGCTAGAGTTCTCAACTAATTTGTAGCTTTTGAAAATAAACACGGATTGCGCAAAATACGACATCTATCACTAATAGGCTAAATCTCTTGACACCAAAAGTCCAAACATTACTCAAGACAATACCTCAAAACTATTGCAAGTTACTACTACAAAAAGAATAGCAACCTCAATTACCTACTTCAAGTCAAGACACACAACTCAGTGAAACAGGCATACTCTCTAAACAAGATAAACATGAAAACTCAAGAGAGTTCCAGCAACAAACTAAACAAAGGCTCTTTAAAAAGATAAGCATGAAAGCTAAGAGCAAAACATGACAGCAGCTACGAAAAGAACAAACACAGCAAAGATAAGCATGAAAAGTCCTATGTTGTGTTCTAAATTTTGGAAGTGGAGCGTGTTTCTCTCCCACACAAAGAAATATGGGTTCTAACTTGTTATGAACAGCAAACAAAGCTAAAGAAAACTAAAAATAAAAACTAAGAGCGAGACGCTCCAAGCATAGCACATATTGCATGAAGTGATAAAAATATAGTGAAACGAGAGACGAATTGATAATTGTTAATGCAGAAGGGTATGCACGGGGGCATCCCCAAGCTTAGACGCCTGAGTCTCCTTGAATATTTCTTGGGGATGCATGGGGGCATCCCCAAGCTTGAAGCTTGACACTTCTTAATCTTCTTTCATCATCTTCCCTCGCACACTTGAAAACTCCCTTCATACATAACTCATCATAATCTGATTAGCGAGGTTAGTACCCATAATAAAATATATTTTCTCTAATGGAAATAAAGCTAATATTGAAGAGCTACTATTTCTCAAGATTGGAAAAAAGTTTTTGCAAAGAAAAAGCAAGCTTATGGTTTGCAAAATGAAGAAGAGGCAAAACAGGACAGAATCTGTGAAAAACAGACCAGCAGGTAGTAAAGATTTTTTTAGGGATACTTATGCAACTCAAATCAAAAAACTCAGAACATACGAAAGTTTCGTAATTGTATAGAGCACGCTGTGTAAACAATTCAGATCAAAAAGATGATCTGGGATTTTTCTGTGATTTTTTTAGTCACGAGGACATAATCTGTTTTCTGGACAGCATGTCACAACTTTCACTTCCCTTGTCGTATGAGGCTATAAAAGGCACAAAGCTTGAAAATTAAAGATACAATGATGTTGCTACAGTAGTAACAATCATCAAGACCACTAAAAACAAAAGAAAAACAAAAAGGAAATCCTAAATTCGTTGCGGGCTGCCTCCTGAAAGCGCTTCTTTAAATCCATTAGCTAGGCTTAAAGATTTTAAAAGGTTCTCTCATAAAAATAAGGATTTGAAGAAAAAGAGAGCATCAAGAAGCAAATATGAAACACATTTAATCCTAACCCACTTACTATGCATTGGCATCTTGTCAGAAAATATATCAAAGAAGCACAAAGAGACAAGCATAGGAAGGTGGGATAAGAACAACTTCAAAACTTTCAACATAAAGAGAAGAGTTTTTGTAACATGGGAGTTTCTATAACCAAACTTTCCTCTCTCAAAATAATTTTCAGTGGTATCATGAACAACATCAAGAATATAACTATCACATAAATCATATTGCTCATGACCTACAAGCACACGTGTATAGTTATAAACACGGTCTTTAGGATTATAAGATAAATGCAACCCATCACATCGAGCCTTGATAAGAGAACAATTCTCCAGAATATGAGTTGGAGATTTCAAAAAGATAATAGGACAATCAAGTGTGGGTGCAATAGCAAAAATTTCATGCTTAACATGAGGAACTATAGCAAGTTCATCTCCGTTAGCAGCATCCATAGTGGCATCACGGCCATAAGCATAGAAGGCATCAACTTCATCAAAAAGGGATATTTCAAAATAATCCATGCGATCATAACACTCATATAAGGTAATAGTCAAAGAGTTACTCTCATTAGAAGGTAGACATGGATGGCTCCATTCTTCCTCCTTTTGTTCGTCACTCTCCTCCTCTTTTTCATCCAAGGAGCTTTCAGGTTCAGCGATTTCTTCTTCCATAGAGTCCTGCAAATCATTAGTCTCTTCCTTTGGGGGAGAGACTCTCTCAAGATGATCAGTAATATAATAATTTGCATCGTAATTTTCTAAACAATAGTTAAGTATAGCAAGACTCTCAGATTTTTAAGGGGCATCATCAATATTTTTAAGAAGATAAGTAATTTCATAGGCACCCTTATAAGCAACAAATTCTTCTATTTCCTCTGCATCATAAAAATCATAATTTCTCTTAGCATAAGAAGCTAAGGTTTCATCATCATTGTACTCACAATGGAAAGCAAGGTGTTTATGCCTCATAAAGCAACAAGATTCATCTCTGCAGAAAGATATATTATATCTTGAGCACAAGTTTCTAGCATACTCATACAACTGATGTATTTGTTTCCATAAGTGTATCCCCTTTTGAGACAAGCAGTGTTCCTTGTACCACTTTTTTTGATCCTCAGTGAATCCTCCATGCCAATAAGCTCTGGTTTCAAAGAAGTCGGACATTGATTGGCAAGTAAGGAACTAGACATAATATTATTATTTTTGGATTTTTTATAAAGGAAACTAAAGCAAAAACTGAAAGGTAAACTATCAAGACTAAAAGCAAAGATAAAACATAGTGTGCAACTCCCCTATCTTGAAGAGTGGAGTCCCCAGCAACGGCGCCAGAAATTTGCTTGATACATGAGATAACTTCTCGTCCCTCGTCGGTTACCCCAAGTGGAAGGTGAGATGTAGCGTAGAGGCAAATTTCCTTTAGCGAAGATGCTAAGGTTGAGTATCGAACCAGTAGGACTCCAACGTCAACAAGAAGGTGGTGAAGTGAACATGGAGCCGTTCACAACTCAAGGTTGCTTACTTCACCTGGACCTGCACACACACAAATAGCTTCACTTCCCAACGAATACACAGCAGTTGTCAATTCCTACGTCCTTGTTATTTACGAAGGATAAAACGCACGGAATAATAATGATAGTGATAGCAACGGAAAAGTAAATACTGAAAGTAAAATTAAGGTGTAAACAGTATGGTAAATATGGACCGGGGTCCTATGATGTTCACTAGTGATGTCTCTCTCCCAAAAGACGATAAAACAGCTATGCGAGGTAAACAAATTACAGCTGGGCAATTGACAGGATTATGTCCGCAAACCAATTCTAATTATGCTATGCAGAAAGTAAGAGGCTCAAAAGCACGGGCGGTACGCCAAAACATGTAGACCGAAATCCATCTGCATCTACCCACTAATCATCCACCTTGAGATATCTATCCAGAACATCTCGCTGGTATTAAGTTGTGAATCCCACCCAAAGTGTAAACTCAAAGCAACAGACAACTGCATTAAAGAACTTTGCGTAAAGTAAACAATCCTTGCACCCGCAAGTACAAGCACCGTGGTTTTCCCCCTTGTGGCAACAGCACATCCCCTAGACTCATGTTTCTGTCACTCAAGCTAGTCATCGGGGGGCATGAACCCACAATCATGCATAACGCTCCCTCTTGGAGTCACTACCTACTACTTGGCCAAAGCAATAAACAGCAACGGAGAACATGCAAGAATTACTCAAGAACATAAATATAAAATAAGATAATCAAATATATAACTCAATCACAATCTGAACATAATCTCATAATCCATCGGATCCCAGCAAACTCCGCATAGCAACAGCAGAAAGATTACATATGTGCCTCGATCATGTAGGGCAGCTCACGAGGTCTAATCCATGAAGAACAAAGAGGGGAGGAGAACATCACATAGCTAATGATTATACACCCATGGTCCAAGGTGGACTACTCACGGTTCATCCGGGAAGCGTCCATGGTGGTGGAGAAGCTCCCGGAGGTGGTTCCTCCCTCCAGCAGGGTGCCGGGAAGAGGTCTTCTGGTGCTCCCGATCTTGGAAGCACGGCGGCGGCGGAACAGAGGAGAGATCGCGAAAAAGGGTTCCGTCCCCGAGGGTTTCTCGTCACGGGGAATAAATAAGCGAAAGGGGCAGCTAGAGGTGGGCCAGGGGCTCCAGGCGCCCCCTGGCGCGGCCAGGGGTGGGGCCGCGCCCTCTGCCCGCCTGGGGCCCCCCTGGCTCCCCTCTGGCCCCTCTCGGGCTCTTCGCGAAGCTTCCGGTACGCTGATTTTTCCTATATTTTTCCCGGAATTTTTCTGGTACTTTTATTAAGGGGGAAACCTGAAATAGAAAAACAGCAGAAAACAGGAACTGGCACTGGGGGTGCACTGAGTTAATAGGGTAGTCCAAATATGATCAAAAGTGTATGGAAGTTCATCAATATCATAGCAATATCACACAAAAGAGGCATGGAGCAAGTAGAAATTATAGATACGTTTTGGACGTATCACCATCCAATCCTAGCTCAGAAACATCACGATCAAATGAAGACGGAAGAGAAATCCGACGAGAAATAAGGCCGTGTACATGAAGAACGAAATCGTGGGCAAGGGCACCCTCATTCACAACCTCGCCCGACAAGCCCCTCGAAGATCCACCACGCCCCCGGTGGCCGCGGGCTTCACGAGGAGTGCGGGCACCACTGTTGGGGTTCAGGGCAGAAAACAATAATTTTTCATAACCTACGATACCCAATCCCAAGACCTATGCTATGGCGATGCAAGTAACAGATGGAAATAGGTCACATACCAGTATGTAGTCCTTTAAGCGGGAAACGTTCCCGCGTGAACGTGGTTGGTGTAGTCGTACCGGCAATCCCCGATGCCGCTCGGATCCACAATGACTCCAAAGCCACCTGGTCCTTGTAGATCGATGACGGGATTACGTCCCCGTCGGAACGTTGTCGATGAAGACCTCGCGATACGGCCAAAACGACAAAGTAGCACCACAAGTGTAGTGCCTCGTGGGATTACACACATACAGCGTACCCAACGTCCCTCCTGGCTCCGAACCAGAAGAGCGGCAGAAAGAAGATGGATTCAGATCCCTATTCCAGCAGCACGACGGCGTGTGTATGGTGGAGAAACCCCCAACCTAGTGCAGACTCCAAACAAGGGGAGTCCGCTCAAAGGCAGGAGAAAAGAGAGAGAGAATTAATTGGATGAATAAAAGGGCACCACCCCTACCCTTCCTTATATAGGCTGAGGAGGGGTGGGAACCTCCCTCCCGAGGTGGGACTAATCCCACCAAGGAGGGAGTGGGCCCCTCCCTTGGCGCATGACCCAAGGGGGGAAGCTCCTCCTTCCCCTAATGGGCCCTATGAGGCCCATATGCCTTTTTAATTCATTTTAATTATTTAAATCAGATTTTTAATATTTAACTCATTAATTAAATACTAAAACATATTTAAATAATGTTTGAACAATTCAAAATCCCAAGAACCATTTCTGACCTCCACCGGAACAATTCCGGTGTTCTCTCTTATTTCATCGTTGATCCCGAATCTATCCATATTGCGTCGAATACCCTTAAGTGTGACACCCTACGGTCCGGGAAATAGCAGACATGATCAAGATACTCTCTTGATCAATGACCATCGATCGGACCTGGTTACAATCCTAGATGGCCCCTGCACTTCCATCGAATGAACTTCATCGTTGTTGGATCCGTTAACGTTGTGCATGTTCCCTTTGTCATGTGGTACTTTGTTTGTCCGAGGTTTGATTGTCGGTATCCAATATACCTAGTTCACCCTCGTTACCGACAAACATGTTTACTCATTCCCGTGATATTACAACCCCGTGACCTAGTCACATGATTGCATTCTTTATGATGTAATATCTCCAAGTGGGCCCAGAGTACCTATCCGTCACTCGGGTGGACAAATCTCGCTTTGATCTATTTGCATACTCATCAACATATCTATTTCGGATACCCAAAGTACACCTTTATGTCCAGCATATTTCAGTCAGGCGGTGGGTTGCAAATCAAAGCATCCTCATAGATAGAAATTACATATGATCATTAAGGTCAAAGGATCTGGTCACTACGTTATAGTTATCGCAATGTTGAACTATGTGACTGGATCACATTGCAACGCTTCTGGTGGGTGGGTGTCCATCATATCATTCTCCCAATGAGACGACCCCATTGTCAACAGACGTATTTGTCTCATGATCAGGAAACCTTGATCATCAATTGCCCAATGGACTAGTACTAGAGTTAACTAGGGACCTGGTTGTTTTATACCACACGTGCATTAAGGTTTCCGCTTAATACAATTATAGCACAGTATAAAACTTATTATGAACTAATGGAATATGCCAATAAACATATTTTATTTGCCTCTAGGGCACATTCCCAACAACAACAACCCCTAGTGCCCCCCTTCGGCCTATTTTTACCCCTCGCTCCAAAAACCCTCGCAGAGACCCCCGCATCGCGAATTTCCTCTCTGTTCCGCCGCCGTCACGCTTCCAAGATCGGGAGCACCAGAAGACCTCTTCCCGGCACCCTGCCGGAGGGAGGATCGACCTTCGGGAGCTTCTCCACCACCATGGACGCCTCCCGGATGTTCCGTGAGTAGTCCTCCTTGGACCATGGGTCCATGACCAGTAGCTATGTGATGTCTTCTATCCAATCATGTGCTTCAATTCTTAGCACTTGTGAGCTGCCCTACATGATCAAGGCATCTATGTAATTTTCATGCTGTTGCTATGATACGTTTGCTAGGATCTGATGGTTATGAGATTATGTTCAGATCATGATGAGTTATATATTTGGTTTACCATTTATATTTTGTTCTTGAGTAATTCTTGCATGTTCTACATTGCTTTTTATTGCTTTGGCCAAGTAGTAGATAGTAACTCCAAGAGGGAGTGTTTATGCATGATTGTGGCTTCATGCCCCCCGATGTCTAGCTTGAGTGACAGAAACATGAGACTAGGGGATGTGATGTTGCCACCAGGGAGAAAACAACGGTGCTTTTAACCACAGTTGCAAGGATTGTTTACCTTACGCAAAGTTTGTCAATGCAGTTGTCTGTTGCTTTAAGTTTACACTTTGGGTGGGGCTCACAACTTAATACCAGCGAGATTTTCTGGATAGATATCTCAAGGTGGATGATTAGTGAGTAGATGCAGATGGATTTCGGTCTACTTGTCTTTGCGTACTACCCATACTTTTGAGCCTCTAGCTTTCCAGTAGCATAATTAGCATGACGATGCGTTTATAACTCTGTCAATTTCCCAGCTGTAATTTGTTTACCCAGCTTAGCTATTTTATCGTCTTTTGGGAGAGAGACATCACTAGTGAACATCATGGGACCCCGGTCCATATTTCCACCACTTTTTGCACCCCACTTTATTTCCTGCTTTTACTTTCCGTGGCAATTATCACTACTATCTACCCTTGCGTTTAATCCTTTGTAAACAACAACGCCGGAGAGATTTACAACCTTTCTGTACTTGTTGGGAGCAAAGTTATATGTCGTGTGTGCAGGTCCAGGTAAAGTAAGCAACCTTGAGTTGTGAACGGCGCCATTGTTCACTTTACCACCGACTTGTCGACCTTGGAGTCCTACTGGTTGATCTCAACCTTGGTATCTTTGCCAAGGGAAATTTGCTGTTAGGCTACATGCAACCTTCCACTTGGGGTAAGCAACGAGGAGCACTACTTTAGTGCCATCACGCATAATTTCTGGCGCCGTTGCCGGAGATGCAAGCAAAACTATGTTGGGGAACGGGGCAGAAAACAATAATTTTTCATGACCTACGCGTCCCGAACCCAAGACCTATGCTATGGCGATGCAAGTAACGGAGGGAATTGGTCACATACCAGTATGTAGTCCGTTAAGAGCGAAACGTTCCCGCGTGAACGTGGTTGATGTAGTCGTACCGGCAATCCCCGATGCCGCGCAGATCCACGATGACTCCTGAGGCCACCCGGTCCTTGAAGACTGATGACGGGATTACATCCCCGTCGGAACGTTGTCGGTGAATACGTCGCGACACGGACTCAACGATGAAGGAGCACCACAAGTGTAGCGCCTCGCGGGATTACACGCACACGGTGTACCTGACGTTCCCTTCGGGCTCCGAACCAGAAGAGCAGCGGAAAGAAGATGGATTCGGATCCCGATTCCAGCAGCACGACGGCGTGCGTATGATGGAGAAACCCCAACCAAGTGTAGACTCCAAACAAGGGGAGTCCACTCGAGGAGGGAGAAAGAGAGAGAAGAGAGATCTGAGAAACTTGCCTCAAATCAAATTGTATGAAGAAAAAAGGCACCCCCACCCCTCCTTATATAGGCCAAGGAGGGGTGCCACCCTCCCTCCCCTTCCCATCTGGACTAAACCCTAGGGAGGGTGGTTTTGTGCGGCTAGGGGAGGTGGGCTCCCTCCCTTGGCGCCTTGGCCCAAGGGGGAGCTCCCTCCTTCCCCTAATGGGCCTCTTTAGGCCCATATGCCTTTTAATTCATTTTTAATTATATTTAATCATATTTTAATATTTAATTCTTTTAATTAAATAATAAACATATTTAAACATTATTAAACATTATTTTGAACCTTTCAAAATATCCAGAACAACTTCCGGCACCTCCCGGAACAATTCCGGTGTTCTCTCTTATTTCACCGATGATCCCGAATCAATCCTTATCGCGTCGAATACCCTTAAGCGTGACACCCTACGGTTCGGGAAACAGCAGACATGATCAGACACTCTCTGACCAATGACCATCATGTGGGATCTGGTTACAATCCTTGATGAGCCCCTGCGCTTCCATCGAATTAACTTCATCGTTTGAACCGTTAATGTTGAGTCATGATCCCTTTGTCATACGGTACTTTTTTTGTCCGAGGTTTGATCGTCGGTATCCTATATACCTAGTTCATTCTCGTTACCGACAAACATGTTTACTCGTTCCCGTGATATTACAACCCCGTGACCTAGTCACATGATTGCGCAATCTTTATGATGTAATATCACCGAGTGGGCCCAGAGTACCTATCCGTCACTCGGATGGACAAATCCCGTTTTGATCTATTTGCATACTCATCAAAATATCTACTTCGGAATACCCAAGATACACCTTTATGGTTACCATGTTTTAGTGTAACGGTTAATGCACTCAAAGCATCCTGGTAGATAGCAATTATGTATGATCATCACGGTCTTAAGGATCGGGTCACTACGTTTATAGTTATCGCAATGTTGAACTATGTGACTGGATCACATTGCAACACTTCTGGTGGGTGTGTGTCCATCATGTCATTCTCCCAATGACATGACCCCATTTTCAATAGACTGTTCACATCTCATGATCAGGAAACCTTGATCATCAATTGCCCAATGGACTAGTTTACTAGAGTTAACTAGGGACCTGGTTGTTTGTATACCACACGTGTATTAATGTTTCCGCTTAATACAGTTATAGCACAGTATAAAACTTATTATGAACTAATGGAATACGCCAATAAACATATTTTATTTGCCTCTAGGGCACATTCCCAACAAACTACACCCGTCAACTCTCGCGCCA
This sequence comes from Bromus sterilis, assembly GCA_950022295.1. NCBI lineage: Eukaryota > Viridiplantae > Streptophyta > Magnoliopsida > Poales > Poaceae > Bromus > Bromus sterilis. The sequence continues at coordinate 59,754,894 of OX465598.1, read as the reverse complement.
TCAATGGCCATTAGTCAATAATCAACAGCGAAGCCATGGACACCCATGTTGACTCCCACACATACACGAAGAAACTTCGAGTGAACCTTTATGTTAGTCATGTACCATTCCCTTTGCTTCGCGATATGTGACAAATTGGAGAGAAGTTTGGCACCCATGTGTAACAAGCTCTTGAACACAAGCCACATGTTATCCTCATTGATCGTTTGTCTCTATTTCTCGTTATTGTATTCCATATCCCCGTCTAAATAACAATGCGTCTAGTGATGTCACGAGAGTTTACTTCTCGCCCCTCATTGGTTAACCCAAAGTGCAAGGTTGAGATGTAGCGTAGCGGAAATTTCCCTTAGGATCGACCAGTAGGACTCCAACATATACAAGAAGGTGGTGAAGTGAACAATGGCGACGTTCACAACTCAAGATTGCTTACTTCACCTGGACCTGCACACACATCAAATAACTTTGCTTCCCAACGAGTACAGAGGAGTTGTCAATTCCTCCGGCCTTGTTGTTTACAAAGGATAAAACGCACGGGATAATAATGATAGTGGTAGCAGCAGAAAAGTAAATACTGAAAGTAAATTGAAGGTGTAAACAATATTAGAAATATGGACCGGGGTCCTATGATGTTCACTAGTGATGTCTCTCTCCCAAAAGACGATAAAATAGCCATGCGAGGTAAACAAATTACAGCTAGGCAATTCACAGGATTATGTGTGCAAACCAATGCTAATTATGCTATAAAGAAAGGAAGAGGCTCAAAAGCATGGGCAGTACGCCAAGACAAGTAGACCGAAATCCATCTGCATCTACCTACTAATCATCCACCTTGAGATATTTATCCAGAACATCTCGCTGGTATTAAGTTGCGAATCCCACCCAAAGTGTAAAATCAAAGCAACGGACAACTGCATTAAAGAACTTTGCGTAAAGTAAACAATCCTTGCACCCGCAAGTACAAGCACCGTTGTTTTCCCCCTTGTGGCAACAACACATCCCCTAGACTCATGTTTCTGTCACTCAAGCTAGTCATCAGGGGCATGAACCCACAATCATGCATAACGCTCCCTCTTGGAGTCACTACCTACTACTTGGCCAAAGCAATAAACAGCAATGGAGAACATGCAAGAATTACTCAAGAACATAAATATAAAAGAGGAGAATCAAATATATTACTCAAACACAATCTGAACATAATCTCATAATCCATCGGATCCCAGCAAACTCAGCATAGCAACAGCAGAAATATTACATATGTGCCTCGATCATGTAGGGCAGCTCACGAGGTCTAATCCATGAAGAACAAAGAGGGGAGGAGAACATCACATAGCTACTGATCATAGACCCATGGTCCAAGGTGGACTACTCATGGTTCATCCGGGAAGCATCCATGGTGGTGGAGAAGCTCCTGGAGGTGGTTCCTCCCTCCGGCAGGGTGACGGGAAGAGGTCTTCTGGTGCTCCCGATCTTGGAAGCGCGGCGACGGCGGAACAGAGGAGAGATCGCAAAAAAGGGTTCCCGTCACGGGGGTTTCACGTCACGAGGATTAAATAGGCGAAGGGGGCAGCCGGGGGAGTCACCAGGGGGCCAGGCGGCCCCCTGGCGCGGCCCCACCTTAGGGCGCACCGGGAGGGCGCCTGGGCCCAGTGGGTCCGCTCTGCCCCCCCCCCCCCCCCCCCTCGGTGATTCCGGAAGCTTCCTGATCGCTGATTTTTTATTGGATTTTTCCCGAATTGTTGGAGCACTTTTTAATGGGGGAAACCTAAAATAGAGAAACAGCAGAAAACATGAACTGGCACTGGGTGCACTGAGTTAATAGGTTAGTCAAAATATGGTCAAAAGTGTATCGAAGTTCATCAATATCATAGCAATATCACACAAAAGAAGCATGGAGCAAGAAGAAATTATATATACGTTTTGGACGTATCAACATCACCAAGCTTAATTCCTGCTCGTCCTCGAGTAGGTAAATGATAAAAGCATAATTTCTGTGGTGACATCCTAACAACCATATAAGAACTTTTAAGTAAAGCAATCAAGGCATGTAATTCAATTCAAGTCATAACAGTCAAGAGTCTATATTTAGCATTGAAACAAGCAACATAAGAAAATAAAGGTGCAAGAGCTCTCGCTGTCTGTGACTCGAATGTCTCCAAATGGTGTTTGCGTGCAAGAAAGGGGATAGGGATATACGAGAAAAAAGTATTTTTTGTTGAGAACTCAATCTACTAAAGTTTCACACTTGGTCTTCTTTGGAATCTTATCTTGACTCATCCCCGGACCACTAGCCAGGTACAAGTCAAAATGATCCACTCCTTTTTGACATTTTGAGCACTCATGCAATGGATGAGCGTAAGCAAGAAAGTTGACACTTAGGATGGCAAAGAGGGAATATGGTGGAGGAGGAAGACAAAAAGGTGTGAAATGCTCACATCAATGAGGACAATCATAGGCGAGAGAAAGCCAAATGATAGATATGATGTGAGGAGTAGGGATTGCCGTGCAACAGATGCACATATGAGCTAAGGTAAGCTCTCCGATGGAACTAGTGGGGGTGCATCCAACTTGCTTGGTCAAGAAGACCTAGAGCTCATTTGAGGAGGCTCATCATTGGAATATACAGGCCAAGTTCTATAGTGTGAAGGTCCCCACATAGTTATATGCATGAATGATAATCTCTATGGAGTACAAGATATAAGAGGGAGTACGAGTGTGGATCTCTCAAAAGGAATAGTAGTGTGCCCCCTTCTCTCTCTCTTTATTTTCTTTTTCTGTTTTTTCTATTTTTCTATTTTTTTGGTGGCCTCAATGGCTCTTTCTATTTCTCTCTCATTTGTCCTCTTTGGGATCTTTTAATTTGTCCTCTTTGGGATCTTTTAATTTGTCCACTTTGGGATCTTTTCCTCACTTTAGGGGCAACACTCTATATATTACAAGGAGTATAGAAGATATTTCACACTTTACAAAGTACTCAAATCATAAAGAAAATGTAACTATCATGATGTATGCAAATGTATGCCTCTGCCAGTGTAGCAGGATATGCAATGATACTAGCGCGTCATGTAGCAATTATTAGGGCAAGGCCCAACTAGCATGCGGATCATCGATCAAGCAAGTAGCATGTATGACATGAAGATCAAGTCATGAGAAGATGGATGTTGCAAGGCAATATAATTCGGAAAGGCTATGGAAATGCCTTGATAGGTAGGTATGGTGGATGTTTTGAGGAAGGATATAAGGAGGTTTATGATGACAGAGCGTATCGTGCCAAGGGTTTGATATACCGGCGAAGGTGGATCCCAACTCTCGGAGTGAGTAGAAAGCAATGCACGGCACAGGAGAGGCTAGAAAAATATGGGAAGGTGGAAGTGTCAACTTTCGAATACTCACATTAGTCCGAAGAACTCATGCACTTATTATCGGTAACTCTCAATCTAATAAGGAGGTTTCACAAAGAGACAAGTACCCCGAGGAGGAGTGTATGGGGGTTTGGTTATCCTTGCGCATCCTCGACTCATGGTACGTGAGTGTACTCTAATATTCGATCCCTCCAAAGATTAGTGATCCATCTAGTAGCTAAAGTTCTCAACTAATTTTGTAGGTTTTTCGAAAATAAACACGGATTGCCCAAAATACGACATCTATCACTAATAGGCTAAAGCTCTTAACACCAAAATTTCAAACATTACTCATAGCAATACCTCAAAACTATTGCAAGTTACTACTACAATTGAATAGCAACCTCAATTACCTACTTCAAGTCAAGACACAAAACTCAGTGCAACAGGCAAACTCTCTAAACAAGATAAACATGAAAACTCAAGAGAGTTCCAGCAACAAACTAAACAAAAGCTCTTAAAAAGATAAGCATGAAAATTAAGAGCTAAAACATGACAGCAGCTACGAAAAAGATAAAGAACACACATAGCAAAGATAAGCATGAAAATCCTATGTTGTGTTCTAGGGTGAAGTGGAGCGTGTTTCTCTCCCACACAAAGAAAGCTGGGTTCTAACTTGTTATGAAAATCAAGCAAATCTAAAGAAAACTAAAAATGAAATAAAGAGCAAGACGCTCCAAGCATAGCACATAACACATGAAGTGATAAAAATATAGTGGAACGAAAGACGAACTGATAATTATTGATGGAGAAGGGGATGCATGGGGGCATCCCCAAGCTTATACGCTTGAGTATCCTTGAATATTTATCGGGGATGCATGGGGGCATCCTCAAGCTTGAGTGCTTGACACTCCTGAATCTTCCTTCATCGTCTTCCCTCGCACATTTGAAAACTCCCTTCATACATAACTCATCATAATCTGATTAGCGAGGTCAGTACCCATAATAAATAAAAAATTTATCTACTAGAAATAAAGATATTCTTGAAGAGCTACTGTTTCTCAAGATTGCCAAAAAGTTTTTGCAAAGAAAAAGCAAGCTTAAGGTTTGCAAAACGCAGAAAAGGCAAAACAGGACAGAATCTGTGAAAAACAGACCAGCAGGTAGTAAAAAAATTAGGGATACTTCTGCAACTCAAATCAAAAAACTCAGAACATACGAAAGTTTTGTAAATGTATAGAGCACGCTGTGTAAAAAATTCAGCTCAAAAAGATGAACTGGGATTTTTCTGTGATTTTTCTAGTCACGAGGACAGAATCTGTTTTCTGGACAGCATGTCACAACTTTCACTTCCCTTATCATATGAGGCTATAAAAGGCACAAAGCTTGAAAAGTAAAGATAAAATTATGTTTCTACAGTAGTAACAATCATCAAGACCACTAAAAACAGAACGAAAACAAAAAGTAAATCCTAAATTCGTTGCGGGCTGCCTCCCGAAAGCGCTTCTTTAAAGCTATTAGCTAGGCTTAATGCAAATAGATCAAGTCTTTTCAAGAAAATAACTAGCCCGTGTGACGGACTCAAAAGGAAACTTGATCTTTTTCCTAAGGAAGTGTTCCATCCCTTTCTTGAGAGGGAATTGGAATTTTATAATCCCTTCTTTCATATCAATAATAGCACCCATGGTGCGAAGAAAAGGACGTCCCAAAATAATTGGACAAGAAGGTTCAAATTCAATGTCCATAATAGTAAAATCAACGAGAACATAATTGTCATTGAAAATGATAAGAACATCATCTATCTTCCTCAAAGGTTTCTTTACGGAAGAGTCGATGAGACGAACACCAAAAGAACAAGCATCAAAAGGTTTCAATTCAAATATATCATACATTATTTTGGGCATAACGGAGGTACTAGCTCCAACATCACATAAGGCATAGCAAGAAAAGTTATTCAACTTAATTTTAATCATAGGATCCCAACCATCTTCTAGCTTTCTAGGTATGGAGGCTTCTACCCTAAGCTTCTCCTCCCTAGCTTTGATGAGAGCATTAGTGATATGCTCCGTGAAGGCAAGATTAAGTGTACTAGTGTGGGGGTCTCTAGACATCTTGTGAAGGAAACGAATAACTTCAGAAAGGGTGCATTATCAAAATCAAGGTCACTACTATCAGTAGAGTGGTAGTGGTGTCCTTTAGGCTCACTTGTTTGGTAACTTCTATAGTCATCGTAATTTATTCTTCTATGGTTGAGGTCATAGCATCACCATTAATAGGTCCTATGGGACTAGGGGTGCATTGGGTGCTAAGAGTTTGGATATCCTCAACCACTTGGATAGTAGCAATAGCATGGTGTGTAGGAAGGCTCTTAATTCTCTCTTCTTCCTCCTTTTCTCTAGCCCATCTCTCTTTGAGTTTAGCCATCATCCTAATGTTTTCATTAATTTGCAATTGGATAGCATTCATAGGAGTGACCTTCCTCTCCTCAAGGGTAGAAGTTCTAATTTTAAGCAATTCTACTCCATGGGCTAAATTGTCTACCTTCGACGAGAGGTTATCTAGTTTTTCTAGTTTTTCATCTACACTCTTGTTGAAAGCTTTTTGGGTAGTGATAAAGTCTTTAAGCATACTCTCTAATTCAGAAGTGGAGTTTTTGGTGCTAGGATAAGTGTTGTTGTTCCCATAGTTGGAGGGGAACGGTCTAGGGTTGCTATCAAAGTTACTCCTGTAAGCATTGTTGTTGAAATTGTTTCTAGAGATAAAGTTCACATCTACTTGATCTTGAGCAATCAAAGAGTTTAAAGGCACATTTTGAGGATCAATAGGAGATTGCTTGGTAAGTAGAGACATAATCAAGTCAACTTTTTCATTTAGGGAGGAGATCTCCTCGACAGAGTTTACCTTCCTACCTGTTGGAGATCTTTCGGTGTGCCATTGGGAATAGTTGGTCATCATCTCATCGAGAAGTTTTGTGGCAGCACCAAGTGTAGTTGTGATACGTCCAAAACGTATCTATAATTTCTGCTTGCTCCATGCATGTTTTGTGTGATATTGCTATGATCTAGATACACTTTCATACACTTTTGATCATATTTGGACTAACCTATTAACTCAGTGCACCACAGTACCAGTTCCTGTTTTCTGCTATTTTTCTATTTCAGTTTTCCCCCATATAAAAAGTGCTCCAAAAATTCGGGAAAAATCAGATAAAAAATCAGCGCAGAAGAACCTTCCTGAAGGACCTGAGTGGGGCCAGAGGGACACCACCAGGGGCGCAGGCACCCTGGTGGCGCGTGCCAGGGGGGCGCCTGGACCCCTGGGGGCCCCCCTGACTTCCCCCCTTCGCCAATATATTCTCTGTGACGAGAAACCCTCAAAAGGAGAACCCTTTTCGCGATCTCGCCTCTGTTCCGCCACCGCCGTGCTTCCGAGATCGGGAGCACCAGCAGACCTCTTCCCGGCACCCTGCCGGAGGGAGGGCCGACCTCCGGGAGTCTCCTCTCCACCATGGATGCTCCCCGGATGTATCGTGAGTAGTTTCCTTTGGACCATGGGTCTGTGATGAGTGGCTATGTGATGTTCTCCTCCCCTCTTTGTTCTTCATGGTTTAGACCTCGTGAGCTGCCCTACATGATCGAGGCACTTTTGTAATCTTTCTGTTGTTGCTATGCTGAGTTTGATGGGGTCTGATGGATTATGAGATTATGTTTAGATTGTGATTGAGTAATATATTTAGTTCTTATCTCTTATATTTTTGTTCTTAAGTAATTCTTGCATGTTCTCTGTTGCTGTTTATTGCTTTGGCCAAGTAGTAGGTAGTAACCCCAAGAGGGAACGTTATGCTCGATTGTAGGTTCATGCCCCCTGATGACGCGCTTGAGTGACAGAAACATGAGTCTAGGGGATATGTTGTTGCCACAAGGGGGAAAACAACGGTGCTTGTAACCGCGGTTGCAAGGATTGTTTACTTTACGCAAAGTGCTTTTTAATGCAGTTGTCTGTTGCTTTGGGTTTACACTTTGGGTGGGGCTCGCAACTTAATACCAACGAGATTTTCTGGATAGATATCTTAGGGTGGATGATTAGTAGTAGATGCAGTTGGATTTCGGTCTACTTATTTTGGCGTTCTGCCCATGCTTTTGAGCCTCTTCCTTTCTTTTGTAGCATAGTTTGCATTGCGGTGCGTTCATAATCCTGTCAATTGCCCTTCTGTAATTTGTTCACCTCGCATAGCAGTTTTATCGTCTTTTGGGAGAGAGACATCACTAGTGAACATCACGTATCCCGGTCCATGTCCTCATTACCGTTTCCACGCTCATTTGCTTTTCTGCTTTTACTTTCAGTTGCTATCATTATCCCTTGTGTTTGATCCTTTGTGAACAACAAGACCGGAGAGATTGACAATCTCTCTGAACTTCGTTGGGAACAAAGTTATTTGTGTCTGTGTGCAGGTCCGCGTCAGTTGCGCCGCTGACACCTACTTATCATCTCCGGAGTCCTACTGGAGACAAACCTTGGTATCTTTACTGAGGGAAATTTTCTGCTGTGCTACATAACACCTTCCACTTGGGGTTTACCAACGAAGGGCGAGAAATCACTATCATCACCTCGCACATCAAGTTGACATAAAGGTTCCTCCTGCGGCCGAATCTAGCAAGTTCCGCGAGGTAAAGTTCAAGCCTGCATAAAAAGTTTGGATAACCATCCAAGCAGTCAAACCATGCGTAGGGAAATTCTTAACAAGAGATTTCATGCGTTCCCAAGCTTGGGCAACGTGTTCATTATCCAATTGTTTAAAATTCATAATAAAGCTCCTCAATTGGATAATCTTAGCTGGGGGTAGTACTTCCCAATAAAAGCATCCTTGCACTTATCCCAAGAATCTATGCTATTCTTAGGCAAGGATTGAAACCAGATTTTAGCTTCATCTCTCAAGGAGAAAGGAAAAAGCTTAAGCTTAACAATATCACCATCTACTTCTTTGTACTTTTGCATATCACAAAGCTCAATAAAATTATTTAAATGCAAAGCAGAATCATCTCTAGCACCAGAGAATTGATCTTTCATAACAAGGTTCCGCAAAGCAGGTTTAATCTCATAAGAAGGTGCTGAAGTAGCAGGTGTAGCAATAGGAGTGCAGATAAAGTCGCTGTTGTTGTGACTAGTGAAGTCACACAACTTGGTGTTCTCAGAGGAACCCATAGCAGCAGCAAGCAAGATAACTATTTTTTTGATTTTTTGATAAAGGACACTGAAGAAAAAACTGAAAGGTAAACTAACAAGACTAAAAAAACAAAGATAAAAGATAGTGTGCAACTCCCCTATCTTGAAGAATGGAGTCCCCGGCAACGGCGCCAGAAATTGCTTTGATGTCATGAGAGTTTACTTCTCGCCCCTCGTTGGTTAACCCAAAGTGGAAGGTTGAGATGTAGCGTAGCGGAAATTTCCCTTAGCGAAGATGCTAAGGTTTAGGATCGACCAGTAGGACTCCAACAGATACAAGAAGGTGGTGAAGTGAACAATGGTGCCGTTCACAACTCAAGGTTGCTTACTTCACCTGGACCTGCACACACAGCAAATAACTTTGCTTCCCAACGAGTACAGAGGAGTTGTCAATTCCTCTGGCCTTGTTGTTTACAAAGGATAAAACGCACGGGATAATAATGATAGTGGTAGCAGCGAAAAATTTAATATTGAAAGTAAATTGAAGGTGTAAACAATATTGGAAATATGGAACGGGGTCCTATGATGTTCACTAGTGATGTCTCTCTCCCAAAAGACGATAAAATAGCCATGCGAGGTACACAAATTACAGCTGGGCAATTGACAGGATTATGTGCGCAAACCAATGCTAATTATGCTATAAAGAAAAGGAAGAGGCTCAAAAGCATGGGCAGTACGCCAAGACAAGTAGACCGAAATCCATCTGCATCTACCTACTAATCATCCACCTTGAGATATCTATCCAGAACATCACGCTGGTATTAAGTTGCGAATCTCACCCAAAGTGTAAACTCAAAGCAACGGACAACTGCATTAAAGAACTTTGCATAAAGTAAACAATCCTTGCACCCGCAAGTACAAGCACCGTTGTTTTCCCCCTTGTGGCAACATCACATCCACTAGACTCATGTTTCTGTCACTCAAGCTAGTCATCGGGGGGGCATGAACCCACAATCATGCATAACGCTCCCTCTTGGAGTCACTACCTACTACTTGGCCAAAGCAATAAACAGCAACGGAGAACATGCAAGAATTACTCAAGAACATAAATATAAAAGAGGAGAATCAAATATATTACTCAAACACAATCTGAACATAATCTCATAATCCATCGGATCCCAGCAAACTCAGCATAGCAACAACAGAAATATTACATATGTGCCTCGATCATGTAGGGTAGCTCACGAGGTCTAATCCATGAAGAACAAAGATGGGAGGAGAATATCACATAGCTACTTATCATAGACCCATGGTCCAAGGTGGACTACTCACGGTTCATCCGGGAAGCATCCATGGTGGTGAAGAAGCTCCCGGAGGTGGTTCCTCCCTCCGGCAGGGTGCCGGGAAGGGGTCTTCTGGTGCTCCCGATCTTGGAAGAGCGGCGGCGGCGGAACAGAGGAGAGATCGCGAAAAAGGGTTCCCGTCAAGGGGGTTTCACGTCACGAGGATTAAATAGGAGAAGGGGGCAGCCGGGGGAGTCACCAGGGGTCCAGGCGGCCCCCTGGCGCGGCCCCACCTTAGGGCGCGCCGGGAGGGCGGCTGGGGCCCTGGTGGGTCCCCTTTGGCCCCCCCTTGGTGATTCCGGAAGCTTCCTGATCGCTGATTTATTATTGGATTTTTCTCGAATTTTTGGAGCACTTTTTATATGGGGGAAAACTGAAATAGAAAAACAGCAGAAAACAGGAACTGGCACTGGGGTGCACTGAGTTAATAGGTTAGTCCAAATATGATCAAAAGTGTATGGAAGTTCATCAATATCATAGCAATATCACACAAAAGAAGCATTGAGCAAGCAGAAATTATAGATATGTTTTGGACGTATCATCTGGCCAGACTAGAATGGTACATTCATACCGAGTGGGCCCAAAGTCAATATCTCTTCATCGTGAAGGATAAAATCCCATTCTTGAAGTATCGTAGTTACTAGACACACTATCCGATATACCAGAACTTATTTTAGTACTTTCCAGTAACGGGAGGATTCATCTAAGAACCAAAGCATATCTTCCTGCGTGAAGTAACCCGATATTTTCATGGTCTAAGGAATTACGTATACTAGATGATACCCCGCGCGTTGCTGCGGGAATTTTTCAGAGAAAAATATAAGAAAAATGGTTTTTTGAAATGTGAGAAAAATTATTAAGTGTAATATAATTTGATTGTAAATTCTCTTTTGAAATCAATATTGTTTAGAGCAAAAATGTAAGAAATTTGATGAAAATCCAAAAAAACGAGTATGATTTTTGTTTTGTCAATTTATTAGCTTGATAACATATGGTGAGAGACAATATGAGATGAAAATAATGTTGAGTAGAGATAGTGGAGACATTTCCATCATTGGCTAAGGCTAAAGCAATAGAAAGCAATAATATCAATTATAGATGTGCATAGAAAAATAAAATATGAGATAACTCATAATTTATTTTTTATATAAAAAAGTCTCTTATAAATTGTGAGGCTAAGTGCATACAAAATTATTATTTATTTAGGTTGCATGTGCATGCAATTAATGGAAGCATGTGCATGCATAGTTAGTGGATTTTTTTGCATGATGGACCTACTTGATGATGTGGATAGCTTGCATGTCAAGATAGATAGGTTAGTGAGGATGAACTATTTAGGTATTATAGATGATAACAATCCATGATAGACTTATAACATAGTTACGATGTGATCTCTAAGTATATCATTTAATACTGGGGTCGGTTCAACATCATTGTTCTACTAACAATATGCTCTCATTGCTACTGACATCCGTGTTACAAGAACGATGCCCATGATTAAGAAAATGTAATCATCAGTTAGCACATGAGCTGGTCTTAGAGGCTAAACCAGGAACTATTGTTGTTTACATTTCCACACATGCAAATGAGCTTTCTTCTAAATCTCACAGTCGGGGTCATTGCAATTATAGCACAGAAATATAAACATTAATTATGAACTTGAATATTAATATTAACACACTTTATTATTGCCTCTAGGGCATATATCTAACAGTCTCCCACTTGCACTAGATACAATTATACTAGTTATATAAGTTCTCACACACCAATGGCTATCCGGTGTTGCTCATGCTTTACTCGTGGAAGAGGCTTCGTCATGTCCAGATCCGTGTGAATTTTGCATACTTTCACATATCCTTCGTCAATGAACTCTCGGATTTTGTGACAACGGCGTTCAATGTGTTTGGACTTCTGGTGGGACCTTGGTTCTCTAGCTTGCGCCACGGCTCCACTATTGTCACAATAGATCTCCATGGGGTCTTCAGCGCTAGGAACCACACCAAGCTCAGTGACGAACTTCTTAATCCAATATCCCTCCTTCGTAGCTTCTGACGCTGCCATTGTAGAATCCGCGACCGTATTCTGCTTAGAACTTTTCTAGCTCATAGCACCCCCGTTGAGTGTGAAAACGTATCCTGATTGAGATTTGAAGTCATTCGGATCTGTCATGAAGCTTGATTCTGTGTAATCCTTTACAACAAGTTCTTCATCACCTACGAACACCAGAAACATGTTCTTGGTTCTATTCAGATACTTCAAAATGTTTTTGACTGCTACCCAGTGTGCAGTACCTGGGTTGCTCTGGTATTTGCTACGAACACTCAAAGAATAGGAAACATCTTGTCTTGTACATATCATGACATACATAATAGATCAAATTGCTGAATCATATGAAACTGTGCACATCTCTACTTGCTCATCAGTAGTCTTAGGACACTGACTCTTGCAGAAATCACCACCGTGATAAGAAAAATCATCATGTAGTCATTGTATTCAACATGATAATGCAATTCAAATTAAACATTTATCTTAATAAAAAAATGTGTAGTTTGGGCACAATTTTGTAAATACAAATTACATTTCAAATTACAATGCTATGAATAATAATTATATTAAAAATTCTAAGATTTTAAATAAAAATACCATTAAAAGGTCTCTAATAGAATAGAAAAAAATATTTAGGAAAGAATAGTAATAAAAAATATTGCATATATTTTTGCTCTCCCACAAAAATATTTATCTTACTTAGCAGAAAAAATGTAGTTTGGCACAATTTTTAAATACAATTTACATTTAAAATTTCATGGTGTATAAATAATAATTCTATTAAAATTCTAATATTTTAATAAATTTTATTTAATACGACTCTAGAAAAAACTAAAAAAATTTGTGGAAAGAACATTTAAAAATAGTGCACAATGTTTTTATCCCACACAACAACATTTATCTTAGGAGAAGGAAAATGTGTAGTTTCACATAATTTTGTAAATACAAATTACATTTAAAATTCTATGCGTAAAAATAATAATTATATAAAATTACTAGATTTTTAATAAAATTTGACTAAGAGAATGTTAAAAATTTAGTGCATAGATTTTTTGCTCCCCCATGAAAAACATTTATCTTAGTAAGAGAAAGATGTGTAGTTTGGCACTTTTTTTAAATGCAGATTACATTTAAAATTCCATGGGTTCTAAATAATAATTATATTCATGATTTCAAGATTTAAAGTTTTTTTAATAAATCATCTCGAATGAAATATTAAAAGATTTCTTTTTTCAAGGAAATAATATTTAAAAAAATAGTGGACAGATTTTGCTTCCTCACAAAAAATAATTTAGCTTGGTACAAGAAAACAATTTTTACATTGGGGGATATTCAATTTGGCTCTAGGATGCACATGCTCCTGACTGCTAAAAATAAATTCAACAAATGTTAAAAAAATTACAAAAGAATTAGATGTGTTCATTGTCTCAACCAAGTGGTACATGCAAATTGGAAGCGAAAAACTTAAGTATTTTTTACCTGTGTAAAAAAGACAAATCAAATGCCAAATGTTGCCTCTAAATGTCACACTTAATTTATATTTTCAGCGACCAAGCACTACTATCCCATAGGGCATAAAAGTTGTCAAGCACACTTGCCACTGTAATATGAACATCTACAAGAAAATTCAGAATTTCTTAAATAGTTTTACTATTTATTTTGATGTTATTGTTCATTAGGGAGCATATGCTCCCCATAGCCAAAACTATCTGTACATTGCCTCAATTTGTAAATATAAATTACATTTAAAATTCCACGTTCTATAAATAATAATTAATATAAATTGCGTTGCCTCAATTTGTAAAGAAAAAATATATTTAGGAAAGGTTTTTAGTAGAATATTAAAAAGTTAGTGCACAGTATATAAACGCTCGCATTAATATTAATATGTAAATTACAAGTTAATGTATTATAATATTTATATCCCGTTGCAACGCACTGGGATTCTCCTAGTAATAACTATACCAAAAATTCTAGGACTTGTACAGAAAAACTGAATTAAAATATCTACCTTAAAAAAATTGATTTAAAGTATCTTTATTTTTTTGAAGGGTATTAAAATATCTCTAGTAGAATATTAAAAAGTTAGTGCACAGATTTCTTGCTCCCCCACAAATGTTCTTGGGTAACAGGCCCCCGAGCCTAATGAGCCCAGCAAGATATGTGCACTAACTTTGCTCCCCCACAAATGAGCTTGGGTAACAGGCTCTCGCGACAGAGCCCAGCGATAGAGGTACCGGCACACCATCTTTTATGCTAGGTCGAGCGACCGGAATCTGTCGATGTGGGACTAAAGAAAAGCCTTCCACCCGAAGCCCTCCCCAAGCCAGACGCACGGCCGCCGCAGCCTAGATGGCCGCCGGAGACGCCACCCACGCGCCGCCGGCCGCGGAGGCGCAGTTTCTGGTGGAGTCGTTCTGCCCCTTCACCTCGGCGACCGCCGACAAGGAGGCCTTCTTCCTCGAGCGCCACAACACGGAGGTCGACGCCGATGGCCCCGATCCGGTGCCACAGCCCCCGGCCGCCGACGACGGGGCGGACTCCGAGGACGAGGAGTACGTCGGAGGTGGCAGCGACAAGGATGAGGACGACGGTGGAGACTGAAGCAACATTTGCAGATGCCGGTCCTAACGTTTCTTCATGCTTGAATTCCTGCAGCTATGTGGAGTGATGCTCATGTCGGGGCTCATCATAATCCTGAGCCGCGCGGCCAAGATCACCCACCAAGCGACAAAGTGGCACGCCTGCAGCTCAAGGTCCTCAGGTTCATCGTCGCCGCGCTGCTCATCGGCACCGCCAGACAGTTCGCCTCCGTGCTCCTCACCACACGCCACGACTCCATCGACGACCTCCTCCACACCGGCGAGCTCGCGGTAAGCCCCCTCCATCGCCTGATTTCTCCATTCTTACTTACTTAACTAGATGATTCCCTCGTTGCTGCGGGAAAGCATAGTAAAAATATCCAATATGCAACATTTTATGAATTTAGTTATGGGAGGAAGCATGATAATCTGAAAAAAGGGATATATGCCTTTTTTTTTATGATCGTGAGACTAAACTTCAGCAATAAAATTGACATGACACTTTTGGACATATGGGTGCTTACAGTTTTCTGGAGAAGAGTGATAATTTGAACCACAAGCATATTTGAAAAGAAATTCATAATATATGTATGACATAGGTACTTAGGTAGAATCCTTTTTCATATGATCTCATCCTCGAGCGTAACAGCCTCACACGGTCCTTAGACATCCTTTAGATATTTGGATCACAGTTCATTCATGTTCAGATCATGGCATGGATATATTGTCTCAACACCAACTTACCAAGACCACACGTGTTGCTGCATGAATTTTTAGTGCATACAAATTCAAACACAATTGAATAAAACTACTCATTTCGTCATACTTGGGTTGGAACAAACTTGACATATGATTGCTGCATGTTGCTGCATGAATTTTTAGTGCATACAAATTCAAACACAATTGAATAAAACTACTCATTTCGTCATACTTGGGTTGGAACAAACTTGACATATGATTGTTCCAATAAAAAACATGGGATGGGATACATAGTACATACTCAGAAGGGTATGCAAGTTGTGAAGAGACACATAGGACATGAATCACATGACTATCATTGATGAGATACATCCAACATATAACTACATTGAAGAAAACATGAAATGCATTGGCAAGTGAACAATTGCAATATAAAAATGATGTATAGTTGAACACAAAACACTGCATGTACATCCATAAGTATGGTAATTTTAATCGCAAAGCAAGAATGAATTCATGCCAATTCAACACATGATCGCAAAAAATTATGGAGTCCTCTGTTACATACATG
Organism: Bromus sterilis; assembly: GCA_950022295.1. Lineage (NCBI taxonomy): Eukaryota > Viridiplantae > Streptophyta > Magnoliopsida > Poales > Poaceae > Bromus > Bromus sterilis. Next base: position 59,739,152 of record OX465598.1, on the reverse strand, counting down.
CTTAATTCAAAAGTATTTTTTGTTATAAACTAATAGACTTTCCTCGTGTTCTGAACAATTAACAAAAAGGTTTGACGGCCCTAATATTTCCTGGCCTACAACATAAATCTGCTAATGCAGAGGAATATATTAATTACCGTAACATGCTTTATACAAAATAGTGACAAAATATGTACAATCAGCTGCAAAATCACATCTAGGATAAGCTGGTATAGCTAGTTAGTCTTTTAGTTAACGCCCCTGCAGAAAAAATGTTTTAAATTGCCGCAGAAGCATTGGCATTAAGATGATGTACACACTGACCAATACTCAAGATAGTTGACGGGCCTTCCTGTTGACGACCCATCCACCTGCAGCCCCAATCCTAGCTTGATAGCCTGAAAACAACACCAAATTCTAAACTAATAGACTTGACTGGAATGTGACCCTGTAATATAAATCAACGATCTCTTAAACCGAAAAAACGATCTACAGCAGAACACAACAGTACATGTATTTCTTACTTTACCTATGCCATGCTTTACCTTGTGATGATTAAGATTTTTTTAACATGCAATCACACTGCTGCAACCGAGCACGAGAATCTGCATGGGGAAAATGATAATCGTCACAGGCTCATCAACATTTCCTGTGCTGGAATCACATAAGTCAGCAGCAGCAAGGCCAACACACATATGTGGATGTGCATGAATAGCAGCTTGCGGCGGCAGCAAGCACACCTCCGGCTCCCATGCCAAGACATCACGTGATTGTTGCACGCCATGTGTGGATGGCGCAACTCCAATTGGAGAGACTCCTATGCGGAGAAGGCAATAGCTCCGTCAAGCTAATTACTGGGAGGCAAGGGATGTGGGCATGTGGCCGCGTCATAGAAGGCAAGGACGGATGTGGAGGAGGAAGATGAACATGTATGAAAAATGAACAGAAGATAAAGGGAGTTATATACACATGGCAAGGAGATGAAGGAGAAGGAAATTCATTCATTTCTTATGCAAATAGTGGAGAAGATGAAGAGAAAGAGATTTTTCTTGAGACTAAGAAGAGCATGAGGTAAACCAATGGATGGGTAGTAACTTAGAGCAGATAAAAAATGATCGGTAGGGAGTAAATGAATAGATAAAAACCATACGGCATTGAAGAAGGCGATAGGTTTGCACAGGCATTAGAAATTGTTGGAAAATGGTGATTTTTTAAATGGGATTGGTAAAAAAAAATGCTGATGTGGCAAACCGATGAGGTGGATAGGCTGCATGTAGAGAGAATTGTAGTAATGGGGATCAACTTCTTAAGAATGGTAGATGCGATATCTGTGTGTTCAGTTAGGCAAAATTGGGGATCGCAATCCCGAGCAAAATTGGTTAATCTTAGACCGGACCAATGAATCTTTGATATATTTATTACTCCGTATCAAAATAAAATTAAGCAAGTTGGAACTGCATAGAATCGATCAACTGATTACTACCTGCCCTATACGAGGGGATTAAGAATTGAGATTGGGTGCTGAATTTTACTGGATTGCGTCACTCCCTGCACATTTCTCTGTCAAGAAAAGTACACTTCAGAAACTGAAAAAAAGACAGTTGCTAGATGGTCTCTGGACAGGCTCCATTGGATGAAATTATCTAGAAATCCAATAATTGGGTTAACGTCTATAATTAAGTGGTCTGGAGTTGGATCATGTGAGAAACAGCAGAGCTAGTAAGGTGTGACGTGATCCACTCTGCTGGCGATCGATCTGTCACTGGGCCTGAAAATGGCACTTCATTCATTTCTGAATGCTAATTGGCGCACCATCTTTCAAAAGTGCAAGTAGGACCATGAATGAGTGATAGTACCTTATTGACATCACAAACGGAATGGGGCTGGAACAGTGTATATAAGTGGCGGATTTCGCAAAATAAAATACTAAAAACTGTTGTTGAGCTCCTGTAGTTTACAGATCTTGTCATGATAGTTAACAGCGACCGATACTGCATTCACAGATCTAATATGATTACAACTAAAAAAAAGCAGTATATGATTTGAAGTTCCAGTTGCAGGGGTAATTCAGCTATTTTGGTAGCACCACTGTATTTAGGCCCAACATAAGCAGTTATCCAAAATAATCACACTTTCATCTGAAAAATAATAACCAGTTAACTGCATTTTGAACTGAAAGAGGGTCAAAGAATTAAGTGCCTGGGCCTCACATTTTTGGACAGTTTCTACTCTTTGTTGCCGGTGCAGACTGAAGCAACATTTCCAGATGCCGGTCCTGACATTTCTTCATGCTTGAATTCTTCAGCTATGGTCAGTTGTGCTCATGTCGGGACTTATCATAATCCTGAGCAGTGCGGCCAAGATCACCCACCAGACGCAGGCCCTGACAGGGCAGACGACCAAGTGGCACGCGTGCTGCACCATGGAGCCGGTCCCGGACGACGAGGTCGACCCCGGGTCGAACAAGACCTCGATGCTGGAGGATTACGCGGCGACGGAGAGCAACTGTGAGTTGAGCGAGGAGACCAGGAACGAGGACATGCTGTAGAACACCAGGTTCATGCAGCTCCACTCGCACGTCATCTTCTTCCAGAAGCGGCAGGCACTAGGTATACATATTGACAGTTATCGTAAATTTCTTCCAGTTTCCTTGAGATGTTCTTGCGTGATGAGAACGCTCTTTTGCATGCAGTGACGTACCTTGAGTTGTAGAGCGTGCGTGCGTGCCGCTTGGTATTTTATTATCTCGGGTTGTAACCCAACATCAATTCTAGAGCAGATTTTACAAATGGATGAAGTTCTTCCTTAACTTCTGTTCTGCCGCCTTCTTATATTCAGTGTCAATTATTTGGGATATGTTGTTCATATTTGATATTTCATATTTCATACCTATATGGCAGTCCTACCGCACAATATTCTACTCCCTCCGTTTTAAATTAGATGACTTTTATTTGTATACATGTGGGGTCCACATGTATACAAATGAAGGTCATCTAATTTGGAACGGAGGGAGTATTTAGTGGAGGTATTAGTCACACACTATTGTTTGCATGGAACTTTTCAAAAAACAATTATTAGACTTTTTCTCTCACAGTATGATCTATCCTATTTTTCTATTTTTCTTTTGGAAAGAGGGCGATGTCCTCAGCTCAACATGGCACCCTCAGCAATGCTAGACATACATGATACATGGTTTTAGGGGCTCAGTCCATTTGGCAGGTTTTAATTGGGCTAAGCAAAGTTGAGCGGGCCCAACCGAGAGAGTTCGAGGGGGAGGGAGGGGGGGAGTTTACGAGGGAAGGTCCGTCGCGTTTGCTGCTCATTTAGCATTTTTTCCGTAACGCATTTCCAAACCCGTACCCTCGTAAAAATTTTCCCATACCCGTACCCTTAGAGCATCTCCAGGCGCGCTCCCAAGAGGCCCCCAAGGCGGCGCTATTCGTCTCGGATGGACGAATTTCTCCTAGCCGCGCCTCTAAGTGCCCAAATAGCGCTGGATTGGGCCAAAATTGAGTCTGGCGATCCCAAGCCAATCTGGCGTCCTGGGGTCGCTTGGGGGCGCCGGATGAAACAAAACGGCGCGAAAGAGAGAAAAGGTGTGTGCGCTTCGCGCATCGGCCCCACTTGTCGGCGTGTGAACACGCGGCATCGTCATCCTCCCGCCTCGGCTTCCCCGCGCCTGCTGTCGCCGCAGAGCATCAAATGCGGCGCTGATGTCCAGTCCAATCGCCGGCAGGGGATTCAATGCGGCGCGTTGAGTACCCCAGCGGTCCGACGACCGCTCCGCCGCGTGTCCCGCCCCGGTGAGGCCTCCCTTTCGCGTCCCCCCCCCCCCGCGCCCGCTATTTAAAGGGTTCGCCGGTGGGCACTCGTCACACACACTCGCCCCTGCTCCTCTCCTTTCTCCTCCTCGCCTTCCTCCTCCGACCTCCAGCGACCATGGGGGACAACCTCACCCGGAACGGGTTCGTCCACCGCAACCTCTCGCAGATGGAGGCTTTGCTCCTCGCGCAGGTGGGCTACCCTTGCCCGCCGGACACCAGGTCACCCCACGGATGGGTGTTGTCCGTCGGCGGCGTCCCAGTGCCGCCTGTGCCATTGGTGGGCACCGTCGCCTTTGCCCGGGAGGTGGAGGCCGCCCGCGGCCAGATGACACCGGAGGACCGCGCCAATCCGGCGAACAACACCCCCCCGTGGGACGACTACTTTAGGCTCCGGCGAGCCAAGGCGGTCGCCTCCACCAATGGCCAGATGCCGGTGGTCGGCCGGCACAACCGCGACGGCCGCATCCGGTGGTGGAGTGCGGAGGGGCTCTCCCTCGAATGGGTGATGGCCTAGATCGAGCACGGCAACACGCCGCGGCTCCAGTACCCGCCGATGGGGTACGAGGCCGCGGCCCGCCGCTCCTACAGTCGCGGCACGCCGCTGTGGGCGGCGTTGCCGCGCGATCAGGAGGACTCCTCCTCCTCCTCCGACGGCCACCACTCGCACTCCATCGGCTCCCATTCATCGGGGCCGGCCTTCTCTCCGCCGCAGTTCGCCCCGGTGAAAACCGAGGTGAAGCTCGAGGTGAAGAAGGAGAAGGAACCCACCCCGGCGTCGTCTGGGCGCCTCCGCTGCGGCGTCTTCATCGGCGCCCCATCCTCGGCGACGCCAAAGCGTTGTGGCTTCCTGGGCTTCGGGAAGAAGAAGGACAAGGAGGTCGCCCCGCCTCCGCCGCCACCGCCGGCCGACGACGGCGAGGAGTTCGACGCCCAACTGGAGTGGGCGAAGAAGGACTACCTCGCCGAGCAGGTGCGGCTCCAGCAGGAGGCTTGGGACCTCGCCGAGGCCCAGAAACTCGCCGAGAAGGCGAGGGTCAAGAAGTCGGTGGCACGCAGCAGCAGTAGCCGCAACAAGTGGGCGCCGCCGCCGCCGTTCATCGTGCTGGACGGCACCGACGACGAGGAGGAGGAGGAGAAGTCGCTACGGATGCGGAGGAGGAGGGGGCCGCTCGGCGGCGGGACGTGCAGCGCGCAGGTGATGGCTTCTCGCCCCTCGTTGGTTACCCAAAGTGGAAGGTTGAGATGTAGACGGCAGCAAATTTTCCTCGGTGAAGATACCAAGGTTTGTCTCCAGTAGGACTCCGACAATGACATGAAGGTGACAACGGCGCCAACAATTAGGCGGTTGACGTGGACCTGCACACACAACAGATAACTTTGCTCCCAACGAATACAGAGAGGTTGTCAATCCCTCCGGTCTTGTTGTTTACAAAGGATCAAACGCACAGGATAATAATGATAGCGATAGTAACAGAAAAGGAAATAAAGAAAAAATAAATAGCGGGTGTAAACAGTGGTGGAAATATGGACCGGGGTCCCATGATGTTCACTAGTGAAATCTCTCTCCCAAAAGACGATAAAATAGCCATGCAAGATAAACAAATTACAGCTGGGCAATTGACAGGATTATGTGCGCAAACTAATGCTAACTATGCTGCAAAGAAAGAAAGAGGCTCAAAAGCTTGGGCGGTACGCCAAGACAAGTAGACCGCAATCTATCTGCATCTACCTACTAATCATCCATCTTGAGATATCTATCCAGAACATCTCGCTGGTATTAAGTTGCGAATCTCACCCAAAGTGTAAACTCAAAGCAACAGACAACTGCATTAAAGAACTTTGCGTAAAGTAAACAATCCTTGCACCCGCAAGTACAAGCACCGTTGTTTTCTCCCTTGTATCCCTTGCGGCAACAGCACATCCCCTAGACTCATGTTTCTGTCACTCAAGCTAGTCATCAGGGGCATGAACCCACAATCATGCATAACGCTCCCTCTTGGAGTCACTACCTACTACTTGGCCAAAGCAATAAACAGCAACGGAGAACATGCAAGAATTACTCAAGAACATAAATATAAAAGAGGAGAATCAAATATATTACTCAAACACAATCTGAACATAGTCTCATAATCCATCAGATCCCAGCAAACTCAGCATAGCAACATCAAAAAGATTACATATGTGCCTCGATCATGTAGGGCAGCTCACGAGGTCTAAACCATGAAGAACAAAGAGGGGAGGAGAACATCACATAGCTACTGATCATGGACCCATGGTCCAAGGTGGACTACTCACGGTTCATCCGGGAAGCATCCATGGTGGTGGAGAAGCTCCCGGAGGTGGTTCCTCCCACCGGCAGGGTGCCGGGAAGAGGGCGTCTGGTGCTCCCAATCTTGGAAGCGTCGCGGCGGCTGAACAGAGGATAGATCGCGAAAAAGGGTTCTGTCCTCGAGGGTTTCTGGAAGAGAGATATATAGGTGAAGGGGGCAGCCAGAGGTGGACAAGGGGCCCCAGGCGCCCCCCTGGCGCGGCCTAGGGGTGGCCGCGCCAGGTGGCTGCCTGGGCCACCCTTGGCTCCCCTCTGGCCCCACTTTGGCTCTTCCCGAAGCTTCATGTACGCTGATTTTTCCTATATTTTTCCCGGAATTTTTCTGGCACTTTAAGTAATGGGAAAACCTGAAATACAAAAACAATAGAAAATAGGAACTGGCACTAGGGTGCACTGAGTTAGTAGGTGATACGTCCAAAACGTATCTATAATTTCTGCTTGCTCCATGCATGTTTTGTGTGATATTGCTATGATATAGATACACTTTCATACACTTTTGATCATATTTGGACTAACCTATTAACTCAGTGCACCCTAGTGCCAGTTCCTGTTTTCTGCTGTTTTTCTATTTCAGTTTTCCCCCATATAAAAAGTGCCAGAAAAACTCCGGGAAAATACAGGAAAAAATCAGCGTACAGGAAGCTTCGCGAAGAGCCCGAGTGGGGCTAGAGGGGAGCCAGGGGGCCAAGGCGGCCACCCGGCGCGGCCCCACCCCTGGCCGCGCCAGGGGGGCGCCTGGGGCCCCTGGTCCACCTCTGGCTGCCCCCCCCCTTCGCCTATTTATTCTCCATCACGGGGAAACTCCAGAGACAAAACCCTATTTCGCAAACTCGCCTCTGTTCCGCCTCCGCCGCGCTTCCGAGATCGGGAGCACCAGAAGACCTCTTCCCGGCACCCTGCCGGAGGGAGGGCCGACCTCCGGGAGTCTCCTCTCCACCATGGATGCTCCCCGGATGTCTCGTGAGTAGTTTTCCTTGGACCATGGGTCCGTGATCAGTAGCTATGTGATGTTCTCCTCCCCTCTTTGTTCTTCATGGTTTAGACCTCGTGAGCTGCCCTACATGATTGAGGCACTTTTGTAATATTTCTGCTATTGCTATGCTGAGTTTGATGGGATCTGATGGATTATGAGATTATGTTCAGATTGTGATAGAGTAATATATTTGGTTTTTATCTCTTATATTTTTGTTCCTAAGTAATTCTTGCATGTTCTCCGTTGCTGTTTATTGCTTTCGCCAAGTAGTAGGTAGTGACTCCAAGAGGGAACGTTATGGTCAATTGTGGGTTCATGCCCCCCGATGACACGCTTGAGTGACAGAAACATGAGTCTAGGGGATGTGTTGTTGCCACAAGGGGGAAAACAACGGTGCTTGTAACCGCGGTTACAAGGATTGTTTACTTTACGCAAAGTTCTTTTTAATGCAGTTGTCTGTTGCTTTGGGTTTACACTTTGGGTGGGGCTCGCAACTTAATACCAGCGAGATGTTCTGGATAGATATCTCAAAGTGGATGATTAGTAGTAGATGCAGTTGGATTACGGTCTACTTAATTTGGCATACTGCCGTGCTTTTGAGCCTCTGTCTTTCTTTTGTAGCATAGTTAGCATTGCGGTGCGTTCATAATCCTGTCAATTGCCCTTCTGTAATTTGTTTACCTCGCATAGCAGTTTTATCGTCTTTTGGGAGAGAGACATCACTAGTGAACATCACGTATCCCGGTCCATATCCTTATTATTGTTTCCACGCTATATTTACTTTTCTGCATTTACTTTCAATTGCTATCATTATCCCTTGTGTTTTACCCTTTGTGAACAACAAGACCGGAGAGATTGACAACCTCTCTAAACTTCGTTGGGAACAAAGTTATCTGTGTCTGTGTGCAGGTCCATGTCAGTTGCTCCGCTGACACCTACTTATCATCTCTGGAGTCCTACTGGAGACAAACCTTGGTATCTTCACCGAGGGAAACTTGCTGCTGCGCTACATCTCAACCTTCCACTTGGGGTAACCAACGAAGGGCGAGAACCATCAAGCGAATTTCTGGCGCCGTTGCCGGGGACTCTGAGTGCTAAGATAGGGAGTTGCACACTACCCTTTACCTTTGTTTTTTAGTCTTTTTAGTTTACCTTTCAGTTTTTTATCTTTGTGTCTTTTATCAAAAATTACAAAAAAATCTGCCACACTTGTTGCTACTATGGGTTCCACTCAAAACACCAAGTTGTGTGACTTCACTAGTCACAACAACCAAGACTTTATCTGCACCCCCATTGCCACACCTGCCACTTCAGCTACCTCTTATGAAATTAAACCTGCTTTGCTAAACCTTGTTATGAGAGATCAATTCTCTGGTGCTGGAGATGATGCTGCTTTACACTTGAATAATTTTGTTGAGTTATGTGATATGCAAAAGTATAAAGAAGTAGAACGTGATGTTGTTAAGCTCAAGCTCTTTCCTTTCTCTTTAAGGGGAGACGCTAAAATCTGGTTTCAATCTTTGCCTAGGAATAGCATAGATTCTTGGGATAAGTGCAAAGATGCTTTTATAGGGAAGTACTACCCACCTGCTAAAATTATCCAATTGAGGAGTAACATTATGAATTTTAAGCAATTCGATAATGAACACGTTGCCCAAGCTTGGGAACGAATGAAATCTCTTGTTAAGAAATGCCCTACACATGGTTTGACTACCTGGATGGTTATCCAGACTTTTTATGCAGGCTTGAACTTTACCTCGCGGAACCTGTTAGATTAGGCCGCGGGAGGAACCTTTATGTCAACTACCCTTGGTGCTGCCACGAAGCTTCTCGATGAAATGATGACCAATTATTCCCAATGGCACACCGAACGCGCTCCAACAGGTAGGAAGGTAAATTATGTCGAGGAAATTACCTCCCTCAATGAAAAAGTTGATTTAATTATGTCTCTACTTACCAAGCAACCCTCTATTGATCCTCATGATGTCCCTTTAAATTCTTTGGTTGCTCAAGAACAAGTAGATGTGAACTTTATTGCTAGAAACAACTTCAACAACAATGCTTATAGGGGAAATTTTTCTAGCAATCCTAGACCGTTTCCATCCAACTATGGGAACAACAACACCTACCCTAGCAACAAGAACCCCTCCTCTGAATTAGAAAGCATGCTTAGAGACTTTATCACTACCCAACAAGCCTTCAACAAAAATGTAGAGGAGAAATTAGCTAAAATATATAATCTCTCTTTGAAGGTAGAAAGCTTAGCCCTTGATATTGAGATGCTTAAAATTAGAACCTCTCCCCTTGAGGAGAATAAGGCCACTCCTATTAATGCTATCCAATTACAAATTAATGAAAATATTAGGATGATGGCTAAACTTAAAGAAAGGTGGGCTAGAGAAAAAGAGGAAGAGGATAGAATTAAGAGCCTTCCTACACACCACACAGTTGCCACTATCCAAATTGTTGAGGACACCCAAACTATTAGCACCCAATGCACTCCTAGTCCCGTTGGACCTATTAATGGTGATGCTAATACCTCAACCGAAGATAAAGAAACTCCTATGAACATAGAGGGTTTCAAACAAGTGAGCCTGGATGACACTACTACCACCTTTGATAGTAGTGATATTGATTTTGATAGTTGCACCCTCTCAGAAGTTATCAGTTTTCTACACAAAATGTCTAGAGACCCCCACACTAGCACACTTAATCTTGCCTTCACGGAGCATATCACAAATGCTCTCATCAAAGCTAGGGAGGAGAAGCTTAGAGTAGAAGCCTCCATACCTAGGAAGCTAGATGATGGTTGGGACCCTATGATCAAAATTAAATTAAATAACTTCTCTTGCTATGCTTTATGTGATGTTGGAGCTAGTACCTCTGTTATGCCCAAAAGAATATTTGATATGTTTGAATGGAAGCCTTTTGAGCCTTGTTCTTTTGGTGTTCGTCTTGTCGATTCTTCCATAAAGAAACCTTTGGGGAAGATCGACGATGTTCTTATCATTGTCAATGACAACTATGTTCCCGTTGATTTTATTGTTATGGATATAGAGTGTGAACCTTTGTGTCCAATTATTTTGGGACGTCCTTTTCTTCGCACCGTTGGTGCGGTTATTGAAATGAAAGAGGGGAATATAAAATTCCAATTCCCATTCGAAAAGGGGATGGAACACTTCCCTAGAAAGAAAATCAAGTTACCTTTTGAGTCCGTTACACGGGCTAGTTATTCTCTTTCTCTTGATAAAACTTGATTCTTCTTTTCAATTATGCCTAGCTTAAAGGCATAAAAGAAAGCGCTTTCGGGAGGCAGCCCGCAACGAATTTAGGTGTTTCTTTTTGCTTTTGTTGTGTCTTGATGATTGTTACTACTGTAGCAACATCATTGTATCTTTATTTTTCAGCTTTGTGCCAAGTTATAGCCTCTTACGGCAAGGGAAGTAAAAGTTGTGACATCCTGTCCAGAAAACAGATTCTGTCCTCCTGACCAGAAAAATTCCAGAAAACTCCCAGTTCATCTTTTTGAGCTGAAATTTTTATACAGTATGCTCTATACAATTACGAAACTTCCGTATGTTCTGAGTTTTTTTATTTGAGTTGCACAAGTGCCCCTAAAAAAATTCTTTACTACCTGTTGTTCTGTTTTTCACAGATTCTGCCACGTTTTGTCTCTCCTAACTTTTGCAAACCTTAAGCTTGCTTTTTCTTTGCAAAAACTTTTTGGCACTCTTGAGAAACAGTAGCTCTTCAAGAATATATTTATATCCAGTGGGGAAAAATTATTTATTAAGGGGTACTAATCTCTCTAATCAGTTTATGATGAGTTATGTATGAAGGGAGTTTTCAAGTGTGCGATGGAAGATGATGAAAGAAGATCCAGGAGTGTCAAGCGCTCAAGCTTGGGGATGCCCCCATGCATCCCCAATAAATATTCAAGGAGACTCAAGCGTCTAAGCTTGGGGATTCCCCCGTGCATCCCCTTCTCCATCAACAATCATCAGTTCGTCCTTCGTCTCACTATATTTTTATCACTTCATGCGTTATGTGCTATGCTTGGAGCGTCTCGCTCTTAGGTTTTGTTTTTGTTTTCTTTAGCTTTGCTTGCTGTTCATAACGAGTTAGATCCCGTCTTACTTTGTGTGGGAGAGAAACACGCTCCACTTTAAAAATTTAGAACACATCATAGGATTTTTCCTGCTTATCTTTTGCTGTTGTGTGTTCTTTATCTTTTCATAGCTACTGCCATGTTTAGTTTTAGTCTTAGTTTGTCTTTAGCAAGAGCCCTGGCTTTTGTTTAGTTTGTTGCTGGAACTCTTTTTAGTTTTCATGTTTATCTTGTTAAAGAGAGTTGGTTGTTGCACTGAGTTGTGTCTTGTCTTGAAAGTAGGTAATTGAGGTTGCTATTTAATTTTAGTAGTAACTTGCAATAGTTTTGAGTTATTGATGTGAGTAATGTTTGAACTTTTGGTGTCAAGAGCTCTAGCCTATTAGTGATAGGTGTCGTATTTGATGGGTTCGTTGCATAGAAAACAAAATTTTTCCTACGATTGCAACTGCCAAGATCACATCTAGGAGATAACTTGTAACGGTTTGAGAAGGACTCACCCTCGAAGACCAAAAACCTTTAACGAGAACGATTCTCGTGGGTGATGTAGTCGATCACTTGCCGACCTCAAGGTCGTGATGAAGATGGGCGCCACAAACGGGCAGCGCCTCCGTAATCGGTCACACGTACGGATCAGCGACGACCTCCGCCCCTTGCTCCAGTTGGGCAGCGGAAGTAGTGGATCCTCGGGAACTCCAGCAGCACTACAACATAGTGGTGGTGGTGGTAGAGAAGATCTTGAGCAGGGCTTCGCCTAAGCACCGTACTCGTGAAACTGGATCAGCTAGCAAGGGGAGGAAGATGCCAACCAAAGGGCATATGAGAGATGGAGGAATTAGTGAGTAGAGGGGTCTCCACCCATCTATATATAGGAGGGGGAGGCAGCCCCCAAGGGGTAGCACGCCCCAAGAGGTGCCCCCACCTCTCCCTTCATCATGTGGGTGGACTCTCCACTCACAAAAACAAAGGGTCACACATTATTCCCATAACTTCCATAATTCTCCACTCAAAATTCCAAGAGTTTATCACATTAAAACACTTTTAATTATCTTGTTTAATGTCACTCAAATTAATGAACACTTCATTCAATGAGTACTTCATTGATGAACACTTCATTCAATGAACACATTAACAATTATCCCCTTGCACTATTTTGATATACCGAAACTATTCCAGCAGTTTTATCAAAACAGTCCATGTGCTGTCCAGTATATTCTCCGGCGTTCCGTATCCACTCAAACGCGTCAACGAATCCTTAAGTGTGTCACCCTACGGTTCCTGAATAAAATGGACATGACAGAGACTCTTCTCCGATCAATAATCATCAGAGGGATCTGGAGATCCATGATGACTCCCACTTACTCAACGATGAACTAGTGATCGTGTGAACCATTACTCCGTAACCAATTCCTTTTGTCTCGCGATATTTTACTTGTCCGAGATCCGATCATTTGGTATCATCCATACCTAGTTCGATCTCGTTACCGACAAGTACTCTTTACTCGTTCCGTGATATAACATCCTCGTGAGCCAGTCACGTGCTTGCAAGCGATGTCAATGTGATATCACCGAGAGGGCCCAGAGTATATCTCTCCGTCATCTGGATGGACAAATCCCACTCTTGATCCACGAGCCTCAACTAACACTTTCCAAGTACCCAACGACACCTTTATAATCACCCTGTTACGGTGTGACGTTTGATGGAATCAAAGTACTCTTCCGGTGTCAGTGATTGACGTGATCTCATGGTCTAAGGATTAGGATTACTTCGTGAAAGTTTGATACAGCAATAGAAACTTGATGACATGATCGTATTGCTATAACTACTGTGGGTGTATATTCATCACATCATTCTCCAATGACATGACCTTGTTATTAACAACATCCAATGTTCATGATCAGGAAACCTTGATCATCCGTTAATCAACAAGCTAGTATAAAGAGAGGCATTACTAGGAACCTTTTCTCTGTTTATTAAACACACATGTATTAACGTTTCCGGTTAACACAATTATAGCATGAAAATAAACATTTATCATAAACATGGAATAAGATAATAACCACTTTATTATTGCCTCTCGGGCATATTCCCTTCAGTCTCCCACTTGCACTAGAGTCAATAATCTAGTTTGGTACTTGCGCATGCAACACCTATGGCATTCAGTTGTTATCCATACGCATTGCTAGTGGTAAACCTAATCTCCAGATCTGACACTTCAGGTCCGTGTGTATTTGCATTTCTTTGCGTCTCTACGCATCACTCATTCACTCATGAGATGGCATTGCATAAATTTGGTCCTCCGGTGAGACCTTAGTCCCTTGAGCTCAAAACATGTTGAATCTATTGTCGTACAATAGATCTTCATAGTATTAGCTCGCTTGGAACTACACCTAATTTGTCAAACAAACTTCTTGACACAAATGCCCTCCTTTGCTGCTGCTAGAGCAGTCATATACTTAGCCTTTCCTTGTAGTATTCGTTATAATGTCTTAACTTTGGAACTCATCCAAATCCATTTGGAACTATTCCAAATCTATCATGGAACTTTCTTCCATTACATTTTGCCACCTTAACATACCGCCAAAATTGAGATAAATTTAGATTGTATCTTGCGACAAAACTAGTATCAATGTAACACTTTACAATGAACTATTGTCCAACATACATAATATATATTCTTAGTCCTTCCAAAGCACGTAAGGATATCTTTACTATTGTCCAATGATCATCTTATGAATCATTCTGGTATATGCTCATAACATTTAGAGCATAGGACATTCTTGGAATTGTACATATCATGGTGTACATGATTGATCAAATCATTCATGTGATTTTACTCATCAAGTGTCAAAACACTTGAATCTCGCTTCAACCTTTTCCATGCGGCAAGAACTTTTCTCGTCGTTTCCATATTGAACTTATTCAATATTTCATATATGTACTTCGGCCCAACCATATTAGCACCTCAATCTATCTATATAGACCATATTAGCCCAATATACTGGTTTTGCCCAAATCTTCCATTAAAATCAAATTTTCAATGAAACTTCACCCGTGTCAATAAAATATACATCATTTCCAATCAACAATATGTCTTCTACATAATGTATTAGAAATATGTCTCAGCGCTCCCACTTAATTTCTTGCAAAAGCAAGCATCTTCACCGTCTCTGATGAAACTAAACGTTTTAACAATTTCATCATGATGAAGATTCCAACTCCGTGAATTCTTATTTCAACCATTGAAATTTGCATGCTATTTTAGCATCCTTTGAATTAACAGAACCCTTTGGACCGTGTCCTGTACACGTCTTAGGTAACCATTCTATTAGAAGAACGTTGTTCTGTTTGTTCAACTACCATATACCAAAACTAGCATATGTAGTGGTTGCTACAATAATCCGTCCAGACTAAATATCGTTATGAAAGATCAAATCTTGTCATAGCCAACTCTTTGAACATAATCGTAAACCATTTTAACGATATGTCGAATATTTCATAGATGTAAGAACATCCACGTCTGTTTCTTTATAGATCCAAACACGGTATCTAGAGGGTCTTCCAAGTTCAGAAACTTGGTTTCTCGTGTATGGAACTATCACGGATTTTATAGCTTCTAGCCATTTTGACGGAGTCAGGGCCCATCATCGCTTCTTTGCATGTAGTCGGTCCATTATTATCAAATAACAATGATTCAATCTCAAATCTTACTATTTGATCGATTATCCGAACTACGTAGTTCAATAGGAACTTAGATCGCCGTGACCACAACCTTTGGGACACGGGAGCCAAGAGCATTGCGGCCGCTTCCGGGACACTTTCCGGCGCTGCGCCACTTAGCACATAAAGCTTAGGTTCAACAACCTAATCGAAGTTCTACTGTCCTCCCACTTAACTTTTCGCAAAAATTCCTTCTCAAGAAACTTGATGCTCTTAGCCACAAAAAAAAACTTTTGTCTTTAGTGTTCTGGAGGAATACCCAACGGTTACTTTGGGATAACCTACAAAGACGTACTTTATCCGACTTTGGTTGTAAACATTTTACATATGCCTTGCATACCAAAATTTAAGAAAAGACAAATTGGGTTTTATCCCATTCCATAACTTATATGGTGTCATTTCAACGGATCTCGATGGCGCTCTTTTCAGTGAAAAGCGGTAGTCTCTAAAGCTTAATCCTTAAAATATAATGGCAATTTTATAAATAACACCTTTGATCCTTACCATGTCAAACAAGGTTTGATTACATCTCTCGAACACTCCATACTCCTATGGTGTTTCGGGAAATGCAAGTTTTGGAACGATTCCTAAACTCTCAGGCATTTGCTAAACTTTTAACTCAAAAATCTTCTTTTATGATCCAATCATAAACTCTTATTTTCTCGTTACAATGATTTTCACTTCATCTTGAAATTTATTTGAACATTTTCAAACATTTCATACTTCTTCCTTATCAAGTAAATATACACATATATTCACTCAAATCCTCGGTTAAAGTATATGAAGTTATAAGACCCACCACACACGGCTACACATAATGAACTATACACATCAACATGTATAATGTCCAATAAGTTAGTCGTCCGTCCTTCTTTGGCCTATGAACGGAGTTTCAATCATTTCTAGGAAA
The DNA here is from genome assembly GCA_950022295.1 of Bromus sterilis. NCBI lineage: Eukaryota > Viridiplantae > Streptophyta > Magnoliopsida > Poales > Poaceae > Bromus > Bromus sterilis. Next base: position 59,723,308 of record OX465598.1, on the reverse strand, counting down.
TTCTTACAAGCATCAGTTGATTCAAAATCAAAAGACTCCAAAATTCCACCAACATGGAGTTTCTTCATGTTATCTTTCCAATATGATTTAAACGGTGTTTCAATCATCTCTAGAAATTTCTCACAACCGTCAATTGATTCAAAATTAAAAGACTCCAAAATTCCATCACCATGGAGTTTCTTCATGTGTTTCTTTCCAATATGATTCAAACCGTGGTGTCACTCATAAGTGATCTTCTAATCATTTGTCTTGCGACATGTTTAGCATCAGTTATTATGGATGTGATTTCTCCAACAAGATTTATAGAGTTCATCCATCTTCTATGAATATGGTGATAATTTGAACAACTATTGTTCGTATAACACCAGAACAGAATAACAATTATTCAAATAAATCTTGAAGGCTAGGTTTAATTCCAACGATAAACACAATAACACTTTATTTTGTTCTTGATGAGAATCATCCCATATTCATTTGCTAGTTACTCAGGCCATTACAACTCTTGTATTGCGTTGTTCCGTATGACACTTCATACCAACCAATCAGTATCCAATACTCAAGAATCACACTGTTTAACAAGCAATGAATATACCCATAACATGTATATCATCTATATACCCGAGCTGGACATTTCCAGTCTTTTCCTTTTTCTTTTCGCCAAAATATTTTTCAGATCCTCTTTAAGCAATTCCTTTCCTTTTTAGAAGAATTTATCAACATCACTTGTGGCACCATTCAAATGACACATACTCCAAAGTGTGTTAGTCAAATACTAACACCCTTTGATTCTCACTTTGATGTAGATCACCGTCATCAAATGTTTGGTGTTCTTCCAAATTCCATTCTTTAGTAATCTTATAGTGTAGTAAACATTTTACCTACATCTTCCATTCATCCTATCATGACAACTTTCATGACAAAACTACCATAGCTCATAGGGACAAACTGTGAGTACAATATTAGTTCCCAAAAACTTTTTGGGAGATTAGGACACATAGTGTCTCCAACCTTCACAAATTCTCATACAATATGAGAACATGTTTCTCACTAAATTTTACTCTATCACATTGCAACTAAACATTGTTTCAGATATCGCTATATCTTCCACACATGATAGTTTCTGAAACAATCATTTCAGCTCCTAGATAACCTTGATAATAACAAACAACATTTGAATATCAAGGATCATGGAGGCAAGTGTGATACTTAGACACTAACACTGGAATTGTTACTCTCGATTTAATACACATTATTAAACTTCATGGAGTAAGAAAGGTTTGTTAAAGTTTGCAATAAGACTTTAAACTTTAGATTGACACTCAAACAATACGGTACCAGTCCGTAAAGTTAAATATCCAGAATTCTATAGTTCTATTATCTCAATTATAGCTAAGCGCAAAGGTAGTAAACAAATGCCAATGACTACAACGAACTATGCAAATTCACTTTGATTTAGTTCATGATAAAATGAGTTCATCTAACTCCCACTCAAAAACAACATCCCTCGAGTCGTCTTTGGTGATTACACGAACCAAATTCACTACACCACGACCGATCATCACGTGAGGCAGTGTAGCTGCAATGGCGAGCATCTCAATATGGTTCATCATATCATCCATATGACTCGTGCTTAACCTTTCGGTCCATGTTCCGAGGCCATGTCTGTACATGCTAGGCTCGCCAAGTAGAACCTTAGTATTTGCATGTGTTTCAAGGCCATGTCTGTACATGCTAGGCTTGAAAACACCCGTTGTATGCGAACGTAGAGTCTATCACACCCGATCATCACGTGGTGTCTCGAAACGACGAACTTTCTTAACGGTGCATACTAAGGAAGAACATATAGTTATCTTGATATTAAGTGAGAGGGATCATCTTATAATGCTACCGCAGCGATCATGATCGTAACTAAGCAAAATAAGATGCATAAAAGGATAAACATCACATGCATGGATAATGTGATATGATATGGTCCTTCTCGCAATAGATCTCCATCTTTGTGCGTCTTGGTATGATCTCCATCATGCCACCGGCGCGGCACCAAGGTCCATGGCGCCACCACCATGGTCGTCCTTCTCCATTACAATATATCTCATGGATATATCTACAGCACGCAGGCCTTAAAAAGGAAAAACACAACCATATGGCTCCTGCCGGTTGTTTACAATAAATCTCATTTCATACAACAATTTTGTAACAATGACCATATCACATCACATGCCCTGCAAAAACAAGTTAGACGCTTCTAAATTATCTTTGCAAATTTTACGTGGTTTTGGGCTTCCTAGGAAAGAACCGATCTTACCTACGGACAAGAACCACAACGTTGATTCGCTAGTTGTTTCTTTTCATCCCTTTCCAGGACCCTCCGTTGCAAATGCCATATCACTAATGTTAGAGAAACTGACACCCCCAAAGCCACTTTATACGGTACAAGCCGTATGTCAAGCGTGACACGCAATCTGCGCTTAGGGCCGCTTCAATCCAACATTGCCGCAATATGAACAAGTGCACAAAAGAGGGTAACAACTAGAGGATCAACGCCCACATCTCTATGTGTTCTAACCATACAAATCATCTACGCATAGACGAGGCTCTGATACCACTGATGGGTTCGTTGCATAGAAAACAAAAATTTTCCTACGATTGCAACTGCCAAGATCACATCTAGGAGATAACTTGTAACGGTTTGAGAAGGACTCACCCTCGAAGACCAAAAAGCTTTAACGAGAACGATTCTCGTGGGTGATGTAGTCGATCACTTGCCGACCTCAAGGTCGTGATGAAGATGGGCGCCACAAACGGGCAGCGCCTCCGTAATCGGTCACACGTACGGATCAGCGACGACCTCCGCCCCTTGCTCCAGTTGGGCAGCGGAAGTAGTGGATCCTCGGGAACTCCAGCAGCACTACAACATAGTGGTGGTGGTGGTAGAGAAGATCTTGAGCAGGGCTTCGCCTAAGCACCGTACTCGTGAAACTGGATCAGCTAGCAAGGGGAGGAAGATGCAAACCAAAGGGCATATGAGAGATGGAGGAATTAGTGAGTAGAGGGGTCTCCACCCATCTATATATAGGAGGGGGAGGCAGCCCCCAAGGGGTAGCACGCCCCAAGAGGTGCCCCCACCTCTCCCTTCATCATGTGGGTGGACTCTCCACTCACAAAAACAAAGGGTCACACATTATTCCCATAACTTCCATAATTCTCCACTCAAAATTCCAAGAGTTTATCACATTAAAACACTTTTAATTATCTTGTTTAATGTCACTCAAATTAATGAACACTTCATTCAATGAGTACTTCATTGATGAACACTTCATTCAATGAACACATTAACAATTATCCCCTTGCACTATTTTGATATACCGAAACTATTCCAGCAGTTTTATCAAAACAGTCCATGTGATGTCCAGTATATTCTCCGGCGTTCCGTATCCACTCAAACGCGTCAACGAATCCTTAAGTGTGTCACCCTACGGTTCATGAATAAAATGGACATGACAGAGACTCTTCTCCGATCAATAATCATCAGAGGGATCTGGAGATCCATGATGACTCCCACTTACTCAACGATGAACTAGTGATCGTGTGAACCATTACTCCGTAACCAATTCCTTTTGTCTCGCGATATTTTACTTGTCCGAGATCCGATCATTTGGTATCATCCATACCTAGTTCGATCTCGTTACCGACAAGTACTCTTTACTCGTTCCGTGATATAACATCCTCGTGAGCCAGTCACGTGCTTGCAAGCGATGTCAATGTGATATCACCGAGAGGGCCCAGAGTATATCTCTCCGTCATCTGGATGGACAAATCCCACCCTTGATCCACGAGCCTCAACTAACACTTTCCAAGTACCCAACGACACCTTTATAATCACCCTGTTACGGTGTGACGTTTGATGGAATCAAAGTACTCTTCCGGTGTCAGTGATTGACGTGATCTCATGGTCTAAGGATTAGGGTTACTTCGTGAAAGTTTGATACAGCAATAGAAACTTGATGACATGATCGTATTGCTATAACTACTGTGGGTGTATGTTCATCACATCATTCTCCAATGACATGACCTTGTTATTAACAACATCCAATGTTCATGATCAGGAAACCTTGATCATCCGTTAATCAACAAGCTAGTATAAAGAGAGGCATTACTAGGAACCTTTTCTCTGTTTATTAAACACACATGTATTAACGTTTCCGGTTAACACAATTATAGCATGAAAATAAACATTTATCATAAACATGGAATAAGATAATAACCACTTTATTATTGCCTCTCGGGCATATTCCCTTCAGTATTTTGGGCAATCCGTGTGTATTTTCAAAACCTACAAAACTAGTTGAGAACTCTAGCTACTACATGGATCACTACTCTTTGGAGGGATCGAATATTAGAGTACACTCACGTACCATGAGTCGAGGATGCGCAAGGATAACCAATCCCCCATACACTCCTCCTCGGGGTACTTGTCTCTTTGTGAAACCTCCTTATTAGATTGAGAGTTACCGATAATAAGTGCATGAGTTCTTCGGACTAACGTGAGTATTCGAAAGTTGACACTTCCACCTTCCCATATTTTTCTAGCCTCTCTTGTGCCGTGCATTGCTTTCTACTCACTCCGAGAGTTGGGATCCACCTTCGCCGGTACATCAAACCGTTGGCACGATACGCTCTGTCATCATAAACCTCCCTATATCCTTCCTCAAAACAGCCACCATACCTACCTATCAAGGCATTTCCATAGCCTTTTCGAGATATATTGCCATGCAACATCCACCTCTTCATGACTTGATCTTCATGTCATACATGTTCCTGCTACACTGGCAGCGACATACCTTGCATACATCATGATAGTTACATCTTTATGATTTTGAGTACCTTGTAAAGTGTGAAAGATCTCCTTTACCTTCTTGTAAAATAGAGTGGTGCCCTTAAGTGAGGAAAAGATCCCAAAGTGGACACAATAAAAGATCCCAAAGAGGACAAATGAGAGTTAAATAGAAAGAGCCATTGAGGCCACAAAAAAATACAAAAAATAGAAAAAAGAGAAAAAGAAATAAAAAGAGAGAAAGGGGAAACACAACTATCCTTTTGAGAGATCCAAACTAGTACTCCCCTTATATCCTTGTACTCCATAGAGATGATCATTATGCATATAGCTATGTGGGGACCTTCACACTATAGAACTTGGCTTGCATATTCCAAGGATGAGCCTCCTCAAACGAGCTCCAGGTCTTCATGAGCGAGCAAGTTAGATGCACCCCCCACTAGTTCCTTTGGAGAGCTTCTTAGCTCGTATGTGCATCCGTTGCATGGAAATCCCTACTCCTCACATTATATCTATCATTTGGCATCTCTTGACTATGATTGTCCTCATTGATGTGGGCCTTTCTCATCCTTTTTGTCTTCCTCCTCCACCATATTTCTCTCTTTGCCATCCTGTAACACCCTCACTGTCAGTGAACAGTAATCACCATTACTGTTGATCATTACTGTTCAAAATTTTGCTTGGATCAATTTGGTTCAGTTCAAATTCAAATTCCCCTTTGATATTGTTCAAAGCAATGAGGTCATGGACCTTGATCATCATGAATCAAATACAGTCCAAGCTCAAATCAAATGCCCTTTGATTTGAGATCAATCAAAGCTCAAATGTTTTTGGTTGAATATTAAAAACCATGTGGCGAATAAACTTTGCCTAAAAATTATGAAACCACCTTTAAAAAACCACTAATAATCTTTGGACCATGTTGGTATGGTTGTGGTTATTTATTGAGCTATGGTAAAATGCAAACAATTATAAACAGTAGCCAAAAAACCCCTATTAACCATTTAATATTTAATTAAAATATTAAATGACTTTTAAAATGGCCCAAACTATTTGTGGCACTGACCTTAGGTGTAACAGTAATTATGGGCCTCGGCGTGTCGGATAGCCTCGGTGGGGCATTCCCTAACAAGGTGTACGCCACCCTGGAGATCCGAGCGTGTAGGGTAACAGTAGTGCAGCCCCTGCAGGGATGATAATCTATTCGGATAGCCGTGTCCACAGTAACATGAAGCTTTATGCTGAAGCCAGAGCCTACTACTACAAACTACTACTATTAAACTGTTGGTTCCGGTTTCTCTTCCTCGCAGGGTAGCCGAGGAGGGGATCTCGGAGGCATATATAATTGTTATCTAATACAACTTACTATTATACAATGCTGCAGCAACTTCTGCTGCATTGTTATTACATTCATGCTTTTAAACTGTTGGTTGATTCTTACCTCATGCTGCAAGACTCGTCGGAAGATGCTAGTCTTCGATAGGCCTAGCTTCTTATCCTTATTCTGATTTCTACCTTGCAGTCCACTATATACAACCTCCCCCTTCCTTTTGATACAAATGCATAAATGCTTAGTAGCGGACGTAAGACTCGCGGGTATGCTAGATACTCACCTGCTTTATTTTCCCCCTTTTTGTTTTGCCTGAACGGCTGCTGAAGTCGACGTTGGATCCTTGGAGCCCAGGAGCAGGAGATCCCCGATGCCGACCACCGCAACATGAAGATCCCCAATGCCTTCTACGACGTCGAGTTCCCCTTTGACCAGGAGTAGTTTGGAGGTTCCCAGGCAGGAGGCCTCGCCTTTTCGATCGAGTGGTGTTTTTGTGCTAGCCTTCTTAAGGCAACCTTGTATTCTCGTGTCTGTACTCAGATACTATTGCTTCCAATAACTTTGTGCTTTCGAGCTGTTGTATTCGAGCCCTCGTGTCCCCTGGCTTGTATTAAACAGCTTGTATTATTTTTATTTGTAGAGTTGTGTTGTGATATCTCACCGTGAGTCCCTGATCTCGATCGTGTACCTTGCATGTATGATTACTGTACACTGTCTGATTTTGGGGGCGTCACAAGTTGGTATCAGAGCCGACTGCCTGTAGGACACCCTTTCCAACTCCTTGGTCGAAGTCGAGTCTAGACAAATGAAAACTACTTTACTAACACTGTCGTGTGGCTTATCGGCCCACGTCGCAAACTTGGTGGTATTAGGATCCTTTTCTCCGTACCTTTACTCTGGGATTCTACTCTCTTATCCTTTCGGGAAATTTTTCTAACTCTGACATTAGGATCTCGTGGTCGCATCTACCCGGAGAGCCCTTCACCCAAGATGATCGCTTGCTTCACCTGAAGATTCTGAAGATTACTCTCCGATAAATTTCCGAGAACCTACTTGTTCGTCGCCTTTGCAATCCCCTGCCACCGATAAGTCCGTATGGATAATTACATTCACCTCCCAATCTGAAAGTCATAATTCCCTTATACTTAAGCCTCGAATTATTTCGATGCTTCTATCACCCGATGCCTTTGCATTATTTCTCCTTCTGGTTGAGTGCTGATACTCACATCAGAACCCATGCAAACCACCCGACCTTTGGTGGATTATTATCCGACTAATCTTACATGGCTTCTTCCATGTGTCAAATGGATTCATCGTGTGAAATACCTTATTTTCCCTCGATGATTTGTGTTATCATCGACAACCTCCCTTGACACCGTGCTAATACCACTTGGTCATGTATATCGTGCTCTCTTTTCCCTTGGGAAAGATATACACATGATACTTGTGTTTCCTCTTAATTTCATTTCCATTGGTCTGTTTAACCTTTCTTGCGAGCATTATAGCCTAAGCAGTGATAATTCCCCTGCTTTTGTAAGCACCTCGGTGTACGACCCACAGTTCCACAGGATCGAAACCTGACTCTTTGTACATTCCCGTTCCCGAGGATTACCCCTCGTGCTTGACCTTGTATCGATCCGACCCCCTTAAGCTTTACCTCTTACCCTGTTCGTAAGTGCGATGAAGCCCCCGAAGAAAGGATGAAAACTCGTCGAGATGCACCGATGCAGGAAAATGAAGACATCAAGATGAAGGATTAACTTCTTCGAGAAGGACAACGATAACAAGAAGATTCATTGGAATACGAAACCGAAACCTTACCCCTTAAACTACTGTTAATTCTCGGGACGAGAATTCTTTGTAGTGGGGGAGATTTGTAACACCCTCACTGTCAGTGAACAGTAATCACCATTACTGTTGATCATTACTATTCAAAATTTTGCTTGGATCAATTTGGTTCAGTTCAAATTCAAATTCCCCTTTGATATTGTTCAAAGCAATGAGGTCATGGATCTTGATCATCATGAATCAAATACAGTCCAAGCTCAAATCAAATGCCCTTTGATTTGAGATCAATCAAAGCTCAAATGCTTTTGGTTGAATATTAAAAACCATGTGGCAAATAAACTTTGCCTAAAAATTATGAAACCACCTTTATAAAATCACTAATAATCTTTGGACCATGTTGGTAAGGTTGTGGTTATTTATTGAGCTATGGTAAAATGCAAACAATTATAAACAGTAGCCAAAAACCCCCTATTAACCATTTAATATTTAATTAAAATATTAAATGACTTTTAAAATGGCCCAAACTATTTGTGGCACTGACCTTAGGTGTAACAGTCATTATGGGCCTCGGCGTGTCGGATAGCCTCAGTGGGGCATTCCCTAACAAGGTGTACGCCACCCTGGAGATCCGAGCATGTAGGGTAACAGTAGTGCAGCCCCTGCAGGGATGATAATCTATTCGGATAGCCGTGTCCACGGTAACAGGACGCTTTATGCTGAAGCCAGAGCCTACTACTACAAACTACTACTATTAAACTGTTGGTTCCGGTTTCTCTTCCTCGCAGGGTAGCCGAGGAGGGGATCTCGGAGGCATATATAATTGTTATCTAATACAACTTACTATTATACAATGCTGCAGCAACTTCTGCTGCATTGTTATTACATTCATGCTTTTAAGCTGTTGGTTGATTCTTACCTCATGCTGCAAGACTCGTCGGAAGATGCTAGTCTTCGATAGGCCTAGCTTCTTATCCTTATTATGATTTCTACCTTGCAGTCCACTATATACAACCTCCCCCTTCCTTTTGATACAAATGCATAAATGCTTAGTAGCGGACGTAAGACTCGCGGGTATGCTAGATACTCACCTGCCTTATTTCCCCCCTTTTTGTTTTGCCTGAACGGCCGCTGCAGTCGACGTTGGAGCCTTGGAGCCCAGGAGCAGGAGATCCCCGATGCCGACTACCGCAACATGAATATCCCCGATGCCTTCTACGACGTCGAGTTCCCCTTTGACCAGGAGTAGTTTGGAGGTTCCCAGGCAGGAGGCCTCGCCTTTTTGATCGAGTGGTGTTTTTGTGCTAGCCTTCTTAAGGCAACCTTGTATTCTCGTGTCTGTACTCAGATACTATTGCTTCCGCTAACTTTGTGCTTTCGAGCTGTTGTATTCGAGCCCTCGTGGCCCCTGGCTTGTATTAAACAGCTTGTATTATTTTTATTTGTAGAGTTGTGTTGTGATATCTCACCGTGAGTCCCTAATCTCGATCGTGTACCTTGCGTGTATGATTACTGTACACGGTCTGATTTTGGGGGCGTCACACATCCTAAGTGTCAACTCTTGTGCTTACGCTCATCCATTGCATGAGTGCTCAAAATATCGAAAAGTAGTGGATCAAATTGACTTGTACCTGGCTAGTGGTCTGGGGACGAGTCAAGATAAGATTCCAAAGAAGACCAAGTGTGAAACTTTAGTAGATTGAGTTCTCAACACAAAAATAATTTTTCGCGTATTCCCTATCCCCTTTCTTGCACGCAAACACCATTTGGAGACATTTGAGTCACGGACAGCGAGAGATCTTGCACCTATTGTTCTTTTGTTACTTGTTTCAATACTAATATAGACTCTTGCATGCTATGACTTGAATTGAATCTCTAACCATGATTGCTTTACTTTTCAAAGTTCTTTCATGGTTGCTAGCATGTCACCACAGAAATTATGCTGTTATCATTTACCTACTCGAGGATGAGCAGGAATTAAGCTTGGGGATGTTGATACGTCCAAAACGTATCTATAATTTCTTCTTGCTCCATGCATGTTTTGTGTGATATTGCTATGATCTAGATACACTTTCATACACTTATGATCATATTTGGACTAACCTATTAACTCAGTGCACCCCAGTGCCAGTTCCTGTTTTCTGCTGTTTTTCTATTTCAGTTTTCCCCCATATAAAAAGTGCCAGAAAAATTCCGGGAAAAATCAGCGTACAGGAAGCTTCGCGAAGAGCCCGAGTGGGGCCAGAGGGAAGCCAGGGGGGCCAGGCGGCCACTCGGCGCGGCCCCACCCCTGGCCGCGCCAGGGGGGCGCCTGGGGCACCTGGTCCACCTCTGGCTGCCCCCCTTCGCCTATTTATTCTCCGTCACGGGGAAACTCCAGAGACAGAACCCTATTTCGCAAGCTCGCCTCGGTTCCGCCGCCGCCGCGCTTCCGAGATCGGGAGCACCAGAAGACCTCTTCCCGGCACCCTGCCGGAGGGAGGGCCAACCTCCGGGAGTCTCCTCTCCACCATGGATGCTCCCCGGATGTCTCGTGAGTAGTTTTAATTGGACCATGGGTCTGTGATCAGTAGCTATGTGATGTTATCCTCCCCTCTTTGTTCTTCATGGTATAGACCTCGTGAGCTGCCCTACATGATCGAGGCACTTTTGTAATATTTCTGCTATTACTATGCTGAGTTTGATGGGATCTGATGGATTATGAGATTATGTTCAGATTATGATAGAGTAATATATTTGGTCTTTATCTCTTATATTTTTGTTCCTAAGTAATTCTTGCATGTTCTCCGTTGCTGTTTATTGCTTTCGCCAAGTAGTAGGTAGTGACTCCAAGAGGGAACGTTATGCTCGATTGTGGGTTCATGCCCCCCGATAACACGCTTGAGTGACAGAAACATGAGTCTAGGGGATGTGCTGTTGCCACAAGGGGAAAAACAACGGTGCTTGTAACCGCGGTTACAAGGATTGTTTACTTTACGCAAAGTTTTTTTTAATGCAGTTGTCTGTTGCTTTGGGTTTACACTTTGGGTGGGCTCGCAACTTAATACCAGTGAGATGTTCTGGATAGATATCTCAAGGTGGATGATTAGTAGTAGATGCAGTTGGATTACGGTCTACTTATTTTGGCGTACTGCCCGTGCTTTTGAGCCTCTTCCTTACTTTTGTAGCATAGTTAGCATTACGATGCGTTCATAATCCTGTCAATTGCCCTTCTGCAATTTGTTTACCTCGCATAGAAGTTTTATCGTCTTTTGGGAGAGAGACATCACTAGTGAACATCACGTATCCCGGTCCATATCCTTATTATTGTTTCCACGCTATATTTACTTTTCTGCATTTACTTTCAATTGTATCATTATCCCTTGTGTTTTACCCTTTGTGAACAACAAGACCGGAGAGATTGACAACCTCTCTGAACTTCGTTGGGAACAAAGTTCTTTGTGTCTGTGTGCAGGTCCACGTCAGTTGCGCCGCTGACACCTACTTATCATCTCTGGAGTCCTACTGGAGACAAACCTTGGTATCTTCACCGAGGGAAACTTGTTGCTGCGCTTCATCTCAACCTTCCACTTGGGGTAACCAACGAAGGGCGAGAAGCCATCAGTAGGTTAGTCCAAATATGATCAAAAGTGTATGGAAGTGCATCAATATCATAGCAATATCCTTGCACCCGCAAGTACAAGCACTGTTGTTTTGTCCCTTGTGGCAACAACACATCCCCTAGACTCATGTTTCTGTCACTCAAGCTAGTCATCAGGGGGCATGAACCCATAATCATGCATAACGCTCCCGCTTGGAGTCACTACCTACTACGAGGCCAAAGCAATAAACAGCAACGGAAAACATGCAAGAATTACTCAAGAACATAAATATAAAAGAGGAGAATCAAATATATTACAAAAACACAATCTAAACATAGTCTCATAACCCATCAGATCCCAGCAAACTCAGCATAGCAACAGCAGAAAGATTACATATGTGCCTCGATCATGTAGGGCAGCTCACGAGGTTTAAACCATGAAGAACAAAGAGGGGAGGAGAACATCACATAGCTACTGATCATGGACCCATGGTCCAAGGTGGACTACTCATGGTTCATCCGGGAAGCATCCATGGTGGTGGAGAAGTTCCCAGAGGTGGTTCCTCCCTCCGGCAGGGTGCCGGGAAGAGGGCTCCTGGTGCTCCCGATCTTGGAAGCGTTGTGGCGGCGGAACAGAGGAGAGATCGCGAAAAAGGGTTCTGTCCTCGAGGGTTTCAGGACGAGAGAGATATATAGGCGAAGGGGGGCAGCCAGAGGTGGACCAGGGGCCCCAGGCGCCCCCCCTGGCGCGGCCTAGGGGGTGGCCGCGCCAGGTGGCCGCTTGGGCCACCCCTGGCTCCCCTCTGGCCCCACTTTGGCTCTTCCCGAAGCTTCCTGTACGCTGATTTTTCCTATATTTTTCCCGGAATTTTTCTGGCACTCGGGTGCACTCAGTTAGTAGGTTAGTCCAAATATGATGAAAAGTGTATGTAAGTGCATCAATATCATAGCAATATCACACAAAAGATGCATGGAGCAAGCAGAAATTATAGATAAGTTTTGGACGTATCAAAATCCCCAAGCTTAATTCCTGCTCGTCCTCGAGTAGGTAAATGATAACAAACATAATTTCTGTGGTGACATGCTACCAACCATATAAGAACTTTGAAGTAAAGCAATCAAGCCATGTAATTCAATTCATGTCATAACAGGCAAGAGTCTATATTAGCATTGAAACAAGCAACATAAGAACATAAAGGTGCAAGAACTCTCGCTGTCCGTGACTCAAATGTCTCCAAATGGTGTTTGTGTGCAAGAAAGGGGATAGGGATATACGAGAGAGTAAAACATAGTTTTTATTGTTGAGAACTTAATATACTAAAGTTTCACACTTGGTCTTCGTTGGAATCTTATCTTGACTCATCCCCAGACCACTAGTCAGGTACAAGTCAAAATGATCCACTCCCTTTTGAAATTTTGATCACTCATGCAATGGATGAGCGTAAGCAAGAAAGTTTACACTTAGGATGGCAAAGAGAGAAAAATGATGGGGGAGAAGACAAAAAAGGTGTGAAAGGCTCACATCAATGAGGACAATCATAGGCGAGAGAAAGCCAAATGATAGATATGATGTGAGGAGTAGGGATTGCCATGCAACAGATGCACATATCAGCTAAGAAAAGCTCTCCAATGGAACTAGTGGGGTGCATCCAATTTGCTTGCTCAAGAAGACCTAGAGCTCATTTGAGGAGGCTCATCATTGGAATATACAAGCCAAGTTCTATAGTGTGAAGGTCCCCACATAGCTATATGCATGAATGATAATCTCTATGGAGTACAAGATATAAGATGGAGTACGAGTGTGGATCTCTCAAAAGGAATAGTAGTGTGCCCCCTTCTCTCTTTTTATTTCTTTTTCTCTTTTTTTCTATTTTTTCTATTTTTTTGGTGGCCTCAATGGTTCTTTCTATTTAACTCTCATTTGTCCTCTTTGGGATCTTTTCCTCACTTTAGGGGCAACACTCTATAAATTACAAGAAGTATAGAAGATCTTTCACACTTTACAAAAGTACTCAAATCATAAAGAAAATGTAACTATCATGAAGTATGAAAATGTATGCCTCTGCCAGTGTAGCAGGATATGCAATGATGCTAGCGCGTCATGTAGCAATGATTAGGGCAAGGCCCAACTAGCATGCAACTCATCGATCAAGCAAGTAGCATGTATGACATGAAGATCAAGTCTTGAGAAGATGGATGTTGCAAGGCAATATATCTCGGAAATGCTATGGAAATGCCTTGATAGGTAGGTATGGTGGCTGTTTTGAGGAAGGATATAAGGAGGTTTATGATGACAGAGCGTATCGTGCCAAGGGTTTGGATGTACCGGCGAAGGTGGACGCCAACTCTCGGAGTAAGAAGAAAGCAATGCACGGCACAGGAGAGGCTAGAAAAATATGGCTAGGTGGAAGTGTCAACTTTCGAATACTCACAGTAGTCCGAAGAACTCATGCACTTATTATCGGTAACTCTCAATCTAATTATGAGGTTCACAAAGAGACAAGTACCCCGAGGAGGAGTGTATGGGGGTTTGGTTATCCTTGTGCATCCTCGACTCATGGTACGTGAGTGTACTCTAATATTCGATCCCTCCAAAGATTAGTGATCCATCTAGTAGCTAAAGTTCTCAACTAATTTTGTAGGTTTTTCGAAAATAAACATGGATTGCCCAAAATACGACATCTATCACTAATAGGCTAAAGCTCTTGACACCAAAAGTTCAAACATTACTCATGGCAATACCTCAAAACTATTGCAAGTTACTACTACAATTGAATAGCAACCTCAATTACCTACTTCTAGTCAAGACACAAAACTCAGTGCAACAGACAAACTCTCTAAACAATATAAACATGAAAACTCAAGAGAGTTCCAGCAACAAACTAAACAAAAGCTCTTAAAAAGATGAAAATTAAGAGCTAAACATGACAGCAGCTACGAAAAAGATAAAGAACACACACAACAAAGATAAGCATGAAAATCCTATGTTGTGTTCTAGGGTGAAGTGGAGCGTGTTTCTCTCCCACACAAAGAAAGTTGGGTTCTAACTTGTTATGAACAACAAGCAAAGCTAAAGAAAACTAAAAAGGAAATAAAGAGCAAGACGCTCCAAGCATAGCACATAACGCATGAAGTGATAAAAATATAGTGGAACGAAAGACGAACTGATAATTGTTGATGGAGAAGGGGATGCATGGGGGCATACCCAAGCTTAGATGCTTGAGTCTTCTTGAATATTTCTTGGGGGTGCATGGGGGCATCCCCAAGCTTGAGCGTTTGACCCTCCTGAATCTTTTTTTATCATCTTCCCTCGCACACTTGAAAACTCCGTTCATACATAACTCATCATAATCTGATTAGCGAGGTTAGTACCCATAATAAAATAATTTTTCTCTACTGGAAATAAGGATATTCTTGACGAGCTACTATTTCTCGAGATTGACAAAAGGTTTTTGCAAAGAATAAGAAAGCTTAAGGTTTTCAAAACGAAGAAAAGGCAAAACAGGACAGAATCTGTGAAAAACAGACCAACAGGTAGTAAATAATTTTTTAGGGGTACTTGTGCAACTCAAATCAAAAAATTCAGAACATAAGAAAGTTCCGTGATTGTATAGAGCACGCTGTGTAAAAAATTCAGCTCAAAAAGATGAACTGTGAATTTTCTATGATTTTTCCCGTCACGAGGACAGAATCTGTTTTCTGGACAGCATGTCACAACTTTCACTTCCCTTGTCATATGAGGCAATACTTGGCACAAAGCTTGAAAAGTAAAGATATAATTATGTTGCTACAGTAGTAACAATCATCAAGACCACTAAGAACAGAAGTAAGAACATCTTGAGTTGCCTCCCAACAAGCGCTTTCTTTTACGCCTTTAATCTAGGAAAAAAGATTATAGAAGATGCTCTCACAAGAATAAGAATTTGAAGCAAAAGAGAGCATAAAGAAACAAATATGAAACACATTTAAGCCTAACCCACTTCCTATGCATAGGCATCTTGTAATAAAATAAATCAAAGAAGCACAAAGTGACATGCATAGGAAGGTGGAAAAAGAACAACTTCAAAACTTTCAACATGAAGAGAGGTGTTTTAGTAATATGGAAGTTTCTACAACCAAACTTCCCTCTCTCGAAATAATTTTCAGTAGTATCATGAACAACATCAAGAATATAACTATCCCATAAATCATGTTGTTCATGACCTACAAGCACACGTGTATAGTTTTCAACACGGTCTTTAGGATTATAAGATAAATGCAACCCATCACATTGAGCCTTGATAAGAGCACAATTCTCCGGAATATGAGTTGGAGATTTCAGAAAGATAATAGGAAAATCAAGTGTGGGTGCAATAGCAAAAATTTCATGCTTAACATGAGGAACTATAACAAGTTCATCTCCGTAAGCATCATCCATAGTGGCATCACGACCATAAGCATAGAAGGCATCAACTTCATCAAAAAGGGATATTTCAAAAGAATCCATGGGATCATAACACTCATATAAGGTAAGAGTCAAAGAGTTACTCTCATTAGAAGGTAGACGTGGATGGATCCATTCTTCTTCCTTTTGTTCGTCACTCCCCTCCTCTTTTTCATCCAACGAGCTTTCAGGTTCAGCAATTTCTTCTTCCATAGAGTCCTGCAAATCATTAGTCTCTTCCTTTGGGGGAGAGATTCTCTCAAGATGATCAGTAATATAATAATTTGCATCGTAATTTTCCAAACAATAGTTAAGTATAGCAAGACTCTCAGATTTGTAAGGGGCATCATCAATATTCTTAAGAAGATAAGTAATTTCATAGGCACCCTTATCAGCAACAAATTCTTCTATTTCCTCTGCATCATAAAAATCATAGTTTTTCTTAGCATAAGAAGCTAAGGTTTCATCATCATTGTACTCACATTGGAAAGCAAGGTGTTTGTGCCTCATAAAAAAACAAGATTCATCCCTGAAGAAAGATATATTATATATTGAGCAAAAGTTTCTAGCATACTCATACAACTGATGTATTTGTTTCCATAAGTGTATCCCCTTTTGAGACAAGCGGTGTTCCTTGTACCACTTTTGTTGATCCTCTGTGAATCCTCCATGCCATTAAGATCTGATTTCAAAGAAGTCAGACATTGATAGTCAAGTAAGGAACTAGACATACTATTATTATTTTTGGATTTTTTTTATAAAGGACACGAATATAAAAAAAGAAAGGTAAACTAACAAGACTAAAAAGCAAAGATAAAAGATAGTGTGCAACTCCCCTATCTTGTAGAGTGGAGTCCCCGGTAACGGCGCCAGAAGTTAGATTTGATGGCTTCTCGCCCCTCGTTGGTTACCCAAAGTGGAAGGTTGAGATGTAGACAACAGCAAATTTCCCTCGGTGAAGATACCAAGGTTTGTCTCCAGTAGGACTCCGACAACGACATGAAGGTGACAACAGTGCCAACAATTAGGCGGTTGACGTGGACCTGCACACACAACAGATAACCTTGCTCCCAACGAGTACAAAGAGGTTGTCAATCCCTCTGGCCTTGTTGTTTACAAAGGATCAAACGCACGGGATAATAATGATAGCGATAGCAACAGAAAAGGAAATAAAGCAGAAAATAAATAGCGGGTGTAAATAGTGGTGGAAATATGGACCGGGGTCCCATGATGTTCACTAGTGGTCTCTCTCTCCCAAAAGACGATAAAATAGCTATGCAAGGTAAACAAATTACAGCTGGGCAATTGATAGGATTATGTGCGCAAACCAATGCTAACTATGCTACAAAGAAAGGAAGAGGCTCAAAAGCTTGGGCGGTACGCCAAGACAAGTAGACCGAAATCTATCTGCATCTACCTACTAATCATCCACCTTGAGATATCTATCCAGAACATCTCGCTGGTATTAAGTTGTGAATCCCACCCAAAGTGTAAACTCAAAGAAACCGACAACTGCATTAAAGAACTTTGCGTAAAGTAAACAATCCTTGCACCCGCAAGTACAAGCACCGTTGTTTTCTCCCTTGTCTCCCTTGTGGCAACAGCACATCCCCTAGACTCATGTTTCTGTCACTCAAGCTAGTCATCAAGGGGGATGAACCCATAATCATGCATAACGCTCCCTCTTGGAGTCACTACCTACTACTTGGCCAAAGCAATAAACAGCAACGGAGAACATGCAAGAATTACTCAAGAACATAAATATAAAAGAGGAGAATCAAATATATTACTCAAACACAATCTGAACATAGTCTCATAATCCATCAGATCCCAGCAAACTCAGCATAGCAACATCAGAAAGATTACATATGTGCCTCGATCATGTAGGACAGCTCACGAGGTCTAAACCATGAAGAACAAAGAGGGGAGGAGAACATCACATAGCTACTGATCATGGACCCATGGTCCAAGGTGGACTACTCACGGTTCATCCGGGAAGCATCCATGGTGGTGGAGAAGCTCCCGGAGGTGGTTCCTCCCTCCGGCAGGGTGCCGGGAAGAGGGCGCCTGGTGCTCCCGATCTTGGAAGCTCCGCGGCGGCTGAACAGAGGAGAGATCGCGAAAAAGGGTTCTGTCCTCGAGGGTTTCGGGACGAGAGATATATAGGCGAAGGGGGCAGCCAGAGGTGGACCAGGGGCCCCAGGCGCCCCCCCCTGGCGCAGCCTAGGGGGTGGCCGCACCAGGTGGCCGCCTGGGCCACCCTTGGCTCCCCTCTGGCCCCACTTTGGCTCTTCCCGAAGCTTCCTGTACGCAGATTTTCCCTATATTTTTCCCGGGATTTTTCTAGCACTTTAAGTAATGGGAAAACCTGAAATACAAAAAGAATAGAAAATAGGAACTGGCACTAGGGTGCACTGAGTTAGTAGGTTAGTACAAATATGATCAAAAGTGTATGGAAGTGCATCAATATCATAGCAATATCACACAAAAGATGCATGGAGGAAGCAGAAATTATAGATACGTTTTGGACGTATCAACAGGCCGGCGTCAAGCCGGAGCCCAAGGATGGCGGCGACGACGACGACGGGGCCGCTGGCGGCACTGCTGGAGGAGGCGCTGATGAGACGACCATGGAAGACCTCTACGCGTTCTTCCTGCAATAGTTTAGATTTTTTTAGTTCGCCATTTATGTAAATTATGCCCAAATATTAATGGAATTGGTCGAAGTTTGTCGAATTTCCTTGTTTTTGTTCAAATACGACGAAATTTGGCTCAACTTGGGGGGGCGTCTTGGGGGCGCGCCTGGGGGGCCGGCCGCCCCCAAGCGGTTTTCGCCGCCCGAGCGCCCCCCCAAGCGGCGCTAAAATAGCGCCGAAAACCGGGTTGGGGGCCGAACGGCTGGAGATGCTCTTACCTCGGGTCCCAAGGGTATGGATTATACCTACGGGTAAATATACTAATCTCAACGATCTTATTCTATTCACATTTCATAATATATTTTAGCAATTCGATATGTATATTTTATCATTTCAACAACATATATATCACATTTTAACACATGTATATCTCATTTCAGAATTTCAGCACATGAAAATAGCATTTCAGCGCATCTATAATACTATAGTAGATCATCACCACTATCTTATCTATCTCAACATGCAAGCATGCCACCTCATCAAGGGCTCACCACAATATGCATGAGAACAAGTTCATTATTAGTTGACCTCATGCACACATCCATTTAATGACACATGCAACATCCCTCAAAATGCATGTGTTTTTTCCTATTATATTACATCACTTTTAACATGCATACATGTCACATCATCAAAGACTCACCACAATATGCATGAGAACAAGTTCTTCGTTATTAGTTGATCTCATGCATACATCAATATAATGACACATGCCAACTCACTCAACATGCATGAATATTTTTCATTATATTATATTACTTATATTTAATAAATATTTTAACAACATAATAATAAAATATAATATATAAAATGTATTTTAATATTTTAGTTTATATACTATTAATTCAACTATTCATGTTTCATGCAATCAATCATTCAAAATATATTGCAACTGATTCCCGTAGCAACGCACGGGGCATCATCTAGTATAAACAACATTTCAGCACACTAAAACAACATTCCAGCACATATAAACAACATTTCAGAACTTTAAAACAGTATTTCGGCATGTATAAACATCATTTTAGCACATTAAAACAACATTCCAACACATATAAGCAGCATTTCAATATTTGGGAGGGTGTTGGGCGCTGGGGCGCTGAGCGGCTCGCGGATGGGTGGTGCTAGTTTCTTTTTATCTAATGATAGTCAATTAAAAGTAGGCCTATTGTATAGTATGGGTTAGCTGGTATGAGTATTGCCTTCCCATACCCATACCCGCCATGCTCGTTGGGTATAATTTTATCCTATTTAAAAATCTATGGGAATTTTTATTTCCAATACCCTTACTTTAATGGGGTTTTTACCCACCAGGTTCACGGACCTCAACCTCTACATCAAGTGATGCACACAAATATTTATTAACTATTTAAAAAACTCGGTTGAATAGAATAAAGTTCAATTAAACTGCCACACATGACTGCACTAAGGGCAAATTAAAAAGAAAAATTGAAGGAAATGAGCCCTCATGCATGGCAACTCCTCCTATTAGGTCATCGGTCAATTTCGTTGAACAAATCTCGAGAGATTATCCCCCATGGGTCGTGGGTGTCTCCTTCTCCTCCTTGCATGTATGAATCAAATTGATGGCTTTGAAGGTAACTCATGTAGACGTTTGCATGCTGTAACATCCCAAAAAAACAATAAATTTTGGATTATTTGTTAAGTAAATAAATTAGTAATTGCTTTGAGTGCTAGGGGATTTTTTTGAGTCTTTGGTTAAACCTTTCAAAAACATGTTATGAAAATTGGATAATCAATTATCCAATAAGTTAATAATTTGGTTATGAGGTTTACTAAACAAATTCAAAAATATTTTCCCTTTAGGTCTCTTTTGAATATTTCGAAACCATAATTAAATATCAAGACTGAGAATAAAATGATTTTCTCAAAAAAAATGTGGAACATTATTTCATTTGGAATTCTTATTTTAACTTGGATTTTATTTGATTATTTGCATTTAAAGGCCATTTAAAAATTTCTAGTTATTCATATAATTCAAATGAGAGGATATGATATAGCTTCTCCAAAATTAAATTGGAAACATTTAGTACTATTCATTTGAATATTCGTATAGCTGAAAATTATTTTGGGTGTTTATAATACCCAAACAAATATTTGTATAGTTGAAGTGTGTACGAGGTCGATAGGTCCCCAGACATCATACTTTTATTATATACTTTGGCATGTTGGATTGGTAAATCCGAGAGGCTAAAACTTAATAAAATATTGATATGATAATACTAAAAACCAGGAAATTGTAAAACGCACTACCGTTATAGGTAGACATCTATGCGTGACATAGGCTAAACGGTGAAGAAGAATCATAAAGATCTTCAAGGAATTCCATCGAAAGCTATTTCATCAACCACCATGAGAGTAAAAATTGATGAATAACCAGTAAAAATTGCATGTAAGGGAAAAATTGTAGAAACCCCCACATTTTGTAAAGGTGGCAGTACCAAACATGCTGGAAGGATAACTGGTACCAAACAATAAGCTGGTTAAAGTTTAAAAAGGTAGATATGAGACATTCTTAAGTGCCATGAGTATAAAGAATTATACCGACAAAAGACATCATCTAAAGCAAGAAGTGAAGAATAAGGCTACAAGCCTGCAGATTGAGCCATGTACTTCAAAAAAAATTCACTCCCAATCTCCCATTGATAAACATTTCTCCTTCCATCCATTAATTATTTGGATCAGGCTATCCCTATCGTGCCATAACCAATACTCATCTCGGACCAAAGTTTCATTTTGTGTGCCACATCAAAGAAGCATAAGTCAAATCAACATAGTGAATTACTCGCTACTTTCTCCATGTCAAAGTACCTTGTTGTATTAAACAATAAAAATTTATTAAACTAATAAATCCAAGCGCAGAGGTGAAAAGGGAAAGCTATACGAGCACTATACGAGCTTAATTCCTTGTCTTCTCTTAGTTCGATGTATTTTTTTTATCGCAATCAAGACCTTCACACGTGAGAAATCCTCACCGCGAAAAGAAAAACCATCATGTAGTAATTGTATTCAACATGATAATGCAAGTCAAATTAAACATTTGTCTAAGTAGAAGAAGAAATGTGTAGTTTGCACGATTTTGCAAATACAAATTATATCTAAAATTTAATGCGCTATTAATAATAACTATAGTAAAAATTCTAAGACTTGTAAAGAAAAATTGATTAAAAATTATAAATAATAACTATACTAAAAATTCTAAGACTTATAAATAAAATTTAGATTAAAATATCTCTAGTAGAATATTAAAAAGTTAGTGCACATATTTATTGCTCCCCACAAATGTTCTTGGCTAAGAGCCCCCCGAGCGGCGGCGGCGAAGAGGAGGAGGACGACGAAGATGTCGCCGTCGCCGCTGCGTCCGCGGCGGCCGATGAGAGGACGGCGAGGAGGAGGCCAGCGAAGAGGCAGAAGCGGAGCCACCAAGCGCGGCGCGGGGCGGGAGGCAAAAGAGGAGCCAGACCGGACCATACTGAGCAGCTTGGCGCTCTTGTTTTCTAAGTCACGAAGTTCGGGTTGTACGCCTATACCGAGCGGACCAGCAAGCAGGGGCGCACGGAAGGCAGAAGAGGAGCCAGAGGCTGGGGACGCGACGCCGGCGGGCGACAACCATGATGCATGCCCTTAATGGCGGCAGGCGGGGATGCGCACGTCGTGGCTCCTGCGTTCCGGAGCGATTCCTCCATTTATTTGGGCGGATGATGGAGATGCGGCGGTGCTCGAGGACAAGGTGTTCCGTCCCAGGGTTGCCGGTGGCCGCGACGACAAGAAACGGCCATGTCAAGATGCGAGAATAGGTGGATATGGACGAGACGGTGGAGGGAGCAGGCCGTGTGCGCTGGGGCTAGATGGACGCAACCATGGCGAGGGACCGCGCAGCTGGCAAAGCAGCAGCAGCCTACCCCCTATCTTGGTTCATTTTGGTTTCTTGACCCCTTATTGATTTATGTTCCTATATTTAATAAGACCATCACAAGTGTTGATTCACCTAATAAGTGGAGGTCCACAATCAACAAGATAAGATCATCGGAATGTTAATGTGGAGTCCTTCTAAGGCATCAAGAAACGGAAAGTGCCTATATGAGCCCGAGCATATATGTGCTCTTTATCTTCATCTTACGTTCACGTCCAGATTCGAACTACATGGTGTATACAAGGAAGTATATCCAGCCGTATTTGCAGGAACCTCTGTGCGCTGGCCCACCTTTGTCGGCTCATTAAGAGGCTGCTTTCCATCATGGGCACGGCGTGCCACGGCTCGGCTACCGTTTCACCTAACGGCGTCCGTCAAGATTCATCGCCTCATCGGTCACCTTTCCTTCTTCAGAATTAATTCGATCCTCCGTCGCCAGCAAACAAGAGTCCTGTCCCATGGCTTTCTCCTCTGCTTTCGCCGGCGGCGATCGGATCATTCCTCTAATCCCTTGCCCAGATTGTTAAGGTCGTGCCCACCACAGGTTGTAGGCAAATCACCAGGACACAGCAGCGAACACGTCTGTGCATGTACCGCTGATAGGAGACAGTGTTTCCAATCTTACATCTTACGTTCTTAAGAAGTTGCTCCCCACTACAACCAATTCTCTCAACATGCACACATTCCACCTCATCATGCATGTCACATCACCTTCCACTAACATATTTTTTTTAACATGCAACATGATCCAACATGCATGAGAAAGACTCATCTCAATATACCATTATGCATAATAAAAACCCACATGCAACATGCATGCATTGAAATTTTTATTTTATTATGATATTTATATTAAATCGATATATTAGTTCAAAAGTTATTGTCTCAAATATACATACTTCATTCAACCAAATATTTTCACTGAAATATTTTATAAAAAAAATTCCGCAACAACGTGCAGGACATCATCTAGTTTTCAAAGTCTTAAGCAAATCACCAGGACACAGCAGTGAACACGTCCGTGTACCGTTCATTCATACATCTTTCAGATAGCATTAGAAATGAGCCAAATTGAAGAGAAATGAATGTTTATTTCCACTAAACCCCCATTTGGATCCTTGCGCCAAACCACAACCAACAAAAGGGGAAGCCGATCAAAATTAATTGGTAAAAATGGGCAGTACATTATTTCTTTTACATTGACAAACAATAAATATTGGAATATCAGGTTGAATCAGCTCAATCGATGAGAAGTCGGAGTGGATAATAAGGTGGCCAGATGGACATGGTTGAATTGTTGAAGCAGACCAAGCAAATGATGCACAATCTTTGCAAGCGCGGTAGATCATATGCTTATTCGCCTTGTAAACAATAAAGCTGGAGGATATTTGCCAAAGCTGGACACGAGATTTAACACATCGAATTGTTAACTCGAACAGTTCATTTCAAAATCAAATGGAAAAAAATGCAGTAAGAAAGAGTAGCGGTGGAAGCTGAAATCATAAGAACCAGGTTATAGTTTAGTTTGCTACTATAGTAACAAATACAAATTCACTTGGTTAAGTTTAAATGAAAGCCTGTCAGGTAAAAGAGCACACCATGAAGCACATTATTATCACCGTATTAAAATATTGGAAATGTCACACATGAATGATAAACAGAGCAATCAAGACTCTAACCATGGCAAGCATCAAGAATCGCACAATCGTTAGTCCTGTCCAAGTCTCCCAAATCACGAATCTGCCTAATCCTGAATCCTGTTAGGGATCCAGAACCAAATCTATTTATTTTCATTTTATCAGTGAGAGCATCAGTTATTATTTAGAAATGCCTAATCCTGAATCACGAATATTTAGGGAATCCTAACAGGGATCGTTGCTTGAAGTCACAGTTAGCCACCATGATGCACAATGCAAGATCGTTGCTCAATGACCACTAACTAACTAGAGCGGATATTGCACGAAAATCAAGTTCTAATGGATTACCATGAGATAGCCAATGACAGTATCATGGACTAAAGAAGAAACCGACAGACCTCAAAACGAGAACACGTTAAGCCAAAAACTAATGTCTGTTAGACCATATACAATGCAAGGTGCTTAGAAGAGGTGCTTAAAGAAAAAACCAGATTATTCTCTAAGCACTGGTGCTTAGATGTAAAGAGTAGACGCTTAATTAGGCACCTCTCCTATAGAAATAAGCACTAGTGCTACAAAAAAAGGTCGGTTTATTTTGCTAAGCACTTCCCTAAGCACCTTGCATTGTACAAGACCTTAGGAGCCTCCTGTGATCTGCACATACATGGGCTTTCCTCTCCGGCTAGCACATGGGCCCCGGCTTGGCTATGGGACACCACCACCGCGAGCGGTGTTGGTTACAACTTACAAGTAACAGCGCAGAGGGTATCCGGGCTTGAATCAGAAAACGGCACGGCGGCTTCCCTTCTCCTACATTCTCCTACCTCCAGCTCCTCCCCTTTTTCTCCATCCTTCCTCCTCAATCCTCTTTACCTGAATCAAATTCCTCTGTAATGGCGTGATACTAGTGAATTGCGAGCTTGGGGTCCTAACAATGTCCCTATCATTGACCTCCTCTACCACGATGGATCAGCTCAGAGACAAGTGGCAATGGAAAATCAATCTTACGGTAGGAAGACAAAAAAACATATGAGGCCACATATTCCAGGTTCAAATACGCACCTCCTAATCAGCTGCATCCAAAAATCCATCAAGCACCTGATCCCCTGCGGTGACCACTTTCGTGAATGGAAGAAACCAGCCGCCCGAGGCAGGAGACGAACTCCTCCCAGCAAACCTGATCCCCTCCTATCCTGTCCCAGACTCCCAGTTCACAGAAAGCATGTTTCCTGTGCCACAGATCGGGAATTGAAATGACGACATGAGCCACGAAAATAACACAATGAATTTTGCCGACACTAATGTGTTTTAATACTTACCGAGCAGCCACATACAATTTCTTGCATACACTTCGTTCGCTCCACATTAAGACGGCGTTTCCCATACCTTACCCCGAAACACTTTTCCCAAGAATACAAGTTATAGAAATCATACACCTCGCCAAGTGAGTCAAATGTGGTTCCAATGGTCGGTGCGATTACAATATCACAGAGGTTGTCGGCGAACCCACACGCTGCTTTCTCAAAAGCTGTAACATGTGTTAGACCAGACTTCCTGCTAGGCGCAGCAGCTCCAACCCTAACCCTACAAACATCAAGACCAATGTCAATATCATTAACAAGATCAAGTAGTTCAATCATTTTACGGATATCTGTCGCAACTAAAATTACCGATTACACTGAGGCACACACTTCTGGAACAGCAACATGCTGGCAATACTACCATATATTGGATATAAGTAAAACAGCGCATACGCAACCAGCATAATCGAACCAACCAATTCCATAACCTCCAACAATTTTCACTCGCAATGCTGAGCAGGAAAATTAAACCATATATCATCAGGCTACATAAACACTTTGACAAGGATATAAGTTCAGCTGTCATGGAGCTCACCTCTTGTTCCAGCCTGGTGCTTGTGGGTTCGTCTTGCCGGTTGAAAGCTCAGAGTTTGCAGCAAATTTTTCTGGACCAGCCCTCACTGATGTCTCGAAATAGCGTGTGCTCACTCCCGGCGGTCTGCTGATCCTGCTCGATCACTGCCCTTCCACCCCCATCAATCTCGCGCATAAGAACGCGCTCATTCCCAGCGGACTTCTGGCCCTGTTCAGCGATCCCCCTTTCAGCCCCACTGATCTCGCGAATGAGGGCGTGCTCGCTGCCGGTGGACTGCTGGTCCTGCTCTAGGTCCACCGCCGCAGATCCATTCTGGTTCGGACTTCGGAGGTAAGATTTCCCGCACCAAGATTTCCCCACCTCCTCTACGAAAGCGGATCTGAGGATAGCATAAGTTTTCTTGTCAAGAACTCGGCCTAGTCTTAGAAGAAGAAAAGAAATGCAGCGAAAATCACCTTCCTATCGGCTGGAGTAGGAACTCCATCGATTCAGTCGACGGCGCTACCGCGAGCGCGCCCAAGAGCTAATTCCGAGCCAGAGGAAATTCCTTTCTTCCCCAATCTGGAGAACTAGTCTGCACCACCAACCAACGCATGGACGGGAATCAATTTTTCCTGAGCCACGGGACAAACTGCGCCGGTGATTCTGGTCCACGGCTCCGAAACATTAATTCCGACGGGCGTCACCTGCCCCGTTGTTCCGAACGGTAGGCGTCAGTCTGTTGGCGCTCTACGCTCTACGTATAGAACGAGCTGACTATTCACAAAAAAATCGATATTGATGGAGAATAAGAAACAGCTCCGATCCACATGCGAGAACACACGGCCCAGATAAGCAGCTCATATGAGCTCCCAACCATTTGCTCCGCGTCCATCAAGAACAATGGTACACTTCATATTAGGTTGTAGATAGACAAAGATAACTTCCCATGATATTTCGTTGGTGGAATTCAGATGGAGCACTGCATTTTATTCACATTTTTTAGTTTCATTCATCCTAACTCGGTCGAGCCTGACTCACTACTACTTCTTAATCGAAAATAAAATCGATGATGCACTAATGACACATGTTTTGTCAATTCCCCCATCATTTGAGATTGTAGTAGCAGAAGCCAATTGAGGTTTCGTTGTTATTAGTAGCACAAGTGAATCAATAGCTGAAGCTACATTGTTATTAGTTCAACTATGCATTTCATCTTAAACCGGGTTACGACACACGAGAACATATCCTGTGCAACGGCAGAACTCGTGCACCAAGTGCACCAGTGGCACATGAGCTGTCGGAATAAAAATGAAGGGACAAGATTTACCTATGAGCTGTGCTGCTGGTACATTTATAAAGTAGACCTCGTAGTACAGCTGAAT
The DNA here is from genome assembly GCA_950022295.1 of Bromus sterilis. Taxonomy (NCBI): domain Eukaryota; kingdom Viridiplantae; phylum Streptophyta; class Magnoliopsida; order Poales; family Poaceae; genus Bromus; species Bromus sterilis. Next base: position 59,695,829 of record OX465598.1, on the reverse strand, counting down.
CATAAGAATCACACTTCCAAAGCTCTGTTACTACTGAACCAGTTAGCCATGGTCAGTTTTCTTTTGCCTCATAGCATATCTCAATCTCCGTCTTCTGTATTACTGGATATATACCTTCCTATCACACCTTTTATGTGTGTTTCTCTCCTGCACCTGGGTGGCCGTCATTGGCATTGGAGCAGCATCTATCATCCCCTCCGATGCACGTGGCCCGCACAGCCGGAATCGTCCAAAGGTTGCTGGACGTGCTATGTCTATATCTATATCTTTGTACATTACACTCGGCTACATACCTAGACTAAGAAATTAGGTATAAGGTAGAAATCACAACTTAAACCTAGCTTTAACATTTTCAATCTTGTATCTGCAACTGTTTCTCTACACATACATCGATCACTTTGGAACAAGAGCTGGATTTTATACAGAAGCATTCACGGGTAGCTTGATCACCATGTAATCTCCTGGTTAGTTGAAAGAGATACAAGTCGAACATTGATAAAGAAAAAGAGAACACAACCTCGATCTTAGAGCTCATGCACAAAAAGAAAAACTTCAGTGTGCGTGGTCGATTCAGATGGTACAACATCTGCTGGAGCTTTAATAGGCGTACATCATCGTTCATGTGGTACAAGCCAGATTGGAAGCTCGATTGGTAGATGGGAATATGAGAGAGACCGAGCAAAGTTAACACATGTGATACAAAGCCAGATTGGAAGCCAGTTGCGACTATTCAGCGATACTACAAGGTCCTCGCTGGAAATGTTCTAGCAGCCCACATCGTAGATTGATCCTATCCCTTCATTTTTAATCCGACAGCTCATGTGCCACTCGTGCACCTGGTGTATGAGTTCTGCCGTTGCACAGGATATGGGGAGAATTCCTTATATGACACTCCCTTAAAATTTTGTTCTTTATTTGACACCGGTGAAAATTTACTTCCTTCTATGGCCTTTCCTTACAATTTCTTTCCCTATATGACACTTTAGTATATTTTTGTCCATCAAAGAGGTATGAAAATACCATTTTACCCCTGATGCATAATATGTTCAAAATTCTGTACAAAGCAATAACTAAATGTTATATATTTAATAGGTATAGCTAACATAATAAACCTGTTTAGCTTGTCAGTATGGTGGCTCAAATTATCATATCCCTCCGACGAGATGCGAGACGAGCTTTCGGCGTACGTACGATTCTGCGATCCTTCTGACGCGATGTGTTCGCATAAACCAGCTAAGCTAGCTAGCAGCTGATTGATTGCCTAGTAGCAAACACGACACATTTACGCTCGCATAATCGACTTGATTGCCAAAGCTAGGCCTTGTCGTGCCTCCATGGTGGTACTTTACAGTATCAAATGTATATATAGGTATTTATACCTGGCAAGCGAGACAGCGCAATCGATGATAACCTTTAGTACAACTCACATTTATTTTCGGCTAGATGTTATACTGTATGCATTGAGAAAGCAATCTACATAGTAGTTCATCTCACAGATATGTCCCAAACAATTGATTTTAATAATTATTACAAACAATTGGTTTAATAACCATTTTTAATAACCTGATGTTTAGCTATGCCTACCAAATATGTAATATTACTGCAACCATTGTCATGTATAGATTTTTTACCTCATTATGCACCAGGGGTAAAAAGGTCTTTTCATACCTCTTTCATGAACAAAATGCACTAGAGTGTCATATAGGGAAAGAAATTTTGAAGAAAGGCCATATAGGGAAGAATTTTTTACCGGTGTCAAATAAGGAACATGGTTTTAAGGGAGTGTCATATAAGGAATTTTCTCCAGGATATGTTCTCTATGACACATAGTCTCTCGCTTACTTTTTTGTGAATTTTTTTTGCAATTAGTCTCTCGCTTACTGGTGGTTTCAGTCCTTGAAAAATATATCACAATAGCAAAGAAATGATTTTTCCTCTCTTAGTATGAGGGTGTTTGGTTCGGCTCTCGCAATAGTCCTTGAAAAATATATCACAATTAGGCTACTTTTTTCTATTAAGCCCGTCCATCAATGGCGTTCAAGCTCCGCTACTGGCTGCGGCTTCCGGCTTCGAAGCCAAAAGCTCCTATTTAGGGGCTTTCGGCTGCAGTTGTGGCTTTTGGGAGCCAAAAGTCACAACTGCAAAAGCCGAAAGCCGCAGCTACAGCTGGAAAATCCCAACCAAATACCCCCTATGACTATTTGGTGGACGGTATGGAAGAGACAAAGAACATTTTTTTAATCTCACCGCCAACGGTTTCCTGGACATTTGCAATGCTATACTAGAGGAGCTAAGTTGGCAGCTTAAAGCTGGGATCAAGGGCTTCAAATGGTTAAGGCAGTAGTCCATAGCTATAGGTGACCTTTTTATTTTTCTCTTGGTTTTCTGTATATCTCCTTCAGCTATCCCTACATGTTGTAATCGTGTTGATTTCTCCTTAATGAATAAAAAAGCAACTAAGCTTTGTTTTGTCAAAAAATAAAAGCTAAAAGTTCCATGGTTCTTAGTAATACAAGTGAGTGAAGAACCGAACTTCCAAATTTCAACTATATTTTTCATTATATATTTATTGTTGTTTCTAAATGTAAAGCTTATGTTTGTACCTCAATTTTGCAACGGGGACACTAACCACCGGTTATTGCTCAACCATCCCCATCCCCATCTAACAAAAACCTTACCATCCCCATCACCATTAAGTGTCACGGGGACGATTGTTCTACCATCCCCATCCCCAACGGGTAGCAAATAACCAGCGGTTCCCCATCTCAAGTTGTCTAGCAATACTTGGCGTACAAAAATTTGGACAGCACCTCCCTAGTACTAGCTAAATAAATGACACAAATCAGCAAAATATATCATATCATCATAAAAATTGATACTTCACAAAGGCACACAGCCAATACTTCACAAAGTCACACAACCACAGACAGACTTGATAGTTCACAATATATCAGATCATCATAAAAGTTGATAGTTCACAAAGGCACACAACCAATAGTTCACAAATGCATTACATAACATAAATGGGCAATCTGTGAAGGTACACATGCCAGAAATAATTGGTTCAAGGTTCAACAAAGGCACACAACAGAAATGATAACATAAGAGCAAGCTTTGATACTCCAAGCTTCTTGGCTGCAAGCTTCTTGGCTGCCACTCGACATTACAGCTTCAGGCCCTACACAAGATTAAGAGAGATTAGATTGAGAAATAATCTACACAAGATAATAGCCAACCATTAAAGATAGAAGGTAACCTCTAGCCCCTCTTCAATGTCTTCAAGAACACTCCAAAAGCTAGCTTCCTGACCATTGTCATCATCTATAAGAAAAAGACATTAACAACCATTGAGAATTGAAAGATAACAAGTAATATAACTATATATGATGTGTTTTATGCATGTACCTTTGTATCTATTCCTAATCCAGTCTTGTGAACACATAAGAGCTTCAAGCAATTCAGAGGTAAGTCGGCTACGATGTTCACTTAGTACTCTACCACTTGTGGAGAAGGCAGATTCTGAAGCCACCGTGCTGATAGGAATGGCATAGATATCCCTTGCTACCAATCTTAGTGTTGGGTATCTTGTTCCAGCAACCTTCCACCAGTCCAAGACATTGAAATTCTTTGTATCAAGTGCAACATAATCATCCTCCAAGTACTTATCCAACTCAGAGAAAAACCTTCTTGTTGCGGGCCTTCTTTTAGCCACACGAGCACTAAACATTGACATAAGCTCTGCTGGCACTTCTTCTACAGAACTTGATGTTGATGTTTCTGGAACATCTTCATCCACACGGTACTCCTCTAGCAGTTTGGTTAATAGGTCGATGACATCTCTAACATAGACCTCACTCTCATCCTCACTGACTCCATGAAGCATAGCAAAGCAAGTGTTTAACATGTCATGCTTGTATCTAGGATCTAGGAGTGTAGAAATTCCCATGAGACCTTGTATGTCAATCCAATATTTATCAAATTTTAGAGTCATTGCTTCTGTCATGTTTCTTATGATTTCATTGCTAGAGATAGACCATTTCCTCATATTTGCTTTGATTTCACATATTTGAGGAAAGAAAATGTAGGCAGTAACATAGTTTGTTCCAGAAAAGAGCTCGGTTATCATGAAGAACAGCCTCAACCTCTCTACCGCATCAAATGCAAACTCCCACTCAATCTCAGTAGGGAGACTATCATATTGCTTATCGACCTTCTTAGCACGCTCAAAGACAGCTTTGTAAGGACAAGCAATACTAAGCATTTTAAAGACAGAGTTCCATCTAGTTTTACAATCAAGTTGTAGCTTTTTTGGCATGGGGACTTTAACAAACTTAGCAATCTCCTCAAATTTTTCAACTCTCTTTGGGGTGGCAGTCCAGAATGCAACACTCTCACGTATTTTTTCTACAGCAGTCTTCATGACATCTAAGCCATCCTTAACTATCAAGTTCAGGATATGTGCGCAACAACGCATGTGAAGCAATGTACCTTGCAGCATGAGCTTATCTGCTCCCAGCTTCTTCACCAGCAGCTCAATGGCCTTGTCATTAGATGTGCAATTATCAACCGTGACAGTAGAGAGCTTCTCATCGAGGTTCCATTCAACCAAAACCCCTGCCAGTTCTTCAGCTATAACTTCTCCAGTATGTGGTGCTGGTACATAAATGAACCTATATTCATACCAAAACAGCAAGTCATGTATCAAAAAAATAGAAACGCATATATCTAAACAGTAGCTATAAACAACAGCTCATATGTACCAAAACAGCAAGCTATATGCACCAAAACAACAAGCTATATGTACCAAAAAATAGCAACTCATATATCTAAACAGTAGCTATAAACAACAACTCATATGTACCAAATCAGCAAGCTATATGCACCAAAACAGTAGCTGTATGTACCAAATAGTAGCTATATGTACCTCATCACAACACTTCTTAGCTTCCAGCCATCATCAATAAAATGGGTTGTTATCACCATATAACCTTTCTTTTGATTATCTGAAGTCCACATGTCAGTGGTGATGGCCACTCTTGAATTGCAGGAGGCCATGTATTTGATAGCCTTTTTTTATTCTTCTTTGTAAAACTTGATGATATCACTCCTATAAAACAAACAACAGGTCATGATCTGGTATTGCAAAGCTATCTACCATACAATAGTACATGAAGATAAAAATAAGGGTAAACTAATACCTAATAGTGTTCCTATGCACCAGCTTGAATTTAGGTTGCAATGCACTAACAAACCTTCTGAACCCAGCATGATCCACCATACATAATGGATACTCATGGAGAATTATCATGGCAACAAGTGCTTTCCTAGCAAACTCTTGATCAAATACATAATTATCCAATGAAACCTTGCATCCATCCTTAGCAGCAAACCTCAACGAAGATTGAGCCATCATCTTACCATTCATCTCCGCCTTGCTATAGGCGCATGTATCATTATGGGATATTAGATGTGATGTACCATTCTTGGTTTCTCCTCCTAGAAGCGTACCACACTTAAGACACTTTGCCTTGACTCGACCTGCAATTTTCACACGCTTGTAGGAAAGCCAAGCCTTGGAAGTGAGCTTCCTCTTTGACCGAACAGAGCCATCTTCATTCAACTCTTCTTCGTCATCAGATATTTCTATCTCCTCCTTCTCAATGTTCACAATTAATGGCCCTCCAACCGGCTGTGAAGATGATCCTGCCGGGCTACTGCTCCCAGCTTGAGGACTAGAGGACATCTCTCTACAGCATAATCAACAAAAATAGATCGTTAATATACATGCACTGCGCCACTGCCTCACATAAGTACATAATATACATGCATACATCTATAATCATCAAGCACAAATTATCATTTATACATGCATTGCCTCGCATAATATACATGCATAGATCTATATAATCAGCAACACAAATCAACATCAAACTTTTGATATAATCAGCAAGCATAAATCATTCAAAACAACAAGAAAAGCTCACCGGTTTGGACTTTGAGAAGCAAGGCCGGTCTTGCGGCTGGTACGGGTGGAGTTGGATGTTGGAGAAGCTAATGCCCGACGTGGAGGACGTTGGGGGACACCTAGACGACGACCGGGGTTACTCACGCTGTCTGGATGTCGGAGTCGGTTGACAATGGAGGATGTTGTGCGCTGAACTCCAGGGCTAGCAGGGATCTCTTCGGCAGGTCCTGGGTCGACGGTGAGCTTCGGATCGAGCCAGTCATCCGTAGCAGTGAACACCACGGCCAAGTCGAGGCACCCACTCACCACCGGAGGAGAGGACAGATCGAGGTGGGGGAACTCGCCAACGTCGGTCGTTGTTGATGTGGGCATGCGAGATGCGACAGTGGGTGGCGGACGGCGGTAGAGAGAGGGAGGAGAGGACGGTGGGCGGCGGCCGATGGGACTGGGAGTGTGGGAGTGGGACGGTGGCAAGGGGAATCGGGAGGAGAACTGCGTGGGGGCGGCCGGGCGGAGCAGTCGTCGGTGGGAGTGTGGGTGGCGGTCGGTGGGAGTGGGGAGGGTGGGCAGCCGCCGACGGGAGTGAGCCTGGGGGTGAGGGGCGGCGGGGGAAGCGAGATGCGATCGGGGGAGGGGAAGTGGGGATGTGGGTGCGGTGCGGCGGCTAGGAGGAATCGGGAGAGAATCGGGAGGGGATTTAGGTTTTCTGATGTTTTTATACAGAGACATTTTTCCAGTGTCCCCACATGTCATATGACCTAACGGGTAGTGGGTATATCGGGTATGGATATTGCTATTTCAGACCCACTATTGCTATAACCGCTGGGGAGCTTTTCCATACTGATAGAAGCCCCACGGGGAGTAATCAATAACCAAAACAATCCCCTAATAGGTGAATTAACCACCGGTTATCGGGGAATGGGGCCCCGTTGCCACATTGAGTTGTACCTATGCAAATAAATATTTACATATGTTGTTTCCAAGTGTATATCTAGCTGGTTTATATTGTAAATTGCTACATGTAAAATCTTTGCGAAACTTCTTAGCGCAACAAACTTGGCAATTCAGCTCAACCAGCGCGCCAAAGTGCGCATGTCACTTTAATTTAGATGTAAAACTAAGTGTACATACATCCATATCTACATAAATCTACCACACTTATTTTAGGACGAAGATTTTTTTTGGAAGCAGTTGATAGATTTTTGTGAAAATGATTTTTATGATTTAAATGTTGACAAAGAGAGCATGTGAGATCGAGCTAATAATAACACTTTCTAAATTAAAATGTTGTCTTAGTAACAAATGTGTAGTTTGGCACAATTTTGAAAATACAAATCTATAATACATAAATAGTTTATCCCACTATCTTATTTTCTCTTGATATGTAAGCTATCCACATCATCAAGTAGGTCCACAATGTAAAAAATCTTTTCACTAACTTTTCATGCACATGTTTTCATTAATTTCGCATGTGTATGCAACCTATAATAAATTAAAACATAAAAGTTATGCACTCAACCACACGAGTTAAAAGCATTTTTTAATAAAATAATAATTTATGAGTTATACCTCGCATTTTATTTTTCTATGAGTCAATTTTTTTTATCAATACACATCCGTAGTTGCTATCATTTTTATAGGTTTAACCAAGGGTGAAGATGTCTCCACTATCTATACTCAACGTTGTTTTCCTGTCACATCTTCTCGCCGATATATTGTCAAATAAATAATTAACGAACCAAAAATCACACGCATTTTTAGTTTTTTCATCATTTTTTAGATTTTTACTCTAAACAATATTTCTTTTAAAAAGAATTTACAAACAAATTATACTATGTTTCATAAATTTCATCATGTTTTAAAACATCAAATTATTTCTTAACAGTTACACAGCAACGCACAGAGTAGCATCTAGTTTCCATGCGCTATATAATAATAACCAATACTCCCTCCTTTCCGGTTTATAGGTCTCAATTTTCAAATCTCTTCAACCAAGGTAGATGTTGAGTGGTGGAACACATTTTGTAGTTTGGCAAAAATGCTCAATAATACTCTCATTTTTATCAAAAAGTTGTATTTATCAATACATTAATTACAATGCATGCATGCATGATTACTAAATTACAAAAAATTAGTACATGCATTGGTGGGTATTCTCTTTAACTTTGCATGCAGTGATTTAATGCTCCTCAAAATCTGAACATGTGATGATAAATAGTAGAATTGAGACTTATAAAACGAAAAAACGGAAATTTTGAGATGATCCCTATAAACCGGAAAGGAAAGAGTACTACAAATTCTAAGGTTTGTAAAGAAAAATTGAATTATAATATATGAGCGACACTTATTATGCATCGGAGTAGGGATGTAAATGGTATGGATAATTTCCGCTCCGAATCCGCATCCATATCCGTTTTTAAGGATATGGTATGCACTTGCACAAATCCGCAGGATATGGATGCGGATATGGTTTTTGGTTAAGCGGATATCCGACAAATATGGTAGAGGATATGCTATAGGTAATATCCGACGGATGTGGATTATCCGGTATTTTTTGCGGATTATCCGAGGTTATCAAATAGGATTATCCGATAATTTAATTGTTGACAAGCCCAAATAATTAATTAGCACACAAATTAGAATCATTGCATATAAATTAGTACCCCTAATATTATGTGTTATTACTTCAAAATGCTTAGTCTCTTACTAGTGTTATGTGGTTGAAGAAAAAATGGTGTCCATATCATCTGCGTACAAGAAATAAAATCATGTCTCATTGGAAGTATAATCTGATATATTTTTATCCGTTTATGCTCCGAGTCCACTCCGTTTCCGCTCCGAATCCGTAATCCGATAAAATCCGCATTCCGCTCCGCTCCGAATCCGATAAAAAAATATGGAGAAAGCACTATCCGATCCTACATCGGAGGGAGTAGAATATTAAAAAGTTAGTGCACATATCTTTGCTCCCCCACAAATGTTCTTGGGTAACAGGCCACCGAGCCTAATGGCCCCAGCAAGACATGTGCACTAGCTTGGGTAACAGGCTCTCGCGACAGAGCCCAGCGTACTGATAGACCATCTTTTATGCTAGGTCGAGGGAGCTGAAACTGTCGATGTGGGATAAAGAATACACGCGCCAACAACAAATCCAACGTGCGTACTAACGGGCCAGAAAAAAAAGCTGAGGTCGGTAGCCCATTCGCGACGTGAAGGCCCAAAATGACGAGACGCGGGTCAAAAGGGGGAGGCAAACGAGAGGAGAAGCCTTCCATCCGAAGCCTCCCCAAGCCAGACGCACGGCCGCCGCAGCCAAGATGGCCACCGGAGACGCCACCCAGGCGCCGCCGGCAGCGGAGGCGCAGTCTCTGGTGGAGTCGTTCTGCGCCGTCACCTCGGCGACCCCCGAGGAGGCGGCCTTCTTCCTCGAGGGCCACAACTGGGCCCTCGAGTCCGCCGTTCGCTCCTTCTACGACAACACGGAGGTCGACGCCGATGGCCCCGATCCGGTGCCCCAGCCCCAGCCCCCGCCCCCGCCCCCGCCCCCGGCCGCCAACCGTAGCGCCGACTACGAGGACGAGGAGTACGTCGGCGGCGGCGACAAGGATGAGGACGACGAGGATTATGTGGGCGGCGGCGAGGAGGACGAGGACGACGAGGATGCCGCCCTCGCCGCTGCGTCCGCGGCGGCCGATGAGAGGACGAGGAGGAGGAGGCCAGCGAAGAGGCAGAAGAGGAGCCACCAAGCGCGGGGCGGGAGCGGGAGTGCGAGTGGGAGGGGGACTGTGAGGACGCTCTCCGATCTCGGAGCTGGAAAGAGCGCCCCGGGCTCGGACGGAGACGAGGACTCGGAGGACGACGAGTGGGCGCCACCCCCCGAGCTGTACACCGGCGGCGAGATGAGGTCAGTGCTACCTGTATCCCAGGGTTTTGAGATGCTTGCTTCATTTCTAGCCAGATCGTAGTAGAGGCGACTCATTTCTAGGGTTTTAGGTTGCGTTGTTTCTGGCCCAATTTTGCGATCTAGGGGGCTCTCAGAGATCTTAGGGGCCGCTGGATTTGTGGTGTGATGGAGCTGTTGTTAAACGTGCTAAAATTGCTGGGTGCTTTCACGTTCTTGTAAATTTCTGGATAACCGTTCTGCACTGCTAACATTATTTTGACAAATGCCTGGGACCCTAGGTCTTAACATTATTTGATGAATGCCTGGGACCCTAGGTCTTGTATAGTTGCGATAATGAAATCTGTACTAGCATCAAACGATTGGATGACATGAGTCTAGATCACCTGATCTGTTTCTTAGTATTAGACTATTAGTAGCCACCAATGATGCAATGTCCTTGCATAGAGTACAGGTTTGTGGATATTGATATGTCATTACTGGTATGTGATTGTCAAGATAGCTTTTCTTGAGACTTGTGGTTTGATTTCGAAGTTCAATCACTGCTGAGAAAGCTCTTCTAAAATTTCCTGTATGTTCACATAATACCAATAAAGTTTAACTGCATAGCTAAGTTTATGTGTGGATCAGTTATCTTGGTAGATTTATCCAACATTTGGGTATTTTGGTTGCTGGCAACTTATATATTGCTGGTGTGACTTTGTGGTCTAGCTGTAGTCTTAAAATTACCCATCTGTTTCTTATCATATATAAGTGCTATAGAAATTTCAGTTAGCAGCATGGACCAAAAGTAAGTTCTAAAGTTCTGGGATATCTGATGTAACTTGCTAGGCACTTTCAGCAACTAGGAACCTGTTCTCCCTAATATGATATGTTCATGAAGTTCTGATATTAAGAATTTTGTGTAATTAAGAAACAATCACACCGTGGAGAGTTAGAAACTATTGCACTGTTTATTTTCATCATCAGAGATGTATCTCTGGAAATTTCTACGGGGTCAGCTAGTTGCTGATGTTAGCAAGGATGCAAGATAGCGCGCAAGTCCATTACTTGGTGAACTTGTTGGTTACCTAGCTATTTTGTTCCTTATTGTTTAGTTTGCATCTTCACCTAGATTTGGGTGATTTCGAATGAGTTTTGGATGTGCATAATCTTTAAGGCCATAATTTCAGCATTTTATGATATGTTATCTACGCATATAGAATGGAAATATATAGCTTGGACTTGTTCATGGTGATTATTCATCAGCCAATTTGTAGAATCAAGTTGTACTGGGTTGATTCCAGGCTGGTTAATGCTGATAACTAGCTGGAAACTTAAGTTGATTCCATGCTTAAATAAAATACCGTCGATTTCACATGTCCTGTTCATCTTTTGTGTTGATTAGTATGGATTACATTCTAGGCTTTATCCCAAACCTACAGAAAAATTTGGGCAAGAAACATCCAGGACCTTAAAAATCTAGGAACCACCCAAAAGAACTGTCTCAAACGAAGAAATGCAAATACTTATTTCATATCTTCTACAAGAATATTATGGAGAAGGTGATTACATGGAGGACATATTTGAATTGGCATGACTTGGCCACTTCTCCCCTTTAAACTTACCATGAAGTTAGTCCTGGATGATTGGCCTTGGATGACGTTCATATTTAGCAATCGTTGTATCAATGATAACATGATTTGTAAGGTGGCAGTTCATTGGGTACAGGCGATTTGCAGTGAGGGCTCTTATACATTCTATATGGGCATTTTTATGTTTTCAAGAGGCTTATAACTTCCATGTTACTATGTTCAGCGGAATGGTTGTTAGAGGTCGATCTAAACGCAAAAACGTTGTGGATGAGGTTTTTAAGCAAGCTAAGAGGAAGGGAGCTAAGCAAGGTCCAGCTCGCCGGAAATCTTCTAGTTCGAGGAGCTTTCCTGGGACTAGCAGACTTCTAACTGGTGAAACTGTACAGCCTGACACACCACAGCCACCAGAGGAAATTGTTCGCAACATCTACTTCTGGAGCAATGGGTTCACAGTAGATGGCGGTCCACTCAGAAGTTTTGATGAGCCAGAGAATGCATCCTTTTTAGAGGTAAAACAACTCTGATGTGTGCAACCGAGTTTATATGTATTTCTGCTTGTTATATCTGTCTCGTAAACTGATATATGTTTGTTTTTGCTATTCCCTTACTTCTACAATATTTTATGTTCACCCTTTTGTTTACAACCTGGAGTGATAGTTCTGTCTTGCAATCTTTTGCCGTTACATGCTGATGATTCTGTGTGCAATATAACATAATAATGGTTGATGTTTTTTAGTTTTCACTCATAAAGATCTGAGTTGGTAGTGGTCCAGTCACCTCTTAAAAGTTACTAGGAATCACCACAGGTGTCATCCATTTTATGGAGGACGTGCATATAGTTGATATGACTAATGTATATTTTGAGATAATCTTTATTAATTTGTACGGATTAATGAACTATATGGCACAGTAAACAATTGTATAATACATAACAAAAACAACTTCTGTAGGAATGCATGAGCATTTAGTTAGCTGAAATAATTTCTGAGTGAAGAAATCATGTGGATGTGAAGTGACCACTTTCCATGTTGTTAGCCGCCAATATTTACTACTAGCTGGTATTTAAGAAACAAACTCAGCTTTGCTTCCATGATGCTGTCTCACAGCTCGTCTTATTTCTGGGATGATCCCAGTTAAATACGAGTAAATAGCAAAAAACTACCAGAATTCGGGTCGTCATTCCGGGAAACTACCACTTTAAAAATCGTCCCTGATAACTACCATGTCGGAGGTCGCTGTTTTTTAAAAACTATAATGACTGTCTTAGCAATTTTTGACCACGATTATGACAGATAGGACCCATTTGTCAGGTTAAATTTTTATAAAAATGTCCCTAAATTTTTTGAAAAAGCAATCGGGTCCCTTGCTCTTTTGGTTCCCCACCGCCGGGTCATAACCAGTGAGCGCACCGGCCGGAGACCATCGCCGGCGAGCCCGAGGTGGGCATCCCGCTGCCGTCGTCCTCCCCGCCCGCCGCTCGTTCCTGTCAGTGGCCGCTCGGGCGCCGCTTGCCGCCCGTGGCGTGGCGGCTGGCTGCCCAGGGGTGCGCTGCTGGCCGCCCGTGGGTTGCGCTGCCGGCCGCCCGTGGGATGCGTTGCTGGCACGCGCCGCCGTGGCTGCGCTGCTGGCCGCCCAGGGGTACGAGCCGCTGGACGCCCATGGCCGCTGTGTCGTGGCCGCCTGGGGCAAGCGCCTCTTGCAATAGTTGGTCCCGGCGAGTTCGCCGGCCGAGCAGGGGAGGAGGTCCGGCGACGGAGAGGAGGAGGTCAGCAATCGCGGAGCACAGCGGCCCTGCAGTCTGGCGCATGGCCCCGGGAGCTGCAGCGGCCTCGTCTCCCGACAGTGGCGCGTAGGACCCGTTCTTTGGTCCAAACCCCGCCGGCGGCGAAGAAACCTCGACAGCAGCCGCCGCGCCCCGACTGCCCTCCGCCACACACGCTCCTGGCCACGCCCAAGGCCTCCCCTGCTCGCAGCCTCGCCGGTTTGTGGTCAGGAGGCCGTCCCGTCGACGGTCGCCGGCTGGAGACCTCGCTGGTCATGAACAGGACTTGGTTGCTTTTTATTTTTCTTTAGGTTTTTTTTTGTAAAATTAAAATCTGACAAGTGGGTCCTATCTGTCATAATCGTGATAAAAAAAATGCTAAGACAGTCATCAGAGTTTTTTGAAAACGGCGACCTCTGACATGGTAGTTATCAGAGACGATTTTTCAAGTGGTAGTTTTTCGGAATGACGACCCGAATTCTGGTAGTTTTTTGCTATTTACTCAGTTAAATACATATTATAAGTTAGGGGTTATGGATATGTTAGTGGTTGGTCAATTTTATTTTTGTCACTGTGGAACTTTTTTATTTATTTCAAAGAGCAAGTTATCATAGGGAAGCGGAAAAAAAAATCAATAGGTAGCTTAATCAGCTATAGTTTGTTGGAACTCCTTTGTATTTTATTTATTTTCCTTTTTTCTTATTCCCTCATTGAACCTGGTTGATCTTACTTGTAACGCTTTCTGTTCAGCTACATTATAAAGTGTGTTCCAACACGCTTCTGTTCTTTTCTTCCATCACATATTGCTGTAGTTAAATCTGTTTGTTCTGAACTGTATGTTAGTAATAATTGACTTCTCTATCTGTTGATTTTTCTGTTTCTCTAGAGCATTAAGAACTCTGAATGCCCAACTGAGCTTTCGCCGGCTGATGGGAAGTCCAAGGTGAATGTAAATCTTATCCGGAAGGCAGAAAAATGTCCTGTAAGTATCTCCAGTCTATTTTTCTGTACCACTTCATATATTTCTTAAATGCTTGCCGTGACAATCTCAATCAATGCTTTGATACAGGAGCCAGTCGAGCGCCCTGCTCCATTTGAAGGAGGGGGGAGAACTCTCGCGGCACCTTCTGAAAACTCTCTTTCGGACATTACTTCTCCGGCTGTCGCTTCTACAGCCACTACCACCAAGCCCAAGACGATCACAGTGGATGATTCATTGCCGTCAACCTCTCTCCAGATCAGGTTTGCAGACGGCAGCCGTGTGGTTGCACGCTTCAACACAAGCCACACGATCAGCGATGTACGGTCGTTCATTGACGCAACAAGGCCAGGAGAAACAAGCGACTACACGCTTCAGGTCGGGTTCCCCCCCAAGCCGCTCGATGACGCGAGCAAGACTATTGAGGAAGCCGGTGTCGCCAAGTGGGTGATCACCCAGAGAGTCTAGGCTCAACAGGCTGTGTTGACCCAATTCATGGAACACACTATCCATCCGTCCCAATCGTGCAAATTTCCTTGCCCTTTTGTCCCTGAGCTCTCTTGGATCTAGCTTTTGAGCCTTTCCTTCAGTAGCCGCGCCTCAGGTTATAAGATTGTAAATCTGTGAGACCTGGGTACCCGTCTTATTCATCTATAGAGTACATATACTTGGCTTGCACTTGTGCTTCCTGTCGGGTCTGCTATCACGTTTCGTCTGTTAGCCGTACGTCCTTTTTGTTCGTATGTTGATACGAGCGCGGGAGGGAGATGGTTAGCTGCAACGGACGGATGCCCATTATTCATGTTTTGTTGTTATCATCGAACCGATTTGCTGACCTTGATTGCAATTGGCGAGCAACCGAGGTGGGTTGTTAGCAGGCAGCGTCTTCTTTCTGAGGGAGATAGTGTTTCCACTTTTGGCGTAGGGGTAAACAGTTCAATTCCTGCTCTTCAAGACCTAGAGAAAAATCACGCGCTCTAAATAGGGTTAGCTCGTACTTTTCTCTGCAAGTGTTCGCCAACCCTGCCCCACCGTTTTCTTGTTTGAGAACAACATCCCTGCGTTGAGAAGTAGGGAGGAAAAGAATTGCGCTTCTCTTGAATTGAGTGATGAAAAGAAGTGGACACCGAATTATCATCTGGCTAGCTCACTTTTCTGACTCATGCTGGGTGCTAGGTTCCTCATCTGCCTCCGCCGTACCGTCCCCAGCCCCAGAGAACCAAAGATCGATCTTGTACCGTTCCGATCTAGGAGTACCAATCACTGCAGAAGATGGCAATCGCGTCACTGGATTTCATCGCCCAACCGCTCATGAGTCATGATTCTCTGCCCCGCTGTACCCGACGACGGCATGGCACGGCGTCGGCGCATGAGGGCGAGGGGCAGGCGCCCGGGCTCGCCGACAAAGCAGCGGGCGTGCCATTCTAGCTGTAAATGCGCGCCTTGATCGCCCCAGTCGGCGGGACGCGACACCGCAGAGCGCGACGCGATCGCGCCGTGGGCACGGCGCGGTCACTCCTCACTCGCTCCGTCCGCATGCGTCTGCTTAATTATTACCCCCTCCTGCTTAAAATGACTTTGCTTTACTTTCTTTTCAAACTTGTGATCTACTCTTCTATAAACATCATGTCAGTACAAAAATATATTAAAAGTAATAACAAAAATCACATCAATATCTCTTTAAACAACCTAACAACGAATATAATCACTGAAGCGAGTTGAAGGCCCGTTGTCGGCATTGTTCATTCGTCATCAAAGTCGAGCAAACTTTGTTGTTATAGACAATCGGAAATCATCGTGCTAAAACCCCCAAAAATGAGCGCACCAAAACAGCAATTGTCGCTGATGAAAAAAGGCGTAAATCAAAAGGGTCTAATTCGTAAGCGCACGAACCCAGATCGAATCCACGCAGATCCATCGAAATAAACATCGATCGACTAATGTAATGTTCAGCAGAGACACATCTCCATACACCCTTCGACAACACAAGACGCGTCATCAAAACAAAGGCTAGGTAAAAATACTTTATTCTATGATTAAGAAACCGTCATCGCGGACATCTTTTTTAACATAACATAGAAGTTAAATAGATTGAAAAAACACTTAAAAACGTAGCAGAAACCTTTTTGTTTTTGCGGATAGTAGCAGAAACCTTTCTACCGGTAATGATCCGGATCCACCACACCTGAGGGCCCGGAAGATCGACGGTGACACCGGCGGGAAGCGACGGGAGTCGCTCGGCTGAGACTTTGCTCTAGTTGATTATACTACCTAGAAAGCTGGCGTTTTCGGCGCAGGTGCTGCTAGTGCTAGTCCTACTAGCATATGCTTGTCACGGATTAGCAGGAGCTGCCTCCATGCTCACGGGCGTCTTTCCTGTCCTGCCGCTCTGCTGGTCAGTGAACTTCCTAGTGGTACAATATTGTACTCCGTATTTCTGTTTGGAAGGAAGCTTCTCCCATTTGTCAATCTGATTTTTGCTGCGTTCTGAACTTCTGACTGGAACGAGGAGTGTCGTTACGCACTAGTTTGTGCGTCCCTCTCAACTTTTGTTCCTCCTTTTTAGGAGACTGTTGTTCCGCTGACAGCATTATTCAGTTTGGTAACGCGTCACGGGTTCTCCTGGTGTGGACATGATCCAGTGTGTTGACTAATATCGTTTCGAATGTTGCACCCAACTTATAAGAACTGATAATCAGATACCCACCGCGGGGCATAGAGAGAAAGGGACTCCTCACCCTCGTTTCGATCGTCGTGGACGATTGATATCTCGTCGGTGTAAAAGCATCTACGTATAACCCAACTTGTTAAATTCATTTCTTAATACGTTTATGATCGTGTTTACAGAGAGCGTCGGTTTGATTTCTTATACAAGGGCATGGACGTGTTGATGCCGTTGATCATCAAGGCCCAAGAGATGGGCGTGATCAGCACTATGTCGGGAGTTTCGGCTCTTCGGCGTCTATCGATCTATGCCGATGATGTTGTTCTCTTCATCTGCCTAATTATGTCGGATTTGAGATTCGTGAATGATGCGTTGTGTCTCTTTGGAGCGGCTTCGGGACTGCATGTTAACTTCTGCAAATCCTCTGCCATTGTTATTCGTGTGACCGAGGAAGACAATGTGATTGTGGCGGCAATGCTTCCCCGTGTAAGTACCTTGGGCTGCAGTTAGCGATCCATCAGCCGACGCAATCGAAGTGGCAGCCTGTGATCGACGTTCCCGTTAAGTTCCTACCGTGTTGGCAGTGGGTGATGATCTCTCGACCGGGCAGGTTATCTCTGATCAACTCGATAACCAGGGCCAGACCAACGCAACACCTGCTAGTGGCGGAGGCGCCCAAG
The DNA here is from genome assembly GCA_950022295.1 of Bromus sterilis. NCBI lineage: Eukaryota > Viridiplantae > Streptophyta > Magnoliopsida > Poales > Poaceae > Bromus > Bromus sterilis. The sequence continues at coordinate 59,678,303 of OX465598.1, read as the reverse complement.
TGGGCCTTGGAGTGCAGTGTTGTCGGGCCTTCTTCTGGGCTGGCACGGAGGAGAGATTCATGGTGACAAGTGTTTGGTGGCCTGGGATCGCCTATGTCGGCAAGTTTAGGAAAGGTCCATGTTGGACACCCCCTCCCCCCGCGTCGCCCCCTCGAGGCGACCGGAGGCAACCCTAATCCCGTCGGACCTCCCGCCGCCCCTCTCCGTTCCTTCCCCCTCGCCGCCGCCCATGGGCGCGGCCGGGCAAAGCCTAGCCGTAGCCGGCGGCGACGGGGCTTCCGCGTCCTCCTGCTCGCCCGGTGCTGGCGCGGGCCGGCCCCCCGGGTAGGAGCGTGGCGCTGCGGCACGGCGGCGCGGCTGGCTGAGGCGGCTCCGGCGCCTCTGATCCCACGCGGAGGGCGGTCTTGGTGGGAGGCGTGCCGGGACGTCCAGGGCTGGCGGAGGCGCGGCCTGAAGGCTGCCGGCGCAGTCAGATCCGGGGCCGGCGACACGGTCCGCGGGCGGCATGGGCTGGTCGTCCCCAGGTGCTCCGGCGGCTGGTCATCGGCGGGCAGTGTGGTGGTTCCCCCGTCTCGTTCCTCCGCTTCTTGGCTTCGTGCGGCTCGGCGGCTCAGATCCAACGCGATTAGGGGTCGGGTTGTACAACTTGAAGTGGTGACTGCGTGGTGGTGTGGTGGTGGTGGTGCGTGTTCGATGGGACGGCAACGGATCTTGGTGCGGCAGTTAAATCTGGCGGCAACGCCTTGCCGTTCTGGCTCGTGGGACGGCGCGGGCTAAGGCGGCTCCTGCGGGACTGCGATGGCTCAGGATGGCGGCGGCGCAGGTGGCGCAAGGTGGTGGTTGCAGCCCGCCTTCTCCTGGATCTGACAGATGATGCGGGGCTGGGCGGACGCCGCCGCACGCGCCTCGGGGATGGGCCAGATCTAGGGTTCGTGCTCGGGCGAGCCGGTTCAGAGCCCGGGGCGGATCAGAGCTTGCTCTCTAGGTAGGCGCGGCTGGGCTTGGCCCGGGAGGTGCTCGTGGGAGTTGGTCGTGCTCGCCTCGCGGGTACGATGGTCGCAAGTGGTGGCCGTGGTAGCGGATCGTCGGGTCGCGGATCGGTACCGGTGACCTCGGACTTGGCATCGCGAGAGCTGGCTCGGTCGAGGGGCTTGGGCAGGATCTCCGGTGGCCGTCGGCAGCCTAGGAGTTGCCTCCCCTCCAGATCACTGGCGCTGGCTGGGGACGCAGGTGTGGGTGTTGCCTCCGATGATGGAGGCGCCTACCCAGACTCTACGGCTGATGTCGGGTGGAGGGGTGATGGATGATCGTCGCTCTTCCCACCGGGGTCGAGGGTGCTGTGATGGGGTTGACATGCGCTATCTGGCGGCATGGATGCTGGGGCGGCGACCCCGGAAGGGGGTCCACATGGGTGCTTTTCGGCAGGCTCCATTGTGGTGGTGGTGGCTCTCCCCCGAGTTGTGTGGGCAACGGGTGGTGGAGCGGTGGGTAGCCCAGACAGGCCTCTTTGGGGGCGGTGTTCTGGTCCGGATCTAGGGCTATCCTCCGCGTAACCCTCTGGCGACATCGGTGGCACGGGCGAGTTGCCGAGAGAAAGCTCCGCGCCTTGGCGCCGACGGCGGCGACATCCGTGGGTGACGCGCTCTTCTTGAAGACGTCATCGTGGATCTGCTCTCCGTATCAAGGCTCCAGGTGCAGACCTATATCCGCTGGACTCGGCAGCGACGACGCTTTGCGCCGTGCTCCCTCCTGAGGGCGTTGTCGTGGAGCTTAGGTGTGCTAGGGTGTTACGTGCGTGTGTTTAGTTCGTGTGCTGTGCTCGTAGGTGCATTCGTGTGCCGAGTATTTTAGGATCGTCTTTGTAAGAGGGCTTCCTCACCATTCTGTATCGTTTGGCCGTGTACTCTGTTATGTTCCTTTATCTATAAAGGGGGGCGAAAGCCTGCTTTCTGAGGATCGCCTATGTCGGTCGAAACCACTTGGGCCTGGGAATTCTTGGATTGAGAAACCACGGAATTTCTCTACGCCTTCGTTGGGAATGGCTCAAGTGCATTGACCCCAACTGGCCTTGGCAGGGCCTGCAATTGTGCCCAAATCGCATGGTGATGGGGGCGTTCAATATCCTGATCCACTAGAAAGTTGGAGAAGGGAATCTGTGTTGTTCTAGAGGGATAGATGGATCAATGGTGCCACGGTACGTGAGATTGTATGGCTGGTTGTGGATAGAGTTCAAATGCAAACCATTAACAGACACTCGGTGAAGGAGTGCTTATTTAGGCATCATTGGGCGATAGACATCAAGGATGGACTCTCACCAGAGGGATAAACCCAACTAATCATATTGTGGGACTTGATGATCGCTTGGGAGATGCAACCACGGCATCCGAATAGGGTGATTTGGAACTGGCAGGCCAACGGATGCTACTCGGCCAAATCTGCCTATAGCATGCTCACGCTGGGATCATTGCGGATGCCACTAGCCATGGCCATATGGCGGAGCAAGACGCCACTGAAGTGTAGCTTGTTCATGTGGTTGGCTATCTAGTATAGGATCTGAACGACAGATCGTAGATTTCGTCATGACCTACAGGTGACTATGTCAACATGCCACATTTGCGATTAGGTAGAAGATCGAGTCGACCACATCCTTCTATAATGTGTCTACTCGAGCCATGTATGGGTTGATATCTTTGCGCCCCTCGGACTCAATATGGAGATGGTTCCGACCCACACTAGTTGTCTTGTGGATTGGTGGAGTGATTTGAGGAGACGCCGCGTAAAAGCCGACAAGAGGGACTTGGACTCCCTAGTGATTTTGGTGAGTTGGGAGATGTGGAAACAATGGAATGGCCGTGTGTTTGGCAGATTACAAAGTGGGCTAAATATCACTGTGATTATATCGGGGCTGCTGAAAGACTGTAGGACCATGAAGCTTTTCCGGAGTGCCACTGACGTGTTAGCAGAGTAGAGGAGTCCTTGTATGAGTGGAGATGTTACTTGGGTGAGTTGTGTCTGGCTGGCCTACCCATGGTTGTTGCCTCTCTTGTACGTTGTCTTATATCTTCTATAAAACCAAGGTACACAATTGCGTACTCTAATAAAATCTTATACAAAAATAATTAAGACGCTCCGACGTTTCATCGAACACATAGATCACGAGGTGTATGTCCAAAGGAGTTGCACGTACCTGGGCAGTGAATGGTGACGGAGAACTTGTTTGATGGCGACACGAGGGACATAACTGTGGGATGGGGTCTCCAATGTTGACGTTGTAGGTTGGAGACGATGTCGAAGGATGAAGACGGAGCAACAACGGCGGTTGTGCGAATGAGAAGGAAAAGAAAAGAGGAAGAGGGAATATCGGGTGAGGAAGAGGATCTATTCACTACATTTGAGGCAGACCCCTTCCTCAATACGTGGCAGTAGTCTGGACGCCTGCAAAGCCCACACAACTTTGCTTCAAATTTGCGCAGAACAAACACGTGAACCGATTGATACGTCTCAAACGTATCTATAATTTTTTGCTTCTGCCATTGCTACATATTTTTACCATACTTTTGTACCATTTATTGGAATAACCTACTAATCCAGAACCCAATGCCAGTTTCTATCTGTTTTATCGGTGCATTGCAGAAAAGGTCCAAAAATTAAAGTGCTTGAAAAATTCCTAAAAAATTCCTAGAACTCTTATTCACTAGAAGACCCCAGGAGCCGGAAGGGTAAGCCCGGTGGAGGCCCACAACCCCCAGGCGACCCGGTGGGGCGGCCTGGCCTAAACCGCACCGCCTGCCCGCCTGGCTGACTGGGACCTCCCCTCGACCCCTCCTTTGACCTATATTTATCTCCTGATGCAAAATCCTTGAAACACTAGATGATTTTTCCAAAAGCGGTTCCCATCTCCACCTTCATCGAAACCTAGCTTCGGTGGTCAAAATGTTCATGTTCCGCCACCCTGCCGGGATGAGACTCGGCCTTCGAGGCCATCTTTATCAACCCTCCTTTCTCCATGATGTTTCGTAAGTAGTTCCTTCTTGGACTATGAGTTCATGGCAGTAGCTAGTTGGTATTCTCTTCCCCATGATCTTCAATACAATGGTCTCATGAGCTGCCTTATATGATTGAGATCGATTTGATGTAATGGTGTTGTGTTTGTTGAGATCCGATGAATTGTCACATTATGATCAGTCCTAAGATGTTTATGAATTATTGTTGCTGTAATTTGTTGTTTTTAATGCTTGTTACTAGTGCACAAGTAGCATCAAGTCAGATCTGAACTCTTTATGTTTGCATGAATATAATTGTTATTCTAGATTTTATCTATAGTTGTGTGCACTTGTTCATTGTCTCAAACGAGAGACCCCAATGGTGGCAACTTGGGATATTAAATGGAAATACTTTGACTTGAGGATTACATGTATTCATAAAATGTTAATCTTTGTTTTGATGCTTTGTGAAAGGAGCACTTTATTCTCCATAAGTTTCAGATTGACCCCACATCAACGGAATGGTAGGACAAAAGATGTTGTGTAAGTTATTATGGCAAGCACGTACAACTATATACGAAATACATGCCTACGTATGGTTTATAAACTAGGATGCTCTAGTATGTTCTTTCTAGAGTTAGTGCAATCCTGTCAATTAGCCAACTGTAATTTGTTCACTTAACACTTGTTCTTTTTCTTGAAGAGTTACCACTAATGAAACTATGAACGCCGATCCTTCTTTCATCTTTTTTGCCTTCGTTCTTACTATTATTGCTGTTATTTCACTATTACTATTTTGCGGTGCTTGTGATCGGGGAAGTCTAAAAAGGTTACATCCGTCAATGCACTAGTATTTTCCAGCGTTATTTGCCACTAATATACTTTGTGTAGTACTTTTTCAGGTGTAGCTGAATTGACAACTTCGCTGCTAAGGCTTATAAGACTTCTTTGATTTCCCTTGTGTCGAATCAATAAATTGAGTTACACTTTCCTCGGAAACTGTTGCGACCCCTTACACTTGTGGGTTATCAGCGATCCAAACATACAAAAATATGTACTCTTTTTATTTGTTTGGGTCGCCAAACCAACATCGGTTCGCCCGCGGTCTGCTGTGATAGATGATTGCACCCAACAGGGCCGACCCATTTGGTCTGCGAGACCTTTTTTAGTCCTACCCCACCGCCGAAGGACCTTGCCAACCTGCTTAAATATGGGGGATGTATATAAGGGTTGTGAACTTTGTAATATAGCAATGCTAGAAATGCTAGCTTTGTGAAGGATATGGACTAAAATCCAGTCCAACTCCTTCACAGACCATGGTCCTTGAGTGAATTCGTATATCACACGAGTTAAGCATGGCCGAACACCTTTTGGACATCGAAGCTCGATGGAGAGGTCGAGGCTTGGACGGCGTGCTTGGGGTAGCGAAAGCAGGGTTGCCAACTGTGGCGTACTCTGGTCCACAACGGTAGGGGCTGCTAACGGTGTCCACGACAGATCACAGTGGTTGCCACAGACGGTGGCCTCCTTCCTCCGATTGCGATGCGTTGGCGGCGGGAGTTGACGACGGGGAGTGGTGGCGACGGTGAGGGTAGCGGTGGGGAGGGGATGGGTGGCGACGAAGGCGTGCGATGGCGATGGCGGCAACGACGACGATGAGCACGGGTCAAGGGAGAACAAAAAAAGACAACGAGGGCATCCACTGCGCATCCGTGCGAACCCAAATCCGCTTCAAATTTGAAATGAAAATGAATCACGGTGAACTAAAAAACCAACCGTGATTCGTTTGGATCGCTACGCAAACGAAATGGATCGTCGGAGTTGCCCTAAACCCACGATCCATTTCTCTATCGATGCGCCAGGTAAGCCTTCGCCTCCAACAGCCCGTCGTCCCTCGCATTTACGAAGCCAAAAGCCTGGCCGCGGCGGTACCCCACACCGCGGACAACCGCAGGAAGACAAGGACCCGGGAACCCAGAGACAGGAAGCCAGTGGGGAGAGGGACCAATCCTTCCTTGCCGACGCCACACTGCATCCCCCACTGCCTCGAGCAAGCATGGCATCGAGCACTCCTTTCTAAATTCTATATTACCCCCAGTAGCTTAGCCGCTGCCCCGGATAGATAAGAGTGGCCGTTGGGAATGGTGATCACCGCGTCCAGGTCGTGTCAGGCGAGATAACCCAGAAGAGTGTTTCCCTAGCCTCCAGAGCACCAAGAATGGCGGCGCTGGCAGCCGCCGCCGCTTTCGCCGGCCTCCTACTCGCCCTTGCGCCGGCGGTGTGGGCCGATACCGACGCCGCCGGCGGTAATGCCGGCCGCCGCTTCGTTTCTTGGCACGCCGTGTCTGCGACTCCACTGCCTGATGGTTGATATGTTTCTTGGGTTCTTGCATGCAGTTGCGGCTTTGGGGGACCTCTACACCTCCTGGAACAGCCCGGCTCAGCTCGTCGGTTGGTCGGCGGCCGGCGGCGGCGACCCCTGCGGCGCCGCCTGGATGGGCGTCTCCTGCTCAGGCTCCGCCATCACCTCAATGTAAGGATTTCTCTCTGGTCCTTAAACTGTTTACAGATGAAGAGGGCAAAGCGATTTGCCACATTGTGGATTGATTCTTCTTCGCTGCATTCTGGTTGCAAGAAAAGTTCGGCATGGTAGCGTCTTGCAGGGAAATTTCTGTCATCCTTTGCAGGTTAATGCCATTATTTGGACACTGGAAAAGTGTAAGAATAGTTTTTATATATGCTGGCCAGAAAATCTCTGTTGATTTCTGGGGCAAAAAGTTCTCCTTTTCTTTCTTTTGCACGCATGCTATGAAAAACAGAGATTTTTTCAACCCTGCTCTGAAGCTGATTAATGTTGTTTGGCTAAGATTTTGGTACGAAACTTTGGAGAAACTTCTATGCATTTGTTTTTTCCAATTCAAAGTTTTTTTCCATTGTTTTTGGGTCTTACCACCTATGCCAGATGGTCTTTCCAATTCAAAGATGCTGCAGAGTATCAAAATATTTTTGACAGAAAAGTGTGGAACTATGATGTGGTATAGTGGCATCTAGTGCCAATTTCACTTTTCCCATTTATTTTACTGTTATCTGATTTTACCGTAATAGTTACACAAAAATTTCTGAAACAAAGTAAATCAACACTGATATATCCTGGCTCCACCCCTATTTTGCAGCAACCTTTCTGGCATGGGATTGAATGGCACTCTTGGCTACCAACTGTCCAGTCTAGTGGCACTGACAACGATGTACGAGCTAACACCAGTAGTAAAAATCTTCATTGCTCTATGTTTGCCTTCAAATTCATAATTTTCATTTCTTTAATTGCAGGGACTTGAGTAACAACAACTTGGATAATGCAATTCCGTATCAGCTGCCACCAAATCTTATCCATCTGTAATGCTTCTCACCTTGCATGTGTTCATTCCCAGTAATTGGTGCTCGCTGTTTCACTCATAGCGATGATGCAGGAATTTGGCGGGAAATAACTTCTCCGGTAACCTTCCATTTTCTATATCCAACCTATTATCGCTTGGCTACCTGTAAGTTTTTTACCACTGCAAAGATGTAATTAGATTGGTGACATTTTATTTTGATATAGCCTGACTAAAAAATGACATCTGCGTGCAGCAATGTTAGTCACAACTCTCTGTTTCAGGAAATTGGTGAACTGTTTGGGAGCCTCAATTCGCTTTCTCAATTGTAAGGCCTACTGAAACATTTTCTCTTTGCCTTTTTGGGGTGCTATGAGCTATATAATTCACCAGAGAAGGATATGGGTGCCCAAACCTTTGTTCTTCGTTTCGAAGGCTTGATGTCGTGAATCATGTTTGATGACAACTAGAGATTACTGGGCACATCGGTCGTGGTGTTTTGGCTCTCGGGTGCATCTACACCCATGGATGAACAATAAAATCGTTTTAAATAGTAAAATAATTCAAAAAATATGTTTTTTTGTGATGCAAGATGTTACGTGAAGTCCGTGCACAATTTCATGGAGTTTAGACATTTCAGGAGCTATCGGCAAAAAATACAAATTTTGGGACTGAGAAACTTTTGAAAACAGTACTGTTCATAGGTGATTTTGTCTTTTTTGCAACGAACTCCTCGAATGTCCGAACACCCTGAAAGTTTGCACGGACATCATGCACTCCAAAAAAATCAGATTTCAGATCTTTTTTAATTTTTTTACTATTTGTTTATTTTACTGTTGGCGGGTGCAGATGAGCCCGGGCACCGTTTTGAATTATTGGGGCCACATCGCACTATTTAAATATCTTATGATACTGGGGATTTCAAAGAGCATCTGGGCTCTTTAAATTTCAAAAGAACATAACACAAAATGAAGCACCCTTTGTTCCTCTTGTGTGTCAAAAAAAACTGTTGTTTTGTCATCATTCAACAAGATCATTGGACATTTGGGTAAGATATAATCCTACCACTGCAAATGCATCTGCTTTTTGAGTGTTGCTTGTGGACCCTGAAAATAGTTAATTTTTGTGCATGAAACCTTTCAATTTGGTAAGTAGGTAAGAGGCGAATCAGGGATGATCATGCACGGCAGGCTATTTTGTTTATTTATAAAGGAAAAAAAACAGTAGTAACACCCCAAATTGTGCGATGCTGAATTTAGTTATCCAATTTTAGTTGTGAAATGTGCGATCAAAAGATGATCATAGGTACTTAGCCGGCCCACTTATTTCCCTGTGCAACGCAATGATGCAGAGGCCGTCGGTTTTATCCTTCTTTTCTAAAAAAAAACTTAGGCAGGCGGGTCACTTATCTTATGCTTTTGAAAATCCTTTCAGGGATTTATCTTTCAACAACTTGTCAGGGAATCTTCCAGCTTCTTTTGTCTCTTTGTCAAATCTGTCTAGCCTGTAAGTGTTCAATAGTCTTCAACTCAATCTCTCTTTTGGTGTTTCAGTTTCATGGTTTCGATAGTTCTTTACTTTCATCCCATTGTGCAGCTATATGCAAAACAATCAACTATCGGGCACGGTCAATGTCCTCAGCAACCTAAGCCTTACTACATTGTAAGTGACTTTCCATTTGCCAACATAACTACCAATAAACCTTGCCTGCTTTTCTGTCTGATGTGTACGATAATTACGCCTTTAAACAGAAACATTGCAGACAACAACTTCAGCGGCTTGATACCCGGGGAACTCAGCTCGATTCCAGATTTGAGGTAGGCAATATAACAAATTTCATTGCTATTTTACCACACAAATTATCATTTCTAGATGCTGATGGGCTAGTCAATTGCAACCATAGTGCCGGAGGAAACTCATTTATCAACATGCCTGCATCTCCACCACCGGTTCTCATGCCCCCGACTCAGAGTCCATTTTCTCAGCCAGACCAGCCGCGAGGACCAACGACTTTTCCAAATGGCCCTGAGGATGAGATCCCTATTGATGAAGGTGACAAGAAGCAAGGTCGGCATACAGGTCTGCTTGTAGGGTTGGCTGTTGGGTCAGTGGCTGCTGCTTCATGTATACTTTTCGTGTTGGTGTTCTGCCTTAACAATCTCCATAAAAGGAAGGATGGTGATACCAGTGAATCAAAAGACTTTGGAGGCGCTCTTGCAGTAAATATAGACAGAGGTATGCTCCTATTTCTTTGCACATGAGAGTTTTTCGTTACCATTTGAAGTAAACTTAGAGATTTGTAGGTTTGTTTGCAGTAGGAATAGATCTGTTTGAGGTAAAGTGAATAAAAAATCTGTTATTTTTCTGTTCAAGATGTAAATAAAAGGTAAAAAATGAAACAGTTGCAGAAGGCCAAAGTGTTCATTAACTTTAAATTGCTAAAATGTTAGTGGTTGGGAATTTAAATTTTTACACCAACCTTATGTTTTTGGGGGTAGATTCTAACAACAACATCCATCAAGACACTCCTGTAGCAACTCCAGTGCTCCAGCGGCCTACTGGGACTCCTGAGAGGGCATATGGTGTAAATGGTTCTCCAGCAAAAAATATAAGGGTTCCTGGCGCGGCAACTTCTTATACTGTTGCTTCTCTCCAAGTTGCTACAAACAGCTTCTGTCAAGATTCCCTCCTAGGTGAGGGTTCACTTGGCCGTGTTTACAAGGCTGATTTCCCCAATGGAAAGGTAAAAATATTTTTATATATACTCAACAATTACTTTTAGTGCTTTACAAGCATATCGTTGGTTACATATTCAGAGTCCCCTTGGTCTTGGACCTTCTTATTTTGGCTTCATCATACACTAGAACTGAACTGTTCCCCTGACCACAGGTACTTGCGGTGAAGAAGATAGACAGTGCTGCACTTTCCTTGTATGAAGAGGACCATTTTCTTGAGGTTGTATCAAACATTTCCCGGCTTAGGCACCCGAACATCGTGTCACTTACGGGCTATTGCGCCGATCATGGCCAAAGGCTTCTTGTATATGAGCACATTGGAAACGGAACACTGCATGATAGGTTGCACTTTTCTGATGAAGCGAGCAAGAGCCTTACATGGAACGCTCGTGTGAGGATAGCGCTAGGCACCGCTCGAGCTTTGGAGTATGTTGTCTTGGCAAATCTAATGAATCTAGTACCATTCACTTTGCACATTTCTGGTGAGGCGAGCCCTCTAACGATGTACCGCCAACCTTTTTTTTCAGGTACCTGCATGAGGTGTGTCTGCCCCCTGTTGTACATAGAAACCTTAAGTCATCAAATATCCTGCTTGATGAAGAGTGCAGCCCACATCTGTCTGACTGTGGACTTGCTGCCTTCTCACCAAATCCTGAGAGAGAGGTAAGCAACATAGTAGCACATCTTCCAATGGTGATTTTTTTTTTCAAAAATTTCATAATTATATGTGTTGTTTTCATTGTTAGTTTGGCTAATTCCGGTATTGTTATGTTATACGTTTACCAGGTTTCAACTGAGGTGGTCGGCTCACTTGGGTACAGTGCCCCAGAATTTGCCATGTCAGGAACATATACTGTAAAGAGTGACGTATACAGTTTTGGAGTAGTGATGTTAGAGCTACTTACGGGCCGTAAGCCGCTAGACAGGTACCATTTCTGACCTGGAAAGGTTTATTATCGCTGTAAATTTGAACAAACAATCACCTTTCGTTCTCATGTTGCGACTTGAACCATTGTGTTGTACAGGTCCAGGGAGAGGTCAGAGCAGTCCCTTGTCGGGTGGGCAACCCCGCAGCTCCACGACATCGATGCACTGGCCAAGATGGTTGATCCAGCAATGGATGGGATGTACCCTGCAAAATCCCTCTCCCGTTTCGCCGACATAATTGCATTGTCTGTCCAGGTACACCATTTTCTTCTCTCACACTCATGGTTTGTGCTGCATATGGTCATCTGTCATTCTTTCGAACATCTGTCCAGCACTCCAGCCTGCAGCAAACTATGAACACCACCCTGTCAATTTCAAGAGTAGATTTTGCTGATGCATTAATTGAATTACTCTCTCCACAGAGTTAGAGTAAGATCCTAATTTTTTCTGCCTGCCCTTCTGTGGTCTGTTGTTGTAGCCGGAACCGGAGTTCCGTCCACCGATCTCTGAGGTCGTCCAGCAACTGGTGCGCCTGATGCAGAGGGCTAGCATGTTGAGACGGCAATCGGGAGATGATCTAGGGTCTTCTTACCGTGCCCCGGAGCGCGAAGACGCCTTCTGAGTATGCAGTTTGAGATAAACCATGCAGGTTCAGCCTTCAGGACCTCTAGAGCTGGACCAGAACACGCCGTCTTTCTGAGTACTCTAGAGTATATTGTTCAGTTTTTATTCCACTTTCTGTTTGATATTTCTGGATCTTCTTAGTTATCTGTTTGGACCAAAATTTACTGGGAATTTTGTGCATGGCTTGTATAGGTATAGATAATACTAGAATTTTGTTGTGGTGATCAGTTGTAGATAAAAAGGGAAAGGAAAGGGATAGAAAATGGATTTGTGACTAGTTGAATGCTCGCGCCTCTGTCAGACAGCGACCCGTGTGTGCCTTGCCAGTGTGGTAAACCTCACTGATTCGCCGCAAAGCATGCGTCTTTATCTTGTCACGTCCTAATATATATCTTTCTTCAAACGAATTGCGTGTAATGTCAAACATCTGACGGTGATTGTTGATTTGAAGGCTCTTTTGTTTTCTTTCTTTTGTTGGGACCTTGGGATCGTACTCACTTTATCTGATGCCATAAAACCCACCTTTTAGCGCTTTAAAACTGCCTTTGAGTGTTCTATTAGGGCACGGCGACCTTTAAAACATACTTACTACACAATATCTGTCCGCAGGTTGTTCTGGATCAGACCACAGACTATGATATAGGAGCTGGCAATCCAACGATTCATGTAAATGTTCGCCCGTAATACAAATAATTTCAAATATAATCCATGCAAAATGATAAAAAAAACATTTAAAATCAGGTATGTATAATTTACATAAATTGAACATATTTCATCTAAACCGGATGATTTTCATTTAAACCGGTTCAAATACATGAGATTACTGACATATTTCGTTAATAAAAGCCTAAAACTATGCTGACGCCTATGCATCAAGTCTTTGTTCCCTTTCAACGGACCATGAGCTCCTGGAATTGAAGTTGCTTCAGTACCGACTATCGACGGTGAAGCTCCAAGAGGCCTATCGTCGACAATGAAACTCTGCGACGATAGCCTACATGGCTACATGGGATACGAGGTGTACTGCCGGTCCACGGTACTACCATACTGTTGTTTGCTGGAAGCCTCCCTTTTCTTAATCTTTTAAAAATCTAGAACTTTTTAGGTAACCTATAGCAAAAAAAGCCACAATCTCGAATCAGTTAAATTTTAATGTGGATTATGACATATGTGGCTCACCTGTCAGGGCCCACATGGCATAAAAGTCAACACCTTTAGCTTTGACTATTATGACAGATGGAGCTCATGTGTTGGTCCTTCCATTTTCCTAAAAAATAAGAAAATACCGAACAAAAATCAATTTTCCTGAAAGCAAACATTTTTCTAAGGTAAAATTATTTTTCAACCGAAAAAATATTTTTCCCACGAAATTTTTTATTTTGGGCCCAAAAAAACCTAATGTTTTCCCCAAAAAATAAAAACTTTCTGAAAAAATAATTTTCTCGAAAAATAAATTTTATCTAAGGGAAAATAAAATGATTTCTTATAAAAAATCATTTTGGGCCAAAAAATATTTTTGCAAAAATATAAAAATTTCCTGAAGAAAATTTCCCCCACCGAATTTTTTCCTGAAGATAATTATTTTCCCGCCAAACAAAAAAAATTCCCCCTAAAAATTTATTTCTTATAAAAAATCATTTTTGGCCAATTTTTTTTCCCAAAATATAAAAATTTCCTGAAGAAAATTTTCCCCACGGAATTTCCCCCGATTCTTTTCCTGAAGATAATTATTTTCCCACCAAACAAAAATATTTTCTCCCTAAAAAAATATTTCTTATAAAAAATCATTTTGGGCCAATTTTTTTTCCCAAAATATAAAAATTTCCTGAAGAAAATTTTCCCCACCGAATTTCCCCCCGGTTCTTTTCCTGAAGATAATTATTTTCCGCATAAAAATCTTTTTACGAGAGGAAATTATTTTTACACCTACACATATAATTTTTGGCTTAAAAACCCATATTTTGCCGAAACAAATACTTTTCTGAAAAAAACTTTTCCCGAGGAAAAATTATTTTCCACGAAAAGAAAAATAAAATTTCCCCAATTTTTTCTTTACCCGAAAAAATTCGTTCTTTGGGTAAATTTTTGCTATTTACTCTCGGCACGAAGACATAAGCATGAAGAAAGCCGGTGTAGGTCTTTGAGAATGTCTCCTACTCTTTCTGATCCATAATAAGTATCGTTTATCTAGTATTATAAAGTTTGTACCAGCTTAGTATAAATAAGAGCGACACTGTTGGAAATATGCCCTAGAGGCAATAATAAAATGTTATTATATATATATTTCCACGTTCGTAATTAATGTTTATATTTCTGTGCTATAATTGCAATGACCCTGACTATGAGATTCAGAAGAAAACTCACTTGCATGTGTGGAAATGTAAACACAAAGAGTTCCTGGTTTAGCCTCTAAGACTAGCTCATGTGCTAACTGATGATTACGTTTTCTTAATCATGGACATTGTTCTTGTAACAAGGATGTCAGTAGCAATGGGAACATATTGTTAGCAGAACAATGATGTTGAACCGACCCCAGTATTGAATGATATACTTAGAGATCACATCGTAACTACGTTATAAGTCATATCATGAAATGTTATCATATACGTAATTCCTTAGACCATGAGAGTATCAAGTTGCTTCACACAGGAAGACATGCTTTGGTTCTTAGATGAATCCTCCCGTAAATGAGAAGTAGTAAAATAAGTTCTGGGTATGTCAGATGGTGTGGCTAGTGACTGTGATAGTTCAAGAATAGGATTTGATCCTTCACGATGAAGAAGATATTCACTTCGGGCCCACTCGGTATGACGGTATCCATTATAGTCTGGCCAGACGCATGGTGATTCAGTCACGGGGATACCGGAATACGATAACGAGAAAAGGGACAAACGAGCAAAGAGGATAACGAGTGGCTTGTGTTCAAAAGTTGGTACACATGGGTGCCAAACTTCTCTCCTCTAACTTTGTCATATATCGCGAAGCAAAGGGAATGGTACATGACTAAACATAATGGTTCACTCGAAGTTTCTTCGTGTATGTGCGGGAGTCAACATGGGTGTCCATGGCTCCGCTGTTGATTATTGGCTATTGACAAAAGGCTGTTGACCTATGTCCGGAATATGTTCTGAGTCATGTCCGCATTATACCGAACCTATTGGGTCACACACTTAACGAGCAGTAGTCTGTTAGAATACTAGTATGGTAGAAGGTTTAGTGGAAGCAAAGCAGAATAGTTCATACGGGTACCGGAAGTAGTTTCGGAGATTTATGGAATTGTTCATAAGGACACCAGAAGTAGTTCTGGGTATTTAAGGATATGTCCGGATCACTCTGGAGTAATCCCAGGTGGTTCCGGAACATATGATAATGGTACTGGGGAAGTCCTGGATCAACCGGAATAGTTTCCGGATAATCGCTGGGCGTCCCGACAACCTTCGCGGTCATCGGGTGGCTTAAACTGTAACTCGGATGGTCTTGGAAACTATACGGATGGCTCCGGAACGTCCGAGAACGGTCCCGGAAGGTCCTGGAAGTGCTCCAGAAGTGTCCGGAATGTCCCGAAACGGTCCCGATATGTCCCGGAAGGTCCTGGAAGCTTCTAGAAGGTCATGGAAGGTTCCGAAAGGTTCCGGGCAGTACCACCCACTCCCCTGCGCCCCTGGCCTTGTGGGGCAAGCCACCTAGGCTGCCCTGGCCGGCCAAGGGGGTGGGGCGCACCAAGGGGAAGGAAACCTCCTCCAGGTGGGAATACCAAAACCCATTATGGCAGGTTTCCAGTGGGAAGGTGTGGTAAGTTTTGGAAGGCTTGGGAGTCCAAGTTGGACTCCCAATTCCCCTTGAGCTCCAAGGGCCTCTTGGCCACCTATATAATGTGGGGGAGGGGTGGGGGGCGCAACACAAGTTGTCCCCAAGGCCTATGCGCCACCCTCCCTCCTCTAAACCCCGTTGCTCCACTTTTAGACCCCGATTTAGACGCTGTTCTAGATCGGAATCCGTTAGGGTTTTCTCCCTCTAGTTTTCTCGGTGGCGTTCATCTCTGGACGGCGGAGCGCTGCTGGATTGCTGCTACGGGATGTGTGGATACTAATGGAGGGGTCGTACCTTCGACCCTTCTTCGAGGAGCTTGTTCATGGGACTTGTCCGTGGGACTAGATCGCGGGACTTGTTCGTGGGATTGATCGAGGGACTGTTCATGGGAGAACTTGCGAGATCTACTTCCACTACGTCCACGAGCTTCACCAACTCTACTTCCGCTACATCGGTTGGTGAGACATGACCTAAAACCTTGTATGCAATCTTCTTGGATGATCTTGGGTTCTTGATTCGTAGGCCGAAATTTTTTGTTTTCTACTACGTTTCCCAACAGTGGTATCAGAGCGATCCTTGATTAGATGCATGTTTAGGTCTAGATCATATGTGTGATATGAGGCATTGATTTTCTTGTTGCTTCCCTGTCATGTGATTTTTTCTATGCTTGATGGCAAGTTGAGGTTTTGCTACAAGGATTGAGTTTTCCATCGATCCCTCTATGCTGCTTTCAGTATGCTGGTTGCCTTGATCATGGTCTACATCAAACTCCTTGGATCTCATCTTAATCTCTCAATAGAAGATTTAACATGGAGGGGCTTGTGGATTTTATGAACTCAAATCCACACGGGGGTCACGCGTTTAACGAAGTTTGGCTTGTGGCATTAGTTGCTGCACGCACCCCGTATGTTAAACTAGCAACAAAAGAAGTATCGTGTTTTGTTTTATTAGGGTTTCTCGTTTGCCTTGTAAACCTGCTTAACAACCACGATAAAAGTTGCAACAACCCGTGTAGATGGCGATCTAACTCGTTTTTGCAGAGTATGCATGTGATGTGGTATACCCTTCAAGATTTGCAATGTGTTTGTATGAGATGCTATATGTTATGTAATATTTATTCCCGACCTGCGTGTCGTGGTACGGCATGATGACTGGAGTCATATGATTGTCACTTAATTATGGCCTGCGTGCCAGAACTGTTTATTAGCTCGAGGCAAAGCAATAGATAGATGCAAGGTGATGATCTACAATGCGGAGGTGGACCCCGACGCACATGCCGGAAGCCGTGGTGATGTTCCCGGCGCCAAGGACAAAGTTGATGGACACGGTGACTTCAATCACGACGACGTGAAGACAATGAAGACTTCACGAAGCAAAGGGCTATACTATATCACATAATTTTATGAACTGCCTGTGATGTTTATCCCTTTGTTGCACCCTTGTTTGATGCGCAGTAGTCGTATTTTATTAGGGTGATCTCTCGCAAAACAATATCAAGTTGATAGTGTTCTTCCAACTGTAGCACCGTCTATACTATGTTTCACACCGGAGCAGGTCATGTCACATGGGTGCACACGAGTGTGACGCATAAAAGGCGGGTGTGTTAAAAGAACACACAGCGCATTACACTTGGTTGTCTTGACGGTTTGGATAAAAGTTTGCTACCGGAACACGCCCATCGAAAGATGAACAAGAATCACCTTTGGCGTGATTGGCAAGTTGGCCTACCGGTCCAGTCTAAGTCATCAGTGATGTCACATCAATGGCGGACGATTGGGTTGGATCTTGAATCACTCCAGCATCAATTACGAGAGATATTGATCTGAGTGGGAGCGCACTTAGTAATTAAATTGATTAATCACAAGTGCAACTTAATTATGAACAAAGTCTTAGTATTTGCATTATCGTTGTAGAATAATGGCTCGCATTACCACCTTCCCAATTGATTTTGATTAACTGTATTATCTGGTAAAAACTTTACGATTGGTACCGTATTGTGAGGACTATCCTCAATAGTGCCGAGAAGGACCATGTCCTATCGCAAATTTTTGATGCTCTCCCGCTGATGCTATGGATAATGTGACTTACGTCCATAATCCAAAAATGCTAGAATTCCACCACAGCTAAGTGCATTGTCTTCACCACCATGAAACCCGAACTTCGAAAAGTTTGGGATAGTTATGTTATATTCATGGAACTGAAAAATTGTTTTCAGTAGTAAGACAATTAATGTTGGATATAAGATATCTAGCACAATGTATGATTGTAAGCATTAGTGAAAATGTTCATTGTGCTCTAAACAAAACTGATAAGTGTGGGATCCAGAAGAACAATGATCATATGATGATGAGGATTAAGGGAAAGGAAGTTCCATAGGGTGTTAGTAAGACTTACACGCCGGAAAGTCCATGGCCTGCGCCACCCTTGATCATGTGTGATCTTCTGTGAGTAGGAGTGACATTGGAAATAGAACTATGATGCGTATAAAGGCAAAACGAAAGAAGACTAGAATAACCAGCTCAGAAATGAAAGTCATACGGAGTTATAGATGAATTCATTGCTGGTCAAGAGATGTAATTCTTGGGAATCATGATTAAGCGGTTAATTGTGGATTCTGTATATTGTGATTAAACTGTTGATCACCGGAATATCACATCGATTGCATATTGTTGCAACTCGATGCAAGAAATACTATGGCCTTTATGACTAGCTAATGATGAGTTTTGACACGCTCGGGAACACGGTAAAAGGTTTACTATACCGTGTGTTGACTCTATGATTATCTTCATAATTCATTTTAGAGTTGAGTAAATTGTTACTACACTTAGCCTTGTTGCAAAACATCATTTTGAATCATGTTTGTTGCAAGAGAGTTGTTCAAAGCTATGAATAACGTAAAGGCCATACTTCCATTATGAATAGGTTGTATGTTATGAATCTTGATAATAATACTAAACATCCATAACACTGATGCTAAACGTCGCAAGACTGACAGAAATACCACATAGATGTGGCACTGCCGTTTATCACAAGTGACATAACATGCATGAAGAATTTCCATAAGTGATGGACTTTCGAGTCATATGATTATGAATCACTTGACGCTTGCGATCTTTGTCTCGAAGTAATGTGACTAAAACACCGTTGATAGGCCATACATGAACGGGCAACTAAACCATTGGTAATCATACATGATGATGTGTGTAGTCCAATAAGTGTAGTTGTGTGCAGTGGATTCCCTATCTTCACTCATGAGTTGAAGTAGATATGTGGATATCTGTTCAATAGAGACATACATCTGAAATCTTTGAAATGTTCAAGGAATTTTAGAGTGAAATAGAAATTCATTGTAATGAGAAAATAAAGCTTCTGCAAATTAGATTGTAGAAAGTAATATTTGAGTTACAAGTTTAGCGAAAGTCTGATGAGTTGTGAAGAAGTGTCATAACTTGCGTCTCCTGGAACACCACTATGAGTAAAGTGTTCGAGAGATGTAATTAAGCCATGTATGACACGGTAAGATCAAATATGACGTTTATCAATTTGCCATTATACTTATTAAAGTTATGCGTTAGTGACTACGGCTTTTACACTGAAAAGAGCACCATCAAATCTGTTGAAATGACACCATATTAGATGTGGTATGGACTGTTAAAACCATGTTGTCTTTTCTTAAAATTTGGGTATATGAGGCATATGTTTGACATACTCAAAACCCCAAATCAGATAAGTGCTACTTTGTTAAGGTTATGCCAAAAGTTTTGGTATTCCTCTATCACTACACAAAAGCAAAACTGTTTGCTGTTAAGAACAATGTGTTTTGAAGAAAAATAATTTCTTACAAAAGAGTGAGTGGGAGGACAGTGCAACTTGTCAAAGATTGTTGAATCTTCAGAGGAGTGCGCAGTTGAACCACACAGGTTAGACAAAAATCGTACAAACATTCATGATATGTAAAACGAGATATTGTTGTTCGACAATGATAAACCTGTGATATACAAAGAAGCGTTGATGGGCCCTGACTCCGGGATTTGGCTAAATGCCAAAATAATCCGAGATAGTATCCATGGAAGTAAGTCAAGTTTTGAACTTGGTAGACCCTCTGAAAGACTAAAAGTCTGAAGAATATATATATGGATCTATAATTGATTCGGATGAAATTGTTTTATCCATAAAGCTCAACTCGTTGGAAAATTGTGTTCTAGCAAGTTCAAACGTTGACTACGGCGAAATAGTGTCGACCGTAGAGATGCTTTAGTCAATTCGGGTTATATTAGCAATTACTACATATCTCATTTATAGGATATGGTAGAATGAACGTCAAAAAAAAGTTCCTACCCGGAAATATAACAAAGGACGTATACGTGATACGACCGGAATGTTTTGTCGATTCAAAGGATGCTAAAATAGATGCAAGCCTTGGATGTCCAGTGATGGACTGAAGCTGGCATAATGGAGTTGGAATTTTCGTTTTGATGAAATTGCCAAAAAGAGTTTATTTTCATCAGGAATAACGAAGATGCTTGAATGTTCAAGAAAGTAAGTGGGAGCTGAATGATATTTCTAAAACCTTATGTAGATGACATATTGTTGAGTGGAAATGATATAAATTTCTTGACACAAATAAGGACTTCATTGGAAATAGTTTTCAGTTGAAGAACTTGGGCTAATATAGCATTGGTATTGAGCACAGTGATCTATATAGATAGTAAGTGCCTAATCATGCTAAAGCCAACATTTGATGTTGACATGATACTAAAGTAGTTTAGTATGAATACGCCAAGAAGGATGTTCTTGCCGAGGTCACGGTGAAAAGTTGTTTGCGGAAATCGGTGTTCATGAACACAGATAAGAAAAAAACACGTGAATTGAATTCCACTCACCTGTGTGTTTGGATTAATCATGTACACCATAATATGTAAAACAACTAGATATGTCCAGTGCTCCAAAAGGTTGTGAGCAAGATACCAAAGTGATCAAAATGTTGATCATTGGATAAAAAGTGAAAAGTTAAACTTATGAAAGATAAGATATGTTTCTCGGAAAAATGGAGAGAATGAAGAGCTCGTTGTAATGAGTTACACCAGCTGAATTTTTTATGTAAACAGTTACACCAATTCAGTCTTCATACTTACTCCGACCGATTTTTGATTTTAATTGGGATTATGTGTTTCACACATAAGGGTGGCACAGTATGGAGGAACTGTGTTAAGTTAGATACTGTGGCGAATTCTATAACAGAGGCTAAGTATATTGTTGCTTAAAGAAGTAACAAGGGAGGGTATTTTGAATCATCAGTTCATTTATGAACATGGTATGGTTTCCAAGATGCTTGAAGCTCATGGAACATTGATGAATGATTTCATGACTTATTCTAAGGAACCAAGGTCCTACCAAATGATTCAAAAATATACAAAGCTAAACTGATAAAATTAGTGAATTTTATGATATCGTGAAAACGCGAAGATATGCAAGATACAAACGGGTCTGAAACGTCAGATCCGATGACGAAGTCTATACCACAAATGAAGCATGTATTACACCAGTATGCCATAGGTGTAAAGTGCTCAAGCACTGATAATATTATTGACTCTAGTGCAAGTGGGAGACTGTTGGAAATATGCCCTAGAGGCAATAATAAAATGTTATTATATATATATTTCCACGTTCGTAATTAATGTTTATATTTCTGTGCTATAATTGCAATGACCCTGACTATGAGATTCAGAAGAAAACTCACTTGCATGTGTGGAAATGTAAACACAAAGAGTTCCTGGTTTAGCCTCTAAGACTAGCTCATGTGCTAACTGATGATTACGTTTTCTTAATCATGGACATTGTTCTTGTAACAAGGATGTCAGTAGCAATGGGAACATATTGTTAGCAGAACAATGATGTTGAACCGACCCCAGTATTGAATGATATACTTAGAGATCACATCGTAACTACGTTATAAGTCATATCATGAAATGTTATCATATACGTAATTCCTTAGACCATGAGAGTATCAAGTTGCTTCACACAGGAAGACATGCTTTGGTTCTTAGATGAATCCTCCCGTAAATGAGAAGTAGTAAAATAAGTTCTGGGTATGTCAGATGGTGTGGCTAGTGACTGTGATAGTTCAAGAATAGGATTTGATCCTTCACGATGAAGAAGATATTCACTTCGGGCCCACTCGGTATGACGGTATCCATTATAGTCTGGCCAGACGCATGGTGATTCAGTCACGGGGATACCTTAATACGATAACGAGAAAAGGGACAAACGAGCAAAGAGGATAACGAGTGGCTTGTGTTCAAAAGTTGGTACACATGGGTGCCAAACTTCTCTCCTCTAACTTTGTCATATATCGCGAAGCAAAGGGAATGGTACATGACTAAACATAATGGTTCACTCGAAGTTTCTTCGTGTATGTGCGGGAGTCAACATGGGTGTCCATGGCTCCGCTGTTGATTATTGGCTATTGACAAAAGGCTGTTGACCTATGTCCGGAATATGTTCTGAGTCATGTCCGCATTATACCGAACCTATTGGGTCACACACTTAACGAGCAGTAGTCTGTTAGAATACTAGTATGGTAGAAGGTTTAGTGGAAGCAAAGCAGAATAGTTCATACGGGTACCGGAAGTAGTTTCGGAGATTTATGGAATTGTTCATAAGGACACCAGAAGTAGTTCTGGGTATTTAAGGATATGTCCGGATCACTCTGGAGTAGTCCCAGGTGGTTCCGGAACATATGAGAATGGTACTGGGGAAGTCCTGGATCAACCGGAATAGTTTCCGGATAATCGCTGGGCGTCCCGACAACCTTCGCGGTCATCGGGTGGCTTAAACTGTAACTCGGATGGTCTTGGAAACTATACGGATGGCTCCGGAACGTCCGAGAACGGTCCCGGAAGGTCCTGGAAGTGCTCCAGAAGTGTCTGGAATGTCCCAAAACGGTCCCGATATGTCCCGGAAGGTCCTGGAAGCTTCTAGAAGGTCATGGAAGGTTCCGGAAGGTTCCGGGCAGTACCACCCACTCCCCTGCGCCCCTGGCCTTGGGGGGCAAGCCACCTAGGCTGCCCTGGCCGGCCAAGGGGGTGGGGGCGCACCAAGGGGAAGGAAACCTCCTCCAGGTGGGAATACCAAAACCCATTATGGCAGGTTTCCGGTGGGAAGGTGTGGTAAGGTTTGGAAGGCTTGGGAGTCCAAGTTGGACTCCCAATTCCCCTTGAGCTGCGCCCCAAGGGCCTCTTGGCCACCTATATAATGTGGGGGAGGGGTGGGGGGCGCAACACAAGTTGTCCCCAAGGCCTATGCGCCACCCTCCCTCCTCTAAACCCCGTTGCTCCACTTTTAGACCCCGATTTAGACGCTGTTCTAGATCGGAATCCGTTAGGGTTTTCTCCCTCTAGTTTTCTCGGTGGCGTTCATATCTGGACGGCGGAGCCCTGCTGGATTGCTGCTACGGGATGTGTGGATACTAATGGAGGGGTCGTACCTTCGACCCTTCTTCGAGGAGCTTGTTCATGGGACTTGTTCGTGGGACTAGATCGCGGGACTTGTTCGTGGGATTGATCGAGGGACTGTTCGTGGGAGAACTTGCGAGATCTACTTCCACTACGTCCACGAGCTTCACCAACTCTACTTCCGCTACATCGGTTGGTGAGACATGACCTAAAACCTTGTATGCAATCTTCTTGGATGATCTTGGGTTCTTGATTCGTAGGCCGAATTTTTTTGTTTTCTACTACGTTTCCCAACAGACACTTATTATGAATCGAAGAGAGTACGTTTTACTCATCAAAGTATATCGTATGCATATCGTCGATCGAGGTGATGTCCACGATCAATGTGGACGTGGTGGTCTCGTGGCTGCCTGGTGTGGGTGCCGTGACGACGTAGAGGTGCCTACGTTGTCGTCCACGATCGCCCGCGCTGCCCTTGCCATGATCGTGTTTTAGGCTACACGAGCGCGGTCTCATATAGTGCCCCTGTTGCTCAAGATCGGATCATCCACGATCATGGCCACTACAGCCATCTCTCGTGCGAGCTCGCCATCGGTTTGGTACTCTGTCATCCAGTGTTATGGGAAAAGAGAGAGGTTACATCGTTGGTCCTTCCTCCATGTTAGGCTAGTGAATGTTTGACACTAGCGATGAGATAGGTTTGCCTCGTCCCCTACGTTGAAGTGCGTCCGCACCTGCTCCATGGTGATATTAGCATAGCCGCCCGGTGCGGACGCATGTCGTCGTCTGGCTCATCGTTGGACGCATCCTCCGTCGTACTCGTGCCACCGCAGCTCCGAGTCTCGCTCCCCGTGCGAACCCGTAAAACACCCCAGCGCCACGATTATATCTATCTATCTATCTATTCCGCCCGCCGCCTGCACGGCGTTCCCATGAAGAGAAGCCAACTCAAGAAAACAGCACAAACCCGCTGGTGACGCGCGGTCGAGATCACAACCCGTCACGCACCACGCGACAAAGCTGCACCGCGTGCCCGATGATTGCCACCCCCACCTCGCCACCTCTCTCTATCTCTCTCTCTCTCTCGCCATCGCCAGCTCACCCCGTCCCTGGCACTAGCCCCAGTAGGGACTAGGGAGGGAGCACACTCCCACGAAGGCCAAAATCACTGTTTTGACCTTTTGATCAAAGTATAGCAAGAATTGACCCTGGTTGAAAATTTGTTTCGGATCTAACCCTTTTACGAAACGCCAACCACTATGGCGTTTCCGTTCCAAAGGAAACGCCAGTGTCTCCGGCGTCTCCCTCTGGCCCACCTCCTGGTCGTCTCTCGCACGCGCTCATTGACCGGCCGACGTGGCAAAGGGAAAACGCCAGAGGCCTCGGCGTTTCCATCCGCGACGCAAACGCCACGGACCTCGGCGTTTCCGTCCGTCCGTTATAGGGTCCGTGGGACCGCGGGTGGGGCTCAGCCCACCACGCAGCCCCAGTCCACGCGAGCGGCGGCGGCTCCAGCGCGAAGAACAGAGAGGTAACTCTCTTTCTCCTCTCTCAAATCCCCTCTTGGATCTCTCTCAAATGTTGGTCATTTTTATGCATCTTGGATTCATTTTGCTCCTTGTGGTGTGCTCTATTGATTCATCCAATTAGTTTCTGTTAAATCTTGATATTATTGATGTATTTTTTAACCCTAGATTAAGTAGTATTTGCTTAAAATCTTAGATTTTTGTGTGTGGATTGCTTGGGTTGTATGAATTGTTAGTGCTATGTGTACATACATAGGTTAGTTTATATATTGTTCAATTTATTAATTTTAGGATTAAGTAATTTTAGACATAAGCAACTATATTAATTTTAGGATTATGTTAGTTTCTATATTTTGTTTTATTAAATTGTTTGCTTGTTGGATACCCTTATTTCAAATTATTTTGTAAATTGTTGGCATTATTCATATATGTGATATGTTTTGGTGAATTTGTTATATCCATATAGCTAAACACACATTTGTGATATATAAATTCTTGACATGGTTGATATATAAATGTTTACAATTCGGGTACTTTGTCATATTTATGCTATATAAATTGTTGCCATAGTTGATATATAAATGTTTATCATTGATTTGTAGGATGGATGATGAAGAGAATGAACCACAAGAGCGGAGGGTTGGTTGGTACAATGGTCTTAATGATAGTTGGGATGTGAAGCATCGTGCTCGTTTTATTGAGAATGATCGTGTAAGTAAAAATACACATGAAAACCCATATTAATAATTGTTCATTTTGTTAGGTACTAACACAATTTTCATTTTTATTGTAGACGTTAGAACCTATGCGCATGAGGGGTCATAGTGCTCATACATGGCCTTACGACCCGAGGTACGAGCCATTTTTTCGGAGATTTGGTGTCCTCTCGTTTGTTCTTCAGTTCAAGCGTCATTCTTCAAAGGTGAACCACTCGGCGATCACCGCTCTTGTGGATCGTTGGAGGCCTGAGACGCACTCGTTTCATCTAGCTTGTGGGGAGATGACGATGACGCTGCAAGATATGGCGATGATTAGTGGGCTTCCTATCAACGGAAGAGCTCTCACAGGCACCGTTAGTAGTGCTAATTGGCGGGGTAGGGTTGCTCAATATATTGGTGTTATGCCACCTCCTCGTCCACCGGGAAAGCCTGAGAGTTCTAAAGTCACACACATTTGGCTACAAACGCATAGAGGAGGAGGATGCCCTCATCTTGAGGATCCGATGCAGGAGGCTATCGTTGTGGAGCAATACGCAAGGGCGTACCTATGGTATCTATTGACCAAGGTAGTGTTCCCAGATTGCACAGGTAATTCTGCCCTTTGGATGTTTTTGGACCCACTTGATGATTGGGATGTGTTGTATAGCTGGGGATCGGCTGCACTTTCTTTCTTATACCGCCAGGTAATACAAATTTAAATTATAGTTGAGGTAAATGTGTGTTCAATGCTTCTTTCTTTCTAACAAACTTGTGTTGATAAACTTGTCTTTGATCCAGCTTGACGAGGCATCTTGTCGAGACAAACCATGTTCCTCTTTGGGTGGATTTGTGTGGACCCTATCAATATGGATGTGGGAGCGCTTACCTGTAGGACGCCCCGAGAAAAATATATCGGCGGTAAACCCGAACCCACATGAAGGTCTTAATGATGTGGATCCATATCGGCGGCCTACTATTGCTTACTCGTGGGACAAAGTGAGGGTGTACACAGGCAAATCAACTGCTCGATACAAGTGCTACATCAACGAGCTAGACACACTCACTCCTAATCAGGTAAATGTAACATAGTTCGACCCAATTGGGATGTACGTATCTCTGTCCTTAAGTAATATAATTAATTTGTCTTAGGTCATCTGGGAGCCTTATAATGAGCCAAGGGATTTTACTCTGAACGCGATGTGCACGCGTGACCAAAATGTTTGGCGGTCGAGGGTTCCATTGATTTGTTTCTATGCTATTGAGTGGCACCTTCCTCACCGTGTTGCACGACAATTTGGAGTAAGGCAAAGTACTCCAGCGCAAAACCATGACACGGTGTATTCCTTGCATCGGTGAGCATCCGTTTGTGAACACTTCAATTGTTGTTAGTTCTTGTTTCCATTTTTACTAATGATTTGATATTCCTAATTTTGAAGGGTGGATCGAGTAAAATGTCCAGATGTTACGGATTGGGAGACGCATCACATTGCTTTTGTGCAATATTGGGATGAAAGAGAAGATCATGTAGAGTTAGATGATAGACTTCATGATGAAAAGGCATATGCAAAACATTTGAAGTGGCTAGGAAAGCGTTATCGATTGAAGCTTAAGCCTGCTTGGACACATGAGGATTATGCCGAGTTGGCGCAGGAGGACGTTGAGGATGTTGATCCCGGTTTTGATGAATTCAACTTGGGAGTTAGAAACACCATTGGGACACAAGTAGACTACGCACCCGTGTTTGACCGAGTGGTATGTGCATCTTTCATTTCTCTATTTTTATGCTTAGTTGAACCTATGTTGAGCTACTCGCCGTGGGTCTTTATGAATTGTAGGGCACCGGATTACTTAGGTGTGTGAACGAGGCTGGTGTAGCACTTGGGCATAATGAAGGAAGTGGAAGGTCTGAGAAGGCTCTTCGAACCACTATGATGGTATGGGCGTTCTCATCTAAGATAGCATTCTTAATTTTGTGCACTATTTATCTTATAATGTATATTTTTCTGTGTGTTGCAGCGCTTTGTGAAGCGGTTTCATAAGTATGTAGCTATGCTTGCTTGCACTGGTAATGACGCCCATGCACCTACACTGATGGCGGACATCGCAACCGGTGCTTCTAGTAGCCATGCAGGTGCTTCTAGTACCCATGCAGGTGCTTCTAGTAACCGGGGTGGTGCTACTACTCGTCGTTATGTCGAGGAAGACGAGGAAGACGAGGAAGATGATGATGATGATGATGAAGAGTACAATGAAGAAGAAGACGAGGTTGATGAGGAAGATGTGGATCCGGAGGCGCCTCAGCCAACACAGCCATCACAGCCCACACCATTGGCCCCTCGGCGGAGGGGAAATCTTAATCTCGGTAGTCCAGAGTATTGTCGTAGTCAACTAAAAAAGGTAAAGGGCTTGGCTATGCCTTCAAGCAGTAGAATGAAGAGAGGAAGGAAGAAGTGATGGATTTATGTTTATCTTTGTGGTCAGTTTGAACCTATGTATCCATTTGTGTTGAAGTTGAACCTATGTAGCACTTTATCTGTTTGTTATGACTTTGAACCTATGTATCGTTTATGATGACTTTGAACCTATGTTGCCGTAATTGTGTGTGTGCGGCCGTTGGCTGTTTTGTGATTTTTTTTTGTGCATAATGGAGTATTTTTTGGGCTATTTATTATTTTTGTGTGCTCCAGAGATTTCTGGGCTATTTATTATTTTTGTGTGTGCTCCAGAGATGCTAGTGTGGCCTGGGAGAAAAATAACAGAGAAAATTGCTCTCTGGTTAAGGGGGTAAACGCCAGGGTCCCTGGCGTTTACCCCCTTAACCATAGAGCAATTTTCTCTGTTCTTTTGCTCCCAGGCCAAACGCCAGGGGGCCTGGCGTTTCCCCCTCTAACCAGAGAGCAGTTTGTCTGGATGGCGAGCTCCCAGGCCAAACGCCAGGGTCCCTGGCGTTTCCTCCTCTATCCAGAGAGGAATTCTTCTGGTGGGCGAGCTCCCAGGCCAAACGCCAGGGGCCCTGGCGTTTCCCCCCTAACCAGAGAGGAATTCTTCTGGTGGGCGAGCCCCCATGGCCAAACGCCAGGGGCCCTAGCGTTTCCCCCTCTAACCAGAGAGCAGTTTCTCTGGTTGGCGAGCTCCCAGGCCAAACGCCAGGGGCCCTGGCGTTTCCCCCCAACCAACTAGCATGTGTGTAAATGGAAGCACATAGTTGTAAATGGTTCTTTGCTTCCAGGCCAAACTAAATGGAAAGCACAATTAAATGCAGAAAGTGAAAACACATAGTTCAAATGTCTTAATTGCCACCAAATTCGAACACACATAGTATAGAGAGTGACATCAAGTTCACACAAATAGTCACGAATGACATCAAATTGACACACATAGTCGCAAGTGGCACCAAGTTCTTCATGACAAAGTTGACACACATAGTCGCAAGTGGCACCAAGTTCTTCATGACATGTCTACTGAGTCGCACGTGGCCATTTCCCCGTTTTGTCACGTGCTTCATCCTCTTGTTTTCCAAGCCGAGCCTTTTGACGCTTCTTTTCCCTTTCTTCCTCACGATCTAACTTCGCTTGTTTCTCCCTCTCCTCCTCACGCTTGCGGTCCCGCCTCCTACTCTCCTCAATCCATTCGTCCTGATAGGCCTGCCTTAAGCCCTCTTCGAAATCGCTTTGCTTCCTGTAGGCATCACGCACCTGATCATCTTTGATGTGCTTAGGTACTTCATTGTCAATCCAAGTGAAGTAGTCACAAAGTGGAGGAGGAGACTACAAAAGAACAACTAGGGTTAGTTGTACGCATAGTTAAACAATCAAAATCATTTCACTTCTTATTTAACATACCGGTGGTACTTCATAGGCGTGAGTTGGGCGCTTTTTATCATACGCATAGTTCGGGCACAAAAAAAACCTCCTTCCTTCCGTCCATGACTTTTTCCGATCCGTGGACACCTTCACAATACAAGGATCATCGCACCAACATGTTGGGATTTTCATATTCTTGGGATCATTTTTGTCCCATTGCTCGGACCTCCACTTGCCTGGCAAGTCCTCTTGCTTGGCGCAAGGTGGCCTAGTCAAGGAACTGGAGGAAGCCATGGCTAAAAAAGGGAAAAATTATCAATCGAAAGAATAAGTATACACATGGTAAAAAGATAAATAGTATGACATGAAAACAAAAGGTTCAAATGGTAAATATCACAAGGTTCAAAATACATGAAAGTCTAGATCGTTCACACATCACAACATCACAACATTACATAATAAATCAGTTAGCGGACACCATGATCTGCCAAGGGTTCTTCATATTCATCTCTTCTAATTCATTCTTGTTAGCGGACACCATGATCTGCATCGCCAACCTATGCATAGCTTTTTTGCTTTAGCCTCCACAGAGCGAAGTATTCTACCTCCAATTGAATCCGGTCCATCTAAAAAAATATCCCGTTCAATGAGGAAACGACGATAGTATTCTACCTCCAATTGAATCCGGTCCATCTAAAAAAATATCAATGAGTTAATTGAATGCTTACAATGCTTGGATTTACTAGTATGAACAAGTATTTACCTTCCATATTCCGTCAACCATTAGGATTACGTAAATAATCGGTAATAGGTCTTCTACCAGGACCACCATGCGAACCACCTCTACGAACTCTACCACGAACACCAACACCTCTACCTCTTCCTCTTCCTCTACCACCGGCATGGCTAGTGCTCAGATGGCTAGTGCTCGGGTTCCCCTCCTTTGACCTTTTTATTTTTTTGCATGTCCTCACATTGTGTCCCGTAACATTGCAATCACCATAGTTGTTAGTGTCAGGAGCCTCCATGAAATGGCCACTACCAAATTGTTTCATGCCAGTGTATCCAGCAAGATCATCCATATCATTCCTGAAACGCTTCGTTCTTCTTCTACCTTTGGGCACAACCTTGAGACTAGGATCAGGCCTAATGTGAGGGCCATGATATTCTGGCCATTGTGACTTATCCAAGAAAGGATGAAAACGGGGCGCCCATGTTAACCTTGTAGCTTCTAAAGTGAACTCGTGCAACCGTATAGTATTTCCATCCGAAACATTTATATTTCTGAACCTCGCCGCTGACATCAAGTGTGAGCATGGCCAATGATACTTAATAGGCCTTTTGCACTGGCACTCGCGTGTCTTAAGATGCACCTCGAATGCACGACCACCATACGACACACCATCTCTTGTTGTCCCACCTGGCTCATTGACTTGATATATCATTTCTGTTTTGTTGAATTCAGTCACATATTGTAGTGAGGACTTGCTTCTTTGTAAAGTCATCCATTCATCTACTTTTTTTGGAAAGTCCATTCCTTTACCTATCCACTTGGCGGTCTTCTCGGAATGTTTCAAGAAATACGCATTAAGCTTGAAGAAAGTATATTCCACTATTGCGGTCACCGGCAATTGGCGAACACCCTTGAGCACACCATTGAAACACTCGACCATGTTGCTCGTCATGTCGCCATACCTTCTACCCCCTTCGTCTTGAGCACGTGCCCACTTGTGTACCTCGTTCAAATTCCGCCTTAAGAATTCTTTCCCACCATCATTCACAGCCTGATATAGTGCATTATAGCGAGCATCAAACGACTTGGTGCTGAAGGCCACACACACATGTGTTAGATCTTTACTAAGCTCCTTGCTCTTACATTCCCTATAAAAGTTTGCCACAAAATGCCTCATGCACCACCGGTGGTGAAGCTTTGGAAGACCTGGAATATCAATGTTCATGGCCTTCAATATGCCTTGATGCCGATCAGATATGATGCATACCTCCCTATCCACACCAATCACGTTGTTCCTAACATGACCCATGAACCATTCCCAGTTGTCATCGTGCTCAGAGGGCACAAAAGCAAATGCCAAAGGCAACACATTGTCATTGGAGGAGTGTGCCAATGCTACCATGATTGTGCCCTTGTATCTTCCAGTCAAGAAAGTGCCATCTATTGACAAAACCGGCCTACAATGCTTGAAGGCTGCGATGCATTGCCCAAAACTCCAGAAGGCACGATGAAACACTCCATCAATAGCATCCACCACATGATACATGCCCGGGTTCCTATATGCAATGCCTGCCAACAACATTGGTAGCTTAGCGTATGCTTCTTCCCAATCACCATACAACATTCTAAGAGCATTTGCCTTCGCCTTCCATGCCTTCCCATATTTGACTTCGTAACCATAAATTTTCTTCACCATGCCCATGAGACTCTTCACCTTCACAGTTGCATCAAAAGATATTTCTTTCATTAATTTAAATCCAAGGAACTCAGAGGTGAGCTGACAGTGAGTTTCACGATGTTGTTTCCCCGGTGGTTTGCACATGTGAGTAGACACACAACTTTTTAACAACCATTGCCCGGTTTTAATTTTTCTTGCACGGACGGTCCATGGACATCTTGGTTGGTCACACTTTACTGTATAACGAATCTTTTTGTTTGAATGTCTAACAACAAATGGCCTATGGTTTCTAATGGCATAATCACAAAGCCAAGTCTTCAACTCCTCCAAACTTGAGAACTTTGAGCCTATCTTCAGATAATCATTCTCGTTCTCATTTTCATCCCTTGGTTGGGATGCCTCCGGGCACGGCCTTGGTTGAATACCCTTACTCATACCACCGTCAACTATGGCTTTGTTTGCAAGGCTAACATCAAGAAACAATGGCATTGCTCTTTCCCGGCCTATCACCTCTAAATATATTTGGTTTTCTTGCTCTGTGAATCCATCCTCGTCCAAATCTTCATCTGGACCATCATCATTCGATTCATACCCATAAGCACGTGTATAGGGCATGTCACGGTCCATGTCCTTCTGTGCTACATACGCATCCAAATTACCGATCTCATTTTGATGAATCTCAGCCTCTTGCTCATAACAATCATCACCATGACCATCACCATCATCATTAACTTGTGCCTCTACTTCATTTGGTTGGCTATTTGGCGGTTGACTTGAGGCATTGAGTGCATACATATCGGCTTCATTCTCAACATGTGGCACACTTTTTGAAGGGCTCATATCATGGCATTGGGAGGACATATCACGGTTTAAATCAATTTCAAACCGACGATCTTCAAATTTGGTGGCAAACAATTCAATTGACTTGTCTTCCGAGGCCTCAACTTTATCCTTATATACCTCCCAATTTAGATCCGAGTCAATAGGCATTTTCTTCATCCTAGATTTTGATCCCACACCAACATCATACCTACCTATTAGTTCAACTCTATCATTGGGGTCCATCCAGTTCAACACACCTCTCACTTTTTCCACAAGCTCCACATAAGATGGACTTGCATTAAATACCAATACTTTTTCATCATCATCATCAACATTATTACTAAAGAACGCCGTCTTATCCAAATAATGAACATTAACGAGTCTAGCCATCTAAAATAATGACAAAAAATCAATACATCAATCATAAGTTTAATGCATTGCCTAAACAATGGTTTTACTAATAAATGACATCCAAATTATAGTTTTTCACTACTAATATAAACACTAAATCATAAACTAATTAACAATAAACTAACCATAACCCTAATTATTTGTATAACCCATAAGAACAATTTATACTAGAGATGCATATACCATCCACCCCCTTCTCAACAAATGCTTCAAAACAAAACAAACTATACAAAGATTTTAAGAAAAAATGTATCAACTAGGGTTACACCTTGTGGCAAAAAATACAACCAAAAGAGCAAGATTTAACACAAAAAATTTGGATGAATAGGAGGGGATTACCACAAGGAACAAGGGAAGGGCAAGATCCACCAAAGTGTGTCACTCTTTGGGGTGGATTTGAGAGGGGCTTGGAGGGGAGAAAAGAGGAGTGAGAGCTCCTCTTCTTTCTTCTTGCTCGAAGTGTGGATGCAGGATTGGGGAGAGTGTGTGGGGTGGGGCCAACCCCACACACTCTCCCCGTGGGGATATTTACTTACTGGACGGAAACGCCGAGGTCCGTGGCGTTTGCGTCGCGGATGAAAACGCCGAGGCCTCTGGCGTTTTCCCTTTGCCACGTCGGCCGGTCAATGAGCGCGTGCGAGAGACGACCAGGAGGTGGGCCAGAGGGAGACGCCGGGGACACTGACGTTTCCTTTGGAACGGAAACGCCATAGTGGTTGGCGTTTCGTAAAAGGGTTAGATCCGAAACAAATTTTCAACCAGGGTCAATTCTTGCTATACTTTGATCAAAAGGTCAAAACAGTGATTTTGGCCCCCACGAACGGTGGCGTTCGCCGCTCGGCCCCCTCCCCGCAGTAATAAAAGGTGATTAGATATGCGCTGACTCAGATCAGATGCCAGGCCCCTCGCTTTGCATCTCTCTCCCCACGCGGACGCCCCTGCTCCGCCTCCTCTGCCGCCGCCGCCCCGCCCTGCCCTCCTTCTCCGTGCCATCTCGCCCCCGCCGCGGCGCGCTCTTTCTCGGAACCGGAGGTGCGTTCCCCGCTCGATTCAGCACTGCCGGCCCCAAGCCAGTCGTCGCGCGCTTAGCCGTTAAATATAGACGCGGATCACGCCGCCTCCGTGTGGATCATCCATCTTGGATCCTGTAAGTGCGTTCTCTTCGATTCTCATCCCCCTCGCCGGGCTGTGCTCGGCTGGGATGTTTCTCGTGATCCGGTAAGTAAAAACTGTGTGGTAGGGGTAGACGGACGTGGAGCCTCCAAATGCCAGATGCTGGGAGACCCCATCGTGAACGCACCGCAGGTCAAATAAATAACGAACTATGACAGAGAAATAAAGGGGATGGTGATGGACACAGTTTCTTTTTACGACTTTTAGACATAGTTTTTTTTTCCACAGGGTTTTCACTATAATAATATGGTCTCCATCCTGTACTTTCTCAGTTAATGATGACCACTACACTCCTGCTATAAGTACCACTTTTACTTTTGTCTGTCTAGCGACCATTCTACAGTTTGTATTACAGTACAGAGCTGAAATTTGTAAGATTGTTCTCACCACATACCTAGTGCAGTTCTGCTTATGTGAAATGGGATGATACATGTGTAATCTATGTGATGACAGTCCATACATTTGGTTGCTCAAATCTAGTTGGTGCAGGTGGAAGACGGAGAAGTGGAGTTGAGAGCTGGAGCAGAACGATGTCGGCTTCCATATATTCGACAACAGCAGACGCCGAATCGGCAATGACCAAGAGTGGAGGGGATGTGGAGCTGCTGCCATTCGTGAATGACAAACATGGAGGTGTCATCATTGAGATGACGACCCCAATGGATCCACAAGCCTTTTCAGCCTCCCTAAAATCTTTATTATTGAAATGGAGGGAGCAGGTAATTTCATCAGTCATGGGGATTTTAACAGAAATTTTAGTCATACTTGATGATGCACGTGTAGATTGCGTTGCGTAGCATAAATATCCTAAATGCGTAGATTAATATTTGATATGAAACATATCCTGCAAGGTGTTTAATGTACAAATGTGATCACAAAGGTGTTTATAAGTACTACCTCTGTCCCATAATATAGTATCGTAATAACTAATGGTAAGTCCTTTCAGCTGCATAAATACTCCCTAAGAAGGCTAAGATCAAGTTATTTCAGGAAGGGAAGACTCTTTTTTTTTAGAAATTGACCCATATGATCAACAGATCAGCAATGGTACCCAAGACACATCGTACATACGCAAAAATTAGTGTACATGGATACTAATATCAGATTTAATTAATCATGGTAAATCAAGGAGACAATTTTACAATTTAGATTGCATAGCTGCTCGATTTTCTGTATGATCTTTCCATTTATTCAATTTCAAATTTTGTGCTCTCATTGTAGGGAATAAGAGGTGTCTGGATAAAATTGCCAATCAGCCTTGCCAACCTTATTCCATCAGCAGTAGAGGTAATTAAACTTGCATATTTTAATATTTTTTGGTAGCAAAACTAGTTACTCCCTCTGATCCATAATAAGTGTCGCTTATTTTGTACTAAGCTAGTACAAACTTTGTACTAGATGAGTGACACTTATTATGGATCGGAGGGAGTACATGACTTTGTATTCTTGATTTAGCTTGTCAGTACTCATTAAAGTAGTATTATTTTCAGATTGGAATACTTAGTAAAATCATGCAGTACTTGGTAGTTGGAAATGACAACTGTTCTAGGTCCTGATATCAGTTGGTATTAATTTATAACTCTGTCTGACCATAGTCTTTCCTTTTCCTATTTTTAGAGAAATAATAAGAGAGTATCCTTATCTTACTATATAAAATACCAAGCAAGGTTTATGTACAAGAAGCTGTTTGAACTCGCTCTGAATTGCTTTTGCTTCATTTTGATTTAGGAAGGATTCTGGTACCATCATGCAGAAGAAACTTACCTTATGCTTGCGTACTGGCTCCCGAACACGCCTCATACATTGCCTGTAAATGCTACTCATCGTGTGGGCGTTGGAGCTTTTGTAATGAATGACAAAAGAGAGGTACCAAATGAATCTGAAGGCACTATTTAAAGGATTCAGATGATCATGCTTGTACTGCTACCTTCCTAACTCTTAAAATTGACTTCATAGGTAAATTATGTATCTTGTGTCGTCACTAAGGCTTGAATTTTTTTGCAGGTATTGGTTGTCCAGGAAAAAAGTGGTGTACTTCGGGGGCTTGGTATATGGAAATTTCCAACTGGAGTTGTTGAACCAGTAAATATTCTGCTCTGGACATGTAGAGATGTTATTCACATATCTTTCTTTAGCACCTTCTCTCATTATAATCTTAAAGACCTTGATACATGTAGGGGGAAGATATAAACATTGGAGTTGTAAGAGAAGTGAAAGAAGAGACAGGGGTATGTATTAGCATATAGTTAACTGATCCTGACAGAATACTGCTATAGCTACTCACTCTTCTTTTTCTTCCTGGATTATGTATTAGGTTGATGCAGAATTCGTCGAGGTACTTGCCTTCAGGTAATGACTGAACCTGATGCCCTTTTTTTGTTCCCCCATGTCTTGAAGATCCATAGTACCACCAGGAAACTTGTAAAAGTCAACATGGTATCAACTTAGCAGGTAATACATTTATGTGACACCTGCTACTGCATGCGAAATATGTGCATGAGATGATAAGGAGGTTACTGCGATCTGCTGACGATAAACTCCATAACCTTCTGCTAGCAAGAAAAATCTTGGAAAAAATGAAATGGAACTCGTAGTGTCAGAGCAAATGGTAAATGGAACTAATTAGTGAAACTTTATTTTCTCATAATCTATTTCAAACCCTGTACATTTTTGTTTTCTTGCAAGAACTATATGTTTAGTTTGAAGTGTGAACTAAGTGATGTCTCTCTCATGTGGGTACCTAACAATGTGCAGGCAGAGCCACAAAGCTTATTTTGACAAATCAGATCTATTTTTTGTGTGCATCCTAAGGCCACTTTCTTTTAACATTACTAAGCAAGAGTCGGAAATCGAGGATGCTCAGGTAATTCAGACCTGCATTTCAGCATCAAGTTATTTAATGCTGTGCTCAGAAAATGAGACATTTTCTACCGGTCTGCCTTTTGTTTGAATACTCTGTTGATGCTCCACTTATCAAATGCAGTGGATGCCGGTGGAGGAATTTGCGGCACAACCATTCGTCCAGAAACATGAACTCGTGAAGTACATTCTCGAGGTCGGTCTGGCTAAGGCCGACAAGGAATACGCAGGATTTTCACCAATCCACATAAAATCAGCTTTCACAGATAAGCAGTCCTTGTTTTACATGAACAAGAGGGACCTGGAGAAAGCCTCAGGATCGAGCAATACACAAATAGATAGCTGAGATTTTGCTCGGAGTCATGAAAGGATCGAAGCACTCGTACTCCATTAAATTTTTTTCTCGGTTGGTAGCCTGTGCACCATGTTTTGACCGCATGCTGCCTGCCTCCGCCATATGTGATTCACAAAGAGGTGTAACTTAGCTGAAGTGCAACTGAAGTTGTTGTACTACTTGGACATCAAAAAGAAGAAAGTTGTTGTACTTGTGTTTTTAATTTGTATCGTTAAGCGTAAATTTGTAAAATACCGTTGTTGCGTTACCCTTTTCTTTACATGCCGATGTGGGATTGTCATATGGATGCGGGAACTTCGTTCTATGATTGTATCTGTATGTTATCTACCAATCAAGCATTGCACTATTCCAGATCATACCAATTTGGCCATGGATTTTGCTGTGGTAGCTTCCTTTAGGTGATCATCCATTCAAAAAGGTGGGTCGAGTTTCTGTTTTGACTTAACCAATGATTAACTTTTTTTTTCTCTGTACTATTTAAAAGGGGTGTTGTTTTCCCGACAAAGCTTATCTGTAAACAACACTGTCTACCATTTCTCCTTGCTTTGCCACTGATGAATTCAATGAAAAAAATAGCGCGCTATAGCGTCGCTAATAGCACGCTATAGCGTTTCGGGCAATGCCTCGCTAAATGAATATGTGTACAATGTCTCGATAATAGCACGCTAATTGCATCTTTTTAGGGTCACGTTATTTTATCATAGCACACTATTTTTTACATTGCTGATGATGCAGTCCTATAAGAAAATGTCATTGCTCTTTAAAGAAAAGAAAATGGTCAAATGTATTTTTGATGATGCTGATAATGCTGAATTTGGAGGCGAGGGAAAGATGATAATTGATGTTATTGGAATAATGTTATTTTATCTTGCAGATTTTCTTACATTTTTGTTAAATTGTACGAAATTCACAACCAAAGTTATTGGGTACTACCATCTATAAGGGTGCGTTTGGTTGCCTAGGCTGCCTCCATATCTCGCACCACATGGAACTTAAAGCACCTTCCAGGAAAAGCGGTGACCGACAGTTTTCAGCGAGCCAGGCTGAGTGTAGACGAAAACTGATGCAGCGCGTGCGCGCTCATGCAACCCAAAATCCGGTGGGGATGGTGGGAGATGTGAGGTGAGATTGCGCAGAATCTAGCTTCACCTCCCAATTTACTCGGTCACCGCAAACACCACCTTGGTTCTTAGCTCAGACGGCGGCGACGACGACTTACATCTGCGCTAGTGGCAGCGGACCGCGGCAGCAGCTGGTTCTCCCCTTCCTCTTGGCCCACCGTTTGCTCCTCCTCGACTCAGCCATGGCCCCTCCTTCGTCGTCGTCTCCGAACCCGGTAAGCACCGTGGATCCCCTTTCCCTTTGTTAGGTAGAATGTTAGGCAAGGTAGGCTCGATTTCCCCATTGTTGAACGTGTCCTCGCTGTCGAGTAGGACATGAAAGGACAGATGCATATGATGGTTCAGGCAGTAGCATTGATAGGTGCGGTTCAGGCATGGCTCATGTGGATCCAGAGGAGATTTGCTCTTGGTGGTCAACGACGTGTCATCAGATATGCTCCAATGATCCACTGGGATAGGTAGATGATAGCCAATCTGAACTACATCTACAACTGCACCGACACCGAGGCTTTGTGGATGCTTCGAATGAGTAGACCCCCTTTCAACAGGCTTCTGCGGATCTTCGGGAGCAGGGCGCGCTAGAAGATAGCATCCACACCTCTGGTTATGACCAACAACATGGAGGAACATGGCCATTTCCAAGTACTTCAAGCAAGTGTTAACTATTGGGTAACTCAGAGGAGAGATGATCAAGCCACCAACCGGCTAGACTCCTAGCAAAATTCATGGTAGCCAAAGATGGTATCCATAATTCAAGGTGAGCACTGACATACATATGGTACTCATGTCACTGCAATATTGCATTGTTCTGCTTTAGCCGTAACACCATCTTGTAATGCCATTTCAGGATTGCATTGGGGCAATAGATGGTACTCATGTCACTGCAAGAGTGCTGAAGGCACAAGCAACATCATATAGGGGTAGAAAGCACTACACAAGCCAGAATGTGCTTGCTGCTGTTGACTTCGATCTGAAGTTCACATATGTGCTGGCTGGCTAGGAAGGATCAACACATGATGCTAACATCCTAACTGACGTCATGGGCCATCCTAATGGTATCAATATCCCCAACGACAAGTTTTACCTAGGAGATGATGTCTATGCTTGTCGTCCATGTGCTCTTCCACCCTTCAGGAAAACCAGGTACCATTTGAACGAGTACTCTAATAAGAACTTTCCTAGGACTGCACAAGAACTGTTTAATCTCAGACACTCCAGTCTAAGAGTTATGATTGAGAGTGCATTTGGACCCAGGTTAAGCTTGTTCTTGCTTGTTATATTCTGCATAGCTAAAGCCTGCAATGGGGTTGTGATGAACACTTTTCGGATGAGGAGGATGTTGAGCATGACGATGTTATCAGCATCGGCCATTGTGTCGAGGCATATGACAACGAAGGCTGAAAGAACAAAAGGATGAAGTGGGCACAAACAATGTGGGCTAACAAAGGAGTGACGAGGATCTGAAGAAGAAGAAGAAAAAGAAGAGCAAGTGCAGCAGCAACAGCCGAAGAAGAAAGAAGAGCATCAACAACAACAGAATAAGAATAGGCCGACGATGGACTTGTTCGGCATCGATGAACTTTTCCCTATTTTGCCATTTGCGTGTGTATTTGGACTGACATTTGTTAGTAGCTAGGACTAAAACTTATGTTCGTGTGTGGTAAGGTCATCACTAGTGAGAAGTGGTGACAACAACTCGTGTAGTTTGCCACCAAACAACTTGTAGTTTTTGCGCCTAGTGCAACGCAGCCAACCAAACAACGCGACAATATAAGTTTTCCCGTGCAGGAAATCTAGATGCGGACAAGCAAACAAAGTGCATATTTTGGTTTGTACCCTGTATATGCTTAACCAGGGCCATCTAGGAAGTGTATGTAATGCAGACAACTTCCCAAGACAACTAAACACGTCCTAAGAGAGTTGTAGACAATTACTATCAATGAAAATTCAGAATTGTAGCTAAACTGCTTTACATCTGTAAAGATTGTTGACATATTGTCATCTGTTTGTTAATATTTGAACCATTCAGTTTATCATATTTTTTTGTTGTTAATCATGAAACAATGTTGTTGACCTGTTTACCTTGGACTAATTGATGTATGTGTTGTGATGTGCTAAGCTCATAACTTCGTTTGTATGTAAGCATGTGCAATCCTCTAATCTATTTGCTATTGTGCACTGCCAAGAGTCTAGATGTTTCGTGGATCCTTAAAATGTTAAAACGATCACTGTATCCAGATCGAAGGATCAGTCTACGAACACTGATACGAAAGCCGACCATCCAACCTTTGCCGTAAACATTTGAATTGACATGCAATTTCAACTAAATTTGACATGTTAACATTACAAAACTTGTCATGATGGAAAGAAAAACTGTCAAGAAGAAAATGTCCAAAAATATATCAGAAAATGCATCTATTTAATGTCGACCAGACGTTTCGATTATCATTTTCCAATTTATACACACTCTTTTTGAATCGGAGGGAGCGGTTCAAAACTCCAAACAGTCTGCGCCCTTTTTCGCCGTGCTTTCTCGGCATCATCGGACCTCGGCGACTGCCGCCCTCGCCGCACGGACTGCCTGCCGCCGTCCTGCCGCTTCGACACTTGCCACCACGCGGCCTGCCCGCCACCGCGCAGCTGGGCGCCGGAAGCTCTGCCGTTGAACTGCCCGGACCAGTCGCCACCTCGCCACTTTCTGCCCGCCAGACGACCGCCGCCTGCCGCCTGACTGGGTGGCGCTGCGCAACCACCGCAATATTTACCGCCGGTGCTAGAGGGGAACTCGGTGTCTGTTGGCTGGGGCCAGTGATCGAGCCCCACCGACGGAGGCTTCAGCTGGTGCATCTCCTCCTTTGCCGACCGCTGGTCTTCCGGTGCACACTACCTGCTCGACCTAATGCCCCGCTAGACCAGGGCAGCTGATTCCATGTCCTTCCTGGCATCTGGACGCGGCCGCCTCCTCCGGGGTATCTCCAGGCATCGTCTGCCACACCAAGGTGTGCAACCTATCCGTCATCCCAACCCTACATACCCCGCAACATGGTAGTAAAAATGGTGACACTAATGCCGCGTTTGGTATTTCTGAACTAGGACGTTACACCGCGTGCTTCCGGCATCACAAGGCGCATTTCTTGCTGGACGGAATCGAGGATGCAGCGGAGAGCGATGCCGGATCGCAGCAACCAGCAGTGTCTCTGGCGAAGAGTCTGGCCTCTCTCACTGAGGAATCAACCATGTCTGCTCAGAGCCAGCGGAAGCCGCTGTCCCGGATGGAGCGGAAGAGGCTGGCTGAGCTCCGGATAAAAAAGAGGGTCAAGGCGCAGTATTTGGATGGAAAGTTTTATGATCTCATGGGCAAAGTGGTGGCTAGCGCTGATACATTGGAGGATGCTTAC
The DNA here is from genome assembly GCA_950022295.1 of Bromus sterilis. Lineage (NCBI taxonomy): Eukaryota > Viridiplantae > Streptophyta > Magnoliopsida > Poales > Poaceae > Bromus > Bromus sterilis. The sequence goes on along the minus strand of OX465598.1, from coordinate 59,636,822 downwards.
GACATTGTACGGCTGAATTCTAATGTTGATCTGGCGTCCGCACGGGATGATGTTTGCTTTATCGCATTGGCAGAGCAGCTCAGGAGCAGCGAGTTCGATGTCACAGCGAATTCTTTCTCAGTAGCCGCCAAGAAGCAAGGAGGAGAGCGCATTGTTCTTCCACGGCTCAACTTGAAAATTATCCAGGAAGCTATTAGGGTGGTGCTTGAGGTTGTTTACCGACCGCAGTTCTCCAAGATATCACATGGTTGTCGGAGTGGGCGAGGGTATCACTCAGCTCTGAGGTTCATATCCACTGAAATTGGGGTCCCAGATTGGTTCTTTACTGTCCCCTTGTACAAAGAGGTAGACAGTAATGTAGTCCTTAAGCTTATTTCACAAATACAGGAAAAGATTGTCGACGACCAGTTAGTGACGTTCATGCAAGGTATGTTTGATGCCGAGGTAATCAATTTGGTATTTGGAGGGTTTCCCAAGGGCCATGGAGTTCCTCAAGAAGGAGTACTTGCACCAATCCTGATGAATATATATCTTGATAGTTTTGACCATGAAGTATTTAGGATTTGCATGAAACATGAAGGCCTTTGTTCAGGGGCAAGAAATGTTACAGACAACCAGGGCTCTAATTTGCGTCTCTGGTTTAGAAGTCAACTGAAGGACAGGGATTTAAGTAATGAAGATAAAACTGAGGGCCAGCCAAACATAAGATTATATGCTTGTAGATACATGGATGAGATTTTTGTTGCAGTTGTGGGATCCAAAGACGTAGCAGAAACTATTAAGTCTGAAATTGTTGATTACTTAAGCAAATCACTTTACCTGAAAGTTGATGATGGAGTGTGTCTTATGCCATTAAAAAAGAACTCCCGGGGACTACAGTTTGCTGGCACTGTAGTTAAGGCCACAACAAAAGAAAGTGATGCACTGAAAACTGTTCATAAGCTGCAAGATAAGGTCCGCTTATTTGCTTGTCAGAAGCAAGAGATATGGGATGCTATGAATCTTAGGTTAGGAAAGAAGTGGTTGGCATATGGTTTGAGGAGGGTAAAGGAGTCTGAGATCAAACCTCTTGGTCTTAGTACTCCGTCTCTGGATCACATTGCACAGTTTAGGAAAGAGGGTATGAAGACAGATCATTGGTTCAAAACTTTACTTAAGGTATGGATGCAGGACATCAATGCCAAAAATGAAGCTAATGAAGAGGTGCTCCTGTCAAAATACATTGCTGAACCATCACTTCCCCAGGAACTCAGAGACGCTTTCAACAACTTTCAGAAGCAAGCTAAAGACTATATCTCATCAGAAACTGCTGCTACAGAAGCATTGTTGTCCAGCTTAAAGAATAAGGAATCAATCTATACCTGCTCTGATGGTGCTGCCATTAAGATTTATGCGCCTCTTAGTTATATCAAGAAGTGCCTCAATCGCTATGGAGTAACTAATCTTGAAGGTTTCCCTAAACATGTTTCAGCCCTTGTTTTGCAAGATGATGAGCTAATTATAAGTTGGTTTGCAGGAATAATTCATCGTTGGGTAAGATGGTTCTCTGAAGTTGACAATTTTGAAGAACTTCAACTTATGTTAATTGAATGTGTCAGGAAATCTTGCATCAGGACACTATCTGCAAAGTACCGAATGTATGAAAAATTGACAGAAAAGCGGTTTGAACTTGACGATTATGGCATTCCTATGGTTGAGGACTTTGAGACAATGATGACACAGTTAAAACCTAGTTCTTCTTTAGTTTCCACTGATGAAGCTCTGATGTATGGCATTTCTAGTAGTGGCTTATGTGTGCTCACCCTCTCAAGAGTTAGCGTCCCTGCTCGGAAATTCAACTGCTATGTCATGGGCTGCCAATCTTCATCACCAAGTTTGTACATTATTCATGTGAAGGAGAAACAGCGGTTTCCTGGATGGAGGACAGGTTTCTCATCATCAATTCATGGGAGTTTAAATGGTAGACGAATTGGGTTGTGTACTCAACATGTTAAAGATCTATATCTAGGACAAATCTCCCTTCAGTCAGTTGATTTCGGTGTGTTGATTAGATGACTATAAGATGACCCTGAGGTTTTCAGTTTGAGAATATGTTTCCTTCTGTTGTTTGCAAATTTTAGCTGCTCCCATGATTCTAAGAAATAACTTCTTTTGCAAAGTATTTTCGTGGGAGTATTGACTGATATTTAAGAAGCACACATGTGCAGAGATCATTTGAAAAATTATAAATTCTGTACAAAATTGCCAAAGTGCATTTCCAGAGATTATTTGCAAGCTTCTTCAGAAAGCATTTTGTATTTTGGGAGGAGCATTTCTTGAACATGATGCATCTCTATTCTCAGTCTCCATATACAAAGTTCATTAGCTACCCTCTTCTATTCAAGACATCTCTCTACTGCTATTCATAGTTACTTTCTCAAGACGGTCCTTCAGGAATCGGTGATTTCAGTTAGAAAACTTTGATACCATTGCTTCAAATCTTGCAAGGCTGTGGCCAAGCTTAGGGTGCTCTGCATGTTTTACTGTGATGACCTGAAACTTCTCTATAGCCATCCTCAGCGCTGTGCGGAATCCTTAACTATACTCCTTTTCAATTTGCTTCTGCAATTAGGCTGCTCTCTAAATTTCCTTCATGTCTGGTGTGTTCCTGGGCTTTCTGTATCATTTACATATTGTATGGTCCCATGGTTAAACTGCACTGAAAGTTTAGTGAGGGTTCAAAACTTTGACCTGCTGAATTTTCCCTCAGGGTCATGGTCACGACACTCCGATTCCAAGGGGCTCGAAGTCTACTGTATCAGTGTCATGATTTATATGACCTTCTAAGCTCGACCAAGAAGTTTGCTGCCAGCAAAGAAGGCAGAAAAGGGCTCCTCGTCATGATGGTGCCACCAGCAGGTGGAGGAGTACGGTACGCACCAGCCCTCTTCTCAGCGAAACTCGGATGGCGATGCGTGGAGAAGACAATGTCCCCAGGTTGCTCATCACCGCCCATGTGACAAGCTCATCGCATTGATCTCTCCCCCACCATGGTCAGGGGTCCTGCTGCTAAAGAAGGCCATGTTCCCAATCAAGTAAAGCCATCCTGTGCCATTTTTTTTAGTCGCTCACAGGATATTCGATGAATACTTGGAAGGAATTATCAGGTTAGTTCTCTACTGATCTTCATATGTTTCATATCAGTTATGAAGCATTATCGTCTTCCTTCATATGTTCTGTTGTTTTTGTTTGCCACACACTATGTATTTGATCTGTTCATTCAGTTCTGTGAGTAATGCTTAAGGGGATTTACCTTGTAGATATGTGGCCTCCTTTTAGTATTTCCCTAATAGTAAGGATTTTACATAATGTTTCTTAAACATGGACTACTCTTGTGTATCTAGATCATACTTTGTTGCTTACTTAAGAATGTGTTGCACTGCTACTGTGTTGACTATTTGCTATTCTAATAAACATGGAGTAGTCCAGAAAGTCTCATATTGTCCATTTATTTATTTCACATGGAACTAAAGAAGCTTAGCAATTAACAGCTCCAAGAACAACCATAATGTAACTTTATATGTACCTCTTGCTTCTTTACCATTTAATCAGGTAGGCAGCCTATCAGAAATGCAAAGAGTATATGTCGATATTTTAGACAATGAATTATGAAACAAACTGTAGGATTTTCTGCATTGTCTTTGCTTTCTTAGGTTACCGACTGGCTCAGAGATTGCATTTAACCTTAACTGGTAACCTCCTTTGAATCCTTCGTTTAGACCCTCTCTATTGATATCAGCATTGGTTCGAGAGCAAGGAACTTATTTGATCGCTTTTGATGGGGGAAACTCACTGCATGAAAAGAAAATAATTGGGAGAAACACATAAAATATTCATAGAAACATCCGGGAATACACCCGGTCCAGAAATTTTATCTTTTCTTTTCATGTAAACGAGTTCACACAGGACCTCTACGTAACTGAGGTTCATATATCCAACAAGACCAATAGCCATAAAACTAACAGGAGAAAGACAATGCCTGGCCTTTTTTGTAAACCTGCTAGAAACTTTATTAATCGATTTTTTATAGGGATACAAGTGGCTCGTGAGAAACCCCTGGCCAAATATGACAACCTTGATTTAAAGAGTGCGAGAATTTGCTAGGTTGTGTTGTGTTGTGTTGTGCGCCTCATAATTATCGCTATGACTTCATGTAGGATTACATTGTATAAAGACACATCTCATGACCCACTTAAACGATGATAAAGACCATAATATGACAAAAACAATTTAGATCATAGGTACACCCACGGGTATCGGTGGGTGGGAAATAGTCCGAATAGTCTGTCTACTGTCTACCACACGGCACCTCAATAGTGCAAGTAGGACCAACCGTGTGTGTCTGTATTGGTAACGTTCCTGCCGTGTTGAATTGTACATATATGCAACGAAGAGCCACGTGACGACCGGATCGGGTGCAGAGATGCTCCTGGAGATCACTTCTAATTCGGAGTGTTCTTGTTGCCAATGGTTTCTTCCTCCTTCATCAGGCTTATGCGACGCTGGGCAACGCCGGCTGGAGCTGCCATTAAATCTGGGAGCTAGGCCGGCGACCTGCGGTTTGCCTCAGTCATGGATGGCGCGGTGCACGTTCTCGTGTTCCCTTGGCCACGGCAGGGACACATTAACCCCATGCTCCACTTCGCCACCGCCTTCGTCGACGCCGGCGTCCAGGTCACCTTCCTCCACACCGAGCACAACCTCCGCCGTCTTGCCCAGGCGCCTCTGCCCCCACGCCTGCGCTTGCTTTCCGTCCCCGACGGCCTCCCCGACGACCATCCCCGCGGCTTCTTGGAGCTTCTGGAGTCCATGAGCACGGCCAGCAGCGCAGCGTACCGTGCCTTGCTCTCTGCCGCCGACGCGCCCGTGACATGTGTTGTCGCTGATGGCACCATGCCGTTCGCCATCGACATCGCTGAGGAGATCGGCATCCCGGCGCTCACCTTCATCACTCACAGCGCGTGCAGCTACCTGGCGCTTCTGTCCATGCCCAAGCTCCTCGAGCTCGGCGAGACTCCCTTCCCTGCAGACGATCCGGTGTGCGGTGTTCCAGGGATGGAGGGCTTCCTCCGGCGGCGAGATCTTCCTCGTGGACTCCACTGCTCTGAGCAGGGCGACGGAGACCCCTGGTTGCTCAAGCTCACCGAGGTCACCGCTCGTACCAGCAAGGCATGCGCTCTCATACTCAACACCGCTGCGTCCATGGAGCGGCCAGCACTCGCCGACATTGTGTCGCGCACAAGCAACGTCTTCGCCGTAGGCCCACTACACGCCAGGTCGAGGTCCGCCGCCGCGAGCGCAAGCCTGTGGCGGGAGGACAGCGGGTGCATGGCGTGGCTGGACGGCCACAAGGACCGGTCCGTCGTGTACGTGAGCCTGGGGAGCCGCGCGGTGATCACGCACAAGCAGTTCACCGAGTTCCTCTCCGGCCTAGCAGCCACCGGGTACGCCTTCCTCTGGGCGCTCCGACCGGACATGGTCGAGACGACCAGCTACGAGCTCCCCCGAGAAGCCGTCGGGGCAGTGGAGGGCGGCAAGGCGCGCGTCGTCGAGTGGGCTCCTCAGCGGGACGTTCTGCGGCACCCGGCGGTGGGCTGCTTCCTGACGCACGCCGGATGGAACTCGACACTGGAGTGCGCCGTCGAGGGCGTGCCGATGGTATGCTGGCCCTTCTTCTCCGACCAGCAAACCAACAGCCGCTTCGTCGGCGCCGTGTGGAGGACCGGACTGGACATGAAGGACGTATGCGACAGAGGCGTCGTGGAGAGGACGGTGAGGGAGGCCATGGTGTCCGATGAGATCAGGGTGGTGGCCCAGGCCATGGCGCAGCAGTTGAGGCTGGATGTCGCGCAGGCGGGGTCGTCGTCGTCGGAGTTTGAGCGGCTCGTCCGCTTCATCAGGGAGCTCAACATCAGGTCAGAAATAATGAAGACTCACACGCCATGTTATTTTTGATGCAATTTTGTAGCATTGAAATCTTGTAGGGTCCCCTGATGCTTCGGGGTCATTGTCTTTGGTCCACAACATTGCAACAATTTTGTGATCACGAGGTCTGGAACTTCCTTTTATTTGTTTGTCCTTGTTCATCAGTGTAGGATCCAAGAATATCCAGATGACAAAAGAAGCAGTGAAATCTGAAGATACAAACTCAGCATTGTAAGTGTTACCGCAGACTAGCAGATGCAGCTTCATCAGAAGAAAACAAAGGCCATTAACGCTGCACTTTTCAATGGTGGGATTTATCTGCGGAAGATAAATGCCAAAGCTAGGGGTGAAGTATGAAGAGGCAGACCCTCACTGTAAGTGTTACTAGAGTGTAGATCTCATCTCACATGTCAGTTGACTGGAAAAAATAAAGAGATCCTTGACATTGTAATTTTGAATGCTAAGGTTTCCTCGCTTCATGTCTTAGTTTGTAAATAATCACTCCTTCCTGAGTTCTGACAAAGAAGAAAGATGAATTATGTGCATTCAATCCAATCAGGCCCCAAGAATTAATAAGATGGTACTACTAGTGCTTGTTTTGTTCCTTTATGCTATGTTTGAGAACAAAGTGAATTAAAAACTGAAATGTTCCATTACTGAAGTATTTCAGCGGGATGGCAGTAGAGAACTTCAGTTTGGAGATACTACTACTGTAATTTGAAGTATTCAGAAAATTTCATACTTGTTTGACTGCTACCAGTACTATTTTCATTGAAGTAATATTCACTGTTTTGCAAAATCGTTTTTCCCTCTGTCTCTGTATTTCAAAAAGAGGTTCGGACCTTTTTATTAGTATTGAGAATAGACTGAAGTAGTATTATGTATAGTGACGTATTGAAAATGCAGTAATCTGGTTAGCCAAGAACCTCAAAGTATTATAAACTAGTACTGTACAACATTTTTGCAAACTGAAGTATTCAGAAAAATCTAAACTATTACTACTAGTTTCGCTACCTCCTGAAAGTTCAATGAAGGTTTTAAACCTTGACCTGATGAATTTTCCTCGTGATTCCAAGAGGCCGCAAGTCTGCTGTTCAAGCTCATAATTTACATAACCAAAGGTCGATCAAGAAGTCTGCTGCCTTAAAAAAAGCATCTAAACCCTTAAGTTACAGTCTAGCATTCCCTGAAGACATGGAAGATGTGGAAATCAGTCTGTTGACAGCATCTCAAGGCTGTTATATCGCCATATCGGGAGTCTTCGGGGAAGAGCTGGGCTGGTTGCTGGCGCCCGGTTGCTGCTGACGCCCAGAGAAGTTGGTTGCTGCTCCTAGGACGAAGGTGGAGGGGCGAGGTGGGGCGCCTGGTTGCTGCTGTTGAGGTGGAGGTGGCGGGGGGAGGTGGAAGACGCCCCGATCGGAGCCGGCGATGGAAGACGTCCCAGACCCCCAGATCAGAGGATTTCGATTAGGAAGCGGGCGACGATGGCTCCCTCCTCCCCTCCCCTGCTGTCAGGGTCCCTGACATGGCGGCCCCAGGGAACAACCAGCGGCCCACTCGTCAGCGCAAGGCCAACACACTGACCAGTGGCCCCGACTGGGTGAACTGACGAGCGACTATAACTCCCCAGCCCTCGAAGGAATCGGCATCCAGCGGATCAGGAACCACGGCACGGCACGGCATCTACCTCTCCTTCATCAACTCCATTCCCCTCCCTGTTCTTTCCAATTCCTGTATCCCAAATCACCAATTGTAACAGACAATGTCTTGAATCCTTGAGCAAGTAGCGTATCTGAGTGGGAGGTTACTGTGTCCATAACATCTGGTATCAGAGGCCGGTCGATCCTTGGCGGCGTCGCTGGCGCAGTTCATCGAGACCCGCCGGCTACGTCACGCGCGGCTTCACCTTGAGGAGATGGACCCAGCGATCAAGAGCTTCCTCGACAAGATCTCGACCTCCATCGACGCCAACACCGCCGCTACACAGGTTCAAACCACCAGGATCGACGATCTCCTGGCTTGGCGGCCCGATCTGGAGCGCCGCGTGGACGATCTGTCCTCGGCGGTCGCCGATCTGCAACAGGCGCGCGCTGCAGCGTCGCCTTCGGCTGGTGCGGAGGTCGCAGCGACGGCTGCGGTCGTGGCCGCATCGACGGAACCGCCTGCGACCAGCGAGGGCCTCTCGGGTCCTGCTCGGGGCGCGACGGGACCTCCTCACGGGTCTGCGGACCGCGGCGAACTTCATCTGCACCGGGGGTCGGCGCCGGTGCACACGCCGGTGCTCCTCCCGACCAATGGTCAGTTGTCGTTCTCCTCACCACTGTCCTTACCATCTCCTTTTGCTCATGCTAGTCATATCCTTGCGGGAATTGGCCAAGCCCACCCATCCGTCTCTTTCCCTTTGTTTTCCGGCGAGAACCCACGCCTGTGGCGTACTCTCTGTGAGCAATATTTTGCTATGTTCAACATACACGGATCCTACTGGGTTCCTATGGCTTGTCTGAATTTTTCTGGTTCGGCTTCCATTTTGTTACAGTCTATTCAGAAAAAGCTGGCTGAGTTTAATTGGGAATCCTTTTCTTCGCTCTGATACCAGATGTTATGGACACAGTAACCTCCCACTCAGATACGCTACTTGCTCAAGGATTCAAGATATTGTCTGTTACAATTGGTGATCTGGGATACAGGAATTGGGAAGAACATGGAGGGGAATGGAGTTGGTGAAGGCGAGGTAGATGCCGTGCCGTGCCGTGGTTCCTGATCCGCTGGATGCCGATTCCTTCGAGGGTTGGGGAGTTATAGTCGCTCGTCAGTTCACCCAGTCGGGGCCACTGGTCAGCGTGTTGAAAACAAAAAGCTTTCACCAAACTGTTGGGGCTGCAGTTTCAGATTGAGTACAAGAAAGGGACTGATAACAAGGCCGCTGATGCCCTATCCAGGTCCACTCCTTTGGAACGTCTGACGGCGATTTCTTCGGCACAACCAGCTTGGCTGGAGGATATTCTTAACAGCTATAATGCCAACCCTCAAGCACAGAAACTTCTCGAGCAACTAGCCATTGCGCCCGATTCCAAGGGGCGTTTCTCTCTGGTCCAAGGCATCCTGCGATTCCGTGATCGCATCTGGCTGGGTGGTAACACTTCCATGCAACAGTGTATCATTTCGGCTTTCCATGATAGCCCGATGGGTGGACATTCCGGGTTTCCTGTCACCTACAAGCGCATCCGTCAGTTGTTCGCGTGGCCAAAAATGAAGACGCATATACTCCAGTATGTCAGGTGCTGTCAGACATGCCAACAAGCCAAACCTGAGCGCGTCAACTATCCTGGGTTGCTCGTTCCACTGCCAGTCCCCACTGAGTCCTGGGAGTTCATTTCGATGGATTTCATCGACGGCCTACCCCAATCTGGTAATGCCAACTGCATTTTGGTCATTGTGGATAAATTCACCAAATTTGCCCATTTCTTGGCCCTGGCGCACCCATACACTGCAGCCAAGGTTGCCATGCTATACATGAATCAGGTCTACAAGCTTCACGGATTACCTGGCGCTATCATCTCGGATCGTGACCCAGTATTCACCAGCCACTTCTGGAAAGAGTTATTTCGCCATGTGGGCTCTGAATTGCGTATGAGTACAGCGAATCATCCACAGACTGACGGCCAGACCGAGCGTGTCAACCAATGTTTGGAAATTTTTCTCCGTTGCTTTACTCAGGCGTGCCCACACCGATGGAGTTACTGGCTACCCTTGGCTCAATTCTGGTACAATGCTGCACCTCACTCCGCCATTGGGATGTCCCCATTCAAGGCCATGTACGGGCGTGAGCCGCGCCATTGGGGAATTGCTGCCTCCAGTGCAGTAACTGTTCCATCGCTGCATAGTTGGTTGGATGAACGCGCCGTGGTTCAGCAACTCCTCCAGCAACATCTTCACCGTGCTCGCCAGTGCATGAAAACCCAGGCTGATACCAAATGCTCCTTCCGCGAGTTTGCTGTCGGCGACAAGGTATTTCTAAAACTGCAACCGTACATTCAGACATCGGTTGCAACCCGCGCCTGCCATAAGCTGGCGTTCCGCTATTTTGGCCCATACCCGGTGCTCCGGCGTATCAATGAAGTGGCGTATAAACTGTAGTTGTCAGCTCACTCTCAAGTGCACCCGGTGTTTCATGTGTCTCAGCTGCGCCAAGCACTCCTTCCAGGTACTCTGGTTGCCTCTGATCTTCCCGTTGCTACTGACATACCTGTCATCCCTATGACAGTGTTGCAAACGCGTTGGCGTCGCCGCCGCGGCAGCATGATCGAGCAAGTTCTCGTACGCTGGTCCGATGACAAGGCTGTCCATGACACTTGGGAAGACCGTGCTGAACTGCAAGCACGTTTTCCGGCAGCTGAGGCTTGGGGACAAGCCTCTTCGCAAGGAGGGGGGATGTCAGGGTCCCTGACATGGCGGCCCCAGGGAACAACCAGCGGCCCACTCGTCAGTGCAAGGCCAACACGCTGACCAGTGGCCCCAACTGGGTGAACTGACGAGCGACTATAACTCCCCAGCCCTCGAAGGAATCGACATCTAGCGGATCAGGAACCACGGCACGGCACGGCATCTACCTCTCCTTCACCAACTCCATTCCCCTCCCTGTTCTTCCCAATTCCTGTATCCCATATCACCAATTGTAACAGACAATATCTTGAATCCTTGAGCAAGTAGCGTATCTGAGTGGGAGGTTACTGTGTCCATAACACCTGCTCTCTCCCGTCCGGCTCCCTCCCTCCTCCTCACCCAGATCTTCTCCGGCGACCTGCCCCCGCCCCTCACCCTCCGTCCTTCCTGTGCTGCCTGCTGATGCATCTCTCCTTTCCCCATCCGCTCCTGGGGGCCAGGGCCGTCGCGGTGGATCTGGCCGCGCCTGCTCGTGGAGCTTGGGGGACGGATGGTTCTGTAGAACCTGCCGCCGTCAGATGTGTTTGCCTCTGCTCGATCCTCTTTCACCGCCCCCTGGTTCTCTTTCGTCCCCGTCCTCCCCATCCCCTCGCTCGGTCCCATGTCGGAGCTCGCCGACGACGGGAGTCGCGTTGACCTGCACCGCCGTCGAGGTGGACTATGGTGTCGGGTTGGAAACCTTAGATCTCGGTCCTCTCCCTCTTACACCGGTTGGGCCTATTGGGCCTGCTGGACCGTCCTCTATTCTTCTTGTGGCCGCCGTTTTCTTGTGCTTCTCCTCCGCTGTGGACTTCCTCCCTCTCCTTGGCCCACCTTCCGAGGCCCAGCCCACCTTTCAACCCTCGGCCTGATCCACGCCCTCGGGGTTTATATGGCTGCCCTGGGGCTTCGCGACCCTTTCTTAGGGTTCCCAGCCGCCTCCCGTGACCTCCTCCACCTGCGCGCTCCCATCCCTAAGATCCGCCTCCCCACTCCACCCTCTCCGCTCCTCCTCCCCTTTGCGGTGGTTGCGACCATGGACAAGTCCCGCGGCTCCTCCAGCGACAAGGCCCCGTCCTCCAAGCGTCCTCGCGAGGACTCCCCCCCTCACCGTGGATCCGACCGTCCTCGAGAAGCTGCTCTGGGAGAGGGACGCGTGGGCTGCTCCTTCCTCCGGGGCGGCGCCGAACCCTGGCTCGAGGCTGGATCCATGGGAAGCCGCTGCTTCATCCTCTCGGTAGAGATCTACTTCGCCTCTCCCTCCTCCTCCTCCGGGGCGGCCACCGGCGGTTCAAATCCAGGGCCTGCCGTCGCGGTCCTCATCCCGCGGCTTCCCCGATTCGCGCCCCCTCCCCGTCACTCCAACAACCGCCCCTCCCCTACAAATCCTCCTCCAAGTTTCGCAAGTTTGCCCCCAACGCCTCTGGATCTGGGATCTCGACTGTTGGCGGAGGGGCGGGCACCGTATCCGTGTTGAGGGTGCGAATGCACCAGTGCTACCTTCATCCTAGCCACCTCCCCCGCCTCCCCCAAATGATGATGACAAGGACAAAGACAAGGAGGGGGAGAGGATTATAAATATGAGTATTCTGGTCTGCCATTCACTCAGCAGGAATGGGATGCGCTTGGTCCTAGGATTCAACGGCTGTACCCCAGCCGTCATCTGCGCAATGATGGCTCCCCTCCGGCTGCTGGGCTCAACACTCAAGATCCGCCGCCATCCCGGACGCCTGCTAGCCCTTTGGTTTCTGCAGGGGCATCCAATATGTCCGCCCGGCCCTACTCATCCTCTCTATCTGGGATCAAGGACTCACCGGTCGATGGGGTCGTTACGGTGGTGAACTCAATGGTGTCGTCCTCTCGCCCCTCCAAGCGCCGCAATACTGTCAAGAAGAACATCGCCAGGCTCAAGTAGTCTAGCGAGGAGGTCGCTCGCGCGGCTAAGTACGCGGTGGTCAGTGAGTCGTCTGTGGTGCCCCTCTTTCGCTCCCTTGACAAGGATCTGGGGGGGGGGGGGCGAGGCGGAGGAGCCGACCTCGCCTCCCGGGTTCCCATCTTCGGTGCACCAGCCATCGTCGTTGAGGACTCCTACTTCCACGGCCCGCAAGAGCGAGAGGACGGGCAAGCGGGCAGGCTCCATCCTTGATCAGGCCAAGATCCGGGCAGCGGCTCGTGATGATTCTACAGGTGTGGCTCATATCCTTCCCCTCAAACGCACTATTCTCTCCGATTTGAGTACTTCTCATTGCCTGGGGGTGGTGCGGGATGCTGGCTTGGTGATAGATTCTTCCATTGCTTCCCCTTCCTCCTTTGTTTCGCTTATCCGTGCGAATGAATTGGCTCAGGCCAATTTAGCTAAAGCCCGCGCTGACCAGTTTGTAGCGAGGCCAGATGTGATCGGTGGACCTGGGGCAACCTTGACCGCTCCTGTGGAGTCGGTCCATCCTACCTCAGCTGTGCCTAAAGAGAGACGTCCGAGACGCGTAGTGGCGCCGTCTCGTTCGAGTGTTAGAATAAAAAATCTGTCTGCCCGATGAAATTTGTGTTCTGGAATGTGCGGGGCCTTGCCGCTAGTGGGCGACGAGACCAACTTCGATCTCTCGTGCTCTCTTCACATGCAGATGTTATCTGTCTTCAAGAAACTAAGAAGGAATCGTTCTCACATAGTTATCTGGATCGTCTTTGCCCCCGTGGTAATTTTCACTAGCATTTTCTCCCTTCCTCGGGCGCCTCGGGTGGCATTTTGATGGGAATGAACAAAGATATTTTTGATGTAACGACGGTAGACTCAGGCCTTTTCTTCGCTAGTATGCGACTCCATCAACTTTCGAATAACTGTTCTTGGGAGATATTTACCATTTATGGCCCGTCTGATCATAGCCTCTTCCAGATTTTCCTCGAGGAACTCGAGAGCAAAGTGCTCGCCTGCCCTATCTCTCTTATTGTAGGAGGGGATTTTAATCTTATTCGTTTCTCGGAAAAAAGCTCCTCTAACTTCTCGTGGACTAGGGCAAATGCCTTTAATGATTTCATTAGTAATGCTGCTCTTCGCGAGATTGGTCGGTCTGAGGCCTGTTTCACTTGGTCAAATAAACAGGTGGCGCCGGTTAGGCCGGTTCTCGATCGGGTTCTGGTGTCCACGGACCGGGATTGCCTTTTCCCTCGTTCGTCTCTGGTGGCGGAACCTCTGGTGGGATCAGATCACACACCCCTTATTCTAGACATGCGTGACGTTCCCCCGCGACATTCCGGTCGCTTATTTTTCGAAGCTTCCTGGCTTGAAATTGAAGGATTCATCTCTGCTATCTCGACTCACATTATCTCTATTTGCCTCTCGCCACACCGCTCTTATGGCCCGTTGGATGACTGGAATTTCCTCTCCCAGAATCTCCGACTTTTTTTGAAGGGTTGGAGTGCCAACCTCGCGGCCGAATCGGGGGCCATGAAATTGGATCTGTTGGGTCAACTTAAGGTGTTGGACACTCTGGCTGACTCGGTTGGCCTCTCGGATGCCTAGTGGGAGCTTAGACATTCCCTTTGTTCGCTCATGATGCTTCATAAAAGAGAGGAAATCCATTGGCTGGAGAGGGCCAGACCGTCTTGGCTTTTGAAAGGGGACAGGCCAACCAAGTACTTCATCGCTATTGACAATGGGAGGCGTCGTAGATGCGAGATCCCGCGGTTGGTCATTGGCGACACCATCGTCTCTGATCCGACGACCATCTTGTCCCACATTGTGGAATTTTACAAGTCTCTGTACTCGAAACGCCCCCTTCCCCCATTGTGCTCTCGACCTCTTTTTGGGATTTTGACGTGAAAGTTTCGGATGCGGATAATGATGAACTTATGATGCATTTATCGGAGGAAGAGATCAAGGCGACGATGTTCTCTTATAAGGTTGATTCTGCACCGGGCCCTGACAGGTTTTCGAACATATTTTTCCAAAAATTCTGGCTGGTGCTTAAACCTCTCATCTTAGCGAGCCTTCCCGGATTCTGCCTGGGTACAGTAGACATCTCGCGTCTCAACTATGCGGTCCTCTCCCTCCTTCAGAAGGTCCCGGGCACGGACTCCATTAAGCTTTTCTGCCCGATTGCTTTGATCAACAACCTGGTCAAATTTCCGTACAAAGCTTTTGCTGCCCGTCTAGATCCGGTGGCTCATCGAATCGTTTCGAGTTCTCAGTCCGCCTTCATCAGAGGAAGATTCATTCTGGATGGCATTGTGAGACTTCATGAGTTGTCGCACGAGCTCTGTTCCAGTAGCACTACGACTATTATGTTAAAGCTGAACTTTGAGAAAGCCTATGATTCTTTCAGTTGGGACTTTCTCCGTTCTGTGCTCCTCTCACGGGGTTTTGAGGGAGCGTATCTGCATCGTATTATGCAAATTGTCGAGGGTGGCCACACGGCAGTCAAGGTTAATGGAACTACCAGTGGATTTTTTAAGAATGAGCATGGTCTTCGCCAGGGCGACCCCATATCTCCTCTTTTGTTTAATTTGGTAGCTGATGCGTTCGTGACTATGCTGGATCGGGCAGCTAGAGCTAACCACATCTCTCCCGTGGCCTTAAATCTCATTCCGTAAGGGGTCACTCATTTGCAATGTGCGAACGACACGATTATTCTGGTTCAAGCTTCAGACTTATGCTTGGCCAATCTCAAGATCCTCCTCCTCTGCTTCGAGTGCCTTTCAGGTCTCAAAATCAACTTTCTCAAGTCTGAGCTCTTTACCTTCGGGTGTGAGGCAGCAGAAGCTAAAAGGATGCTGATCTTATGAACTGCTCTTTGGTTTCCTTCCCCCTTAATTATTTGGGTATTCCTATCTCGAGATCTCGGGTGAGTGCCTCTTCATTTAATCCGGTGGTGGCCAAAATGGGCAAGCGGGTTCTTCCGTGGAAAGCTAGATACCAGTCCCAAGTTTGCAAGGTGTGCCTCATTAATTCTTGCCTCTCCTCCCTTCCCACTTGCACAATGGGCTTCTATCTCCTCCCCAAATCTTGTCATGAGGGTTTCGATAAACACCACCGCAATTTTTTTTCTGGAACTCCGCTGAAAACAAGAAGAAGTATCGTATGGTGAAATTAGATATCATATGTCGGCCCAAGGTGAAGAGTGGCCGGGGGATCACTAATACCTCTATCATGAACTTCTGTCTGATGACCAAATGATGGTGGAATATCCTGAAAGCTGATCCGAATGCTCTTTCGATCAGGATCCTTAAAGCTAAATATTTTCCTAATTCTTCCCCACTGTTGGTGGAATGCAAGGGTTTGTCTCAATTCTAGGCTAGTCTCCAGAAAACCAAGGCCACTTTTCCGTCCTTGGTGAAATTTTCGGTTGGTGACGGTACTTCGATCAGGTTTTGGCTTGACTGGTGGACTGGGGAAGGTCCCTTATCAACGACCTTTCCCGTGTTATTTTCGTATTGTGGCACCCCCAATATTTCCATCTCGGAATTAGCGTCGAGTGGCTGGGATCTCCAGTTTCGTCGTTCTTTAGCTCCTGAAGAGTTGGAACAGTGGCATCATCTTACTTCCCTCTTCCCTTCGCTCTCGGAGTCAAAGGATGAGGTTACCTAGACGCTCTCTGCTCTGGGATTTTTTCGGTTAAATCTCTCTATAATCACCTGTGTGCTCCGACTGCTGGCTCTCGTCTTGCACATATGTGGCGGACTAAGATCCCACCTAAAATCAAAACCTTTCTGTGGCAGGCGGCTCGGGGCAAGTTGCCGGCCTCTGACCAAATTCTCAAACGCAATGGTAATGCTTCTGTTGCAGTGGAGATCAACAACTAAGGAGATGGATCATGAGGGTCTGGACGTGATCGTCATGCGTATATGTGCTCCGAGATCATCTGATTTATCCTCTCTTTTTCTAGCTCAATCGTAGTCCCTCTTTCAGTTTGGCGTAGTAGGTCGGGGCCCGCGTGCCCGTATTTGGCTATCTGTTGATGCTCTGTACCGATACTTCTCTCTTTCTGCTGGTGTTTATGTCTACTGTTGAACTTCTGTTTGTGAACCCGTCGCCTTTTGGGTTTATTTATAAAGTTTGGCTACACCCTTTAGTCTAAAGAAAAAGGTCAAGAGGATTTCAGAATTAGCGCTCATATCGAGGTAACCTAGTCATTTGCCTCGTTTTCACCTGGTTGGAACGAGCCCCCAGCGACCTATAAATCGGAACAGAGAGAGTACGTAGCATACATTTTCCGCAAGGTGGCGCACGCGCACTGCAGACGGTGTTATATACTTATATTAGACTTAGACATTCAGTGAAATCCCTTTTTGAGTAAATTCAGAGAAATACCTGACCATGCATACACTTTCATAGCCAAATCCAAAATTAATCCGGGGGCTGTTATATCGGGAAGGTGAGAGCATCTCCAGCCGCGCCTCCAAGAGGCCCCCAAGGCGTCGCTATTTGCGTCGGACGAATGAAATCCGCCCAGTCGCGCTCCCAAGGGCCCAAATAGTGCCGGATCGGGCCAAAATTGAGTCCGGCGATCCCAAGCGAACCCGGCGCGCTGGGGGTCACTTGGGGGCGCCGGACGAAACAAAACGGCGCGAAAGAGGAAAAACTCGCGGGTCGTTTCGCGCGCGCCGCGCGGCGGCCCTACATGTCAACGTGTAGAGACAAACGTCGTCCTCATCCTCCCGCCTCGACTTCCCCGCGTCTGCCGCCGCCGCAGGGAATCAATGCGGCGCCGATGACAAGTCCAATCGCCGGCCGCAGGGAATCAATGCGGTGCCTTGAGTAGCCCAACGGTCCGACGACCGCGCCGCCGCGTGTCCCACCCCGGTGAGGCCTCCTACCGCTATATAAAGTGGGCTCGCCGCGAGACGCCGGACTCTCCTCCTCCTCTCGCCGCGTTCTTCTCTCCTCCTCCTCTCGCCGCGTCCTTCTCCCCATGGCCAACTGCCACACCCTCGCCGTCTACGAAGCCTCGCTAGGGCGGACTACCCCTGCCCGCCGGACACGCGCCTGCCGCGCGGCTGGGTGCTCAGAGCCGACGGTGTTCCGGTAGCGCCTGTTCCTCGTGCGGCTCCCTTCGACCGGCGGGTCGAGGCCATCCGCGCCTCCATGACGGAGGCCGAGTACGCCGACCCGGCGAACGCACCGGAAAACATCGCTCGCTGGGCGACACAGTTCGAGGAGCGCCGCAACCAGGAGATGATCTCCACAAACGGTCTGGAACCAGTTTCGGGCCGGCATAACATAAACGGCCGGCGGCTGTGGTGGAGCCGGGAGGGACGCACTCTCCCCGCCATTCTTCACTACATCGAGGGTGGCAACGAGCCGCGGCTCGAGTACCCGTGAAGATGACGGCGGCGACATGTCGACGGGGACCCGTGAAGGCGACAACGCGGGGGTGGGGGGGTGGGGCGACGTAGTTTTTCATTTCAGCCTATGTAATAAAAATATTATGAAATTCGCCAAATCTCCCAAATTTCGTTCAATTTTGCCTAACTTTTATTAGAACTAGATGATGCCCCGCACGTTGTTGCGGAACTTTTTTGCAAAATATTTCAGTGAAAATGTTTGGTTAAATGAAGCATGTATATTTGAAGCAATAACTTTTAAACTAATATATGGATTTAATATAAATATCATAATAAAATAAAAATTCCCATGCATGCATGTTGCATGTGGGTTTTTATTATGCATAGTGGCATATTGAGGTGGGTCTTTTTCATGCATGTTGGATGATGAGGTGGCATGCTTGCATGTTAAGAAAAATATGCTAGTGGAGGGGTGATGTGGCATGCATGATGAGGTGGAGTATGTGCATGTTGAGAGAATTGAAAGTAGTGGGGAGCAACTTCTTAAGAATGTAAGATTCGGCCGAACGTGGGTGCCGCCTTGAAGGCGCGGCTGGGGGGCCGGCCGCCCCAAGCGGATTTCGCCGCCCGAGCGTCCCCAAGCGGCGCTAAAATAGCGCCGAAAACCGGGCTTGGGGGCCGAACTCTGACAACCAAGATATACAAAAGCTCACAGGCGAAAGAAGTGACACTGACTCAGGCTCTCCATCCAGCTGGGGGCAGGAGGTGGGGTGGCCGTAGGAGGGGAAGAGAGCAAAACAGGTAGGTGGTGCCTGCTGGATGAACGACGTCCCGTGCATGACGCATATCCGTGTCCGACTATGCTGTGGTGCTGTGCCTCCGACTCCGATCGAGGTCTCAAGCCCGACTTCGACTTGTTCAGCTGGTCCATGGTTCCATAAATTGAAGCCAGAGGGCCAGGCCATGGAGTACGTGCATCGCAGACAACTAACAAGCTCTCTGTGTTCCTGATTTTGCTTGGCGAAAAGAGTAGTGGTTAGGCAACCAACCACAGAAAGCAGTGCAAGGATCGATGAAGCTTCTTCCGGCCGCCCTCGGCCTCGTCGTCCTCCTCCTGCTGCTTGTCCTGAACCCCAACGGCGCGGAGGCCCGGCCTGCACCTGCCGGCGGCCATCAGAAGTCGTCGAGCTCGAGCAACACCTTATTCGTCTTCGGGGATGACTTCGCCGACAACGGGAACCTCCCCCTGACCGACCCTGTCACCAAGATGTCGCGGCAATGGGCCTACCCCTACGGCTCCAACTACGTCGACGCCCAGGGATTTCCGCGGCCAAATACTCCGTCCGGCCGCTTCTCCAACTACAAAATCCAGTCAGATTTCATTGGTAAGTATCGTTAGCGTTATGATCTTAGTATTTAGCTATTGCCTTGATTTTTTTCCCAAACTTATTAGCTTAACCTATTTGCACTTGCAGCAACAATGTTGGGGCTGGAGGAAGCCCCTCCGGCACATGCCCTCACGGCGGAGAAAACCTGCGACCCGTCCGGCATGACCTTCGCTCATGGTGGCGCCGGCGTGCTGGATAGTACATCGCATGAGGCCCCTACCCTCGCCAAGCAGGTCGGCACTTTCAAGAAGATGGTCAAGGATGGAACCATCACAGAGCGGCAACTAAGTCACTCCACCGCGCTCGTGGCCATCTCCGGCAACGACTATGCGGGCACGGGCGTCAACGGCCTAAGTAACCCCAACGATGTGAGTATCAGATCATCACATAATGTCATAATCTACACATGCTATGCATATACTATTTTGAATAAATAACTTAGTTTTCATATATGCTATGCAGATTAATGCTTATATCGAGAAGGTGACAAAAGAGATTGGAGCTAATGTGGATCAATTGTTAAAGCTTGGGGTGACAACGGTTCTTGTCAACAACTTGCACCCTATCGGTTGCACGCCATCGCAGACACGGAGCAACAATTACACATCATGCGATGTTTTTGGCAACCTAGGTGCATCCATCCATAACAATAACCTAAAACAAGCAATGGCTGCAAAGAAAAATATCCACATCGTCGACTTGTACACTGCCTTTGCTAATATTGTTGATCATGCACCAGGTATGCATCCACAAGTGTTTCAATATTTAATTTTTTTATCTAGTTAGTTGATATTTGATTGTGTGTTTGAACTACTTATGAACAATTTTACTTGTTTGCTAATATAGGTAAAGGTGCGGAACAATCTAAGGAATTCAAGTGCAAGCTATCACCGTGTTGCGAGAGTTTGAATTCAAATGGTTATTGCGGACAACAAGGCGAGTCATCCTTGGAGCTTCTTTACACCGTGTGCGACAAGTCCAACAAGTTCTTCTACTGGGACGATATGCACCCGACGCATGCAGGGTGGGAAGTGGTGATGACACAATTGGAGGCACCCTTGAAGGAGTTTGTAAATCAAAACTAGGAGGCTAGGTTTCATGTATCTTCATAGGGCTATGCATGCATAATGCCTATCTCTTTGCTGGATGAAGAGGTCCACTCATTTGGAAAAAAATGTAGGCTATCTTACATCACGGGGAGAACAAAAACTAAACGAAATTATTGTTTCATAATTTATCCCCCCCTAAAAACTTACGAGCGCAGCTGCGCTCGTTTGATGGAGCGAGCGCACCCTACGCAGCATGCAATAGCACACATTATTAGATTACTGTTGACAGTGATAGTTAAGGGGACCGCGTCCCATGCGGGCAGATGAGATATGAGCATGCATGTGCTGACATATTCATTTATTTTTAAAAAGCAATAACTTTTGAACCGATTGTCCGAACGAAGATCCGTTTACACCGTTAGGTTTCTCGCGACGAGATCTTCAAAACTAGATCTCATATGAGCATGTTTTGATAATTAAAAAAAAACGAGCAACTTTGATGCTAAACGATGCAACTCTAGTGTTAAACATAAGCAACTATTATACATTATATGTATTAATGAATTTATCAATTAAGTATGACAGAAACCACTGAAAAATCATGGAAAACAAATTTCATCGTATATAGGCAAATAAGCATCATTGGTAGGCATCTTGGATGATCACAACGTATTTTAAGGCTTCCATTTTTCTTTGTTTTTTTGGTTATATAGGTGATTGAATTTACTATGATAGTTGCTTGGTTTGACTAGGACAGTTGCTTACTTTTTGCTAGGACAGTTGCTTAATTTACTAGGACAGTTGCTTGGTTTAGTAGGATAGTTGCTTGGTTTACTAGGACAATTGCTTGGTTTGTTAGGACAATTGCTTGGTTTTGTTATTAAAGTTGTTTTTTTTAAGATAGTTGCTTGATTAGTTAGGACAATTGTTTGGTTTGCTAAGACATTATGCATTGTGTATTTTGATAATATAGTTGCATGGATTTGCCAGGACAGTTGCTTGGTTTTGTTAGGATATTTGCTTAGTTTTGTTAGGACAGTTGTTTGATTGATTAGGACAATCAATTGATTTTGTTATGACAGTTTCTTGGTTTACTAGGACAGTTGCTTGGTTTTGTTAGGACTTTTTCTTGGTTTTACACAAATCAAGATGATAGGAAGTCATATTAGACAAAAAAGAAGAGTTGCTTACTGATAGCACTAAAGTTGCTTATATATGACACATAGTTGCTCAAAAAAATTCATGGAAACCTATCAATATGGGATCTAGTTTTGAAGAACTCGTCGCAAGAAACATAACGGTGAAAACAGATTTAAATTTCGATACTCGAATCAGAAGTTACAGCTTTTTAAAATTTTAAAAACTCAAACTAATGCATGCGAACTGACGTGGCAGAACATCTTTGCTAATCACGCGGAGAGACAACAGAGTAGGGGACTAATTCTTTCCTTTTCTAGCGGCCGAACAGCCCGAACAGTGGTCCCTTCCATATTAGGAAGGGCCGCTCGGCTAAACTGCTGGGCGCGCGTGCGCCAGCTAGCCGCATCCATTATTCCCAATGCATGTTCTTACCGTGGATAGGTGATTACCGATGAAAATTATGGCCGTTGGAACATCACTGCATGGTGGTGGGGAAATACATCGTTTTCACTCAAAGCCTATCGCTTTGTTTATAAAGTTTGTTTATAATGTTAGAGGACATGTTTGATGTTCAGACACACTTTGTCACGCTAAAATTTGATAGTTTGACATGTGTTTGGTTTTTCCATATTTTAGAATTTCCACACTTTAAAATCTATATGGCTCATTTGGTATAGAGTAAAAGAAATCTGTCAACTTTTACCACACTTTGTGGTTTCTAAATTTTCAGCCACATTTTTATGGTTGTTACACTTTTAGGCTTGGCAAAGTGTGGCCACGAACCAAACAAGTCTAGAATAAAACAAGATTAAAGTTACGTGAATGGATGATTAATCATAATTTTTGTTAACTCTTAAGTACATATATACATCTGAAAGAGATCAAAAGAGGAGATGTCTGTTCGAATGCTTACTCCAGAACACGTGCCTTTTGATAATAGAGAGAAAGAAAGAAACAACCCTTGATAATAGATGCCGTACTCGAATGCATACCGAGCCAATGCCCCCTTTGCAAAGTTCGTGCCGTTGTCGGTGATGATGATGTTTGGCATTCCATATCTACTTGCGACATCGGCAATGAAGCGAACTGCTGTCGGACCATCCAACTTCTTGATCGAGCGTGCCTCGATCCACTTGGTGAATTTGTCGACTGCAACTAGTAGGTGGGTTAAACCACCCCTTGCTCGCTTGAACGGCCCAACCATGTCCAGACCCCAAACTGCAAATGGCCATGTTATTGGGATTGTTTTGAGCGCCGACGCCGGGAGATGACTCTTGGCCTTAAACCGCTGACAACCATTGCAGTTCTTAACCAGATGCTCTGCCGCGGCTCGCGCTGTCTGCCAATAGAAACCATGGCGAAATTCCTTGGCTACTATTGCAGCTGCTGATGCGTGATGACCGCATTCGCCTTGATGAATATCCCGGAGCAGCTCGACCCCCCTGTCCTGTTCTACACATCGCTGGAGAACTCCAGTTACACTTCTGTGCATCAGTTCATTGTTGATGATGGTATATGCACCAGATCGGCGCTGTATCTGCCTGGCTTCAACTTCATCTGGGGGGAGAGTTCCATCGACCAGGAAATCTCTGATCGGCTGCGCCCAGGTCGGAGCGGTGACGTCTGTCATGACCATTGCATGCTGTGGTGCGATTGCTTCTTCTGGCTCGGCCTCTTGCACTTCTATCATCTCGAAGTCGATCTCCGAGCTGATGATTTCAACCTCTGGCTTGTCGTTGGCATCCCCTGGTATTGCCTGCTCTGCTGAGACTGAAGCCTTAGGATCTACTGGCTCTTCCCTTGAAACTAGTATCTGTAACTCGGAATCGGCAGCCCCTGGTGTCGATAGCTCGGATGAGTTCCCGACACCTGGTGCTGCTGCTGCTTTTGCTTTCAACTTCTTCTTCTTGCCGAGACCGTCAGCCCCTGGACCACAATCGGCCGAATCTAGATTTGTCGGTCTTGCCGATCCCGCAGATTCCTAGGCGTCTGACTGCCTCTTCAGCGTCGGAATCTTCATTGGTTGAACCAACTTTGCTTGCCTCAATGCCTCCAGGTCGGTTTCTGATATGAAAATGGACTCAGACTCTGGCGACGGCGTGATAGAGGGCTTCTTGATGTGCTCCAACGATACCCCTGGTGGAATGCTTTGTCTGGTGGAGCCGAGCTTGGACAGGGCGTCTGCTGCTTCATTGTTTGCTCTAGGCACATGATGAAATTCACAGCCTTCAAAATATCCACTTAGCTGCTGCACCAGGAAACGGTAGCTCGCCATATTTGCATCTTTGGCATCCCAATTGCATGTACATTGCTGCACCACCAAGTCGGAGTCGCCAAAACACTCTATGTTCCGAATGCCGATCTCCTTGGCTAGCTTGATGCCATGCACAAGGGCCTCGTATTCGGCAACATTGTTTGATGCTGCAAAGTGGATTTGCAATACATAATGCAACCGATCTCCTTTTGGTGATGTGAGAACAATGCCGGCCCCTAGGCCATTCTTCATCTTGGACCCATCAAAATGCATTCTCCAGAAGTCCGATCCTGGGACGGGTGGGATGTACTGAGTTTCATCCCAGTCCACCAGGAAATCGGCCAACGCTTGAGATTTGATTGCTGTTCTCGGCTCATACTGGATGCCATGGTTGGCAATCTCAATTGCCCATTTGGCCACTCTGCCGGTTGCATCTCTACTGCCAATGATGTTGGCTAACGGGGCCGAGCTGACCACCACAATCGGATGAGCTTGAAAATAGGGCTTCAATCTTTTGGCCGCCATGTAGACTCCGTAGCACATCTTCTGGTAGTGGGGATAATTTTGCTTGGATGTTGAGAGCACCTCGCTGATGTAATATACTGGCCGCTGAATCGGTTGCACTTTGTCCTTCTCAGGACGCTCTACCACCATCATCGCACTGATCACCCGATTGGTTTCCGCGATATACAACATCATCGACTCCTTCTCAATCGGTGCGGCCAGAATTGGTACGGTGGAGAGCATACGCTTCAGCTCCTTGAATGCCTCATCTGCTTGTGGAGTCCAGGTGAATTTCTCCGTCTTCTTCATGAGTTGATACAATGGGATTGCTTTCTCTCCTAGCCGACTGTGAAATTGGCTGAGTGATGCCAAGCAACTGGTGAACTTCTGTACTTGCTTCAAATTCCTAGGTCGATCCATCCGTTCGATTGCGGCTATCTTCTCGGGATTGCATTCGATTCCTCTTTCAGAAACGAGAAATCCCAAGAGTTTGCCGGCTGGAACACCAAACACGCACTTCTCTGGATTCAGCTTGATCTGGTAGACACGAAAATTGGCGACTGTTTCCTTGAGATCGTCCAGGAGTGTGACCCCTTTGACCGGCTTCACCACCAAATCATCTACATACACATGCAAGTTTCTGCCGGGCTGAGAATGCGCGCAACGCTGGATGGTGCGCTGATAAGTAGCACCCCCATTCTTCAGACCAAAAGGCATGGTGATATAGCAATAAGCCCCAAAGGCGGTTATAAAGGAAGTTTTTATTTGATTTTCCACAACAAGTTTGATCTGGTGATAGCCAGTAGTGGCATCCAGAAATGACAATAGCTCGCAGCCGGCCGTAGAGTCAATGACTTGATCTATACGGGGCAGAGCAAACGGATCTTTGGGGCATGCCTTGTTCAGGAAGGTGTAATCGATACACATGCGCCAAGTCTTGTTCTTCTTCATCACGAGGACTGGGTTTGCCAGCCACTCGGGGTAGAACACCTCCATGATGAAGCCTGCAGCCTTGAGCTTGGCGATCTCCTCGCCGATTGCTCTTCTCTTGTCTTCGGAAAAACTTCGAAGAGGTTGCTTGACCGGTTTAGAACCTGGCCGAATGTGGAGCTTGTGCTCGGCGAGTTCCCTCGGCACTCCAGGCATGTCTTGCGGAGACCATGCAAAGATGTCCCGGTTCTCACGGAGGAATTCGACGAGCTCGCCTTCCTATTTGTTGCTAAGTCCTGCTCCGACCACCACGAACTTGGCTGGGTCGGAGGGATCTAGAGCAACCTTCTTGCTGTCCTTGGATGCCTGTAAGGTGGTATCCTCATCTGCTCGCTTGGCTGGGCCGACTGGTAGAGGGGCCTTGCTTTGAGCCTGGGCCATTTCCACCACCTTGTCGAGTTGGCGCTTCTCTTCGACCACCACCAAGGAATCGGCCAGGTTTGCACCGGCGAATGAGCACTCGAGAGACTTCCTGAAGTCCCCGCGACAGTGATGATGCCATTCGGACCTGGCAGCTTCATCTTCAGGTAGGGATGATATGAGTTAATCATGAACTTGGCGATTGCAGGCAATCCCAAGAGGGCGTGGTATGGGCTGCTGAGGTCGGCGACCTCAAACCAGATCGGCTCTCTCCTGAAGTTCTCCTCTGTCCCAAAGATCACATCCAGCCGAATGCGACCCATGGGAGTGCATGATAAGCCAGGGACAATCCCATGGAAGGTCGTCCGACTGCGTTCTAGGTCCCTCTCCGTGAGTCCCAACTTGATCAACGTGTCCCTGTACAGAATGTTGATTGTACTCCCTGGATCAATTAGCACTCGGGAAAACAGACATGCAAACTTTGGTGCCGCAAACAGAGCATCCACCACGAGCGGATAGGAGCCTGGATTCGGCATGATGCTTGGGTGATCCTCCCTGCCCCAGGTAATCTTGCAATTGGACCAGTGCATGTACTGGGGAATCGGGGGCTTGGTGGCGTTGACCTCCTGAGCTCGGGCTCTCCGACTGCCCTTGTCACTTGACTCACTGGTAAAAATCATATATGCGGCGTCTTGCCGCGGGAACTGGTTCTGCGCCTGAGGTGCTTCTCTGTTCTGAGGTGGTGGTGGGGGTGGAGGTGGTAGTGCTTCTCCCTTTGCTATGCGCTTGACAAAATCACATTGCCGAGTGGTATGCGCCGCTGGCTTGCCTGGACTGCTATGCATCTTGCATGGCTGATCTTGCATATCTTCGAATGTGTACTTGGGCTTCATCGGCCACTGCGGCTTCGCATTCGGCTTCATCTTCCGACTGCCTCCTGCAGCCCCTTGTTCCTCTTGATCCTGGATAGCGGCCATCTGCCGACTGCCATATTGAGCGTCTGGCTGCTCATCTTTCCTCTTTCCGCTGTTTTGCTGGTTGTTATTGTTGTTCTGATTGATATCTCTGCGCTCTCGCCGACTGAGCCCCTGGTTCCCTGTCTCTGCCGCTTGCGCAGCCCCTTGGGTCTGAACCACGCCGCCGACGCCGAGCTGAATGAGCTCGCGCATCGCAGAGTCAGAGACGGTAAACACATTGGCTACCTTCATGAGCTCGGCCAGTGACGAAAAATCTTTGCGGAGCAGCTTGTGCTTCAGCATTGATCCCGCCAGACACCCATCAGTGAAATACTAGATGGCCTGGATCTCGTGGACTCCTTCACATGAATTCTTCAGCTTGATACACCGAGCTAGGTATTCTCGGAGCGGCTCGTCCTTGACTTGCACGCATAGGGCAAGCTGTCGAGGAATATGCGGCCGATCATACGTGCCGATGAAGTTGCGAATGAAAGCTTCCGAAAAATCCTCCCAGCAGTTGATGCTGTTGCCGGGCAGACTGTTCAGCCATGTCCGAGCTGACCCCTGTAGCATCAGAGGAGCGTAGCATACAGCTACACGCCGACTGCCGCCGGCAATGCCGACTGCGGTCATCTAATCTGTCAGCCAGTCCTCTGGCTTAACAGAGCCGTTGTA
Organism: Bromus sterilis; assembly: GCA_950022295.1. Lineage (NCBI taxonomy): Eukaryota > Viridiplantae > Streptophyta > Magnoliopsida > Poales > Poaceae > Bromus > Bromus sterilis. The sequence goes on along the minus strand of OX465598.1, from coordinate 59,609,842 downwards.
CTTGGGGGTGTCTCTGGGCAGGGTGAATCCCTTGGGGAACTGCCCGGTTCGAATGCGATGCCCGAAACATGCTGGGCCGGCTTCTCCCTCCTCTTCTTGCTGTGCATCTATTTCCAATAGCTCAATGCGATGCCTGGCATCGTTCTTGCCGATCTGACGAGCACCGAGCCGATTGCTAATCGCTAGCCTTGCTTCCGGCTGACGAGGTGGATCATTGCGCTTGCTACTCACAGCTGGCTCTTCTGCTCTATGGTTCATGACTGGGGGACCCCGGTTGCTTCTGACCCTGCTCTCACGTCGGGACTGACCTTGCTGCCTGTTCTGCCGCGACGCATTCGTCCGCTGACTGACCTCTGGAGCTGGCCTTGCAGTCCTTCTCGATGCTTCGGGGCCTGCCCCCGTATTGCCCAACGCCGCCTGCTGCTGCTTCACCGATGCCAATAGTTCGCGCATTCGGCGAGTTTTTCGACGCCGCTCTTCGCCTTCCAGATCTTCCAGCTCGATCGCAATCTGCTCGGCAGTTCGCAAGTTCTTGTCAGGCGTACTGTGTGCTGGCCGCTGGATGAATGCCGACGCCGCCAGCTGCTCGGCTCCTGACAGCTCTCTGCCGACAGCACGGCCTCTGCTCCTGAGATCTTCTAGGACTGTAGGCGCAATCGGCCGCCGCTGGCTGGCATGCCCTGCATTGTAATCTCTGGTGATAGCTCCCAGCCTGCGCTCTTCTGCCAGCACGTGCTCGGCCCTGCGAGCGAGAGCGAGCCGTGCCGTCTCTAGATCGGTGTGAACTTGATCGGGATCACCATTCCTGTTCACGGGAGTGTACAACACATCCCGCAACGCACTGGTGCCGACTCTTTCCGCGGCGTCCGCCGCCTCCTTGGCCTTCCTAGCCGCACTCGCTGCGCCTTGATTGCTTGACGCAGTCGTTCCTGCCATCATGACAGCTGCGTGCACACGCGAATCCTCTCCGCCGGGAGCTGCTGTGTAGCCCCTGGTCAGGAGCGGGTCCGTGGAATTGGAGAAAATGCGCACCTCCCTGGGATACGCCTCGGGGAAGCAGCTGATGAAGAGACGATGGCTGTCGATCTACAGCGATACGCCGGGCGGCAGGGGTGCGCCGACCCCGAACCGCGCAGCGTAATCCACCACAAAGTCCATTTCCCCATGCCTGAAGATCAGGCCGGAGGCGTGGCTCATGCTTGACGACGAGGAAGATCCCGTCCGGATCAGAACTCCAGTCGACGCCTCGGTCTGCCACACGGTGGGCGCCAACTGTCGTCGTTTAGTAACAACAGATGCCATAGGGATGGCTAAAGAGAGGGGAACACTCGAGGGAGAACGATGTCGATGGTGTTGGAAACGGGTTGGGCACAAGCACGGTGAAGGACACCACGATGTACCAAGGTTCGGGGCTCTCCGGAGAGATAACACCCCTACTCCTGCTTGTCTGCTTGCTATAAATGATCTCACGAACTACAATCAATGCTCATGGAGCTGCTCAGAGGAAGAAGAGACCTGCCGTGGGCATGGAACTCCTCTGCTTCTCTACGAGAACTACTGTGGGAAGTAAATGCGAATGGGGGCGTCCCTCTCACAGGAGGGGTACCCCGGGCTCTTATAGTGTGAGCTCGGGGTACTACGGTCATCCTCTCGTCGGCTGGGGTCCACCGACTGCAAATCTCCGGTTGATCCGGACTTGTCAAGCGGCTGCCCATGCTGTAGCTTCTAGGTAATGATGATGAACAGTAGAGCTACGTCCTCTGGTCTTGTCGCCCTGTCTCCGGATTCAGAGGAAAATGGTGACAACACTCCTCTGACAGATCGGCGAAGTGACTTAGCTTACTGCTACCCGGATCTCTCAGGATCCTGCATTTATGACCTTGTACCAGAGACATCCGACCTGGACAAGGTCAACTCTTGAGCCGATTGAGGAGTGGGCCGATTGCGCCTGGGCCGACTGCTCGCATCCGGCATGGTCGATTGCTTGGGAGCAATCGGCCATGCGACTGCCTAGCTCGGCCCAGCAGCAGCCCAATCGGCCTCCTCCTTGTCTTGAAATATCGCTTTCGTCTGGGTGACCCTACCCGGATATCATTTCCTCGACAGACATGACTGTTTGGGTTGGACACACCCCTTTCCTGATGGTTGTTAATTATTTAGCATATGCTAATTGATAATAGACATATGCTAATTAATTCTGAATAAAAAAAGATAATTGAAAAATTAGTGTTAAACATGAAATTTTGGATAATAATAATAATCAAACCATCATTTTGAAGTGTTTAAAAAAAATGAACAAGTTGAATACCTCGACGACAAAAAAGTGGCAGAACCACATTAACTTTAGATGATGCGGCTTATATATGTACGGTGACGGTGTGCACAACTTCCTAGGAAGACCGAGTAATCTAAGTTCTGAATTCGTATTGCCAGTAGCAACAATGAATGATCACAACTAGAGATGCAAGCAGGCATCTCGCATAGCACGCATAAGTGGAGAATTGGTTCAAACTGAGATAAATTGTAGCGGGGAAGTTATAACTAACATAAATTTTAACTATAAAATTGGGAGGATCGAACGTTGCCCTGTATCCCTAACCACAACTATAGTGTATTCTGGATGCACGTTTCCAAAAATCATCACATTAGAAGAACCTAACAAAATACTATCACTCTACCGGTTAATCATCGTAAATAGCTGCCACTTCACGTTAGTTGTTGATTTCAACAATTTTGAACATCTCTACGACATAGGTAGACGTTTGACCGTTGCGTTGGACCATGGCATTAGGAGTTATGACATGTGGAATTATGTCAGTCTAATTATTTTTTTGAAATCTTTAATTCTTTTCTTGCCATAAATAAAATAAACACCTATCTTTACCACTTCTCTCTCTCTCGATCACGGTAGACACCTCATCTGTGCCGCCAACGACCTCCTATGCTCGTGCAGGTGCCACCCTCGCCATCGATCGATGCCGCCCACGACTGGTGACCACCAGAGCACCATCACACTTCATCCCCTCTTCATCCCTCGTTGATCATGCTGCCCCTGAGCCCTTTATTACTCCTCCTCCTCCTCCCTTTCTCACCCCGCCTCCTTCCCCAGTAAGTCTGCCACTACTAGAGAAAAGCCTATACATGGAAATCTTATTGGTGTCGCATCTTCAGTGTAATGCGCCACTAGGATGTAATGGATGGCGCACTAGTTAAAAATGCGTCACCTCTAAGATCTTAGAGGTGGCGCATATTTTAAAATGCACCACCCATAAGGGTGGGTCAGCCCTGGATCCTCTTATATGTTGCGCATTTGGCAAAATGCGTCACCCCTAAGAACATTATAGGTGGCGCATATTGCTGATGCACCACCCCTAAGAGCTTATGGGTGGCGCATATTGGAAATGCGCTACCCCTAAGAGCTTATGGGTGGCGCATACTGGAAATGCGCCATCCCTAAGCTCTTATGGGTGGCGCATTTCCAATATGCGCCACCACTGACATGCAATATGCGCCACCCCTAAGTATGAAGCTACCCTTATCTATTCCACCCCACCTACCACCTCTCATTCACTCCACACACTTCTCAAACTAGATCTACTCTTCTCACCTAGCTCTATTCGGTTTTGTGCTCCTCCCCACCTTATTTCTTCCACTTATCCATCCATACTTGGCTTGAAATCTACTTTGTTTCATATTAAAGTAAGTGGACCTCCTCCCCAACTCTTTTCTTCCATTTATCATCCATAATTCCCTTTATTAGCTTGGGGTTTCATGTATATGTGAATCTTGAGTTTGATGTATATGTGAAGTATATATGTGAAGCTTGTGGTGGTTTGAGGTATATGTGAAAGCTTGATGTGGTTTGATCTATATGTGAAAGCTTGAGGTGGTTTGATGTATATGTGAAGCTTATCACTAATAGGGAAAAGCTTATAGGTAGAGGCTTAACAGTAGCGCCCCTCAAAGACAGGCGCTACTGCTAATTAGCAGTAGCGCGCTACATGGACGCGCGCTACTGATATGCCTGTATCAGTAGCGCCTCATGTGAGGACCCGCTACTGGTAAAGGTGGTCCCCACCAAACCCATATGTCAAGTTTTAGTAGCAGCGCCCCCCTGGAAAGCCCGCTACTACTATCTTTACCAGTAGCGCCGTAGAGGTACAGACGCTACTGGTAATGCGCAGCAGCCACCTTTTCCACCAACCATCCCCCTCCCCCCTCCTCTCTCTCCCTCACTTGCTTCTTCCTCATTCCTTCTCCTACCTCTTGTCCATCTCCATTAATGCATTACACCATCTCCATTAATGCACTACACACCATCTTCATTAATGCAATATCTCTCTCTTTCCTTCTAATTTGCTCCTCCTCCACCACCACATATCATGCATAAATGCATCTAGCTATCTCTCTTTCTCACCTTTGTCTCCTTTCCCTCACTAGCTAGTGTAAGCTTCTCCCAAGTGTGATATTTTAACAAAAGGTATATACTTTCTCTCTCTCTCTCTCTCTTAATTAATTACTAGCTAGCTAGGTACGTGGATGCATGAGATGTGAGTAAAAAATTGTGCTTTGCATCAATGAAAATATTTGTGTGTGTGTGTATGGGTGTGTGATATGAGAGTTTGCCTATGTTTTGCCGAAATGTCGATTTACTTCCGTTTCGGCGAATTTCGGGCAAACTCTATATGTCCTATTTTTAGGAAGGTCATGCCGAATTTTTGTATGACTTTGATATGCATATGCATGTCGTTATAATCTTTTGTTTGTATAACTCGTAGGCGACCATGAAGGTCTGTGGAAGGATGGTGGATAGATACTTGCGATCTGCAGTGGACGACATGGTTGAAAAAAATGAAAAGGAAATTTTATGTCCTTGTCGAAAATGCAAAGGCGTCTGGCTGGACCCCTTTAAGGGTGGACGTTTGAAGGCGCACCTGCTTAGATATGGTTTCATGGATGGCTATACTCGATGGATAACTGAAGATGATGATGACGATATCGACGGTGCAACCAATAACCCCATGGCAGCGGATGAAGAGATGATTGATGGATCCGAAGACGAAGAGGGCGCTGGAAATGACGGCGGAGAAGAGGCCGCACATGGTAATGGCGGAGGAGATCAGACCGAACATGACGGAGAAGATGCGGACATGACGGATCCTTCATCGCTACTAAATTCAATCGTGCGGGACCCTCATGTTCGAGACCTGCTTCGCAAGAAGACGACTAGCGACAGAGCTGGTTCCAGAGAGGAGGCCAAGTTGGAGCAACTGGAGGTAGACTCGAAGACTCCATTGTATGATGGTTGCGCTCCTGAGGTGACCCGCTTGAGTTTCACGCTCGAACTTCTAAATATGAAGGCTAAAAACAAATGGAGCGACAAAAGTCTCGATGATCATCTCAAGTATCTAAACAAGACAGTTCTTCCCCGGGGATCCCAGACCCCTTGGCGGAGTTCACCGACCCCCAGGAGTATGACTTCATCAGGTGTCAGAACCCTCTGTTAGGTAATGTGCTAGGATCAAAGTAACCTTGCATCATGTCAAAATTTTCAAAAGGAATCTTTGAAATCAACTTCAAAATCAAAATGGGAGAAGGAACACCCCCAGATGAATTATTTCAAAAGGCCAGATAAAAATCTTCTCCAAAAATTCATGTTAGATTTTTGAAAAGTCTTATAAATGAGTGTGATCACATATCAAGTGATGTGGGACCCACCCCATGCTCATAGATTTTTCAAATATTCAAACAGTGCCTTGGAATTAAAGAAATACCCCTATTTGATTTAAGATTCAAATTATTTGAATTTTAAAAATGTTGAAACTTTATAAGTGGCTAGTCTATTTTATTATGAGGCCACATAATTTTTTTCAGCATTTAATAAAATATTTAGCTATTTTATTTAGCTAAACAGAAAAAATGTCAGAAGAGAAAACAGAAAAAAGGAAAAGGGACTTACCTGCAAAGAAGCCCAACTCATCCCCCAGCGGCCCAGCCCACCTCCTCTTTCCTGTTGTCTTCCTCAAGCAGGCGCACTTCTGCGTGCCGGCCATGCCGAGGCCGCCGCCGTGCTTGGCCACCTCCTGCTTCCCCCTCGCCACCTCTTCGCGTCTGGAGACTCCTCGCAGCCGCCCCAGTCCATTCCCCCCTCCTCGTCGTCTTCCCCTTCCTCCTGCGCCCGATTTCGTCGCCGCCCGAAAGCATCCGTGGAGCACGCCGCCGTCTTCACGCGGCCACCGTCGACGAGAGGCCGCTACGCCAAGTCCAACCGCTCCGTCGTCGTCCACTACCTCAACCTGCAGAAGGAATCAGAGCCAGACGCCCCCAAGAACTCGCTAGCTTCATCTCCTTCGTCTCCGGCCGCCGTGGATCGACCTCGAATTCCGGCAACACCAGAGCCTCCCCGAGCAAGCCGTCGCTTCAGTTAGACTCAGGGTGAGCTCACGACCGAAACCCCTCCTTTTCCCCATTCGATTGCTTCCTCTAGCTGGATCCGCCATGGGAACCCGAGCACCTCGCCGCCATGGTCGTCGCTCTCCTCGCTCCAGTGCCCGTCGTGAAGCCCCAGTGCACGCGTTTGACTCCTGCGTGTGCTAGCGTTCGAACGCGCCCGAATCGACTCAATCCATGCACTGCAACGACAACTGCAACCTCGCCGCAGTTCTGTTGCCGCCGGAGTCGTCGCCGTCGTCGCTCCCGACCTCCCCGTGACCCCCTGTTACTTCCAGACGACGCGGAAGACCTCCAGGAGCACGCCGATGCCCTCCGTTTCCTCTCTCATGGCCCCTAGCCCATTCCGGCAAGTCGCCGCCGTGACCAGGTCGCCGACGTTTAGCCGCCGGCGAGTTAGCCAGACCCCCCTCGCTAATCCACCTCCTAACCCACCCCTGGGTCACTTACAGGTGGGCCCAACCCCCTCTAATCCTCTCTGTTAGATTAATCTAACAGGGAAATTAGATGTGAGGCTGACAGCCCTGGCCCACTGGTCAGTTTGACCGGGGTCAAAGCCCCTGCTGACGCCATGCTGGCGCAGTGCTGACGCATTAAATTATTTAAATGAATTTCCAGAGATTATTTGAATTAAAGTAATTCCAGAAATTCCAGAAAATACCCCAAACTTTGGAAATTCCTAGAAAATTGATATTAACTCCAAATTGGACAAATAATATATGAAAAATGATCAGGAGAAAATTATCTTTCCAAATATGCAACTTTCAACTATGTTGGAGTTGATTTTAAAATGGGACCAGTAGCATATGTCATTTGGTTTATTTGAAATTAATTCAAATTCAAATCAAATGATCTTGCAACTTGGACCATGGATTTATGTTATAATTCAAACACACATCAGAGGCATATCTTATACAATTGAAGATGATTCAAAATGATCAAACAATGTCACATGCAACTTGGTCAATTTGAACTCAAATTGGAGTTTGAATTTGCAATATACTCCATTTAAATGGAATTGCTTCACACATCAAAGCATACACTTCAAGATTCAAACTTCCATCATGTGATTGTGCATTGTATTTACTTTGCTACTTTGCTTGTTGTTTGTCGAGTAGAGGTGGAACCGGAGCAGGAGGCTGCCCCCTTCGCTGAAGACCCAGAACCCGAACCTCGTCAGCAAGGCAAGCAAACCCCCATTGATCATGTCGATAAAATCCCACTTCCCTCTCATGTCTCGCTTATGCATTGTTTAGGATGATCACCATGATTCGTTTCTACCGCATAGATGAACCCATTCCTTTGCATGACCTATCATTTTGTCACAGTAGTAAGCAAACCACAATCCTAGCAAATGTAGGAGTTGTTTGATATCATGTGGCCCCTGCAATGTTACTGCTTATTGCATGCTTAGTATGATACCATGATGTTACTGTGATGTGAGTCGGGATGGGAATGATCATGTTGATGTTGGTAGAAAAGTGTTGGTGAATCGACCCTAATACAAGGTGAACGATGAGAGGCTGTGTAGGAGTACACGGTGGGTTGTCTCGTTGAACACCGCCCTAGTACGAGTTCTTGTGTGGTGATCCAAGATGAAGAGTACAACCACACATTGGGCTCACTGACCCCTCCCAGCTTACTAACTCATCCCTTTCGATGTCCAGATGTTGCAATAGTTCGGAGTTCTGGTAGGTCTGTGGCCTGGTTGCTAAGTGAGAGAACGGCTCACCCGAGACCGGCTTATGCACCACGCACACATCACTTGGGTCCACTTCGGTAAACCGGTCGGGTCCACGATTGTGGTAACCAACCCAAGTAGGCGGCTTTCTCGGACTAGATCGGCTATGAGGTAACAGTTGTGGTGAGCATCCTCGCCGACACTTCTTGAACGGTGTCGAGTACAAAGGCGGTAAATGATGATCATGTGTGTGTAGCGGTACACCCCTGCAGGGTTAACAAAACTATTCGAATAGCCGCGTCCGCGGTTATGGACTGCTTGGAAAGCTTAGCTTGATTATTAGACAACTTGAACTGGATACTTCTAAAACACACCAAGATAAGTGTGAGTGCTATGGCGTGCTTTCTCATGGGGAAGTCGAGGAAGGCACCATAGTGGTGTATTGGTTGGAGAAAGTAGTGGACTCGTGTACGCTTCTTACCTCAAAGTCTGGTACTCGTAGATTAGGATTAGCCAAGTCAAAGCTGGCACTTCTGCAACTGAACCCCACCTCCTTTTACCTTGATACATGTGCATGAGTAGTATAGCTCCTATGTAAGTCTTGCTGCGTACGACTTTGTACTCACGTTTGCTTAATCTATGTTTTAGATGACGCCACTGACCCCGAAGGTGGCTTCTTCATCGAGGTGGACGACTGAAGACCAACTAGTCTAGTCCCAGTCAGACGACTGGTTCCCTCGTGGAGGGCTTGTGTTTAAATAAGGCTTCTTAAGCCATTTGTTAAACTTGTCTGTACTCAGACATAATTTGCTTCCGTTTGTGTTGTAATGTTGGATCACATGTTTGTGATCTCTGTTTGCACTCTATAAGAGTTATCAATAAAATTGTACACTTTGTAGAGAATTGCAATGGTACCTGCTGTTCATACAAGGCATGTGTGCTGCGTGTATGTTTATAACATGCATGTCTTTGTATGGGTTTTCGAGACCTTAGTTGTGTTCTGGCTGGCGGTCTTTCATACACCAAGTGGCCCTTAGATGTGCGCAGCTTGGGGCATCGCGATGCGATTGTTCGAGACTCCGTCTCGTGCACACTTTGTGGTATGATCGAGCCCGCCCTAGACCCCGACTAAGTGATCGGGCTGGAGTAAGTCTATGTAAGAGTTTTGAGATAGTCGATAGTATGGTTGAGGCGACTTGTCGTTGAATATGGGAGTTCACCACCCATATCATTAGACTTGTGTGCGGACGATGAGGACCCATCTCAGTTGATCATCCGGCCTGGATGGGATGCCCCTCACGTACGATGCTTTCCGAGAACGTTCTGTGCTTGGCCTTGTCTGCTTAGACAAGTGGGTACGGTTCTCGGCTCTCCATATGACTATGCCTTAACTGGACTTGCATACGCTAACCCCGGGTCCCGACATCAGGGCCCACTTGAAGTGGGACTCGAAGAAAAAGGTTTGGTCCACGGACGCGCCCACGAGGGAATTGATGAGATTACTGGTAATATTTTTTTCCACCTTATATTAGCTTCTCATCAAGTCAGAATACACGTTGTAGTAACATTTGTAAATGGTCCACGTTTCTTTCGCAGAAAGAGCAACACAAGCTTGATGCCGAAAGCGACTCATCGTCTCAGTCGACGATGAGGCCCAAGTGGGACACCCATCTCAACCGGGCATTGAACATAATGAAGGGCCTCCCTTTGGACACTCGACCGCAGCATGGACGTGTGCACGGTGTCGGAGACGGTGCCCAGTGGAAGCACTACTACCACAAGGACCCTGAGGCCAAAAGGCAGAGAAGGAAGTTTAGTAAGGTCAACATCGACGAGAAGGTGAAGCTTGCGGTTGAGAAAAAAGCAGCTGAGACCGAACAAGCGACCAAACAAGAGATGATCAAGTCGGCAGTCAATGTAGCTTTAGCTGCCTGTAGAGATGAGTTCGCAGCTTCGGTTTCATCCTTGATCCCGGCTGTTATCGAGTGGACGAAGCAAAATCCAGACAAAACGGCAGCGGATTTTCCCCGTGGAAGCTTCGTCGGGAGCAACTCGGTGAACATCGCACCAGCGGGGCCTGCTGTCGCATCCGGACATGCTCCATTAGCCGCTCATAGCAGCCCGTCCTCTGTCTCTGGCGTGCTAGGCGGGCCTTCGCCTTTGGCTGAGCTCGACGCCCTCACGGTAATTACGCGTCACACCAACATATCTATAATATATCCCTTTTTCGTTGCCTTTTGGATGTCTGACGCCGTAGACATGTTTTCGCAGGCCGAGAGAACCCCGTGCACCTTACTATACATGATCAATGGCCAGACAGTGGATGTGGGAAAGGCAACGATAATAAATCCCACGGATCGGATGATCCACACCATGCAGATGCCCAATACCACTTTCAAGGTTTCCGTGGCGAGTGTCAAACCGGGCCACGAGGATTTGGCTCCTCCGGTACAACTCGGGGGAGATGAAGACGAGACCCCTAAGCGGCTTGCAGACTGCAAGGGCTATTTCATCCTATGGCCGAAGGGTCTTCTTCGTGTCGAGTCGGCCGCCGTGATGACCACACCAACGACAACACATCCCCAAGAAGGTATGAACACCACCACCCCGCCTCCGCAATTATTAGCGCCGCCTGTTATGCTGGGTGAGAGCGGCGAGCGACGCGAGGAAGGCGGTCCAAGCAGAGTGGATCGTGATTTCTCCCCCGTGCTCCAGCAAGCAATGGATGATGAAATGGACGAGGATGGTGACCCTATGCAATTCCTCAACACCGCCTTCATTAATCAGGAAGTAGAAATGATGAGTCAGCCATATGACTCGGCCAATAAGGAGCATGTGGACGAGGAGATGGATATTCTGTCGGAGCAGGAGCATCCTAGGTCTGAGTGCAAAAAGTCTCTCTTCGTGCAACCCTTGCTCAGCCCGTCAACACTTGGGTTGGCGATCAAGGGCGCTATGAAAGGCTCATCACAACCTCTCCCCCAGAAGAAGCCGAGGAAGAGACCGAATAGGAAAGACTTAGCTGCCAAAAAGGCTTTCAATGCTTCTAGCAGCAAGTCGGTTCCGCCAACCGGTTTTGCAGACCGTGTACCGATGAAAGGTACGGCGTTGATCCATGTCGCGGGCGAGCCGATCCTCCCGCCGAAACCGCTGGAGAGCATATCAGGGGATCTCAGGAGACTGCACGACCATGTACTATCGACAGAGAAAAGCCTTCTCGCATCGAAGGATCCAGGATATCCACTTTATGCGGTGCGTGTGCCTCCGGGCATGGGCTACGTCGACACGGCGCCTGCGGAAGTGTTCTTCCTGCGGTTTGATCACATCTTTGAGATGTTCCTCACTAGGCGGCTCGATTTTACGATCGTCCGCCTTTTTGCGCTCCATATGAGCTTTGTCATCAAAAGAGAGGAAATCTCGCAAATCGCGGTGGCAGATCCATACTACATGCATGTGTCCTTCTTGTCGCTCGGTCACTATGAACTTAAAACTGCTAGGGAGTACATCGAAAATTTCATGCTGATGAATAAGGAGAAGGAAATGGTTCTCGTGCCTTATCATCCAATGTAAGTCATTGCCCGATTGCCTTTACATTTCAATCATTCCTTTGCTCATATGGAGGCTAGCTAATTTGAGGTGCATTTATTTTGCGCAGCGAGGGGCACGCCGTCCTTATCGTTCTTTTCCCACGAGTCTCCCATGCCGTGTATTTCGACTCGTCTAGGAACTTCAAAAGGAAAGACTACACCAAAGTAATGAGTCTTCTGGATTCCGCTCTTCAGGGCTTCGGCATGAGGGGTGGCCACATCGAGAAAAAGTCACGAAGGAAGGGCGCGCCGTGTTTCTCGCATAAAACCAACTTCTGCAGTATCCATCAACCGAAAGGAAGTACAAATGATGGATACTATGTCATCCATCTCATGATGGAGTTCAGAAAGGATCAACAACGTCTTCGCATGGCAGGCAAAGATGACAATCATATCATGATATGGGCAAAAAACTTAGCCGAACCGGATTATAAAGTAAGAGATGACTTCTTTCGCATCCTGAAGGATATTGCAACCATCATCATGAAAGAAGTCGTCGACAAGAAGGGGATGTTCTACCACGGCCCAATATCGCGAGCTGATGTTAAAACTCGCGTAGGAATGCAGCTTTTGGACATTACGCCGTTCAATAAGCTAGGGTGCGTCCTCCCAGATATGGATGGATGGAAGTTCTAGTGTATTGACTATGCCGATGATGATGTCTCGGTTGAATTTGTACTTTTGGAAGCGATATGAAACCTTTGTGATGTAATTTAACGGTCATGTTGAACTACTTGCGTAACGCTTGATAGCTAGTGAATTAGTTGGGGTACCATGAACAACGTGTGTATATTATATTATGTATGTTACTTTATGTTGCATCTATTCACTAACTTTTTGTCTTCGTGTTGCTCAAGTATATTATGTTGTGTACTATTGTTGAATTCTTATAATGAATATGCATCTCTAATAGGTACATAGATCATCGATGGCGAAGAAGTGCTATGCCGTGTACATAGGGAAGGTTCCAGGAGTGTACGATGAGTGGCCAGAGTGCAGGCTCAAGTGCACCGGTTCCCGGGCGGCAGCCAAAGAGGGTTCAATACCAGAGAGGAAGCGGAAGCTAGTTACTTGAGATTTACGCTAGCGCGAGAGGAAGATCGGAGGCGACGCTTCATTAGCTACTACATAATTCCACTCTTCCTCATAGTGACCGCTCTTCTAGTATATATCATAGTTTAGATGGATGATAAAACTTGCTTGTATTTGCATGTATTTAAGATATTGTGACAACTTCTATCGCTATTTTAGAGATGACATGATGAGAGACATCATTTGTGTTGGATACGAGAGATCATGATGATATATATATATATATATATATGGTCATCAGATTATTGTATGTGTATGATATAATGAGATTTGTACTCTGTAGAAAACCTGTGTATGTGTATGAGACTAGATTGTATAATACCTGTACAAATACAGAAAAAATACGATGGGAAAAAGAAACAGAAAATGGAAAATAAATACCAGTAGCGCCATGTCACCTGTACGCGCTACTGGTATTAGTAGTAGCGGGCTCTAAAGGGGTAGTAGCGGGTGCGTACGCCGGATAATGCTAACGTAGACCGAGCTACACGTAGCCCTTTAGTTTGAACAAGTCATAAAATGTATTTTATATTATTCAAAAAGCATTGAATTTTTTTATGAATATATATACACATGTATATGACATATGTGCAAATTTTCATACCATTATAATTTTACATGTGGCGTATGAAAAAAAGACAAATATTTGATTTTAAATTGGCCTTTTTGTTGTTGGTTTTGGGCTGAAATTTTGTATTTTTGTGCAGACTTCATATTACAATATTTTCAAGCCAATTTTGACATGTTCATACGGAATACATATAAGTTTTCATAGATTTTTTTTCAGATTTTTTCAGAACTTTTAAATGTGTTTTATGATTTTTTTCAAAATAAAGGGCTACGTGTAGCTCGGCCTCCAGAAATTCGCACTCGTGCGTACGCGTGCTACTGCTACAAATTAGCTGTAGCGTGCTAGCAGTAGCGCGCCCCAGGGCACTACTGATAAGCCAAAAGGGGGCGCTACTACTAGCCTTTCTCCTAGTAGTGTATGGTGGTTTGATGTATATGTGAAGTGTATGTGTGAAGCTTATGGTGGTTTGATATATATGTGAATCTTGAGTTGCCAATGTTTTGCCGAAATGTTGATTCATTTCCGTTTCGGCAAATTTCTGGCGCACTCTCCGCATGCTCCCATGCATTATTAGGGAAGGTCATGCCAAATTTTTCTGGCGACGACCGTGATATATAATTGTGTTGCTATTTGTGCACGCAGGCAATCATGGTCCGCGAGATGCTGAGCGATATCATCGTGACTAGGTGGATGCAATGTGCGACAAACAACATGCTACAGAATAATAGGACAGATATAAGATGTCCGTGTCGGAGATGCAAAGTGCAGTGCGTGACAGAGCCTGATTCCGGAATATTGGAAAGACACCTGAAGCGTAATGGTTTGATGGATGGCTACACACGGTGGATAAGTGATGAAGCTGGTGAGGAGGAGGACGTCAATGCGCCAGTAAATGAGGAAGGGCAACCAGACAACAACGGCGGGCGAGAAGACGAAGAGCATCCCGTACATGATCATGAAGAAAATGCCGAAGCAGATCATGAAGATCGAGATGCCGGACATGAGGATTCAAGCTGGGTGTGGGACCCTCATGTTCAAGAGCTGCTTGTCAAAGAGGCGGTGAACGCAAGAGGTGCGGTTAGACAGAAGGCCAAGATGACGCAACTCGAGAAAGATGCGATTACGAAGTTGTACGAAGGATGCAACGACGGGGATACCCGCTTGAATGTAGCACTTGGGGCTATGGAGATGAAGGCAAAACACAAATGGAACGACGAAAGCTTCGATGATAACATGGCATTCTGGCACGATCGTCTTCCGAAGGGCAACACGTGCCCAACTAGTATCGCTGAGGCCAAGAAAGTCCTTTGCCCTCTCGATCTTTCGCACGTTAAATACCATGTCTGCATAAATGATTGCATGATCTATCGGGGTGAGGACGAAGATAAAACCACATGTTCGGTGTGCTGTGTTAGTCGATACAAGAGAGGGAAGAAAGTTCCTAGAAAAGTGGTATGGTACTTTCCGATCACTCCTCGTCTGCAGAGGTATTTCGTAGATCCCGAGGAAGCAAATCTCATGACCTGGCACGCAGATAGAAAGAAGCTAAAAGAGGATGACCCTTTCCCCCTGGATCCGGAAAAGGAGAAAATGCTGAGGCACCCTTCAGATGGTAGCCAATGGACTGCGTTGGACCTCGAATACCCAGATTTTGGGAAAGAACCAAGGAACCTCAGGATTGGTGTGAGCGCCGATGGAGTCAATCCGTTTGGCGGCCAGAGCACCACACACAGTACCTGGCCCGTGTTTGTATGCATATACAACCTTCCCCCTTGGAAGTGCATGAAGAAAAAGTACATAACAATGTGTATGCTAGTTCAAGGGCGGAAACAACCAGGTACGAACCTCAATCTATATCTGCAGCTGTTGAAAGAGGAGCTAGAAACGTTATGGAAAGACAGAGTTAACACATGGGATGCCACGGCAAAATAATATTCCCAATGAAACCCGCAGTGATCACGACGGTGCACGACTATCTCGGATACGGATATTTCTCAGGGTAGGTGGTCCAAGGATTCTATGCATGCATTAGATGCATGGATAATACAACGTACCGCCAGCTACCAAAAGATCCCGGATCTTCAAAAACCGTGTTCCAGGGGTCTCGGAGGTGGCTTTCCAAGAAACACGCGTGGAGAAAACAGGGACATCTGTTCGATGGAAGCGAGGAGCTCCGAGCACCCCCAGCTCGAAGGAGCGGCAAAGAAATCGACAACTTGCTGAAAACTTGGAAAGATTACCCCGCGCCGGGAAAGAAAAAAAAGAAGACTCAGCCGTTGATGAGGGTATGGAAAGTGAGGTCTGTTTTCTGGGATTTGGAATACTGGAGTCTCCTCCGCAGTCCTCGTAGCCTTGATCTCATGCATATCAGAAGAACGTGTGTGAGAGCTTGTTTGGCACGCTGCTCAACATGCCGGAGAAGACCAAGGACGGGCCAAAATCAAGGAATGACTTGAGATTTATGGGCATCAGGAGGGAACTTCACCCCCCTAGTGACGATGATGATGAGTCGGAGGAGGAAGAGAATACGGAAACGCAAAACTCTCGCAAACGAAAAAGGGCGACCAAGAAGAAGACCGGTATTGATCACTGCCCCCCGTCATGCTTCACTCTGTGCGAGGAGGAGATCAAGCGATTTATCCATTGCCTCATAGGAGTAAAATTTCCGAACGGTTACGCGGGGATGATAAGCAGATACCTAGACGAGGCGAAGCAGTGTTTCTGCGGGATGATATCAGGACTGTGCCGTGCTGATGACGCAGATTCTCCCGGTTGCGATCCGAGGGATAATGGACGAGCATGTTCGTAAAACGTTGTTTGGCCTTTTTCAACTTTTTTGACGTCATCTCTCGGAAGTCGATTTGCGCTACACAACTCAAAAGGCTACAGGAGGAGATCATGCTCATACTATGTGAGCTTGAGATCTATTTCCCGCCCGCGTTCTTCGACATTATGGTGCATCTGCTGATCCATGTCGTGGAGGATATCGTCCAACTCGGGCCTGCGTTTCTGCGCAGCATGATGCCGTTCGAAAGGATGAATGGACACATCAAAAAATACGTTCGTAATAGGTCCCGTCCAGATGGAAGCATAGCGAAGGGCTTTCTAACAGAAGAGTGCATCTCTTTTTTCACAAATTATCTCAACACCGAGAACCCTGTTGGTCTGCCCGTCAACAAGCACTTTGGCAGGATCGATGGGTGTGGTCACCAGGAGGGAAGCCGCGCAATGCATGTCAACTGCGAGGGTCGAGGCAAAAGAGCAAGCCTAGTCGCGCTACAACACATACAGCTGGTCGATCCTTGGATAATAAAGCACAATGATGTAATCAGGAAGAAGTACAGTGACCAGGGCATGCAGATAACGGACCGAGATCCACGGCTAATCAAAGAGCACAACTCCGGTTTCATGACTTGGTTCAGGGACGAGCTTCGTGCTAATCCCCCGCGAAGGAACGCTTCCGAGGACGAAAAGATGATATTCACCTTGTCACAGGGTGCCGCACGCAACCTGATGACCTATCAAGCGTATGATATCAACGGCTACACATTCTACACATAGGAAAAGGACAATAACTGCGATTACCAGAACTCAGGGGTAACGGGGATATTCTACACCGATGACGTCAAGGAAAGATTCTACGGAAGGATCGAGGACATATGGGAGCTCGACTACTGTGGAGAGAAGGTGTCGATGTTCCGTGTGAGATGGGCCAAGAGCGTCGTAAAATAAGACCGGTACTTCACCACCATGGTTATACCTGAAGCCAAATCCAAGTCTGCGGGCGCAAACGTCACCACGAAAAATGAGCCATGGGTACTGGATAGCCAAGTGGACCAATGCTTCTTCATTACCGACCCATCAAAGCCGAGCCGTGTTGTAGTGAGGAGAGGCAAAAGAAACATAATCAGAATGGATGGAGTCGCCAACGAGCAAGACTTTGACAAGTACGGTGACACAAAGATGGAAGATGACTACGTTGCTCAGGATACATACACCACAACCCTACCGAAGAAAGGTCTCCCATTCAAGAGGAAAAGTGAAGGCGTCCCGGGCCTAAATTATTCAACCACGACAAAGAAGGGCAAGAAGAAGATCGTGAGGAAACGCTAGCTAGATATCTAGCTCCAAACTTACTCTGCATGGATTTACTCTGCACTTTGTAATTGATGATCACATTCTTAGGTTTGGATCATATAGTTTGAAGTATATGAATGTCGACGATACACAATTGAAGCATCATGCCTAACTCCTTAAAAAGATGAAATGGCCAGCTACACCTTGTAATTGACGATCACATTCTTATGTTTCCAAATGTGGCTACACGGTTAAGGCATGGTACGTGGATCGATAGGATGAGTAACACACCGATGGGAAGGAAGGCCATGGCCTCGCTAAAAAAACCAGATATTTAGTAGCGATAAAAAACCTAGTAGCGATAAAAAACCAGATAGATAGCTAGACCAATTAATAATTTTTTTTAAAACTCTTAGGGGTGGCGCATCTTTCATAAATGCGCCACTAAATGTGCTTAGGGGTGGCGCATTTTGCCAGAATGCGCCACCAAGAGGTTCCTTATGCGTGGCGCATTCTGGAAAAATGCGCCACGCATAAGAAACCTCTTGGTGGCGCATTCTGGCAAAATACGCCACCCCTAGGCCTTGACCTCCAACGCCCCCCTCCCCTTGCTCGTCACAATCCATTCATCCCCACCCACGGGACCTAGCTACCTCCGCACAGGAGTCGCCCTAGCCATCGCCGGAGGACCCGCCGTCGACCACCGGAGCCTCACCAAGCCACTGGAGGAGTCCCCGCCCCGCCGCGCCATCAGAGCCGCTGCCACCGCGCCACCGGAACCGCCCCCGCGCCATTGGAGGAGCCGCCGCCACCGAAGCCGCCGCGGCGCCACCGGAGGATCCCCTACCCCTCTGCCTCGACGTCGGCCGTATTCTTCCTCCCCGTGCTCCCTAGGTCATTCCTCTCTTCCTCCTTCTTGCTCCCCGTGCTCCCTAGGTCCAACTGCTAGTGCCCCTATTCAGAGCTATTGCTACTAAATTCTGGTGTAGATTAGGGTTCTACATGTCCAAAATTCAGAGAACCCAAGTAAAAAGAAAGTGGAGGATTTTTGATTTTTTAGACAAGTGCTAGTGCTACTAAATTCAGAGCTAGTGCCCATGTTCTTCACTTGTGTGTGTGCCCCTGTTTTGGATTTTTAGCACAGGAGAACAAATAGAACTCCTAGGAACAAATAGAACACCTGGGTCCAAATTTTCTATTTTTAGGTGTTGGAAAGTAGAACTTGCAAGTAGTATAGATAAATTCAGACAAAATAGGTTATAGATATTGTAACAAAGGTAAATATTCTAATATGGTTTGACTCTTATATGCTTTAGAAAAAATTGTAAAGTTACTTCCATCAAATGAAGTTTATAGCTTAATGAAAACTTTTGTAGATAAATGGATGTATAGGAAATTTTGGGAAGATCTACTGATCTTTTTATATTGTAGTGCAAATTTTGGGAAGAACTCGATCAACTGTTATAAGTACTGTTAAACTAACTAGAAATTTGATATGAAAAACATCCCTGTGTTTAACTGCTGTACAAATACCCAAGCAAGTGTAGAATTTGTTCTTAACAGAATAAAAAGAGAGAGGAGGAAAACCAGTAGGTAATGGGTGTGGCAAGGTGTTTAACAAAGATAGATAGATGTTCATTTGAGAAGTGACTAGTTAGGGAGCTTGCTGTTTTTAAATCATGTTTTTTAGTGCATTGACAAGATGCTTTTCTTATCAATATTTTTATGCACTGTTTAGTGAATTGCTAGAATATGTACTGTTCTACACTATATATATGTTGCTTGTGCCTATATGTAGGCATTTTTTGTGTGCAGGTACAAATCATTATCCCCTTTCTCCCGAAAGTTGATTAGCTTCCGTTTCGGTTGAGAATGGGGCACTCTCATGTTAAGAAAAATAGCAAAGGTCATGCCGAATTTTTCCGTGAATTCGTGCATGACCTTTGCTATTTTTTTAACATGAGAGTAGTTGCATTTATTTATTGTGATAATTAATTAAGTAGTTGCATTTCTTAATATTGTACTAGTGCAAACATGTCGACCGGAGCCGACGCCAGTCCTTCTTCTCAGCCGGGAAAAAAGGAAGCAATTTTGGGAATACTCACAGGAAGAGGTTGAGGAGCAGAGAGAAGAGGAAGTACCTCCGGGAGAGGAGGAGTATGAGGAGGTGATGTGCGAGGTAATGATAGTGATTTCTCGCCCTTCGTTGGTAAACCCCAAGTGGAAGGCGTGATGTAGCGCAGCAGCAAATTTCCCTCAGTAAAGATACCAAGGTTTGTCTCCAGTAGGATTCCAGAGATGATAAGTAGGTGGCAAGGAAACAATGGCACCGTTTTAGAAAAAAGTTGCTTCCTTGACCTGGACCTGCACACAGACACAAATAACTTTGTTCCCAACGAAGTTCAGAGAGGTTGTCAATCTCTCCGGTCTTGTTGTTCACAAAGGATCAAACACAAGGGATAACGATAGCAACTGAAAGTAAAAGCAGAAAATTAAATGAGCGTGGAAACAATAATGAGGATATGGACCGGGATACGTGATATTCACTAGTGATGTTTCTCTCCCAAAAGACGATAAAACTGCTATGCGAGGTGAACAAATTACAGTAGGGCAATTGACAGGATTATGAACGCACCGCAATGCTAACTATGCTACAAAAGAAAGGAAGAGGCTCAAAAGCATGGGCAGTACGCCAAAATAAGTAGACCAAAATCCAACTGCATCTACTACTAATCATCCACCTTGAGATATCTATCCAGAACATCTCGCTGGTATTAAGTTGCGAGCCCCACCCAAAGTGTAAACCCAAAGCAACAGACAACTGCATTAAAAAGCACTTTGCGTAAAGTAAACAATCCTTGCAACCTCGATTACAAGCACCGTTGTTTTCCCCCTCGTGGCAACATCACATCCCCTAGACTCATGTTTCTGTCACTCAAGCGTGTCATCGGGGGGCATGAACCCACAATCGAGCAAAACGTTCCCTCTTGGGGTTACTACCTACTACTTGGCCAAAGCAATAAACAACAACGGAGAACATGCAAGAATTACTTAGGAACAAAAATATAAGAGATAAGAACCAAATATATTACTCAATCACAATCTGAACATAATCTCATAATCCATCAGATCCCATGAAACTCAGCATAGCAACAGTAGAAAGATTACAAAAGTGCCTCGATCATGAAGGGCAGCTCACGAGGTCTAAACCATGAAGAACAAAGAGGGGAGGAGAACATCACATAGCTACTGATCACGGACCCATGGTCCAAAGAAAACTACCCACGAGACATCCGGGAAACATCCATGGTGGAGAGGAGACTCCCGGAGGTCGGTCCTCCCTCCGGCAGGGTGCCGGAAAGAGGTCTTCTGGTGCTCCCGATCTCGGAAGCGCGGCGGCGGCGGAACAGAGGCGAGATTGCGAAAAAGGGTTCTGTCCTCGAAGGTTTCCCGAGACAGAGAATATATAGGCGAAGGGGGGCAGCCAGGGGGGCCACCAGGGGTCCAGGCCCCCCTGGCGCGGACAGGCCCTAGGGCGCGCCACCAGGGCGCCTGGGACCCTGGTGGTGGCCCTCTGGCCCCACCCAGGTTCTTCCGGAAGGTTCCTTCGCGCTGATTTTTTATCTGATTTTTCCCGAATTTTTGGAGCACTTTTTATATGGGGGAAAACTGAAATAGAAAAACAGCAGAAAACAGGAACTGACACTGTGGTGCACTGAGTTAATAGGTTAGTCCAAATATGATCAAAAGTGTATGAAAGTGTATCTAGAACATAGCAATATCACACAAAACATGCATGGAGCAAGCAGAAATTATAGATATGTTTTGGACGTATCAACATCCCCAAGCTTAATTCCTGCTCGTCCTCGAGTAGGTAAATGATAATGGCATAATTTCTATGGTCACATGCTAGCAACCGTATAAGAACTTTGAAAAGTAAACCAATCAAGGTTAGAGATTCAATTCAAGTCATAACATGCAAGAGTCTATATTACCATTGAAACAAGTATCAAAAGAACATTAGGTGCAAGAGCTCTCGCTGTCCATGAATCGAATGTTATCTTGACTCGTCCCCAGACCACTAGCCAGGTACAAGTCAATTTGATCCACTCCTTTTTCAATATTTTGAGCACTCATGCAATAGATGAGCGTAAGCACGAGAGTTGACACTTAGGATGGCAAAGAGAGGAGTACGGAGGAGGAAGAAAAAAAGGGAAGAGAAAGGCTCACATCAATGAGGACAATCATAGGCAAGAGATGCCAAATGATAGATATGATGTGAGGAGTAGGGATTGCCATGCAACAGATGCACATACGAGCTAGGAAGCTCTCCAATGGAACTAGTGGGGGTGCATCTAACTTTCTCGCTCATGAAGACCTAGAGCTCTTTTGAGGAGGCTCATCCTTGGAATATGCAAGCCAAGTTCTATAGTGTGAAGGTCCCCACATAGCTATATGCATAACGATCATCTCTATGGAGTACAAGGATATAAAGGGAGTACTAGTGTGGATCTCTCAAAAGGATAGTAGTGTTGCCCCTTTCTCTCTTTTTATTTCTTTTTCTCTTTTTTCTATTTTTTTGTATTTTTTTGGTGGCCTCAATGGCTCTTTCTATTTAACTCTCATTTGTCCTCTTTGGGATCTTTTATTGTGTCCACTTTGGGATCTTTTCCTCACTTAAGGGCAACACTCTATTTTACAAGAAGGTAAAGGAGATCTTTCACACTTTACAAGGTACTCAAAATCATAAAGAAGATGTAACTATAATGATGTATGCAATGTATGTCGCTGCCAGTGTAGCAGGAACATGTATGACATGAAGATCAAGTCATGTAGAGGTGGATGTTGCATGGCAATATATCTCGGAAAGGCTATGGAAATGCCTTGATAGGTAGGTATGGTGGCTGTTTTGAGGAAAGATATAAGGAGGTTTATGATGACAGAGCGTATCATGCCAAGGGTTTGGATGTACCGGCGAAGGTGGACACCAACTCTCGGAGTGAGAAGAAGGCAATGCACGGCACGGGAGAGGCTAGCAAAATATGGGAAGGTGGAAGTGTCAACTTTCAATACTTACATTAGTCCGAAGAACTCATGCACTTATTATCGGTAACTCTCAATCTAATAAGGAGGTTCACAAAGAGACAAATACCCCGAGGAGGAGTGTATGTGGGTTTGGTTATCCTTGCGCATCCTCGACTCATGGTACGTGAGTGTTCTCTAATATTCGATCCCTCCAAAGATTAGTGATCCATCTAGTAGCTAGAGTTCTCAACTAGTTTTGTAGGTTTTGAAAATACACACGGATTTCCCAAAATACGACATCTATCACTAATAGGCTAGAGCTCTTGACACCAAAAGTTCAAACATTACTCACATCAATACCTCAAAACTATTGCAAGTTACTACTAGAATTAAATAGCAACCTCAATTACCTACTTTCAAGACAGGACACTACTCAGTGCAACAACCAACTCTCTTTAACAAGATAAACATGAAAACTGAAAAGAGTTCCAGCAACAAACTAAGCAAAAGCCAAGGCTCTTGCTGAAGACAAACTAAGACTAAAACTAAACATGGCAGAAGTTACAAAAAGATAAAGAACACACAACAACAAAAAGATAAGCAGGAAAAATCCTATGATGTGTTCTAGATTTTGAAAGTGGAGCGTGTTTCTCTCCCACACAAAGTAAGATGGGGTCTAAATTGTTATGACCAGAAAGCAAAACTAAAGAAACTAAAAATAAAACCTAAGAGCGAGACGCTCCAAGCATAGCACATAACACATGAAGTGATAAAAATATAGTGAGACGAAGGACGAACTGATGATTGTTGATGGAGAAGGGGATGCACGGGGGCATCCCCAAGCTTAGACGCTTGAGTCTCCTTGAATATTTATTGGGGATGCATGGGGGCATCCCCAAGCTTGAGCGCTTGACACTCCTGGATCTTCTTTCATCATCTTCCATCGCACACTTGAAAACTCCCTTCATACATAACTCATCATAAGCTGATTAGAGAGGTTAGTACCCTTAATAAAATAATTTTTTCCCCACTGGATATAAAGATATTCTTGAATAGCTACTGTTTCTCAAGAGTGCAAAAAAGTTTTTGCAAAGAAAAAGAAAGCTTAAGGTTTCAAAAGTTAGGAGAGACAAAACGTGGCAGAATCTGTGAAAAACAGAACAACATGTAGTAAAGAAGTTTTTTAAGGGCACTTCTGCAACTCAAATAAAAAAACTCAGAACATACGGAAGTTTCGTAATTGTATAGAGCATACTGTGTAAAAATTTCAGCCCGAAAGGATGAACTGGGATTTTTCTGGTCACGAGGACAGAATCTGTTTTCTGGACAGCAGGTCACAACTTTTACTTCCCTTGCCGTAAGAGGCTATAACTTGGCACAAAGCTGAAAAATAAAGATACAATGATGTTGCTACAGTATTAACAAACATCAAGACACAACAAAAAGCAAAAAGAAACCTAAATTCGTTGCGGGCTGCCTCTCGAAAGCGCTTTCTTTTATGCCTTTAAGCTAGGCATGATGCAAAAAGAAGAATCAAGTTTTATCAAGAGAATGAGAATAACTAGCCCGTGTAACGGACTCAAAAGGTAACTTGATTTTCTTTCTAGGGAAGTGTTCCATCGCCTTTTTGAGTGGGAACTGGAATTTTATATTCCCCTCTTTCATGTCAATAACCGCACCAACGGTGCGAAGAAAAGGACGTCCCAAAATAATTGGACACAAAGGTTCACACTCTATATCCATAACAATAAAATCAACGGGAACATAGTTGTCATTGACAATGATAAGAACATCGTCGATCTTCCCCAAAGGTTTATTTACGGAAGAATCAACAAGACGAACACCAAAAGAATAGGGCTCAAAGGGCTTCAATTCAAACATATCAAATATTCTTTTGGGCATAACGGAGGTACTAGCTCCAACATCACATAAAGCATAGAAAGAGAAGTTATTTAATTTAATTTTGATCATAGGGTCCCAACCATCATCTAGCTTCCTAGGTATGGAGGCTTTTACTCTAAGCTTCTCCTCCCTAGCTTTGATGAGAGCATTTGTGATATGCTACGTGAAGGCAAGATTAAGTGTGCTAGTGTGGGGGTCTCTAGACATTTTGTGTAGCAAGCTAATAACTTCTAAGAGGGTGCAACTATCATAATCAATATCACTACTATCAAAGGTGGTAGTAGTGTCGTCTAGGCTCACTTGTTTGAAACCCTCTATGTTCATAGGAGTTTCTTCATTTCCGGTTGAGGTATTAGCATCACCATTAATAGGTCCAACGGGACTAGGAGTGCATTGGGTGCTAATAGTTTGGGTGTCCTCAATAATTTGGATAGTGTCAACTGTGTGGTGTGTAGGAAGGCTCTTAATTCTATCCTCTTCCTCTTTTTCTCTACCCCACCTTTCTTTAAGTTTAGCCATCATCCTAATATTTTCATTAATTTTCAATTGGATAGCATTAATAGGAGTGGCCTTATTCTCCTCAAGGGGAGAGGTTCTAATTTTAAGAATCTCAATATCAAGGGCTAAGCTTTCTACCTTCAAAGAGAGATTATCTAATTTAGCTAATTTCTCCTCTACATTTTTGTTGAAGGATTTTTGGGTAGTGATAAAATCTCTAAGCATGTTTTCCAATTCAGAAGAGGGGTTCTTGTTGCTAGGGTAGGTGTTGTTGTTCCCATAGTTGGATGGAAACGGTCTAGGATTGCTAGAAAAATTACCCTATAAGCATTGTTGCTGAAGTTGTTTCTAGCAATAAAGTTCACATCTACTTGTTCTTGGGCAACCAAAGAATTTAAAGGGACATCATTAGGATCAATAGAGGGTTCCTTGGTAAGTAGAGACATAATTAAGTCAACTTTTTCATTGAGGGAGGTAATTTCCTTGACAGAGTTTACCTTCCTACCTGTTGGAGCGCGTTCGGTGTGCCATTGGGAATAATTGGTCATCATCTCATCGAGAAGCTTCGTGGCAGCACCAAGTGTAGTTGACATAAAGGTTCCTCCCGCGGCCGAATCTAACAGGTTCCGCGAGGTAAAGTTCAAGCCTGCATAAAAAGCATAAAAAGTCTGGATAACCATCCAGGTAGTCAAACCATGTGTAGGGCATTTATTAACAAGAGATTTCATTCGTTCCCAAGCTTGGGCAACGTGTTCATTATCTAATTGCTTAAAATTCATAATGTTACTCCTTAATTGGATAATTTTAGCAGGTGGGTAGTACTTCCCTATAAAAGCATCTTTCACTTATCCCAAGAATCTATGCTATTCCTAGGCAAAGATTGAAACCAGATTTTAGCGTCTCCCCTTAAAGAGAAAGGAAAGAGCTTGAGCTTAACAATATCACCTTCTACTTCTTTATACTTTTCCATATCACATAATTCAACAAAATTGTTCAAGTGTAAAGCAACATCATCTCCAGCACCAGAGAATTGATCTCTCATAACAAGGTTTGGCAAGGCAGGTTTAATTTCATAAGAGGTAGCTGAAGTGGCAGGTGTGGCAATGGGGGTGCAGATAAAGTCTTGGTTGTTGTGACTAGTGAAGTCACACAACTTGGTGTTTTCAGTGGAACCCATAGCAGCAACAAGTGTGGCAGATTTGTTTTGTGATTTTTGATATAAGACTCAAAGATAAAAACTGAAAGGTAAACTAACAAGACTAAAAAACAAAGGTAAAGGGTAGTGTGCAACCCCCTATCTTAGCACTCGGAGTCCCCGGCAACGGCGCCAGAAATTTGGCTTGATGTGCGAGGTAATGATAGTGATTTCTCGCCCTTCGTTGGTAAACCCCAAGTGGAAGGCATGATGTAGCACAGCAGCAAATTTCCCTCAGTAAAGATACCAAGGTTTGTCTCCAGTAGGACTCCAGAGATGATAAGTAGGTGGCAAGGAAACAATGGCACCGTTTTAGACAAAAGTTGCTTCCTTGACCTGGACCTGCACACAGACACAAATAACTTTGTTACCAAAGAAGTTTAGAGAGGTTGTCAATCTCTCCGGTCTTGTTGTTCACAAAGGATCAAACACAAGGGATAATGATAGCAACTGAAAGTAAAAGAAAAAAAGTAAATGAGCGTGGAAACAGTAATGAGGATATGGACCGGGATACGTGATGTTCACTAGTGATGTCTCTCTCCCAAAAGAAGATAAAGCTGCTATGCGCGGTGAAATAATTACAGAAGGTCAATTGACAGGATTATGAACGCACCGCAATGCTAACTATGCTACAAAAGAAAGTAAGAGGCTCAAAAGCATGGGCAGTACGCCAAAATAAGTAGACCAAAATCCAACTGCATCTACTACTAATCATCCACCTTGAGATATCTATCCAGAACATCTCGCTGGTATTAAGTTGCGAGCCCCACCCAAAGTGTAAACCCAAAGCAATAGACAACTGCATTAAAAAACACTTTGCGTAAAGTAAACAATCCTTGCAACCGCGGTTACAAGCACCGTTGTTTTCCCCCTCGTGGCAACATCACATCCCCTAGACTCATGTTTCTGTCACTCAAGCGTGTCATCGGGGGGCATGAACCCACAATCGAGCAAAACGTTCCCTCTTGGGGTTACTACCTACTACTTGGCCAAAGCAATAAACAGCAACAGAGAACATGAAAGAATTACTTAGGAACAAAAATATAAGAGATAAGAACCAAATATATTACTCAATCACAATCTGAACATAATCTCATAATCCATCAGATCCCATCAAACTCAGCATAGCAACAGCAGAAAGATTACGAAAGTGCCTCGATCATGTAGGGCAGCTCACGAGGTCTAAACCATGAAGAACAAAGAGGGGAGGAGAACATCACATAGCTACTGATCACGGACCCATGGTCCAAAGAAAACTACTCACGAGACATCCGGGAAGCATCCATGGTGGAGAGGAGACTCCCGGAGGTCGGCCCTCCCTCTGGCAAGGCGCCGGGAAGAGGTCTTCTGGTGCTCCCGATCTCGGAAGCGCGGCGGCGGCGGAACAGAGGCGAGATTGCGAAAAAGGGTTATGTCCTCAAGGGTTTCCCGAGACGGAGAATATATAGGCGAAGGGGGGCAGCCAGGGGGGCCACCAGGGGTCCAGGCGCCCCCTGGCGCGTCCAGGCCCTAGGACGCGCCACCAGGGCGCCTGGGCCCCTGGTGGTGGCCCTCTGGCCCCACCCAGGTTCTTCCGGAAGGTTCCTTCACGCTGATTTTTTATCTGATTTTTCTCGAATTTTTGGAGCACTTTTTATATGGGGGAAAACTGAAATAGAAAAACAGCAGAAAACAGGAACTGGCACTGTGGTGCACTGAGTTAATAGGTTAGTCCAAATATGATCAAAAGTGTATGAAAGTGTATATAGAACATAGAAATATCACACAAAACATGCATGGAGCAAGCAGAAATTATATATATGTTTTGGACGTATCAGGAGGATATAGGGTCGGAGTCCGACTCATCGGAGGATGATGACATGGAGGAAGGGGAGAGGAACACCGCCAACGAGGATGATCATGCCGGTGGCTCAAACACAGATGGTAGACAGCCGAGGAAGCGGAATAGGAAATCAACCAAGGTTGGCACCATCAGGCAAGAGTTTACCGTTGTGACCTCCGTTGGGATTCCTACCGAGCCCCAACGTTTCTCGGAAGGGTACGACTGTCAAGTCGCGGCGATCCTCCGGAACACCGTCCCGATCACCACAATAAACCTAAGGAGTCGTGACAACACTCATTATTGTCTGCTCCTTCGCGACAAGTTGCACAGACGATACAAGTTCCTGTACCCGCACGACAACAAAAACCTCAAAGGGAACAAGGTAAACAAATGGGCCCTCAGGAGGATGAGCAAAGCCTTGTCCTGTTGGAAAAGCCGGGTGAAGGAGGCAATTATGGAGCACGAAAAATCCTGGGAGGAGCTCAAGGAGAAAGAGCCGATGATCGACGAAGCTACCTACGACCTTTTCAAGGCTAGGTGTGAGTCCGAGGACGCCAAGGCCGTGAGTGCAAAGGGCAAGGCGATGCGGGTGCAATTCATAGGTAACCACAGTCTCGGAGCCGGTGGTTACAGACATTCCAAGCCTAAATGGGACAAGGAGGATGCCGAGTATGCCGCTGCGGGCCTACCTAACCCCTTTGAGAAATACAAAGTTAATCAACAGACTGAATTCTTTGTGACGGCCCGGAGCCATAAGGACAAAGAAACCTCAAACATAGTTCTCAATCCTAAGGTTCAGGAGTTTACGGCTGCCGTGGTAAGTAGTTCACCACGTGACTTCCTTGTCGATTGAATTCTAGTTCCTGAAGTTCAGCTTCTTAGTGTTTCACATTCTTTGTGCAGGAAGATGAATTCGCTGCGGCCTCATCGCAGGGCTCGTCTATTAAGCCGGCCGGCCCGTGGGACACCACTTATAACAGGGCGATGAACAAGGTTAAGAAGTTTGAGAACGTGTCGGCGAAGCCATAGTCAGCCGGCCGTGTGGTCGGCTTTGGTGCGGACCTAAATTGGTCCGAATATTATGGGAAATCGGCGGAGCAGTCGGGTTTGAGGGGGCGCAATGCGAGAAGGACCGAAGAAGACGCCACTTATGTTCATGGACTGGAGGAGAAAGTGAACATGCTTCCGCAGCTTGTCCAGGACGAAGTGGCGAAGACGATGAGCGCCCTCCTTCCTGATATGATGCAATCACTCGCGAATTGGCAAGCGTGTGGTGGACAAGGGCCCATAACGGTCCCGAGCATGGTCGGCAGCAACTCGGGCACCGCGGTGGCCGCAGTCCCGGCTCGCGCACTGACTCCGGCTCGCGCACCGACTACGGCTCGCGCACCGACTACGGCTCGCGCACCGACTCCGGCCGCCAACACCGCGACGCCGGCGCCGGACGTGATGGTGACTCCTCTAGCCACGATCGAGCAACCGGGGCATAATAATAATGGACCCGCCGGTATGAAAAAAGGGCGACCGACGCCATGGGAGGCAGCGCACCCTCCGTCTCTTGCATGCCCGCCATCGTTGGCGGGGTCTCTTCATTGGCCGACCTCGAGGCCCTCAAGGTAACTATAAGAGTCTGCAACTCAAACGAGGACTTCATCTCCTTGCCTTTTATTACTGGCATCTCTCTGATCCCTAAATGCATATGTCTCTTTAATAGGAGGACACTCCATGCATTCTACTACAAGTCGTGGACGGCGAGTTGAAGGATGTTGCCAAAGGTAAAATCCTTCAACCCCAAAATCGAGTGATGCATAATAGGCTGATGGCACCGGAGATGCATAGGGTTAAAATCTCTCTCGTGATTTCGGGCTACGAGAGAGTGAAACCTCCCACTCAAACCCCCGGATACGATGAGGACGAGCCGGCAGTCCTCAATGATTGTTTCGGCCAAATATGCCTTTGGTTGAAGACCCAAATGCGTTTGATGACGGGGGAAGGGGGCACCACACCTAGGACAACGCCGGTAGTCGTCGTGCCGACGCCACATGATCCCATCGGCGCACAACAAGAAGACTACGATCTTGAAGATGATATCAGCGCCGACCAGTTCATCAATACTTTGTATGATGCTGATGACTTATTTATGCCTCCTGCTGAAGGAGCCTATCAGCATGACCAGGAAGCTCGCGGTCCAGCTGATCCTGCGGCGAAGCCTGCTTGCTCTACGCGTCTCTTCGCTGCTTCTCAGGAGATGTCTCCAGCATCTTGTGCCTTCACCGAGCCTCAGGCAGATGCCACAATGAGATCTATTCTTAGCCCGTCCACACTCCATAAGGCGGCCACTGAGCAGATAAAGGCCGGTGCAGACTGCTCGAAATCAGAAAAGAAGAAGGGACGGAAAATAAAGAAGGGCGCTTCGAGCAACCAACCTCCAATGCCGATCAGGGCTCAGGACGGGCCACCGAGACCCAAGGATCTCTCTTTTGAAATCCATGTGGCGGGTAGAGTGATGCTACCTAATGACATGGTCGACCTTGCAACTTCGGATATGCAGAGTGTGCATCATAGTGTTATGGCATTAGAGAAGATGCTTCTTCTAGAGAAGAATCCCTCATACCCAGTTTTCATGGTCAAGGTGCCACTCAACATGGGTTTCATCAACAATGTCCCCGCGGATATGATAATCCTGCGGTTCTCAGAGATCTTTAATTTGTTTCATCTCAAGCGGCTGGACCATAGCCTTATCCGTCTGTTCTCGCTCAGTCTTTCTACGAGTATCAGGAGAGATAAGACCCCGAGCGTTGCAATATTGGACCCCTTCTACATGCGTGAAAGCATCTTGACGGACGATGGGGACGCGACTCTTGCGGCGGGGTACATCAGAGAATTCATGCTACAGAACGCCGACAAGGATTCATTTCTCATGACCTACTCTCCCAAGTAAGTCATTGATACGGTGAGGATCTCTCACTCCTCGTTGGTTACCCCAAGTGGAAGGTGAGATGTAGCGTAGTAGCAAATTTCCCCTATACAGAGGATAGGGTTTGTCTCCCGTAGGACTCGCAGAGATACAAGAAGGTGGTAAAGTGAACAACGACGCCGAGGGTCCTGTGATAATAATGATAGTGATAGCAACTAGAAAGTAAACTAAGGACGTAAACAATGATATGAAGATGGACCAGGGTCCCGTGATTTTCACTAGTGATGTCTCTCTCCCAAAAGACGATAAAAGTGCTAGCGAGGTAAACAAATCACAGTTGGGAAATTGACAGGATTATGAAGGCACCGCAATGCTAACTATGCTGCAAAGAAAGGAAGGGCTCAAAAGCAATGGGCAGTACGCCAAGGTAAGTAGACTGAAATCCATCTGCATCTACTACGAATCATCCACCTTGAGATATCTATCCAGAACATCTCGCTGGTATTAAGTTGCGAATCCCACCCAAAGTGTAAACTCAAAGCAACAGACAACTGCATTGAAGGAACTTTGCGTAAAGTAAACAATCCTTGCATCCGCGGATACAAGCACCGTTGTTTTATCCCTGGTGGCAACAACACATCCCCTAGTCTCATGTTTCTGTCACTCAAGCTAGACATCAAGGGGTTGAACCCACAATCAAGCATAACGCTCCCTCTTGGAGTTTCAACAAATCACTTGGCAAAAGTAAAATACGGCAACGGAGAACATGCAAGAATTTACTCAAGAACAAAATATATTACTCATCACAATCTGAACATAGTCTCATAATCCATCTGATCCCAACAAACTCAGCATAGCAACAACAGAAAATTACAAAGGTGCCTCGATCATGTGAGGCAGCTCACGAGGTCTCGAAAGTGGATGCACAAAGAGGGGAGAGATAGATCACATAACTACTGGTCACGGACCCATGGTCCAAGGAAAACTAGTCACGGTACATACGGGAGGCTTCCATGGCTATGGATGGTCTCCCGGAGGGGGTAGCTTCTCCCTGCAGGGTGCCGGAGAAGCTTCTCCAGGAAGCCCCGATCTAGAAACGATGGTGGCGATGGTACAGAGGCGAGATATCGAAAAATGAGTTCCTCCCGAGGGTTTCCGTCACGGGGGGTAAATATAGGCGAAGGGGGGCACCGAGAGGGGACACAGGGCAGCCAGGAGGCTCCCTGGCACGGCCTAGGGTGGGGCCGCGCCAGGGACCCTTCTGGAGTCCTTGTGGTGGCCCCCCTTCCCTCCTTTGGTGTTTCCGGAAGCTTCCGTGTCGCTGATTTTTTATCTGATTTTTCCGGATTTTTTGGAGCACTTTTAATGGCCGGAAAACCTGAAATACAAAAACAACAGAAAACAACAACTGGCAGCTGGGTGCACTGGGTTAATTGATTAGTCCAAATATGATCAAAAGTGTATGAAAGTTCAAGCAAATCATGGCAAAGTCACACAAAACATGCATGGAGCAAGAAGAAATTATAGATACGTTTGGGACGTATCAACATCCCCAAGCTTAATTCCTGCTCGTCCTCGAGTAGGTAAATGATAACAAGCATCATTTCTGTGGTGACATGCCACACAACCATAAAAGGACATTTAAGTAAAGCAATCAAAGCATGCAATTCAATTCAAGTCTTAACAAGCAAGAGTATATATTAGCATTGACACAAGCAACAAAAGAACAAAAGGTGCAAGAGCTCTCGCTGTCCGTGACTCGAATGTCTCCAGATGGTGTTTGCGTGCAAGCAGGGGATAGGGAAATACGAGATAAAAAGTAATTGTTGAGAACAACTATCTACTAAAGTTTCACACTTAGTCACCTTTTGATTCTTATCTTGACTCGTCCCCAGACCACTAGCCAGGTACAAGTCAAATTGATCCACTCCCTTTCTATATTTTGAGCACTCATGCAATGGATGAGCGTGAGAAAGAAAGTTGACACCTAAAAGGCGAAACAGAAAGAAGGTGGAGGAGGAAGACAAAAAGGTGTGAAAGGCTCACATCAATGAGGACAATCATAGGCGAGAGAAGGCCATATGATAGATATGATGTGAGGAGTAGGGATTTCCATACAACGGATGCACATGTGAGCTAAAAGCTCTCCAAAGGAACTAGTGGGGGTGCATCTAACTTGCTTGCTCAAGAAGACCTAGAGCTCGTTTGAGGCGGCTCATCATTGGAATATATAAGCCAAGTTCTATAGTGTGAAGGTCCCCACATAGCTATATGCATGATGATGATCTCTATGGAGTACAAGGGATAGAGGATGAAGTACTAGTGTGGATCTCTCAAAAGGAATAGTAGTGTGCCCCCTTCTCTCTTTTTATTTCTCCTTTTCTCCTTTTTTCTATTTTTTGTATTTTTTTGGTGGCCTCAATGGTTCTTTCTATTTAACTCTCATTTGTCCTCTTTGGGATCTTTTGCTTTTGTCCTCTTTGGGATCTTTTCCTCATTTAGGGGCAACACTCTATATTTTACAAGAATATAGGAGATCTTTCACACTTTACAAAGGTACTCACATAAAGAAGATATAACTATCATGATGCAAAGGTATGACATGAGGATCAAGTCATGAGAAGATGGATGTTGCATGGCAATGTATCTCGGAAAGGCTATGGAAATGCCTTGTAGGTAGGTATGGTGGCTGTTTTGAGGAAAGATATAAGGAGGCTTATGATGACAGAGCGTATCGTGCCAAGGGTTTGGATGCACCGGCAAAGTATGCGCCAACTCTCGAAGTGAGAAAGGGCAATGCACGGTACCGAAGAGGCTAGAAAAAGTATAGGTGGGTGGAAGTGTCAACTTTCGAATACTCACATTAGTCTGAAGAACTCATGCACTTATTATCGGTAACTCTCAATCTAATCAGGAGGTTCTCAAAGAGAAAAGTACCCCGAGGAGGAGTGTATGGGGGTTTGGTTATCCTTGCGCATCCTCGACTCATGGTACGTGAGTGTACTCTAATATTCGAACCCTCCAGAGGTTAGTGATCCATCTAGTAGCTAGAGTTCTCAACATGGGTTTTTTGTTTTCGAAAAAACACACGGATTGCCCAAAATACGACATCTATAACTAATAGGCTCGAGCTCTTGACACCAAAAAGTTCAAACATTACTCTAGTCAATACCTCAAAACTATTTAAAGTTACTACTACAAAGAGAAAAGCCACTTCAACTAGCAACTTCTAGTCAAGACACAAAACTCAGTGCAACAGGAAAACTCTCTAACAAGATAAAACATGCCACCTATAGAAAGTTCAACCTAAAACAAAAAGAAAAGCTCTAGAAAAACTAAAGCACTACAACTAAACAGAGCAGCAGCTAAGAAAATAAAAAGAACAACTAACAACTAAAAGAATAAGGCAAGCAAATCCTATGAGGAGTTCTAATTCAAGCGGAGTGTGTATCTCTCCCACACAAAAGAGTAAGTAAGCTGGGATCTAACTTGTTACTACAGCAAACAACGCAAAAGAAAACTAAAAACAAAACCTAAGAGCGAGACGCTCCAAGAATAGCACATAACGCATGAAGTGATAAAAATATAGTGCAACGAGAGACGAACTGATAATTGTTGATGAAGAAGGGGATGCACGGGGGCATCCCCAAGCTTAGACGCTTGAGACTCCTTGAATATTTATTGGGGGTGCACAAGGGAATCCCCAAGCTTGAGCGTTTGACACTCCGGGATCTTCTTTCATCATCTTCCATCGCACACTTGAAAACTCCCTTCATACATAACTCATTGTAGACTGATTAGAGAGGTTAGTACCCTAATAAAATAATTTTTCTCTTACTGGAAATAAATATAATCTTGAAGATCTACTGCTTCCCAAGATTGCCAAAAAGTTTTTTCAAAGAAAAAGCAAGCTTAAGGTTTGCAAAAGTGAAGAGATACAAAACGTGGCAGAATCTGTTAAAAACAGAACAACAGGTAGAGACGAATTTTTTAGGGGTACTTCTGCAACTCAAATAAAAAAACTCAGAACATACGCAAGTTTCGTAATTGTATAGAGCACGCTGTGTAAAAATTTTAGCTCAAAAAGATGAACTGGAATTTTTCCATGATTTTTCTAGTCACGAGGACAGAATCTGTTTTCTGGACAGCATGTCACAACTTTCACTTCCCTTGTCATATGAGGCTATGAAAGGCACAAAGCTTAAAAAGTAAAGATACAATGATGTTGCTACAGTAGTAAAAATCATCAAGACCACTAAAAATAGAAGAAAAGCAAAAAGAAAAATCAAAATTCGTTGAGGGCTGCCTCCCGAAAGCGCTTCTTTAGAGCCATTAGCTAGGCTTAAAGCAGAAGATCAAGTTGTATCCATTGAACCATCATCAAGATCATCAAAAAGCTCTTCAATAGTACAACTAGTCTTAATAGGTTTCTCATACAAAGGACGAATGAAAATGCTTCTTGGAATAAAATCAAAAGGAGGGAAATCAATTGGAGTTTCATTAAAGTTAAAGATAGGTGTCTCCTCCAAAGTTTTCACCGTTTCAACTCTTTTGGCAATAGGTGTGTTTGCTTTAGCTCGAGGAACCTTGGGGACGTAAACGAACTTAGGTTCCTTCTTTGCCGGAGTTTCATCCTTTTTGGTTTTGATTGAGGAAAAGGTAGTTCCTAAAGTTTCAATAACTTCCTCAATCTTTTCTATCCTAGAAGACTTCTCATCAAGGGATTTGATAGTCTCCAAAGTTTTGACAATTTTCTGCATGGAGCTATCTAACCTATTCAAGTTCCCTTGAATCTTACGATCCAACTCATTCGCCCTATCGAGACTTGGCATCTCTAGCTCTATTTTTTCAAGTTTTCTCATAATTTGAGCTAAAGTAATGTCCTCCTTAATACTAATAACTAGGAGACTTCCAACAAGATTTTCAATAACATTAAGGGCTTCCCAAACTGGGGCCTCTACGAAGTTCCCATTGATAGCAGTGTCTAAAAGAAACCTATTCCGAGAAGTGATCCCAACATAAAAATTTCTAATCAAGATAGTAGTGGATTGCTTCTTGGTGGCTCTCTTTTGAGAATCATTAATTCTATACCAAGCATCTTTCAAACTTTCACCACCTCTTTGAGTAAAGGTAAGTACTTCTGCCTCAACAAAGGCAAAAAGACCAGCCATAGTGGTAACTACTGACAAGGTAACAGGTATTTTTGGTATTTTTGATAAGGGACACAAAAGTAAAAACTAAAAGGTAAACTAACAAGAATAAAAAGCAAAGATAAGAGATAGTGTGCAACTCCCCTATCTTTTAGACTGGAATCCCCGACAACGGCGCCAGAAATTGGCTTGATATGGTGAGGATCTCTCACTCCTCGTTGGTTACCCACAGTGGAAGGTCAGATGTAGCGTAACAGCAAATTTTCCCTATACAGAGGATAGGGTTTGTCTCCCGTAGGACTCACAGAGATATAAGAAGGTGGTAAAGTGAACAACGGTGCCGAGGTTGCTAACTTCACCTGGACCTGCACACAGATACATATAACTTTGCTCCCAACGAGTACAGATGAGTTGTCAATTCCTCCGGCCTTGTTGTTTACAAAGGATAAAACGCACGGGATAATAATGATAGTGATAGCAACTGGAAAGTAAACTAAGGACGTAAACAATGATATGAAGATGGACCAGGGTCCCGTGATTTTCACTAGTGATGTCTCTCTCCCAAAAGACGATAAAAGTGCTTGTGAGGTAAACAAATCACCGTTGGGCAATTGACAGGATTATGAAGGCACCGCAATGCTAACTATGCTGCAAAGAAAGGAAGGGCTCAAAAGCAATGGGCAGTACACCAAGGTAAGTAGACCGAAATCCATCTGCATCTACTACGAATCATCCACCTTGAGATATCTATCCAGAAAATCTCACTGGTATTAAGTTGCGAATCCCACCCAAAGTGTAAACCCAAAGCAACAAACAACTTCATTAAAAGAACTTTGCGTAAAGTAAACAATCCTTGCATCCGCGGATACAAGCACCGTTGTTTTATCCCTGGTGGCAACAACACATCCCCTAGTCTCATGTTTCTGTCACTCAAGCTAGACATCAAGGGGCTGAACCCACAATCAAGCATAACACTCCCTCTTGGAGTTGCAACAAATCACTTGGCCAAAGTAAAATACGGCAACAGAGAACATGCAAGAATTTACTCAAGACCAAATATAAAAGAGAAGAACCAAATATATTACTCATCACAATCTGAACATAGTCTCATAATCCATCTGATCCCAACAAACTCAGCATAGCAACGACAGAAAATTACAAAGTTGCCTCGATCATGTGAGGCAGCTCACGAGGTCTCGAAAGTGGATGCACAAAGAGGGAGAGATAGATCACATAACTACTGGTCACAGACCCATGGTCCAAGGAAAACTACTCACGGTACATACGGGAGGCTTCCATGGCTATGGATGATCTCCCGGAGGGGGTTGCTTCTCCCGGCAGGGTGCCGGAGCAGCTTCTCCAGGAAGCCCCGTTCTAGAAACGTTGGTGGCGGCGGTACAGAGGCGAGATCGCGAAAAATGATTTCCTCCCAAGGGTTTCCGTCACGGGGGGTAAATATAGGCGAAGGGGGGCACCGAGAGGGGCCACAGGGCAGCCAGGAGGCTCCCTGGCGCGGCCTAGGGTGGGGCCGCGCCAGGGACCCTTCTGGAGTCCCTGTGGTGGCCCCCCTTCCCTCCTTTGGTGTTTCCAGAAGCTTCCGTGTCGCTAATTTTTTATCTGATTTTCCGGATTTTTTGGAGCACTTTTAATGGCCGGAAAACCTGAAATACAAAAACAGCAGAAAACAGCAACTGGCAGCTAGGTGCACTAGGTTAATAGATTAGTCCAAATATGTTCAAAAGTGTATGAAAGTTCAAGCAAATCATGGAAAAGTCACACAAAACATGCATGGAGCAAGCATAAATTATAGATACGTTTGGGACGTATCAGTCATTCGCTCGCCGTCGTAGCATATATGCTTTCTTAGCTTTCTGTCATTGTCCTCTTCCAACATTCCTTTTGGATTGTTTTAATTATGCAGTGAGGATCAAGACTGCGTGCTAATCTGCTTTTCACCGCAACACTCGCATGCCGTGTATTTAGACTCGGGGAGTGTGAAGAAGAAAGATTACAAGTATATCAGAGTTTTGGATGATGCTCTCGCCGTCTACAAAGAAGCCGGAGGCAAGATTGTGAAGCACAAGTATGGGAACAATGAGCTCGGCGTGAGCGTGTTCAACCACGTGACGCAGTTCCCGTGCATCAAGCAGCCGGCTGGCAGTGTGAGGGATGCGTACTATGCCCTCCATCACATGCGGGCGATTGTACAGGAAGAGCGCAACCTTACGCTGCCAAGTCATCTGAAAGCGTGGGCCGAAAGGAAGGCGGCAATCGCCGATGCAAATCTTAGGCAGGAGTTCTTTCACATCCAAGGGGAGATGGCGACTATCATCCGTCATGAAGTACAGATGAAGGGGTCGATCTTCCACTGCAACATTGCACCATCCAATAGGGAGATAGAAGCCCGCCCAAAGGCCTTGCGTGACACGAGTCCTTTCATGACGAAAGAAGGATGCCGCCCATTCCCTGAGCCGGGTCACAAGTGATGATGATCGATGTGAATTTCATTCTACATTGTTTAATGCTTAGCGTTGTTAGTTCCGAACAATATTGATGATTTGTGTTCTAAATAACTTTATCTCTATTGCACAAACACTTTTCCATCTTTGTATAAATGTATCATGCATCATTTTGGCTATGCTACTAGTTTAGCTGAACAGTTCTTATTAAAGTTGTGTTGTGTGTATGTATCTTCCTATATGCTTAAACGATAAATGTGGTCATTGATGCCATTGTCATTCACACTCACTTGTTTGCTGCAATAGATCGATCAAAATGATCAACATTATCAAGATCGAGTGAAGAAAACAATACTCGAAGATTAGTTTTAGGTTTTTCTTTTATTTCATTTGTAATAACTTGTATTCGATACTTGTAAACAATACTCGAAAACATGTAATGCTTTCTCTAGTTCTGCAATGCTTCTATTTATGTAATAATTTCTGTGATTCCATTTATGTAATTGTTTCTGTATTTTGTTTTCTTTTTCTGTAAATTGATTTTTTTGTTTTCTGTAATAAATATTTGGTGGCGCATCTGAAATACGCCACCCGTAAGGAACCTTATGGGTGGCGCATTCTGGAATGCGCCACCCATAAGATCTTAGGGGTGGCGCATCCAGAATGCGCCATGCGCCACCCCTAAGCCTTTATTAGTGGCTTGTCCTTAGTGGCGCATCCATAATGCACCACTAAAGGCTAAAAAAGGGCGCCACCATAAGCCATTTCTCTAGTAGTGTGCCTCCAGCCAGTCGATCCAATGGCTATCAAACGATTCAAAATCGGCCTGCCTCCAACTAGCCACTTGTATGCATCCTCTTGACAACGTGGATTGGGCCGGCACAGAGCTGAGCTTAGGCTCGAAACTCCATGGCCTCGAGCAGTGTTTGAGGGGAGGGAGGAGAGGGAGGTGGGCCTAGGAGAGGACGAAAGCAGTACATCGACGCGTCGGGCGGTGGCTCGGTCGAGGCTTCGATGGCAGTGATGCAAGGTGGAGGCAGGCCGTCGAACCTCCCTCCCCCCATCCCTTGTCGAGTTATCCAAAGAGAGGATAGAAGAGGGAGAGTTTCATAGAGGTGTTTTTTTTGTTTTCATTTAAAAAAATGATTTTTTTTAATTGTTAGACTGACTCATTAAGGTAATGGGGTTAACTTTCCTGCCACGCCAGCCTGATGGATGGGCCATCCATGTGATTAACACATTTTTAATCATCTGAATCGGCAAGTAAGTCGTATCTATTTACGATGATTAATATGTAAAGTGATACTCCCTCCTATCCCATGATAAACTACGAAATGAAAGGTATTTATTATGGATCAGATGAAGTAGTTTTTTTTGTTCGTTCTTCGTAATGATAGTTTTTGAAGAGAATCGCCTCATATATAACACTCCCTCCGATCCATATTACTTGTATTAAAATAGATGTATCTAGATGCGTTTTTTAGAGGAAAGGCGTTGGACGAGCCCAAGATGGAGCTCGAACCTAGCCCGACTTTGTATTAACAAAGCCAACATCGGCCAGGATTACAAGCACCGCCCGCAGGCAACAAGAAAGAAATATAAGGCGGAACAACACAACAAGAAAGCAGCAAAAGATACAAGGAGCTGGAAGCTAGCAGATGACCAGCTAAAAGGCTAAACGAAACAAGGAAACAACGAAGGAGGTAGTCGCCATCATCGGAAGAGGCAGCAACATCCACTCCGCACACCGATTCGAAGTCGCCATGGCCTCCGTCGATACCGCCGTAGAGGGCCACCACCCTCTTGCCCTGGCTCGTAGGGCACCGAACCGCGAACGATACCACGCTCACCCTAGAGCACGGATGCACACGAGGACCCAGATGGAGAGGGAGGTGAACCCAGATCGCCATATAATCTGCACACCCTCCACCACCACTCCATCATCTGCCGCCAGACCGGAACACCTCAAGCAAGAACGTGAAGCTTCCCACCAAAGATCGGCGAAGAACCGCCAGCAGCCGCCTCGGCCCCCTCGACAGGGAGTCACCCTCGCGTCTGCGTTCCCCAACCGACGCCTCCAAGAAGGGAAGCGACAACTCATCGCCGACGTCGGCACAAGGGGAACAAGGCTTTCGCCCAATGCAGGATGCAAGGAAAGGGTGTGGGAGAAACCTCGACGAGGCCTCCAAGGAGGGAAACGATGCCAGAGGCGTCGCCATTGTCGTGACCTCCACCGGCAGCCAAGATTTTCCCCCGGTCCACTCCGCAACACCCGACTCCCAAGCAAGAGGGAGGTCTTGCTGGGAGGACGCCCTGAAGAGAAGAAGCGGCGACCTTTGAAGAGGCGGTGTGTAGCGCCACGGGGCACCCAGCACACCACAACACACGGACACTGTGACCTCGCCGCCCACACGGCCGGGTCACGGGCAGCACCAAACGGCATCGCTAGCTGCATAGCCAACGCCGATCATCCAGCCCGGGACCGCCGTCCCGACTTCCACCCACCTCATCGAACGATGCACACCCTACCACCACCACCGAGCTCAGATCCACCACCCGCCCCACCAATGCGGAAAGGTGGAGGCGCTTGTGGCTACCCCAGCGAGCAGATCCGCGCACAAACGGCCACGCCACCCCAAAATCCGGCGGCAGCAGCAGGTACAGGGCCACCACCTGGCCGGCCGTCAGATCCAGATCCGTCTGGGAAGAGCCGCCAGGAGGAGGAGGGCGGGCCGAGCCAAGAGAGCCACGTAGCAGGGAGCCGGCGGCGAGGCGCAGAGGCCAGGGGCCGCCACCGCCGAGGCGAAGCCGGCGCGGGCTAGAACGGAGACTTGCGGCGATGGAAAGAGCGGACCACCGCCGAGAGGCGCGAGGGGACGCCCCGCCACCGCAGGCACCGCTCGGGGCGAGCCCGACGGCAGGTGCGAGCAGCGGCGGGGGGGGGGGGGGGGAGGAGGTGCAGGAGGGGCGCGGCGGCGGCGGGGTCGCCCTAGGAGGACGACGGGGAGGGGGGGGGGTGGTTTATGAAATTCACGTCACTCTGGCCATCTAGATGCATTTTACTAATAGATATATCAATTTTAGAACAAGTAATATGTATCAGAGGAAGTAGTAGTTTTTTTTGCTATTCAGTCGTCCCGCTCATCACCATCCAGACCAAGCCGCAATTTCTTCTCCACGAAGTTGCTTCAGAGCAAGGCATGTGGCCGTGGGCTGACCGAGCGCACCCTTCTTGCACTACCTACACTTGAAGGCACCTTAAACAAATGGGCACGATTCATGGACTACCGCAACCATGCGACACCTCAATATATGTAACCTGAGGCCTAGTACCTTTACATCACCCATCTCAGCAAAAGTCCACTTCAATCAGATTCTTCTTCTACTGCTAGAACACTTTTCTCCTGCCAAATCTCCTGAGAACTTGAAAGAATCATGGTTCTTCAACTGACGCTGGCCTCGGTGCCATATGGCTACCTCGTGTGCGGCCTCCTGTGCCTGGCGCTCCTGCGGAAGGCCAGCAAGCTGCTGGGCAAGCTGTGGCTGCGGCCGCGCCGGCTCGAGCGCGAGCTCCGCGCGCAGGGCCTCCTCGGCACGCCCTACCGCTTCCCCGCCGGCGACCTCAAGGACCAAGGCCGGCTGACCAAGGAGGCCTGGGCGAGGCCCTTGCCGTTGCGGTGCCACGACATCTCCTCCCACGTCTCGCCTTTCGTCCACAACGCCCTTCAGGAGCACGGCAAGACGTGCTTCTCTTGGCTCGGCCCCATCCCCAGGGTCACCATCTGCGACGCCGGCCTCGCCAAGGACGTCATGTCCAACAAGTTCGGCCACTTCGACAAGACCAAGCTGCCGGCGCTCTCCATGTTGCTCGCCGAAGGCCTCGCCAGCATCGACGGCGACAAGTGGGCCAAGCACAGGCGCATCCTCAACCCCGCATTCCAACTCGAGAAGGTCAAGGTACGTACGCTAATATTTCCTCCGTTCTAAAATAACTGTCGTAGCCTTAGTACAAATTTGTACTAAAGCTAGTACAAAATTGAGTCAGTTATTTTGGAACGGAGGGAGTATATATTTTGTATTCACTAGAACAATGATTGTGCGTTGCAATGGGAGTAGAATTTATATATCTACAAGTTTTGGTAAAAAATCATTGTAATTTATCTTTGTTTTATTACTAATGTGACAAAATCTGTTGGCAATTGATTGTGTGTGTGGGGTTTCCTAACTATGTGTGCATAGTTTCTTAATTATATGTACGTGTTTATTATGGTTGATTGGTGGGGTATAGTTGTTAAAAGTAGGAAATCAGGCTGACGATGGAGCTCAGGTTGGTTGACGAAACAGATGGCAAAACACGATGGAGGACCGTAAGGAACCATTAGGTTTTTTAGATAGTATATAGAGACTAGGACAATGCCCGTGCGTTGCAACGGGAGCACAATTTATATATCTGCAAATTTTGGTAAGAAATCATTGTAATTTATCTTTGTTTTATTACTAATGTGACAAAATTTGTTGGCAATTGATTGTGTGTGTGGGGTTTCGTAACTATGTGTGCATAGTTTCTTAATTCTATGTACGTGCTTATTATGGTTGATTGGTGGGGTATAGTTATTAAAAGTAGGAAATTAGGCTGACGGTGGGGCTCAGGTTGGTTGACGCAAGAGATGGCAAAACACGATGGAGGACAGTGAGGAACCGTTAGGTTCTTTTTAGATAGTAGAGATAGAGATTCTTGCCGTACCGTGGCTTCGTGGGATGGAGGGCTGGGCGAAGGTCAGCGGTGTTATCATATACAATATGAAACATTGAAGGACGCCACTCTGCAGCGGCGCCGCAACTGTGCGGTACCATGCGGCGGCTTCCAATCCATTAGCAAAATGACCTAGCTTAATCTAGCTTCAATTTTTAAAAATATTTATCTCTCAAACCGTTAATTCAATTAATGATTCGTTTGCACCATTAGCTTTGTCGCGACGAGATCTTCAAAACTAGATCCCATGTCAACATGTTTTGACAACAATTTTTTTTCATCAATAGTTGCCACATTTCTATTAATTACTTACCTGATAATGATCTATACGGTTGTCAGATTATACTAACTTGGTTTTCAAATTACTGTACACTAATATATATATATATATATATATATATATATATATATGGTATTTTTAAGTGTTTCTCTTTAGAATAACCTAAGAAAAGTGTTGGTACTTATCATATTATTTGTACTCAATTGTCATAATAACTTGTTGTGCTTAAACGATTTGTTATCGATTTAATTATGTTTGGTTGCCATATTTTTTAATCTAATTGATATGATGGTTTATTGTTCTTGCTAGTTGTATTAGTTTGAGTTGTCAGTTTATTTTATCGGATTGTATCATAAGCTTTAGTGTACGGAACTATTTCCCGGTAACTATGTACAAATATTTGTGGCAATAGTTCACTGTAAAAATGGTAACTAGGGTGACCTAAATCTGGCAACTGACGATGACAAAAAAAGTTCATCGAAACATACCAATATGAGATCTTGTTTCGAAGCCCTCGTGAAAACAAACATAACGGTGAAAACGGAACGTAAATCGGATTAACGGTTTGTAAAATAAATCATTTTAAAAATTCAAAACACACATTTAATATGATGATGTCAGCAATGAGGTAATAATCTTGCATGCCTAATCTTTACATGCAGCCGCCGCA
This sequence comes from Bromus sterilis, assembly GCA_950022295.1. NCBI lineage: Eukaryota > Viridiplantae > Streptophyta > Magnoliopsida > Poales > Poaceae > Bromus > Bromus sterilis. Next base: position 59,565,713 of record OX465598.1, on the reverse strand, counting down.
TGATAAGCCCATGGTGCGGCGGTGCACCTTAGCTTTTCCCAACATTGAAACATCATACTCCTATAGTTTTGGTTTTGGCTATCTAGTGTGGTTTAAGAATTATGATTTTGATTCGGCTATCTTTGAAAGGTGATATATATTGAGTGTACAATTGATCTTTGGAATTATTGTGTCACTCTGTAGCGTATGTTGCCGGCGTTTTCTTCCTGCTGCGAAGACCTTGTTAGCAGATGGAGGAAATCCCTAGGCTCCAACGGCTCATGCGAGATGGATATTTGGCCGGAGCTCAAGAACCTCACAGGGGATGTTATTTCTCGCACCGCATTCAGCAGCAGCTACCTTGAGGGAATGAAGATTTTTCAGCTACAGGAGGAGCAAGTTGAGCGCCTCATAAAAAACATGCTGAGGATTCTCATCCCCGGCTACTTGTTAGTCTTACTCTATCCACTATTTAAGCTTTTCTAGCCTTCGCACCTGAGTATGGTAAGTTCCATCTTCGTATACTGAACATTTAAAGGGACTATCATCTTCAGGTCCTTGCCAACCAAAAACAACAGAAGGATGCGTCAAATCAAGAAGGAGATTGAATCAATTCTTCAAAATCTCGTCGGTAAAAGAACCCAAGCAATGGAAGAAGGCGAGATCACCAAAGACGACTTACTTGGTTTATTGCTAGAGTCAAATGCGAGACAGACTGATGAGCACGGCCAATCCAGCTTGGGGATGAGTATTGAAGACGTCATCGAGGAGTGCAAGTTGTTCTATTTTGCAGGAATGGAGACGACAGCGGTGCTGATCACGTGGACCATGATCGTACTAAGCATGCATCCAGAGTGGCAAGATAGTGCAAGGAAGGAGATCATGGATCTATTTGGGAAAAGCAAACCAGATTACGAAGGACTAAGCCGGCTCAAAACGGTGTGGCTTAAATATTGAAATTGTTACTACTGATTTTCTTTCATTCAAGATGGAAAGCTTGTTGATTTGATGTTTAACTTGTGTTGTCTCCCCAATTGTAGGTGACCATGATTCTTTATGAGGTTCTTCGGTTGTACCCACCGGCAACCTTGTTCAGTCGGAAAACATACAAGGACATGGTGATTGGGAGCATAACATACCCTGCTGGCGTGATGGTTGAGCTCCCTGTGATGTTTATTCATCATGACAAAGATATGTGGGGTAGCGATGTCCATGAGTTCAAGCCAGAGAGGTTCGCTGATGGGGTCTCCAAGGCATCCAATGGTTCAGGTGCCTTTCTCCCTTTCGGTTGGGGGCCACGGATCTGCATCGGCCAGAACTTCGCACTTCTTGAAGCCAAGATGGCAATGTGCATGATCATTCAAAACTTTGAATTCGAACTTGCACCGTCGTATACTCATGCGCCATATACCGTGATAACCCTTCAACCGATGCATGGTGCGCAGATAAATCTTAGAGCTATTTGACCGCTTTGTCTTTATTGTCTCGTTGTCCTATACTCATGTATGATATAGTTGTTGATATAATATTTTGGCCAGGTAAAAACACAACAATGATGGATTCAAATGAAATACTATTTTATATAAAAAGTCTTTTGTCTCACCAAGGAGAATTTTTTTGATGTTTGAGTCATCTTTTCATCTGAGCTCATCTTAGGGACCAAACTAGTGCTCAGGATACTAGTGCTAGGATGCTGATGCTCGGGAGCTGGTGTTTAGAGATCTAGATACTCGAGAACTAAAATGACTTTGAATAAGAAAGTCTTGAACACCAAAAGGTTTTGTCTTGTAGAGGTGAACACCTTTAATGTTTGGGCCATCTTTATCCGCGGTCATATCGAGGGTCGCTTGTAGTATTGGTATTTGGGATTCTATAAACAAGCATTTCGGCCCGACCACAACGATGATATGGTGCCCAATCTCAGACATTCAAACATCCATATCTAATATATCCAACCAGTTATTTAGCCTTTGATGTGGTTGTCGTGGAAATACTAAAGGTATACCCCTAGGCAAGGGAAACCAAGGGGTACCCTTAAGCCCTTGGTTCTCCAAACACACCCAACAAAATAAGATCAGTAAAAAACAAGGACCATTAACGACCTCCGAGTAACAAGTTACTCGGAGAACAGAAACCACTTCCGAGTACGCTGCTACTCGGAAGAACAGTAAAATCCGAGTAGATCAGCACTCGGAAGAGATCGACGAGCCATTCTTTACTCGAAAGACAGGAACGCAACGGACAGGAAGCATTCAAAGCTGCGGGCGTTTCTCCTCCTTTATTAGTAGTAATGGGCAGACCGTTTCTTGTATTTAGTACGCATTTAATCCTGTAATTAAGACCCATTTAAGCCGAGGCATTAAGGGGGCAGGGGCGCACTCTATATAAGTCTCCCCCTCCTCCGGTTTCGCACGCGCAACTCTAATCCTCATACTTTTGAGAAAGAACACCCCAGTCAGCCTGGGACATGACTAAGGTTTTTATCTCTAAGGAGAGGCCTAACCTGTATAATCCTCCCTGCGTCAACCACTCTACGTACAGATTCATTTAGCTCCTATTACACCCCTATATCTATTGTCAGGATTATATCCCCGATAGTTGGCGCCCACCGTGGGGCTGAGTTGATCAGCAATCGTAGAGATGCAGTTTCTTCATCCTCTTCGCCGGTTCGCGGCCCCGAGCTCATCGTTGGAGAGGTTTTCCGTTTCAGATCATTGGCTTTCATAGCTGACAATTCCGCCTGGTTGGTGGATTCTCCGCTCCAGGCACAACTGCCTCCTTCAAGAGGCAGCGTCCACTTTCGAGCTGACGAGTCGGGGGCCCTGCGCCTCCAACTGTTGGCCCATCGTCAAGCACCTGCGCCGTTATCTGTCCGCCATAAGAACAAGCGCTCGGGCTGCCCGCGCGCTCATCATTGTGGAAGGTCGATCAAGATACAACAGGTGGCAGTCATCGACTCGGCGGAGTCAGCCCAGAAGGCCCTAGATGAACTGATTGCAAGAGAAGGCTCCACAACATCTCTCTTGCCTCTGTTCGACTCGGTCGAAGAAGAAGGCATGGCGGCGTCTGACCCCGAGTCGGGCGCCGAGCAAGAGGGAAGCAGCGGCGCCCCAGTTGCAGTTGCAGAAGTGTGCATGACCGAGACTCCGCCCTCTCAGCCATCACCAGCTCTGGATAATCACGCCCGAGATGAAGCTAACAGTCCATCCAGGGCTGGAGTTCGGGAGCCGGCCCGGCGTGTATCCGCATTCCGAAGGTTAGAACTCGGAGAGGCAAGTCGACAACCCTGCCCCCTTACTCGGGAGGAGCAGGAAGAAGCAGAGGCGGCTGAGCGGCTGCTAAGCACCCCCATTGACACAAGCACTCCAGAAGGGCGAGGCCTGGAGGCAGCCAGATTATCTAACTTGGCTGAGCGAGAGCGCCTGGCCGAGCTAGAAAACATCTTGGAACGACAAGCTCGGGAGGTAGCTCGGCTCAGGAAAAGCAGAACAAGTCAGTAGCTGCGAGGCCCATGCCGGGAACCTTTCCGAGCTATGGATACCCCAGTAGAAAATCTCATAGCAGCGACTCGGATTGCAAACTCTCTGCAACCTAGTGGATCGGCAGCAGAAGAAATTCAGCACCTTGAATTTTTATTGCAAGCCGCAGTGGATCAAAACGCTGCTGTCAGTCAATCACAGCAGCGAATTCACTCCGAAGTTCCCCCTGCAAGAACGTCACAGTCGGTGCACACGCCTTATGGAGAAGCACGAAGAAACATGAATAATTCTCCTCGGCACAGAAATGAACCCCGAGGAGATCACCACCAAGGGCAGTATCGGCATGAAGACCACGGGAGGGCAGAAGCTCGCGGGACGAGTCGAGCCGCACCGCGGAGAGAGGAGTTCCCTCGGAACCGAGACGATCGTCATTTCGATGTTGAAGACGACGCCCGAAGCCATCTGGTATAGAGCCGAGTCGACCGCGCTAGATCGCATCGTCAGGACCAAGCTCGACCCTCAATGGCTACAGGGCCAGTTTGCTTCAGCGAAAGGATTCGGTCTACCCCTATTCCGCCTCACTTCACGATAGCTCAAGGGGTTGATAAATACCGAGGCGATGCCAAACCTCAGACATGGTTAGATGATTACAGAATAGCCGTGCAAATCGGAGGAGGAGGGGACGAGATAGCCATGATGCACCTACCGTTGATGCTAGAAGGTTCATCTCGGGCATGGTTGAATAAGCTCCCCCTAGTAGCATCTGGGTTTGGGAAGACCTTGAGAAAGTGAACGTCAAGAATTTCGAGGGGACCTACAAGAGACCCGGGGGTCTAACCGAGCTGCAATTATGTGTCCAAAGCAACACCGAATCTACTTGGGATTATATACAGAGATGGATCACACTTCATAACTCGGTTGAAGGAGTCTCCGAGTTCCAGGCCATTCATGCCTTCAAGCAAGGGGTCAAGTACAGAGAGCTGAATCTCAAGTTGGCAAGGTCACCTCACGTCACCTCACTCGGAAAACTGATGGAGATAGCGAATAAGTATGCCAACGGTGAAGAGGAGATTCGGCAGAAGAACCAGCATCATAGAGGAGGCAGCAACTCGGCGCCTAACCTGAAGCAGAAGACCGGAGGCAACAACAAGCGAAAAGAAGAGGACGCCCCAACGGACGCAGAGCTAGTGGCCGTAGCAAACGCTTCAGGCATTCATGGCAAGGGCCAGACACGAAAGGAGTGGAAGCCACGGCAGAAAAATCCGTCCAATGATGATGAAGTCCTGGATCAACCTTGTCCTCTTCATACCACCCGAGATGCCGATGGAAACTGTTGGGAATGTGCCCTAGAGGCAAATAAAATATGTTTTATCGAGCATATTCCATTAGTTCATAATACGTTTGATACTATGCTATAACTGTATTAAGCGGAAACATTAATACAGGTGTGGTATACGAACAACCAGGTCCCTAGTAAACCCTAGTATACTAGTCCATTGGGCGATTGAGGACCAAGGTTTCCTGATCATGAGACAATGGCGTCTGTTGACAATGGAGTCGTATCATTGGATAATGATATGATGGACATACACCCACCAGAAGTGTCGCGATGTGATGAAGTCACATAGTTCGACATTGCGATAACTATAACGTAGTGACCAGATCCTTTGACCGTAATGATCATATGTAATTGTCATCTATGAGGAGACTTTGATTTGTATCCCACCGCCTGACTGAAATATGCTGGCTATAACGGTGCACTTTGGGTATTCCGAAATAGATGGTTGATGAGTATGCAAATAGATCAAAGCGGGATTTGTCCATCCGTGTGACGGATAGGTACTCTGGGCCCACTGAGTGATATTGCATCATAAAGTTTGCAAACGTGTGACTAGGTCACGGAGTTGTAATATCACGGGAACGAGTAAACTTGTTTGTTGAGAACGAGGACGAACTAGGTATATTGGATACCGATGATCAAACCTCGGACAAGCAAAGTACCATAGGACAAAGGGAATAGGCACACGGTTAACGGATCCAACAGCGATTGAAGTTCATTCGATGGAAGCGCAGGGGCTATCAAGGATTGTAACCAGGTCCAATTGATTAGTCATTGATCAATGAGAATTGTCTTGATCATGTCTGCTGTTTCCCGGACCGTAGGGTGTTACACTTAAGGGTACTCGACGCAGTAAGGATTGATTCGGGATCACCAGAGAAATTGGAGAGAACACCAGAATTGTTCCGGTGATGACCGGAATTGTTCCGATGAAGGCCGGAAGTTGTTCTGGGTATTTTGAAAGGTTCAAAATATATTTAATAATGTTTTATTATTTAATTACCTAAATTAAATATTAAAATATATTTAAATATAATTAAAAATGAATAAGGCATATGGGCCTCATAGGGCCCATTAGGGGGAGAGGGAGTCCTCCCCCATGGGCCATGGCTCCATAGAGGGGCCCACCCCCTTTATTCATGGCGCACCCCCTCCCCTTGGGATTAGTCCCACCCCGGAAGTGGAGGGGGGTGGCACCCCTCTTTGGCCTATATAAGGAGGGTTAGAGGTGCCCTTTTAATCATCATATTTTTTTGAGATAAGTTCTCATCTCTCTCTCCCTCCTTTCTCCTTCCTCGAGTGGACTCCCCTTGTTTGGAGTCTACACTTGGTTGGGGATTTCTCCACTATACGCACGCCGTCGTGCTGCTGGAATCGGGATCCGAATCCACCTTCTTTCCGCTGCTCTACTGGTTCGGAGCCCAGAGGGACGTCGGGTATACTGTATGTGTATAATCCCGCGAGGCACTACACTTGTGGTGCTACTTCATCGTCGTGGTCGTATCGCGAGGTCTTCATCAGCAACGTTCCGACGGGGACTTAATCCCGTCATCGGTCCACAAGGATCGGGTGGCTACAGGAGTCATCATGGATCTGCGCGGCATCGGGGATTGCCGGTACGACTACATCAACCACGTTCATGCGGGAACGTTTCCCGCTTAACGGATTTCATACTGGTATGTGATCTATTTCTGTCCGTTACTTGCATTAGCATAGCATAGGTCATAGCATAGGACGGGAGTCGAAGAGGGTAGAAAATATAATGTTCAGAGAAGTTAACTCGGCAGCTCCAGCAGTTCCGAGTTATATGAAGTGGGTTGACGTCCCAATCACTTTCGACCAGTCGGATCACCCTCCTCACATCCCTCACCCAGGAAGGCGTGCTCTGATTGTTGATCCTTTGGTGGAAACAGGGAATGGGAACTTCAGGATCAGAAATGTTTTGATGGATGGTGGCAGTGGAATTAACATCCTATATGCAAGCACTCTGAAGAGCATGAACATTCCAATGTCCAAGCTTCACAAAAGCTATCTGGAGTTTCATGGGATAATCCCGGGGAAAAAGGCATACTCACTCGGAATGATCTCCCTCAATGTGGTCTTTGGTACTCCGAGTACCTTCCGGAAAGAAAAGATCACCTTTGAAGTGGTGGATTTTTCGAGTGCATACCATGCTGACGAGGGGGTGACCCCACGACTCCTACGGATAGGCCTACCCGGTGTCCTTGAAGATAGAAGGCCCATGAAGACCCGCCTGGTGATGGCTTCTCTCCCTTCGTTGGTTACCCCAAGTGGAAGGTTTGAGATGCAGTGCAGCGGCAAGTTTCCCTCGGTGAAGATACCAAGGTTTGTCTGCAGTAGGACTCCAGAGATGATAAGTAGGTGTCAGCGGCGCAACTGACGCGGACCTGCACACAGACACAAATAACTTTGTTCCCAACGAAGGTCAGAGAGGTTGTCAATCTCTCCGGTCTTGTTGTTCACAAAGGATCAAACAAAAGGGATAATGATAGCAACTGAAAGTAAAAGCAGAAAAGTAAATGAGCGTGGAAATAGTAATGAGGATATGGACCGGGATACGTGATGTTCACTAGTGATGTCTCTCTCCCAAAAGATGATAAAACTGCTATGCGAGGTAAACAAATTACAGAAGGGCAATTGACAGGATTATGAACGCACCGCAATGCTAACTATGCTACAAAAGAAAGGAAGAGGCTCAAAAGCACAGGAAGTACGCCAAAATAAGTAGACCGAAATCCAACTGCATCTACTACTAATCATCCACCTTGAGATATCTATCCAGAACATCTCGTTGGTATTAAGCTGCGAGCCCCACCCAAAGTGTAAACCCAAAGCAACAGACAACAGCATTAAAAAGCACTCTGCGTAAAGTAAACAATCCTTGCAACCGCGGTTACAAGCACCGTTGTTTTCCCCCTTGTGGCAACAGCACATCCCCTAGACTCATGTTTCTGTCACTCAAGCGTGTCATCGGGGGGCATGAACCCACAATCGAGCATAACGTTCCCTCTTGGAGTCACTACCTACTACTTGGCCAAAGCAATAAAAAGCAACGGAGAAGATGCAAGAATTACTTAGGAACAAAAATATAAGAGATAAAAACCAAATATATTACTCAATCACAATCTGAACATAATCTCATAATCCATCAGATCCTATCAAACTCAGCATAGCAATAGCAGAAAGATTACAAAAGTGCCTCGATCATGTAGGGCAGCTCACGAGGTCTAAACCATGAAGAACAAAGAGGGGAGGAGAACATCACATAGCTACTGATCACGGACCCATGGTCCAAGGAAAACTACTCAAGAGACATCCGGGAAGCATCCGTGGTGGAGAGGAGACTCCCGGAGGTCGGCCCTCCCTCCGGCAGGGTGCCGGGAAGAGGTCTTCTGGTGCTCCCGATCTCGGAAGCGCGGCGGCGGCGGAACAGAGGCGAGATCGCGAAAAAGGGTTTTGTCTTCGGAGATTCCCCGTGACGGAGAATAAATAGGCGAAGGGGGCAGCCAGAGGTGGACCAGGGGCCCCAAGCTCCCCCCTGGCGCGGCCAGGGGTGGGGCCGCGCCGGGTGGCCGCCTGGGCCACCCCTGGCTCCCCTCTGGCCCCACTCGGGCTCTTCGCGAAGCTTCCTGTACGCTGATTTTTCCTATATTTTTCCCGGCATTTTTTTGGCACTTTTTATATGGGGGAAAACTGAAATAGAAAAACAGCAGAAAACAGGAACTGGCACTAGGGTGCACTGCGTTAATAGGTTAGTCCAAATATTATCAAAAGTGTATGAAAGTGTATCTAGAACATAGAAATATCACACAAATTATGCAAGGAGCAAGCAGAAATTATAGATACGTTTTGGACGTATCAACATCCCCAAGCTTAATTCCTGCTCGTCCTCGAGTAGGTAAATGATAACGGCATAATTTCTTGGTGACATGCTAGCAACCATAAAAGAACTTTGAAAAGTAAAGCAATCAAGGTTAGAGATTCAAATCAAGTCATAACATGCACGAGTCTATATTAGCATTGAAACAAGTAACAAAAGAACATTAGGTGCAAGAGCTCTCGCTTTCCGTGACTCAAATGTCTCCAAATGGTGTTTGCGTGCAAGAAGGGGGATAGGGAATACGAGAAAAAGTATTTTTGCGTTGAGAACTCAAGCTACTAAAGTTTCACACTTGGTCTTCTTTGGAATCTTATCTTGACTCGTCCCCAGACCACTAGCCAATTTGATCCACTCCTTTTTCAATATTTTGAGCACTCATGCAATGGATGAGCGTAATCACGAGAGTTGACACTTAGGATGCCAAAGATAGGAGTGTGGAGGAGGAAGACAAAAAGGATGAGAAAGGCTCACATCAATGAGGACAATCATAGGCAAGAGATGCCAAATGATAGATATGATGTGAGGAGTAGGGATTGCCATACAACGGATGCACATACAAGCTAAGAAGCTCTCCAATGGAACTAGTGGGGGTGCATCTAACTTGCTCGCTCATGAAGACCTAGAGCTCGTTTGAGGAGGCTCATCCTTGGAATATGCAAGCCAAGTTCTATAGTGTGAAGGTCCCCACATAGCTATATGCATGAAGATCATCTCTATGGAGTACAAGGATATAAAGGGAGTACTTGTGTGGATCTCTCAAAAGGATAGTAGTGTTGCCCCTTTCTCTCTTTTTATTTCTTTTTTCTCTTTTTTTGTATTTTTTGTGGCCTCAATGGCTCTTTCTATTTAACTCTGATTTGTCCTCTTTGGGATCTTTTAATGTGTCCACTTTGGGATCTTTTCCTCACTTAAGGGCAACACTCTATTTTACAAGAAGGTAAAGGAGATCTTTCACACTTTACAAGGTACTCAAAACATAAAGAAGATGTAACTATCATGATGTATGCAATGTATGTCGCTGCCAGTGTAGCAGGAACATGTATGACATGAAGATCAAGTCATGAAGAGGTGGATGTTGCATGGAAATATATCTCGGAAAGGCTATGGAAATGCCTTGATAGGTAGGTATGGTGGCTGTTTTGAGGAAAGATATAAGGAGGTTTATGATGACAGAGCGTATCATGCCAAGGGTTTGGATGTACCGGCGAAGGTGGACACCAACTCTCGGAGTGAGAAGAAGGCAATGCACGACACGGGAGAGGCTAGAAAAATATGGGAAGGTGGAAGTGTCAACTTTCAATACTTACATTAGTCCGAAGAACTCATGCACTTATTATCGGTAACTCTCAATCTAATAAGGAGGTTCACAAAGAGACAAGTACCCCGAGGAGGAGTGTATGGGGGTTTGGTTATCCTTGCGCATCCTCGACTCATGGTACGTGAGTGTTCTCTAATATTCGATCCCTCCAAAGATTAGTGATCCATCTAGTAGCTAGAGTTCTCAACTAGTTTTGTAGGGTTTGAAAATAAACACGGATTGCCCAAAATACGACACCTATCACTAATAGGCTAGAGCTCTTGACACCAAAAGTTCAAACCTTACTCACAACAATACCTCAAAACTATTGCAAGTTACTACTAGAATTACATAGCAACCTCAATTACCTACTCTCAAGACAAGACACAACTCAGTGCAACGACCAACTCTCTTTAACAAGATAAACATGAAAACTAAAAAGAGTTCCAGCAACAAACTAAACAAAAGCCAAGGCTCTTGCTAAAGACAAACTAAGACTAAAACTAAACATGGCAGTAGCTATGAAAAGATAAAGAACACACAACAGCAAAAAGATAGGCAGGAAGAATCCTATGATGTGTTCTAGATTTTGAAAGTGGAGCGTGTTTCTCTCTGTTGGGGTTCGCAGCAGAAAACATAATTATTTCTAACTAGCGTTCCCATAGCCCAAGATCTAGCTAGCCGTATTACCGTAACGGAAAAGAGTGCGGAAATAACATACCTCGGGGTGTAGTCCGTTGCGCGGGAAACGTTCCCGCAAACATGGTTGATTTAGCCGATCAAGTTTCACAGCCCCCCTGGCTGTGTTGAGCACCCGGATGGGTGTAGTGCCACACGTGTAGCACCTCGTAGTACTCGCACACGTACGAGACTCGATGACGACCTCCGTTCTGCGATCCAGCGAAGGTGGCGGAAGCAGACCTCCGGACGGAGCTTCGGCAGCACGATGGCCTCCGATTCTAGCAGAGAAGCCTCAATTCCACTATAGGCTCACACTAGGGAGCCCACCGTGAAAGAGACAAGGGAGGGGAGAAGACTGGAGAAAACCGATCTCAATTCGGAGTAATCTTTATTTTCTCATGAATTTCTATGTATTAAATATGTGCACCCTGCCCATCTATATATAGGCAGAGGGGAGGGAGTCAACCCCTCTCCCTTAGCAATGTGAGACTAAAGTCCCTTTGCTAAGGGGGGTGGCCGGCCAAGGGGGGGGAGGGGGCGCACCCCTTATGGGCCCTAGGGCCCATGGCGCCTCCCCTCTTTTTCCTTTTTCTTTTTCCCTTTTTATTTCGCCTAATGGGACTTTTCTCCACTAAGGCCCATTGCACATATTAATTAGAAATAAAATGATTTTAATTATTAATTCAATTAATTAATAACTAAAACATAATATTCCATCTCCCGGTGCTCCGGAACACCTTCCGGTTCACTCCGAACTTGTTCGGTTAAACACGATACTTCTCCGATGTTGTTTCCTTTATTCTCTGGTTACTCCGATGGTTCCGAAAAGGTTTCCGATTTCATCGAGCCCTTAAGTGTGTTACCCTACGGTCCGAGAACACTCCAGTCATGACCGAGATGAGGCTACGGTCAATGATCATCAGTGGGACCTGGATGCCCATAATGACCCCTGTGCATTCCGGATATCAAACATCGATTGGACCTTACGCCGTATAGCGTTCCCTTTGTTAGCGATACTGGATTGTTCCGAGATTCGATCAATGACATCCTATGTCTGGTTCAACCTCGTTCTAAACTAATCCTCATTCACTCGTTCCCGTGATATTCATCCCCGTGACCTAGTCACACGCTGCAGCTTTATGGATGGAATCTCACCTAGTGGGCCCCGAGTATCTATCCATTATATGGATTGACAAATCCCGCTCTTGTAACAATACTCCTCAACATATCTCCACGGAATACCCAAGATACAACCGTTATGACCCGCATATTTCAGTCAGGTGGTGGGATGTAGGTCAAAGAATCCGGGAAGATAGCAATTATGCACGTACTCACGGTCAAAGGAACGGTCTACCACGTTCTGTAATTACAACACTGAACCTTCACAAGATTTGATCTTGCTGTAATGCTTACTTTGGGTAATGTTCATCACGTCACTTAAACAGTGAGGTGACCTCATAGTCAAGAGACTTAATTCTCCATGCTCGCGAAACCACGACCAGCATGTTGACCATGAACTAGTTATCGATGTAGAGGCTAACTAGGAACTCTGGGGGTTTCTATACCACACCTGTATCATTGTTTCACTAACACAGTTCTAGCACGGTATGAAACTGTTTATGACCTTGCTTAGATATATTGGAATAATCAAATATTATTTGCCTCTAGAGCATATATCCAACAGTCTCCCACTTGCACTAGAGTGCTAATAATCTAGCCACATTTTTCCGATCATAATCATCTTATCACATAAGTGTTCATTGATCATGCATGCTCATGGAAGAGGTTTCGTCAACGAACTGCACCAATTTAGATTCGTATGTTTCCTTTGCAACTGTTACAGGTCAAAAGCTCTTTTGACATACCACTCATTATCATATAATGGTTGGATATAAGTTTCGCGGGAGAGTGAGACTATTATTTCACAGTATCCTCCAATGATCTCTTGGTTCAGTCTTTATAAGACTCATCCTTAGTCATATATACTGGGAAATACACTCAACCAGAAGTCCAATACTTCTAACACTAAACTTTTATCCATACGTCTACCTTTTTAAGTAGTATTATGTTTGTAGTGCCGTGAATTTTTCTCACATTTCTTTCATGTCTTTGGTGATGTCTCTAATTCCATATAGACCCATAATATGGCTTGCAATTGTAATCTTGCATTACATTCAAGTCTATTATCCTTTCTATATTTTAGAGAATAGTCCTCAGTATTCCTCATATACTGAATGCATGGACTTTATTCAGATTCTGTGTTTTACTCCTAAAGCACATCGGAATCTGTTCTTCTTCCAAGAACTTTTGAGTCATTCTGTTGTTGGATTCACAATGCATGTTATATGGTAGAATCATATGTCAAGAACATATAAGATCACATGTCCAGTACATGGTGCATCTCTATTCTTCCATCAAGACATTGCTTGTGATATTTGGATTTCATCCATTATATAATTTCTAGCCACAAGAACCTGTTTCTTGTCTTAGAAGATTATTCCAACCTTTACTTCGTTTCATTATCCGTATCTTAATCTACTCATATAGATTTCAACGTGTAATGTGTTGGTATTTCACATAAAATAAGATTCTTGCAATCTTGTATTTTATTTTCCTTATGCTCTATATATATCATAATGCACATATGTATATAAGACGATTCTCTATATACACAATCAATGCATATCCATATATATACATATGAGATCATTCTTCACACATATCAATTCATATATGTTTGAGACAATGATCATGCTCCCACTCAAATATATCCATCATATACTCATATATTTGTGTTTCAGCTTTCATCAAGTCATTTTATTGTTCACTATGTCTCACATAATGACATAGCTTCCAAAGCTCCCACTCAGAAAATGCCCTCTGCATTCCAAGTTTCTGGGAAGTCTTCAAAGCTCCCACTCAGTTTCATGAAACTGCAGGCCCACTCAATATTTTGGTCATCACAAAATCACTTGATCAAATCAAGGTTGAGGGTTCCTGTCTTGAGGTACTATGGTCCATCCTTTTAACGAAATAACCTTCGTCGTGCCCATTGCAATTCTCTTTCAATTCCCAAATTTGACTGAGATGCAGTTTCAGGCTATGGTCCATCGTAGTGTAAATGAAATATTTTATTGATTAAAGCATTCCTATGTTTCCGTAGTCAATCACCATTGAACTTTGGTCATAACCAAATAATGCCTTATGCCCATTACATTATTCTCAATAACTCTCCAGTTTGTCGAGAATATGAAATAACCGATTTATTTCACGGGACGTGAGCCATCCTATATGTAACTCAATATTATTTCATTTCTCCTCGTGTTCTAGGCTACCATCATTCATTTGTGTCTCAAGCAATGTTATTCTTTATTTTTTTATTAAGAAGACTCATGATTATTGTTCTGTACAGAACGTATTCATGACAACCTTCTAAATTCAACAATGGCTTCAATTCATATACCAAGATCAATCATCTATGGCATATCCTTCCTTATACAGTGTCATTACAGCGGAACATGCTTCCGTTGCAATACTCTGATATTCTGAAGGCAAGGTCCAATACCCCGGTCAAAGTTTCCATTATCTCCCATTGGATCCGTGTCGAGAGACTTCTTCTCGCATTACCAATCAAGCAACACCCATTTTGCTATTCGGGGAGAATATGTAATTTCAATTGCTTGTAGTTTCATTACAAAGAAATTCTTTCTTTTAAGAAACCTTATAACACCATCAGTTATGGAGCTATCATGTCTCGTTAGATTCAGGATGGTTTCCTATTCATGAAGTGGGTGTTTTAACTTAATGATTTAAACAACCTTATTCGACAATAACTATAGTGCTAGGGGAAAGAACGTTTAGACCATACTACGGTTTAGTATGACTACGAATGGTTTAAGTAGTCTAGCACTTTCAACTTCCATCGTAGTTTGTGGTACAACTTCCACAAGTCTCCCATTATGTCAGTATCAATAATTATCACTTCGGATCGTAGCGTAGTGATATGTATCCTTGTATTCTCACTTCTCACTGTGATTCCTGAATCTCTGTTTTATGATCTCAATTGAATACAACTTTCAATTAATCATATGAAGTCTTTAATGATAACTCACGTGCCCATTTAGTACATCATTTATGTATAATTATTGGCACAAGTTCTACTTGCTAGAACCTTTTCATGGTTATATTTATTGCAGAGGTTCATAGATCGTGTATCTAATCCATCTCATGCAATCTAGTTATGACTTTCATTCGATAGTGAACTCACAAGTTAATAGATCATACATTTAATGAATTCATCAGTTATGAAGTCACCTCATGCAATCAAATCTTTGACTTGTTATAATCAAGACAACTTTATCATTAAACATTGAATATTTCTTGACAATAATAGCAGTATTATAAATTCTTTCTATCATATCATAAATCAAGACGTAATCAAAGTATAAGCACACTTTTATTCATAAAGATGGAACAACAGACTTGGCTCATTACATGAATAACTTTGTCTCGCGAGATGCAAGACACACAACCAAGTGTTCATACTATAATGATTACATAAGATTTATCTAATACTCTAAGTATCTCCTATGATAGATGTCTCACTGATGATCATTGACCGTAGCCTCATCTCGGTCATGACTGGAGTGTTCTCGGACCGTAGGGTAACACACTTAAGGGCTCGATGAAATCGGAGACCTTTTCGGAACCATCGGAGTAACCAGAGAATAAAGGAAACAACATCGGAGAAGTACCGTGTTTAACCGAACAAGTTCGGAGTGAACCGGAAGGTGTTCCGGAGCACCGGGAGATGGAATATTATGTATTAGTTATTAATTAATTGAATTAATAATTAAAATCATTTTATTTCTAATTAATATGTGCAATGGGCCTTAGTGGAGAAAAGGCCCATTAGGGGAAATAAAAAGGGAAAAAGAAAAAGGAAAAAGGGGGGAGGCGACATGGGCCCTAGGGCCCATGAGGGGTGCGCCCCCTCCCCCCCCCTTGGCCGGCCACCCCCCTTAGCAAAGGGACTTTAGTCCCACATTGCTAAGGGAGAGGGGTTGACTCCCTCCCCTCTTCCTATATATAGATGGGCAGGGTGCACATATTTAATACATAGAAATTCGTGAGAAAACCGATCTCAATTCGGAGTAATCTTTATTTTCTTACGAATTTCTGTGTATTAAATGTGGCAGAATCTGTGAAAAACAGAAAAGCAGGTAGTAAAGAATTTTTTAGGGATACTTGTGCAACTCAAATCAAAAAACTCAGAACATACAGAAGTTTCGTAATTGTATAGAGGATGCTGTGTAAAAATTTCATCTCAAAAAGATGAACTGGGATTTTTTAGGAATGTTTCTGGTCACGAGGACAGAATCTGTTTTCTGGACAGCATGTCACAACTTTTACTTCCCTTGCCGTATGAGGCTAAACTTGGC
Source organism: Bromus sterilis (assembly GCA_950022295.1). Lineage (NCBI taxonomy): Eukaryota > Viridiplantae > Streptophyta > Magnoliopsida > Poales > Poaceae > Bromus > Bromus sterilis. The sequence goes on along the minus strand of OX465598.1, from coordinate 59,549,596 downwards.
ACAAAGCTTGAAAAATAAAGATACAATGATGTTGCTACAGTAGTAACAATCATCAAGACACAACAAAAGCAAAAAGAAAAACCTAAATTCGTTGCGGGCTGCCTCCCGAAAGCGCTTTCTTTTATGCCTTTAAGCTAGGCATGATGCAAAAGAAGAATCAAGTTTTATCAAGAGAAAGAGAATAACTAGCCCGTGTAACGGACTCAAAAGGTAACTTGATTTTCTTTCTAGGGAAGTGTTCCATCCCCTTTTTGAGTGGGAATTGGAATTTTATATTCCCCTCTTTCATGTCAATAACCGCACCAACGGTGCGAAGAAAAGGACGTCCCAAAATAATTGGACACAAAGGTTCACACTCTATATCCATAACAATAAAATCAAAGGGAACATAGTTGTCATTGACAATGATAAGAACATCGTCGATCTTCCCCAAAGGTTTCTTTACGGAAGAATCAACAAGACGAACACCAAAAGAACAAGGCTCAAAGGGCTTCAATTCAAACATATTAAATATTCTTTTGGGCATAACGGAGGTACTAGCTCCAACATCACATAAAGCATAGCAAGAGAAGTTATTTAATTTAATTTTGATCATAGGGTCCCAACCATCATCTATATTCCTAGGTATGGAGGCTTCTACTCTAAGCTTCTCCTCCCTAGCTTTGATAAGAGCATTTGTGATATGCCCCGTGAAGGCAAGATTAAGTGTTCTAGTGTGGGGGTCTCTAGACATTTTGTGTAGCAAGCTAATAACTTCTGAGAGGGTGCAACTATCAAAATCAATATCACTACTATCAAAGGTGGTAGTAGTGTCGTCTAGGCTCACTTGTTTGAAACCCTCTATGTTCATAGGAGTTTCTTCATCTTTGGTTGAGGTATTAGCATCACCATTAATAGGTCCAACGGGACTAGGAGTGCATTGGGTGCTAATAGTTTGGGTGTCCTCAACAATTTGGATAGTGGCAACTGTGTGGTGTGTAGGAAGGCTCTTAATTCTATCTTCTTCCTCTTTTTCTCTAGACCACCTTTCTTTAAGTTTAGCCATCATCCTAATATTTTCATTAATCTGTAACTGGATAGCATTAATAGGAGTGGCCTTATTCTCCTCAAAAGGAGAGGTTCTAATTTTAAGCATCTCAATATCAAGGGCTAAGCTTTCTACCTTCAAGGAGTGGTTATCTAATTTAGCTAATTTCTCCTCTACATTTTTGTTGAAGGCTTTTTGGGTAGTGATAAAGTCTCTAAGCATGCTTTCTAATTCAGAAGAGGGGTTCTTGTTGCTAGGGTAGGTGTTGTTGTTCCCATAGTTGGATGGAAACGGTCTAGGATTGCTAGCAAAATTACCCCTATAAGCATTGTTGTTGAAGTTGTTTCTAGTAATAAAGTTCACATCTACTTGTTCTTGGGCAACCAAAGAATTTAAAGGGACATCATGAGGATCAATAGAGGGTTGCTTGGTAAGTAGAGACATAATTAAGTCAACTTTTTCATTAAGGGAGGTAATTTCCTCGACAGAATTTACCTTCCTACCTGTTGGAGCGCGTTCGGTGTGCCATTGGGAATAATTGGTCATCATTTCATCGAGAAGCTTCGTGGCAGCACCAAGTATAGTTGACATAAAGGTTCCTCCCGCGGCCGAATCTAACAGGTTCCGCGAGGTAAAGTTCAAGGCTGCATAAAAAGCATAAAAAGTCTGGATAACCATCCAGGTAGTCAAACCATGCGTAGGGCATTTCTTAACAAGAGATTTCATTCGTTCCCAAGCTTGGGCAATGTTTTCATTATCCAATTGCTTAAAATTCATAAAGTTACTCCTTAATTGGATAATTTTAGCAGGTGGGTAGTACTTCCCTATAAAAGCATCTTTGCACTTATCCCAAGAATCTATGTTATTCCTAGGCAAAGATTGAAACCAGATTTTAGCGTCTCCCCTTAAAGAGAAAGGAAAGATCTTGAGTTTAACAATATCACCTTCTACTTCTTTATACTTTTGCATATCACATAATTCAACAAAATTGTTCAAGTGTAAAGCAGCATCATCTCCATCACCAGAGAATTGATCTCTCATAACAAGGTTTAGCAAGGCAGGTTTAATTTCATAAGAGGTAGCTGAAGTGGCAGGTGTGGCAATGGGGGTGCAGATAAAGTCTTGGTTGTTGTGACTAGTGAAGTCACACAACTTGGTGTTTTCAGTGGAACCCATAGTAGCAGCAAGTGTGGCAGATTTTTTTTGTGATTTTTGATATCAGACACAAAGATAAAAACTGAAAGGTAAACTAACAAGGATAAAAAACAAAGGTAAAGGGTAGTGTGCAACTCCCCTATCTTAGCACTCAGAGTCCCCGGCAACGGCGCCAGAAATTTGCTTGATGGCTTCTCGCCCTTTGTTGGTTACCACAAGTGGAAGGTTTGAGATGCAGTGCAGCAACAAGTTTCCCTCGGTGAAGATACCAAGGTTTGTCTCCAGTAGGACTCCAGATATGATAAGTAGGTGTCAGCGGCGCAACTGACGCGGACCAGCACACAGACACAAATAACTTTGTTCCCAACGAAGTTCAGAGAGGTTATCAATCTCTCCGGTCTTGTTGTTAACAAAGGATCAAACAAAAGGATAATGATAGCAACTGAAAGTAAAAGCAAAAAGTAAATGAGCGTGGAAACGGTAATGAGGATATGGACCGGGATACGTGATGTTCACTAGTGATTTCTCTCTCCCAAAAGACGATAAAACTGCTATGCGAGGTAAACAAATTACAGAAGGGCAATTGACAGGATTATGAACGCACCGCAATGCTAACTATGCTACAAAAGAAAGGAAGAGGCTCAAAAGCACGCGCAGTACGCCAAAATAAGTAGACCGAAATCCAACTGCATCTACTACTAATCATCCACCTTGAGATATCTATCCAGAACTTCTCGCTGGTATTAAGTTGCGAGCCCCACCCAAAGTGTAAACCCAAAGCAACAGACAACTGCATTAAAAAGCACTCTGAGTAAAGTAAACAATCCTTGCAACCGCGGTTACAAGCACCGTTGTTTTCCCCCTTTTGGCAACAGCACATCCCCTAGACTCATGTTTCTATCACTCAAGCGTGTCATCGGGGGGCATGAACCCACAATCGAGCATAACGTTCCCTCTTGGAGTCACTACCTACTACTTGGCCAAAGCAATAAACAGCAACGGATAACATGCAAGAATTACTTAGGAACAAAAATATAAGAGATAAAAACCAAATATATTACTCAATCACAATCTGAACATAATCTCATAATCCATCAGATCCTATCAAACTCAGCATAGCAATAGCAGAAAGATTACAAAAGTGCCTCGATCATGTAGGGCAGCTCACGAGGTCTTAACCATGAAGAACAAAGAGGGGAGGAGAACATCACATAGCTACTGATCACGGACCCATGGTCCAAGGAAAACTACTCACGAGACATCCGGGAAGCATCCATGGTGGAGAGGAGACTCCCGGAGGTCGGCCCTCCCTCCGGCAGGGTGCCAGGAAGAGGTCTTCTGGTGCACCCGATCTCGGAAGCGCGGCGGCGGCGGAACTGAGGCGAGATCGCGAAAAAGGGTTCTGTCTTCGGAGTTTCCCCGTGACGGAGAATAAATAGGCGAAGGGGGCAGCCAGAGGTGGACCAGGGGCCCCAGGCGCCCGCCTGGCACGACCAGGGGTGGGGCCGCGCCGGGTGGCCGCCTGGGCCACCCCTGGCTCCCCTCTGGCCCCACTCGGGCTCTTCGCGAAGCTTCCTGTACGCTGATTTTTCCTATATTTTTCCCGGAATTTTTCTGGCACATTTTATATGGGGGAAAACTGAAATAGAAAAACAGCAGAAAACAGGAACTAGCACTGGGGTGCACTGAGTTAATAGGTTAGTCCAAATATGATCAAAAGTGTATGAAAGTGTATCTAGAACATAGCAATATCACACAAAATATGCAAGGAGCAAGCAGAAATTATAGATAAGTTTCCGACGTATCACCTGGACCCGCCTTGGCCCGCTAATTGGCACCGACATAGGAGTCTGCGACTCACAAGGAAGGTGCGAAGACCTGTCGTACGGAGCAAGCTAGGGTTAGGAAACCTTACCTGTAAACGTAGATGAACTCCCCGAGACCTAGCCCAGTATATAAGGGCTAGGAGGGGCGACACCAAAGGCATCTAATATCATCTGTAACCCTAGCCTTGAGCGCTCCAGCCTTGGCATTCACTGTAATCGCATCTCCCTCATCAATAATATCGAGCAGGAACGTGTCCTCCTGTTTGCCGACGAGCTATCTTCCAACCTGTGCTTCTCATGACTAACCCAGGGTCCCTGACCATGGGATTTGCCGGGGTTGATCCCCGTCAATTGGCGCCGTCTGTGGGAACTACACAGGTTGGGATCACGATCTCGGCGGTCCCGTCTTCAGCAAGCCACAAATCAATGGTAAGGTCCAGATCTAGCCCACTCAAAGGATTCAAGATCACGGCGAACATCTCTGCCACCCCATCAAGATCGCTCGGGCCACAGCTGTGCCAGGACCGATACAACGGTAACGGCCAAGTGCAGCGTCAGCAGCGAAGGAATCGACGACCCAGAAGAACGGCGAGAGGCCTCTACGAAGGAATTCCACTCGACGAACCGCGACGCGCAGCGGAGGACTCGCAAATCTTTCGACAACCCACCGCCGCTCGGGCACCCGCCGCACATCAAGACGATGACTACGAGATCGAAACCAGCGATCAGCAGAACCATCGCCAAGGAAGAAGGAATCGACAACCCAAAAGGCGCGCACGGGAGATCTACGGCGAGGCCCAACTGAACGAGCCACGTCATGCAGCCGTGCAACCGACGGCCACTCGATGACACGCCGTCGCACGAGCACCTGCCGCCAGACAGGACAGCGACTCCGAGACGCCGGTGGGCGAGTACTATGACCCAGATCGAAGGCCAGATGAATTCGCCAACCTCATCAAGAACCAAGGTATGAGTCGAGGAATCGAAACCGACCCTCGCTTCCACGAACACCCGGAGTATCACGAGAAAATCTTCAGAATCTCAAGAAGGAAGAGGCACGCTGGATCTAGCAAACTCACGGTTAGAGAGAAGCTAGCAGGACCCTGCACGATCCACAACTTCGAGGATGACTGGGGACGCGTCAGGTCAGGTCACACTTTGGGAGACTGCCGCATGTTCAACAAGCTAGCCGACGACCTCAAGAAGGAGAAGCAGAAAGAAGACAAGCGCAACCGGCGACCCGAACAATCGCCGCCCTCAAGCCCGGAAGGACATCACAACCCGCTGCAAGGACAGGTGCTCATGATCCAAGAGGGAAGGTGCCGCAAGCACAACACGATGCCTACACCCTGCAAGCTAGAGCAGCCGAGAGCATAAATATAGTCGAAGTCTACCAGCTACATGGTGCGGAGACTAGCATCACGTTCTCATAGGACGACCATCCACCCGCAGTCCCAAGACCGGGGCACGCGCCCCTCGGGCTCGATGCACAAATTGGAGGGTATGACATGGATAGGGTCTTCGTGGACGGAGGCAGCAGCATGAATATCATCTTCGCCAGCACCCTGCAAAAGATGCTGATCCCACGATCAGTATGGAAGAAATCGAGTACCGTGTTACACGGGGTAGTCCCAGGAGAAGCAGCCACATCCCTCGGAGTTGTCGAACTTGAAGTTGTCTTCGGCAACCGACGCAACTTTGCAAAGCACGTCCTCTGAGTTCGAAGTACTCGACTGGCAATCGCAGTATCACGCCATATTAGGACGGCAAGCATTCGCGCAGTTCATGGCGGTTCCACATTACGCCTACCTCAAGCTCTAGATGCCAGGATCGACGGGAGTCCTCACGATCAACGGAAGCTTCATCAAATCAGATCAATGTGACCGTGACTTTCACAAAATCTCCGACACATTCGGAGCCGAACAAGAACTCAGAGAAATAGCCATGGTGACGGACAAGAGTACCTTCCCATTGGTGAGCCGAAGCGAATCTAAGGAGTACGGACGCGACTTCAGCATTGACAGCGACACAGTCACTCACCAAGTGCACCCGACGGACCCGGACAAAAAAGTCCGCGTGTACGCCCACCTACCAGAGGAGCAGGCGACGGCTCTTGTCGCTTTCCTTCGAGATGAGTGGGAAATATTCGCCTGGTGCCCAGCCGACAAGCCTAGAATACCACGCGAATTCGCGGAGCATGCCCTACGCATCAATCAAAACACGAAGCCGGTGAAGCAAGCTCTGAGACAATTCTCGGAGCCCAAGCGCAGAGCAATCGGAGAGGAAGTCAACCGGTTACTCGACGCCCAGTTCATCCGAGAAACGAAGAAAGCCACCTGGATAGCCAACCCAGTGCTGGTGGGCAAGAAATACACGAACGTGTTGCGCATGTGTTTCGACTACGGACCAGTCAACAAGCATTTCCCGAAGGACCACTTCCCCCTTCCTAGAATCGATCAGATAATCGACTCGACAGCAGGGTGCGATCTACTCTCTTTTCTTGATGCCTACTCAGGATACAACCAGATCAGGATGAAGGAAGAAGACGAAGAGCACACATCGTTCATCACCCCCTATGGCGTATTCTGCTACAAGACCATGCCCTTCGGGCTCAAGAACGCAGGCGCCACATACCAGCCAATGATGCAGGCCTGCCTGAAAGAGCAAATCGTAAGAAATGTGAAAGTCTATGTGGACGACATCGTCATCAAGACCTAAAAAGCAGCCAGACTACTCGACGACCTGTGCGAAACATTCGCAGCGCTCAACAAATACAAAATCAAACTCAACCCAAAGAAGTGCGCATTCGGCGTACCGGTGGGGAAGCTGCTCGGCTATATGGTCTCTGCCCGAGGAATCGAGGAAAACCCTGAGAAAGTACAAGCCATCGCCCGAATGCAAGAACCAACCGACATCAAAGGAGTACAGCATCTCACTGGAAAACTCGCAGCCCTAAGCCGCTTCATCAGCAGGCTGGGAGAACGCACGCTGCCTTTCTATCAGCTGCTCAGGAAAGGAGAGAAATTCGAGTGGACGGAGGAAGCCCGCCAAGCATTCGCAGAACTGAAAAAGACACTCTCGACCCCACCAATCCTGGCGGTACCCAAGGAACGAGAGAAGCTATACCTCTACGTGGCAGCACGTTACAGTGTAGTAAGCACATCGCTCGTTGTCGAACGCACAGAAGAAGACAAGGTCCAGAGCATCCAGAGACCAATCTACTACCTCAGCATGCTCTTGACCAAATCCCAGCAGCGGTACCCGCATTATCAGAAGCTACTACTGGCCGTCATCATGACCTCAAGAAAGGTGTCCCACTACTTCGACGAGCACCCTATCACAATCATGAGCAGCGCACCACTCGCTGACATACTCAACAACCCTGGAGCGACTGGACGAGTCGCCGAGTGGAACATTGAGCTCAGCCCATGGGACCTGCAGTTCAAGCACCCAACAACCATCAAAGCCCAAGTACTCCCAGATTTCCTGGTCGAGTGGACGGAGGCTCAGACACCAGGCCCCCCAGACCTATCAAGTTCATGGTCAATGTTCTTTGATGGGTCCAAGAGACAACAAGGAGCCGGGGCAGGAGTTGTGCTCATCTCCCCTAAAGGAACAAAGCTAAAATATGTCCTCCAGATCAACTTCAGTCACGCCTCCAACAATGAAGCAGAATACAAGGCACTCCTCCATGGCATGCGCATGGCCAAAACGTGCGGAGCCACTCGCCTCATAATCTACGGGGACTCCAATCTCGTCGTCCAGCAGACGATGAGAAACTGCGACGCAATAGCCGACAACATGGCAGCCTACCAGAAGCTCTACAACGCACTCGAAGGAAGTTTCCACGGTTGCGAGCTCAACTACATCACCAGGGCCAACAACACAGAAGCTGACGAACTCGCGAACATTGGTTCGACCCGAGGATCAATACCACCCAGCGTTTTTCTCGAAAGCATCAGCCAGAGATCCATCAAGGTACAAGCAGCAGCACCTGAAGCAGTCGTGGACGGCGAGGACGCAACAGACCTGGCGCAGGTGGCAGCAGCAAGCCCATCAGAAGGCACAAGCACCAGCACACCCGACAGCACAGCTCCGACAGAGCTCGAAGGACCTGTCTGGGCAAAACCGTTCCTCCGATTCCTAATCGAAGGTACGCTACCACAAGACGCGGCCGAAGCACGATGCATCAGCCGATGATCCAAGGCGTTCACGGTGATCAACAAACAGCTATACAAGTGCAGCATCACCCAGATACTCCAAAGGTGCATCGACGAAGAGGACGGCAAAGCCCTACTGCTCGAAATCCACGAAGGCACCTGCGGGCACCATGCGAGCAGTTGAGTACTCATCTCCAAAGCATTCCGAGCCGGGTTCTATTGGCCCACAGCCATGAAAAACGCAGAGGAAATCGTGCGACGTTGTGTCGCTTACCAGAAATTCGCCAACAGGCCACACGCTCCCGCCTCAGAGCTCAAGACCATACCAATATCCTGGCCGTTCGCCACCTGGGGACTCGACATGGTGGGCCCACTCAAGAAATCATCAAAGGGCGGAAGGACACACCTGCTCGTCGCGGTCGACAAGTTCACTAAATGGATCGAAGCAGTGCCCATCACCAGCTCCACAGCCCTCACGGCTGTCAACTTCATCAAATCGATCATCTTCAGGTTCGGAGTGCCACACAACATCTTCACGGACAACGGCACGAACTTCAGAGCCGCAGAATTCCAGAACTTTTGCGAAGATCTGGGCATCAAAATCAATTATGCATCAGTCGCGCACCCGCAGTCCAACGGCCAAGTGGAAAAAGCAAACGACCTTGTATACGGGGGAATCAAGAAGCGGCTTCTCGCACCACTCGAGCAAGCCGCCGACAACTGGGTAGAAGAACTCCCCGCGGTACTATGGAGCCTACGAACTACACCAAACACCGCGACCCAGTACACACCCTTCTTCATGGTGTACGGGGCAGAGGCAGTACTACCACATGACCTCAAGTTTGGAGCACCTCGGGTCACCGGGTACGAAGAAGAAGAAGAAGCATTACAAGATGACAAAGATACAGCTGACGAAGCAAGAGATACAGCCCTGGCAAAATCAGAGGGGTACCAGGACAAGCTACGCACCTACCAAAGCAGTCGCTTGCGCACTAGAACCTTCAACAAAGGTGACCTAATCCTACGGCTGATACAAGAGAAGGTCCATAAACTTGCCCCCCAATGGGAAGGACCATTTATAGTCTCAGAAGTCATCGGAGGAGGCGCCTACAGGCTGAAGAACCCGAAGACAGACGAGGACGTGGGTAACCCATGGAACGTAGCAAACCTACGACTGTTCTATCCATAGTCCCCATCGGTCAGACATGACTGGCAACTCATGTAGCCGCTCGACCGCAATAAAGTTAATGTTGCCCAAATACTGCCATCTCAAAGCACTCGGGGGCTTAAGCATAAAATCCCCCCGAGAGACGCTATCGCCTACGCGATCTTCACCAAAGCACTCGGGGGCTTAAGAATAAAATCCCCCCGAGAGACGCTATCGCCTACGCGATCCTAACCAAAGCACTCGGGGGCTTAAGAATAAAATCCCCCCGAGAGAAGCTATCGCCTACGCGATCCTAACCAAAGCACTCGGGGGCTTAAGAATAAAATCCCCCCGAGAGACGCTATCGCCTACGCGATCCTAACCAAACACTCGGGGGCTTAAAGAATAAAATCCCCCCGAGAGACGCTATTGCCTACGCGATCTTAACCAAAGCACTTGGGGGCTTAAGCATAAAATCCCCCCGAGAGACGCTATCGCCACTCAAGCGATCTTAACCAAAGCACTCGGGGGCTTAAGCATAAAATCCCCCCGAGAGACACTATCGCCACTCAAGCGATCTTAACCAAAGCACTCGGGGGCTTAAGCATAAAATCCCCCCGAGAGATGCTATCATCTCTTACGCGATCTTAACTAAAGCACTCGGGGGCTTAAGAGCAAAATCCCCCCGAGAGACTCTATCGCCACCTACGCGAGCTCACCTTAAAAACTCGGGGGCTCAGGCATAAGCATTCCCCGAGACACGCTACGGTCCTATTCGAAAACACCAAGATAGCAATCTTCAAGTCTTCACCCGGACGACAAACAACCAAAACTCGGGGACTACTCCAGAGTTGAACCGCGGGGAAATACGCGAAGTTTTAAGCCTACGTTTGACTCTACAACTCAAACGTAGCCTCTGGGGCTACTCCCATCGGGAGCGCTGCCGCGCACCCGATAGAACACAGTAGAAAGTTAAAGTCAGTGCATCGTGGGAGGAGTCGAAGACATTTCACGCTATCAGATGAAGTCGAAGACATCTCACGCTATCAGATGGAGTCGAAGACATTCCGCGCTATCAGATGGAATCGAAAGAAGGAGTCGAAGACATGGCATCACAGGAGTCGAAAACACAGTTTATTGCAAGATCTCAACCACAGCTTGAATTCAACCATAAAGGTATAAAAGGACTCAACTACATTTGGATAAAAGGCAGCTTCTGTTACAAGGGAATCACCCAATGAATTACGACTTCTACATGTGTGCCCATGAGGGGTAATCGACTCTAGTACAAGGGCATCACCACAGACAAAGGAAAAAAGGAAGCTAGCAGAGGATGTCAATGACATAACAAAAGGGTGAATCTCGACTTATTTGTCGATGCTCCGCCAGCTTCTTCTCCTGCTCGACCAGCTTCTTCTCAAGCTGCAGCTGCACGCCTTCTTCTCCGGATGCACAGGTCCTTCTCCGAGTTGCCGGCGAAGATGAGGCCGCCTCCAGTTCTACAAGGTCGCTCGGCACGCCCGCTTGATCGATGGCTTGACGTCGATATCTTCTTCGGAGCTGATGGAGACGGCATCACCACCTGAGGAGTCACCAGAAGACGAAGCTGTAGAAGATGCAGGCGTAGGACTCCTCGACCTTGTGGAACTGTCACTGCTCGACTCCTGCCAGTGCGGATCCATGTTGTTGCCGCTCGGGTCGAACACGCGGACAGTGACAGTGCTTTCTTCGTCAAAACGACAGTTGAGCATATCGCCATCTTGCAAATTCAACCGCCGAGCAAACAAACTCCAACCAGAGCCAAGAAAAGTCAAGCGGGAGCTATCAACCTCCAAGTCAACATAAGAAGGAGATCGACAGCTCCCTTGAAGATGTAGAAGCAAGCCATCTAAGCCACGTTCAGAAACAATGGCGGAAAAAGCAAAGGGAAGAAGAACGCGATTGGCACTCTGTCCACGAACGCGTAAAAGAAAATCATAGCGCCAGAATCCCTAATCCAAGGGAGAGGAGGAAGGCATTGGCGCCGTACCATGGCGACCACCACGACATGAGCGTGGTGTACGGCCACCACGGCCACGGCCAACACCTCGCCTGGGAGCCATGAGAGAAAGAAGAGAAGAAGGAAGAGGCAAAGCAGCAAGGTGGATAGAGGCGAAACGCTGTGGAAGAGAAAGGCTCATTTATAGAACAAAAATATCCCAGCACAGAGAACCCAAGACGACAACAACAATTAATTCAAAGACCGTCCTCGAGTTCGGTTCAAGGACGTGCTTTCCAACGCGCGTATCGGAAACTCAACCAGCGCCTGCCGCACGCCACAACGGTCATCATTATGACCGGTCATGAAGACGTGACGGTTCACTAGCGGAGCATCCCTGACAGCCATCAAACAGAGGCATTGTTATCCTGACAAGTGGCGAAGAATACCAACAGACATCAAGAATGATTTATTACACACATTTTTCAAATATATTTAAACTCCCATCGGGAGCATACCCACTCAAAACCTAGCCTCAGGTGAGCAGCCGCCTAAAAATCAGCAATGTGCTCGAGTGACCACTCGCACTCACGAGAGTCTCGGGTGCTCCCTCAACCCGAGACAAGACAAACATGCATTCGCCAAGATCATATGGTGCTAAGAGTCTCGGGTGCTCCCTCACCTCAAGAGCCGAAACGGCATTCGAGTGACCACTCGCGAAGAACCCCCATTCTGAGCACTCGAAACAAGCTCCGCGGGTGAATGAGTGAACAACTCGCTTGATGTTTTGTTCCAAGAGGGTGCAATACTATTAGGCTCCGCGCCTCAAAAACACACATTCCTGGAACACGATACGCTGTGCCCAGATGCCATGCAAGATTAGCGTGTAGGTAAGACCCCGCTGCGAAGTTCGGCCGGGATGGGACTTGCCGAAGAGCGATTTCACTCCCAACCTTTTCCATGCACCGCGCATGATAGAAAAAGCCGGGCGGACGCGCCTTAGGCTATGCACATTACTGGCGGCAAATGAACACCGTAGGACCTGAAGCGGCAGGACTTTTGCTCGACACCAGTGTTCCAAGCTCACATCGAGGGACGTGGGGTTGATTGGGCTACTGCGGTATTTTCCACTAGCGCAATTCACCAAGGCTCGACCAGTCGACTCCTTGGGCCCTTTCAGCTTAGCATCCCTCGAAACAGGTTTTGTCATGGCCACCAGACTGCCAGCGACCCGCGGTTGTACCGCGCATACAAACGACTGACAAATGGATGTACTCGAGTCCCTGCGCGACTCTTCGAGTCCCCCAGGCACTCGGGGGCTACTGACGAGGGGGTGACCTCACGACTCCTACGGATAGGCCTACCCGGTATCCCTGCAGATAGAAGGCCCATGAAGATCCGCCTGGACCCGCCTTGGCCCGCTAATTGGCACCGACATAGGAGTTTGCGACTCAAAAGGAAGGTGCAAAGACCTGTCGTACGGAGCAAGCTAGGGTTAGGAAAGCTTACCTGTAAACGTAGATGAACTCCCCGAGACCTAGCCCAGTATATAAGGGCTAGGAGGGGTGACGCCAAAGGCATATAATATCATCTGTAACCCTAGCCTTGAGCACTCCAGCCTTGGCATTCACTGTAATCGCATCTCCCTCATCAATAATATCGAGCAGGAACGTGTCCTCCTATTTGCCGACGAGCTATCGTCCAACCTGTGCTTCTCATGACTAACCCAGGGTCCCTGACCATGGGATTTGCCGAGGTTGATCCCCGTCACATGCCTTACTTGGAAGAACAGCCTATGCAAAATTCATGGCCATCCCCTGTTACGTCTATCTGAAACTAAAGATGCCTGGCCCGCACGGCGTGATCACTCTCTCAGGAGATTACAAGCAAGACGAAGAACTGTTGCAGAAGGGGTCCCTGATAGCTGACCAGCAAATGGCTGAGGTCGAGCTAGCCGAGTACAAAAAAGCCGCTGACTCATCCGAGTTACTGCAACCAAAGAAGACGTCTTCATTCGAGTCAGCTGGAGAGACCAAGAGCGTACAGATACATCCCACAAACAAAGACAAATACACCAACATTGCAACCGATTTGGATCCCCAATAGGAACTCGAGCTCGTCAACTTCCTCCGTGAGAATTGGGATATCTTCGCATGGAAGCCTGCTGATATGCCTAGAGTCCCAAGGGAGTTGGCCGAGCACAAGTTGCACGTTGATCCGAAAGCAAGACCGGTGAAAGAGTCCCTTCGGTGGTTCTCCTCCGAGAAAAGGAAGGCCATCAGACAGGAGATAGCTAGATTATTAGCAGCCGGATTCATTAGGGAAATCTTCCACTCCGAGTGGTTATTGAATCCTGTAATGGTTCCGAAGAAAGATAAATCTTGGAGAACTTGTGTTGATTTCAGTCATATCAATAAAGTTTGTCCAAAAGACCATTTCCCTCTTCCTCGCATTGACCAGATTGTGGATTCCACATCGGGTTGCGAGAGATTATGTTTCCTCGATGCGTACTCGGGTTATCATCAAATCCGACTATGTGAACGAGATGAGCCTAAAACAACATTCATAACCCCATTCGGATGTTTTTGTTATATCACGATGCCATTCGGACTCAGAAACGCAGGCGCTACGTATCAACGCATGATGCAGAACTGCCTGATCTGGCAAATCGGTAGAAATGTGGAGGTCTACGTAGATGACATCGTGATCAAGTCGGTTAAAGGAAGTAGTTTGCTAGTCGACTTAGCTGAAACTTTTCAGAGCCTCCGAGCCTACAGCATCAAGCTCAACCCTGAAAAATGCGTTTTTGGTGTGCCAGCGGGGAAGCTACTCGGATTCATGGTCTCCGAGCGGGGGATAGAAGCCAACCCGAAAAAATTCGCGGCAATTCAAAACATGAAGCCACCCAAGCAGCTCCGAGACGTCAAAAATTGATAGGCTATCTCGCAGCACTCAGTAGGTTCATTTCCAGGCTGGGAGAGAAAGCCCTACCCCTCTACCAGCTGATGAAAAAATCACCAAATTTCGTTTGTACGGAAGAAGCTCAAATGGCGTTTGAAGAGCTAAAAAAGCAAGTGTCAACTCGGCCGATCCTGGCAGCACCTCCAGAAAAAGAGCCTCTCTTGTTATATATTGCAGCCACAAGCCGAGTTGTCAGCGTAGCTATGGTGGTGGAAAGAGAAGAAGGAAAGTCACAAAAGGTACAAAGACCGATGTACTTCATCTCCGAAGTCCTCACACCATCCAAGCAGAGATATCCCCACTACCAGAAGTTGGCAATGGGAATTTACTTGGCATCACAGAAGCTTGCACATTATTTCCAGGATCATCCATCACAGTGGTCTCTGAAGCGCCCCTGGCAGAAATCATGAACAACAGATACTCAACAGGCAGAATAGCAAAATGGAGTTTGGACCTACTGCCCTTCGACCTCAATTACCAAGCCAAAAAAGCAATCAAGTCGCAAGCACTGGTGGATTTCCTGGCCGAATGGATTGAGGTCCAACATCGTCCACAGCCCACGCCAGAGCATTGGACGATGTTCTTTGATGGGTCCAAGATGCTTAATGGAGTAGGGGCAGGGGTGGTACTGGTTTCACCAAGGAAAGATGAGATGAGTTCCGTCCTCCAAATCCATTTCCCAGCAACAAATAACAAAGCTGACTACGAAGCTCTTCTGTACGGCATGCGAATGGCCACTTCACTCGGAATCAGGAGACTCATGATATTCAGAGATTCAGACCTAGTAATCAATCAAGTAATGAAAGAGTGGGACATCCGGAGTCCAGCAATGACAACCTACTGTGTAGCAGTGAGAAAATTGGAGAAAAAATTTGATGGGCTGGAGCTCCATCACATTCCAAGGGTTAAAAATCAGGCAGCAGATGACCTGGCCAAGTTGGGTTCTATGCCAACCAGCCACGCAAACCAGCCTCCGAGCTGAAGACAAGCCCCCTAGCCTGGCCATTCGCAGTATGGGGACTGGATATGATCGGACCGCTCCGAACAGGCAAGCATGGTTTCACCCACATTTTGGTTGCAGTAGACAAGTTTACAAAATGGAAGAAGCAAAACCTATCAAGGACCTAGACTCCGCCACAACAATCAGTTTTATGCGAGGCATCATACATCGGTTTGGTGTTCCACATGACATCATCACTGATAATGGGTCGAATTTCAACTCGGCTGAATTCAAGAAGTTCTGTTGGACCAATGGTATTCAGATCAACTTCGCCTCAGTCGCACACCCACAGTCCAACGGCCAGGTCGAACGAGCAAACGGATTAATACTCAAAGGAATCAAGCCTCGGCTACTTCGGGATCTGAAGGAAGCAGCGGGTGCCTGGGTCGACGAACTCCCTTCGGTCTTGTGGGGATTGCGGACAACTCCCACTTTCTCAACTCGGTCAACCCCTTTCTTCCTCGTTTACGATTCAGAAGCAGTTCTCCCGAGTGACCTTAAGCACAATGCCCCCCGTGTAAGCCAGTACACAGAAGCCGAAGCCGAAGTAGCATGACAAGATGGTGTTGATCTCTTCGAAGAAGAGCGAAACCTAGCTCTCACCCGCTCAACGTTCTATCAGCAAGACCTTCACCGATACCAAGACCGACATGTCCGAGCTCGCTCAGTTCAAGAAGGCGATATGGTACTTCGCATCAAGCAAACTTCGGACCACAAACTAGCTCCCCCATGGGAAGGCCCATATGTCATCTCTAGAGTACTGCACAATGGGGCCTATCACTTGTACGATGTAACTAATAAGATAGAAGAGCCTCATGCATGGAACGCCCAGTTATTGCGACGTTTCTATGCATGAGTACGCTTGTAAGATCTGAATAAAATAGTATTTCGTACACACAGTGTGTCTTGCTCAATCTGTTTTCCATTACTCCAAATCAGGTTTTCTTCCGAGCTGTGCCCAGCTCGGACGAAAACTCACAATCAGGTTTTCTATCCGAGCTATGCGCAGCTCAGACGAGAACTTAGAAAACATATTCTAAGTGCTTGCCAAAACCCAAGAGGCTTGGGGAAGCACAACATCATCTGCATTGAGGATCTTGTCTCCAAGATCATCAATAGAAAATTTTCTAAGTACTTTCCAAGTCTCAGGAGACTTGGGGGCTGCTTAAAGTTATAAAATCAAGTTTTCTTTCGAGCTGTGCCCAGCTCAGACGAAAAATCACAATCAGGTTTTCTATCCGAGCTGTGCGCGGCTCAGACGAGAACTTAGAAAACATATTCTAAGTGCTTGCCAACACCCAAGAGGCTTGGGGAAGCACAACATCATCTGCATTGAGGACCTTGTTTACAAGATCATCAATAGAAAATTCTCTAAGTACTTTCCAAGTCTCAGTAGACTTGGGGGCTTCTTAAAGTTATAAAATCAGGTTTTCTTCCGAGTTGTGCCCAGCTCAGACGAAAACTCACAATCAGGTTTTCTATCCGAGCTGTGCGCAACTCGGACGAGAACTTAGAAAACATATTCTAAGTGCTTGCCAACACCCAAGTGGCCTGGGGAAGCACAACATCATCTGCATTGAGGACCTTGTCTACAAGATCATTAATAGAAAATTCTCTAAGTACTTTAGAAGTCTCTGGAGACTTGGGGGCTGCTTAAAGTTATAAAATCAGGTTTTCTTCCGAGTTGTGGCCAACTCGGACGAAAACTCACAATCACGTTTTCTATCCGAGCTGTGCGCAGCTTGGACGAGAACTTAGAAAACACATTTTAAGTGCTTGCCAAAACCCAAGAGGCTTGGGGAAGCACAACATCATCTGCATTGAGGATCTTGTCTACAAGATTATCAATAGAAAATTTTCTAAGTACTTTCCAAGTCTCAGGAGACTTGGGGGCTGCTTAAAGTTATAAAATCAGGTTTTCTTCCGAGCTGTGCCCAGCTCGGACGAAAACTCACAATCAGGTTTTCTATCCGAGCTGTGCGCAGCTCGGACGAGAACTTAGAAAACACATTCTAAGTGCTTGCCAACACCCAAGAGGCTTGGGGAAGCACAACATCATCCGCATTGAGGATCTTGTCTACAAGATCATCAATAGAAAATTTTCTAAGTACTTTCCAAGCCTCAGGAGACTTGGGGGCTGCTTAAAGTTATAAAATCAGTTTTTCTTCCGAGCCGTGCGCAGCCCAGATGAAAACTAAGAAAATTCCAACAAGGACAAAACCAAGCATCGGTAGATAAATACGTTTTCCACCGGCAAACAGAATCGGAATCCATACAACGAAGAAGAGCCCAGTACCTACATCACGACATCGAGCAGTATACCTTATTACAAAGTCACTCGGCATTCCGAGGCAAATTCAACATCAATGGTTTTTCCGACACACTTGTCCAATCGAGCTCACTCATTCCTCGCCCGCCTCATCAGATTCACTTGTTACGCCAGTCGATTCTACGAAGAAGTCCAGATCAGGCATCAAGGCTACACGGCTGGCAGTCTCAGCATATGGCGGCAGAAAGGCGGTGCATCTCGGACCATCCTTTGGATCACCACCGCCAACCCGCTCTAGATTATGGACCCGCTCCGGAAAATGTTCTTTGTTCAAGGCCAACGCATAATTTGCACCACTGCGTGTCGCTGAACGCTTCCAGCGTGCCAGCTGCTGAGGGGCCTCTCGGAGGACGGGCACAACAGTGTCCAGCTTCACCTTGTTCCCCTCATCAGAAGACAGTTTTCTCTTCAAAGCCAGAGTAGCACCCATAAATTCCTCAGCAAATTTCTTCGCCTTCGCACACCTCATGGTCAGCAGACCCCGATCTAGAGCAAATTCTGTCGTTACCGGCTTATAATTGTCCCTTTTCATCATCTCGGCAAACTCGGCCATGCGCGCCTGCTCGGCCTCCGTGTCCGTCCCATACGCTGCATCAATAAGGCAAGATGAGTACATAATGAAAGACGTGGGAACATTTCTCTGTCTCCCTTGGGTCACAAAACTCACCAGACAAGGTTTCACTGAAATCAGCAAACCGCCCAACGCAATACTCCTCAGCTGCCTTCACCGCCTTCCGAGTAGTTTCCAACTTGGCTTGATGTTTCTTTTCATCCTCGGCATGCAGCTCGGATAACTTCTCCAAGTCAGACTCCAGTTTCGTGATACAAGCTTCGTTCTCCTTCACCGCCTGTTTGTAATGGTACAAACTTGTTTCCAAAGCTTTCTTCTCCTTGGCCCACCTCTCAACTTGGTCTATCTCTTTCTTCACTTTTGCAACGAAATCATCGTTCTCTTTAATCTTGGCATCAAAGGCTTTCTTCGCCGCTTCTGCAAATAGAGTTCCAAACGTATAAATAGGAAGATGAAATACACCAACACAGGAACGCAAGAGTCCTTACAATTGCCCTCAGCATGTTGTTTCTTAAGTTTGTTATGCTCTTCAAGCAGCGCCTCGTACGCACTCCTGGCAGCACTGTTCTCCTCCTGCAACTTCATGAAGGCCGATCCAAGCTTGCATGCTTCCTATGAAGACGAAAGGAATACCACGTTATAAAAAACCTCCTATCAAAAGACTCCGAATAACTTCACAAAGTTACTCGGAGCCTTGGGGGCTACACCCACTGGGTGAACTAAGAAGTGCTCCCACTGGAAGTTCATTAAAATAAAAACCTCCTATCAAAAGACTCCGAATAACTTCACAAAGTTACTCGGAGCCTTGGGGGATACACCCAGTGGGTGTACTAAGAAGTGCTCCCAATGGAAGTTCATCAAAAAAAACAAAATCCTCCTATCACAAGACTCCGAATAAATTCACAAAGTTACTCGGAGCCTTGGGGGCTACACCCAGTGGGTGCACTAAGAAGTGCCCCCACTGGAAGTTCATCAAAATAACAAAAACCTCCTATCAAAAGACTCCGAATAGCTCCGAGTAACTTTGCGAAGTTACTCGGAGCCTTGGGGGCTACACCCACTGGGTGCACTAAGCAGTGCCCCCAGCGGAGATTTCAAACCCGCAGAATAACAAAAATACGGCCAAAGGTCATTCCGACACCCACTGGGTAGAAAACTTACATAAGTACTTACGTGCATGTTGGACTTCACCAACTCGGCCTCGGAAGACAGCTCACGCAGCCGCAGTTCAAATTGAGTCGCCTTTAACAAAGACTCCTTCAAACCACCAACGATGGCACTCTCCACCGGGGCACCGACTGGAATGGATGGCGAGACGGCAGGCCCGCCCCCTTGAGTAGTTGACAGGGCGACAGGGGTCTCCTTAACAGCCTCCTCAGCAGGAACGTCAGGTCCGGCAGAAGAGGACAGCGTTCCCCCAGGAACAATCACCTCAGGAGGAGCGGTCTCAGTAGCGGCCGGCTCAGTCACGATCCGAGTTGGGCCAGCAGAGGAGTCAATATCCATATCTGTGATAGATATAGCAAACAAGCAAAAGCAGGAAGATGACAGTAGTAGGAGCCTCAACAGAGACAATGAAGAATTCTCACCAACGACCACAACATCTTCTGGAATAGCGTCCATGACAGGAAAGTCAGTCACCCCGCAAGTACTGACATCCTCGAAAGATTCAACCCCGGGATCCTCGATCCCAGGCAGCGACTCAGAACCACTCGGACGTACACTGCAAAATAAAACAGTTGAGGAAGGACCCGGGAATCCAACAAAGCGCTAAATCATAAGAGAACCAACGTCATTACTTATGGACGATCTTCAAACCACGCCTCGGGGGAGCAACCTTGGCTGGACCAGTTCCAGCCCCCTTGGCCTTTTCAACAGCAACCCCCCCCCCCCCCCGTCCGAGGGGTTAGCCTCTCGGCCACCAAGCGTGACAAGTTTCTTCTTCTTCATAGGTGCAATCTTCCCAGAACTGAGGCTTAAAGGAGGAAGTTTCCCGCTGCCCTCTTTGCCACTCGGAGTATGAGCCCTCTTGCGTGTCCGAGTAAGCCCCTCCCGCGCCGACTCGCGGTCCTGGTTGCTCTTGGAGCGTTGCTCAGACGCCGCCTGAGCCCGGTTCACCTCGGACTCCAACTCCTCCCCCGCTTCAACTCCGATCCCCGCACCGACAATACTATCCTCATCCTCCTCAGCAGGGTGTTGGGGAGCCATAGGAATAGGAGAATGGAACTGAGAGAAATCCTAGCAAAAAACAGAAAAGTCCAAGTCAGACCTAACAGACGATACACACTCAAGACACACAAGGGGCGGGAAAACATACCAAGGTTGGAGGATTCTCGATGCTGAGAGGCTTCACTCGGCCAGTCGGCTGAAAACCATGGGTCACACTAGTTATCATCTTCATCTGGAGCTCGAATTCATCCAGAGGCATCTCGGTGTTGTTATAGCGGGTGTCATTCTGCAACCCGGAGTATGCCCACATCCCCTGAGCCTAGGCTTGAAGAGGCTGAATCTTCCGAATCACGAAGTTGGCTATCAAATCCATCGCATCCAAGCCATTCTTCTTCAGCCTAATGACTTCACGCATCAAGGGGAGCACCTGCTCCTTCTCAGGATTAGTGAGTCGAGGATTCCAGCCCTGGGAGAAAGTTAGTCTAACGTCCGAGTAGGGGGGCAAGGTACGCACTCCCGGCCCCTCAGCCACCTTGCAATAAAACAAACTCTTTTGCCAATTCTTAACAGAATCCGGCAAACTGGAAGAAAACTACTGCACCCCTTGTTTCCTAGCCAAGAACAGACCGCCGCACAAGTGATTGAAATCCACGCCACCACCCTCCCCGGACTTCTTCGCCTTTTGAGGCTTAATGGAATATATGCTACGGAAAAGATGCCAGTGAAGCTCTATGCCTAAGAATCCCTCACAGAGGGTGAATAAGCTAGAGAGGAGAGTAACAGCATTGGGGACAATATGATGGAGCTGAGTACCCGTGAAGGTCAAGAAATCCAAGAAGAAGGGATGCGGAGGAAGAGAAAACCCACGGTCCACATGCGAAAGCAAAAGGACCCTCTCACCGTCCCGTGGAGCAGGCTCGTCTTCCCCAGCCGCAGGAAGGCGACATCCCTCGCGGGGAACCAGGCCAGCATCTTGGTGTTGGGAATGTGCCCTAGAGGAAAATAAAATATGTTTATTGTCATATTCCATTAGTTCATAGTAAGTTTTATACTTTGCTATAACTTTATTAAGCGGAAACATTAATACACGTGTGGTATACAAACAACCAGGTCCCTAGTTAACTCTAGTATACTAGTCCATTAGGCAATAGATGATCAAGGTTTCCTGATCATGAGATGTGAACAGTCTGTTGACAATGGGGTCATGTCATTAGGAGAATGATATGATGGACACACACCCATCTGAAGTGTTGCAATGTGATCCAGTCACATAGTTCAACATTGCGATAACTATAACGTAGTGACCCAATCCTTAAGACTGTGATGATCATACGTAATTGCTATCTACCAGGATGCTTTGAGTGCATTAACCGTTACACTGAAACATGGTAACCATAAATGTGTATCTTGGGTATTCCGAAGTAGATATGTTGATGAGTATGCAAATAGATCAAAACGGGATTTGTCCATCCGAGTGACGGATAGGTACTCTGAGCCCACTCGGTGATATTACATCATAAATATTGCAATCATGTGGCTAGGTCACGGGGTTGTAATATCACGGGAATGAGTAAACATGTTTGTCGGTAACGAGGATGAACTAGGTATATAGGATACCGATGATCAAACCTCGGACAAACAAAGTACCGTATGACAAAGGGATCAGGACTCAACGTTAACGGTTCAACGATGAAGTTAATTCGATGGAAGCGCAGGGGCACATCAAGGATTGTAACCAGATCCCACATGATGGTCATTGGTCAGAGAGTGTCTGATCATGTCTGTTGTTTCCCGAACCGTAGGGTGTCACGCTTAAGGGTATTCGACGCATTAAGGATAGATTCGGGATCGATGGAGTAATAAGAGAGAACTCCAAAATCGTATCGGAGGGGAGACGGAAAAAGTTCCGTGGTTTCGAATAGTTCGGAAAGTTATTTGAATATGTTTTATTATTTAATTAAATGAATTAAATATTAAAATATAATTTAAATAATGAAAAGGAATAAAGGTTATTTTTTTTCTTTAAAAGAAAGGAAAAGCAAAAAGAAAAAAAAAAGAAAAAGAAAAAAAGGTGTGGGGCGCCATGGGCTTGTGGCCCATATGTGGCCACTTGGCCACATGGCCACATGCGCCATGGCCATGGCCTTGGCCGGCCACCCAACGGCCACATGCGTGGCTAGCACATGTGGTACTAATTTTAGTACCACATTGCTAGTCCACGTACCTGCGTAGCCCCTTTTCCCCTTATATATAGGTGGTGGGTGCCCCTTTTTCTACACAGAAAATTCCTGAGAATTCCCAGAAAAATACAGATAAATTCTGATGATCTCTCTCTCCCTTTCTCCCTCCTTTGAGCGGACTCCCTTTGTATGGAGTCTGCACTTGGTTGGGGATTTCTCCACCATACACACACCGTCGTGCTGCTGGAATCGGGATCCGAATCCATCTTCTTTCCGCTGCTTTTCTGGTTCGGAGCCCGGAGGGAACGTCGGGTACACCGTATGTGTGTAATCCCGCGAGGCGCTACACTTGTGGTGCTCCTTTATCGTCGAGGCCGTATCGCGACGTCTTCACTGACAACGTTCCGACGGGGACGTAATCCCGTCATCGATCTTCAAAGACCGGTTGGCCTCAGGAGTCATCATGGATCTTGGCGGCATCGGGGATTGCCGTGTACGACTACGTCAACCACGTTCACGCGGGAACGTTTTCCGCTTAACGGACTACATAGAGGTATGTTACCGTATTCCATCCGTTACATACATCGCCATAGCATAGGTCTTGGGTTCGGGACGCGTAGGTCATGAAAAATTATTGTTTTCTGCCCCGTTCCCCAACAGTGGTATCATGAGCAAGGCTATGCGTAGATGTATTGTACGGATAGAACACATCTAGTATGTGGGCATCAATTCTCCAATTGTTACCCTTCACGTGTACTCGTTTAGCATTGCGGCAATGTTCTGATGAAGCGGCCCCGACCGACCTTACGCGTTTACGCGAGACTGGTTCCACGCTTGACATATGGCTTGTACCATATAAGTGGCTGGGGGTGTCTGTCTCTCTAACATTAGCGATGAAAAGACGTTTGCAACGGAGGGCCCCGACAGGGGTGTAATAGAGACGATTGCAGGATTGGTGTTGTGGCTTGTTTTCGCAGGATAGAAAGTCGTTCTCTCTCGAAACCCCTTAGCAGCCACGTAAAACTTGCAAAAGATAAAGTAGAAGACGTTTTAACTTTAATTTGCATGTAAGGGGGATCATAGCATGTATGATTTACAGTTTTACTTCCTATTTTGCTAATATGCTAGATACATCGACGGTAGCATAATAGGATAATCCCTTCACAATACCAAACGTAAGTGTTCTACCGAAGTGTGCACCACCTGGAAGGTTCTCTTTATGATAAGCAGGCCATGACGATCGGGTGTCATACATACATTAGAGTTCGCATGAGGTTGGGCCTGGCAAGCCTAGCATATGTCGATATGGCCTTGCTAAGCAACATATAACACTAAGGTCAATTTGGCGAGCCTAGCATATGTAGATATGGCCTCGGAATACTAGAGATCGAAAGATCGAGCATGAGTCACATATAGGATTTGATCGCACAAGTAGTTGTCTACCTTTGAAACTAATCCGTCGTCCGTGTGATATTCGAGGACGGATAGTGAATCTGGATCATGTAATCACTTAGTAAATTTTGAGGGATGTTTAACTAAGTGGGAGTTCTAGAATTGATTAAAATTGAACTCCATATTATGAACTTAGTCTTCATGTCTTAGCAAATATCATTGTAGATAATGTCATACCCAAATGTTTATAACTGTGGCTCTTTTAGCGTAATGAAGAACTTAAGGTAGATGGGTCTAACTTCATTGCTTGGTACCAACACCGTTAGAGATATACTCATTAGTAATGACTTGCTAAACATAATATGAGAACTGCTAAGAGATACACCAGATAACTCCGTAATTAAGGAAGATGATGATGAGTATCGTACTCACTGTCACTTATGAATGACTGTCCAATACACCATACTTCATTCTATGGAATCTGAATTGTGAATGCATGTTAACGACACCAACACGTATGACGTGCTAGGTGATCTTAAAAAGCACTAAGTCACAAATCGGAGTAATGGAATATGAGTATATGGACGGGGTTTCTTTCAACCATGGTGGAAGGAATAACCTGCTGAGAAAGTCACATCGAAAATGTATAAGATACATCGACACCTTGTGTATAACTTGGACTACTGAATGACTGGTTACTTTGCGATAACTGGGGAGTTGCATCCACTTCCTCCCAGCTACAAAGATCACGTATAGGCTATGTCATGAAGGAGAATCATTCACCTGTCATGAGGTCATGGTTAAAGTTGAGAACTTTTAAAGGTAGAACCAATGCAGGAATAGTCATTGACGGAGAAGGTATATTTGATATACGAGTTATAAATATCTTTCCCCACAAAATACTAATTGCGGTTAATTAAGTATTCGATGCTTGAACTTACTGCTTATAGAGTGGCTTGGAAGGGATGAGGTGACAATGTGTGCTGACGGTAATCAAGATAGTTGATGGTCGACAACACTCTCCCTCTACATCTATCATTTGATTAATTATATGAATAAATTTATGATCGTTTGAGTATGGACTTTATTAGTGTGTCTTGCATCTCGCGAAGACAATTATTCATATTAGTGAGGAACAAGTCAGTTGTTCTCCTTTTATGAATGATATCTTTTATGGTTACATTACGGTTATGAATGAGTTATTCTTATATTGATGATAGTAGTTTGATCATTCATAAGAAATATTGTAATGCCAAGAATTATCCAAACCTAATAATGACACTATCGTTTAAGTCATGATTGGTTTGATGAAGTCTTGAGATACTTGATCTCTTGACACATGCAAACCATGCTTCTTTAGGTGAGATGACTGAAACCTCGCATTCTGGTAAAACAGAGTTTGCGATGATTGTTGTATATCATACATAGTGATGTATCATATTTCAGCATGTAGTGAATTTCACTATTTCATGAACTTCATATGTGGACTTAGATGAATATGTGGATTCACTAATGAAACATGAGTCTGAAATAGTTTGATGTGATCAAAGGGATTTCGGAATGAAGACGGGTACTAAATTAACAAGAAAATCAAGTCTCTATGATTTGATCAAAGTGACAAATGTTTTGAGTTAGCCTTGGGCATACAAACCCGTGAAAGTTGTTTCATAAACTACAATGCTTGGAACACTTCAATATTGTTCATGTGCCTGAAAATTATAGTCATACTCTATTGAATAGTGTATGGTCTAAAGTTATCTCTTACCGAGTTACGTTATTATTGTTTAGAGTTATTAATTTAATATGCAAACACTCACTTCAGAATAGAAAACCATCTGAGTTCGTGGAAACCAACACTATATAAGTTATGGTGTGTAGTGGTTTCTAGGAAGTTTGATTTATGTGATAAATTATCTTTTTAGTGTATCCTTAGTCAATTATGGATACATCTTCCACAACTAGAACTAAAAGAGCAAAACTTGTGTTGCTAAAGTTTGGTGTTTGTCAAGAAGTGTTCTTGATAAATGTGTTGATGAAAGAAAGTGAAAGTTCAACCAAGGTAATTGACCTTGCCTCCAAATGTCAGAGTAGTGCAACGGAATATGTTTCGGAACCAAAACTCTACAATTAGAGGAGAAAATGATGATAATGATCATGGTGTTTCGATTGAAACTTTTATAGAACAAAGTAGGATTCAAGAATACATATTTTCCCCTTGTGCAAAATAATATTCATGATTCACTTGTCAAGTTAATAGAACACAAGACATACCTACGAACTGCGAAGAAGCGATGGTGGACCTGAGTACGAGAAATGACTATGAGTCATGAAATCCTATATTGAGTTACATTTAAAGATTACTTGCATCTCATCAAGTAAAGAGGTTACTTGATATTATTAATAACTTCAAGGTTATAAGGAATAAATGTGAACATAAAAAGGGGCATCAAGATCGATTTGTCATGAAGGATGTTTCTGACAAATTCAAAAGGTTGACTACAATATGTAGCGAAGCTTGAGTCAATGGGATTATCACTATGATTGATCCAAATTGTTATCAATACCGTGACTTCCTCAAATCCTGCATTTGAAGAAGTGTTGTAATTGGTACAACAAGAAGGTTTTGGAAAACATATGGATTCTAGTGTCTCGTAACCTGAATTCTCAATTTGATGGATGATCAAAGTGGTTTTGGACTTAGCCAAAATATTGAGGAAACATGCATTTGCATGAAACTGAGTGGGAGTTGAATAGTTTCCTAAACTTAATATGTGGACGACATATTTTGAGTGGGATCTATGTGGATGTTATCCTAGTCTTATATGTGACTGACATATTTGAGTGGGAGATACGAGAGTGTTATCCTAGTCTTATATGTGACTGACATATCCGAGTGGGAGCATGACAACATTCTCATATATGGATAACATATTATGAATGGTGTAGTTGGTATTAATGATTATTTAAAATATTTCATGAATGAAGTTAAGCATGGAAAATCTATTAAGATAGATTAATGCGTTTAATAACATTGAGTCGGAATACTTTCCTGGATAAGATTCTGAAGGAGTTCAGAATGGGACAAGTCAAGAAGGTAGTTCTTAATTGTATATCCAAGAGAAGTTTCGAGTTAATATTAGTACAAGAACAATGGTTAAATGAAAGAAATGGATGTGCTACATCCTCTATGCCTCTGTTACAGGTTCTTTCATATAAAACTAGAGTTTTGTACTCGACGTAATGTGACCCAAGTTCTTAGTAAGAAGAACATGTTGTGATATGATTTATGAGTAAATCATAGAACAAAGAGTTAAGTTTATCCTTCAGTGTCTGGAGAGAACTGAGGATACATCTCTAATTTGTAAAGGATAGTGAACTTGACCGTAAAGGTTACGCTGGCTCAAGTTCTGACACTAACCTAGAAAATTGAGATATCATACTAATAAATGCCTAAGTTGAAAGAAACATGGTTAGACATCAAACATGCATACAATGCACTAAGGATTAAAAATCTACATTGATATGACCACTTTAGAAGTGGCAAGAGCTATATTGTGGCCTAAGAAGTTCGACTTCTGACTGAGTGAGTTTCGGTGTGCATGACTAAGTGAAGGTCCGCGTGACTCAACGGATGTCATTGCTGAAACACGACAAACGAAGTCTCGCTCTACCGCCAAATATATATACCTCATCATTATAATGGGATAATGAAATGAATGTCAAACTAGGTGACATTAACGATTTTCAAAAGACATACGGATCTGAATGGTACAGACCATTGATACAACATTTTCCACAAGAAAGCATGATCAATAACCATATAGATGATATGGACTTATGATCCACAGAAAAATGCAACTAGATTATTTGTACCCTAGTGCAAGTGGGAGACTGTTGGGAATGTTCCCTAGAGGCAAATAAAATATGTTTATTGGTATATTCCATTAGTTCATAATAAGTTTTATATTGTGCTATAACTGTATTAAGCGGAAACATTAATACACGTGTGGTATACAAACAACCAGGTCCCTAGTAAACTCTATTATACTAGTCCTTTGGGCAATAGATGATCAAGGTTTCCTGATCATGAGATGTGAACAGTCTGTTGACAATGGGGTCATGTCATTAGGAGAATAATATGATGGACACACACCCACCTGAAGTGTTGCAATGTGATCCAGTCACATAGTTCAACATTGCGATAACTATAACGTAGTGACCCAATCCTTAAGACCGTGATGATCATACGTAATTGCTATCTACCAGGATGCTTTGAGTGCATTAACCGTTACACTGAAACATGGTAACCATAAAGGTGTATCTTGGGTATTCCGAAGTAGATATGTTGATGAGTATGCAAATAGATCAAAACGGGATTTGTCCATCCGAGTGACGGATAGGTACTCTGGGCCCACTCAGTGATATTACATCATAAAGATTGCAATCATGTGACTAGGTCACGGGGTTGTAATATCACGGGAACGAGTAAACATGTTTGTCGGTAACGAGGATGAACTAGGTATATAGGATACCGACGATCAAACCTCGGACAAACAAAGTACCGTATGACAAAGGGATCAGGACTCAACGTTAACGGTTCAATGATGAAGTTAATTCGATGGAAGCGCAGGGGCACATCAAGGATTGTAACCAGATCCCACATGATGGTCATTGGTCAGAGAGTGTCTGATCATGTCTGCTGTTTCCCGAACCGTAGGGTGTCACGCTTAAGGGTATTCGACGCATTAAGGATAGATTCGGGATCGCCGGAGAAATAAGAGAGAACTCTGAAATCGTTTCGGAGGGGAGACGGAAAAATTTCCGTGGTTTCGAATTGTCCGGAAAGTTATTTGAATATGTTTTATTATTTAATTAAATGAATTAAATATTAAAATATAATTTAAATAATTAAAAGTAATAAAGGTTCTTTTATTATTCTTTAAAAAAAAGGAAAATAAAAAGGAAAGAAAATAAAATAAAATAAAGTTGTGGGGCGCCATGGGCTTGTGGCCCATATGTGGCCACATGGCAACATGCGGCATGGCCATGGCCTTGGCCGGCCACCCCACGGCCACATGCGTGGCTAGGACATGTGGTACTAATTTTAGTACCACATTGCTAGTCCACGTACCTGCGTAGCCCCTTTTTTCTCTATATATAGATGTGGTGGGTGCTCCTTTTTCTACACAGAAAATTCCTGAGAATTCCTAGAAAAATACAGATAAATTCTGGTGATCTCTCTCGCTTTCTCCCTCCTTTGAGCGGACTCCCCTTGTTTGGAGTCTGCACTGGGTTGGGGATTTCTCCATCATACGCACGCCATTGTGCTGCTGAAACCGGGATCCGAAACCATCTTCTTTCCGCTGCTCTTCTGGTTCGGAGCCCGGAAGGAACGTCGGTACACCGTAGGTGTGTAATCCCGCGAGGCGCTACACTTGTGGTGCTCCTTTATCGTCGAGGCCGTATCGCGACGTCTTCACCGACAACGTTCCGACGGGGACGTAATCCCGTTATCGGTCTTCAAGGACCGGGTGGCCTCAGGAGTCATCATGGATCTTGGCGGCATCGGGGATTTCCGTGTACGACGACGTCAACCACGTTCACGCGGGAACGTTTCCCGCTTAACGGACGACATAGAGGTATGTTACCGTATTCCATCCGTTACATACATCGCCATAGCATAGGTCTTGGGTTCGGGACGCATATGTCATGAAAAATTATTGTTTTCTGCTCCGTTACCCAACACCTCGTACCCCAGCAGCATATCCTCCGTCACGATTGACGGAAGCCATTCCCCTGCAGACATGGTCTCGGCGGCGGCGGAAGGGCAGCGCGAGTGACAGCTCCCAGGATGGAGCACGGGGCGTCCGGCGAAGGTTTCCCTGCGGCGAAATCAAGTAAGCGAGAAAGAGGTGGAGCGAGAGAGAGAAGTGAGAGCGGCTGCGCGGGGGAAAGTGATCAGATCTGATCCAACCCGAAAGGAGGGGGCGGTTTTATAGCTCGAGGTAGTAACTGCCACGCGTCAGAACCGCACCCCATTACGGGCCTGCCGGTTGCCCTCCCCATAAAACCGCTCCACTTCCCCATAATCCCTCCCGCTTCCCCACGGTCGGTTAATTATTATCCTATAAGACCGCCGCGGGAATCAAGGAGACAGGCCCAACAGTGCGTCCACTTGTCTGGACAAGAAGATTCTCTGACAAGGCAAGATCCTTTTTAAAGAACCAAATCAGATTTAGATTCGAAGCTCGAAACCATTTCAACTACTCGGAGGACACGAAGCACAACGTGCACCAACAAAAACCCTCCGAGTACGTCATCACTCGGAAGAAATCACTAAGCTCCCGCGGCGACCGAGTAAGTTGTCACTCGGAAATACAACGAAGAGAACCGCCTGGGGCTTTCCGCAAAACAAAAAATCTTGCACCCAACTACTCGAGCGAAAATCCGAGTAATTGACTCGCTGGTGGCCCGTCTCTGACGTAGAGTGCCAGGTCACCAGTAAGACCCGGCGCAGGGGGTAAAGGATCAATGTCCCACGTGGCATGGCCTAGGACTCATTATGATGTCCTAGGACATTGAACTTTACAAATTTGGTTCATATGGAGTTTAATGCCTTTTACTCCGAGACACGCCTTCCGAGGCCTCAGTCCACCTCTTTCGAGAGACGTTTGAGTGTCGCCAAATTTTTCATCTAACCTGCCCAACCCACACTCGAGGGAAAAGTTCAAACATCAATAAAGCCCTTCTGGGCCTCTTATTGAGTTTAATCTTTGCATACCTCAGAAAATCTGACAAAGGTCAGTTGCCTCAATTACGAGCACCCGAAAGCGCTTGGGGGCTACTGTCGTGGTAATACTAAAGGTATACCCCTAGGCAAGGGAAACCAAGAGGTACCCTTAAGCCCTTGGTTCTCCAAACACACCCAAAAAAATAAGATCAGTAAAAAACAAGGACAATTAACGACCTCCGAGTAACAAGTTACTCGGAGAACAGAAACCACTTCCGAGTACGCTGCTACTTGGAAGACCAGTAAAATCCGAGTAGATCAGCACTCGGAAGAGATCGGCGAGCCATTATTTACTCGGAAGACAGGAACGCAACGTACAGGAAGCATTCAAAGCGGCGGGCGTTTCTCCTCCTGTATTAGTAGTAATGGGCAGACCGTTTCTTGTATTTAGTACGCATTTAATCCTGTAATTAAGACCCATTTAAGCCGAGGCATTAAGGGGGCCGGGGCACACTCTATATAAGCCTCCCCCTCCTCCAGTTTGGGCACGCGCAACTCTAATCCTCATACTTTTGAACAACAACACCCCAGTCAGCCTGGGACAAGACTAAGGTTTTTATCTCTAAGGAGAGGCCTAACCTGTATAATCCTCCCTGCGTCAACCACTCTACGTACAGATTCATTTAGCTCCTATTACACCCCTATATCTATTGTCAGGATTATATCCCCGACAGTGGTCTTTAATGAAAAATATTCAACGTGATAGTTCATTGTCTCGTTGAGACGAACAACTTTGCTTTTTGTTCATTTCGATCTAAGGTCATTTGTGGCCTCTAGGTCCCAAAAAGCAAATTATTTTTCATGTCTACATGTAATTCGAGTGTGATTGATTTTGAAAGGATTTTAATGGAATTTGAAGTCATTTTCTTGTATGGGAAGTCTAGTCACCTTACATATAGATAAGAGGTGATGACCGATTCAACAACGCACAATCGATCAATTTATCTACCATTTCCTATCTTGAGCTTTACCTTCTTCATCGTAATTCTTTTTCTTCTTCCTCGTTCTTTATCGTTCTTCGTGTTTGACGGAATTGATCGACGAGACTCTAGGAGTGACTAGGTTGACATAGGGAAACACATAATACTGCTCCTTTTGATGGGGCCCCTCTCGAACGTGTGGGATTTCGGATCTACAGAAGCTCTTCCAGCCTATCTTTCATATCGTGCTCCAGGCGAGGATCCTCTGTTGATGTTGTCATGCGTATTGCGCTCGACACTGGAGGTGCACGATGACGTGTTCATGTGCAAACACACTTCTTGTCGACTATGCTGAGGAAATAAGTTTTTATCGGTCAATCGTGATCGTTGTGGCTACTAAATATATGTTTTGTAATAAGTGAAACCAGTTTCTTAAAACAATTGAAACATTTTTTTCAATTGCGAGAAATAATTTTTCAAACAAGTTAAATTATTTCTTTGAAATGATTGAAATGCTAAAATTAAAACTATTCCAATTGTATGTGTGACTGAAAATGAATATTTGATCCAAAAGTTATGAGTCAATGAAAATCTCACATGAAAAATAAAATGTGAGTCTTTATTTGAAGACGGAGTATGTCTTTTGAACGCAACCATACATCATTAGGCATTTCCAAGATTTTTTTTATAAAAGATGACTTTCACCTTGTTTAAACTACATCGGACTTCTTAAGGAGAGCTGCTACTGCAAGTGATGTTGCTCGGTTGGCGAGACGACCTATTTCTCACAAGAGCCTAGAGCTCGGCGTCATGACTAGGGGAGCGGATGAGCAATGGAGGTGGATGAAGAAGGAGACCATGTGTGTGTGTGGTGTGTTTTCCGGTCCTGCGAGGGTCCTTTTAAATAGCCGGTACTAGCTAGAGGAGCGGAGGAGCTTTTTTTAATACGTGGTGCCGGATTGGTTTTCTCGGTCGCCGCTCTGGTTTAATGTCGGTAGGCGACGGGCGGGTAGTTGTCCCATCGCGTCTCACCAGGTAGGGCCAGGTTGTTACAAGATGGTGTTTCGGCAATCCGAACTTCCGCAAAAAAAACCTTGATTTAGGCGAGAAAACGGATAGACGAACCAACCGACATACACGAATACAAACCATGCTAAATAGCAAAGATGATTCAAACAAGCTAATCCAAACGGATGCGAAAATTTTAAGGATCCATGTTGAAGATGCCCTTAGCTCCTCTCACTCTCTCACGCAGCAAAAGAAGTTGTATCATAGCGATACCCTATCATGCATGTATTGCTATGTATGCATTTTATAAATCAATTGACACTTTATATTTATACAAGACAACGCAATACGATTCTTTAGGAATGAATGATTGGTGGTTAACTTGACGTTACGTACTCCGCTAAAAACCCACTTTCAAGGATCTTCTTAGATGTAGTTTAGAATATCGTGCAGGTCCATGGATATCGGATTTGCATTTCAAGGTGTATGCAATCAGGATGTGTATCCCTCTGAATATGCAAGCTAATATAGACATCGGTTTTCTTCATGTGCACTACGTGTGCGCACCCTGACAGAAAATGTAAAAGCTAGACTACTTTTTGGATTAAATGTTGCCTCAAAGCAAGTTTGATTAACTTGACCATTAGATTTACGGATTGGTGGACTAGTCAAGCTGCTCTAACGCCCCAAGTACAATAGGGAAAAGCAAAAAAAAAAAAAACATATCATTAGCTTCTAGAATATCTCAGTCTCCCTCCCCGTTTCTTGGAAAAGAGGAGTTGGCACTGAGGAAAAGCAACGCCGGTTGACTCCACTCCTCTCCCCTTGCACACGCCGGGAAAAGTGTGCTCCACATTCTGATTCAACTAAGCGACCATGGCGCTTCATCATGTGCGTAGGCTTGATGACACCATAGATTTGCTTTCCTGGACTTGAACAAGGTGAAACTAAATGGAAACACCCTCGTACAGATCTACCATGAGGAAGAATTCTTATTATGAACTGGTCCTTGAGTAAGAAAGAATTGAGGACGAATTTCAAAAAAACGGTTATTATCAATGTCAAGACGACAGGTTGGATGAAGACTTCTCGTGGCATTGGGAACATCAAGATTGTTTTTAGATCGTTTTTGCTGAATCTTAGGTGCTGATACGTCCCAAACGTATCTATAATTTATGCTTGCTCCATGCATGTTTTGTGTGACTTTGACATGTTTTGCTTGAACTTTCATACACTTTTGAGCATATTTGGATTAACCTATTAACTCAGTGCACCCAATTGCTAGTTCCTGTTTTCTGCTGTTTTTGAATTTCAGGTTTCCCGGCCATTAAAAGTGCTCCAAAAATTTCGGAAAAATTATATAAAAATTCAGCGTCCCGGAAACCTCCGGAATCACCAAGGAAGGAAGGGGGGCACCACAGGGACTCCAGAAGGGTCCCTGGCGCGGCCCCACCCTAGGCAGCGCCAGGCACCCTCCTGGCTGCCCTGTGGCCCCTCTCGGTGCCCCCTTTGCCCTATATTTACCCTCCGTGACGGAAACCCATAATATCGATCTGCTATTCCCGTTCTCCTCTCTGTACCACCTCCGCCGCCGTTTCAAGATCGAGGCTGCCAGGAGAAGGTGCCTCGGCACCCTGCCGGAAGGAAGAACCCCCTCCGGGAGACCATCCATCGCCATGGACACCTCCCGGATGTGCCGTGAGTAGTCCCCCTTGGACCATGGGTCCGTGACCAGTAGCTATGTGATGTACTCCTCCCCTCTTTATGCTTTCACTTTCGTGACCTCGTGAGCTGCCTCACATGATCGAGGCACTTTTGTAATTTTCTGTGTTGCTATGCTGAGTTTGCTGGGATCTGATGGATTATGAGATTATGTTCAGATTGTGATGAGTAATATATTTGGTTCTCTTTTATTTTTGTGTTCTTTAGTAAATTCTTGCATGTTCTCTGTTGTCGTATTTTACTTTGGCCAAGTGATTTGTTGCAACTCCAAGAGGGAGCGTTATGCTTGATTGTGGGTTCAGCCCCTTGATGTCTAGCTTGAGTGACAGAAACATGATACTAGGGGATGTGTTGTCGCCACCAGGGATAAAACAACGGTGCTTGTACCTGCGGATGCAAGGATTATTGACTTTACGCAAAGTTCTTTTAATGCAGTTGTCTGTTGCTTTGAGTTTACACTTTGGGTGGGATTCACAACTTAATACCAGCGAGATGTTCTGGATAGATATCTCAAGGTGGATGATTAATAGTAGATGCAGATGGATTTTGGTCTACTTACCTTGGCGTACTTGTCGGGGGGATCACTCACAGCTAAGACCCGGCCAGAAGATAAGCACCCAAAAGGAAGACTCAGCCAGAAGACAGGTCCTAAAGACTAGAGTCGGCTGACATGAGTCACCTCCATGAGTCGGCTGACATGAGTCACCTCTACAGGAGTCGGCCAGACAGGGGACTCTCCTCTACAGGAGTCGGCCAGACAGGGGACTCTCCTCTACAGGAATCGGCCAGATAGGAGACTCTCCTCAACAGGAGTCCACTTAACTTGGAAGATTACGAGACTTAGAGTAGGACTCGGATTGATATCCGACTTGTAATACAAGATGAGACTTGTTTGTATCAGAATAGGACTCTACATGTAAGCCTCCCCCTTCCACCTATATAAGGAGGGGTAGGGCACCCATAGAGGCCAAGTTCTCGAGATACGAAAATAGGCTTCCGCCAGAGTAGGCTTTCGCCGGAGTAGGCTTCCGCCAGAGTAGGCTTTCGCCAAATTAGGCTTTGGACAGAGTAGGCTTCCGCCAGAGTAGGCTTTCGCCAAAGTAGGCTTTCGCCTGATTTCAACTGTAAGAGAGTCGGCGACATGCCATCGACTCCCGTGAGCAAAGGAATAAGACCTAGCCACAAACAACATGTAGGGTCTTGACCGGACGATGTTTCCCGGGGCCTGAAGCTGTACAAAATCGCGTTTCTCTTTCTCTGTGATGTTTCTTCTTCCTCATACACTCGTAGCAAAGGCCCCATAATCAAGTCGACTCTACGGATATCTGCCGTGACTTTCCCACGACAGTTGGCGGCCACCGTGGGGCCTACGCACAAGGGTGTTGTCATCTTGGAGGAAGTACTCACAGGGATCGAGAAACTCGTGATCGGCCGGACGAAGAAGAACCGGCACGAACAAATCTAAATCAACAAATCGACGGTCCGCCGACTCTGGCAGGACTCAATCCGACTCGGGTGCATTGCAACCTCGGTTTCTTCAACATCTGCATCAAGATCTACATAAAGCTCATGGAGAAAACAAGAAAAAATCCAAGCGTGCGACTCGAAACTCGACTTCAACATTGACCCTCACGCGCAGCCTGCAGGATAAGAACGTATGTGTTGTAGAGTCTACAAAATTCCGACTCTCCGAAGAGAAGAGACTAAAAAATTCCGACTCCCCGAAGAGAAGAGTCTACAAAATTCCGACTCCCGAAGAGAAGAGTCTACAAAATTCCGACTCTCCAAAGAGAAGAGTCTATAAAATTCCGACTCACCAAAGAGATGAGTCTAAGGAAAAATTCTGACTCACCAAATTAGATGAGTCCATGTTCGACTCCCGCACTACAACGAGTTTTGTGATCTACGCGAGATCGCGAATTCCAATCGCGAATTCGGCTCAACTTATCACCGGTCCGCACTTCGGACATTGGACAACTACCTTTTGAGCAAGTCATCAGGTGATATCTCTCCTACACCATTGCTCTACAAATTTATTCTATCAAGAATTTTATTATCTGTTTGCGCAATATTGTGCACGCAGGTTCACGACATATATTATTTTCTGTGGCCACGCCGGTTTGCCTCGTTTCATGCCGGCTCACAACGCCACAATCGACATCAACATATATGTCGTCTTACAACATCGCGCTTAATAGACACATATGTGTCGGCTCACAACCGCTTGGCTCTCACTATTCCCGGCTCGACATATTGGTCGGACTATCAACCGCTGACTCCAACGAAGATCAACCACAACCTCACAACGGTTGCCTTCCATGGTTTTCTGGGTTTTCTCTGCATCATTAGATCAATGCTTGTTTCTTAATCCAGCCAGATACATGGAGTCCCTAGCCGACTCCTCGAGTCGTCTCAAGACTCGGTGGCTACGCCTCCTATAGGATCCATCGGAGATTGAGATATATTATGTTTCAACGACGGATTATAATTGACCATCACAAATTTTGGTCCATTGTTTTCGATGGTAAAATCCCGGCTCAGATTCCGGTTCATCGGGAAAATTCCGGCTCTTTCATTGAGTACCGGATCATCGGTAAAATCCCGGCCCAGATTCCGGTTCGATGGAAAAATTCCGGCTCTTTCATTAAGTTCTGGATCATCGAAAAAATCCCGGCTCCCTTCTCGAGTTCCGGTTTATTGGAAAATCTCGGCTCCACAATGAGATTCCGAGTCATCAAAAATTCTGGCTCCTTTATGAATCCAGGATCATTACAAAACACCGGTTTTCGCCATAAATATATAAAGTTGACATTCATCGCACCGGCTTTCACCATAAATATACAAAGTCAACATTCGTCGCACCGGATTTCGCCATAAAATATATAAGTCGACCTTCGTCGTACCAGCTCTCGCCGCACAAAATATAAGTCGACTTTCGTCGCATCGGCTTTCGCCATATAAAATACAAGTCGACTCTCGTCACACCGGCTTTCGCCACACTAAGGTACGCCGACCTTGGTCATGCCAACTTCTCCATACATTGCATCTTATGCACTATGAATTTACTCTCTTCTCATCTTGCATCATACCCTACATGTCATGATGCATTGCATCTTCTGCATTCTCATATCTCAGAGACCTGGGGGCTTGATCAACGCCTCTATTTGTACTGAGCATGTATATTTCTTATTCCGGGGAATCGGGGGGCTCGATGACATTCATCGACTCTTATCTGAGAACTCGACATATATATGTAAAACTCCACATGTGTATAGCTTATTCAGGGGAACTAGGAGAGCTCGATGGCATCCATCGACTCTTATCCGAAGAAAACCCGGCATATACATGAACTGGCTAACCACGCCTTAATCTTGGCATGTATAGCTCAAGCTCATACGACCTACGTGTACCCGACTTAAGTCTAAAAACTTTGAGGCTTACAGAAATGCCTATCGAGTTTGGGTTTAAGCACAGGGAACGCTAGTCGTATGTGCCGGCTTACAGAGAGGTTTCGACTCCTGGATAACCCAATAATCTCTCTCAATGCGAGAAGATGAGGCATGTTCAATCCAGAGTCGACTTATATATGAGCCTTTGCACTTTACTTTTTGCATACATCAGCATCATAGCATTTTGTTCTTTTTCTACCATTTTTCCTGACAACCTTATGGCATACATGCCGACTTGAAAAAGAATATGGCTCGGGTGTAACCGTGGCAAGCTAGCACAAATACTGGCTTTCTTCAAAGCGCTTTTAAAACACTAGCTTTATCAACGGAAACACCAACATATTTCAATAACAGCATTAACCTGTGTGACTCGACATGACGCAAAGATGATCATACCGACTCATGGGGACTACAACTCGAATTTCTCTGTGACTCGGCATAACGCAATGATGATCACACCGACTCATGGGGACTATACTTTGCAACTATCTATGATTCGGCAAAACTTGTCGATTCACACGTAACAAAAGTGAACCCGTCTTAGTCTAAACGCATTGGCCGACTCTACAAAATGTCGTCAAGTTTTTCTGAGAAAAAGGGAACGCAAAAAAGAGTGGACCCGGCCTAGTTCAAACAATGTTTACCGTATTTACTAAAAGACCGGTCAAAGCTGATCTAAGCACAGGGACCGCCATCTACTACTCATAAAGTCGGCCTCCGAGAAGCTTCCCCTATGAAGTTAGGCGACTCCCAGAAGTTACACTGGCCCAGATGAATATTATATTCTCTTCTGACTCAGCTGTAAATGTGGTAATCCGGAACAATAATGGCTCTCTTCAAAAGCATATTCAATCCATATATGAGAGGATGAAGTTTTCCAAAGAAACGACTATCAAAGTCAAAAACAAAGAAGGACCAAAGTCCAAACCAGGATGACTTTTGGCATCCAAAGGCCAAAAGGCAAATTCAAGATAGAATATCACAAGGTATCTGACCACACACTGGTCACAAGCCACGGAACATGTTTTCCAAACCCAGCACCTGGGGGATACAATATTTGATGATATCCACCAAGTCATCACAAGGGTCGGTTTTTCCCAAACACCCCAACTTTATCGAGGGAGCTTGTCAAGACATAACAGTTGACACACATTATTTTGGGTTGCTGAAGGAAACATATTTCGGTACTCGAAGGGGCACTTTATTTGGAAGCTGGGAATATAACCCAACATATAATAGTTACTGGCTTAAACCAACAAGCATCCGCCAGTTTTTATCAGCAAACAAGTATTTTCTGACTTCTACAAAATTTATCGGCTTTGGCATATGATCGCCGACTTTGGTAGACAATTATCTGCCGACTTCATGAAATAAAAATTCATGCAAGCAAGACAACCCGACACTTGGGGGCTGCACAAATTGAAAGATTTATCATCAAGAAATTCTAAGTCCCATGATGCTGCGGGCGAGCAACCCAGCACTTGGGGGCTACACCAGCAAGGCTATTTTATATACAAAACTCCAAGTCATCACGAGATGATAAACTCGGAGCTTGGGGGCTACAAGTGATATGGACATAAAATTGCCCGTAAATTCGTTCCCGAGTCCTTTTGAAAAGACACGAAAGAGCAAAAAGCAACATTGAACCCAAACATGGAAGAGTTCAAAATTGAATCATATCAGGTTCATTGACATGAATAGGTGGAGCAAGCCGGCTTAATGGTTTGGACTAGAGACCCGGTCTTTATCCTAACTATTCATTATACTGGAAGTTTACCATGGACGCGCACCCAGTGTTCTCTTCTATGACAATCTCATTGCCAAGAAAAAGCAGATGAAAGATGAAGCCGACACCAAGATTGCGTCCAAGCTAAACTTGGGGGCTACTGTCGGGGGGATTACACATAGCTAAGACCCGGCCAGAAGATAAGCACCCAAAAGGAAGACTCAGCCAGAAGACAGGTCCTGAAGACTAGAGTCGGCTGACATGACTCACCTCCATGAGTCGGCTGACATGAGTCACCTCCATGAGTCGGCTGACATGAGTCACCTCTACAGGAGTCAGCCAGACAGGGGACTCACCTCTACAGGAGTCGGCAGACAGGGGACTCTCCTCTACAGGAACCTCCAGACAGGAGACTCTCCTCAACAGGAGTCCACTTAGCTTGGAAGATTACGAGACTTAGAGTAGGACTCAGATTGATATCCGACTTGTAAGACAAGACGAGACTAGTTTGTATCAGAAAAGGACTCTACATGTAAGCCTCCCCCTTCCACCTATATAAGGAGGGGTAGGGCACCCATAGAGGCCAAGTTCTCCAGATACGAAAGTAGGATTCCGCCAGATTAGGCTTTCGCCGGAGTAGGCTTTCGCCAGAGTAGGCTTTTGCCAAAGTAGGCTTTGGTCAGAGTAGGCTTCAGCTAGAGTAGGCTTTCGCCTGAATACAACTGTAAGAGCGTCGGCAACATGCCATCGACTCCCCGTGAGCAAAGGAATAAGACCTAGCCACAAACAACATGTAGGGTCTTGACCGGACGATGTTTCCCGGGGCCTGAAGCTGTATAAAATCGTGTTTCTCTTTCTCTGTGATGTTTCTTCTTCCTCATACACTCGTAGCAAAGGCCCCATAATCAAGTCTGACTCTACGGACATCTGCCGTGACTTTCCCACTGTCTTCGATATGTGACGGCAGATGCCATGGGGATGGCTAAAGTGTGGGGAAGACACGAGGAAGAAGATGTCGATGGTGCCGGAATCGGGTTGGGAACAAACACGGTGACAGGCACCACGGTGTACCCAGGTTCGGGGCTCTCCGGAGAGATAACACCCCTACTCCTGCTTGTCTCTTCTATATCAATGGAGCCGAGCTACAATAACTGCTTCTCTATCTACTCAGGGGAAGGTGAGCGCCGCCGTGGGCAAGGCTCTCCCCTGCTTCCCTGAGGAGTAACTACTAGCTGTGAATGAACTGAGTGAGTTGTGAGTAATGGTGCGAACGTGTAGATCGTCCCCCACGCAGGAGGGGTACCCCGGGCTCTTATAGCATGAGCCCGAGGTAAATCGGTAACTTCACTGCCGATTGGGCCCAGCTGTCATCCTCTAATCGGCTGGGTCCCACCGACTGCTCCTCTCCGGATGAGCCGGACCCGACGAGCGGCGGCCCATGCTGTAGACTCGTAGGGCATGATGGTGAACATTGGAGCTAGGAGGTGTTGTCTTGTCGTCCTGTCAGCGGAATCGGCGGAGAGGTCGACACCGCATGTCTGCCAGATCTTCAATGTGACTTGGCTTCTCTGCCACCCCGATCTCTTGGGATTGCACATTTATGACCTCTTACTCGCACCCTCGACTGAACTCGGGGTCAACTTCTCCAGGGGTAGTAGGTTGCACCGATTGCGCCTGGGCCGACTAGTGGTTCTCGGCAGGGTCGATTGCCCTAGGCAATCGGCCGTGCTGATGCCCACCTCGGCCCAGCTGCGGGCCAATCGGATAATCGTCTTGGTGACGAAAGGGTGGACCGGTTGCGCCTGGGCCGACCGCTGGCATTCGGTACGGCTGATTTCCCTGGAGAAATCGGCCGTACGCCTGCCCAGCTCGGCCCAGCTGCAGCCCAATCGGTTCATCCTTTTCTTGAAAGGTTGCTTTCGCTTGGGTGAGCCTACCCGAGTACCAATCCACCGACAGTAGCCCCTAAAGCTGTAAATGTCCCACGGTCATTCGACTGCGGGGCCTTTGCAGTTTTCAATCTCTTTCCAACATCCTCCGACTGCTATAGCCTCTTCAAGTGCGTCATTCCGAGTTCGACGACCGACTCGGAGCTCACACTCGGCTAGCCAAGACTTCGTCCGATTTGATTTGAATCGTCTCCGGCTTCTGTCTTCACTTTTTAAGAATAATATCCCTCGTCGATTGCCTTCCAACGGTTACCTCCGATTCTTCCGGGATGCAGTCAATGGGTTGGGACCCACGACCCACGCGCGATTTGACGTAACCGCAGGCTTCGACCCCCACGTCGCACGCCTCGGCTCCCACGCTGGGATCTCTTGCGCCGATTTGCCGGTTGGACTTCCTGTGGGCTAGGCCACACCGAGCCACACAGCCACAACTGGATCCCACTTCCCCTCCCCCGCCGCTCATATAAGCCACGGGGGGGGGGAGGCCTTGGACTCCTTCTCTCAGACGCCTTCTTCCTCCTCCGCCTCTTGCTCTTCGCGCGCGCCATTGCTGTTCCGCCCGAAGCTCTCCGTCGTGCTCGCCGCTCCGCCTCCGCGCTCGGGACCCGCTCCGGCCGCGCACTCGCGTGCTACTCCGCCACCGCGGTAACCTCTCACCGCTGCTCTTGCGCTCCTCGTCCTCCTTCTCTTTCCACCCGCAAACTCCATGGCGCCCCGGCGAGACACCTCTCAGGCCAGCCGCGGGTGCTGGAAGGGCGCCACGGTCACCGCCGATGCCATCCAAGCTCTGGTTCGCGCCCGCAAGTTGTCGGCCGAGGTCCAATGGCGCGTTCCCGGCGCCGAGCTTGTGCCCAACGCGTGTGCTGGCGAGAGGGTTGTCTTCCTCGCTCACTTCGAGCGTGGATTCGGACTCCCCGCCAGCACCTTCTTCCGAGACTTCCTCAACTTCCATTGCCTGCAACCACATCACCTCGCGGCGAACTTCATCATGATCCTCTCCGGCTTCGTCACGCTGTGTGAGGGGTATCTCGGCTGCCGCCCAAGCATTGCTCTTTGGAAGCGGTTCTTCAACCTCTGAGCTCACAATGCTCGGACGGGAGCTGTAGTGCCATCTGCCACGGAAGGTGGCGAGCCAACATATCCGACTGACATGACCGACTGCGGAAGTTGCCTTGTCGCAGCCGGAAAACCTAAGTACAAAAGTCCCGAGATCGTCCAGTCATGCAAGAACTGGCAGACCACCTTCTTCTATGTCAAATCGCCCGATCAAGGCCCCGATCTCCTGAACCTTCCTGAGTTCTCCATCGCCCGGCCAACTGAGAAACATCAGTGGTCGTTGAAGTATGGTGTCGGAGACCTCGACGTGGATGCTCAAGTCGCCCGGGTTGCTCAGCTGGAGCAAGAGGGGCTCCTGCCGACTGATCTTTTTGCTGCTTGGCTTCAAGACCGAGTGCATCCTCTACAGCGCCGAGTGCACCGCATCTGTGACATGTCGGGCCCCCGAGGTCCCACTCGGCTCTGCACATGGCGAGTGAAGCTCGAAGACCTATGCGTCAGGCTGAGGGCTATCACATCTAGTGCCTTGCGCGATCCTTTCCGCTTCGGCCTTGAGTACCTACACCGCCGACAGAAACCACCCGTGGTATGTCCCGACTGGTCCCGATCTCCGATTGCTTTTGCCTCATACTCAATTTCTCTGACAACTTTCTTCTTCTTGCTCAGCACTTCATTCAATCCGATCTGATGGAAGACGGCCAAGTGGCCGGCACGTATGCCCCCGACCGCGAGGAAGATGACCCCGTGGACTTCGAGTACAATGGTGAAGCTCCTCCCTCCGAATCCGAAGATGGCGACGCCG
Source organism: Bromus sterilis (assembly GCA_950022295.1). NCBI lineage: Eukaryota > Viridiplantae > Streptophyta > Magnoliopsida > Poales > Poaceae > Bromus > Bromus sterilis. The sequence goes on along the minus strand of OX465598.1, from coordinate 59,506,279 downwards.
ATGACGGTGAGTCCTCTGGGGAGTCCTCCGAATCCGAAGATCCTGCTGCTGATGCCGACGCCGAGGCCGCCGACCCCAAGAACGCCGACACCCGAACTGCGGCTCAAGGGGGTACGCCTGACCCTTCCCTTGAGAAATTTCTGGCCGAATGGAGCGATGACGATAGTGTCTCAAAGGTTGGTAATTCTGATGCATCTCCTCACGCCAAGCCGCCGAAGGTGCCGAATAAACGCGCCTCGGCAACCAGCTCCTCTTCTGGTGCCGCTTCGAGCAAGGTCGCTAAAGTGGCGCCGACTGCCCTCAAGGGCAAACAGCCTCAGATGACGGCCGCTCGAGTGCCGATTGGCCAAGCGCCTCTGAACGTCGCCCCGCTGAGATGTCGGATGCCCAGGGGCGCGCCGAGAACAGTCGGGTATGCCCCTATCTTCATGCCTTGAACTTCACTATCTTCTCTTATACTGATTCACCTCTTTTTTCTTCTTTCGGGGAGCCGATTGGACTCAACGACATCGACACCGGCATTCCTGCCCGTGCCAACGTAGTCATATCACCCGCCGCATCTGCTGCTGCCATCCGCAAACGGCCACCTGCTCCACATCGCACCTCCAAGGATGCCGAGCGCGCCGCCAAGAAAGCCCGCCTTGAGACTACCAAGAAAACTGCTGCTTCCACCACTGCTTCCTAGACCTCCAAGAGGACGGCCGACCGGGGAGTTACTGGTGGCGAAGGAGCGCAACCGGTCAATCCGATTGCTCCATCTCCGCCACGACGCTCCGACCCAGTCTCTGCCTCCGTGACGATTGTCTCCTCGCCCATCCTGACGACCACTTCACCGATTGTGGTGTCCACGCCGCCGATTATGACGACCACGCCGCCAATTGTGGTGTTCATGCCGCCGATTATGACGACCACGCCGCCAATTATGACGACCACGCCGCCAATCACGACGACCACTTCGACCTCGGCCCGTCCGATTGTGCCGCAGCCCCGACCATATGCCTCCGGCCCTTTGGCGACGTCGGCGCCACCGGTCTCTACCATTATTACCTCTGCCGCTGCAACTCAAGCCTCGCCGCCACGGCCGACCTCTTCTGCGTCAGTCATTCTGATGCGCTCGGTGGACCAGTTCCGGGCCGAGTACTCTTGCACCCGACATGTCGGCACCGAGCCTGATGCTCCACACCGCTCTCACGATCCTTTGACGACAACTTTCAGTCGAGTGAACGACTTCGCCACCGCCATAGCTCGGGACCTCCAACAGCTTGACCGCAATCATGCGGTAAGCTCTTCCACTTTTCTTTTATGGCCTCCTCAAAACGGAAAACTTTTCTTCCGGTGGGTGCGCGCAAGCGCACCCACTGGGTGTAGTCCCCGAGATTCGGTCCGATTGTTAGCAATTGGTTCGGATCTTTTATGCTCTTTGCTTTTTCTCCTGCCTTCCTCCAATCGGGAGAATTTTCTTCCGGTGGGTGCACGCAAGCGCACCCACTAGGTGTAGTCCCAGAGATTCGGGCCGATTGTTAGCAATCGGTTCGGATCTTCTTTGGCCGCTGTGTCTCTTAAAGTTCATCTTATTTTTCTTCTCAGTCTGTTATGGAAGAGAAAAGCGAGGTCTTCGAGAAGCTCCTCGACGCCTATGCCGCCAGCCTCCGGACTCTCGCTCAGGCCCAGCTCGAGGTCAACAATCAATCAACCGAGATCAACAGGCTGAGAGGTAACTTCTCTATCATTTCTATCTTCCCTCCGACTGATAACTTCTCTTGTACTAATAGCTTTATGTCTTCCTCTAGTCTCTGTTCCCATGGTGGATGATCTTCAAGACCGAATCGACGAATTGACCACTGAGCTCAATCAGCAAGGACCTGCACTTGCAGCGGCCAAGCAAGAGATGGCCCGACTGCAGGGGGTGGAAACCGATTTGACTCGAACCATCCAAAACCTCCGCTCCGAGCTGGCTGCTCTGAAGACGAAGCATTCAGACGACCTGGCTGCCGTGGCTCCTGCTGGCGACGGACTTCGCGGTGAGCGAGATGCTGCTGTATCTGCCCGAGAAATGATGCGGGCCGAGAGGGATGATGTCGTTGCTACCCGAGACTCCATCCGAAAAGACCGCGACGAGCACATTGCCAAATATGAAGAGCTGGAGAAACGCAAAAATTATGAAGAAACAACTCGACTGCGCCGCCGGGCCAAGGGCCTCTGCGATACCATGAGCGAGATGGACGTCCTTCTTGGCGGTGAGTATTTCTAGCCTCCGATTGCGCTTTCGACTGCTTCATTATTTTGTGTTATTACTCATACTTCTTTTCGTGATGCAGAGGCCTGGCCTGAATCCGAAGCAGCTGCCTATGCAGCTGTGGCCAAATCCCGAGAAGAGACCACCGCGGCCGGAGGGACCTGCCAGCTTGATGATGATGTCTGGACTCGGTACGAATATCTGATTGGCATAGCAGCTCGCATTCCTGTCGTCAAGGGGATTGCACTGTCTTTCAAACTTGGCATTCTGAAGATTGCCGAGTTGCTGTGGTCGCCGACTGAGCTCAAGGTTGGGCTCCATAGGATGAAGCATGCTGCCAGCTCCTCTGCCGAGACCCGTAGATCAGAAACTCTGGACGAAGAAGATTCTGACAAGGGAGAGGCTCCGAATGCTACCACCAAACAGACTCGGATTCTTCTAAAGGCCATCCCACGTTGGATCGACGTCTTGCTTAACTCTGCTGGTCGGACTGGTGCGGAAACTGCTCTTCAAACTGTGCTGAGTTGGTACCCTCAAGTGAAACTTCCCCAACTCTACAGCCTCAGAGAGAATGCGGCCGACTTGCTTGAGAAGACTTATACCGAGGTGAATCGTCTAGCCAGCACCATGGTGAACTGGTTTTCTCCCTACGACTACACTCCATATCTCGATGAGGAAGGGAATCCGCTAGCTGCAACTTCCATCTCTGGCTTGGCCGAAGAGCTTTCTGACAGCGGTTCGTCCCATACTTCTCCGAGGTCCAAGCAAGCTGGGGCCACATCTTCTGACGCGCAATCGGAGCCGGTTGCCACTATTGTGCAAGCCGATCCGACTGCTTCAATTGCGAGCTCTGCGCCATCAACTGCCCCGACTTCTTGAGCCGTGCCGCCGACGACGCCATCTACCTCTGCGGCCGACATCTGATCGGCCTTATCTTATTTTTGCTTTCAGACTAGTTGCTTGTAAGACATGATTTTAATTCCACCGACACTCACTGGGTGTGGTTTTGATGTAAATGAATTCATTCGGCCTTAGGCCTGTTATCTCTATGTAATCTGATTGCTCGTTGCAAGTTTTATTTGTGCGATCTACTTTGCGTCTTTGTCGGTTTCTTTTATCGGTCTGCACTTGGGGGCGTCATGCCTTGTCCATTCTACAGCCGACATGCGGTCTGCAATCGGATCAAAGGTTGATTTCAAGCCAAGGTTCGATAAGTTTTTTTAATTCACACGACAAGATTCAACGCAAAGGATTCTGCAATGTTAGGAGCCGATTGCTCGCTGCCGAGCTCGATGCACCGGTCTGCGGCACAATCGGTAACTGACTTTATCAGCTATGCCCTTTTTAGAGCGTTTCGATTTGTTTCTCGGGAATTTGTACTGCCGACTGCCCCAACCGCTACCCTTTTCAATGCCACAAACACTCTCGTGACTTGTGCTTGGGTTAGGTGCTAAGTTGAGTGCCAGCCCGCAGTCCCCGTGCCTCGTTGGCTTATTCTTCCGACCTCGTGGTCGGTCAGTCCCCGAGTGCGTTACTCACATCTCGGGTATAACTAAGCGTTGCCGACTTGGGCTAGGTTTTCGAATGAAATTATGCAAAGGTAACCGAATGCTCTTTTTCAGAGGCATGATAGCTTTACTGATCGTTTGCTGAGTGGTGTACATAAATTTCTGCCGCTCAACTATAGAACGGGCATAAAAGCTCGGCGTTCCACGGCCGCTCTGTTTCTACTCCTGACATGTCCTTGTGCCGAGTGCCCTTGGTGCAGTCGATCAAATAGTACGAGTTGTTCTTGAGTGCGCGGCTGATGACGAATGGTCCCTCCCAGGGTGAGGCCAGCTTGTGTTGCCCATCTGATTTCTGAATTCGGCGTAGCACCATGTCACCCTCTCGGAATGCGAGAGGACGAATCTTCTTGCTGTGGTAGTGCCGCAACTTCTGCTGGTAGATTGCTGATCTGGACAAGGCCAGCAAGCAGGCTTCTTCCTTGAGATCGACGCCGTCTTCTCGGCTAACTTGGCTTCTTCTTTGGTGTACAAGGCATGCCGAGGTGAATCAAACTCAATGTCCGATGGGATGATTGCTTCTGACCCATATACCAGGAAGAAAGGAGTGAATCCAGTCGACCTATTTGGTGTGGTTCTTAAGCTGAACAATACTGCTGGGAGTTCTTCAATCCAAGCTCCGGGTGCCCTCTCAAGTGGCTCCACCAATCGAGGTCTGATACCTGAGAGGATGAGGCCGTTTGCTCTTTCTACTTGACCATTCGACTGAGGATGTGCAACAGATGCAAGATCAAGCCGAATGCCCTGCTGAGATGCATATCGAGCCAGTGCACCCTTTGCGAAATTGGTGCCGTTGTCGGTTATGATGCTATTGGGCACACCATATCTGCACACGATGTCGGCCACGAAACGGACCGCAGTCGGACCATCCAGCTTCTTGATCGGGCGGGCTTCAATCCACTTGGTAAACTTGTCCACTGCGACCAGGAGATGTGTCATGCCACTTCGGGCTCTCTTGAATGGACCAACCATGTCCAAACCCCACACTGCAAATGGCCATGCTATTGGGATTGTCTTCAATGCTGATGCTGGCTGATGACTCTTTGCCTTGAAACGCTGGCAGCCCTTGCAGTATTTCACCAAGTTTTCAGCCGCTGCAAGCGCAGTAGGCCAGTAGAAACCATGTCTCTGAGCATGATGGCCGCATTCACCTTGATGGATGTCTCTGAGCAACTCCAAACCTCTGTCCTCTTCTACACATCTCTAAAAAACACCAGTTGCACTCTTGCGCACTAGCTCGTTGTTGATTATTGTGTATGCCCATGATCGGCGACTGATTTGTCTTGACTCGGCTTCGTCTTCTGGGAGGACTCCGTCTGCTAGGAAATCTCTAATCGGCTGTGCCCATGATGGCGCACTGACGACTACCATCACTACTGCTTGCTGGGGTGCAACTTCTTCTTGGATATTGGCTAGCTGGCCATCGGCCTCTTGGACTTCGGCCTCTTGAGCCTCTGTCATCTCGACTTCTGTCTCTGAACTGCCGATTGCGGTGTCTGGGATGCATTCGGCAGCCCCTGGTGACAACTTCTCGTCTGTAGCTGGAACTTCTTTAATGCAATCGGCAGTGCCTGATGTCATTGGCTCTCCTGAGGCTGTGTCGTCTGGTGCTGCCTCTGCTTGCTTCCCTTTTGCCTTGTTCTTCTTGCTGCACTCGGCAGCCCCTGGTCTGCAATCGGCAGCCCCTGGTGCTGTCGGCTCTGCTGAGACTGAAGCACCTTGGGCGCTTGACTGCTTCTTCAGAGCTGGAATTTTTGCCGGTTGAGCTTCTTTTGCTTTCTTCAACGCTTCGAGGTCAATCTCCGAGATGAAGATAGACTCGGATTCTGGGGATGGCATGATGGATGGCTTCCTGATGTGCTCAAGTGATACGCCTGGCGGAATAGCTTGCCTTGTTGAGCCGAGCTTGGATAATGTGTCTGCTGCTTCGTTATTTGCTCTCAGCACATGGTGGAACTCACATCCTTCAAAGTACCCACTAATCTGCTGCACTAGGAAACAGTAGCTTGCCATATTTGCATCCTTTGCATCCCAGGTGCCCATGCATTGTTGCACCACCAAGTCGGAATCACCAAAGCACTCAATATTCCGAATGCCGATTTCCTTGGCCAGCTTAATACCATGCACAAGGGCTTCGTACTCGGCCACATTGTTTGATGCTGCGAAGTGAATCTGGAGCACATACTGAAGTTGATCTCCTCTTGGTGAGTTAAGCACTACGCCAGCCCCTAGGCCGCTCTTCATCTTGGAGCCATCGAAATGCATTCGCCAGAAGTCTGACCCTGGGATGGATGGCATATATTGAGTTTCAGCCCAGTCCACCAGGAAATCGGCCAACGCTTGGGACTTGATTGCTGTTCTCGGCTCGTACTGGATGCCATGGTTGGCGATCTCGATTGCCCACTTTGCCACTCTTCCGGTTGCATCTCTGCTTCCTATGATGTTGGCCAATGTAGCCGAGCTGATGACCGTGACCAGGTGGGCTTGAAAATATGGCTTCAATCTCTTGGCCGCCATATACACTCCATAGCACATCTTCTGGTAGTGAGGGTAGTTCTGCTTGGACGCCGAGAGCACTTCACTGATGTAATACACAGGGCACTGAATCTGCTGTGCCTTGTCCTTCTCGGGCCGCTCCACCACCATGACTGCACTGATCACCCGATTGGTTGCCGCAATATACAACATCATTGGCTCCTTCTCAATCGGGGCAGCCAGAATCGGCGCAGTGGAGAGCATGCGCTTGAGCTCTCGGAATGCTTCGCTTGCCTGAGGTGTCCAGGTAAACTTCTCCGTCTTCTTCTTCAGCTGATACAACGGGATTTCTTTTTCACCCAGCCGACTGAGAAATCGGCTGAGTGAGGCGAGGCAACCGGTGAATTTCTGCACTTGCTTTAGGTTCTTGGGTTGCTCCATTCGCTCGATTGCGGCTATCTTCTCGGGATTGCATTCGATTCCTCTCTCAGAAACGAGAAATCCCAAGAGCTTGCCGGCTTGGACTCCAAAAACACATTTCTCTGGATTGAGCTTGATCTGATAAGTTCTCAAATTTGCAAATGTCTCTCGGAGGTCGTCTAGGAGTGTGACTCCCTTGGCCGACTTCACTACCAGATCATCCACATAGACGTGGAGATTTCTGCCGAGTTGGGAGTGTGTAAACCTCTGAATTGTGCGCTGATAAGTGGCACCTCCATTCTTCAAACCTAAAGGCATGGTGATATAACAATAAGCCCCGAAAGGGGTTATAAATGCAGTTTTTATTTGATCTTCTACAGCAAGTTTCATCTGGTGATAGCCAGCTGTGACATCCAGAAAAGACAAAAGTTCGCAGCCGGCCGTAGAATCAATCACTTGATCAATACGGGGCAGAGCAAACGGATCTTTCGGGCACGCCTTGTTCAGGCAAGTGTAACCGATGCACATGCGCCAGGTCTTGTTCTTCTTCATGACGAGGACTGGATTCGCCATCCACTCGGGGTAGAACACTTCCATGATGAAACCTGCAGCTTGCAGCTTTGCAATCTCTTCGCCGGTTGCCCTTCTCTTATCTTCAGAAAACGTCTCAGGGGTTGCTTGACCGGCTTCAAGCCTGGCCGAATGTGCAGCTTGTGCTCGGCGAGTTCTCTCGGCACACCAGGCATGTCTTGTGGAGACCATGCAAAGATGTCCCGATTCTCACGGAGAAACTCGACGAGCTCGCTTTCCTATTTGTCTCTAAGTCCAGCTCCGACTACAACGAACTTGGTTGAGTCGGAGGGATCTAGAGCGATCTTCTTGCTGTCCTTGGCCGACTGAAAAGCCGATTCCTCATCTGCTCTCTTGGCTAGGCCGACTGGGAGTGGATTCTTGCTCTGTGTCTGCGCCATTGCAATCACTTTGCCGAGCTGACGCTTCTCTGTTTCAACCACCTGAGAGTCAGCCAAAATGCTGCCAGCCGACGTGCACTCGAGGGACTTCCTGAAGTCCCCGGTGACGGTGATGATGCCGTTTGGCCCTGGGATCTTCATCTTGAGGTAAGTCTGCTGTGCGTTGAACATAAACTTGGCAAATGCAGGCAATCCCAACAGAGCATGATAAGGACTGATGAGATCAGCGACCTCGAACCAAATCGGCTCCCTCCTGAAGTTCTCCTCTGTTCCAAATATGACGTCCAGCCGAATGCGACCCATGGGGTGCAAGACAACCCAGGGACGATCCCATGGAAAGTCATCCGACTGCGCTCCAGATCCTTCTTGGTGAGCCCTATCTTGATCAAGGTGTCTCTGTACAGAATGTTGATTGTGCTTCCTCCATCGACGAGCACTCGGGAGAACTTGCATGAAAATCTTGGTCCTGCGAACAGGGCATCAACCACCAGCGGATAATTTCCTGGATTCGATAAGATGGTCAGGTGATCTGCTCTATCCCAGGATATGGGACACTCGGACCAATGCATGAACTGAGGAATCGGTGGCATGGTGGCATTGACTTCTTGAGCTCGGACTCTCCGACTGCCCTTGTCGGTGGATTCGCTGGTGAAAATCATGTAGGCGGCGTCTTGCCGCAGGAACTGGTTCTGCTGCTGAGGTGGTCCTCTGTTCTGGGGTAGTGGTGGGGGTGGAGGTGGTAAAGCTTCTCCCTTTGCAATCCTTCTTACAAAATCACACTGCCGAGTTGTGTGCGCAGACGGCCTGCCGGAGTGCTATGCAATTTGCACGGTGCATCCAGCATATCATCAAATGTGTATTTGGTTTTCATCTGCCCCTGGGGCCTCACATTGGGCTTCATCTTCCGACTGCCTCCTGCAGCCCCTTGATCTTCTTCATTATGAACCGCGGCCACCTGCCGACTGTCGTACTGAGTGTCTGGCTGCTCATTCTTGCGCTTGCCATTGTTCTGCTGGTTGTTGTTGTTGTTGTTGCGGTTGTTCTCTCTTCTTTCCTTCCGACTGAGACCTTGGTTCCCTGCGTCCGACTGCGGAGCCCTTGGTGACTAAATGACACCTCCAACTCTGAGCTGGATAGGACGCATCGCAGAATCGGATACAGCGAACGAATTGGCCACCTTCATGAGCTCGGCGAGTGATGTGAAATCCTTGCGGAGCAACTTGTGCTTCAGCATTGAATCGGCCAGGCATCCATCTGTGAAGTACTGAATGGCCTGGATCTCATGGACTCCTTCACATGAGTTCTTCAACTTGATCCACCGAGATAAATAATCTCGGAGGGGTTCATCCTTGCCTTGCACACAAAGAGCCAACTGCCGCGGGAGGTTGGGCCGCTCATATGTGCTCGTGAAGTTGTGAATGAATGCACTTGTGAAATCTTCCCAACAATTTACACTGTCCTTGGGAAGACTATTCAACCATGTCCGAGCTGAACCCTGCAGCATCAAAGGTGCATAGCGAACTTCCACGCGCCGACTGCCCCCTGCAATGCGAACTGCGGTCAGGTAATCGGACAACCAATCTTCTGGCTTCACAGAACCATTGTATTTGGGGGTGTCTCTCAGCAGCGTGAAGCCTTTGGGGAACTTCTCGGTCCGAATGCGATGATCGAAACACGACGGGCCAGCCTCTCCTTCTTCATCTTCTTGTGCTTCCTTCTCCAGGAGCTCAATGCGATGCCTTGTGTCATTCTGACCGATTTGACGAGGGCCAAGTCGGGCGCTGATTGCTGGTCTTGGTGCCGACTGCTGAGGCATGTCATTGCGCCTGCTGTTAACAGCTGGCTCTTCAACTCTTCTTCTTGCCGCTGGAGGTGGCCGATTGCTTCTGACCCTGCTTTCATGCCGAGATGGGGCCGGTTGGTGCCTGTTCTGGCGCGATGCATTCGGTCGCTGGCTGGCTTCCGGAATCGGCCTCACACTTCCTCTTGATGCCCCAGGTCCTGCATTCGGATTCTCCATTGCCACAAGTTGCTGCTCCTTTGCGGCTGCCAGCAGCTCATGCATTCGGCGCATCTGCTCACGCCATTCATATCCTTCCAGCTCTTCTAACTCGATTGCTATCTGCTCGGCGTCTTTCAGGTTCTTGTCCGGCGTGCTGTATGTCGGCCTCTGGACGAACGCCGACTGCGCAGGCTGCGCCTTCTGCGCCGGCCTCGCCGGTTGCTCGGCTCCTGACAGCTGCTGGTTGACTGCTCTACCTCTGCTTCTCAAATCTTCTAAGACCGCGGGCTCAATCGGCCGACGCGGTCCGGCATGCGCCGCGTTGTACTCCCTTGTGATGGCTCCCAGCCTACGCTCTTCTGCCAGCACTTTCTCGGCCCTGCGAGCGAGGGCGAGCCGTGCTGTCTCCAGCTCAGTGTGGACTTGATCGGGATCCCCATTCCTGTTCATGGGTGTGTACAACACATCCCGCAACGCGTTGGTGCCGACTCGCTCTGCGGCATCGGCTGCCTCCTTGGCTCTCCTAGCCGCACTCGCCGCGCCGCGGTTGATTGATGAAGACGCCCCCGCCATCATGACGACTGCGTGCACACGGCCATCTTCTCCGCCGGGTGCTGCACTGCAGCCCCTGGTCGAGAGCGGATCTGTGACGCACGAGAAGACACGAATCTCCCTGGGATATGCCTCGGGGAAGCTGCCGATGAAGAGGCGATGACTGCCGACCTGCAGCGACACGCCGGGCGGCAGGGGTGCACCGACCCCGTACCGCGCCGAGTAGTCCACCACGTAATCGATTGCCCCACGCCTAAGAATCAGGCCAGAGGCGTGGCTACCGCCTGATGCAGAGGAAAATCTCGTCTGGATCTTTACTCCAGTCGACGCCTCGGTCTGCCCCACGGTGGGCGCCAACTGTCGTCGATATGTGACGGCAGATGCCATGGGGATGGCTAAAGTGAGGAGAAGACGCGAGGAAGAAGAAGTCAATGGTGCCGGAATCGGGTTGGGCACAAACACGGTGACAGGCACCACGGTGTACCCAGGTTCGGGGCTCTCCGGAGAGATAACACCCCTACTCCTGCTTGTCTCTTCTATATCAATGGAGCCGAGCTACAATAACTGCTTCTCTATCTACTCAGGGGAAGGTGAGCGCCGCCGTGGGCAAGGATCTCCCCTTCTTCCCTGAGGAGTAACTACTAGCAGTGAATGAACTGAGTGAGTTGTGAGTAATGGTGCGAATGTGTAGATCGTCCCCCACGCAGGAGGGGTACCCCGGGCTTTATAGCATGAGCCCGGGGTAAATCGGTAACTTCACTGCCGATTGGGCCCAGCTGTCATCCTCTAATCGGCTGGGTCCCACCGACTGCTCCTCTCTGGATGATCCGGACCCGACGAGCGGCGGCCCATGCTGTAGACTCGTAGGGCATGATGGTAAACAGTGGAGCTAGGAGGTGCTGTCTTGTTGTCTTGTCCGCGGAATCGGCGGAGAGGTCGACACCGCATCTCTGCCAGATCTTCGATGTGACTTGGCTTCTCTGCCACCCCGATCTCTCGGGATTGCGCATTTATGACCTCGTACTCTCACCCTCGACTGATCTCGGGGTCAACTTCTCCAGGGGTAGTAGGTTGCACCGATTGCTCCTGGGCCGACTGGTGGTTCTCGGCAGGGTCGATTTCCCTGGGCCATCGGCCGTGCTGATGCCCACCTCGGCCCAGCTACGGGCCAATCGGATAATCGTCTTGGTGACGAAAGGGTGGACCGGTTGCGCCTGGGCCGACCGCTGGCATTCGGTACGGCTGATTGCCTTGGAGCAATCGGCCGTACGCCTGCCCAGCTTGGCCCAGCTGCAGCCCAATCGGTCCATCCTTGTCTTGAAAGGTTGCTTTCGCTTGGGTGAGCCTACCCGGGTACCAATCCCCCGACACCCACGACAGAACTGCCCATTTATTTTGAGACTCTTCCTTTCTTTTATAGCATAGTTAGCATTGCGGTGCGTTTATAATCCTCTCAATTTCCCAGCTGTGATTTGTTTACCTCGCTAGCACATTTATCGTCTTTTGGGAGAGAGACATCACTAGTGAACATCACGGGACCCCGGTCCATATTCGCACCATTGTTTACACCCTTAATTTACTTTCAGTTGCACTATTATCTCTTGCGTTGATCCTTTGTAAACAACAAGGCCGGAGGAATTGACAACTCCTCTGTACTCGTTGGGAGCAAAGTTATTTGTTTCTGTGTGCAGGTCACAACAACCGCCCAATTTCGGACGCCGTTAGCCCGATGTAATTTCTGGCACCGTTGTCACCTTCTTGTATTTCTACGAGTCCTACTGGAGATAAACCTTGGTATCTTCACTGAGGGAAATTTGCTGCTACGCTACATTTCACCTTCCACTTGAGGTAACCAACGAGGAGTGAGAGAACTATCCTCACCGTATCAAGCCAATTTCTGGCGCCGTTGTCGGGGACTCCAGTCTACAAGATAGGGGAGTTGCACACTATCTTTTATCTTTGCTTTTTAGTCTTGTTAGTTTACCTTTCAGTCTTTACTTTTGTGTCTCTTATCAAAAATACCAAAAATACCTGCTGCTACTATGGGTTCCAATGAAAACACCAAGTTGTGTGACTTCACTAGTCACAATAACAGTGACTTTATCTGCACTCCTATTTCTCCACCTGCCCCTTCAACACCTTCTTATGAAATTGAACCTACTTTGCTTAATCTTGTTATGAAAGATCAATTCGTAGGTGCTGGAGAGGATGCTGCCTTGCACTTAAATAATTTTGTTGAGCTTTGTGATATGCAAAAGTACATGGAAGTAGATGGAGACATCGTCAAGCTGAAGCTTTTTCCTTTCTCCTTGAGAGGAAGAGCCAAGGAGTGGCTGCAATCCTTACCTAAGAATAGTATCGATTCTTGGGACAAGTGTAAGGATGCTTTTATTGGGAAGTACTATCCCCCTGCTAAAATTATCCGATTGAGAAGTAACATTATGAATTTTAGGAAATTGGATAATGAACATATTTCCCAAGCTTGGGAACGAATGAAATCTCTTGTTAAGAACTGCCCTACACATGGTTTGACTACCTGGATGGTTATCCAGACTTTTTATGCGTGCTTAAACTTTACCTCGTGGAATCTGTTAGACTCGGCCGCGGGAGGAACTTTCATGTCAACCACACTTGGTGCTGCCACGAAGCTACTTGATGAGATGATGTTGAACTACTCTCAATGGCACACCGAACGATCTCCAACTGGTAAGAAGGTAAATTCTATCGAGGAGACCTCCTCTCTTAATGAAAAGGTTGACTTGATCATGTCTCTACTTACCAAGCAAGCTCCTATTGATCCTCAGGATGTTCCTTTAAATTCCTTAGTTGCTCAAGAACAAGTAGATGTGAACTTTATCTCTAGAAATAACTTCAACAATAATGCTTATAGGAGTAATTTTGGTAGCAACAATCCTAGACCTTTCCCATCCAACTACTATGGGAACGGCAATAGAAACTCCTACAGCCAGAATTATAGGGAAAGAGACCTACCCAGCTATGAGAAACTTGTAGAAATAGAAAAAGGCACCAAAAGCTATATGCACAAATAGTTTGAGCAAGACAAGGCTTTTTCTAGACAATTAGATGAGCACGCTGCTATCCTGCAAAACATTAGCAAACAACTTGAGAGCCTAAACATTGACATCTCCTGTCTCCAAACTAGACTCACAACCACTGAGACTTATGTTTCAAACATGTCTCACACCCAATCTACCTTGATAAACCAAATGGCAGCCAAACCCGAAGTTATCCCCAAGGAAGAGGAGAGAGTTAAGAGCCTTCCTACCTACCACACAGTAGCTACTATCCAAGTTGTTGAGGATGTCCAAACTCTTAGCACCCATCACACCTCTAGTCCCACTGGACCTATCAATGGTGATGCTACCACCTCAACCATAGATGAAGAAACCTCTATGAACATAGAGGCTTTCAAACAAGTGAGCCTAAATAATATCACTACCTCCTTGATAGATAGTAGTGATCTGGACTTTGACAACTGCACCTTACCTGAAGTTATTGGTTTCCTACACAAAATTTCTAGAGACCCCCACACTAGCACACTTAATCTTGACTTCACAGAGCATATCACCAATGCTCTAATCAAAGTTAGGGAGGAGAAGCTTAGACTAGAAGCCTCCATACCTAGGAATATAGAAGATGGTTGGGATCCTATGATAAAAATCAAATTGAATAACTTCTCTTTCTTTGCTCTTTGTGATGTTGGAGCTAGTACCTCTATTATGTCCAAAAGAATGTATGATATCCTTGAATTGAAACCTTTTGATCCTTGTTCTTTTGGTGTTCGTCTTGTCGATTCTTCCGTAAAGAAACCTTTGGGGAAGATCGACGATGTTCTTATCATTGTCAATGACAATTATATTCCCGTTGATTTTACTATTATGGACATTGAGTGTGAGCCCTCTTGTCCAATTATTTTGGGACGTCCTTTTCTTCGCACCGTGGGTGTTTTTATTGACATGAAAGAGGGGAATATCAAGTTCCAATTCCCTCTCAAGAAAGGGATGCAACATTTCCCTAGGAAAAAGATTAAGTTGCCTTTTGAGTCCTTCACACGGGCTAGTTATTTTCTTGATAAGACTTGATCTTTTGCTTTAAGCCTAGCTAATGGCTTTAAAGAAGCGCTTTCGGGAGGCATCCTGCAACGAATTTAGGTTTTCCTTTTTGTTTTTCTTCTGTTATTAGCAGTCTTGATTATTTTTACTACTGTAGCAACATCATTTTATCTTTACTTTTCAAGCTTTGTGTTGGATATATGCTCTAGAGGCAAATAATATATGATTATTCCAATATATTTAAGCAAGTTCATAACCAGTTTCATACCGTGCTAGAACTGTGTCAGTGAAACAATGATGTAGGTGTGGTATAGAAACCTCCAGAGTTCCTAGTTAGCCTCTACATCGATAACTAGTTCATGGTCAACATGATGGTCGTGGTTTCGCGATCATGGACAATTAAGTCTCTTGACTATGAGGTCACCTCACTGGTTAAGTGACGTGATGAACATTACCCAAAGTAAGCATTACAGCATGATCAAATCTTTTGAAGGTTCAGTGTTGTAATTACAGAACGTGGTAGACCGTTCCTTTGACCGTGAGTACGTGCATAATTGCTATCTTCCCGGATGCTTTGACCTACATCCCACCACCTGACTGAAATATGCGGGTCATAACGGTTGTATCTTGGGTATTCCGTGTAGATATGTTGATGAGTATTGTTTACAAGAGCGGGATTTGTCAATCCATATGATGGATAGATACTCGGGGCCCACTCGGTGAGATTCCATCCATAAAGCTGCGCAGCGTGTGACTAGGTCACAGGGATGAATATAACGGGAACGAGTGAATAAGGTTTTGTTCAGAACGAGGTTGAACCAGATATAGGATTTCATTGATCGAATCTCGGAACAATCCAGTATCGCTGACAAAGGGAATGCTATACGGCGTAAGGTCCAATCGGTGTTGATATCCGGAATGCACAGGGGTCATTATGGGCATCCAGGTCCCGCTGATGATCATTGACCGTAGCCTCATCTCGGTCATGACTGGAGTGTTCTCGGACCGTAGGGTCACACACTTAAGGGCTCGGGAAAATCGGAGACCTTTTTGGGAACTATCGGAGTTACCGGAGAATAAGAGAGAACTCCGAAATCGGTTCGGAGGGGAGACAGAAAAGTTCCGTGGTTCCGAATTGTTCGGAAAGTTATTTAGATATGTTTTATTATTTAACTAATGAATTAAATATTAAAATATAATTTAAATAATTAATGGAATAATATTCTTTTTTGAGTTTTGTTTTTTCTTTGAGAAAGAAGAAAGAAAAAAAGAATAAAGAAAAAGAAAAAAAAGGTGGTGTGGGGCGCCATGGGCCATGGGGCCCATGTGGCCAAGTGGCCACTAGGCCACCACGCCATGGCCTAGTGTGGCCGGCCACCCCATGGCCCCTTGCGTCCACGCATGTGACTAGCACATGTGGTACTACAAGTTTAGTACCACATGGCTAGTTGACAGGCATGCACATCCCGGTTTCCCCTATATATAGATGTGGTGGGTAGCCCTTTTTCAACATAGAAATTCCAGAAAAATACAGATAAATTATGTAGATCTCTCTCTCCCTATTTCTCCCTCCTATGAGCGGACTCCCCTTGTTTGGAGTCTGCACTGAGTTGGGGATGTCTCCACTATACGCACGCCGTCGTGCTGCTGAAACTCTGGTTCCGGAGGTCTGCTTCCGCCACCTCCGCTGGATCGGAGAACGGAGGTCGTCATCGAGTCCCGTATGTGTGCGAATACTACGAGGTGCTACACGTGTGGCACTACACCCATCCGGGTGCTCAACACAGCCAGGGGGCTGTGAAACTTGATCGGCTACATCAACCACGTTTGCGGGAACGTTTCCCGCGCAACGGACTACACCCCGAGGTATGTTATTTCCGCACTCCTTTCCGTTACGGTAATACGGCTAGCTAGATCTTGGGTTATGGGCACGCTAGTTAGAAAAATTTGTGTTTTCTGCTGCGAACCCCAACACTTTGTGCCAATTATAGCCTCATGTGACAAGGGAAGCGAAAGTTGTGACATGCTGTCCAGAAAACAGATTATGTACTCGTGACGGGAAAAATCATAGAAAATTACCAGTTCATCTTTTTGAGCTGAATTATTTACAAAGAGTGCTCTATACAATCACAGAACTTTCGTATATTCTGAGTTTTTTGATTTGAGGTGCAGAAGTATCCCTAAAAAATTCTTTACTACCTGTTGTTCTGTTTTTCACAGATTCTGCCACGTTTTGTCTCTCCTATTTTTTGCAAACCTTAAGCTTGCTTTTTCTTTGCAAAAACTTTTTGGCAATCTTGAGAAACAGTAGATCTTCAAGAATACTTTTATTTCCAGTAAGGAAAAAATTATTTTACTAGGGTACTAACCTCTCTAATCAGTTTATAATGAGTTATGTATGAATGGAGTTTTCAAGTGTGCGATGGAAGATGATGAAAGAAGATCCTGGAGTGTCAAACGCTCAAGCTTGGGCATGCCCCCATGCATTACCAATAAATATTCAAGGAGACTCAAGCGTCTAAGCTTGGGGATGCCCCCGTGCATCCCCTTCTTCATCAACAATTATCAGTTCGTCCCTCGTTTCACTATATTTTTATCACTTCATGCATTATGTGCTATGCTTGGAGCGTCCCGCTCTTTACTTTTCTTAGGTTTGTTTTTGCTTTGTTTGCTGTTATAACAAGTTATACCCCAGATTTCTTTTGCGTGGGAGAGAAACACGCTCCGCTTGAACTAGAACTCCTCATAGGATTTTCATGCTTATTTTCTTAGCTGTGAGTTGTTCTTTTTCTTTTCTTAGCTGCTGCCCTGTTTAGTTGTTTTGCTTTAGTTTTCTTCTAGAGATTTTGTTTTGTCTTAGGTTGAACTTTCTATAGGTTGCATGTTTTATCTTATTAGAGAGTTTTCCTATTGCACTGAGTTTTGTGTCTTGACTAGAAAGTAGGTAGTTGAAGTTGCTATTCTCTTTGCAATAGTTTTGAGGTATTGACTAGAGTAATGTTTGAACTTTTGGTGTCAAGAGCTCGAGCCTATTAGTGATAGATGTCGTATTTTGGGTTCGAATATTAGAGTACACTCACGTACCATGAGTCGAGGATGTGCAAGGATAACCAAACCCCCATACACTCCTCCTCGGGGTACTTGTCTCTTTGAGAACCTCCTGATTAGATTGAGAGTTACCGATAATAAGTGCATGAGTTCTTCGGACTAATGTGAGTATTCGAAAGTTGACACTTCCACACACCTATACTTTTTCTAGCCTCTTCGGTACCGTGCATTGCCTTTCTCATCTCGAGAGTTGGTGCATAGTTCGCCGGTGCATCCAAACCCTTGGCACGATACGCTCTGTCATCATAAACCTCCTTATATATTTCCTCAAAACAGCCACCATACCTACCTACAAGGCATTTCCATAGCCTTTCCGAGATACATTGCCATGCAACATCCACCTTCTCATGACTTGATCTTCATGGCATACATGCTACTTGCTTGATCGACGAGCCGCATGTTAGTTGGGCCTTGCCCTAATCATTGCCACATGACGCGCTAGTATCATTGCATATCCTGCTACCCTGGCAAAGACATACATTTGCATCAATGATAGTTACATCTTCTTTATGTGAGTACCTTTGTAAAGTGTGAAAGATCTCCTATATTGTTGTAAAATATAGAGTGTTTCCCCTAAAGTGAGGAAAAGATCCCAAGGAGGACAAAATCAAAAGATCCCAAAGAGGAGAAATGAGAGAAATAGAAAGAGCCATTGAGGACACCAAAAATACAAAAAAATAGAAAAGGAGAAAAAGAAAAATAAAAAGAGAGAAGGGGGCACACTACTATTCCTTTTGAGAGATCCACACTAGTACTTCATCCTCTATCCCTTGTACTCCATAGAGATCATCATACATGCATATAGCTATGTGGGGACCCTTCACACTATAGAACTTGGCTTGTATATTCCAATGATGAGCCTCCTCAAAAGAGCTCTAGGTCTTCATGAGCAAGCAAGTTAGATGCACCCCCACTAGTTCCCTTGGAGAGCTTTTAGCTCACATGTGCATCCGTTGCATGGCAATCCCTACTCCTCACATCATATCTATCATACGGCCTTCTCTCGCCTATGATTGTCCTCATTGATGTGAGCCTTTCACACCTTTTTTGTCTTCCTCCTCCACCTTCTTTCTGTTTCGCCTTTTAGGTGTCAACTTTCTTGCTCACGCTCATCCATTGCATGAGTGCTCAAAATATCAAAAGGGAGTGGATCAGTTTGACTTGTACCTGACTAGTGGTCTGGGGACGAGTCCAGATAAGAATCCAAAGGAGACCAAGTGTGAAACTTTAGTACATAGTAGTTCTCAACAACTATTTTTTATCTCGTATTCCCATATCCCCTTTATTGCACGCAAATACCATCTGGAGACATTCGAGTCACGGACAGCGAGAGCTCTTGCACCTTTTGTTCTTTTGTTTCTTGTGTCAATGCTAATATAGACTCTTGCTTGTTAAGACTTGAATTGAATTGCATCCTTTGATTGCTTTACTTAAAAGTCCTTATATGGTTGTGTGCATGTCACCACAGAAATTATGCTTGTTATCATTTCCCTACTCAAGAACGAGCAGGAATTAATCTTGGGGATGTTAATATGTCCCAAACGTATCTATAATATCTGTTTGCTCCATGCATGTTTTGTGTGACTCTGCCATGTTTTGCTTGAACTTTCATACACTTTTAAGCATATTTTGACTAACCTATTAACTCAGTGCACCCAGTTTCCAGTTCCTGTTTTCTGCTGTTTTTGTATTTCAGGTTTTCCGGCCATTAAAAGTGCTCCAAAAATTCCGAAAAAAATATATAAAAAATCAGCGTCTCGGAAGCCTCCGGAATCACCAAGGAAGGAAGGGGGTACCACAGGGACTCCAGAAGGGTCCCTGGCACAACCCCACCCTAGGCCGCGCCAGGCACCCTCCTGGCTGCCCTGTGGCCCCTCTCGGTGCCCCCTTTGGCCTATATTTACCCCCCGTGACGGAAACCCCTAATATCGATATGCTATTCCCGTTATCCTCTCTGTACCGCCGCCTCCGCAGTTTCAAGATCGGGGCTGCCAGGAGAAGCTGCCCCGGGACCCTGCCGGAAGGAAGAACCCCCTCCGGGAGACCATCCATCGCCATGGACGCCTCCCGGATGTGCCGTGAGTAGTCCCCCTTGGACCATGGGTCCGTGACCAGTAGCTATGTGATGTACTCCTCCCCTCTTTGTTCTTTCACTTTCGAGACCTCGTGAGCTGCCTCACATGATCGAGGCACTTTTGTAGTTTTCTGTGTTGCTATGCTGAGTTTGTTGGGATCTGATGGATTATGAGATTATGTTCAGATTGTGATGAGTAATATATTTGGTTCTCTTTTATATTTGTGTTCTTTAGTAAATTCTTGCATGTTCTACGTTGCCGTATTTTACTTTGGCCAACTGATTTTTTGCAACTCCAAGAGGGAGCGTTATGCTTGATTGTGGGTTCATTCCCTTGATTTCTAGCTTGAGTGACAGAAACATGAGACTAGGGGATGTGCTGTTTCCACCAGGGATAAAACAACGGTGCTTGTACTTGCGGGCGCAAGGATTGTTTACTTTACGCAAAGTTCTTTTAATGCAGTTGTCTGTTGCTTTGAGTTTACACTTTGGGTGGGATTCACAACTTAATACCAGCGAGATGTTCTGGATAGATATCTCAAGGTGGATGATTCGTAGTAGACGCAGATCGATTTCGGTCTACTTACCTTGACGTACTGCCCATTGCTTTTGAGCCTCTTCCTTTATTTTGTAACATAGTTAGCATTGCGGTGCGTTTATAATCCTGTTAATTGCCCAGCTGTGATTTGTATACCTCGCTAGCACATTTATCGTCTTTTTTGAGAGAGACATCACGGGACCCCGGTCCATATTCTCATCACTGTTTACATGCTCATTTACTTTGTTGTTTTTACTTTCAGTTGCACTATTATCTCTTGCGTTGATCCTTTGTAAACAGCAAGGCCGGAGGAATTGACAACTCCTCTGTACTCGTTGGGAGCAAAGTTATTTGTTTCTGTGTGCAGGTCACGACAACCGCCCAATTTCTGACGCCGTTAGCCCAAAGTAATTTCTGGCGCCGTTGTCACCTTCTTGTATTTCTGCGAGTCCTACTGTAGACAAACCTTGGTATCTTCACCGAGGGAAATTTGCTGCTACGCTAAATCTCACCTTCCACTTGGGGTAATCAACGAGGAGTGAGAGAATTATCCTCACCGTATTAGGTGCGTAAATAGTTTTTCGTATTAGTCAACTCCGAATAACAAGGACGAAGGCAGGTCAAAGGGTGAGTAGCGGTAACAACGAGTGTCGACCCCCTTTGAGGCCACGCCATGACCTTGCGGAAGACTAGGGACAGCGCTGGGAAGCAATAGGCGACCCGATCAATTGTACGTGTAAATGGAGAATGATCGTATGTGTAAGGAGAAAGAGTAACAATATTGATCGACTGAAGGAGGAAGATGGATGGTTGGTCGTCGGATTTAGATCAGGAATTAATTGGCGCGTTTTTCTTTCTAGGCTTGTGCTAATATAACACTCTAGCTATATGTAAATTGTCTTGTTTTTAAATTTGGGTAACTCAATTTTCTGACTGCTAATTAGTATTCGTCAAGATTCATGTTGTTGTTGTTTTGTTATGTTGTTTCATGGTTTCGTGGGCTGAATACCTATTGCTTGCTTTTTATTTAGGTGTTTTTGCATTTGTAGTGGTTTTTCTATATGGTTATTTTTGGAAAATTGGATGATTGTAAATGTATAGATGCAAGTAATATCCAATATTCCCTCTGTCCTCAAAAGAGTGTAGTTTCAAAAAATTTAACAAAAATATAACAATACTTATGAAACTAAATAATTATACAATAAAATATGCTTCATAATGAATCTAATGATGCTAATTTGGTGGTATCAATGTTAATGCATTTGTAAATAATCACGGTCAAAGTTTAGAATTTTTTATTTTCCAACAAAGTTGAAAGTACACCTTTTTAAGGACGGATGGAGTATGTGTGTAAATTATATTAAAGTGTGGGAATTTGACTCTCATATGTTTATTCTTTGCATATCACAAAAAGTATAAATACAGTGCAAGTTTTTTAAGTTTTTTTTCTTCTTCTTAGAGGATAATAGCAATGCTATTAACGAAAATCCCAAACGGTTCTCTAGAGCGCACACACCCACTAACCTGTAAAGTAAAAATTAATAGACATCTCTTCTCAGATATATATATATATACTTAAGAATCAATAGAAATTAGGATTAATCATCCATTCACTTAACTTCAATCTTGTTTTATTCTAGGCTTGTTTGGTTTCGTGGACACACTTTGCCAAGCCATACAATGTGGCTTAAACATTAGAAACCCACGAAGTGTGGCAAAAGTTGACATTTTTTTTTACTCTATAACAAGTGAGCCATATAGATTTTAAAGTATGGCAATTCTAAAATGTGGCAAAAATCAAAGACATGTCAAACTATCAATTTTTTGTGTGATGAAGTCTGGCTGAAAATTAAACATGTCCTCTAACATTATCAACACGCTTTATGATCAGAGCGATAGGCTATCAGTGAGAACGATGTATCAGAGAACGTGCACTGGGAATCAATAGTGAAACAATATTTCCGTTTAATTTTTATTCTCTCCGTAATCTGAGATTGACTACATATTCTGCAAATGAGTGGGTCTCTTCATCTAGCGAAGAGAGATAGACATTATGCATGCATAGCCCTACGCAAGATACATGAAACCTAGCCTCCTAATTTTGATTTACAAAGTCCCTCAAGGGAGCCTCCAATTGTTTCATTACAGCCTTCCACCCTGCGTTCGTCGGGTGCATATCGTCCCAGTAGAAGAACTTGTTGGACTTGTCGCACACGGTGTAAAGAAGCTCTGAGGATGACTCGACTTGTTGTCCGCAATAACCATTTGAATCCAAACTCTCGCAACACGGGGATAGCTTGCGCTTGAATTCCTTGGATTGTTCCACACCTTTACCTATAATAACATACAAGTAAAATTGTTTAAGTAGTTCAAGCACACAATCAAATATCAACTAACTAGATTAAAAAAATGAAATGTTGAAACACTTGTGGATGCATACCTGGTGCATGATCAACAATATTAGCAAAGGCAGTGTACAAGTCGATGATGTGGATATTTTTCTTTGCATCCATTGCTTGTTTTAGGTTATTGTTATGGATGGATGCACCTAGGTTGCCAAAAACATCGCATGATGTGTAATTGTTGCTCCGTGTCTGCGATGGTGTGCAACCGATAGGGTGCAAGTTGTTGACAAGAACCTTTGTCACCCCAAGCTTCAACAATTGATCCACATTAGCTCCAATATCTTTTGTCACCTTCTCAATGTAAGCATTAATCTGCATAGCATATATGAAAATTAAGTTATTTATTTACAATAGTGTATGCATATAAACAGTACTTGATGATATGATACTTACATCGTTTGGGTTACTTAGGCCGATGACGCCCGTGCCCGCATAGTCGTTGCCGGAGATGGCCACGAGCGCGATGGAGTGACTTAGTTGCCGCTCTGTGATGGTTCCATCGTTGACCATCTTTTTGAAAGTGCCGACCTGCTTGGCGAGGGTAGGGGCCTCATGTGATGTACTATCCAGCACGCCGGCGCCACCATGAGCGAAGGTCATGCCGGACGGGTCGCAGGTTTTCTCGGCCGTGAGGGCATGCGCCGGAGGGGCTTCCTCCAGCCCCAACATTGTTGCTGCAAGTGCAAATATGTTAAGCTAAGTTTTAAGCAGAAAAATTAAGGCAATAGCTAAGATTATAACACTGACGATACTTACCAATAAAATCTGATTGAATTTTGTAGTTCGAGAAGCGACCGGACGGAGTGTTTGGCCGCGGAAATCCCTGGGGCATCGACGTAGTTGGAGCCGTAGGGGTAGGCCCATTGCCGCGACATCTTGGTGACGGGGTCGGTCAGAGGGAGGTTCCCGTTGTCGGCGAAGTCATCCCCGAAGACGAAGAAGGTGTTGCTCGACGGCTTCTTCTTCTGGTGGCCGCCAGTAGGCGCAGGCCGGGCCTCCACGCCATTGGGATTCAGAACGAGGATGAGGAGGAGGACGAGACCAAGGGCGGCCGGAAGAAGCTTCATCGATCCCTGCACTGTTGGCTTCTTGTGTCGCTGAGGCCGATTGATCGCAAGAGAACTGCTTTCTTCTGTGGTTACCTGGCCCTCTCGCTTCAATTTATGGAACCATGGAACAGCTGAGCAAGTCGAAATCGGGCTTGTGACCTCGATCGGAGTCGGAGCCACAGCACCACAGCATAGTCAGACTCGGACACGGATATGACGGGACGTCGTTCACCCAGCAGGCACCACCTGCTCTGCCATCTTCCCCTCCTACGGCCACCCCACCGCCTCCAACTTCAGTTCCTCGGCCTGGCCGCTGGTTGTCCTGGCCCCTTACCGGATGAGCCATTCGTCGGAGCGTCACCTTCTGCTCTGTCTGCAGGTATGGTATGGTATGGTTGACCTGAGTGTCACATATTTCGCCTGTAGGCTCTGGGAAATCTTGGTTGTCACCTTCCCGATATAAATAACAGGCTTGAGATGCTGTCAACAGACTGATTTCCACATCTTCCATGTCATGAGGGAAAGCTAGAGGCAGCTAGACTGTAACTCAAGAGTTTAGATGTTTTTTTAAAGGCAGCAGACTTCTTGATCGACCTTTGGTTATGTCAATTATGAGCTTGAAACAGCAGACTTGCGGCCTCTTGGAATCACGAGGAAAATTCTTCGGGTCAAAGTCTAAAACCTTCATTCAACTTTCAGAAGGTAGCGAAACTAGTAGTAATAAATAGTGAAGATTTATCTGAATACTTCAGTTTGCAAAAATGCTCTAGTTTATAATACTTTGAGGTGCTTGGCTAATAATAAACAAAATAGTAGTAATAGTGAAGATTTTTCTGAATACTTCAGTTTGCAAAAATGCTCTAGTTTATAATACTTTGAGTTTGAGGTGCTTGGCTAACCAGATTACTGCATTTTCAATACGTCAGTATACCTAATACTACTTCAGTCTATTCTCAATACTAATAAAAATACAGAGACAGAGGAAAAAACGATTTTGCAAAACAATGACTATTACTTCACAAAATAGTAGCAGTCAGACAAGTATGAGATTTTCTGAATACATTAAAATACAGTAATATCTCGAAACCGAAGTTTCTACTCCCATGTTTCAGTTTTTAATTCACTTTGCCCCCAAACATAGACTTAATCTAGCAAAAAGGAACAAAACAAGCACTAGTACCATCTTATTAATTCTTGGGGCCTGATTGGATTGAATGCACATAATTCACCCTGCTTCTTTGTAAGAACTCACGAATGAGCGAATATTTACAAACTAAGACATGAAGCGAAGAAACCTTTTTTTTAGAAACAGGGGCAAAAGCTTTGCCCCATATATTAATTAAGAGAAGGATTGCAAGAAAGCAAGTTTTGTGACCGACCAAATTACAACACGATTATTCTCGCGACATCAAGTTGTCCAAACATCGTGGCCTTGCACCCGCAAGGACCCACAAACAGGCCACATTTTTAACTTTGTTTAAAAGGACGAACGGCGGCACGCTCTTGTTGTGAAACACCACAGCGTTGCGCTCGTTCCACACCTCCCAAGTGACGAGCAAGGTGAGAGAGGCGATGACCTTGCAGTTTGGGGTAACGTTGGTAATTGAAAGCCATCACTCGTTAAAATTGAGGTTTAACTAATCTTCGGTGTTGACGTTGTGCAGACCTAGCCATCCTTTAGTGAGATCCCAGATTCTTTTCGTGAAATGATAATGTACCAGAAGGTGAACGAGGGACTCTGGCTTTTTTCTTGCAAAAAGGGCAAAGCCTCCAATTTGGCCACCCTCTCTTGGCAAGGCGGTCCACGGTCCAAAGCAGCATGAATATTTAGGAATGAATGATGGTTACTTTGTCATTACATACTCCTCTAAAACCCCACTTTCAAGGATCTTCTGACCATGGATATCGGATTTGCATTTCAAGGCCTGTGTATGCAATCAGGATGTGTATCCCTCTAAATATGCAAGCTAATATTGACATCGATTTTCTTCAAGTGCACTTCGCGTGCGCACAAGGTCACGATGAGTTTCGATGAAATCTCAATAGGAATGGAAAATTCTCTGTGGATTCTATGTATAGGGCGTTTGTCCAACCTGAAATACCAGTCGATAATAATAATAAAATATGGCAAATGAAGATACCTCTAAAGATTAAAGTCTTTGCATGGTATCTTCGAAAAGGTGTCATTCTAACGAAAGACAATCTTGTCAAGCGCAACTGGCAAGGGAGTAAGAAATGTGTTTCATGTGCTCATGATGAGACAATAAAACACCTATTCTTCACCTGTAAGGTTGCACATTCTATTTGGTCAGCTATCCAAATGGCTTCAAACTTATATCAACCCACATCCGTTGCTAATATCTTTGGCAATTGGCTGAATGAGATAGATAGTAAGATTAAAACCATTATTAGGGTAGAAGCGCTCGCCATAATATGGTCGCTCTGGCTTTGTAGAAATGACAAGATCTTTTCTGATAAAAATTTCACTTGTTTGCAGGTTCTTTATCGATGCACGGGTATTCTCCGTTCGTGGTCCATCTTACAACGGGTGGAATATCGAGACCTTTTTATGGAGCTGTGTGCACGACTGGAAGCGGTGGTGAGGGATATTTTTACCAACATGGGTGGCCGCGTGACCTACGCATAGAGCTACCTTGAGTGGCGATAGTTCTTCTTTGTAACTTGTCGCATACTCTTTTATTTTTACTGGTTTGGTGACTTGCGGCTGTGTGCGTCTTAGTTATGCAGAGGTCAGGTGTATTTACTTAAACTTTGCGTAATAAAGCCCTTTATCAAAAAAACTTCGCGTGCGCACTCTGACAGAAAATGTAAAAGCTAAACTACTTTTTGAATTAAATGTTTCCTCAAAGCAATTTTGATTAACTTGGTCGTTGGATTTACAGGTTGGTGGACGAGTCAAGCTGTTATGACGCCCCAAGTACACTAGGGAAAAGAAAAAAAAAGAAAAAATATATCATTAGCCTCTAGAACAATTCATGGCGGTTCATCATGTGCGTAAGCTTGATAACACAATCGTGTATATGTATTCATTAAAATTATCTTTCACTCACACGATAAAAAATCTAACAGAACATCATAAAAAATAAAAAATAAAAATAAATTTTATACATTCCAAAATATAAAAATAGCGCGGTAAAGCGCGCATTGCACTTCTAGTTTCTCTGAATGTTCGGTCTAATATAACATCGGTTGGCTTCAAGTGCAATGCGCGTGCGCCACCTTGCGGAAAATATATGCTAGCCTATTTTCCCCCGGATTAAATAATCGTTTTTTCAAAGCAAGTTTGATTACGTAGACCGTTAGATCTATGGGTTGGTGGACAAATCAAGCTGTTCTCACGCCACAAGTAGCCGCGAAAAGGAGAAAAAGAAACACATCATTAGCTTCTAGAATATCTCAGTCTCCTTCCCTGTTTCTCAGAAAAGAGGAATTGGCACTTGGCACTTACAAAACGCAACGCGTTTGACTCCATTCCTCTCCCTCCCACACGGTGTCAAAGGTGTGCTCCACATTCCGATTTCAACTAAACGACCACGTCACCTCATGTGCAAGTGCATAGGCTCCATGGCGCCATAGACTTGCTTTCCTGGACTTGAAATAAAAGTTTTTTTTGACTAGAAGGATAAAGTCCTCGCACATATCTACCACGATGAAGAATTCTTGCTGTGACCTGTTCCTCTAGAGGATAGAATTGAGGATGCATTTCAACGAAGGAATTATTATCAATAGCAAGGGGACGTGTTGGCACAAGACTTTCCATAACATTGGAAACAATAAAGAATTGCGGAGATAAAGAAATATTGTGTATGTTAGGAGGAGGAATAACAACATTACTGATTGACTGAAGCAGAAAAATGAACGATGGGCCATTTGATCTTGATCCGCCCGTCAAGAATTATATCAGCAATTGGATCACAAATTTTAGCCTCTTGTTGAATAGGTGCTCCCTTTCAAGATGGATATCATGATTAGGGGTAGTAGCAACTGAATGACCAATGTATTTTAGATTCATACTTGAATCCATTTGGTGGTAACCCACTTGCTCCTGGCCCATTATACTTGTTGCATATTATGCAAAAATAATAATTCATATGATGCAAGGAATGGCGATGATGAAGAATGTCAAACAGGTGGATGGATCGAATTAGCTAGGTGTTTATCTGATTTAAAGGAACTTTATAGGATTTTTGAAGGTTTTGGATCTTTAGAAGTTTTTCCAATGGTAGCGTTTGATGTTTAGCATTTGAACGTTAGGATTATTTGCAAAGTATTTATTTATTTCTAATTTAGCGGAAACTTTTCACCAACTTACAAATTTTGACAGAATAATATTTGTGCTGTCAAAAGCTCTTCCATCTAGATTCATGTAGTTTGAATTCCCGTAGGATACAAAAAACGTGACACTCTGTTCTCAACTTTTTCTATTCCTACATTTTAAGAATGGGAGTTGCTCAATCTCAGTCGATTGAAATGTAATCAAGTTTCAGTTAATGCTATATTCGTAAAATTATGTGTAAAGATTCGTGTAAAAAAATTACATGTTCTATTTTTACCCAAAAAGGGGTTTCCCCGCTTTATAGATAAAACCTTCATCGCATACAACCGCGACATTGATATAAATACACGTCAACACCACCAAGTACATACACATCCAAGGCAAGATACGAAGGGTCAGTTTTTTTGCAGCTTATTTTCAGCGGTGGAAATAAGTTGCCCCTCCCCCAGCTTATTCTCGAAGCCCAACTTAATTTTTTATTTTATAAATTTACTAGTTAAATATTAACTAATGGGTTTTAAAAATAAAATTTTAAATTGAGCTTCTAGAATAAGCTGGGGGAGGGGCAGCTTATTTCCACCGCTGGAAATAAGCTGCAAAAGAACTGGCCCGAAGTGTCGAACACCTAGAATGAAGCTAGGTCTCCAAGAAAATGCCTTCTAGAAGGTAACGACCCCGGATAGCCACCATCGTCTGATCCCATAGATCCATTTTTCACTCGGAGCAAGATGGAAGGATGGGGGATGCCGCAACGAAGCCTTCAGAAAGAATACGACATCCCGCGGATGCTGCTTCCATCGGCCAAACCAGGGCTGGACATGTGACATACCCCGACGTCCGCGTCCCTCCGTTGAACCCAACCTTCTTCATCCAACCGCAACCAAGCCACCCGTGTGGCCACGGTTGCTCATCCCCACCTCAGACGCATGCTTCCCCCACGAACGTCACACCTCCCGCCGGCAAGGCCGCCACCATACATCCAGACCACCCCAAGACCAGCCAAACGGACCGACTTTGGTCCAAGGAGATGCCCACGACCAATGAAACCGCAACCCACATCCCAACTTGAACATCACCGGAGCTGCCGCTGAACACAAACGAACGGAGAATGGGGGGAGGGGGGAGTGGATGCGTCCACGACCGGCCCACCCGGAGTCGGCGACGGGCAACCCTAGCGCAACGCTGGACATCCCTCCCACCAAGCTCCCCACCGTCCCACGGCGACGAAGCAAATTCGCGCAAGGCTACTGATGTCAGCCCATCCCACCGGCTACGGGACTCCAAAGACAGCCGCCCACCACCAGGGATGTTCGCCGGGGAGCCCATCCATGGAAAACTCAACCGTCCAGCCGCAAGGGCCCGACCGAACGAGGAACGTCCACAACCACCTGCTGCCGCGCGGGAGGAGGGAGGAGGAGAGGGGATGGCAGTGCTACCCCCCCCCCCCCCGCTCCCCCGGGTTCGCCAGCGCAGGGGCGACTCGAGAGGAGGAGCTGGGTTGGTCAGGATGTGAAATGAATTCTCACACATCAGTGAACTCTTTTTACATATTCTGTCACTTGATTAAAGCTTTGTTAAATTTTAATCGATTGAGATCTAGACATATTCTTGAATTTTGTGAATCAGAGATGCTGCCCTTCAAAGGGAGTGGATGGATCCAACGGCTTGCGTGACACGATCGAACGGTTGGCGAGCTCAGTGCGGCTCCTTCTAGAAAAGAGGAGTTAAAAAACGGCACCGTCGGCTGACGATTCCGCCCACACGGAGAAAGTGTGCTCAGTTCCGACTCAACCACGAACGCGCGTGCTCGCCGTCGGGAAGTTTCCCTCCCCCGCCTCGTCGCCGGTGGGTACGCCATGCACTCACTAGCGAATCTCCCCACCATTTTTTCTCGTCAATCCACCTGCACCCTCCCCACTCGTGACCCAGACCGCCGCCGCCGTAGAAGAAAACCCCCCGCCCGCTCCGTCCACCAACCCACTCACCCCCTATATCTACGCGCCGGCAACCCCATTGACCAAACCAAGAAACCGGTGTGCACCGTTACCGGATACTTGATCCGCCGCGCGACTCAGCGGTCAACAGGGAGCGCATTGTCCTCCTGTTCCGAGCGTTGATCCATCCACACTTCTAGCTTTTGGGAGGGAGTCCGGCCGGCCGGCCATGGACACGGGGGAGGCGGCGTTCGGGGTGGCGAGCCTGCGGATGGGCTCCTCGTACCGGGAGCGCGGCGGCGACGTCTTCTCCCGGGCGGCGTCGTCGGCGAGGGCCGACTCGGAGGACGACGAGGAGGCGCTCATGTGGGCGGCGCTCGAGCGGCTGCCCACGCGCGCCCGCGTCCTCAAGGGCTTCGTCGCCGGGGACGACGACAGTGGCGGCGCCGGCGGCGGTCTCGTCGACGTCGCCGGCCTCGGGTTCCAGGAGAGGACGCGCCTGCTCGACCGGCTCGTCCGCGTCGCCGAGGAGGACCACGAGCGCTTCCTGCTCAAGCTCAAGCAGAGGATAGACAGGTGGCTCTCCTCTCACTCTCCTATCCGCTTTTGCTCTGCTTTGCATTTCTCTGTTTTCCAACACATTTGAACATTTTTCACCATTCATGGATTTCTTTTGTCAATCCAAAATCCCAATCCTATTTTAGCTAGTTGAAAATTAAGCATGAATTGAGAAACTCAAAAACAGATGGTGAATTTCTCCTCTACTGATTTGCTGCAGAGTTGGGCTCGACTTTCCGACGATCCAAGTGCGATACGAGCACCTCAACATCGAGGCGCTGGCGCATGTGGGGAACAGAGGACTGCCCACCTTCATCAACACCACTCTGAATTGTCTAGAGACATTAGCCAACCTTCTTCATATAGTTCCCAACAAGAAGATACCGATCAACATCCTGCACGATGTCAACGGGATCATCAAGCCAAAGAGGTAACATATTTTTGTTGTAGACTTCAGACATTATTCAGTGTTGCATGCATCACTCGTCGATTTTCCGTATTTGCGCCGTCCTTAAGCAACATATTCAGGTCGGGCTTGATGGTCTGATGTCCGGTGTTCATGCAAATTTCAGGATGACGTTGCTATTAGGGCCACCGGGATCAGGGAAGACCACACTGCTTCTTGCTTTGGCAGGGAAACTAGGCTCTGATCTAAAGGTTAAACGGCGTGCTTATTAATCAGTCAACTTGGCAATCATTCTTTGTTCTAGGAAACTTACTTTTGTGTGATACGAACCAACCAGGTTTCAGGAAAGGTGACATACAATGGGCATGGAATGAACGAGTTTGTGGCTCAAAGATCAGCAGCCTACATATCCCAACATGACCTCCACATCGCCGAGATGACGGTACGGGAAACCCTGGCCTTCTCAGCTAGATGCCAAGGGGTTGGAAGTAGATACGGTGAGCTCAAAATTGTTCACATTATGGTAGTTTATTTAAATTTCCTTCTCTCACTCACTTTGTAATTGTGTGCTAATTCGTGATGAATTTGCTACCCTAGACATGCTAACTGAGCTATCAAGAAGGGAGAAGGCCGCAAATATCAAACCAGACCCAGATCTTGACGTCTACATGAAGGCAATAGCAGTGGGCGGTCAGGACACAAATATCATCACTGATTACATCCTCAAGGTACTGAATGTCTGAATCCAACAACAATATCTTGTTCTTCAATGTGCTAAGCTCTGACTAACTGTTGTGTTTGTACCCTGCAGATTTTAGGGCTTGACATTTGCGCTGACACCATGGTCGGAGATGATATGCTGAGAGGAATCTCAGGGGGGCAACGCAAACGTGTAACAACTGGTAATTCTCATGATTATTCTGTTGCACATTATATGATTTCAACGAACTTGTTATCTCGTTGTTATGAACTTCTATATGATCAGAGCATTTGCTGACCCTTGGTTGCTTGATTTTGTTTCTGAAGGTGAGATGATGGTCGGAGCGGAGAGAGCACTGTTCATGGATGAAATCTCCACTGGCCTGGATAGCTCCACCACGTACCAGATAGTGAAATCACTTGGGCTAATCACCAACATCCTCGGCGGCACGACTGTCATTTCCTTGCTGCAACCTGCACCAGAGACGTATGACTTGTTCGATGACATAATCCTCTTGTCTGACGGTCACATTGTGTATCAAGGGCCACGCGAACATGTGCTTGAGTTCTTCGAATCCATGGGCTTCAAATGTCCCGATCGGAAAGGTGTCGCAGACTTCTTGCAGGAGGTATATCGACTGAAAATTCTTCTTCAAAGCTTACTAATTTTCCAAGCCTCATGATGTTGGTCATTTCACAATTTCGGCTACTGACATCAGCAGTTTGTAATAAATCAACTTAACAGGTGACATCAAGAAAAGACCAACAACAGTACTGGGCAAGGAGTGAGCAGAGATACCAGTACGTCCCTGTTAAGGAGTTTGCTCGTGCATTCCAGGCATTTCATGTCGGCCGGAGTCTGTCGGCCGAGCTGGCTCGCCCGTTCGACAGGAGCCGGTGCCACCCAGCGTCACTGACGAACTCGACGTACGGCGCCAGCAGGATGGAGCTGCTGCGCGCGTGCGTCGAGAGGGAGTGGTTGCTCATGAAAAGGAACATGTTCGTCTACAATTTCCGGGCTTTTCAGGTAAACCCTCCCACCCATTTCAGCTCAGGCACATCTTCATACTTCCAAGAGATTTATTATTGATTGATGAACTAACTGGTGGCACCACCTCTGCAATGCAGCTTCTGGTGATGACAGTGATCGTGATGACGCTGTTCCTGCGAACGAACATGCACCATCGCTCGGTTAATGACGGCATCGTCTACATGGGTGCTCTGTTCTTCTGTCTGGTTGCCCACATGTTCAACGGTTTCTCCGAGCTCGCTCTGGCCACCATTAAACTGCCGGTCTTCTTCAAGCAGAGAGACTACCTCTTCTTCCCCGCGTGGGCTTACGCCGTGCCGACCTGGATCCTCAAGATACCCATATCCTGCGTCGAGGTCGCCATCACAGTCTTCTTGGGTTACTACGTCATTGGCTTCGACCCAGATGTTGGAAGGTACAAATACGCGTCAAAATTCAAATATCGATCGTCTTGCTGTGACTGTCCTAGTTCTTGAAGAAGAAGAACAACTCATGATCCTACTACAAGTATTGATCATCTTGTTGACAATTGATCATCTTGTTGTTTTCTTGCAATGCAGGCTGTTCAAGCAGTACTTGCTGCTGTTGCTTGTCAACCAGATGGCCGCAGGACTGTTCAGGTTCATCGCGGCACTGGGCAGGACCATGGTCGTTGCCAACACGCTGGCGTCCTTTGCACTTCTTGTGCTGCTCGTGCTCAGTGGATTCGTCCTGTCGCACCGTAATGCTCCTCTCCTGAAACATATTTAACAAAAAATCACTAGCTCGTTGAAATGTATTTTTTTTCAAAGACAAGGTTTTCATATTTGTTTGGTCATGACAATTGACAGATGATGTCAAGAAATGGTGGATCTGGGGCTACTGGGTGTCACCACTTCAGTACGCCATGAGCGCCATCGCTGTAAACGAATTCCTTGGACAAAAATGGCAAAAGGTTCTCCAGGGGTCCAACAGAATGTTAGGAGTAGATGTGCTAAAGTCCAGGGGCATGTTCACCGAGGCAAAATGGTACTGGATTGGCGTTGGGGCGCTGCTGGGATATGTCATCGTGTTCAACATCCTCTTCACCCTCGCTTTAAGCTACCTTAAACGTAAGAGGTCCCAAACTTTGTAAAATGCATTTTGCAATTCACATTTTGCTTGATCTGACGCCGTTTCTGTACAAACGTGCAGCGTTGGGGCAATCCCAGCAAATTCTGTCAGAGGATGCACTCAAGGAGAAGCATGCCAGTATCACCGGCGAAATAACTGATGGCTCTGCATCTACGGCTGCAGGTAAGGCCACTTGCAGTGGCAATTTTGACATGAATGAACGTGGCCAACATGTCATCTAAGCTAAAGGGCCAAACTTCTCTTGTAGGGAACATCAACAACTCAAGGATGAATTCTGCATCAGGCGACAGTGGTAAGAGGGGGATGGTCCTCCCTTTTGCACCGCTTGCTGTGGCCTTCAACAACATGAGATACTCTGTTGACATGCCTGCGGTAAATGCCCTTCAGCAGCTCTCCATCTCAATTATCATTTGATTGAGCTCTAAAGCTTTCATTTTCCAAGCATTAAGAAAATCATAAACTACTGACTAACTAACTTGATGACACAAAAATAATCTTGTTGCATAACAGGAAATGAAAGCACAAGGTGTCGACCAAGACAGGCTGCTTCTGCTGAAGGGGGTCAGTGGCAGCTTCAAGCCGGGAGTCCTGACAGCATTGATGGGGGTCAGCGGCGCCGGCAAGACCACTCTGATGGACGTGTTAGCCGGCAGGAAGACCGGAGGCTACATCGAAGGCGACATCTCAATCTCCGGCTACCCGAAGAAGCAGGAGACCTTCGCTCGCATCTCCGGTTACTGCGAGCAGAACGACATCCACTCACCGAACGTGACGGTGTACGAGTCCCTGGTCTACTCCGCATGGCTCCGCCTGCCTTCGGATGTAGAGTCAGAAACAAGAAAGGTAGGTTATGGTAACATTTGTTCTGATCTCAGGCAGGCCAGGGATACATTACATTGCACTTGTTCTGAACTTCTGATCTGAACAAACGTCTTTTTGAAATTTTGAACAGATGTTCATAGAGCAAGTGATGGAGCTGGTGGAACTGAACTCACTGAGGGATGCACTTGTTGGACTGCCTGGTGTGAACGGCCTGTCGACGGAGCAGAGGAAGAGGTTGACGATCGCCGTCGAGCTCGTTGCCAACCCCTCTATAATATTCATGGATGAGCCTACCTCTGGCCTTGATGCCAGGGCGGCGGCTATTGTCATGAGGACGGTGAGGAACACCGTGGACACGGGCAGGACGGTCGTTTGCACCATCCACCAGCCTAGCATCGACATTTTCGAAGCCTTCGATGAGGTAATTATTTATTCTACAAGATAAATTTCCACATGTCATATGTACCTGTATTTCATAATTAATTATCGTGATCCTGAAATTCAATTGGTTTGTATTTGGTGCAGCTGTTCTTGATGAAGAGAGGAGGGGAGGAGATATACGTGGGTCCTCTAGGGCACCAGTCGTGTGATCTCATCAAATACTTTGAGGTAACATGATTTGCCTTCTCTGAAAAAAGCTTGATCTTTCTTAAGTTCCTCCTTTTTGAGTTTATCTTACATCTGGCATAGTTTTGAGTGATCGATGGTAACATTTTTCTGGTACTAATTTCATCAGGGAATCGACCGGGTCAGCAAGATCAAACCAGGGTACAATCCTGCAACTTGGATGCTGGAAGTGACCTCACAGGCACAAGAAGACATACTGGGTGTCAGCTTCGCAGAAGTCTACAAGAACTCAGACCTGTACCAGTAAGTAGCCAGTAGTTTTGCATTTTTGCTCAAGGACTAATGGAGGTAACTATGATGGACTGAGATTGACAAACAATGGTACTTATGATATTTTGCAGGAGGAACCAGAGCGTGATCAGGGAGATCAGCAAGGCCCCTGCCGGGTCCAAGGACCTCCACTTCCCGACGCAGTACTCGCAGAGCTCCATGACGCAGTGCATGGCGTGCCTGTGGAAGCAGCACCTGTCCTACTGGCGGAACCCTCAGTACACGGTGGTGCGCTTCTTCTTCTCGCTGGTGGTGGCGCTCATGTTCGGCACCATCTTCTGGCAGCTCGGGGGTAAGACGTCGAGGACGCAGGACCTGTTCAACGCCATGGGTTCCATGTACGCCGCGGTGCTCTTCATGGGCATCTCCTACTCCTCGTCGGTGCAGCCGGTGGTGGCCGTGGAGCGCACCGTGTTCTACCGGGAGCGGGCGGCGGGCATGTACTCGGCGCTGCCGTACGCGTTCGGCCAGGTCACCGTGGAGCTCCCCTACGTGCTGGTCCAGTCGCTCGCGTACGGGGTCATCGTCTACGCCATGATCGGCTTTCAGTGGGACGCCCGCAAGTTCTGCTGGTACCTCTACTTCATGTACTTCACCCTCCTCTACTTCACCTACTACGGCATGCTCGCCGTCGGCCTCACCCCCAGCTACAACATCGCCTCCATCGTCTCCTCCTTCTTCTACGGCGTCTGGAACCTCTTCTCCGGCTTCGTCATCTCCCGCCCCACCATGCCCGTGTGGTGGAGGTGGTACTCCTGGGCGTGCCCCGTTTCATGGACGCTCTACGGCCTCGTCGCCTCGCAGTTCGGCGACCTCACCGACCGGCTCGAGGACAGCGGCCAGCCCATCGATGCCTTCCTCCAGAGCTTCTTCGGGTTCAAGCACGACTTCCTACCCGCCGTCGCAGTCGCGGTTGCCGGGTTCGCCGTCTTCTTCGCCGTCGCATTTGGCTTCGCCATCAAGGCGCTCAACTTTCAGAGAAGGTGATATCCATCTTCACCTGCACGGACGGACCAACGTACGGCTCAATTTCAATTCAACCCGCCAGAAACGAATGCTCTGCGTGTGTTTATAGTGTATACTTGCTGCGGAAACGAATGCTGTATACGCAGTGTATAGAAAATTACACAAGTGTATAGATAATTAGATAGTGAAGAGATTTTTTTGTGTGTGGATTCAACTCTAAACCAGAACGGCTGTTGAGCGGCTCTCGTCTTTCCCCCAGAATTTTATTTCGGAAACAAAGTTAAGAGCGGAAACAAAGAATTTAAAGGACAACAACTAAGCAGATAGTAACTAAGTGCATGCATGCATGCATGATGGTGTTATTTTAGAAGTTTCATATAGAGTAAATGATGACGACCGGGCAGATCGTCTTTATCGAAAACAGAAGAAAAGCAGTGCTCCCGCTAGGGTTACCCCTGCCGCGCTGCCCCCAAGAGGCCAAGAGACGACGAGGATTGCGCCGCCGGCTCCCGAACGCTACCTCCTCCAGCTGCACAGTGTCGATGCTGCGTAGCGTAGAGGTCCGCAAGGATTGGCTCATCGGTGTGCGCGTCCCGTAGCGACGCCGACAACATCATGGCCGAGGTCTCTGACGACGAGTCTACGACCGGCGATGCATGGTAGTCCAGGATTCCAGGTTCCCCAAGTACAGTCCCAGCTGGATTTTGCCGAACGAGAAGGAGTTGGAGCCGTCGCGGCGTGTCTCTGGCTCTCAGCCGCTAGGAAGGAAGACGGCCGGAGCAACAGCAGCGGAGGCGGGTCTGGGCAGGGCTTGATTCAAAGGAAGGAAGGAAGACGGCCGGAGCAACAACAGCTTCGTTGTGGAATGCATTTCCTTTGAATCACAGAGGTCATAACCGTGTGTACTCAGCTTAACACAAGCTGTTGTATTGAGTTATTTTATAGTTGACTTTAGATGCCAAGCGCATAAAAAAAACATGACAAATGAATTGATGGTAAGGATTGGGTCATGTAAAAGACAGGATGCAAGAGATGATGAGTGGACAAACAACTAGAACCAAAAGCTTTACTCAACGAACAATAGTAATTGTACAATAGTAAAGCTCCAACTATAGCTTCTTGCTGTTCTAAAGTGGCTTCCGGAGCAGCCACTTAACACACTAAACCGCTGCTTATCCTTCTAATCTAGCTTCCGGAGCCGCTTCTTATGGCCCCACCTTATTATCAGCGGGCTTGGGGATCTCAGGGAATTCCCGTTTAACAAGGGTCACCGATGCGACGCTAAGTATCCACCAGAAATTGGGGATATCACGGAATTCCCTGAGAATAAGAGCTGCCGTTCGCCCCCCCCCCCCCCCAAGCCGATTTTCGCGCTATTTTAACCTCGCTTGGGGGTGCTCGGGCGGCGAAAACGGCTTGGGGGGGCGGCTACCCAGCCGCGGCCCCAAGATACCCCCAAGTTCGGCCAAATTTCGACCAATTCTAAGTAAATTTGGGCCAAATCAAGTAAATTAGACCAACTTCGACCGATTTCATTAATATTCGGGCATATTTTACATAAACGACAAAAAAAAAGAAAAACTAGTCTACTGCTGGAAGAAGAAGGCGTAGAGATCGTCCATGGACGTCTCCTGGGCGCCTCCTTCAGCAGTGCCGTCGGCGGCGCCATCGTCGTCGTCGCCGCCATCTGGCTCCGGCTTGATGCCGGCCTACGCGCCACAGGTCCCGCCGCCGAGCGGCCCCCTTCTCCTGCGCACCCGCAGCGGCGCCTCCTCCTCCTCCTCCTCGTCTGTGCCGTCCAGCACAATGAATGGCGGCGGTGGAGGTGCCCACTTGCTGCGGCTGCTGCTTCCCTCTCCGCGTGCCGCCTTCTTCCTCGCCGCCTCGGCCCTCGCCTTCTCGGCGCGCTTCTTCGCCTCGGCGGGGTCCCACGCCTCCTGCTGGAGGCGCATCTGCTCGGCGATGTAATCCTTCCTCGCCCACTCCATCTAAGCGGCGAGCTCCTCGTCGTCGTCGTCGGCCGGCGGTGGAGGCGGAGGCGGGGCGACTTCCTTGTCCTTCTTCTTCCCGAGCATGGAGCCCAGGAAGCCACGACGCTTTGGCTGCGTCGATGGTGACGCCGCGGCTGAGTCGGCCAGAAGACGTCGGGGTGGGCTCCTTCTTCACCTCCAGCTTCACCGGGGTGAACTGCGGCGGAGAGAAGGCCGAGCCCGATGAATGGGAGCCAGTGCCGGTGGAGCGCGAAGGACGACTGCCGGAGGATAACTACCCATGACTGTTTTTGTCTCTAGCATGACCAATTGATAAAATGTGGAGAAAAGTAGGGGAAATGGCCGATACTACTGGAAGAATTCCTCTTTGGCTGATAGGTACTGTAGTTGGTATTCCTGTGATTGGTTTAGTAGAAGATGATGCAAACTTGAGAAACATAGAAGTTGTTGTCCTAGAAATAAATCGCCGCAAGCAAGAACACAATAGTCATCAAGATATGTAGTATAAAAAGATGAGAAGAGTCTTGAATTCCTTATACTTCATCTTGTTCTTCCTCACTTCCTTTCGATAATCCGCCATCTGCTTTCTCCAAAAGTCTGTCATCGCTGCCGCTGCCACGACCTTAAACCACACTTCCTCCGCCGAGGCCATAACCTCGGATTCCGCAGCCAAAGCCTTCGGTTTTTCCGTTGTCGCCGTCGCCATAGCCTCGGATTCGATCTAGGTTTTGTGGAGGTTTGCTTTGCTTCTTTCGCTAGGCGACTGAGAGAACCTCTTATTTGTTATTTGGGGAGTCAGATAACTCACCCCCCCCTAGCCCAGCCCGTTTAAGAATTGTGGGTAGCGCGTGTAGTGGGCTGGCCCAAACTGGTGCTGCGTAGCTCTACAAATACGTTTTGCATCCTAAAAAATCACGTTTTGTAACGGAGTCGGTCAGCGGTAGCTTTTTTTTAGATGTCGTAGATAGGGGTGAAACCAAATCGGATTCGGATGAATAATCTCTATACCGTATCCTTTTATATTTATTTTAGAATTTGGAAGAGATGCGGACTCAAATACCGAATTAGGTGGATTCGGAAGCGATGCAGTAACGGAAATGCATCGAATCGAAAACGGACATTTATTATATTCATATATGAGGATTATATAAATGCTTTAAGCTAAAATCATACATATAAAATGAGCAAATATAAGTACTTATACATTTTAAGAACAAATAAAGCACTAGATAGTATGTAAATAGTCCAAATAAATCATTAACAAGCATATATCTTGTCTCATAAGCAAAGATAACATTCACATACTGATCATTAATACTTAAAATTTGGTTCATCAATCGGATTCGGAAATTAAAATTTTGGATTATCTGACTAAAAAAATGAATTATCCTATTATGTCGGATATTTGCAATACCATATCCTATACCGCATCCTATCAATCGGATTCAAATTCGAATCGGATTTTTGTCGAATGTAAAAAGTCTGTTACTGTATCCTATAAAAACAGATTCAGACAAAAAAATATCCTAACCACTTTCACCTTAGTCGTAGGTCTCATAGTTAAATGTGAGTAACGAGAAAATGTTATTTCCTCCGTTCTAAAATAACTGTCGCAGCCTTAATACAAATCTGTACTAGACCTAGTACAAAATTGAGACAGTTATTTTAAAACAAGGTAGTATTTTTAAACCGGTTGATTTGTGGCGGGCGTAAACCTCCTCCCGCAAGTGCCACGTGTCTACCGCTTTCAGCTTTCAGGCACCGCTCCCTGTTTCTTCCTTACCCTCACGCGAACCAATCATTTTCCATGCGTAGACTATTGCAATTCCCCCTCCTATACCTGATGAATCTCGTCGACAACTAACTCTCCAAATCCAGCGAGACCTTTCCGATTGAAGCCACCACGCCATGGCAGCTGTCGTCACCCGCCAGTATGCAGTAGACCACTTGACACAACGATGCACTGCCGTTCGTGGCAGCTGCGTTTGCAGCGGACCACTGCAAGTAGCGCAAGTTGAGGACGTCGACATTGAAAACGGAGTGAGCGGCGGTGCTGCAGCGGAGCTGCCTTGAGCAGGCGAAGCTGCGACGGCTCTACTGTCAGGCCGGGCGATAGAGCTGTGTTGCAGCACACGATGCTACCACCGACCTGCTACCACGCCGATGACAAAGCCATGTTGCAACAGGAGAGGCGACGAGCAGCTGCCATGGCAGACGGTGGAGCTGTGTTGCGGAGCTGCGTTGCAGCAAGATAGGCATTGAGCTTCTCAAATGGCCACCCCCGGTGACGCAATGTCATCACTGCTGCGATGGAGCATCATCGAACCGCCTATCATGCGTTGGAGCATCATGGGGAGTCACGGGATGTTGTTGGGAGGTTCGAAAGGCCGTCGGTGCTGCGTCGAAGCATCGGAGGTTGCATCTGCTGTCGTCGGTGGGGGATCGTTGAAGCTTCGCCGGAGTTGCAAAGAAGAGGTGCCAAAGCTGCAATGAAGCGCCACAGAGAGTCGTTGAAACTCCGCCTGAGTTGCAATGGAGCAGCCATGAAAGCTCTGAGTGGTCAACGGTTGGGTTGTGCACATGGTCTAGTTGGCATAATGAACAGTTGTACATCACTTCATCTAACGGCTCAGGAGGCGGCCTGTTTTTAGGGGTCGTAGGTCTCATAGCTGAATGTGAGTAATCGGGACAGAGATGACTTGCCACTCACGCTGTAACATGCGACACACATAAGTCCTCTAAATCGCATCTAATGGACAGCAACCATCCAAAGCAGCAACATTGTGTATGTACTGGATACAAGTGATTAGGAAAGTCACCAGCCAATTAACAAGAAGTATTTCAGTGGAGTATGTGAGCTCTTTTACTAATGAGATATTTAAGCTACATAGCACGTCCAAACAATAGCAGTTTTTCAATTAGTTAACGAAGTACTTGCTTTACAAGTGAGACAAGCAATAGATTTTCAGTGTACAGATAACAAAACAGCAACAGATTTACTACTGAAATAAGCAACAGTTTTTCTAGTGTACAAACAACCATCAGTTAAAAAGAGCAGTAGCTTTCATATATACTTCCAATGCATAAACATAAAGAGAGATAAGCTATAGATTATGCAACGAATAAATAAAAAAACAGAGGAGCAACTCTTGTGAACACTTCTCTTCAAATTTCTTAAGAGTCAATGATCCACTTATCATTGAAATTCAGAAGCTCTTGTACAATTTTAAAACCAAGTGCTATTACTGAAACAATGATTTAAGTTTAGAAAGTTGGCCATTTCACTTGTACAATTAGGCCACAAAATACTATGGTTAGCCGCAAAATACTATAGTTAACCATGTCCAAAATATGATCTAACGAACTTGTATGCTAGAACAGATCAACACCATCACAAGGTGGAGCCAACAAGAGGTGTTGGATGAAACTTATAATGCCATTCCATTCTTGAAGCTCCAAATCTTATCCTTTGTTCTTTTCATGTTTTTCTTGTACTTGGGTTGTACGCCATCCTTTTTATTTGGAGCTTCCCCTTCCTTTTTCTTTTGATGCTGCCAAGGTCGATGGAGCAGGGAGCTTGGTCCGGGAGGCCCCCCCTTAGGCCTATGACGACTCTCCTCCCCAATCCGCCGTGGCGGCGACGCTCCTTCACTGCCCGTCGCGGCGGTTCACGGCAGCAAATTCCAGCCAACTGGTGTGCTCTTGTCTGGTCCCCACGGTCGTGCGACGCGGGATCTCTTCTGCGGCCACGGCGCTCGGCTGCTCAGAGTCGGCTCTCCGCGGCGAAGCGCGCGAGACGCTCATGCTAATCTCTCTTTTTCCCGGCCACTTGACTCGTTATGCTTCTCTCGGACGCCTGAGGTGCGTATGTGCGCGCATTTTTTTACTGTTGTCTGTTGGATGCCGATTGGAGGGCTGATGGATGGTCGAAAGTTACAGTGTGATGGAGTCACCTGACCTCTGTCTGAGTAATCGTAAGCTTGAGATTTCTTGCTCGGTGTGTGTGGATGCTAGGTGATCCTGACAGGATGGAATACATCAGCAATAACAGGGAAACCCAAATGCACAAATTTGATCCCCGAACTAAAAAAATTCATAAAATAAACCCAATTTAAAAGTATTGACATATTCTAACCCTTTGGGGTACCTCACAATGCCTAGGCATTAAGCTCAACAGTGTAACACCTAGGTCTTAGGCGTTAAGCTCCTCTCATCGTGTTACCGCGGGGTCAAACCGGACCCCACACGTAGGTTTGTAATGGCGATACGTCTTAAATGTACCTATAATTTGTGCTTGCTCCAGGCCTATTTGTGTGACTTTGCTATATGTTTTGGCGCACTTTAATATCATTTTCCAGTATATTTGGGACTAACCTATTAACCTAGTGTCCAGTGCCAATTTTTATGTGTGCATCATAGAAAAAATGAAAAACCAATATTGCCAGAAAAATTCAAACAAATTCTAATATATCGGAAAACTCCAGAAGCCTGGAGGAGAGTCGGAGGGGGCCACCCCATGGCCAGGCGCTTCCCTGACGCGACCAAGAGGGCGCCGCACCCCTGGCCTCCTTGTCAGGTGGGGCCACCCTCGGTGGCAACCTTTGCATCTATTTATTCCTCGTGCTCCAAAAACCCTCAGAGCGGAGTCCTTTTTTCTCGAAACCCTCTTTGTTCCGCTACCGTCGCGATTCCAAGATCGGTATCATCAGAAGTTATATCCCGGCACCCTACCGGAGGGAGGATTCATCTCCAGAGTCCATCTCATCAACTATGCTCGCCTCTGTGGTGTGCCGTGAGTAGTTCCACCTTGAACCTAGGGTTCATGGCAGTAGCTAGATAATGATCTCTCTCCAATTTTGTGTTTCATTGTTTAGTCCTTGTGAGTTGCCTATCATGACCAAGGCACCTATCTTATAGTTATTGTGTTGTTATGTTGTGTTTGCTGGGATCTGATGGATTATGAGATTATGTTCATATTGTGAAAGTTATATATTTAGTTCTCTTTTATATCTTGTTCTTGATTGTTCTTGCATGTTCTTCGTTCTAGTTTATTTCTTTTGCCAAGTAATAGGTTGTGACTCCAAAAGGAGCGTTATTCTAAATAGTAGGTTCATGTCTCTCGATGTCCATCTTGAGTGACAGAAACATAGGATTAGATAATGTGTTCTTGCTACTAGGAAGAAAACAGTAGTACTTGCGACTGCGTGTTGCAAGTGTCGCTTACATTATGCATAGAGTGTTAAAGAAGTTATACGTTGCTTTGGGTTTACAACACATAGTTGTGGCTCGCAACTCATGGTGGATGATTAGTAAGTACTCCCTCCATTTCAAAATAAATGTCAAGGTTGAGACAATTATTTTCGAACGGAGGGAGTAGATGTTAATGGATAAACGGTCTACTTGTTTTGGTGTAATGCATGTATGATTGAGCATTGCACTTTCATGTAGCATAATTAGCATTGAAGTGTGTTCATAATTCTGTCAA
The DNA here is from genome assembly GCA_950022295.1 of Bromus sterilis. Classification (NCBI taxonomy): domain Eukaryota; kingdom Viridiplantae; phylum Streptophyta; class Magnoliopsida; order Poales; family Poaceae; genus Bromus; species Bromus sterilis. The sequence continues at coordinate 59,462,613 of OX465598.1, read as the reverse complement.
TTGCTCAGTTGTAATTTGTTCATCCAGCATAAATTTTATTGTCTTTTGGGAGAGAGACATTACTAGTGAATTTCGTGATACCCCGGTCCATACTCTCACCATGTATTTACACCGCTGCAATATTTTGGTTTTACTTTCTTTTCGTTGTTTAATTTTACTATTTCAAAATCCGTTTGCATTTAACCTTTCATAAACAGCAGGACGGAGGGATTGACAACCTCTCTGACTCTTTGGGTGTGAAGTTATTTGTGTCTTTGTGTGCAGTTTCACGTCTTCTGTGAGCGCTAGAGCAGCAAACACCTACTTGTTGCATCAAGAGTCCTACTGAAGACATAAACCTTGGTGTCTTCACTGAGGAAAATTAGCTACTATCTACATCAGTAACCTTCTACTTGGGGTAACCAGTGAGGGGTTGTGATCTACACCATCAAGAAATATCTGGCGTCGTTGCACATTCATCTTTACCTTTGCATTTTTAACTTGCTAGTTTACTTTTTGTCTTTAGTCTTGTGTGCTTGTCTTATATCAAAAATCCAAAAAAAAGTTGGCTAGTCTTTAGTTTCCTTTCTTTGCTTCGCTTCTATCAGCATGGGTTCTTCTGAGAATACCAAGCTTGGTGACTTTATTGTCCCACCACTTCCAAGTACACCGTTTTTTTTTCTAAACTTGCTTTTAGTTGTGTGCAATTTTATGAAGGAAGAGAGGATGGTGCCTCTCACTTGAATAATTTTGAAGAGTTATGTGATGTTTACAAACCAGAAGGGGTAGACATTGACGTGTTTAAATTATAGTTCTTAATTTACTCCTTGAGAGGGAGAGCTAAAAAGTGGATTCAGGCTTTTCCTAATGAGCATAAAGATTCTTGGACTAATTGCAAAACTGCTTTTATGCTGGAATTTTACCACCCTGAAATTGACTTTGATAATTGAAGTGTTATGAAGCTGATTGGCTTTCTAGAAAAAACTTCCAAGGACCCCAACTCTAGTGAGCTTAATATGTCTTTTATCAAGTTTAGTACTAATGCTCTTATTAAGGATAAGGAAGAAAAGCTTCGACTTGAAGTTTCTATCCCAAGGAAATTAGAAGATGGTTGGGATCCTATTATTAAAGTTAAGATCAATGATTTTGTGTTCCATGCCTTATGTGATCTTAGAGCTAGTGCCTCCGTTATGCCAAAGAGACTTTATGATATGCTTGATTTCAAAACTATTGAACCTTTCTCTTTGGTTGTTCGTCTTGTTGATTCTTCCATTAAGAAACATATAGGAAGAATAAATGATATTCTTATTGTTGTCAATGATAATTATGTTCTCGTTGATTTTCTTGTTATGTTTTTCTTGAGCTTATTGTTAGGAAAGTCCAATTTAGGTACACAATGGAATGTGAAGAAGGACCCTCCAACCACCAAGGAAAAGTGTTGGACAAGACTCAAGACTCCATTTCTTTGGCTCGTCGGAGTGGAGATTTTGTGGCAGAGGGGGTTGACGGGAGTATTAGGTCATGCATTGTGTTGCATTAAGATGATGTCAGGAGGGAGGGGTGATTGCTGCGTAGATTGTGCATGCTATCGAATTTTGTTATGTCCAGATTGCGAGAATCAACACATCAATACGGTATCCACTTGTGAGGATCTGGATGTGATCTACTTAGCTTTTTCTAGTTAGAGCGAATAGTTTTTTAATGCAACATATACGTTGGGGCTGTTATTTTTTGGCTTACATTGTTTTTGTTTCCATGTAACTATGAAATTCTTTTTACTCTTCATAAGTGTAACGCCCTCAGTGTCAGGCAACAGTAAAACTTTTGTTAATATTAAATCTCTGTGATTAGCAAGTCTCTGATCATCTTTGATCATGCCCTTGTCAATTTCAACCAAATTGAAATGCCAAAATTTTAAGTGGAAATAAAACCTTGTCCAAAATTGGTACAACCACTTTTGTTAAATCCCTAATATTTAATGGATCATGCCTAGGTGGTCATGGGAATTTATGGAGCTATAAATTAATCCAAACAAATATAAACATCAACTAAAAGCCCCTTTTATTAGGTTGCATATTAAAAAGAATTATTAAAAGAGTTTATAAAAACCCCAAACTTTTTGTGGGCCTCTGGTAATGTGCATCACTAATTATGGTACAAGTATTATATTTTACAAAAATTCTAAAGCAATTAAAACAATTGTAAACAGAAAAGAAAACAAGAAAATAGAAAATAGCTATCCTACACCTAGGGCGATACCCCATGGCCCAGTCCACCCCGACCCACCTGATAACCCTCAACTGTAGGGGATCAAGATAGTTTTCGCGGGCAAGATAACCCAATTTATTGATTCGACACTTGGGGACACAAAGAATACGTATAGGCTTTGACAATTGAGTTGTCAATTCAACCGCACCTGAAATAAACACTTGCTTGCACAAACGTATTAGTAGCAACTGTGATACGGTGGTAGTAGTGGTGGTGATAATAGTGGTGATGGTGGTGGTGAAACAACAAAAGTAAAACAACAAAAGTAAACAACTAGTAACCAGCAGGAAAGAAAACACTGTAGGCTAGGGAGATGGATGGTTGGGCGCTGCTTGGATGAGAATGAACGTGTAATAGATTCTAACACGGGCAAGGCTCACAGAAAAGAAAGGATCATCTAGGCAAATATCAAACATCAGGCGTGTATCCCAGGGTAGTTGTACGTGCTTGCAATAAGAACTTTGCTCAACATCTTTTGTCCTACCCTCCCGCTACAAACGGGGCCAAAAGGAACTTAGGGAGATTAAGGTACTCCTGTCAAAGAGCACCGGAACAAAGCATTAACACTTCATGGATACACAGAATCCTCAAATTATAGTCCATCCCCTTTGGTGTCCCAAGATGTCACCATTGGGATCGCCGGTTCCGGACTATAATAGGTGCATACAAATCATAGATAGGATCAAGAACACCACAAACTCAAGAAACAAAAGGGTGATCAGATCTGAAATTATGGCACTCGGGCCCAAAGTGACAAGCATTAAAAGCAACAAGTTGTAACAGAGATGATAAACACCAAGTAGATGATAGGAAACATGCCCCCAACAATCTGATTGAACTATTACATGATCTAACTCATCCAATACCTACCATCCCCTTTGCCTACAGTAGGGAATTACTCACACATGAGAGAGGAATTCATGGATGGGTGATGGAGAGGCGATGATGATGACGATGGAGATGATTTCCCCTCACCGGAGGCCAAAGCAGCCTCCAGATTAGCTCTCCCGGATAAGAACAGAGGGTTGCGGCGGCTCCGCGACGTAGATTGGAAAAGCGACTTCTGTTCTGGGGTTTCTACGTCGGGAGAATAAATAGGGCCAAAGTAGGGCACCGGGGGACGTGGGACCAAGCCAGGAGGGCAGGTGGCGCGGCTAGGGGCTGGGCCGCGCCAGGCACCCTCCTGGTTGTCCTGTGGCCCCCCTTTGGACTTGTGGAAGCTTCCGGAACAGTGATTTTTTATATATTTTTTGGGGATTTTTCCAGCATACCTAAATATCTAGAAACCTGCACAAAAGAAAACAACACTGGTAGCTCTGCTGAAAACAGCGTCAGTCCGGGTTAGTTTCGTTCAAATCATACAAGAATGAAGCCAAAACAATAGAAAAAGTGTTTGAAAAAGTAGATACGTTTGAGACGTATCAACTCCCCCAAGCTTAGCTATTGCTTGTCCTCAAGAAATTCAGTTCAACGAACTGGACGTGACAAAGAAAACTTTGACAAACTCTTTTGCTTCATTAGATGTATATAAGCATGTACTACGAAAGAGTTTAGCAAGTTTTGACACCATGCTATAAGGACAATGCACGAAGCAATCCTTCTTTCATGTAATCAATCACAAACAAACAAAAAGTAAATAATATGCTACTGAGAATCAATTTAAGATCACAATGCACATAGCATGAACATATCAGAGTGGTATCTCGCTAGCCTCCATGAGTGAAGCAAAACATAAATGCAGAAACTCCTCCGGAGTTTTAAAGGAGACTAGAACTCAGAACTCAAAGTAAGAAACATCACAAGCATGCAGAAGACAATGTGATACTTTGGGACAATGCATGTTACACTAAGAATGACAATTATGCTCTCATAGTTGGTGCTTTGGAGAAAGGAAGGTGGAGACTCTCGAACCGTGGCTTTTCATGGCAAGGTTGAAAACCCGTGAGAGGAAGTAAATACTAAACATGTGCCAGAGCTCTTGGTTTTGAAAACAGAGATAAAACTCTTTTGAGAAGTGCAACTTTCCAGTCAACGATGAACGGTAAAAGTCTCTCAATATCTCCCATGCCAACCATATTAATGCCTTTTGCTTACACATGTTCCCTTATCCATAAATCCTTTGATGGTCTACGGAACCTTTTATTTTGCCTCAAGGATGGAAGGAGGATATCGTTCCATCTATCATAAGCAGCATTTGGTCCATTTCACTCCATCATCAAGTATGGGGGAGGTATAACTCTCATATATTTTTTATTGACTAGTTAAAACTTCCGTCAAAATATTTTTGGCATGAAAGATACTGATTTCCCCTCACCGCACCATGAGCTTGTACGGTTACAAAGGGGAAGCTTTTGAATAAATTTCGAGATGGCACAAGAAAGTCTAAGTTAGGAGTGGCCGGTAAATACCACATATAGGTAGGTATGGTGGACTCAAATGGAACAACTGGTTTGAAAAGGAGTTTGGATGCACAAGCAGAATTCCACTTGGTGCTGGAGGAAGGCTAGCAAAAGACGGGGAAGCGATCAACCAGAGAGCATAACGGTCATAATCATGCAGAGCGACAAAGCAACATTGAATCGGGCATGAAAGTGATATATCTCACTCTGAAGTAAAAATATCATCAAGGCAGAACATACTTTTTAGTCTTAACATGCGTGAACATGTGCCAAGTCAACCCAAGAATTCCCCGGAGGGAAATACCACTTCAATATGCCACACCATGAACAATGCAATGCATGTCAATCATTTCAAGCAACACATTATAAACTCTAGCTATTTGAGACTAACCACAAAGAAAGCATGAACCACTGGGAAAGCATTGTAAACATAGCACTATATTGCTACAAGCTGGTCTCTAATCATAAGTACATGCATATGTACAAAAGTAGAAACAAAAAGAGTTCATATCGGCTTTCCTTGTTGCATCCCTTCCGTCGGTCTTCGTCATTACTGCCTTGTCACTTGCATGATCGATCGTAGGAAATTATAATCATCACGGACTCGAGCTGAACTCTAAAACAAAGCAAACTAAAGAGCAAAGGAAACATATTTTTGGGTTTTTTTAAGGTTTAACGAAAGCAAAAGAAAGGAGAAATCTTTTTGGGTTTTTGCAAACTAAAAGAACAAAGAAGAACAGGCAAAAACTTGCAAAAAGATAAAAGCGAACCAACGGTAGATACAATGGAAAGGGGAGGAGAGCACGTACTCCCCCAAGCTTAGGATTTTGGCCTAAGTTGGGGCCCGTCTACTGCGGTCCTGAGGAGCCTCCTGCTCCAGGGTAGTACTGGTATGTCCATGGGTCGTATGCGTCCTCCGGTGCGTACACCGAAGCCCTGGGCTCCTCCCACGTGGAAGAAGAAGGTCCCGCCCCCCCCATCCAGAGGAAGACGCTTCACCCCAGGGGGTGGCGGTCTACTCCTGAACGGGCGGATACACGACGCGCTCCTCCTCGTCTGGCTCGACCCCCTCCGTGGGGTCGTGAAATTGTATCTCCCCGTGATCTCATCAAACTCGGCCACTGAAAAACAAAATCTATTCCTGCGAGAAAAATCAAACACAAGTGGTGCAGGTAGACGGACAGTGCGTGCGACACCGTCTTTAAACCGCAAAATATAATCAAGTGTATAGCGGGCAGAGGTTTTAGTAACAAAGAAATGCCTCTTCATGGCAGCCAAGTCAAGGCTGTAAGAGCAAAGTTATACCCTCATGAGTTTTGGATATTGTTGGTCAAAACAGTAGAGGAACTAACAAGTTTTCTAGTATGAAACAGATGGTTAGGTTCCTGAAGTTATAGGTTGGTGATAAAGCTTCAATGAAGATTTACTCTTTTATCGAAGCATATCCTCTGGAGCGAAGCTTATCACGGATGACGACCCCTAAAAAGATAAGGAATCCTGAAGCTCGTCTCATCGAAGAAGTTGATCAAGATGGCGCAAGACTTAGTTGTTTTTGCATAGTTCTTTTTACTTCTTTGAGTCGTAGGAAAAACCGTACTATCTAGAGGGGTTTAGTAAATGTAATCCGAAGGTTTTGATGAAGAGACTCAGATCGAATCTAAACTAGTGAGAAACCAGAGTCGAAGAAATCTCATGTGAGCTAGGTAATGCTTCACCAGCGAAGACTTTGTTCTTTCGGCTCCTGAAGCAGAACCAAGTCCGTGAGTCAGCTTTACTTGGACCGCAAGTAAAGTTGCGCTTTGATTGGAAATATGACCGTTGGGGACAGGTGTCAAGCTGTCACATCGGGTCACTTCAGTCATTTCGCACCTTGGGATTGCTGCCTATAAATACTCCACCCCCGCCCCCATTGGCGGGTGGGCTGCTCCAACATTGATTCCCTACTGAGGAGAGAGAGAGAGAGAGCAACCCCACCGAAGCATTTCAAATACCAATACACCGAAGCATAAGTCCTATTGATCTGAGTTGATTCATTATGACTTAGGAAGAAGTTTGCTAGCCTTGTTATCTTGGAGAACTGCAATTCTCCTAGACGGTTAGAGAGTTGTTCTTCAGAGAGCGAAGAGTCATTGTCGCCTCGAAGTCCAGTTTGTCAAAGGTTTCGGTGATTTCCTCAATAATCAACCAAGAGTGAAGAACTGACCAAGCTCAAGGAGATTGGTGCAGTGGAGAAATGGACGGAGAGAGGTTAGCTCCTGTGTTCAATCACAAGTCCCTCCAACCAGACGTAGCACTTTGCAGAGTGTGAACTGGTCGAACAAACATCGCCGAGTCAAGAGTTCGATTTACTTTCCGCACTTACATTCTGTTTGTCAATTGCTTCAGAGTTCTGCTTCGATGCAATTGATTCGATACTTTTGATTCACTATGTTCTGCTTCGATCACGTTCTGCTTCAATGTTTACCTTTCTGTTGAATAGTTTCGATTGATGTGTTGTGCTTCACTTCAAAGTTTCATGCGAAATTTTGAAGTGATCATTCACCCCCTCCCCCTCTGATCACATACTTGGTCTAACAATTGGTATCAGAGCTAGGCACTCTTTTTGGATTAACCTCCTGGAGTGTTTTCAAGTATGTCTTCGAGTATGTCTTTCGCAGCTATTCGCTCTGGCGAACCTATTCCTATTTTCAATGGGAAGGACTACTCTTACTGGAAGGACAAGATGAAGAGGAATATTATGGCTATCAATTCCACTGCATGGTAAGTTGTCTTACATGGTGTTACAGTTACTGACAAGAATACCATCACTCCTGAAGAAGCTCAACTGATGGATCTGGATTCGGTTGTCTGGGTGTTCATCACAAATCACTTGACTCCAGAAAAGTATCATGAAGTGAAGAATATTCCTTCGGCCAAAGGTGTCTGGGACTATCTTGAAAAGATTGGTGAAGGTGTTTCTACTCAGAGAGATGCCAGAATTGACACACTCCGAAGTAAATTCTATCGCTTCAAAAGACTCGAGGGTGAAAAGGTTCACTCAATTTACAGCAGACTCACAGCTCTGGCAAATGAGTTGATTTCCCTCGGTGCTGATGATATAACTCCTCACTCAGTTGTCAGAACACTTCTTCGCTCGCTAGATGATTCGTTCGATCACATTGTTCTGATGATCAAGGAAAGGTCTGATTACAGACATCTTGTTGCTGCTGATGTTCTTGAGAGACTCACTACCTTTGAAATGGAAGAAGATGAGAAACGTGACATAAATGGTTCTCGAAGAAGATCTCATGCTCTGAAAGCAAAAGCTTCGCGTCATTCTTCGCCCGAAGTCAGTTCTGCTTCAGGTGTCGAATCAGATGATCCTGCAAGCATTGGAAAAGATTTGGCACTGATCATGAGACGCTTCAATCGCTTTCAGAAGAAAGGTTTTTCTTCACCCAAGAAGAGTTATCCTTCAAGAAGCTCGAGTCATTCTTCTCACCGTTCATCCTCAAGAAGCTCTCCATCGAAGGACAACTGCTGCTATAAGTGCAAGAAACCAGGACACTATATTGCTGATTGCCCTCTGTGGGAAGCTGAGAACAAATCGAAGCATTCTCTCAGAGACTCTTCATCGAAGCCTTACAGATCCTCCAGAAGTCATGAGTCAAAGAAACATGATTCCAGTTCAAGAAGGGAAAATAAGAAAGATTCTGATGATGATAAGAGAAAGAAGTATCATAAGAAGCGTGAGGGTTCTTCATCGAAGACTTACTCGTCTCGTCGAAGCAGCTCTCACCGTGCCAAGGCCTATCTGGGAAAGGAGATGAACTCAGAAGACGAAGCCTCTGGTTCCGAAGCTGAACAAGACTCAAGGTCTGCTTCAGGGTCCGAATCAGATGGTGTTGCTGGATTGGCATTTGCTTCGACAGATGCTTCAGCAAAGGCTTCGAGCTCATTCTTCACCAACAACAGTAGTGAAGATGAAACTCCTGCATATTGCTTCATGGCCAAGGCAAAGGTATCTTCATCCAAATCAACCTATGATACTTCTGATTATTCCTCATGTGAAAGTGATACTAGGATAAGCTATGCTAAACTTGCTAAAATTGCTTCAATTCAACAAGATGAACTTGATTCACTAAGCAAAACCATTAAGAAGTCAGAAATGTTGTTGATCGATGAGATTGAGAAGAATCAAACTTTAACCAATGAGCATGCTGCTCTGAAGGAGAAGGTTGAAGAATTATCCTCTCGGCATGATCTTCTTTCAGTTGATTATGAGAAGCTTACCTATGAATTTCTTCAGAGGAAAGTGGCTCTCGAAAAACTGACAGAGGCTCATGAAGAATTGGAAAATGTCAATCTCTCTCTCATGGCTCAACAAGGTTCTGAAGCAATTGATAAAACTGAATCACCTTGTTTGGATTGTTTGGAACGAAGCAAAACTATTTCCAAAGGGAAAGCTCCTATTGTTATTGATGATACTAATGCCTCCGATGAGGAAAATCCTGCTGTTACCGAGGAACTCCTCAGGTTGAAAAACTTATTTGAAAAAGGCATGTTCAAAAGTGTGCAAGGACACCAATATCTCTGTGATATCCTGAGGAAGGCTCTCCTTCACAGGAATCCCAGGAATGAAGGTGTTGGGTTTGAGAGAAAGATAAATCCTGATGGCACATACTGGGAGCCTGATCAGTATCCTAAGACTGTTTGGGTTCTAGCGAAGGAGAAACCCATTGATATTGCTAACCTTTCAGGTTTCGATTGCAAAATGAACAAAGTCATTGTGGATGAATCACTTGATTCAGACTACAAACTCATGAAAGATGAACAGGGAAAAGTTTCAGCTGAGTATGTAGGTACTCCACCAAAGAATGGATTTTACAAGAGGCAGATATGGGTGCAGAAAGCACTTGTGGAAAAATTACCTGCTAACCATTCTATGCAGGGAAGGCCTTCGGTACCACCGAATCATTTCTACTCTCTTGAGACAAGAAATGATCCTTTGGTGACCGAATCAAATGTTCCGCAGAAGCAATACTATCGTACTGGTCGCCATACGTATCGTCCTCATAATAATCATACTAAGATTGCATATGCTCATACTTATGCTAACCATTCGCAGAGGACTTACATTTATGGTGTGCTTGATGGTACACCGAAGCAATACACTCCTGTCCGATTTAATATTGCTTCGACCAGTGCTTCAACGTCTTCTCAGTCACCTACTCGTCTGTGGGTGGTTAAGAAGAACTAATTCTTCTGGAGGGCTATGTCTCCGGTGGATCCGAATGGGTCTTGGATAGTGGTTGTACAAATCATATGGCCGGAGACAAGGAGTTGTTCACCGAAGAAAAACTATCTCAATCTTCTCTGAAGTACATTACCTTCGGTGACAACAACAAAGGTAAAGTGTTAGGTTTGGGTAAGATTGCCATATCGAAGGATAAGCACATTGACAAGGTTATGCTAGTCAAATCACTTGGATATAATCTTATGTCTATTTCAAAGTTATGCGATATGGGTATGCTTGTATTGTTTTCTGCTTCGCGTTGTGTTGTCTTTTCACAGGATGACTATTCGTTTGTCTTCGAGGGTTACCGAAAGGGAGATCTATACATTGTTGATTTTTCTTCGGGCCCTGCTGTATCCACTTGCTTAATGGCAAAAGCTTCATCTGGTTGGTTATGGCATCGAAGACTTGGTCATGCAGGGATGAGAAATCTTCATAACTTAGTGAAGAAGAATCATGTTATTGGTCTTACCGAAGTAAAATTCGATAAGGATCGTCTCTGCAGTGCTTGCGAAGCTGGTAAAATTACGAAGAAACATCATTCAGCGAAGACCATCATGACTACCACTCGTCCTCTTGAATTGCTTCATATGGATCTTTTTGGTCCTCAAAATTATGCAAGTCTGGGAGGAAACAAATATGGTCTAGTTATTGTTGATGACTTCTCACGATATTCTTGGGTTTTCTTTTTGGATGACAAGAGCAAAGTGGTTGAAATCTTCAAGTCATTCGCTAAGAGAGCTCAAACAGAATATGAATTATCTCTGAAGCATATCCGAAGTGATAATGGAACTGAATTCAAGAATACAAATATTGAAGAATTTCTTGATGATCATGGTTTTACTCATGAGTTCTCTGCTGCTTATACACCTCAACAGAATGGTGTAGTTGAAAGGAAGAATAGAACTCTTATTGAGATGGCCAGAACTATGCTTGCTGAATACAAGACTCCTATTAGATTCTGGGCCGAAGCAATCAATACTGCATGTCACATCATCAACAAGGTTTACCTTCACAAATTCTTGAAGAAAACTTCACATGAGCTTATCACTGGTAACAAACCAAATGTCTCATATCTTAGGGTATTTGGTGCTCCATGCTTTATTAGAGATATGAATCATAGCTCCAAATTTGCCCCTAAGGCACATGAAGGTTTTCTTTTAGGTTATGGCACAAACTCTCACACTTACAGAGTCTATAACTCTCACTTTGGGAAAGTTATGGAAACTGTAAATGTAAGATTTGATGAAACTAATGGCTCTCGAAAGGAGCATTTGCCTCATGATCTAGATGAACCTCCACTTGATAAAGTGATTAGGTCCATGGCTATTGGTGAGATTCGCCCTGTCGAAGCTAATGAAAGTCAAGCTGTAAGGGATGATGATGGTCCAATGTTCCCACACATAGCCCGGGGCGCTGGAGATCACCATCCTGAAGCTAATGATGAACAGGACGAAGAAGGTCAAGGGAACGAAGGAATTGCTGAAGCTGAACCCGAAGCTGATGCAGATCCTGAAGCAGATGCTGAGCCTGAAGCAAATGATACTGCTTTATCATGAGTTCGAAGAAGAGTTGATGTGGATTCGATTCTCGAAGATATCAATCTACCATGTCGTCCCACTACTCGATCTCGCACTCGCTTGGCTAACTTCTGTGGAAATTTTTCCTTTGTCTCTATGCTAGAGCCTTCAAAATATGATGAAGCCATGAAAGACCCTGATTGGTTATTGGCTATGATGGAAGAACTTCACCAGTTTGAGAGGAACAAAGTCTGGTCACTTGTTGAAAGGCCAGATTCCTCGAAGCACAACGTTATTGGCACCAAGTGGATATTTCGCAACAAGCAAGATGAAGACGGTATTGTGGTAAGAAACAAGGCTAGATTGGTAGCACAAGGTTACACCCAAATCGAAGGCATTGACTTCGGTGAAACCTATGCTCCAGTAGCCCGTCTCGAATCCATTCGTGTCATGCTTGCTTTTGCTAACCACAAAAATATATTGCTATATCAAATGGATGTCAAGAGTGCTTTTCTTAATGGTGAAATCAAAGAAGAAGTGTATGTTATGCAGCCTCCAGGTTTTGAAGACTTGAAGAATCCTGATATGGTGTACAGGCTTCACAAAGCCTTGTATGGACTGAAGCAAGCACCTCGTGCTTGGTATGAAACACTAAAGGATTTCCTTCTGAAGAAAGGCTTCAAACCAGGAACAACTGACCCCACTCTTTTCACTCGATCATATAACAATGATCTATTTGTGTGTCAGATATATGTAGATGATATCATTTTTGGCTGTACTAACACTGAGATCAGCGAAGAATTTGCAAGGATGATGTCGAAGAAATATGAGATGTCAATGATGGGAGAATTGAAGTTTTTCCTTGGACTTCAGATTCGACAACAGAAGAATGGCACCTTTATTTCACAAGAGAAATACTTGAAGGATTGCCTGAAGAAGTTTGATCTTGCTGAATGCAAGACCATTAGAACTCCCATGCCTACTAATGGTTTTCTTGATGCAGATGAGAAAGGGAAACCCTTCGATCAGAAAAAGTTTCGGTCTATGATAGGTTCACTCTTATACTTATGTGCATCTAGACCTGACATCATGCTATCAGTTTGTATTTGTGCTCGTTTTCAGGCAAATCCGAAGGAATCGCATCACATTGCTGTGAAGCGAACTCTTCGATATCTAGCACATACTTCTTCGTTGGGACTTTGGTATCCCAAAGGCACTCAGTTTGATTTGATTGGATATTCTGATTCAGACTGGGCTGGTGATAGGGTTGACAGGAAATCTACCTCAGGCACTTGTCATTTTCTTGGTAGATCTCTTGTGTGTTGGGCTTCAAAGAAACAGAATTGTGTCTCAATATCTACTGCTGAAGCTGAATACATTGCTGCTGGCTCATGCTGCACTCAAATACTTTGGCTTAAGCAGACGCTGAAAGATTATGGTATTCATATGAAGAAAATCCCTCTGCTTTGTGACAATGAGAGTGCCATCAAGATTGCTCACAATCCTGTGCAACACTCTCGAACGAAGCATATTGATATTCGTCATCATTTTCTTCGAGATCATGTTCAGCGTGAAGACATTGAGATTAGCCATGTAAGAACTGAAGATCAATTGGCAGATATATTCACGAAGCCATTGGACGAGAAAAGGTTTTGTGCATTGAGATGTGAGCTGAACATCTTAGACTCACACAATGTTCAGTAAGATCGAAACTATTCACTATATATATTCACCTTCGTTGTGTTATTTTTGTTTAGTTTCGCTTGAGTTTTGCTTCGCCCAAGTTTAGCTTCGTTTGCCATTTTCTTTTTGTTCTGTGTTTAGATTGCTTTACTTATTCGTTTCTTTTGTCCTATATGCTTATCACTTTAGCTTCGTTGTTTTTCTTCGAAGTGATAAGTTTCGGACCCTACCTCTCCATTCTGCTTCGCTTCCAATCTTTTTCTATCTTGAATGTTAAGCACAATTGAAACGGAAAGCATATTGCTTCGAACGTCATTGTGTTCCGAATCAAATGCTTCCAACTTTATCGAAGTTTTTGCTCTCGGTCAAGACTTATTCTTCGGACGTTGAGTCCACGTCTTTTCGGATCGATGAGTTTCGCTCGCGATACGCCACCACATCTGAGCCGTTGAATCGGAAGAGTCAGTTGCTGAGAACCGTTCGATGTGATCTGGTAACCGCTCCAGATCGTGCCTATTTAAGGCGATCCCCCCATCGAAACCGTTCCCACACACTCATTCACCCCGACTCCTCTGTCTTCCACCTCGAGCGTCCGCAGAGCTCCTCGTCCTCGCCATCGCCGTCGCCGCTTCACTGCCGGAACGTCGCCGTCGTGGACCTTCCCCGTCGACGCAGAGCACTTCTCCGCCCTCCGTCGCCGTAGCCACCGTGCGTCACCAAGTTAGGGTACGCATTGCCTCTCGGATCCTATCTGTCTCTCCGTGTTCTTCATCTAGGGTTTGGATCTGAGTTTGTTAGGGTTTTGATTTCTGTTTTAGGGCTGCTTGATCCGTGCTGATCTTTACATCTTGAGAAAGTTGTTCTTAGCATCAAAGCTATCCCATCTTCTCAGGTCAGTGGATAAGATTCGGTTCGTTCTCTGTTCTGGATTGCGTTAGGTCTCGTTTTTCGACTTGCTCTAGCCAAATTCATACAGAGAAGTTGCAACCAATCTAAGATTGATCTGGGCTCCTATCAAAATTGATTTGTTTTGGTCGAAACCTTTGCCTGTGCTTATTCATTCCCTCTCTTCGTTTCCCTCTTGTCCATGATTCTATTCACAGGATGTCTGACGAAGAAGCTGCTATGGGAAATGAGTCTCCGATTGTTGAAGGACTGGAAAATTATCCAGAGCCACCAAAGCAGAAGGGCAAAGGTGGCAAAACAAAGGAAGTGAATAATGCCCGAGGCATTCCCGAAGCCATTCGCATAAGGATGGGCTATGACACACCTCCTGAAGAAACAGATCACGATAGAAAGATTCGATTGCAAAAGATTCGACGTTATTGGGCTATCAGATGGTACAAGTTCAAAAGTATCCCTACTTGGAAGTGGGCAATGCAATTTGCATTCAGTCCTCCTTACAGATACACCACTGCTATGTGTGCTCAATACACTGCAGCCAACCGGAAGAAGTACTACCCGAAGCCTCCGGCTGTTCCGCACCCAAACTCTCTCAAAACCCCTGATGATTATCCTGAAGAGCAAGAGAGGCTTGCCATTCTGGCTGAGAAGAAGAGAATCCGCGAAGAAAAGAAAGCTAAAGCTCTTGCTGCTGCTGGCCTTGATGAAGCCGAACCATCGAAGCCTAAAAAGAGGCGAAAGCTTCGGAAGCTTAGTGAATCGCCCCCTCCTGCTACAGATGAGGAGGCTGAACACGAAGCCGATGACGAAGCTGAAGCAGCTGCTCAGCTCGAAGATTCTATCGAAGAAGATCCTGCTGATGAAGTAGACGATGAGTCCGAGCACTCACCCATCCCCCCTAGTCCCAAGAAGAAGCTGTTGAAGAAGACTCTGAAGAAGAAGGCTGGAGCGAAGCCGACTGCTCCCAAAGGCGTTAAGTTCCAAGAACCGTCTGAACCTCCTGCTCCAAAGAGGAACATTGACCTGACGAACTTGGTGGTCGAGGCACCCTTGTCCTCCAAACCTCCCCGCCGTCCAGTTCCATCTGAGCAGAGGACCAAGGAACGGCATGACCCGAAGGCAAAGCCTGTTGCTAAGCCTACTGCTGTTCCTGAAGCCAAAGCTCAAGAGCCTATTAAAGCTTCGAAGCCGAAGACAACTGTGGCTAAGCCTGGTCAGACATATGCCCAGGTTGGCACAAAGAAGCTGTCTGAAGCTGAATTGCGGAAGAGAGACCGCATTGAAGCTGAACATCTGCACGCCGAAGCTCAAGCCAAGGCTAAGGCAGAGAGAGAAGCAAAAGAGAAAGAGAAAGCAGATAGAGAAGCTGATGAGCTGGAAAAGCAAAGGAAGGAGCTGGGCGAGGCAAACCAGCAAGCTGAAGCGAAGCGCAAGCTAGCTGAAGCTAAAGCTCAAGAGGCTAAGGCAGCCGCCGAAGCCAAACAACTTGCTGAAGCTGAAGCCAAGCGCCAAGCTCAGCTGGATGTTCTGCGAACAAAGAAAGCTGAGAAAGCTGCTCGCGCCAAAGGAAATTCCCCCGAAGCCAGTCACAGCTCCTGTCCCCGAAGCCCAAGTTGAAGCTGAACACAGTGAACACAACTTTCCAGATGCTAGGGAAGGTGAACTGTGGGACTGTCTGCGTCTGAGCCAGACATATTTCAAGCTTGCTGAAGCCATTCACCCTCACACTGTGGATATTGGAGATACATATATCTCTCCCAATCTTTCAGCAATGGTCGAAACTTTGTACAATCAGCTGAGAGATCTGCATTCAAGGAACAGATCAGAAACTGCAAAGATCCTGAAATTTCAGAAGAAAGCTGATGCAGAATCTAATGAGGATTTCAAGAGCGAAGCGACTGCTGCTTCGAAGAAAATTGCTGCTGTCAATGAGAAAACCAAGCAGAATCTTCAAATTTTTCAAGACAAGCTGAAATCTACTATTGAAGAATGCTGCAAATCGCATAATGCTTCGGTCATGGCACTTGACTCTAAGAGGCGCGAAGCCATGGTCCAGCAATTAGCTTCACCTCTTCCGAAGCTGCAACCAAGGAAGAGACGACTGATTGCTGACACCGAAGAAGTTGATGAAGTTAGCTCCCACCCGGCCAAGAAAGCACCAAGAAAGGCATCGCCTCCTCGATGCAAAATCATCAAGCTTGGCAAACCCTCATCGAAGCCATCCGCTCCCGAAGCTGTTCCACCCCGTGCTCAAACTCCACCCCACCTCAACAAGCTCCACAACCGTCCGCTCAAGAAAATTTTGCTCCACAACCATCTCCACCCCGTCAAGCCACTCCTGCCAAAGATTACTCTTCAGCTCACTCTGCTGAGGAGTCCGAAGAAAAAGAAGAAGAAGCCCAAGTGCAAGCTGGACATGCCGAAACTGATGTCGAAGCAGAGGCCAAAGCCAATGAGTTGGCAATCGTCACTCAACCGCCGAGGCGAATCACAGATGCCCGAAGGCATTGCATTCCTGCTCAAGACACGCAGTTGGACTCTCTCTATCCCAGAGAGACTTTTCCCATTTTCATGGGAGAAGGAACTTCTTCAAGGCACGGTCCTGAGTTCGACATTGAAGTTCATCGCAAGAAGCTTCGATTCTTTGGCACTAGTCCATATGAATCGACAAGAACTGCTCATGATCTTCGATTCTGGACAGCTGAACAGCAGATATTGTACACGAAGCTTTACTGTCAGAAAGGAGTTCTGTTCAGACACAGGTACTTGGACATGCATAGTCTAACTGCTGCAACGTGCTTCCAAAACATCGTGGAAACTATCGAAGCACAGAACCTGACTGGATTATTTGCAATGGAATCTCCATTCAATTCAGAGCTAGTGAAGCAATTCTATGCCACACTTTATGTATCTGGAACTCCAGATGACACTAGCACTTGGATTCTTGAATGGATGATTCAAGGGAAAGTCTTCAGGATGTACTCCGAAGAATTCATGGAAATTGTGAACATTCCAAGACACACTGGAAAACTTGCAAAGGTTCACATGTTACCGGATCCCACTGAAGCTGAATTCGCATCTTTACTGGATCCCGAAGTCACTAGAGATCACATGCCCGAAAACATTCGCCCGAAGCATCTGGTGTTCAATTCCAAGACATGGTTCTATATCCTGTCAAACTCCCTGATGCCTCTCAGTACAGCGAATGAAGAATCAAATATACATTATCCAACTCGTCATGCTCTATTGAAGCTCACCCATGGACATGTGTTTGACTTCGAGGATTGTTTTCTTCGAAACTTGGTACAAGCTGCTGAATTGGTAAATCAACTGAAGCCATATGCTCCTTGGCTGCAAGCCATTTGCAACCATGGACGCAGCGAAGAATTCACAGCGAAGCATCACCCGAAGCTGTTCTGTCCTCCGGTCCGCGATACATTGAATATCTTCAGGCGGCCAAATGACCCCTTTGCAACTTATGTAGGAGTCAGACAGCACATCAATGAGCGCAACATGTCGAAGCGTTACCAGAAGGAAGTGTATCACTTCGAGGTTGCCATTCGAAACCAACAGCTGCTAGAAAACTTCATCGAAGGAAATCAAAGAAAGATGCAACACTTATCTGATGAGATCAATCGCGTTGGAAACATTGCAATGAACAACAACCAATACTTGAAGGTATTGAAGCGTCATTCATGGAAAGGCCTCAGGAAGTTTAACTCAGTGAAGAAACTTGAAGCCGATCGCATATTCAAGGAGTACCCACATCTGCAGAGGAACTTTTCTAGAAATGATACAGTCGACCGCCCCAACCCCAAGATCCCTTCGCTGGACAAGATTGATGAAGTCTTATTTGTCAACCCTACTAAACAGATTCGCCCTGACACTTTCTCTGATGAAGACTCCCACACGTCGAAGCACGACGACAATCCCCTCGATGACAGCGACCTTGATCTGCTTCAAGCGCCGATGGATTTCGACGAGGACGAGTCATCGGCTTCGACCGAAGGCGATACTTCAGGCGATGAATCTTCGACAGGCGAAGACATTCCGCAGGGTCCCAGGGGTGCAGCTCACGCTTAAATGCTCTCGATCTGCCTATCAACCTTTTGTCCAATTCTTGACAAAAAGGGGGAGAAAGTAGCATCGATTGAGTTTAGATTCGCTGCGGGGTTTAGGGTTTTGATTCGATTCGATTTTGCGGGTGTTAAGATTCGACAAACATTCCATTCACTTCGATTGGGTTGTATCTTAACGTTTTACTTCGGTTGTGAACTGTTTTATCTTTGTATATGTTAATAACCCCGTGCTTGCAAGCTGCTCTCCTATATCTTATCTTGCAGGTGGTTATTTTCCCTAAGTTCACAGGTCATTGGATGATTGCATGTTCTTCAAGGAAAATTATCTTTGTATGCAATTGATTCGCTAGGATATGTGTTAGGCTTCCCATTGATGATATTCTTAAACAAGCATTCACTTCGATTATAAAATCTTCGATGCTTGCATTCAGGGGGAGTCAAAAGCTTCATATCTTAGAGTTTGCTCTCAACTCAAATTCAAAATTCCAAATCTTTTAACGATGCCTGTTTTGTCAACAATAGTCCAAAAAGGGGGAGATTGTAAGAGCAAAGTTATACCCTCATGAGTTTTGGATATTGTTGGTCAAAACAGTAGAGGAACTAACAAGTTTTCTAGTATGAAACAGATGGTTAGGTTCCTGAAGTTATAGGTTGGTGATAAAGCTTCAATGAAGATTTACTCTTTTATCGAAGCATATCCTCTGGAGTGAAGCTTATCACGGATGACGACCCCTAAAAAGATAAGGAATCCTGAAGCTCGTCTCATCGAAGAAGTTGATCAAGATGGCGCAAGACTTAGTTGTTTTTGCATAGTTCTTTTTACTTCTTTGAGTCGTAGGAAAAACCGTACTATCTAGAGGGGTTTAGTAAATGTAATCCGAAGGTTTTGATGAAGAGACTCAGATCGAATCTAAACTAGTGAGAAACCAGAGTCGAAGAAATCTCATGTGAGCTAGGTAATGCTTCACCAGCGAAGACTTTGTTCTTTCGGCTCCTGAAGCAGAACCAAGTCCGTGAGTCAGCTTTACTTGGACCGCAAGTAAAGTTGCGCTTTGATTGGAAATATGACCGTTGGGGACAGGTGTCAAGCTGTCACATCGGGTCACTTCAGTCATTTCGCACCTTGGGATTGCTGCCTATAAATACTCCACCCCCGCCCCCATTGGCGGGTGGGCTGCTCCAACATTGATTCCCTACTGAGGAGAGAGAGAGAGAGCAACCCCACCGAAGCATTTCAAATACCAATACACCGAAGCATAAGTCCTATTGATCTGAGTTGATTCATTATGACTTAGGAAGAAGTTTGCTAGCCTTGTTATCTTGGAGAACTGCAATTCTCCTAGACGGTTAGAGAGTTGTTCTTCAGAGAGCGAAGAGTCATTGTCGCCTCGAAGTCCAGTTTGTCAAAGGTTTCGGTGATTTCCTCAATAATCAACCAAGAGTGAAGAACTGACCAAGCTCAAGGAGATTGGTGCAGTGGAGAAATGGACGGAGAGAGGTTAGCTCCTGTGTTCAATCACAAGTCCCTCCAACCAGACGTAGCACTTTGCAGAGTGTGAACTGGTCGAACAAACATCGCCGAGTCAAGAGTTCGATTTACTTTCCGCACTTACATTCTGTTTGTCAATTGCTTCAGAGTTCTGCTTCGATGCAATTGATTCGATACTTTTGATTCACTATGTTCTGCTTCGATCACGTTCTGCTTCAATGTTTACCTTTCTGTTGAATAGTTTCGATTGATGTGTTGTGCTTCACTTCAAAGTTTCATGCGAAATTTTGAAGTGATCATTCACCCCCTCCCCCTCTGATCACATACTTGGTCTAACAAAGGCTAACAAAAGGAAAGATTGCATCATCTGGGCGAGGTTATCCTTGGAGAAACTGCAAAATAAGTGTGGCATAGGCGCCACCAAAGAGGTCCCCCTTGTTACTATTAGTAGCAAGGCGTTTCGCAATAAGCGAACCCACATGATACTCGTGCTTCCCTGAGAGGGCATTCGCCATGATAGCAGTATCAGGCGTAGAAGTGTTGCTCGTGTTGTCTCGAGCCAACACTCCTCTAGCAATATAATAGGAGAAATACTTAAGGTGAGGGAACATAATGTTGGAAATCTTCTGACGGTTGGATGGCCTCACTTCAGTGTTACAGAACAAGTCGAGGAGGGTGTTGAGTGCAACAGTTTGGAAAATTTTCCTCTTCTTCTTCTCGACCAAGCCTGGCAAACCTAAGGCTTCACAAAATATACTCATAGGCATGGTCAGCAATCTTTCATAAATTCGAAACACCACAGTATCATTGTCAGAATAAAACCTAAAACTTTTAACAAAAATAGCGGTGAGTGTCTCGTACTGTGGTACACGGCTTGTAACAAGCCGTGTCAAACCTGCATTGGCACATAGAGCATAGAACCCTTCTTGTATGCTGGCATCCTCCATGAAATCTTCGCATGGGAATGCCATGGCTTTCGCGGGTGACGCGTCCAACATCTCTATGGGTACGATATCTTCATTGTAGCTCACCCTCGTGGTCAAAGGTGAACCTGCGGAACGCGTAACACGGCTAGAGCGCTCGGGTTTCTTCTTCCCAAGCCACTTTCCTAGCCTCTCCATTTCTGAAATTTTCAAAAATTCACAAAAACGAAGATTTAAGAAAAACTAGTTTGGGCAAAACATTCTACTTACTTTACCAAGGCTCAAACTAGCAACAAAACTTGAAAAATAAATTTCTACACAAACATTTAAGCTCAACTAAACAGCACCAAGAACCACTAAATACTCACTAATGAAGCCACCAACTAGAAAACTAATTGGAGGGGTGAGGGAGTCACATACCTGAGAGTATTTGTTCCAAATTTCAGCTCAAATGAGTGGTTGTATAAGGAGATCGAGGTTCCGTGCTCAAGAACAGCAAGAACAGCAGAACCAGAGCAAGAACACGAGTTTTTGGGAGGAAGGGGAGAGAGTGAGGGAAGAGAGGCCACCAGGGGGTGCCTGTGGGCCCCAGGAGCTGGGTCGCGCCACCTGGCCTCCTGGGCCAGGGGTGGACCCCCCTGGTCAGCCTCAGGTGCCTCCTGATGGCTTTTTACCTGGAAATTTTGATTTTGATTTTTCTGGAACTTTCTGGGCAACTTCACTGTAGAGAATTTTTCAAAGTTCAAAAAGCTGCAAAAACTTTCGTGAACTTGAGACAAAAGTTAGAACAAGTGAAGCTTTTAACACAAAAACTTGGGTACAACAAGGAGAATAAAAGCTAAAGGAAATGAAAACATAACAAGCTCAACTTTTTACCTATATAAAACATGCTAGTTAGCAAGGTTGATCAGGTCTTACCAACAAACCTGTGGTATAGAGCGAAGAAAGTCTCGCCTCTTATGAAGTGATCATTGCACTCTCACTTTAATGGACATTTTCCCCACCATAATTGTCTTGTATTTATGGTATACATGTAGTGGACAATCCCATTCTCCAATCTTCACGGTCTCGATATTCTCAATGGATTTAAGGCCATGCCTTTTGTCGATCTTCTTCGGAAAATACACCGTGTGTTCTTTGTCATTCAAGTTGAAGGTAACCTTCCCTTTATTGCAATCAATAACAGCACCTGCGGTGTTAAGAAAAGGTCTACCAAGGATAATGGACATGCTCCCATCCTCGGGCATGTCAAGCACAACAAAATCAGTAAGTATTAAGCAATTGGCAACTTCAACAGGAACATCCTCACAAATACCGATCGGGAAGGCCGTGGACTTGTCGGCCATCTGGAGAGAGATATCTGTAGGAATTAGTTTCTCTAAACAAAGTATTTTGTAGAGAGAAAAGGGCATAACACTCACTCCTGCACCAAGATCACATAAAGCAGTTCTAACATAATTATTTTTTATGGAGCAAGGAATGGTGGGTATACCTGGGTCACCGAGCTTCTCAGGAATCTTGCCACTGAAAGAGTAGTTAGCAAGCATAGTAGATATTTCCTCATTAGGGACTTTTCTTTTATTAGTAACAATATCTTTCATATATTTAGAGTAAGGAGGTAACTTAATAGCATCAGTCAAAGGGATTTGAAGAAAAAGAGGTTTCATCCACTCACAAAACTTGTTGTAGTGCTCTTCTTCTTTGGTTTTGACGGACTTGCTTGGGAAAGGCATGGGTTTCTGTACCCATGGTTCTCGTTCCTTCCCATGTCTCCTTGCAAGAAAGTCTTCTCTAGTATACTTCTTGCGCTTATGTGGTGCTTCTTCTTCTCGAACCTCAGGTGGATCATTCTTTTCAGCATCTTTTTCAGGTTTAGCACCGTCTTCAGGATCAGCATCGGAGGTAGATATGTTGTTTGGATTAACAGCTTGTTCTTCTTCTTCTATAGGATCATTGGAATTGTCAGCTTCCTTGTGTTTCTTTTTCTTCTTCTTCTTCTTCTTTGTAGAGCTAACAATTTCTTCTTCCTGCACTTGAGAATATTGCTCGATCCTCTTCGGATGCCCTTCTGGGTAGAGAGGGTCCTGGGTGTGTGTTCCACCTCGGGTCTTTATACCATAAGCTTGTAAATTGTCCTGTTTGGCATTATTAGCAAGCAAATATTTTTGAACATTAGAAATTTGTTCAAGCTGAGTTTGAACCATATGAAAATGCTTCACAAGACATTTAACATCATTAACTGTTCTTCCTAGAACATCAAGCAAACTTTTGACAGCAAGAGTATTATCATGCAACTGACCTTGTATCTTCTCATTGAAGTGACTTTGCTTCATAATAAAATTATCAAGCGCATCTAAACATTGGTCAGGAGGTTTACCTTTAGGGATGTCACTTGCATTGAAATCTAAAAGAGAGTGTACCTCTACCATAGGTGGGTGAGTGGTAGGCTCACAGAGCTTCTCAATTGGAGGTAGATTCTTCACGTCTTTAGCTTTAATTCCTTTCTCTTTTATAGACTTCTTTGGCATATCTTCGGGAATTAGGACAAGCATGCCCCTCTTCTTTGGTGGTGGAGGTGGTTCAGGCACGGACCAATCTTCATGGTTTTTAGCAATCTTTCCCATCAATTCTTCCGCATCGTCCGGTGTTCTTTGCCTGAAAACACAACCAGCACAACTATCTAGATAGGATTTAGACCCATCGGTTAGACCAGCATAAAATATATCAAGTAATTCATTCTTAGGGATCTCATGTCCCAGTCTAGCCTTCAGCAAACTGAAAAATCTCCCCCAAGCTTTAGGGAGATGCTCATCCTGCAACTGTTTAAAGTTATAAATTCTTTGCAAAGCAGCATGTTGCATATCAGCAGGAAAATACTTATCAACGAAAGATATAGCCATATCTTGAGGACTTTGAATGGAACCACATGGTAGTGCATCATACCATGCTCTAGCATCTCCTTCCAAGGAAAAAGGAAGAATCTTGGTCACATAAAAGTTCCGGATCCTTTCATCAGTAGTAAACAAGCCACACAACTCAGTGAGTTTGGTCAGGTGCTCGATAGCATCATCATTTTCTCTGCCATAAAAGGGATCAGCTTCAACTGTGGATATAAGTAAAAGGTCAACAGAGAAATCATAATCAGGATCAGTGATGCATATAGGAGACGTAGTAAAATTAGGATCAGGAGTAAACTTGTTCTTCAGGGAATGCTTTGCTAGCAACTTCTTTATAGTAGCAGGGTCGGAATCAGCACATTCATTAAGCTCCCTGCAAAAATCATCATCAAGCATAATATAATAATCCTCAAGGAGTTTCTCCTTAAGGCCAGCAAAGTCATGAGTTTTTCCAATAGGTATTTGGGTAACAAGAATTTCAACACCCGAGAATCGGGCAGCAGCAGCAATCTGTTCTTCAATAAAAGAACCAAGTGAACCTGTAGTCTCAAAGGTAGTAGAAGCATCATCAAAAGTATCTGACATATTTCCAGACTCAGCAGAAGTAGCATGTAACTGAGGTGAATCAAACTAACGTATTTCGAAAGGCATGACAGGGAGGGTACAACCAATGTACCGGTGTGCTTGGCCCCTGATCATTGTCCGCGAGAGTTACCAAACCACGAAAGTCGAGATCCTCCAGGAGCACACGCGAGACAAGGTAAGGAGACGGTTCACTTTGTTGGTGATACGTCTCAAACGTATCTACTTTTCCAAACACTTTTGCTATTGTTTTGCCCTCATTCTTGCACGATTTGGACGAAACTAACACGGACTAACGCTATTTTCAGCAGAGCTGCATGTATGGTTTTATTGTGTGCAGGAAAATGGATTTTTAGGTATCTCAGAAAATTCCGGGAAAATTCACAGAAAATCCACGCACCAGAAGCTTCCACCAGCCAGAAGTGGGGCCAGAGGGGGGCCACAAGGGCCCCAGACGCCTGGCTGGCGCGGCCCCACCCCTGGCCGTGCCGGGGGGGCGCCTGGGAGGCTCCCACCTCCTCTCGTGCCCTACCTCGACTCCTATTTATTCTCGTGACGGGAAAACCCCAGAACAGAAGTCGCTTTTCCAGTTTCCGTCGCGGAGCCGCCGCCACCCTCTGTTCTTCTTCGGGAGGGCTAATCTGGAGGCTGATTTGGCCTCCGGAGAGGGGAGATAGTCGCCATCGTCATCACCATCACCAATCCATCCCTCCTCCATGACTTCTCTTCACATGTGTGAGTAATTCCCTGTTGTAGGCAAAGGGGATGGTAGGGATTGGATGAGTTAGATCATGTAATAGTTCGTCAGATTGTTGGGGGCATGTTGCCTATCATCTAGATTGGTGTTTATCTTCTTTGCTTCAACTTGTTTCTCTTAATGCTTGACACTTTGGGCCCGAGTGCCATGTTTTCAGATCTGAACCCTATGTGTTTTCATGAATATATTTGTGTTCTTTATCCTATCTATGAGTTGTATGTACCTATTATGGTCCGGAACCGGCGATCCCAAAGGTGACAGCTTGGGACACCAAAGGGGATGGTCCATAATTTGAGGATTCCATGTATCCATTGAGTTTATTGCTTTGTTCTGGTGCTCTTTGACAGGAGCACCTTAATCTCCATAAGTTCACTTTGGCCCCGTTCGTAGCGGGATGGTAGGACAAAAGATGTTGTGCAAGTTCTTATTGCAAGCACGCACAACTACCTACGGGATACATGCCTAATGTTTGATATTTGCCTAGATGATCATTGCTTTTCTGTGTGCCTTGCCCCGTGTTAGAATCTATTACATGTTCACTCTCATCCATGCAGCGCCCAACCATCCATCTCCCTAGCCTACAGTGTTTTCAATCCTGCTGGTCATTAGTTGTTACTTTTGTTGTTTACTTTTGCTGTCGTCACAATCACTATCATATTACCTTTACCACTTATCTTTTGTTGCAAGCAAGTATATTTCAGGTGCGGTTGAATTGACAACTGAACTGTCAAAGCTTATAAATACTCTTTGGCTCCCCGTGTGTCGAATCAATAAATTGGGTTAACTTACCCGCGAAGACTACCTCGATCCCTTACGTTTGTGGGGCATCAAACAACGTTTTCTGGCGCCGTTGCCGGGGAGCATAGAAATATTTACAAGCCTACTTGAAGTATCCTGCCTGCTGCACATCATCCGCTATGGGTAAGAAATGAGACCCCAAGGTTCCGATCTTACCATCCCGTACCAGAAAAGGTACTGTTCTAAACACTAGTGCTACACTTGATTCACCTTCTGTTATGAGTAAGTTTACTTCGCCACCACCACATGATGCTTCTACTGAGTCTGTCACTATGTCTGATGCTTTTGATGATGCTTCCACTACTCTTGATGATACTACTTTTCTTGGCTACTATATTGAAACTCAGACTGCTAAGGCTGCAGCAGAATCCAAGACCGAGACCCCTACTACCTATATTCCCACCTGCAAAACCTTTGGTTACCCGTGCTTAGATGAACTCAAGGAGAGAATCCTTGATGATGATTATGTTACTCTTGATGATGATTTTTGCAGGGAACTCATAGAGTGTGTCGACTCTGACCCTGGTGCTGTTAAGGAGTTGCTCAAAAATCACTCCATGAAGAACAAAGTTATTCCTGATCCTAAATTCGCCACATCTCCTATATGCATCACTGATCCTGATTATGATTTCTCTGTTGATCTTTCACTTATATCTACGGTCGAGGCTGACCCATTTTATGGCAGAGAAAATGATGATGCTATAGCACACTTGACCAAACTCGCTGAGCTAGGTAACCTATTCACTACTGATGAGAAGATACGAAACTTCTATGTGGCCAAGCTTTTTCCTTTTTCTTTGAAGGAAGACGCTAAATCATGGTATGATGCACTACCCTATGGTTCCATTAACAGTCCTCAGGACTTAGTCCAATTCTTTGTTGATAAATATTTCCCAGCTCATATGCAACATGCTGCTTTGCAAAGAATCTATAACTTTAAACAATTGCAGGATGAGCACCTCCCTAAAGCTTGGGGGAGGTTTTGTGATTTACTTAAGGTTATGCCGGGACATGGAGTCCCCAAGAATGAACTGCTTGATATATTTTACGCTGGTTTAACCGATGAATCCAGATCCTACCTGGATAGTTGTGCTAGTTGTGTTTTCAGGGAAAGAACACCGGACGATGCAGAAGAATTAATGTGCAAAATTGCCAAGAAATATGAAGATTGGTCCGTTCCCGAACCACTTCTACCACCGAAAAAGAGGGGCATGCTTGTTCTGAGCCCCGAAGATATGCAAGAAGCAAAGAAGTCTATAAAGGAGAAAGGTATTAAAGCCGAAGACGTGAAGAATTTACCGGCTATTGAGAAGTTGTGTGAGCTTACTACTCACCCTCCCTTGGTAGAGGTACACTCTCTATTAGACTTTACTGAAAGTGACATCCCTAAAGGTAAGCCTCTCGACCAATGCTTAGATGAGCCTGATAATTTTATTATTAAGCAAGACCATTTTAATAGGAGAATACAAAGTCAGTTGCATGATAACTCTCTTGCTATCAAAAGTTTGTGTGGTGTTCTAGAAAGAACGGTTAATGATGTTAAATGTCTTGTTAAGCATTTTCATATGGTTCAAACTCAGCTTGAACAAATTTCTAATGTGCAAAAAGATTTGCTTGCTAATAATGCCAAACAGGACATACAAGCTTATGGCATCAAAACTAGGGGTGGAACACACACCCAGGACCCACTCTATCCTGAGGTGCACCCAAAGAGGAGCGAGCAAGATTCTCAAGTGCAAGGAGAAGACGAGACTGTTAGCTCTCCGAAGAAAAAGAAGAAGAAGAAACACAAGGAGGCTGACAATCCCGATGATCCTATTACAAGTGAAAAGCCAGTTGTTGATCCTAACAGCATATCTACCTCCGATGCTAAAATAGAAGACGGTGCCGAGCCTGAAGAAAAGGACATGGAGAAGGATGATTCTCCTGAGGTAAGAGAAGAAGAAACACCCGATAAACGCAAGAAGTACTCTAGAGAAGACTTCATCGCAAGAAGACATGGGAAGGAAAGAGAACCATGGATACAGAAACCCATGCCCCTTCCAGGTAAGTCCCTCAAATCTAAAGAAGAAGAGCACTATAATAAATTTTGTGAATGGATGAAACCTCTTTTTCTTTAAATCCCTTTGACTGATACTATTAAGTTACCTCCCTATTCGAAATATATGAAAGATATTGTCACAAATAAAAGAAAAGTTCCTAATGAGTCAATATCTACTATGCTTGCTAACTACTCTTTCAATGGCAAGATTCCTGAGAAGCTTGGTGATCCAGGTATACCCACCATTCCTTGCTCCATAAACAATAATTACGTCAGAACTGCTTTATGTGATCTTGGTGCAGGAGTGAGTGTTATGCCTTTTTCTCTTTACAAGAGGCTTTGTTTAGAGAAACTAATCCCTACAGATATCTCTCTTCAGATGGCTGACAAGTCAACAGCTGTCCCCATTGGTATTTGTGAGGATGTTCCCGTTGAAGTTGCTAACTGTTTTATTCTTACAGATTTTGTTGTGCTTGACATGCCCGAGGATGGTAGCATGTCTATTATTCTTGGTAGACCTTTTCTTAACACCGCAGGTGCTGTTATTGATTGTAATAAAGGAAAGGTCACTTTCAACGTTGATAATAAAGAACACACGGTGTATTTTCCAAAGAAGATCGACAAGAGGCATGGCCTTAACTCTATAGAGAATGTTGAGACCGTGAAGATTGGAGAATGGGACTGTCCACTACATGTACACCACAAATACAAAACCATTATGGTGGGGACAATGTCCATTAAAGTAAAGGTGCAATGATCATTTCATAAGAGGTGAGACTTCTTGTTCTATATATCGCCGGTTTGTTGGTAAGACTTGATCAACCTTACTAGTGAGCTTGTTTTATATAGGTAAAAAGTTAAGCTTGTTATGTTTTCATTTGCTTTAGCTTTTATTCTCTTTGATGTACCAAGTTTTTGTGTTTTTGAAGCTTCACAATACTAATCACTGCTTTAAGTTTTCAGAAAGTTTTGCAGCTTTTTGAACTCCGAGAAATTTTCAACAGTGAAGTTTTCAGTAAAATTCCAGAAAAATAAAAATAAAAATTTCCATGCCGGGAGTGACCCAGAGGTACCTGGGGCTGACCAGGGGGGCCACCAGTGGCCCAGGCGGCCAGCTGGCGCGGCCTGCCCCCTGGCCGCGCCCACAGGGCGCCTGGGGCCCACAGGGCAGCCGACCAGGTAAGTCTTCTTCCTCCTCCTTCCTCTCTCCCCATAAACACGAGTTCTGCACTTTGTTCTTGTGTTCTTGCTGCTCTCCGTCCAGATTTTCGATCTCTCTCTACGACCCATCATTTGAGCTGAGATTTTGGGCAAATACTCCCTGGTATGTAACTCCTCCACTCCTCCAAATAGATTTTTGGTTGGTGGCTTCATTTGTGAGTATTTAGTAGTTCTTGGTGCTGTTTAGTTGAGCTTGCTTGCATGTGTAGAAGTTTATTTTCCAAGTTTTGATGCAAGTTTTTGCCTTAGATAAGTGGGTTGAGTAGTTTGCCTTAACTCACTTTGTTTAAATCCTTGTTTTTGTAATTTGTCAAAAATTTCAGAAATGAGTTTTCTAGGAAGAGCAAAGGGGTGGCTTGGGAAGAAAAGGCCCGAGCGCTCCGATCGAGTTACAAGAGCTGCAGCTTCACCCTCGACTACTAGTGTGAGCTACAACGAAGATCATGTGCCCTTAGAGTTGTTGGAGGACACAAATCTAGCACGTGCAATGACTTTCCCGTGCGATGAATTCCTTGAAGCTGCAGGAATTAAGGAGGAGTTCTATAATCTTTGTGCTAATGCAGGTCTGACGCGGCTCACAACGTGTCGTGTTGCTCAGTATCAAAAACTTACCTCATGTTTCATTAACAGTTTTAGATATAACCTTGATAATGGTTCTGTTGAGTTTAAAATTTACAATAATCTTTTGACCATGCCTTTGGAAAAGTTTTGTGAAATAATAGGTGTGCCGAACGTTGGACTGACGGCGAAGATGAACTCTCAGCCCTCCGAGCTGAGAACCGTCTTCAACTCTCTCTGTAGCATGGATACAAGGGATATTCATCGGTCAAAGATCTCCAGCATCTTATTCCCACACCTCAGGTATTTTGCGTACTATATTGCTAGAGGGGTGTTAGCTCGTGACAACACGAGCAACATTTCTGCGCCAGATATTGCTATCCTGGCAACCGCCCTCTCAGGGAGGTTTGATTATAATGTGGGTGCCTTAATTGCTCGACGCCTTGATATGAACGGTAACAAGGGATATTTATTTGGTGGCGTTTACGCCACACTTATCCTAGAGTCTCTTAATGGCACCCCACGCCCCGATGATAAGCCTTTTACTTATTTAAGTTTTGATCTTGCTGCTATGAAAAGGCATAGGTTTGTTACCATGACTTCCGAGTTTGGTAACCTTGATTATATCTTGCGTTTCGGAGCCACCACGGAACGCAAGATCCGTCTACCTGCACCTCTTTTGTTCGATTTTTCTCGCAGGAACGGATGGTCCTTTGATGCTATCCAGTTCGATGAGTTCGTGGTCCAGCATCAGTTTCATAACCCCATGGAGGGGGTTGTGCCCGACGATGAGGAGCATGGTGAGTTACCACCTTTCCAGGGGGAGACCTTCACCCAGTTTGGTGAAGGGTCTTCCTCTGCTTGGAGCGCGGATCCTTCTTCGTGGGAGGATCCGAGGACTTCGGTGCACGCACCGGAACCCTCATACGACCCTTGGACTCACCAGTACCACCCTGGAGCAGGAGGCTCCTGGGGACTTTAGCTACTACCAACTTAGGCCAAAAGCCTAAGCTTGGGGGAGTATGTGCCCTTCTCACTTTTCCATTGTATTATCCGTTTTATTTTTGTTCGCTTTGATCTTTTCGAAGCCTTTTCCCGTTCTTCTTTCTTTCTTTATTTGCAAAAACAACAAAAAGATTTTCTCTTTTCTTTTGCTCTCGTTTAACCTTTAAAAAACCCAAAAAGATTTCTCTCTTTAGTTTGCTTTGTTTTCAGAGTTCAGCTCGAGTCCGTGATGGCATTTGATTATATTTTCCCACGTTCGATCGTGCAAGTGACAAGGAAGTAATGACGAAGATCGACGGAAGGGAAGCAACAAGGAAAACCGGTATGAACTCTTCTTGTTTCTACTTTTGTACATATGCATGTACTTATGATCTAGAGACCAGCTTGTAGCGACATAGTGCTATGTTTACAATGCTTTCCCAGTGTTCATGCTTTCCTTGTGGCTAGTCTCAAATAGCTAGAGTACATAATGTGTTGTTGAAATGATTTACATGCATTGCATTGTTCATGGTTTGGCATATTGAAGTGGTATTTCCCTTCGGAGAATTTTTGGATTGACTTGGCACATGTTCACACATGTTTATGACTAAAAAGTCTATTATGCCTTGATGATCTTTTTGTTTCAGAATAGTTATATCACTTTCATCCCCGATTCAATGTTGCTTTGTCACTCTGCATGATTATGACAGTTATTGCTCTCTAGTTGGTCGCTTCCCAGTCTTTTGCTAGCCTTCGCTCGCACTAAGCGGAATTCTGCTTGTGCATCCAAAATCCTTGAAACCAGTTATTCCATTTGAGTCCACCATACCTTCCTATATGTGGTATTTACCGGCCACTCCTAACTTAGACTTTCATGTGACATCTCGAAATTTATTCAAAAGCTTCCCTTTTGTAACCGTACAAGCTCATGGTGCGGTGAGGGGAAATCAGTATCTTGCATGCCAAAAATATTTTGACGGAAGTTTTAACTAGTCAAGAAAAAGAAAAGAAAAATATGAGAGTTACACCTCCCCCATACTTGATGATGGAGTGAAATGGACCAAATGCTGCTTATGATAGATGGAACGATACCCTCCTTCCATCCTTGAGGCAAAATAAAAGGTTCCGTAGACCATCAAAGTATTTATGGATAAGGGAATATGTGTAAGCAAAAGGCATTAATATGGTTGGCATGGGAGATATTGAGAGACCTTTACCGTTCACCGTTGACTGGAAAGTTGCACCTCTCAAAAGAAGTTTTATCTCTGTTTTCAAAACTAAGAGCTCTGGCACATGTTTATCCTTTGCTTCCTTTCACGGGTTTTCAACCTTGCCATCAAAATCCACGGTTCGAGAGTCTCCACCTTCTTTCTTCAAAGCACCAACTATGAGAGCATAATTGTCATTCTTAGTGTAACATGCATTGTCCCAAAGTATTACATTTTCTTCTGCATGCTTGTGTTATTGCTAGTCTGAAATACTGAGTTCTAGTCACCTTTAAAACTCCGGAGGAGTTTCTGCATTTATGTTTTGCTTCACTCATGGAGGCTAGCGAAATACCACTCAAGTATGTTCAAGCTATGTGCATTGTGATCCTGTCTTGATTTTCAGTAGCATATTATTTACTTTTAGTTGTTTGTGATTGACCACATGAAAGAAGAATTGCTTCGTGCATTGTCCTTATAGAATTGTTTCAATACATGCTAAACTCTTTTTGTAGTACATGCTTATATACATCTAATGAAGCAAAAGAGTTTGTCAAAGTTTTCTTTGTCGCGTCCAGTTCGTTGAACTGAATTGCTTGAGGACAAGCAATATGCTAAGCTTGGGGGAGTTGATACGTCTCAAACGTATCTACTTTTCCAAACACTTTTGCTATTGTTTTGCCCTCATTCTTGCATGATTTGGACGAAACTAACCCGGACTAACGCTGTTTTCAGCAGAGTTGCCTGTATGGTTTTATTGTGTGCAGGAAAATGGATTTTTAGGTATCTCAGAAAATTCCGGAAAAATTCACAGAAAATCCACGCACCAGAAGCTTCCACCAGCCAGAAGTGGGGCCAGAGGGGGGCCACAGGGGCCCCAGGCGCCTGGCTGGCGCGGCCCCACCCTTGGCCGCGCCAGGGGGGCGCCTGGGAGGCTCCCACCTCCTCTCGTGCCCTACCTCGACTCTTATTTATTCTTCGGGAGGGCTAATCTGGAGGCTGATTTGGCCTCCGGAGAGGGGAGATCGTCGCCATTGTCATCACCATCACCAATCCATCCCTCCTCCATGACTTCTCTTCACATGTGTGAGTAATTCTCTGCTGTAGGCAAAGGGGATGGTAGGGATTGGATGAGTTAGATCATGTAATAGTTCGTCAGATTGTTGGGGGCATGTTGCCTATCATCTAGATTGGTGTTTATCTTCTTTGCTTCAACTTGTTGCTCTTAATGCTTGACACTTTGGGCCCGAGTGCCATGTTTTCAGATCTGAACCCTATGTGTTTTCATGAATATATTTGTGTTCTTGATCCTATCTATGAGTTGTATGCACCTATTATGGTCCGGAACCGGTGATCCCAAAGGTGACAGCTTGGGACACCAAAGGGGATGGTCCATAATTTGAGGATTCCATGTATCCATTGAGTTTATTGCTTTGTTCCGGTGCTCTTTGACAGTAGCACATTAATCTCCATAAGTTCCCTTTGGCCCCGTTCGTAGCAGGATGGTAGGACAAAAGATGTTGTGCAAGTTCTTATTGCAAGCACACACAACTACCTACGGGATACATGCCTAATGTTTGATATTTTCCTAGATGATCATTGCTTTTCTGTGTGCCTTGCCCCGTGTTAGAATCTATTACATGTTCACTCTCATTCATGCAGCGCCCAACCATCCATCTCCCTAGCCTACAGTGTTTTCAATCCTGCTGGTCATTAGTTGTTACTTTTGCTGTTTACTTTTGCTGTCGTCACAATCACTATCATATTACCTTTACCACTTATCTTTTGTTGCAAGCAAGTATATTTCAGGTGCGGTTGAATTGACAACTGAACTGTCAAAGCTTATAAATACTCTTTGGCTCCCCGTGTGTCGAATCAATAAATTGGGTTAACTTACCCGCGAAGACTACCTTGATCCCTTACGTTTGTGGGGCATCAGTTGGTAACCGCAGAGACTTGGTGGGACGACAGGGCAGGCACCGATGTACTGGTGGTCCTGACTGCTGTCGTTGTCCGCGGGTCAGTTAAGTCGAGGCAACGATAACGGTTGTCCCGCAAGTTAATAAAATGACTAATGATTTGGCGGATGACTTGAGTAGCCTTTTGTCTTATACGCGCTGCCTACACGTGGGAATTACGAGTTATGGGCTCCTCTGCTTTGTAGTGTCGTCCGAGGACTCTTCAGACGTCCGCAGTACTGCGGGCTGATTGCCGGGAAGTGGTGTTGTCTTATTTGCTCGCGCGGTGTTGTATTATTTGGTTTGCTTATGCTTCACCGGCCAGCCACGCACCGTGCAGGAGTACGTTTGGGTTGGGGTCCAAGGCCCGGCGTACTTAGGATTTAGACTGGCGGATGGCCTCTCTGTTGAGTTTGAAAGATGGGCTACGGAGTGTCGGATAGCCTCGGTGGGCATTCCCTAACAAGGTGCACGCCACCCTGGAGATCCGTGCGTGTAGTGTAACACAAGTGCACCCCTGCAGGGAAGATTAATCTATTCGAATAGCCGTGTCCACGATAACAGGACGCTTTATGCTGAAGCTGGATCTTACCACTACAATCTATTATTATTAAACTTTATGGTTCCGGGTTTTCTTCCTCGCTGGGATGTCGAGGAGGTGATCTCGGAGGCATTGCTAATTATTACAACTTACTATTATACAATGCTGCAGCAACTTCTCCTGCATTGTTACTTTATGCTTTATATAAACTGTTGGCTATTCTCTCCCCATGCTGCAAGACTCGTCGGAAGATGCTAGTCTTCGATAGGCCTAGCTTCTCTTCCTTGTTCTGGTTTCTACCTTGCAGTCCACTATATATAGCCTCCCCTTTCCATTGATACAATGCATAAATGCTTAGTAGCGGACGTAAGACTCGCGGGTATGCTAGATACTCACCCTTGCTTTATTTTCCCCTTTATGTTTTGCCTCATCGGCCGCTGCAGTCGACGTTGGAGCCTTGGAGCCCAAGAGAAGGAGATCCCCGATGCCGACCACCGCAACATGAAGATCCCCGATGCCTTCTACGACGTCGAGTTCCCCGTTGACCAGGAGTAGTTTGGAGGTTCCCAGGCAGGAGGCCTCGCCTTTTCGATCGTTGTTGTTTTTGTGCTAGCCTTCCTAAGGCAACCTTGTATCCTTGTGTTTGTACTCAGATACTATTGCTTCCACTAACTTTGTGTTCTCGAGCTGTTGTATTCGAGCCCTCGTGGCCCCTGGCTTGTATTAAACAGCTTGTATGATTTTATTTGTAGAGTTGTGTTGTGATATCTCACCGTGAGTCCCTGATCTTGATCGTGTACCTTGCGTGTATGATTTTGGGGGCATCACAAGTTGGTATCAGAGCCGACTGCCTGTAGGACACCCTCTTCCAACTCCTTGGTCGAATTCGAGTCTAGTCTTTGCAAAACTACTATACTAACAGTGACGTGTGGCTTATCGGCCCACGTCGCCAACTGGGTGGTATTAGGATCCTTTTCGCCGCACCTTTACTCTGGGACTCTGACCTCTCTCATCTTTCGGGTTAATGATTTTTGCTAACACTAACTTTAGGTTCTTGTACCTCCTTCCCTCCGGAGAGCCCTGCATTTCAAATTGTCGCTTATTTCACCGGAAAATGTCGAAGATACTCCTCGATGAATTGTCGAGACCCTATGTTCCCATCTCCCTTGCAATCCTCTGCCACTGATAAGTCTGTATGTATAACCACATACACCTTCCGTTCATCCATTCAATCCCAGTTGCTCTTGTGTTCACAAGTTGCATTGAAATACTTTCCGTTGTTTCGGGAATCCTTTGAGCCTACTACCTTGCAGCTTCTTTTCGCCCTGCGGATAATTCCTCACATTTATCGAGGATTCGTTCATCCTAAGTGGTTCCCTGTGATTCCTAAAATACTTTGAAATACTATCCGATCTCGCGCCAATCCTCGGCAGCCTACTGCTTTGGAGATTCGTCTTGCCTTCTTGCACTATGATTTAATCCCATTTGTCTTGTGGTCTTCGGTGACCTCCCTTGGCATTGCAATTCTGATCTGTTGAATCATCGTGTGTGCTAGTGCACGCAATCATCAGTTGATCCCTATGAATCCATTCTCCTGGCTCAGACGTCATTCCGGACATGAGATGGTTCTCGGTAAATCAAACCTGAACTGATTAACCTTCAAGCTTCTATTCAACTTATTCATGTTTGATCGATGTATCTGAATCTGTTACACCGATGTGGAAGTCATAATTCCTTTGTACTTAAGCATCGAATTATTCCGATGTTTCTATCTCCAATGCTTTGGCATTCTTTCTTCTTATGGTTGAGTACCGGTACTCGCACCAAACTCTCTGTACGCCGGCTGACCTTTTTGGTGGATTACTACCTGCCGTCCCCTTGTGTCCTAAATCATTGACGAGCTTCCCCTGATACAAAATGCCTTTGGCGAACGGTATCATCTGGTCTGTGTCATCAGCCTTCTGCTTCCAAACTTGTATCTCTTGTTCCTATTGTTTGTCGTAGAGATTCGTAAAATGTCCCTAAGGGTTGTATCTATGCTTCCTCCATCTATGTGAACCCATGGACTTCTACGGGTCATATTCTACTGGTGTTATGTCAGATAAATTTTTGAACGCTACAAATTCATCGACAGCGAGAAGTGAATGAAAGGTATTGCATTGAAGAAGTGGGAGTCGACCTTGAACTTGTGTTCATGCCCATGGATACGATGTAGAACTTATCATGAAAGCTTATGGTAAAAGTAATTGTCCCCTTGGTGGAAATTCTGCTGCACCTATGATCCTCCATTCTACCTTCGAGTATTACCCCCTGGCATCTCGAGGATATCATACCATTGCACTACATCTTATGATTTTTTTTGAAACAATGCATATCCCTGTCATATCCATTTCATGGTTCTGGGTTGTCGTCAGCCGAGAACATCGAATACCTTTTGCTTCACCATTCCTTTTGCTTGGAATCGCCGCTATTCGTTTTTATTCTCTGGAAACCCCTCGACACAATGTGTCATGGTCATCATCGACATTTTGACTTCTCCAAAGTGTTACTTGGATGCATCATGGGAAATACCATCCTTGCCCCTCGATGGTTTGTGTTATCATCGACAACATCCGTTGACTCCCTGCGAATAGAAACTTGGTCATATATATCTTGCTCTGCTTTCCCTTGGGAAAGATATACACGTGATACTTGTGTATCATCACATTTTCCTTTCCATTGGTCTGTTTAACCTTTATTTCAATATAAATTATCCGAGTAGTGATAGTTCCCTGCTGATGTAAACACTTCGATGTACTACTTTGTCCGTACAACCTGTTACGATTGTTGATGACTTTTTGGTGACCACCGATGGACAAGAACTTTGCCAATTGGTCCGCCTCGTCTTAACGAGCGGGAAAATGGTTCTCTTCGTCCCTCTCCCTTGGTACCGACGTTGTAGCCGACATAGCTGACAATCTGTTCTCTGACTTACCTTGCAACTTGATCGCATTGTTTGTCACCACCCTTCTCATTTAATGTGCCCCCCTAACCCACAGTTCCGCAGGATTGAAACCTGACTCTCTTGTACCTTTCTGTTCTCGAGGTTATTCCTCTTGCTTGACCTCATATGCAACTCACGAGTCCTCTACCTTGTGATATTCAGTTCGATATCAGGCTCAGTGCTTATGCCTGATGCTCTGGACCCCTTTTCATCCTCCGTTATCATCGTCGAATGCTTGCATATCCTCTTGAAAACTTCTCATGCCTTCTTTTGTTTTCTCCCGATGTATCTCCCTGAGTTTAACTCGTGAGATACTTTGTACCCCATTCCCTTGGACCATCTTGGTTGATTACCCTTGTATCGATTCGACCCCCTTAAGTTTTCCTCCTAGCCTATTCGTAGGTACGATGAAGCCCCGAGGAAAGGATGACAACACATCGAGATGCACTGGTGCAGAGAAATGAAGACATCAACGTGAAGGATTAACTTCTTCGCGGAGGACAACAAGCACCAGAAGAATCGTTAGAATACGAAACCAACGCCTTACCCCTTTCACTACCTTTAATTCTCGGGACGAGAATTCTTTGTAGTGGGGGAGATTTGTAACGCCCTCAGTGTCAGGCAACAGTAAAACTTTTGTTAATATTAAATCTCTTTGATTAGAAAGTCTCTGATCACCTTTGATCATGCCCTTGTCAATTTCAACCAAATTGAAATGCAAAAATTTGAAGTGGAAATAAAACCTTGTCCAAAATTGGTACAACCACTTTTGTTAAATCCCTAATATTTAATGGATCATGCCTAGGTGTTCATGGGAATTTATGGATCTATAAATTAATCCAAACAAATATAAACATAAACTAAAAGCTCCTTTTATTAGGTTGCATATTAAAAATAATTATTAAAAGAGTTTATAAAAACCCCAAACTTTTTGTGGGCCTCTGGTAATGTGCATCACTAATTATGGTACAAGTATTATATTTTACAAAAATTCTAAAGCAATTAAAACAATTGTAAACAGAAAAGAAAACAGAAAAAGAAAACAAGAAAATAGAAAATAGCTATCCTACACCTAGGGCGATACCCCATGGCCCAGTCCACCCCGACCCACCCCACCCCTCCCTTCTTCTACCTCGTGCTACAGGAGATGCCGACCGGCCATGGCGACAGTGCGCGTCCACGCCGCACCCGCTCTCCCTCCCAGGTCGCTACAGGTGCCCCCAGGTCGCGATAAAGATCCCCCGTGATAAGTGGATCGCGGCCAGACTCCATTCCCCCACCCCCGGCGCTCGATCCCTTCTTCCTCGGGCCCGAGCTCCGCCGTGGGCGTCCCATTGATGTCGGCGCGGCCACACACCTCCCCGAGCTCCGCGAACGTGTCTAGTAGCACCGCAGGGATCCTCCAGTTTGATTCCACCTTCGAGCTCGAGCCGGGACGGCCTGTGCGCTTGCCATCGACCTCTTCCTCGTCTACGGCCGCCGCCGCGCCAACTGCGATTCTGGCCGGCTCCGTCTTCGCCTCGACTCCCCGAGCCCTTCACTGTACTCATGGTGAGCACCACATCATTTCCTCTCTCGTCACGCTCTGTTTCGCGCGCTAGAAACACCGTCCCCGTTGTGTCGTACTCTGGCCGCTGCTGTTTGTCGTCGCCGACGGCACTCGGGTCCACCCCAGCTCACGCCGCTTGCACCACTGTGTTCCTGGTAGAGCGTAGGTTTAGTTAAGATGAGTTGCGCGCTCGATTTCGCCCCGTACCCCCGATTTCCATTTGACCCGAGCGCCGCCTCCGCCATTGTCGACGTCGAGCTTCACTCCAGCCACCCCAGTCGCTGCTACGGCCACCATTCAACGCGCTGGTCTCCACTCTGTCGAACGCGCCCGGCCCTAGCCCCTCCCCGTGGCCCAGTCGACGGCATGGCCAACCTCGCCGTCGGCCATGGCTCTGTCATCGCCGGCAAGCCCCTGGGTCACTACCCGGTGGGCCCGCCCTGTAAGCTAGGTGATTAGCAACTAAACCCCAACCCCTATGGGCCACTGACATGTGGCCCCTCGGCTAATCACTGTGTTAAATAAAACTGAAAATAACCCCCCCCCCCTGAGAGTATGACAGATGGGCCCCATGCCCTTAACTTAATAAAATTGTTTCAATTATCACATCTGTGAATGACAGTTGGGTCCCACTAGATTATTATATTAGTTAAATTGGATTATAAACAATCAGTGTATGACATGTGGGACCCACTGTTATCTAAATTAATAAAATGGTTTTATTAACTGTAAGACTGACCAGTGGGACCCACTTGTCAGGTTTGACCAGTCAACCCCTTTGTGGATAATGTTAGGATTTATTAATAAAAGAAATTTAGAAATTGATTTTTAATGATTTAAAACTTTAAAAATCAATATCTTTTAAACCGTAAGTCAGATTCAAAAGGTTTATACATGAAAATTGATCAGAAAAATATGACGAACAAGAATACATCACCCGTATAGTCACCACACCCCTATAACTTACCGAACCCGAGACTTTCCCCCTCCGGATCGTCTGTCCGGTAAATACCCAGTACCGGTAAAACTTCCCGGATGGAAATTTTCTGAACATAAAAGTTGTTCGGAATGCATCAACGACCACGGTTACACTATCCACATGCCTGTCTTTTATTCACGACACTACAGACATGGAACCTTCCCCCCTCCGGGCCGTCTGTCGGTAATCACCCGGAGCCAGTATTTCATCCCCGAATGAATTCCCGCTCCGAGCAATACACCTTGCATTGCGTTAGAACACCGTTAACCTTGCATTTTCCATGCCTTGTATTTGAATTGCTATTATTGTTGTGTATTTACTGTTTCTCCCCCACCTTATTCTCCGGTAGACCCCGTTGCTGCCGCCGATGACACCGTTGCGGAGTACGACTACTTCGTCGACGACCGTACCGCTACTACCGAGCTTCCAAGCAAGCAGAGCCATTCTCTTCCCCAGATATCGCCTACCTTTCCGTACTTTTCTTGCACTAGGCATTGTTACTTCTGCTGCTATGTGGTTACAATCCTATTCAATTGCATAGCCTGTCTTTGTCGCCCCTTGATGTACCTTCCTTTACATTATGCTTCCTATATAAATATATATTATATTCAGCAGTGAACCCTGCGCATTGTTAGCTAGGATTAGATAGCGGGTCGTGATCACTTAGGGGAGTGACGCGGATACAACCTATTACAACTGCACAGGTACGGTACAATGCAGACACCGCCTCAGGCCCCTACCCCGGCTCTGCCGAGCCACCATCAAGTGTGAGCTATCGAGGAGTGATCCTTGTACTCCACTCGTTACTGACTCTGTATAGCCGCTCTAGGTACCTGAGCCACGGTTGTCCTTAAGGTAAGAAGTCGGGTGACCCAACGGTGCCCGCGAGTGGTATTGCGACGGGATGACAGGGAGGGTACGACCAGTGTATCGGTGTGCTTGGCCCCTGATCATTGTCCGCGAGAGTTACCAAACCACGAAAGTCGAGCTCCTCCAGGAGCACACGCGAGACAAGGTAAGGAGACGGTTCACCTTGTTGGTAATCGCAGAGACTTGGTGGGACGACAGGGCAGGCACCGATGTACTGGTGGTCCTGACTGCTGTCGTTGTCCGCGGGTCAGTTAAGTCGAGGCTACGATAACGGTTGTCCCGCAAGTTAATAAAATGACTAATGGTTCGGCGGATGACTTGAGTAGCCTTTTGGCTTATACGCGCTGCCTACACGTGGGAATTACGAGTTATGGTCTCCTCTGTTTCGTAGTGTCGTCCGAGGACTCTTCAGACGTCAGCAGTACTGCGGGCTGATTGCCGGGAAGTGGTGTTGTCTTATTTTCTCGGGCGGTGTTGTCTTATTTGGTTTGCTTATGCTTCACCGGCCAGCCACGCACCGTGCAGGAGTACGTTTGGGTTGGGGTCCAAGGCTCGGCGTACTTAGGATTTAGACCGGCGGATGGCCTCTCTGTTGAGTTTGAAAGATGGGCTACGGAGTGTCGGATAGCCTCGGTGGGGCATTCCCTAACAAGGTGTACGCCACCCTGGAGATCCGTGTGTGTAGTGTAACACAAGTGCACCCCTGCAGGGAAGATTAATCTATTCGAATAGTCGTGTCCACGGTAATAGGACGCTTTATGCTGAAGCTGGATCTTACCACTGCAATCTATTATTATTAAACTGTATGATTCCGGATTTTCTACCTCGCTGGGATGTCGGGGAGGTGATCTCGGAGGCATTGCTAATTATTACAACTTACTATTATACAATGCTGCAGCAGCTTCTGCTGCATTGTTACTTTATGCTTTATATAAACTGTTGGCTATGCTCTCCCCATGCTGCAAGACTCGTCGGAAGATGCTAGTCTTCGATAGGCCTCGCTTCTCTTCCTTGTTCTGTTTCTACC
Source organism: Bromus sterilis (assembly GCA_950022295.1). NCBI lineage: Eukaryota > Viridiplantae > Streptophyta > Magnoliopsida > Poales > Poaceae > Bromus > Bromus sterilis. The sequence goes on along the minus strand of OX465598.1, from coordinate 59,421,145 downwards.
TTGCAGTCCACTATATATAGTCTCCCCTTTCCATTGATACAATGCATAAATGCTTAGTAGCGGACGTAAGACTCGCGGGTATGCTAGATACTCACCCTTGCTTTATTTTCTCCTTTATGTTTTGCCTGATCGGCCGCTGCAGTCGACGTTGGAGCCTTGGAGCCTAGGAGAAGGAGATCCCCGATGCCGACCACCGCAACATGAAGATCCCCGATGTCCTCTACGACGTCGAGTTCCCCGTTGACCAGGAATAGTTTGGTGGTTCCCAGGCAGGAGGCCTCGCCTTTTCGATCGTTGTTGTTTTTGTGCTAGCCTTCCTAAGGCAACCTTGTATCCTTGTGTCTGTACTCAGATACTATTGCTTCCGCTAACTTTGTGTTCTCGAGTTGTTGTATTCGATCCCTCGTGGCCCCTGGCTTGTATTAAACAGCTTGTATGATTTTATTTGTAGAGTTGTGTTGTGATATCTCACCGTGAGTCCCTGATCTCAATCGTGTACCTTGCGTGTATGATTACTGTACACGGACTGATTTTGGGGGCGTCACAATAAGCCTCCTGAGATTGTTTTGATTGTAATTGGCAGTTTTTGTTTTATTACAACACAAATAATGATTCTTGTTTGTTGGTTCAGTGTAGTATTTATTAACTTTTATAGGATTTTACCCTCGTCAATTGAGGCTTCTAATTACATGTTTTTTGTGGCTGGAATAATGTGACATGGCTTCATCATTAGTTTTTTTTTCACAAGCAGTGTTTAGAAAGTGTCCTCTTTCTCATAAAGAAAAATTGCATATGTAATTTTTTTTGTTATCTATAGGGATTCAGAAGCCTCGTGGTATTGTTTTCCTGTAGTGTAAGTGGATTATTTCATTACAACACAAGTAATGAGTCTTATTTTGTCCTTTTAATAATATTTTATTTGTTATATGTAGTGGGTTTCTTTATTCCATCAGGTCTAATAGTGTTTTTTTCATAGTTTTAGCAAGTACAAAAATATTAAAAAAAAATTATGTTTTTTCCTCACAGGGCCTCACTATTTTTGGAACCTTTATAGGGTTTCTTGCGTGATTTTTGTTGATTTTGGGAATCTTCTAGGAGGTTCTGATCTAACTTTCTTTATTTCTTATTTTTTTCCTTCTCTCCTTTTATTGGGTTTTCTTCCTGGTTTTTATTTTCTCTTTTTTCCTTTTTCTATGAAACTCTAAATATTATTTGGGTTTTTTTTGTGTTTACAAATTTATTTCTAGAATGTCGGAAATGTCTAGAATCCATTAAATTAATTAAATTTGTATTTGAAAAACAAAAAAATCGACAACAAATCATATTATTTGAAAAAATGGAATTTATTTTTAAATTTTATAACGATATTGAAATTCCAAAAAACTTTCCTGTATTCAAATTTTCATTATAAAGTGTTCAAACTATTAAATGTTTTTTCTCTTGTTTTCTGAAAAATCAAATGATTTTTTTTATAAAATGGACGCTATAGTACCCGAGTTGCTACAGTTTGGATGTTCTTGCCCTTTCGAGGTGCTTCCTTGTGCAAATGGTCGACTGTTTGCTCCATAGAGCTGCTAATAGCATGTTCCAGCCCATCCTGTCCCACCCCACCCTCTGGAGGGCGGGCAAAAAATATTTAATGATACCAACTATCACATGCTTCTGTGGTCCCATTAAAAAAACAAATTTAAATGTTTCAAAAAAATTGAAGTTTGTTATGAATATTCACAAGTAACGTGTCTACAACTCCTGCAAAATTTAGGTTCAAATCAAAATGCAAATTAAGAAAGAGAAATTCAGATGTGAATAATGCCAATTTTTCTTTTGTTTTTTATGACACTATTCATGCCATCTGATGTTTTTAGAGAAGATAGAAACATGCCTTGCGAACATTCATAAAAAATATATTTTTTAAACATTAAAAAATAAAAAATAGATATCATGAGGGTATTTAAGGGGTAGTAATCGTCTACTCCATTCAATATGTAATAAATGTGACTCATTTTGGAGATAAGCGACATTTATTATGGTCCAATGGAATAATACTTTTCTAGGATGGACCTGGGACGCCTGTGAGACTATGACGAAAATTGATGTCTGACTGTGTTGTACTCTATAGTGCAGTCCGTACGTACACCCAGGCGGTTGCGGAGTGAGGCAACTTTTACTATCACACATGTACTCAATTAGATTCATACGTAATTGCCCAATAATACTATAATATTGCACTAAGTCACTAACATATTGATATTATTTTATAATTGACTCAACGAGAGTTCAAGTTTTGGTTTCTCTATGGATCAAGGGTTTTTTACATCCACTTTTGGTTTCGTGTCCACTTTGTATTTGTTCCATGTTCGTTTCCAGAAATATTTGATTCCATATTCATTTTCAGATTTTTTGTATTCGTTTTTGCTTTTGCAAAAAAATAGTAAACAAATGTGGCAGCACCCAGTTTCGTCCGTTTCCATTCCTTTTTCATCCCTACTCTCAGCATACAAAAATATTTTTGTACGAATGCCCCGCAGGAGTCCTCTTTAGTTAAGTTGCTCTCACTTTCAAAACCACCTAAAACAAAACCGCTACAGTACACCATGGGCCGGCCCATGGGAGTCCGACTGTTCCCTAAAAAAATGCCAGACGGACTAGCGAAATCCGTATCCGACTGTGTTGTACGCACGGCCATGGATTCCGAGTCCGACCGACCTTGGAGCACCCTCGTGTGCCTTGCTTCCATAAATAGAAGACAAGGCGAGGCCAGGCCATGGTGTACGTGCACGGTGCATCGCAGCAAAGCTTCCCTGTGTTCCTGATTTCGATTGGGCGGCCAGCGACAGAAAGAAGAAGCACTCCAGGAAGAATTTGGAAAGATGAAGCTTCTTCCGGCCGTCCTCGGCCTGGTGCTCCTCCTCCTTGTCCTGAATCCCAATGGCGTGGAGGCCCGGCCTGCGCCTGCCGGCGGCCATCAGAAGAAGACGTCGAGCAACACCATGTTCGTCTTCGGGGATGACTTCGCCGACAACGGGAACCTCCCCCTGACCGACCCCGTCACCCAGATGTCGCGGCAATGGGCCTACCCCTACGGCTCCAACTACGTCGACGCCGATGGGTTTCCGCGGCCAAATACTCCGTCCGGCCGCTTCTCAAATTATAAAATCCAGTCAGATTTCATCGGTAAGCACTATCATATTCATATGTCATATTGTGATGATCTCATATATATATAGTGGTCGCCAAGCAGGTCGACACTTTCAAGAAGATGGTCAAGGATGGAACCGTCACAGAGAAGCAATTGAGTGGTTCGGTAGCGCTCGTGGCCATCTCCGGCAATGACTATGCCAGCACCGGCGTCATTGGCCTGAGTAACCCAAACGATGTGAGTAGCATAGCATCACAATGCATGCATATGCCTATTTAAACAATCAATACGCATCTTCATATCTTACTAAGATTTCATGTATGTACGTGTGTTGCAGATCAATGCTTATATTGGGAAGGTGACCAAGGAGATTGCAGCCAATGTGGAGCAGCTGCAGAAGCTCGGGGTGAGAAAGGTTCTTGTGAACAACTTGCACCCTATCGGTTGCACGCCGTCGAAAACAAGGACAAACAACTACACCGCGTGCGATATTTTTGGAAACTTGGGTGCATCCATCCATAACAGTAACCTGAAATAATTGATTGAGACAAAGAAAAATGTTCACATTGTCGACCTCTACACCGCCTTTGCTAATATCGTGGATCATGCGCCAGGTATGTGTTTACATGCATCCACAAGTGTCTCAGTTTCTTAAATTTTCTAATCTAATCATATGAATGTACATTGATGCAGGCAAAGGTGCAGAGCAATCCAAGCAATTCAAGCGCAAGTTGTCGCCGTGCTGTGAGAGTTTGGATTCAAAGGGCTACTGCGGGCAACAAGGCGAGTCACCTTCGGAGCTTCTTTACACCGTGTACGACAAGTCCAACAAATTTTTCTACTGGGCTGATATGCACCCGACGAATGCAGGGTGGGAGGCAGTGATGAAGCAGTTGGAAAAGCCCTTGAGGGACTTTACAGATCAGGACTAGCTTTAGGCTCCATAACATCAGATTCTGTTCCTGCGCATTGTTTCGAGTACTTTAAAGGCTATAGCTTTAATGTATTCTCAAATCAGATTATTATTGATTTATTACATTTTCTTTGTGAAAATTATCTTCATAAGGAGTAGTAATGTCTTGCATCTTTCGCGTACGTGTACAACAACGATGTGTTTTACCCTCTTGGAAATTTCACACATTGAAAAACTGAACACAAACTTTTCCCTTTCTCAACTAAGAGCACTGATATATTACTATTATGGCACAGGAGAAACACAACACATGGCCTGTTATATCATGACTTAACACCTGTCTTACCTAAGAAGGAAGGCCATAGCTGACAAATAGAATGGCCAACCAAAAGAAAAAAGGAAAATAAGGGAAACAAGCTATAGTAGTTACTTGGCTGGCTATACCATATCTACCTAGTTGTTCTTGGGCGGGTGGTTCCTCGGTTTACGGTAATCGGCGGTGAAGGGTATGTGGCCATCGAAGTAAGCCCCTGGATGAAGTTTCCTACTTGTAAAATAACAGTTCATACTCAAATCCTTCCTTCCTCCATGCCCACATTGTCCAACAGAACGTTTTGCACCTGAGCTTGGTGTGCTTCCATCATCCGTCTCCTCCATGGCTGCATCTCCAGAGATCATCTTTCGTCGTGTCAGTAAATTCTCGTCTGCCGTGCTAGTTTTGTCGACAGTGAGCTCCTGCATACCAGCACTAACTTTAGTTAGACATGAGCCCTGCGGATAATGCATATCATTGAAACAGCTATAAGTTCTCGACGAACCCTTGCAGTACTTACCGGCTTGGCTTCGGTTCCTCTCTCGCTGTCGTCTGCCATCAGCAACTCTGGAAACATAGAGTAAGCATGTCAGAATTCTGCTGATAATCATAGAAGAGTGTGCCGGTGTGAAGAACTAAGGAGATGAACAGTGGAGTTGAAAGCCTCATAGCTCTGGAATGCACACTCAGAAGCATCGTATCTACCTTGATGGGCAATGGCGACGACGGGGCCAAGGGTGGCCGATAGGATGGCCACCCCAAGCAAGAAGCTTACGCAGTTCAACGGCCGCATAACTAACTGTGGCCCTGTTCGTGGAGTATGTCTGTCGTGTAACTAATAACGAACAGGAAAGGGGAAGGAGGAAGCAGAGCACGGAAAGGGTGAATTTATAGGGCCGTCCAATTGGTCAAACTCCGACTTTGTGGCATCTCCTGTGCATAGAATGCCATGCCGCATCTGTACTTGTAGTCCATATAATAGTCTGAGGCCTCAGCGTTTTCTTATTGTCTCGAGTATATTCACGTACTTGGAAGTGCTCAAAGTTTGCCTCTTGTTATTTGCCAATTCCAAGCAGTAGTTTCCAATTATCTCAAGGATCTGACATTGCTTGGCATGGAAGATTTTGGGTGCATTGGGCATTCTGCCCTCTGTCTCTGCCCATGCATGCATATAACAAGGTGGAAGAGGCAAAGTGTAGTGGCCAAGTCGAAAGGATTTGGGTGACCAAGGCAGGAACATGGGATTTCACCTCCATTTGATGTAAATCAATGGTTCCCCAAAAGTACCTTCAAACCTTAACTATGCACCAGACTCCCAGATGATGACCAAAAACAACGGCTGGTGGCCGTGAATCTGACGGCCGCGCACGCAAGATCACACACACACACAACCACACCGGTGTTACCCCGCTGTTGTCAGTGCCATTGAATTTCGGGAGCTTAGGAGTGAATGCTCGTCGTCGTCGAACCGTTCTCAGACGGTTGAATTTGGTCTATTTTCAGAGTTTGGAGCACACGATTTGACTTATGAGCGTCAACTGTTGCAGTTGGCTGAATTTGGTCGGTTCCCGAGCGCCGACTAGCTTGACGGTTCCTCTTTTCAGGTGCCGATCATGGGCGATTGCTCTTGAAACACGAGCAGGATGCCGGCTTGAGAGCTTTGGTACTGCTGCTTTGGGGAACAGGCACCAGGCCCCCTGGTCCTGGGCTAGTGTGAAAATTCAAGCTGTAGTACGTACTATACACGGGATGTGTTGTAATCTTTGGGAGAGTGAAAACTCGGTCTTCTGGGATCTCAAGCTGTACCACCTGTGCTTGCTATGTGCATTCAACTTCGTTGTAAGAACGAACATGACAGAATGTTGAGGCGATGAGACTTTTTTCAAGTATTTTGATTTTGATGTGCGAAAGATTGAGCTGATGAGTCCTTTTTAAACATGATTGATGGAGCAGATGTGATGGTTCAGATGTAGTGAGACAGATTTACAGTGCAGTCTTCTCTGCTGGATTTGAATGGCCTTTGCAGAGAAGCGGCAGGCAGGCTGGCGTCTTGAGAACACACAAGCCAGCAGTGGAGGTCGCTCGTAGATCTGACTAACACGTGCAACGCTGCATCGGGCTCCGGCGGCGGCATCATTTGCGCGCACTCAGAGCGGCCGGGGAGCACGAGGGCGCACCCTCCGAGCGAGCCATTTCCTCCCATCGCTTCTCACTTTTCTCGACGCGTTCCTGGCTCTGCACCGGAGCAGCATCCAGCGGCACATTTTCGTTTTACCATGATTCTATTCTAGTTTGATTTTTTTTTCTCAATATTTGATTCGAGTTTGGAGCTGAAATTTTGGGAGGAGGAACAAATATGCATTGAGAATATCCATTAGTTTTTATAGAATTTTTTGAAACTTTTAAATGACTTTTCTAATGGTAGCATGGATAGCACCTAAGGGGGTGGTAGCACTAGATATTCCCTCCAGCAAAGCGGATTGAACCGAGGGGGAAGTATCACATGATACCACATTTAAAATACTCTCATGATATAAACTTTGAAAAAATAAATTTACATGTTTCAAAAAATTCTGAATTTTTTTGTGAGTGTTCAGAAGATATGTGTCTACCACCCCTTAAAAAATCAGATCCAATGCAGGAGCAACATTTCTGTGGAAGTCTTTATTTCCAATGTTAAGTATTGTTTAATGAGCCTATTGGATCATTTATTTGGATCTTTTGGGACCTTTCTTACTACAATATCAATCAAGCATCCAAACACAGTTTTTACTAATCAAAAGTTCAAAACACAACTTTGACATGACCAATTTCTTTTGCACTATGAACCATCTCTGTTCGTGGCACATTTGTGTAAATGTTGTTTAATATCTTGAGCACGTAGTTCATAAGCATTTTTAGAAGTTTCTAAAGGACGTTAAAAGATATGTTTACAGAAAGATAGGGGTTTTACGTCAACAAAAAGTGGCTTGAACCTTGAGGACAACGAATGGATGGCAAACATTTATGGTTTGGGGGAAAGTAGGCTGCTATCTACCGTGACTCTTTTAAATGAACTTGACTCGAGGACAACGAATGGATGGCAAACATTTATGGTTTGGGAGAAAGTAGGCGGTAATTCAAAGATGAGCCCAGGCTCATCTAGTGCCGGGGCAAAAGATCTTTAAAAAGACATTCGAAAAAAGTTCAAAAAATTCTAAACTTTTTTGTGGTGAAAGATGCTAATATGCGAGATGTTTCTGCAAAATTTGGAGAAGTTTGAATTTTTGGAGAGCACCTAGCGAAAAAGACAAATTCTGTCCGGAATAGTGCGTGAATAGTGTCTTTGTGAGAAGCAGCGAATTTCTTTTTTTTTGCCGCGTACTCTCCGGAGGTTCGAACTTCTCCAAATTTTGCATGAACATCTCTTCCAAAAGCATCTTCCACCACAAAAAAAATTGGAATTTTTTAAGCTTTTTCCATATTTATTTAATTTTTTTTAGTTTTCTCGAGTGCGGATGCACCTGGGTGCAGAAACGCCGCTCCCGGAAAGTAGGCTGCTATCTACCATGACTCTTTTAAATGAACTCGACTCAAAGAAGTGAAGGTATGAATAATGTCTTCAAGAAAGAAAAAATGTAGGAAACTCAGTCTTTCAAAACTCCTTGTAGAATGTGAGAAGATTTCCATCGGTCTTCGCAATAATGAGTTGGTAAAGATTTTAACTCAAGTTGACAAAAGCAATTATTATATCCCAAATTTCCCTTCGTCAAAGACCGCAACTGCATTTAAAAGTTTGAGGAAGAATTTAGAGAACATTTTATATTGTGTTGTAAATTGTTACAAAATAAGGGGTCAATCTTGACATATATGTTCGTGCATATGTACAATGATCACGGAGCAACAGTTGCATACATGTACTCCCTCCGATCCATATTAATGGATTTAAGTTTGTCTAGATACATATGCATCTAGTCTAAATACTTAACTAGATACATACGAATCTAGACAAAGTTGAGTCCATTAATATGGATCGGAGGTAATATTAAAAAGTACAAATCCATAGGTTTAAATTGCAATGTAGTTTTAATATATGGCCAACCCTTCTTGGTCATCTGATACTTTTAATATATGGCATCCATATGTTATATGCCTTCAAAGTCTTCAATACAAATGATGTTTTCGTTTTAACATAGTGATATATGTTAAATTGTAAGAGAAATATGCAACAGGAAAATTTTATATCAAGAAACAATAAACTAAGAAAAAATTGAAAATGCATGTTGCATGTATCTCACAACACATTTAGATGTACAATATCATTTAGTGTACCTTTCATGAGATTTACATGCAGTATGTGTTTCAAATTTTGCTTCCTAGTTCCTTCTTTCTCAATATGAAATTGTCTTTTTGCACATTATATCATTCTCTTCTGTATATATTGTGATGGCAAAATGAAAACATCATTCGTATTAAAAACTTTGAAGGAATGCTTGGACGCATATTTTATTGTTTCGTACGTATTAATACTGAGCATATATGCAGTGTTGAATATAGTTGTTGCTCCATGATCAGTGCCATATGCATAACCATATATGTCAAGGTTCACTTCATTTGCAACAAATTACAAGAAAAATAAGAACTTTATTTTAATTCTTCCTCAAAACTCTGAATACATCTTCCATGTATATGATTCAACTACGTTCTTAACAAAGGTTAACTTGGGATGTAAGTAACCAGGTTCTTTCCATGTTAATTGAAATCGTCACCCACTTATTTGAAATTTTCTCACGTTCTACAAGGAGTTTCAAAAGACTTAAGTTTAAAAAAAACTGAAAATATTATGCATACCTTCAGTCCTTTGAGTCAAGGTGATAACTGTTGTAAAAAATTCATGGTTGTTAACCATTTTTCCTCAAACCATATAGGTATGTCATTCATTTGTTGTTCTCAAGATTATATTAGCGCAACAAGTGAAGCCACTTGATGTTGAAGTAAAACACAAATTTGTCTTTGTACACATCTAATCAATAGAAACTTCTCATGATGCTTATGATACTGGAGTATGTCCAAGATGTTCGGCCAGGTTAAAATAAATGTGTCACAAACAAAGACAACGGCTTGTATTTCAGGATACATAATCAATTGCCCATGCCATTGACACCTCTTGTGTCTTGATTACTGAAAGTGTGTTTGAATGCTTGTTTGACATCCCCAAAAAATAGTACTCCCTCCGTTCCAAAATAACTGTCATGGCCTTAGTACTAGCTCTAGTACAAAGTTGAGACAGTTATTTTGGAACGGAGGGAGTATATGTTTGTGTTGGTTCTATTGAGTGGAGCAAAAAAGCATTTCAAACATATTAGTCCAAAACAGACTGACCAACTGCCCAAAAGAAATTAGCTATCCAACAATCGTCCAATCTTCCCCATCTATTTAATTGGCATACAAATGTAAAATCCCATATATGTCTATTCGTCAAGTAATCCATCCATGTTTGCGCATCATTGGATTCTAAGTACTTGCACTTGACCAATCCATCGTTGAAAGTGAGCATATAGGGTTTATTTTTCTTAAGTCAGTTTTATTGTTCAACATCTGCGACACCAAATCAATATAACAAGATCCATCATGAAATGTATTTTAAAATTGTATATGTATTTTCCTAGAAAAACTATACACTGCATTCCAAATGGACATACAATCATCAACCACAAAAATTATAATGCGAGCTGTTCTTGCATGATTCCCTAGCATGTAATATCAATACTCTCCCCGTCTCAATTTATTACAGGGCATCCTTGTATGTTGAGTTTAAAATTCAAGGTTTAATTTGTTGGCACGTAGCCCACTTTCATTGGTAACACTTGAGCTACTGGATAGTTAACATGACCGTTGAACTCGACAAAGATGGTGATTACATTGGGTGATCGAGTGATTCACTCAAGCTCTATGACAAAGCGATGAAGTAACAGAAAACCATATTTCAAGAGAACATACTTTCCAGAGGGAAGACAAAATTCCCAATTTAGTTATCTAAGAAATGTTTCTATGAAGAAGAAAACCACCACATTGTAATGATACAACAGCATATGTACAGGTGTAACAATAATGTTGCTTGATACTCCGTGGAAGTAGCTTTCTTGGTGTAACAAATGAATGACTTTGGAAACTCAAGGGTCCGGAATGAATGATCATTTCTTCTCACGAAACAATTCGGTGTGAATAACCCTCACCCAAATCAATACACCTTCCACAGCAAAACTAAAAACACCCAATTGAATAGATTATACAGACGAAATAAATACAGATACTAACAAAACTAACCTTCCACTATTTTCAGCTCCCGGAAGTGGAAGTTACTTTGAAGCAGTCAATATTGCACAATTTGACCGACCTCATCATCCCTCCAAAGCTGCAACCAAATGCATTGCAAGAGTCAAGAAGACACAACAAAAGATATTGCATGCAACAGGAATCCACATTAAACAGTAAAATAAATGGAGTGCATGTAAGAATATACAGACCGGTCAATGCTTTTCCGTGGCTTCTCAGATTGATCCACACTAGCCCGTGGTTTGTCGGGATTATCTACACTCTTTCTGCCTTTATCCCTCCTATCTATGCTGCTCCTTGGTTTCTCCCGTCGATCTGTACTCTGCCTGCGATCAGTGCTTGACCTTGATTTCTCCCTCACATCCGTGCTTTTTCTTGAACTCTCCATACTTTCAGATCCTGTTTCAAGATCTGAAGGACCTGAGCTTTCTGGAGATTCATCTTTCAGTGGTGGGGACTTCTCTATGGCTGTGACGAACTTCTTTAGGTGCTTAATGTATTCGGGATAGAGTTCCAAATTACAATGGTTCCCCCCTTTGACCCACAAAGGCTCATACTTTACTTTGGAGAGTTCCCACAGTGCTCTCCCATGCGAACAGTCAACAACATCATCAGCGGTACCCTGCAGATGAAATAGTTTTAATGACATGTAGGTGAGGAAATATTTATGTTGCTATAAAACAGTCATCTCTTCCCAAAACACTGTAATCAGAAATTATCAAATTTCGGCCGAGGAAAGAGTAACATAGACATTATGACAGTATAGCTATGTTGAACTAAGCTCTATCACTTTACATGTGATTATTTGTATTTACTTTTGAACTTATGAGACCAGTGAGTGAACTGATAAAGCAGTAAGCCAACAGCCTGACCAGTTTGATCATCGGTTCGGTTTTGAAAACTTGGTAGAAGCATCTAACTTCAAACATAATTGAAGAGAATGGAGGAAACAACATATAAAGATAATCAAATCTAAAAAAAGGTCATTCCATCTCCACGCACCAAACTGGAACTGGGCTAACAGTTGATGTCCTTTTGATAGAACAAAGAATACTACAGTAAAATTATAACAAAAATGCATATGCATGTGAGCAGATGGAGTTTTAAGACCTTCATTAGGAAATCTTGCTGTCATTAGAATACTCACATGGATTACTAACAGGGGACATTTGACCAATGGAACTTTGTCAATGTTCTGCAAATAATAATATAGAGATCAGATCAAGGAAAAGATGAAACTGAAAGAAACAGTGAAATAATCACCTTATATATGTCAAACCAATATGTATGTTTCACAGGATACATTACTCTCAAACCAGACGAAATTGGGCTATGTAGAACAACTGCTCTCAAATGAGGCAAGCGAGATGCCAAATCCAAAGTAGGGCCACTGCCAACTGATTGACCGTACAGAATGATGTTTTCCTCAGAGGCTCCATAAGTTTCTATGAGACACCTGTAAGCCGCCTCTATGTCTGCGTAAGTGTTTTGCTCACTTGGCTGCAGAATCAAATAGGAATAAATCAAGTCAGCTATGAAAATTGATAATAGCTGAACCTCTTAAAACGGAAAGCAAAGAGGGAGAGGGGAGGAAAAGTACTTTCCTAGAAAAAGATTTGAGTCTATACCTTCCCAGATGATTGCCCATATCCAGAATAATCGTAACTGAACAATGGAAAAAATAAAATATTTCATTAGTTACTGTGTGATGCCAAAATGGGTATTACGATCAGTGAAACATATATGGCATTGAAAACAGGATCATGACTGTAGGTATCAACAATATCAAATGGAAGCACATACATATCATAAACACAAACACATACATAAGCGAGATGCCAAATCCAAAGTAGGGCCACTGCCAACTGATTGACCGTACAGAATGATGTTTTCCTTAGAGATTAAAGCAAGTAATCTGCAGGAAGTCCTGTAGCTGCCATGCGTCAAAGCAACAACTAGTCTGTTCTAAATATAAGGTCAAGAGAACTAGTGATAGACCTTTTGGCAAGTCAGCTATGCAAACCGATGAGATAAAGGATACACTGGTACTGGAGCTATATGACAGTTATAAATGGTCTTAATTATTCAACTGAAAAGAAAATGAACAAACAACAATGGAGCAACCCCTTTTTTTCTTTTTCCTGGAGGCAAGAATCTTAATGGTGGTGGTGGTGTGCAGCGGTGCGTGTCCAGCGGAGCAGCAACGGATCTGGGCGGCGGCGGCCTTGCCGGTCTGACCCGTGGGGCGGCTATGGCGGTGGTGCGTGCTTGCGTTGCGACGGCCAGATCTGGCCGGCAGGGGACGCAGGCTTCGATGGCGCGGCTTGGAGGCTGGATTTGGGGGTGCGAGGTGGTGCTGGCTGTGGCAGCATGACAGCTGCGGTCCGGCTGGCGGTGCGGCAGCCTCTCTTCTCCTGAGACTGGACCGGCAGCTCTGCGGACTGCGGTGGCGGCCCGATCCTAGGGTTTCTGCTCGGGCAGGCCGGATCTAGGCCCGGGGCAGATCGGGGTTCATTCCCCGGGTAGGCGAGGCTGGGCTTGGCCTGGGTTGCGTCCGTGGACGATCTCGTCGCGGGTGCAGCGTGTGGTGGTGGTCCTATAGATCGATGCCTTTGGCCATCAGCAGTCCTAGGATAGTGTCCCCTTGGTCCGATATGGGGACTGGATGGGGATGCAGGCGTTGACGCCTCCTACAGTGGAGGGCCAACCCAGATCCGAGGACTGATGTCGGGCACTAAGTGGACAACTGATGTCTACTTGTCCTACCAGGGTTGAGGTGTTGTGAGGTGGAGGGTGGCAGTGTCTTGGGGCAGGGATGCCGGGGCGGCGGCCCTGGATGGTGGACCACATGGTTGCTTTTCGGCAGGCACCAGTGTGGTGATTGTGGCTCTCCCTCCGGGTGTGTGGGCATCGGGTGGAAGAACGGTGGGTAGCCCGGGCATTCCCTCTCTCGTAGGGGCGATGCTTTGCGTTGTTTTCCCTCTTGAGGGCGTTGGTGTGGAGCCTAGGTGTGTTAGGGTGTACTATGGGGTTGTGTGTAGTTCTTCCGATGCTCTCTGCGGGTAGCGTAGTCTGTGTGCGCTGATTATCTCAGGATCGGCTGTGTAAGAGGATTACCTCACCATCATGTATAGTTCGGCTGTGTACCTTGTTCGTTGCCTTTATCTATAAAGGGGGGCGAAAGCCTATTTTCTGAATATTGGTAGAAAGAACATATGAATGTGCCAATGAGGCATTCAGGTTTTGACCAAAAATGTCGGCCAAACTACATTCCGAGACAATGAATCTTCAGTCCTCGCCACCTGAATTATTTAAGGTACAACCAGAAGATTCACAATTCAACACTAGAATCCAAATGTTTCATTTTAGTTGCACAGACACTAGAATTTCCAAACGACTCTAGCAGTGACAATGACATAAAGTAGACGTTCCCACCACTGAGTATCACAGCACACTAACCTCCAAACTTTCTAATCAGTCCTAAATCCCCTATTTAAAAAATAATTACCAACTTCAATCAAATCTACCAATTATTGGCCAGAATAGCACAGTCTTTTGATAACAACGGCCTCGCAAACATTCCCAATGGTTCAATAACCTCAATCAAATCACAAGAGTATCTAACGACCAATACTACGTACTTCCCATGAAGGCGTGGATACAAAACCAACCGCCAGCAGGACCTTGAAGATTAAACTTCCATCAACTTCTTACAGAACAACAGGGCCTCAAACGTTCCTAGGCATGCCCCAATAAGCAAAACCAAGCAGTCGAGTTCTACTGAACTCAATTCCTTCCACACTAATCAAGCAACCTATCACTAACCTAGCAGTACCGTAATTCATAGTGAAAGAATGTTAGTGAAGAGAATACAGATGGGAGGACATACCCCATGAGGTTGACGTTGAGGTGGGAGCTGAGCTCGACGAAGAGCTCGTACATCTGGCCCAGGTCGGCGGCGTTGCCGTGGGAGTAGAGCAGAGTGAGGCACGCCCCGGGCTGGCGCACGTACATGGCCACGACCTCCGTGCCGCGCTTGGTCGGCAGCCGCCGCGCCTCCACGCCGCTCCGCCGGGGCACCCCGCTGAGCTCCACCACGGCGCCGTCTGCGGCGGCAGCCGCGGGCGAGGGCGGGGGCTCGACGCCGTACGACGGCGGGTTGGGCGGGAAGAAGGCGAAGCGCGCCGCCACCGTCGAGGCGACGCCGCCCATCGCCGCGCTCGCCTGCGCCCGCTAGGGTTAGGGTTCTGGGAGGCGGAGGCGGGGTCGGGGGGCGGCGGAGCCCGAGGAGGAGGACTGGAGGAGGAGTGAGGGGGGCGAATGGTTGGAGATGCGTGGGGCGTGGCGAGTTCGGTATTTTAATGGGGGCGGCTCCGTCTTCGCGGAAGCTGCTGCGATCGGAGGGGAAAAGGAAAGCGGAGACAGCGGCGGAGGCGGTTTTGTTAAGCTGCCGGTGGGGTCTCCCGGTCGAGTGATTGGAGTGGCTAATCATCATTTTTTAGGGTTACTGGCTAATAATCTTTATCTAGAGGAAGCTTTTCCCCCTCAAAAAAATTTCTAGAGGAAACTTTTTTTTTCTTTACTTGATTGAAAGCTCCAGGAGGGGGGGGGGGGGGGGGGGGTTGCGAGGGAAAGATCTAGGAGGTTCCTTGAAGAAAAGAAAAAACTCTAGAGGTAGAGTTTTTTTAGGATCTCTAGAGGAAGAGTTATCATTAGGCTCTTGAATGATGCATCATATGTGTGTGTGTGTGTGTCTGTGGCTAATTGGGAAGAGCTAGGGCACGTAACCAAAATTTGATCACCAAAATGTTTGGCAGAAATGTCCCGTGTAATTGAGATTCAGTCCATTTACTATTCTATCACTATTCATTGCTTGTTTTGTGATTTTCAGTTCTCGTGTTTGGAAATGTTTTTTGATTTCAAATATCGCATGGTAGTAGAACATGCTCCTCTTAGGGCAACTCCAACGCGCCGACGCAAACGGACGCGCGATTTGTCCGGTTTGCGCGGACGCGTCCGCTCATCGCGTTCGTTTTTGTCCGCCGTTTTGCGCGGTCGCCCAACGCGCTGACGCAAACGCATTTTAAAAAAAAATAACTGATTAAACATGAATTTAACTAATCAAACATAAATTTAAACCGTTCTCATTACATTAAAACTTAAATTTAAAAAACCTAAAAAAATTAAAAACCGCGCCCTGCGCGCCAATGCCGCCGCCTACGCGTCGTCCCCGCCGTCGTCGTCCATGTCGTCCTCCTCGTCGCTAGAGAGGTCGACGACTGGCGCAGGCACCGGCGCCCAGGGGAAGTCGCGCCGCCAGCGCTCCTCCATGGCCGCGCGCTCGGCGTGCCGCGCCCTCTTGGCCTCCCGGCGAGCTTCCCTGGCGCTGCGCGGTGACGGCGGCGGGTCGACGACGGCCGCGGCGTGCGAGCCGACGTACTCCGCGTTCATCTCGCGGTCAGCCTCGGCGCGCTCGGCCGCGAGGTGGCGCGTGTACGCCTCCTCCTTGATGCGCTGCTCCTCCTCGTCGGTGGCATCCATGGGGATGGTCACCGACGCCATGGGCACGAACACCGAAAAGGTGTTCACGCCCTCCCACTGCCACCCCTCCCGGAATGGCTCCGGCTCCGGCAGGTGGTGGCGCGGCGGCGAGTCCACCCCGGGACCATAGGGTGGCGGAGGAGTCGGCGGGTAGGGCGGCATGAAGTGCGCCGCCCATGGCGAGGGCGGTGGCGGCGGCTTCACGTCCGGCGGCGGTGGCGGTGGCGGTGGCCCGTCGCGGATGCGGAGCGCCCCGCCGGCGCGTCGAGGAGGAGGAGGCGCGTTGAGGCTCTCCTGGATGACGAAATCCAGGCCGGGCCACATCGCCTTCTCCTCCGCCTCGGAGATGGCGATGGCGCGCTGGATCGCCGCCTCCTCCTCGGCGACGGCGGCCTGAATGCCGCCTCCTCGAGCGCGACGACGGCGGGCGGGGGGATGACGCGGCCACCCCCTAGGTCTTGGCCTGCCGGTTGCGGCCGCGCCACGTTCTGGTCGCGAAGAGACGCGGCCAGATTGGGCGGCACCGACACGCGGTCGCGGCTCAAGCGCCACTCGCCCGGCAGGCCGACATTGGACCAGGGGACGGGGCACTTGTGCCGCCAGTAGTTCCGGCACTAATGTGCCGGAAGGTAGACGCGTGCCCGCGGCGGTGGAGGTGGCGGAGGAGGAGGAGGGGGAGGGGAGAGCGGCCACGCCGGCGCCCGGAGCCGGAGCCGGAGCCGGTGGCCTCGTGGTCGTTTTTCCCGCGGCCAAACCACTTGGACATGGTGGCGGCGCTCTGGTCGCTCTGGTGGCGCTCTGGTCGCGGCGCGGGAGGCAAGGGTGGGGACGGGTGCGTGGATAGCGACGACCCGCCGCGTGGGGTCGTCTTATAAAAAGACGCCAGGGGGGCTGGCAAGTGGCCCCAGCGCGGACGCGAACCGTCGAGCGCGGACCGTCGCGGACGTTCAACGCGTCCGCTCGGTGTCCGCGCCAGCGCAAACTCGGCGCAGTTTTGCGTGGGGTTTGCGTCTGCGCGGACATCGAGCGGACGTGACCGTGCCAATAAATGTGTATGCGGTTGGGCGTTGGGCGTCATTTTGAACGGTTTGACGCAAATCTGGACGCGCGCGGACAAAATGCGTCGGCGTCGTTGGAGTTGCCCTTAACATGTCACATTTTTTTCGGATTTTTTTAAACATTCAAAACATCATTTCCAAATGGTTTCCATCGGTTTTCACCAAAACTCGGTTTTCATAAGATACTTTCTCTTTGATCATCGCTTTCCGGAACTCTATTTTTTTCTCGGTGTTTGTTTTCTTGTGTTATTCGTCCTTTTTGTTGTAGACAATGGCAGTATGACAATGAGTCAATGAAGACGTTGTTGACTATGGTGTCATCACCCACACGTCTTCCCTAACATCGATGTGGAGCAAATGAAGGTGTCTTCTTTCGTCTCTAGTTGTCTACCCCACGAGGCTTCGTGTTTATGCTCCATCTTTAATCATGTTTGCCAAGTACAGAGTGTATCCCTAGCTGATGTTCATTCAACCAGTGAAGTATTTTGTCTCATCGTCATAATTGAGTTTCTAATGTGGCGCATGAAGCTCGACTCAAGTATGTGTAGTTTGTGTGAGTGAAGATGGTGATATCTAAGATCATGACTGTTTATCTGGTAGTTTCAATTATCGTGTATTGTTTCCTTAAATATTAATGTCACATATGTTTCAAAAATATGACAATTATGAATTATTTGTATCAAGGACTTGTATGATCAAAAAAACAATAAGTTTTTTTTAAGTTGACTAGCCACTCTTCCAAAGAACTTCGTGAAGAGCAACCAGGAGACATGACCACAGACGAAATTCTTAATGGGCTAGTAGTTGTCAATGTGTTAGGGTTTATGAGAATAAGCAACCAGGAGACATGACCACAGACGAAATTCTTAATGGGATAGTAGTTGTCAATGTGTTAGGGTTTATGAGAATAAGAACATGGTGGTTAACACCCTCCACCGCTCTCTCCTCTCCTCACCTCTTCGTTGACTGCCTCTGGCGATGTTTGCATCTACGGCTCCATCCCTCCTACTCCCTCTGTCAGCATGGTCGGTCGGGGTGGAGTAGGGGGCGAGTATGCTCGTATGTAGTTAGGGTTTTATTTCCATCCAGAGCTTGCTTCGATCGCCGGCGAGTAGCCACGGGATGAGGATCTTTTGTTTCCTTTGTCGATGCCCGTGGTGGACGGCGACGGAGATCAAGGCATCCTCTAGCTCCTCTAATAAGCTCGCCTATCCCGGCTTAAATATTTTGCCCGATCTTCGATCATTGTTGTCCTCTCGTTCCATCATGGTGATGGACGGAGAGATGGGTTGCGGTCGAATCCTGAGGGGTCTGGTGGTCGAAGATCCGATGTTGTGTTTTCTCTTAAGAGCTCATCCTCGACGTTGACTTACATACGAGACTACCTCGCCTCGCCGCCAAATCCCTTGGCCGAATGGCTGCTCCTTCCTCGGACGCAAGCGACATCTGGCCGGCGTCAACTCAACCTCTTGGTCGTTGCACCTATATGAAGGCCCTCAAGCTCCTCTATCGCGACAGTCTTCGGTATCCTTACCCCAAGTGGCAGGTTCCTCGATGGTGATGATGTTGGTCGCGGCGGGCAGCTCTGGTGACCCAGTGGTGGCGGACAACCATACCGTGTTTTCACACTTTGTTTTATGGTCCTCCTTGTAATATTACAACCCCTAGATGTTATTCTGAAGTTTTAGAAGGGCTTATCTATAAAATGTTTTGCCACAATGGATTAATGCATGCTATGGTCTTCGATACCTTTCTTGTTGTTCAAATAAACATGATGGTAACCATTCCTATTTCCAAGCCCGGAGAAGGAATTGTCATGGAGAACATCCTAACAATGAAAAAGATTATTCAAGACGAGGTGGGGCGCACTAGAAAATACAAAATGGATGGTGAAATTAAAACTAAACTAACATCAAGCAACATATTTCTTTGATCTCTTTCAGCTTCATGTCTCCTTCGTGTTCTGTGTGTTTTCAGAAGGGGTATGCATAAGAAAAGTAACATTGAAAGCATTATTAGAAAAGGAGTTTGAGGAGAACGTAATAAAATGTTGAGGCGTCAATTTTTGCAACAAACCTTCGTAAAGATGTGGAAAGCTAACATGTGAAGCAACTTAAATTTCTCATCCTAGCTTGGATGAAGAGAGCACGGTATTACTTACGACTTTCTCATGAGTCGTCGGCCCTCCCCTCCCACATCACCTCTCCCTCGTCACCACTAAAAGTGGTCGCTGGCTTTCCACCGGGCCACCGATGAATGTGGTCGCGAGGATCTGGTCGCTCCGTTCTCCCTCGCGGGGGGCTCTAGATCTGTGGAGGCGCCCTCTCTTGGTGGATCAACGTCGAGACGTGGTGATCGACGCTCGCCAAAGCTGGTTGTTCTTCCTCGGTCGCGGGGGCGATGAGGTGGCGGCGGGTGGAGGCTACGTGGGGGTGTCTTGGTGGCACCCTTTTCAAATCTAGAGCTAGCATCTTCTTCAACCTCGGCTAGCACCGTTCTGCCTCAATGGTTGGAGTTGAGAGGTGGCACCAGAGAAATACGAGATGGTGGTGACACTCATGGGCGTCGTACCCTTCCTGGAGGCGTCGTACGGGTTTCCCCCCTCTTCCTTCGCACCAACTTCATATGCAGGGTGAAAACCCATATCCCTTTTAGATTGAGCGGTAGCGATGCTCTGGGCGTCGTTACCCTCTTGGGGTGTTGTTCATGGCGAGCTTCGGGGTGGATGGGATGCTCTGGTTGTCGGGCGGTGGTTAGTGGCATGGTCAGAGTCCGCCTGGTGTCGGTGTGTTGGCGCTCCTGGCGCATTTAGTTGCTCCTGGCCATTCGTGGATGGCGAAGTTTGGCGCTTCCCTTATCAAGGTGTTGACTTTGTGCTCCACATCTGCGTCCTCCTTCCTTATTTGTCAGTCTTCAGAAGCCATGTCGTGCAAATCCCTATCAGTGCCGAAGCCCCTTCGATGTGCTCATCGTAGCTTGATGTTGGTCTCTAGTTTTGTCATCCGGGTGGCAATGGTGCCGCTTCATTCCTTAGTTCTTGGGGTGACGGGGATCAACCCCGGCAAATCCCATGGTCAGGGATCCTGGGTTAGTCATGAGAGTCACAGGTTGGACGATAGCTCGTCGGCTAACAGGAGGAGACGTTCTTGCTCGATATTATTGCTTGGAGATGCGATTACAGGGAAGGCCAAGGCTAGTGCGCACAAGGCTAGGGTTACAGATCGTGCATTGGTTGATCTCGACGTCTCCCCTCCCAGCCCTTATATACTAGGCTAGGTCTCGGGGAACCCGTCTTGGATTACAGATGAGGTTTCCTAACCCTAATCTTGTACCGCACGGCAGGTTTGCACCTTCTTTACGAGTCGCAGACTCCCAGGTCGGTGCCACTAGTGGGCCAAGGCTGGGCCCAGGCGGTATCCTTGCGGGCCTTCTGTCTTCGGGTACACCGGGTAGGCCCATGATGGCTTCTCGCCCTTCGTTGGTTACCCCAAGTGGAAGGTTGAGATGTAGCGCAGCAGCAAGTTTCCCTCGGTGAAGATACCAAGGTTTGTCTCCAGTAGGACTCCTGAGATGATAAGTAGGTGTCAGCGGAGCAACTGGCGTGGACCTGCACACATATACAGATAACTTTGTTCCCAACGAAGTTCAGAGAGGTTGTCAATCTCTCTAGTCTTGTTGTTCACAAAGGGTAAAACACAAAGGATAATGATAGCAACTGAAAGTAAAAAGCAGGAAAGTAAATATAGCGTGGAAACAGTAATAAGGATATGGACCGGGATACGTGATGTTCGCTAGTGATGTCTCTCTCCCAAAAGACGATAAAACTGCTATGCGAGGTAAACAAATTACAGAAGGGCAATTGACAGGATTATGAACGCACCGCAATGCTAACTATGCTACAAAAGAAAGGAAGAGGCTCAAAAGCACGGGCAGTACGCCAAAATAAGTAGACCGTAATCCAACTGCATCTACTACTAATCATCCACCTTGAGATATCTATCCAGAACATCTCGCTGGTATTAAGTTGCGAGCCCCACCCAAAGTGTAAACCCAAAGCAATAGACAACTGCATTAAAAAGAACTTTGCGTAAAGTAAACAATCCTTGCAACCGCGGTTACAAGCATCGTTGTTTTCCCCCTTGTGACAACAGCACATCCCCTAGACTCATGTTTCTGTCACTCAAGCGTGTCATCGGGGGGCATGAACCCACAATCGAGCATAATGTTCCCTCTTGGAGTCACTACCTACTACTTGGCCAAAGCAATAAACAGCAACGGAGAACATGCAAGAATTACTTAGGAACAAAAATATAAGAGATAAAAACCAAATATATTACTCTATCATAATCTGAACATAATCTCATAATCCATCAGATCCCATCAAACTCAGCATAGCAATAGCATAAAGATTACGAAAGTGCCTCGATCATGTAGGGAAGCTCACGAGGTCTAAACCATGAAGAACAAAGAGGGGAGGAGAACATCACATAGCTACTGATCACGGACCCATGGTCCAAGGAAAACTACTCACGAGACATCCGGGGAGCATCCATGGTGGAGAGGAGACTCCCGGAGGTCGGCCCTCCCTCCGGCAGGGTGCCAGGAAGAGGTCTTCGGGTGCTCCCGATCTCGGAAGCGCGGCGGCGGCGGAACAGAGGCGAGTTTGCGAAATAGGGTTCTATTTTCGGAGTTTCCCCGTGACGGAGAATAAATAGGCGAAGGGGGGCAGCCAGAGGTGGACCAGGGGCCCCAGGCGCCCGCCTGGCGCGGCCAGGGGGGGCGCCGGGTGGCCGTCTGGGCCCCCCTGGCTCCCCTCTGGCCCCACTCGGGCTCTTCGCGAAGCTTCCTGTACGCTGATTTTTCCTGTATTTTTCCCGGAATTTTTCTGGCACTTTTTATATGGGGGAAAACTGAAATAGAAAACAGCAGAAAAAAGGAACTGGCACTGGGGTGCACTGAGTTAATAGGTTAGTCCAAATATGATCAAAAGTGTATGAAAGTGTATCTAGAACCTAGCAATATCACACAAAACATGCATGGAGCAAGCAGAAATTATAGATACGCTTTGGACGTATCAACATCCCCAAGCTTAATTCCTGCTCGTCCTCGAGTAGGTAAATGATAACAGCATAATTTCTGTGGTAACATGCTAGTACCATAAAAGAACTTTGAAAAGTAAAGCAATCAAGGTTAGAAATTCAATTCAAGTCATAACATGAAAGAGTCTATATTAGCATTGAAACAAGTAACAAAAGAACATTAGGTGCAAGAGCTCTCGCTGTCCGTGACTCGAATGTCTCCAAATGGTGTTTGCGTGCAAGAAGGGGGATAGGGAGTACGAGAGAAAAAAGTATTTTTTTGTGTTGAGAACTCAATCTACTAAAGTTTCACACTTGGTCCTCTTTGGAATCTTATCTTGACTCGTCCCCAGACCACTAGCCAGGTACAAGTCAATTTGATCCACTCCTTTTCGATATTTCGAGCACTCATGCAATGGATGAGCGTAAGCACGAGAGTTGACACTTAGGATGGCAAAGAGAGAAATGCGGAGGAGGAAGACAAAAAGGATGAGAAAGGCTCACATCAATGAGGACAATCATAGGCAAGAGATGCCAAATGATAGATATGATGTGAGGAGTAGGGATTGCCATGCAACGGATGCACATACGAGCTAGGAAGCTCTCCAATGGAACTAGTGGGGGTGCATCTAACTTGCTCGCTCATGAAGACCTAGAGCTCGTTTGAGGAGGCTCATCCTTGGAATATGCAAGCCAAGTTCTATAGTGTGAATGTCCCCACATAGCTATATGCATGAAGATCATCTCTATGGAGTACAAGGATATAAAGGGAGTACTAGTGTGGATCTCTCAAAAGGATAGTAGTGTTGCCCCTTTCTCTCTTTTTATTTCTTTTTCTCTTTTTTCTATTTTTTTGTATTTTTTTGGCCTCAATGGCTCTTTCTATGTAACTCTCATTTGTCCTCTTTGGGATCTTTTATTGTGTCCACTTTGGGATCTTTTCCTCTCTTAAGGGCAACACTCTATTTTACAAGAAGGTAAAGGAGATCTTTCACACTTTACAAGGTACTCAAAATCATAAAGAAGATGTAGCTATCATGATGTATGCAATGTATGTCGCTGCCAGTGTAGCAGGAACATGTATGACATGAAGATCAAGTCATGAAGAGGTGGATGTTGCATGGCAATATATCTCGGAAAGGCTATGGAGATGCCTTGATAGGTAGGTATGGTGGCTGTTTTGAGGAAAGATATAAGGAGGCTTATGATGACAGAGCGTATCATGCCAAGGGTTTGGATGTACTGGCGAAGGTGGACGCCAACTCTCGGAGTGAGAAGAAAGCAATGCACGACACGGGAGAGGCTAGCAAAATATGGGAAGGTGGAAGTGTCAACTTTCAATACTTACATTAGTCTGAAGAACTCATGCACTTATTATCGGTAACTCTCAATCTAATAAGGAGGTTCACAAAGAGACAAGTACCCCGAGGAGGAGTGTATGGGGGTTTGGTTATCCTTGCGCATCCTCGACTCATGGTACGTGAGTGTTCTCTAATATTCGATCCCTCCAAAGATTATTGATCCATCTAGTAGCTAGAGTTCTCAACTAGTTTTGTAGGTTTTGAAAATAAACACGGATTGCCCAAAATACAACACCTATCACTTATAAGCTAGAGCTCTTTACACCAAAAGTTGAAACATTACTCACATCAATACCTCAAAACCATTGCAAGTTACTACTAAAATTAAATAGCAACCTCAATTACCTACTTTCAAGACAAGACACAACTCAGTGCAACAACCAACTCTCTTTAACAAGATAAACATGAAAACTAAAAAGAGTTCCAGCAACAAACTAAACAAAATCCAAGGCTCTTGCTAAAGACAAACTAAGACTAAAACTAAACATGGCAGTAGCTATGAAAAGATAAAGTACACACAACAGCAAAAAGATAAGCAGGAAAATTCCTATGATGTGTTCTAGATTTTTAAAGTGGAGCGTGTTTCTCTCCCACACAAAGTAAGACGGGATCTAACTTGTTATGAACAGCAAGCAAAGCTAAAGAAAACAAAAAAAAATAAAACCTAAGAGCGAGACGCTCCAAGCATAGCACATAACGCATAAAGTGATAAAAATATAATGAGACGAAGGACGAGCTGATGATTGTTGATGGAGAAGGGGATGCACGGGGGCATCCC
This sequence comes from Bromus sterilis, assembly GCA_950022295.1. NCBI lineage: Eukaryota > Viridiplantae > Streptophyta > Magnoliopsida > Poales > Poaceae > Bromus > Bromus sterilis. Next base: position 59,396,649 of record OX465598.1, on the reverse strand, counting down.
CAAGCTTAGACCCTTGAGTCTCCTTGAATGTTTATTGGGGATGCATGGGGGCATCTCCAAGCTTGAGCGCTTGACACTCCTGGATCTTCTTTCATCATCTTCCATCGCACACTTGAAAACTCCCTTCATACATAACTCATCATAAGCTGATTAGAGAGGTTAGTACCCTTAATAAATAATTTTTCCCCACTGGATATAAAGATATTCTTGAAGAGCTACTGTTTCTCAAGAGTGCCAAAATGTTTTTGCAAAGAAAAAGCAAGCTTAAGGTTTGCAAAAGTTAGGAGAGACAAAACGTGGCAGAATCTGTGAAAAACAGAACAGCAGATAGTAAAGAATTTTTTAGGGGCACTTCTGCAACTCAAATAAAAAAACTCAGAACATACGGAAGTTTCGTAATTGTATAGATCATACTGTGTAAAAATTTCAGCTCAAAACGATGAACTGGGATTTTTCTGGAAGTTTTCTGGTCACGAGGACAGAATCTGTTTTCTGGACAGCATGTCACAAGTTTTAATTCCCTTGCCGTAAGAGGCTATAACTTGGCACAAAGCTGAAAATAAAGATACAATGATGTTTCTACAGTAGTAACAATCATCAAGACTCAACAAAAGCAAAAAGAAAAACCTAAATTCGTTGCGGGCTGCCTCCTGAAAGCGCTTTCTTTTATGCGTTTAAGCTAGGCATGATGCAAAAAGAAGAATCAAGTTTTATCAAGAGAAAGAGAATAACTAGCCCGAGTAACGGACTCAAAAGGTAACTTGATTTTCTTTCTAGGGAAGTGTTCCATCCCCTTTTTGAATGGGAATTGGAATTTTATATTCTCCTCTTTCATGTCAATAACCGCACCAACGGTGCGAAGAAAAGGACGTCCCAAAATAATTGGACACAAAGGTTCACACTCTATATCCATAACAATAAAATCAACAGGAACATAGTTGTCATTGACAATGATAAGAACATCGTCGATCTTCCCCAAAGGTTTCTTTATGGAAGAATCAACAAGACGAACACTAAAAGAACAAGGCTCAAAGGGCTTCAATTCAAACATATCAAATATTCTTTTGGGCATAACGGAGGTACTAGCTCCAACATCACATAAAGCATAGCAAGAGAAGTTATTTAATTTAATTTTGATCATAGGGTCCCAACCATCATCTATCTTCCTAGGTATGGAGGCTTCTACTCTAAGCTTCTCCTCCCTAGCTTTGATGAGAGCATTTGTGATATGCTCCGTGAAGGCAAGATTAAGTGTGCTAGTGTGGGGGTCTCTAGACATTTTGTGTAGCAAACTGATAACTTCTGAGAGGGTGCAACTATCAAAATCAATATCACTACTATCAAAGGTGGTAGTAGTGTCATCTAGGCTCACTTGTTTGAAATCCTCTATGTTCATAGGAGTTTCTTTATCTTCGGTTGAGGTATTAGCATCACCATTAATAGGTCCAACGGGACTAGGAGTGCATTGGGTGCTAATAGTTTGGGTGTCCTCAACAATTTGGATAGTGGCAACTGTGTGGTGTGTAGGAAGGCTGTTAATTCTATCCTCTTCCAAAGGGATTACTTCCGGTTTGGCCGCCATTTGATTTATCAAAGTAGATTGGGTGTGGGACATATTCGAAACATGGGTTTCGGTGGCGGTAAGTCTAGCCTGGAGATTAGAAATCTCACTGTTCAGGCTATCAAGCTGTTCACTAATGTCTTGCAGAATGGCAGTATGCTCACCTATTTGCTTAGAGAAGGCTTTGTTTTGTTCAAACTGGGTGTGCATATAGTTCTTAGTAGCTTTCTCTATTCCTACCAATTTCTCATAGCTAGATAGGTCTCTTTTCGTATAAGCAGGATTATAGGAGTTGTTGCTAGGGTAGGTGTTGTTGTTCCCATAGTTGGATGGAAACGGTCTAGGATTGCTAGCAAAATTTCCCCTATAAGCATTGTTGTTGAAATTGTTTCTAGCAATAAAGTTCACATCTACTTGTTCTTGAGCAACCAAAGAATTTAAAGGGACATCATGAGGATCGATAGAGGGTTGCTTGGTAAGTAGAGACATAATCAAGTCAACTTTTTCATTGAGGGAGGTAATTTCCTCAACAGAATTTACCTTCCTACCTGTTGGAGCGCGTTCGGTGTGCCATTGGTAATAATTGGTCATCATTTCATCGAGAAGCTTCGTGGCAGCACCAAGGGTAGTTGACATAAAGGTTCCTCCCGCGGCCGAATCTAACAAGTTCCGCGAGGTAAAGTTCAAGCCTGCATAAAAAGTCTGGATAACCATCCAGGTAGTCAAACCATGTGTAGGGCATTTCTTAACAAGAAATTTCATTCGTTCCCAAGCCTGGGCAACGTGTTCATTATCCAATTGCTTAAAATTCATAATGTTGCTCCTCAATTGGATAATTTTAGCAGGTGGGTAGTACTTCCCTATAAAAGCATCTTTCCACTTATCCCAAGAATCTATGCTATTCCTAGGCAAAGATTGAAACCAGATTTTAGCGTCTCCCCTTAAAGAGAAAGGAAAGATCTTGAGCTTAACAACATCACCTTCTACGTCTTTATAATTTTGCATATCACATAATTCAACAAAATTATTCAAGTGTAAAGCAGCATCATCTCCAGCACCAGAGAATTGATCTCTCGTAACAAGGTTTAGCAAAGCAGGTTTAATTTCATAAGAAGTAGCTGAAGTGTCAGGTCTGGCAATGGGAGTGCAGATAAAGTCTTGGTTGTTGTGACTAGTGAAGTCACACAACTTGGTGTTTTCAGTGGAACCCATAGTAGCAGCAAGTGTGGCAGATTTGTTTTTGTAAATTTTTGATAAAAGACACAAAGATAAAAATTGAAAGGTAAACTAACAAGACTAAAAAACAAAGGTAAAGGGTAGTGTGCAACTCCCCTATCTTAGCACTCGGAGTCCCCGGCAACGGCGCCATAAATTCGCTTGATGGCTTTTCGCCCTTCGTTGGTTACCCCAAGTGGAAGGTTGAGATGTAGCGCAGCAGCAAGTTTCCCTCGGTGAAGATACCAAGGTTTGTCTCCAGTAGGACTCCAGAGATGATAAGTAGGTGTCAGCGGCGCAACTGACGTGGACCTGCACACAGACACAGATAACTTTATTCCCAACGAAGTTCAGAGAGGTTGTCAATCTCTCCAGTCTTGTTGTTCACAAAGGGTAAAACACAAAGGATAATGATAGCAACTGAAAGTAAAAAGCAGGAAAGTAAATATAGCGTGGAAACAGTAATAAGGATATGGACCGGGATACGTGATGTTCGCTAGTGATGTCTCTCTCCCAAAAGACGATAAAGCTGCTATGCGAGGTAAAAAAATTATAGAAGGGCAATTGACAGGATTATGAACGCACCGCAATGCTAACTATGCTACAAAAGAAAGGAAGAGGCTCAAAAGCACAGGCAGTACGCCAAAATAAGTAGACCGTAATCCAACTGCATCTACTACTAATCATCCACCTTGAGATATCTATCCAGAACATCTCGCTGGTATTAAGTTGCGAGCCCCACCCAAAGTGTAAACCCAAAGCAACAGACTACTGCATTATAAAGAACTTTGCGTAAAGTAAACAATTCTAGCAACCGCGGTTACAAGCACCGTTGTTTTCCCCCTTGTGGCAACAACACATCCCCTAGACTCATGTTTCTGTCACTCAAGCGTGTCATCGGGGGGCATGCACCCACAATCGAGTATAGCGTTCCCTCTTGGAGTCACTACCTACTACTTGGCCAAAGCAATAAACAGCAACGGAGAACATGCAAGAATTACTTAGGAACAAAAATATAAGAGATAAAAACCAAATATATTACTCTATCACAATGTGAACATAATCTCATAATCCATCAGATCCCATCAAACTCAGCATAGCAATAGCAGAAAGATTAGAAAAGTGCCTCGATCATGTAGGGCAGCTCACGAGGTCTAAACCATGAAGAACAAAGAGGGGAGGAGAACATCACATAGCTACTGATCACGGACCCATGGTCCAAGGAAAACTACTCACGAGACATCCGGGGAGCATCCATGGTGGAGAGGAGACTCCCGTAGGTCGGCCCTCCCTCCGGCAGGGTGCCGGGAAGAGGTCTTCTGGTGCTCCCGATCTCGGAAGCGCGGCGGCAGCGGAACAAAGGCGAGTTTGCGAAATAGGGTTCTGTTTTCGGAGTTTCCCCGTGACGGAGAATAAATAGGAGAAGGGGGCAGCCAGAGGTGGACCAGGGGCCCCAGGCGCCCCCCTGGCGCAACCAGGGGTGGGGCCGCGCCGGGTGGCCGCCTGGGCCCCCCTGGCTCCCCTCTGGCCCCACTCGGGCTCTTCGCGAAGCTTCCTGTACGCTGATTTTTCCCGGAATTTTTCTGGCACTTTTTATATGGGGGAAAACTGAAATAGAAAAACAGCAGAAAACAGGAACTGGCACTGGGGTGCACTGAGTTAATAGATTAGTCCAAATATGATCAAAAGTGTATGAAAGTGTATCTAGAACCTAGCAATATCACACAAAACATGCATGGAGCAAGCGGAAATTATAGATACGTTTTGGACGTATCAGCCCCTCGTCAGTAGCACCCGAGTGCCTGAGGGACTCGAAGAGTCGCACAGGGACTCGATCTCATCCTTGCGTCGATTGTATGCACGGTATAACCGCGGGTCGCTGGCAGTCTAGGGCCATGACAAAACCTGTTTCGAGGGAATGCTAAGCTGAAAGGGCCCAAGGAGTCGACTGGTCGAGCCTTGGTGAATTGCGCTAGTGGCAAATACCGCAGTAGCCCAATCAAACTCACGTCCCTCGACATGATCTTGGAACACTGGTGTCGAGAAAAAGTCATGCCGTTGCAGGTCTTACAGTGAACAATTGCCGCCAGTAAAGTTCGTAGCCTAGGCGCGGCTGCCCGGCTTTTTCTATCATGCAAGCGCATGGAAAAGATTGGGAGTGAAATCGCTCCGCGGCAAGTCCCAACCCGGCCGATCTGCGCAGTGGGGTCTTACCTACGCGCTAAGCTTGCGCGGCATCTGGGCACAGTGTATCGTGTTCCAGGAATATGTATTTTTTATCTAGGCACAAAGCCTAATTAGTAATGCACCCACTTGGAATAAACAATCAAGTGAGATGTTTTAGCGGTCACTCGCAGAGCTTTGTCGAGCGCTCGGGCGAGGAGTGATGTAGAGGAGTACTTTCTCGGGAAGTTTTTGAGTGCTCGGGTACTTAGAGCTTTGCGAGTAATCGCTCGAGTATCGCCTTCGCTCTCGGGGTGAGGGAGCACCCGATACTCTGGGGCCGTACGATCTGGCGAGTGCAGGTCTGCTTTTCTTGTGCCGTGGTGAGGGAGCACCCGAAAACTCTCAGTGGTGCGAGTAATCACTCGAGCACGTCTTTTTTTCTAGGTGAGGGAGCACCTGAGACTATCATGGGTGCGAGTAATTACTCGAGCACATCTTTTGCCATTCGGGTGATAGAGTACCCGAGCGCGTTGTTTTTTTTATTTCGAGTGAGGGAGCACCCGGAAATATATGAGTGCGAGTGACACTCGAGCTTATGTTTATTCTTTAGGTGAGGGAGCACCTGAAACTCTAGTGGGGATGCTCCCGATGGGAGTAGAATGTTTTGCCCATTGGAAAAGATTTAAAAGGTGGAAACTCTGAGGCTGGGAAACGTACTCGATACGCCTTGTTAGGATGTGACGCTGGCTTGGTCTTCTTGCATCTTGACCACTGTAGCCTGTCAAAGTAAATGGCTTAGCATTGTCCCGCCGAAATTTTCGCGTTGTGTGATCATGGTCCTCTTTTTGCGCGCGTAGTGGGCGGTGTTGCTACTGCGCCGATTGGGTTTTCCATGCTTTTCGCCTGCCGTGGGATCGTGCCACGTTTACTGGACGCTAGAATTGAACGGTCTCCTTCTCTCCTGGTTGTTGGTTAAATACCGAGCGGCTGGGTAAGTTTTAGGTTTTACCCAGCCCTTGCCTTCCTCCTCTCGCCTATGTATTTCCCCTGTTCTTGAGCCTTCACCTTCCTCCTCTTGCTGCTTGCTGCGAAATCTTATGACCAAGCGCTCGCGTGCTGCTCCGGAGTCGGCCAAGATGTCTGGCAAGTGGGAGCGCTCGACCTTTGGGGCCGCGGATCTTGGCTCGCTGATGGTTGATGGCTTGGTGGTGGGAGATGCCGTGCGGATTCTGGGGAATGAGCCGGTTCCCGCTCCGACGACAGATGAGCGGGTGTGCTTTCCGGCGTTCTTCCTCGCGGGTTTGCCTTTCCGATTCACCCCTTTGTTCGTGGTTTGCTGTACTCCTATCGGCTTCAGCTGCATGATTTGACTCCCAATGGGATTTTGCACATTGCTTGCTTTATTACCCTTTGTGAGGCCTTCTTGGCGATCTATCCCCAGTGGGGGCTCTGGAAGCGCCTCTTTTCTATAAAGAGGACGAACTCCGAGTATGTTGTGGGGCAGGTGGGCATATCCATTAGGGATAAAAATTTGTACTTTGATTTAGAGATGCTGGACTCCGTCAGTGCTTGGCGGAAAAGTTGGTTCTATCTGAAGGATCAGTACGTTGCTGGGCAACGATTTGGTCTCGCTCCCTTTAATCCTAAAGCGCGAGTGGTCAAGCAGGCTTCGTGGTCCCATTCTTTGTCTGCGAGAGAGTCGTCTGCAGTGGCTCCATTCTTGGAGAGGATTGCTGTATTGACGGAGAACTTGACCGGTGGGCAGCTCATCTCTGTTTTTATGGGGAGGCGCGTCCAGCCATTGCAGTATCGAGCCCGTCCCATGTGGCAGTATAAGGGTCTCGAGGAATCGACGAGATGCTCCTCCGAGGAACTTAATGTTGATGGCCTCTTGGCCCGAATACAGTATGAGACCAAGTGCTCGAGCATTTCTGAGATGGGTTTCGTCCGTCCATATGCTTCTGATCACGCGCTGCCGCAGGTTTGCGTCTTTGAATTTCTCGTCCGATTTAGATGTTTGCTTGACTACTTGCTGATGATGCTATTTGCTTTGTAGGGCCATGTTCCCGTGTTGTGCAACCCTCCGCAGCTGGAGGATGCTGATATTCACGAAGAGTTAGAAGCTTCCGCTGCTGATGATGCTGCTCCGAGTGTTGATGCCAACGTGCTCGCGGGTGCCACTGGTGCTGACGAGTCCACGGGGCCCGAGCTGCCGGATACCGGAGATAGTGAGGACTCGGACCCCTTTCGTGTCAAGCGGTCGCGGCCTTCGGGCGCAGAAGATCTTGACGCGACGAGTGGTGCTGTTCCGTCGTCTGCGCCGTCCGCTGAGTCGTCTCCTCCTGTTGCTGCCCGCAAAAGGCCCATGCTTGGGAGGTTGGTGCATACTCGCTATGTGCGTGGCGGGTAAGAATCTGCTCAACTTTGTCGGGGCTGTTTTCCTATGTTCTTTTGTCTGATGATGTTTATCTTTGTAGCGCTGTGACTGATCCGACTGCTTCCTCCACCAGTGCGGCTACTGTCGACCTGCAGTCGACTGACTCTGGAGTAGCTGCCAAGCACACTGAGGGTTCTTCGGCTGCTGTTGGTAAGCCCATACCTTCGGTGACTCCTGCTGTCTCGGTTGCGGGTGTGATTCTTGCTGCTGCTCCGCCGGTGGCGTCTGGTGTTGTTGCTCCTGATGTCAAGCCTTCTACTCCAGGACATCCTTACTTGGGCCGCCTTGATCTTGCCGTTGAAGATAAAGTCTGCTTTTTCGACCGCATAGCTGGGATGGCGAGTTTGTTTCCTGCTTGCTTGTGTAGTTTTTGTCATCGGGGGCACGACAGTGCTCCCGATGGGAGTAGCCCCCGAGGCTGCAAGCAAGCGCTTGCGGTTGGTTGTAGTCTTGCGTTAGTTCTGTCTTAATATTTGATTTCTTCGAATAGCCGGTGTTCCAACACTGTGAGCGTCTGGTGGTCGAAGCTGAGCATTGGCAATAGGCCCACGATTCTGCCTAGGTTGCTTTATCTGCCATGAGTAGTAAGCATTTCTTCCTGTACTGCTGTGCTTGAACTGCTGGGTCATCTGTTCTGAGTGTTGTCTTGTTTCTCAGACCGTCGCCAAACTGCCGAGAAGCAGGTCGAGGAGGCGGAGAGAACGATTTCCAACCTCAAGGCTGCTTTGGCTTCCAAGGAGAAAGAGCTGCACGATCAGCACGAGGAGCTGATACGCCTGCGTCAGGCCGAGGAGGCGCTTGTGCAGGCGGAGGTGGTCGAGTGCAAGCGTCTTCGGGTCTTGGCGGACTCACTTGTGTGTGAGTTGTCGTTCCTTTGCTGGGCACTTTATCTCTTTATCTTCCCGTAGTAATTTTGGTTGCCTGGTGCAGCCTCTACGGGTGCAAGTGCGACTGAAGTGGTTGCATCGGGATCTGGAGTTCTTCGTGGGGCCGTGGATGCCATGTCGGCTGCTGTTGATGTTGCCAAGGGTGTCTGCACCCGGGCTTCCACTCTTGTGGGTCTTGCTCATGAGCACCTCATGCGGAGGACCAGAAGTTGCCAGCTGGTCTAGACGCACGCGTTGCTGCATTTGGCGATGGCGGGGGTCTCTTGGAGGAGATAATTGGCGAGAACGTGGTGAGTGGTCTTTCCACGTCCCTTGTTGTTCTTATGGGGCACAGAATTTACATTGACGACTCTCTAGTTGAGACTATCCCTGATTACACCGACGAGCAGAGTGAGCGAGCCACTGTTCTGGCTCGTCGCCTGCAAAAAGTTGTGGATGCTCAGAATCCCTCCTCTACGGGCAAGGGGGAGGTGTAGCCATGTCGTGTCGTCTGAAACTTTTGGTTGTAATATGCCTCCTTTTGTGGTGGTGAATCTGTGCTACTTTTATTGGGGTAACTTCTTGGCCATTCCTGTTGTTGTGCTTGATTTTCCTTTATTTTTGTTCGTTTTGCGGTAGGCCACCCCGGGCATTCTTCGGGCTTGGAGTTCGTTGAAGGAGGACTCTCGCGAGGGTGCGTACGAGTCCGTGTGCTTGAGGCTGAGAAACGCTGAGCAGGAGTTTGTTCGCCTCAAGGGGGATGCAGCAGTCCATCGTTCCAAACGCCAGCGCGCTGAGGCCGTGCTGGATAGCCTTGCTTCGTGGGTGGTGAAGTTGTCTGACCTCCTACGGGGTGAGTTTGGCTTCTGCTCGATTGCTCGACTGTATTTAGGAGCTTTTCTGTCTTCGTCTTGATTTTGATCCTGTTTTTCGAAGTGCTGGGGGGGCGGTCCCGGGATGAGGAGAAGGTCGTTCAATCGGAACTGTCGCGGCTGGATGACCTTGATGTGCAGGAGAACAATCCTTTCTGGGCAGATGGGGCTCGTGCTCGAGCATTTGTTGTGCTTCGTCTTCGAGTTGAGCAGGTGCCGGCTGCTCTGCGGTACTGTCAACGGGTGCTGGGCGGGTTCCACTATGAGTTTTATCCGCTGCAGGTGGTGCCATCGTCCTTTGAGATGCTCTGCCGCGTATTTTCTCAGCCTGCAGAGCTGCGTCGCGTGATGGATCACCAGATTCATGCTGGAGCTCGGGCTGCCTTGGGCTTGGTCCATAGTCATTGGCCGGGAGCTAATATTGCTCAAGTGGTGGAGGGTCCTCCAGGTGATAGGGATCACCCGATGGATGAGCACTACGCGGTTGTCGAGGAGCCTGTGCTCCAAGTTGTGAAGCGGGTTTGCGAAGAGAACGACCGTTATCTGGGTTCTCTTATAAAGGCGAAGATGGAGCCTGGGGGTTAGGTGCTTCCTCTTGGTGTACTGTACTCCTTTGTTGTCTTGGTTTTGCTGTAAGGGGTTTTGCTGCTGAGGCGAGCCCCCGAGTGCTAATTTCGTTTGTGTCGCGATTGCGAAGAATGCCTCGGGGGTGGATGCTGCGGCGAGCCCCCCGAGTGCCAGTTTTGTTTATGTCGCGATTGCGAAGGACGCCTCGGGGGGTGGCTGCTGCGGCGAGCCCTCGAGTGCCAGTTTTGTTTATGTCACGATTGCGAAGGACGCCTCGGGGGGTGGCTGCTGCGGCGAGCCCCCGAGTGCCAATTTTTTATGTCGCGATTGCGAAGAACGCCTCGGGGGGTGGCTGCTGCGGTGAGCCCCCGAGTGCCAATTTTTATGTGTCGCGATTGCGAAGAAAGCCTCGGGGGGTGGCTGTTGCGGCGAGCCCCCGAGTACCAGTTTTGTTTATGTCGCGATTGCGAAGGACGCCTCGGGGGGTGGCTGCTGCGGCGAACCCTCGAGTGCCAATTTTTTATATCGCGGTTGCGAAGAACGCCTCGGGGGGTGGCTGCTGCGGCGAGCCCCCGAGTGCCAATGAATCAATTTTTGGGAAAATATTTTTCAATATTCTTCCTGTTGTTTCTTACATTTAGTAAGAATGGGGGGGGGGTTCTGATGAAGACAGTCCCCTTTATTGAAAACGACGGCGTGGTAGCCTTAAGGGCTAGGTAGCTTCTTCTCTGAGTGCTCAGGTCCTTCGTGTGGTGTCTTCTTCTATGGAGCGCTTCTTCTGCGAGTCCCGTGGTTCTGCTAGCTTGGTGAGCTCCAAAGGCCTCTGATATCTTGTGGAATTCCTTGTCGCAGCGGTCGGACCTGACAAAACTGCCGCTGGCTGTGATGACCCCATGTGGGTGATACGTCCAAAACGTATCTATAATTTCTGCTTGCTCCATGCATGTTTTGTGTGATATTGCTATGATCTAGATACACTTTCATACACTTTTGATCATATTTGGACTAACCTATTAACTCATTGCACCCTAGTGCCAGTTCCTGTTTTCTGCTGTTTTTCTATTTCAGTTTTCCCCCATATAAAAAGTGCCAGAAAAATTCCGGGAAAAATACAGGAAAAATCAGCGTACAGGAAGCTTCGCGAAGAGCCCGAGTGGGGCCAGAGGGGAGCCAGGGGGCCCAGGAGGCCACTCGGCGCGGCCCCGCCCCTGGCCGCGCCAGGGGGGCGCCTGGGGCCCCTGGTCCACCTCTGGCTGCCCCCCTTCGCCTATTTATTCTCCGTCACGGGGAAACTCCAAAGACAGAACCCTATTTCGCAAACTCGCCTCTGTTCCGCCGCCGCCGCGCTTCCGAGATCGGGAGCACCAGAAGACCTCTTCCCGGCACCCTGTCGGAGGGAGGGCCGACCTCCGGGAGTCTCCTCTCCACCATGGATGCTCCCCGGATGTCTCGTGAGTAGTTTTCCTTGGACCATGGGTCCGTGATCAGTAGCTATGTGATGTTCTCCTCCCCTCTTTGTTCTTCATGGTTTAGACCTCGTGAGCTGCCCTACATGATCGAGGCACTTTTGTAATCTTTCTGCTATTGCTATGCTGAGTTTGTTGGGATCTGATGGATTATGAGATTATGTTCAGATTGTGATAGAGTAATATATTTGGTTTTTATCTCTTATATTTTTGTTCCTAAGTAACTCTTGCATCTTCTCCATTGCTGTTTATTGCTTTGTCCAAGTAGTAGGTAGTGACTCCAAGAGGGAACGTTATGCTCGATTGTGGGTTCATGCCCCCCCGATGACACGCTTGAGTGACAGAAACATGAGTCTAGGGGATGTGCTGTTTCCACAAGGGGGAAAACAATGGTGCTTGTAACTGAGGTTGCAAGGATTGTTTACTTTACACAAAGTTCTTTTTAATGCAGTTGTCTGTTGCTTTGGGTTTACACTTTGGGTGGGGCTCGCAACTTAATACCAGCAAGATGTTCTGGATAGATATCTCAAGGTGGATGATTAGTACTAGATGTAGTTGGATTACGGTCTACTTATTTTGGCGTACTGCCCGTGCTTTTGAGCCTCTTCCTTTCTTTTGTAGCATAGTTAGCATTGCGGTGCGTTCATAATCCTATCAATTGCCCTTCTGTAATTTGTTTACCTCGCATAGCAGTTTTATCGTCTTTTGGGAGAGAGACATCACTAGTGAACATCACGTATCCTGGTCCATATCCTTATTACTGTTTCCACGCTATCTTTACTTTCCTGCTTTTACTTTCAATTGCTATCATTATCCTTTGTGTTTTACCCTTTCTGAACAACAAGACCGGAGAGATTGACAACCTCTCTGAACTTCGTTGGGAACAAAGTTATATGTGTCTGTGTGCAGGTCCACGTCAGTTGCGCCGTTGACACCTACTTATCATCTGTGGAGTCCTACTGGAGACAAACCTTGGTATCTTCACCAAGGGAAATTTGCTGCTGCGCTACATCTCAACCTTCCACTTGGGGTAACCGACGAAGGGCGAGAAGCCATCAAGCGAATTTCTGGCGCCGTTGCCGGGGACTCTGAGTGCTAAGATAGGGGAGTTGCACACTACCCTTTACCTTTGTTTTTTAGTCTTGTTAGTTTACCTTTCCAGTTTTTGCTTTTGCCTTTGTGTCTTATTTGAAAAACCACAAAAATAGTTGCTACCTTTTGCCTTTGTCTTGCTTTGCCTAGTGATGCTATCCTCACCATGGGTGATGAACCTCCCAAATATGGATGGATGGACATGTTTCACTTGGATCGTCTTCGATCAATTTGTGCTCGCGCTAAAAACCCAACCGACTTGGTTGAGGGAAAATCATTGGATGAGCATGCTCATTATACGCGGCACCGCCTATCTGAGAAAGGGAAAAACTTATGGGACCAAATACAAACTTCTTATTGCCATGCTAAACTTTTATGCCACATTTATGATTTTACTTGCTGTTCTAATATAGATCATAAACACCTCCCTTTCCAATGTGAGTTTAATGAAAATGAGGTCTTATCTTCTTATGCTAAATGTGTTTATGATTACTTTGATGTTGAAAAGATTGAAGAGTTTGTTGCTTTTAAAGGTGCCTATAAGATTGCTTCTTTGATTGAAAAGTATCACGATACTATTTTCGAGTCTGAAAACTTTGCAGTTCTTGCTTATTGCTTCGAGAATTATACTTCCAATTATTATATTGAGAATTTAAAAAATAAAATGTTTGCTGCCCAAGAAGAGGCCAATGATTGCTTTGAGTAGGAATCGCATGATTCCGAGGACTCACTTGAAATATCCCTTTCTGAAAATTTTGATACTTGCTTTGTTGATGGCCAAGATGCCACTATGGATGACGCTGACAAAAATGAACTCTCTATAGTTCCTTATGTTAAGCATGAAATTGTTGCTATTGCACCCACACTTGATTGTCCTATTATCCTTTTGAAATCTCCAACTCCGGAGAACTTTGCTCTTATCAAGGCTCAATGTGATGGGTTGCATTTATCTTATAATCCTAAAGACCGAGTTGAAAACTATACACGTGTGCTTGCAGTTCATGAACAACATGATTTATGTGATAGTTATATTCTTGATGTTGTTCATGATACTACTGAAAATTATTTTGAGAGATGGAAGTTTGGTTGTAGAAACTTCCATATTACTAAAACTCCTCTCTTTATGTTGAAAGTTTTGAAGATGTTCCCGTTCCACCTTTCTATGCATGTCACTTTGTGCTTCTTTGACTTATTTTCTTACAAGATGCCTATGCATAAGAAGTGGGTTAGGCTTAAATGTGTTTCACATTTTCTTCTTGATGCTCTCTTTTGCTTCAAAATTCTTATTCTTGTGAGAGCATCTTCTATAATCTTTCAGCCTAGCTAATGGCTCTAAAGAAGCGCTTTAGAAAGGCAACCCGCAACGAATTTAGGTTTTTATTTTTGATTTTGTTGTGTCTTGATGATTCTTACTACTGTATAAACATCATTGTATCTTTATTTTTCAGCTTTGTGCCAAGTTATAGCCTCTTACGGCAAGGAAAGTAAAAGTTGTGACATGCTGTCCAGAAAACAGATTGTGTCCTCGTGACCATAAAAATTCCAGAAAAATCCCAGTTCATCTTTTTGAGCTGAAATTTTTACACAGTATGCTCTATACAATTACGAAACTTCTTTATGTTCTGAGTTTTTTGATTTGAGTTGCATAAGTGCCCCTAAAAAATTCTTTACTATCTGTTGTTCTGTTTTTCACAGATTCTGCCACGGTTTGTCTCTCCTAACTTTTGCAAACCTTAAGCTTGCTTTTTCTTTGCAAAAACTTTTTGGCACTCTTGAGAAACAGTAGCTCTTCAAGAATATCTTTATATCCAGTGGGAAAAAATATTTATTAAGGGTACTAACCTCTCTAATCAGCTTATGATGAGTTATGTATGAAGGGAGTTTTCAAGTGTGCGATGGAAGATGATGAAAGAAAATCCAGGAGTGTCAAGCGCTCAAGCTTGGGGATGCCCCCATGCATCCCCAATAAATATTCAAGGAGACTCAAGCGTCTAGCTTGGGGGTGCCCCCGTGCATCCCCTTCTCCATCAACAATCATCAGTTCGTCCTTCGTCTCACTATATTTTTATCACTTCATGCGTTATGTGCTATGCTTGGAGCGTCTCGCTCTTAGGTTTTGTTTTTAGTTTTCTTTAGCTTTGCTTGCTGTTCATAAAAAGTTAGATCCCGTCTTACTTTGTGTGGGAGAGAAATACGCTCCACTTTCAAAATTTAGAACACATCATAGGATTTTTCCTGCTTATCTTTTTGCTGTTGTGTGTTCTTTATCATTTCATAGCTACTGCCATGTTTAGTTTTAGTCGTAGTTTTTCTTTAGCAAGAGCCTTGGCTTTTGTTTAGTTTGTTGTTGGAACTCTTTTTAGTTTTCATGTTTATCTTGTTAAAGAGAGTTGGTTGTTGCACTGAGTAGTGTCTTGTTTTGAAAGTAGGTAATTGAGGTTGCTATTTAATTTTACTAGTAACTTGCAATGGTTTTGAGGTATTGATGTGAGTAATGTTTGAACTTTTGGTGTCAAGAGCTCTAGCCTATTAGTGATAGGTGTCGTATTTTGGGAAATCCGTGTGTATTTTCAAAACCTACAAAACTAGATGAGAACTCTAGCTACTAGATGGATCACTATTCTTTGGAGGGATCGAATATTAGAGTACACTCACATACCATGAGTCGAGGATGCGCAAGGATAACCAAACCCCCATACACTCCTCCTCGGGGTACTTGTCTCTTTGTGAGCCTACTTATTAGATTGAGAGTTACCGATAATAAGTGCATGAGTTCTTCAGACTAATGTAAGTATTGAAAGTTGACACTTTCACCTTCCCATATTTTGCTAGCCTCTCCCGTACCGTGCATTGCCTTCTTCTCACTTCGAGAGTTGGTGTCCACCTTCGCTGGTACATCCAAACCCTTGGCATGATACGCTCTGTCATCATAAGCCTCCTTATATCTTTCCTCAAAACAGCCACCATACCTACCTATCAAGGCATTTCCATAGCCTTTCCGAGTTATATTGCCATGCAACATCCACCTCTTCATGACTTGATCTTCATGTCATACATGTTCCTGCTACACTGGCAGCGACATACCTTGCATACATCATGATAGTTACATCTTCTTTATGATTTTGAGTACCTTGTAAAGTGTGAAAGATCTCCTGTACCTTCTTGTAAAATAGAGTGTTGCCCTTAAGTGAGGAAAAGATCCCAAAGTGGACACAATAAAAGAACCCAAAGAGGACAAATGAGAGTTAAATAGAAAGAGCCATTGAGGCCACAAAAAAATACAAAAAAATAGAAAAAAAGAAAAAAAAGAAATAAAAAGAGAGAAAGGAGCAACACTACTATCCTTTTGAGAGATCCACACTAGTACTCCCTTTATATCCTTGTACTCCATAGAGATGATCTTCATGCATATAGCTATGTGGGGACCTTCACACTTTAGAACTTGGCTTGCATATTCCAACGATGAGCCTCCTCAAATGAGCTCTAGGTCTTCATGAGCGAGCAAGTTAGATGCACCCCCACTAGTTCCTTTGGAGAGCTTCTTAGCTCGTATCTGCATCCGTTGCATGGCAATCCCTACTCCTCACATCATATCTATCATTTGGCATCTCTTGCCTATGATTGTCCTCATTGATGTGAGCCTTTCTCATCCTTTTTGTCTTCCTCGTCCACCATATTTCTCTCTTTGCCATACTAAGTGTCAACTCTCGTGCTTACGCTCATCCATTGCATGAGTGCTCAAAATATCGAAAAGGAGTGGATCAAATTGACTTGTACCTGGCTAGTGGTCTGGGGACCAGTCAAGATAAGATTCCAAAGAAGACCAAGTGTGAAACTTTAGTAGATTGAGTTCTCAACACAAAAATACTTTTTTCTCGTATTCCCTATCCCCCTTCTTGCACGCAAACACCATTTGGAGACATTCGAGTCACGGACAGCGAGAGCTCTTGCACCTATTGTTCTTTTGTTACTTGTTTCAATACTAATATAGACTCTTGCATGTTATGACTTGAATTGAATCTCTAACCTTGATTGCTTTACTTTTCAAAGTTCTTTTATGGTTGCTAGCATGTCACCACAGAAATTATGCTGTTATCATTTACCTACTCGAGGACGAGCAGGAATTAAGCTTGGGGATGTTGATACGTCCAAAACGTATCTATAAGTTCTGCTTGCTCCATGCATGTTTTGTGTGATATTGCTATGATGTAGATACACTTTCATACACTTTTGATCATATTTGGACTAACCTATTAACTCAGTGCACCCCAGTGCCAGTTCCTGTTTTTTGTTGTTTTTCTATTTCAGTTTTCCCCCATATAAAAAGTGCCAGAAAAATTCCGGGAAAAATACAGGAAAAATCAGCGTACAGGAAGCTTCGCGAAGAGCCCGAGTGGGGCCAGGGGGGCCCAGGCGGCCACCCGGCGCGGCCCCACCCCTGGCCGCGCCAGGGGGGCGCCTGGGGCCCCTGGTCCACCTATGGCTGCCCCCCTTCGCCTATTTATTCTCCGTCACGGGGAAACTCCGAAGACAGAACCCTATTTCGCAAACTCGCCTCTGTTCCGCCGCCGCCGCGCTTTCGAGATCGGGAGCATTAGAAGACCTCTTCTCGGCACCCTGCCGGAGGGAGGGCCGACCTCCGGGAGTCTCCTCTCCACCATGGATGCTCCCCGTATGTCTCGTGAGTAGTTTTCCTTGGACCATGGGTCCGTGATCAGTAGCTATGTGATGTTCTCCTCCCCTCTTTGTTCTTCATGGTTTAGATCTCGTGAGCTGCCTTACATGATCGAGGCACATTTGTAATCTTTCTGCTATTGCTATGCTGAGTTTGTTGGGATCTGATGGATTATGAGATTATGTTCAGATTGTGATAGAGTAATATATTTGGTTTTTATCTCTTATATTTTTGTTCCTAAGTAACTCTTGCATGTTCTCCGTTGCTGTTTATTGCTTTGGCCAAGTAGTAGGTAGTGACTGCAAGAGGGAACGTTATGCTCGATTGTGGGTTCATGCCCCCCGATGACACGCTTGAGTGACAGAAACATGAGTCCAGGGGATGTGCTGTTGCCACAAGGGGGAAAACAACGGTGCTTGTAACCGAGGTTGCAAGGATTGTTTACTTTACGCAAAGTTCTTTTTAATGCAGTTGTCTGTTGCTTTGGGTTTACACTTTGGGTGGGGCTCGCAACTTAATACCAGCGAGATGTTCTGGATAGATATCTCAAGGTGGATGATTAGTAGTAGATGCAGTTGGATTACGGTCTACTTATTTTGGCGTACTGCCTGTGCTTTTGAGCCTCTTCCTTTCTTTTGTAGCATAGTTAGCATTGCGGTGCGTTCATAATTGTTGGGATACGGGGCAGAAAACACAATTTTTTCACACCTACGGTACCCGAACCCAAGATCTATGCTATGGCGATGTAAAGTAACGGAGGGAATCGGTGTTCATACCTTTGAAGACCGAAAGAGGGAAACGTTCTTGCGAACGTGGTTGACATAGACTCAAAACTACGACCTCCCTGTCGGAAGACCACCACCGGCGAGGATGACTCCCGGTAAACCTCCAGCGATGAAGTAGCACCACATGTGTAGTGCCTCGAAGAGATTATACACGTACGGTACAATCGATGTTCCTCCCGGGCCCCGAACCAGGCGAGCAGCGGAAGAAAGACGGCTACGGATCCCGACTCCAGCAGAACGACGGCCTGCCTTATGGTGGAGAACTCCAATCCAGGTGCAGACTCCAAACAAGGGGAGTCCACTTCCGGGAAGGAGAAGGAGGAAGGAGATATTGGTGTGTTGGAAAAAGGGGGGCTACCCCTCCTTATATAGGCCAAGGGGGGGTGTGATCGTCCTCCCCTCCCCCATGTGGGACTAAACTCCCAAGGGGGGGGTGCGTCGGCCATAGGGGGGGAT
Source organism: Bromus sterilis (assembly GCA_950022295.1). Classification (NCBI taxonomy): domain Eukaryota; kingdom Viridiplantae; phylum Streptophyta; class Magnoliopsida; order Poales; family Poaceae; genus Bromus; species Bromus sterilis. The sequence goes on along the minus strand of OX465598.1, from coordinate 59,378,491 downwards.
GGGCCCCACCCTTGGCGCCAAGCCCAAGGGGGGAAACCCCCCCCTCCCCTAATGGGCCCCATGGGCCCATATAGCCTTTTCCCATTTTTTTTAATTTATTTAATATTTTTTAAATATTTAATTCAGATAATTAAATAATAAAACATTATTAAAACAATTAAACTTTATTTTGAACTATTAAAAAACGTACGGAAACCATTCCGTCCTCCTCCGGAACTATTCCGCTGATTTCTCCTATTTCACCGATTGATCCCGTAACTGTCCTATGCATCGATTGCCCTTAAGTGTAACACCCTAACGGTCCGAGAAACAGCAGACATGGTCGAGACTCTTCTCATTGACCAATGACTAGTCAGTTGGACCGGGTTACAATCCTTGACAGCCCCTGCGCTTCCATCGAATGAACTTCGATCGCTTTTGGAAACCGTTAACGATACGACGTAATCCCTTTGTGCTGCGGTACTTTGTTTGTCCGAGGTTTGATCGTCGGTATCCTACATACCGTGTTCACATATCATTCACAACAAACAACTTCTATCGTCCATGATCATTGCATCTCTTGTGACCTAGTCACGTCCTTGCAAGGTGTTGATGCAATATCACCGAGTGGGCCCAGAGTACCTGTCCTGTCACAAGGACTGACAAATCCCGCTCTGATCTATTAACATACTCATCAACCATCTATTTCGGAATACCCAAAGTGCACCGTTATAGCCAGCATATTTCAGTCAGGCGGTGGGATACAAATCAAAGTCTCCTCATAGATGACAATTACGTATGATCATTACGGTCTAAGGACTAAGCCATACGTTACAAAGTCATAGCAACGCTGAACTATGTGACTCGATCACATTGCAATACTTTAGGTGGGTGTATGTCCATCACATCATTCCCCTTAACGATATGACCTCATTGTCAATGGACTTAAGTGTCGCCATGATCAGGAAAGCTTGATCAATCAATTGCCCAATGAGATAGTTTACCCGAGTTAAACTACGGACCATGTTTTATACTACACCTGTATTAGTATTTCAAAGTAATACAGTTATAGCACAGTATCTTTATTAATTTGTCTCTAGGGCACATATCCAACAATAATCCTGTCAATTGCCCTTCTGTAATTTGTTTACCTCGCATAGCAGTTTTATCGTCTTTTGGGAGAGAGACATCACTAGTGAACATCACGTATCCCGGTCCATATCCTTATTACTGTTTCCACACTATCTTTACTTTCCTGCTTTTACTTTCAATTGCTATGATTATCCTTTGTGTTTTACCCTTTGTAAACAACAAGACCGGAGAGATTGACAACCTCTCTGAACTTCGTTGGGAACAAAGTTCTCTGTGTCTGTGTGCAGGTCCACGTCAGTTGCGCCGCCGACACCTACTTATCATCTCTGGAGTCCTACTGGAGACAAACCTTGGTATCTTCACCGAGGGAAACTTGCTGCTGCGCTACATCTCAACCTTCCACTTGGGGTAACCGACGAAGGGCGAGAAGCCATCAGTGGGCCTGGCATTTTAGCTTAAGGTAGGCATAGTGTGGCACTGCCATGAAGCGGGCGAAGGCTGGTCGCCCGAGGATTGCGTGGTACTGCGACTTCCAGTCGACCACTTCAAAGTCTAGGATCTCCTTGCGAAAGTTGGTCGCATTGCCAAAAACCACCTCCAAGCTTATTTTTCCCAGAGGGTAGACTGTTTTTCCTGGCACAATCCCATGGAAGGTCTTGCCTGAGGATTTGAGCGCGGAGCTCTGGATTAGCATTTCTTCGAGTGTCCTGGTGAAGATGATGTTGATCCCGCTGCCGCCGTCCATGAACACTCGTGACATGTCGTAGTTTCCAATTCTGGCCTCGAGCACTAGCGCGGCGTGTCCTGGTCGAGGGATGTCTGGCGGGTGGTCCTCCCGAGAGAAAGTAATTTCTATCTCGGACCCGCGTAAGTACTCCGGGACAGAGGGGTGCGAGGAGGCTGCGAGAAAGACTTGTCTCGTGACCTGCTTCTGCTGCCTATTTGAAGGCCTGCCTTCTTGTATCATGTAGATCCTGCCGTGGGCTTCTGGATACTGCTCCTCTTCTTCTAGTGTCCTGTGCCATTCCTGGATTGCGGCCACTTGCCTTGTTGGTAGAGGAGGGGCTGGTGGTGCGTTGTGGGCGATAGGCCCGACTACTATGCTCGCGAGTGGCTGGGCCGCTGTTGTCGCATATCAACTTTTTTCCTCAGCCAACTCGTTGAAGCTTCTGCAGTTCCTGAGGGTGTGCCCTGATCTAAGCTCCCCTCGTTCGTTTCTGAATCCGTGTATCGAGCACGGTCCGTCGAGTTGTTCTTTTGCCGAGCGGTATGTTCTAGTGTTGTCGAGCAGCTGCCTCGTCCTCCAGTCTCGTTTCTGAGATTGGGGCACGTCTTTAGGGTTATCTCTTCGCTGTGTTCTGCTGTCGTCGCGATGCCTGCCGTCTCTGTCGTCTGGGAAGTCGGCGACGACCATTTCAGGTCCTCGTTCGTCGTAGAAAATGTGCCTGGATCACTTCCTTCGTCGGTCTAGTCCTCTTTCTCCATTGTGGTAGTCGTAGTCGTGTTCTGAGCGTGTGATGTGGATTTCTGTTTCGTTGCGAACGGAATCCTCGCCGTTCGCCCAGCTATTGGCTTGCTCTAGCAGCCATGCGAGTGTTCGGACTTTCATCTGCCCGAGTTGTTCCTTGAATTCAATGCGCTGCAGGCCTCGCCTGAACGCATCGATTGCGCTTTCGTCTGATTTGTCTTCTGCTGAATTCTTGAGTATGGTCCACCGCTGGATGTAGGCTTGCAAGGTTTCCCTGGTTCCTTGCTTGCACGCCCGCAGCTCCTCGAGCGATGCTGGTCGCTTGTATGTAGATTTAAAGTTTTCTATGAAGGCTCCACGGAACTGCCTCCATGAGCTGATGGATCCTTGCGGGAGATTCTTCAACCAGTGACGTGCCGAGCTCTCGAGCATGAGCTGCACGTACTGCATCGCCGTGATGTTGGTCCCTCGCTGAAACTTAACTGCTGTTAAGTAGTCGTCAAGCCATGCCTCCGGCTCCTCGAGTCCATTGTATTTTAACGTTGTGGAGTTCAATTTGAACCCACTCGGCATTCGCGTCTCGCGTATAGAACGCGTGAAGCATAATGCTCCGCATGGCTCAATTTCTTCGTCGGAAGCTTCTTCGTCCGAGTACTCTTCGCGTGCTGCGGTTTGTTGGGAAACGTAGTAGAAAACAAAAAAAATTCGGCCTACGAATCAAGAACCCAAGATCATCCAAGAAGATTGCATACAAGGTTTTAGGTCATGGCTCACCAACCTATGTAGCGGAAGTAGAGTTGGTGAAGCTCGTGGACGTAGTGGAAGTAGATCTCGCAAGTTCTCCCACGAACAGTCCCTCGATCAATCCCACGAACAAGTCCCGCGATCTAGTCCCACGGACAAGTCCCATGAACAAGCTCCTCGAAGAAGGGTCGAAGGTACGACCCCTCCATTAGTATCCACACATCCCGTAGCAGCAATCCAGCAGCGCTCCGCCGTCCAGAGATGAACGCCACCGAGAAAACTAGAGGGAGAAAACCCTAACGGATTCCGATCTAGAACAACGTCTAAACCGGGGTCTAAAAGGGGAGCAACGGGGTTTAGAGGAGGGAGGGTGGCGCATAGGCCTTGGGGACAAGTTGTGCTGCACCCCCCACCCCTCCCCCACATTATATAGGTGGCCAAGAGGCCCTTGGGGCGCAATAAGGGGGGTGGGGAGTCCAACTTGGACTCCCAAACCTCCCAAACCTTCCCACCGGAAACCTGCCATATTGGAGAGTTGGACTTTCCACCTGGAGGGGGATTCCTTCCCCTTGGTGCGCCCCCCACCCCTTGGCCGGACAGGGCAGCCTAGGTGGCTTGCCCCCCAAGGCTAGGGGCGCAGGGGAGTGGGTGGTACTGCCCGGAACCTTCTGGAACCTTCCATGACCTTCTAGAAGCTTCCAGGACCTTCCGGGACATACCGGGACCGTTTCGGGACATTCCGGACACTTCTGGAGCACTTCCAGGACCTTCCGAGACCGTTCTCGGACGTTCCGGAGCCATCCGGATAGTTTCCAAGACCATCCGAGTTACAGTTTAAGCCACCCGATGACCGCGAAGGTTGTTGGGACGCCCAGCGATTATCCGGAAACTATTCCGGTTGATCCAGGACTTCCCTAGTACCATTCTCATATGTTCCGGAACCACCTGGGACTACTCCAGAGTGATACGGACATAACCTTAAATACCCAGAACTACTTCTGGTGCCCTTATGAACAATTCCATAAATCTCCGGAACTACTTCCGGTACCCGTATGAACTATTCTGCTTTGCTTCCACTAAACCTTCTACCATACTAGTATTCTAACAGACTACTGCTCGTTAAGTGTGTGACCCAATAGGTTCGGTATAATGCGGACATGACTCAGAACATCTTCCGGACATAGGTCAACAGCCTTTTGTCAATAGCCAATAATCAACAGCGGAGCCATGGACACCCATGTTGACTCCCGCACATACACGAAGAAACTTCGAGTGAACCATTATGTTTAGTCATGTACCATTCCCTTTGCTTCGCGATATATGACAAAGTTATAGGAGAGAAGTTTGGCACCCATGTGTAACAACTTTTGAACACAAGCCACTCGTTATCCTCTTTGCTCGTTTGTCCCTTTTCTCGTTATCGTATTCCGGTATCCCCGTGACTGAATCACAATGCGTCTGGCCAGACTATAATGGATACCGTCATACCGAGTGGGCCCGAAGTGAATATCTTCTTCATCGTGAAGGAGCAAATCCCATTCTTGAACTATCACAGTCACTAGCCACACCATCTGACATACCCAGAACTTATTTTACTACTTCCCATTTACGGGAGGATTCATCTAAGAACCAAAGCATGTCTTCCTGTGTGAAGCAACTCGATACTCTCATGGTCTAAGGAATTACGTATATGATAACATTTCATGATATGACTTATAACGTAGTTACGATGTGATCTCTAAGTATATCATTCAATACTGGGGTCGGTTCAACATCATTGTTCTGCTAACAATATGTTCCCATTGCTACTGACATCCTTGTTACAAGAACAATGTCCATGATTAAGAAAACGTAATCATCAGTTAGCACATGAGCTGGTCTTAGAGGCTAAACCAGGAACTCTTGGTGTTTACATTTCCACACATGCAAATGAGTTTTCTTCTGAATCTCATAGTCAGGGTCATTGCAATTATAGCACAGAAATATAAACATTAATTACGAACGTGGAAATATATATAATAACATTTTATTATTGCCTCTAGGGCATATTTCCAACAGTCTCCCACTTGCACTAGAGTCAATAATATTGTCAGTGCTCGAGCACTTTACACCTATGGCATACCGGTGTAATAAATGCCTCATTTGTGGTATAGACCTCATCTTCGGATCTGACGTTTCAGGCCCGTTTGTATCTTGCATATCTTCGCGTTTTCACGCTATCATAAAATTCACTAATTTTATCAGTTTAGCTTTGTATATGTTTGAATCATTTGGTAGGACCTTGGTTCCTTAGAATAAGTCCTGAAATCATTCATCAATGTTCCATGAGCTTCAAGCATCTAGGAAACCATACCATGTTCATAAATGAACTGATGATTCAAAATACCCTCCCTTGTTACTTCTTTAAGCAACAATATACTTAGCCTCTGTTATAGAATTCGCCACAGTATCTAACTTTAACACAGTTCCTTCATACTGTGCCACCCTTATGTGTGAAACACATAATCCCAATTAAAATCGAAAACCGATCGGAGTAAGTATGAAGACTGAATTGGTGTAACTGTTTACATCAAAATTCAGCTGGTGTAACTTGTTACAACGAGCTCTTCATTATCTCCATTTTCCGAGAAACATATCTTATCTATCATAAGTTTAACTTTTCACTGTTTGTCCAATGATCAACATGTTGATCACTTTGGTATCTTGCTCACAACCTTTTGGAGCACTGGACATATCTGGTCGTTTTACATATTATGGTGTACATGATTAATCCAAACACACATGTGAGTGGAATTCAATTCATGTGTTTTGCTTATCTGTGTTCATGAACACTCATTTCCGCAAACAACTTTTCACCGTGACCTCGGCAAGAACATCCTTCTTGGCGTTTTCATACTAAACTACTTTAGTATCATGTCAACATGTAACGTTGGATTTAGCATGATCAAGCACTTACTATCTGCATAGATCAATGTGCTCAATACAAATGCTATATTAGCCCAAGTTCTTCAACTGAAAACTATATCCAATGAAGTCCTTATTCGTGTCAAGAAATTTATATAATTTCCAATCAACAATATGTCATCTACATAAGATTTTAGAAATATCATTCAGCTCCCACTTACTTTCTTGAACATTCAAGCATCTTCGTTATTCCTGATGAAAACAAACTCTTTTGGCAATTTCATCATAACGAAAATTCCAACTCCATTATGCTAGCTTCATTCCATCACTGGATATCCAAGGCTTGCATCTATTTTAGCATCCTTTGAATCGACAAAACATTCCGGTCGTATCACATATACGTCCTTTGTTATATTTCCGTGTAGGAACTTTGTTTTGACGTTCATTCTACCATATCCTATAAATGAGATATGTAGTAATTGCTAATATAACCCGAACTGACTAAAGCATTTCTACGGTCGACACTATTTCGCCGTAGTCAACCTTTGAACTTGCTAGAAAACAATTTTCCAACGAGTTGAGCTTTATGGATAAAACAATTTCATCCGAATCAATTATAGATCCATATATATATTCTTCAGACTTTTAGTCTTTCCGAGGGTCTACCAAGTTCAAAACTTGACTTACTTCCATGGATACTATCTCGGATTATTTGGCATTTAGCCAAATCCCGGAGTCAGGGCCCATCAACGCTTCTTTGTATATCACAGGTTTATCATTGTCGAACAACAATATCTCGTTTTACATATCATGAATGTTTGTACGATTTTTGTCTAACCTGTGTGGTTCAGCTGTGCACTCCTCTGAAGATTCAACAATCTTTGACAAGTTGCACTGTCCTCCCACTCACTCTTTTGTAAGAAACTATTTTTCTTCAAAACACATTGTACTTAACAGCAAACAGTTTTGCTTTTGTGTAGTGATAGAGGAATACCAAAACTTTTGGCATAACCTTAACAAAGTAGCACTTATCTGATTTGGGGTTTTGAGTATGTCAAACATATGCCTCATATACCCAAATTTTAAGAAAAGACAACATGGTTTTAACAGTCCATACCACATCTAATATGGTGTCATTTCAACAGATTTGATGATGCTCTTTTCAGTGTAAAAGCCGTAGTCACTAACGCATAACTTTAATAAGTATAATGGCAAATTGATAAACGTCATATTTGATCTTACCGTGTCATACATGGCTTGATTACATCTCTCGAACACTTTACTCATAGTGGTGTTCCGGGAGACGCAAGTTATGACACTTATTCACAACTCATCAGACGTTCGCTAAACTTGTAACTCAAATATTACTTTCTACAATCTAATTTGCAGAAGCTTTATTTTCTTGTTACAATGAATTTCTATTTCACTCTAAAATTCCTTGAACATTTCAAAGATTTCAGACGTATGTCTCTATTGAACAGATATCCACATATCTACTTCAACTCATGAGTGAAGATAGGGAATCCACTGCACACAACTACACTTATTGGACTACACACATCATCATGTATGATTACCAATGGTTTAGTTGCCCGTTCATGTATGGCCTATTAACGGTGTTTTAGTCACATTACTTCGAGACAAAGATGGCAAGCGTCAAGTGATTCATAATCATATGACTCGAAAGTCCATCACTTATGGAAATTCTTCATGCATGTTATGTCACTTGTGATAAACGGCAGTGCCACATCTATGTGGTATTTCTGTCAGTCTTGCGACGTTTAGCATCAGTGTTATGGATGTTTAGTATTATTATCAAGATTCATAACATACAACCTATTCATAATGGAAGTATGGCCTTTACGTTATTCATAGCTTTGAACAACTCTCTTGCAACAAACATGATTCAAAATGATGTTTTGCAACAAGGCTAAAGTGTAGTAACAATTTACTCAACTCTAAAATGAATTATGAAGATAATCATAGAGTCAACACACGGCATAGTAAACCTTTTACCGTGTTCCCAAGCGTGTCAAAACTCATCATTAGCTGGTCATAAAGGCCATAGTATTTCTTGCATCGAGTTGCAACAATATGCAATCGATGTGATATTCCGGTGATCAACAGTTTAATCACAATATACAGAATCCGCAATTAACTGCTTAATCATGATTCCCAAGAATTACATCTCTTGACCAACAATGAATTCATCTATAACTCCGTATGACTTTCATTTCTGAGCTGGTTATTCCAGTATTCTTTCGTTTTGCCTTTATACGTATCATAGTTCTATTTCCAATGTCACTCCTACTCACAAAAGATCACACATGATTAAGGATGGCACAGGCCATGGAATTTCCGGCGTGTAAGTCTTACTAACATCCTTTGGACTTCTTTCCCTTAATTCTCATCATCATATGATCGGTGTTCTTCTGGATCCCACACTTATCAGTTTTGTTTAGAGCACAGTGAACATTTTCACTAATGCTTACAATCATACATTGTACTAGATATCTTATATCCAACATTAATTGTCTTACTACTGAAAACTTATTTTTCAGTTCCATGAATATAACATAACTATCCCAAACTTTTCGAAGTTCGGGTTTCATGGTGGTGAAGACAATGCACTTAGCTGTCGTGGAATTCTAGCATTTTGGATTATGGACATAAGTCACATCATCCATAGCATCAGCGGGAGAGCATCAAAAATTTGCGATAGGACAAGCTCCTTCTCGACACTATTGAGGATAGTCCTCACAATACGGTACCAATCGTAAAGTTTTTACCAGATAAAACAGTTAATCAAAATCAATTTGGGAAGGTGGTAACGCGAGCCATTATTCTACAACGATAATGCAAATACTAAGACTTTGTTCATAATTAAGTTGCACTTGTGATTAATCAATTTAATTACTTAGTGCGCTCCCACTCAGATCAATATCTCTCGTAATTGATGCTGGAGTGATTCAAGATCCAACCCAATCGTCCGCCATTGATGTGACATCACTGATGACTTAGACTGGACCGGTAGGCCAACTTGCCAATCACGCCAAAGGTGATTCTTGTTCATCTTTCGATGGGCGTGTTCCGGTAGCAAACTTTTATCCAAACCGTCAAGATAACCAAGTGTAATGTGCTGTGTGTTCTTTTAACACACCCATCTTTTATGCATCACACCGTGTGCACCCATGTGACATGACCTGCTCCGATGTGAAACATAGTATAGACGGTGCTACAGTTGGAAGAACACTATCAACTTGATATTGTTTTGCGAGAGATCACCCTAATAAAATACGACTACCGCGCATCAAACAAGGGTGCATCAAAGGGATAAACATCACAGGCAGTTCATAAAATTATGTGATATGATATAGCCCTTTGCTTCGTGAAGTCTTCATTATCTTCACGTCGTCGTGGTTGAAGTCACCGTGTCCACCAACTTTGTCCTTGGTGCCGGGACCAACACCACGGCTTCCGGCATGTGTGTCGGGGTCCACCTCCGCATCGTAGATCATCACCTTGCATCTATCTATTGCTTTGCCTCGAGCTAATAAACAGTTCTGGCATGCAGGCCATAATTAAGTGACAATCATATGACTCCAGTCATCATGCCGTACCACGACACGCAGGTCGCGAATAAATATTACATAACATATAGCATCCCATTCAAACACATTGCAAATCTTGAAGGCTATACCACATCACATGCATACTCTGCAAAAACGAGTTAGATCGCCATCTACACGGGTTGTTGCAACTTTTATCGTGGTTGTTAAGCAGGTTTACAAGGCAAACGAGAAACCCTAGACAAAACAAAAACACGATACTTCTTTTGTTGCTAGTTTAACATACGGGGTGCGTGTAGCAACTAATGCCACAAGCCAAACTTCGTTAAACGCGTGACCCCCGTGTGGATTTGAGTTCATAAAATCCACAAGCCCGTTCATGTAAAATTTTCTATAGCAAGACTAGGATGAGATCCAAGGAATTTGATGTAGTCCATGATCAAGGCAACCAGCATACTAAGAGCAGCATAGAGGGATCATGGCAAAACTCAAACCTTGTAGCAAAATCACATCATGCCGTCGAGCAAAGAAAAGATCACATGATAGGGAAGCAAACAAGAAAATCAATGCCTCATATCAACATATGATCTACCTAAACATGCATCTAATCAAGGATCGCTCTGATACCACTGTTGGGAAACGTAGTAGAAAACAAAAAAAATTCGGCCTACGAATCAAGAACCCAAGATCATCCAAGAAGATTGCATACAAGGTTTTAGGTCATGGCTCACCAACCTATGTAGCGGAAGTAGAGTTGGTGAAGCTCGTGGACGTAGTGGAAGTAGATCTCGTAAGTTCTCCCACGAACAGTCCCTCGATCAATCCCACGAACAAGTCCCGCGATCTAGTCCCACGGACAAGTCCCATGAACAAGCTCCTCGAAGAAGGGTCGAAGGTACGACCCCTCCATTAGTATCCACACATCCCGTAGTAGCAATCCAGCAGCGCTCCGCCATCCAGAGATGAACGCCACCGAGAAAACTAGAGGGAGAAAACCCTAACGGATTCCGATCTAGAACAGCGTCTAAACCGGGGTCTAAAAGGGGAGCAACGGGGTTTAGAGGAGGGAGGGTGGCGCATAGGCCTTGGGGACAAGTTGTGCTGCACCCCCCACCCCTCCCCCACATTATATAGGTGGCCAAGAGGCCCTTGGGGCGCAATAAGGGGGGTGGGGAGTCCAACTTGGACTCCCAAACCTCCCAAACCTTCCCACCGGAAACCTGCCATATTGGAGAGTTGGACTTTCCACCTGGAGGGGGATTCCTTCCCCTTGGTGCGCCCCCACCCCTTGGCCGGCCAGGGCAGCCTAGGTGGCTTACCCCCCAAGGCTAGGGGCGCAGGGGAGTGGGTGGTACTGCCCGGAACCTTCTGGAACCTTCCATGACCTTCTAGAAGCTTCCAGGACCTTCCGGGACATACCGGGACCGTTTCGGGACATTCCGGACACTTCTGGAGCACTTCCAGGACCTTCCGAGACCGTTCTCGGACGTTCCGGAGCCATCCGGATAGTTTCCAAGACCATCCGAGTTACAGTTTAAGCCACCCGATGACCGCGAAGGTTGTTGGGACGCCCAGCGATTATCCGGAAACTATTCCGGTTGATCCAGGACTTCCCTAGTACCATTCTCATATGTTCCGGAACCACCTGGGACTACTCCAGAGTGATACGGACATAACCTTAAATACCCAGAACTACTTCTGGTGCCCTTATGAACAATTCCATAAATCTCCGGAACTACTTCCGGTACCCGTATGAACTATTCTGCTTTGCTTCCACTAAACCTTCTACCATACTAGTATTCTAACAGACTACTGCTCGTTAAGTGTGTGACCCAATAGGTTCGGTATAATGCGGACATGACTCAGAACATCTTCCGGACATAGGTCAACAGCCTTTTGTCAATAGCCAATAATCAACAGCGGAGCCATGGACACCCATGTTGACTCCCGCACATACACGAAGAAACTTCGAGTGAACCATTATGTTTAGTCATGTACCATTCCCTTTGCTTCGCGATATATGACAAAGTTATAGGAGAGAAGTTTGGCACCCATGTGTAACAACTTTTGAACACAAGCCACTCGTTATCCTCTTTGCTCGTTTGTCCCTTTTCTCGTTATCGTATTCCGGTATCCCCGTGACTGAATCACAATGCGTCTGGCCAGACTATAATGGATACCGTCATACCGAGTGGGCCCGAAGTGAATATCTTCTTCATCGTGAAGGAGCAAATCCCATTCTTGAACTATCACAGTCACTAGCCACACCATCTGACATACCCAGAACTTATTTTACTACTTCCCATTTACGGGAGGATTCATCTAAGAACCAAAGCATGTCTTCCTGTGTGAAGCAACTCGATACTCTCATGGTCTAAGGAATTACGTATATGATAACATTTCATGATATGACTTATAACGTAGTTACGATGTGATCTCTAAGTATATCATTCAATACTGGGGTCGGTTCAACATCATTGTTCTGCTAACAATATGTTCCCATTGCTACTGACATCCTTGTTACAAGAACAATGTCCATGATTAAGAAAACGTAATCATCAGTTAGCACATGAGCTGGTCTTAGAGGCTAAACCAGGAACTCTTGGTGTTTACATTTCCACACATGCAAATGAGTTTTCTTCTGAATCTCATAGTCAGGGTCATTGCAATTATAGCACAGAAATATAAACATTAATTACGAACGTGGAAATATATATAATAACATTTTATTATTGCCTCTAGGGCATATTTCCAACAGTCTCCCACTTGCACTAGAGTCAATAATATTGTCAGTGCTCGAGCACTTTACACCTATGGCATACCGGTGTAATAAATGCCTCATTTGTGGTATAGACCTCATCTTCGGATCTGACGTTTCAGGCCCGTTTGTATCTTGCATATCTTCGCGTTTTCACGCTATCATAAAATTCACTAATTTTATCAGTTTAGCTTTGTATATGTTTGAATCATTTGGTAGGACCTTGGTTCCTTAGAATAAGTCCTGAAATCATTCATCAATGTTCCATGAGCTTCAAGCATCTAGGAAACCATACCATGTTCATAAATGAACTGATGATTCAAAATACCCTCCCTTGTTACTTCTTTAAGCAACAATATACTTAGCCTCTGTTATAGAATTCGCCACAGTATCTAACTTTAACACAGTTCCTTCATACTGTGCCACCCTTATGTGTGAAACACATAATCCCAATTAAAATCGAAAACCGATCGGAGTAAGTATGAAGACTGAATTGGTGTAACTGTTTACATCAAAATTCAGCTGGTGTAACTTGTTACAACGAGCTCTTCATTATCTCCATTTTCCGAGAAACATATCTTATCTATCATAAGTTTAACTTTTCACTGTTTGTCCAATGATCAACATGTTGATCACTTTGGTATCTTGCTCACAACCTTTTGGAGCACTGGACATATCTGGTCGTTTTACATATTATGGTGTACATGATTAATCCAAACACACATGTGAGTGGAATTCAATTCATGTGTTTTGCTTATCTGTGTTCATGAACACTCATTTCCGCAAACAACTTTTCACCGTGACCTCGGCAAGAACATCCTTCTTGGCGTTTTCATACTAAACTACTTTAGTATCATGTCAACATGTAACGTTGGATTTAGCATGATCAAGCACTTACTATCTGCATAGATCAATGTGCTCAATACAAATGCTATATTAGCCCAAGTTCTTCAACTGAAAACTATATCCAATGAAGTCCTTATTCGTGTCAAGAAATTTATATAATTTCCAATCAACAATATGTCATCTACATAAGATTTTAGAAATATCATTCAGCTCCCACTTACTTTCTTGAACATATAAGGGCTTCTGCTGGTGTGAGGGGTTCCTCTTCATCGTCCTTCTCCTCTAGCTTGAAGTCGTCGTCGAGCTTCCGAACCACTCTCTCCCTGTCTGCTCGTCGCAGGTTGTTGAGTTTTGATTTAGTGCGGAGAGGGGATCCATGATCGGGAGAGTCGCCTCTGGGAGGTGGCTTGCGATTGTTTTTCTGCTCGGCGGCCGCCCTTTCTAGCTTCTCCATCTCTAGGCACCGTTGTCTCATTTGATGGGTTAGCTCGCTTGCCATTTTGTTGTATGCCCTGAGCTCGTCCCTTGTTGCGTTTGCTGGTAGTAGCTTGCCGTGTTCGACTGCGTCCCTTACTCTGGCCATTGATTCTTTGGACAGGAATATTCGCTCTTTGGGTGGGTTATCTACCATCACACCCGGGGCTTGTTGCTTGCTGCTTTATGGCTCGTTCCTCTTGTGGTTGCTCTGTTCTTGTCCCTGTGGTACTTTCATTGGTATGCTTCCCACTGCTCCCAGCTTCACGACGGTCTTACTGGTGGTTCCGGGCTCTTTTGTGTTGCCGTTGGTTTGGTTATCTTGGCGAGTATTCGAGTCGTCGTCTTGGCCCTTGCCGTTGGCTGCTCGTGCGTTGACTTCTGCCATGAACACCTGCGAATGGTGCCCTGACTGCCTTCTTGCTCACGCGTGTGATGCTGTTCTTCCAGGCCAAGGGTCCACCCGAGCGGTCGCGGGTGACCTGAAGTCTTGGGTTGGGTGGGCAGTGGCGGCTGGCTCGAAGGGTGGCCGCGCGGGTGGCGACCGCGTCGATTGTTGTTGTAGATGTCGTCGCAGGTGCTCGAGCGTCGTCCGTGAGGCGGAGGGCGCCCCAATGGTTAATGTAGATCTGATATGCTCCGAAGATTAGGTTGATGCCGGAGCGTAGATCAGCGAAGACTGGTCGGAGAGTCGAAAGATGAGCCGTGAAACTGAGGGATCCAAACAGATCGGATTCCGCCTGGGTCGTCGGATCGAGGGTGCTGGTGGAGTCATCGCGTTGGCGGGTGTTGAAGATGCTGGTGAGGCCGCCGAGATCGTGTTCCCAACCTGTGCGATTCCCACATATGGTGCCAATTGACGGGGATCAACCGCGGCAAATCCCATGGTCAGGGACCCTGGGTTAGTCATGAGAGGCACAGGTTGGACGATAGCTCATCGGCTAACAGGAGGAGACGTTCCTGCTCGATATTATTGCTTGGAGATGCGATTACAGGGAAGGCCAGGGCTAGTGCGCACAAGGCTAGGATTACAGATCGTGTATTGGTTGATCTCGACGTCTCCCCTCCCAGCCCTTATATACTAGGCTAGGTCTCGGGGAACCCGTCTTGAATTACAGATGAGGTTTCCTAACCCTAATCTTGTACCGCACGACAGGTTTGCACCTTCTTTACGAGTCGCGGACTCCCAGGTCGGTGCCACTAGTGGGCCAAGGCTGGGCCCAGGCGGTATCCTTGCGGGCCTTCTGTCTTCGGGTACACCGGGTAGGCCCATCCGTAGGAGTCGTGGGGTCACCCCCTCGTCATGGGGGGAGTGTCCCCATCTTTTAATGGGTCGACGCCTTTCATGGCAAGGCGAGGGGGCAGGGAGTCCCCTCTGAAGATGGAGAAGGGTGTGTCCTTGTCGACCAAAGCTCATGGAGATTACGCGAGCGGCTCCACCTGTTGCTTCCTTCAGTCGAGATTTTGCTGGTATTGATGCGTGGTTTCTGTTCCTGTCGAAGGGCTCCATCGTCTCCAAACAATTGTGTGTGTTACCTATCTTTGCTTTCAGTTTGGGTGAAGTCTGTTAGCTTCTTGCTCAACACCTTGTATTGTATCTTGTCGTTGTATTCTCGTTACGTTCCTTGTAAGTTGTTCTTTGTAATCTTCTGGTCGGTTGATGGCTTTGTTAATTCAAAATCAGGCAAGATTCGAGCTTTCTTGGCCCGACTAATCCTTTTCTCTACAAAGAGAGGGTGATCTCGTTTAACTATATAGAGCTAAAAATTATAACAATAGACATTCACATGTTGCACGGGGGCTAACACTTCCATACATCGTTCATCACTAATGATGGACTCTGCACACTGTCTTTTTCCTAATCAAATCAGTTCAGGCAAAGAGATAAATAAGTTAACGAGGCCAGGTGTTGCATGCCATGCGTCTCAAGAAAAAAGAGGACGGAGAAGAAGAAAATAATGACTTGGAAGTTAACGTACTTAGAGCAACTCTAGCGGAACCCGTATCCCGCGGACCCTTAAATGCGCATACGGGTCGGGTAAAACGCGCTACACGGGCCGAAAGTGGCCGCGGCAGAACGGAACCCGCAAACGGAACCCTTAAAAAGGAATATAATGTTTGCGGGTTCCGTTCCGCGCGCGGCCAAACCGAACCTTTATCCCAAACCATAAACAGCGAATCCGATCACATTT
The DNA here is from genome assembly GCA_950022295.1 of Bromus sterilis. Lineage (NCBI taxonomy): Eukaryota > Viridiplantae > Streptophyta > Magnoliopsida > Poales > Poaceae > Bromus > Bromus sterilis. The sequence continues at coordinate 59,362,465 of OX465598.1, read as the reverse complement.
CAAAGGGTTTTTGCACACAAAATACATATTGTGCAATCAAAAGACATCCATTTTCCTCGCGGCCGCGGCTTGCCTCCTTCTCTCCAAGATCTCGTTCCTAGCAAAGTCATGTCATTCTTTGGTGACCGCATCCACATCATTGCGGTTCATCATCATGATCTTGTTCTCCTCGGCAAGAAGCTTGGACATGGCCTTGTTCTCATCTACCACGGTTCTCCTCTCGTCAATGGCGACCTTGCGCATGGAATCTTCCTTGATTAGTTGCCATCTTTCATGCTTCTCTTGCTCCCTCTCGGCCATTTCCTTCTTCGCTTCCAAAGTCTTGAGCACCAACTCTTCGTTCGACTTGACCATGTGATCAATCATTCCCCGCAAGCTTGCCGCCTCGGCCTCTCTCTTGATCTTTCCCTTTGCCTTCTTATTTCCATCTAGTTTGTTCTTGTTCATTGGTCCATCATCATCTTCGTCATCATTCATTTGTTTGTCCTTATCTTTCAATGATGGTGTCTCCTTGTCCTTCAATCTCCATTTCTCACAATGCTCAAGCAACACCCAACAATGATCAAGCGCTAATGGCTTGCCCTTGGATGCTTTCATATCCTTGTACCTCACGGCCGCAATAGATGGCTACAAAGGAACAAAACACGATGTTAACATAACCGATGCATCTCCATTTTTTGATTGTGCAAATGAAACTCACCCAATCAGCCTCAACGGTGCCACTTGGAGGTGCATTGCAGACTTGATCCAAACATCCAGCCCAACGTGTGCAAGTCGCACGGATAATGTCCCAACGGCCTTGAAGTGAACGATACGTCCGTGGAGTCCTCGAAGGAACGTTTGCCATCATCCGGAAGAACATGTCCTCTATGCGTTGCTAATACTTCTTGCCGGTTTGATCATTACCGCTCACGGAATCAATGGATACTTCTTTCCAAGCCTTAATCAAAATCTCATATTCGAATTGTGAGTAGCTCTTCAATCTCCTCGGCTTGCGGTTTGTGTTTTGCCAGCCATCATATACGCATTCTTCAATCTCCTCTGCCTCGTCATCTTCATCGTCGTCACCATCTTCCCCATCATCCAACTCATCATAGCCGAAATGGCCAATTGGAGCATTGTCAATATCCACGGCATTGTCCTCCAACATGCTTGCAAATGTGTTCGGCTCGTAACCTCCAAGGCTACAAAAATTGCCACCCAAATGAAATGACAGTCCAACAAGCTCGTTAGAATGAAGAGAGTCGCCGGTGAAGAATTTTTTACCTTTGCGTCATTTCGTCGAACACGTCAGGTGCGTGGCTGGAAGCGCCTTGTGTTGTTCCGATTGGACTAGCAGCGGCGGCGGCGTCGCCTTGCGTGGATGGAGGCACCCTCTTGCTCTTCGCCGGCGCCTTCCCCGTCTTCTTCCTCGCCGTGGCTTCTTCAACCGCCCCGGCGGCGGGACCCGAGGGAGGAGGAGGAGCCTTGCCGGCGGCTGCAACTGCGGCCACGCCTCCCACGTTGTCAAGCCTTTTGCGCCGGACACCGCCGACAGCTGCCTGCTTCGACACCAACGCGCCGGCTGCTCCCGGCCCCACCGCGGCCGCTGCTCCCGCCACCGCCGGGAGGGTTTCACCGCCCTGCGCCACGTTGATTGTGACGAGCGTCGACTAAGGGGCGGCCATGGCGGAGGAGGGCGGCGGCCGGAGTGGAAGGGGAAATCAAGGCGGCGGCGGGCGAGATGGAAGCGCGAACGGCCGGGCGAAAATGTCCCTCTCGCCAAATCTGAAAAAGGATACGGGGCGCGGACCCTTGTTTCTACGGATCGAGGGGGCCGATTTGGCGCGCTCCTTAAATTTATTTTACGGGCCGGACGCTTTTACAGGCTTCGTTCTGTCTGTTTTTCCGCCGCGGACCCTTAAACCAGCGGTTATTATACGGGTCCGCGGCGGATACAGGTGCCCTAGAGTTGCTCTTAGTAATTAAGCTATGTGACAAGTTTGGTGCGAAGCATAAGACGCGGGGTTGCATGTTACTGCTGCAGATCTCTCATTGGTAATGCAGGATTCACTTTTATATGGCGCGCTCCCCGTGTCTAACATGCAGCCAGCTCATGCAAGCACCATGCACATGAATAAAATTGCAGGCCAGGCAGTGCTTCGAGTAACCTAAAAACAGTGTAAACTCCAATCTCACTGATGAAGCTAAATGACCAGAGGCTTGGACGTCATGCGTTCCGATAAGGGATGTTCACTTGGATCTCCAGTTGAGAAATTAGGTACAGTACAGAACACCAGTGATGAATCTTCTCAACAAGCCAGTGAGGGATTTCAGTCATGGCCAGGTTATATCTGATTATCAGACTACCGAGACAAGGTGGTGGTCAATGGTCATGTCGATCAGATCCAAGTCAAGCATGACATGATAGTTAAACCAGATCAAATGATCCATTCTGATCCTACTGAATGCCATGTCACAAGCCCAAGTGGACCAGTCTTCCCGAGTCCATTGCGTGCAGGGATGCAAGTGGCAACACTCTTTGTCCCACTAATCTCATCAATTAGTGTAGTAAAGATTTATAACGCCTCACATAAAGGCAAGTCAACACATATAAAGTTATTATCCACACACCAAGTCATTCATGTGCTCACACATCATAATCAAGCCACACATATTAAATTATTATCCACACACCAAGCCACACACACTAAAACGCGCATTAGTCAAGGGGCCATGTCTCCACGCACTGTAAGGCCCCATTGAACTTATAAGCATTACCAGCTGCCACTGTGACCTCTGCAACTTGCTCGCCGTAATGCAACCTTAAAACTGAATTGTTTCTGTTGTTAAACCACAGCACTGCTTCCTGGAGCTCCCTTTTCTCCCAGAAAATGTTGACAGTGGTGTCACCCCGAGCCCTCAACCCTTTAACAAACCCATCAGGCCACTTGTCGCGTGGAAGCGCGGGCAGTAGATACAGGTCAGTGGTAGTGCTCTGAAGCAGCATTTCAGCGATCGCAGCAGTGAACCTGCAAGACAGTACATAATTGGAGATCTGCTAATAAAACCTTTCAGATAACAGACACATACCAAGAGTTGGTTAATTGGTAATTAAGCTGTCAAACTGACCAGACAGAACGGATTATATATCGTATACTGAAAAAGTAAGAACATTTTGTACCCGAAGTTTGCATCGATCTGGAATGGTGGGTGTGCTGTCCACAGATTGGTGTACAGTCCTCCTTCGAACTGAACGCTCTGACCAGGTGGAACCAACGTGATCAACTTTAGGACCATTCTGTATGCATTTTCGCTGTTAAGAAGGCGTGCCCACAAAGCCATTTTCCATGTACTTGACCATCCAGGGCCATCTTCCCCTAGTAAGAAACAACGATGTGTTAACTTTCAATTTGAGGAGAAATGTGAAACAAACGAGTGCTAGGAAAATATTTCTTCTTGCCCCCTATCTTGGCAACACACATACATCCACAAATTTATCTCTTATGTTTTCACTTGATAGGTGATGCTCCTAAGTCATCCCAATAGTAAACCATCGCAGCAATCAAGTTCAACAATATATATCTGTATTTAGACTAGCACAATGACTGTCTGCTGTCACGGATTACAAAATTACACTGCAAGATTAAGACGATTATACTGATGTTTGTGCCAGATCACACCATCTATGTCTGCTCTTATACACCCCTTTGTGCCAGATAATGTCCAACAGTTAGTGCAGTGACAGCCAACAGTCATGATGATGAACAGACTGCCACAACCATTTGATTTTCTTTTGCATTCATCCTATTGCCAAAGCATGCACCATTATCTGAATAATTTTATAATATTCCTCCACACGGTTCGTTCAAAAGTATGACAGACAAATAAAGATATATCAAACACATGACAACATATAGACATGTACTATAAGCAAAATATAAGCTATTTAATACTGAACAAGTAAAACCATAAGACTAATCTGATGTGTCCATTATTATATTTGGTCCATAGATGTTTATGACTCTTCCTCCGTATACACAAAGTATTTTTAACATGTACTCCTTCCCTTCACAAATATAAGATGTTTTGGATATTTTAATATGGACTACATATGGACTGAAATGAGTGGACAAACACACTAAAACGTGTCTGTATACATCCGATTCAAAAAAAAAGTTAGAACATCTTATAATTGTGAACGGAGGGAGTTATAACTAGTGAAAAGCTCATTTAGGCCATAAAACCCTAGGACTAGATCCCATATTCAGGTAAACAGAACATTAACATCCATATATTTAGGCATAATAAGTTAAAGCTTAATAATACGTAATCAAATGCAGTTTGGTATGCTATGCAAAACCTCGTTTGTGAAGACTATTAGAAATAGCTTTGCAAATCTCAGGATTTCTCTGCATGGTTATAGTATGACCAGGATAAAGACCGAAGAGATGTGACAGGTGCCGATGGTTAACTTCAGGGTCCTCAAAATCTTGTGCCTCCATGAAAAACACCAAGATATTAGCCATATTATAATAGAAATAAATCCAAAAGCTAGCATGGTTTGAGCATTTACCCACTCCATGATTGTTTGATCTTTTGCAATCGTAGTCTGAGGGAGCCTTGGAAGTGCTTCCTTGATCTTCTGGACCAGACTAGTATCAGATTTTCCTAGAATCTGTTGTGTAGTAGCATCGGAATATTATATTTGAGAGATGATCGAGTCAACACGCATTTCACAAACGAACAAAAAGTTAGACCAGCATATTTTTTCATCTTTCTGATTACATTTTGTAGTGTTATAACTAGTTACTGTATTAATTGTTACCTCTGCAGAAGAAATGACTGCCAAGAATATCTCTCGGATGATTGAGATATCCATTGTAGTTGAATAGCTTACACTGGCTTGCTGACGACCAGGACCGGGAGCAATGAAAGGATGCTCTGGAGAAGTAGAGGGGTTTGTTTCCAACAAACCTCGAGGTCCCTCAATCAACCAATCAGTCAGAAACAGCGCACATCCCTCCAGCAATGGATATGCAGTGTTCTTCAAAAAGTCCTAGAAGAAACATAGAAGAATAAGAAGAATTTCAAAACTGTGAAATGCCAAATGATACTGTTGTAGAAATACCGGGACATCTTGATATAGTTTTAACAAGAAATATTGTTTCAGATAACATTCCAGTGTTGCAGAACCCAATAATTATGTGAGTACCAAGGTAGTAATGAATTGGTGACAAGTTGCACAATAAGAGAATAACAATGTGGTAACATAAAACTTGCACAAGATTGAGACGTTGTAACCAGACTATATTTATAAAATAAGATCAAGTAGTAAAAATATTAATTTGAGCTAACAAGATGAAATCATATCTATTTCTTACTTTGTCCAACAAATATTGGTAGTGCTCCCAAAGATGTGTACAAAGCCAAGCACCACCCATTGGCCACACTGCGTACACAGCTTTTTCATTGAAAGCTGATGATTTTGCCCATATGTCAGAGACGTGGTGTGTTACCCAGCCACTTGCTTGGTAATTGATCTGTCACAAACAAAGAATTCCTCCAGCAATCAGATGGCATATCGTTCATGTTTTGATTTTTCTACACGTTAAGGATGTTATGAAGGTCAGAACGACACTGATGTTGACCAGGTAACTTTGCCTCAGTTTAGAGTTCCCAAGTATAAACTCTATAACCATAAACAAATATACTGTTTGCAGGATTTGGCAATCAGAATAAAATTTCAATTTCAGTGACTACCTTTGTACGTATTATGTATCCAAATCAGATAGTCTACTGTCAACCTTTTTATTTTTTATGTTCATCCGCACGTGTGTATGTGTGTGGGTTTAGCTCCCGCGGAGGGATAACACATCTCTAGCAACTGTCAGAGGACCTAAGAAATTAAACTGTTCAGTATAGTAGATTCAAGTGATGCTGTTCAGATGATGACCTATTTGACAAAGTTGGTCATGTGTCGTTTGGTGGCATATGACAAATTTCTCCCTAGTATAACTCCTCTGGGTTTTACAACCCCAAACAAGAAGATGTTGACCTATTATCATGCTAATCATATTTTTGGTAATCTCACTGTGTCACTAAAATAAAATATTGAAAGCAGTAGAACTTACTTTTGCAGTTTTAGTTCCGTTAACTGCAAGAGATGCTATGAAGTCAAGTAGTGGTTCTTGGCATTCACTAAGGTTGCAAGGAAGTGTTGGCCAGTAATTCATCTGGAGATTTATGTTGAGGTGCGGAGCAGACCTGAAAAATTAAAGCAGTATGAATATTTGATTCTTTAGGCCCTATTCACACAGGGAGAAAGGGAATCCCCGAACTCGGTTCACATTTGAAACTAAATCCACAACACCCCCTCCCCCTCCCCCCAATCAGAACACCACCTAAATGGATCACAAACAAAAAATGACATCTCGAGAAAATGAGTTTCATGTGGGGGAACGATTATAAATGAAAGCATTTCTGGCCAACTGCAGCCCCCAGCAATATCTCCCAGCTGCCTTAGTTAGCAAGTCAGGTATTTTCTAATCAATGAATCAGTAAGAGCATGTATTAGAGCAGGCAGTTATCACCTCACATAATTTTTTTAAAGATACGGGAAATAAAAAATAACGGATATTCATGCAATAACTTCAGAAATAAAAATAACTTACTCCCATGCAGGTACAAGATCTTCATTCCAAATTCCTTGCAGATTTGATATTTGTGTTCCGGGTCGAGAGCACGAAATGAGCAGATATCGACCATATTGGAAAAGAAGTTCAACCAAAGAAGGATCTTCGTCGCTTCTAAAACCGTTCACCCTTTCTGCTGTAGTCTTGATGGCTTCACCAACTTCTTTCATGTTTATTTTTTCTATAGCTGGCGCTTGTGCTAGCCGCAGACTAACACGGTGAAAAAGAGCCTGGTAATCTTTCAAATGAGCAGCTTTGAGCTGATCAAATGTGACATTCCTGCTCATATTCAAGGCCCTCAGAGCTGCTGATTCAGGATCCAGTTTTGAGTCTGACGGATTCACAAGAGGCCCACTGAATGAGGAAGCAGCTGTCACCAGCAATAGCACCCAATCTGCATTGTCAATTCTCAATTTTTGATCCTTTAGAACTGCTACTTTTGCAGCAGCGCCGCTCATCTGCAGGCTAAGGACAGCTGCAAACTTGATACCAGTAGCATCACTGGCTTCATTTTCTTGTAGCTTGTGTCTTTGCACTGGGCAGGTGCCTTCCATGATCATCTCATTTTCATTGATTACACGAACACTGTGGTTTAATTTACTATTTAACGATAAAGTGAATGACACATGTTCTGATTTGTTTGCTGAAATCTTGGTAACAACGACCTGGTGCGGATTTGAGCAGAAGTGCTCCCTTGTGTACTGAACTTCTCCAATGTTGTACGTGACATTTGTGGTTGCAGTTTGTAAATCAAGCTCCCTTTTGTAGGAACTATATTCTTGAGTGGATATGCCAAAATCTAGATTCATATCTCCAAGGGGTTGGTAGGCCTTCATAGCACCAAGATAAGATAGTGTTATGAATTTCTATGGCAGATGTGTAATGCTGCATCTTGCAATGACAACCTTCAACTTGAAACTCAATAGTAAGTCTAGTTCAATTTCTTCGGCTATGATATGCTATTTTTGGTAATAAGAATGCTACTTTCCAACTTATAACAGGTTAACCAAACAAGGACCTTTTACCTTAAGTGGTTTTCACAAGTACAAAAAAGGGTCTTCCAACAATTTTTTGCTGACGGACCATACAGTTATGGTGCATTAAAGGCTAAAATGTTGCATATATCGTCAACCAAAGGACCAACTACCTTTGATCTGCGTAGGAATGGTGGATTTAATGGTAGTTTGAAATTATAGCCAAGTAAAAGAACACACGTTTAATGTGCCGTTAGATGTATCATATCATAATCCGGAACAATACTCAACAATGGCAAGGGTCAAGGAATTCTTGGTGCAAGGTCTGGCCTCACTGCAACACAACAATCAATAGCATGCTGTGATGTGCAAGGCATATATACCTCTGTTGGACCACCGAAAAGTCCCGAAGCAGCATTGGTGGCGTCCACAAACCGTCCTTCATTGACGAGCTTCCTGACCACAGCGAGGGCAGCAGGTGCTTTCGGGTCGGTATAATTTCCCGGCACACCAGTCCAGAGAGTATCAACTACAAAAAGAATCATGGTTACTTTATCCTTTCACTTGCCATCATAATCATAACTTTAGAATGGAGGATGGCTTGGTTCGGGAGTTTTGTCGAACACCCTCCAGGCGCCGTTCTTGGACGAGTCAAAAATCACAATTCAGAACCCTTGGTACGTGCTCCATTGAAACAATCGTCATGAACAAGGAATGTCATGCAGCTGTGAAGTCAAGACCAGCGCAAATGCATAAGCAACGTGGGAGGCAGAGCTGGTACGTACGGTTGAGCTGGAGCTTCTCGGAGGCGCCGCCGCCCCAAACCATGGCACCGAGGCTGCCGTTCCCGATGGGTGCCGCGTCCGTGAAGTGCTCCGCCGGCGACGCGAACACCACCTTCAGCGGCCGCTCCTCCTTCGTGTCGTCCATGAGTGCAGCGGTGGAAGAGGGAGGAGGAAATCTTGGACAAGAGGTGCCGAATGAGTGAGTGAGTGCTTTAGAAGGGGATGGGAGGGGGATTTTCTAGGTGGCAAAGCTTCCATTTTCGCAGTGGGTTTCTTGGCGTACATTTGGCGCCAACGGAGAGGACAAATCCCCACACCGGCAAGGCTTCCGTTCTGGCGGGCTTTCGCTTCGTTTTCTGGCCCCAGTGACAGACATTTTATTGCGTGGTGCTCTTCATTCATAGTCGCAAGTTGGAGTGCACGGCATAGCAACATGACTAGTATGAGTATCGTGCACTGCCAAAGCTTTCTTCATAGGCTTTGGATGTTTGTGCTCTCTGGCAAGGCTTTCTTTTGTGAATGTTATACATCTGGCAACAACACTGCTAATATGGGATCCCTGGACCTTGGATAAATTGCAAAGCGGGCCTTCGCCAAGGCGACCGGTTATCCCCCTATCTTTTCGTCATCGTCGCCGACCTTCTTCAGCGCATGATCGCCCAAGCCTTCTCTGCCAACGATTTTTGCCACCCTATCTACCCTAATCGTCCTCCCACCGTTTTGCAATATGCAGACGACACGCTCATTATCACTCAGGCCTCCGCTAGTGGAGCCCTTACCCTGAAAAACATTCTTGATGACTTTGCCCTTGCCACCGGCCTATTCCTCAACTTCGATAAAACTAGTTTCGTCCCCCTGCACATGCCGCTTGGCCTAGAGGCTAATGTGGCAAACACCTTTGGATGCCCCATCTCTGCTTTCCCGCAAATCTACCTCGGACTTCCCCTAGCTCACAAAAAACTTCCCACCTCCGCCTTTGACCCCATCGTTCAAAGTTTCCTTAAATACATGACTGATTGGATGGAAAAGCTGCTATCCCGTGGAGCACGTCTCACTCTTCTCTCTTCAACGCTCGATTCTCTCGCCACGTACTTCATGTCCGTCTTCCGACTCCCTATTGGGGATCATCACGAAGCTCGATGCTATTCGACGATCCTTCTTTTGGAAGGCCGAAGAAAAATGCTCTGGAGCGGCCTGCCTCATAGCTTGGAAAGATGTTTGCCTCCCAAAGGAAAATGGCGGACTTGGCATAAAAAACCTTCAGCTTCAAAACAATTGTCTCCTCATGAAGTTCGCGGCCAAGGTACTTCAGACTCCGCGCACTCCCTGGGTTGAATGGTTTAACTCTCAATACCCTCTAGACTCTAACCGCAAACCTAACACCAACTCCTTCCTCTCTAAGATTGTCCACCAACAATTGCCCTCCCTTCGCGACATTTCCTTCGTCCTGACCGGCAACGGCATCTCCACGTTCTTTTGGCTAGACACCTGGCTCTTAAGCCAACCGCTTTCCATGGCCTTCCCACACCTTTTCTCCCACTCCACAAATACCTCTATCCGGGTCTGCCATGTTATGCTTAATGGTTTACTTGCTTCCCTGCGGGATCGCCTAACTGTTACTGCCTCTTCGGAGCTCGATGCTATTTTGTTGTTGCTGCAGGATGTTATGCCTAGCGATGCGCCGGACGAACGCTACCTCCACCATGGCTCGGACTTCTCCTCTCGGGGCGCCTACTCGCTACTCTTGCCGACCAGGGACCTGAATGGCAACGCGAGCCACATCTGGAGCTCCTCGGTACCCATTAAGGTTAAGGTTTTTGGTTGGCTGCTTTGTCGTGACAGGTTGAACACGATGGCGAATCTGCACCACAAGACGATCGCAGCTGATGCCTGCTGCAGGACATGTGACCATCACCACGAGGACGCTACGCACCTTGCTCTGACCTGCCCCTCGGCGACCCAGGTGTGGCTGTTGCTGGGCATCGACGCGCCGGCATCCATGGAGGACATCTGGGACGTTCACACTCCCCCGGGCCTGGACTACTCTATCTGGCCCACCGTTGCTCTTACTATTCTTTGGAAGCTGTGGGACTCTCGTAATGCGCTCGTCTTTAGGGGCGAACGCCACCCCCCAGCCACCACCGTTCGGAACATTACTTTGGATTTCTCTCTTTGGACCCATCGTTTTAGGGATCCTGCTTGTAAAGAGGCCGCCATGTCTTGGCGGAACTACCTCTCCTCTCGACCTTTGCTCTAATTGTAACCCTCTCTGTGGACGGCATCCACGAACCCTTTGAGTAATATGTTCATGTGGGGAGCCTTTCCCCCCCGGTGATTGTTCAAAAAAAAAACTGCTAATATGTTCTCATCTACTGATTATGTTAGGGAGAGTGGAGTGCACGGCACATAAATATGATCTTATTATGGAGGCTATATACCTCATTATGGAGGCTATTTTCCACATTAGTTGTGCACTAGTGCATTTGGACAAAGAACATGGCCAAAAATAAAAAAGGTGCCCAAACAGTAGAACAATCGTTCTTCAGCGTTTTGTTGTTGATGAATATAAATTATTGTGTACAACAGTTGTTCTACGGTTGCTGTCTCAAAAAAAAGTATTATGTACAAGAGAATAAGAAAGGTCAAAATGCTATGGGTAACATAATTAACTAACGGATGGTCTTAATAATCCCAAATTATCAGAAAGTTGGAGTGTTAATCCAATCCCGAAGACATGTTGTGTTTCTACCTCTTGATTTTGTGTTGAACCTAAACCAAATCATTGTAGAGCATAAATCGCGCCAAGCAGCAATACCAGGGCCAGGGGTGAAATTTCCAAACACTCTTTCATTCTCTATATCCAAATGTTTCAGCAACCAAGAATGTTCATATCTGTAGCAATTCGCTAGGGGAGGTTTAGTGTGGCAACTAGGCAGCCATCAAAAACTTAAAATTCTCTTTTTCCTATTAGGGATGATTGTCTCCCAAAAATCTTGCAAAGACATGGTCCCGAAATAAATGCATCTGAGATTTTTCAATGTTGCATTGGTATAAAAACGCAATTCTAATTGTTCACTCGTAAGTCATTCCTTTTGAGCAGACTCTTGGTGTTGACTCTATCATGCATCAAAAGCCAAAAGGATATCTTATGCCTTACTCCGCAAGCACTACTTACATTGAAAGAGTGTTGGAAACATAGTAAAAAGTAAAAAAAAATTCTATGGATAAAACTTCCGGGACCACTATGAAGATGCATATAGGATAGATCTGATATTTATCAACTAGAGTGCAACAGAGAGAAATGTTGGTGTAGATCTTTGATGCATATTCCAACAGCTAGGATTTACAACCTCCCAACTGTGGGAATTTCTCCCTAGAATGAAGATTGAAAGTACGGTCTCTCTGCCGGTATCCATGTGTATGAGAACACCAATCCAACAGGGCTTCACCGTCCATAATGAGAGCCCCGCCGAAGAGCTAGGATGGAGTACAAACCTTGCGACGTGGTTGGATAATTGACACACACACACACACACATTCACATACACACACACAGATATGGAGGGGCACACCATGAAATTGTGTGTGTGTGTGACACTACCCATCCCCTCTATTTACAATAGACTAGTGAGGTAGTCAATCTGGGGAGGGGGCGTACCCATCTAGGGTTGTCGCACCAAGGGGGCTTGTGTCAGGCTCTACGAGGGGAAATCGAGAGGGAGCTGACGAAATAGCTAGGTTTTGTGAGGAGCAAGGATGCGTTGTCACATGAAAGTATTGTTTGTGTGAGAGAGATCTCAGAATTATTCGCCAGCTATTATAGTAAGGGCAGATGCTTTATATAAGCTTAACGACAATGGTAAGAAATGGAACAGTAAACGGTAAGAGTGAAAGAGAGGACGATGAGTAGAGGGAGCCGTCAGATCTCTTTAACCACGATGCATCTTGACCATTCTTCATCTGAACTTCACATGACCCACGCAGTAACTTGAAAATGTCTCCCTGGGAAAACGAACTTGTCCTCAAGTTGCTTGATTGTGCCAGCCTTCTACTGTTTGCTTGCAAAAACCTGGAAAATTATGCTTTATGAAGTCTGCATCTTCCCAGGTGGAATCGTTCGGAGGAAAATTTCCCATTGTACGAACCACTGAACGACAGGTAAGTTGTTGTGTGGGATTTGGCGTGTCTCCAAAACAGCCACATGCTTAGTCTTGATCCTACCGTCAGAATGAACTAAGGGAAGATCTTCACAAGGGACATCATTGGGACGAAGGTGTTTCTTGAGCTGACTAATGGGAAAGACTGGATGGATGTTGGCCTTTCTTGGTAACTGAAGATGATACGCCACATTACCAAAACAATGGAGTACACAAAAGAGACTGTACTACTTGCTCTGTAATTTCATATGCGATCGAAGACGGAAAGCAAACAAATGATAAGGCTGCATTTTTTTAGATAATTCATGTCGCCATTTTTCCAAAGTACGTTCCACATGTTTCTTGTCAGCAAATTTATTCATGCGTTGTTGAGCGATTTGCAGATTTTGTTTAAATTGACAATCATTCAAGAAGGTAGAGGCTTCTATGTTAGATTTCTCATGCAAGGCAAACTCGCCAATTTGTGGAGCAAGATAGCCATAGAGAGCCTGAAAGGGTGTGGTGTCCAGAGAGGAGTGGAACGAACTATTATACCAGTATTCCGCAAGGGAGAGATGTTGTGCCCATTTCTTAGGTGCAGTAGAGACCATGCAACATAGATAATTTTCATTGCATTGGTTAACACGCTTAGTCTAGCATAAGCTTGTGGGTGGTAAGCAGAATTGTAATTTAACTCCACCTTGAGGGCGCTGAAGATTTCCTTCCACATGTTGCTGGTGAATATACGATCACTGTTCGATACAATCGCTAGGGGAGGTCCATGCAACCTGATGACACTATCAATGAATGCGTGCACCATGGTTTTAACTTAAAAGGGTGTGTCAAAGGAATAAAGTGAGCAAATTTGGTGAGTTTGTCAACCACACAAAATAACGTCCTTCCTGTTGGACTTAGGGAGCCCTTCCATGACGTGCTGAAGTGGGTCCAAGACATGTCAGGGATGTGCACTCACCCATGTTCTTCTGACAGAAAAGACAATCGGTGAAAAAAAACCACAGCTGACTGCAACCCAGGCCAATAAAATATGTCCACCCAATGCAGAGGAATGGAGAGCATGTAAGATCTTGATCTCAATGTAGGGTCTGGACCAATGTACACTCGACCTTTATGCTTGATATGCCAATTTTTTAGAACATCATTTTGGATGGTGTTGTTATGAGCTAAAAGGAGACTTTCCATAAGAAGTTTGCATTTGGGATGAGACAACTAGGAATCCTCTACTTCTTGTGTCCTCTTAGGAGTCACTAGGGATATATATTGCAATGTATATTTCTTGAGAAGGGCATCTGTAACTATATTATCTTTCCCTTTTTGTATTCCAGCTCAAAATCAAACTCCAACAACTTTGACATGAGTTTGTGTTGAATGCTGCTAGTAACCTTCTGGTCAATCATGAACCTCAAGATTTGATGATAAGTTATGATTATTAGTTTGTGTCCCACAAAATAATGGCGCCACCTTTTCAAGGATTCCACAATTATTGCTAGTGCCTCTTTTTCGTATGTGGACATGGCTGCATTTTTTGGGCATAGAGTGGAGCTACAGTAAGCAGTAGCTCTGCCATGTTGTATGATTATAACCCCTAAACCATAATCAGAGGTGTTAGTTTCCAAAATGATTGGAGCAGAAAAGTCTGGTAATGCCAGAACTAGTGCAATAGTCATTGCTTTTTTGAGAGATTGGAAAGCAACAGTTTGAGCATCAATCCAAAGGAATTTGTCCTTTTTAAGAAGGTCATGTAGTGGACTATAGCAATGGCACAAAAAATCTAGACAAAATGTGTATAGTAAGAACACAATCCAAATTTTTTCTCTCAAATTAGTGATGGAAGTAGGAACTATCTAGCCAGCAATGGCTGACACTTTAGAGGAGGGTGTAGGTTGAGAAGTAGTCAGAAGAAAATTTCCCTCGATGAACATACCAAGGTTTATCTACTAGTAGGACTCCAAGCGCAACAAGAAGGTGGTAAAACGATCAAGGCACCGTTTTTGAGATAATTACTCACTTGACTGGACCTGCACACAACAACAAATAACTTTGCTCCCAACGAGTACAAAGAGGTTGTCAATATCTCCGGTCTTGTTGTTTACAAAGGATCAAAACACAAGGGGAATAATAATGGTGATTGCAACGAAAAGGAAATAAAAACAGTAAAGATGAGCGGTGTAAACTATGGTGGAAATATGGACCGGGGTCCCATGACTTTCACTAGTGATGTCTCTCTACCAAAAGATGATAAACAACTATGTTGGGTGAAAAAATTACATCTAGGCAATTGACAGAATTATAAACGCACCGCAATGCTAATTATGCTACAAGAAAGTTAGAGGATCAATTGTATGGGTAGTACGCCAGGACGAGCTGACCGTTTATTCATCAGCATCTACTCACTAATCATCCACCTTGAGATATCTATCCAGAACATCTCGCTGGTACGAAGTTGTGAACCCAAGACAAACTGTAGGATCAAAGCAACAGACAACTGCATTAACAAACTATGCGTACAGTAAGCAATCCTTGCAACCGCAGTTACAAGCACCGTTGTTTTATCCCTAGTGACAACAGCACATCCCCTAGTCTCATGTTTTTTTCACTCAAGCTGGACATAGGGGCGACATGAACCCACAATCATGCATGACGCTCCCTCTTGGAGTTACTATCTACTACTTGGCCAAAGCAATACAAAGCAACGGAGAACACGCAAAAATACTCAAGAACTAAAACATAAAAGGTAAACCAAATATATTAATCATCACAATTTGAACATAATCTCATAATCCATCGGATCCCAGCAAACACAGCATAGCAACACATAAACTAATACATAAGTGCCTTGATCATTTAGGGCAGCTCACAAGGTCTAAGAATTTAGGCACAAGGGTGGATAGAAGACATCATATAGGTACTGATCATGGACCCATGGTCCAAGGAGGACTACTCACGGCACATCCGAGAAGCGCTCGTGGTGGTGGAGAAGCTCCCGGAGATCAATCCTCCCTTCGGCAAGGTGCCGGGACAAGGTCTTCTGGCGATCCCGATCTCGGGATCTCAGCGGCGGTAGAACAGTGGTGAAAATCGCGTAACGGAGGGCCTCCCGAGGGTTTTTGCATCGAGGGCTAAATATAGGCTGAAGGGGGCACCAGGGGGGCCACCTGACCAGGCAGCCCGGTGGCACGGCCCCACCCTAGGCCGCACCAGGAAGCTACCTGGCTAGGGGAGAACTCCCGACTGGCCCCCCTACGGCCTTTTGGGGTCTTCTGATCTGCTGATTTTTTATCTGATTTTTCTAGATTTTTTCGAGCACTTTAATAATTGGTATTTTCCTGCAATGCACGGACAACAACAGACAGAAGCTGACACTAGGGCACTAAGTTAGTAGGTTAGTCCAAATATGTTGAAAAAGGTATGGAAGTGTAGCAAAACATATAGCAAAGTCACCAATATAAACATGAAACAAGAAGAAATTATAGATACGTTTGTGACGTGTCAACATCTAACTAGATCTTCTTGGGACTTGGTTTTGTAGTGCCGATTTTTTTCGTTTTCTACTCCGGATCCCAACAGAATTTACCTCGAACACCCCGCACCACCCATCCCCTCTTAATCGATCTTTTGTACTTTCACTTTCTCTCTCACATTCTGCTCGGGAGAGCAGATGGATAGGACGACGACGAGGGGGGGTATAGATGAGCGGAGAGCCGTGTGCGGGAAGTAGTTGTAGCTAGTCTTGGATACCGATAAAAGGGGATGGTCTAGTAGGTGCATCTGTGCAAGACAAGGTCAATATTAGGAGTGGCGAACAGAGGCAAAGATCTTGGTGTGGCCAAGCTAGGGCATCGACAACACAATGTAGACGGGCCCATGGCAAGTCGTGGAGCATAACAAAAAGACTAGATCATAGATGGGATGTTAGCCTTCAAACTTCACACTAGCCAAGATCTAGAACCGCCTTCAAAGCTAGTCGAGGTCTAGAGCTACCCGGGGGGGGGGGGTAGATGTTGTTTATTGGAAGCCATTGTAGGTTCAATCCACCACTTAGATGGACCTCCCGGATCCTGGATTGCTGAGGCAGAGGGCGGCCTAATACCAAGTGATGAAGAAGCGTCGTCTTGACTCCCCTAATAGCATTGACTAGATGGACATGATGTTTTCTTATATGCTAGACAAATGCATATACTTGGTACAAATGAACTTGCGATCGATAATGTTGCAGATCGACTAGTTGGGTGCAATAATGCATGAATACCATATGAATGTTAAGCCATCTAGCGATGTGCACGATATCACTTAACATGCCGCCAACTACATTGAGTACCTCGCAATCACAACTATAATTATACATATTGATTTAATAATCTAACAACACATATGTATGCTATATTAGTAGTAAGTCAACTTTATTACAAATAACAAGATGATAACGCATAACTATTATGTTTATTAATTTAAAGATGATTAAAGACATTCACCCAAACAGTGTGGGACAATGTACTACTTATGGTATCAAGGAAACAAAAAGTGTATAATATAGTCTACAAAAGGAGAAAGAAGTATAATTATTTCCATCAATCAGAAATTCTAGATGACACTTCAAGCAGCTAAAACAACATTGGCATGGACGACAGCTTTGATCTTCTTGATGGCATGAAAAAGCAGGTTCGCCAAATTCTCGATAACTGCTTTGGAAAGCTTCTCTGGTGGTTGGTCGCTCAATAGTGTTTGGTACATGGTAGAGACGAGCGAACCAGTATTTCTCTCGTGGCTGGTGGTGGAGCTGGAGGAGCACATGGAAGAAATTGGGGGCACTCCTGGCTCAATGTGGCCATCCGGGAGTACGACCAAACCAGATGGCAAGAGGGATAAGGAGGCGTTTCCATCACCATCCATGGCATCCTGCATAGATTGCTCGTCAGTTGTAGCATACGCCAACACCATGCATGATGTGTCGATAGAAGACTCTTGCAAGATCAACTTGTTGTTTGTTCCGGTAGAATCCTATGAGAATTGGATGAAAAATTGAGTACCATTAGATGTTTGGAACACAATTATACAACTTTATAATTATAATTCTTAATAATAGTTAACGCCTATATAAGAATAAGTTGGTGTATAACAAAATATTACGACACTAGGAGAGTAGCCCACCCAACTTACAATGGTACGCATGAGAGAGATGGCATTGCCATGGAGTTCTCCGGTGGCAAAATAGGCCTCCTGGAGAATGGTTGCACCACTGGAAAAGATGTCCCACTCGTTTCGGCGATCTCCATCACAGAGATAGTCGAACACTTGTTGCGCCGGTATCCCAGGGAGCCATACCGTCATTGTAGCTCTTAGCACATTGGCACATCTAGCCACAGAGAAAGTCACGACGCGCATGGCCATCTCAAACCTCTCGCATCCTATGCCACAGCTACCACGCCACTCATCGACACTTCTCCATGGTTGGGCCCCAGGGCCGCACATCGCTTCGTAGAAGCTCATTGTCATCTGTTGTGCTAGCTCCAAGATGATCTTCTTCCTCTCAGGCGTTATAGCAACTGCTCCAAATTTCGTATTCATAGATTACATAACCGTTAAGAACTTTGATGCTTATGCTAATTTTTCATTTATTCTCGGTGATGACTTACTCACCTATGTTGTTGACTGTAGGAATGGGGTTGGAGTGCAAGAAGGAAAGGTACTCGCATCGCCTCTGGAGGGACGCAATCCAGCGACACGCACCAAGTGCTTTGCCAGAGCGGAAGAAAGGATGGTACATCGGTGGTACAGTGGCCCCATCATGCACCATATTCACGATCCATGTGACCTAGAAGTAATGAGCGACCATGTTTGTTTAGATTGGAATGTAACTGATGAGGGCCATCCATATTATAGCACAATGATATGAACATATAGTTAAATGCAACTTTGGTGAAAATGCGAAGAATGTAAATAATTCTATGTAATACCATCAGTTCTGCTAGACAATATAATTTCATTGTACCAACGAAATATAGAACTCGGTTAGGAAGGAAACACAATGTAGCTTATGACGGGTGTGAATAATCCAAGAAAAGGCGGGCCTGATGGTACTTCTCTTCATGAGGTTCTTTGTGCTACACTCATACCCATAATTTCATAGCCATGCTATTAATATTAAAATGATAAACAATGTAAATTTTTGTATAGCGATTGAGTACCATGCAATTTCCATTGTTCAACTCCTGGATATGGCAACCACTCGGTAGAAGCTTGCAGGCTGTGTATGTTGATGTTGTAATGCCATTGCGCTCAGAGAGGCCCTCCGCCAGGCCGCTGTCCTGCCCAATAATGCCATCAATAGAGACATCCACCACAACCCATATGTTAGGCTCAAGCCTCTGGCATTGCCTAATGAATTTGATTTTGCGGAGTGGCACTCGCGGCGACAACACCCTCAGGTCTGCATTCATCTACATGTGCACTATATATTTAATATGGTACATTACGTTTTGAAACACGTAGATGTAGAATGTTGCTTCTAACCAGTTGAACCAACCCATGTTGGGAAGCACTCGGAGTGATGATCTTGCTAGTGGTAGCACTTGCCACGATGCCCGAAAACGTATGTGACCACCAATCCTGCATAAGACTCAAAACACACCAAGTCTTTTATGACTTTCTAAACTATGAGGTTTATAAAAATAGAAGAAAGTAAGAGACGGCATTGTACCGCATCCATGAGGATGCCCACAAGGTCAGTGGCGGTGCACGATATGATGCTAGTCTTCCTAGTGCCATCCGAAGGAAATTCCATATCGTAGGTCTCAGATATACTCGGAAACATAGCTTCCATGTACTTCTGGTAGTCCATCACCTCCATGTCGCCACCTTGGGCTGGTGACCACAATGGTGCACCAAAGTGCACAAGTGCCTTGAATTCTTCCAAAGCGCAGGCAGCATGTTTAATCATCAAAGTGTTTCCAGTGGTTTTGTGATGATCACGTGCAATTCCCTTGTTAGAAAACATCATTGGATCCATGACCCTAAGAGAAGAATGGTGAGATGGTGGCGGAGGTGCAAAATCATCCGTCGCCAACACATTGCCAGCACCAATGCTGGCGTGGTTGATCACTTGTGCCCTTCCACTGGAGACATTCTTAAGATAGGCGTAGACACGCATGCGTTCATTCTTGAGCCTCACATTCTCGGAATATAGGCGTCGCCTCTCTGGGGTATCCACCCCTCTACATTTGATGCAAATTTTGTTTTGCAAAGCCAACATGAGTGCTTGGTGTTCAGCTTGTAGTTTCTCTTTCTCTTCCAGAAATCCCTGGATCTCCTGCTTCCGAGTTATCTTCTGCATTTATTAGTTCCATGTACACACCATTTTAGGTACAAATCTATTATATATACTTAAATAAAAATAAATATGGGTTATCAATCGAGCTATCTTATTAGTCCACGCCATCTGAATTATTCGGAATAGTTAGATATAGAATCAGCGGCCAGGATTAGGAGTTAAAAATTTATGTACGCGCTTATATATCACACTTTTTTCATGTGGTTTGTTTTCATCGCGTTCATCCATCGGTTGATAGTCATTTAAAAAATACAATTTTTAGATTGGTTTCCTAACACATAGTACGTTGCAACAAATTTACATTTGGTCCAAACCTACCTATCACATGCAATGAAAATAGGCGATTGGTAGAGTTGTAGTATGATGCGGGTATGATTTATATTTGTCATGGCCATCCATCACTTATTACATTTTTATTTAAAAATTAGATATATATTACCTACCAATGTGGCAACAAAAAAATGTTCGAACCATTGCTAAACAGCTTGGCAATACTTACACAGATGATTATTGGGAGACTAGCGATTACCTCTTTCATAAATGTGGTTTATGTGGGTAGCATGCGTTGTACTACCATTTTCAGTTACAAAATATACTGTTACTCCATATCCCGTAAAAACACAACTCAAAAATTTGACATGAATTTGCGAAAAGAAGATTAGGATATTGGAAAATTATATAACAATTTATACCAACAATATTATCTTTTTATGTTTAACAAAAATTATAAATTTCCTAGTAAATTAATGTGGTATTTAAAATGCACATAGAGGAAAAACTACAAAAATCCTAATCATAGGTTAATCAATTGTGACCCATTTATTTTAATACTAGCCCACTTCCTATACAAGATTTGACCCTGCTAGTTCTATTATAAAAAACATTGATTTGTGCTATATAACAACAAAGCTTGATATTGCGACCCATGTGATGAGATCTCATGTAGTTCACCATCGAAGAGAATGGTAATTACCTTTCCGGAGTTGCGTCGGTTTTGAAACCAGATCTGGACCTGTTGAACAGTTAGGCCAGTCCTCCTACTAAGATCCAGTCGGAGCTTTTCATCTGGATTAGGGCATTGCCAGAACTCACTACATGTGACATCAATGAGAATTTATTAGTATGTACACACCTATCATCATAAAAAAGAAGGATTTGTTCAATATGTGTTATACGCTTCAAGTTCTTCGATCTGTTCTTTGTTGTGACGACGCCTGACATGCACTGTCCTCGTCGTCTGATCACTATGGGTCTGTCCATTACTTTTGCCTTGATATGCAATAGCTGCATTATCATAAGCACTGTTTCCCATGTTGGTGGCACTTCCAAGAAAGCCATCCATCTCAACACCAAGATCATGTTGGATAGTGTGGTTGTCTCCGCTTGCAAAGGAGGGATCGATCCCATTGCACACACTGTTATTCTCATCCAGCCACTCTTCGTCCATGGTGATCTGTTACAACAAAATAACACGAGGATGCAAACCAATCATACCAATTATAGAAGCAATATCTTAAAATGTACTATATGAGTGCAACACAATATAACACACGGTGGATAAATTCTTTTCCGTAAAACACTTCAAAGTTTTTTACCTTGATGTCACTAGATGTTTTCTTATCAAGTTTGAGTGCAAAAAACACATGGCATAGAGCTATGTTGGCTTGAATAAAAATGAGAGACCATACAAAAATATTTTTTTTATCAATGAGTAGTTTCACGATAGTTAGAATACAACCCCAGTTCACTTGGCGCAAAGCAAATGCATAACCTAATTGCTAAAGTTGATAGAAAAATCACTAGACGATCTATTGAATAGATACCTTTAATCGGTAGATTTCCTCTATGAAATCGATGTGATAGTGGTAAGTGACAAAGGCAGCAACTATTGTATTCTAACTTGGATCTGAATATCATACGAGTGAGTAGGTACAACCATCGGCATTTAAAGGTGGGAAATCACGCATAATTTTGGCAACTACTAATTTCTATCCAAATATAACACTATAGGTGTGGATAACATTGATATGGTATATATAGGGCACAATTAATACTTGACTAAAATAATGTGTTAAAAAAAATACTTGGCACCACCCTTCACGACCATTCCTTGCACCAGAATCCTCCGACGCTATTGGCACCCCGTATCGATGCCTCTCTCCAGCCTGCAATAGTGCGCCACACACATCTGCACGCCACGTATCAATCCTCGTCATTGCCTCTCTGTACCATGTCCCCACACACCCCTCATCACCATATCCTCCTTCTCCGACCCACATCACCCTGATGTCCCCCAGGCCCACCTCCCTAGCCCACCCTTATGGTGCTAATCTTTCTAGTCGAGATCACTTACACTTTACACCTCAGGTGTGCTCTAGGTTGGATAAGATGTGTTGCCTCAAAACACATTGTGCCCTTCAGTCCCCTTTCTTGTTCCCACACCATCGAGTCTGATCCACTAGATATGATCTTCCCTCGCACGAATTATGTCTTAGGTGGTATCATAAATAAATTTGAATTTTGTTGTAAGATGTTTTTGGTTCCTATGAGTATCATATATATGTTCATGTCTAAATGTGGTTTTTTTAATGAATCTTTGATGGTGTTTGATGTGTCTTGATAAGTATAGATGACACCTCCTCGTTGGTTACCTCAAGTGGAAGGATATGATGTAGACATTGGTAATTTCCCTTGGTGAGATAGTGATACGTCCCAAACGTATCTATAATTTCTGCTTGCTCCTTGCTTATTTGAGTGATATTGCTATGTGTTTTGCTACACTTTCATACCTTTTTCAACAGATTTGGACTAACCTGCTAACTCAGTGCACCCAGTGCTAGTTTCTGTCTGCTGATGTCTGAATTGCAGGTTTATACCCATATTTATAGTGCCCAAAAAATTCCAGGAAAATTATATAAAAAATCAGCGTTCAAGAAGACTCCGGAGGCCCGAAGAAGAGCCGAAGGGGACCCACCCCCTCCCAGGAGGCCAGGTGGCACGACCCCACCCCTGGTCGCGCCAGGAGGCCGCCTGGAGGGGTGGGGCCTCCCCACTGGCCCTCCTTTGGCCTATATTTACCCCCTATCACAAAAAACCCTCGAGAGGCACTCCGTATCGCGAATTTCACCACTGTTCCGCCGCTGCCGCGATCCCGAGATCGGGATCGCCAGAAGACCCTGTCTCGGCACCCTGCCGGAGGGAGGATCGATCTCCGGGAGCTTCTCCACCACCTGAGCGCCTCCCGGATGTGCTGTGAGTAGTCCCCCTTGGACCATGGGTCCATGACTAGTAGCTATTTGATTTCTTCTCTCCAATATTGCGCCTCAATTATTAGCCCTTGTGAGCTGCCCTACATGATCAAGGCATCTATGTAATCTTGTTGTTGTTGCTATGCTGTGTTTGCTGGGATCCGATGGATTATGAGATTTTGTTAAGATTGTGATGAGTTATATATTTGGTTCTCCTTTTATATATTTGTTCTTGAGTAATTCTTGCATGTTCTCCATTGCTTTTTATTACTTTGGCCAAGTAGTAGATTGGAACTCCAAGAGGGAGCGTTATGCATGATTGTGGGTTCATGCCCTCCGATGTCTAGCTTGAGTGATAGAAACATGAGACTAGGGGATGTGTTGTTGCCACCAGGGATAAAACAACGGTGCTTGTAACCGCAGTTGCAAGGATTGTTTACCTTACACATAGTTTGTTAATGCAGTTGTTTGTTGCTTTAAGTTTACACTTTGGGAGGGGCTCGCAACTTAATACCAACGAGATATTCTGGATAGATATCTCAAGGTGGATGACTAGTGATTAGATGTTGATGAATAAACGGTCTACTTGTCTTGGCGTACTGCTCATACGATTGAGCCTCTAACTTTATTGTAGCATAATTAGCATTGCGGTGTGTTTATAATTTTGTTAATTTCCCAACTGTAATTTGTTTACCTGACATAGTTGTTTTATCGTCTTTTGGAAGAGAGACATCACTAGTGAACATCATGGGACGCCGGTCTATATTTCCATCATCGTTTACACCTCCACTATTTACTGCTTTTTTCCTTCCAAATGCAACCACCACTACTATTTCCACCGTGTGTTTAATCCTTTGTAAAGAACAATACCGGAGAGATTGACAACTTCTCTGAACTCGTTGGGAGCAAAGTTATTTGTTGCTGTGTGCAGGTCTAGTTCAAGTGAGTAACTTACCTCAAACGGTGCCTTGCTCGTTTGACCACCAACTTGAAGAATTTGGAGTCCTATTGGAGACATAAACCTTGGCATCTTCACCAAGGGAAACTTGTTGCTGAATACTTCTTAAACCTTCCACTTTGGGTAACCAACGAGGGGTGAGAAGTCTATTCCCGTCATCAAAGCAATTTCTGGCGCCGTTGCCGGGGACTCCAGTCTACAAGATAGGGGAGTTGCACACTATCTGTCGTCGATCTGGTGACGGCAGATGCCATGGGATGGCTAAAGAGGGGTAATGCTAGCATGCGATGGCGCTCCGGCCGGGTGTAGGTACAAGCACAGTGGACACCGCGAAGTACCCAGGTACGGGGCTCTCCGTAGAGATAAAACCCCCTATTCCTGCCTGTCTGAACTATAGACATATATGTGTACAGAGGTGCTCCTCGAGCTGTAAGCACGCCTGGTCAAGCTGACCAGTGCGTAAGCTAGCTAATGGCGGATGAATGAATGGAAGGCTCATATCCTCACCATGGGCATGCCTTGCCCCTTATATAGTGGTGGCAAGGATGCTCCATGGGTGAGGACAAGGGGAAAAAGATAAAAGGGAGGTACAAGTGATGTGATGGGATGACATGATGTAATGTGACACCTCCCCTTTACACTATTCACGATGTCATGATGTAACTAAAGGTGGCATGGCTTGTCTTGTCAATGGGATGCCTCTGTTGACTTCCGGGCAACCGGGCTGTGGGCAACCGACAGCCAGCAAACGAGCAGTCGGCCGGGTGCGCGGGCAGTCGGCGCGGAGCCATCGGGAGTCGGCCGAGCTGGGATGCAATCGGTGCAGAACCGCTAGCAGTCGGCCGAGCTGACCGAGGGCGCAGTCGGCGAAGGCACGCAGTCGCCGTTGCGTCGAATCAGTGACTTTGGTATACCCGGGGGTATTTCCCCCGACAGTAGCCTCCGAGCCTCCGGGTGACTTGGTGAGTCATCCGGAGGGTTCTTCCTTGTCGGTGTAGACGTTTGCACTTGGTGCAGCTTCTTTACAGTGGGGGCGCGCCAGCGCACCCACTGGGTGTAGCCTCCGAGCCTCGGGGTAACTCGGAGAGTCATCCGGAGGGTTCCTTGATTTTGTTGCAGTCAAGGGTCTCAGTAGTTTTCCCCCGGAAACGATCATGCATAAGACAAAGTTAGTTAGCTCAGATATATCGAATACTTTTTTTTAAATGTAGCTTTGTGCAATCGGGAGGCCGACCCGGCTTTGCCTTCGCCACGCAGTCGTTTTTCTGTTCATTCCACCCTTTGGCTCTTGCTCTCGCCGGCATTACAGCAGGCTTGCGGTCTGCAGCTGGATCGAAAAATCGGCCGCAGGATGAAGTGTATAGTACTTAGACTTTGGGGAGCAAACTCAACCGAGTAAACTTCCAAAAGGAAACGATCGGGTCGTCCAAATTGTTTTCTCTTTGGACGTTGTTCATGTGTGGTGACCTCTAGCTTATGCTCTTTGCCAGCGTTGCAGCCGGCATGCGGTCTGCAGATGGATCAAACTGCAGGCCTTTGGCACCGTACACATTACTAATTCGTCTGTCGGAAATAACTATTTGGGTTGGCCGGTCTTCCCGGAGGCAGCCGGTCCCGGGCCGAACATGCAGCCAACTGGAAATAAAGCGGAGACAACCCCCAAAGACTACTTAGGTTCATCCGTCATGCTTACTATGATAAGAAGTATTGAGTGAGAACTGACATGGAATTTTTGACGCAGCCGGAACACCCACTGGGTGAAAGTGTTGCCTCCGGGTGACTCGATGAGTCATCCGGAGGGCCTTCTGTTGTTGTAGCAGATGGGGCACTCGGCATGCTCGTGCTCCAAGCCTCCGGGTGAATCATCGAGTCATTCAGTGAGTTTTCTGTTGATGTAGCAGACGGGGCACTTGACAGGCTCGTCCTCCGAGCTTCCGGGTGAATCGTCGAGTCATTCGAGCAAGTGATCCCTTGTGGTTGCTCCGGCAGATGGCCTGCCATCCGGGTCGCAACCACACTCCTTTTTTCGCAATCAGCTTGGCAGGCGCAATCGGATTGACACCGGCCAACCTAACTGAATTTTTTTGCTGCCGAGCTAGAGCAATCGACAGCTTCTTTTCTCTAAATTTTTCTGCAATCAGGGAGGAGCACTCAAGGATGGGACATGCGGGCGGCCATCCCGTGAGCGGAGGCTTTGGGCGACGAGGGCTCAGCCGGCTGGTACGTGATGACGGCTTCTCGCCCTTCGTTGGTAGGCCCCAAGTGGAAGGCGTGATGCGGTATAGCAGCGAGTTTTCCCTCAGTAAAGATACCAAGGTTTGTCTCCAGTAGGACTCCAGAGATGATAAGTAGGTGTCAGCGGCACAACTGACGCGGACCTGCACACAGACACAGATAACTTTGCTCCCAACGAAGTTCAGAGAGGTTGTCAATCTCTTCGGTCTTGTTGTTCACAAATGATAAAATGCAAGGGGATAATGATAGCAACTTGAAAGTAAATGCAGAAAAGTAAATATAGCTTGGAAACAATAATGAGGATATGGACCGGGATACGTGATGTTCGCTAGTGATGTCTCTCTCCCAAAAGGCGATAAAAATGCTATGCGAGGTAAACAAATTACAGAAAGGCAATTGACAGGATTATGAACGCACCGCAATGCCAACTATGCTACAAAAGAAAGGAAGAGGTTCAAAAGCACGGGCAGTACGCCAAAGTAAGTAGACCGAAATCCATCTGCATCTACTACTAATCATCCACCTTGAGATATCTATCCAGAACATCTCGCTGGTATTAAGTTGCGAGCCCCACCCAAAGTGTAAACCCAAAGCAACAGACAACTGCATTAAAAAGAACTTTGCGTAAAGTAAACAATCCTTGTAACCGCGGTTACAAGCACCGTTGTTTTCCCCCTTGTGGCAACAACACATCCCCTAGACTCATGTTTCTGTCACTCAAGCATGTCACCGGGGAGGCATGAACCCACAATCTAGCACAACGCTCCCTCTTGGAGTCACTACCTACTACTTGGCCAAAGCAATAAACAGCAACGGAGAGCATGCAAGAATTACTTAGGAACAAAAATATAAGAGATAAAAACCAAATATATTACTCTATCACAATCTGAACATAATCTCATAATCCATCAGATCCGATCAAACTCAACATAGCAATAGCAGAAATATTACAAAGGTGCCTCGATCATGTAGGGCAACTCACGAGGTCTAAACAATGAAGATCAAAGAGGGGAGGAGAACATCACATACCTACTGATCATGGACCCATGGTCCAAGGAAAACTACTCACGAGACATCCGGAGAGCATCCATGGTGGAGAGGAGACTCCCGGAGGTCAATCCTCCCTCTGGCAGGGTGCCGGAAGAGGTCTTCTGGTGCTCCCGATCTTGGAAGCGCGGCGGCGGCGGAACAGAGGTGAGTTCGCGAAATAGGGTTCTTCTTCTGGACTTTTTCCGTGACGGGGGATAAATAGGCGAAGGGGGGCAGCCAGAGGTGGACCAGGGGCCCAGGCGCCCACCTGGCGCGGCCAGGGGTGGGGCCACGCCGGGTGGCCGCCTGGGCCCCCTAGCCCCCCTCTGGCCCCTCCCGGGCTTTTCTCGAAGCTTCCATCACGCTGATTTTTTATCTGAATTTTCTCGAATTTTTCTGGCACTTTTTATATGGGGGAAAACTGAAATAGAAAAACAGCAGAAAACAGGAACTGGCACTGGGGTGCACTGAGTTAATAGGTTAGTCAAATATGATCAAAAAATGTATGATAGTGTATCTAGATCATAGCAATATCACACAAAACATGCATGGAGCAAGCAGAAATTATCGATACGTTTTGGACGTATCAGTCTGAGCTGGTGGCCGCGTTGGAGCGCAACCGGCCGTCCCGAGCTGGAGGCGAGCGGCGGGGTGCAGTCGGAGGAAACGACAGCCAGGTGAGGGTGAACTCAGCCAGGGCGGAGCAAACGGCGGAAGCGAGCTTGGCCGAGGTGGAATCGGAGGAGGGAGGGATCGCAGCCTCCGAGCTGGATCTTCCATTTTTCTCTGAAACTTGCTCTTTTTTGAATCTTCTTGTCGTCAACCAGACAGGGTCTCAACCGGCAGAGAATAGCTCAACGCGTAGTCGCCGCGGGAGGCAACTGATACGTCTCAAATGTATCGATAATTTCTGCTCGCTCCATGCATGTTTTGTGTGATATTGCTATGATCTAGATACACTTTCATACAATTTTGATCATATTTGGACTAACCTACTAACTTAGTGTACCCCAGTGCCAGTTCCTGTTTTCTGCTGTTTTTCTATTTCAGTTTTCCCCCATATAAAAAGTGCTCCAAAAATACGGGAAAAATCAGATAAAAAATCAGCGTGTCGGAAGACTCCCGAAGCCCGAAGGAGGGCCAGGGGGCCACCACCAGGCACCCGGGCGACCACCTGGCGCGGCCAGGCCCGCCTGGGCCCCTGGTGCCCCCCTGGCTGCCCCCTTTGCCTATTTATTCTCCGTCACGGGAAACTTCCAAAGAAAAAACCCCATTTCGAAAATTCTCCTATGTTCCGCCGCCGCCGCGCTTCCAAGATCGGGAGCACCGTCAGGACCCTTCCCGGCACCCTGCCGGAAGGAGGATCGACCTCCGGGAGCTTCCCCTCCACCATGGATGCTTCCCGGATGTGTCGTGAGTAGTCTACCTTGGAGCATGGGTCCGTGATCAGTAGCTATGTGATGTTCTGCTCCCCTCTTTTTTCTTCATGGTTTAGACCTCATGAGCTACCCTACATGATCGAGGCACTTATGTAATTCTTCTACTGTTGCTATGCTAAGTTTGATGGGATCGGATGGATTATGATATTATGTTCAGATCGTGATAGAGTAATATATTTGGTTTTGATCTCTTATATTTTCGTTCCTAAGTAATTCTTGCATGTTCTCCGTTGCTGTTTATTGATTTGGCCAAGTGGTAGGTGGTAACTCCAAGAGGGAACGTTATGCTCAATTGTGGGTACATGCCCCCTGATGATAGGCTTGAGTGACAGAAACATGAGTCTAGGGGATGTGCTGTGGCCACAAGGGGGAAAACAACGGTGCTTGTAACCGCGGTTGCAAGGATTGTTTACTTTACGCAAAGTTCTTTTAATGCAGTTGTCTGTTGCTTTGGGTTTACACTTTGGGTGGGGCTCGCAACTTAATACCAGCGAGATGTTCTGGATAGATATCTCAAGGTGGATGATTAGTAGTAGATGCAGATGGATTTTGGTCTATTAATTTTGGCTTACTGCCCATGCTTATGAATCTCTTCCTTTATTTTGTAGCATAGTTAGCATTGCGGTGCGTTTATAATCCTGTCATTGCCCGTCTGTAATTCGTTTACCTCGCATAGCAGTTTTATCATCTTTTGGGAGAGAGACATCACTAGTGAACATCACGGGACCCCACTCCATATTCTCTTCATTGTTTACAAGGTCATTTATTTTCTCGCATTTACTTTCAGTTGCTATCATCATTATCATTATCCCTTGTGTGTTTGACCCTTTGTAAACAACAAGACCGGAGAGATTGACAACCTCTCTGAACTTCGTTGGGAGCAAATTTAATTGTATTGTGTGCAGGTCCAGGAGAAGCAAGTGATTCTTTTCATACGGCGCATCACTTGCCGAACCACCTACTTATCATCGTCGGAGTCCTACTGGTCGAACTCAACCTCGGTATCTTCACCGAGGGAAATTTGCTGCTATCCTACATCTCACCTTCCACTTGGGGTAACCAACGAAGGGCGAGAAGCCATTACCACTTCCACGCCATCAAGCAAATTTATGGCGCCGTTGCCGGGGACTCCGAGTGATAAGATAGGGGAGTTGCCCACTACCTTTTACCTTTACTTTTTAGTCTTGTTAGTTTACTTTCCAGTTTTTGCTTTTGCTTTTGTGTCTTTATGAAAAACCAAAAATATAGTTGCTACCTTTTATCTTTGCCTTCGTCTGCCTACTGATGCTATCTTTACAATGGGTGTGGAGCCACCCAAATATGATAGGATGGACATGTTTGACATGTTTCACTTGGATCGTCTTCGATCAATTTGTGCTCGCGCTAAAAACCCAACCGACTTGGTTGAGGGAAAAATCATTGGATGAGCATGCTCATTATACGCGGCACCGCCTATCTCAGAAAGGGAAACACTTATGGGATCAAATACATGTTTCTTGTTTCCATGCTAAACTTTTGTACCACATTTATGATTTTACTTGTTGTTCTAATATAGATCATAAACACCTTCCTTTCCAATGTGAGTTTAATGAAAATGAGATCTTATCTTCTTATGCTAAAGGTGTTTATGATTAATTTGATGTTGAAAAGATTGAAGAGTTTGTTGCTTTTAAAGATGCTTATGAGATTGCTTCTTTGATTGAAAAGTACCACGATACTATTTACAAGTCTGGAAATTTTGCGGTTCTTGCTTATTTCTTTGAGAATTATTGTAACACCCTGGGTGTCACGCTACAGTAATCACCTTGTTTGTAACAGTAATCACTTCTGATTAACGCCAAGCCACTGTGGTTAAGCATGGATGATCACCTTGATCATATTCAGTCAAATTCAGCCCGAATAAAAATTTCAAATCTAGGTGGAAATAAAACTTTAGCCAAAAATTGTGCAACCAATTTTATGAAATGCCTAAAAGTCATTAGGTCAAGTTACTACATCAATGGGAATTTATTATAATATTTGAATATTTTAACCAAGTCAAACCAGTGGAAAAACAATTCATTTTAGTTAATTATTGTTTGAATAAAATTCAAACTATTTTTTTTGAGACCCAAACTTTTTATAGCAGCGAAAGATAAGACAAAATAAGTATTGGCCCCACTCAGGTTCTTCCAGAAGCTTCTTCTGCGCTGATTTTTTATCTGTTTTTTCCCGAATTTTTGGAGCACTTTTTATATGGGGGAAAACTGAAATAGAAAAACAGCAGAAAACAGGAACTGGCACTGTGGTGCACTGAGTTAATAGGTTAGTCCAAATATGATCAAAAGTGTATGAAAGTGTATCTAGATCATAGCAATATCACACAAAACATGATTGAGCAAGCAGAAATTATAGATACGTTTTGGACGTATCAACATCCCCAAGCTTAATTCCCGCTCGTCCTCGAGTAGGTAAATGATAACGGCATAATTTCTGTCGTGACATGCTAGCAACCATATAAGAACTTTGAAAAGTAAAGCAATTAGGGTTAGAGATTCAATTCAAGTCATAACATGCAAGAGTCTATATTAGCATTGAAACAAGTAACAAAAGAACATTACGTGCAAGAGCTCTCGCTGTCCGTGACTCGAATGTCTCCAAATGGTGTTTGCGTGCAAGAAGGGTGATAGGGAATACGAGAAAAACTATTTATTTGTTGAGAACTCAATCTACTAAAGTTTCACACTTGGTCTTTTTCTGGAATCTTATCATGACTCGTCCCCAGACCACTAGCCAGGTACAAGTCAATTTGATCCACTCCTTTTTCAATATTTTGAGCACTCATGCAATGGATGAGCGTAAGCACGAGAGTTGACACTTAGGATGGCAAAGAGAGAAGTACGGAGGAGGAAGACAAAAAAGGATGAGAAAGGCTCACATCAATGAGGACAATCATAGGCAAGAGATGCCAAATGATAGATATGATGTGAGGAGTAGGGATTGCCTTGCAACGGATGCACATACGAGCTAAGAAGCTCTCCAATGGAACTAGTGGGGGTGCATCTAACTTGCTCGCTCATGAAGACCTAGAGCTCGTTTGAGGAGGCTCATCCTTGGAATATGCAAGCCAAGTTCTATAGTGTGAAGATCCCCACATAGCTATATGCATAATGATCATCTCTATGGAGTACAAGGATATAAAGGGAGTACTAGTGTGGATCTCTCAAAAGGATAGTAGTGTTGCCCCTTTCTCTCTTTTTATTTCTTTTTCTCTTTTTTCTATTTTTTTGTATTTTTTTATGGCCTTAATGGCTCTTTCTATTTAACTCTTATTTGTCCTCTTTGGGATCTTTTATTGTGTCCACTTTGGGATCTTTTCCTCACTTAAGGGAAAGACTCTATTTCACAAGAAGGTAAAGGAGATCTTTCACACTTTACAAGGTACTCAAAATCATACAGAAGATGTAACTATCATGACGTATGCAATGTATGTCGCTGCCAGTGTAGCAGGAACATGTATGACATGAAGATCAAGTCATGAAGAGGTGGATGTTGCATGGCAATATATCTCGGAAAGGCTATGGAAATGCCTTGATAGGTAGGTATGGTGGCTGTTTTGAGGAAAGATATAAGGAGGTTTATGATGACAGAGCGTATCATGCCAAGGGTTTGGATGTACCAGCGAAGGTGGACACCAACTCTCAGAGTGAGAAGAAGGCAATGCACGGCACGGGAGAGGCTAGCAAAATATGGGAAGGTGGAAGTGTCAACGTTCAATACTTACATTAGTCCGAAGAACTCATGCACTTATTATCGGTAACTCTCAATCTAATAAGGAGGTTTACAAAGAGACAAGTACCCCGAGGAGGAGTGTATGGGGGTTTGGTTATCCTTGCGCATCCTCGACTCATGGTACGTGAGTGTACTCTAATATTCGATCCCTCCAAAGATTAGTGATCCATCTAGTAGCTAGAGTTCTCAACTAGTTTTGTAGGTTTTGAAAATACACACGGATTGCCCAAAATACGACACCTATCACTAATAGGCTAAAGCTCTTGACACCAAAAGTTCAGACATTACTCACATCAATACCTCAAAACTATTGCAAGTTACTACTAGAATTAAATAGCAACCTCAATTACCTACTTTCAAGACAACACACTACTCAGTGCAACAACCAACTCTCTTTAACAAGATAAACATGAAAACTAAAAAGAGTTCCAGCAACAAACTAAACAAAAGCCAGGGCTCTTGCTAAAGACAACCTAAGACTAAAACTAAACATGGCAGCAGCTACGAAAAGATAAAGAACACACAACAGAGAAAGATAGGCATGAAAAATTCTATGATGTGTTCCAGATTTTGAAAGTGGAGCGTGTTTCTCTCCCACACAAAGTAAGATGGGGTCTAACTTGTTATGACCAGCAAGCAAAACTAAAGAAAACTGAAAATAAAACCTAAGAGCGAGACGCTCGAAGCATAGCACATAACGCATGAAGTGATAAAAATATAGTGAGACGAAGGACAAACTGATGATTGTTGATGGAGAAGAGGATGCACGGGGGCATCCCCAAGCTTAGAAGCTTGAGTCTCCTTGAATATTTATTGGGGATGCATGGGGGAATCCCCAAGCTTGAGCGCTTGACACTCCTGGATCTTCTTTCATCATCTTCCATCGCACACTTGAAAACTCCCTTCATACATAACTCATCATAAGCTGATTAGAGAGGTTAGTACCCTTAATAAAATAATTTTTCCCCACTGGATATAAAGATATTATTTAAGAGCTACTGTTTCTCAAGAGTGCCAAAAAGTTTTTGCAAAGAAAAAGCAAGCTTAAGGTTTGCAAAAGTGAAGAGAGGCAAAACATGGCAGAATCTGTGAAAAACAGAACAGCAGGTAGTAGAGAATTTTTTTGGCGCGCTTCTGCAATTCAAATCAAAAAACTCAGAACACACGAAAGTTTCACAATTGTATAGAGCATTCTGTCAAAAAAAATTCAGATCAAAAAAGATGATATGGTGATTTTATTCGAATTTTTCTGTCAAGGGACAGAATCTATTTTCTCGACAGCATGTCACAACTTTTGCTTCCCTTATCATAAGAGGCTATAACTTGGCACAAAGCTGAAAAATAAAGATACAATGATGTTTATTCAGTAGTAACAAACATCAAGACACAAAAAAAGCAAAAAGAAACCTAAATTCGTTGTGGGCTGCCTCCCAAAATCGCTTTATTTTATGCCTTTAAGCTAGGCATGATGCAAAAGAAGAATCAAGTTTTATCAAGAGAAAGAGAATAACTAGCCCGAGTAACGGACTCAAAAGGTAACTTGATTTTCTTTCTAGGGAAGTGTTCCATCCCTTTCTTGAGAGGGAATTGGAATTGTATATTCCCCTCTTTCATGTCAATAACCGCACCAACGGTGCGAAGCAAAGGACGTCCCAAAATAATTGGACACAAAGGTTCACACTCTATATCCATAACAATAAAATCAACGGGAACATAGTTATCATTGACAAGGATAAGAACATCGTCGATCTTCCCAAAAGGTTTCTTTACGGAAGAATCAACAAGACGAACACCAAAAGAACAAGGCTCAAAGGGCTTCAATTCAAACATATCATATATTCTTTTGGGCATAACGGAGGTACTAGCTCCAACATCACATAAAGCATAGCAAGAGAAGTTATTAAATTTAATTTTGATCATAAGGTCCCAACCATTATCTAGCTTCCTAGGTATGGAGGCTTCTACTCTAAGCTTCTCCTCCCTAGCTTTGATGAGAGCATTTGTGATATGCTCCGTGAAGGCAAGATTAAGTGTGCTAGTGTGGGGGTCTCTAGACATTTTGTGTAGCAAGCTAATAACTTCTGAGAGGGTGCAACTATCAAAATCAATACCACTACTATCAAAGGTGGTAGTAGTGTCGTCTAGGCTCACTTGTTTGAAACCCTCTATGTTCATAGGAGTTTCTTCATCTTTGGTTGAGGTATTAGCATCACCATTAATAGGTCCAACGGGACTAGGAGTGCATTGGGTGCTAATAGTTTGGGTGTCCTCAACAATTTGGATAGTGGCATTTGTGTGCTGTGTAGGAAGGCTCTAAATTCTATCCACTTCCTCTTTTTCTCTAGCCCACCTTTCTTTAAGTTTAGCCATCATCCTAATATTTTCATTAATTTTCAATTCGATAGCATTAATAGGAGTGGCCTTATTCTCCTCAAGGGGAGAGGTTCTAATTTTAAGCATCTCAATATCAAGGGCTAAGCTTTCTACCTTCAAAGAGAGATTATCTAATTTAGCTAATTTCTCCTCTACATTTTTATTGAAGGATTTTTGGGTAGTGATAAAATCTCTAAGCATGTTTTCCAATTCATAAGAGGGGTTCTTGTTGCTAGGGTAGGTGTTGTTGTTCCATAGTTGGATGGAAACGGTCTAGGATTGCTAGCAAAATTACCCCTATAAGCATTGTTGTTGAAGTTGTTTCTAGCAATAAAGTTCACATCTACTTGTTCTTGGGCAACCAAAGAATTTAAAGGGACATCACGAGGATCAATAGAGGATTGCTTGGTAAGTAGAGACATAATTAAGTCAACTTTTTCATTGAGGGAGGTAATTTCCTCGACAGAGTTTACCTTCCTACCTGTTGGAGCGCGTTCGGTGTGCCATTGGGAATAATTGGTCATCATCTCATCGAGAAGCTTCGTGACAGCACCAAGTGTAGTTGACATAAAGGTTCCTCCCCCGGCCGAATCTAACAGGTTCCGCGAGGTAAAGTTCAAGCCTGCATAAAAAGTCTGGATAACCATCCAGGTAGTCAAACCATGTGCAGGGCATTTCTTAACAAGAGATTTCATTCGTTCCCAAGCTTGGGCAACGTGTTCATTATCCAATTGCTTAAAATTCATAATGTTACTCCTTAATTGGATAATTTTAGCAGGTGGGTAGTACTTCCCTATAAAAGCATCTTTGCACTTATCCCAAGAATCTATGCTATTCCTAGGCAAAGATTGAAACCAGATTTTAGCTTCTCCCCTTAAAGAGAAAGGAAATAGCTTGAGCTTAACAATATCACCTTCTACTTCTTTATACTTTTGCATATCACATAATTCAACAAAATTGTTCAAGTGTAAAGCAGCAGCATCTCCAGCACCAGAGAATTGATCTCTCATAACAAGGTTTAGCAAGGAAGGTTTAATTTCATAAGAGGTAGCTGAAGTGGCAGGTGTGGAAATGGGGGTGCAGATAAAGTCTTGGTTTTTGTGACTAGTGAAGTCACACAACTTGGTGTTTTCAGTGGAA
This sequence comes from Bromus sterilis, assembly GCA_950022295.1. NCBI lineage: Eukaryota > Viridiplantae > Streptophyta > Magnoliopsida > Poales > Poaceae > Bromus > Bromus sterilis. The sequence continues at coordinate 59,326,358 of OX465598.1, read as the reverse complement.
CCCATAGCAGCAGCAAGTGTGGCAGATTTTTTTGTGATTTTTGATATAAGACACAAAGATAAAAACTGAAAGGTAAACTAACAAGACTAAAAAAACAAAGGTAAAGGGTAGTGTGCAACTCCCCTATCTTAGCACTCGGAGTCCACGGCAACGGCGCCATAAATTTGGCTTGATGTGTGAGGTGATGATAGTGATTTCTCGCCCTTCGTTGGCAAACCCCAAGTGGAAGGTGTGATGTAGCACAGAAGCAAATTTCCCTCAGTAAAGATACCAAGGTTTCTCTCCAGTAGGACTCCGGAGATGATAAGTAGGTGTCAGCGTCGCAACTGACGCGGACCTGCACACAGACACAAATAACTTTGTTCCCAACGAAGTTCAGAGAGGTTGTCAATCTCTCCGGTCTTGTTGTTCACAAAGGATCAAACACAAGGGATAATGATAGCAACTGAAATTAAAAGCAAAAAAGTAAATGAGCGTGGAAACAGTAATGAGGATATGGACCGGGATACGTGATGTTCACTAGTGATGTCTCTCTCCCAAAAGACGATAAAACTGCTATGCGAGGTGAACAAATTACAGAAGGGCAATTGACAGAATTATGAACGCACCGCAATGCTAACTATGCTAGAAAAGAAAGGAAGAGGCTCAAAAGCATGGGCAGAATGCCAAAATAAGTAGACCAAAATCCAACTGCATCTACTACTAATCATCCACCTTGAGATATCTATCCAAAACATCTCGCTGGTATTAAGTTGCGAGCCCCACCCAAAGTGTAAACCCAAAGCAACAGACAACTGCATTAAAAAGCACTTTGCGTAAAGTAAACAATTCTTGCAACCGCGGTTACAAGCACCGTTGTTTTCCCCCTTGTGGAAACAACACATCCCCTAGACTCATGTTTCTATCACTCAAGCGTGTCATCGGGGGGCATGAACCCACAATCGAGCATAACGTTCCCTCTTGGGGTTACTACCTAATACTTGGCCAAAGCAATAAAGATCAACGGAGAACATGCAAGAATTACTTAAGAACAAAGACATAAGAGATAATAACCAAATATATTACTCAATCACAATCTGAACATAATCTCATAATCCATCAGAGCCCATCAAACTCAGCATAGCAACAGCAGAAAGATTACAAAAGTGCCTCGATCATGTAGGGCAGCTCACGAGGTCTAAACCATGAAGAACAAAGAGGGGGAGGAGAACATCACATAGCTACTGATAACGGGCCCATGGTCCAAAGGAAACTACTCATGAGACATCCGGGAAGCATCCATGGTGGAGAGGAGACTCCCGGAGGTCGGCCCTCCCTCCGGCAGGGTGCCGGGAAGAGGTCTGCTGGTGCTCCCGATCTCGGAAGCGCGGCGGCGGCGGAACAGAGGCGAGATCGCGAAAAAGGGTTCTGTCCTCGAGGGTTTCTCGTCACGGAGAATATATAGGCGAAGGGGGCAGCCAGGGGGGCCACCAGGGGTCCAGGCGCCTCCCTGGCGCGGCCAGCCCCTGGGGCGCGCCACCAGGGCGCCTGGGCCCCTGGTGGTGGCCCTCTGGCCCCACTCAGGTTCTTCCGGAAGGTTCTTCTGCGCTGATTTTTATCTGATTTTCCCGAATTTTTGGAGCACTTTTTATATGGGGGAAAACTGAAATAGAAAAACAGCAGAAAACAGGAACTGGCACTGTGGTTCACTGAGTTAATAGGTTAGTCCAAATATGATCAAAAGTGTATGAAAGTGTATCTAGATCATAGCAATATCACACAAAACATGCATGGAGCAAGCAGAAATTATAGATACGTTTTGGACGTATCACACTGCGACCTCGCCTCCTAGCCATGGCCGAGGCCCCCTTCCCTCGCCACTCGCCTCGGCCTGCCTCGTGCCGCAGCCCCCACCTCCACCGCGGCCTCACCCTCCCTCGCCTCGCTGCCGGGCTATGCTCGCCGACGGGCACGACTGTATAAGCCGTGGGGAAGCCCCCCTACCTCACTGCCCGTGCCCCCCCTTTTTGATTAGCATTAACCTATAGCTTAAATTAATAACCCCCTTAGTTTAACTGTTAAGTCTGAGACAGGTGGGCCCTGGGCCAGTTAAGTTAATCCATGTCATTTTAATAAGATAATTATGCCACTGTGTCTATGACATGTGGGCCCAATGGCTATTTAAATTTAATAAAATGATTTATTATTACTGTGAGGCTGACATGTGGGACCCTCATGTTAGGTTTGACTAGTCAAAGATCACTGCTGTGGATAATTTTGAATTTTAATAATAAAAATAATTCATAAAATGATTTAAATTGATTAAAACTTTGAATTTAAATATCTTTTAAACCGTAAGTCAGATTCAAAAACTTTATACATGGAAATTGATTAGAAAAATATAAAGAATACGGATACGCTATCCGTATTCCAACCACACCACTCTAACACAACGAACATCGACATCCCCCTCCGGGCCGTCTGTCGATAATCACCCGGATCCAGATTTCATCCCCGGATGAATTCCTGCTCCGAGCAACTTTCATTGCACTGCCTTAGAGCACCGTTAACATTGAATACGTCATTCCATTCATCTGTTTACTATGATTGATTTATATTTATCGTTTATTCCCTCCTTTATTCTCTGGTAGACCCGCTGCTACCGCCGACTACACCGCTGCTGGGTAGGACTACTTCGTCGATCGTACCCCTACCGTCGAGCTTCTAGGCAAGCAGAGCCATTCTCTCCCCCAGATATCGCCTATCTTTTCCGTACGTTTCTTGCACTAGGCATGTTTACTGCTGCTGCTACGATTACAATCCTATTCAATTGCATAGCCTTATTTTGTCGCCCCTTGATGTACCTGCCTTTATCCTATGTTGCCTTATAATTATATATTATTTTCAGCAGTGAGCCCTGCGCATTGTTAGCTAGGATTAGATAGCGGACCGTGACCACTCAGGGGAGTGAACGCGGATAAGAATATATATACAACTTCATAGGTACGGTACAATGCATACACCGCCTAAGGCCCCTAGCTCGGCTCTGCCGAGCCACATCAAGTGGAGTTACCGAGGATTAATCCTCGTACTCCACTCATTGCTGACTCCGTATAGCCATCCTAGGGACTTGAGCCCCGGTTGTCCTTAAGGTAAGAAGTCGGGCAACCCAACGGTGCCCGCGAGCGGTATTGCGTCGAGAACGACAGGGAGGGTACGACCGACGTTACTGGCGTGCTTGGCCCCTTCTCGTATCTCACGAGAGTTACCAAACCACGAAAGTCGAACTCTACCAAGAGCACACGCGAGATAACGTAAGGAGTCGGTTCACCTTGTTGGTAACCCCAGAGACTTGGTGGGATGATAGGGCAGGCACCGATGTACTGGTGGTCCTGACTGCTGTCGTTGTCCGCGGGTGAGTTAAGTCGAGGAAACGATAATGGTTGTCACGCAGGTTAATTAAAATACTAAATGGTTCGGTGGATGACTTGAGAGGCCCGTTGGTCTGTACGCACTACCTACACGTGGGATTACGGTGTGGGCCTTCTGCATCGTAGTTTTGTCCGAAAGCTCTTCAGATGTCAGCAGTACTGCGACCTGATCGCCGGGAAGTTGTGTTGTCTTATTTGCTGCAGCAGGTGTGTTTGGATTTGCTTTTGCTTCACTGGCCAGACTCGCACCGTGCAGGAGCGTGCAAGGGTGAGGGACCTAGACCCCTTTGCACATAGGATATAGTCCGGCGGATGGCCTCTCTGTTGAGCCTAGGATGGGATGCGATGTGTCGGATAGCCTCGGTGGGGCATTCCCTAAAAAGGTGTACGCCACCCTGGAGATTCGAGCGTGTAGGCTGAACAGTAGTGCACCCCTGCAGGGAGTTTAATCTATTCGATAGCCGTGTCCACAGTAACAGGACGCTTTATGCTGAAGCTGGACCTTACCACTACAAACTACTACTATTAACTATATGGTTCCGGGTCTTCTTCCTCGCAGGGAAGTCGAGGAGGGGAACTCAGAGGCATTATTATTATTAATTATTACAACTTACTATTATACAATGCTGCAACAACTTCTTCTTCATTGTTACTTTATGCTTTATATGAACTGTTGGTTGTTCTCTTCTTGTGCTGCAAGACATCGTCGGAAGATGCTAGTCTTCGTTAGGCCTAGCTTCTTACCCTTATTCTGATTTCTACCTCGCAGTCCACTATATACAGCCTCGCCTTTCCATTTGATACAAATGCATAAATGCTTAGTAGCGAACGTAAGACTCGCGGGTATACTAGATACTCACCCTTGCTTTATTTCCCCCTTTTTTTTGCATGACGACCACTGCAGTCGACGTTGGAGCCTTGGAGTCCAGGAGCAGGAGATCCCCGACGCCGACCACCGCAACATGAAGATCCCCGATGCCTTCTACGACGTCGAGTTCCCCGTTGACCAGGAGTAGTTTGGAGGTTCCCAGGCAGGAGGCCTCGCCTTTTCGATCTGTTGTTATTTGTGCTAGCCTTCTTAAGGCAACCTTGTATTCTTTTGTGTGTACTCATATACTATTGCTTCCGCTAACTTTGTGCTCTCGAGCTGTTGTATTCGAGCCTTCGTGGCCCCTGGCTTGTATTAAACAACTTGTATTATTTTATTTGTAGAGTTGTGTTGTGATATCTCACCGTGGCACTGTAATCTCGATCGTGTACCTTGCGTGTATGATTACTGTACACGTCTTTATTTTGGGGGCGTCACAAGTTGGTATCAGAGCCGACTGCCTGTAGGTAACCCCCTTCCAACTCCTTGGTCAAAGTCGAGTCTAGTCTTTGCAAAATTACTTTACTAACAGTGTCGTGTGGCTTATCGGCCCACGTCTCAAAATTGGGTGGTATTAGGATCCTTTTTCTCCGTACCTTTACTCTGGGACTCTGCTCTCTCTTACTTTCGGGTTAAAGATTTTGCTAACTCTGACATTAGGATCTCGTGACTACTTCCTCCCGGAGACCCCTTATTCCTGATGATCGCTTGATTCACGAGAAGATCTCGAAGATACTTGCCGATAAATTCTCGAGACCATATGTGCCGATCACCTTTACAATTCACTGCCACCGATAAGTGCGTATGGATAATTACCTATACTTTCCGATCATCCATTCAATCCCAGTTGCTCTGGTGTTCATAAGATACATCGAATTGCTTTCCGTTATTTCGGGAATCCTTTGAGCCTACTACCTTGCAGCTTCTTTTCACCCTGTGAATAATTCCTCACATTTATCGAGGATCCGTTCATTCTAAGTGGTTCCTGTGATTCCCAAAATAATTTGAAATACTATTCGATCTTGCGACAATCCTCGGCAGCCTACTGCTTTGGAGATTCTTCTTACCTGTTTGCTCTATGATTTATCCCGTTTGTCTTGTAGTCTTTTCTGACCTCCCTTGGCATTTCCATTCTGATCTGTTGAATCATCGTGTGTTCTAGTGCACGCAATCATCAGTTGATCCCTATGAATCCATTCTTCTGGCTCAAACGTCATTTCAGACATGAGCTGATTCTCCGAAAATCAAACCTTAATTGATTAACCGTCAAGCTTCTATTCAACTTATTCATGTTTGATCGATGTATCTGAATCTGATACACCAATATGGAAGTCATAATTCCTTTGTACTTAAGCATTGAACTATTCCGATGTTACTATAATCCAATGCTTTGGCATTCTTTCTTCTTATGGTTGATTGTTGATTACCGATACTCACACCAGACTCTCTGTACACCGCCTGACCTTTTTGGTGGATTACTGCCTACCGTCCCCTTGTGTCCTAAATCATTGAAGAATTTCCCCTGATACGAAATGCCTGTGGCGAACGGTATCATCTGGTCCGTGTCATCGGCCTTCTCCTTTCAAACTTGTATCTCTTGTTCCTATTGTTTGTCGTATAGATCCGTAAAAATGTCCCTATGGGTTGTATCTATGCTTCATCCATCTGTGTGAACCCATGAACTTCCACTGGTCTTACTCTACTGGTGTTACGCTAGATAAATTTCCTACTCTAAAAATTCATCGACAGCGAGAAGTGAATGAAAGGCTATGCATTAAAGAAGTGGGAGTCGACCTTGAACTTGTGTTCATGCCCATGGATACGATGTAGAACTTATCATGAAAGCTTCTGGTAAAAGTAATTGTCCCCTTGGTGGAAATTCTGCTGCATATATGATCCACCATTCTACCTTCGAGTATTACCCCTGGTATCTCGAGGATCTCACGCCTTGCACTACATCTTATGAATTGTGATGAACTAATGCCTATCCCTATCATAGCCATTTCATGGTTCTGGGTTGTTGTCAACCGCGAACACTGAATACCTTTTGCTTCACCATTCCTTTCGCTGGATGTCGTCACTATTTGATTGCATTCCCTTGAAACCTCTCGACATAATGTGTTGTGGTCATCATCAACATTTTGTCTTCTCCCAAGTGTTAATTGAATTCATGGTGAGAAATACCATTCTTTCCCCTCGGTGATTTGTGTTATCATCGACAACATCCTTTGACTCCTTGCCAATACAAACTTGGTCATGTATATTCTTGCTTTGCTTTCCCTTGGGAAAGATTTACGCCCGATACTGGTGTATCATCACATTTTTCTTTTCCATTGGTCTATTTAACCATTCTCTTAAATAAAACTTATCTAAGCAGTGATAATTCCCTGCTTCTGTAAACACCTCGGTGTACTACACTGTCAATACAACCTGTTACCTATTGTTGATGACTTCTTGATAACCACCGTTGGACGAGAACTTTGCCTATTGGTCCGCCTCGTCACGAGCAGGAAAACGGTTCTCTTTGTCCCTCGCCCTTGGTACCGATGTTGTTGCCGACATAGCTAACAAGTTGTTCTCTGACTTACCTTGCAACTTGATCGCATTGTTTGTCACCACCCTCCTTATTCAATGTGGGCCCATAACCCACAGTTCCACAGAATCGAAACCTGACTCTCTTGTACCTTTCTGTTCTCGATGTTATTCCTCTTACTTGACCTCGTATTCTACTTGTCGGGGGGATGGATCAGGCCCATAGACCCGTGTAAGAGAAAGTTTTGCCCCCGAAGGTTTTGGAGATTGTTGGACAAAGCAGAAGTGGAACTAATATTGTTTTTGAGTATAAACATATACTTAGGTTCCGAAAGAATGGAGTTCACAAGGAGGAGGTCGAAGGACAACCCACTGCAGCGAAGCTGCAGTTGACTACCGAAACCTTTGAAGGTAGACGACCCCTAAAAATATCGTTGAAGAAGAAGACCCTCTCGAGTAAAAGCGCAATGAGGAGATAGCTGAAGCTGGTCGAAGACTTAGTCTTTTTACTAGTTTCTCTTTACTTTCTTGAGTCGTAGGAAAAACCGTACTATCAAGAGGGGTTTGCTAGTTGAGATCTTTGTCGAAGTGAATTTTCTCTGCTCAACCTAAACCCACGAAAGACTACCGAGAGAAATCTTACTGAGTCGAGTGAATAGATCGAAGGCAAAGTCATCGCACTTCGTGCCTTCGAGAGAGAACTCATTCGGTAAGTCAGCTTACTTGTTCCTCAAGTAAAGTTGCGAAGTGATTGGAATCCGACCGTCGTGGACACGCGTCAAGCAGTCGCATCGGGTCACTTCAGTCATTTTACCCTTCGGGATTGCCAACTATAAATACCCCACACCTACCCGCCATTTCGGGTTGGCTGCTCCACTGAAGATTCTAAGACAGAAGTACTGTGAGCATCCCAAAAGAGATCCATCGAGAGAAAACCAAAACCCAAGTCTGAACTGAGTTGAGAAATTCACAGAGACTTAGGTCGAGATTAGCCGATCTTTTTATCTTGGAGAACTGCAAGTCTCCTAGACGGTTAGGCGTCGCCTGTCAAGCAGTCGAAGAGAAATTGTCGCTGCTAAAGGAAGTTTGTAAAGGTCTCGGAGATGTCCTGAATCATCTACCACGAGTGAAAACTGGACAAGCTCGAGGAGTTTGTTGCAGTGTAGAATAGGACGGAGAGAGTTTTGCTCCATGTGTTCAATCACCAGTCCCTCCAACCAGACGTAGCACTTTGCAGAGTGTGAACTGGTTTACCAAACATCGTCGTGTCAGGCTCATTTTCCTCCTCGCATTTACTTTAAGTATTTACTCGTTGCCTGTTTGCCTTCGATGTTTACCTTTGCTCCCAATCCTTTCGAGCTATGTATATCTTTCGATACTGTATTTCCTTCGAGATGTTTTTAGTCCTTCGCAGTTTGCATGAATTCCTTCTAAGTTCCTTAGAATTTTTAGAAGCGATCATTCACCCCCTCCCCCTCTGATCATTCTTGACCTTTCAATTGGTATCAGAGCTAGGCACTCCCTACGCTCGGTGGCGTCCATGCCGACGCCGGCGAGCAGCTCCCTGCCTGCCTGGCCTCTCCCGAGCCCTCTACTCGCGCCTAGAGATGCCCCAGTGTGCCACGCAACCATTCCCCCTCTCCACGCTCGTCTTCCACCTCTCCAGTGCTTGTTCCCGCGGAGACCAGAGGACCACCGGAGCACACCGCCATGGCAGACGCGGCCACCGTGCCCTAGAGCTCAAACCAGTGTGTCCCCCGTGCTCAACGTCGACGACTTTGTCTCCCTGTAGGAGTCGACGCCTTGTTTTGGCCTAGAGAAGACGCAAGCCTTATCGTTTTGTCGCTGGACCCCGAAGCTCGCCGTCGTCGATTCGCCGCCGTTGAGGCCTCCTCGAGCCCGCTGGCTGCATCTTCGTGCTCGTGGTGAGCTCCTGATCCTTTCCCCTAAACCCACGGCGCCCCGTTCATCCCCTAGCCACCACTGCCATGTACCTGGAGAACAGAGCCGCCACGCTGATCGTCGGCGAGCACTTGTAAAGAAAGCGAGCCTCCAAGCCTGTCCGTCGTCTCCGACTTAATCCTTCGCGTCTAACGCACTAGAGCACGGCCATTTTGGTGCCCTGTGACGACGATTGCATGTTCGTCGGGCTTCTGTTGCCGCCGGTGAGGTCTCTATCGTCGCCCTGGACACCCCCGAGGCCGCCCGCGTGCACCAGATGACGCGCGAGAGCACGGGATACGCTCCCGTGGTCTCAGCGCATCGAATGATGCACGGGAGCAGCGGATCCGAGCAGCGCGGTGCTTATTGGCTTCTCTCCCTTCGTTGGTTACCCCAAGTGAAGGTTTGAGAACCAGTGCAGCAACAGTTTTCCCTCGGTGAAGATACCAAGGTTTGTCTCCAGTAGGACTCCAGAGATGATAAGTAGGTGTCAGCGGCGCAACTGACGCGGACCTGCACACAGACACAAATAATTTGTTCCCAACGAAGTTCAGAGAGGTTGTCAATCTCTCCGGTCCTGTTGTTCACAAATGATAAAACGCAAGGGATAATGATAGCAACTTGAAAGTAAATGCAGAAAAGTAAATATAGCTTGGAAACAGTAATGAGGATATGGACCGGGATACGTGATGTTCACTAGTGATGTCTCTCTCCCAAAAGACGATAAAAATGCTATGCGAGGTAAACAAATTACAAAAAGGCAATTGACAGGATTATGAACGCACCGCAATGCTAACTATGCTACAAAAGAAAGGAAGAGGTTCAAAAGCACGGGCAGTACGCCAAAATAAGTAGACTGAAATCCATCTGCATCTACTACTAATCATCCACCTTGAGATATCTATCCAGAACATCTCGCTGGTATTAAGTTGCGAGCCCCACCTAAAGTGTAAACCCAAAGCAACAGACAACTGCATTAAAAAGAACTTTGCGTAAAGTAAACAATCCTTGTAACCGCGGTTACAAGCACCGTTGTTTTCCCCCTTGTGGCAACAACACATCCCCTAGACTCATGTTTCTGTCACTCAAGCGTGTCATCGGGGGGCATGAACCCACAATCTAGCACAACCCTCCCTCTTGGAGTCACTACCTACTACTTGGCCAAAGCAATAAACAGCAACGGAGAACATGCAAGAATTACTTAGGAACAAAAATATAAGAGATAAAACCAAATATATTACGCTATCACAATCTGAACATAATCTCATAATCCATCAGATCCCTCCAAACTCATCATAGGAACAACAGAAATATTACAAATGTGCCTCGATCATGTAGGGCATCTCACGAGGTCTAAACAATGAAGATCAAACAGGGGAGGAGAACATCACATAGCTACTGATCACGGACCCATGGTCCAAGGAAAACTACTCACGAGACATCCGGGGAGCATCCATGGTGGAGAGGAGACTCCCGGAGGTCAATCCTCCCTCCGGCAGGGTGCCGGAAAGAGGTCTTCTGGTGCTCCCGATCTTGGAAGCGCGGCGGCGGCGGAACAGAGGCGAGTTCGCGGAATAGGGTTCTTCCTCTGGAGTTTTCCCGTGACGGAGATTAAATAGGCGAAGGGGGGCAGCCAGAGGTGGACCAGGGGGCCCAGGCGCGGCCAGGGGTGGGGCCGCGCCGGGTGGCCGCCTGGGCCCCCCTGGCTCCCCTTTGGCCCCTCCTGGGCTCTAGTCGGAGCTTCCGTCACACTGATTTTTTATCTGAATTTTCCCGAATTTTTCTGGCACTTTTATATGGGTGAAAACTGAAATAGAAAAACAGCAGAAAACAGGAACTGGCACTGGGGTGCACTGAGTTAATAGGTTAGTCCAAATATGATCAAAAAGTGTATCTAGATCATAGCAATATCACACAAAACATGCATGGAGCAAGCAGAAATTATATATACGTTTTGGACGTATCAACATCCCCAAGCTTAATTCCTGCTCGTCCTCGAGTAGGTAAATGATAGCAAGCATAATTGCTATGGTGACATGCTAGCAACCATAAAAGAACTTTGAAAAGTAAAGCAATCAAGGTTAGAGATCCAATTCAAGTCATAACATGCAAGAGTCTATATTAGCATTGAAACAAGTAACAAAAGAACAAAAGGTGCAAGAGCTCTCGCTGTCCGTGACTCGAATGTCTCCAAATGGTGTTTGCGTGCAAGAAAGGAGATAGGGAATACGAGAGAAAAAATGGTTTTTTGTTGAGAACTCAATCTACTAAAGTTTCACACTTGGTCCTCTTTGGAATCTTATCTTGACTCGTCCCCAGACCACTAGCCAGGTACAAGTCAATTTGATCCACTCCTTTTCGATATTTTGAGCACATGCAATGGATGAGCGTAAGCACGAGAGTTGACACTTAGGATGGCAACGAGAGAAATATGGTGGAGGAGGAAGACAAAAAGGATGAGAAAGGCTCACATCAATGAGGACAATCATAGGCAAGAGATGCCAAATGATAGATATGATGTGAGGAGTAGGGATTGCCATGCAACGGATGCACATTCGAGCTAAGAAGCTCTCCAATGGAACTAGTGGGGGTGCATATAACTTGCTCGCTCATGAAGACCTAGAGCTCGTTTGAGGAGGCTCATCCTTGGAATATGCAAGACAAGTTCTATATTGTGAAGGTCCCCACATAGCTATATGCATAAAGATCATCTCTATGGAGTACAAGGATATAAAGGGAGTACTAGTGTGGATCTCTCAAAAGGATAGTAGTGTTGCCCCTTTCTCTCTTTTTATTTCTTTTTCTCTTTTTTCTATTTTTTTGTATTTTTTGTGGCCTCAATGGCTCTTTCTATTTAACTCTCATTTGTCCTCTTTGGGATCTTTTATTGTGTCCACTTTGGGATCTTTTCTTCACTTAAGGGCAACACTCTTTTTTACAAGAAGGTAAAGGAGATCTTTCACACTTTACAAGGTACTCAAAACATAAAGAAGATGTAACTATCATGATGTATGCAAGGTATGTCGCTGCCAGTGTAGCAGGAACATGTATGACATGAAGATCAAGTCATGAAGAGGTGGATGTTGCATGGCAATATAACTCGGAAAGGCTATGGAAATGCCTTGATAGGTAGGTATGGTGGATGTTTTGAGGAAAGATAATGGGAGGCTTATGATGACAGAGCGTATCATGCCAAGGATTTGGATGTACCGGAGAAGGTGGACACCAACTCTCGGAGTGAGAAGAAGGCAATGCACGACACGGGAAAGGCTAGAAAAATATGGGAAGGTGGAAGTGTCAACTCTCAATACTTACATTAGTCCGAAGAACTCATCCACTTATTATCGGTAACTCTCAATCTAATAAGGAGGTTTACAAAGAGACAAGTACCCCGAGGAGGAGTGTATGGGGGTTTGGTTATCCTTGCGCATCCTCGACTCATGGTACGTGAGTGTACTCTAATATTCTACTCCTCAGAAGAGTAGTGATCTATCTAGTAGCTAGAGTTCTCAACTAGTTTTGTAGGTTTTGAAAATAAACACGGATTACCCAAAATACGACACCTATCACTAATAGGCAAGAGCTCTTGACACCAAAAGTCCAAATATTACTCACAACAATACCTCAAAACTATTGCAAGCTACTACTAAAATAGCAACCTCAATTACCTACTTTCAAGACAAGACACAACTCAGTGCAACAACCAACTCTCTTTAACAAGATAAACATGAAAACTAAAAAGAGTTCCAGCAACAAACTAAACAAAAGCCAAGGCTCTTGCTAAAGACAAACTAAGACTAAAACTAAACAAGGCAGTAGCTATGAAAAGATAAAGAACACACAACAGCAAAAAGATAGGCATGAAGAATCCTATGATGTGTTCTAGATTTTGAAAGTGGAGCGTGTTTCTCTCCCACACAAAGTAAGACGGGATCTAACTTGTTATGAACAGCAAGAAAAGCTAAATAAAACTAAAAACAAAACCTAAGAGCGAGACGCGCCAAGCATAGCACATAACGCATGAAGTGATAAAAATATAGTGAGACGAAGGACGAACTGATGATTTGTTGATGGAGAAGGGGATGCACAGGGGCATCCCCAAGCTTAGACGCTTGAGTCTCCTTGAATATTTATTTGGGATGCATGGGGGCATCCCCAAGCTTGAGCGCTTGACACTCCTGGATCTTCTTTCATCATCTTCTATCGCACACTTGAAAACTCCCTTCATACATAACTCATCATAAGCTGATTAGAGAGGTTAGTACCCTTAATAAATATATTTTTACCCACTGGATATAAAGATATTCTTGAAGAGCTACTGTTTCTCAAGAGTGCCAAAAAGTTTTTGCAAAGAAAAAGCAAGCTTAAGGTTTGCAAAAGTAAGGACAGACAAAACGTGGCAGAATCTGTGAAAAACAGAACAGCAGATAGTAAAGAATTTTTTAGGGGCACTTCTGCAACTCAAATAAAAAAACACAGAACATACGGAAGTTTCGTAATTGTATAGAGCATACTTTGTAAAAAATTCAGCTCAAAAATTTGAACTGGGATTTTTGTGGAATTGTTCTGGTCACGAGGACAGAATCTGTTTTCTGAACAGCATGTCACAACTTTTACTTCCCTTGCCGTAAGAGGCTATAACTTGGCACAAAGCTGAAAAATAAAGATACAATGATGTTGCTACAGAATTAACAACCATCAAGACACAACAAAAGCAAAAAGAAACAACTAAATTTGTTGCGGGCTGCCTCCCGAAAGCGCTTCTTTAAAGCCATTAGCTAGGCATGATGCAAAAAGAAGAATCAAGTTTTATCAAGGGAAAGAGAATAACTAGCCCGTGTAACGGACTCAAAAGGTAACTTGATTTTGTTTCTAGGGAAGTGTTCCAACCCCTTTTTGAATGGGAATTGGAATTTTATATTCCCCTCTTTCATGTCAATAACCGCACCAACGGTGCGAAGAAAAGGGCGTCCCAAAATAATTGGACACAAAGGTTCACACTCTATATCCATAACCATAAAATCAACGGGAACATAGTTGTCATTGACAATGATAAGAACATCATCGATCTTCCCCAAAGGTTTCTTTATGGAAGAATCAACAAGACGAACACCAAAAGAACAAGGCTCAAAAGGCTTCAATTCAAACATATCAAATATTCTTTTGGGCATAACAGAGGTACTAGCTCCAACATCACATAAAGCATAGAAAGAGAAGTTATTTAATTTAATTTTGATCATAGGGTCCCAACCATCATCTAGCTTCCTAGGTATGGAGGATTCTACTCTAAGCTTCTCCTCCCTAGCTTTGATAAGAGAATTTGTGATATGCTCCGTGAAGGCAAGATTAAGTGTGCTAGTGTGGGGGTCTCTAGACATTTTGTGTAACAAGCTAATAACTTCTGAGAGGGTGCAACTATAAAAATCAATATCACTACTATCAAAGGTGGTAGTAGTGTCATCTAGGCTCACTTGTTTGAAACCCTCTATGTTCATAGGAGTTTCTTTTTCTACGGTTGAGGTATTAGCATCACCATTAATAGGTCCAACGGGACTAGGAGTGCATTGGGTGCTAATAGTATGGGTGTCCTCAACAATTTGGATAGTGGCAACTGTGTGGTGTGTAGGAAGGCTCTTAATTCTATCCTCTTCCATAGGGATAACTTCTGGTTTGGCTGCCATTTGATTTATCAAAGTAGATTGGGTGTGGGACATATTCGAAACATGGGTTTCAGTGGCGGTAAGTCTAGCCTGGAGATTAGAAATCTCGCTGTTCAGGCTATCAAGCTGTTCACTAATGTTCTGCAGAATGGCAGTAGGCTCACCTATTTGCTTAGAGAAGGCTTTGTTTTGTTCAAACTGCATGTGCATATAGTTCTTAGTAGCTTTCTCTATTTCCACCAATTTATCATAGCTAGGTAGGTCTCTTTTCTTATAAGCAGGATTATAGGAGTTGTTGCTAGGATAGGTGTTGTTGTTCCCATAATTGGATGGAAACGGTCTAGGATTGCTAGAAAAATTTCCCCTATAAGCATTGTTGTTGAAGTTGTTTCTAGCAATAAAGTTCACATCTACTTGTTCTTGAGCAACCAAAGAATTTAAAGGAACATCATGAGGATCAATATAGGGTTGCTTGGTAAGTAGAGACATAATTAAGTCAACTTTTTCATTGAGGGAGGTAATTTCTTCGACAGAGTTTACCTTCCTACCTGTTGGAGCGCGTTCGGTGTGTCATTGGGAATAATTGGTCATCATTTCATCGAGAAGCTTCGTGGCAGCACCAAGTGTAGTTGACATAAAGGTTCCTCCCGCGGCCGAATCTAATAGGTTCCGCGACGTAAAGTTCAAGCCTGCATAAAAAGTCTGGATAACCATCCAGGTGGTCAAACCATGTGTAGGGCATTTCTTAACAAGAGATTTCATTCGTTCCCAAGCTTGGGCAACGTGTTCATTATCCAATTGCTTAAAATTCATAATATTACTCCTCAATTGGATAATCTTAGCAGGAGGGTAGTACTTCCCTATAAAAGCATCTTTGCACTTATCCCAAGAATCTATGCTATTTCTAGGCAAAGATTGAAACCAGATTTTAGCATCTCCCCTTAAAGAGAAAGGAAAGAGCTTGATCTTAACAACATCACCTTCTACTTCTTTATACTTTTGCATATCACATAATTCAACAAAATTATTCAAGTGTAAAGCAGCATCATCTCCAGCACCAGAGAATTGATCTCTCATAACAAGGTTTAGCAAAGCAGGTTTAATTTCATAAGAGGTAGCTGAAGTGGCAGGTGTGGCAATGGGAGTGCAGATAAATTCCTGGTTGTTGTGACTAGTGAAGTCACACAACTTGGTGTTTTCAGTGGAACCCATAGTAGCAGCAAGTGTGGCAGATTTTTTTGTAAATTTTGATAAAAGACATAAAGATAAAAACTGAAAGGTAAACTAACAAGACTAAAAAACAAAGGTAAAGGGTAGTGTGCAACTCCCCTATCTTAGCACTCGGAGTCCCCGGCAACGGCGCCAGAAATACTCTTGCTTATTGGCTTCTCGCCCTTCTCTGGTTACCCCAAGTGAAGGTTTGAGATGCAGTGCAGTAGCAGTTTTCCCTCGGTGAAGATACCAAGGTTTGTCTCCAGTAGGACACCAGAGATGATAAGCAGGTATCAGCGGCGTAACTGACGCGGACCTGCACACAGACACAGATAACCTTGTTCCCAACGAAGTTCAGAGAGGTTGTCAATCTCTCCGGTCTTGTTGTTCACAAATGATAAAACGCACGGGATAATGATAGCAACTTGAAAGTAAATGCAGAAAAGTAAATATAGCTTGGAAACAATAATGAGGATATGGACTGGGATACGTGATGTTCACTAGTGATGTATCTCTCCCAAAAGACGATAAAACTGCTATGCGAGGTAAACAAATTACAGAAAGGCAATTGACAGGATTATGAACGCACCGCAATGCTAACTATGCTACAAAAGAAAGGAAGAGTTTCAAAAGCACGGGCAGTATGCCAAAATAAGTAGACCGAAATCCAACTGCATCTACTACTAATCATCCACCTTGAGATATCTATCCAGAACATCTCGCTGGTATTAAGTTGCGAGCCCCACCCAAAGTGTAAACCCAAAGCAACAGACAACTGCATTAAAAAGAACTTTGCGTAAAGTAAACAATCCTTGTAACCGCGGTTACAAGCACCGTTGTTTTCCCCCTTGTGGCAACAACACATCCCCTAGACTCATATTTCTGTCACTCAAGCGTGTCATCGGGGGGCATGAACCCACAATCTAGCACAACGCTCCCTCTTGGAGTCACTACCTACTACTTGGCCAAAGCAATAAACAGCAACGGAGAACATGCAAGAATTACTTAGGAACAAAAATATAAGAGATAAAAACCAAATATATTACTCTATCACAATCTGAACATAATCTCATAATCCATCAGATCCCTCCAAACTCAGCATAGCAACAGCAGAAATATGACAAAGGTGCCTCGATCATGTAGGGCAGCTCACGAGGTCTAAACAATGAAGATCAAAGAGGGGAGGAGAACATCACATAGCTACTGATCACGGACCCATGGTCCAAGGAAAACTACTCACGAGACATCCGGGGAGCATCCATGGTGGAGAGGAGACTCCCGGAGGTCAATCCTCCCTCCGGCAAGGTGCCGGGAAGAGGTCTTCTGGTGCTCCCGATCTTGGAAGCGCGGCGGCGGCGGAACAGAGGCAAGTTCACGGAATAGGGTTCTTCCTCTGGAGTTTTCCCGTGACGGAGATTAAATAGGAGAAGGGGGGCAGCCAGAGGTGGACCAGGGGCCCCAGGCGCCCCCCTGGCGCGGCCAGGGGTGGGGCCGCGCCGGGTGGCCGCCTGGGCCGCCTGGCTCCCCTCTGGCCCCTCCCGGGCTCTTCTCGAAGCTTCCGTCACGCTGATTTTTTATCTGAATTTTCCCGAATTTTTCTGGCACTTTTTATATGGGGGAAAACTGAAATAGAAAAACAGCAGAAAACAGGAACTGGCACTGGGGTGCACTGAGTTAATAGGTTAGTCCAAATATGATCAAAAGTGTATGAAAGTGTATCTAGATCGTAGCAATATCACAAAAAACATGCATGGATCAAGCAGAAATTATAGATACGTTTTGGACGTATCACGCCGCCGCACAGTTGGTCGCCGGCGACCTCCTGCCGGTGAGCCCACATGGCAGGCGAGGTTAACTCGCTAACTACCCTAACCCAGTCACTGACCAGTGGGCCCCTGTAATCCCCCTGGTTAGTTTAAACTAACCGGGTTAATTAACTTAGCCACTGACATGGTGGCCCCACCTGTCAGCAGCCCCCCACGTCAGCCCTGCGTCAGCATGACGCCATAATTGGTTAAATCAATTTATTTAATTCAGAAAAAGGCAGAAAAGACCATAAACTTTGGAAAATCATAGAAAATTCATTTTAACTCCAAATTGGACAAATAATATGTCTAAAATTATCAGAAAAATACAAGGATTCTGAATATGCAACTTCTCTCTATGCTTGACCATTTTTAAATGGGTGAACAGTAGCAAACATGCATATGGCATTCTTTTGAATTCAAATTTGGAGTGATTTTGCAAATGACTTTGCAACACACTTCTTTTAAATGGTTTCATCTACACATCAGAGACGTTACCTCACCTTTACAACATCACTTCATGCTCAACCATTTCAAATGAACATTCATGGATTCACATGCATTTGAAATTCATCGATAAATCAAATGGAGTTTGAATTTGCAATTCATTTGCAATATACTCCTTTTTAAATGGAATTCCCTCACACATCAGAAGCATATACATCAAGTTTCAACCTTCAACCATGTGCTTGAGCATTGTATTTATGTTGCTCCTTTGCTTGTTATTTGTCGAGTAGAGGTGGAGCCGGAACCGGAAGCCACCCCCTTCGGTGAAGACACTGTGTTTGAACCTCGTCAGCAAGGCAAGAAAACCCCCATTGATCATGTCGATAAAATCCCACTTCCCTCTCAGTCTCGCTTATGCATTGTTTAGGATGATTACCATGCTACGTTTCTACCGCATAGATGAACCCATCCCTTTGCATGACCTATCATTTGTCACAGTAGTAAGCAAACCACAATCCTAGCAAATGTAGGAGTTGATTGATATCATGTGACCCCTGCAACTATTACTGCTTATTGCATGCTTAGAGTTACAATGAGGTTACTCTTTTGTGAGTCGGGATGGTAGTGATCATGTTGATGGTGGTGGAAATGTGTTGGTGAATCTACCCTAATACAAGGTGAACGATGAGAGGCTGTGTAGGAGTACACAGTGGGTTGTCTCGTTGAACGCCGCCTTAAGTCTGAGTTCTTGTGTGGTGATCCAAGAAGAAGAGTACAACCACACATTGGGCTCACTGACCCCTCTCGACCTAGTACCTCACCCCGTTCGAACCCCAGAAGTTGCAGTAGTTCAGAGTTCTGGTAGGGCTGTGGCACGGTCTGCGAAGTGGATGAACGGCTTTTCAAGACCAGCTTGGGACCCTGCACACATCGTTTGAGGCCGTACTGGAACCTCGCCGGACTTCCATATGGATCCCCCTCAGATAGGCGACTCTCTGGACTAGAACGGAGCTGTGGGTGAAGTGTCGTGGCAACATCCTCGCCGGTACCCGCTTGAAGGGTCCCACTCCCAGGCGGTAATTGATTCGTGTGTGTGTGTGTAGAGGTACACCCCTGCAGGGTTAACAAAACTATTCGAATAGCTGCGTCCGCGGTTAAGGACTGCTTGGAAAGCTTAGCTTGATTATTAGACAACTTGAACTGGATACTTATAAAACTTGCCAAGATAAGCGTGAGTTCTATGGCGTGCTTTCTCGTGGGGGAGTCGAGGAAGGCACCATAGTGGTGTAATTGGTTGGAGACATGTAGTGGAATCATGTACGCTTCTTACCTCAAGTCTGGTAATCGTAGTTCAGGACTAGCCAAGTCAAAGCTGGCACTTCTGCATTGAAACCCCACCTCCCTTTACCTTGATACATGTGCATGAGTAGTATAGTTCCTATGTAAGTCTTGCTGAGTACGACTTTTTACTCACGTTTGCTTATTCTATGTTTTAGATTAACCCACTGACCCCGAAGGTGGATTCTTCCTGGAGCTCGACGACTGATCAAGCTAGTGTAGTCCCAGACAAACGACTGGTCCCTCGTGGAAGGGCTTGTTTATCGATAAGGCCTCTCTAAGCCATTTGTTAAACTTGTCTGTACTCAGACCTACTTTGCTTCCGCATGTTTGATGTAATGTTGGATCGCAGACTTGTGATCTCTGTGTGCACTCTGTAAGAGTTATCAATAAAGTTGTATACTTTGTAGAGAATTGCAATGATACCTGTTTTTCATACTAGACATGTGTGCTGCGTGTATGTTTATAACATGCATGTCTTAGTATGGGTTTTCGAGACCTTAGTTGTGATCTGGCTGGCGGTCTTTTATACACCAAGTGGCCCTTAGATGTGCGCAGCTTGGGGCATCGCGATGCGATTGCTCGTGACTCTGTCACGTGCACACTTTGTTGTATGATTGAGCCCGCCCTAGACCCCGACTAAGTCTATGTAAGGGTTATAATACTATCGATAGTATGGTTGAGGCGACTTGTCTATGAGTATGGGAGTTCACCACCCATATCATTTAGACTTGTGTGCGGACGATGAGGACCCATTTCAGTTGATCACCCGGCCTGGATGGGATGCCCCTCACGTTCGATGCTTTCCGAGAACGTTCTGTGCTTGGCCTTGTCTGCTTAGAAAAGTGGGTACGGTTCTCGGCTCTCCATATGATTGTGTTGTAGCGAGTCTTGCATACGCTAACCCCGGGTCCCGACAGACTTGGTATCAGAGCAGGACTGACTGTAGGATTATCATCCTTGGCCGAAGTCGAGTCTAGATTGCTGTAGTTATATAGTTACTCTGGGTATATTAGGGAACAACATAAGGCTTCTTTTTTCTCCTTACCCTCATCGTTCTGAGTTCTGAGTCACCCTCATCTTGTTCTACGGGAAGATAGGACTAGGCTCATCTAT
The DNA here is from genome assembly GCA_950022295.1 of Bromus sterilis. Taxonomy (NCBI): domain Eukaryota; kingdom Viridiplantae; phylum Streptophyta; class Magnoliopsida; order Poales; family Poaceae; genus Bromus; species Bromus sterilis. The sequence continues at coordinate 59,306,029 of OX465598.1, read as the reverse complement.
GTCTTGCTAGAACATCTCGTTGTTTGCTTCCTTGTAGCCGTAGGAAAGTTGTGTTCGGTTTGCTAGAGTTGTTGTGCTTCCTGATTTCTTACATCGTATGTAAGTGATGTTTCTATGTTGTAAGAAAATTGTTTTCTCTTGCAATCGCAGCCGTTATGCTGTACGAGTCATTCCGGTTATCTTCGTAATCTCATGCATTTGCAAATCATTCAACTCTGTTTGACATTGACCTTATCCTTCAGGATGTCTCAAGGAACCCGTGGCCACCTTGGTCGTGCCCAAGCTCGTGGGGATGATCCGGAGGAAGGCAATTTTCCACCGTCACCCACGATGGATCAAGTTCTCATGGAGGTTGAAAGAAACCGAAGGGACTCTCATGAGTTGTTGGGGGTCATTGCTCGGAACACTGCCCAGCAGCGGAATGAGCTTGTGTCGTTGAATGACTTCATCCAGCTTCATCCCCCAGTTTTGAACTATTCCACTGAGCCCCTTGACTCCTATGACTAGCTTCGCAGCATCGAGAGAAAGATCCATTCTGGACAGGTTGCAGATGGTGACAGAGTCAACTATGCCACCTACCACCTCGAGGGTGCAGCTAGCTCTTGGTGGGAGAACTTTCTGAACATGCGTCCAACTGGACAGTTGACTTCGTGGAGTGAGTTCTGTGAAGATTTTCGCGAGCATCATATTCCAAAGGGACTCATGGACCGCAAGAGAGAGGAGTTTTGCAATCTCTCCCAAGGAAGAAGGTCCGTTGACGAGTTTAGTCGCGAGTTCAATCGTCTTGCCCGCTATGCTCCCGAAGAGGTCTCCACCGACTCCAAGAAGCAAGAGAGGTTCCGCAAGGGACTCAATTCTGGACTTCGTCGCGAGTTGAATCTCCATGACTTCGCCACATTCCAGGTCCTTCTCAACAAGGCCATCAAGGCGGAGGATATGATCAGTCCCGAGGATTCCCGCAAGCACCCTAGAGACGATGGTTCATCCAGTTCAGGCCCTCAGAAGCGCTAGATCTGGATCCCCAATAGCATGTTCCGCCAGAACAACCCACCGGGGCCATCCTTTGTGGCGCCTCGTCCACCAGCTTCGTTCCATCCTGCTCCACCCAACAACCCATCTCCCCGCACTATCTTTGGAGCCTGCTTCAAATGTGGCCAGCCTGGTCACTATTCTCGTGAGTGCACCATAGATCAGAATGCTCCACCTCATGCCAAAGGGAACCCCAATGTTCGTGCCAAGCCACCCCCGAAGGTCTCCACCGTCAAGCCATCTACTTCCACAAGTCTTGGACGTGTGAACCAAATCTCAGCTGAGGAGACTGATGGTACTTCTGACGTCATTCTTGGTACGCTCCCAGTCAATTATGTTCCCACTTCTGTCCTTTTCGATCCAGGAGCATCTCACTCATTCATGTCGGAGAGTTATGCACTTCGGCATGAGATATCCTTTGATGAAATGTTCACCCCAATGATTATTCAAACTCCTGGTTCCAAGTGGCAAACTAATAGAGTAAGCCATGGCAATCAAATTGCAATTGAGGGTTTAGTATTCCTTGCTTCACTCATAGCCCTCAAGTCTTCAGACATTGACGTCATCCTTGGTATGGATTGGTTATCAAGACAAAATGCTTTTCTTGATTGTAAAGCCAAGTCGGTCAGACTTACACATCCTTCAGGCCAGACAATAGATTATTCCTCACCAAGAACAAGAACCCAGATGCATTCTTTGAATGTGCTTCCAATTCCCGACCTTGAAAATGTTCCGGTGGTTCATGACTTCTCGGATGTCTTTCCTGAAGAGCTGTCGGGCATGCCACCCAACAGATGTGTAGAGTTCATAGTGGATCTTATGCCCGGAACCGCACCAATTTCCAGACGCCCATACAAAATGGCCCCACGTGAGTTAGCTGAGCTTAAAATCCAACTTGAAGCTTTGTTGGAAAAAGGCTTCGTCCGCCCTAGCTCATCGCCATGGGGTTTCCCCGTTCTGTTCGTAACGAAGAAAGATGGAACAGAAAGGATGTGCGTAGACTATCGCCTGCTAAATCTAGCGACGATAAAGAACAAGTACCCACTACCCAGGATCAATGATCTTTATGATCAACTTGCTGGATCCTCTGTCTTCTCCAAGATGGATTTGAGATTAGGTTATGATCAAATCAAAATCCGAAACGAGGACATCCCAAAAACGGCTTTCACTACTCATTATGGTCTTTACGAGTACACCGTCATTGTCAGAACGATCTGTTAGGTATGTTCTACGGTTAGCTAGTGCCTTTGCATCATGTCAAAATTTCAAAAGAAATCTTGGAAATCAAATTCAAAATCCAAATGGGAGAAGGAACACCCCCCAGATGAATTAATTCAAAAAGGCCAGATAAAAATCTTCTCCAAAAATTCATGTTAGAGTTTTGAAAAGTCTTATAAATGAGTGTGATCACATATCAAGTGATGTGGGACCCACCCCATGCTCATAGATTTTTCAAATATTCAAACAGTACCTTGGAATTAAAGAAATACCCCTTTTTGATTTAAAATTCAAATCATTTGAATTTTAAAAATGTTGAAAGTTTATGAGTGGCTAGTTTATATTATTATGAGGCCACATAAAAGTTTTCAGCATTTAATAAAATGGTTTGGTATTTTTATCAGAGCCAAAACAAATTACAGAAAAAGAAAGGAAAGATTAAACAGAAGAAATTAGCAAACGTTACCTGGCGCCCAGGCGAAACAGGCCCAACCAGCCCAGCCGGCCCACAGGGGCAGGGGAGTCTTCTTCCCCACCCCTCGCCTCCAAGCTGCTCGGTGGAATGCCACCGAGCTAGCTGGTGACGCCACGTCGTCGCCGAGGAGCTTCCAGCCCTCCCCGTGGCCCTTCTCGCACCTGGACGCGCCCTGGAGAACGACGCATCCATTTCCCCCCTCCAGAACTTCCTCCTCCTCCTCCCGTGCTCGTTTCCGTCACCAACCGAGAGCGCCGCCGCTCGCCGTCGCAAGAACTTGTGGCCACTGACGTCGAGGAGCCGAACCAAGGTGTCCAAGCGCTTCGCCGTCATCGTCTTCATCGACCTGCGAAAGGAATCGAAGCCGAGTGCCTCCACGAGCTCGCTAGCATCATCGTCTTCATCGCCGGCCGACGCGGATCGACTTCGAATTCCGGCTAGCTCCGAGCTTCCCCGAGCCCACTAGCCATCCCGTCGCATTCGTGGTGATCTTCTCACCGTTTTCCCTAACCTAGCACCCTCCCTCTCGTTCTCTATCCGGATCCGCCATGGATGCCGAAGCACGTCGCCGCCATGGATGAGCTCGAGGTCGCCCCTGTGCCCCTTCAACTCAGCCAGCGCGCGCGTTTAGCTCCTGGTCAGGCTAGCTTTCGAACGCAAGCGAGATCAGCCCGAACCGAGCACGGTAGCGTCGTCTACGACCTCGCCGCCGTTCTGTTGCCGCCGGAGTCGTCGCCGTCGTCGCTCCCGACCTCCCCGTGGACCCCTGATGCCTCCAGAAGATGCGGAAGACGATGCTGAGCAAGTTGGTGTCCTCCCCGTGGCCTCCCGTGGCCCCTAGGCCATTCCGGCGAGTGCGCCGCCGTGGCCAGGCCACCGGCGTCAAGCCGCCGGCGTGTCAGTGCTAACCCCCCCGGTTAATCACCTAATTAGTGACCCCTGGGTCACTGACCAGTGGGCCCAGTGGCTTAATTAAGCCACTGGATTAATTTAACCCACGGGTTAAGTTAACCAGTCACTGACAGGATGGACCCACATGTCAGCCCGCCCCCTGACGCCAGCTTGACGTCAGCCTGACGCAGTAAATCATTTAAATGAATTTCCAGAGATTATTTGAATTAAAAGAATTCCAGAAATTCCAGAAAATACCCCAAACTTTGGAAATTCATAGAAAATTCATATTAACTCCAAATTGGACAAATAATATATGAAAAATGATCAGGAGAAAATTATATTTCCAAATATGCAACTTTCAACTCTGTTTGCGTTGAATTTAAAATGGGACCAGTAGCATATGTCATTTGGTTTATTTGAATTTAATTCAATTTCAAACCAAATGATTTTGCACTTTGGACCATGGAATTATATTATGATTCACCCATACATCAGAAGCACATCTTATGCAAGTGAAGATGATTCAAAATGATCAAACTATGTCACATGCAACTTGGCTAAGATGAATTCAAATGTGGATTTTGAATTTGCATTTCAAATGCAATATACTCCACTTAAATGGAATTGCCTCACACATCAAAACTTATACTTCAAGTTTCAACATTCATTCATGTGCTTGAGCATTGCATTCATATTGTTTGCTACTTCGTGCATTGTTTGTCGAGTAGAGGTGGAACCGGAGAAAGAGGTCACCCCCTTCGCTGAAGATCCAGAGCCCGAACCTTGTCAGCAAGGCAAGCAAACCCCCTTTGATCATGTCGATAAAATCCCACTTCCCTCTCATGTCTCGCTTATGCATTGTTTAGGATGATCACCATGTTACGATTCTACCGCATAGATGAACCCATTCCTTTGCATGGCCTATCATTTTGTCACAGTAGTAAGCAAACCACAATCCTATCAACTGTAGGAGTTGTTTGATATCATGTGGCCCCTGCAATGTTATCGCTTATTGCATGCTTAGTATGATACCTTGTTGTTACTGTGATGTGAGTCGGGATGGGAATGATCATGTTGATGATGGTAGAAAAGTGTTGGTGAATCGACCTAATACAAGGTGAACGATGAGAGGCTGTGTAGGAGTACACGGTGGGTTGTCTCGTTGAACACCGCCCTAGTACGAGTTCTTGTGTGGTGATCCAAGATGAAGAGTACAACCACACATTGGGCTCACTGACCCCTCTCAACCTATTAACTCATCCCTTTCGATGTCCAGATGTCGCAATAGTTCGGAGTTCTGGTAGGCTTGTGGCCTGGATGCTAAGTGAGAGAACGGCTCATCCGAGACCGGCTTATGCACCACGCACACATCGCTTGGGTCCACTTCGGTAAACCGGCCGGGTTCACGATAGTGGTAACCAACCCAAGTAGGCGGCTTTCTCGGACTAGATAGGCTATGAGGTAACAGTTGTGGTGAGCATCCTCGCCGGCACCCCTTGAATGGTGTCGAGATCAAAGGCGGTAAATGATGGTCATGTGTGTGTAGCGGTACACCCTTGCAAGGTTAACAAAACTATTCGAATAGCCGCGTCCGCGGTTATGGACTTCTTGGAAAGCTTAGCTTGATTATTAGATAACTTGAACCGGATACTTCTAAAACACACCAAGATAAGTGTGAGTGCTATGGCGTGCTTTCTCGTGGGGAAGTCGAGGAAGGCACCATAGTGGTGTATTGGTTGGTGAAAGTAGTGGACTCGTGTACGCTTCTTACCTCAAAGTCTGGTACTCGTAGTTCAGGACTAACCAAGTCAAAGCTGGCATTTTTGCAAGTGAACACCACCTCCCTTTACTTTGACACATGTGCATGAGTAGTATAGCTCCTATGTAAGTCTTGCTGAGTACGACTTTGTACTCACGTTTGTTTAATCTATGTTTTAGATGATGCCACTGACCCCGAAGGTGGCTTCTTCATCGAGCTGGACGACTGAAGTTAAACTAGTCTAGTCCCAGTCAGCAGACTGGTTCCCTCGTGGAGGGCTTTGTGTTTAAATAAGGCTTCTTAAGCCATTTGTTAAACTTGTATGTACTCAGACATAATTTGCTTCCGTCTGTGTTGTAATGTTGGATCACATGTATGTGATCTCTGTTTGTACTCTATAAGAGTTATAAATAAAATGTACACTTTGTAGAGAATTGCAATGGTACCTACTGTTCATACAAGGCATGTGTGCTGCGTGTATGTTTATAACATGCATGTCTTTGTATGGGTTTTCGAGACCTTAGTTGTGTTCTGGCTGGCGGTCTTTCATACACCATGTGGCCCTTAGATGTGCGCAGCTTGGGGCATCGCGATGCGATTGCTCGAGACTCCGTCTCGTGCACACTTTGTGGTATGATCGAGCCCGCCCTAGACCCCGACTAAGTGATCGGGCTGGAGTAAGTCTATGTAAGAGTTTTGAGATAGTCGATAGTATGGTTGAGGCGACTTGTCTTTGGAATATGGGAGTTCACCACCCATATCATTAGACTCGTGTGCGTACGATGAGGACCCACTTCAGTTAATCATCCGGCCTGGATGGGATGCCCCTCACGTACGATGCTTTCCGAGAATGTTCAGTGCTTGGCCTTGTCTGCTTAGACAAGTGGGTGCGGTTCTCGGCTCTCCATATGACTATGTCTTAGCTGTACTTGCATACGCTAACCCCGGGTCCCGATAGACTTGGTATCAGAGCATGACTGACTGTAGGACTAGTAGCCTTGGCCGAAGTTGAGTCTAGCTTGCTATAGTTATATAGTTACTCTGGGTATATAAGGGAACAACGTAAGGCTTCTTTTTTTCTCCTTACCCCTTCGTTCTGAGTTCTGGGTCACCCTTATCTTATTCTACGGGAAGATAGGACTAGGCTCTCCTCTGTCTGATTAGAACATCTCGTTGTTTGCTTCCTTATAGCCGTAGGAAAGTTGTGATCGGTTGTTAGATTGGTTATTCTCCCTGTTTTACTACATCGTATGTAAGTGTTGTTTCCATGTTGTAAGGAATTTTCTTTTTCTTGCAATTACAGCCGTTATGCTGTCCGAGTCATTCCAGGTTTATCTTATAATCTGATGAATTTTCAAAACTCCTTTCTGTTTCAGATGGCAGATCTTCCCCCTCGGCAGATTGTTCGTTTGACCAGGTGCCTCGGTGTGCGTGGCCATCCCACCACGTTGATCGAGATGATGTCCTATGTGGGATATCGATGGTACCCTGAGTACACCGTCGAGGAGCAGTTCCACGACTTCAACCAGACGCAGTTCCACTGCATTGTCCGGATCTACTCGCACCACGTTGGAGTCACCCAGCCTATCCACTTTGGACATGGCATTGGCGTTACCGAGAACATGGCTGTGCAGGATGCTGCATATTCATGTATTACACTGCTGAGAGAGGAGCACACGTTGCTGAGAGAGACTTCTTTCCGCTATATCCCTGCTGCACTTCCAGGAGAAGAGGGATATTACACCGGACTCTACTCAGACCACTCTGCAGAGGATCCAGCACTCCAGGTGACTGCTAGGTTTGCTAGTGACAGAGATCGTGATGCACGCGCTCTCCGTTTCGAGCTCCACGCCACTCGTGTTCGTCTGTATCGAGCACTGACACTTTTGGCACCCTTTGTGAGCGTGGGATCAGTTGAGTTTGATGCGATCTATCCAGTGAGGACTCAGATGCCTTCTCGAGAAGCTTGGCCCGAGATTGGAGGCATTTTTCCACCCCGTGGTCCTTTGCTTCCACCCTACACTGGACCTAGGCCCCATCCTTTCCCAAATGGATATCAGGGTCCACAAGCCTCCGTGTTTTCCGATGGTCACCTCCAGCTACCGGGGTACGCGGGTAACTTTTATGAGGACTACTATGGAGATGGAGATGAGTGAGACCGCCTGTGGTCTTACTTAGTGATGATGTAGTAGTATCTTAGTATATTGTAAGCAAGGTGTCTAAGTTCCAGAGGCTTAGATAAATAATGTATAGGAAGTCAGAGTGCCTCTGAAGGATGTATCATCTTCATCACGTTTGTATTAGCTTAGTGCTTGTACTAAAACGATGTATGGTTTGTATGACAGCTTGTGAATAAATGGCTTGTATGCTTTTATCACCATGTTGTCAAGATGATTACTTCCTTTGCTCTGTAATCCTTCCAGTACTTCAATACCTTGCTTAGACTCTTCAAATCAACTCTGTTTGACTTTGGTTTTTCACCTTCAGGATGTCTCAAGGAACCCGTGGCCAGGTTGGTCGTAACCAAGGTCGTGGGAATGACCAGGAGGAAGGCAACCTTCCACCCCCACCCACGATGGCCCAAGTTCTTGTAGGAGATATGCCCTAGAGGCAATAATAAATGTTATTATTTATCCCCATGTTCCTAATTATGTTTATATTCCATGCTATAACTGCTATGGTTCTCGAGTCTGCAATAACCACGAGGCTCGGAGGAAGACTCATATGCACGTGTGGAATAATAAACGGATAAAAAATATATATTCGTAGTCTCGCCTCTAAGACTAGCTCAAGTGTTGCATGATGGTTCTGTTTTCCTGATCATGGGCATGACTATGCCGGCAATTTTGAGGGTACAATGTTAGAAGAACATTTGTGTTGAATCGACCCAGATTGATGTTATGCTATGAGATACATTCGTCACCAGTTAATGGATTATAACACAGAGAAAGTTGAGCGTTTGCATAATTCCTTAGACCATGAGAGTATCGAGTTCCTTCGTACTTGCTTCGTGAACTTTGGGGTTTGTTAAACGTCATCTGTAAAAGGGTGGCTATTACGGCGGCTTACGGGTTCACGGAAAAGTATGACAAGGAACTAGGTAGCTCAAGATTGGGATTTGCTCCTCCGTCGATGGAGAGATATTCTTCGGGCCCTCTCGGTGTTACGGTATCCACCATCGTCTGGCCAGACACAGTGTGATTTGATCACAGGGATGCCGGAACGCGGGAACGAGAAAAGAGAACAATACTAGTAACGAGGTAACTGGCATAGTGGACAAGTGTTGATCCACGGGGATGCCGATAAGTCTCACCTCGGGTATTTGTAACATATCACGAAGCAACAGGAATAGCACACGGCAACTGGAGGTTCACTCGAATATTTATTCGTGTGGGTATAGGGGTCAATATGGGTGTCCACGGCTCCGATGTTGATCATTGATCGGAAAGTGTTCCGGGTCATGTCTATACTTCACCGAACCTATAGGGTCACACGCTTAAGGGTCATCTATCTGCTGAATACTAGACAGGGAGTCTGAGAGAAAGTCACCGGAAAGGTTTCGGAAAAACGGAAAAGTTCCGGAAAGAGAACACCGGAATAATTTCGGTAAAACCAAAAAGTTGTTTCGGAATATATCATTAAGTCAAAATGGTTTCGGCACACGCCTGGAAATTCTTGGAGGGTGCCAGAATTGTTCTGGGAACTTCTGGGATTTTTCCAGAGAGAAAAAACCGGAAATGTTCCGGAGCTGCCGGAACCGCTTTGGTTGCTTTTCGCAGATGAAAATCACTAATCCGGAATTGTTTCGGAACGCGTCCAAAATCCTTTTAGTGGGTACTGGAATTTTTCTAAGACCTACAGAAAAGTTTCGGATTTTACGGTCGCAGATAAATGTCTTCATGAATAGTGGATACACTATTCATGATGATGCAGGCGATGATGCAGCTTGCATGATGATGCAGGCGATGATGCAGCTTGCATGATGATGCAGGCGATGATGCAGCTTGCATGATGATGCAGGCGATGATGCAGCTTGCATGATGATGCAGGCGATGATGCAGCTTGCATGATGATGCAGGCAATGATGCAGTTTGGAGGGCATTTTGGGTTTTTCCCCATAGCCTCTCACCCTATAAATAGGGGTGGAGAGGGGTCTCTCAAATCTGATCCAAGTTCTCACTTGAACTCTCAACAAGTGCCATTGCATGATCTGGCTTTCTTCTCTCCCTCCCACGAAATAGTTTCGTAGAGCCGAAAGGCTGTCTGGGTTCCGGTAGGAACTAGTTCTGGACGGCGAAGCCCTGCCGGATAGATGACACCGTATGTGTGCAACCCCGTAGAGAGGTCGTAGTTTCGATCTTTTGCCCGAGGGGCTGTTCGAGGGTCCTCCCGAAGGGCTGTCCAAATTATCGTTCGAGTTTCAAGGGTCCTCCCGAAGGGCTGTCCGAGTTACCGATCGAGTTTCGAGGGGCCTCCCGAAGGGCTGTCCGTGACATCGTCCGAGGGACTGTCCGACCGCCTCTCGGAGCGCTGTCCGAGGAGCAGACGAGGGAGGACATCCTCGCGGTTGGGAGGTTGTAAATCCTAGCCGCGGGGGTCTGCACCAACGATCTACATCGACTCTACTTCCGCTGCGCTACGAGTCGGTAACGATCAGATCAAAACCTTGTATGCAGTCTCCATAGTGGTCCTGGGCTGTTCGTAGTGCGGAAAATTTTTGTTTTCTGCCGCGTTCCCCAACAGTTCTGATGGAGGTTGAGAGGAACCGCCGTGACTCTCACCACCTGCTGGAAGTCATCGCACGCAACACCACTCAGCAGCGCAATGAGCTGGTGTCCCTAAACGACTTCATCCGGCTTCATCCCCCGGTTTTCAGTTACTCCACCGAGCCCCTTGACGCCGATGACTGGCTCCGCAGCATCGAGAGGAAGCTCCAAGCAGGCCGTGTTGCAACTGGTGACAAGGTCAGCTATGCCACCTATCACCTCGAAGGTGCAGCTAGTTCTTGGTGGGAGAATTTTCTGAATATGAGTCCCGTTGGACCACCTGCATCTTGGGAGGAATTCTGCACATCCTTCCGTGAGCACCACATTCCCAAGGGTCTTATGGACCGCAAGCGTGAGGAGTTCTGCAACCTCACTCAAGGCAGAAGGACCGTTGATGAGTTTAGTCGTGAGTTCAACCGACTGGCTCGTTATGCAACTGAAGAAGTTTCCACGGACTCCAAGAAACAAGAGAGGTTCCGTCGTGGCCTCAACAGTGGACTCCGTCGCGAGCTCAACCTTCATGACTTTGCCACATTCCAGGTCCTTGTCAACAAGGCCATCAAAGCAGAGGACACGAACACCCCCAATGATTTCCGCAAACACCCCAGAGATGATAGTTCATCCAGTTCTGGCTCCCAGAAGCGCAAGATCTGGATCCCAAACAGCATGTTCCGACAGAACAACCCACAGAGGCCATCCTATGTGGCGCCTCGTCCACCCACCCAATTCCAGCCAGCTCCACCAAACAACCCAGCTCCACGAACTGTTTTCGGAGCTTGCTACAAGTGTGGTCAGGCAGGCCACTATTCTCGCGAGTGTCCCCAGAACCAGCTCCAACACCAGAATGCTCCACCCCGTGCCGGAGGCAACAACAACAACAATGGCCGTGGCAAGCCACCCCAGAAGGTCTTCACCGCCAAACCCGCTCCTCCCGCCACTCGTGGACGTGTGAACCAGATCGCCGCCGAAGAGACTGACGACACCACTGACGTCATTCTTGGTACGCTCCCAGTCAATTTTGTTCCTACTTCCGTTCTTTTCGACCCAGGAGCATCTCATTCATTCATGTCGGAAAGTTATGCACTTCGTCATGAGTTACCCTTTGTTGAATTGTCCACCCCAATGATTATTCAAACTCCAGGGTCAAGATGGCAAACTAATAGAGTGAGCCATGGTAATCAAATTGCAATTGAGGGTTTAGTATTCCTTGCTTCACTCATAGCCCTCAAGTCTTTAGACATTGATGTCATCCTTGGCATGGATTGGCTATCAATACAGAATGCCTACCTGGATTGCAGAAGCAAATCCGTGAAACTCACCCACCCTTCAGGCCAAACCGTCAGCTATACCTCACCCAGAACAAGAACCCAAGTGCATTCCTTGAATGTACTTCCCCTTCCCGAACTTGAAGATATTCCGGTGGTTCGTGACTTCCCGGATGTCTTTCCTGAAGAGCTGCCGGGCATGCCACCCGACAGGTGTGTAGAGTTTATAGTGGATCTTGTTCCAGGAACCGCACCAATTTCCAAACGCCCATATAAAATGGCCCCACATGAGTTAGCTGAGCTAAAGACCCAACTTGATGCTTCGTTGGCAAAAGGCTTCATTCGCCCTAGCTCATCGCCATGGGGTTGCCCCGTTCTGTTCGTAAAGAAGAAAGATGGAACAGAAAGGATGTGCGTAGACTATCGCCCGCTAAATTTAGCGACGATAAAGAACAAGTACCCATTGCCCAGGATCAATGATCTTTATGATCAACTTGCAGGATCCTCCGTCTTCTCCAAGATGGATTTGAGATTAGGTTATCATCAGATCAGAATCCGAAACGAGGACATTCCCAAAACGGCTTTTACTACTCGTTATGGTCTTTATGAGTACACCGTCATGTCCTTTGGTTTAACCAATGCCCCCGCCACATTCTCACGCTTGATGAATTCGATCTTCATGGAGTACCTAGATAAAAATTTTGTGGTTTATCTTGATGATATTCTCATCTACTCGAAGAACGAAGAAGATCATGCCGAACACTTAAGGCTGGTATTGATGAAGCTTAGAGAGCATCGCATGTACGCTAAATTCTCCAAGTGTGAATTCTGGCTACCAGAAGTGACCTACTTAGGCCACGTGATATCTGCAACAGGCATTGCTGTGAATCCCGAGAGAGTTCAGGCCGTCCTTGACTGGACTCCACCTGAAACGGTTAAGCAAGTTAGGAGTTTTCTTGGCCTAGCCAGCTATTGCCGTCGCTTCGTCGAGAACTTTTCTAAAGTTGCAAAGCCTCTAACTGAACTCCTCAAGAAAGATAAGAAATTCTTATGGACTCCCAAGTGCGAGGAAAGCTTTCAAGAGCTAAAAAGAAGATTGACTTCCGCACCCGTACTTGCACCTCCAGACACCAAAAAGGATTTCGAGATCTATTGTGATGCCTCACGGCAAGGGTTAGGATGCATACTTCTGCAAGATCGACATGTGGTAGCTTATGCTTCACGCCAGTTGCGGCCACATGAAGAGAACTATCCTACCCATGACCTTGAACTCGCTGCCGTAGCTCATGCCCTAACAACTTGGCAACATTACCTCCTTGGTAATCGTTGTGAGATTTATTCCGACCACGAAAGCCTCAAATACATTTTCACCCAGCCAGATCTTAATCTCAGGCAAAGACGCTGGATTGAGTTGATAAAAGATTACGACGTAGTAATTTCTTACACCCCAGGCAAAGCCAATGTCATGGCTGATGCACTAAGTCGTAAGTCGTACTGTAACAACCTCATGTTACGGCAGTATCAACCACTTCTTCATGAGGACTTTCGCAAGCTCAACCTTGAAATTGTTCCTCATGGCTATCTTTCTACCTTGGTGGCGAAACCAACTCTTGAGGATCAAATTATAGTTGCCCAAAGGCGTGCACGAGGTGTTCGCCGAATCAAGGAGAACATTGCTAGTGGAGTTGCTAAATGTTTCTCCACAGATAGCAAGGGAACGGTATTCTTTGAAAATCGTTTGATAGTACCTAAGAATAAGGATCTAAGGCAACTCATCCTCAAGGAAGCCCATGACACACCCCTCTCAATTCATCCCGGTAGCACAAAAATGTACCGAGATCTACGCCAGAGATTTTGGTGGACTAGGATGAAGAGAGATATTGCTCAATTTGTTGCCGAATGTGATGTTTGTCGTCGCATTAAGGCAGAACATCAAAGACCTGCTAGTACACTTCAACCTTTGTCTATTCCCGAGTGCAAATGGGACAAAGTCGGTATGGACTTCATCACCGGCTTTCCAAAAACCCAGAAAGGAAACAATGCCATCTTCGTTATCATAGATAGGCTTTCCAAAGTTGCTCACTTCCTTCCGGTTCGCGAGTCTATAACTGCTAGCCAGTTAGCGGACTTGTACATCTCTAGAATTGTATCCCTTCATGGTGTTCCTTTGGAAATCAATTCTGATCGCGGTAGCCTTTTTACCTCTAGATTTTGGGGAAGCTTTCAGAATGCTATGGGAACTCATCTCTCCTTTAGTACGGCTTTCCATCCTCAGTCTAGCGGTCAAGTCGAAAGGGTTAACCAAATTCTTGAAGACATGCTCAGAGCTTGTGTTATCTCATTCGGAAAGAATTGGGAGAATTCTCTTCTATTTGCCGAATTTTCTTATAACAATAGTTTTCAATCTAGTCTGAACATGGCTCCTTTTGAACTCCTTTATGGACGACGATGTCGAACACCACTAAACTGGTCTGAAACCGGTGAAAGACAATTCTTTGGACCGGATATGATCAAGGAAGCAGAAGAGCAAGTTCGCATTGTTCGTGATCAATTGAAAGCAGCCCAGTCTCGTCAGAAAAGCTACTATGATCGTCATCATAGGCAAGAAAGCTACAATCTGGATGAGAAGGCTTACCTTCGGGTTACTCCTCTGAAGGGAACCCAACGTTTCGGTATCAAAGGCAAGTTGGCCCCACGTTACATCGGACCTTTCCGCATTATTGCTAAACGTGGAGAAGTTGCCTACCAACTTGAACTACCTCCGCACCTCTCCCGAGTACATGATGTATTCCATGTGTCCCAACTCAGGCGTTGCTTCAAGGACCCCATCCGCGAAGTTGACCATGAAACGCTTGATCTCCAAGATGACCTTTCTTATCGAGAATACCCCGTTCGTATTCTTGATTCCGCAGAGCGTGTCACTCGTCGTCAGAAGATTAGGTTTATGAAAGTGCAATGGTCACACCACTCTGAAAGAGAAGCCACGTGGGAAAGAGAAGACCGTCTCCTTACAGAGTACCCCTCCTTCCTCCCGCAGACTTCTGAATCTCGGGACGAGATTCTTTTGAGTGGGGGCGAGTTGTCAGAACCCTCTATTAGGTATGTGCTAGGGTTAGCTAGTGCCTTTGCATCATGTCAAAATTTCAAAAGAAATCTTGGAAATCAAATTCAAAATCCAAATGGGAGAAGGAACACCCCCCAGATGAATTAATTCAAAAAGGCCAGATAAAAATCTTCTCCAAAAATTCATGTTAGAGTTTTGAAAAGTCTTATAAATGAGTGTGATCACATATCAAGTGATGTGGGACCCACCCCATGCTCATAGATTTTTCAAATATTCAAACAGTACCTTGGAATTAAAGAAATGCCCCTTTTTGATTTAAAATTCAAATCATTTTAATTTTAAAAATGTTGAAAGTTTATGAGTGGCTAGTTTATATTATTACGAGGCCACATAAAAGTTTTCAGCATTTAATAAAATGGTTTGGTATTTTTATCAGAGCCAAAACAAATTACAGAAAAAGAAAGGAAAGATTAAACAGAAGAAATTAGAAAACGTTACCTGGCGCCCAGGCGAAACAGGCCCAACCAGCCCAGCCGGCCCACAGGGGCAGGGGAGTCTTCTTCCCCACCCCGCGCCTCCAAGCTGCTCGGTGGAATGCCACCGAGCTAGCTGGTGACGCCACGTCGTCGCCGAGGAGCTTCTAGCCCTCCCCGTGGCCCTTCTCGCACCTGGACGCGCCCTGGAGAACGACGCATCCATTTTCCCCCTCCAGAACTTCCTCCTCCTCCTCCCGTGCTCGTTTCCGTCACCAACCGAGAGCGCCGCCGCTCGCCGTCGCAAGAACTCGTGGCCACTGACGTCGAGGAGCCGAACCAAGGTGTCCAAGCGCTTCGCCGTCGTCGTCTTCATCGACCTGCGAAAGGAATCGAAGCCGAGTGCCTCCACGAGCTCGCTAGCATCATCGTCTTCATCGCCGGCCGACGCGGATCGACTTCGAATTCCGGCTAGCTCCGAGCTTCCCCGAGCCCACTAGCCATCCCGTCGCATTCGTGGTGAGCTTCTCACCGTTTTCCCTAACCTAGCACCCTCCCTCTCGTTCTCTATCCGGATCCGCCATGGATGCCGAAGCACGTCGCCGCCATGGATGAGCTCGAGGTCGCCCCTGTACCCCTTCAACTCAGCCAGCGCGCGCGTTTAGCTCCTGGTCATGCTAGCTTTCGAACGCAAGCGAGATCAGCCCAAACCGAGCACGGTAGCGTCGTCTACGACCTCGCCGCCGTTCTGTTGCCGCCGGAGTCATCGCCGTCGTCGCTCCCGACCTCCCCGTGGACCCCCGATGCCTCCAGAAGATGCGGAAGACGATGCTGAGCAAGTTGGTGTCCTCCCCGTGGCCTCCCGTGGCCCCTAGGCCATTCCGGCGAGTGCGCCGCCGTGGCCAGGCCACCGGCGTCAAGCCGCCGGCGTGTCAGTGCTAACCCCCCCGGTTAATCACCTAATTAGTGACCCCTGGGTCACTGACCAGTGGGCCCAGTGGCTTAATTAAGCCACTGGATTAATTTAACCCACGGGTTAAGTTAACCAGTCACTGACAGGATGGACCCACATGTCAGCCCCCCTCCTGACGCCAGCTTGACGTCAGCCTGACGCAGTAAATCATTTAAATGAATTTCCAGAGATTATTTGAATTAAAAGAATTCCAGAAATTCCAAAAAATACCCCAAACTTTGGAAATTCATAGAAAATTCATATTAACTCCAAATTGGACAAATAATATATGAAAAATGATCAGGAGAAAATTATCTTTCCATATATGCAACTTTCAACTCTGTTTGAGTTGAATTTAAAATGGGACCAGTAGCATATGTCATTTGGTTTATTTCAATTTAATTCAATTTCAAACCAAATGATTTTGCACTTTGGACCATGGAATTTTATTATGATTCACCCATACATCAGAAGCACATCTTATGCAAGTGAAGATGATTCAAAATGATCAAACTATGTCACATGCAACTTGGCTAAGATGAATTCAAATGTGGATTTTGAATTTGCATTTCAAATGCAATATACTCCACTTAAATGGAATTGCCTCACACATCAAAACTTATACTTCAAGTTTCAACATTCATTCATGTGCTTGAGCATTGCATTCATATTTATTGCTACTTCGTGCTTTGTTTGTCGAGTAGAGGTGGAACCGGAGCAAGAGGTCACCCCCTTCGCTGAAGATCCAGAGCCCGAACCTCGTCAGCAAGGCAAGCAAACCCCCTTTGATCATGTCGATAAAATCCCACTTCCCTCTCATGTCTCGCTTATGCATTGTTTAGGATGATCACCATGTTACGATTCTACCGCATAGATGAACCCATTACTTTGCATGGCCTATCATTTTGTCACAGTAGTAAGCAAACCACAATCCTATCAACTGTAGGAGTTGTTTGATATCATGTGGCCCCTGCAATGTTATCGCTTATTGCATGCTTAGTATGATACCTTGTTGTTACTGTGATGTGAGTCGGGATGGGAATGATCATGTTGATGATGGTAGAAAAGTGTTGGTGAATCGACCTAATACAAGGTGAACGATGAGAGGCTGTGTAGGAGTACACGGTGGGTTGTCTCGTTGAACACCGCCCTAGTACGAGTTCTTGTGTGGTGATCCAAGATGAAGAGTACAACCACACATTGGGCTCACTGACCCCTCTCAACCTATTAACTCATCCCTTTCGATGTCCAGATGTCGCAATAGTTCGGAGTTCTGGTAGGCTTGTGGCCTGGATGCTAAGTGAGAGAACGGCTCATCCGAGACCGGCTTATGCACCACGCACACATCGCTTGGGTCCACTTCGGTAAACCGGTCGGGTTCACGATAGTGGTAACCAACCCAAGTAGGCGGCTTTCTCGGACTAGATAGGCTATGAGGTAACAGTTGTGGTGAGCATCCTCGCCGGCACCCCTTGAATGGTGTCGATATCAAAGGCGGTAAATGATGGTCATGTGTGTGTAGCGGTACACCCTTGCAAGGTTAACAAAACTATTCGAATAGCCGCGTCCGCGGTTATGGACTGCTTGGAAAGCTTAGCTTGATTATTAGATAACTTGAACCGGATACTTCTAAAACACACCAAGATAAGTGTGAGTGCTATGGCGTTCTTTCTCGTGGGGAAGTCGAGGAAGGCACCATAGTGGTGTATTGGTTGGTGAAAGTAGTGGACTCGTGTACGCTTCTTACCTCAAAGTCTGGTACTCGTAGTTCAGGACTAACCAAGTCAAAGCTGGCATTTCTGCAAGTGAACACCACCTCCCTTTACTTTGACACATGTGCATGAGTAGTATAGCTCCTATGTAAGTCTTGCTGAGTACGACTTTGTACTCACGTTTGTTTAATCTATGTTTTAGATGATGCCACTGACCCCGAAGGTGGCTTCTTCATCGAGCTGGACGACTGAAGTTAAACTAGTCTAGTCCCAGTCAGCAGACTGGTTCCCTCGTGGAGGGCTTTGTGTTTAAATAAGGCTTCTTAAGCCATTTGTTAAACTTGTCTGTACTCAGACATAATTTGCTTCCGTCTGTGTTGTAATGTTGGATCACATGTATGTGATCTCTGTTTGTACTCTATAAGAGTTATAAATAAAATGTACACTTTGTAGAGAATTGCAATGGTACCTACTGTTCATACAAGGCATGTGTGCTGCGTGTATGTTTATAACATGCATGTCTTTGTATGGGTTTTCGAGACCTTAGTTGTGTTCTGGCTGGCGGTCTTTCATACACCAAGTGGCCCTTAGATGTGCGCATCTTGGGGCATCAGATTATGAGATAAACCTGGAATGACTCGGACAGCATAAATCTAACGAAGAAAGATGGAACAGAAAGGATGTTCCTAGACTATCGCCCGCTAAATCTAGCGACGATAAAGAACAAGTACCCACTGCCCAGGATCAATGATCTTTATGATCAACTTGCAGGATCCTCTGTCTTCTCCAAGATGGATTTGAGATTAGGGTATCATCAAATCAAAATCCGAAACGAGGACATTCCCAAAACGGCTTTTACTACTCGTTATGGTCTTTACGAGTACACCGTCATGTCCTTTGGTTTAACCAATACCCCCGCCACTTTCTCACGCATGATGAATTCGATCTTCATGGAGTACTTAGATAAATTTGTTGTGGTTTATCTCGATGACATTCTCATCTACTCGAAGAACGAAGAAGAACATGCCGAACACCTAAGGCTGGTATTGAGGAAACTTAGAGAGCATCGCCTGTTTGCTAAATTCTCCAAGTGTGAATTTTGGCTACCAGAAGTGACCTACTTAGGCCACGTGATTTCTACAAAAGGCATTGCTGTGAATCCCGAGAGAGTTCAGGCCGTCCTTGACTGGACTCCACCTAAATCGGTTAAGCAAGTTAGGAGTTTTCTTGGCCTAGCCAGCTATTGCCGCCGCTTCGTCGAGAACTTTTCTAAAGTTGCAAAGCCTCTGACTGAACTCCTCAAGAAAGATAAGAAATTCCTATAGACTCCCAAGTGCGAGGAAAGCTTTCAAGAGCTAAAAATAAGATTGACTTCTGCACCCGTACTTGCACCTCCAGACACCAAAAAGGATTTCGAGATCTTTTGTGACGCCTCACGGCAAGGGTTAGGATGCATACTTATGCAAGATAGACATGTTGTAGCTTATGCTTCACGCCAGTTGCGTCCACATGAAGAGAACTATCCTACCCATGATCTTGAACTCGCTGTCGTAGTTCATGCCCTGACAACTTGGCGACATTACCTCCTTGGTAATCATTGTGAGATCTATTCCGACCACCAAAGCCTTAAATACATATTCACCCAGCCAGATCTTAATCTCAGGCAAAGACGCTGGATTGAGTTGATAAAATATTATGACTTAGGAATTTCTTATGCCCCAGGCAAAGTCAATGTCTTGGCTGATGCACTAAGTCGTAAGTCGTATTGTAACAGCCTCATGTTACAACAATGTCAACCAATTCTTCATGAGGAATTTCGCAAGCTCAATCTTGAGATATTTCCTCGTGGATCTCTTTTCAACTTGGTGGCGAAACCAACTCTTGAGGATCAAATCATAGTTGCCCAAAGGCGTGCACGAGGTGTTCGCCGGATCAAGGAGAACATTGCTAGCGGAGTTGCTAAATGTTTCTCCACAGATAGTAAAGGAACGATATTCTTTGGAAATCGTTTGGTAGTGCCTAAGAATAGGGAACTAAGGCAACTCATCCTCAAAGAAGCCCATGACACACCCCTCTCGATTCATCCCAGTAGCACGAAAATGTACCGAGATCTACGCCAGAGATTTTGGTGGACTAGGATGAAGAGGGACATTGCTCGATTTGTTGCCGAATGTGATGTTTGTCGTCGCATTAAGGCAGAACACCAAAGACCTGCTGGTACACTTCAACCTTTGCCTATTCCAGAGTGGAAATTCGACAAAGTCAGTATGGATTTCATCACTGGCTTTCCAAAAATCCAGAAAGGAAATGATGCCATCTTCGTTGTGGTGGATAGACTTTCCAAAGTTGCTCACTTCCTTCCAGTTCGCGAGTCTATAACTGCTAGCCAGTTAGCGGACTTGTATATCTCTAGAATTGTGTCCCTTCATGGTGTTCCTTTGGAAATCAATTCTGATCGTGGTAGCCTTTTCACCTCTAGATTCCGGGGAAGCTTTCGAAATGCTATGGCAACTCATCTCTCCTTTAGTACAGCTTTCCATCCTCAGTCTAGTGGTCAAGTCGAAAGGGTTAACCAAATTCTTGAAGACATGCTCAGAGCTTGTGTTATCTCATTCGGAAAGAATTGGGAGAAGTCTCTTCCATTTGCCGAATTTTCTTATAAAAATAGCTTTCAATCTAGTCTGAACATGGCTCCGTTTGAACTCCTCTATGGACGACGATGTCGAACACCCCTAAACTGGTCAGAAACCGGTGAAAGACAATTCTTTGGACCAGATACGATCAAGGAAGCAGAAGAGCAAGTTTGCATTGTTCGTGATCAATTAAAAGCAGCCCAGTCTCGTTAGAAAAGCTACTATGATCGTCATCATAGGCAAGAAAGCTACAATCTGGACGAGAAGGCTTACCTTCGGGTTACTCCTCTGAAGGGAACCCAACGATTCGGTATCAAAGGCAAGTTGGCCCCACGTTACATCGGACCTTTCCGCATTCTTGCTAAACGTGGAGAAGTTGCCTACCAACTTGAACTACCCCCGCACCTTTCCCGAGTAAATGATGTATTCCATTGGTCACAACTCAGGCGTTGCTTCAAGGACCCCATCCGCGAAGTCGACCATGAAACGCTTGATCTCCAAGATGACCTTTCTTATCGAGAATACCCCGTTCTTATTCTTGATTCAACAGAGCGTGTCACTCGTCGTCAGAAGATTAAGTTCCTGAAAGTGGAATGGTCAAACCACTCTGAGAGAGAAGCCACGTGGGAAAGAGAAGACCGTTCAGTGCCGAGTATCCCACCTTCCTCCCGCAGACTTCTGAATCTTGGGACGAGATTCTTTTGAGTGGGGGCGAGTTGTCACAACCCCAAGTTAGGTATGTGCTAGGATCAAGAGCTACATTGCATTCATGTTAAAATTTTCAAAAAGAAATTGAAATGGGAGAAGAACCCCCCCCCCAATGAAATTAATTCAAATGGCCACAATAAAAATGGCTTCCAAAAATTCCTCTGGTATTTTTGAAAAGACTTATTGTGACGCCCCCAAAATCAATCCGTGTACAGTAATCATACACGCAGGGTACACGACTGAGATTAGGGTGCAACGGTGAGAATATCACAGCACAACACTAAACACAAAAGGATAAATCAATATGTTACAATAAAGGGGGGTCACGCGGACCCGAATACATAAGTTATACAAGCCATAATATCTGAGTACAGACATAGTTAGCCAAGTTTTGCCTTAAGAAGGCTAGCACAAATAACATCAGAGATACAGATCGAAAAGGCAAGGCCTCCTGCCTGGGAGCCTCCGAAACTACTCCTGGTCCTGGTCAGCGGGGGTCTCGATGTAGTAGTATCCGCCTCCGGGGTACTCCTGCTCCTGGGCTCCAACGTCGACTGCAGCGGCCGATCTGGCAAAACATAAAGGGGGAAATAAAGCAAAGGTGAGTATCTAGTATACCCGCGAGTCTTACGTCCGCTACTAAGCATTATGCATTTGTATCAACGGAAAAGGGAGGTTGTATATATAGTGGACTGCAAGATAGAAATCAGAATAAGGGTAAGAAGCTAGGCCTATCGAATACTAGCATCTTCTGACGATGTCTTGCAGCATGAGAAGAGAATCAGCCAACAGTTCATATAAAGCAATAAAGTAACAACGAAGCAGAAGTTGTTGAAACATTGTATAATATAAGTTGTAATGATTAATAATAATAATGCCTCCGAGTTCCCCTCCTCGACTCCCTGTGAGGAAGAAGACCCGGAACCATACAGTTTAATAGTAATAGTTTCTAGTGGTAAGATCCAGCTTCAGCATAAAGCGTCCTGTTACCGTGGACACGGCTATTCGAATAGATTAAAATCCCTGCAGGGGTGCACTACTGTTCAGCCTGCACGCTCGCATCTCCAGGGTGGCGTGAACCTTGTTAGGGAACGCCCCACCGAGGCTATCCGACACATCGCAGCCCATCCTAGGCTCAGCAGAGAGGCCATCCGCCGGACTATATCCTATGCGCCAAGGGGTCTAGGTCCCTCACCCTTGCACGCTCCTGCACGGTGCGAGTCTGGCCGGTGAATCAAAAGCAAATCCAAACACACCTGCTGCAGCAAAAAGACAAGACCACTTCCCGGCGATCAGGCCGCAGTACTGCTGACGTCTGAAGAGCTTTCGGACGAACTACGACGCGGAGGGCCCACACCGTAATCCCACGTGTAGGTAGTGCGTACAGACCAACGGGTCTCTCAAGTCATCCGCCGAACCATTTCGCATTTTAATATTATCTCGCAGACAACCGTTATCGCTGTCCGACTAACATCACAACGGACAACGAACAACAACAAGGCCCACCGGTAATGTCGGGGCCTGCCCTGTCGTCCCGTCAAAGTGCGCGGTTACCGACAAGGTGAACCGTCTCCTTACC
Source organism: Bromus sterilis (assembly GCA_950022295.1). Taxonomy (NCBI): domain Eukaryota; kingdom Viridiplantae; phylum Streptophyta; class Magnoliopsida; order Poales; family Poaceae; genus Bromus; species Bromus sterilis. Next base: position 59,283,502 of record OX465598.1, on the reverse strand, counting down.
TTGTCTCGCGTGTGCTCTTGGTAGAGCTCGACTTTTGCGTGGTTTGGTAACTCTCGCGAGATACGAGCAGGGGCCAAGCACGCCAGTAACGTCGGTCGTACCCTCCCTGTCGTTCCCGACAATATACCGCTCGCGGGCACCGTTGGGTCGCCCGACTTCTTACCTTAAGGACAACCGCTGTTCAGGACCCTATGGCGGCAAGACAAAGTTAGACTCGAGTGGAGTACAAGGATTACTCCTTGATAGCTCACACTTGAGGTGACTAGGCATAACCCAGATAGGGGCCTTTGGCAGTGTCTGCTATGTTCCGTACCTGTGCAGTTGTATATATTGTATCCGTGTTCACCCCCCCGAGTGATCACGACCCGCTATCTAGTCCTAGCTAACAATGCGCAGGGTTCACTGCTGAATATATGCATAATTATAATAGGCAGCATAGGATAAGAAAGGTACATCAAGGGGTGACAAAATCAGGCTATGCAATTGAATAGGATTGTAATCGTAGCAGCAGCAGTAACAATGCCTAGTGCAAGAAAGTACGGAAAAGGTAGGCGATATCTGGGGAAGAGAATGGCTCTGCTTGCCTGTAAGCTCGACGGTAGGGGTCAGGACGTCGACGAAGTAGTCGTACCCGGCGGCGGTGTAGTCGGCGGTAGCGACGGGGTCTACCGGAGATTATGGGGGGAGGAAACAGTAAATACGCAGCAATAATATACAAACATATGCATGACATGACAGATGAAATGTTAACGTTGTTCTAACAACGTACGATGCACTTAGCTCGGAGCGGAAATTCATCCGGGGATGATATACCGGCTCCGGGTGATTACCGGACAGGGTGTCCGGAGGGGGAAGGGTTCATGCCGGAGGTGTCGTGGACATCCGACAATGATAAGGGGGGTATATCCGGGTTAGTTGAACTATTCCGAAACACTTTCGTGTTCGAAATAAATTCATCCGGCAGGTTTTTACCGGTACCGGGAATTATCGACAGACAGCCCGGAGGGGGGAATGTCGGTGTTCGTTGTGTTAGAGGGGTGTGGTTGGTATACGGATAGCGTATTCGTTATATTTTTCTGATCAATTTTCATGTATAAAGTTTTTGAATCTGACTTACGGTTTAAAAGTTATTCAAATTCAAAGTTTAAATCATTTAAATCAATTTCTGGATTTTCTTTTATTAATAAAATTCTAACCTTATCCACACAGGGGTTTGACCAGTCAAACCTGACCAGTGGGTCCTATTTGTCATGGAAACAGTTCTAATAAAATTCATTTTATTTATCTGAATATTAAAGGGGACCCACATGTCATCCTCATAGTTTTAATAAAATCATTAAATTTATTTATATGACAGTGGGGTCCCACATGTCATTCTCAGTAACTTAACCAACAGTTTTTTTTCTAATTAAACAAAAGGTCTGGGCCCACCTGTCAGCCACTTAGGGGGTGTTTTATTAGTATATACATTATAGTTTTATTTTTAAACAGGGGATTAGGGGTGGGGCCCCTTGGTCAGTGGGGATTAGAGGGGGGGTTAGCCCCAGGCGGTCTTGGCCACGGTCGTGCTCTGCCGGCGGCGAGCCGCTCCGGCCAAGGGGCCGCAGGGCGAGCGGCAAGGCGGGGCGGGCGTGGGCGTGCGCGTGGCTAGGGCGCGCTCGCGGGTAGCGGGTGCACGCGGGGGCGGCCAGGGACGCAAGGAGCTTGCGCTCCCGTCCATGGCGGCTATGCCCACAGCTCGTCAGGGAACGGTGGAGAACTCGACGTATCGAGGGGGAAAACACGGGAATGGAAGCGGCGCTCACGCTGGAGCTTGAGGAAGGTCTCGGGGAAGAGTTGGGAGCTCGGAGCAGCGCGAATTCTCCGGCGAGGTGCGGCGGCTGGTGGCAAATAAGCGGCCCGATTCGCCGGCTGTGGTGGTTCCCGGGTCAATTCAACAGGCGCAGGTGAGGTGGACGACGTCGGTGGTGCTCCTGGCGTCGTCTTGGAGCTTGAGGTGGAGGTCGGCCGCGTCGACGGCGAGGCCACGGTGATGGCCGCGCGTTTCTGCAGGGAGGGGACGAACGTGGGGGAGCAAAGGTGGAAAAAGGGGGCACTAGGGTTAGGGTCCGCGTGAGCGAGCGGGGGCGCCGGGGGTCTTGTAGGCGCCGGGGAGCTCGCCGATGCCCGCCACGGCGACCGTGGCCACGTCCTGGCCAGGGGATGAGTGACACGGAGGGGAGGGGATGAACAGGAGGGAGATGACGGCGGTGGGGGGGGGGCCTTGGGCTTGCTAGTGGGCTGGGTGGCCCGGGGGGAGCAGGGGAAAGGGCCAGTGGGTGGGGCTAGATTAGGTTTCCTTTTATTTATTTTATTTATTTATTTTTGCTTTTCTGTTTATTTCTTTTTGTATTTATTTTAGTTACCTAAACATTTTTGAAAACCTTTTAATGTGCCCCATAATTTAGCAATCACCCTAGGTTAGTGCCACAAATAGTTTGGACAATTACAAAAGTCATTTAATATTTGAATTAAATATTAAATGGTTATTTGGGGTTTTTGGCTACTGTTTTGATTTGTTTGGAATTTTCTATAACTTAATAAATACCCAAACCCATATGGATTTGGTCCACTTAATATTTGTGATTTTGTAAAAGTAGTTTCACAATTTTTGGACCAAGTTTATATTCCCTTTTGTTTTTATTATTGCACCAAATGCATTTTGAGATTTGATTTGATTTCAATCCAAAGGCAATTGAATTGAGCTTGGAGTTGTTTTCATTCCACCATGACCAAGGTACATGATCACATTGCATTCAACAATATCAAAGGGGAATTTGAATTTGAATTGAACCATTTGATTAAAGCAAAAAATTTGAACAGTAGTGATAAACAGTAATGGTGATTACTATTTACTGACAGTGTGAGTGTTACAAATCTCCCCCACTACAAGAATTCTCGTCCCGAGAATTTAGGTGGTAGAGGGGAAAAGATCGGGGTATTCTTCACGAAGACGATCTTCGCGTTCCCAAGTGGCTTCATCTTCAGAATGATCGACCACTGAACTTTGAGGAACTTGGTTGTCTTGTTGCGGGTCTTGCGTTCATACTGATCGAGAATGCGGCTCGGATGTTCTTGATAAGTCAAGTACTGTTGCAGCTCGATCATATCATGCTCCACTTCACGAATAGGGTCTTTGAAGCAGCGTCGGAGTTGCGACACGTGGAATACATCATGGACTTGAGAGAGGTTCGGCGGCAATTCCAATCGGTATGCCACTGGTCCACTCCGGGAAAGAATACGGAACGGGCCAATGTAGCGAGGCGCTAACTTGCCTTTGATTCCGAAACGATGAGTGCCTCTCATGGGAGTGACACGAAGGTACGCGTATTCGCCAGGTTGATAGACCATTTCCTTGTACTTGCGATCATAGTTGCTCTTCTGACGGGACTGAGCAGCCTTCAAGTGGTCACGGATAACGCGGACCTGATCTTCGGCATGCTGTATGATGTCCGGACCAATGAGAGTTCGTTCTCCAGTTTCTCACCAATTCAGAGGGGTTCGACACTTACGTCCATAGAGAACTTCAAAGGGTGCCATCTTCAAACTAGCCTGATAGCTATTGTTGTATGAGAATTTAGGAAATGGAAGAGATTCCTCCCATTTCTTACCGAATGAAATGACACAAGCTCGAAGCATATCTTCAAGAACTTGATTCACGCGTTCGACTTGTCCTTGCGACTGGGGGTGATAAGCGGTGCCGAAATTTAGGTGAGTGCCCATAGCTTCTTGGAAACTATCCCAGAACTTCGAGGTGAAAATGCTGCCTCGGTCGGAACTGATCTCCAACGGAATACCGTGGAGGGAAACAATTCTGGAAACACACAAGTCTGCTAACTGACTAGCAGAGATCGTCTCCTTGACAGGCAGAAAATGAGCCACCTTGGAGAATCGGTCGATGACGACAAAGATCGCATCATGACCCTTCTGTGATCGCGGAAAACCGGTGACGAAGTCCATTTCAATCTTGTCCCATTTCCATTCAGGAATAGAGAGTGGTTGCAGAGTTCCAGCAGGTCTTTGATGTTCGGCTTTGACGCGACAGCAAACGTCACACTCATCAACATAACGAGCAATGTCTTGTTTCATGTTGGACCACCAGTACCGCTGACGAATGTCTTGGTACATCTTGGTACTACCAGGGTGAATCGACAAGGGTGTATCATGAGCTTCTTTCATGACATCAGAGGCGTAATTCAGGTTGGCCTTGGCTACCGGAACCACTAAACGACCCTTGAAGTACACCGCATTATCATCATTTGCATCAATAGTGAAGAATGAGGGCTCTCCGCTGGCGACACGACGCTTAATCTTCCAAATGTCAGAGTCATAATGTTTTACCGTCTTGATGCGGGTGTCGAGGTCTGGTTTGACCACCAGGGAGTTCACATATCCCTGCGGAACAATTTCGATGTTCATCTTGCGGAGCTCTTCATACAGACGTGGCTGCTCTACTTGAACTTCCAGTTCACTACAATAGGCTTTGCGGCTTAAGGCATCGGCCACCACATTAGCTTTGCCAGGGGTGTAAGAAATTCCCATGTTGTAGTCGGCTATTGTCTCGAGCCATCTCTGTTGGCGGAGATTCAGGTCGGGCTGAGTAAACAGGTACTTCAGGCTTTGGTGGTCGGTGAAGATCTCGCAACGATTACCGACGAGGTAATGTCGCCACAGCTTCAATGCATAAATTACTACTGCCATTCGAGATCATGAGTTGGATAGTTTTCTTCGTGAGCACGCAATTGACGAGAGCCATAAGCAATCACTTTGCACTCTTGCATTAGGACACAGCCTAATCCTTGACGAGACGCGTCGCAATAAATCACGAAGTCCTTTTGAGTATCAGGAGGAGCAAGCACCGGGGGTGAAGTGAGCTTGTCCTTCAGAGCTTGAAAACTTTCTTGACATTTATCAGTCCACTCAAACTTGACGCCTTTGTGAAGCAGATTAGTCAGAGGCTTGGCAATCTTGGAGAAATTCTCAACAAAACGGCGGCAATAGCTGGCAAGGCCGAGGAAACTTCGGACTTGCTTGACAGTCCTGGGCGGAGTCCAATCAAGAATAGCCTGGATACGTTCGGGGTTGACGGCAACGCCATCCTTGGAAATCACATGACCAAGGTAGGTTACTTCGGGAAGCCAGAACTCACACTTTGAATACTTAGCATAGAGTTTGTGTTCTCGAAGCTTTTCAAGTATAAGACGAAGATGTTCAGCATGTTCTGCATCGGTCTTGGAGTAAATCAATATATCATCCAGATAAACCACGACGAACTTGTCGAGGTATTCCATGAATATATAGTTCATTAATCTGGAGAAGGTGGTTGGTGCATTGGTCAAGCCAAATGACATGACAGTGTACTCGTATGAACCATAGCGAGTAATGAATGCAGTCTTCGGGATGTCCTCATCACGGACCCGGATCTGATGGTAACCCAACCTTAAGTCGAGTTTTGAAAACACTGTGGATCCAGCAAGTTGATCATAAAGATCATTGATCCGAGGGAGGGGGTACTTGTTCTGTATCGTGGCCTGGTTGATAGGTCGGTAATCTTGGACCAATCGGTTCGTGCCATCACTCTTCTTGACAAAGAGAGAAGGTGCTCCCCAAGCAGAGGAACTTGGACGGATGAAGCCTTTCTCGAGGGTCGTGTCGATCTCCTTCTTCAAATCAAGGAGGTGGTGAGGTGGCATCTTATATGGGCGCTTGGCAATAGGGACGGTGCCAGGCTTCAAGTCGATGACGAATTCAACTTCCCTAATCGGGGGCATCCCCGGCAGTTCTTCTGGGAATACGTCGGTAAAATCACAAACGATTGGGACTTTCTCAATCCCTTCTAGAGGTGCGACATTCAAGGCATTCAGAGCATATATACGAGCTTCGGCATTCATCGACACAATGGCGGTATGACTCAAAATCGCGCCAGAAGGATGAAAAAGTTGGATGACCTTGGTGCCACAATAAAGTGCGGCATCGTGGGTTTTCAGCCAATCCATGCCAAGGATAAGGTCGATGGTGGAGGTTTTTAGAATGTGTGGAGAAACCATGAACTCAAATCTTTCGATCTCGACAATGAGGTTAGGTGCAACCATGTCGACACGACACTGGGTACCGGGAGTCCGGACTATTAAGGGGGCATGCATCTTTTCGTGGTAAATGCCATGCTTAGACGCAAATGCTCCAGACATAAATGAATGCGATGCTCCTGTATCAAATAAAACAGTAGTAGGTATTGAGTTAACGAGGAGTGTACCCATCACAGTAGCGGGCTGTTCCTGAGATGCTTCAACATCAATGTTCTAAGCATGACCACGAGCATGAGGATTTGACCCAGTATTATAGTTGAGGGTCCCATTGTTGCCACGACCATTTCCGCGGCCAGCAGGGTGAACTACCAGTTGATTCTGTCGCTGGGGGCAGTCTCTGGAAATGTGGCATGGCTGACGGCACTTGAAACACAGGCCATCTTGAGGACGAGGGGTGCAGTCTCAGTCTTCGGCTGTCTCGGCGGGGGCGGAGGCAGACGAGGTGCAACATACGACGGCCTTGGTGCCGGGGCAGGTGGACGATACACACTGTGTGGAAGCCAAACGCGTTGCTTCTGTGCTGTGCCCGAAGATGAGCCAGCATCACGGGGGCACTTCGGCGAACGATCGAACTTAAGCTGAGCGGTCTCGAGAGTGATAGTTTGGTTCACCATGGTGGCGAAGTCGGGGAAGACGTGCAAAGCCAGTGCAAGCTGGAGATCTGGGTTGAGTCCATCACGGAACTTCTCTTGCCTACTTGCATCATTCGGAAGGTCACTTGCAGCATAGCGGGAGAGGCGGAGGAATTCCCTCTGGCATGCCTCGACAGTTTTGTTGCCCTGAACGAGGTTGCGGAACTCGGCCTTCATACGGTTCATAATCGCATGGGGGACATAACGAGCACGGAAGGCAGTCTTGAAGTCATTCCAGGTGACGACAGTCCCTTCAGCTAGCGAGCCCTTGTAAGTGTCCCACCACTGAGCAGCGGGACCACGTAGGAAATAGGACGCGAAGTTGACATAATCAGCAGCTCTCACATTAGCGAACTCCAGCTGATGAGTGATGTCACGAAGCCAATCATCAGCATCCAGCGGCTGTTCCGGTTGGTGGAAGAGAGGGGGATTGAAACGCATGAAATCCCGCAGAGTAACCACAGGCGGTTGGTTCTGGTGCTGGTTCTGGTTCTGGTTCTGGTTCTGGAGCTGATCTATGACTCCTTGCATAAACACTTGGTTCATCTGAAACTGCTGCATCATCACGGCCATGTAGTCCGGGGGCGGAGGTGGATCGTTGGCACCACGACCACGACCACGACCACGACCACCACGACCAGCCATCCTGCTAGAATTTAACAGGGGTATTTCAGCGATGAACATTTTAACGAGATGCCGAAAACGAGTAAGAGGTAAAGCGACAACAAAGAGGAGGCGCGGATATATAGGAGTAGTCATACAAGACATACACATCCACACATAGAATCAATCGAAAATCGGGCAGCGTAACATCGTAGAAATTAAGGAAAAAGGACACACTAGGCGGCGCGCAGACCGCGGTTAGGATTACACGACGCGACATAGATTCCACTATGTCAATCACGCCGCAAGAAAACTGTTGGCCACAGGAGTTAATGCCAGAGGACGCGCGGCCTGCCCAGAATGAGAATGGGATCCGCGGTCCGGGACCTGGGGTAGAACTCCTGCAACACGACTCAATCAATGGGGAAGCACCAAAACGCCGGATGGAATCAAGAGAACATGATCCTAATGTCAGAGTTTGTAAAAAATACCAGCAAGGATAAGAGAGCAGATTCCCAGAGCATAGGTAAGGAGAAAAGGATCCTAATACCATAGATATCACACGTAGTGACATCGATGTGGGGCCGTAAGCCAAATGTTAAGTTAGCAAAATAGTTTTCAAAGTCTAGACTCAACTTCGACCAGGTAGTGGTGGGGTGGCTTCCTACAGGCAGTCGGCTCTGATACCAACTTGTGACGCCCCCAAAATCAATCCGTGTACAGTAATCATACACGCAGGGTACACAACTGAGATTAGGGTGCCACGGTGAGAATATCACAGCACAACACTAAACACAAAAGGATAAACCAATATGTTACAATAAAGGGGGGTCACGCGGACCCGAATACATAAGTTATACAAGCCATAATATCTGAGTACAGACATAGTTAGTCAAGTTTTGCCTTAGGAAGGCTAGCACAAATAACATCAGAGATACAGATCGAAAAGGCAAGGCCTCCTGCCTGGGAGCCTCCGAAACTACTCCTGGTCCTGGTCAGCGGGGGTCTCGACGTAGTAGTATCCGCCTCCGGGGTACTCCTGCTCCTGGGCTCCAACGTCGACTGCAGCGGCCGATCAGGCAAAACATAAAGGGGGAAATAAAGCAAAGGTGAGTATCTAGTATACCCGCGAGTCATACGTCCGCTACTAAGCATTATGCATTTGTATCAACGGAAAAGGGAGGCTGTATATATAGTAGACTGCAAGATAGAAATCAGAATAAGGGTAAGAAGCTAGGCCTATCGAATACTAGCATCTTCTGACGATGTCTTGCAGCATGAGAAGAGAATCAGCCAACAGTTCATATAAAGCAATAAAGTAACAACGAAGCAGAAGTTGCTGCAACATTGTATAATATAAGTTGTAATGATTAATAATAATAATGCCTCCGAGTTCCCCTCCTCGACTCCCTACGAGGAAGAAGACCCGGAACCATACAGTTTAATAGTAATAGTTTCTAGTGGTAAGATACAGCTTCAGCATAAAGCGTCCTGTTACCGTGGACACGGCTATTCGAATAGATTAAACTCCCTGCAGGGGTGCACTACTGTTCAGCCTGCACGCTCGGATCTCCAGGGTGGCGTGAACCTTGTTAGGGAACGCCCCACCGAGGCTATCCGACACATCGCAGCCCATCCTAGGCTCAGCAGAGAGGCCATCCGCCGGACTATATCCTATGCGCCAAGGGGTCTAGGTCCCTCACCCTTGCACGCTCCTGCACGGTGCGAGTCTGGCCGGTGAAGCAAAAGCAAATCCAAACACACCTGCTGCAGCAAAAAGACAAGACCACTTCCCGGCGATCAGGCCGCAGTACTGCTGACGTCTGAAGAGCTTTCGGACGAACTACGACGCGGAGGGCCCACACCGTAATCCCACGTGTAGGTAGTGCATACAGACCAACGGGTCTCTCAAGTCATCTGCCGAACCATTTAGCATTTTAATATTATCTCGCAGACAACCGTTATCGCTGTCTGACTAACATCACAACGGACAACGAACAACAACAAGGCCCACCGGTAACGTCGGGGCCTGCCCTGTCGTCCCGTCAAAGCGCGCGGTTACCGACAAGGTGAACCGTCTCCTTACCTTGTCTCGCGTGTGCTCTTGGTAGAGCTCGACTTTTGCGTGGTTTGGTAACTCTCGCGAGAAACGAGCAGGGGCCAAGCACGCCAGTAACGTCGGTCGTACCCTCCCTGTCGTTCCCGACAATATACCGCTCGCGGGCACCGTTGGGTCGCCCGACTTCTTACCTTAAGGACAACCGCTGTTCAGGACCCTATGGCGGCAAGACAAAGTCAGCCTCGAGTGGAGTACAAGGATTACTCCTTGATAGCTCACACTTGAGGTGACTAGGCATAACCCAGATAGGGGCCTTTGGCGGTGTCTGCTTTGTTCCGTACCTGTGCAGTTGTATATATTGTATCCGTGTTCACCCCCCCCCCCCCCCCCGAGTGATCACGACCCGCTATCTAGTCCTAGCTAACAATGCGCAGGGTTCATTGCTGAATATATGCATAATTATAATAGGCAGCATACGATAAGAAAGGTACATCAAGGGGCGACAAAATCAGGCTATGCAATTGAATAGGATAGTAATCGTAGCAGCAGCAGTAACAATGCCTAGTGCAAGAAAGTTGTGACATCCTGGCTTAATAGGAGTGACAGACTACTCATATCAACAAGGTGCACCTTCTTTTCCGGGAGCCCAGATCCAAAGAACTCCAAAGTTAAGCGTGCTTGGCTTGGAGCAATTTGAGGATGGGTGACCGACTGGGAAGTAGCTCCCAGGTGCGCACGAGTGAGGACAAAGTGCGCAGGAAAGACTAGTGTTGGTCTGTGGGGACAGTCTAGATCCCGCCAGGCGTACGCCGGGAACCGGTGGCTGTGGCCGGGGCGTTACAAATGGTATCAGAGCCGACCCTTGCGGTTATACGGGCTTGTGTGGGTCAGTGCGCGAACATGTGTGACATGTGTCGGCACTGGACGCACAGACGTGTGCCAAGAGGGAACGTTCCTGTGGGCCGATGAGGACATCGGTTCCTTTGAGTGGGGGTGTATGTGACATCCTGGCTTAATAGGAATGATAGACTACTCATATCAACAAGGTGCACCTTCTTTTCCGGGAGCCCAGATCCAAAGAACTCCAAAGTTAAGCGTGCTTGGCTTGGAGCAATTTGAGGATGGGTGACCGACTGGGAAGTAGCTCCCAGGTGCGCACGAGTGAGGAAAAAGTGCGCAGGAAAGACTAGTGTTGGTCTGTGGGTAAAGTCTAGATCCCTCCAGGCGTACGCCGGGAACCGGTGGTTGTGGCCGGGGCGTTACAAAAGTACGGAAAAGGTAGGCGATATCTGGGGAAGAGAATGGCTCTGCTTGCCTGTAAGCTCGACGGTAAGGGTCAGGTCATCGACGAAGTAGTCGTACCCGGTGGCGGTGTAGTCGGCGGTAGCGGCGGGGTCTACCGGAGATTAAGGGGGAGAAACAGTAAATACACAGCAATAATATACAAACATATGCATGACATGACATATGAAATGTTAACGTTGTTCTAACATCGTACGATGCACTTAGCTCGGAGCGGAAATTCATCCGGGGATGATATACCGGCTCCGGGTGATTACCGGACAAGGTGTCCGGAGGGGGAAGGGTTCATGCCGGAGGTGTCGTGGACATCCGACAAAGATAAGGGGGGTGTATCCAGGTTAGTTGAACTATTCCGAACAACTTTCGTGTTCGAAATAAATTCACCCGGCAGGTTTTTACCGGTACCGGGAATTATCGACAGACAGCCCGGAGGGGGGGGGATGTCGGTGTTCGTTGTGTTAGAGGGGTGTGGTTGGTATACGGATAGCGTATTCGTATTCGTTATATTTTTCTGATCAATTTTCATGTATAAAGTTTTTGAATCTGACTTACGGTTTAAAAGTTATTCAAATTCAAAGTTTAAATCATTTAAATCAATTTCTGGATTTTCTTTTATTAATAAAATTCTAACCTTATCCACACAGGGGTTTGACCAGTCAAACCTGACCAGTGGGTCCTATTTGTCATGGACACAGTTTTAATAAAATTCATTTTATTTATCTGAATATTAAAGGGGACCCACATGTCATCCTCATAGTTTTAATAAAATCATTAAATTTATTTATATGACAGTGGGGTCCCACATGTCATTCTCAGTAACTTAACCAACAGTTTTTTTTTCTAATTAAAAAAAAGGTCTGGGCCCACCTGTCAGCCACTTAGGGGGTGTTTTATTTGTATATACATTATAGTTTTATTTTTAAACAGGGGATTAGGGGGTGGGGCCCCTTGGTTAGTGGGGATTAGAGGGGGGGTTAGCCCCAGGCGGTCTTGGCCACGGCCGTGCTCTGCCGGCGGCGAGCCGCTCCGGCCAAGGGGACGCAGGGCGAGCGGCAAGGCGAGGCGGGCGTGGGCGTGCGCGTGGCTAGGGCGCGCTCGCGGGTAGCGGGTGCACGCGGGGGCGGCCAGGGACGCAAGGAGCTTGCGCTCCCGTCCATGGCGGTTGTGCCCACAGCCCGTCAGGGAACGGTGGAGAACTCGACGTATCGAGGGGGTAAACACGGGAATGGAAGCGGCGCTCACACTGGATCTTGAGGAAGGTCTCGGGGAAGAGTGGGGAGCTCGGAGCGGCGCGAATTCTCCGGCGAGGTGCGGCGGCTGGTGGCAAAGAAGCGGCCCGATTCGCCGGCTGTGGTGGTTCCCGGATCAATTCAACAGGCGCAGGTGAGGTGGACAATGTCGGTGGTGCTCCTGGAGTCGTCTTGGAGCTTGAGGTGGAGTTCGGCCGCGTCGACGGCGAGGCCACGGTGATGGCCGCGCGTTTCTGCAGGGAGGGGACGAACGTGGGGGAGCAAAGGTGGAAAAAGGGGGCGCTAGGGTTAGGGTCCGTGTGCGCGAGCGGGGGCGCCGGGGGTCTTGTAGGCGCCGGGGAGCTCGCCGATGCCCGCCACGGCGACCGTGGCCGCGTCCTGGCCAGGGGATGAGTGACACGGAGGGGAGGGGATGAACAGGAGGGAGATGACCGCGGTGGGGGGGCCTTGGGCTTGCTAGTGGGCTGGGTGGCCTAGGGGGGAGTAGGGGAAAGGGCCAGTGGGTGGGGCTAGATTAGGCTTCCTTTTATTTTTCTATTTTTTTTGCTTTTCTGTTTATTTCTTTTTGTGTTTATTTTAGTTACCTAGACATTTTTGAAAAACTTTTAATGTGCCCCATAATTTAGCAATCACCCTAGGTTAGTGCCACAAATAGTTTGGACAATTATAAAAGTCATTTAATATTTGAATTAAATATTGAATGGTTATTTGGGGTTTTTTGGCTACTGTTTTGATTTGTTTGGAATTTTCTATAACTTAATAAATACCCAAACCCATATGGATTTGGTCCACTGAATATTTGTGATTTTGTAAAAGTAGTTTCACAATTTTTGGACCAAGTTTATATTCCACTTTGTTTTTATTATTGCACCAATTGCATTTTGAGATTTGATTTGATTTCAATCCAAAGGCAATTGAATTGAGCTTGGAGTTGTTTTCATTCCACCATGACCAAGGGACATGATCACATTGCATTCAACAATATCAAAGGGGAATTTGAATTTGAACTGAACCATTTGATTAAAGCAAAAAATTTGAACAGTAGTGATAAACAGTAATGGTGATTACTGTTTACTGACAGTGAGAGTGTTACACTTATAAATATGCATGATCACATATAAAGTGAAGTGGGTCCCACTGCATGCTCCAAGATTTGTCAAAAATTCTGAAAAGGGCTTGGAAATTAAATAATACCCCTATTTAAATTGAAATTCAAATAGTTTGAATTTCAAAAATCTTCAAATTTTGGGAGTGGATAACTATAAGCCATGTAAGTCCATATAAATGATTTGGGGATTTTATAAAATGTTTTGATATTTTTTTATATCAAAACAGAACAAATGTCAGAAGAAATAAAAAGAAAAAGAAAAGAAAATTAGAAAAGGGCCTTACCAACGTTTTTGGCCCAACTCATCCCCTCGGCCAGCCCAGCCCGCCAGCTCACCTTGTCGTCTTCCCCGGGCGTGACAAGCACCTCAGTGGCGTCCATGCCGACGCCGGCGAGCAGCTCCCTGCCTGCCTGGGCTCTCCCGAGCCCTCTACTCGCGTCTGGAGACGCCCCAGTGCGCCACGCAACCATTCCCCCTCTCCACGCTCATCTTCCACCTCTCCAGTGCTCGTTCCCGCGGAGACCAGAGGACCACCGGAGCACACCGCCATGGCAGACGCGGCCACCGTGTCGTAGAGCTCAAACCAGCGTGTCCCCCGTGCTCAACGTCAACGACTTCGTCTCCCTACAGGAGCCGATGCCTTGATTTGGCCTAGAGAAGACACAAGCCTCATCGTTTTGCCGCTGGACCCCGAAGCTCGCCGTCGTCGATTCCCGCCGTTGAGGCCTCCCCGAGCCCGCTGGCTGCATCTTCGTGCTCGTGGTGAGCTCCTGATCCTTTCCCCTAAACCCACGGCGCCCCGTTCATCCCCTAGCCACCACTGCCATGTCACCGGAGAACAGAGCTGCCATGCTGCTCGTCGGCGAGCACTCGTAAAGCAAGCGAGCCTCCAGCCTGTCCGGCGTCCCCGACTTAATCCTACGCGTCTAACGCACTAGAGCATGGCCATTTTGGTGCCCTGTGACGACGATTGCATGTTCGCCGGGCTTCTGTTGCCGCCGGTGAGGTCTCCATCGTCGCCCTGGTCACCCCCGACCCCGCCCGCGTGCACCAGATGACGCGCGAGAGAACGGGCTATGCTCCAGTGGTCTCAGTGCATCGAATGGTGCGCGGGAGCAGTGGATCCGAGCAGCGCCACCACAGAGTTGGTCGCCGGCGACAACCCGCCGGTGAGCCCACGTGGCAGGCGAGGTTAACTCGCTAACTACCCTAACCCAGTCACTGACCAGTGGGCCCCTGTAATCCCCCTGGTTAGTTTAAACTAACCGGGTTAATTAACTTAGCCACTGACATGGTGGCCCCACCTGTCAGCAGCCCCCCACGTCAGCCCTGCGTCAGCATGACGCCATAATTGGTTAAATCAATTTATTTAATTCAGAAAAAGGCAGAAAAGACCATAAACTTTGGAAAAATCATAGAAAATTCATTTTAACTCCAAATTGGACAAATAATATGTCTAAAATTATCAGAAAAATACAAGGATTCTGAATATGCAACTTCTCTCTATGTTTGACCATTTTAAAATGGGTGAACAGTAGCAAACATGCATATGGCATTCTTTTGAATTCAAATTTGGAGTGATTTTGCAAATGACTTTGCAACACACTTCTTTTAAATGGTTTCATCTACACATCAGAGACGTTACCTCACCTTTACAACATCACTTCATGCTCAACCATTTCAAATGAACATTCATGGATTCACATGCATTTGAAATTCATCGATAAATCAAATGGAGTTTGAATTTGCAATTCATTTGCAATATACTCCTTTTTAAATGGAATTCCCTCACACATCAGAAGCATATACATTAAGTTTCAACCTTCAACCATGTGCTTGAGCATTGTATTTATGTTGCTCCTTTGCTTGTTATTTGTCGAGTAGAGGTGGAGCCGGAACCGGAAGCCACCCGCTTCGGTGAAGACACTGTGTTTGAACCTCGTCAGCAAGGCAAGCAAACCCCCATTGATCATGTCGATAAAATCCCACTTCCCTCTCAGTCTCGCTTATGCATTGTTTAGGATGATTACCATGCTACGTTTCTACCGCATAGATGAA
Source organism: Bromus sterilis (assembly GCA_950022295.1). Classification (NCBI taxonomy): domain Eukaryota; kingdom Viridiplantae; phylum Streptophyta; class Magnoliopsida; order Poales; family Poaceae; genus Bromus; species Bromus sterilis. The sequence goes on along the minus strand of OX465598.1, from coordinate 59,268,364 downwards.
CCCATCCCTTTGCATGACCTATCATTTGTCACAGTAGTAAGCAAACCACAATCCTAGCAAATGTAGGAGTTGATTGATATCATGTGACCCCTGCAACTGTTACTGCTTATTGCATGCTTAGAGTTACAATGAGGTTACTCTTTTGTGAGTCGGGATGGTAGTGATCATGTTGATGGTGGTGGAAATGTGTTGGTGAATCTACCCTAATACAAGGTGAACAATGAGAGGCTGTGTAGGAGTACACAGTGGGTTGTCTCGTTGAACACCGCCTTAGGTCTGAGTTCTTGTGTGGTGATCCAAGAAGAAGAGTACAACCACACATTGGGCTCACTGACCCCTCTCGACCTAGTACCTCACCCCGTTCGAACCCCAGAAGTCGCAGTAGTTCAGAGTTCTGGTAGGGCTGTGGCACGGTCTGCGAAGTGGATGAACGGCTTTTCAAGACTAGCTTGGGACCCTGCACACATCGTTTGAGGCCATACTGGAACCTCGCCGGACTTCCATATGGATCCCCCTCAGATAGGCGACTCTCTGGACTAGAACGGAGCTGTGGGTGAAGTGTCGTGGCAACATCCTCGCCGGTACCCGCTTGAAGGGTCCCACTCCCAGGCGGTAACTGATTCGTGTGTGTGTGTGTAGCGGTACACCCCTGCAGGGTTAACAAAACTATTCGAATAGCTGCGTCCGCGGTGAAGGACTGCTTGGAAAGCTTAGCTTGATTATTAGACAACTTGAACTGGATACTTATAAAACTTGCCAAGATAAGCGTGAGTTCTATGGCGTGCTTTCTCGTGGGGAAGTCGAGGAAGGCACCATAGTGGTGTAATTGGTTGGAGACATGTAGTGGAATCATGTACGCTTCTTACCTCAAGTCTGGTAATCGTAGTTCAGGACTAGCCAAGTCAAAGCTGGCACTTCTGCATTGAAACCCCACCTCCCTTTACCTTGATACATGTGCATGAGTAGTATAGTTCCTTTGTAAGTCTTGCTGAGTACGACTTTTTACTCACGTTTGCTTATTCTATGTTTTAGATTAACCCACTGACCCCGAAGGTGGATTCTTCCTGGAGCTCGATGACTGATCAAGCTAGTGTAGTCCCAGACAAACGACTGGTCCCTCGTGGAAGGGCTTGTTTATCGATAAGGCCTCTCTAAGCCATTTGTTAAACTTGTCTGTACTCAGACCTACTTTGCTTCCGCATGTTTGATGTAATGTTGGATCGCAAACTTGTGATCTCTGTGTGCACTCTGTAAGAGTTATCAATAAAGTTGTATACTTTGTAGAGAATTGCAATGATACTCTGTTTTTCATACTAGACATGTGTGCTGCGTGTATGTTTATAACATGCATGTCTTAGTATGGGTTTTCGAGACCTTAGTTGTGATCTGGTTGGCGGTCTTTTATACACCAAGTGGCCCTTAGATGTGCGCAGCTTGGGGCATCGCGATGCGATTGCTCGTGACTCTGTCACGTGCACACTTTGTTGTATGATTGAGCCCGCCCTAGACCCCGACTAAGTGATCGGGCTGGAGTAAGTCTATGTAAGGGTTATAATACTATCGATAGTATGGTTGAGGCGACTTGTCTATGAGTATGGGAGTTCACCACCCATATCATTTAGACTTGTGTGCGGACGATGAGGACCCATTTCAGTTGATCATCCGGCCTGGATGGGATGCCCCTCATGTTCGATGCTTTCCGAGAACGTTCTGTGCTTGGCCTTGTCTGCTTAGACAAGTGGGTACGGTTCTCGGCTCTCCATATGATTGTGTTGTAGCGAGTCTTGCATACGCTAACCCCAGGTCCCGATAGGTATCCTCTTCTAAGAATTCCTACGATACTTCTGATGGATCTGCTTATGAAAGTAACTCTAGGATAAGCTATGCCAAACTTGCCAAAATTGCTTCTATCCAACAAGATGAGCTAGATTCACTAAGTGAAACTATTCAAAAATCTGAGACTTTGTTGATCGATGAGATTGAGAAAGGTCAAACTTTGACGAATGAGCATGCAGCTCTGAAGGAAAAGTATGTTGAACTTTCCTCTCGGCATGATCTTCTCTCAGTGGACTACGAGAAGCTAACCTATGAATTCCTTCAAAGGGAAATGGCTCTCGAGAAACTGAGAGAGGCTCATGAAGAGGTGGAGAGTGTCAATCTCACGCTCATTGCTCAGCAGAGCTCAGAAGCTAAAAATGAATATACTTCACCTTGCTTGACTTGTTTGGAACGAAGTAAAATTGAGTCTATTTCTGAGAAATCGAAAGGAAAGCAACCTATTGTTATTGATGATTCTAACCTCTTGAACAGGGAAACCATTACCGAGGAACTCCTCAGGTTGAGAAATTTATTTGAAACAGGCATGTTCAAAAGTGTGCAGGGACACCAGTACCTATGTGATATCCTAAGGAAGGCACTACTTCATAGGAATCCTCGAAACGAAGGAGTTGGTTTCGTAAGGAAACTCAACCCTGATGGCACCTACTGGGAACCCAAGCAGTATCCTAAAATTTTCTGGGTTCTAGCGAAGGAAAAGCCCATTGATATTGCTTACCTTTCAGGTTTCAGTTGCAAGATTGATAAGCCTATTGTTGATGAATCACTTGATTCTGACTACAAGCTTGTCAAAGATCAGGAAGGAAAGGTGTCGGCTGAATTCGTTGGTACTCCTCCGAAGAATGGTTTCTATAAGCGACAGATTTGGGTTCGCAAATCTCTCATAGAAAAACGCCCCCCCTAAGCATTCTATGCAGGGAAAATCCTCGGTACCACCGAATCACTACTATTCTCTCGAGGATAGAAATGAACCCTTGGTACCTGCTTCAAATGTTCCCCAGAAGGAATACTATTGAGTCGATAGAAATGTTTATCGTCATCGTGACAATAATACCAAAACTGCATTTACCTATCAGTACTCTAACCCCTGATCGAGGAATTATGTTTATGGTGTGCTTGATGGTCCCCCTCGCCAATATAATCATGTTCGCTATAATATCGCTGCTTCATCTAGCACATCCATGCCTTCTATTACACCTGCTCGTTTGTGGGTGGTTAAGAAGAACTAATTCTTCTGCAGGGCTATGTCTCCGGTGGATCCGAATGTGTCATGGATAGTGGTTGTACAAATCATATGACCGGAGACAAAGATTTGTTCACCGAATACAAACTTAATGAATCTTCACAGAGATATATTACCTTCGGTGACAACAACAAAGGAAAAGTACTTGGTTTGGGTAAGGTCGCTATATCGAAGGATAAGCATATTGACAAGGTTATGGTTGTTCAATCACTAGGATATAATCTTATTTCTATCTCAAAACTTTGTGATATGGGTATGCTTGTACTGTTTTCTGCTTCTCATTGTGTTGTCTTTTCACAGGATGATTATTCCTTCGTGTTCGAAGGATATCGCAAAGGTGATCTTTGTATTTTTTTTATTTCTCTTCGGGACCTGCACTGTCCACATGCTTAATGGCTAAAGCCACTTCTGGTTGGTTATGGCATCGAAGACTTGGTCATGCAGGAATGAAAAATCTTCAAACTCTTATCTCGAAGAAGAATATCGTTGGAATTGATAATGTGAAATTCGATAAAGATCGTCTATGCAGTGCCTGTGAAGCAGGAAAGATTGCCAAGAAACATCACTCAGCAAAAACTATAATGACTACTACTCGTCCTCTTGAATTGCTTCATATGGATTTATTCGGTGCTCAAAATTATGCTAGCCTTGGAGGTAACAAGTATGGTCTGGTTATTGTTGATGATTTCTCTCGATATACTTGGGTTTTCTTTCTAGATGACAAGAGCAAGGTTGTTGAAATTTTCAAAACTTTCGCAAAGAGAGCTCAGACTGAATATGAATTATCTCTCAAGCATATCAGAAGTGATAATGGTACAGAATTCAAAAACACTCATATCGAAGAATTTCTTGATGAATATGGCTTTACTCATGAATTCTCGGCTGCTTATACACCGCAACAGAATGGTGTGGTCGAGAGAAAGAATTGAACACTTATTGAAATGGCCAGAACAATGCTTGCTGAATACAAGACTCCTATCAGGTTCTGGGCCGAAGCAATTAATACTGCATGTCATATCATCAACAAGGTTTATCTGCACAAATTTCTGAAGAAAACTTCACATGAGCTTATTACTGGTAAAAGGCCAAATGTTTCATATCTCAGGGTTTTTGGTGCTCCATGTTACATCAGAGATATAAATCACAGCTCCAAGTTTGCCCCAAAGGCTCACGAAGGTTTTCTTCTAGGTTATGGTTCAAATTCTCACACTTACAAACTTTACAACTCTCATCTTGGCAAAGTTGTAGAAACTGTAAATGTTCGATTTGATGAAACTAACGACTCTCAAAAGGAGCAATTACCTCTTAACCTGGATGAACCTCCTTTGGATGAAGTTATCAGGTACATGGCTATTGGAGATATTCGGCCACAAGGATGATGATGGTCCAATGTTCCCACACATAGCCCGGGGCGCTGGAGATCAACATCCTGGAGCCAATGATGTACAGGTCGAAGGAGAACGCATAACCGAATAAAATTCTCAACCCAAAGGAGAAGCTGAACCCGAAGGAAATGATCCCGAAGGAAAAGCTGATCCTGAAGGTCAAGCTGATCCCGAAGAACAACCGGATCCTCAGGCTGTTGAAGAATATTTACCTCATGTTCGAAGAAGAGTGGATGTCGACTCAATACTCGAAGAGATTCGTTTACCAGGTCGTCCTACCACTCGTTCTTGTACTCGTTTAGCTAACTTCTGTGGAAACTTTTCATTTGTATCCATGCTAGAACCATCGAAATTCGATGAAGCCATGAAGGAATCAGACTGGATGACTGCAATGCTCAAAGAACTTAACCAGTTCGAGAGAAATAAAGTTTGGTCCCTTGTCGATAGACCTGATCCCAGGAAGCATAATATCATTGGTACGAAGTGGATCTTTCGCAACAAGCAAGATGAAGATGGAATTGTTATACGAAATAAAGCTCGACTAGTTGCACAAGGCTACACCCAAATTGAAGGTATTGATTTCGGTGAGACTTATGTTCCAGTTGCTCGACTTGAATCCATTTGTGTCATGCTTGCTTTTGCCAATTACAATGGTATATTTCTATATCAAATAGATGTCAAAAGTGCATTTCTTAACGGTGAAATCGAAGAAGAAGTATATGTTATGCAGCCACCGGGTTTTGAAGACCCGAAGAATCCTGACAAGGTGTACAGTTTGCACAAGGCCCTATATGGGTTAAAGCAAGCACCTCGTGCTTGGTATGAAACACTGAAGGATTTTCTTCTGAAAAAGGGTTTCAAACCAGGAACCACTGATCCGACTCTATTTACTCGTGCATACAAAAATGATCTTTTTGTGTGTCAAATTTATGTCGATGATATTATATTTGGCTGTACTAACCCTGATATCAGCGAAGAATTTGCTCGTATGATGTCGAAGAAATATGAAATGTCTATGATGGGTGAATTGAAGTTCTTTCTCGGACTTCAAATCCGTCGACAAAAGAATGGGACTTTTATATCTCAAGAGAAGTACCTCAGAGATTGCCTGGAGAAGTTTGATCTTGTCAGTTGCAAAACTATCAAGACTCCAATGCCTACGAATGTTCATTTAGATGCAGATGAGAAGGGCAAACCTTTCGATCAGAAGAAATATCGCTCGATGATCGGTTCGCTTCTTTACCTTTGTGCATCTAGCCCTGACATTATGCTATCAGTTTGCATGTGTGCTCGTTTTCAGGCAAACCCTAAAGAATCACATCATATTGTTGTCAAGCGAATTCTTCGATATCTCGCTCATACAGCAACTTTGGGACTATGGTATCCTAAGGGTGCCCAGTTTGATCTCGTTGGATATTCTGATTCTGACTGGGCTGGTGATCGAGTCGACAGGAAATCTACCTCAGGCACATGTCATTTTCTCGGTAGATCTCTTGTCTGTTGGGCTTCGAAGAAACAAAATTGTGTATCTATTTCTACGGCTAAAGCCGAGTATATTGCTGCCGGTTCATGCTACACTCAGATTCTGTGGCTCAAGCAGACGCTGAAAGATTATGGTATTCTTGTGAAGAAAATTCCATTGATATGTGATAACGAAAGTGCTATCAAAATTGCCCATAATCCTGTGCAACACTCTCGAATGAAGCATATTGATATTCGTCATCATTTTATTCGAGATCACGTTCAGCGAGAAGATATTGTTATCAGCCATGTTCGCACCGAACATCAATTGGCTGATATCTTTACGAAGCCCCTGGATGAGAAAAGGTTTTGTGCACTAAGGTGTGAGTTGAACATTTTGGACCCACGCAATGTGCAGTAAGATCATGACTATCGATACTATGTATTATATGTTTTCTTTCTATGTTGTTTACCTACGTTAGTTTTCTTTCGTGTTTCTTTTTTGTTTGTTTTTGTTCGCTTGCTGTTGTCCTATACACTTATCACTCCGAGTTTTCTCATCACTGTTTTTCCCTCGGATTGATTAAGTATCGGACCCTGTTTTCCCTCTATTCTATCCCTACCCCATATTTGCTTTTCTCTCGTGAACATGTACATTTGTACTCGATTAAGATTCCCTTCGAATGTCGTTGATTCCGAAGGAAAATATATCAAACTTTTATCTACTTTTATAATCGATGTTCGATGAGTTTGGTCTCGGACGTGGAGCAACTTTCTTTCGGTTCGTTGGGATTTTCCCGCGATTACCGCCACAAAATCCGTCCGTTGAATGCAGAGAGACGCGGAATCTGCGCCGTTGGATCGAATTTGACAGTTATGTCAGTCCCCCCCTCCTATAAATACCGATCCACCCCACCGACACAGACCACGCAATTCCCTCGATTTCATCTCTCCGCTCCCGAAGCTCTCTCTCGCGCGCCGCCGTGCCGATCGTCGCCGTTGACTCTCTCGCCGCTTTGTTGCCGGAAGAAAGTCACTGAATACCTCCCCGTCGACGAGGAACTTCATCCGCGCCGCCGTAGCCACCGCACATCACCAAGTTAGGGTATGTGAGGCTCTGGACGCGATTCCCATCTCATCTGTTCGTCGTGCTCCAGACTTATTCTTGATTTTCCTTCATTTGTTTTAGGTCTGTTTGATCCGTTCGGATCATTGAACTTTGGGAAATCAGTTTGTAGGATTCTCTGTCAATTTCCAATCTGATATAGGTAAGAAATCCCTCGGATTCTCTCACTTAGGCATATCCCACAGATGCATATCGATAGATTTACGCTTGTGCAATTATTTCATACAAGTTCTTCGTTAGATTAACACTCGATGAGAATCTAGCCTAGCACTTCCATGAAAAACTTGCTTCAAGACAAATTCCTCGATATGTTTACTGCGTTCAAAATGTTTTTCCTCGAAAATGGCTGGTACTTGTTCACAACTTTCCTATATTCCCTCGTACCTATCTATTTCGCAGGAAAATGTCTGGGAACGAAGGAAATGTCAGAGCACCCAAGCGTGTGGGAGGTCGTACAAGAATCACCAACAACTCTGAAGGTTTGTCAGAGGATTTGATCATCGAGAAGAATCTGAGAACGCCTGAAGGCTTAGAAGATGAACGTACGAGAGAAAACAGATTGCAAGAAATTCGAAGGCTTCAAGCGCTTCGTTGGTATGAATACAAGTCGCTGATTCCTCGTTGGGAGAGATTGTTTGCCTTGAAAAATCCTTGGTCTGATGTCAAATCATTAAGACCCAAGTGGACGAAAGATAATCGCCCATCTCCTCCAGATGATGCGCACCCATCCTCTCTCAAAACACCTGCTGATTTTAAAGAGTTGGTTGAGGCTCGGGAAGCATGAGCACAAAAGCGTAAGGAAACTAAAGCCAGAAAGGAGGCTGCTGCTGCTGAGGGCAACGAGGAAGTTGGCCAAAGTGCTAAACCGAAGGCTGGCAAGAAATCTGCCAAGCGAAAGAAAAAGGAAGTCATTGTCTCTCCTCCAGAGGCATCCCCTGAAGAAGAAGCCAATTCAGATAATCAAGACCCTGGTACAGAGGCTGATGTCGAGGATATTGCTCTGAAGAAAAGGTCGAGCAATAAAGGCGTTAGGATCCAGGAGCCAGCTGCTAAGGCTCCTCGAGCAACAATTGACATGACCAACTTGGTCACAGATCCGCCCATTTCCTCTGCTCCCCCAGTACAAACTCGTAGAAAAAAACCTTCGGTAAGGTCGAAGGGAAAGCAAGCCCAAGTAGCTGAAGACAATGAGACGTTGATCCAGTGAAAGGAAAGGTTGTCCAAGCAGCAAGCTCTTGAAGCACAAGACTTGGAAAAGTCAAAGTTGTTTAACTTTCACAGTCAGCCCGAGGAAAAGAAGGCCAAGGTTGCTCAACAATTGGGCATCTTGCATCTGGTTAGTGACAAGTATAAACGCCAGATTGAAGGAGGCATTGTCCCTAGTGCTCCGAAAGAAAAGGTCGTGGCCCCTAGTGCCACCGAGAAAGTGGTGACTCCCACAGTCACGAAGGAAAAGGATGCAGCCGCTAGCGCTGCGAAGAAATATTCTGAGGCCCCTAGTGCCTCGAAGGATAAAGCTGCGACCCCTAGTGCCATAACAAAACCTGTTGCTGCTGCCAAGGCCACCAAGGAGGCCGAGAAGAAAGCCAAAGAGGCTAGGCTGAAGGCTCGGGCTGCTCCAGTTCCTCGAGCTGCTCCAGCTCCTGCACTTGCCCCTGTTGCACCAGTTGTTTCCGGCCCTCGTGCCGATGAAGAAAGCTCCAACGAAGGAGATTCTGCTGCAAATGCTCTTTGGGATGCTGCTCAAATTTGTCATATTCTCTGGAAAATGGCCACCACACCGAGCAAAGTCACTGTCGAGGATGATGTCCCACCAGAGATACAAGAGCAAGTTGCTTGATACATGATCTGTTGGGAAGAACATCTTTCCCAGGATCGAAAGGACAGAGAACAAGAGAAGTTTTACACCAAGCAGCTCCGAGAGGAAACTGAGGACCTTGTGTCCCGATAGTTTTTCAAGTCCAAGATTGCAACCCTTGAAGCATCCAGAAGGGCACAGAAGGAAAACATAACTGATGTTAATGACAAGGTTCGACAAGTTGTGTCTGCCATGTGCAAGGAGCACAATGAAGCCCTGTCCAAGAGACAATCTCGAAAGAGAAAGTCTGCTACCCCAACCTCTGCTCGTGGGACGCCAGATATCGAGAAGAATGCCAAAAAGCAAAAATCTGCTGAGGTCGTTGCTGCAACAACACGACAGGAAACTGCACCACCCCCCGCCAAGAAACCCACTCCTCCCCGTAAGAAAACTCCACCACCTCGTCAAGCATCACCACCAAAAGCTTTGTCGCCACCACCCAACCCACCATCCCCACCTCATGTCATTCCATCGACCACCACAGTCATCAAGCCCCAAGCTCAAGCTGAGACCGAGCAACCTGCTCAGGTCGAGCAAGAACGTCAAGTCCCCATTCCATCAACGCAGAAGGATTATTCCTCTGCCCAGACTCTGAATGAAGGAGAAGAGGCAGAAGTTGATATCACAATTGTTTCTTCTCGTCAAGATGCTGCCGAAGGAAATAGTTCTGGCGATGCCAGTTCGAGTGGAAGTTCTTCCTCCTCTTCGTCAAACTCTTTGGACGAAGAAATTTTGGATGTTTTTTCCCAACTCAACGAAGATATGGAGGCCATGGAGTCTAAGGAGGCCGCTCAAAACGTCAATGCCGACGAAGGAGTTGCCGTCGAAGAACAGGCCGAGGAAAATGCTCCTGCAGCCATCCCAGCTCAGGATATTGTCAATCTTCCGTATTCAATCCCTCGTCCTACTGAGCAAATATATCAAATTCCAGATAATGCTGCTGAAGTCTTTCCAGTCGATGAGCTGCTTCATTCTGCTCATCCGAGAGAAATTTTGCCCCTATTCTGCCCTGATGTTCCTCGAGGAGGCCCTATCTTCAAGAGGCGAGAACACAAGCCATTTTTCTTCGGGACCAATCCCTATGAGAAGCCCAGAAATGCATATTCTCTTCGGTTTTGGACCCAAGAGCAAGCCATCTACTACACCCGTGTGCTGTACAACAAGGCGAGAGTTTTCCAGCATCGGTATCTTGATCTGCCTTCGGTTTACGCAACTTCATGTTTCGAGATGTTGCCAAAACAATTGATGGTCTGCATGCTCATAAAATGTTTGCTCTCGATTGTGGCTACAATCCCGAGCTCATTAAGAAATTTTATGCCACGCTGTATGTCACTGGTGATCTTGAGAATTCGAAGACGCGGAAATTTGATTACATGATCCAAGGCCAAGTATTTCACATGACCGTCGATCAATTTCTGGCCATCATCAATTTACCTCGGTTCGAAGGATTACCACACAAGATTCATGACCTGCCTGCCCCAACTCCTGCTGAATTTTCTATGCTCATGAATCCGGATGTCGTAGGAGAACACTACCCTGCTGAGCCCAAGCCGAGGCATTTGGTTTTTGAAGCAAAGGCATGGTTCTATATTCTTTCGAAGACCTTGATGCCAATGCTCAATGTGCATGATGATTTTCCATGTCAGAACCCTCTGTTAGGTATGTGCTAGGGTTAGCAAGAAACTTTGCATCATGGAAAAAATTCAAAAAGAATATGAAATGGGAGAGAGAACACCCCCAGATGAATTTAATTCAAATGGCCAGAAATAAAGTTGCTCCAAAAATTCCTTTTGCATTTTTGAAAAGTCTCATAAATGAGTGTGATCACATATCAAGTGATGTGGGACCAACCCCATGCTCATGGATTTTTCAAATATTCAAACAGGAGCATGGATTTAAATTTAAACCCCTATTTGAATTAAAGTTCAAATAAATTGAATTTTAAAAATGTTCAAACTTTACAAGTGGCTAGCCTATTATATTGTGAGGCCATATAAAAAGTTTCAGCATTTTATAAAATGGCTAGGTATTTTTTTTAACTAGCCAAAAAAAATGTCAAAAAAAGGAAAGATTAAACAGAAAACAGAAAGAGAGAGAGAGGCCCACCTACACCTACCTCTCCACCTGGCCCAGCCCAGCCCACCAGGGAGGGCACATGCGTCTTCCCCCCTGGACAGGCAGGCAGGCAGCACGCCGGCGAGCGCCGTGAGCTCGCCAGGCAGCTGCTTACCCCCTGGAGGCTTATCTCCTCGCCACGACGACGTCCCGAAGCGCCCTGGTCCATTCCCCCCCCTCTCCAGGTCTTCCCCCTCTCTCCTAGCGCAAGAACACCGACGTCCAACAAGAACCGCAGCGCGGCCGCCATGGAAACTCGTGGCCGGAGCCCGAGCTAGGCCTCAAGACCATGTCCTTCCTCCTCGTCGTCTTCATCTTCGTCACCGTGCAGAAAATCGCGAGCTAATTCGCCCCCGAGGCGCCGGAATCTCAACTGAATCCTCACCGGCCGCGGAGAAGATCGCCGTCGAATTCACCGGCCACAAGACTTCCCCGAGCAAGTTGTCGCTTCCGTTCAACTCAGGGTGAGCTTCTGAGAAAAACCCCTTTTATCCCGCACCTTCCCCGCAACTGTAGCCGGATCCACCATGGGAGCCGAGAAAGCTCGCCGCCTCGGTTGAGCTAGCACTCGCTCTCGTGCCCCTGGCGTTGCCCCAGTGCGTGCGTTTGACTCTTGGTTCCCCCAGCTTTTGAATACGCCAAGTCCTGCTTCGATCCGTTCCCTATAGCCCCGTCTACGACCTCGCCAGTCTTCTGTCTCCGCCGGGAAGCTCACCGTCGTCACTCCGGTCCTCCCCTTGAGCCCCAAGTACCACCAATCGACGCACGGGAGCTCCAAGAACCCAGCCATGGCCACCATCCCCTCTCCCGTGCACTAAATCACAAACCCGAGCAACTCCGGCGAACAGTGCTCGCCGGCGGCACCATTAGAGCTAACCCCCTAAGCTAATCACCATGGCCCCACCCCCAGTGTCACACACATGTGGGCCAACCCCCCTGTTAATCCCCTCTGTTAGTTTAAATCGAATTTAAACTGTTAATTAAAACAAACAGAGACTTACATGTGGGCCCCCCTGTCAGCCCCCCCCCATGTCATCCTGACACCATCATGACGCAGTAATGCATTTCTATTTAAAGAAATTCCAGAAAAGTCAGAAATTGCTTTAAATTTTGAAAATTCATAACTAATTCATTTTAACTCCAAATTAAACATATAATATATGTAAAATTATCAGAAAAATGCAAGGATTCTGAATATGCAATCTGTTTTCATGCTTGACCATTTTTAAATGGGTGAACAGTGGCATATGTGCATATGGATCCTTTTCAAATTCAAATTTGGAGTGATTTTGCAAATGACTTTGCAACACACTTCTTTTAAATGGTTTCATCCACACATCAGAGACTTTACCTCACCTTTACAACATCACTTCATGCTCAACCATTTCAAATGAACATTCATGGATTCAAATGCATTTGAAATTCATCGATAAATCAAATGGAGTTTGAATTTGCAATTCATTTGCAATATACTCCTTTTAAATGGAATAACTCACACATCAGTGACACCTACATCAAGTTTCAACCTTCAACTCATGTGTTTGAGAATTGTCGTATTATTGTTTCGATGTTTGTGTTGTTTGTCGAATAGAGGTGGAGACGGAACCCGAGATCACCCCCTTCGTTGAATACCCCGATACTGAACCTCGTCAGCAAGGCAAGCAAACCCCCATTGATCATGTCAATAAAATCCCACTTCCCTCTCAGTCTCGCTTATGCATTGTTTGGGATGATTACCGTGCTACATTTCTACCGCATAGATGAACCCATTACTTTGCATGACCTATCATTTGTCACAGTAGTAAACAAACCACAATCCTAGCAAATGTAGGAGTTGATTGATATCATGTGGCCCCTGCAACTATTACTGCTTATTGCATGCTTAGAGTGATACAATGATGATACTGTTATGTGAGTCGGGATGGTAGCAATCATGTTGATGATGGTGGAAATGTGTTGGTGAATCTACCCTAATACAAGGTGAACGATGAGAGGTTGTGTAGGAGTACACAGTAGGTTGTCTCAGTGAAGACCGCCCTAAGTCCGAGTTCTTGTGTGGTGATCCAAGATGAAGAGTACAACCACACATTGGGCTCACTGACCCCTCTCAACCTACTAACTCATCCCTTTCGATGTCCAGATGTCGCAGTAGTTCGGAGTTCTGGTAGGTTTGTGGCCTGGCTGCTAAGTGAGAGAACGGCTCAGCCGAGACCGGCTTATGCACCACGCACACATCATCTGGGTCCACTTCGGTAAACCGTCCAGGTTCACGATAGTGGTAGCCAACCCAAGTAGGCGGCTTTCTTGGACTAGATCGGCTATGACGTAATAGTTGTGGTGAACATCCTTGCCGACGCCCCTTGAATGGTGTCGAGATCAAAGGCGGTAACTGATGGTCATGTGTGTGTAGCGGTACACCCCTGCAGGGTTAACAAAACTATTCGAATAGCCGCGTCCGCGGTAAGGGACTGCTTGGAGAGCTTAGCTTGATTATTAGACAACTTGAACTAGATACTTATAAAACTTGCCAAGATAAGCGTGAGTGCTATGGCGTGCTTTCTCGTGGGGAAGTCGAGGAAGGCACCATAGTGGTGTAATTGGTTGGAGACATGTAGTGGACTCGTGTACGCTTCTTACCTCAAGTCTGGTACTCGTAGTTCAGGACTAGCCAAGTCAAAGCTGGCACTACTGCTTATGAACCCCACCTCCCTTTACCTTCATACATGTGCATGAGTAGTATAGTTCCTACGTAAGTCTTGCTGAGTACGACTTTGTACTCACGTTTGCTTATTCTATGTTTTAGATGAACCCACTGACCCCGAAGGTGGATTCTTCCTCGAGCTCGACGACTGAAGACCAAGCTAGTGTAGTCCCAGTCAGACGACTGGTCCCTCGTGGAAGGGCTTGCTTATAAATGAGGCTTCTCTAAGCCATTTGTTAAACTTGTCTGTACTCAGACCTACTTTGCTTCCGCATGCTTGTTGTAATGTTGGATCACGGTCTCGTGATCTTTGTGTGCACTCTGTAAGAGTTATAATTAAATATGTAAACTTTGTAGAGAATTGCAATGATACCTGTTGTTCATACTAGACATGTGTGCTGCGTGTATGATTATATCATGCATGTCTTAGTATGGGTTTTCGAGACCTTAGTTGTGATCTGGCTGGTGGTATTTTATACACCAAGTGGCCCTTAGATGTGCGCAGCTTGGGGCATCGCGATGCGATTGTTCGTGACTCCGTCACGTGCACACTTTGATGTATGATCGAGCTCGCCCTAGACCCCGACTAAGTGATCGGGCTTGAGTAAGTCTATGTAAGGGTTATAATACAATCGATAGTATGGTTGAGGCGACTTGTCTATGAGTATGGGAGTTCACCACCCATATCATTTAGACTTGTGTGCGGACGATGAGGACCCATCTCAGTTGATCATCCGGCCTGGATGGGATGCCCCTCACGTTCGATGCTTTCCGAGAACGTTCTGTGCTTGGCCTTGTCTGCTTAGACAAGTGGGTACGGTTCTCGGCTCTCCATATGATTGTGTTGTAGCGAGTTGTCACAACCCCAATTTAGGCAAGTGCTAGGGTTTGAGTTCCCTTTGCATCATGTGAAAAATTCAAAAAGAAAATCAAAATTGGGGAAAAGAAAAGCCCTGAGAATTTAATTTAAATAGCCAGATAAAAATCTTTTTCCAAAAATCTTTTGAACATTTGGAAAATTCCTATCAATGATGTTGATCATTTTAAAAGTGTTTTGGGATCAATCCCATGCTCATGGAATTTTCTAATTTTCAAACAATGCCTTGGAAAATCAAATAAACCCCTATTTGATTTGAAATTCAAATTATTTGCATTTCTAAAATGCCCAAAAGTTATGAGTGGCTAGCTATTTATATCCTAAGCCCACATAAAAGATTTGGGTATTTTATAAAATGCTTTGCTATTTATTTCAAAGCCAAACAAAGGACAGAAAATACAATACAAAGAAGAAAATTAAAAGGGGAAGAACGCCAGGCTTTCGGCCCACCTGGCCCAGCCTGGCCAGCAAGCCAGCCCAGCCCACCAGGGGTAGAGTTGTCTTCTACCCCGGGACAGGCAAGCTGCTCGTCGGCGTGGCGGCCATGCCACGGCAGCCGCGGCCACCTCCTGCTTCCCCCGACCTTACCCCCTCGCCGCTGGACGCCTGGAAGGCCCGGGTCCATCTTCCCCCTCCCCTGGTTCTTCCCCTCTCCCTCTCTCGCGAGTTCCAGCACAAGCCGAGGACCCCGACTCGCCGCCGTCGTGCGCCACCGTGGCCATCGTGCCTCCCCCGTGCCACCGTGCTGTCCAGAAGACTCCCCGGCGACGACTCCTTCGACCTGCAGCACCAATTCGAGCTCAACCGGCCCCGACGACGTCTCCCTCCTCACCAACTCGCCGTCGGCCGCCATGGATTCCGGCGCCCAAATTCGTCGCCGACGTTGCCTCTCCTCCTTCCCCGTCTACTCCAGCACACGCAGGGTGAGATTGCACTCTTTTCCCCTCTCTCCCCGGTCTTCCCCGTGCACCGTAGCCCGATTTCGCCGACGACCATGCTCCGGCCGCCGCCCTCTTCGTCCTAGCCATGGCCTCGAGCCCCCCCGTGAACCCCCAGTAGTCCCAGAAGACGCGCGGCGTCGAGGGCTTCCTCCCAGTACCACCCTTGCCCCACCCCGTGCCCGTTTTGGCAATTCCGGCGAAGCTCCGGTGGCCCTCCGGCGACCCCGCCATTAGAGCCACTAACCAGAGCACTAATCCCCCCCCCTCCTCTCTATGACAGTGGGACCCACAGCCCCCTAACCCTTCTGTTTAAATTAACTAAAACAGGGTTAACCCCAGAGCCTATGACAGGAGGGCCCCACTGGCCAGAAGCCCCCCCCCCACGTCATGCTGATGTCAGCATGACGCAGTAAATCAGTTTCTATTTTAAAAAGAATTAAAAGAAATCAAAAAAATCCAAACAATAACCCAAATTTGGAAATTCATAGAAAATTCATATCAACTCCAAATTTAACAAATAATATATGAAAAATGATCAGGAGAAAATAAGCTATCCAAAAAATCCAACTTTCAGCTATGTTTGAGTTGAATTTAAAATGAGATCAGTAGCATTTGCTATTTGATTTAAATGGAATTAAATCAAATTCAATTCAAAAGTTTTTGCAACTTGAACCATGGCAACATGCTACATTTTAATCACACATCAGAGGCATATCATACACATTTCAAAATGATTCAAATTGATCAAACAATGTCACATGTAACTTGACTAAGTTTGAATTCAAATTGGAGTTTGAATTTGCAATTCAATTTGCAATATACTCCATTTAAATGGAATTGCTTCACACATCAAAGCATGTACATCAAGTTTCAACCTTCCATCATGTGATTGTGCATTGTATTTACTTTGCTACCTTTTTTTGTTGTTTGTCGAGTAGAGGTGGAACCGGAGCAGGAGGCTGCCCCCTTCGTTGAAGACCCCGAACCCGAACCTCGTCAGCAAGGAAAGCAAACCCCCATTGATCATGTCGATAAAATCCCACTTCCCTCTCATGTCTCGCTTATGCATTGTATAGGATGATTACCATGATGCGTTTCTACCGCATAGATGAACCCATTCCTTTGCATGACCTATCATTTTGTCACAGTAGTAAGCAAACCACAATCCTAGAAAATGTAGGAGTTGATTGATATCATGTGACCCCTGCAATTGTTACTGCTTTTTGCATGCTTAGAGTGATACCATGATGATACTGTTATGTGAGTCGGGATGGTAGTGATCATGTTGATGATGGTAGAAAAGTGTTGGTGAATCGACCCTAATACAAGGTGAACGATGAGAGGTTGTGTAGGAGTACACGGTGGGTTGTCTCGTTGAACACCGCCCTAAGTCCGAGTTCTTCTGTGGTGATCCAAGATGAAGAGTACAACCACACATTGGGCTCACTGACCCCTCTTAACCTATTAACTCATCCCTTTCGATGTCCAGATGTCGCAATAGTTCGGAGTTCTGGTAGGTTTGTGGCCTGGTTGCTAAGTGAGAGAACGGCTCAGCCGAGACCGGCTTATGCTCCACGCACACATCATCTAGGTCCACTTCGGTAAACCGGCCGGGTTCACGATAGTGGTAGCCAACCCAGGTAGGCGGCTTTCTTGGACTAGATCGGCTATGAGGTAACAGTTGTGGTGGCATCCTCGCTGTCATCTCTTGAACGGTGACACGCAAAAGGCGGTAACTGATGACACGTGTGTGTAGCGGTACATCCCTGCAGGGTTAACAAAACTATTCGAATAGCCGCGTCCGTGGTTAAGGACTGCTTGGAAAGCTTAGCTTGATTATTAGACAACTTGAACTGGATACTTCTAAAATACACCAAGATAAGTGTGAGTGCTATGGCGTGCTTTCTCGTGGGGAAGTCGAGGAAGGCACCATAGTGGTGTAATTGGTTGGAGATGTAGTGGACTCGTGTACGCTTCTTACCTCAAGTCTGGTACTCGTAGTTCAGGACTAGCCAAGTCAAAGCTGGCACTTCTGCAAGTGAAACCCCACCTCCCTTACCTTGATACATGTGCATGAGTAGTATAGTTCCTATGTAAGTCTTGCTGAGTACGACTTTGTACTCACGTTTGCTTATTCTATGTTTTAGATGAACCCACCGACCCCGATGGTGGCTTCTACCTGAAGCTCGAAGAATGAAGACTCAGACCAAGACCAAGCTAGTGTAGTCCCAGTCAGGCGACTGGTTCCCTCGTGGAGGGCTTGTTTTTAGATAAGGCTTCTCTAAGCCATTTTTTAAACTTGTCTGTACTCAGACCTACTTTGCTTCCGCTTGTTTGTTGTAATGTTGGGTCACATGCTTGTGATCTCTGTGTGCACTCTATAAGAGTTATTAATAAAGATGTATACTTTGTAGAGAATTGCAATGATACCTGCTGTTCATACAAGGCATGTGTGCTGCGTGTATGTTTATAACATGCATGTCTCTGTATGGGTTTTCGAGACCTTAGTTGTGATCTGGCTGGCGGCCTTTTATACACCAAGTGGCCCTTAGATGTGCGCAGCTTGGGGCATCGCGATGCGATTGTTCGAGACTCTGTCTCGTGCACACTTTGATGTATGATCGAGCCCGCCCTAGACCCCGACTAAGTGATCGGGCTGGAGTAAGTCTATGTAAGGGTTATGAGATAGTCGATAGTATGGTTGAGGCGACTTGTCTTTGAATATGGGAGTTCATCACCCATATCATTAGACTTGTGTGCGGACGATGAGGACCCATCTCAGTTGATCATCCGGCCTGGATGGGATGCCCCTCACGTACGATGCTTTCCGAGAACGTTCTGTGCATGGCCTTGTCTGCTTAGACAAGTGGGTACGGTTCTCGGCTCTCCATATGACTATGTCCTAGCTGGACTTGCATACGCTAACCCCGGGTCCCGACAGACTTGGTATCAGAGAAGGACTGACTGTAGGATTATCAGCCTTGGCCGAAGTCGAGTCTAGCCTTCTATAGTTATATAGTTACTCTGGGTATATAAGGGAACAACGTAAGGCTTCTTTTTCTCCTTACCCTCATCGTTCTGAGTTCTGAGTCACCCTCATCTTATTCTACGGGAAGATAGGACTAGGCTCACCTCTGTCTGATTAGAACATCTCGTTATTTGCTCCCTTGTAGCCGTAGGAAAGTTGTGTCCGGTTTCCTAGCATTGTTTTAATGCTGATTTCTTACATCGTATTATGTAAGTGTTGTATCTACATTGAAAGAAAATTGTTTTCTTGCAATTACAGCCGTTATGCTGTCCGAGTCATTCCACGTTTCTTCATAATCTGATGCATTTGCAAAGAATCCTTCTCCCCCTTTCGGTTGTCCTTTTAGAAGATTTCTAGGTGGCATTCCCGACAGTTCTATAGTGTTTGATGTAGGTTTTGCTCTAGGAACCTATAGTGTTTCATTTGCAGCTCTTTCTCCCACTTTGGATGTCTTCTAGCGAGAAGAACCACACTAACTATCGTGTTGGGGTACTTTGCTACTCTGACATATCTGTTGTAGCCCCTAGTAAGCCATGGTCCTCCTCTAGGAAAACCATCCAGTAACCCAACTCTTTAAACCTAGCCACCCGACAGATGTGTAGAATTCATAGTGGATCTTGCCCCAGGAACCGCACCAATTTCTAGACGCCCATACAAAATGGCCCCACGTGAGTTAGCTGAGCTTAAAACCCAACTGGAAGCTTTGTTGGAAAAAGGCTTCATCCGCCCTAGCTCATCGCCATGGGATTGCCCCGTTCTGTTCGTAACGAAGAAAGATGGAACAGAAAGGATGTGCGTAGACTATCGCCCGCTAAATTTAGCGACGATAAAGAACAAGTACCCATTGCCCAGGATCAATGATCTTTATGACCAACTTGCAGGATCCTCTGTCTTCTCCAAGATGGATTTGAGATTAGGTTATCATCAAATCAAAATCCGAAACGAGGACATTCCCAAAACGGCTTTTACTACTCGCTATGGTCTTTACGAGTACACCGTCATGTCCTTTGGTTTAACCAATGCCCCCGCCACTTTCTCACGCATGATGAATTCGATCTTCATGGAGTACTTAGATAAATTTGTTGTGGTTTATCTTGATGATATTCTCATCTACTCGAAGAACGAGGAAGAACATGCCGAACACCTAAGGCTGGTATTGATGAAACTTAGAGAGCATCGTCTGTATGCTAAATTCTCCAAGTGTGAATTTTGGCTACCAGAAGTGACCTACTTAGGCCACGTGATTTCTGCAAAAGGCATTGCTGTGAATCCCGAGAGAGTTCAGGCCGTCCTTGACTGGACTCCACCTGAATTGGTTAAGCAAGTTAGGAGTTTTCTTGGCCTAGCCAGCTATTGCCGCCGCTTCATCGAGAACTTTTCTAAAGTTGCAAAGCCTCTAACTGAACTCCTCAAGAAAGATAAGAAATTCCTATGGACTCCCAAGTGCGAGGAAAGCTTTCAAGAGCTGAAAAGAAGATTGACTTCTGCACCCGTACTTGCACCTCCAGACACCAAAAAGGATTTCGAGATCTATTGTGACGCATCACGGCAAGGGTTAGGATGCATACTTCTGCAAGATCGACATGTGGCAGCTTATGCTTCACGCCAGTTGCGGCCACATGAAGAGAACTATCCTACCCATGACCTTGAACTCGCTGCCGTAGTTCATGCCCTAACAACTTGGCGACATTACCTCCTTGGTAATCGTTGTGAGATCTATTCCGACCACCAAAGCCTCAAATACATTTTCACCCAGCCAGATCTTAATCTCAGGCAAAGACGCTGGATTGAGTTGATAAAAGATTACGACGTAGGAATTTCTTACACCCCAGGAAAAGCCAATGTCATGGCTGATGCACTAAGTCGTAAGTCGTATTGTAACAACCTCATGTTACAACAGTATCAACCACTTCTTCATGAGGAATTTCGCAAGCTCAATCTTGAGATTCTTCCTCATGGCTATCTTTCTACCTTGGTGGCGAAACCAACTCTTGAGGATCAAATCATAGTTGCCCAAAGGCGTGCACGAGGTGTTCGCCGGATCAAGGAGAACATTGTTAGCGGAGTTGCTAAATGTTTCTCCACAGATAGCAAGGGAACGGTATTCTTTGAAAATCGTTTGGTAGTACCTAAGAATAGGGAATTAAGGCAACTCATCCTCAAAGAAGCCCATGACACACCCCTCTAGATTCATCCCGGTAGCACAAAAATGTACCGAGATGTCAGAACCCCAACTAGGGTAAGTGCTAGGGTTTGTTTGATCCCTTTACATCATGCAAAAATTCAAAAGAAAGTCAAAATTGGGGAAAAGAAAAGCCCTGAGAAATTAATTCAAATGGACAGATAAAAATCTTTATCCAAAAATCATTTGAATATTTGGAAAATTCCTATAAATGATGGTGATCATTTTAAAAGTGGTTTGGGTTCATTCCCATGCCCATGGAATATTCAAAAATTCAAAAGGTGCCCTGGAAATTAAATTTGACCCTATTTGAATTGAAATTCAAAATATATTGAATTTCAAAAATGCCCAAATTCTAAAAGTGACTTGCTACTGGTCACCTAGGATTTATAAAAATGTTTGGGCATTTATTTAAAATGCTCAGCTAGTTTTTGTTTGGAGCAAAGCAGATCAAAGAAAAGGAAAACAGAAAAGAATTAAATAGAAAAAAAGAGAAAAGAGGCCCAGCCAGCAGGCCAAACCGGCCCAACTCGGGGAGGTGGCCCAGCCCAGGGGCACCTTCGTCTTCCTCCCCGAGCCAGGCAGGCAGGGCGCTGCGTGGCGCCCATGCCGGCGTCGCCAGGCCGCCCACGGCTCCCTGCCGTGCTTATCCCGCACCAAGGACGACGCCATGGAGCACCCTTCCCTTCCCCCTAGCTCTTGGTCATCCTCCCCCTCTTCCTTCGCCGTTCCTCTCGCCAACCGAAGCACACGCCGGAGCGCACCACCGCACCTGCGTGGCCACCGGCTGAGATAGCTCGAGCCGCCGTGTCCAGGCGACGGCCCGTACTCGACTTCATCTCCCCAAGCGCGGAATCAAGCCCCGAGGACCCGAGGACGTCGCCATCTCCACCGGCTTGCCGCGGTTGCCATTGACTCCAGCCACGAATTCCGGTCGCGCCACTGCATCTCTGGCCTCGCCGCCCTCTTCAACCTCTTCGGGGTAAGCTCCTCGTGCTGTTGCCCCTTCGCACGCTCCTCAACGAGCCCCGGCCATGTTTTCCACCGGGACAGCGCCACGGCCGTCGTGCCCCGTTGCTCAAACGGCGTGCTCCCGGCGCCCCGTGCCTGCCCTTGGCATTCCGGTGATGCGCACGAGCACGGGGGGCAGTTTGACGCCTCTCCCGTGCCAAGACGAGGCCGGAGGGCCTCTCTCCAGTGGGCGCCGCCACCTGCAGAGGTCGCCGCCGGCCGGATTCCGGCGAGTCCCACACGTCAGAGAGATTAGGGGCTTAATCCCCCCCTAATCACTCACTGACAGGTGGGGCCCTGCCCTAATTAACCCCTCGGGTTAATTATAATTAGGGGATTAACCCCACTGAGACTGACAGGCCGACCCCACTGGCCAGAGCCCACCCACGTCATGCTGATGTTAGCATGACGCAGTAAATCAATTTCTGATTTTAAAAGAAATTATAGAAATTCCAGAAAATGCTTTAAACTTTGAAATTCAATAATAATTCATATTAACTCCAAATTGGACAAATAATATGTCTAAAATTATCAGAAAAATACAAGGATTATGAATATGAAATTTGTTTTCATGTTTGACCATTTTAAAATGGGTGAACAGTAGCAAACATGCATATGGATCCTTTTCAAATTCAAATTTGGAGTGATTTTGCAAATGATTTTGCAACACCATTAATTCCAATGGATTCATACACACATCAGAGACATTACTTCAACTATACCACATCACTTCATGATCAACATTTTCAAATGAACTTTCATGCATTCAAATGCATTTGAAATTCATCGATAAATCAAATGGAGTTTGAATTTGCATTTCAAATGCAATATACTCCTTTTAAATGGAATGCTCAACACATCAGTACCTTGAACATCACCATTGCAATCTTATTCATGTGATTGTGCATTGTACATTATGTTGATCCTATGATTGTCTTGTTGTTGATAGAAGTGGAGCCGGAACCCGAGGCCACCCCCTTCGTTGAAGACACCGTTATCGAAACCTCGTCAGCAAGGCAAGCAAACCCCCATTGATCATGTCGATAAAATCCCACTTCCCTCTCATGTCTCGCTTATGCATTGTTTAGGATGATCACCATGATAACGTTTCTATCGCATAGTTGAACCCATATCCTTTGCATGACCTATCATCTTGTCACAGTAGTAAGCAAACCACAATCCTAGCAGATGTAGGAGTTGGTTGATATCATGTGGCACCTGCAACTGTTACTGCTTATTGCATGCTTAGTGATACAAAGAGGTTGCTTTTGATGTGAGTCGGGATGATGGTAAACATGGTGTTGATGAAAGTGAAATGTGTTGGTGAATCTACCCTAATACAAGGTGAACGATGAGAGGCTGTGTAGGAGTACACAGTGGGTTGTCTCGTTGAACACCGCCTTAAGTCCGAGTTCTTGTGTGGTGATCCAAGAAGAAGAGTACAACCACACATTGGGCTCACTGACCCCTCTCATCCTAGTACCTCACCCCGTTCGAACCCCAAGAGTCGTAGTAGTTCGGAGTTCTGGTAGGGCTGTGGCACGGTCTGCGAAGTGGATGAACGGCTTTTCAAGACCGGCTTGGGACCCTGCACACATCATTTGAGGCTGTACTGGAACCTCGGCCGGACTTCCATACGGATCCCCCTCAGATAGGCGACTCTCTGGACTAGAACGGAGCTGTGGGCGAAGTGTTGTGGTGGCATCCTCGCTGTCACCTCTTGAACGGTGACATGCAAAAGGCGGTAAATGATGACACGTGTGTGTAGCGGTACACCCCTGCAGGGTTAACAAAACTATTCGAATAGCCGCATCTGCGGTTAAGGACTGCTTGGAAAGCTTAGCTTGATTATTAGACAACTTGAACTGGATACTTCTAAAACACACCAAGATAAGCGTGAATGCTATGGTGTGCTTCTCGTGGGGAAGTCGAGGAAGTAACCATAGTGGTGTAATTGGTTGAAGAGATGTAGTGGACTCGTGTACGCTTCTTACCTCAAGTCTGGTACTCGTAGTTCAGGACTAGCCAAGTCAAAGCTGGCACTTCTGCAAGTGAAACCCCACCTCCCTTTACCTTGATACATATGCATGAGTAGTATAGCTCCTATGTAAGTCTTGCTGAGTACGATTTTGTACTCATGTTTGCTTAATCTATGTTTTAGATGAACCCACCGACCCCGATGGTGGCTTCTACCCGAAGCTCGAAGAATGAAGACTCAGACCAAGACCAAGCTAGTGTAGTCCCTGTCAGACGACTGGTTCCCTCGTGGAGGGCTTGTTTTTAGATAAGGCTTCTCTAAGCCATTTGTTAAACTTGTCTGTACTCAGACCTACTTTGCTTTCGCTTGTCTGTTGTAATGTTGGATCACATGCTTGTGATCTCTGTGTGCACTCTTTAAGAGTTATTAATAAAGATGTATACATTGTAGAGAATTGCAATGATACCTGCTGTTCATACTAGACATGTGTGCTGCGTGTATGTTTATAACATGCATGTCTTAGTACGGGTTTTCGAGACCTTAGTTGTGATCTGGCTGGCGGTCTTTTATACACCAAGTGGCCCTTAGATGTGCGCAGCTTGGGGCATCGCGATGCGATTGTTCGAGACTCTGTCTCGTGTACACTTTGATGTATGATTGAGCCCGCCCTAGACCCCAACTAAGTGATCGGGTTGGAGTAAGTCTATGTAAGGGTTATAATACAATCGATAGTATGGTTGAGGCGACTTGTCTATGAGTATGGGAGTTCACCACCCATATCATTTAGACTTGTGTGCGGACGATGAGGACCCATTTCAGTTGATCATCCGGCCTGGATGGGATGCCCCTCACGTTCGATGCTTTCCGAGAATGTTCTGTGCTTGGACTTGTCTGCTTAGACAAGTGGGTACGGTTCTCGGCTCTCCATATGATTGTGTTGTAGCAAGGCTTGCATACGCTAACCCCGGGTCCCGACAGACTTGGTATCAGAGCAGGATTGACTGTAGGATTATCAGCCTTGGCCGAAGTCGAGTCTAGCCTTCTATAGTTATATAGTTATTCTGGGTATATAAGGGAACAACGTAAGGCTTCTTTTTCTCCGTACCCTCATCGATCTGAGTTCTGAGTCACCCTTATCTTTTCTACGGGATGATAGGACTAGGCTCATCTATGTATGAATAGAACATCTCGTTGATTGCCTCCTTATAGCCGTAGGATTGTTGTGGTTGTCCAGAGTCTCCGTGTTTTGAGTTCCTTGAAGAAGTTCTGTCCAATTTCTTCGAGGTTGTTTCATTTTTTCCATCCCAGTATAGTCGTTATGCTGCCGGATTTGTTCCGTGTTTCTTTGGGTCATTGCCTTCGCATAGTATCCTTTCCGCCTAAATCATATCCTTTTATCCTTGACTCCATCGTACAACCTGTTCTGATTGTTGATTTTTATCACACAGGATGTCAGGTGGAACTCGTAGTGTTGTTCTTCGGAATCGAGACCGTGATCGGAATCGAAATGATGATGAACATCCACCACCGCCTTCTGCGGCGGAAATCATGATGGAAGCTGAGCGGAATAGACGTGACCAGACACGCCTTCTGGAGCTCATCGAGCAGAATACCGCCCACCATCGTAATGTGGTGGTCAGCATTCAGGACTTCATCCTCCTCAAGGCACCGGTATTCCGATGTTCTTCTGAGCCCCTTGAAGCTAATGATTGGCTCCATTCCATCGAGCGTAAGCTTGATACAGCACATGTTTCTCCCGATGACCGAGTTATTTTCGCGGTATACTTCTTGGAAGGTGCTGCTCTTCAGTGGTGGGAGAACTATGTTGCAATGCAGCCAGATGGTCACGTAGTGACTTGGCAGGAGTTCTGTGTTGCTTTTCGAGGGTACCACATTCTGGATGAGTTGATGGAGCGCAAGAAGGAAGAGTTCTGCAATCTGAATCAAGGAGAGATGTCCATTCATGAGTATGTGAGGGAATTCAACCGTCTTGCTCGTTATGCCCAAGATGAGATCACCATCGATGCCAGAAAGCAGGCAAGGTTCCGCAAGGGACTTAGCCCCATCCTCCGTCATGATCTCAACCTCATCGAATTTGCCACCTTTGAGGATTTAGTCAACAGATCCTTCAGAGCTGAGCATGGCAATGAAGTTTTCGAGAAGTCTCGCAAGCATGCTCTTGAGCTTGCCCCTTCTTCCAGTTCACGCCCTCAGAAGCATATGATCTGGATTCCTAACAGTTTGATCCACCAAAACAACCCACCGAGGCCATCCCTTGTGCCGCCTCGTCCACCAGCTCCACCAAACAACCCAGCTCCCCGCACTATCTTTGGAGCTTGCTTCAGATGTGGCCAGCCTGGTCACTATTCTCGTGAGTGCCCCGTCAACCAAAATGCTCCACCCCATGCCAAAGGAAACCCCACTGTACGTGCCAAACCACCCCCGAAGGTTTCCACCGCTAAGCCATCCACCTCAGAAAATCTTGGACGTGTGAACCAAATCTCAGTTGAGGAAACTGATAGTACTTCTGACGTCATTCTTGGTACGCTCCCAGTTAATTTTGTTCCCACTTCTATTCTTTTCGACCCAGGAGCATCTCACTCATTCATGTCGGAGAGTTATGCACTTTGGCATGATGTATCCTTTGAAGAAATGATCACCCCTATGATCATTCAAACTCCTGGTTCCAAGTGGCAAACTAATAGAGTAAGCCATGGTATTCAAATTGCAATTGAGGGTTTAGTATTCCTTGCTTCACTCATAGCCCTCAAGTCTTCAGACATTGATGTCATCCTTGGTATGGATTGGTTATCAAGACAACATGCTTTTCTTGATTGTAAAGCCAAGTCAGTTAGACTTACACATCCTTCAGGCCAGACAATAGTTTACTCCTCACCAAGAACAAGAACCCAGGTGCATTCTTTGAATGTGCTTCCCCTTCCCGACCTCAAAGATGTTCCGGTGGTTCGTGACTTCCCGGATGTCTTTCCTGAAGAGTTGCCGGGCATGCCACCCGACAGATGTGTAGAGTTCATAGTGGATCTTGCCCCAGGAACCGCACCCATTTCTAGACGCCCATACAAAATGGCCCCACGTGAGTTAGCTGAGCTTAAAACCCAACTGGAAGCTTTGTTGGAAAAAGGCTTCATCCGCCCTAGCTCATCGCCATGGGGTTGCCCCGTTCTGTTCGTAACGAAGAAAGATGGAACAGAAAGGATGTGCGTAGACTATCGCCCGCTAAATCTAGCGACGATAAAGAACAAGTACCCACTGCCCAGGATCAATGATCTTTATGATCAACTTGCAGGATCCTCTGTCTTCTCCAAGATGGATTTGAGATTAGGGTATCATCAAATCAAAATCCGAAACGAGGACATTCCCAAAACGGCTTTTACTACTCGTTATGGTCTTTATGAGTACACCATCATGTCCTTTGGTTTAACCAATACCCCCTCCACTTTCTCACGCATGATGAATTCGATCTTCATGGAGTACTTAGATAAATTTGTTGTGGTTTATCTCGATGACATTCTCATCTACTCGAAGAACGAAGAAGAACATGCCGAACACCTAAGGCTGGTATTGAGGAAACTTAGAGAGCATCGCCTGTTTGCTAAATTCTCCAAGTGTGAATTTTGGCTACCAGAAGTGACCTACTTAGGCCACGTGATTTCTGCAAAAGGCATTGCTGTGAATCCCGAGAGAGTTCAGGCCGTCCTTGACTAGACTCCACCTGAATCGGTTAAGCAAGTTAGGAGTTTTCTTGGCCTAGCCAGCTATTGCCGCCGCTTCGTCGAGAACTTTTCTAAAGTTGCAAAGCCTCTGACTGAACTCCTCAAGAAAGATAAGAAATTCCTATAGACTCCCAAGTGCGAGGAAAGCTTTCAAGAGCTAAAAATAAGATTGACTTCTGCACCCGTACTTGCACCTCCAGACACCAAAAAGGATTTCGAGATCTTTTGTGACGCCTCACGGCAAGGGTTAGGATGCATACTTATGCAAGATAGACATGTGGTAGCTGATGCTTCACGCCAGTTGCGGCCACATGAAGAGAACTATCCTACCCACAATCTTGAACTCGCTGCCGTAGTTCATGCCCTAACAACTTGGCGACATTACCTCCTTGGTAATCGTTGTGAGATCTATTCCGACCACCAAAGCCTCAAATACATTTTCACCCAGCCAGATCTTAATCTGAGGCAAAGACGCTGGATTGAGTTGATAAAATATTACGACGTAGGAATTTATTACACCCCAGGCAAAGCCAATGTCATGGCTGATGCACTAAGTCGTAAGTCGTATTGTAACAACCTCATGTTACAACAGTATCAACCACTTCTTCATGAGGAATTTCGAAAGCTTAATCTCGAGATTGTTCCTCGTGGGTCTCTTTTCAACTTGGTGGCGAAACCAACCCTTGAGGATCAAATCATAGTTGCCAAAAGACGTGCACGAGGTGCACGCCGGATCAAGGAGAACATTGCTAGCGGAGTTGCTAAATGTTTCTCCACAGATAGTAAAGGAACAGTATTCTTTGGAAATCGTTTCGTAGTACCTAAGAATAGGGAACTAAGGCAACTCATCCTCAAAGAAGCCCATGACACACCCCTCTTGATTCATCCCGGTAGCACAAAAATGTACCGAGATCTAGGCCAGAGATTTTGGTGGACTAGGGTGAAGAGAGACATTGCTCAATTTGTT
This sequence comes from Bromus sterilis, assembly GCA_950022295.1. Classification (NCBI taxonomy): domain Eukaryota; kingdom Viridiplantae; phylum Streptophyta; class Magnoliopsida; order Poales; family Poaceae; genus Bromus; species Bromus sterilis. The sequence continues at coordinate 59,239,921 of OX465598.1, read as the reverse complement.
GCCGAATGTGATGTTTGTCATCGCATTAAGGCAGAACATCAAAGACCTGCTGGCACACTTCAACCTTTGCCTATTCCAGAGTGGAAATGGGACAAAGTCGGTATGGACTTCATCACCGGCTTTCCAAAAACCCAGCCCAGGGGCACCTTCATCAACTCGGGGAGGTGGCCCAGCCCAGGGGCACCTTCGTCTTCCTCCCCGAGCCAAGCAGGCAGGGCGCTGCGTGGCGCCCATGCCGGCGTCGCCAGGCCGCCCACGGCTCCCTGCCATGCTTATCCCGCACCAAGAACGACGCCATGGAGCCCCCTTCCCTTCCCCCTAGCTCTTGGTCATCCTCCCCCTCTTCCTTCGCCGTTCCGCTCGCCAACCGAAGCACACGCCGGAGCGCACCACCGCACCTGCGTGGCCACCGGCTGAGATAGCTCGAGCCGCCGTGTCCAGCCGACGGCCCGTACTCGACTTCATCTCCCCAAGCGCGGAATCAAGCCTCGAGGACCCAAGGACGTCGCCATCTCCACCGGCTTGCCGCGGTCGGCATTGACTCCGGCGACGAATTCCGGTCGCGCCACTGCATCTCTGGCCTCGCCGCCCTCTTCAACCTCTTCGGGGTAAGCTCCTCGTGTCGTTGCCCCTTCGCACGCTCCTCAACGAGCCACGGCCATGTTTTCTGCCGGGACAGCGCCACGGCCGCCGTGCCCCGTTGCTCAAACGGCGCGCTCCCGGCGCCCCCGTGCCTGCCCTTGGCACTCCGGTGATGCGCACGAGCATGGGGGGAAGTTTGACGCCTCTCCCGTGCCAAGCCGAGGCCGGAGGGACTCTATTCAGTGGGCGCCGCCGCCTGCAGAGGTCGCCGCCGGCCGGATTCCGGCGAGTCCCACACGTCAGAGAGATTAGGGGCTTAATCCCCCCCTAATCACTCACTGACAGGTGGGGCCCTGCCCTAATTAACCCCTCAGGTTAATTATAAACAGGGGATTAACCCCACTGAGACTGACAGGCCGACCCCACTGGCCAGAGCCCACCCACGTCATGCTGATGTCAGCATGACGCAGTAAATCAATTTCTGATTTTAAAAGAAATTATAGAAATTCTAGAAAATGCTTTAAACTTTGAAATTCAATAACTAATTCATATTAACTCCAAATTGGACAAATAATATGTCTAAAATTATCAGAAAAATACAAGGATTATGAATATGCAATTTTTTTTCATGTTTGACCATTTTAAAATGGGTGAACAGTAGCAAACATGCATATGGATCCTTTTCAAATTCAAATTTGGAGTGATTTTGCAAATGATTTTGCTACACCATTAATTTCAATGGATTCATACACACATCAGAGACATTACTTCAACTATACCACATCACTTCATGATCAACATTTTCAAATGAACTTCATGCATTCAAATGCATTTGAAATTCATCGATAAATCAAATGGAGTTTGAATTTGCATTTCAAATGCAATATACTCCTTTTAAATGGAATGCTCAACACATCAGTACCTTGAACATCACCATTGCAATCTTATTCATGTGATTGTGCATTGTACATTATGTTGATCCTATGATTGTCGTGTTGCTGATAGAAGTGGAGCCGGAACCCGAGGCCACCCCCTTCGTTGAAGACACCGTTATCGAAACCTCGTCAGCAAAGCAAGCAAACCCCCATTGATCATGTCGATAAAATCCCACTTCCCTCTCATGTCTCGCTTTTGCATTGTTTAGGATTATCACCATGATAACGTTTCTATCGCATAGTTGAACCCATATCCTTTGCATGACCTATCATCTTGTCACAGTAGTAAGCAAACCACAATCCTCGCAGATGTAGGAGTTGGTTGATATCATGTGGCCCCTGCAACTGTTACTGCTTATTGCATGCTTAGTGATACAACGAGGTTGCTTTTGATGTGAGTCGGGATGATGGTAAACATGGTGTTGATGAAAGTGAAATGTGTTGGTGAATCTACCCTAATACAAGGTGAACGATGAGAGGTTGTGTAGGAGTACACAGTGGGTTGTCTCGTTGAACACCGCCTTAAGTACGAGTTCTTGTGTGGTGATCCAAGAAGAAGAGTACAACCACACATTGGGCTCACTGACCCCTCTCATCCTAGTACCTCACCCCGTTCGAACCCCAAGAGTCGTAGTAGTTCGGAGTTCTGGTAGGGTTGTGGCAAGGTCTGCGAAGTGGATGAACGGATTTTCAAGACCGGCTTGGGACCCTGCACACATCGTTTGAGGCTGTACTGGAACCTCGGCCGGACTTCCATACGGATCCCCCTCAGATAGGCGACTCTCTGGACTAGAACGGAGCTGTGGGCGAAGTGTTGTGGTGGCATCCTCGCTGTCACCTCTTGAACGGTGACATGCAAAAGGCGGTAAATGATGACACGTGTGTGTAGCGGTACACCCCTGCAGGGTTAACAAAACTATTCGAATAGCCGCGTCCGCGGTTAAGGACTGCTTGGAAAGCTTAGCTTGATTATTAGACAACTTGAACTGGATACTTCTAAAACACACCAAGATAAGCGTGAGTGCTATGGTGTGCTTCTCGTGGGGAAGTCGAAGAAGTAACCATAGTGGTGTAATTGGTTGAAGAGATGTAGTGGACTCGTGTACGCTTCTTACCTCAAGTCTGGTACTCGTAGTTCAGGACTAGCCAAGTCAAAGCTGGCACTTCTGCAAGTGAAACCCCACCTCCCTTTACCTTGATACATATGCATGACTAGTATAGCTCCTATGTAAGTCTTGTTGAGTACGATTTTGTACTCACGTTTGCTTAATCTATTTTTTAGATGAACCCACCGACCCCGATGGTGGCTTCTACCCGAAGCTCGAAGAATGAAGACTCAGACCAAGACCAAGCTAGTGTAGTCCCAGTCAGACGACTGGTTCCCTCATGGAGGGCTTGTTTTTAGATAAGGCTTCTCTAAGCCATTTGTTAAACTTGTCTGTACTCAGACCTACTTTGCTTCCGCTTGTCTGTTGTAATGTTGGATCACATGCTTTTGATCTCTGTGTGCACTCTGTAAGAGTTATTAATAAAGATGTATACATTGTAGAGAATTGCAATGATACCTGCTGTTCATACTAGACATGTGTGCTGCGTGTATGTTTATAACATGCATGTCTTAGTATGGGTTTTCGAGACCTTAGTTGTGATCTGGCTGGCGGTCTTTTATACACCAAGTGGCCCTTAGATGTGCGCAGCTTGGGGCATCGCGATGCGATTGTTCGAGACTCTGTCTCGTGTACACTTTGATGTATGATCGAGCCCGCCCTAGACCCCGACTAAGTGATCGGGCTGGAGTAAGTCTATGTAAGGGTTATAATACAATCGATAGTATGGTTGAGGCGACTTGTCTATGAGTATGGGAGTTCACCACCCATATCATTTAGACTTGTGTGCGGACGATGAAGACCCATTTCAGTTGATCATCCGGCCTGGATGGGATGCCCCTCACGTTCGATGCTTTCCGAGAACATTCTGTGCTTGGCCTTGTCTTCTTAGACAAGTGGGTACGGTTCTCGGCTCTCCATATGATTGTGTTGTAGCGAGGCTTGCATACGCTAACCCCGGGTCCCGACACGAGATCTACGCCAGAGATTTTGGTGGACTAGGATGAAGAGAGACATTGCTCAATTTGTTGCCAAATGTGATGTTTGTCGTCGCATTAAGGCAGAACATCAAAGACCTGCTGGTACACTTCAACCTTTGCCTATTCCCGAGTGGAAATGGGACAAAGTCGGTATGGACTTCATCACCGGCTTTCCAAAAACCCAGAAAGGAAACAATGCCATCTTCGTTGTCATAGATAGGCTTTCCAAAGTTGCTCACTTCCTTCCGGTTCGCGAGTCTATAACTGCTAGCCAGTTAGCGGACTTGTACGTCTCTGGAATTGTATCCCTTCACGGTGTTCCTTTGGAAATCAATTCTGATCGTGGTAGCCTTTTCACCTCTAGATTTTGGGGAAGCTTTCAGAATGCTATGGGAACTCATCTCTCCTTTAGTATGGCTTTCCATACTCAGTCTAGCGGTCAAGTCGAAAGGGTTAACAAAATTCTTGAAGACATGCTCAGAGCTTGTGTTATCTCATTCGGAAAGAATTGGGAGAAGTCTCTTCCATTCGCCGAATTTTCTTACAACAATAGTTTTCAATCTAGTCTGAACATGGCTCTTTTTGAACTCCTATGTGGACGACGATGCCGAACACCACTAAGCTGGTCAGAAACCTGTGAGAGACAATTCTTTGGACCGGACATGATCAAGGAAGCAGAAGAGCAAGTTCGCATTGTTCGTGATCAATTGAAAGCAGCCCAGTCTCGTCAGAAAAGCTACTATGATCGTCATCATAGGCAAGAGAGATACAATCTGGATGAGAAGGCTTACCTTCGGGTTACTCCTCTGAAGGGAACCCAACGATTCGGTATCAAAGGCAAGTTGGCCCCACGTTACATCGAACATTTCCGCATTCTTGCTAAACGTGGAGAAGTTGCCTATCAACTTGAACTACCCCGCACCTTTCCCGAGTACATGATGTATTCCATGTATCCCAACTCAGGCGTTGCTTCAAGGACCCCATCCGCGAAGTCGACCATGAAACGCTTGATCTCCAAGATGACCTTTCTTATCGAGAATACCCTGTTCGTGTTCTTGATTCAGCAGAGCGTGTCACTCGCCGAAAGAAGATCAAGTTTCTGAAAGTTCAGTGGTCACACCACTCTGAGAGAGAAGCCACGTGGGAAAGAGAAGACTGTCTCCGTACCGAGTACCCCTCCTTCCTCCCGCAGACTTCTGAATCTCGGGACGAGATTCTTTTGAGTGGGGGCGAGTTGTCACAACCCCAATTTAGGCAAGTGCTAGGGTTTGAGTTCCCTTTGCATCATGTGAAAAATTCAAAAATAAAATCAAAATTGGGCAAAAGAAAAGCCCTAAGAATTTAATTTAAATAGCCAGATAAAATCTTTTTCCAAAAATCTTTTGAACATTTGGAAAATTCCTATAAATGATGCTGATCATTTTAAAAGTGTTTTGGGATCAATCCCATGCTCATGGAATTTTCTAATTTTCAAACAATGCCTTGGAAAATCAAATAAACCCCTATTTGATTTGAAATTCAAAATATTTGAATTTAAAAAATGCCCAAAAGTTATGAGTGGCTAGATATTTATATCCTAAGCCCACATAAAAGATTTGGGTATTTTATAAAATGCTTTGCTATTTATTTCAAAGCCAAACAAAGGACAGAAAATACAAAACAGAGAAGAAAATTAAAAGGGGAAGAATCCCAGGTTTTCGGCCCAAATTGCCCAGCCTGGCCAGCAAGCCAGCCCAGCCCACCAGGGGTAGAGCTGTCTTCTACCCCGGGACAGGCAGGCTGCTCGTCGGCGTGGCGGCCATGCCACGGCAGCCGCGGCCACCTCCTGCTTCCCCCGACCTTACCCCCTCGCCGCTGGACGCCTGGAAGGCCCGGGTCCATCTTCCCCCTCCCCTGGTTCTTCCCCTCTCCCTCTCTCGCGAGTTCCAGCACAAGCCGAGGACCCCGACTCGCCGCCGTCGTGCGCCACCGTGGCCACCGTGCCTCCCCCGTGCCGCCGTGCTGTCCAGAAGACTCCCCGGCGACGACTCCTTCGACCCGCAGCACCAATTCGAGCTCAACCGGCCCCGATGACGTCTCCCTCCTCACCAACTTGCCGTCGGCCGCCATGGATTCCGGCGCCCAAATTCGTCGCCGACGTTGCCTCTCCTCCTTCCCCGTCTACTCCAGCACACGCAGGGTGAGATTGCACTCTTTTCCCCTCTCTCCCCGGTCTTCCCCGTGCACCGTAGCCCGATTTCGCCGACGACCGTGCTCCGGCCGCCGCCCTTTCGTCCTAGCCATGGCCTCGAGCCCCCCCGTGAACCCCCAGTAGTCCCAGAAGACGCGCGTCGTCGAGGGATTCCTCCCAGTACCACCCTTGCCCCACCCCGTGCCCGTTTTGGCAATTCCGGCGAAGCTCCGGTGGCCCTCCGGCGACCCCGCCATTAGAGCCACTAACCAGAGCACTAATCCCCCCCTCCTCTCTATGACAGTGGGACCCACAGCCCCCTAACCCCTCTGTTTAAATTAACTAAAACGGGGTTAACCCGAGAGCCTATGACAGGAGGGCCCCACTGGCTAGAAGCCCCCCCCCCCCCCACGTCATGCTGATGTCAGCATGACGCAGTAAATCAGTTTCTATTTTAAAAAGAATTAAAAGAAATAAAAAAATCCAGAAAATAACCCAAACTTTGGAAATTCATAGAAAATTCATATCAACACCAAATTTAACAAATAATATATGAAAAATGATCAGGAGAAAATAAGCTATCCAAAAATCCAACTTTCAGCTATGTTTGAGTTGAATTTAAAATGAGATCAGTAGCATTTTATATTTGATTTAAATGGAATTAAATCAAATTCAATTCAAAAGTTTTTGCAACTTGAACCATGGCAACATGCTACATTTCAATCACACATCAGAGGCGTATCATACACATTTCAAAATGATTCAAATTGATCAAACAATGTCACATGTAACTTGACTAAGTTTGAATTCAAATTGGAGTTTGAATTTACAATTCAATTTGCAATATACTCCATTTAAATGGAATTGCTTCACACATCAAAGCATATACATCAAGTTTCAACCTTCCATCATGTGATTGTGCATTGTATTTACTTTGCTACCTTGTTTGTTGTTTGTCGAGTAGAGGTGGAACCGGAGCAGGAGGCTGCCCCCTTCGTTGAAGACCCCGAACCCGAACCTCGTCAGCAAGGCAAGCAAACCCCCATTAATCATGTCGATAAAATCCCACTTCCCTCTCGTGTCTCGCTTATGCATTGTATAGGATGATTACCATGATGCGTTTCTACCGCATAGATGAACCCATTCCTTTGCATGACCTATCATTTTGTCACAGTAGTAAGCAAACCACAATCCTAGAAAATGTAGGAGTTGATTGATATCATGTGACCCCTGCAATTGTTACTGCTTATTGCATGCTTAGAGTGATACCATGACGATACTGTTATGTGAGTCGGGATGGTAGTGATCATGTTGATGATGGTAGAAAAGTGTTGGTGAATCGACCCTAATACAAGGTGAACGATGAGAGGCTGTGTAGGAGTACACGGTGGGTTGTCTCGTTGAACACCGCCCTATGTCCGAGTTCTTGTGTGGTGATCCAAGATGAAGAGTACAACCACACATTGGGCTCACTGACCCCTCTCAACCTATTAACTCATCCCTTTCGATGTCCAGATGTCGCAATAGTTCGGAGTTCTGGTAGGTTTGTGGCCTGGTTGCTAAGTGAGAGAACGGCTCAACCGAGACCGGCTTATGCTCCACGCACACATCATCTGGGTCCACTTCGGTAAACCGGCCGGGTTCACGATAGTGGTAGCCAACCCAGGTAGGCGGCTTTCTTGGACTAGATCGGCTATGAGGTAACAGTTGTGGTGGCATCCTCGCTGTCATCTCTTGAACGGTGACACGCAAAAGGCGGTAACTGATGACACGTGTGTGTAGCGGTAAACCCCTGCAGGGTTAACAAAACTATTCGAATAGCCGCGTCTGCGGTTAAGGACTGCTTGGAAAGCTTAGCTTGATTATTAGACAACTTGAACTGGATACTTCTAAAATACACCAAGATAAGTGTGAGTGCTATGGCGTGCTTTCTCGTGGGGAAGTCGAGGAAGGCACCATAGTGGTGTAATTGGTTGGAGATGTAGTGGACTCGTGTACGCGTATTACCTCAAGTCTGGTACTCGTAGTTCAGGACTAGCCAAGTCAAAGCTGGCACTTCTGCAAGTGAAACCCCACCTCCCTTACCTTGATACATGTGCATGAGTAGTATAGTTCCTACGTAAGTCTTGCTGAGTACGACTTTGTACTCACGTTTGCTTATTCTATGTTTTAGATGAACCCACCGACCCCGATGGTGGCTTCTACCTGAAGCTCGAAGAATGAAGACTCAGACCAAGACCAAGCTAGTGTAGTCCCAGTCATGCGACTGGTTCCCTCGTGGAGGGCTTGTTTTTAGATAAGGCTTCTCTAAGCCATTTGTTAAACTTGTCTGTACTCAGACCTACTTTGCTTCCGCTTGTTTGTTGTAATGTTGGGTCACATGCTTTTGATCTCTGTGTGCACTCTGTAAGAGTTATTAATAAAGATGTATACTTTGTAGAGAATTACAATGATACCTGCTGTTCATACAAGGCATGTGTGCTGCGTGTATGTTTATAACATGCATGTCTCTGTATGGGTTTTCGAGACCTTAGTTGTGATCTGGCTGGCGGTCTTTTATACACCAAGTGGCCCTTAGATGTGCGCAGCTTGGGGCATCGCGATGCGATTGTTCGAGACTCTGTCTCGTGCACACTTTGATGTATGATCGAGCCCTCCCTAGACCCCGACTAAGTGATCGGGCTGGAGTAAGTCTATGTAAGGGTTATGAGATAGTCGATAGTATGGTTGAGGCGACTTGTCTTTGAATATGGGAGTTCATCACCCATATCATTAGACTTGTGTGCGGACGATGAGGACCCATCTCAGTTGATCATCCGGCCTGGATGGGATGCCCCTCACGTACGATGCTTTCCGAGAACGTTCTGTGCTTGGCCTTGTCTGCTTAGACAAGTGGGTACGGTTCTCGGCTCTCCATATGACTATGTCTTAGCTGGACTTGCATACGCTAACCCCGGGTCCCGACACGAGTCTTGCATACGCTAACCCCGGGTCCCAACATTCCAATTCCTCATGATGTGCAACTTGCTCTAGCATGCGGCTCATCGATCAAGCAAGTAGCATGTATGACATGAAGATCAAGTCATGAGAAGGTGGATGTTGCATGGCAATATATCTCGGGAAGGCTATGGAAATGCCTTGGTAGGTAGGTATGGTGGCTGTTTTGAGGAAGGATATAAGGAGGTTTATGATGACAAAGCGTATCATTCCAAGGGTTTGGATGTACCGGCGAAGGTGGACGCCAACTCTCGGAGTGAGAAGAAAGAAATGCACGGCACAGGAGAGGCTAGAAAAATATGGGAAGGTGGAAGTGTCAACTTTTGAATACTCACATTAGTCCGAAGAACTCATGCACTTATTATCGGTAACTCTCAATCTAATAAGGAGGTTTCACAAAGAGACAAGTACCCCGAGGAGGAGTGTACCCGATTTTTGTGCCGTTACTCCTTCCTAGCTTTTTCTCCCGATCTTTTTCCCCTGGAGTCTGGTTTATGACCAGAAGAATCAAGACCATCCTTGACCTTGCAACCCTTTTCTCTGCCCCTTTGCAGGGCAAGATCCCTCCCCAGACCCTCGAGCCGGGATATGCAAGGATATTGCTGAGTCCGGTGCAATGTTCTTCATATCAGCTTAATTCCATTTGTTCCAATCGATGGAATTAAATCCCGGAAAATATCTGGACATCTCTAAAGGTTGTGTAAACTTGTGGAGATGATCTTGGTGATCCTCTTGACCTCTCCCAAAGATATTGGCTCTGATTGAATAAAGGAAATTGTGATTTTCTTTATAAAGCCAATAATTCCCTTTTAGCCCATTTGCAAAGGAGATGCCATTTTGGTTGCCCCATTTGTGCTCAGATGAATTGTGGAGCTCCTAGTATCCAACCCATGACCATTTCTATCAAAACATGGGGTTCCATAGTTCAAAATATGAGCATAGCTTCCATTTGCAAATTCAGGGCAGAATAGCACTTTACAAAGGAAGTGTTATTTATATTTTCCCATTGCCTCCCAATCTTTTTGTGCCTTTTCCCCTGACCATTTCATGGTGTTGTACCAAATTGGAGCCATAATGGCCAAGCCAGTAATGCACACTAAATTCCCAAAGTTTTTGTCTAGCAGACAACTTTGTGAAGGAAGTGCAAGCTAGCCTTGTCCATCTGAGCTGAAATTTTGTGTATATACTTATCCTAGTGTATTATTAAGCTCTACAAAATTTCAAGCCAATGGGACCAGTGTGCTAGCCACACCACATCACAAACACCTCCTGCCTAGTTGGTGCATTTGTAAAGGAAGTGGTATGTACAGTGGTCCATTTGTGCTCAAACTTGGCAGAGGTAATCACCTATGGATAAGATTGCTATGACCCAAGTTTCATCCCATTCCATCAGATGAGCCTCCCCCAGTTCAGCACAGACTCTTTGCTGTGTATAGCTAGGTCATGTCACTTTCAGGGGCCTCATGCCATGTTTGCCCTGCCAAGCATGTGCATCGTTCTCCTGAGAGGTCACCTCGCACAGTGGACATGGTCCCATGCCAAATGCACGCCCGGGACACGTGGTGGCCTGGGTGACCATGCATGGGTCGTGCTCTGCAAAGTGTTTGCACTGTGAGCTGGCCATCCTCGTCCCCTTACTCGCGTCCTCGCATGTCTTTCGTGATGCCCAAGCCGATCCTGACCACGGCATGCTCTGCCTCCTCGTCTTGTAGCCCCTGGACACCCGTGCCGACACCGTGTTCTCCACGGCCTGGCCGCCGTGTGGCCATGGCCTGGATACTTCCCGATCTCGCTCGAGCTCTCCCCCTGGCTATAAGAGGAGCACCCGAGCCCCCCCCCCCAGCAGCAAGCCGAATCACCCGCAGCCCCTCCCCCTCGAGCACGGTCACCCAGCCCCGCCCCCGAGCGCTCGCCGGCCGCCATGCCCGCCTCCCAGGCAAGCTCGAGTTGGATCCTCCCCACGCTACGTGACGCCCCTGTCTCCCCCGCGCCGCCTAGCCCCTTCCCCCGCCCCCGGCCGCCCAGGTGGCTGCGCCCCCATCGCCGCGCCCTTCTGCAGCCTCGGGCCGCCGCCGACCAAGCCCTGAAGCCGCCACGGCTGCCGAGCCCCGCTGTGGAGACGATGGCGCCGGCCCGCCCCGCCATGGACCCGCCCCTGCGTGGCCCTGAGGTTGCCGCCGCGAGCCGTGCCGGCGAGCGCTCCGGCGAACTCCCCGCCCCAGCAACCGAAGGCAGCCACGCCGGCCACACCAGCCTCCCCTGCCCCTGTCCGCGCGAGAGAACCAGAGGAGACAAGAAGCAGAGCAAGGAGAGAGGATCCGCTGGCGGGTGGGGCCCGCGCGTCAGCGTGATAGCCCTGGGCCCGCGAGATCCAACGGTGGCGCATCCGTATAAATACACCTTCCCGTTCGGGAAGCGTACTTCGTCCGCTTTGAGCATGAAATACGCTTTCCATGGAGGAAAGCGCATTTTCCGGCAACTCCGACCGTAATACGCTTTCTGTTTAAGGAAACGTATTCTCGCAGAAGTCGCTTTCTCTCTCCCAGCGCCGAAGGCTTAAGCAGTGGGCGTTCACCCGATAAGCCTCGTTTTCCCGCCTATCGAACAAACGGTCGTATCTTCGCGACCGTAACTCCGATTGCGGTGATTCAAGCGCCCAGGTTCACAGTTTTCCGAGCCAGTCCCGTTGGTACAAGTTTCATGATGTTTTGGCATTGCGAGATTTACCCCTTTGCCCCCGGTTGTCGTTAGGCTTCGCCGGAGAACCGTCGGTCCCGTCGGATCTTTTCGGAAGGTGATCGCACGTCCGTCCGGTGGATTCTTTGACCCCACCCCCAGGCAAGCAAGCCATCTGATATATGCTCTAAGAATTGTGCCATGTTGTTCTTGTGTGTTTAAAATGTGATCTCGTCATGTTGCGTTAACAATGAACTAAACCCTGAGCTGTTAACTTGACTTGATATGCTTATGCCATGCTTACGTGATATGTTTATGTCGATCATGCTATGTTCACTCGTAAGTATCATGCTTGTGTTGTTTATACATGTCTACTTGATATGATAAGGATCATGCCATGTTTACTGGTTAGTATCATGCTCATGTTGTTCATGTTAATTATATCATGCTTATGCCGGTAGTTTTACATGTGTTGACCTTATTCATGCTCTAATATCCATGCTTACAAGATTAATACCATGCCATACTAGTGGTTGCACGTGTTTGGTGGTAGTATTATGTTCATGCCATGTTACCTTGTTCAATTTATGCTGCAAGAACTAATGCTAAAACCTGATGAACATAATATAACCGTTGACCAAGTGCCACCGAACCGGGCTTTATTCGTGCATCCACATTTGCCTGTATGAGCGGGCCTTAGCTTGGGCTATCGTAGTGCCTTCTACGAGTATCACCAAAGAGGGGAGGTTATGCACGCACTCTACCCTGGCTCGGTAGGTGGTGATAACCTTGACATCCAGAGTTGTTTACCCGGGAGTCCCCGTTCGGGACAGTGTTTGCCACAAAGTGGTCGTTTGCCAAGAGTTTGGGCGGTGTCTGGAGGACACAGGGATACCCAAGACAGTGTGTCGGTAATATCGTAGGGAGGTTACGCGGTAGTCTAGTTTCATTGGAGAAGTCCTAGCCCACTCTTGGGGAACGAGTTCCAAGGATCCCGTGGGACAAGTTCCGGAGTGCTGGGTGGAGGAAGAACTCCATGGTGTGGGTAACGTGCACAAACTCTGCAGAGTCAAAATCTATTCGAATAGCCGCATCCTCGGTCATGGGACACAGTTCGTACTAGGTCACACTATGGTCAACAAAAACCGGTATAATAATGGTGCTGAGTTGCTGGTCATGCGATGACCGGATTGGTTGGGTGGTAACGAAGGACACCTAACCCGTTGCATGGTCATGCGATGGCCGGAATGATTGGGTGGTAACCTAAGGACACCTAATCCGTTGAGTGGTCATGCGATGACCCGTCACTTGAAGGTGGAGTCGGTAATGACTTTGAGGTAAGCTGCATGGTCATGCGATGATCATGAGTGTTCCATGTGTTGTTTGCACTAGTCCTAATCATGGTAGAATGCTCATTTCATTATGATGGTATTGATTATTCCATGTGTTGATTGTTATTGCTCTGGTTTTGCTGTTAATAGCATGCTAGATTCATCATGTTAATATTTCTTATGCCATGATTATTAATATTGATTAAGCTGCATTGCTATGATAACTAATATCACTCTAATAACTTAAGGCATGCTTGAATGCCATTGATTGCTTTGCTTGTTGTATATGTTACTTGGTTTGCTTGTTTGCGAGTACATTCAAACGTACTCACATGGCTTTCATCTCTGGCTATTCGCCTAGCCAGATTTTCAGGTTTATCTAAGGATCCGCTTTCCCTAGGAGGAGTCGAGCGTTTGTGAGCTAGGAAGAGTAACCCAGTCAAATCCCTGTGGATTGGAGCCGCTCCAAGTCCGTGCTGCCGTAGACAGTTTATATTCCGCTGCCCCCATATCTGTAATGAACCGTCTATGGTAGTAATATATGTTGGTATACGGGGCAGAAAACACAAATTTTTCATACCTACGGTACCCGAACCCAAGATCTATGCTATGGCGATGTAAAGTAACGGAGGGAATCGGTGTTCATACCTTTGAAGACCGAAAGAGGGAAACGTTCTTGCGAACGTGGCTGGCGTAGACTCAGAACTACGACCTCCCTGTCGTGTAGAAGACCACCACCGGCGAGGATGACTCCCGGTAAACCTCCAGCGATGAAGTAGCACCACAGGTGTAGTGCCTCGAAGAGATTATACACGTACGGTACAATCGAAGTTCCTCCCGGGCCCCGAACCAGGCGAGCAGCGGAAGAAAGACGGCTACGGATCCCGACTCCGGCAGAACGACGGCCTGCCTTATGGTGGAGAACTCCAATCGAGGTGCAGACTCCAAACAAGGGGAGTCCACTTCCGGAAGGAGAAGGAGGAAGAAGGAGATATTGGTGTGTTGGAAAAAGGGGGTCTACCCCTCCTTATATAGGCCAAGGGGGGTGCTATCCTCCTCCCCTCCCCCATGTGGGACTAAACTCCCAAGGGGGGGGGAGTGCGCCGGCCAAGGGGGGTGGTGGGCCCTACCCTTGGCGCCAAGCCCAAGGGGGGAGACCCCCTCCTCCCTTAATGGGCCCCATGGGCCCATATAGCCTTACTCCCATTTTTTTTAATTTTTTTAATATGTTTTAAATATTTAATTCAGATAATTAAATAATAAAACATTATTAAAACAATTAAACTTTATTTTGAACTATTTAAAATGCCCGGAAACCATTCCGTCCTCCTCCGGAACTATTCCGATGATTCCTCCTATTTCACCGATTGATCCCGTAACTGTCCTATGCATCGATTGCCCTTAAGTGTAACACCCTAACGGTCCGGGAAACAGCAGACATGGTCGAGACTCTTCTCATTGACCAATGACTACTCAGTTGGACCTGGTTACAATCCTTGACAGCCCCTGCGCTTCCATCGAATGAACTTCGATCGCTTTTGGAAACCGTTAACGATACGACGTAATCCCTTTGTGCTGCGGTACTTTGTTTGTCCGAGGTTTGATCGTCGGTATCCTACATACCGTGTTCACATCTCGTTCACAACAAACAACTTCTCTCGTCCATGATCATTGCATCTCTTGTGACCTAGTCACGTCCTTGCAAGGTGTTGATGCAATATCACCGAGTGGGCCCAGAGTACCTGTCCTGTCACAAGGACTGACAAATCCCTCTCTGATCTATTAACATACTCATCAACCATCTATTTTCGGAATACCCAAAGTGCAACTTTATAGCCAGCATATTTCAGTCAGGCGGTGGGATACAAATCAAAGTCTCCTCATAGATGACAATTACGTATGATCATTACGGTCTAAGGACTAAGCCATACGTTACAAAGTCAAAGCAACGCTGAACTATGTGACTCGATCACATTGCAATACTTTAGGTGTACGTCCATCACATCATTCCCCTTAACAATATGACCTCATTGTCAATGGACTTAAGTGTCGCCATGATCAGGAAAGCTTGATCAATCAATTTCCCAATGAGATAGTTTACCCGAGTTAAACTACGGACCATGTTTTATACTACACCTGTATTAGTATTTCCATGTAATACAGTTATAGCACAGTATAAAACGTATTATGAACAAAACGGATATGTGACAAATATCTTTATTAATTTGTCTCTAGGGCACATATCCAACATGAAGCTCCTCCCTCCGACTCCGAAGATGACGACGCCGACGAGGGCGAATCCTCCGAATCCGAAGATCCTGCTGCTGATGCCGACGCCGAGGTCGCTGACCCCAAGAACGCCGACACCCGAGCTGCGGCTCAAGGGGGTACGCCTGACCCTTCCCTTGAGCAATTTCTGCCCGAATGGAGCGATGACGATAGTGTCTCAAAGGTTTGTAATTCTTATGCAGCTCCTCATGCCAAGCCACCGAAGGTGCCGACTAAACGCGCCTCGGCCATCAGCTCCTCTTCTGGTGCTGCTTCCAGCAAGGCCGCGAAGGCGGTGCCGACTGCTCCCAAGGGCAAACAACCTCAGGCGACGACCACTCGAGTGTCGACTGCTCAAGCGCCTCTGAATGCCGTCAGGGTGTCACAGGGGGTTTGGTTATCCTTGCGCATCCTCGACTCATGGTACGTGAGTGTACTCTAATATTCGACCCCTCAGAAGAGTAGTGATCCATCTAGTAGCTAAAGTTCTCAACTAATTTTGTAAGTTTTGAAAATAAACACGGATTACCAAAATGCGACATCTATCACTAATAGGCTAAAGCTCTTGACACCAAAAGTCCAAACATTACTCAAAACAATACCTCAAAACTATTGCAAGTTACTACTACAAAAGAATAGCAACCTCAATTACCTACTTCAAGTCAAGACACAAAACTCAGTGCAACAGGCAAACTCTCTAAACAAGATAAACATGAAAACTCAAGAGAGTTCCAGAAACAAACTAACAAAAGCCCTTTTAAAAAGATAAGCATGAAAACTAGGAGCTAAACATGACAGTAGCTAAGAAAAAGATAAAGAACACACACAGCAAAGATAAGCATGAAAAATCCTATGTTGTGTTCTAGATTTTGAAAGTGGAGCGTGTTTCTTTCCCACACAAAGAAATTTGGGTTCTAACTTTTTATGAACAGCAAGAAAATCTAAAGAAAACTAAAAGTAAAACCTAAGAGCGAGACGGTCCAAGCATAGCACATAACGCATGAAGTGATAAAAATATAGTGAAACGAGAGACGAGCTGATAATTGTTGATGGAGAAGGGGATGCACGGGGGCATCCCCAAGCTTAGACGATTGAGTCTCCTTGAATATTCCTTGGGGATGCATGGGGGAATCCCCAAGCTTGAGCGCTTGACACTCCTGAATCTTCTTTCATCATCTTCCCTCGCACACTTGAAAACTCCCTTCATACATAACTCATCATAATCTGATTAGCGAGGTTAGTACCCATAATAAAATAATTTTTCCTCTACTGTAAATAAGGATATTCTTGAATATATACTGTTTCTAAAGATTTCCAAAAAGTTTTTGCAAAGAAAAAGCAAGCTTAAGGTTCGCAAAATGAAGGAAAGGCAAAACAGGACAGAATCTGTGAAAAACAGACCAGCAGGTAGTAAAGAATTTTTTAGGGATACTTATGCAACTCAAATAAAAAAACTCAGAACATACGAAAGTTCCGTAATTGTATAGAGCATGCTGTGTAAAAATTTCAGCTCAAAAGGATGAACTAGGATTTTTTTGTGATTTTTCTAGTCCCGAGGACAGAATCTGTTTTCTGGACAGCATGTCACAACTTTCACTTCCCTTGTCATATGAGGCTATAAATGGCACAAAGCTTGAAAAGTAAAGATACAATGATGTTGCTATAGTAGTAACGATCATCAAGACCACTAAAAACAGAAAAAAAGGAAATCCTAAATTCGTTGCGGGCTGCCTCCCGAAAGTGCTTCATTAAAGCCATTAGCTAGGCTTAATGCAAATAAATCAAGTTGTATCCATTGAACCATCATCAAGATCATCAAAAAGCTCTTCAATAGTACAACTACTCTTAAGAGGTCTTTCAAATAAAGGTCTAATAAATATACTTCTAGGAATAAAAGCAAAAGGCGGAAGAACAATTGGGGTCTCATTTATTCTATTAAAGAGAGGTATCTCTTCCAAAGTCTTCACAGTTTCAACCCCTTTGGAAATATATAGATTATTTTTGAAACGAGGAGCCTTTGGAACGTAAGCGAACCTAGGTTCCTTCTTTGCCGGAGTTTCCACCTTTTTGGTTTTGATTGAGGAAAAATTAGTTCCTAGAGTGTCAATGATTTCCTAAATCTTATCAATCCTAGAAGGCTCCAAGTCATGGGATTTGAAGGTCTCCAAGGTTTTGAAAATTTTATGCATGGAGCTATCGAGTCTATTCAAATTCTCTTGAATCTTACGATCCAACTCACTTATCTTATTAATGCTTGGCATCTCTAGCTCTATCTTTTCAAGTTTTTTCATAATGTGAGCTAGGGTAATGTCCTCTTGAATGCTAGCGAAAGGGAGATTTCCAACAAGATTTTCCATAACACTAAGAGTTTCCCAAACTGGGACTTCTAGGAAATTCCCATTGATAGCAGTATATAGAATAAACCTATTCCAAGAAGTAATTCCAACATAAAAGTTTCTAAGCAGGATAGTAGTGGATTGATTCTTGGTGGCTCTTTTTTGAGAGTCATTAATTCTATACCAGGCATCTTTCAGACTTTCACCACCTCTCTGTTTAAAGGTGAGCACTTCTGCTTCACCAAAGGCAAAAGGGCCAGACATAATGACAACTACTAGCAAGGTAACTATTTTTTTGATTTTTGATAAAGAGAACTAAAGCAAAAACTGAAAGGTAAACTAACAAGACTAAAAAGAAAAGATAAAAGATAGTGTGCAACTCCCCTATCTTGAAGAGTGGAGTCGCCGGAAACGGCGCCAGAAATTGCTAAGGTTGAGTATTGAACCAGTAGGACTCCAACAGATACAAGAAGGTGGTGAAGTGAACAATGGTGTCGTTTATAACCGAGGTTGCTTACTTCACCTGGACCTGCATACACAGCAAATAACTTTGCTTCCCAACGAGTACAGAGGAGTTGTCAATTTCTCCGGCCTTGTTCTTTACAAAGGATAAAACGCACGAGATAATAATGATAGTGATAGCAACGGAAAAGTAAATAAAGCAGTAAATTGATAGTGCGTGTAAACAGTATTGGAAATATGGACCAGAGTCCTATGATGTTCACTAGTGATGTCTCTCTCCGAAAAGACGATAAAATAGCCATGCGAGGTAAACAAATTACAGCTGGGCAATTGACAGGATTATGTGCGCAGACCAATGCTAACTATGCTACTAAGAAAGTAAGAGTCTCAAAAGCATGGGCGGTATGCCAAGACAAGTAGACTGAAATCCATCTGCATCTACCTACTAATCATCCACCTTGAGATATCTATCCAGAACATCTCGCTGGTATTAAGTTGTGAATCCCACCCAAAGTGTAAACTCAAAGCAACAGACAACTGCATTAAAGAACTTTGCATAAAGTAAACAATCCATGCACCCGCAAGTAAAAGCACCGTTGTTTTCCCCCTTGTGGCAACAGCACATCCCCTAGACTCATGTTTCTGTCACTCAAGCTAGTCATTGGGGGGCATGAACCCACAATCATGCATAACGCTCCCTCTTGGAGTCACTACCTACTACTTGGCCAAAGCAATAAACAGCAACGGAGAACATGCAAGAATTACTCTAGAACATAAATATAAAAGAGGAGAATCAAATATATTACTCAAACACAATCTGAACATAGTCTCATAATCCATCGGATCCCAGCAAACTCAGCATAGCAACATCAGAAATATTACATATGTGCCTCGATCATGTAGGGCAGCTCACGAGGTCTAATCCATGAAGAACAAAGAGGGGAGGAGAACATCACATAGCTAATGATCATAGACCCATGGTCCAAGGTCACGGTTCATCCGGGAAGCATCCATGGTGGTGGAGAAGCTCCCGAAGGTGGTTCCTCCCTCCGGCAGGGTGCCGGGAAGAGGTCTTCTGGTGCTCCCGATCTTGGAAGCGCGGCGGCGGAACAGAGGAGAGATCGCGAAAAAGGGTTCCCATCACGGGGGTTTCACGTCACGAGGGATATATAGGCGAAGGGGGCTAGCCAGGGGGGGCACCAGGGGTCCAGGCGGCCCCCTGGCGCGGCCCCACCCTAGGGCGCACCGGGAGGGCGCCTGGGGCCCTGGTGGGTCCCCTCTGGGGCCCCCCTCGGTGATTCCCGAAGCTTCTGCATCGATGATTTTTTATTGGATTTTTCCCAAATTTTTGGAGCACTTTTAATATGGGGGAAACCTGAAATAGAAAAATAGCAGAAAACAGGAACTGGCACTGGGGTGCACTGAGTTAATAGGTTAGTCCAAATATGATCAAAAGTGTATGGAAGTTCATCAATATCATAGCAATATCACACAAAAGAGGCATGGAGCAAGCAGAAATTATAGATACGTTTTGGACGTATCAGACTCCGACAATGATAAGTAGGTGGTGAAGCGAGCAACACGTCGTTTGAGATATTGCTCTCTTAACCTGGACCTGCACACAGAAACAAATAACTTTGCTCCCAACGAAGTTCAGAGAGGTTTTCAATCTCTCCGGTCTTGTTGTTTACAAAGGATCAAAACACAAGGGGTAAGGATAATGATAGCAACTGGAAAGTAAAAGCAAGAAAGTAAATGAATGTGTAAATAGTAATGAGAATATGGACCGTGGTCACGTGATGTTCACTAGCGATGTCTCTCCCAAAAGACGATAAAACTGCTATGCGAGGTAAACAAATTACAGCTGAGCAATTGACAGGATTATAAACGCACCGCAATGCTAACTATGCTACAAAGAAAGGAAGAGGCTCAAAAGCATGGGCGGTACGCCAAAATAAGTAGACCGAAATCCAACTGCATCTACTACTAATCATCCACCTTGAAATATCTATCCAGAACATCTCGCTGGTATTAAGTTGCGAGCCCCACCCAAAGTGTAAACCCAAAGCAACAGAGAACTGCATTAAAAAGCACTTTGTGTAAAGTAAACAATCCTTGCAACCGCGGTTACAAGCACCGTTGTTTTTCCCTTGTGGCAACAACACATCCCCTAGACTCATGTTTTTGTCACTCAAGCATGTCATCGGGGGGCATGAACCACAATCGAGCATAACGTTCCCTCTTGGAGTTGCTACCTACTACTTGGCCAAAGCAATAAACAACAATGGAGAACATGCAAGAATTACTTAAGAACAACAATATAAAAGATAAGAACCAAATATATTACTCAATCACAATCTGAACATAATCTCATAATCCATCAGATCCCATCAAACTCAGCATAGCAACAGCAGAAAGATTACATATGTGCTTCGATCATGTAGGGCAGCTCACGAGGACTAAACCATGAAGAACAAAGAGGGGAGGAGAACATCACATAGCTACTGATCACGGACCCATGGTCCAAAAGAAACTACTACGGCACATCCGAGAAGCGTCCATGGTGGAGGGGAAGCTCCTGGAGGTCGATCCTCCCTCCGACAGGGTGCCGGGAAGAAGTCTGCTGGCGTTCTCGATCTTGGAAGCGCGGCGGCGGCGGAACAGAGGCGAGATCGCGAAAAAGGGTTCTGTCTTTGGGGGTTTCACATCACGGGGAATAAATAGGCGAAGGGGGGCAGCCATGGGGGGCACCAGGAGTCCAGGCGCCCCCCTGGCGCGGCCAAGCCCTAGGCCGCGCCAGGTGGTCGCCTGAGTCCCTGTTGGTGGCCCTCTGGCCCCACTTTGGTGATTCTGGAAGGTTCCGTTGCGCTGATTTTTATCCGATTTTCCCCAAATTTTTGGAGCACTTTTAATATGGGGGAAACCTGGAATAAAAAATAGCAGAAAAAAGGAACTCGCACTAGGGTGCACTGAGTTAATAAGTTAGTCCAAATATGGTCAAAAGTGTATGAAAGTGTATCTAGATCATAGCAATATAACACAAAACATGCATGGAGCAAGAAGAAATTATAGATACGCTTGGGACGTATCACAGGTCCACGTCAATTGCGCCGTTGACACCTACTTATCATCTCCGGAGTCCTACTGGAGACAAACCTTGGTATCTTCACCGAGGGAAATTTGCCGCTATCCTACATCTCACCTTCTTGGGGTAACCAACGAGGAGAGACATCAAGCAAATTTCTGGCGGCGCTGCCAGGGACTCCGAGTGCTAAGATAGGGAGTTGCCCACTACCTTTTACCCTTGCTTTTTAGTCTTTTTAGTTTACCTTTCAGTTTTTATCTTTGTGTCTTATATCAAAAATTACAAAAAATCTGTCACACTAGTTGCTACTATGGGTTTCACTGAAAACACCAAGTTGTGTGACTTCACTAGTCACAACAACAAAGACTTTATCTGCACTCCTATTTCCACTATCCAAATTGTTGAGGACACCCAAACTATTAGCACCCAATGCACTCCTAGTCCCATTGGACCTATTAATGGTGATGCTAATACCTCAACCGTAGAAGAAGAAACTCCTATGAACGTAGAGGATTTCAAACAAGTGATCCTAGATGACACTACTACCACCTTTGATAGTAGTGATATTGATTTTGATAGTTGTACCCTCTCAGAAGTTATTACCTTCCTACACAAAATGTCTAGAGACCCCCACACTAGCACACTTAATATTGCCTTCACAGAGCATATCACTAATGCTCTCATCAAATCTAGGGAGGAGAAGCTTAGGATAGAAGCCTCCATACCTAGGAAGCTAGATGATGGTTGGGACCCTATGATAAAAATTAAATTGAATAACTTCTCTTGCTATGCTTTATGTGACGTTGGAGCTAGTACCTCCGTCATGCCCAAAAGAATGTATGACATGTTTGAATTGAAACCTTTTGATTCTTGTTCTTTTGGTGTTCGTCTCATTGATTCTTCCGTAAAGAAACCTTTAGGGAAGATCGACGATGTTCTTATGATTGTCAATGACAACTATGTTCCCGTTGATTTTATTATTATGGATATAGAGTGTGAACCTTCATGTACAATTATTTTGGGACGTCCTTTTCTTCGCACCGTTGGTGCTGTTATTGAGATGAAAGAGGGGAATATAAAATTCCAATTCCCTCTCAAAAAGGGATGGAACACTTCCCTAGAAAGAAAATCAAGTTACCTTTTGAGTCTGTTACACAGGCTAGCTATTCTCTTTCTCTTGATAAAACTTGATTAATCTTTTGGTTTATGCCTAGCTTAAAGGCGTAAAAGAAAGCGCTTGTTGGGAGGCAACCCAAGATGTTTTTACTTATATTTTTAGTGGTCTTGATGATTGTTACTACTATAGCAACATCATTGTATCTTTATTTTGAAGCTTTGTGCCAATTTATAGCCTCTTATGATAAGGGAAGCAAAAGTTGTGACATGCTGTCTAGAAAACAGATTCTGTCTTCTTGAAGGAAAAAATTGAAACAAATCACCAGTTCATCTTTTTGTGCTGATTTTTTTACACAGCATGCTCTATACAATTGTGAAACTTTCGTATGTTCTGAGTTTTAATATTTGAGTTGCAGAAGTGCCCCGAAAAAATTCTCTACTACCTGTTGTTCTGTTTTTCACAGATTCTGCCACGTTTTGCCTCTCCTTACTTTTGCAAACCTTAAGCTTGCTTTTTCTTTGCAAAAACTTTTTGGAAATCTTGAGAAACAGTAGCTCTTCAAGAATATCTTTATATCCAGTGGGAATTTTTTTATTTTATTAAGGGTACTAACCTCTCTAATCAGCTTATGATGAGTTATGTATGAAGGAAGTTTTCAAGTGTGCGAGGAAAGATGATGAAAGAAGATCCGAGAGTGTCAAGCGCTCAAGCTTGGGGATGCCCCCATGCATCCCCAATAAATATTCAAGGAGACTCAAGCGTCTAAGCTTGGGGATGCCCCCGTGCATCCCCTTCTCCATCAACAATCATCAGTTCGTCCTTCGTCTCACTATATTTTTATCACTTCATGCGTTATGTGCTATGCTTGGAGCGTCTCGCTCTTAGGTTTACTTTTTAGTTTTTAGCTTTGCTTGCTGTTCATAACAAGTTAGACCCCATCTTACTTTGTGTGGGAGAGAAACACGCTCCACTCCAATCTAGAACACATCATAGGATTTTTCATGCTTATCTTTTTACTATTGTGTGTTCTTTATCTTTTCGTAGATACTGCCATGTTTAGTTTTAGTTTTAGTTTGTCTTTAGCAAGAGCCTTGGCTTTTGTTTAGTTTTTTGCTGGAACTCTCTTTAGTTTTCATGTTTATCTTGTTAAGAGAGTTGGTTGTTGCACTGAGTTGTGTCTTGTCTTGAAAGTAGGTAATTGAGGTTGATATTTAATTTTAGTAGTAACTTGCAATAGTTTTGAGGTATTGATGTGAGTAATGTTTGAACTTTTGGTGTCAAGAGCTCTAGCCTATTAGTGATAGGTGTCGTATTTTGGGCAATCCTGTTTATTTTCAAAACCTACAAAACTATTTGAGAACTCTAGCTACTAGAGGGATCGCTAATCTTTTGAGGGATCGGATATTAGAGTACACTCACATACCATGAGCCGAGGATGCGCAAGGATAACCAAACCCTCATACACTCCTCCTTGGGGTACTTGTCTCTTTGTGAACCTCCTCATTAGATTGAGAGTTACCGATAATAAGTGCATAAGTTCTTCGGACTAATGTAAGTATTAAAAGTTGACAATTCCACCTCGTTTAGCCAAATTAGCACCCAGTGTTTAAACTTATGCCCCATTAATGTAGTCCTACTAATTAGGTATCTTATTCTTCCTTCTGTTGTTGTTTTGTCGTTGTTCTTGCTGATGCGTTTGTTGTTATTCTTGCTGTGTTGTTGTTGCAAATGTGGTGGTAAGGCCACCATATTTGAAAAGGATGAGCAGATCACACACTTGTACGCAACCAAACAGTCATGGTTTGCATTTGCCCACCCGTAAGAACTTTTGCGAGCAACCAAACAGCCTGTCCCCCTCCCCACCCCCCCCCCCCCTCCAACCTCGTTGAAGTGTATGCAGACAACCAAACAAAAGGGTGGATATTGTTTTTTTTTGCATGTATACACCCAGTCAGGCTGAATTAAGAAGCTGATACGATGCAGCCTCGAAGGCACATAACAATCAAACGCACCCATAATGTAATGTAGTTGTATGCCTAACTTTTTTTTGTGAATTGCAGTTGTATTCCTAACTACTCCCTCCGTTTGTAAATATAAGTCTTTCTAGGAATGGAGAGAGTAGATTGTATGCCTAACTAGATTGTATAGACTTCAAAATTCGAACCACTCTGTTCTACATTTTTTTAAGGGTGTACACGAAATTACAACTAGAGAAAAACTTATTAGATGGGCCCAGTTACCCAAGCCCAAGCCCAAGCCCACAAGAGAGACAGAGCAGCAGAGCCCGCCCACTCTCTGGTACTCCCCTCTCGCCAAACCTAGGTGGTGCGCCGCCGCCGCCTCTCCCTCCCCGCCACACGTTCCTACTCCCCCAAACCCCTGCCCCTGTCTTCCATCTCCTTCCATAGCTAAAACCCTAACCCCTGAGGCCAGACTCCGCCGCCGCACAGCGCTTCCCGCCACTCCCGAGCGCCAGCCGCCATGGGGAAGAGGCCGAGGTCGACGCGGCCGCCGCCCGCCCACAAGCCCAAGCGGGCCAGCGAGGCGGCGGCGATCTCCGACTCCGACGACGACGAGATCGACGCCTTCCACAAGCAGCGGGACATCATCCCCCTCGACTTCGACGACTCGAGGGACTCGGAGGAGGACGACGGCGTGCAGCCCGTCCTCGACCTCGAGGGCGTTTCCGACGATGAAAGCGACGGCAGCAGCGAAGGAGGGGAGGAAAGCGACGGCGGCGGAGCAGGTAGGCACGGCGGCGCGGGCGCAGATGACATCGAGGTGTGGGACAAGGGATATACTGCGAAAATCAAGAGAGCGCAGAGGGCGGCCAAGCAGGCTGCTGGGGATGACGGCAGCGCGGAGGAAGATGAGGAGCCGGATGATGACCCGAACAACTGGGGCACAGGGAAGAAGACATACTATGATGAGGCTGAGCATGATGCTGATGATGCCGACTATGAAGAGATCAAGAGGATAGAAGAAGAGAACAAGAGGAAGCTGTCGGCGAAAGATTTCGGGTTAGAAGATGATGGAAGTGATGACGAGGATAAGCCCGCAAAGGCATCCGACCATCAAGTGAAGCTTGCTGATGAGGCCTCCACCATTGGAAGCTACACGAAGCTGAGAGAAGATTTCGCTGTCCTGTCAAGAGATGAGAAGATGGATGCAGTGTACAGTTCTGCTCCTGAACTGGTTGGTTTGCTGTCTGATTTGAACGAGGCTCAAGAACAGCTGAATGCGATAGGACCAGTCACCAGTGAGGTGGCAGCTGGGCAAGGCAAGAATAAGGGTAAAATGGAGCCATTGGAGGTGAAGCGAGCTTGTCTGCTGGCTCATTGTCAGGCTATTACCTTCTACCTCCTTATGAGAGCCGAGGGACTGTCTGTTCAGGATCATCCTGTAATTGCTCGGCTTGTAGAGACCAAGAATATGGTACAAAAGCTGGCAAATATAAATCTTCCGAGCCAAAATGGGGATACTGAAGACCATTTGATGCGTGATAGCAGCACCCTCGATGTGGTGAATAAGGCAGTCTCTCTAGAGAATGAGGAAAAATCTAGCAATTTACTAGCTCTGGACAAAGTAAAGCAGGGTGCTGAAGTAGCCGAATTGACAAAGAATAAGCTTTCTAACGGGCACCATGAAATTGCCGAAACGAAGAGCAAGGATGAGTATATGGGCTTGCAAAGCATGGAAATGTTGAAAAGGAGAGCAATCCTTGAGGAGGGGTTGAAGCAAAAAGGGCTGTGTAAGGTGAAACCAAAGGTGTCAAAAACCATGGCAACCAAGAATAGGAAAAACCTGCAGACGTTGGATGACTTTGATGATGAAGTGCAGAAAAATAGTCAAGTGATCAAACCTACAAAGCTCCTGGTTAATGCAGCTGGCAAAGTTAGAAACAAGGTATGGGATATTTTCATGCATGTTGCTTATTTTTGTTGCGTACCTAGTACCTTCATAGTTTAGAAACAATTAGTGTTGGGTACCCTATTTGCAAAATCTAAATATCTTGTGATAATGATCTGTGCCTATTTAACCATAGTGTTTTATGCATGTACTGAAAAATCCAAGTTTGTAACTGTAAGACTACACCAACAAATATACATACCATCATGTAAGACCAAAATTTCAACGACCATATGTTTCTTACTGTAGATTCTTGGTAGTATTCAGCTCAACACCACATTAGAGACTCATCCTTACTTCAACCAAGCTGACATCTGTTACATTTCTATTTTATTCTATGATTTTCAACATTCCACATTCCTATTGTTGTGAGCATGCGTATTAGGCTAATTTGTAATATCATTGTATTGATAGAAACCACAAATGGATTGGAACTACATCCTTACACCCAGCTATGTTACAGATATTATCAGCTAGCACATATTATACATGAGGCTAGTTTGTAATATCATTGTATTGATAGAAACCACATATGGATTGTTTCAATAAATAAGCACTAGCCAACAACGCTGGGTGTTTTTTTGGTAAAAAATGTTGTGTCATGCTTGAATCTTGCTGCTTTGTTAGTGTTTGTAATCTTTCTGTTATGCTGTTCCAGAACAGCTTTTGCGCTATTACGTGTCATGTTAACAGAATGGCATCTGCCATCAAGTGCATATAATTGTTTTTGTTAGTAACACAAACCTTGTTACCCTTGTCTTATAGTAGAAGATATTGGCTGAAATACTATGAATTTATAATTGCTGATTATTGCTCATCTACAAGACTAAACCGACCCTTTTAACATGCACTTGTGCTTTGTGTATCGATTGTTATAATGGCCGTAGCTATTCCTAACCCTTTCTCTCTCTTATGGCCATCATTTCAGTTTGTTTCTGGCGATGATGACATTCCAAAGCGAGATGAGATTGGCGAAAGACGTCGAAAGCATGAACTACGTGTTCTTGCTCGGGTAGGAACCAATTCACTTGAAGATGATGAGTTGCCAGAAGATGGCGATCATACTGAAGAGAAGCTCAACCAATCAAGTGAGGAAGAGGACGATGATCATGAATCGTCTGGGTCTGAAGATGAATTCTACAAAGATGTCAAGAGGCAGAGGACCGAAAAGCTCTTGGGCAAAGATCAGGGTGCCCTTATTACTGAGCCCCTGGAGGAAGAATCTGAAGGAGATGGCAAGAGGAAGATCTCACGGCAGATCGAGAAGAACCGTGGGCTGACTCGCTCCAGAAACAAGAAAAAGAAGAATCCAAGGAAGAATTACAGGGATAAGAGCGCCAAACAGAGTACTAAGAGGAAAGGTCAAGTGCGCGACGTGAAGAAGCCCTCTGGTCCGTACGGAGGCGAACTGTCTGGTATCAATCCAAACGTCAGCCGTAGTGTTCGGTTCAAGGGTTGATGGCATTAGCCTTATCATGCATGTATGCAAATTTTGCTTGGTTTGCTTCGCGTGTGACATGAACATTTTGTCTGATGGTGATTTGGGTTCGTAGTGGTAACATTTTCCGTCGAAAGAAAACACTACGTTTGCATTTGTTTACAATTTAGAAGTCACAGCCACTCAGATGGTTGCTCAATCTGCTTGAGATGTTGGGAATTAGAAGCAGAAAGATAGAATTGCAAGTTCCTATCTCAGTTTAATCTGCAAATGCCTCTATACAATTACATTCCTGATGCTCAAACAGTCAAACTCGACAATGCATTGATAACATCTTGACCATTTCATAACTAGCTTGCCAAGTGCAAAACAACAAATCACTATTGAAGCAAACATCATTTGGTACCCTTGGTGACTGGGATCTCTGGATAACCCTGTTTGACGGCCTGAACTTGTGGTTCTAAACCCTCCATCTGCCATAATTTTTTATCATATCCGTGCTCTGAGTCATGCAAAGAATTTCCTCCCATTCAAACTCTCCTCTTGATAGCTCAGTGTAATCGCCATAAACTAGGGAGCTCATCAATTATGCATCAGGATTCTATAAGAGTCCTAGACTTGGGCACAACTTGTTAAGGACCGAAAGATAAGCATATCAGAATTAGTGATCCTGTGATTTTTTCACTACTCGCGATCCTGGAGAGGGTCACATCAATCTCGCGATCTAGCCGCCACCACTTCCACATCCAAGTCGTTCGAGCGAACCTAGTAGTCCGCCGCCCGACGTTCATCCCTACACGCGCGAATACCTTGAAGGCATTGCATTTGTGGCGCGCTAATGAACCGTATGAGGGATCTGTTCAAGGGATTCACTAGGAGGGGAGAGGGGCGCACATCACCAATCTTCTTCCACTATCATGAATGTGTGTCTAGTGATGAACCTTGATCACGTGATCTATCCCAATAGTATGATCTCCGTTGTACGGTATAAATTTTATTTTTTGATAGAATAGCATACCACGTGCATCCGACAACGTGCTCATGGGTCGACATACGTCATGAGGCCCAAATTATCATGTTTTTCCAAACCCACAACAAACCACACGAATGATGAAAACAAAATAGGCTACAAAAAAGCGAAGCCCGCCCACTCTGGTACTCCACGAAAACTATATCTCACTTATAACGAGTTGGAAGAATCTCTCGTGTCGAGAGTTCACACCCTCTCACCGTTTTTGGGCCGGCCCGATTTAGGTTGTATTTCATTTGCTCGCTTTCTCATTCGATGGATCCTAAAGCTCGGTGGTTTGGTTTGGTTTTCTTGGGGTTTTGTTCTATTTTCGTTTCTTTTGTTTTTTCATTTTAGTTTTATTTTCTTCATGGTTTTTATCCTTTTTCTTCTTTTCTTTCGGTTTTTTACTAGATTTTTATTTTTATTTTCTTGTTAATTTCTCAATTTTCCCCTTTTTTGCCTTTTATTGGTTTTCTTCGCTTTTTGTTCTTTTTGTTATTTGTTTTTATACCTCTCTTTACTTCTATTTACTTTGTCTTTCTCTTTTGGTTTTTATTGGTTTTCTTTGTTTTCCTTGTAAACCTTTTTGCATACATTAGATTTTGCAAATAAAATATTAATATTTTAAAACATATATTACTTTATGTCTAGTCTTTTCATAAATATTGTACACTTTTGTATATAACATAGAAATTTTAAATATAAACATTTTAAAATGTTTGAATACAAAATCAACATTACTTAAAAGATATATTTTTATGTCTATTTTTTCATACATATTGCACATTTTTTGTACAAATCAGGAGCATTTTTTATGTACATGTTTATTATTTACCAAATACATGATTAATATTTTAAAAGGCTATATTTTTTATATCTATTTTTTTCATACATATAATATATTTTCTATGTACATTAGAAACATTTACACATTTATACATTTTTAATGCATGATTAAGATTTATTAAAAGTTTATGTAAAATATTTTCTATAATATATTTTTTGAATATTTGTAAGTATAAAAAGTAAAACATGCAAAAAATAAAACATAAAATATGTGGAAAACTGTGAAAAATCGAGCGCTTTTGAGGCCTCCCGCGCGGTGGGCTAGCTCAGTCTGACGCGCGCTTTAGAGCAACTCCAACGGCGCGATCCAAATGTCCGCTTTTGGTCCGTCGGGCGCTCTATGAGAGCAACTAATTAGAGGGTACCCGTTGCAGAGGTCACTTGCACGCTCCGAGTGCGCCAAGTGTCACGTTCTGGCGCGTTTCGGTGTTTTTCTTTGGTCCCTCCGTGATCGACACGTGGCACGTTCTGAACGCACAGGGCGCAGCCACATCGCAGGAACATATTCAACCACAGTTTTTCGCGCAGCCACAACCCAGTTTTTCAGCCACAGTTTTTCGCGCAGCCACAACCCAGTTTTTCAGCCACAGTTTTTTCAGACACAACCACAGTTTTTTAGCCACAACCACAGTTTTTTCAGCCACAGCCACAGTTTTTTCAGCCGCAGCCACAGTGTTTTCAGCCACAACCCTGCCACAGTCCAGCCACAGGTCCGCGCGCAGCCACAGGAGAGTCCGCGCGCAGCCACAGTTGTTGTTTCGCGCGGGACATAGTAAAAACGCGACACGTGCCGGATCCAGAGAAACGTCGAAAATGACCTCTACAGAGCCGCGTGGAAGGGTGCCCTCTAATTAGTGATTGACGTTGTTTGGGTCGCCGTGGATAAAAAACTCATTCCACCGGGGCGACACAAACGGATCATTGTCTGTCTTTTGGTCCGACACGACCCAACTCAGCCCAAATTCTGATTGTTTTTGTTAGTAATACAAACCTCGTTACCCTTGTCTTATCAAAGATAGTCTGAAATACTCTATGTATTTATAATTTCTGATTGTTGCTCGTCTACAAGAACAAATCAACCCTTTTAACATGCGCTTGTGCTTTGTGTATCGATTGTATAATGGCTGTAGTTATTCCTAAACTTTTCTCTTTCTTATGGCCATCATTTCAGTTTGTTTCTGATGACATTCCAAAGCGAGATGAGATTGGCAAAAGACACCGAAAGCATGAACTACGTGTTCTTGCACCAGTAGGAACCAATTCACTTGAAGATGATAAGTTGCCAGAAGATGGCGATCATACTGAAGAGAAGCGCAACCGATCATACTGAGGAAGAGGACGATGATCATGAATCCTCTGGGTCTGAAGATGAATTCTACATATATGTCAAGAGGCAGAGGACCGAAAAGCGCTTGGGCAAAGATCAGGGCACCCCTATTACTAGCCGCTTCAGGAAGAATCTGAAAGAGATGGCAAGAGGAAGATCTCACAGCCACTCTGATGGTTGCTCAATCTGCTTGAGATGTTTGGATTGGGTTTGATGAGAACTAGAAGCAGAAAGATGGAATTAGCAGATCGTATCTCATTTTAATTTGCAAATGCATCTATACAATTACATCAAAATGCTCAAACAGTCAAAATCGATTGTGTTTTCTTCTGGGGACAATAATTACACCATTGATAACGTCTTAAACAATTCACAACTAGCTTGCCAAGTGCAAAACAACAAAACACTGTTAAGTAAACATCATCTAGTACCCTCGGTGACTGGATCTCTGGATAACCCTGTCTGACGGCCTGAACTTGTGGCT
Organism: Bromus sterilis; assembly: GCA_950022295.1. Lineage (NCBI taxonomy): Eukaryota > Viridiplantae > Streptophyta > Magnoliopsida > Poales > Poaceae > Bromus > Bromus sterilis. Next base: position 59,208,860 of record OX465598.1, on the reverse strand, counting down.
TTAAATCTGCCATCTGTGATATATTTATTATTACTCTGATTGAATCATCGTCATGCAAAGAATTTCCTCCCATTCAAACTCTCCTTTTGATAGCTCAGTGTGTTGCTCATAAACTAGGAGCTCATCAATAATGCATTAGGTTTCTAAGAGTCCTACTAATAATTTGCAACTTGGGCACAACTTGTTAATGACTGAAAGATAAGCTTATCACAGTTAGCGCTCACACGATTTCATCACTGTACTCGTTGGCTGGCTTGGATACCAGGAATCCTGACCCCAAGAAAATTAACACTTTCAGAAAGAAAAGAACAATGTTTCTTTCATGGGGACCTCATATTGGCAGTTTGTTTGGAACATACCTGGGCCTGGAGTGTCCCAATTGGATTTCATGAATATTGCTAGTCTGGCCTTTCAAGATGCAGAAGATTCAGCTCAGGAGCTAGGTGCCTCTTGGTCACAGCAGAAGGCAAAAAACCAATGCTGTGATGAATCTCTTTTTCTAACTCTGTTATCTGTTTAGTTCTACTTCTATCAGCATTGACAACATAAAATGATGGTAGTTGGAAGACAATTTGCGTACCCATGTAGCCTTGTGGCCGCCTGTACAAAGAGGTGATTCTGAATTTCACTTCCCATATTATAAACGTTGAAGACAATGATGCCACTTTTGATTTTTAGCGCAATTCTTTTTTCGGCATGACTACGGTATAGACGGGTTCCATAACATAGTTCAACAGTTGATGCAGAAAACTGCATTGTTGTAGCATGTATTAGCAAATCTACAGCTTCCCACTGAAATGAAGGATGGTAATAATGGCCACTTTATTTTTATTCGGAAATTGAACTTAGGTTCAAATAGAACATATTTAACTCAACTTTAATACTAGCAACACTGTAAATTATTGCAGAGCAAGCTTTGTGAAGCCATGCTTTCTTTTCTGTCTGTAGTGGGCACATATATTCGCGCCAAAAAAAAGAAGATACATATATTGCAAGTGGCTCAATTTCGAATTGAGACAGCTTATGTACAGACGACCTGACAATTTCAACCATCCAAATTCTGTCACGTGACAGGTCTTGACGATGGATTGCTGGCCAAACAATTATCTTCCTTCACTCAAACAATTATCTTCCTTCACAGCATCCCATCAAACCATCTTCCACCAAAGCCACTGAATTTTGTAATATGAAACTGCGCTTCCTGCATCAGTGACACCCTTCCTTTCAACTTTGAAGTCTGAAGTTCAGGCTACCTCTTTCCTACGGAAGATGTTCATTGCGTCACTGTATAGGGCAACAGAGTTTGAGACGACAGCAAGCACGATCATGGTTACAGCCAAGATCTTGTCACGCTTGGTTGCGATTCCATAAGGATCCCTTGAAATAAAAACAAGTCTATGTGTTAATATGGGAGTGCTTAGCAGATAGTGAATACTATATACCAAAGCATTACTTAGGTACCTTAATATGACCATGGCAGGAAAGATAAAACCAATCAAGACAGCAGCTGTGGCACCAGTAAACTGGAATGCATCCCAAATGCTTGGTATGAAGATGGCAGCGGTATAAATAACCATGAGGAGTGAGATGGTGATGATTGCAAATCTCTTATTGTCATGAGAAATGTGCCTCGATGTGGGAAAGAGTAGTCCATCCAAGTTGAGCCTAAGGGCAAAGAAGACAATGGGGAAGACAAGCATGACGTGTGCCGCATAGCTCACTCTGACTATGTCATTAAAGACAGAGCTGAACGGAATGCCAAGATTTGAATCAAAGTTGGCAAGCACATCATCCAGTGTACCCTCTCCAAAGAGAAGATAAGCAAAGAAACTTGTGGCAATGTAAACACTGGAGCAAAGCGCCAGTGATGTTCGCACAATTGGTTTAGTTTGTGTTTTATCCTCAAGCTCATTGTCAATGCTGTGAACTGTTGAATCATGAAGAACAGCCATTTAGAATCCACATAATTGCACAATGACAATAATAGTTGGGCACTGAAACTGCATACCGTTATAGTGGCAGATGTAGGCAGTGACAAGGACAGGTACAGCGGTAAAAAGCTTCCAGACAGAACTAAGACCATCTATATCTGGAAAGAGCTTGGGCATTGCCACAGTTCCATTGATGACTTTGATTATGGCAATCCCAGCAGTGATAACAACAAAAATCACAGCAAGAGCAACTGATAGGGCAGATGTGTAGCTCAATGAATCTGTAGGAAATAACAAGATTTAAGATTAATATCATGCAGATAATATTGGCAAACATGGTGAAAAACAGTTATTACATAGTTTGCACAGATGAACACATACCCAATCGTTTAAAGCTCACCAATGGAGCAAACACGAAAAGAGTTGTCACAAGAAGAACAATGGCACGAGAATTCCACAAATGTGCTCCAAACCAGCCCTCCAATAGGCCACGATGATGAATACCGCCTGATGACGTTCCAGATAATACATCACCTATCAAAAGTTCAATATCCAGCATCAATCGCAGTTCATGCAAATAAAACCGTTTATTTTAATTATTAAGGTACAAGACCTTACTTGAAGATAAGAAACTGACTTCTAACTAGCTCAAGTTCAAACTGGTATCTTATGCCTTTTTAGTAATTTTCTCAAAATGACCAATTATTTCTTCAGCGAGGGAGCTAGGGTTCCATTTACTATTTAATAGTACTGTAGTATACACCTTGATAAAGTACTCATCAGGAGCTCATGGATGAATTATCTTGAAAGCAATGTACTGATGAAACCCAAGTCATTCAACTAAGCAATGAACTTATATGCCCCACGTAAAAAAATCAAGAACATCTTGGAATTATTTGTGATTCATCTCCAAACATATGCCCTGAAGTGTGCCATTACGGAAAACAAGGATTAAAAGATACTCTGTTGGAGCACTGGATTATCCATAGCAAGTCCCGCTTGGTAAATTTAAGTCGCATCAAAAAATGCTTTAAAGTAACACAGAGAACAGGACGAAGTATTAAGGTTAGATGAAATACCAATGATAATCATGTAAACAATCATCACACCGATGTTGTTTATAACCACAGAGCCCTGCAGGGCAATCCTCCCCCATTGTCCATATGCCTCGCCCATCAGCCACCCATATGACGTGATCTTTCCTTGGTGGCTGCACCTGATAAGCATGTCAATGGATGCCTCTGTGAGTAATGCCACGAAGACGATCATCAGAAGGCCAGGGATGAGGCCCAGCATCTTGATGCTTGCTGGCAAGGCCATGATTCCAGCACCAACGATGGTGGTCGAGAGATTGAAAACTGCCCCGGAGAATGAAGCTCCATTAAACTCATGGAATCCCTCCTCCTCCACCTTGACCGGAAGAAGCGGCGTAGTCTCATCTCGTATTTCATTGCGCGCTGTCTGCTGGTTCACGTCTGCTGATCCATTCCCGACACCCATTTCCTATTTCACTCTCCTGGAAGGAAATATTTTTCAGTCAATGATATAGCACAATAGATTATTCGATTTGAGTAAAACCAATAGCTTTGTGTTTTCTCTCAATACTTCTTCTGATGATATCTAGTTTGTTATGAAATTTAAACTCCATCTCTTATGTATTTAATTTGAACACTCTCTTCAAATAAGTGAAAATAGCTTTGTTAGCTAGCATTCAGAAAACAGAAAATCAAAATAGTTTTGGGTATACACACCAAAGCCATCCTACAACAAAAAAAAATCACGGACCAAAGGGCTAGATAATGGATCCAAGGACCAGGATTCGCTATAAGTGATAATATGAAGTTTAATCCCATGGTATCCAGCAGATGAGGCAAATCAAACTGAGAAATGATATCCAGACCACAGACAGACACGACTTTAGATTAGCTGTTTCTACATAATCAAAGAAATGCAGTCCACGCCCAGCTAGCACATACATCCAGCAACTGTCCTAAAAGCAACATTCTTTTCCACCGTAGCTCATTCCCACTGAACCACGAATTCACAAGACGAACACACGATTTCTCTGTCTTCATTCCAGGCAAGAATCCTGACCAAGAACTGAGGGTAAAAGGGAGAAAAGGGCGTTACCTTTCCAGCAGAATAAAGTCTCCTTTAATCGCCTCCGGGATACGAAAGCCAAAAGAACAGACGCGACCAGGACCAACCAGGAGAGGAGAAGAACTTGTGGACTGTGTGGAGGGAGGGAGGGCGGCCTCTGTCTCTCCGGTGTCTCTCTCTGCCACCAGGCTCGTTTTATAGGGAGGAGACGCGGAGCTGCCGCCAGTTAAGACGAATCAATCAATCAGCGCGTCGATCCAAACCTCTCGCTGTCTCGCGCCACAGTGGATCCCGTCGCCGTCGACGGAAAAATAATAAAATCCGATTCGGGATCCCGTCCCTGTCTCGTGCTCGTCGGAATCTTGCAGGTGGGCGCGGGCGGGACCGGCGTCAGGCGAGGTGGTGTCGGCCGATTGGAATTTTGGGGGGAGTTTCGGCCGTGCTGGTTCTCTCTCCTCTCCTGGCCGCTCGTGTTTGTTGTGCGGAGTTCCTCCTGCCGGGCTCGCCGGTGGAAATGGCGGGAGGAACACGGCCGAAGCGTGGCGCACGCGGACGGGCGGGCAGGCGGCGTTGTGACCGGAACCCAAAGCTGGCCAGATGGGCCGGCCCGGCACGGCACGCCCGGTCGACACGGGCAGGCACGGCACGGCACGGCCCACTATGGCACGCTTCCTTCACGGGCCGTGCCGTGCCGGCACGCGGACCGCACTTTCAGGCCCAGGCACGCCCATCTGCCTTACGGGCCGGCACGTTGGCCCGTTAAGCACGCCAACCCGCTTATTTTTTTTGTTATTTAGACGTTTTATAGTTATGTTACGCTTATGCGTTATATAAAAAATAAAAAAATACATAAATGGGCCGTGCCGTGCCGGCCCGCGTGCCCAGCCTTCAGGCCCAAGCACGGCCCTTCAACAGTAACGTGTCGGCACGGCACGACCCGTACCGTGCCGGGCCAAAACAACAGGGCCACCGTGCCGCTCGCTAAGGCCGGCCCATGTGGCCAGCTTTGCCGGAACCTCGCTGTTCTGGTGGCAACAAGCGTGACAGTGCCAGCTTAACTAACAACGTCTTTGTTTAGTATACTATACGTGTTCCCCACTAAAAGACGCATCACAAGAGGGCTACGCATTATATGTACACGAGACGTTTTTCTTCCTCTCGCGTCCACGACATTCTAACCGCCGCCGCAGGAGTTCAGCCTTTCGGCGATTTTTCTTCACCGACGGCCTTTCGATCATCGATGGTGAGGAGGATCACCGGATCACGCGAGTGTGATTTCGTCTAGTTTAAGGATTATGGTTTCAATAGTTCAAGGTTCTAGTTTTGATATCTTGGCTTCGAAAAGGTTAACATCCATAATGAATAAAGGTACTCTAGACCTTCTTACAATGCAACATTTTGTTTTGTGGTTGGTGATGGATCTTGATGACTATCTGTTTAAACAAAAATGATGTCGCAGTGTGCTTTGGTGTCGACGTAAAGCTTAGGAGGTACTAGTAATGAAGCAAATGGAAGACGATAAATTGTGCGTTGGGATCGCTTTTGGTTGTTGGTAGGTATGGTTTCCTCCTCCGATGTCTTTGTCGAGTAGGGGTGCTAGATCTGGAGTTTAATGACGTGTCTCGGGTGTTGCCCCGATCTGATCCGTTCAACGACAATAAATCGCTTTTGGTGAGCCACCTTGGGGCGCACAAAGTTGTATATCAATGATAGAGTCGTGTCGAGTTCGGGGTGGAGGTGATCCATCAGTTTTTTTTCTTTGGTGGCTGTCATGGTGGTGCTGAAGGCAGGTGAAATGCGTTGGTATCAACCTCATATATTTTCCGACCTTGATTATCTTTTTTCTTCTTGGTTGTTGATCCTTTGTACAAAGATTATCAAAAAAAAATATTAGTTTGTTATACTTTAACCCTTTTTATTAAATGAGGCACATATTTCTTGAACATAAAATTATAATTTATGAAAATCGAAAGAGTCTCAGTCAAATGGGCCTTGTAAATGAGACGCTACATGGCCCTTGAAAATCTATTTACTCTTTTGCTTGCCTTATAATACACGGGAGCCCGCATGCCTAGGCCCGGGTGGACTGACTCGGCACACCATTAAATGGATCATGCCCGACACATGGCACGTCTCATGTCGGTCCTCGCCTGCAAGGCCATGTACATTGTTCACCTAGCACAAAACATTTTGCGAGCGACCCGATAAGACATGTGGGCCAACATGATACAACACCCTTGTTTGGCCCACCAACACCAGATGTCCACATCCAAGGGATCATGTGGGCATGTGCGAGGGAGCGAGAGATTCATATCAATCACACTTCTTCGAACTGCTGGGGTGGGGGAGGGAGAAGGGCACAAGAGAGAGGGTGATGTAGGGACGATGGGGCTATGAGGGTGATTTAGGGGCTGATTAGGCATATAAGGTTTCATTGTGGCAACCACTAATAAAGCTCATGATTTTATCATACATGACATTCATCTCATTTTTTAATTTTTATTAATATTTTTGAAGTATTTGAGCATAAACGGATCTTAGAGGCCCGTTAGGGTTAAATAGGTGGCACATTGTAAGTTGTGTATTGTCTTAAGGTGGCAACCCACATGTCAGCCCGACACGACATGTACATTAAACTCATACGAGAGCAATCATTTAACGGGTACTTCTTTGAAGGTTCTCTCAGAGATTATTCATAGGCCTTGGAAGCACGATAAGTGGTATGTTAACCGGTGTTTTTGCTTAGTTTTCTCTTTCATTTTGGTAGAAAAACATTTGTGCTCGAATGAAGCAAATACGCTCCTCTATAAAAAAATATGCTTTCTGAAAAGAAAAGAAAAATATAGTTCATAAAAATGTATGCTTTCACGAGAAAAATATTTATGTTTTCATAAAAAACAAATATGTGCTTCCCAAAAAAGGGAAAATCACAGTTCATCAAGAATCTATCCTTACACGAGAAGCAAAATGTATGTATCCACAAGAAGAAAATCAATGCTTTCTAGGAAAAAGGAAAAAAATATAATTCGTTGCAAATATATGCTTCGACGAGAAGCAAATATATGCCTTCATGAAAAAATTGTGCTTCCATGGTTTTGTTTTTCTTTCCACGATTTCCATTTCTCTTATGTTTTTGGTTTATCTCTGTTTTTTTGCTTTATGAGTTTTTGTTGGGAATTTTTTTTGTTTACGTGGAGTATTAAATCTTAAGTGTATTGTTGTTACATATTAGAGTAAAAAAATTAATTCTGTATCAAGGATAATATTGGGGATTTAGGCTGAATTTAACCTAAAAAAATAACCTTTACTTGTTTGCTAGCTCTTGTGTCACACATCAATACATGTTGTAGCGTATTTTTTGTTTCAAAATCCATATTATGCAATTTGGCTTTATAAGAATTATCACTTTATTATTAATGGAGATATACGAAGGCGAGGGAAAAATATATAATGTGGCAACTGACAAAGCACACTACTAAAAAAGGCTTATGGTGGCGCCCATTTTTAGCCTTTAGTGACGCATTATGGATGCGTCACTAAGGACAAGCCACTAATAAAATGCGTCACCCCTAAGCCCCTTATGGGTGGCGCATTTCAGAATGCGCCACCCCTAAGCCCTTATGAGTGGCGCATTACAAGATGCGTCACCCCTAAGGTTCCTTAGTGGTGGCGCATTCCTGGTACGTCACTACCTGTACATAATATGCGCCACTAAATCTATATTACAGAAAACAAAAAAATACAGAAAAAGAAAACAAAATACAAAAACAATTACATAAATGAAATCATAAAAAATATTACATAAATAGAAGCATTACAGAACTAGAGAAAGCATTACATGTCTTCGAGTATTATTTACAAGTATCGAATACAAGTTATTACAAATGAAATAAAAAAAACCCTAACTAATCTTCGAGTATTGTTTTCTTCGCTCCATCTTGATAGTGTTGATCATTTTGATCGATCTGTTGCAGCAAACAAGTGAGTGTGAATGACAATGACATCAATGACCCCATTTATCGTTTAAGCATATAGGAAGATACACACAATACAACTTCAATAAGAACTGATTAACTAAACTAGTAGCATAGCCAAAATGATGCATGATACATTTATACAAAGATGGAAAAGTGTTTGTGCGATAGAGATAAAGTTATTTACAACACAAATCATCAATATTGTTCGGAACTAACAACGCTAAGCATGAAACAATGTACGTAGCATGAAATTCACATCGATCGTCATCACTTGTGACTCGGCTCAAGGAATGGGCAGCATCCTTCTTTCGTCATGAAAGGCCTTGCGACGCAAGGCCTTTAGGCGGGCTTCTATCTCCCCATTGGATGGTGCCATGTTGCAGTGGAATATCGACCCCTTCACTTGGCATTTTGCAAAATGTTAAAAGACACAAACGTGTGTTCCTAAAATAGAGAGGCATATAGCTAGCTAGAAGCCTAAAATTCTATTCCATTTCTACCACACAAAACAAAAAACTTGTGTTCCATTGTAAACACCTTGCCACACCCATTTTTCCATATGGTAACATTATTAATTTTATTAGTAAGCAAGGTGTTGGTTTCATCATTATGTTCATAAGAACAAATGCTTACCTACTGGTTTTCCTCCTCTCTCTTTTAATTATGTTAAGAAAAAATTCTACACTTGCTTGAGTTTTTTCATATGGTAAACAAGGTATTTTGTCTGAATTTATCTATACTACTTGCAAGTTCTACTTTGCAACACCTAAAAAACAGAAAATTTGGACCTAGGGCACTGTCAAGAACTCAGAAAAATTGGACCTAGGGCACTGTCAAGAATACACAAGTGAAAAACACACATATCTTTACACATATAGAAGGAATATGGAGCACACAAGTGAAGAACAGGGGCACTAGCTCTTAATTTAGTATCACTTGTCTAAAAAATCCAAAATCCTCCACTTTCTTTTTACTTGTGTTCTCTGAAAACTTACAACACCAATTTTGGATCTGTAGAACCCTAATCTACACCAGAATTTAGTAGCACTAGCTCTGAACAAGGGCACTAGCACTTGGACCTAGCGAGCACGAGGAGGAAGGAGGAAGAGAGGACTGACCTAGGGAGCACGAGGAGGAAGAAGCCGTCCAACGTCGAGGCAGATGGGTAGGGGCTCCTCCGGTGGCGCCGCGGCGGCTTCGGTGGCCGCGGCTACTCCAGTGGCGCGGGGGCGGCTCCGGTGGCGCCGCGACAGCGGCTCCGGTGCGGCGACGGGGGCGGGTAGGGCTAGCAGAGAGAGAGAGATCGAGGGAGGAATGGGTACTGTGCGGGAGGGGGTGGATAAGTCAAGGCATAGGGGTGGCACATTCTGTGGAAATGCGCCACCCTTAAGAACACTTAGTGGCGCATTTAAACAGAATGCGCCACCCTTAAGAGTTTTTTTAAAAAATTGAAATAATTTTCCTAGCTATCTATCTGGGTATTTTATCTCTACTAGTTTTTTTATCTCTACTAAATATCTATCTAGCCCATCAATTATTTCGCTCGCGCGTTCCAATTGGTCCAAGATACTAACATGGTTAGCGAGGCCATGCCCTTCCTTCCCATCGCTGTGTTACCCATCCTATCGATCCACCATGCCTTAACCGTGTCGTCGCCAAACCAAGCTCCACAAACGCAAGGTGTAGCGGCATTTGGAAACATAAGAATGTGATCATCAATTACAAAGTGCAGATTAAATCCATGCATACACAAAGTCATCATAAATTACAAAATAGTTTCTTAAATTTGAAGCTAGCTAGCGTTTCCTCATGATCTTCTTCTCGCCCTTCTTTGTCGTGGTTGCATAATTTAGGCACGGGATGCCTTCACTTTTCCTCTTGAATGGAAGACCTTTCTTCGGTAGGGTTGTGGTGTATATATCCTGAGCGGCGTAGTCATCTTCCATCTTTGGGTCGCCGTACTTGTCAAAGTCTTGCTCGTTGGCGACTCCCTCCATTCCGATGATGTTTCTTTTGCCTCTCATCACTACAACGCGGCTCGACTTTGATGGGTCGGTAATGAAGAAGCATTGGTCCACTTGGCTAGCCAGTACCCATGGCTCATTTTTCGCGGTGACGTTTGCGCCCGCAAACTTGGATCTGGCTTCGGGTATAACCATGGCGGTGAAGTACCGGTCTTCTTTTATGACGCTCTTGGCCCATCTCACACGGAACATCGACACCTTCTCTTCACAGTAGTCGAGCTCCCATATGTCCTCGATCCTTCCGTAGAATCTTTCCTTGACGTCATCGGTGTAGAATATCCCCGTTACCCCTGAGTTCTGGTAATCACAGTTATTGTCCTTTTCCTCCGTGTAGAATGTGTAGCCGTTGATATCATACGCTTGATAGGTCATCAGGGTGCGTGCGGCACCCTGTGACAAGGTGAATATCATCTTTTCGTCCTCGGAAGCGTTCCTTCGCGGGGGATTAGCACGAAGCTCGTCCCTGAACCAAGTCATGAAACCGGAGTTGTGCTCTTTGATTAGCCGTGGATCTTGATCCGTTATCTGCAGGCCCTGGTCACTGTACTTCTTCCTGATTACATCCTTGTGCTTTATTATCCAAGGATCGTCCAGTTGGATGTGTTGTAGTGCGACTAGGCTTGCTCTTTCAAAGTCGATGTATCGACCCTCAAAGTTGACATGCATTGAGCGGCTTCCCTCCTGGTGACCACACCCATCGATCATGCCAAAGTGCTTGTTGACGGGAAGACCAACAGGGTTCTCGGTGTTGAGATAATTCATGCAAAAAGAGATGCACTCTTCGGTCAGAAAGCCCTTCGCTATGCTTCCGTCTGGACGGGACCTGTTACGAACGTATTTTTTGATGTGTCCATTCATCCTTTCGAACGGCATCATGTTGCGCAGAAACGCAGGCCCAAGTTGGACGATATCCTCCATGACATGGATCGGCATATGCACCATAATATCGAAGAACGCGGGCGGGAAATAGATCTCAAGCTCGCATAGTATGAGCACGATCTCCTCCTGTAGCCTTTTGAGTTGCGTAGCGCAAATCGACATCCGAGAGATGACGTCAAAAAAGTTGCAAATACCAAACAACATTTTACGGACGTGCTCGTCCATTATCCCTCGGATCGCAACCGGGAGAATCTGTGTCATCAGCACGGCTGATACGTCCAAAATGCATCACTATTTTATATCGTAATTCATCCTTATTCATTGATATATTTCACATTACGATGATGTTCTTATGTTGTTTTGGATTATTTTACACAGTTTGCAAGTTTCCGGTGCCGAAGCAGCAGACGCAGGATTCAGCGGTAAAAAGTGGACGTTGAGTTGCTGAAGAAGAATACCTCCAAATTACCTGAAAATCGACGGGGGGTATTTTCCGGAAGAATAACGAATACTCGCCAAACAGGGGCCAGAGGGGGGCCACAGGAGCCCCAGGCGGCCACCTGGCACGGCCCCACCCCTGGCCGCGCCGGGAGGGCGCCTGGAGCCCTGGGGCCACTCCCGGCTCCCCCCTCTGGCCTATATACTCCTCGTTACGCGAAAACCCTAAAAAGAGAAGCTTTCACGGAGTTCCGCCGCCGCTCCGTGGAGGAAACCTACAGAGAAGAAAAGGGCTCTCCGGCGGGCAGATTCCGCCGAGGAGATCACCTCCCGGAAGGGGAGATCATCGCCATCGTCATCACCATCGTCACGGGCATCATTGAGATCATCATCAACATCATACCCAACATCAGCACCATCTCCACCACCATCCAATCTTATCTCACAAGTTCATCTTGTGTTGTAATCCGTACTATCTATCCTCTCTACTCTACCGGTGTTGATTACTACTTTGTGGTGAATGCTATTGAGTTTTGTTGGAGAAATACCATTATGTCCAGATTGTTTATCATATATTTATCACCTCTGATCATGATCTCTTTATGTCTTGTGAGTAGTTACTTTAGTTCTTGAGGACATGGGAGAAGTCTAGTTGCTAGTAGTCAGATGATGTTGAAGTAATTTGTGTTGTTTGATATTTAAGTTGTGTTGTTATTTTCCTAGTGGTGTTGTGTGAGTCGAACACTCAACACTTCGCCTTCTTAAGGACCTAGGGGAATACATTGTGTATTAAGAATGCTTACGGTGGGTTGCCGGAGTGACAGAAACCTGAACCCCAGTTTGCACAAGGGATTACTGGATCCTCGATCTTATTGCTGTGGTTAGGCTTTGCCTTAATTTCTATCTTGTATTTGCGGATGCTTGCAAGATGTTTAATCATAAGAGTGCACTTATCTTAGTCTAGAAGGTGTTCTAGCATAGATCCACCCACTCAACACTTATCAGCACAACATTTGTTATCGATACGGAGTATCGCGAAAGCACGTGACTACCTCTCCATGTGTCCTCAAGAACGCTTTAGTCTTTATAAGTTCAGTTGTCAGGCTTATCCTTTGCTCAAAAGGATTGAGCCACTTGCTGCTCCTCAGTGCTATTTACTTTGCTTGCTTTTATCTTATCGTTGCTTATATCGAAAACCCCTAAAAAGTTATCTTTTAGTGTTTGCAGTTATTCCTTGTCCACCATCACCTATCAATACCTTTCGCTCCACGTTGGGTTCGACACTCTTACTTATCAAGCTACGTTTTCTGGCGCCGTTGCCGGGGAGCATAGCGCTATTGGTAAGTGAAGCTGGTAAGGAATTTTTATATTGTTGCTTTTATTTTGCTGTTGCTGTTCTTTGTCCGTATGGAAAACTTAGCTGTTGGATCGCTACTTATGGGGAAACACCCCACATCTGTGGTGGTTGTACCTCCCCCTACTGAAATTGTGCCTTACAAAATACCAGCTGGTATTATCGATTGTGTCTTGGCTAATCGTTATGTAGGAGACAGACATCCCAGTGAACACTTGCTATATTTATCACAACTATGTTCGCTATTTAAGCTTGCAGGTGTATCAAAGGAGTTTGTCATGAAGAAATTATTCTTCGTATCACTTATAGATAAAGCTTCAGATTGGTATAAGCTTCTCGATAACTCTCATTTGCTTAATTGGCATGAGCTTATGTCTCTCTCTTATACCAAGTTTTATCCTCTTCATGAAATTCATCGAGACAGGAATTATATCTATAACTTTAGGTCTCGAGTAGGAGAAAGCATCGCTCAAGCTTGGGGGAGATTGAAATCTCTAATGCTCAAATGTCCTATTCATGAGCTCCCCAAGGAAACTATACTTACAAACTTTTATGCTAGACTTTCTCGTCAGGATAAGGAGATGTTGGATGCCTCCTCTAGTGGGGTATTTCAGACGAAAAAACGTTGAAGAAAGATGGGATCTCCTTGAAAGGATCCAGAAGAATACCGAAGATTGGGAAATAGATAAAGGTATTGAACCTACTATAAATTATGAGCATGATTATATAGAGAGCTATGTGAAAACTGATTCCTTTAATGCCTTTTGCTCTAATATTAGTCTTGATTCCCATCTAATGAATGATTTCTGTAAGGACTTTGCCTCTCATATTGACTCTTCTAAGAAGAAGATGAGTCGGCATCATAAACCCTTCAAAGATTCATCTATTGATATTCATGTTGCTGACCCTATTGTGCCTGCAGTTATATATGAAAAGCCCCTTTTCCCGTAAGAATGAGGGAGCACTCTTTTGTGACAGGCATAATGAATAAGTGAGAGAAGAATTGATGAGCCTGAGGACCAGATCAAGGTCGATCCTCGAGTTGCATTGGTTAAGGATCTTATTACTAATGATGCTTTAGATTCCAATATAATTTTTTGCGCTGTTTCCACTAACCTTGTCACAGCCAAGAATAAGGGCCCAATTTCAGGTACTCCAGTGGTATCTGTTAAAATAGGAGATCATAATTATTATGGGCTATGCGATTTGGGATCGAGTGCTAGTGCTATCCCGTATTCACTTTATCAAGAGATCATGGGTGAAATTTCACCTTGTGAACTTGAAGAAGTCGATGTTACTATTCATCTTGCAAACAGAGCAACTATCTCTCCTATCGGAATTGTGAGAGACGTTGAAGTCTTATGCGGAAAGGTAAAGTATCCTACCGACTTTCTAGTACTTGGTTCAGTAAGGGATAATTTTTGTCCTATTATTTTTGGTAGACCTTTTCTCAGAACTTGTGGAGCTATAATAGATTGCAAGAAAGGTAAAGTTTCTGTTGAATTCAATGGTGAGCCATACGAATTTAATTTTTCTAAGTTCTCAAAGCAGCTTCGTGGTACTGATTTTCCTAGTAATGATAAGATTATTGAAGATATTGCTTCCATTGCTATTCCTCCTAACGATCCTTTGCAACAATATATGGAGGACCACGAGAATGATTTGCACATGCAGGAGAGAAATGAGCTGGAAGAAATATTATTAAGACAACCTGCTATCCTAAAGCACAACCTTCCAGTTGAGCCTTTAGGAATTTTGTCGCAACCAAAAGAAGATCCAGTGTTTGATCTTAAACCTCTTCCCGATATTCTCAATTATGCCTATTTAGATGAAAAGAAAGTATATCCTGTTATTATCAATTCTAACCTTTCAGGGTATGAAGAGGAGCGTTTATTGGAAGTACTTCGCAAACATCGAGGTGCAATTGGCTATACCCTTGATGACCTTAAGGGGATTAGTCAGTCTATCTGTCAGCATACCATCAACCTTGAACCTGATGCTAAACCAGTTGTTGATCATCAACGACGGTTGAATCCAAAAATGATGGATGTTGTAAGGACTGAGATTCTCAAGCTTCTAGACGCAGGTATTATCTACCCTATAGCTGATAGTAAGTGGGTAAGCCCGGTTCATTGTGTTCCAAAGAAAGGAGGAACAACTGTGGTTCCTAATGATAAGAATGAACTAATACCTCAGAGAATTATTATTGGATATCGAATGTGTATTGATTACAGGAAGCTGAATAAGGCAACCAGGAAGGACCACTACCCATTGTCGTTCATCGACCAAATGCTTGAAAGGTTATCCAAAAATACTCACTTTTGTTATCTTGATGGTTATTCTGGCTTCTCTCAAATTCATCTTAACACTGCTGATCAAGAGAAGACCACTTTTACTTGTCCCTATGGTACTTATGCTTACAGACGTATGCCTTTTGGTTTATGTAATGCCCCTGCTACTTTTCAAAGGTGTATGTCTGCTATCTTTCATGGTTTTTGTGAAGAAATTGTGGAGGTATTCATGGACGATTTCTCCGTCTATGGAACCTCTTTTGACCATTTTCTCCACAACCTTAATAAAGTTTTGCAGAGATGTGAGGAGACAATTTTGGTACTTAACTGGGAGAAGTGCCACTTTATGGTCAACGAGGGAATTGTTCTTGGCCACAAGATTTCCGAGAGGGGAATTGAAGTGGACAAAGCCAAGATCGAAGCAATTGAAAGGATGCCCTATCCTAGGGACATCAAAGGTATTCGTAGTTTTCTCGGTCATGCTGGTTTCTATAGAAGATTTATTAAAGACTTTTCTAAGACTTCGAGACCCCTCACTAATCTTCTCCAGAAGGACGTTCCTTTTGTTTTTGATGAAGATTGTAAGGAAGCCTTCGAAGTTCTTAAGAAAGCTTTAATAACTGCTCCTGTAGTCCAACCACCTGATTGGAATTTACCTTTTGAAATTATGTGTGATGCTAGTGATTTTGCTGTTGGAGCTGTTTTAGGACAAAGGGTTGATAAGAAGTTGAATGTTATATCTTATGCTAGCAAAACCCTTGATAGTTCTCAAAAGAATTATGCTACTACCGAGAAGGAATTCTTGGCAGTAGTGTTTGCCTCTGATAAATTTAGGCAGTATATTGTTGATTCTAAGATTATTGTTCATATTGACCATGCTGCCATTAAGTATCTTATGGAGAAGAAGTATGCCAAACCAAGGCTCATCCGATGGGTACTCCTTCTTCAAGAATTTGATTTGCAGATTGTCGATAGGAAAGGAGCAGACAATCCGGTGGCGGATAATCTTTCAAGGATGGAAGATATACCGCATGATCCCATTCCAGTCAACGACAGTTTTCCAGACGAACAGCTAGCTAGTGTTAAAGTACAATCTCTGACGGGGATCAACCCCAGCAAATCCCATGGTCAGGGACCCTGGGTTAGTCATAGAGATAGGCACAGGTTGGACGATACTCATCGGCTAACAGGAGAAGCACTCCGTGCTCGATATTATTGCGTGAGGGGGCGATTACAATGGAGGCCAAGGCGAGTTCTCGCAAGGCTAGAGTGAGTAGATGCGTATTGAGTTGATCTCGACGTCTCCCCTCCCAGCCTTTATATATTAGGCCAGGTCTCGGGGAGGACGTGCTAGGTTACAGTAGATAGTTTCCTAGTTCTAGTCTTGACTTGTGCGTCAAGTTGCACCTTCCATGTTACTCGCGGACTCCTATGTCGGTGCCTGGTTGGGCCAATTGTGGGCTTGTCGCAGCTTCCCGGTGGGCCTTCTGTCTTCATGCGCATCAGGTAGTCTCACATGTAGGAGTCGTGGGGTCACCTCCTCGTCAGTAGCCCCCGAGTGCCTGGGGGACTCGAAGAGTCGCGCAGGGACTCGAATTCATCTGCGCCTTTATTGTTTGTAAGCGCGGCATCACCACGGGTCGCTGGAAGTTTTGAGCCATGGCAATATCTGTTTCGAGGGATTGCTAAGCTGAAAGGGCCCAAGGAGTCGACTAGTCGAGCCTTGGTGAATTGTGCTAGTGACAAATACCACAGTAGCCCAATCAAGCTCATGTCCCTCGACATGAACTTGGAACACTGGTGTCAAGCAAAGTCATGCCGATGGAGGTCTTATAGGATCAATTGTCGCCAGTCTAAGCACATAGCCTGAGCGCGTCCTCTCGTCTCTTTCTATCATGCGAGCGCATGGAAAAGGTCGAGAGTGAAATCGCTCTGCGGAAAGTCCCGGCCCGGCCGTTCTTCGCAGCGGGGTCTTACCTACACGCTAAGCTTGCATGGCATCTAGGTACAGTGTGTCGTAGCCCAGGCATAATTCGTTTTTGTTGAGGCACGGAGCCTGATTTAGCAATGCACCCACTTGGAATAAACAATCAAGTGAGCTGTTTTAGTCGTCACTCGCGGAGCTTGTAATGAACTCAGGCGAGGAAAATAAAGTAGCACCCACTCGGAAGACGTCGAGTGTGCGAGTAAGTCGTGTTTATCGAATTGTTGAATCTTTTTTGCGAGTGGTCACTCGAATGCTTTTCTGCTCTTGGGGTGAGGGAGCACCCGAACTATGAGAGTATGTTGTCTCTGCTTTGTGCGAGTGATCACTCGAGCACATCTTTGCCTTCTTGGTGAGGGAGCACCTGAACTCAAAAGGGTACTCCCGATGGGAGTAATAATTTTTCATAGTTAGAAAATTTATACGTATGGCTGGCTCTTGTAATCGTTTGGATCTTTCCAACTGTTTTTACCTTTATTCTTTCCCTTTGGGATGCATTGTCGTGCTGTTTGATGTCGTATGACTATGCTGATTTTCTTGATCCGTCATGTCTTCTGAACTGTCATAATGACGGTTTGGACGGTGCGCAGCCTATTTCCTGTTGGGTTTCCAAGGTGTTGTATGGGAAACAAGCGAGACTTGACATGACCTGTAAATAATGCTGACTGTGTGAAGGCATCTTCGTCTTGGAATTCGCAACGCTCGGCCCGTTCGGTCTTTGATGTAATGATGGCGCCGCCTGGGCTTCTACGTGTTTTTCCTCTTTTGCCCTTGGATTGAGCTATAAATACTTCCTTGGTTGCCCGTCCTTGGCATCCATTCCTCGTATCTTTTTCCTTATGCTTCTTCTTCTTCATATGGCACCCAAACGTGGTAGCAGTGTAGCTAGGCGAGGCCGTTGTGCTGCTGCTGCAGGGCGAGGTCATGGCCGCCGTGGTCGTGGTGGCCGCACCTCTCGTTCCTCGCGCGGTGGGCGTCATGGCACTACGTTGGCGCTTTCTTCATCTTCTTCCATGGAAGAGGGATTTTGGCGCCATGTGCCTCGTTTGCCTCCCTTGCTTCTGAGCGTGGCTTAAAGGGCTTCTGGCTCTGTCTTCATGGATGTTCTCGTTCTTCTTCTTGGGTGGAACTGGATTTTGATAGTTCGTCCTTGATCTTCCTTGGGTTTGGTTGGAGGACGTTTTCTCGTCAGTTGAATTTGCGCGGCGGGGACAACCTTTGCTGTCGTTTTGACGGCGAAGATACTGTTATTATCCGCGCATTTGATTCTGGTGGCAATCATCTGGATCCGTACTGCGAGGAAACAAGCAGCAGTGATTCTGGTGGCTCGAGTGGTGGTTCGCCTGCTTCTCCCGTGTCTTCTTCTTCGGCTGATCCTTCAGGCGATGGTGTTTGCTCTTCTAGTTCTAAAGAGGAACTGGACATCAAGCCAGTCGTCAAGCGGCAGCGGCAGTAGGCGGGGCACCTTGTAGAACTGGAGGACGGCGAGCTTCTCCTTCGCCGGCGAGGCTGCTACTTTGTCTGTGATGATGCCCGTCTGGTTGTGGCATGAAAGTGTCAATTATCTCAGCATGAGCACACATGTGGAAGTTTTGAAATGTAGCCCAGCTTGTAGTTCTGTAGGTCCTTCTGTAATGACAGACTATCGTTTCGACTTCTTTGTAATGAGAGTGTCTTCGACTCCTTTTTAATGATGGTGTCTTTGACTCCTTTGTAATGATAGTGTCTTCGACTCCTTTGTAATGATAGTGTCTTCGACTCCTTTGTAATGAAAGTGTCTTCAACTCCTTTGTAACGTCTTCTCGAGTGCGCGCAAGCGCTCCCGATGGGAGTAGCCCCCGAGGCTACGTTTGATTTGTAGAATCAAGCGTAGGCTGTATGTATTTTTTTATCTCACTAGCTTGTGGCTTGTCTTTGAATTTTTCCAAGTTTAGATCGGGTGCGCGTCAGCGCTCCCGATGGGAGTAGCCCCCGAGTCTTTAGGTGATCGCTTATGATCGGGTGAAGACTAAAGATGCGATTTTCCCTTGCCTGCTTTGTTTTTTGGCGATAGTCGCATTTTTAGCGAAGGTAACGTCCTTCAGGGGAAGTTTTATGCTCGAGCCCTCGAGTCTTTTTAAGCAAAAGTCGCGTTTGCAAAGATAGCGTCTCTCGGGGGGAGTTCTAGGCTCGAGCCCCCGAGTGCTTTTAAATAAGAGTCGCGTTTGCGAAGATAGCGTCTCTCGGGGGGAGTTCTAGGCTCGAGCCCCCGAGTGCTCTTAAATAAGAGTCGCGTTTGCCAAGATAGCGTCTCTCGGGGGGAGTTCTGAGCCCCCGAGTGCTTTTAAGTAAGAGTCGCGTTTGCGAAGATAGCGTATCTCGGGGAGAGTTCTAGGCTCAAGCCCCCGAGTGCTTGTAAGTAAGAGTCGCGTTTGCGAAGATAGCGTCTCTCGGGGGGAGTTCTAGGATCGAGCCCCCGAGTGCTTGTAAGTAAGAGTCGCGTTTGCGAAGATAGCCTCTCTCGGGGGGAGTTCTAGGATTGAGCCCCCGAGTGCTTGTAAGTAAGATGCTTTGGGCAACATTATTTTATTCCTTCGTATGTGTTGCCGATCGGTGCTGCTGCCGATGTCTCTGATAATGCCTAGAGGACTATGGGTAGAATAGGCGTAGGTTCGCTACGTTCCATGGGTTTCCCACGTCCTCGTTGGTCTTCGGATTCTTCAATCTGTATGCTCCTCCTCCTATCACTTTCGAGATGATGAACGGTCCTTCCCATTGAGGGGCAAGTTTGTGCACTTTTTCCTGTATTAGTCGTAGCACAAGATCTCCTTTATTGAATGATCTGGTCCGTAGGCGACTGCTTTGATAGGTGCGCAACTTGTCCTGGTATCCTTCAGATTTTGTGAGGGCTGTGTCTCGTGCTTTGTCTGCTATGTCTTTGTCGTTCTGCAGCGCTTCTTCTGCCTCTTCCTCTTCGTATCCTGAGATTCTGGGTGCTCCGAATTTTAGGTCGTGCGGTAACACTGCTTCTGCCCCGTATACCAAGAAGAAAGGCGTATACTGGGTTGAGCTATTTGGGGTGGTGCGTAGGCTCCATAGGACCGCGGGGAGCTCCTCTATCCAGTTGCCTGCGGCCTATACAAGTGGTGCTAGGAGTCGCTTCTTTAATCCTCCACATACTAAGCCGTTTGCTTTCTCCACTTGGCCATTGGACTGCAGGTGTGCGACTGATGCGTAGTTGATTTTGATGCCCAACTCTTGAAAGAAGTTTTGGAACTCTGCTACCGTGAAGTTGGTACCATTGTCTGTGATGATGTTGTGTGGTACTCCGAATCTGAAGATGATTGATTTGATGAAGTTGACTGCTGTGAGGGCTGTTGAGCTGGTGATTGGTACTGCTTCGATCCATTTGGTGAATTTGTTGACTGCGACCAATAGGTGTGTTCTTCCTCCTTTTGATGGTTTCTTGAGTGGGCCTACCATGTCGAGTCCCCATGTGGCGAATGGCCATGATAATGGTATGGTTTTGAGTTCTCATGCTGGGGCGTGCGGCCTGCTTGCGAACTTTTGGCAGGAGATGCAACGCCGCACAATATCCTCTGCGTTTCTCATGGCGGTTGGCCAATAGAATCCTGCTCGAAAGGTTTTTGCCACGAGTGCTCGACTGCTGGCATGATGCCCGCAGGTGCCTTCGTGAATCTCCAGTAGAAGGGCTTTCCGTCTTCTTCGTCTACGCACTTTTGGAGTACCTGAGAGATACTGCGCTTGTATAGCTTTCTGTTAATTACCGTGAATGCTTTAGATCGTCGACTGATGCGTCGAGCTTCTGCAACATCTTGTGGTAGGGTGCCTTCAATTAGGAATCGAAGAAAAGGTCTTGCCCAGGCCGGGTCTTCGAGTGCTGTTGGTGCTTCAACTTCGATTGCTTGGCTGTTTTTAGTGTCAGCTGTGGTCGCGGCCGCCACCTGTGCTGGCTCATTTGTGTCGTCTTCTTCTGTGACTGCTTTGGGCTCCGATGGCTTTGCTTTTATTGATTTCTGGTGGATGCTCTCGAGGAAAACGCCCGGTGGTATTGGTCCTCGAGTCGATCTGATGTTAGCAAGTTCGTCGGCTTCTGTATTGTTTGCTCTGGGGATGTAGTTGAGTTCACAGGCATCGAATCCTCCTTCTAGCGTGTTGTAGAGCTTCTGGTAAGCTGGCATGTTGTCTGCGACTGCATTACAGTCTCTCATCGCCTGCTGGACGACGAGGTTGGAGTCCCATAGATCGATAGGCGAGTGGCACCGCAAGTTTTTGCCATGCGCATGCCGTGAATTAGTGCCTCGTATTCTGCTTCATTGTTGGAGGCGTTGCTGAAGTTGATCTGGAGGATGTATTTGAGCTTCGTTCCTTTGGGGGAGACTAGGACGACGCCTGCTCCGGCTCCTTGCTGTCTTTTGGATCCGTCAAAGTACATCGTCCATGAGTTGGATAAGTCTGGGGGCCCTGGTGTTTGGAGTTCTGCCCACTCGACCAGGAAGTCTGGGAGTACTTGGGCTTTTATTGCTGTTGGGTGTTTGAACTGTAGGTCTCGCGGGCTGAGCTCCATGTTCCACTCGGCGACTCGACCGGTCGCGCCGGGATTGTTGAGGATGTCCGTGAGTGGTGCACTGCTCACGATTGTGATGGAGTGTTCGTCGAAGTAGTGCGATACTTTCTTAGAGGTCATGATAATGGCGAGCAGGAGCTTCTGGTAATGTGGGTACCGCTGTTGTGGCTTCGTGAGTAGCGTGCTCAGGTAATAAATTGGTCTTTGGATGCTCTGGATTTTTCCTTCTTCTGTACGCTCGACGACAAGCACTGTGCTCATGACGCTGCTGCGTGCTGCTATGTAGAGATACAACTTTTCCCTTTCTTTAGGCACCACCAAGATTGGTGGGGTAGAGAGGGTCTTCTTCAAGTCTGCGAATGCATTGCTGGCTTCCTCGGTCCACTCGAATTTTTCTCCTTTTCTCAGCAGTTTGTAGAAAGGTATGGTCCGTTCGCCTAGCCTGCTGATGAAGCGGCTTAATGCTGCGAGCTTTCCTGTGAGCTGCTGTATTCCTCTGATGTTGGTTGGCCTTTGCATTTTGGCGATTGCTTGAACCTTTTCAGGGTTTGCTTCGATTCCTCGGGCAGAGAACCTGTACCCGAGTAATTTTCCGGCTGGGACGCTAAACACACATTTTTTGGGGTTCAACTTGATCATGTACTTGTTGAGGGCCGCGAACGTCTCGCGGAGGTCGTCGAGTAGTGTGTTTGCGCTGTAGGTTTTGATGAAAATGTCGTCTACATAGACCTGGACGTTCCTGCCGATCTGGTCTCTCAGACATGCTTGCATCATCCGCTGGTACATGGCTCCGACATTTTTTAGTCCGAAGGGCATTGTCTGGTAACAGAATACTCCGTAGGGGGTGATGAACGAGGTGTGCTCTTCGTCTTCTTTCTTCATCCTGATCTGATTTTATCCTGAGTATGCGTCGAGAAAGGATAGGAGGTCACATCCTGTTGTAGAGTCGATTATTTGATCGATTCTTGGCAGGGGGAAGTGGTCTTTTGGGCAGTGCTTGTTGATAGGCCCATAGTCGAGTAGGTCTGGGTTTCCTATCCATGTTGCTTTCTTCGTATCTCTGATGAACTGTGCGTCGAGTAGTCGATTGACTTCTTCTCCGATTACTCTGCGTTTGGGCTCTGAGAACCGTCGAAGTGCTTGCTTTACTGGCTTCGTGTTTGGCTTGATGTGGAGCGCGTGTTCTGTGAATTCTCGTGGTATCCCGGGCATGTCTGCTGGGCACCACGCGAAAATTTTCCGCTCTTCTCGAAGGAATGTTATGAGGGCGGTTGCTTGCTCTTCTGGAAGGTGGGCATATACGCGGACTGTCTTCTCTGGGTCTGTTGGGTGTACTTGGTGTGTGATTGCGTCGCTGTCGACACTGAAATCGCGACCAAATTCTTTTGTCTCGCTTCCGTTTGCTAGCGGAAATATGCTTTTATCCGTTACGATGGCTATTTCTTTGAGCTGTTGTTGGGCTCCAAGTGTGTCGGAGACTTTGTAGAAGTCACGGTCGCACTGGTCCGATTTGATGAAGTTTCCCTTGACTGTGATGATTCCTGTCGGTCCTGGCATCTTGAGCTTGAGATATGCGTAGTGTGGGACCGCCATGAACTGCGTGAACGCTGGTCGTCCGAGTATGGCGTGATACTGCGACTGCAGTCGAGCACTTCGAACTCGAGTGTCTGCTTTGCGAAGTTGCGCTTGTTGCCGAAGATCACATCAAGCTGAATTGCTCCGATGGAGGTGGCTGCTTCGCCAGGGACTACGCCGTATATTGTGGTTCGTGACTTCTTCCAAACTGATCGTGGGATGAACATCTTGCGTAGGGTGCTGGTGAAGATTATGTTTAAGCTGCTACCTCCATCCATGAAGATTCTGTCCATGTAGTATCCTCCAATTTGGGCTTCGAGGACCAAGGGTGCATGTTCGGGCCATGGGACTGTAGGCGGGTGGTCGCTCTGTGAGAAAGTGATGCCGGTCTCCGCGCCATGCAACTTGTAGGTCTCTTTTGTTTTTAGGTCTTCGGCTGGTTCGGCTTGCAAGGTGTAGGCATCTTGCTTTGCTTTCGAGGGTCTTCCTTCTTGGATCATGCAGATTCGTCCGCGGGACGTGGGGTACTGCTCCTCTGTACTCGGTGCCGGTGAATGTGTGCTTCTTCGAGTGCGTTTGGCTTCACGCTGCTTCTCCTCCTTGAGGCTGTTGGCTAGTTCGGCGAATAGGCGGCATTCTCCCAGTGTGTGGCTTGCTCTGAGGTGTCCTCGACTGTCTTCAAAACAATGGATCGCACAAGGTCCTTCCAGTTGCTCTTTAGCTGTGAGTTTGCTGGAGCCGGCGTGCCTTCTTCTCCTTGAGACTTAGAAGATCTGCGAGAGGTCTTCTGCTCGGCTGTGAACTCTTGGGTCGAGCTCTATCCCGTCGCTAAGTGATTGATTTCGGATGAAGTTGGCGAATTCGTCTGGCCTTCGATCTGGGTCGTAGTAATCCCCGGTCTGGGTCTCGGAACCGCTGTCTTGGCGTGCGGTGGGATTCCGGGCGACGGCGGGTCGTCGACTGATAGGCAAACCTTCGGCCACGCGTTGCGACTCCTCGAGTGGGATTCTCGAGTAGCTTCTTTGTGCTTGTCTTCTGGGTCGTCGGGTTCTTTTCCGTCGGTGATGGATCTGACAATCGTCGAGGTGTTGGACTTGGTTCGGCTGCAGGCTGGGTGATCCTGATGGGGGCGATGGAGATGCTTGCGGCGAACTTGAATCTTTCGAGCGGACCGGATCTGGCTCCAGTCCTCGAGTCTTGATCTGTTGAGGTCGGGACCGCCGAGATCGTGATTCCAACCTGTGTAGTTCCCACAGACGGCGCCAATTGACGGGGATCAACCCCGGCAAATCCCATGGTCAGGGACCCTGGGTTAGTCATAGAGATAGGCACAGGTTGGACGATACTCGTCGGCTAACAGGAGAAGCACTTCCTGCTCGATATTATTGCGTGAGGGGGCGATTACAATGGAGGCCAAGGCGAGTTCTCACAAGGCTAGAGTGAGTAGATGCGTATTGAGTTGATCTCGACGTCTCCCCTCCCAGCCTTTATATATTAGGCCAGGTCTCGGGGAGTACGTGCTAGGTTACAGTAGATAGTTTCCTAGTTCTAGTCTTGCCTTGTGCGCCAAGTCGCACCTTCCATGTTACTCGCGGACTCCTACGTCGGTGCCTGGTTGGGCCAATTGTGGGCTTGTCGCAGCTTCCCGGTGGGCCTTCTGTCTTCATGCGCACCAGGTAGTCTCACATGTAGGAGTCGTGGGGTCACCGCCTTGTCAATATCTCTCCGCTCCTTGGTTTGCAGATTATGCTAACTTTATCATTGCAAAGTTTCTGCCTCCAGGTTTAACTTTTCAGCAAAGGAAGAAGTTCTTCCACAATTTGAGGCATTACTTTTGGGATGACCCACATATTTTCAAGGAAGGTCCAGATGGGATCGTGAGAAGATGCGTACCGGAACACATACAGAAGGAAATTCTCAAACAATGTCACGATAGTCCATATGGAGTACATCATCCTGGTGAGAGGACCGCACATAAGGTTCTTCAATCAACTTTTTATTGGCCTACTCTCTTTAAAGATGCTAGAAATTATGTTTTATCTTGTGATAAGTGTCAGAGAGTTGGTAATATTAGTAGGAGGAATGAGATGCCTATGAATTACTCTCTAGTGATTGAGCCTTTTGATTGTTGGGGTTTTGATTTTATGGGTCTGACGGGGATTAACCCCGGCAAATCCCATGGTAAGGGACCCCGGGTTAGTCATAGAGATGGCACAGGCCGTACGATACTCGTCGGCTAACAGGAGAAGAACTTCCTGCTCGATATTATCACGTGAGGGGGCGATTAAAATGGAGGCCAAGGCGAGTTCTCGCAAGGCTAGGATGAGTAGATGCGTATTGAGTTGATCCGGACGTCTCCCCTCCCAGCCTTTATATATTAGGCCAGGTCTCGGGGAGTCCGTGCTAGGTTACAGTAGATGGTTTCCTAGTTCTAGTCTTGCCTTGTACGCCAAGTTGCACCTTCCATGTTAGTCGCGGACTCCTACGTCGGTGCCTGGTTGGGCCAATTGTGGGCTTGTCGCAGCTTCCCGGTGGGCCTTCTATCTTCACACGCACCAGGTAGTCTCACATGTAGGAGTCGTGGGGTCACCCCCTCGTCAGTAGCCCCCGAGTGCCTAGGGGACTCGAAGAGTCGCGCAGGGACTCGAATTCTTCCGCGCTTTATTGTTTGAAAGCATGGCATCGCCACGGGTCGCTGGCAGTTTTGAGCCATGACAATATCTGTTTCGAGGGATTGCTAAGCTGAAAGGGCCCAAGGAGTCGACTGGTCGAGCCTTGGTGAATTGTGCTAGTGAAAAATACCACAGTAGCCCAATCAAGCTCATGTCCCTCGACATGAACTTGGAACACTGGTGTCAAGCAAAGTCATGCCGCTGCAGGTCTTATAGGATCAATTGCCGCCAGTCTAAGCACATAGACTGAGCGCGTCCGCTCAGCTTTTTCTATCATGCGAGCGCATGGAAAAGGTCGGGAGTGAAATCGCTCTGCGGCAAGCCCCGGCCCGGACGTTCTGCGCAGCGGGGTCTTACCTACACGCTAAGCTTGCGTGGCATCTGGGTACAGTGTGTCGTAGCCCAGGTATAATATTTTTTGTTTTGAGGCACGGAGCCTGATTTAGCAATGCACTGATACTTCCAAAAAGCATCACTATTTTATATTGTGATTTCACCCTATTCATTGATATATTCCACTTTAAAGTATTGTTCTTATGTTGTTTTGGCTTATTTTACACAGTTTACAACTTTCCGGTGCCGAAGCAGCAGAACCAGAATTCCGCGGTAAAAAGTAGATACCAAGTTGCTTAATCAGATCAAGTCCAAATGCGATGAAATTTTACAGGGAGCATTTTTATGAAGATTGACTGGGGATCACCAAAGGAGGAGATGAGAGGACCCACCAGGCAGCCAGAAGGGTGCCTGGCGCGGCCCCCCTCCTGGCCGCGCCAGGCACCCTCCTGGGTGCCTGGTGGCCCCCCTCGGTGCCCCCTTTCGCCTATATAAGCCCCCTGGGGAGGAAACCCCTAAAAGAAGAGTTGCTTCCGTGTTTCTCCGCCGCCACGGGGCGGAAACCTACAGAGGAGAAAAACCATCTCCGGCGGGCAGATTCCGCCGGGGAGATCACCTCCCGGAAGGGGAGATCGTCGCCATCATCATCATCATCGTCACGGGCATCATCGAGATCATCATCAACATCATCCCCAACATCAGCACCATCTCCATCTCCATCCCATCTCATCTCAAAATTGCAACTTGTGTTGTAATCCGTACTATCTATCCTCTCTACTCTGTTGGTGTTGATTACAATTTTGTGGTGAATGCTATTGAGTTTTGTTGGAGAAATATCATTGTGTCCAGATTGTTTATCACACATCTATCACCTCTGATCATGATCTCTTTTATGTCTTGTGAGTAGTTACTTTAGTTCTTGAGAACATGGGAGAAGTCTAGTTGTTAGTAGCCATACTATGTGGAAGTATTATGTGTTGTTTGATACTTAAGTTGTGTTGCTATTTCTCTAGTGGTGTTATGTGAGTCGAACACATAGCACTTCACCTTTCATGGGCCTAGAGGAATACATTGTGCACAAAGGATGCTTATGGTGGGTTGCCGGAGTGAAAGAAACCTGAACCCCAGTTCGCAGACTTTCGCACAAGGGAGTTATGGATCCTTGATCGTAATGCTGTGGTTAGGCTTATGCCTTAATTACTACCTTGTATTTGCGGATGCTTGCAAGGTGTGTAATCATAAGAGTACACTTATCTTAGTCTAGAAGGTGTACTAGCATTGATCCACCCACCGACACTTATCAACACGATACATATTACTTGGCGGAGTATGGTGAAAGTGACTTGACTATCTCTCCCGTGTTTTCTCGAGAACGCTTTAGCTTTTATAAGTTCAGTTCCTAGGCTTATCCTTGTGAAAGGATTGGGCCACTTGCTATTCCTCAGTTACCCTGTTCACTTTGCCTGTCTTTTACTTTTCTGTTGCTTAAACCAAAAACCCCTAAATATTACCTTTAAGTGTTTGCAGCCCTTTCCTTATCCAGTGTCACTTATCAACACCTTCTGCTCCTCGTGGGATCGATACTCTTATTTATCGAAAAGCTACAATTGATCCCCTAGATTTGTGGGTTATCAAGAATCGTTTATTGGCACGGTTAACAGGGAAGGCAACCCAACTAAACCTATTAACTTCTCCACCATCAACGAGCTTTTCTGGCGTCGTTGCCGGGGAGTGTAGCGCTATTGGTAAGTGAAGCCGGTAAGGGAACTTTTATTTTCTGTTGTTACTTTTAGTCCTTATGGACTCTTCTGCTGTTGGTTCGTTGCGGGTAAGGAGCCGTCCCACGACTGTGGTGGTCACTCCTACCCCTACTGAAATTGTGCCCTATAAAATATCATCTGGTATTGTTGATTATGTCTTGGCTAATCGTTATACAGGAGAAGGACATCCAGGAGAACACCTGCTATATTTATCACAATTATGTTCTTTATTTAAGCTTGCAGGTGTGACGATGGAGTTCGTCATGAAGAAACTATTCTCCATATCACTCAAAGATAAAGCTTCAGATTGGTATAAGCTACTCGATAACTCTGATCTGCTTGAATGGCCAGAGCTTATGTCTCTCTTTTATGCAAAGTTTTATCCTCTTTGTGAAATTCACCAAGACAGGAACTACATCTACAACTTTTGGTCTCGCGACGGAGAGAGCATCGCTCAAGCTTGGGGGAGACTGAAGTCCCTGATGCTCAAATGCCCAAACCATGAGCTCCCCAAGGAAATTATACTTACAAATTTGTATGCCAGGCTGTCTCGTAAGGACAAGGAGATGTTGAATGCCTCCTCTAGTGGGGTATTACAGACCAGAAGTATGGAAGAAAAATGGGATCTTATAGAAAGGATCCAGAAGAACACTGAAGACTGGGAAATTGATAAAGGTATTGGACCCGCTATAAACTATGAGTATGACTACATTGAGAGTTATGTGAAGACTGATTACTTTAATACCTTTTGCTCTAAAATTGGTCTTGATTCCCAGCTAATGGTTTTCTTTTGCAAGGACTTTGCTTCTCATATTGATTCTTCCAAGAAGAAGGAGAGTCAACATCATAAACCTTTCAAGGAGTCAGTAATTGAGATTAATGTTACTGATCCCGTTTTACCTGCAGTTGTGTATGAACAACCTCCTTATCCCTCCAGGATAAAGGAGCACTCTTTTGTTACAGGTATTCTAAACAAGAATAGAAGGACCACTGACGAACCTGAGGACATGATCAAGTTCCAGCCTCAAGTTGCAATGGTCAAGGATCTGGTAACCAGTGATATCGAAGAATCCACTATTAGTTTTTGTGCTGTTGCCACTAACATTGTCACAGCCAGGAACAAAGGCCCAATTTCAGGTACACCAGTTGTATCTGTCAAAATAGGAGATCATAATTACTATGGGCTATGTGATTTGGGATCTAGCGTCAGCGCTATTCCCTTCACACTTTATCAAGAGATCATACACGAGATTCAGCCGTGTGAGATCGAGGACATAGATGTCACTATCCATCTGATGGCTTCTCGCCCTTCGTTGGTTACCCCAAGTGGAAGGTGGAGATGTAACGCAGCAGCAAGTTTCCCTCGGTGAAGATACCAAGGTTTGTCTCCAGTAGGACTCCGGAGATGATAAGTAGGTGTCAGCGGCGCAACTGACGTGGACCTGCACACAGACACAGATAACTTTGTTCCCAACGAAGTTCAGAGAGGTTGTCAATCTCTCCGGTCTTGTTGTTCACAAAGGGTAAAACGCAAGGGATAATGATAGCAAATAAAAGAAGTAAAGTAAATATAGTGTGGAAATAATAATAAGGATATGGACCGGGATACGTGATGTTCACTAGTGATGTCTCTCTCCCAAAAGACGATAAAACTGCTATGCGAGGTAAACAAATTACAGAAGGGCAATTGACAGGATTACAAACGCACCGCAATGCTAACTATGCTGCAAAAGAAAGGAAGAGGCTCAAAAGCACGGGCAGTACGCCAAAATAAGTAGACCGTAATCCAACTGCATCTACTACTAATCATCCACCTTGAGATATCTATCCAGAACATCTCGCTGGTATTAAGTTGCGAGCCCCACCCAAAGTGTAAACCCAAAGCAACAGACAACTGCATTAAAAAGAACTCTGCGTAAAGTAAACAATCCTTGTAACCGCGGTTACAAGCACCGTTGTTTTCCCCCTTGTGGCAACAGCAGATCCCCTAGACTCATGTTTCTGTCACTCAAGCATGTCATCGGGGGGCATGAATCCACAATCTAGCACAACGTTCCCTCTTGGAGTCACTACCTACTACTTGGCCAAAGCAATAAACAGCAACGGAGAACATGCAAGAATTACTTAGGAACAAAAATATAAGAGATAAAAACCAAATATATTACTCTATCACAATCTGAACATAATCTCATAATCCATCAGATCCCATCAAACTCAACATAGCAATAGCAGAAATATTACAAAAGTGCCTCGATCATGTAGGGCAGCTCACGAGGTCTAAACAATGAAGATCAAAGATGGGAGGAGAACATCACATAGCTACTGATCATGGACCCATGGTCCAAGGAAAACTACTCACGAGACATCCGGGGAGCATCCATGGTGGAGAGGAGACTCCCGGAGGTCAATCCTCCCTCCGGCAGGGTGCCGGGAAGAGGTATTCTGGTGCTCTCGATCTCGGAAGCGCGGCGGCGGCGGAACAGAGGCGAGTTTGCGGAATAGGGTTCTTCTTTTTGAAGTTTTCCCGTGACGGAGAATAAATAGGCGAAGGGGGCAGCCAGAGGTGGATCAGGGGCCCCAGGCGCCCCCCTGGCGCGGCCAGGGGTGGGCCCGCGCCGGGTGGCCGCCTGGGCCCCCTAGATCCCCTCTGGCCCCTCTCGGGCTCTTCGCGAAGCTTCCGTCACGCTGATTTTTTATCTGAATTTTCCCGAATTTTTCTGGCACTTTTTATGTGGGGGAAAACTGAAATAGAAAAATAGCAGAAAACAAGAACTGGCACTGGGGTGCACTGAGTTAATAGGTTAGTCCAAATATGATAAAAAATGTATGAAAGTGTATCTAGATCATAGGAATATCACACAAAACATGCATGGAGCAAGCAGAAATTATAGATACGTTTTGGACGTATCAACATCCCCAAGCTTAATTCCTGCTCGTCCTCGAGTAGGTAAATGATAACAACATAATTTCTGTGGTGACATGCTAGCAACCATATAAGAACTTTGAAAAGTAAAGCAATCAAGGTTATAGATTCAGTTCAAGTCATAACATGAAAGAGTCTATATTATCATTGAAACAAGTAACAAAAGAACAATAGGTGCAAGAGCTCTCGCTGTCCATGACTCGAATGTCTCCAAATGGTGTTTGCGTGCAAGAAGGGGGATAGGGAATACGAGAAAAAGTAATTTTTGTGTTGAGAACTCAATCTACTAAAGTTTCACACTTGGTCTTCTTTGGAATCTTATCTTGACTCGTTCCCAGACCACTTGCTAGGTACAAGTCAATTTGATCCACTCCTTTTCGATATTTTGAGCACTCATGCAATGGATGAGCGTAAGCACGAGAGTTGACACTTAGGATGGAAAGGAGAGAAGTGCGGAGGAGGAAGACAAAAAGGATGAGAAAGGCTCACATCAATGAGGACAACCATAGGCAAGAGATGCCAAATGATAGATATGATGTGAGGAGTAGGGATTGCCATGCAACGGGTGCACATACGAGCTAAGAAGCTCTCTATATGCATAATGATCATCTCTATGGAGTACAAGGATATAAAAGGGAGTACGAGTGTGGATCTCTCAAAAGGATAGTAGTGTTGCCCCTTTCTCTCTTTTTATTTCTTTTTTTTTCTTTTTCTATTTTTTTGTATTTTTTTGGTGGCCTCAATGGCTCTTTCTATTTAACTCTCATTTGTCCTCTTTGGGATCTTTTAATGTGTCCACTTTGGGATCTTTTCCTCACTTAAGGGCAACACTCTATTTTACAAGAAGGTAAAGGAGATCTTTTACACTTTACAAGGTACTCAAAATTTTAAAGAAGATGTAACTAACATGAAGTATGCAATGAATGCCGCTGCCAGTGTAGCAGGAACATGTATGGCATGAAGATCAAGTCATGAAGAGGTGGAAGTTGCATGACAATGTAACTCGGAAAGGCTATGGAAATGCCTTGATAGGTAGGTATGGTGGCTGTTTTGAGGAAAGATATAAGGAGGTTTATGTTGACAAAGCGTATCATGCCAAGGGTTTGGAAGTACCGGAGAAGGTGGACACCAACTCTCGGAGTGAGAAGAAGGAAATGCACGGCACAGGAGAGGCTAGCAAAATATGGGAAGGTGGAAGTGTCAACTTTCAATAGTTACATTAGTCCGAAGAACTCATGCACTTATTTTCGGTAACTCTCAATCTAATAAGGAGGTTCACAAAGAGACAAGTACCCCAAGGAGGAGTGTATGGGGGTTTGGTTATCCTTGCGCATCCTCGACTCATGGTACGTGAGTGTACTCTAATATTCGAGCCCTCCAAAGATTAGTGATCCAGCTAGTAGCTAGAGTTCTCAACTAGTTTTGTAGGTTTTGAAAATACACACGGATTGCCCAAAATACGACACCTATCACTAATAAGCTAGATCTCTTGTCGGGACCCGGGGTTAGCATATGCAAGTCCAGTTAAGACATAGTCATATGGAGAGCCGAGAACCGTACCCACTTGTCTGAGCAGACAAGGCCAAGCACATAAAGTTCTCGGAGAGCATCGTACGTGAGGGGCATCCCATCCAGGCCGGATGATCAACTGAGATGGGTCCTCATCGTCCGCACACAAGTCTAATGATATGGGTGGTGAACTCCCATATTCAAAGACAAGTCGCCTCAACCATACTATCGACTATCTCATAACTCTTACATAGACTTACTCCAGCCCGATCACTTAGTCGGGGTCTAGGGCGGGCTCGATCATACCACAAAGTGTGCACGAGACGGAGTCTCGAGCAATCGCATCGCGATGCCCCAAGCTGCGCACATCTAAGGGCCACTTGGTGTATGAAAGACCGCCAGCCAGATCACAACTAAGGTCTCGAAAACCCATACAAAGACATGCATGTTATAAACATACACGCAACACACATGCCTTGTATGAACAGCAGGTATCATTGCAATTCTCTACAAAGTATACATTTTTATTGATAACTCTTATAGAGTGCACACAGAGATCACAAACATGTGATCCAACATTACAACACAAGCGGAAGAAAATTATGTCTGAGTACAGACAAGTTTAACAAATGGCTTAAGAAGCCTTATTTAAACACAAGCCGTCCACGAGGGAACCAGTCGTCTGACTGGGACTAGACTAGCTTGATCTTTAGTCGTCCAGCTCGGTGAAGAAGCCACCTTCGGGGTCATTGGGTTCGTCTAAAACATAGATTAAGTAAACGTGAGTACAAAGTCGTACTCAGCAAGACTTACATAGGAGCTATACTACTCATGCACATGTATCAAGGTAAAGGGAGGTGGGGTTTCACTTGCAGAAGTGCCAGCTTTGACTTGGCTAATCCTGAACTACGAGTACCAGACTTTGAGGTAAGAAGCGTAACGAGTCCACTACTTTCTCCAACCAATTACACCACTATGGTGCCTTCCTCGACTTCCCCACGAGAAAGCACGCCATAGCACTCACACTTATCTTGGTGTGTTTTAGAAGTATCCGGTTCAAGTTATCTAATAATCAAGCTAAGCTTTCCAAGCAGTCCATAACCGCGGACGCGGCTATTCGAATAGTTTTTTTAACCCTGCAGGGGTGTACCGCTACACACACATGATCATCATTTACCGCCTTTGTACTCGACACCGTTCAAGAAGTGTCGGCGAGGATGCTCACCACAACTGTTACCTCATAGCATATCTAGTCCGAGAAAGCCGCCTACTTGGGTTGGTTACCACTATCGTGAACCCGGCCGGTTTACCGAAGTGGACCCAAGTGATGTGTGCGTGGTGCATAAGCCGGTCTTGGATGAGCCGTTCTCTCACTTAGCATCCAGGCCACAAGCCTACCAGAACTCCGAACTATTGCGACATCTGGACATCGAAAGGGATGAGTTAGTAAGCTGAGAGGGGTCAGTGAGCCCAATGTGTGGTTGTACTCTTCATCTTGGATCACCACACAAGAACTCAGACTTAGGGCGGTGTTCAACGAGACAACCCACCGTGTACTCCTACACAGCCTCTCATCGTTCACCTTGTATTAGGGTCGATTCACCAACACTTTTCTACCAACATCAACATGATCATTCCCATCCCGACTCACATCACAGTAACAACATGGTATCATACTAATCATGCAATAAGCGATAAACATTTGCAGGGGCCACATGATATCAACCAACTCCTACATTTGCTAGGATTGTGGTTTGCTTACTACTGTGACAAAATGATAGGTCATGCAAAGGAATGGGTTCATCTATGCGGTAGAAACGAATCATGGTGATCATCCTAAACAATGCATAAGAGAGACATGAGAGGGAAGTGGGATTTTATCTACATGATCAATGGGGGTTTGCTTGCCTTGCTGACGAGGTTCGGGTTCTGGGTCTTCAACGAAGGGGGCAGCCTCCTGCTCCGGTTCCACCTCTACTCGACAAACAACAAGCAAAGTAGCAAAGTAAATACAATGCACAATCACATGATGGAAGGTTGGAACTTGATGTAAATGCTTTGATGTGTGAAGCAATTCCATTTAAATGGAGTATATTGCAAATTGAATTGCAAATTCAAACTCCGATTTGAATTCAAACTTGACCAAGTTACATGTGACATTGATTGATCATTTTGAACCTTTTGGAAATGTGTATGATATGCCTCTGAAGTGTGGTTGAAATATAGCAAAATTCCATGGTCCAAGTTGCAAAAGCATTTGATTTGAATTTGAATTAATTCCAAATA
Organism: Bromus sterilis; assembly: GCA_950022295.1. NCBI lineage: Eukaryota > Viridiplantae > Streptophyta > Magnoliopsida > Poales > Poaceae > Bromus > Bromus sterilis. The sequence continues at coordinate 59,174,257 of OX465598.1, read as the reverse complement.
AACCAAATGACATATGCTACTGGTCCCATTTTAAAATCAACTCAAACATAGTTGAAAGTTGCATATTTGGAAAGATAATTTTCTCCTGATCATTTTTCATACATTATTTGTCCAATTTGGAGTTAATATGAATTTTCTATGAATTTCCAAAGTTTGGGGTATTTTCTGGAATTTCTTTAATTCAAATTGATTTTCTGGAAATTCATTTAATAGAATTATTGCGCCAGGCTGACGTCAGGGGGGGGCTGACATGTGGGTCCAGGGTGTCAGTGACTGGTTGAATTAGTCCGCTGGGTTAATCTAATCCAGTGGCTTAATTAAGCCACTGGGCCCACTGGCCAGTGACCTAGGGTCACTTAACCCAGGTGGGGTTAAGTCCCTAACCATGGCCACGTCGGCAGCCTACCGGCGGCTAAACGACGGCGACCTGGCCACAGCGGCGCTGCACGGGGAGGGTGCTCCCGGCTACCATTTGGCATGTCGCGACCACCAAACGGGAGCCCAGGCACGCGCGCTTCATCTGGGACAGACGAGCAGCACGGGGGCTCACCGGAATGACGTCGGCGACGAGCAAAGGTGGCGGCAGAGAACCGACGAGGTCGGGAGTGGGGCTAGAGGCTACGTCTTGAGGCTGGGACGGTCGCGTTCGAATGCTAGAGTCACTGGGAGTCAAATGCGTGCACTGGACGAGATGATGGGGCACAGGGGCAACCTCATCGTCGTCCATGGCGGCGACGTGCTTCGGCAACCATGGCGAAAACGGCTAGAGGGTTTGCGGGGTGCTGGAAGCTTGGGGGAAACGCTCAGTAGCTCACCGCGAATCGAACGGAAGCAACAACAAGCTCGGGGAGGCTTCAACGGCGGCGAATCGACGGCGGCGAGCTCGCGGGTCCAGCGAGAGGTTGAAGACGATGGCGTCGTCTCGGGGAGGAATTAGGGCTCCAGCTTCCGCGTGAAGACGAAGTCGAGGACGAGGAACACGGTGGACTTGCTGGTTGGAGCTCTAGGGCACGGTGGCCGCGTCGTCCACGGCGGTGCGCTCCGGTGAAGCTTCGGGCGGCGACGAAATCGAGCACGGGAGGAGGAGGAGGAAGCTCTGGAGGGGGGGGGAATGGAGGAGGCGTGCTCTAGGAGAAGAAAGGAGGCACGGGGAGGCCTGGAAGGTCCTCGACGGCGATGTGTTGTCCACGGCTGGCTCGGTGGCATTCCACCGAGCAGCTTGGAGGCGGGGGTGGGGAAGAAGACCCCTGTGCCCTTTTGGGCCGGCTGGGCTGGGTGGGCCGGCTTCGCCTAGGCGACAGGTAAGGTTTTCTGCTTTCCTTTTCTGTTTTTCTTTTCTGACATTTGTTTTGCTGAGCTAAAATAAATAGCTAGGCATTTTATTAAATTCTGAAAACTTTTATATGGCCTCATAATAATATAGACTAGCCACTTATAAAGTTTCAACATTTTTAAAATTCAAATAATTTTAATCTTAACTCAAATAGGGGGTTTTCATTAAATCCAAGGCACTATTTGAATATTTGAAAAATCTATGAGCATGGGATGGGTCCCACATCACTTGATATGTGATCACACTCATTTATAAGACTTTTCAAAAATCTAACATGAATTTTTGGAGAAGATTTTTATCTGGCCTTTTGAATTAATTCATCTGGGGGGGTTTCTTCTCCCATTTGCTTTTGAATTTGAATTTCCTTTGATTTCTTTCATGAATGCAAGGTGAAATGCTAACCCTAGCACATTACCTAACAAAGGGTTCTGACAACTCGCCCCCACTCAACAGAATCTCGTCCCGAGATTCAGAAGTCTGCGGGAGGAAGGTGGGGTACTCGTCATTGAGACGGTCTTCTCTTTCCCACGTAGCTTCTCTTTTAGAGTGGTGTGACCATTGCACTTTCAGAAACCTTATCTTCTGACGACGAGTGACACGCTCTGCGGAATCAATAATACAAACGGGGTATTCTCGATAAGAAAGGTCATCTTGGAGATCAAGCGTTTCATGGTCGACTTCGCGGATGGGGTCCTTGAAGCAACGCCTGAGTTGGGACACATGGAATACATCATGTACTCGGGAAAGGTGCGGGGGTAGTTCAAGTTGGTAGGCAACTTCTCCACGTTTAGCAATAATGCGGAAAGGTCCGATGTAACGTGGGGCCAACTTGCCTTTGATACCGAAACGTTGGGTTCCCTTTAGAGGAGTAACCCGAAGGTAAGCCTTCTCATCCAGATTGTAGCTCTCTTGCCTATGATGACGATCATAGTAGCTTTTCTGATGAGACTGGGCTGCTTTCAATTGATCACGAACAATGCGAACTTTCTCTTCTGCTTCCTTGATCATGTCCGGCCCAAAGAATTGTCTTTCACCGGTTTCTGACCAGTTTAGTGGTGTTCGACATCGTCGTCCATAAAGGAGTTCAAAAGGAGCCATGTTCAGACTAGATTGAAAACTATTGTTATAAGCAAATTCGGCAAATGGAAGAGACTTCTCCCAATTCTTTCCGAATGAGATAACACAAGCTCTGAGCATGTCTTCGAGAATTTGGTTAACCCTTTCGACTTGACCGCTAGACTGAGGATGGAAAGCTGTACTAAAGGAGAGATGAGTTTCCATAGCATTCTGAAAGCTTCCCCAGAATCTAGAGGTGAAAAGGCTACCACGACCAGAATTGATTTCCAAAGGAACACCGTGAACGGATACAATCCTAGAGACGTACAAGTCTGCCAACTGGCTAGCAGTTATAGACTCGCGAACTGGAAGGAAGTGAGCAACTTTGGAAAGCCTATCTATGACAACGAAGATGGCATCATTTCCTTTCTGGGTTTTTGGAAAGCCGGTGATGAAGTCCATACCGACTTTGTCCCATTTCCACTCGGGAATAGACAAAGGTTGAAGTGTACCAGCAGGTCTTTGATGTTCTGCCTTAATGCGATGACAAACATCACATTCGGCAACAAATTGGGCAATGTCTCTCTTCATCCTAGTCCACCAAAATCTCTGGCGTAGATCTCGGTACATTTTTGTGCTACTGGGATGAATCGAGAGGGGTGTGTCATGGGCTTCCTTGGGGATGAGTTGCCTTAGTTCCCTATTCTTAGGTACTACCAAACGATTTCCAAAGAATACCGTTCCCTTTCTATCTGTGGAGAAACATTTAGCAACTCCGCTAGCAATGTTCTCCTTGATCCGGCGAACACCTCGTGCACGCCTTTGGGCAACTATGATTTGATCCTCAAGAGTTGGTTTCGCCACCAAGGTAGAAAGATAGCCATGAGGAACAATCTCAAGATTGAGCTTGCGAAAGTCCTCATGAAGAAGGGGTTGATACTATTGTAACATGAGGTTGTTACAATACGACTTACGACTTAGTGCATCAGCCATGACATTGGCTTTGCCTGGGGTGTAAGAAATTACTACGTCGTAATATTTTATCAACTCAATCCAGCGTCTTTGCCTGAGATTAAGATCTAGCTGGGTGAAAATATATTTGAGGCTTTGGTGGTCGGAATAAATCTAACAACGATTACCAAGGAGGTAATGTCGCCAAGTTGTTAGGGCATGAACTACGGCAGCGAGTTCAAGGTCATGGGTAGGATAGTTCTCTTCATGTGGCCGCAACTGGCGTGAAGCATAAGCTACCACATGTCGATCTTGCAGAAGTATGCATCCTAACCCTTGCCGTGATGCGTCACAATAGATCTCGAAATCCTTTTTAGTGTCTGGAGGTGCAAGTACGGGTGCAGAAGTCAATCTTCTTTTTAGCTCTTGAAAGCTTTCCTCGCACTTGGGAGTCCATAGGAATTTATTATCTTTCTTGAGGAGTTCAGTTAGAGGCTTTGCAACTTTAGAAAAGTTCTCGACGAAGCGACGGCAATATCTGGCTAGGCCAAGAAAACTCCTAACTTGCTTAACCGATTCAGGTGGAGTCCTGTCAGAACCCCAACTAGGGTAAGTGCTAGGTTTGTTTGTGCCCTTTGCATCATGCAAATTTTCAAAAGAAATCAAAAATGGGGAAAAGAAAAGCCCTCAGAAATTTAAATCAAATGGCCAGATAAAAATATTTTTCCAAAAATCATTTGAATGCTTGGAAAATTCCTAGAAATGTTGCTGATCATTTTAAAAGTGGTTTGGGATCAATCCCATGCCCATGGAATATTCAAAAATTCAAAAGGTGCATTGGAAATTAAATTAAACTCCAATTTGAATTTAAATTCAAATTGTTTGATTTTCAAAAATCACCAAAACTGATGAGTGGCTAGCTATATATGTTATAAGCCCACATAAAAGTTTTCATGATTTTTTTAAGATGCTTTGCTATTTTATTTTGGGGCAAAACAAACAACAGAAAAGAAAAACAGAAACAAAAATACAGAGAAAAAGAAAAACGGAAAGCAGCCCAACCCCTGCTGGCCTCGGGCCCAACTAGCTGCACCCCAGCCCAAGCCCACGAGGGGCTTGTCGTCTACCCCAAGCAGCTCGCTGTCGAGCATGCCGGGGGCGACGACCGCCACCTCGACGGCGAGAGCCGTCTAGGCCTCCCCGGGCTCCCTCTCCTCGCCACGACAGCGCCCTCGGCCTCCTCCCTCACTTCCCCCTCTCTCTACACCTCCTCCCCCTCTCCTCCTCGCCGTTCCAGCGCCGCCCGAAGCCCAGCCGGAGCACGCCGCCGTGCAGCGCGTGTCCATCGAGCACTTCCCGGCGAACCTTGCTGTCCAGAAGGTCCACCGCAGGCGACTTCTTCAAGCCGCGCAACGAATCGAGGCTAGGAACCCTTGGAAGAGCCGCCAGCTTCGAGTTCCTCCCCACGGCCGCCGTGCGCCATTGCCGGAATTCGCTTTCACCTCGCATTCCCCGGCTTCCTCGAGCCCGTCTCTGCAACCAGGGTGAGCATGCGCTCATTTCCCCTCTTTTTCCCGCTCGAATCCGTGCCCGAGTCACGTTTCACCTTGGTCCAGTCCACGGCCGCCGCAAGAGGTCGCCGCCGACGAGCTTCCGGGCCTCCCCTTGAACCCCCGATGGCGTAGCTCGATGCGGACGAGCACGGGCATCACTCCGGTGCTTTCCGCGTGCCCAGCCGTGCCCGAAACCGCCGTCCGCAGCGGGCGCCGCCGTGCGGTTTGGTCACCGGCGGCGGACCCGTTTAACTTAGGGGCTAATCCCCTGTTAGTGACCCTTGGGTCACTGACTGGTGGGCCAGCCCCCCCCCCCCCCTTAACCCCTCTGTTAAGCTAACTAAACCGGGTTTAACCCCTCTGTGACTGACTAGCCGACCCCACATGTCAGGCCCCCTGGTGACATCAGCACTGCGTCATGCTGACGCATTAAAGAATTTCCAGAGAATTAAATTAATCCAGAAAATTACAGAAATTTTTTTAAACTTTGGAAATTCATAGAAAATTCATACTAACTCCAAATATAACAAATAATATGTCTAAAAATATCAGAAAAATCCAAGGATTATGAATATGGGCCCTGTTTTCATGTTTGACCATTTTAAAATGGGTGAACAGTGCAAAACATCCATATGGCTTTATGTCAAATTCAAATTTGAAGCACATTTGCAAATGACTTTGCATTTGACTTCTTTTAAATGGAATTGTACCCACATTGTGATCAAGAACATCACCATTTCAATATTGATCATGTGTTTGAGCATTGCAAATAAATTTATACCTTGGTTGATTGTTTGCTCGATAGACGTGCAACCGGAACCGGAGGCCACCCCCTTCGTTGAAGACCCCGATATCAAACCTTGTCAGCAAGGCAAGCAAACCCCATTGATCATGTCTATAAAATCCCAATTCCCTCTCATTCTCGCTTATGCATGTTTAGGAGATCACTTTGTATCGTTTCTACCGCATAGTTGAACCCATATCCGATGCATGACCTATCATCTTGTCACAGTAGTAAGCAAACCACAATCCTAGCTGACATAGGAGTTGATTGATATCATGAAGCCCCTGCAACTGTCATAGCTTATTGCATGCTTAGTGTTACATGAGGTTGCTTTTGATGTGAGTCGGGATGATGGTGAACATGGTGTTGATGAAAGTGAAACTGTGTCGGTGAATCCACCCTAATACAAGGTGAACGATGAGAGGCTGTGTAGGAGTACATAGTGGGTTGTCTCGTTGAACACCGCCTTAAGCATCGAGTTCTTGTATGGTAATCCAAGACAAAGAGTACAACCACACATTTGGCTCACTGACCCCTCTCGGCCTAGTACCTTGATCCGTGTCGACGTCCAGGAGTCACATTAGTTCGGGCTTTCCATTTGACATGTGCATAGAAAAAGAACGAAGGAACTGGTTGCATGATATAGATATGTGGGTGTACCTGTGAGGCAGGAAAACCATCTGCCAGAGGTGGCGTCTCGGTCACCTACATTGTTTGAGTCCGTTTCGTTGATCCGGCCGGGCTCTCGAGCGGAGGCAAACTCAGATAGTCGACTCCTGGAATAGACCGGTTGTGAGCGAAGTGTCGTGGTGAACATCCTCGCTGTCACCTCTTGAACGGTGGCGAGACCTGGCGGTAACCGATGGTCATGTGTGTGTAGTTTACACCCTTGCAAGGTTAACAAAACTATTCTAATAGCCGCGTCCGCGATTAAGGACTACTAGGAACCTGTACCTGATTATTAGACAACTTGAACTGGATACTTCTAAAATACACCAAGATAAGTGTGAGTGCTATGGTGTGCCTCCTCGTGGGAAGTCGAGGAAGTAACCATAGTGGTGTATTGGTTGGAGATGTAGTGGACTCGTGTACGCTTCTTATCTCAAGTCTGGTACTCGTAGTTCAGGATTAGCCAAGTCAAAGCTGGCACTTCTGCATGATGAACCCCACCTCCTTTACCTTGATACTTGAGCATGAGTAGTATAGATCTGATGTAAGTCTTGCTGAGTACGACTTTGTACTCACGTTTGCTTATTCTATGTTTTAGATGAGAACCCGGACCCCGATGGAGTCACCGACCTGAAGCTCGACGTTGACCTTGGTAGTATAGTCCCAGACAGCAGTCTGGTCCCTCGTGGAAGGGCATGTTTGTTTACAAGGCTTCTCTAAGCCATTTGTTAAACTTGTCTGTACTCAGACCTAATTTGCTTCCGTTGTATGATGTAATGTTGATCACAGACATGTGATCTTTGTATGCTCTAAGTGTATATCAATAAAGAATACTTTGTAGAGTTATGTGATGATACCTGCTGTTCATACTAGGCATGTGTGCTGCGTGTATGTTTATAACATGCATGTCTTAGTATGGGTTTTCGAGACCTTAGTTGTGATCTGGCTGGCGGTCCTTTATACACCAAGTGGCCCTTAGATGTGCGCAGCTTGGGGCATCGCGATGCGATTGTTCGTGACTATGTCACGTGCACACTTTGTTGTATGATCGAGCCCGCCCTAGACCCCGACTAAGTGATCGGGCTGGAGTAAGTTTATGTAAGAGTTAGGATCCAATCGATAACATGGTTGAGGCGACTTGTCTACGAGTATGGGATTCACCACCCATAAGCATTTAGACTTGTGAGCGGACGTTGAGGACCCATCTCAGTTGATCATCCGGCCTGAATGGGATGCCCCTCACGTTCGATGCTTACCGAGAACGTTCTGTGCTTGGCCTTGTCTGCTTAGACAAGTGGGTACGGTTCTCGGCTCTCCATGTGATTGTATCGTGACTGGAATTACATACGCTAACCCCGGGTCCCAACAGACTTGGTATCAGAGCAGGACTGTCTGTAGTCTTAGCAAATCCTTGGTCGAAGTCGAGTCTAGCATTCTATAGTTATATAGTTACTTGGGTATATAACGGGAACAACGTAAGGCTTCTTTTTCTCCTTACCCTCATCGATCTAAGTTCTGAGTCACCCTTACCTTTTCTACGGGATGATAGGACTAGGATCATCTATGTCTTACTAGAACATCTCGCTGAATGCTTCCTTTTAGCCGTAGGATTATTGTGGTCGTCCAAAGTCTCCGTGATTTAAGTTCCTTGAGGAAGTTCTGTCCAATCTCCTCGAGATTGTCTTGTTTTCCATCCCGGTGTAGCCGTTATGCTGCCGGATTTAGCCCGTGTTTCTGTGGATCATTGCCTTCGCATTATAATCCTTTCCGCCTCCATCATGTCTTGTTATCCTTGAATCCATCATTCAACCTGTTCTGATTGTTGATTTTTATCACACAGGATGTCAGGTGGAACTCGTAGTGCTGTTCGTCGGAATCGAGACCGTGTTCGGAATCGAAATGATGATGAACCTCTACCATCGCCTTTTGCGGCGGAAATCATGATGGAAGCTGAGAAGAATCAACGCGATCAAACACGTCTTCTGGAGCTCATCGAGCAGAATACCTCACGTCATTGCAATGTGGTTGTGAGCATTCGGGACTTCATCCTCCTCAAGCCACCGGTATTCCGATGTTCTTCTGAGCCCCTTGAAGCTGATGATTGGCTCCGTTCCATCGAGCGTAAGCTTGATACTGCACATGTTGCTCCCGATGATCGAGTTATATTCGCAGCATACTTTCTGGAAGGTGATGTTGCTGAATGGTGGGAGAACTATGTTGCTATGCAGCCAGATAGTCACGTAGTGACTTGGCAGGAGTTCTATGCTGCCTTTCGAGGGTACCACCTTCTAGATGAGTTGATGGAGCGCAAGAAGGAAGAGTTCTGCAATTTGACTCAAGGAGAGATGTCCATGCATCAGTATGTGAGAGAGTTCAACCGTCTTGCTCGGTATGCCCAAGATGAGATCACCACCGATGCCAAAAAGCAGGCAAGGTTCCGTAAGGGACTTAGCCCCATCCTTCGTCATGATCTCAACCTCATCGAATTTGCCACCTTTGAGGATTTAGTCAATAGATCCTTTAGAGCTGAGCATGGCATTGAAGTGTTCGAGGAGTCTTGCAAGCATGCTCTTGAGCTTGCTCCTTCTTCAAGTTCAGCCCCTCAGAAACGCCGAATTTGGATTTCAACCAGAGCCATACCTCAAAACCTTCTTCAGAGGCCACCACCAAATATATGCCATCCACCCCAACACCTTATTCCACCCCGGAATGATGGTGTGCAACCAAGTAATCCCACCCACTCCCAACAATTCGGACAGGGTATGCTTTAAGTGTGGTCTTCCAGGCCATTACTATCGTCAATGCCCTCAGGTCTTGATGGCACCACGTCATTCTCGAACCAAGCCTCCAAAGAAACCAACCACCAAAGCCTTGCCAGCAAAGCCTTCATCCACAAGTAGTGGTTGTGTGAACCAAATCTCAGTTGAGGAAACCACTGATGCTTCTGATGTCATTCTTGGCACACTCCCAGTCAATCATGTTGCCGCCTCCGTTCTTTTCGATCCAGGAGCTTCTCATTCATTCATGTCGGAGAGTTATGCACTTCTTCATGAGTTTCCTTTTGAAGAAATGTTTTCTCCAATGATCATTCAAACTCCTGGTTCAAAGTGGCAAACTAATAGAGTAAGCCATGGCAATCAAATTGCAATTGAGGGTTTAGTATTCCTTGCTTCTCTTATAGCCCTCAAATCTTCGGACATCGATGTCATCCTAGGAATGGATTGGTTATCAAGGCAGAATGCTTTCCTTGATTGTAAAGCCAAATCAGTCAAACTCACCCATCCTTCAGGCCAGACCATTGACTACACATCACCCAGCTCTAGAATCCAGATGCATACTTTGAATGTGCTTCCCCTTCCAGACCTTGAAGATGTTCCGGTGGTTCGTGACTTCCCGGATGTCTTTCCTGAAGAGCTGCCGGGAATGCCACCCGACAGGTGTGTAGAATTCATAGTGGATCTTATACCAGGCACAGCCCCAATCTCGAGACGCCCATATAGAATGGCCCCACATGAGTTAGCTGAGCTAAAAACCCAACTTGATGCTTCGTTGGCAAAAGGCTTCATCCGCCCTAGCTCATCGCCATGGGGTTGCCCCGTCCTGTTCGTAACGAAGAAAGATGGAACATAAAGGATGTGCGTAGACTATCGCCCGCTGAATCTAGCGAAGATAAAGAACAAATACCCACTTCCTAGGATCAATGATCTTTATGATCAACTTGCAGGATCCTCTGTCTTCTCCAAGATGGATTTGAGATTAGGCTATCATCAAATCAAAATCCGAAACGAGGACATTCCCAAAACGGCCTTCACTACTCGTTATGGTCTTTACGAGTATATCGTCATGTCCTTCGGTTTGACCAATGCCCCCGCCACATTCTTGCGCTTAATGAATTCGATCTTCATGGAGTACTTAGATAAATTTGTTGTGGTTTATCTTGATGACATTCTCATCTACTCGAAGAACGAAGAAGAGCACGCAGAACATCTTAAGCTGGTATTGATGAAACTTAGAGAGCATCGCCTTTATGCCAAGTTCTCCAAGTGTGAATTTTGGCTACCAGAAGTGACCTACTTAGGCCACGTGATTTTTGCAAAAGGTGTTGCAGTCAATCCCGAGAGAGTTTAGGCCGTCCTTGACTGGACTCCACCTGAATCGGTTAAGCAAGTTAGGAGTTTTCTTGGCCTAGCCAGCTATTGCCGTCGCTTCGTCGAGAACTTTTCTAAAGTTGCAAAGCCTCTTACTGAACTCCTCAAGAAAGATAAGAAATTCCAATGGACCCCCAAGTGCGAGGAAAGCTTTCAAGAGCTAAAAAGAAGATTGACTTCTGCACCCGTACTTGCACCTCCAGACACCAAAAGGGATTTCGAGATCTATTGTGATGCTTCACGGCAAGGGTTAGGATGCATACTTATGCAAGATAGGCATGTGGTAGCTTATGCTTCACGCCAGTTGCGTCCACATGAAGAGAACTATCCTACCCATGATCTTGAACTCGCTGCCGTAGTTCATGCCCTGAAGACTTGGCGGCATTACTTCCTTGGTAATCGTTGTGAGATCTATTCCGACCACCAAAGCCTCAAATACATATTCACCCAGCCAGATCTTAATCTCAGGCAAAGACGCTGGATAGAGTTGATAAAAGATTATGACTTAGGAATTTCTTACACCCCAGGCAAGGCCAATGTCATGGCTGATGCACTAAGTCGTAAGTCGTATTGTAACAACCTCATGTTACAACAGTATCAACCACTTCTTCATGAGGAATTTCGAAAGCTCAATCTCGAGATTGTTCCTCGTGGATCTCTTTTCAACTTGGTGGCGAAACCAACCCTTGAGGATCAAATCAGAGTTGCCCAAAGGCGTGCACGAGGTGTTCGCCGGATCAAGGAGAACATTGCTAGCGGAGTTGCTAAATGTTTCTCCACAGATAGTAAAGGAACGGTATTCTTTAAAAATCGTTTGGTAGTACCTAAGAATAGGGATCTAAGGCAACTCATCCTCAAAGAAGCCCATGACACACCCCTCTTGATTCATCCCGGTAGCACAAAAATGTACCGAGATCTACGCTAGAGATTTTGGTGGACCCGGATGAAGAGAGACATTGCTCGATTTGTTGCTGAATGTGATGTTTGTCGTCGCATTAAGGCAGAACACCAAAGACCTGTTGGCACACTTCAACCTTTGCCTATTCCAGAGTGGAAATGGGACAAAGTCGGTATGGACTTCATCACCGGCTTTCCAAAAACCCAGAAAGGAATCGATGCCATCTTTGTTGTCATAGATAGACTTTCCAAAGTTGCTCACTTCCTTCCCGTTCGCGAGTCTATAACTGCTAGCCAGTTAGCGGACTTGTACATCTCTAGAATTGTGTCTCTTCACGGTGTTCCTTTGGTGATCAATTCTGATCGTGGTAGCCTTTTCACCTCTAGATTTTGGGGAAGCTTTCAGAGTGCTATGGGAACTCATCTATCCTTTAGTACAGCTTTCCATCCTCAGTCTAGCGGTCAAGTTGAAAGGGTTAATCAAATTTTGGAAGACATGCTCAGAGCTTGTGTTATCTCATTCGGAAAGAATTGGGAGAAATCTCTTCCCTTCGCCGAATTTTCTTATAACAACAGTTTTCAATCTAGTCTGAACATGGCTCCTTTTGAACTCCTCTATGGACGACGATGTCGAACACCTTTAAACTGGTCAGAAACCGGTGAAAGACAATTCTTTGGGCCAGATATGATCAAGGAAGCAGAAGAGCAAGTTCGCATTGTTCGTGATCGATTGAAATCCGCTCAGTCTCGTCAGAAAAGCTACTATGATCGTCACCATAGAAAGGAGAGCTACAATCTGGATGAGAAGGCTTACCTTCGGGTTACTCCTCTAAAGGGAACCCAAAGATTCGGTATCAAAGGCAAGTTGGCCCCACGTTACATCGGACCTTTCCGCATTCTAACTAAACGTGGAGAAGTTGCCTACCAACTTGAACTACCCCCTCACCTTTCCCGAGTACATGATGTATTCCATGTGTCACAACTCAGGCGTTGCTTCAAGGACCCCATCCGCGAAGTCGACCATGAAACGCTTGATCTCCAAGATGACCTTTCTTATCGAGAGTACCCTGTTCGTATTCTTGATTCAGCAGAGCGTGTCACTCGCCGTCAGAAGATCAAGTTCCTTAAAGTTCAATGGTCACATCACTCCGAGAAATAAGCAACATGGGAAAGAGAAGACCGTCTCCGTGCCGAGTACCCCACCTTCCTCCCGACGACTTCTGAATCTCGGGACGAGATTCTTTTGAGTGGGGGAGAGTTGTCAGAACCCCAACTAGGGTAAGTGCTAGGTTTGTTTGTGCCCTTTGCATCATGCAAATTTTCAAAAGAAATCAAAAATGGGGAAAAGAAAAGCCCTGAGAAATTTAAATCAAATGGCCAGATAAAAATATTTTTCCAAAAATCATTTGAATGCTTGGAAAATTCCTAGAAATGTTGCTGATCATTTTAAAAGTGGTTTGGGGTCAATCCCATGCCCATGGAATATTCAAACATTCAAAAGGTGCATTGGAAATTAAATTAAACTCCAATTTGAATTTAAATTCAAATTGTTTGATTTTCAAAAATCACCAAAACTGATGAGTGGCTAGCTATATATGTTATAAGCCCACATAAAAGTTTTCATGATTTTTTTAAAATGCTCTGCTATTTTATTTTGGGGCAAAACAAACAACAGAAAAGAAAAACAGAAACAAAAATACAGAGAAAAAGAAAAACGGAAAGCAGCCCAACCCCTGCTGGCCTCGGGCCCAACTAGCTGCACCCCGGCCCAAGCCCAAGAGGGGCTTGTCGTCTACCCCAAGCAGCTCGCTGTCGAGCTTGCCGGGGGCGACGACTGCCACCTCGACGGCGAGAGCCGTCTAGGCCTCCCCGGGCTCCCTCTCCTCGCCACGACAGCGCCCTCGGCCTCCTCCCTCACTTCCCCCTCTCTCTGGACCTCCTCCCCCTCTCCTCCTCGCCGTTCCAGCACCGCCTGAAGCCCAGCCGGAGCACGCCGCCGTGCAGCGCGTGTCCATCGAGCACTTCCCGGCGAACCTTGCTGTCCAGAAGGTCCACCGCAGGCGACTTCTTCAAGCCGCGCAAAAAATCGAGGCTAGGAACCCTTGGAAGAGCCGCCAGCTTCGAGTTCCTCCCCACGGCCGCCGTGCGCCATTGCCGGAATTCGCTTTCACCTCGCATTCCCCGGCTTCCTCGAGCCCGTCTCTGCAACCAGGGTGAGCATGCGCTCATTTCCCCTCTTTTTCCCGCTCGAATCCGTGCCCGAGTCACGTTTCACCTTGGTCCAGTCCACGGCCGCCGCAAGAGGTCGCCGCCGACGAGCTTCCGGGACTCCCCTTGAACCCCCGATGTTGTAGCTCGATGCGGACGAGCACGGGCATCACTCCGGTGCTTTCCGCGTGCCCAGCCATGCCCGAAACCGCCGTCCGCAGCGGGCGCCGCCGTGCGGTTTGGTCACCGGCGGCTAACCGTCGGCGGACCCGTTTAACTTAGGGGCTAATCCCCTGTTAGTGACCCTTGGGTCACTGACTGGTGGGCCAGCCCCCCCCCCCTTAACCCCTCTGTTAAGCTAACTAAACCGGGTTTAACCCCTCTGTGACTGACCAGCCGACCCCACATGTCAGGCCCCCTGGTGACATCAGCACTGCATCATGCTGACGCATTAAAGAATTTCCAGAGAATTAAATTAATCCAGAAAATTGTTTAAACTTTGGAAATTCATAGAAAATTCATACTAACTCCAAATATAACAAATAATATGTCTAAAAATATCAGAAAAATCCAAGGATTATGAATATGGGCTCTGTTTTCATGTTTGACCATTTTAAAATGGGTGAACAGTGCAAAACATCCATATGGCTTTATTTCAAATTCAAATTTGAAGCACATTTGCAAATGACTTTGCATTTGACTTCTTTTAAATGGAATTGTACCCACATTGTGATCAAGAACATCACCATTTCAATATTGATCATGTGTTTGAGCATTGCAAATAAATTTATACCTTGGTTGATTGTTTGCTCGATAGACGTGCAACCGGAACCGGAGGCCACCCCCTTCGTTGAAGACCCCGATATCGAACCTCGTCAGCAAGGCAAGCAAACACCATTGATCATGTCTATAAAATCCCAATTACCTCTCATTCTCGCTTATGCATGTTTAGGAGATCACTTTGTATCGTTTCTACCGCATAGTTGAACCCATATCCGATGCATGACTTATCATCTTGTCACAGTAGTAAGCAAACCACAATCCTAGGTGACATAGGAGTTGATTGATATAATGAAGCCCCTACAACTGTTATAGCTTATTGCATGCTTAGTGTTACATGAGGTTGCTTTTGATGTGAGTCGGGATGATGGTGAACATGGTGTTGATGAAAGTGAAACTGTGTCGGTGAATCCACCCTAATACAAGGTGAACGATGAGAGGCTGTGTAGGAGTACACAGTGGGTTTTCTCGTTGAACACCGCCTTAAGCATCGAGTTCTTGTATGGTAATCCAAGACAAATAGTACAACCACACATTGGGCTCACTGACCCCTCTCGGCCTAGTACCTTGATCCGTGTCGACATCCAGGAGTCACATTAGTTCGGGCTTTCCATTTGACATGTGCATAGAAAAAGAACGAAGGAACTGGTTGCATCATATAGATATGTGGGTGTACCTGTGAGGCAGGAAAACCATCTGCCAGAGGTGGCGTCTCGGTCACCTACATTGTTTGAGTCCATTTCGTTGATCCGGCCGGGCTCTCGAGCGGAGGCAAACTCAGATAGTCGACTCCTGGAATAGACCGGTTGTGAGCGAAGTGTCGTGGTGAACATCCTCGTTGTCACCTCTTGAACGGTGGAGAGACCTGGCGGTAACCGATGGTCATGTGTGTGTAGTTTACACCCTTGCAAGGTTAACAAAACTATTCGAATAGCCGCGTCCGCGGTTAAGGACTACTTGGAACCTGTACCTGATTATTTGACAACTTGAACTGGATACTTCTAAAATACACCAAGATAAGTGTGAGTGCTATGGTGTGCCTCCTCGTGGGAAGTCGAGGAAGTAACCATAGTGGTGTATTGGTTGGAGATGTAGTGGACTCGTGTACGCTTCTTATCTCAAGTCTGGTACTCGTAGTTCAGGATTAGCCAAGTCAAAGCTGGCACTTCTGCATGATGAACCCCACCTCCTTTACCTTGATACTTGAGCATGAGTAGTATAGATCTGATGTAAGTCTTGCTGAGTACGACTTTGTACTCACGTTTTCTTATTCTATGTTTTAGATGAGAACCCGGACCCCGATGGATTCACCGACCTGAAGCTCGACGTTGACCTTGGTAGTATAGTCCCAGACAGCAGTCTGGTCCCTCGTGGAAGGGCATGTTTGTTTACAAGGCTTCTCTAAGCCATTTGTTAAATTTGTCTGTACTCAGACCTAATTTGCTTCCGTTGTATGATGTAATGTTGATCACAGACATGTGATCTTTGTATGCTCTAAGTGTATATCAATAAAGAACACTTTGTAGAGTTATGTGATGATACCTGCTGTTCATACTAGGCATGTGTGCTGCGTGTATGTTTATAACATGCATGTCTTAGTATGGGAGACCTTAGTTGTGATCTGGCTAGCGGTCCTTTATACACCAAGTGGCCCTTAGATGTGCGCAGCTTGGGGCATCGCGATGTGATTGTTCGTGACTATGTCACGTGCACACTTTGTTGTATGATCGAGCCCGCCCTAGACCCCGACTAAGTGATCGGGCTGGAGTAAGTTTATGTAAGAGTTAGGATCCAATCGATAACATGGTTGAGGCGACTTGTCTATGAGTATGGTATTCACCACCCATAAGCATTTAGACTTGTGAGCGGACGTTGAGGACCCATCTCAGTTGATCATCCGGCCTGAATGGGATGCCCGTCATGTTCGATGCTTACCGAGAACATTCTGTGCTTGGCCTTGTCTGCTTAGACAAGTGGGTACGGTTCTCGACTCTCCATGTGATTGTATTGTGACTGGAATTACATACGCTAACCCCGGGTCCCGACAAGTCCAGTCAAGGACGGCCTGAACTCTCTCGGGATTCACAGCAATGCCTTTTGCAGAAATCACGTGGCCTAAGTAGGTCACTTCTGGTAGCCAAAATTCACACTTGGAGAATTTAGCATACAGGCGATGTTCTCTAAGTTTCATCAATACCAGCCTTAGGTGTTCGGCATGTTCTTCTTCGTTCTTCGAGTATATAAGGATGTCATCGAGGTAAACCACGACGAACTGGTCCAAATACTCCATGAAGATCGAATTCATCATGCGTGAGAAAGTGGCGGGGGCATTGGTTAAACCAAAGGACATGACGGTATACTCGTAAAGACCATAACGAGTAGTAAAAGCCGTTTTGGGAATGTCCTCGTTTCGGATCTTGATTTGATGATAACCTAATCTCAAATCCATCTTGGAGAAGACAGAGGATCCTGCAAGTTGATCATAAAGATCATTGATCGTGGGCAGTGGGTACTTGTTCTTTATCGTCGCTAAATTTAGCGGGCGATAGTCTACGCACATCCTTTCTGTTCCATCTTTCTTCGTTACGAACAGAACGGGGCAACCCCATGGCGATGAGCTAGGGAGGATGAAGCCTTTTTCCAACAAAGCTTCCAGTTGGGTTTTAAGCTCAGCTAACTCACGTGGGGCCATTTTGTATGGGCGTCTAGAAATTGGTGCGGTTCCTGGGGCAAGATCCACTATAAACTCTACGCATCTATCGGGTGGCTAGGTTTAAAGAGTTGGATTACTGGATGGTTTTCCTGAGGATGACCATGGCTTACTAGGGCTGCAACAGATATGTCAGAGTAGCAAGGTACCCAACACGAGGGTTAGTGTGGTTCTTCTGGCTAGAAGACATCTAAAGTGGGAGAAAGAGCTGCAAATGAAACACTATAGGTTTCTAGAAGAAAACCTACATCAAACTCTATGTAACTGTCGGGCATGCCACCTAGAAGTTCTTCTAAAAGGACAACCGAAAAGGAGGGAAGAATTTTGCAAATGCATCAGATTTTGAAGAAACCTGGAATGACTCGGACAACATAACGGCTGTAATTGCAAGAAAAAGACAATTTCTTACAACATGGAAACATCACTTACATACGATGTAATAAATCAGGAAGCATAACCACTCTAACAAACCGATCACAACTTTCCTACGGCTACAAGGAAGCAAACAACGAGATGTTCTAATCAGACAGAGGAGAGCCTAGTCCTATCTTCCCGTAGAATAAGATGAGGGTGACTCAGAACTCAGAACGAAGGGGGTAAGGAGAAAAAAGAAGCCTTACGTTGTTCCCTTATATACCCAGAGTAACTATATAACTATAGAAGGCTAGACTCGACTTCGGCCAAGGCTGCTAGTCCTACATACAGTCCTGCTCTGATACCAAGTCTGTCGGGACCCGGGGTTAGCATATGCAAGTCCAGTTAAGACATAGTCATATGGAGAGCCGAGAACCGTACCCACTTGTCTAAGCAGACAAGGCCAAGCACAGAACGTTCTCGGAGAGCATCGTACGTGAGGGGCATCCCATCCAGGCCGGATGATCAACTGAGATGGGTCCTCATCGTCCACACACAAGTCTAATGATATGGGTGGTGAACTCCCATATTCAAAGACAAGTCGCCTCAACCATACTATCAACTATCTCATAACTCTTACATAGACTTACTCCAGCCCGATCACTTAGTCGGGGTCTAGGGCGGGCTCGATCATACCACAAAGTGTGCACGAGACGGAGTCTCGAGCAATCGCATCGCGATGCCCCAAGCTGCGCACATCTAAGGGCCACTTGGTGTATGAAAGACCGCCAGCCAGATCACAACTAAGGCCTCGAAAACCCATACAAAGACATGCATGTTATAAACATACACGCAACACACATCCCTTGTATGAACAGCAGGTATCATTGCAATTCTCTACAAAGTATACATTTTTATTGATAACTCTTATAGAGTGCACATAGAGATCACAAACATGTGATCCAACATTACAACACAAGCGGAAGCAAATTATGTCTGAGTACAGACAAGTTTAACAAATGGCTTAAGAAGCCTTATTTAAACACAAGCCCTCCACGAGGGAACCAGTCGTCTGACTGGGAATAGACTAGCTTGATCTTCAGTCGTCTAGCTCGATGAAGAAGCCACCTTCGGGGTCAGTGGGTTCATCTAAAACATAGATTAAGCAAACATGAGTACAAAGTCGTACTCAGCAAGACTTACATAGGAGCTATACTACTCATGCACATGTATCAAGGTAAAGGGAGGTGGGGTTTCACTTGCAGAAGTGCCAGCTTTGACTTGGCTAATCCTGAACTACGAGTACCAGACTTTGAGGTAAGAAGCGTACACGAGTCCACTACTTTCTCCAACCAATTACACCACTATGGTGCCTTCCTTGACTTCCCCACGAGAAAGCACGCCATAGCACTCACACTTATCTTGGTGTGTTTTAGAAGTATCCGGTTCAAGTTATCTAATAATCAAGCTAAGCTTTCCAAGCAGTCCATAACCGCGGACGCGGCTATTCGAATAGTTTTGTTAACCCTGCAGGGGTGTACCGCTACACACACATGATCATCATTTACCGCCTTTGTACTCGACACCGTTCAAGAAGTGTCGGCGAGGATGCTCACCACAACTGTTACCTCATAGCATATCTAGTCCGAGAAAGCCGCCTACTTGGGTTGGTTACCACTATCGTGAACCCGGCCGGTTTACCGAAGTGGACCGAAGTGATGTGTGCGTGGTGCATAAGCCGGTCTCGGATGAGCCGTTCTCTCACTTAGCATCCAGGCCACAAGCCTACCAGAACTCCGAACTATTGCGACATCTGGACATCGAAAGGGATGAGTTAGTAAGCTGAGAGGGGTCAGTGAGCCCAATGTGTGGTTGTACTCTTCATCTCGGATCACCACACAAGAACTCGGACTTAGGGCGGTGTTCGACGAGACAACCCACCGTGTACTCCTACACATCCTCTCATCGTTCACCTTGTATTAGGGTCGATTCACCAACACTTTTCTACCAACATCAACATGATCATTCCCATCCCGACTCACATCACAGTAACAACATGGTATCATACTAAGCATGCAATAAGCGATAAACATTTGCAGGGGCCACATGGTATCAACCAACTCCTACATTTGCTAGGATTGTGGTTTGCTTACTACTGTGACAAAATGATAGGTCATGCAAAGGAATGGGTTCATCTATGCGGTAGAAACGAATCATGGTGATCATCCTAAACAATGCATAAGCGAGACATGAGAGGGAAGTGGGATTTTATCGACATGATCAATGGGGGTTTGCTTGCCTTGCTGACGAAGTTCGGGTTCTGGGTCTTCAACGAAGGGGGCAGCCTCCTGCTCCGGTTCCACCTCTACTCGACAAACAACAAGCAAAGTAGCAAAGTAAATACAATGCACAATCACATGATGGAAGGTTGGAACTTGATGTAAATGCTTTGATGTGTGAAGCAATTCCATTTAAATGGAGTATATTGCAAATTGAATTGCAAATTCAAACTCCAATTTGAAGTCAAACTTGACCAAGTTACATGTGACATTGATTGATCATTTTGAACCTTTTGGAAATGTGTATGATATGCCTCTGAAGTGTGGTTGAAATATAGCATAATTCCATGGTCCAAGTTGCAAAAGCATTTGATTTGAATTTGAATTAATTCCAAATAAACCAAATGACATATGCTACTGGTCCCATTTTAAAATCAACTCAAACATAGTTGAAAGTTGTATATTTGGAAAGATAATTTTCTCCTGATCATTTTTCATATATTATTTGTCCAATTTGGAGTTAATATGAATTTTCTATGAATTTCCAAAGTTTGGGGTATTTTCTGGAATTTCTGGAATTTCTTTAATTCAAATTGATTTTCTGGAAATTCATTTAATAGAATTATTGCGCCAGGCTGACGTCAGGGGGGGGGCTGACATGTGGGTCCAGGGTGTCAGTGACTGGTTGAATTAGTCCGCTGGGTTAATCTAATCCAGTGGCTTAATTAAGCCACTGGGCCCACTGGTCAGTGACCTAGGGTCACTTAACCCAGGTGGGGTTAAGTCCCTAACCATGGCCACGTCGGCAGCCTGCCGGCGGCTAAACGATGGCGACCTGGACACGGCGGCGCTGCACGGGGAGGGTGCTCCCGGCCACCATTTGGCATGCTGCGACCACCAAACGGGAGCCCAGGCACGCGCGCTTCATCTGGGACAGACGAGCAGCACGGGGGCTCACCGGAATGACGTCGGCAACGAGCAAAGGCGGCGGCAGAGAACCGACGAGGTCGGGAGTGGGGCTAGAGGCTACGTCTTGAGGCTGGGACGGTCGCGTTCGAATGCTAGAGTCACTGGGAGTCAAACGCGCGCGCTGGACGAGATGATGGGGCACAGGGGCAACCTCATTGTCGTCCATGGCGGCGACGTGCTTCGGCAACCATGGCGAAAACGGCTAGAGGGTTTGCAGGGTGCTGGAAGCTTGGGGGAAACGCTCAGTAGCTCACCGCGAATCGAACGGAAGCAACAGCAAGCTCGGGGAGGCTTCAACGGCGGCGAATCGACGGCGGCGAGCTCGCGGGTCCAACGAGAGGTTGAAGACGATGGCGTCGGCTCGGGGAGGAATTAGGGCTCCAGCTTCCATGTGAAGACGAAGTCGAGGACGAGGAACACGGTGGACTTGCTGGTTGGAGCTCTAGGGCACGGTGGCCACGTCGTCCACGGCGGTGCGCTCCAGTGAAGCTTCGGGCGGCGACGAAATCGAGCACGGGAGGAGGAGGAGGAAGCTCTGGAGGGGGGGAATGGAGGAGGCGTGCTCCAGGGCGTCTCCAAGCGAAGGAAGGAGGCACGGGGAGGCCTGGAAGGTCCTCGACGGCGACGTGTCGTCCACGGCTGGCTCGGTGGCATTCCACCGAGCAGCTTGGAGGCGCGGGGTGGGGAAGAAGACCCCTGTGCCCTTTTGGGCCGGCTGGGCTGGGTGGGCCGGCTTCGCCTAGGCGACAGGTACGGTTTTCTGTTTTCCTTTTCTGTTTTTCTTTTCTGACATTTGTTTTGCTGAGCTAAAATAAATACCTAGGCATTTTATTAAATGCTGAAAACTTTTATATGGCCTCATAATAATATAGACTAGCCACTTATAAAGTTTCAACATTTTTAAAATTCAAATAATTTGAATCTTAACTCAAATAGGGGTTTTTCATTAAATCCAAGGCACTGTTTGAATATTTGAAAAATCTATGAGCATGGGATGGGTCCCACATCACTTGATATGTGATCACACTCATTTATAAGACTTTTCAAAAATCTAACATGAATTTTTGGAGAAGATTTTTATCTGGCCTTTTGAATTAATTCATCTGGGGGGGTTTCTTCTCCCATTTGCTTTTGAATTTGAATTTCCTTTGATTTCTTTCATGAATGCAAGGTGAAATGCTAACCCTAGCACATTACCTAACAGAGGGTTCTGACATCTCTTGACACCAAAAGTTCAAACATTACTCAAATCAATACCTCAAAACCATTGCAAGTTACTACTAAAATTGAATAGCAACCTCAATCACCTACTTTCAAGACAAGACACAACTCAGCGCAACAACCAACTCTCTTTAACAAGATAAACATGAAAACTAAAAAGAGTTCCAACAACAAACTAAACAAAAGCCAAGGCTCTTGCTAAAGACAAACTAAGACTAAAACTAAACATGGCAGTAGCTATGAAAAGATAAAGAACACACAACAGCAAAAAGATAAGCAGGAAAAATCCTATGATGTGTTCTAGATTTTAAAAGTGGAGCGTGTTTCTCTCCCACATAAATTAAGAAGGGATCTAACTTGTTATGAACAGCAAGCAAAGCTAAATAAAACTAAAAACAAAACCTAAGAGCGAGACGCTCCAAGCATAGCACATAACGCATGAAGTGATAAAAATATAGTGAGACGAAGGACGAACTAATGATTTGTTGATGGAGAAGGGGATGCACGGGGGCATCCCCAAGCTTGAGCGCTTGACACTCCTGGATCTTCTTTCATCATCTTCTATCGCACACTTGAAAACTCCCTTCATACATAACTCATCATAAGCTGATTAGAGAGGTTAGTACCCTTAATAAAATAAATTTTCCCCACTTGATATAAAGATAATCTTGAAGAGCTACTGTTTCTCAAGAGTGCCAAAAAGTTTTTTTTTGCAAAGAAAAAGCAAGCTTAAGGTTTGCAAAAGTTAGGAGAGACAAAACGTGGCAGAATCTGTGAAAAACAGAACAGCGGGTAGTAAATAATTTTTTAGGGGCACTTATGCAACTCAAATAAAAAAACTCAGAACATACAGAAGTTTCGTAATTGTATAGAGCATACTGTGTAAAAAAGTCAGCTCAAAAAGATGAACTGGGATTTTTCTGGAATTTTTCTGGTCACGAGGACAAAATCTGTTTTCTGGACAGCATGTCACAACTTTTACTTCCCTTGCCGTAAGAGGCTATAACTTGGCACAAAGTTGAAAAATAAAGATTCAATGATGTTGCTACAGTAGTAACAATCATCAAGACACAACAAAAGCAAAAATAAAAACCTAAATTCGTTGCGGGCTGCCTCCCGAAAGCGCTTCTTTAAAGCCATTAGCTAGGCATAATGCAAAAGATCAAGTTGTATCAATCGAATCATTATCATGATCATCAAAAAGCTCTTCAATTGTACAACTAGTCTTAAGATGTCTTTCAAATAAAGGCCTAATGAAGATACTTCTAGGGAGAAAACCAAAAGGCGGAAAATCAATGGAAGATTCATTTATAAAATTATCAAAGAGAGGTATTTCTTCCAGAGTTTTCACGGTTTCAACTTCTTTGGCAATAGGTGGTTTATTCTTAGGTCGTGGAACCTTAGGGACATAATTAAACTTAGGTTCCCTTCTTGCCGAAGTCTCAACCTTTTTTGGTTTGATAGAGGAAAAAGTGGTTCCTAAAGTATTAATGATTTCCCCAATCTTATCAATCCTAGAAGGATCCATATCACGGGATTTGATGACCTCCAAAGTTTAATAATTTTAAGCATGGAGCTATCAAGCCTATTCAAATTCCCTTGAATCTTGCGATCCAACTCATTTATCCTAATTATACTTGGTATTTCTAATTCTATATTTTCAAGTTTCTTCATAATGCGAGATAGAGTTATATCTTCTTGTATGCTAACAATAGGGAGATTTCCAACAAGATTTTCAATAACATTAAGAGAATCCCAAGTCGGGGCTTCTAGAAAATTCCCATTGATAGCAGTATCTAATATGAACCTATTCCAAGGAGGAATCCCAACATAAAAATTTCTAAGCAGGATAGTAGTGGATTGCTTCTTGGTGGCTCTTTTTTGAGAATCATTAATTCTATACCAAGCATCTTTTAAGCTATCTCCACCTTTTTGTTTAAAGGTGAGAACCTCTGTCTCAACAAAGGCAAAAGGGCCAGACATAATGACAACTAGTAAGATAAATAATTTTTTTGTAAATTTTGATAAAAGACACAAAGATAAAAACTGAAAGATAAACTAACAAGACTAAAAAACAAAGGTAAAGGGTAGTGTGCAACTCCCCTATCTTAGCACTCGGAGTCCCCGGCAACGGCGCCAGAAATTCGCTTGATGGCTTCTCGTCCTTCGTTGGTTACCCCAAGTGGAAGGTGGAGATGTAGCGCAGCAGCAAGTTTCCCTCGGTGAAGATACCAAGGTTTGTCTCCAGTAGGACTCCGGAGATGATAAGTAGGTGTCAGCGGCGCAACTGACGTGGACCTGCACACAGACACAGATAACTTTGTTCCCAACGAAGTTCAGAGAGGTTGTCAATCTCTCCGGTCTTGTTGTTCACAAAGGGTAAAACGCAAGGGATAATGATAGCAAATAAAAGAAGTAAAGTAAATATAGTGTGGAAATAATAATAAGGATATGGACCGGGATACGTGATGTTCACTAGTGATGCCTCTCTCCCAAAAGACTATAAAACTGCTATGCGAGGTAAACAAATTACAGAAGGGCAATTGACAGGATTATAAACGCACCACAATGCTAACTATGCTACAAAAGAAAGGAAGAGGCTCAAAAGCACGGGCAGTACGCCAAAATAAGTAGACCGTAATCCAACTGCATCTACTACTAATCATCCACCTTGAGATATCTATCCAGAACATCTTGCTGGTATTAAGTTGCGAGCCCCACCCAAAGTGTAAACCCAAAGCAACAGACAACTGCATTAAAAATAACTCTGCGTAAAGTAAACAATCCTTGTAACCGCGGTTACAAGCACCGTTGTTTTCCCCCTTGTGAAAACAGCACATCCCCTAGACTCATGTTTCTGTCACTCAAGCATGTCATCGGGGGGCATGAACCCACAATCTAGCACAACGTTCCCTCTTGGAGTCACTACCTACTACTTGGCCAAAGCAATAAACAGCAACGGAGAACATGCAAGAATTACTTAGGAACAAAAATATAAGAGATAAAAACCAAATATATTACTCTATCACAATCTGAACATAATCTCATAATCCATCAAATCCCATCAAACTCAGCATAGCAATAGCAGAAATATTACAAAAGTGCCTAGATCATGTAGGGCAGCTCACGAGGTCTAAACAATGAAGATCAAAGAGGGGAGGAGAACATCACATAGCTACTGATCATGGACCCATGGTCCAAGGAAAACTACTCACGAGACATCCGGGGAGCATCCATGGTGGAGAGGAGACTCCCGAAGGTCAATCCTCCCTCCGGCAGGGTGCCGGGAAGAGGTCTTCTGGTGCTCCCGATCTCGGAAGCGCGGCGGCGGAATAGAGGCGAATTTGCGGAATAAGGTTCTTATTTTTGAAGTTTTCCCGTGACGGAGAATAAATAGGCGAAGGGGGGCAGGTAGAGGTGGACTAGGGGCCCCAGGCACCCCCTGGCGCGGCCAGGGGTGGGGCCACGCCGGGTGGCCGCCTGGGCCCCCTGGCTCCCCTCTGGCCCCTCTCGGGCTCTTCACGAAGCTTCTGTCACGCTGATTTTTTATCTGAATTTTCCCGAATTTTTCTGGCACTTTTTATGTGGGGGAAAACTGAAATAGAAAAACACCAGAAAACAGGAACTGGCACTGGGGTGCACTGAGTTAATTGGTTAGTCCAAATATGATCAAAAATGTATGAAAGTGTATCTAGATCATAGCAATATCACACAAAAAATGCATGGAGCAAGCAGAAATTATAGATACGTTTTGGACGTATCACCATCTTGCAAATAAACAAACAATCTCTCCAGTTGGGATTGTAAGATATGTTGAAGTACTCTGCGGGAAGGTAAAATATCCTACAGACTTTCTTGTACTTGGTTCATTGCAAGATAGTTTTTGCCCTATTATCTTTGGTAGGCCCTTCCTCAGCACTTGTGGAGCTATAATAGATTGCAAGAAAGGTAAAGTTTCTGTTGAATTCAGCGGTGAGCCGTATGTATTTAATTTTTCTAAGTTTACTAAGCAACCTCGTGAGCCGTATGAATTTAATTTTTCTAAGTTATTGAAGAAATTGCTTCAATTGCTATTCCTCCTAATGACACTTTGCAGCAATTTATGGAAGACCACGAGAATGATATACATATGCAGGAGAGGGATGAACTAGAAGACATATTTTTAAGACAAACGCCCATCCTGAAGCACAACCTCCCGGTTGAACCTTTAGGAATCCTCTCGCAACCGAAAGACGACCCGGTGTTCGACCTAAAACCACTACCCGATACGCTCAAGTATGCTTATTTAGATAAAAAGAAAGTATATCCTGTTATTATCAATTCTAACCTTTCAGGGTATGAAGAAGAGCGATTATTGGAGACACTCCACAGACACCGAGGTGCTATTGGCTATACTCTTGATGATCTCAAGGGTATTAGTCCATCCATTTGCCAACATACTATCAATCTCGAGTCCGATGCTAAACCAGTTGTTGATCATCAACGACGGTTGAACCCAAAGATGAAAGACGTGGTTAGGACGGAGGTTCTCAAACTTCTAGCCGCAGGTATCATCTATCCTATAGCTGATAGTAAGTGGGTAAGTCTCGTTCATTGTGTTCCTAAGAAAGGAGGTATGACTGTCGTTCCTAATGATAAAAATGAACTAATACCTCAGAGGACTATTATTGGATATAGAATGTGTATTGATTTCAGGAAGTTAAACAAGGCCACCCGGAAGGACAACTATCCTTTGCCCTTTATTGATCAGATGCTCGAGCGGTTGTCTACAAACACCCACTTCTGCTATCTTGATGGGTACTCTGGCTTCTCCCAGATTCACGTCAACACCGTGGATCAAGAGAAGACCACTTTCATGTGTCCTTACGGTACTTATGCTTATTGGCGTATGCCTTTCGGTTTGTGTAATGCACCTGCTACTTTTCAGAGGTGTATGTCTGCAATATTTCATGGTTTCTGTGAGGATATTGTAGAAGTCTTCATGGACGACTTTTCCGTCTATGGAAACTCCTTTGACCACTGTCTCCACAATCTTAATAAAGTTTTGCAGAGATGTGAAGAAACAAATTTGGTGCTCAATTGGGAGAAGTGCCATTTCATGGTTAACGGAGGGATAGTTCTTGGAAACAAGATTTCCGAAAGGGGAATTGAAGTGGACAAGGAAAAAATTGAAGCTATTGAAAGGATGCCCTATCCAAGGGACATCAAAGGTATTCGTAGTTTTCTAGGTCATGTTGGTTTCTATAGAAGATTTATCAAGGACTTTTCTAATACCTCGAGACCCCTTACCAATCTTCTCTAGAAGGATGCTCCTTTTGTATTTGATGAAGATTGTAAGGAAGCTTTTGAAGTTCTTAAGAAAGCCTTGATAACCGCTCCTATAGTACAACCACCTGACTGGAATTTTCCCTTTGAAATTATGTGTGATGCTAGTGATTTTGTTGTTGGAGCTGTTTTAGGACAAAGGGTTGACAAGAAGTTGAATGTCATCCACTATGCCAGCAAAACACTTGATAGTGCTCAAAAGAATTATGCTACTACCGAGAAGGAATTCTTGGCACTAGTGTTTGCTTTTGATAAGTTTAGGCAGTATATTGTTGATTCTAAAGTTATTATTCATACCGACCATGCTGCCATTAAGTATCTTATGCAGAAAAAAGATGCCAAACCAAGACTCATTAGGTGGGTACTCCTTCTTCAAGAATTTGATTTGCAGATTGTCGATAGAAAAGGAGAAGACAATCCGGTGGCGGATAATCTTTTCAAGGATGGAAGATATCCCGCACGATCCTATTCCAGTCAACGACAGTTTCCCAGATGAATAGCTAACTGTTGTAAAAGTACAATCTCATTCCGACCCTTGGTTTGCAGATTATGCTAATTTTATCATTGCAAAGTTTTTGCCTCCAGATTTCACATTTCAGCAGAGGAAGAAATTCTTCACGGATTTGAGGCACTACTTTTGGGACGATCCACATCTTTATAAAGAAGGTGTGGACGGGATCGTAAGAAGGGGTATACCGGAGCACGAGCAGCAGGACATTCTTCGACAATATCACGATAGTACCTATGGAGGACATCATGCCGGTGAAAGGACCGCACATAAAGTTTTACAATCAGGTTTTTATTGGCCTACTCTCTTTAAGGACGCCCGAATGTACGTTCTATCTTGTGATAAGTGTCAGAGAGTTGGTAACATTAGCAGGAGAAATGAGATGCCTATGAATTACTCACTAGTGATCGAACCTTTCGATTGCTGGGGTTTTGATTTTATGGGTCCTTTTCCTCCTTCACACAATTACACACACATCTTAGTTGCTGTTGATTATGTAACCAAGTGGGTTGAAGCAATCCCCACTGAGAGTGCTGATCACAAGACATCTTTGAAAATGCTCAAAGATGTAATTTTTCCTAGGTTTGGAGTACCAAGGTACCTCATGACAGATGGAGGGTCACACTTCACGCATGGAGCTTTTAGGAAAGCTCTAGCCAAGTACGATGCCAATCATAGGACTGCATCACCGTACCACCCTCAAACTAGTGGGCAAGTTGAGCTCACCAATAGGGAGATCAATTTGATCTTGCAGAAAACAGTAAACAGTTCTAGAAAGGACTGGTCAAAGAAGTTAGGAGATGCTTTGTGGGCGTATATAACTGCTTACAAAAACCCCATGGGCATGTCTCCGTATAAGATGATCTATGGCAAGGCTTTCCATTTACCATTAGAGTTAGAGCATAAAGCTTTCTGGGTTGTCAGAGAGCTGAATGCTGACCCAAAGTTAGCTGGTGAAAAGCGTCTCATGAACTTGACTTATCTAGATGAGTGGAGAAGTGAAGCTTACGAGAGCGCTAAAATATTCAAGGAAAAGGTAAAGAAGTGGCACGATAAAAGAATTCTGAAACGTGAATTTAATGTTGGTGATAAAGTTTTGTTGTTTAGATATTGTTTCAGGTTTTCTCCAGGTAAACTACTTTCCAGATGGGAAGGACCTTTTCATATCGAAGAAGTATATCGGTCCGGTGCTATCAAGATCAATAATTTCGAAGGCACCAAACCTCAAGTTGTGAATGGACAAAGACTCAAACATTATATGGCAGGTGATCCAATCAATGTGGATGCAAACATGATATATACAAGTACTCATGAAGAACATGTTGCAGCCCAGTTTCAGACTCCGGCAGGAGCAGAATTAGAAAAGGTATGAAATATGGTAAGAAAACACCGCGAACGTCAATAAAAGTTAACTTTTCAGAGTTTTTGCAAAATTAGGAAAATTCCAAGCCCGAGTGGAGCCGGAGAGGAGCTCCAGGGAGGCCAGGAGGCCCCCTGGCGCGGCCCCACTCCTGGCCGCGCCGGGCACCCTCCTGGCTGCCCTGGCCTCCACCTCCGACTCCACCCAGGCTTGAAACCTTCCTTCTGTTGCAGAAATTTTTGCTATATATTTGCCCGGATCGTCCCGGCACCGTATCTCGCGATTTCGTGTGTTTTCTTTCTCGGTATGTTTCTGCCAGGAAAACTTTCAGCAGATCTAGGTGCCATGGCTTCCCCAAGTTCCCCCAAGGACAAGTTCGTCGTCAACGTCATCAACCCTTACCTCGCTGAGGTGAGGAAGCACCCCCAGGTCCTTCGTGTGGAGGACGGTGTTTTCCACAAGGAAGATCTGAAGGGACCTATCAAGGAAGGGAGCACCGAGGAGCGGCTGAAGGAGATGGAACATGAGGTCTTCAAGTTCAAGAAGATGGTGGAGCGTGGTGTTGAAGCTAACTTCGACATCATGAACGAGATCGTGGCTTCCCACAAGAAGGAGATGAAGGAGGCGTGGTCAAGTTTGGCCGCATTAGAAGAAAAAGTTTATGAACTCCAAGCACATATCTATGATCTGCAGAACCAGAACTGTGAGTATGAACTAAAGTTTCTGCGCATGGGTTTAGGTGCTGAGTGCAGGATCTTGGAGACGGGAATGTCCTTCGAGACTAGAGAACAGCTGCCATGGAAGCGCTTCGCCAAGGAGTACCTGACTGAGAAGAACAAGAATGAGGAGTAAAACTCCTCGGGTAATGGCATCCCCTTAGCTTGTTCCAAGCTTGGGGGAGTGCCGGGTATCTTTATCTTTACTTTTTCTTTAGGAATCAAGTAGAGTCGTGTCATGTCTAGGGAAGTTACTTTATGAAATAGGTGTTGCTTTGAGGTCTATCACTCCTTTTGTGGAGAGCTTTGTATCCGTGAGCGCGGAGTCATCTATGAGGGAATATTAATGAGAAGTCTATTGGTTTCTTCGCTGCACTTGGTATTCTCTTCACGCAATCGACATTATGAGCTGAGTCTTATGGGGAGTTTTGACCTTATATCAGGTATGGCTTCGAAAACTTTATTTAAATATTGGCAAGTATAGCTTTGGTCATAACAACGAGCATGTTTTTCTCAAAGTAGCGACATAGCCAAAACCTTTGTGTTATTATGCTTGAAGTGTTATGTTGACAAGGAAGACAACTTGATGTTTCATGCTAGTTTTAATGTTTATGCTTTGTACTTCTTGCATCTAAGTTGTCATCAATTGTATGCTCTCTCAAAGCTTTGCTAGCCAAAACTCTGTACTAAGCAGAATTCTGCTTGTACTTCCATACCTTGAAACCAACTTCTTCCACTTGACTTCACCATACCTTCCTACTTTTGGTATTCCACTGCCACTCCTAAAGTATATAATTTATGTGCTATCTTTAGATGTTCAAAATCTTCTGTTTTGTGCCGCTGATTCAGCTCATGAGGAAGTGGTGGGTGACCCATGATCTTCTTAATTTGGACAAGTTTTACCTTGGGATTGCATGTCTAATCTGCAAACCCCTAATACGAGAAGGGACTGGCATGAGTGCCCAGCTCGTAAAAGATAAATACTAACACACAAGTTCCTTCGCCCTTTTACGAGTGATAAATAAAGGAATCCAAGGGGATGTGATCGTCCCCACATGGGAGCCGTTCCTCGAAACTTGTCCAAATCATGAAGTGAGTGAGTTATCTATCAGCAGTCGTTGACGGATCATGCACCTCCCAAAAGTTTGTTTTTATTCTGTTTGATCTAGAGATGGCACATAAGTTTTCCCTGCTTACCCTTTTGCACGGGGTTTATCTTTATTTTGTGCTGAGTCAGTCCTTCCTACTTCCTTCTTTTCTAGAGAGAGAACAGACACTTGATGTTGATAAAGATGCTTGCATATAAAGTTGCATTGAAATCTAGCATGTTACATCTTTGTTGACATTATCTTTTGATAAGTGAGTTGTTTGCAAAAGCTTATGCATAGTAAACATGTTCCTTTGTGTTGATATGTGCACTTCTTGACTAATAGCATGTTCTTTCAAAACCTTCAACTGTTCCATTATAAGTGAAAGAACAAAAGTAAAAGTTATTAGTTGTTCCTTGACCAAGGCTATGTTTGTCATGATTTGATGATTTTTCCAGGTCCTACTTTGTTATAATTGTTACTACTTTCTTATAAGGACCTTATGAGTTGAGGTTGCTGTTGAGGATGCTCAAGTTTGGTGAGGAATCTTGATGCTTCTTGTTCGTATTCTTTTATCGACACTTCACTCTCTAAACTTGGGGACAGGTTTACCGAGCTCATCAATCGCTTGAGGACAAGCGAGGTCTAAGCTTGGGGGAGTTGATACGTCCAAAAAGCATCACTATTTTACATTGTGATTTCACCCTATTCATTGATATATTCCACTTTAAAGTATTGTTCTTATGTTGTTTTGGCTTATTTTACACAGTTTACAACTTTCCGGTGCCGAAGCAGCAGAACCAGAATTCAGCGGTAAAAAGTAGATACCAAGTTGCTTAATCAGATCAAGTCCAAATGCGATGAAATTTTACAGGGAGCATTTTTATGAAGATTGATTGGGGATCACCGAAGGAGGAGGTGAGGGGACCCACAAGGCAGCCAGAAGGGTGTCTGGCGCGACCTCCCCTCCTGGTCGCGCCAGGCACCCTCCTGGGTGCCTGGTGGCCCCCCTCGGTGCCCCCTTTCTCCTATATAAGCCCCCTGGGGAGGAAACCCCTAAAAGAAGAGTCGTTTCCGTGTTTCGCCGCCGCCATGGGGCGGAAACCTACAGAGGAGAAAAGCCATCTCCGGCGGGCAGATTCCGCCGGGGAGATCACCTCCCGGAAGGGGAGATCGTCGCCATCATCATCATCATCATCGTCACGGGCATCATCGAGACCATCATCAACATCATCCCCAACATCAGCACCATCTCCATCTCCATCCCATCTCATCTCAAAATTGCAACTTGTGTTGTAATCTGTACTATCTATCCTCTCTACTCCGTTGGTGTTGATTACTATTTTGTGGTGAATGCTATTGAGTTTTGTTGGAGAAATATCATTGTGTCTAGATTGTTTATCACCCATCTATCACCTCTGATCATGATCTCTTTTATTTCTTGTGAGTAGTTACTTTAGTTCTTGAGAACATGGGAGAAGTCTAGTTGTTAGTAGTCATACTATGTGGAAGTATTATGTGTTGTTTGATACTTAAGTTGTGTTGTTATTTCTCTAGTGGTGTTATGTGAGTCGAACACATAACACTTCACCTTTCATGGGCCTAGAGGAATACATTGTGCACAAAGGATGCTTATAGTGGGTTGCCGGAGTGACAGAAACCTGAACCCCAGTTCGCAGACTTTCGCACAAGGGAGTTATGGATCCTTGATCGTAATGCTGTGGTTAGGCTTATGCCTTAATTACTACCTTGTATTTGCGGATGCTTGCAAGGTGTGTAATCATAAGAGTACACTTATCTTAGTCTAGAAGGTGTACTAGCATTGATCCACCCACCGACACTTATCAACACGATACATATTACTTGGCGGAGTATGGTGAAAGTGACTTGACTATCTCTCCCGTGTTTTCTCGAGAACGCTTTAGCCTATATAAGTTCAGTTCCTAGGCTTATCCTTGTGAAAGGATTGGGCCACTTGCTATTCCCCAGTTACCCTGTTCACTTTGCCTGTCTTTTACTTTTCTGTTGCTTAAACCAAAAACCCCTAAATATTTACCTTTAAGTGTTTGCAGCCCTTTCCTTATCCAATGTCACTTATCAACACCTTCTGCTCCTCGTGGGATCGATACTCTTATTTATCGAAAAGCTACAATTGATCCCCTAGACTTGTGGGTTATCAAGAATCGTTTATTGGCGCGGTTAACATGGAAGGGAACCCAACTAAACCTATTAACTTCTCTTCCATCATGCACCCACTTGGAATACACAATCAAGTGAGCTGTTTTAGTCATCACTCGCGGAGCTTGTAGCGATCTCAGGCGAGGAAAATAAGATAGCACCCACTCGGAATGCCGTCGAGTGCGCGAGTAAGCCATGCTTGCTGAATTGCTGAGTCTTTTTATGCGAGTGGTCACTCGAATGCTTTTCTGCTCTTGGGGTGAGGGAGCACCCGAACTCTGAGAGTATGTTGTTTCTGCTGGTGCGAGTGATCACTTGAGCATATCTTTGCCTTCTGGGTGAGGGAGCACCTAGACTCAAAAGGGTACTCCTGATGGGAGTAAGAATTTTTTATAGTCAGAAAATTTAGACGTATGGCTGGCTCTTGGAATCGTTTGGATCTTTCCAATTGTGTTTACCTTTATTCTTTCCCTTTGGGATGCATTGTCGTGCTGTTTGATGACGTATGACGATGCTTGATTTTCTTGATCCGTCACGTCTTCTGAACCGCCATAATGATGATTTGGACGTCGCGCTGCTTGTTACCTATTGGGTTTCCGAGGCTTTGTATGGGAAACAAGCGAGATTTGACGCGTCCTGTCAGTAATGCTGATCGTGTTAATGCATCTCCGCCTTGGAATTCTTAACGCTCGTCCCGTTTGGTCTTTGATGCAATGATGGCATCGCCTGGGCTGCTGTGTGTTTTTCCTGGTTTGCCCTTGGATTGTGCTATAAGTACTTCCTTTGGTTGCCCGTCCTTGGCATCCATTCTTCGCATCTTTCCCTTCTGTTTCTTCTTCTTTAGATGGTTCCTAAGCGTGGTAGCGGTGTAGCTGGGCGAGGCCGTGGTGTTGCAGGGCGAGGCCGTGGCCGCCGTGGTCGTGGTGGCCGCACCCCTCGTTCCTTACGCGGTGGGAGTCACGGAACTGCATTGGCGCTTTCTTCTTCTTCCTCCTTGGAAGAGGGATTTTGGCGCCATGATTTTCTTTTGCATGTTCTTGGGCGGAATGCTTCCCGGATTCCTCTTCCTGCCTCCTTTTCCTCCATTGCTTCTGAGCGTGGCTTAAAGGGCTTCTGGCTCCGTCTTCATGGATGCTCTCGTTCTTCTTCTTGGGTGGAGCTGGAATTTGATAGTTCGTCCTTGATCTTCCTTGGGTCTGGCTGGAGGACGTTTTCTCGTCAGTTGAATTTGCGTGGCGGGGACAGCCTTTGTTGTCGTTTTGACGGTGAAGATACTGTTATTATCCGTGCGTTTGATGCTGGGGGCAACCGCCTGGAACCATATTGTGAGGAGACGAGCAACATCGATTCTGATGGCTCGAGTGGTGGTTCGCCTGCTTCTCCCATTTCTTCGTCTTCGGCTGATCCCTCGGGCGATGGTGTTTGCTCTTCTAGTTCTAAGGAAGAACTGGACGTCAAGCCAGTCGTCAAGCGGCAGCGGCAGTAGGCGCGGCACCTTGTAGAACTGGAGGACAACGAGCTTCTCCCTCGCCGGCTAGGCTGCTACTTTGTCTGTGATGATGCCCGCCTAGTTGTGGCACGAAAGTGCCAATTATCTCAGCATGAGCATTCATGTAGAAGTTGAAATGTAGCCTAGCTTGTAGTTCCGCAGGTCCTTCTGTAAAGGCAAACTGTCGTTTCGACTTCTTTGTAATGAAATGTTTTCGACTTCTTTGTAATGAGAATGTCTTCGACTCCTTTGTAATGAGAGTATCTTCGACTCCTTTGTAATGAGAATGTCTTCGAATCCTTTGTAATGAGAGTATCTTTGACTCCTTTGTAATGAAAATATCTTCGACTCCTTTGTAAATGGGTAAATGTCTTCTCGGGTGCGCGCAAGCGCTCCCGATGGGAGTAGCCCCCGAGGCTGCGTTTGATTTGCGGAATCAAGCGTAGGCTTTATGAATTTTTGCCTCACTAGTTTGTAGCTTGTCTTTGAATCTTTCCAAGTTTAGATCGGGTGCGCGTCACCGCTCCCGATGGGAGTTGCCCCCGAGTCTTTAGGAGATCGCTTGCGATCGGGTGAAGACTAAAGATGCAACTTTTCTCTTGCCTGCTTTGTTGTTTGGCGATAGTCGCATTTTTAGCGAAGGTAATGTCCTTCGGGGGAAGTTTTATGCTCGAGCCCCCGAGTCTTTTTAAGCAAAAGTCGCGTTTGCGAAGATAGCGTCTCTCGGGGGGATTTCTAGGCTCGAGCCCCCGAGTGTTTGGAAATAAAAGTCGCGTTTGCGAAGATAGCGTCTCTCGGGGGGAGTTCTAGGCTAGAGCCCCCGAGTGCTTGTAAATAAAAAGTCGCATTTGCGAAGATAGCGTCTCTCGGGGGGAGTTCTAGGCTCGAGCCCCCGAGTTCTTGTAAATAAAAAATCGCATTTGCGAAGATAGCGTCTCTCGGGGGGAGTTCTAGGCTCGAGCCCCCGAGTGCTTGTAAATAAAAAGTCGCGTTTGCGAAGATAGCATCTCTCGGGGGAGTTTTAGGATCGAGCCCCCGAGTGCTTGTAAATAAATGTCGCGTTTGCGAAGATAGCGTCTCTCGGGGGGAGTTCTGGGCTCGAGCCCCCCGAGTGCTTGTAAATAAAGGTGCTTTGGGCAACATTGTTTTATTCCATCAAATTTGACATGTGTTGCCGATCGGTGCTGCTGCCGATATCTTGATAATGTCTAGAGGACTATGGGTAGAACAGGCATAGGTTCGCTACGTTTCATGGATTTCCCACGTCCTCATTGGTCTTTGGATTCTGCAGTCTGTATGCTCCTCCTCCAATGACTTCTGAGATGATGAATGGTCCTTCCCATTGTGGGGCAAGTTTGTGCACTTTTTCCTGTATTAGCCGCAGCACAAGGTCTCCTTTGTTGAACGTTCTTGTCTGCAGGCGACTTCTTTGATATGTGCATAATTTGTCCTGGTACCCTTCGGACCTTGTGATGGCTGTGTCCCATGCTTCGTCTGCTACGTCTTTGTCGTCCTGCAGCGATTCTTCTGCCTCTTCTTCTTCGTACCCTGAGACTCTGGGCGCTCCGAATTTTAAGTCGTGCGGTAGTACTGCTTCTTCCCCGTATACCAAGAAGAAGGGTGTATACTGGGTTGAACTGTTTGGGGTGGTGCGTAGGCTCCATAGGACTGCGGGGAGCTCCTCTATCCAGTTGCCAGCGGCCTGTTCGAGTGGTGCTAGGAGTCGCTTCTTTAGTCCTCCGCATACTAAGCCATTTTATTTCTCCACTTGGCCATTAGACTGCGGGTGTGCGACTGATGCGTAGTTGATTTTGATGCCCAACTCTTGACAGAAGTTTTGGAACTCTGCTGTTGTGAATTTGGTACCATTGTCTGTGATGATGTCGTGTGGTACTCCGAATCTGAAGATGATTGATTTGATGAAGTTGACTGCCGTGAGGGCTGTTGAGGTGGTGATTGGTACTGCCTCGATCCATTTGGTGAATTTGTCGACTGCGACCAGTAGGTGTGTTCTTCCTCCTTTTGATGATTTCTTGAGTGGGCCTACCATGTCGAGTCCCCATGTGGCGAATGGCCATGATAACGGGATGGTTTTGAGTTCCGATGCTGGGGCGTGCGGCCTGCTGGCGAATTTTTGGCAGGCAATGCAACACCGTACAATATCCTCTGCATTTCTCATGGCTGTCGGCCAGTAGAATCCTGCCCGAAAGGCTTTTGCCACGAGTGCTCGACTGCTGGCATGATGCCCGCATGTGCCTTCGTGAATCTCTAGTAGTAGGGCTTTGCCGTCTTCTTCGTCTATGCACTTTTGTAGTACATGGGAAATGTTGCGCTTGTAAAGCTTTCTGTTGATTACTGTGAATGCTTTGTATCGTCGACTGATGCGTCGGGCTTCTGCAACGTCTTGTGGTAGGGTGCCTTCAATTAGGAATCGAAGGAAAGGTCTTGCCCAGGTCGGGTCTTCGAGTGCTGCTGGTGCTTCGACTTCGATCGCTTGGCTGTTTGTGGCGTCAGCTGCGCTCGTTGCTGCCACCTGTGCTGGATCATTTGTGTCTTCTTCTTTTGCGACTGCTTTGGGCTCCGCTGGCTTTAATTTTATTGATCTCTGATTGATGCTCTCAAGGAAAACTCCTGGTGGTATTGGTCCTCGAGTCGACCCGATGTTCGCGAGTTCATCGTCTTCTGTATTATTTGCTCTGGGGATGTAGTTGAGTTCACAGCCGTCGAATCCTCTTTCTAGCGCGTTGTAGACCTTCTGGTAGGCTGCCATGTTGTCTGCGACTGCGTTGCAATCTCTCATCGCCTGTTGGACGACAAGGTTGGAGTCGCCATAGATCGATAGGCAAGTGGCGCCGCAAGTTTTTGCCATGCGCATGCCGTGAATCAGTGCCTCGTACTCTGCTTCATTGTTGGAGGCGTTGTTGAAGTTGATCTGGAGGATGTATTTGAGCTTGGTTCCTTTGGGGGAGACTAGGATGACGCCTGCTCCGGCTCCTTGCTGTCTTTTGGATCCGTCGAAGTACATCGTCCATGAGTTGGATAGGTCTGGGGGGCCTGGTGTTTGGACTTCTGCCCACTCGACCAGGAAGTCTGGGAGTACTTGGGATTTTATTGCTGTCGGGTGTTTGAACTGTAGGTCTCGCGGGCTGAGCTCCATGTTCCACTCGGCGACTCGACCGGTCACGCCAGTATTGTTGAGGATGTCCGCGAGTGGTGAACTGCTCATGATTGTGATGGAGTGTTTGTCGAAGTAGTGCGATACTTTCTTGGAGGTCATGATAATGGCGAGCAGGAGCTTCTGGTAGTGCGGGTACCGCTGCTGTGGCTTCGTGAGTAGCGTGGTCAGGTAGTAAATTGGTCTTTGGATGCTCTGGATTTTGCCTTCTTCTGCACGCTCGATGACAAGCACTGTGCTCACGACGCTGCTGTGTGCTGCTATCTAGAGATATAACTTTTCCCTTTCTTTTGGCACCGGTAAGATTGGTGGGGTCGAGAGGGTCTTCTTCAATTCTGCGAATGCATTGCTGGCTTCCTCGGTCCACTCGAATTTTTCTTCTTTTCTCAGCAGTTTGTAGAAAGGTAGGGTCCTTTCGCCTAGCCTGCTGATGAAGCTTTCCTGTGAGCAGTTGTATTCCTCTGATGTTGGTTGGCCTTTGCATCTTGGCGATTGCTTGAAC
Source organism: Bromus sterilis (assembly GCA_950022295.1). Lineage (NCBI taxonomy): Eukaryota > Viridiplantae > Streptophyta > Magnoliopsida > Poales > Poaceae > Bromus > Bromus sterilis. The sequence goes on along the minus strand of OX465598.1, from coordinate 59,136,004 downwards.
CTTTTCTGGGTATGCTTCAATTCCTCGGGCGGAGACCATGTACCCGAGTAATTTTCCGGCTGGGGCGCCGAACACGCATTTTTTGGGGTTTAGCTTGATCCTGTACTTGTCGAGGGTCGCGAACGTCTCGCGGAGGTCGTCGAGTAGTGTGTTTGCGCTGTAGGTTTTGATGACAATGTCGTCTACATAGACCTGGACGTTTCTGCCGATCTGGTCTCTCAAACATGCTTGCATCATCCGCTGTTACGTGGCTCCGGCATTTTTTAGCACGAAGGGCATTGTTGGTAACAGAATACTCCGTAGGGGGTGATGAACGAGGTGTGCTCTTCGTGTTCTTCCTTCATCCTGATCTGATTGTATCATGAGTATGCGTCGAGAAAAGATAGGAGGTCGCATCCTGCTGTGGAGTCGATTTTTTGATCGATTCTTGGTAGGGGAAGTGGTCTTTTGGGCAATGCTTGTTGATGGGCCCATAGTCGACGCACATCCTCAGTACCTCGGTGTCCTTTTTAGGGACTAGTACTGGGTTTGCTATCCATGTTGCTTTCTTTGTCTCTCTGATGAACCGTGCGTCGAGTAGTCGATTGACTTCTTCTCCGATTGCTCTGCGTTTGGGCTCTGAAAACCGTCGCAGCGCCTGCTTTACTGGCTTCGTGTTTGGCTTGATGTGGAGCGCGTGTTCCGCGAATTCTCGTGGTATCCCAGGCATGTCGGCTGGGCACCAGGCGAAAATTTTCCACTCTTCGCGAAGGAAGGTTATGAGAGCGGTTGCTTGCTCTTCTGGAAGGTGGGCATATACGCGGACTGTCTTCTCTGGGTCTGTTGGGTGTACTTGGTGTGTGATCGTGTCACTGTCGACGCTGAAGTCGCGACCAAATTCTTTTGTCTCGCTTCAGTTCTCTAGTGGAAATATGCTTTTGTCCGTCACCATGGCTATTTCTTTGAGATGTTTTTGGGCTCCAAACGTGTCGGATACTTTGTGGAAGTCGCGGTCGCACTGGTCCGATTTGGTGAAGCTTCCCTTGACTGTGATGATTCCTGCGGGTCCTGGCATCTTGAGCTTGAAATATGCGTAGTGTGGAACTGCCATGAACTGCGCGAACGCTGGTCGACCGAGTATGGCGTGGTACTGCGACTGCTAGTCGAGCACTTCGAACTCGAGTGTTTGCTTTGAGAAGTTGCGCTTGCTGCCAAAGATTACATCGAGCCGCATTGTTCCGATGGAGGTGGCTGCTTCACCCGGGACTACGCCATATATTGTGGTTCCTGACTTCTTCCAAACTGATCGCGGGATGAACATCTTGCGTAGAGTGCTGGCCAAGATTATATTTAGACTGCTGCCTCCATCCATGAAGATTCTGTCCATGTCGTATCCTCCGATTTGGGTTTCAAGGACCAAGGGTGCATGCCCAGGCCTTGGGACTGCGCGCTAGTGGTCGCTCTGTGAGAAAGTGATGCTGGTCTCCGCGTCGTGCAATTTTTAGGTCTCTTTTGTTTTTAGTTTTTCGGCTGCTTCGGCCTGCAGGGTGTAGGCATCTTGCTGCTTTCGAGGGTCTTCCTTCTTGGATCATGTAGATTCGTCCATGGGACGTGGGGTATTGCTCCTCTGCACTTTGTGCGGGCAACTGCGTGTTTCTTCGAGTGCGTTTTGCGTCACGCTGCCTCTCTTCCTTTAGGCTGTTGGAGAGTTCGGCGAACAGGCAGCAATCTCCCAGTGTGTGGCTTTCTCTGAGATGTCCTCGGCTGTCTTCAAAACAGTGGATCGCGCAGGGTCCTTCCAGTTGCTCTTTAGCTATGACTTTGCTGGAGACGGCGTGCCTTCTTCTTCTTGAGATTTGAAAGGTCTGCGAGGGGTCTTCTGCTCGACTGTGGAATCTTGGGTCGAGTTCTATCCCGTCGCTGATTGATTGATTCCTCCTTGGTGGCTTCTCGCCCTTCGTTGGTTACCCCAAGTGTAGGTTTGAGATGCAGTGCAACAGTTGTTTTCCCTCGGTGAAGATACCAAGGTTTGTCTCCAGTAGGACTCCAGAGATGATAAGTAGGTGCCAGCGGCGCAACTGACGCGGACCTGCACACAGACACAGATAACTTTGTTCCCAACGAAGTTCAGAGAGGTTGTCAATATCTCCGGTCTTGTTGTTCACAAATGATAAAACGCAAGGGATAATGATAGCAACTTGAAAGTAAATGAAGAAAAGTAAATATAGCTTGGAAACAGTAATGAGGATATGGACCGGGATACATGATGTTCACTAGTGATGTCTCTCTCCCAAAAGACGATAAAACTGCTATGCGAGGTAAAATAATTACAGAAGGGCAATTGACAGGATTATGACCGCACCGCAATGCTAACTATGCTACAAAAGAAAGGAAGAGGCTCAAAAGCACAGGCAGTACGCCAAAATAAGTAGACCAAAATCCATCTGCATCTACTACTAATCATCCACCTTGAGATATCTATCCAAAACATCTCGCTGGTATTAAGTTGCGAGCCCCACCCAAAGTGTAAACCCAAAGCAACAGACAACTTCATTAAAAAGAACTTTGCGTAAAGTAAACAATCCTTGTAACTGCGGTTACAAGCACTGTTGTTTTCCCCCTTATGGCAATAGCACATCCCCTAGACTCATGTTTCTGTCACTCAAGCGTGTCATCGGGGGGCATGAACCCACAATCTAGCACAACACTCCCTCTTGGAGTCACTGCCTACTACTTGGCCAAAGCAATAAATAGCAACGGAGAACATGCAAGAATTACTTAGGAACAAAAATATAAGAGATAAAACCAAATATATTACTCTATCACAATCTGAACATAATCTCATAATACATCATATCCCATCAAACCCAGCATAGCAACAGCAGAACTATTACAAAGGTGCCTCGATCATGTAGGGCAGCTCACGAGGTCTAAACAATGAAGATCAAAGAGGGGAGGAGAACATCACATAGCTACTGATCACGGACCCATGGTCCAAGGAAAACTACTCACGAGACATCCGGGGAGCATCCATGGTGGAGAGGAGACTCCCGGAGGTCAATCCTCCCTCCGGCAGGGTGCCGGGAAGAGGTCTTCTGGTGCTCCCAATCTTGGAAGCGCGGCGGCGGCAGAACAGAGGCGAGTTCGCGGAATAGGGTTCCTCTTCTGGAGTTTTCCCGTGACGGAGATTAAATAGGCGAAGGGGGGCAGCCAGAGGTGGACCAGGGGCCCTAGGCGCCCCCCTGGCGCGGCCAGGGGTGGGCCCCCGCCGGGTGGCCGCCTGGGCCCCCTGGCTCCCCTCTAGCCCCTCCTGGGCTCTTCTCGAAGCTTCCGTCACGCTGATTTTTATCTGAATTTTCCCGAATTTTTCTGGCACTTTTTATATGGGGGAAAACTGAAATAGAAAAATAGCATAAAACAGGAACTGGCACTGGGGTGCACTGAGTTAATAGGTTAGTCCAAATATGATCAAAAGTGTATGAAACTGTATCTAGATCATAGCAATATCACACAAAACATGCATGGAGCAAGCAGAAATTATAGATACATTTTGGACGTATCAACATCCCCAAGCTTAATGCCTGCTCGTCCTCGAGTAGGTAAATGATAACAACATAATTTCTGTGGTGACATGCCAGCAACCATATAAGAACTTTGAAAAGTAAAGCAATCAAGGTTAGAGATTCAATTCAAGTCATAACATGCAAGAGTCTATATTAGCATTGAAACAAGTAACAGAAGAACAAAAGGTGCAAGAGCTCTCGCGGTCCGTGACTCGAATGTCTACAAATGGTGTTTGCGTGCAAGAAAGGGGATAGGGAATACGAGAAAAAAGTATTTTTGTCGAGAACTCAATCTACTAAAGTTTCACACTTGGTCTTCTTTGGAATCTTATCTTGACTCGTCCCCAGACCACTAGCGAGGTACAAGTCAATTTGATCCACTGCTTTTCGATATTTTGAGCACTCATGCAATGGATGAGCGTAAGAACGAGAGTTGACACTTAGGATGGAAAATAGAGAAGTATGGTGGAGGAGGAAGACAAAAAGGATGAGAAAGGCTCACATCAATGAAGACAATCATAGGCAAGAGATGCCAAATGATAGATATGATGTGAGGAGTAGGGATTGCCATGCAACAGATGCACATACGATCTAAGATGCTCTCCAATGGAATTAGTGGGGTGCATATAACTTGCTCGCTCATGAAGACCTAGAGCTCGTTTGAGGAGGCTCATCCTTGGAATATGCAAGCCAAGTTCTATAGTGTGAAGGTCCCCACATAGCTATATGCATAAAGATCATCTCTATGGAGTACAAGGATATAAAGGGAGTACTAGTGTGGATCTCTCAAAAGGATAGTAGTGTTTCCCCTTTCTCTCTTTTTTTTTCTTTTTTTCTATTTTTTGTATTTTTTTTGTGGCCTCAATGGCTCTTTCTATCTAACTCTCATTTGTCCTCTTCGGGATCTTTTAATGTGTCCACTTTGGGATCTTTTCCTCACTTAAGGGCAACACTCTAATTTACAAGAAGGTAAAGGAGATCTTTCACACTTTACAAGGTACTCAAAATCATAAAGAAGATGTAACTATCATGATGTATGCAAGGTATGTCGTTGCCAGTGTAGCAGGAACATGTATGACATGAAGATCAAGTCATGAAGAGGTGGGAGTTGCATGGCAATGTAACTCGGAAAGGCTATGGAAATGCCTTGATAGGTAGGTATGGTGGCTATTTTGAGGAAAGATATAAGGAGGCTTATGATGACAGAGCGTATCATGCCAAGGGTTTGGATGTACCGGCGAAGGTGGCCACCAACTCTCGGAGTGAGAAGAAGGCAATGCACGGCACGGGAAAGGCTAGCAAAATATGGGAAGGCGGAAGTGTCAACTCTCAATACTTACATTAGTCTGAAGAACTCATGCACTTATTATCGGTAACTCTCAATCTAATAAGGAGGTTCACAAAGAGACAAGTACCCCGAGGAGGAATGTATGGGGGTTTGGTTATCCTTGCGCATCCTCGACTCATGGTACGTGAGTGTTCTCTGATATTCGACCCCTCAGAAGAGTAGTGATCCATCTAGTAGCTAGAGTTCTCAACTAGTTTTGTAGGTTTTTAAAATAAACACGGATTGCCCAAAATACGACACCTATCACAAATAGGCAAGAGCTCTTGACACCAAAAGTCCAAACATTACTCACAACAATACTTCAAAACTATTGCAAGCTACTACTAAAATTAAATAGCAACCTCAATTACCTACTTTCAAGACAAGACACAACTCAGTGCAACAACCAACTCTCTTTAACAAGATAAACATGAAAACTAAAAAGAGTTCCAGCAACAAACTAAACAAAAGCCAAGGATCTTGCTAAAGACAAACTAAGACTTAAGACTAAACATGGCAGCAGCTATGAAAAGATAAAGAACACACAACAGCAAAAAGATAGGCAGGAAAAATCCTATGATGTGTTCTAAATTTTGAAAGTGGAGCGTGTTTCTCTCCCACACAAAGTAAGAAGGGATCTGACTTGTTATGAACATCAAACAAAGCTAAAGAAAACTAAAAACAAAACCTAAGAGAGAGACACTCCAAGCATAGCACATAACGCATGAAGTGATAAAAATATAGTGAGATGAAGGACGAACTGATGATTTGTTGATGGAGAAGGGGATGCATGGGGGCATCCCCAAGCTTAGACGCTTGAGTCTCCTTGAATATTTATTGGGGATGCACGGGAGCATCCCCAAGCTTGAGCGCTTGACACTCCTGGATCTTCTTTCATCATCTTCCAACGCACACTTGAAAACTCCCTTCATACCTAACTCATCATAAGCTGATTAGAGAGGTTAGTACCCTTAATAAAATAATTTTTCCCACTAGATATAAAGATATTCTTGAAGAGCTACTGTTTCTCAAGAGTGCCAAAAAGTTTTTGCAAAGAAAAATCAAGCTTAAGGTTTGCAAAAGTTAGGAGAGACAAAACGTGACAGAATCTGTGAAAAACAGAACATCAGATAGTAAAGAATTTTTTAGGGGCAATTCTGCAACTCAAATCAAAAAACTCAGAACATACGGAAGTCGTAATTGTATAGAGCATACTGTGTAAAAATTTCAGCTCAAAAAGATGAACTGGGATTTCTCTGGAATTTTTCTGGTCACGAGGACAGAATCTGTTTTCTGGACAGCATGTCACAACTTTTACTTCCCTTGCCGTAAGAGGCTATAACTTGGCACAAAGCTGAAAAATAAAGATACAATGATGTTGCTACATAAGTAGCAATCATCAAGACACAACAAAAGAAAAAATAAAACACCTAAATTCGTTGCGGGCTGCCTCCCGAAAGCGCTTCTTTAAAGCCATTAGCTAGGCATAATGCAAAAGAAGAATCAAGTTTTATCAAGAGAAAGAGAATAACTAACCCTTGTAACGGACTCAAAAGGTAACTTGATTTTCTTTCTAGGGAAGTGTTCCATCCCCTTTTTGAATGGGAATTGGAATTTTATATTCCCCTCTTTCATGTCAATAACTGCACCAACGGTGCAAAGAAAAGGACGTCCCAAAATAATTGGACACAAAGGTTCACACTCTATATCCATAACAATAAAATCAACGGGAACATAGTTGTCATTGACAATGATAAGAACATCGTCGATCTTCCCCAAAGGTTTCTTTATGGAAGAATCAACAAGACGAACACCAAAAGAACATGGCTCAAAAGGCTTCAATTCAAACATATCAAATATTCTTTTGGGCATAACGGAGGTACTAGCTCCAACATCACATAAAGCATAGCAAGAGAAGTTATTTAATTTAATTTTGATCATAGGATCCCAACCATCATCTAGCTTCCTGGGTATGGAGGCTTCGACTCTAAGCTTCTCCTCCCTAGCTTTGATGAGAGCATTTGTGATATGCTCCGTGAAGGCAAGATTAAGTGTGCTAGTGTGGGGGTCTCTAGACATTTTGTGTAACAAGCTAATAACTTCCGAGAGGGTGCAACTATCAAAATCAATATCACTACTATAAAAGGTGGTAGTAGTGTCATCTAGGCTCACTTGTTTGAAACCCTCTATGTTCATAGGAGTTTCTTTTTCTATGTTTGAGGTATTAGGATCACCATTAATAGGTCCAACGGGACTAGGAGTGCATTGGGTGCTAATAGTTTGGGTGTCCTCAACAATTTGGATAGTGGCAACTGTGTGGTGTGTAGGAAGGCTCTTAGTTCTATCCTCTTCCTCTTTTTCTCTAGCCCATCTTTCTTTAAGTTTAGCCATCATCCTAATATTTTCATTGATTTGTAACTGGATAGCATTAATAGGAGTGGCCTTATTCTCCTCATGGGGAGAGGTTCTAATTTTAAGCATCTCAATATAAAGGGCTAAGCTTTCTACCTTCAAAGAGAGATTATCTATTTTAGCTAATTTCTCCTCTACATTTTTGTTGAAGGCTTTTTGGGTAGTGATAAAGTCTCTAAGCATGCTTTCTAATTCAGAAGAGGGGTTCTTGTTGCTAGGGTAAGTGTTGTTGTTCCCATAGTTGGATGGAAACGGTCTAGGATTGCTAGCAAAATTTCCCCTATAAGCATTGTTGTTGAAGTTGTTTCTAGCAATAAAGTTCACATCTACTTGTTCTTGAGCAACCAAAGAATTTAAAGGAACATCATGAGGATCAATATAGGGTTGCTTGGTAAGTAGAGACATAATTAAGTCAACTTTTTCATTGAGGGAGGTAATTTCCTCGACAGAGTCTACCTTCCTACCTGTTGGAGCGCGTTCGGTGTGCCATTGGGAGTAATTGGTCATCATTTCATCGAGAAGCTTCGTGGCAGCACCAAGTGTAGTTGACATAAATGTTCCTCCCGCGGCCGAATCTAACAGGTTCCTCGAGGTAAAGTCCAAGCGTGCATAAAAAGTCTGGATAACCATCCAGGTAGTCAAACCATGTGTAGGGCATTTCTTAACAAGAGATTTCATTCGTTCCCAAGCTTGGGCAACGTGTTCATTATCCAATTGTTTAAAATTCATAATATTACTCCTCAATTGGATAATCTTAGCAGGAGGGTAGTACTTCCCTATAAAAGCATCTTTGCACTTATCCCAAGAATCTATGCTATTTCTAGGCAAAGATTGAAACCAGATTTTAGCATCTCCCCTTAAAGAGAAAGGAAAGAGCTTGAGCTTAACAACATCACCTTCTACTTATTTATACTTTTGCATATCACATAATTCAACAAAATTATTCAAGTGTAAAGCAGCATCATCTCCAGCACCAGAGAATTGATCTCTCATAACAAGGTTTAGCAAAGTGGCAGGTTTGGAAATGGGAGTGCAGATAAAGTCTTGGTTGTTGTGACTAGTGAAGTCACACAACTTGGTGTTTTTAGTGGAACCCATAGTAGCAGCAAGTGTGGCAGATTTTTTTGTAAATTTTGATAAATGACACAAAGATAAAAACTGAAAGATAAACTAACAAGACTAAAAAACAAAGGTAAAGGGTAGTGTGAAACTCCCCTATCTTAGCAGTCGGAGTCCCCGGCAACGGCAACAGAAATACTTTGCTTGGTGGCTTCTCGCCCTTCGTTGGTTACCCCAAGTGAAGGTTTGAGATGCAGTGCAGCAGCAGTTTTCCCTTGGTGAAGATACTAAGGATTGTCTCCAGTAGGACTCCAGAGATGATATGTAGGTGTCAGCGGCGCAACTGACGTGGACCTGCACACATACACAGATAACTATGTTCCCAACGAAGTTCAGAGAGGTTGTCAATCTCTCCGGTCTTGTTGTTCACAAATGATAAAACGCAAGGGATAATGATAGCAACTTGAAAGTAAATGTAGAAAAGTAAATATAGCTTGGAAACAGTAATGAGGATATGGACCGGGATACATGATGTTCACTAGTGATGTCTCTCTCCCAAAAGACGATAAAACTGCTATGCGAGGTAAACAAATTACAGAAGGGCGATTGACAGGATTATGAACGCACCGCAATGCTAACTACGCTACAAAAGAAAGGAAGAGGCTCAAAAGCACGGACAGTACGCCAAAATAAGTAGACCGAAATCCATCTTCATCTACTACTAATCATCCACCTTGAGATATCTATCCAGAACATCTCGCTGGTATTAAGTTGCGAGGCCCACCCAAAGTGTAAACACAAAGCAACAGACAACTGCATTAAAAGAACTTTGCGTAAAGTAAACAATCATTGTAACCGCGGTTACAAGCACCGTTGTTTTCCCCCTTGTGGCAACAACACATCCCCTAGACTCATGTTTCTGTCACTCAAGCGTGTCATCGGGGGGCATGAACCCACAATCTAGCACAACGCTCCCTCTTGGAGTCACTACCTACTACTTGGCCAAAGCAATAAATAGCAACGGAGAACATGCAAGAATTACTTAGGAACAAAAATATAAGAGATAAAACCAAATATATTACTCTATCACAATCTGAACATAATCTCATAATCCATCAGATCCCATCAAACTCAGCATAGCAACAGCAAAAATATTACAAAGGTGCCTCGATCATGTAGGGCAGCTCACGAGGTCTAAACAATGAAGATCAAATAGGGGAGGAGAACATCACATAGCTACTGATCACGGACCCATGGTCCAAGGAAAACTACTCACGAGACATCCGGGGAGCATCCATGGTGGAGAGGAGACTCCCGGAGGTCAATCCTCCCTCCTGCAGGGTGCCGGGAAGAGGTCTTCTGGTGCTCCCGATCTTGGAAGCGCGGCGGCGGCGGAACAGAGGCGAGTTTGCGGAATAGGGTTCCTCTTCTGTAGTTTTCCCGTGACGGAGATTAAATAGGCGAAGGGGGGCAGCCAGAGGTGGACCAGGGGCCCCAGGCGCCCCCCTGGCGCGGCAGGGGTCGGGCCGCGCCGGGTGGCCGCCTGGGGCCCCCCTGGCTCCCCTCTGGCCCCTCCCGGGCTCTTCTCGAAGCTTCCGTCACGCTGATTTTTTATCTGAATTTTCCCGAATTTTTCTGGCACTTTTTATATGGGGGAAAACTGAAATAGAAAAACAGCAGAAAACAGGAACTGGCACTGGGGTGCACTGAGTTAATAGGTTAGTCCAAATATGATCAAAAGTGTATCTAGATCATAGAATATCACACAAAACATGCATGGAGCAAGCATAAATTATAGATACGTTTTGGACGTATCAATTCCGGATGAAGTTGGCGAATTCGTCTGGCCTTCGATTCAGGTCGTAGTAATCTCCGGTCTGGGTTTCAGAGTCGCTGTCTTGGCGTGTGGTGGGAGTCCGGGCGGCGGCGGGTCGTCGACTGATGGGCCAGCCTTCGATCACACGCCGCGACTCCTCGAGTGGGGTTGTCGAGTAGCTGCCTTGTGCTTGTCTTCTGGGTCGTCGATTTCTTTTCCGTCGGTGATGGATCTGACAGTCGTCGAGGCGCTGGACTTGGTTCGTCTGCAGGCTGTGTGATCCTGATGGGGTGATGGAGATGCTTGCAGTAAACTTGAATCTCTCGAGCGGGCTAGATCTGGCTTTAGCCCTCGAGTCTTGATCTGTTGAGGTTGGGACCGCCGAGATCGCGATTCCAACCTGTGTAGTTCCCACAGACGGCGCCAATTGATGGGGATCAACCCCGGCAAATCCTATGGTAAGGGACCCTGGGTTAGTCATAGAGATGGCACAGGTCGGACGATACTCGTCCGCTAACAGGAGAAGCACTTCCTGCTTGATATTATCACGTGAGGGGGCGATTACAATGGAGGCCAAGGCGAGTTCTCGCAAGGCTAGGATGAGTAGATGCGTATTGAGTTGATCCGGACGTCTCCCCTCCCAGCCTTTATATATTAGGCCAGGTCTCGGGGAGTCCATGCTAGGTTACAGTAGATGGTTTCCTAGTTCTATTCTTGCCTTGTACGCCAAGTTGCACCTTCCATGTTAGTCGCGGACTCCTACGTCGGTGCCTGGTTGGGCCAATTGTGGGCTTGTCGCAGCTTCCCAGTGGGCCTTCTATCTTCACACGCACTAGGTAGTCTCACATGTAGGAGTCGTGGGGTCACCCCCTCGTCAGGGTCCTTTTCCTTCCTCACACAAGTACACTCACATTTTAGTTGCTGTTGAATATGTAACCAAGTGGGTAGAGGCAATCCCCACTGAAAGTGCTGATCACAAGACATCTTTGAAAATGCTCAAAGATATAATTTTTCCTAGGTTTGGAGTACCTAGGTACCTCATGACTGATGGGGGTTCACACTTTACACATGGAGCTCTTAGAAAAGCTTTAGCCAAGTACGATGTCAATCATAGAATTGCTTCACCGTACCACCCCCAAACTAGTGGGAAAGTTGAGCTCACCAATAGAGAGATCAAGTTGATCTTACAGAAGACAGTCAATAGAAATAGAAAGGATTGGACAAATAAGTTAGGAGATTCTTTGTGGGCGTATAGAACTGCTTACAAAAACCACATGGGCATGTCTCCTTATAAGATGGTCTATGGAAAGGCTTGCCATTTGCCATAAGAATTAGAGCACAAAACTTTCTGGGCTATTAGAGAGCTTAATGCTGACCCAAAATTAGCTAGTAAAAAGCGCCTCATGAACTTGACTTCCCTAGATGAGTGGAGAAGTGAAGCTTACGAGAGCTATAAAATGTTCAAGGAAAAGGTAAAGAAGTGGCATGATAGGAGGATTCTGAAACGTGAATTTAATGTTGGTGATAAAGTTTTGTTGTTTAGATCCCGTTTCAGGTTTTCTCCAGGTAAACTACTTTCCAGGTGGGAATGGCCATTTCATATTGAGGAAGTCTACCGCTCAGGTGCAATAAAGATTTACAATTTCGAAGGCACCAAACCTCAAGTGGTGAATGGGAAAATACTTAAGCATTACATAGCAGGAGATCCTGTCAATGTTGACGTGGATTTGGTATACACAAAGTCTCATGAAGAACATGTTGTAGCCCTGTTTCAGACACCAGCAGAAGCAGAATAAGGAAAGGTATGTATTACGGTAAGGAAACATCGCGAAACCTCCATGAAAGTTCGAGATTATGAGTTTTTGCAAAATATAGAAATTTGAGGCCTAAGTGGAGCCGGAGACTAGCTCCATGGGGCCCAGGCGCCCCCTGGCGCGGCCCCACCCCTGGCCGCGCCAGGAGGCCGCCTGGGCACCCCGGAGCCCGTCTCCGACTCCGCTTTGACCTGTTACCTCCCTTTCTGTGCAGAAATTTTTGCTATATATTTGCCCAGATCGTTTCGGCAGCGTATCTCGCGATTTCGTGTGTTTTCTTTTCGAGCTGTTTCTGCCAGCACTAAAAGTTGAGTAGTAGAGATGTCTTCTTGTGGTTCGAGTGGAGAGAACTTCTTGGGATGGCGTCTACGTCAAGTCCAGAAGGATCTCAATCAAGGGAAGCACGTTGATATGTCCAAAACGTATCTATAATTTCTGCTTGCTCCATGCATGTTTTCTGTGATATTGCTATGATCTAGATACACTTTCATACATTTTTGATCATATTTGGACTAACCTATTAACTCAGTGCACCCCAGTGCCCGTTCCTGTTTTCTGTTGTTTTTCTATTTCAGTTTTCCCCCATATAAAAAGTGCCAGAAAAATTCGGGAAAATTCAGATAAAAAATCAGCGTGACGGAAGCTTCGAGAAGAGCCCGGGAGGGGCCAGAGGGGAGCTAGGGGGGCCCCAGGCGGCCACCCGGCGCGGCCCGACCCCTGCCGCGCCAGGGGGGCGCCTGGGGCCCCTGGTCCACCTCTGGCTGCCCCCCTTCGCCTATTTAATCTCCATCACGGGAAAACTACAGAAGAGGAACCCTATTCCGCAAACTCGCCTCTGTTCCGCTGCCGCCGCGCTTCCAAGATCGGGAGCACCAGAAGACCTCTTCCCGGCACCCTGCAGGAGGGAGGATTGACCTCCGGGAGTCTCCTCTCCACCATGGATGCTCCCCGGATGTCTCGTGAGTAGTTTTCCTTGGACCATGGGTCCGTGATCAGTAGCTATGTGATGTTCTCCTCCCCTATTTGATCTTCATTGTTTAGACCTCGTGAGCTGCCCTACATGATCGAGGCACCTTTGTAATATTTCTGCTGTTGCTATGCTGAGTTTGATGGGATCTGATGGATTATGAGATTATGTTCAGATTGTGATAGAGTAATATATTTGGTTTTATCTCTTATATTTTTGTTCCTAAGTAATTCTTGCATGTTCTCCGTTGCTATTTATTGCTTTGGCCAAGTAGTAGGTAGTGACTCCAAGAGGGAGCGTTGTGCTAGATTGTGGGTTCATGCCCCCCGAGGACACGCTTGAGTGACAGAAACATGAGTCTAGGGGATGTGTTGTTGCCACAAGGGGGAAAACAACGGTGCTTGTAACCGCGGTTACAATGATTGTTTACTTTACGCAAAGTTCTTTTAATGCAGTTGTCTGTTGCTTTGTGTTTACACTTTGGGTGGGCCTCGCAACTTAATACCAGCGAGATGTTCTGGATAGATATCTCAAGGTGGATGATTAGTAGTAGATGAAGATGGATTTCGGTCTACTTATTTTGGCGTACTGTCCGTGCTTTTGAGCCTCTTCCTTTCTTTTGTAGCGTAGTTAGCATTGCGGTGCGTTCATAATCCTGTCAATCGCCCTTCTGTAATTTGTTTATCTCGCATAGCAGTTTTATCGTCTTTTGGGAGAGAGACATCACTAGTGAACATCACGTATCCCGGTCCATATCCTTATTATTATTTCCACACTATATTTACTTTACTTCTTTTATTTGCTATCATTATCCCTTGCGTTTTACCCTTTGTGAACAACAAGACCGGAGAGATTGACAACCTCTCTGAACTTCGTTGGGAACAAAGTTATCTGTGTATGTGTGCAGGTCCACGTCAGTTGCGCCGCTGACACCTACTTATCATCTCCGGAGTCCTACTGGAGACAAACCTTGGTATCTTCACCAAGGGAAACTTGCTGCTGCGCTACATCTCCACCTTCCACTTGGGGTAACCAACGAAGGGCGAGAAGCCATAAAGCGAATTTCTGGTGCCGTTGACGGGGACTCTGAGTGCTAAGATAGGGGAGTTGCACACTACCCTTTACCTTTGTTTTTTAGTCTTGTTAGTTTATCTTTCAGTTTTTATCTTTGTGTCTTTTATCAAAAATTACAAAAAAATCTGCCACACTTGCTGCTACTATGGGTTCCACTGAAAACACCAAGTTGTGTGACTTCACTAGTCACAACAACCAAGACTTTATCTGCACTCCCATTGCCACACCTGCCACTTCATCTACCTCTTATGAAATTAAACCTGCTCTGCTAAACCTTGTTATGAGAGATCAATTCTCTGGTGATGGAGATGATGCTGCTTTACACTTGAATAATTTTGTTGAATTATGTGATATGAAAAAGTACAAAGAAGTAGAAGGTGATGTTCTTAAGCTCAAGCTCTTTCCTTTCTCTTTAAGGGGAGATGCTAAAATCTGGTTTCAATCTTTGCCTAGGAATAGCATAGATTCTTGGGATAAGTGCAAAGATGCTTTTATAGGGAAGTACTACCCTCCTGCTAAGATTATCCAATTGAGGAGTAATATTATGAATTTTAAGCAATTGGATAATGAACACGTTGCCCAAGCTTGGGAACGAATGAAATCTCTTGTTAAGAAATGCCCTACACATGGTTTGACTACTTGGATGGTTATCCAGACTTTTTATGCAGGCTTGAACTTTACCTCGCGGAACCTGTTAGATTCGGCCGCGGGAGGAACCTTTATGTCAACTACAATTGGTGCTGCCACGAAGCTTCTCGATGAAATGATGACCAGTTATTCCCAATGGCACACTGAACGCGCTCCAACAGGTAGGAAGGTAAATTCTGTCGAGGAAATTACCTCCCTCAATGAAAAATTTGACTTAATTATGTCTCTACTTACCAAGAAACCTTCTATTGATCCTCATGATGTTCCTTTAAATTCTTTGTTGCTCAAGAACAAGTAGATGTGAACTTTATTGCTAGAAACAACTTCAACAACAATGCGCCCCAAAAATCAAGCCGTGTACAGTAATCATACACGCAAGGTACACGATCGAGATTAGGGACTCACGATGAGATATCACAACAAAACTCTACAAATAAAATAATACAAGCTGTTTAATACAAGCCAGGGGCCACGAGGGCTCGAATACAACAGCTCGAGAGCACAAAGTCAGCGGAAGCAAAAGTATCCGAGTACAGACACCAGAATACAAGGTTGCCTTAAGAAGGCTAGCACCAATAACAACAGATCGAAAAGGCGAGGCCTCCTGCCTGGGAACCTCCAAGCTACTCCTGGTCAACGGGGAACTCGACGTCGTAGAAGGCATCGGGGATCTTCACGTTGCGGTGGTCGACATCGGGGATCTCCTACTCCTGGACTCCAACGTCGACTGCAGCGGCCGATCAGGAAAAAAAGTAAAGGAAATAAAGCAGGTGAGTATCTAGTATACCCGCGAGTCTTACGTCCGCTACTAAGCAATATGCATTGTATCAACGGAAAGAAGAGGCTGTATATAGTAGACTGAAAGACAGAAATCCAGAGAAAGGATAAGAAGCTAGGCCTAACGAAGACTAGCATCTTCCGACGATGTCTTGCAGCATGAGGTAAGAATCAGCCAACAGTTTATATAAAGCATAAAGTAACAATGCAGCAGAAGTTGCTGCAGCATTGTATAATAATAAGTTGTAATAATTAACAATGCCTCCGAGTTCACCTCCTCGACATCCCTGCGAGGAAGAAAACCCGGAACCATACAGTTTAATAATAGTTTCTAGTGGTAAGATCCAGCTTCAGCATAAAGCGTCCTGTTACTGTGGACACGGCTATTCGAATAGATTAATCTTCCCTGCAGGGGTGCACTTGTGTTACGCTACACGCACGGATCTCCAGGGTGGCGGGAACCTTGTTAGGGAACGCTCCACCAAGGCTATCCGACACTTCCTAGCCCATCTTTCAAACTCAACAGAGAGGTCATCCGCCGGACTATATCCTATGTACGCGGGGCTTTGGACCCTAACCCCGACGTACTCCTTCACGGTGCGAGGCTGGCCGGTGAAGTTAAAGCAAATAAAAATAAGGCACACCGCGCGAGCAAATAAGACAACACCACTTCCCGGCGCAGGCCGCGGTACTGCTGACGTCTGAAGAGTCCTCGGACGACACTAAGAAGCGGAGGAGCCCATAACTCGTAGTTCCCACGGGTAGGTAGTGCGTACATGGCATATAGCCAACTCAAGACATTCACTGAACCATTTAGCATTTTAATTAACCTGCATGACAACCGTTATCGTTGCCTCGACTTAACCGACCCGCGGACAACGACAGCAGCCAGGACCACCAGTACATCGGTGCCTGCCCCGTCGTCCCACCAAGTCACTGCGGTTACCAACAAGGTGAACCGTCTCCTTACCTTTTCTCGTGTGTGCTCCTGGGGAGGGCTGGGGGGGCTCGGGGTGGACTTATCCACATCGAGGGGGGCAGGTGAGATGGGGAGGGGGAGCAGGTGAGTTCGTCCATGGCGTCCTGCTCCCCTGCCATGGCGCGTCGGGGTGGTGGAGAGGTTAGGTGGGGAAGAGATGGGGGAGAGAGAAGGGAGGTGGGGGGGGGAGCTGGGCCCGGGGTGGGCCTCGCCCCAGGCGGAAAATAGGGGGTTTTCTCATTTTTTTTTGTTCTATTTCTTTTCTGTTTTAATTTATTTTAGCTAGGTTTGGATTTTTGTAAAATGTTATAATTGCACCTATATTAGTGTTACACTTTAACATGATGCCACAAAAAGTTTAGCCCACAATAAAATTCATCTAGATTTTATCCAATGCACAAAATATTAAATGGAGCTAATTTTGCTACTGTTTTATTTATTTCTAATATTAAAACATTTTAATAAAACCCCAAAACACTTTTATTATGGCCTACAGATTATTAGGCATTTTATAAAATTGTTTCCATAACTTTTAGTTCATTTAAAATTCCCACTTGTTTATTTTATTCCAAGGCAATTTAACAATTCCCAACTATTGTTTTTATTTTAAATATTATTCCTTTATATTACTATACCATTTTTTAAATAAAACAACCATTGCTATATTATCATGGCTTAAGATTGCTAGGCATTTTATAAATAGATTCCATTATTTTGGTTCAACTAAGATTTCCATTCATATATTAATTTTCAAAACAATTGTGATAACCCCACAACATTCGTTCCATCATTAACATTGACTTGTGATTATTCACATGGCTAGTTGGATTTCGTTTAACCATGGCCAAGTTGATTGACATGGCCTCCACAATTCTTGGAGAGAATTTATAATTTTGAAAATTTTATCAGGGTGAGAATCTGACAGAGCTATGATCAAAGGTGATCATGGCTTGATCATCAACAGTAATGATCACTAACAGTGGAATCACTGTAGTGATTACTGTACTGGATCTGAGGGTGTTACAAATTTGAGAAACCCCCCTATTTTCCGCCTGGGGCGAGGCCCACCCCGGGCCCAGCTCCCCCCCCCCACCTCCCTTCTCTCTCCCCCATCTCTTCCCCACCTAACCTCTCCCCCACCCCGACGCGCCATGGCAGGGGAGCAGGACGCCATGGCCGAACTCACCTGCTCCCCCTCCCCATCTCACCTGCCCCCCTCGATGTGGATAAGTCCACCCCGAGCCCCCCCAGCCCTCCCCAGGAGCACACGCGAGACAAGGTAAGGAGACGGTTCACCTTGTTGGTAACCGCAGTGACTTGGTGGGACGACGGGGCAGGCACCGATGTACTGGTGGTCCTGGCTGCTGTCGTTGTCCGCGGGTCGGTTAAGTCGAGGCAACAATAACGATTGTCACGCAGGTTAATTAAAATGCTAAATGGTTCAGTGAATGTCTTGAGTTGGCTATATGCCATGTACGCACTACCTACCCGTGGGAACTACGAGTTATGGGCTCCTCCGCTTCTTAGTGTCGTCCGAGGACTCTTCAGACGTCAGCAGTACCGCGGCCTGCGCCGGGAAGTGGTGTTGTCTTATTTGCTCGCGCGGTGTGCCTTATTTGTATTTGCTTTAACTTCACCGGCCAGCCTCGCACCGTGCAGGAGTACGTCGGGGTTAGGGTCCAAAGCCCCGCGTACATAGGATATAGTCCGGCGGATGACCTCTCTGTTGAGTTTGAAAGATGGGCTAGGAAGTGTCGGATAGCCTCGGTGGAGCGTTCCCTAACAAGGTTCCCGCCACCCTGGAGATCCGTGCGTGTAGCGTAACACAAGTGCACCCCTGCAGGGAAGATTAATCTATTCGAATAGCCGTGTCCACGGTAACAGGACGCTTTATGCTGAAGCTGGATCTTACCACTAGAAACTATTATTAAACTGTATGGTTCCGGGTTTTCTTCCTCGCGGGGATGTCGAGGAGGTGAACTCGGAGGCATTGTTAATTATTACAACTTATTATTATACAATGCTGCAGCAACTTCTGCTGCATTGTTACTTTATGCTTTATATAAACTGTTGGCTGATTCTTACCTCATGCTGCAAGACATCGTCGGAAGATGCTAGTCTTCGTTAGGCCTAGCTTCTTATCCTTGCTCTGGATTTCTGTCTTTCAGTCTACTATATACAGCCTCTTCTTTCCGTTGATACAATGCATATTGCTTAGTAGCGGACGTAAGACTCGCGGGTATACTAGATACTCACCTGCTTTATTTCCTTTACTGTTTTTCCTAATCGGCCGCTGCAGTCGACGTTGGAGTCCAGGAGTAGGAGATCCCCGATGTCGACCACCGCAACGTGAAGATCCCCGATGCCTTCTACGACGTCGAGTTCCCCGTTGACCAGGAGTAGCTTGGAGGTTCCCAGGCAGGAGGCCTCGCCTTTTCGATCTGTTGTTATTGGTGCTAGCCTTCTTAAGGCAACCTTGTATTCTGGTGTCTGTACTCGGATACTTTTTCTTCCGCTGACTTTGTGCTCTCGAGCTGTTGTATTCGAGCCCTCGTGGCCCCTGGCTTGTATTAAACAGCTTGTATTATTTTATTTGTAGAGTTGTGTTGTGATATCTCATCGTGAGTCCCTAATCTCGATCGTGTACCTTGCGTGTATGATTACTGTACACGGCTTGATTTTGGGGGCGTCACAAGTTGGTATCAGAGCCGACTGCCTGTAGGAAGCCCCTAACCACTCCTTGGTCGAAGTTGAGTCTAGACTTTAAAAAACGATTTTGCTAACTTAATGTTTGGCTTACGGGCCCACATCGATGTCACTACGTGTGATATCTTTGGTATTAGGATCTTTTTCTCCGTACCTATGCTCTGGGACTCTGCTTTCTTATCCTTGCTGGTAAAGTTTTAATAACTCTGACTTAGGTTCATGTACCTCCTTCCTCCCGGAGAGCTCTGCATTCTCGATGATCGCCTGATTCACCTGAAGATCCCGACGATTACTCTCTGATTAATTGCCGAGAACCTGCGTGTTCATCGCCTTTGCAATCCCCTGCCACCGATAAGTCCGTGTGGATAATTGCATCCACCTCCCTATCTGAAAGTCATAATTCCCTTGTACTTAAGCATCAAATTAATTCGAGGCTTCTATCACCAGATGCCTTTGCATTCTTTCTCCTTCTGGTTGAGTGTCGATACTCACATCAGATTCTTTGCGAACCACCCGACCTTTGGTGGATTATTATCTGACTAATCTTACATGGCTTCTTCCATGTGTCGATTGGATTCATTGTGTGAAATACCATCCTTGCCCCTCGATGCTTGTGTTATCACCGACAACCCCCCTTGACTCTCGGCCGATACAACTTGGTCGTGTACATCGTGCTCTGCTTTCCCTTGGGAAATGTATACACCTCATACTTGTGTATCATCACCTTTTCCTTTCCATTGGTCTGCTGATCAGACAATGACATTTACCTTTCCGTTGGTCTGTTTGATCAGACAACCATGTTTTACCTTTCATTGGTCTGTTTAATCTTTCTTGTAATGTATCTTATCCTAGCAGTGAAATTCCCTGCGTATGTAAACACTTTGGTGTGCTACCTTGTCTGTACAACCCGTTACGATTGTTGATGACCTTTCGGTGACCACCGATGGACGAGAACTTTGCCAATTGGTCCGCCTCGTCTTAACGAGCAGGAAAATGGTTCTCTTCGTCCCTCGCCCTTGGCACTGATGATGTTGCCGACATAGTTGACAAATTGTTCTCTGACAAACCTTGCATTGTGCTCGCATGGAATGTCGCCACCCTTCTTACTTTCTGTGGGCCCATAAACCACAGTCCCACAGGACCGAAACCTGACTCTTGTCCTCTACCTTGTGATATTTCGTCCGATATCAGGCTCAGTGCTTGTGTCTGATGATCGGGGCCCCTTTTCCATCTTCCGTCATCGGCATCGAATACGTGCCTAACCGCTTGAAATTTCTCACGATGTACTTCCCTGAGCTTAAACTCGGAAGGACTTTGTACCCCATACCCTTGAACAACCCCTTTTGATGGATCCTGTATCGATCCGACCCCCTTAAGCTTTACCTCTTAACCTGTTCGTAAGTGCGATGAAGCCCCCGACGAAAGGATGAAAACCCATCGAGATGCACCGATGTCGTGCCGTAAAGGCCTCAACGTGAAGGATTAATTTCTTCGAGTAGGACAACAAGAACCAGAAGATTTGTTGGAAGGCGAAACCGAAACTCTACCCCTTACACTACTTTTAATTCTCGGGACGAGAATTCTTTGTAGTGGTGGAGATTTGTAACACCCTCAGATCCAGTACAGTAATCACTACAGTGATTCCACTGTTAGTGATCATTACTATTGATGATCAAGCAATGATCACCTTTGATCATAGCTCTGTCAGATTCTCACCCTGATAAAATTTTCAAAATTATAAATTCTCTCCAAGAATTGTGGAGGCCATGTCAATCAACTTGGCCATGGTTAAACCAAATCCAACTAGCCATGTGAATAATCACAAGTCAATGTTAATGATGGAACGAATGTTGTGGGGTTATCACAATTGTTTTGAAAATTAATATATGAATGGAAATCTTAGTTGAACGAAAATAATGGAATCTATTTATAAAATGCCTAGCAATCTTAAGCCATGATAATATAGCAATGGTTGTTTTATTTAAAAAATGGTATAGTAATATAAAGGAATAATATTTAAAATAAAAACAATAGTTGGGAATTGTTAAATTGCCTTGGAATAAAATAAACAAGTGGGAATTTTAAATGAACTAAAAGTTATGGAAACAATTTTATAAAATGCCTAATAATCTGTAGGGCATAATAAAAGTGTTTTGGGGTTTTATTAAAATGTTTTAATATTAGAAATAAATAAAACAGTAGCAAAATTAGCTCCATTTAATATTTTGTGCATTGGATAAAATCTAGATGAATTTTATTGTGGGCTAAACTTTTTGTGGCATCATGTTAAAGTGTAACACTAATATAGGTGCAATTATAACATTTTACAAAAATCCAAACCTAGCTAAAATAAATTAAAACAGAAAAGAAATAGAACAAAAAAATGAGAAAACCCCCTATTTTCCGCCTGGGGCGAGGCCCACCCCGGGCCCAGCTCCCCCCCCCACCTCCCTTCTCTCTCCCCCATCTCTTCCCCACCTAACCTCTCCCCCACCCCGACGCGCCATGGCAGGGGAGCAGGACGCCATGGCCGAACTCACCTGCTCCCCCTCCCCATCTCACCTGCCCCCCTCGATGTGGATAAGTCCACCCCGAGCCCCCCCAGCCCTCCCCAGGAGCACACGCGAGACAAGGTAAGGAGACGGTTCACCTTGTTGGTAACCGCAGTGACTTGGTGGGACGACGGGGCAGGCACCGATGTACTGGTGGTCCTGGCTGCTGTCGTTGTCCGCAGGTCGGTTAAGTCGAGGCAACGATAACGGTTGTCACGCAGGTTAATTAAAATGCTAAATGGTTCAGTGAATGTCTTGAGTTGGCTATATGCCATGTACGCACTACCTACCCATGGGAACTACGAGTTATGGGCTCCTCCGCTTCTTAGTGTCGTCCGAGGACTCTTCAGACGTCAGCAGTACCGCGGCCTGCGCCGGGAAGTGGTGTTGTCTTATTTGCTCGCGCGGTGTGCCTTATTTGTATTTGCTTTAACTTCACCGGCCAGCCTCGCACCGTGCAGGAGTACGTCGGGGTTAGGGTCCAAAGCCCCGCGTACATAGGATATAGTCCGGCGGATGACCTCTCTGTTGAGTTTGAAAGATGGGCTAGGAAGTGTCGGATAGCCTCGGTGGAGCGTTCCCTAACAAGGTTCCCGCCACCCTGGAGATCCGTGCGTGTAGCGTAACACAAGTGCACCCCTGCAGGGAAGATTAATCTATTCGAATAGCCGTGTCCACGGTAACAGGACGCTTTATGCTGAAGCTGGATCTTACCACTAGAAACTATTATTAAACTGTATGGTTCCGGGTTTTCTTCCTCGCGGGGATGTCGAGGAGGTGAACTCGGAGGCATTGTTAATTATTACAACTTATTATTATACAATGCTGCAGCAACTTCTGCTGCATTGTTACTTTATGCTTTATATAAACTGTTGGCTGATTCTTACCTCATGCTGCAAGACATCGTCGGAAGATGCTAGTCTTCGTTAGGCCTAGCTTCTTATCCTTGCTCTGGATTTCTGTCTTTCAGTCTACTATATACAGCCTCTTCTTTCCGTTGATACAATGCATATTGCTTAGTAGCGGACGTAAGACTCGCGGGTATACTAGATACTCACCTGCTTTATTTCCTTTACTGTTTTTCCTAATCGGCCGCTGCAGTCGACGTTGGAGTCCAGGAGTAGGAGATCCCCGATGTCGACCACCGCAACGTGAAGATCCCCGATGCCTTCTACGACGTCGAGTTCCCCGTTGACCAGGAGTAGCTTGGAGGTTCCCAGGCAGGAGGCCTCGCCTTTTCGATCTGTTGTTATTGGTGCTAGCCTTCTTAAGGCAACCTTGTATTCTGGTGTCTGTACTCGGATACTTTTGCTTCCGCTGACTTTGTGCTCTCGAGCTGTTGTATTCGAGCCCTCGTGGCCCCTGGCTTGTATTAAACAGCTTGTATTATTTTATTTGTAGAGTTGTGTTGTGATATCTCATCGTGAGTCCCTAATCTCGATCGTGTACCTTGCGTGTATGATTACTGTACACGGCTTGATTTTGGGGGCGTCACAATTTTGCTAGCAATCCTAGACCGTTTCCATCCAACTATGGGAACAACAACACCTACCCTAGCAACAAGAACCCCTATTCTGAATTAGAAAGCATGCTTAGAGACTTTATCACTACCCAAAAAGCTTTCAACAAAACTGTAGAGGAGAAATTAGCTAAAATAGATAATCTCTCTTTGAAGGTAGAAAGCTTATCCCTTGATATTGAGATGCTTAAAATTAGAACCTCTCCCCTTGAGGAGAATAAGGCCACTCCTATTAATGCTATCCAGTTACAAATTAATGAAAATATTAGGATGATGGCTAAACTTAAAGAAAGATGGGCTAGAGAAAAAGAGGAAGAGGATAGAATTAAGAGCCTTCCTACACACCACACAGTTGCCACTATCCAAATTGTTGAGGACACTCAAACTATTAGCACCCAATGCACTCCTAGTCCCATTGGACCTATTAATGGTGATGCTAATACCTCAACCGTAGATATAGAAACTCCTATGAACATAGAGGGTTTCAAACAAGTGAGCCTAGATGACACTAATACCACCTTTGATAGTAGTGATATTGATTTTGATAGTTGCACCCTCTCAGAAGTTATCAGTTTGCTACACAAAATGTCTAGAGACCCCCACACTAGCACACTTAATCTTGCTTTCACGGAGCATATCACAATTGCTCTCATCAAAGCTAGGGAGGAGAAGCTTAGAGTATAAGCCTCCATACCTAGGAAGCTAGATGATGGTTGGGATCCTATGATCAAAATTAAATTAAATAACTTCTCTTGCTATGCTTTATGTGATGTTGGAGCTAGTACCTCCGTTATGCCCAAAAGAATATTTGATATGTTTGAATTGAAACCCTTTGAGCCTTGTTCTTTTGGTGTTCGTCTTGTTGATTCTTCCATAAAGAAACCTATGGGGAAGATCAACGATGTTCTTATCATTGTCAATGACAACTATGTTCCCGTTGATTTTATTGTTATGGATATAGAGTGTGAACCTTTGTGTCCAATTATTTTGGGACGTCCTTTTCTTCGCACCGTCGGTGCGGTTATTGACATGAAAGAGGGGAATATAAAATTCCAATTCCCATTCAAAAAGGGGATGGAACACTTCCCTACAAAGAAAATCAAGTTACCTTTTGAGTCCGTTACACGGGCTAGTTATTCTCTTTCTCTTGATAAAACTTGATTCTTCTTTTTGCATTATGCCTAGCTAATGGCTTTAAAGAAGCGCTTTCGGGAGGCAGCCCGCAATGAATTTAGTTGTTTCTTTTTGCTTTTGTTGTGTCTTGATGATTTTTACTACTGTAGCAACATCATTGTATCTTTATTTTTCAACTTTGTGCCAAGTTATAGCCTCTTACGGCAAGGGAAGTAAAAGTTGTGACATGCTGTCCAGAAAACAGATTCTGTCCTCGTGACCAGAAAAATTCCAGAAAAATCCCAGTTCATAGTTTTGAGCTGAATGTTTTACACAGTATGCTCTATACAATTACGAAACTTCCGTATGTTCTGAGTTTTTTGATTTGAGTTGCAGAAGTGCCCCTAAAAAATTCTTTACTACCTGCTGTTCTGTTTTTCACAGATTCTGCCACGTTTTGTCTCTCCTAACTTTTGCAAACCTTAAGCTTGCTTTTTATTTGCAAAAACTTTTTGGCACTCTTGAGAAACAGTAGCTATTCAAGATTATCTTTATATCTAGTGGGGGGAAATTATTTTATTAAGGGTACTAACCTCTCTAATCAGCTTATGATGAGTTATGTATGAAGGGTGTTTTCAAGTGTGCGATGGAAGATGATGAAATAAGATCCAGGAGTGTCAAGCGCTCAAGCTTGGGGATGCCCCCATGCATCCCCAATAAATATTCAAGGAGACTCAAGCGTCTAAGCTTGGGGATGCCCCCGTGCATCCCCTTCTCCATCAACAAATCATCAGTTCGTCCTTCGTCTCACTATATTTTTATCACTTCATGCGTTATGTGCTATGCTTGGAGCGTCTCTCTCTTAGGTTTTGTTTTTCGTTTTCTTTAGCTTTGCTTGATGTTCATAACAAGTTAGATCCCTTCTTACTTTGTGTGGGAGAGAAACACGCTCCACTTTCAAAATCTAGAACACATCATAGGATTTTTCCTGCTTATCTTTTTGCTGTTGTGTGTTCTTTATCTTTTCATAGCTACTGCCATGTTTAGTTTTAGTCTTAGTTTGTCTTTAGCAAGAGCCTTGGCTTTTGTTTAGTTTGTTGGTGGAACTCTTTTTATTTTTCATGTTTATCTTGTTAAAGAGAGTTGGTTGTTGCACTGAGTTGTGTCTTGTCTTGAAAGTAGGTGATTGAGGTTGCTATTTAATTTTAGTAGTAACTTGCAATGGTTTTGAGGTATTTATGTGAGTAATGTTTGAACTTTTGGTGTCAAGAGCTCTAGCCTATTAGTGATAGGTGTCGTATTTTGGGCAATCCGTGTTTATTTTCAAAACCTACAAAAACTAGTTGAGAACTCTAGCTACTAGATGGATCACTAATCTTTGGAGGGATCGAATATTAGAGTACACTCACGTACCATGAGTCGAGGATGCGCAAGGATAACCAAACCCCCATACACTCCTCCTCGGGGTACTTGTCTCTTTGTGAACCTCCTTATTAGATTGAGAGTTACCGATAATAAGTGCATGAGTTCTTCGGACTAATGTAAGTATTGAAAGTTGACACTTCCACCTTCCCATATTTTGCTAGCCTCTCCCGTGCCGTGCATTGCCTTCTTCTCACTCCGAGAGTTGGCGTCCACCTTCGCCGGCACTTCCAAACCCTTGGAATGATACGCTCTGTCATCATAAACCTCCTTATATCTTTCCTCAAAAAAGCCACCATACCTACCTATCAAGGCATTTCCATAGCCTTTCCGAGTTACATTGCCATGCAACTTCCACCTCTTCATGACTTGATCTTCATGTCATACATGTTCCTGCTACACTGGCAGCGGCATACATTGCATACTTCTTGTTAGTTACATCTTCTTTATGATTTTGAGTACCTTGTAAAGTGTGAAAGATCTCCTTTACCTTCTTGTAAAGTAGAGTGTTGCCCTTAAGTGAGGAAAAGATCCCAAAGTGGACACAATAAAAGATCCCAAAGAGGACAAATGAGAGTTGAATAGAAAGAGCCATTGAGGCCATAAAAAATACAAAAAAAATAGAAAAAAGAGAAAAAGAAATAAAAAGAGAGAAAGGGGCAACACTACTATCCTTTTGAGAGATCCACACTAGTACTCCCTTTTATATCCTTGTACTCCATAGAGATGATCATTATGCATATAGAGAGCTTCTTAGCTCGTATGTGCACCCGTTGCATGGCAATGCCTACTCCTCACATCATATCTATCATTTGGCATCTCTTGCCTATGGTTGTCCTCATTGATGTGAGCCTTTCTCATCCTTTTTGTCTTCCTCCTCCACACTTCTCTCTTTGCCATCCTAAGTGTCAACTCTCGTGCTTACGCTCATCCATTGCATGAGTGCTCAAAATATCGAAAAGGAGTGGATCAAAATGACTTGTACCTGGCTAGTGGTCTGGGGACGAGTCAAGATAAGATTCCAAAGAAGACCAAGTGTGAAACTTTAGTAGATTGAGTTCTCAACACAAAAATTACTTTTTCTCGTATTCCCTATCCCCCTTCTTGCACGCAAACACCATTTGGAGACATTCGAGTCAGAGACAGCAAGAGCTCTTGCACCTATTGTTCTTTTGTTACTTGTTTCAATGCTAATATAGACTCTTGCATGTTATGACTTGAATTGAATCTCTAACCTTGGTTGCTTTACTTTTCAAAGTTCTTATATGGTTGCTAGCATGTCACCATAGAAATTATGTTGTTATCATTTACCTACTCGAGGACGAGCAGGAATTAAGCTTGGGGATGTTGATACGTCCAAAACGTATCTATAATTTCTGCTTGCTCCATGCATGTTTTGTGTGATATTGCTATGATCTAGATACACTTCCATACATTTTTTTATCATATTTGGACTAACCTATTAACTCAGTGCACCCCAGTGCGAGTTCCTGTTTTCTGCTGTTTTTCTATTTCAGTTTTCCCCCACATAAAAAGTGCCAGAAAAATTCGGGAAAATTCAGATAAAAAATCAGCGTGACGGAAGCTTCGCGAAGAGCCCGAGAGGGGCCAGAGGGCAAGGGGGCCCAGGCAGCCACCCGGCGCGGCCCCACCCTTGGCCGCGCCAGGGGGCGCCTGGGGCCCCTAGTCCACCTCTGGCTGCCCCCCTTCACCTATTTATTCTCCGTCATGGGAAAACTTCAAAAAGAAGAACCCTATTCCGCAAACTCGCCTCTGTTCCGCCGCTGCGCTTCCGAGATCGGGAGAACCAGAAGACCTCTTCCCGGCACCCTGCCGGAGGGAGGATTGACCTCCGGGAGTCTCCTCTCCACCATGGATGCTCCCCGGATGTCTCGTGAGTAGTTTTCCTTGGACCATGGGTCCGTGATCAGTATCTATGTGATGTTCTCCTCCCCTCTTTGATCTTCATTGTTTAGACCTCGTGAGCTGCCCTACATGATCTAGGCACTTTTGTAATATTTTTGCTATTGCTATGCTGAGTTTGATGGGATCTGATGTATTATGAGATTATGTTCAGATTGTGATAGAGTAATATATTTGGTTTTTATCTCTTATATTTTTGTTCCTAAGTAATTCTTGCATGTTCTCCGTTGCTGTTTATTGCTTTGGCCAAGTAGTAGGTAGTGACTCCAAGAGGGAACGTTGTGCTAGATTGTGGGTTCATGCCCCCCGATGACATGCTTGAGTGACAGAAACATGAGTCTAGGGGATGTGTTGTTGCCACAAGGGGGAAAACAACGGTGCTTGTAACCGCGGTTACAAGGATTGTTTACTTTACGCAGAGTTCTTTTTAATGCAGTTGTCTGTTGCTTTGGGTTTACACTTTGGGTGGGGCTCGCAACTTAATACCAGCGAGATGTTCTGGATAGATATCTCAAGGTGGATGATTAGTAGTAGATGCAATTGGATTACGGTCTACTTATTTTGGCGTACTTCCCGTGCTTTTGAGCCTCTTCCTTTCTTTTGTAGCATAGTTAGCATTGCGGTGCGTTTATAATCCTGTCAATTGCCCTTCAGTAATTTGTTTACCTCGCATAGCAGTTTTATCGTCTTTTGGGAGAGAGACATCACTAGTGAACATCACGTATCCCGGTCCATATCCTTATTATTATTTCCACACTATATTTACTTTACTTCTTTTATTTGCTATCATTATCCCTTGCGTTTTACCCTTTGTGAACAACAAGACCGTAGAGATTGACAACCTCTCTGAACTTCGTTGGGAACAAAGTTATCTGTGTCTGTGTGCAGGTCCACGTCAGTTGCGCCGCTGACACCTACTTACCATCGCCGGAGTCCACCTGGAGACAAACCTTGGTATCTTCACCGAGGGAAACTTGCTGCTGCGCTACATCTCCACCTTCCACTTGGGGTAACCAACGAAGGGCGAGAAGCCATCACACATTGATTGGGCTACCGAATAAGAAGCTGCCGCAAGACAAGCGAAGATGGAGCGCTCTGTGACAGAGGAAGTCAAGACTATCGCCGCACAACATCAATGAGGCCCAAGCAATCCCATCATGGTGGGATCTGTCCAACCTCATTACGATCTTTCTCCTAACCTTTCAGGGCCCTCCACCTCACCTGAAGATCAACATATGATTTCCACCATATCCGAGGCCTATCGCATCACCAACCAACTCTGTGAAGATTACGGTGTGCTACAAGTACAGGTGAAGGTCTTGGAGTCAGAGAACCGAACCCTTCGCCGTGTCATCAGGGATCTGAAGAAACAACCACAACAAGATGAGGAGTAAATCTCCTTGGGTAATGGCATCCCCTTAGCTTGTTCCAAGCTTGGGGGAGTGCCTGGTATTTTTATCTTTATCTTTGTCTTTTAGAGTCAAGTAGAGTCGTATCATGTCTAGGGAAGTTATCTTATAAAATAGGTGTTTGCTTTGAAGTATATCACTCCTTTCTGGAGAGTTATGTATCCGTGAGTGTGGAGTCGTCTATGATGGAATATTAATGAGAAGTCTATTGATCCCTTCGCTGCACTCGATATTCTCTTCAGGCAATCGACCTTATGATGATTCTTATGGGGAGTATTGACCTTATATCAGGTATGGATTTGAAAACTTTATTTAATCTTGGCAAACATAGCTTTCGTCATAGCAACAAGCATGTTATTTTTCTCAAAGTAGCGACATAGCCAAACCCTCTTTGTTATTATGCTTGTAGTGTTATGTTGACAAGGAAGACAACTTAATGTGCTATGCTTGTTTTAATGTTTATGCTTTATATTGCTTTGCATCCAACTCATCATCACTTGTTTGTTCTGTCAAAGCCTTTTCTAGCCAAACCTCTGTACTAAGCGGAATTCTGCTTGTACATCCATACCCTGAAACCAGTATCTTCCATATGAGTCCACCATACCTTCCTATTCGTGGTATTCCACTACCACTCCTAAAGCATAGAATTTTTGTGTTATCCTTAGATGTTCAAAATCTTCTGTTTTGTGCCCCTCCTTTAGCTCATGAGGAAGTAGTAGTTAATTCATGACCTTCTTAAGTTGGACAAGTTTTACCCCGGGATTGCATGTCTAATCTGCAAACCCCTAATACGAGGAGGAACTAGCATGAGTGCGCCCAGCTCACAAAAGATAATACAACAACAAACCCTCCTTCACGCTTTGTTCATGAGAAATCAGAAAACTTTGGCAGTGATAAACAAAGGAGATTTCGGGGATGTGATCGTCCCCATGTGGGAGCCGTTCCTCGAAACTTGTCCAATCTGAGAAGCAATTGATTTATCTATTAGCATTCGTTGACAAATCATGCAACTCTCAAAACTTGTTTTCATTCTGTTTGATCTAAGGATAGCACTTGAGTTTTCCCTACTTTCCTTTAACAAGGCTTCTTTTTTCCTTTACCTTTATGTTGAGTCTGTTTTCCCTACTTCCTTCTTTCCCAAAGAGAACAGACACTTGATGCTGATGAAGATTCATCAATATAATGCTGCATTAAAGTTTTGCCATGCCATATCATTGTTGACATTATCTTTTGATAAGTAAGTTGTTTGCAAAAGCATTCGCCAAGCAAACATCTTCCTTTGTGTTAGCATTTGCACTTCATGACTAATAGCTTGTTCTTTCAAAAAAGTTCCAAATTATCTCTTCAAAATATAAAGAGAAAGAGCAAAGGTAAAAGCTTTTAGTTGTCCCTTGACCAAAGGACTTGTTTGCCATGATTTGATGAGTTTCCTTAGCCCTACTTTTGATTATAATTGTTATTACTCTTTCAGAAGGGCCTTATGAGTTGGAGATTGCTGTTTAGGATGTATGAGTTTGGTGAAAAGATCATGATGCTTCTTGTCCGTATTTTATTTATCGACACTTCACTCTCTAAACTCGTGGACAGGTTTACCGAGCTCAGTTTTCTCTTGGGGACAAGCGAGGTCTAAGCTTGGGGGAGTTGATATGTCCAAAATGCATCACTATTTTATATCGTAATTCATCCTTATTCATTGATATATTTCACATTACGATGATGTTCTTATGTTGTTTTGGCTTATTTTACATAGTTTGCAACTTTCTGGTGCTGAAGCAGCAGACGCAGGATTCAGCGATAAAAAGTGGACGCTGAGTTGCGAAAGAAGAATACCTCCAGATTACCTGAAAATCGACGGGGGGTATTTTCCGGAAGAATAACGAAGACTCGCCGAAGAGGGGCCAGAGGGGGGCCACAGGAGCCCCGGGCGGCCACCTGGCGCGGCCCCACCCCTGGCCGCGCCGGGAGGGCGCCTAGAGCCCTGGGGCCACTCCTGTCTCCCCCCTCTGGCCTATATACTCCTCGTTACACGAAAACCCTAAAAAGAGAAGCTTTCACGGAGTTCCGCCGCCGCTCCGTGGCGGAAACCTACAGAGAAGAAAAGGGCTCTCTGTCGGGCAGATTCCGCCGAGGAGATCACCTCCCGGAAGGGGAGATCATCGCCATCGTCATCACCATCGTCACGGGCATCATTGAGATCATCATCAACATCATCCCCAACATCAACACCATCTCCACCACCATCCAATCTTACCTCACAAGTTCATCTTGTGTTGTAATCCGTACTATCTATCCTCTCTACTCTACCGATGTTGATTACTACTTTCTGGTGAATGCTATTGAGTTTTGTTGGAGAAATACCATTATGTCCAGATTGTTTATCATATATTTATCACCTCTGATCATGATCTCTTTTATGTCTTGTGAGTAGTTACTTTAGTTCTTGAGGACATGGGAGAAGTCTAGTTGCTAGTAGTCATATGATGTTGAAGTAATTTGTGTTGTTTGATATTTAAGTTGTGTTGTTATTTTCCTAGTGGTATTGTGTGATTCGAACACTCAACACTTCGTCTTCTTAAGGACCTAGGGGAATACATTGTGTATTAAGAATGCTTACGGTGGGTTGCCGGAGTGACAGAAACCTGAACCCTAGTTTGCACACTTTTGCACAAGGGATTACTGGATCCTCGATCTTATTGCTGTGGTTAGGCTTTGCCTTAATTTCTATCTTGTATTTGCGGATGCTTGCAAGATGTTTAATCATAAGAGTGCACTTATCTTAGTATAGAAGGTGTGCTAGCATAGATCCACCCACTGAACACTTATCAGCACAACACTTGTTATCGATACGGAGTATGGCGAAAGCACGTGACTACCTCTCCATGTGTCCTCAAGAACGCTTTAGTCTTTATAAGTTCAGTTGTCAGGCTTATCCTTTGCTCAAAAGGATTGGGCCACTTGCTTCTCCTCAGTGCTATTTACTTTGCTTGCTTTTATCTTATCGTTGCTTATATCGAAAACCCCTAAAAAGTTATCTTTCAGTGTTTGCAGTTATTCCTTGTCCACCATCACCTATCAATACCTTTCGCTCCTCGTTGGGTTCGACACTCTTACTTATCGAAAACGCTACAATAGATCCCTTTTCGTTGAGGGTCATCAACGGCACAGTCGTGAGATTTCATCCCGTTGAAACGCTGCTTCGCCTCGTCTAGGTATCTGCTTATCTTTCCCGCGTAGCCGTTCGGAAATTTTACTCCTATGAGGCAGTGGATAAACCTCTTGATCTCCTCCTCGCACAGAGTGAAGCATGCCGGCGGGCAGTGATCAATACCGGTCTTCTTCTTGGTCGCCCTTTTTTGTTTGCGAGAGTTTTGCGTTTCCATATCCTCCTCCTCCTCCGGCGCATCATCGTCGTCACTAGGGGGTGAAGTTCCCTCCCGATGCCCATAAATTTCAAGTCATTCCTTGCTTTTGGCCCGTCCTTGGTCTTCTCTGGCATGTTGAGAAGCATGCCAAACAAGCTCTCGCACACGTTCTTTGTGATATGCATGAGATCAAGGCTATGAGGACTGCGGAGGAGACTCCAGTATTCCAAATCCCAGAAAATAGACCTCTCTTTCCATACCCTCATCAACGGCTGAGTCTTCTTTTTTTCTTTCCCGGCGCGGGGCACTCTTTCCAAGTTTTCAACAAGTTGTCGATTTCTTTGCCGCTCCTTCTAACCGGGGGTGCTCGGAGCTCCTCGCTTCCATCAAACATATGTCCAAGTTTTCTCCACGCGTGTTTCTTGGGAAGCCACCTCCGAGACACCTGGAACACGGTTTTCGAAGACCCGGGATCTTTCGCTAGCTGGCGGTACATTGTATTATCCATGCACCAAACGCATGCACAGAATCCTTGGACCACCTGCCCTGAGAAATATCCATATCCGAGATAGTCGTGCACCGTCGTGATCACCGCGGCTTTCATTGGGAAATATTATTTTGCGGCGGCGTCCCACGTATTGACTTCGTCTTTCCATAACGTTTCTAGCTCCTCTTTCAACAGCTGGAGATACAGATTGAGGTCTGTACCTAGTTGTTTCGGCCCTTAAACTAGCATACACATTGTTATGTACTTTTTCTTCATGCACTTCCAGGGGGGAAGGTTGTATCTGCATACAAACAAGGGACAGGTACTGTGGGTGCTGCTCTGGCCGCCAAACGGATTGACTCCATCAGCGCTCACACCAATCCTGAGGTTCCTTGGTTCTTTCCCAAAATCTGGGTATTCGAGGTCCAACGCAGTCCATTGGCTACCATCTGAAGGGTGCCTCAGCATGTCCTCTTTTTCCAGATCCGGGTTCGGGTCATCCTCTTTTAGCTTATTTCTATTTGTGTGCCAGGTCATGAGCTTTGCTTCCTCGGGATCTACGAAATACCTCTGCAAACGAGGAGTGATCGGAAAGTACCATACCACTTTTCTAGGAACGTTCTTCCCTCTCTTGTATCGACTAACACCGCACACCAAACATGTGGTTTTCTCTGCGTCCTCACCCCGATAGATCATGCAATCATTTATGCAGACGTGGTATTTAATGTACGGAAGATCGAGAGGGCACAGGACTTTCTTGGCCTCAGTGATACTAGTTGGGCACGTGTTGCCCTTCGGAAGACGATCGTGCCAGAATGCCATGTTATCATCGAAGCTTTCGTCGGTCCATTTGTGTTTTGCCTTCATCTCCATAGCTCCAAGTGTTACATTCAAGCGGGTATCCCCGTCGTTGATCCTTCATACAACTTCGTAACCGCGTCTTTCTCGAGTTGCGCCAGCTTAGCTTTCTCTCTAGCTGCACCTCTTGTGTTTAACGCCTCTTTGACAAGCAGCGCTTGAACATGAGGGTCCCGCACCCAGCTTGAATCCTCATATCCGACATCTTGATCTACATGATCTGCTTCGGCATCTTCTTCATGATCATGTACGGGATGCTCTTCGTCTTCTCGCCCGCCGTTGTTGTCTGGTTGCCCCTCCTCATTTACTAGCGCCCCACCATTGACGTCCTACTCCTCCTCACCAGTTTCATCACTTATTCATCGTGTGTAGCCATCCATCAAACTATTACGCTTTAGGTGTCTTTCAAATATTCCGGAATCAGGCACGGGCACGCACTGCAGTTTGCATCTTTGACACAGACATCTTATATCCGTCCTATTATTCCGTAGCATGTCGTTTGTCGCACCTTGCATCCACCTAGTCACGGTGATATCGCTCAGCATCTCGCGGACCATGATTGCCTGCGTGCACAGAGAGAACAACACAATTATATATCACGGTCGTCGCTGAAAAAATTCGGCATGACCTTCCCTAATAATGCTTGGGAGCATGCGGAGAGTGCTCCAGAAATTTGCCGAAACGAAAATGAATCAATATTTTGGCAAAACATTAGTAACTTAAGATTCACATATACATCAAACTACCACAAGCTTTACATATACATCAAACCACCACAAGCTTCACATATACACTTCACATATACATCAAACCACCACAAGCTTCACATATACACTTCACATATACATCAAACTCAAACTTCACATATACACTAAACCCCAAGATAATAAAGACAATTATATGGGTGATAAATGGAAGAAAGGAGTTGGGGAGGAGGTCCACTTACTTTAATATGAAGCAAAGTAGATTTAATGTCAAGTGTGGATGGATAAATGGAAGAAATGAGGTGGGGAGGAGGAAAAAACCGAATAGATCTAGGGTGAGAAGAGTAGATCTAGTTTGAGAAGTGTGTGTAGTGAATGAGAAGTGGTAGGTGGGGTGGAGTAAATAAGGGCAGCTCCAGGTATTTAGTGACGTATTTTGCATCTTAATGGTGGCGCATACTAAAATGCGCCATCCCTAAGCGCCACCTATAAGGTTTTTAGAGGTGGCGCATTTCTCTAAATGCGCAACGTATAAGAGGATCCAGGGCTGGTACACTCTTAGGGTGACGCATTATATAAAATGCGCCACCTATAAGATCTTATATGTGGCGCATTTTTAACCAGTGCACCACCCCTTACAACATAGTGACGCATTATATAAAAAATGCGTCACTAATAAGATTTCCATGTATAGCATTTTCTCTAGTAGTGGCATAATGACAAGTGAATCTTCAGGTATCCATTTAGTTCTACCAATATGTTGCAGGAAGAGAGAGATGGGTGCCGCATATAAGATGTTGCTTGCGTTGTTGTAAGCCTGAAATGTGACCCTTAAATAAGATTATAATTTATCTGGATGTATATCCTTTATGTATATTATTTTTCCGTAGCAACACAAGGGTGTTTAGATAGTGTGATCTAGTTTCAAAGATCTCAACATGAAAAAAGCAACCATGAAAATAATTCATAATTTAAACACACAATTAAAATATAAAATAAGTTATTAAGAATACAAAAATAAAATAAAATTTTCAGATTACGGCAAGTGACAAACATACAATACGTTATTTTTCACCGCCTAAAAAATGGAAGTGATCTCCACAATATCACCTTTTGAGGCTTCCACAATATCACTTAACTTTACCCCACACACAAAAAACCACCTAACTTTTTTTGAGCATAGAAAATTACTTAACTAGGGGAAACATTTCCCTTCACCCGGTGGATAAAGAGATCCGCGTTGCCACCTTCTTTTCTCGCTACGTGTCCAGCTAGCCATCGATCTGGCACTCAACGGTAGATTTGCAACAACAGTTGTGTTGCAGAGAGCCTAACGTAACATAAGACATGTTACATTTTTTCACGTAATTTTTTATGCAACTTCATCCACGTTGCAATTTTTTTGTAACATCATCTATGTTGCAAAAAGATGAAGACGGAAAAAAAAATCCGTAACACAATCTCTATTAGCTCAATTTTTCAGCAATATTACCAATGTTGTAGAAATTTCTTCAGTAACATCAGGTATGTTGCAAAAAGTGAAAACATTTTCTTAACAAAACTCTATTGTAAAAAATTATACAAGAAAATCTCAGTTGCATAAAAAATGCAACACAAATTATGTTCTTGAAATGGAAATAACGGTTCGAAGGTTTGCAACAAGCATCCTATTGCAAAGAACCTTCTGCAACATCATCCTTACTGCAAAGGGTGGCTGGTTGGATGCTCACGCGACTAGATCGAATGGACAGTAGCGTATCAATCCAAAGGTCGACAAGGCGGCATATCTTTTCCTCTTATCCGCCGGCTGACGCGTAGCGTGGCCTTTAACTAGGGATCTCGAACTCATATTCATCAACATGAAAGATTTTTTTTTCTAACGTAAGTAACATGAAAGAGTTGAGGCCAGGCCCATTTAAGGCTCGGCCTTGCAGGGCCGGCCCGTTTAAGGTTTGGGTGACGGCGTGAGAGAGAGAGAGAGGACGGACGGAGTGGGTGAGTGTGACCCAGCCAGTTGGCGCACCAACCCGAGACGGAGACGCAACTCCTCACGACGCGTCCCGAACCGGACCACCCCCCTACCCCCACCTCATTCCCCATCCGTTCCCCTCCTCCGCCGCCATGGCGGGGCTCGTCGACGAGTACTTCCTCGGCATCGACGAGGACGGCGCGGGGGCGCTCGGGGAGCCCTCCTACCTCTCCTTCTCCGAGACCTTCGAGGAGGACCCCCACTTCACCCACTCCGACATCTTCCCCGACTTCGACATCGAAACCCTAACCCCCACCCCGGGCTCCCCCTTCTCCTTGGACTCCGACCACGACCTCGACCACGGCCTCGGCCTCTCCCCCTCGGTCCTCCGGATGCACAGCCTCTCCCCGCCCCGCTCCCCGCCCTTCTGGGACTGCCTCGAGGAGGACCTCGCCGACGGCCTCGAGTGGGAGGAGATCGCCGACGGCGACGACATCGGCGACGCATTCGTCCCTGGGGGCGGTGCCGGCGGGGGCGGGGCGGGGGGAGGGATCGGAGGGGGCGAGGTCGACGCCGACGTGTTCGGCTTCCTCAGCGAGCGGGAAATCCTGGGGGCGATGGAGGGGATCGACAGCGAGGGGGACGACTCCATGTTCTCCGACGAGCCGCCCTTCGATTTCGGCGACCAGGCCCCGGAGCTGGACGACATATTCCGGAGCGTCGGCTGGGAGGTGCTGCCCGTGCCGCTGGACGACGACGAGTTCGAGGTGCTGCCAGGGCATATGGCGGACGTGGCTGTGGGGGGCGCGCCGCCTGCGGCGCGGGCAGCGGTGGACCGGCTCCAGGTGGTGGCGATCAGCGGGGAGGACACGTCACATGGATGCGCTGTGTGCAAGGATGGGATCTTGCAGGGGGAGCTCGTCACGCGGCTGCCGTGTGCACACTTCTACCATGGGGCGTGCATTGGGCCATGGCTCGCCATCCGCAACTCATGCCCTGTGTGCCGTTACGAGCTGCCCACTGATGACCCCGACTATGAGCAGCGGCGGGCAAGGCGGCGTTCTGCTGGTGGATCGGCATCACAGTTGGGTACGCCTATGTAAATGCGAGCTCGGGTTTCTTGGTGGCATGTCTTGGTTGCAATTCCATGGAAGTTGGAGTGAGAAACCTCGCTCTCTGACTTGCTCAGTTATTAGGATGCTTGGAGGTTGATAGGGGCATACTTCTTTTGGTTTTTAAGTGTTTATTGATGTAGCTGCTCTGAACTTCTCATTAGGAATTGAATGGTAAGAACAATTGTTATAGCTTCTGTATATATGTTGTGCTGCTTCAATAATACAGAAAACCATTATGCTCACTCAAAGCTTGTTTCATTCTTATTGTTTGTGACAAAATCAATTAGAATTTTCTTCTACTGGATTACTGCTTTCTTACTGCACTTGTTACTGGCATCATGATATCAGAAACATCATTATAGATGTTACCCTTCTGCTATAAATATAGATGTACTGCAGATCTCAATCTAGTATGCTTTAATCAAACATCAGTGTTACTCTTCTGTACTAGATGTAATTTCTATGTGGTGATGCTACTGATGTGAGCTTTTCTGCTGCACTATAAGTACTGTAGGTTTTAATTAGCACACAGTACCAGTTGCTGGAAGATAAATGAATGATCATTTAGGATGCTTGGTTTTGAAGTGTTGATGTAGCTGTTCCGATTGGGAATTGAATGGCAAGAACAAGCGTTAATGCTTTTGCACATGTGTCATGCTGCTTCAATAATACAGAGAAGTTTCTTAGTCACCGAAATCTTGTTTTATTTGTATTGGCTGTGGCAGAACCATTTCTTCTACTGGCCTACTGTTTTGCTTACTGAATGATTTACTGCCATCATAGTTTCAGAAATGTCATTATAGATGTTAGTATGTTACGCTCTGTACTAGAAATTTCAATCTAGTTTGCTTCATTTAAACCTGTGAGTTACTCTTATGTACTAAGAATATATATCATTTCTGTATGGTGAGGCTACTTACGTGAGCTTCTCTGCTGCAACTGTAAGTACTGTGGTCCATTAATTAGCACACAATTGCAGTTGTTTGTGTTTGGTAATAGTACCAAATAAGCCATCAAAGTTCCGCTACATTGGGAGTAATAGTCGGTAGATCGTTGTGCTGAAAGTCAACACATCCCTTCCGAAAATGGAAGACTTGGTTACTGATTCTTATTTACCCAGTACATATTCAGTAGTACCAAATAAGTCATTAAAATTCCGTTGCATCTGGGAAGCAAAGTACAGTTAGATCCTCCCGCAGGTAGCATTCTTGCTAGAAAAACATCTTCTATGAGAATATGGGATGAAAGCGTGCTGTAGTTTGCTTATTGAATATATGAAAACGAGATGGCACGACAGTTGCTTGGAAATTATCTTCTTGCTCGCTAGTTATTCATCGAGACCAGGGACAGGTGTTTCTGTGCTCATTTATTTGCCATGCTATTTTCTTCAGGGCTAGTGTGTGGTCTTCATGGTGTGTTGTTCCCTCGGTGTAGAACTGAGAAGAAAAGTTACCTGACCAATCAAAATGAAACATCACTTTTCTTTGTACGAGTGTGCAAGATTTACAATGTAGACGATACTCAATGCGACCCATGATCTTTAACTGGTGATGCAATTGTTTCAAAGTATTGTATTTCACTTACTTTGTTGCCAAGGTCTCCTCATGCAGCTAGATCCAAAGCTCGGCGTACTGTGCCCGATGATCTTGCACCGAATCACCTGTGATGTGTGAGAGTTAGATGATGTGCCTCTGATGCATGCTACATCCTCAGATCCGGCCTGATGTGCGGGGACGGAGTATATTGCTCTGTTGTGCTCTGTTGTGAAGAAACACCAGCCAGTTTCTGTTGCCTTGTTCAGAGTTGAGAGTGGCATGGATGCAATGTTTCAGGCTGCAGAATGCACGGTTGCGGGCTACATTCTTTTGTACATCATGCCAGCCTGGTCGCTGGCGTTTAGCACGTGGAGATTGAACTGGCGCACGCTATCGCTAGTGCTGCTGCCCCTAACAACAACTGGAGGTTGGCCCCTTGGCCTGCCGCCATTTTCATTTCTTCCAAAATCTCTGGTGGGCTCAGGTTACTGTGGCTGTTGACCCGGGCCTTGCTGCGCCGGATGGAGCAACTAGCTAGTCTATGACCAGTTGGCTGCCGGTGTCCGGCGGCCGGTGCACGACGTCGCCGGCGGCGTGACACAACACAACACCGGACTGTCCCAGGAGCTCTATTACAGCATAATCTTTAGGCAGGAGCAGGAGTGAACAATTCCAGGAGCTCCATTACAGCATAATCGAGCTACATATATTACTTACTACTATTAACACGCTCCATAATTAATCTCCTAATCATGCTACGGCATCACCGGTCCTAGCGCGTATATATAAAATGCTACGATGTGTACGTAGTACGTACATACGGACCCTACGGCGTTCTCGAGGCGGTGGCAGCAGCGTCGTCGCCGGCTTCTCCCCCTCCGGCTTGATGTGCGGTCTCCTCGGCGGGGAGCGCCTCCCGCAGGCGGCGCAGCTCCTCCCGGAGCCGCGCGTTGTCCCGGGCGACCTGCGCGTGCCTGGCCTCGGCGCGGTTCAGCTCCACGACGAGCCGCTGGTTGGCCGCGCGCAGCTCCGTGGCGCACGCCGACAGCTCGTCCAGCTGCCTCCTTCGCCGCATCCGCGACCGCCTCGCCGACTCGCGGTTCGACGCCAGCCGCCTCGCCTTCCTCGTCTCGCTCAAGGCGCCGGCGCTGCCGCATGTCATCTGACAGTGACCATTGCCGCCATCCCCGCTGCCGCTGCCGCCACTGCCTAGCCACCCTTCGACGAGGTCGACGTCCTGTGGCGGCAAGTGGGCCGCGGCTAGGCCGCCGAACCCGGCCGGCTGGTACCCCAGGGCGGCCATCTCCTGCTGCATGGCCGATCTAAAAAACCCCTCGTGCATCATCGCCGGTGCAGCAGCTACGAACTCGCCGATCGCAATGCTGCAGCAGCGGCGGCGGCGGAGGTTGCTGTGCTGTGCTCGCGCGCTATGCTAAGCAGTGTATGTAGATTGTAGAAGGCCTCTCGCCGTCTCTCCGGCCGGCGGCGTCGAATGGTTTGATGGAGAGGAAGGAGAAAAGGGTGCGAGGTGAGCCGCTTTAAAACCGGCAAAAGGGAGAGCTCAGCCCACTATCTATGCGGTCAGCAGACTTTCCTTTGCCCTTTCAGAGCCCCGTTGCGTCTGCGTTTGATATTGATGCTCACCTATCCTGCTGGTTTTTCTGGGAACCGTCGCTATCCGCCGTTCGGTTGTGGTAGTAATTTGTTAGCAACATAGATAGATAGATAGATAGATGGATGGGTAGATCGTCGTGGAGATAGGTTTAATATCTCCTCCTCCTTTCGGAAGTGTTCTTCCCGTGTGGTGCTGTGGGGGAGTTGATCCATCGTTTCGATCGGTCCGAAAGTCGCCGCAATTCCTTTCTTCCGGGGAGAATTCCGCCAAGGTTGGTCACATTGAATCGTTAGATCGCCTGTTCATTCGACATCACTGTTTTAAATAGTGGGTTGTGGCAAATAGCGGTTGACCTCCAAATAAGCTATAGTTGGCTATAACGCGCTATTTGTACATGAGTCCGTTTAGTGGCATCATGTTGAATAGGCTATAGCGGGGCTGCTATAGCCGGCTATTTAAAACTTTGTTCAACATCGAGAAGCATCGTTTGCTTTGGCCGCTGTAGACGTTAAATGATCATGGAATGGAGTCTGAATATCTTGCCTTGTTAGTTTTCATTGGTTTCGAGGACTTTGATGGCTTTGCCCCGCTAGAGGCGAGGTCATTTCTGTGTGCAAAAGAACGGAGGTGCTTCAGCCGAACATTTTTGTTGTCGTGGCAACTGGTAACGCGAAGGCACTGCCTTTAACGAAGGCTCTTTTCTTTGTAGTTCAAGATATGGGAGCAATAGGAAGAGTGTATAGTGACACCACAGTGTAGTAGTATAAACAAGGCCAGATGCCAGTACCCAGCCGTTTGGCCAGCACTTGGGTGCATCTTGCATGCGCGCGCGTGAGTGAGAGGTTTATGGTACCAAAAATGCTAGAATTACAAAAAATTGATACAGACACTTACAGGCTGCTTGTCTCTTAATTATAACTACCCCCTGAATTAAAGGGGTGGGGCCTTTGGCCCATTAATACCCAATGAAAGGCAGCCACCTCACCCTGTAAACCCCTTCACTCCATAATTTCCTGTAGATGTAGCAAAGCTCGTTATGGTACTGTTTGGTCAATCCTTCTCCTCCTCTAGTGAGACCTTTTCAGTGCTCTTGATCTGATGTCTTAAGTGTTTTTATTTGATGGGAAAAACAGGACGATGTCT
Source organism: Bromus sterilis (assembly GCA_950022295.1). Lineage (NCBI taxonomy): Eukaryota > Viridiplantae > Streptophyta > Magnoliopsida > Poales > Poaceae > Bromus > Bromus sterilis. The sequence continues at coordinate 59,094,157 of OX465598.1, read as the reverse complement.
TTCTTTTATAACAGGATGATGTCTTCCGGTAAGGTCCATAGAGAGCGAGCTTTACCTACAACAAAATATGGTGCCGGTTTATGTGGATAACTCGATCTAAACACACTTCTTAGCCTCGAGTGTATAACTATAACAGATGTCTGATTTGTTGCAACTCGGAGTAAGAAATTTGCTTAGTTAACTGACGGAAAAATGGACCAAAATGATACTGTCAGATTACCACTTTAACATTCTCCCACACACATGCACATCCTTATTACTACATTGAAACATACACTAGATGTAAATATATAGACGCGTTCTGGTATGTTTGTTCATTTATTTCATTTTGTATGTAGTTCATATTAAAATATTTAGAACATTTTGTTTTTGTGAACAAAGTGTATATTAAATTGGATGTTGTCCCAGAACACACAGTTTAAATCACTAGCTAAACACGCACGCGAGGGAAGGTGCCACCCACCGGTTCTTAAACAAGGGTTGAACCCCCGATAGGTAGGTTGCATTGCTGATAATGCTTACTTTACCTGTTCAAAATAGTTCAGCACAATATCTTTGTGTACATGATCACTGCCATTAGATCTTAACTAGGTCCGGTAGCTAGGGTTGCTTAGTCCATGATCTCATATCAGAAGCTTTTGTTTGCTTACCTACTAATGCCATTAGCTGAGATAAATATAATTTCCCAGTTTGGTGTGTCACATTCTAGGAGCTAAGACAATTGGGCATGCCTAAAGCAGAAGCTCATGGAGGAACAAAAAGCATTGCGCTAGTCAGGATATGTCTAAAGCAAGAAGTTGCTAATCACACGGCAATAATTGTTTGTGGAGACTCTTGTTGACCATCAACCTTTTGTGACGCCAACCTGTACGTCTTCCTTCCTGCTAATTAACACTAGGCTTAATTTGGTGCCATAAGCAGCAGGCAAATGATTCCAAACCTTTTTGAAATGAAATTCCTCCTAACCTTTTTTGCTTTCTACTACTAGCAGAAAGACACGCGTGTTTCCATGGCATTTTAAGTCTGAGCATCAATTGTTTCTTCCCCTTCGAGGAGATGCAATTTTAACTTGTAAGGCAAACACAAACTTATGTGTACTTCTCACTAAGAGAAACCTGACTTCATGTTCAGATTTATGTTTCTTGGTCGGTTTGGCATGAGATCAAAACTGCAACATTAAAGCATTTTGCATGAGGGACGTGGACTTTCTTTTTTCTTTTACTCTAGTGATCCGTACAACTCTCGATTTGACACACAAATGTGTAGGTCATCTGTCATCTGAAAAATACAGAAGGAGAAATCAAGAAACGGTCAGTGCTGATAAACTCCTTCTATCTAGTTGAGGAACCTTTGGATTATAAAAACGGAGGAGATATGGACGCCGTTTGCTGGTGTTGGCTTCTTTTATCATCCACAATCGTTAGTGGCTTCAACTTTGAGTCCACCCATCGCTCCCCGTTACGTTTGCAAGATGAGCATACTGAATGTGGGAAACGTCATCTCTTGCCAAAGCAAAGAAAAAACACAGCACATCAGTGGCGAGATTAATTAAGAATGGTTTTGCTCCGCAAGATTACTAGTTAGGGAAATTTAAAAGCATACCGACCTATAGCAGATTGCGATAGGCGATCCGGTTATAGCCATAACATGATAAGCGTAGAGGTTAAAGGATTCCATTTGCCATAATAAAGAGGCCATATCTTCGCTCAGATTAAGAAGGAAAAAGAAGACATTGCATTCGCAGTAGTGCTTTATGTTTGGCTAAAGTTCCAAAGCAGCATCATACACTTGCATGGCGATGGTTACCTCGCCAAGAAAAAGGAAATTGGATAGATGAAACCACCAAGTGTCCGATAGATATGAGAAAATATCTGGTGGAAATCGGTGAAAACCAAGCAAAATCATTTATATAAAATATCTTAAAAATATAGTACGTTGGATGGATGTTGGTTTGCGGATATTTAAATATCAAATTCATAGGCAAAATATTTAGGTTGGATGAATAAAAGCAAATAGAAACAATACTATTCATTTATAATTTTTAATATACTTTATTTTGTATAAATGACAGATAATGAGAATGATTGGTTTGATGCCAAAAGATGGCAAATGCCAAAAATTTACTAGTCATTGATTGGTTACCAACATTTCTTACCAAGCTCACAAAAAGTTGCCAATTTTTGGTAGTTTCTGATTTTGCCAAAATGTTGGGATCAAATCAATCTTCTAAGTTTCGAAGCTCCCAAGGAATGTTGGCAGGGCTATGGGAATTGTGTGGGCCTTGTTCGACAAGGGGTGATTCGCTTGGCTAAACAATTTAGTGTCGCGTGGCACAGTTTTCTTCCACGTGTGGCCATCTCTTTGGGAGGGCTCTTTTCACTTTTCTTGTTTGCCTTCGCCTCTGGTTCCATCCCGTACAAATTTATACCTTTCCTCACTGCGCAAGACCACTCCAGTGCATCTCCACAACCACCAGCGCCCCGCTCCGAGCCGGATGTGATGTCATTTACCATCAAGCGTAAGGTGGAGTCCGCGAAAAAGACAGAGCCACTGTATATGTTGGAAATGTTCCCTAGAGGCAATAATAAAGTCGTTATTATCATATTTCTTTGTTTTCGATAAGTGTTTATCATCCATGCTATAATTGTATTAACCGGAAACTCGGATACTTGTGTGGATACATAAACAAATATCGTGTCCCTAGTAAGCCTCTAGCGGACTAGCTCGTTGATTAAAATATGGTTAATGATTTCTAACCATGGACATGAGTTGTAATTTCATAAGAAGGTCATATCATTAGGAGAATGATGTGATGGAAAATCCAAATATTAGCATAACATTTGATTGTGTCACTAAGTTTAAATTGCTATAGATATTTTTAATATCAAGTATCTATTCCTTAGACCATGAGATCATGCCACTCCCTACTACACGAAGAATACTTTGTGGGTATCAACCGTCCCTTCGTAACATGGTGCTTATAAGGGTGCACTTAGTTATCTCGGAAGGTACTTTCCGGGTTGCATGCATCAAGACTGGGATTTATCACTCCATGTGACAGAGAGATGTCTCCGGACCCTCTCAATAACACAACATCCTAAGTAGCTTGCAATCATGTGACTAATGTGTTTAGTAACGGGGATACTGAATTACGAAACGAGTAAAGAGAACTTTCCGATAGCGAGATTGAACTAGGTATGGTGATACCAACAATCGAATCTCGGGGAAGTAACATATCGCGAGACAAAGAGAATCTTATACGAGGCTGTTTAAATCCTTGATACCGTGGTTCAACCGATGAAAGATCTTCGTAGAATATGTGGGAACCATTATGGGAATCCATGGTTCCGATATTGGTTATTGATCGGAGAGGTGTCTCAATCATTTCCACATGTTCTCAAACCCGCAGGGTCACACACTTAACGTCAGATGTCACTAGGGTTCGATGAGATAATAAGATGGTGTTATCAAATTTTGATTCGGAGACTCGTATGGTACATCAGGCATCACGAGGAGCTTCAGAATGGTCCGGAGATAAAATGTCATATAAGGAATGTCATTTTTGGGATATGGGAAAACTTTAAGATTTTTCCAGTATTATACCGAGAAGGTTCTAGAAGGTTTCAGAGTGGGAACCACCTACTTGGAGGGCCCCACATGGACTTGGGTGGTGGGCCATGGTGCCAAAACCCCCTGGTCCATGCGCACCATCCCACCGAAGGGAGAAGATCGAATCCCTAAAAAGGGGGGGGGTCCCAATTTGGGGGGAAAGTGAGGGGGGGGGGGAGCTTCGCCCTCCCCATGGTGCACCCTTCAAGGGTTTGGAGGGGACAAACCTCCTCGACACCCACGCCTATAGCTCCTGAACACTATACCCCTACTAGTCGCCTCCCTCTCTCTCACGTACTCCTTTCTCCATAGTGCTTGGAGCAGCTTTGCTGAAATTTCACCATACTTCCACCACCCCGCGTCGTGCTGCCAAAATAGATCTCATCTACCTCTCCCCATCTCTTGCTGGATCAAGAAGTAGGAGACAACATTTAGCCGTACGTGTGCACAAATCGAAGATGTCATTCATGCGGTGCTGCAGCGGAATTATCCAACGAAAAAGTACAACTACATCACCCGCAATCTTTTAGATCGGTAATGCGCATGTTTCTATAAGGGTATGTTGACATTATCTCACTCGTTGCTAGAATCTAGTAGATTAGATCTTGGGTTTATTCGTTCTCTTGTAGGATATTTTTTTCAGTTTCCCATGCAACGAACCCCATCAGTGGTATCACAACCAAGTTTAGGCGTATATTCTTTGTATGAGTATAACCCAATTTTGTTGTTGGCGTTAATGTTCATGTTTCTACCCTCCTTGTGTATTTTGTATCTTGCGACATAGTAGGATGAAGCGACTCGGACTAACTTTCCTTATCCAATCGCAAGAGACCGGTTTTGTGACTGGCATGCAACTTGTATTGCATAAGCATCCGGCGGGTGTCTCTCTCTCTCACTATAGTAAAATCTGATTTACACACAATGGTCCTAAAAGGATTAAAAGGCAACTTGTATATCATCGTTGTGGCTTTGCGTAGGTAAGAACAATTCTTATATGTTACCCTTAGAAGCCACACAAGAATTTGCAAGAACAAAGTAGACGATATGTCTAACTTATTTTTGCAGGACTTGTGATATGGTATGATCAAGGTGTGATGTGATATATGTGATGTATGAGATGATTATGTTTTGTAATCTTTCATGACTTTTCATGTCGATGAGTACGGCAACCGGCAGGTGCCATATGGTCGTCTTAATATTATTGTATGACCTACGAATCAAACTTTATGTATTTGTTTACTTTATCGCTACGAGTTAGCAATAGTTATAGTGACAATAGTTGATTGATACAACTACATGATGGTACCAAGGACCTACAGCCGTGTAGAAGACATATCATCTCTAGATAACAAGACGTAATAAAAACTAGATTAACACCCATAAACCAGAATGACATTGTGCGCCTGGGTTACTTTTGGCTAGCTAAATGCTCATCATGCGGTCAGGATAGTATTCTCCAATGTTAATAGAACTAGATAAGTGGGTGTCCAGTGCATTAGCTCGTATGATTTTCTGCTATGGAAGTTGCAACCTATTTGCACAAGCATGCACTATGTTCTGGTTCTAACCAAATAAATTAGAACATTTAATTAAGGAATGCACCATTTTTGTATACAATCATTTTAGGAGTTTGTCCACAAGATTAGAGGCTAATATATTTTTTCTAAATCGGACAGTTTTCTTTATGTCCTTTAGGCTGAAAATGATTGTTTAGTGGTTGCACAATGCTACTAGTTCTATGGAGTAAAATTCATTTTCCCATATGGTAATATTGATTATCTTTTAGATTACAAAGATGACAGACGTGAACACATACATTGTTATAACAACTTTATGGCATACCTCTTGTGCTGACCCACTAACTAGCGGTCGAAATGGCACAAGATGAGGATGTGTGCAATGATGATAGCAACCCCAATAAGTGTCTAGATATTATATGATGACACCTGCCCAGAACTCACATTTTTCTTCCTAATCGAGCTGGTAACATTAACCCATCGAGAACCTGACAGGAACATGTAGATTATTGATTGGTGACAAGGATAAAAACAAGAAGAACTAAGCTCAAATTATCAGAAGTAAATTAGAACTTACAATCAAAATTCATCCAATCAAAGAGCATGTTCTCCAAACCATGAACAATGATTTTATGATTCAACACAATATCTATCATTAACAAGAAAACTATTGGCACAAAATCCGACCTTTACATTGCTTCAGGTGGGGGCTTTTGCCCCCCTCCCCACGCGTTGAAAATTCAAAAATATATTAAAAAAATTAAATTTAGAATTCCATACTAAAAATATGCGCATACTTTAAAATATAATGTAATATTAAGTGTTAAGTTAACTAACCTCCAAGTACTGTTATTTGTTCACCATAGTTCCCTTTTCATGAAATATAGTAAATTACTTGGTCGTCCTATAAAGCATATTATCATAAAATTAATTTGTGAAATAAATCTACAACATTTTAATTTAATACATGTGAAGTTATATATACGATTTCAACATCGAAGGACTTTCATACTTACGGAATATAGATAGTTGTTTGGTTTCAGTTTCATTATAGCACCGCCAGTGAAGCACATCGTCTCAGTGTTGGAAATGATAAATCAATATTGTATGATAAAAATACAATAATATGAAAATAGTGTGCACCAAAATATAATTAAAATATGGTTATTTTATTTCATAGAGATAAAAAACTACTTGTTAGATGTAATGATGTATCGTTCTAAATTCTTGACCATTGGGCGTACAATTGGAGATAAAGCAGCGGCTATCTAGAAATTCATACATACCATAATGATGTAGTGTAAGTAGGTCATATATTGTTGATCATATCCAAAGCAATGGTGAAGTACATCAACGAAGTCACTGCATTGATGAATGTGTCATAGGCACCATCTACCAAATATGCCAATGAAGATCCTGAATCTGCGATGGTTAGATGTTTACCCGATGGCCTAAAAATAGAGGGTTCAATTGGAATCTCTTGACCATTCACAACAATACTCTCGAGATACGGTTGATAAAAAATCATGCATTTTATCAAACAAGTTAGGGCATGAACTTTGGCAACATAATTACAAGAAGATTTATTGCTAAGTGATAGAGCTAGTATTAAGACAACCAACATACACATATAAATATGTGTCAAAATATTAGCTACCAGGTCAAAACACAAGTTGTTTTGTATTAGAAGAACATCAAGATGACGAAGAGTACAACAGAACCAGCCAACAGTAGCGGTATCTAGCAAAAGCCCCAAGTGGCAACAATACTACACTCAATATATTCAGAGCTGATTCAAACATTGTTTGGACCTAGAACAATGAAAAACAATTATTTTTTATATTGAAATTTTATACTTATTCAAACTAATTGTGGCTTACTAAATATTTACTTTATATATTTTAATTTACTTAGCCATCACAGTTATCCATATAACAATGTTATTAAATATCAGTTACAATATATTTTGTTCTGCGAAAGTTTAGTTCTATGATGTAATAATTTTTTTATTTATATGTCAAAAAAATTACTTTAGATTAAATTTTAATTATTTCATAAATTTTGTAGTGCGTACACATATATTTACACACACACATAACATTACCATATATATGCATATGAATATTTTAACATTTTTTAATATTATTTAATATCATGGTAGAGATTTTCTAAATCATACACACTAATAAATTTTAATAGTGCTTTCTAGTGTATGTTAGGAAATTATATTCATAGATATTTCTAGACCATGAAAAATATGACTTTCAAGTTAGATCCAGTAATAGGTTGACAACATATGCATAATTTATAGTTATACTTAAATTATTAATAGCATCATTATCACAATTATTTAGTGGACCAAAATTTTATTTTTGGAAATTTTTTAAATATCTTTCGTTTTCGGTCACTAAAATATGCTCCGTGATTTTTTTATTTCATTGAACTATATCTTGATACATCAGAGTACATAATTCACCAACTCTTCACTAAAATCAAAAAAATAAAGAAAATAAGAACCACAAGTAAACATTTTAATAAAAATACAACTTTCATAATAGCTTCCAAAAGTTGGATTAATATTATTTATCTATGTTTTTATTTTAAACATTGTTCATTTTTTCAATTGGCTTCATGATTTTGCACACTTCTTATTTTCACTTCCATACAACTCTACATTTTATATCATTTGTCTTATGTATTTGATCAACAAGTGCACGGACATCTAGCAAATTTATTGCTATCAATAAATCGAAGTGTTCTTCTTCTCAATATCAAAACTTACATCCATCTTGCACACATATAGGGCTTGTTTGGAAGGCCGGGATCCACCCGGGATCCCTTTAATTTCCCAGGGTAGAAAATCCAGGCCTTAGGACACGAGGCAAATTTTTCCCCTCTCTCCACTTACACCAAGTGGGATTTGCTGCCCTGAGAGAAAAATCCCGTTCAACCAAATAAGCCCTTATGAGCAAACCATACGCTAGGAGTTGTGACGAATCCGAAGAACAATCGAACAAACAAAAACTCACCCGGTGATTTTCGCACTGGAAGAACACCCAATCAAGATGTTTCAGGGTGGCCAAAATTAGGTGCAGCACCAGCCGTGGGTGGTGGTTACATTGGATTAACGATAGCGAGAGGCCGACGAGATACTGGGCTAGTGCCGAGCCCGGCCGAGGGACGCCATTCGTAGACTTCGAGGTGGCCGACCGACGACTGAGATCGATGCTCCTAGGGGATGATGCCATACCTGGAAGGGGGCGCACAGTCGATGTGGAGGCTGCGTCAGTCACACCCGACGAATCCAATCCCGCACACGACGGCGGCGGTGACCGGATGCGTCGAATCCGACACCGACATCATCGCAGTAGATATGTCGATTGACGGTGATAGAGGTCCAAATCATATCGAGTGCATCTCACGACCTGTCCTCTGGAGCGTCTATGGTGACGATTGTTCGTAGGTGGTGACGAGATTTGGGCGGCAGGATGGAGCAAGAAAGTGAAGGATGAGTTTTACTCGATCCGGGCGAAGGCAAATACATTTAGACGCTGAAGTGGGCATTGAGTAAAAAATATACTCTACTATAGGTTTTAAGGATCGATTATGTACCAAATTAATTTTTTACTCCACCAACCAGTTTTATTGGATCGGCAAAAGATGCCATGATCTTTCTCTCATCTTCTATTTTTAACATACAAGCACGGAAGGGTGGTGGACTGGTGGTGGATGGAGCCGTCACGTAAGACCCATGAATTCTTGAGGATGCAGCAAGCCGACGGCGCCATTTTCATGGGGTCACCATATAATTATTTCTTCATCTAGCATGGCTGGTGAAAGGACGTGGATGTCTCCTAGAGGGAGCCGGGGGGGGTGAATAGACGCTTAAAATAATTATAGTTTAGGCTTGAACAAATGCGCAATAAAACTTAACGTTTTTAATTTTCCAAGAAAGAAACCTAAATAAGCTAGACTCAACTATGTGCACCAACAACTTATACTAAGCAAGATAAACAACTATGTGATAGAAAGATATATAACAAGAACACTATGGCTATCACAAAGTAGGTGCACAAGTAATAGGTTGACTAGATGTGCAACAAGGTGAACAACCAATGGAACAAACAATGCAACAATAATATGAGCAAGCACAAGATAAACAAGGTAATACGCTTGCTCAAAGTAAAGGTAGAGATAACCGCAAGTGGATTCGATGGAGACAAGGATTTGTTATCGAAGTTCCTTCTCTTGCGATAAGTACGTCTCCATTTGGAGAGGGCGTGGAACACAATGCTCACACGAAGCCAACGAGGGCCACCCTATTTCTCCTCACGCTCTCTCCAATGCAAGATGTTTTGATTCCACTATAAGACACTTGAGGGAGGTCACCGAACCCGTACAAATGGCGACCCTTGGGGGCGGTCACCGAACCCGTACAAATGTTCGGGGCTATCTCCACAACCGAATTGGAGGCTCCCGTAGCATCCCGAAGCTTTACGCCACAATGATTGAGCTCCGCAACAACAAGCCTTTATGGGGCAACACAACCAAGAGGAACAAGCTCTAGAGTGCCAATGCACTCAAGAGTAACAATCTTCTCAACTTCACTTACTACAACGAATCCTCGGAGAGAACTCAAACCGATGCACCAAAGCAATGGCAAGAGCACACGAAGTGCTCAAGTCCCCCACTCTAAAATCCCACCAAAGCAACAAAATCTATGGAGGAATATGAGAGAAAGAACAAGGAGAACACCAAGAACTCCAAGATCTAGATCCACAAGGTTCCCCTCACTTAGAGGAGAGATGATTTGGTGGAGAATGTAGATCTAGATCTCCTCTCTCTTTTCCCTCAAAAAGCAGCAAGAATCATGGGAGAAATAGAGAGATATCAAGCTTGAAGAGGTCAACAATGGAGGTGAAAAATGAGCTCAAGAACGTTGGGAACAATGGGGAAGAAGACCCCCTTTTAAAGGTCACCACGAATCCAACCGTTATATGCAGTTTTCTGCGTCCCGAGCGGTACTACCGCTCAAGCGGTACTACCAGACATTAATTACCGCGCTACTGCCTCTCAGAACAGAATTTTTTTTGATAGTAGCAAGCGTTACTACTGCTGGAGCGGTACTACCGCTCGGGCGGTACTACCTCTCGTCCGGGCGGTACTACCTCTCAGGCAAAAAACAACACGACCAAAACAAGCATAACTTTATCATACGAACTCCGATTTTGATGATCTTGGTCTTGTTTTAAAGCTATGGAGAAGCTCAAGGTCCTGAATTAGAGAACCACACAAGATAAACAAAAAGAAATGATGCAAATCATGAAAAGGTTAAAATGCCAACAAGGTAGAAGGTGAAACCTTCACAAGATAAGAACCTACAAAAACACCAACATCGAAAACATAAAAGTAGATGTATATGAACTCCATTTTAGATGAAGAAGATCTTGTAATGAATACGAACTCAAGCTCCAAAATTCACAAAGAGAAAAACCAAACAAGAACCAATAAAGATGATGCTACAGATGCAAAGGTTTGAGCTCTCCACGAACGATGCGGCCTAGCCTATAACCCGGTCTCCTAAATACCACCATGAGACCGGTAAACTAGAAACCTATAAAGTTCAAACCTTTATATTGCGCATAATCCACTTGATCTTGATGATGACGATCATGCCCACCTCAAGTTGGAACACCTTTCTTGGTTCTGCTGGATCGATGAAGACTAGTAGATTGCTCCCCATACTCCATTATGGGTGAGCCTCTTTTTGGGACATATTCACAAGACCATTATCACCTAATGGTCGCAAAGCTCCAAGCATGTGATATCTTCATGACGATCTTCTTGAACTTGCACACAACAACCTTGATGGCCAACACCACTTGATTCCATCCTCTCTCTCGGGCTATATGAAATCTTCCTTTTGATGCAAGCCCATGGAAAGATTCCTAACCCCTCATAGAAACATCACACGCATGGATCATGGGTTATTACACAAAGCATAATGGACAATGCTTACCATACCGTGAGATCACATGATCCCACAAGGTACATCTTCTATACTTTGTGTGTTGATCAATTTGATTCCATTCTTCGCACTTTGTCTTGATCAAACATGAGTCTTTCCAACACTCCTCATTAAGATGATGTCTTGAAGGTAAACACAAATGTTCACACAACCTCCTTCTTCAATACATGCTTGCAATATGCTCAACTCTCACATGACCAATCTTTGGATAACTCCATGAATAACACCTTGGTCTTTGGTAACCCACAACTGCAGGGGATCGAGATAGTCTTCGCGGGTAAGAATAACCTAATTTATAGATTCGACTCAAGGGGAGCCAAAGAATATCCACAAGCTTTGACAATGGAGTTGTCAATTCCACCACACCTGAGATACACTTACTTGCAACAAGATATTAATAATAAATGTGATATGGAAGTGATGATGGAAACAGAAATAGTAGTGGTGAAACAGCGACAGTAAAACAGCGAAAGCAAACAACTAGTAACCAGCAGAATTAAAAACACTGTAGGCTAGGGAGATGTATGGTTGGGTGCTGCATGGATAAGATACATCATGTATATAACTTGGGTCAAGGCACACAGAAAACCAATGATCATCTAGGCATAAATAAAACATTAGGCATTTACCCCACATGTAGTTGTACGTGCTTGCAATAAGAACTTGCACAACATCTTTTGTCCTACCATCCCGCTACGAATGGGGCATGTAAGAGAAAAGTTATACCCTCATGAGTTTTGGATATTGTTGGGCAAAAACAGTAGAGGAACTAACAAGTTTTCTAGTGTAAAACAGATGGTTAGGTTCCTGAAGTTATAGGTTGGTGATAAAGCTTCAACGAAGATTTACACTTTTACTGAAGCATATCCTCTGGAGTTAAGCTCATCACGGATGTCGACCCCTAAAAAGATAAGGAATCCTGAAGCACGTCTCATCGAAGAAGATGGTCAAGATGGCGCAAGACTTAGTAGTTTTTGCGTAGTTCTTTTTCACTTCTTTGAGTCGTAGGAAAAACCGTACTATCAAGAGGGGTTTAGTAAATGTACTCCGAAGGTTTTGGTGAAAAGACTCAGATCGAATCCAAACCAGTGAGAAACCAGAGTTGAGAAATCTCATGTGCGCTAGGTAATGCTTCACCAGCGAAGACTTAGTTCTTTCGGCTCTTGAAGCAGAACCAAGTTCGTGAGTCAGCTTTACTTGGACCGCAAGTAAAGTTGCGCTGTGATTGGAAATATGACCGTTGGGGACAGGTGTCAAGCTGTCACATCGGGTCACTTCAGTCATTTCGCACCTAGGGATTGCCACCTATAAATACGCCACCCCCGCCCTCATTGGCCGGTGGATGCTCCAAGATTAATTCCTTACAGAGGAGAGAGAAAGAGCAACCCCACCGAAGCAAACCAAAAACCCATCCACAGAAGCATAAGTCCTATTGATCTGAGTTGATTCATTATGACTTAGGAAGAAGTTTGCTAGCCTTTTTATCTTGGAGAACTGCAATTCTCCTAGACGGTTAGAGAGTTGTTCTTCAAAGAGCGAAGAGTTATTGTCGCCTCGAAGTCCAGTTTGTCAAAGGTTTCGGTGATTTCCTCAATAATCAACCACGAGTGAAGAACTGACCAAGCTCAAGGAGATTGGTGCAGTGGAGATACGGACGGAGAGAGGTTAGCTCCTGTGTTCAATCACAAGTCCCTCCAACCAGACGTAGCACTTTGCAGAGTGTGAACTGGTCGAACAAACATCGCCGAGTCAAGAGTTCGTTTTACTTTCCGCACTTACATTCAGTTTATCAATTGCTTCAGTGGTATGCTTCAATGCAATTGATTCGGTGCTTTTGATTCGCTATGTTATGCTTCAATCATGTTCTACTTCAATGTTTACCTTTCTGTTGAATCTCTTCGGTTACTAAGTTATGCTTCACTTCATAGTTTCATGCAAAATTTTGAAGTGATCATTCACCCCCTCCCCCTCTGATCACATACTTGGACTAACAATTGGTATCAGAGCTAGGCACTCTTTATTTGGATTAACCTCCTGGAGTGTTTTCAAGTATGTCTTCTAGTATGTCTTTCGCAGCTATTCGCTCTGGCGAACCTATTCCTATTTTCAATGGGAAGGACTACCCGTAATGGAAGGACAAGATGAAAAGAAATATCATGGCTATCAACTCAACTGCCTGGCAAGTTGTCTTGTATGGAGTCACTGTTGCCGATGAGAAGGAGATCACCCCTGAAGAAGCAACTCTGATTGATCTTGATTCTGTAGTTTGGGTTTTCATCACCAATCACTTGACACCTGAAAAGTATCATGAAGTGAAGAATATTCCAACTGCCAAAGGTGTCTGGGACTATCTTGAGAAGATTGGTGAAGGTGTTTCTACCCAGAAGGATGCCAGAATTGACACTCTCCGAAGCAAATTCTATCGCTTCAAGAAAAACGAGGGTGAAAAAGTCAGCTCCATTTATAGCAGACTCACAACTCTTGCTAATGAATTGATTTCCCTCGGTGCTGATGACATTACTCCTCACTCTGTTGTGAGAACTTTGCTTCGCTCATTGGATTGGATGATTCGTTTGATCACATAGTGCTGATGATCAAGGAAAGGACTGATTTCAGACGTCTTGTTGCTGCTGATGTTCTTGAGAGGCTCACTACCTTTGAAATGGAAGAAGAAGAGAAACGTGACATAAATGGTTCTCGAAGGAGATCCCATGCCCTGAAAGCAAAAGATTCGCGTCATTCTTCACCCGAAGTCAGTTCTGCTTCAGGTGTCGAATCAGATGATCCCTCAAGCATTGGAAAAGATTTAGCACTGATCATGAGACGCTTCAATCGCTTTCAAAGAAAAGGTTTTTCTTCACCTAAGAAGAGTTATCCTTCAAGAAGCTCAAGTCATTCTTCCTACCGTTCATCCTCAAGAAGCTCTCCATCAAAGGACAATTGCTGCTACAAGTGCAAGAAACCAGGTCACTACATTGCTGATTGCCCTCTGTGGGAAGCTGAGAACAAATCGAAGCATTCACTCAGAGACTCTTCATCGAAGTCTCACAGATCCTCCAGAAGTCATGAGTCAAAAAGACATGATTCCATCTCAAGAAGGGAAAAGAAGAAAGATTCTGATGATGATAAGAGGAAGAAGTATCATAAGAAGCGTGAGAGTTCTTCATCGAAGACTTGCTCGTCTCATCGAAGCAGCTCTCACCGTGCCAAGGCCTATCTGGGAAAGGAGATGAACTCAGAAGACGAAGCCTCTGGTTCCGAAGCTGAACAAGATTCTAGGTCTACGTCTGGGTCCGAATCAGATGGTGTTGCTGGTTTGGCCTTCGCTTCGGCAGATGCTTCAATCAATGCTTCGAGCTCATTCTTCACCAACATCAGTAGTGAAGATGAAACTCCTGCATATTGCTTCATGGACAAGGCAAAGGGCTATGTCTCCGGTGGATCCGAATGGGTCATGGATAGTGGTTGTACAAATCATATGACCGGAGACAAGGAGTTATTCACCGAAGAAAAACTATCTCAATCTTCTCTGAAGTACATTACCTTCGGTGATAACAATAAAGGTAAAGTGTTAGGTTTGGGTAAGATTTCCATATCGAAGGATAAGCACATTGACAAGGTTATGCTAGTCCAATCTCTTGGATATAATCTGATGTCTATTTCAAAGTTATGCGATATGGGTATGCTTGTTCTGTTTTCTGCTTCGCGTTGTGTTGTCTTTTCACAGGATGACTATACATTTGTCTTCGAGGGTTACCGAAAGGGAGATCTATACATTGTTGATTTTTCTTCGGGCCCTGCTGTATCCACTTGCTTAATGGCAAAAGCTTCATCTGGGTGGTTATGGCATCGAAGACTTGGTCATGCAGGGATGAGAAATCTTCATAACTTAGTGAAGAAGAATCATGTTATCGGTCTTAGCGAAGTAAAATTCGATAAGGATCGTCTCTGCAGTGCTTGCGAAGCTGGTAAAATTACGAAGAAACATCATTCAGCGAAGACCATCATGACCACCACTCGTCCTCTTGAATTGCTTCATATGGATCTTTTTGGTCCTCAAAATTATGCAAGCCTGGGAGGAAACAAATATGGTCTAGTTATTGTTGATGACTTTTCTCGTTATACTTGGGTTTTCTTTTTGGATGACAAGAGCAAAGTGGTTGAAATCTTCAAGTCATTCGCTAAGAGAGCTCAAACAGAATATGAGTTATCTCTGAAGCATATCCGAAGTGATAATGGAACTGAGTTCAAAAATACTCATATTGAAGATTTTCTTGATGATCATGGTTTTACTCATGAGTTCTCTGCTGCCTATACACCTCAACAGAATGGTGTAGTTGAAAGGAAGAATAGAACTCTTATTGAAATGGGCAGAACTATGCTTGCTGAATACAAGACTCCTATTAGGTTCTGGGCCGAAGCAATCAACACTGCATGTCACATCATCAACAAGGTTTACCTTCACAAATTCTTGAAGAAAACTTCACATGAGCTCATCACTGGTAACAAACCAAATGTCTCATATCTTAGGGTATTTGGTGCTCCACGCTTTATTAGAGATATGAATCATAGCTCCAAATTTGCCCCTAAGGCGCATGAAGGTTTTCTTTTAGGTTATGGCTCAAACTCTCACACTTACAGAGTCTATAACTCTCACTTTGGGAAATTTATGGAAACTGTGAATGTAAGGTTTGATGAAACTAATGGCTCTCAAAAAGAGCATTTGCCTCATGATCTAGATGAACCTCCACTTGATGAAGTGATAAGGTCCATGGCTATTGGTGAGATTCGCCCTGTTGAAGCCAATCAACGTCAAGCTGTTAGGGATGATGATGGTCCAATGTTCCCACACATAGCCTGGGGCGCTGGAGATCAACATCCTGAAGCTAATGATGAACAGGACGAAGAAGGTCAAGGGAACGAAGGAAATGCTAATCCTGAAGGAAATGCTGAAGCTGAAGGTGAAGCTGATCCCGAAGCTGATGCAGATCCTGAAGCAGAAGCTGAGCCTGAAGCAAATGATACTATGTTATCACGAGTTCGAAGAAGAGTTGATGTGGATTCGATCCTCGAAGATATCAATCAACCAGGTCGTCCCACTACTCGATCTCGTACTCGTTTGGCTAACTTCTGTGGAAACTTTTCTTTTGTCTCCATGCTAGAGCCTTCAAAATATGATGAAGCCATGAAGGACCCTGATTGGTTATTGGCTATGATGGAAGAACTTCACCAATTTGAAAGGAACAAGGTCTGGTCACTTGTTGAAAGGCCAGATCCCACGAAGCACAATATTATTGGCACAAAGTGGATATTTCGCAACAAGCAAGATGAAGATGGTATTGTGGTAAGAAATAAGGCTAGATTGGTAGCACAAGGTTACACCCAAATCGAAGGCATTGACTTTGGTGAAACCTATGCTCCAGTAGCCCGTCTCGAATCCATTCGTGTCATGCTTGCTTTTGCTAACCACAAAAATATATTGCTATATCAAATGGATGTCAAGAGTGCTTTTCTTGATGGTGAAATCGAAGAAGAAGTACATGTTATGCAACCTCCAGGTTTTGAAGACTCGAAGAATCCTGATATGGTGTACAGGCTTCACAAAGCCTTGTATGGACTAAAGCAAGCACCTCGTGCTTGGTATGAAACATTGAAGGATTTCCTCCTGAAGAAAGGCTTCAAACCAGGAGCAACTGACCCCACTCTTTTCACTCGATCATATAACAATGATCTATTTGTGTGTCAGATATATGTAGATGATATTATATTTGGCTGTACTAACACTGAAATCAGCGAAGAATTTGCAAGAATGATGTCGAAGAAATATGAGATGTCTATGATGGGTGAATTGAAGTTTTTCCTCGGACTTCAAATTCGACAACAGAAGAATGGCACCTTTATTTCACAAGAGAAATACTTGAAGGATTGCCTGAAGAAGTTTGATCTTGCTGAATGCAAGACCATTAGAACTCCCATGCCTACAAATGGTTTTCTTGATGCAGATGAGAAAGGGAAACCCTTAGATCAGAAGAAGTTTCGGTCTATGATAGGTTCACTCTTATACTTATGTGCATCTAGACCTGACATCATGCTATCAGTTTATATTTGTGCTCGTTTTCAGGCAAATCCGAAGGAATCGCATCATATTGCTGTGAAGCGAATTCTTCGATATCTAGCACATACACCTTCTTTGGGACTTTGGTATCCCAAGGATACTCAGTTTGATTTGATTGGATATTCTGATTCAGACTGGGCTGGTGATAGGGTTGACAGGAAATCTACCTCAGGCACTTGTCATTTTCTTGGTAGATCTCTTGTGTGTTGGGCTTCAAAGAAACAGAACTGTGTCTCAATATCTACTGCTGAAGCTGAATACATTGCTGATGGCTCATGCTGCACTCAAATACTTTGGCTTAAGCAGATGCTGAAAGATTATGGTATATTTGTGAAGAAAATCCCTCTGCTTTGTGACAATGAGAGTGCCATCAAGATTGCTCACAATCCTGTGCAACACTCTCGAACGAAGCATATTGATATTCGTCATCATTTTCTTCGAGATCATGTTCAGCGCGAAGACATTGAGATTAGCCATGTAAGAACTGAAGATCAATTGGCAGATATATTCACGAAGCCATTGGACGAGAAAAGGTTTTGTGCATTAAGATGTGAGCTAAATATCTTAGACTCACACAATGTTCAGTAAGATCGAAACTTTTCATTGTATATATTCACCTTCGTTATGTACTTATTTGTTTAGTTTCGCTTGAGTTTTCCTTCGCCCAAGTTTAGTTTCGTTTGCCTTTTGCTTTCTGTTCTGTGTTGTTTTTTATTTGTGCGTTTCTTTTGTCCCCTATACTTATCACTTTTAGCTTCGTTGTTGTTCTTCAAAGTGATAAGTTTCGGACCCTACCCCTCCATTCTATTTCGCTCCCAATCTTCTCTATCTTGAATGATAAGCACAATTGAAACGGAAAGCATATTGCTTCGAACATCATTGAGTTCCGAATCAAATGCTTCCAACTTTATCGAAGTTTTTGCTCTCGGTCAAGACTTATTCTTCGGCCGTTGAGTCCCCATCTTTTTCGGGTCGTTGAGATTCGCTCGCGATACGCCACTTCATCTGAGCCGTTGAATCGGAAGAGTAACTCGCTGAGTACCGTTCGATTCGATCTGACAACCGTTTCAGATCGGGCCTATTTAAGGCGTTCCCCAGCGAAACGGTTTCCCCACGATTCATTCTCTCCCGATTTCCCCGTCTTCCACCTCGAGCAATCCGCAGAGCTCCCGTCCCTGACGTCGCCGTAGCCGCTTCACTGCCGGACCGCCGCCGCCGTGGACATTCCCCGTCGACGAAGAGCTCGTCTTCGCACTCCGTCGTCGTAGCGCTTCGCATCACCAAGTTAGGGTATGCTGAGCTACTTGGATCCAATCTTTTCTTCGTGTTCTTCATCTAGGGTTTGGATCTAAGTATTGTTAGGATTTTGTTTTCTTTTTATAGGACTGTTTGATCCGTGCTGGTCTTTACTCCCTGGGAAAACTGTTCTTAGAATCAAAGTGATCCCATCTTCTCAGGTCAGTATTTGAGACTCGATCTATTATGTGGTTTGGATTAGGTTAGGTCTTGTTCTCGAACTGGTTCTAGCCAAATCCATTAACAGAGTTGCATCTGATCTTTGATTGACCTGGGCTCCTGTCAAAAATTCTTTTGGTTTTGGTCGAAACTTTTGCCTGTGCTTATTCATTCCCTCTCTTGGTTTCCCTCTTGTCTATAATTCTGGTCACAGGATGTCTGACGAAGAGGCTGCTATGGGGAATGAGTCTCCCATTGTTGAAGGGCTCGAAAACTATCCAGAGCCACCGAAGCAAAAAGGCAAAGGAGGAAAAACGAAGGAAGTCAATAATGCCCGAGGCATACCCGAAGCCATTCGCCTCAAGATGGGCTATGACACTCCGCCTGAAGAGACAGATCATGACCGAAAGATGCGATTGCAAAGGATTCGACGCTATTGGGCTATCAGGTGGTACAAGTACAAGAGCATCCCAACTTGGAAGTGGGCAATGCAGTTTGCTTTCAGCCCACCTTATCGGTACACCACCGCTATGTGTGGTCAATACACAGCTGCTAACAGAAAGAAATTCTACCCGAAGCCTCCGGCTGTTTCGCACCCGAATACCCTCAAAACTCCGGATGACTATCCAGAAGAGCAAGAAAGACTTGCCATTCTGGCTGAGAAGAAAAGGATTAGAGAAGAAAAGAAGGCAAAAGCTCTAGCTGCTGCAGGGCTTGATGAAGCTGAAGCATCGAAGCCTAAGAAGAGGCGAAAGCTTCGCAAGCTGAGTGATTCACCCCCTCCTGCTTCTGAAGAGGAAGCTGATCACGAAGTTGATGATGAAGCTGATGCTGCTGCACAGCTTGAAGATTCTATTGATGAAGATCCTGCTAACGAAGCAGATGATGAGTCTGAACACTCTCCCATTCCCCCAAGTCCGAAGAGAAAGCAGGTTCGGAAGCCACTGAAGAAGAAGGCTGGAGAGAAACCTTCTGCCCCAAAAGGAGTTAAGTTTCAAGAACCCTCTGATCCTCCTGCTCCCAAGAAAAACATCGATTTGACGAACCTGGTGGTTGAGGCTCCCCTGGCTACTAAGTTACCTCGCCGCCTTGTTCCTGCTGAGCAAAGAACCAAGGAAAGGCATGACCCGAAGACTACGCCTGAGGCTAAGCCTGCTGCTAGGCCCGAAGCTAAAGCCCCTGAACAAGCCAAAGCTTCGAAGCCAAAGTCAACCGTTGCCAAGCCTGGCCAGACTTATGCCCAAGTTGGCACAAAGAAGCTGTCTGAGGCTGAACTGCGCAAGAGAGACCGTGCAGTAGCTGAACGTCTGCATGCTGAAGCACAAGCCCAAGCTAAGGCTAATAGAGAAGCTAAAGAGAAAGAGAGAGCTGATCGAGAAGCTGCAGAGTTGGAGAAGCAAAGGAAAGAGCTGGCTGAATCAAACCAGAAAGCTGAAGCGAAGCGCAAGCTAGCTGAAGCAAAAGCTCAAGAGGCTAAGGCTGCCGCCGAAGCCAAACAGCTTAGTGAAGCTGAAGCCAAGCGCCAAGATCAACTTGATGTTCTTCGCACGAAGAAAGCTGAGAAAATTGTTAGAGCCGCTCAGAAGGAAGTTGCAGTTGACATGGCTCCGAAGGACATTCCTCCGAAGCCAGTCGCAGCTCCTGTCCTCGAAGCTCATATTGAAGCTGAGCACAGTGAACACAACTTCCCAGATGCAAGAGAAGGTGAACTATGGGACTGTTTGAGCCTAAATCAGGCATACTGCCAGCTTGCTGAAGCTGTTAATCCCAAGGCTGTGGATATTGGGAATATTTATATTTCACCAAATCTTTCTGCTATGATTGAAACTTTATACTATCAGCTGAGGGATTTGCATGCAAGGGACAGATCTGAAACTGCTAAGATTCTGAAATTCAAGAAGAAAGCAGATGATGAATCAAATGAGGATTTCAAGAGCGAAGCCATAGCTGCTTCGAAGAAAATTGCTGTTGTAAATGAGGAAACAAAGCAAAATATACAAGTATATCAAGACAAGATAAAGTCTGCTATTGAAGAATGTTGCAAGAATCACAATGCTTCAGTCATGGCTCTTGACTCCAAGAAGCGCGAATCCATGCTCAAGCAATTAGCTTCACCACTTCCCAAGCTGCAACAAAGAAAGAGACGTTTTATTGATGACACCGAAGAGGCTGATGAGGTAAGCTCTCATCCGGCCAAGAAGTCCCCAAGAAAAGCATCGCCTCCTCGATGCAAAATCATCAAGCTTACCAAACCTTCTACGAAGCCATCCGCCCCCGAAGTCGCTCCACCCCGTGCTCAAACTCCACCTCCTCCTCAACCCGCTCCTCAACCGTCCGCTCAAGACAACTTTGCGCCAGAACCTTCTCCTCCTCCTCAAGTCATTCCTGAAAAGGATTATTCTTCAGCTCACTCTGCTGAGGAGTCTGAAGAACAAGAAGGCAAAGCCAAAGATCGTGCCGTTGAAGCCCATGCTGAAGCCAATGCAGATGCAGAAGCCGAAGCCAAAGCCGAAGCAAATGAGTTGGCCATTATAACTCAACCGCAAAGGCGAGTCACAGATGCTCGAAGGAACTGCATTCCTGCCCAAGACACTCAACTGGACTCCATCTACCCCAGAGAAACTTTTCCAATATTCCTGGGAGAAGGATCTTCTTCAAGACATGGTCCTGAATTTGATATTGAAGTTCATCGCCAGAAGCTTCGCTTCTTTGTCACAAGTCCATATGATTCACCAAGGACTGCTGATGACCTTCGCTTCTGGGCTACTGAACAACAAATCCTTTACACGAAGCTATACTGCCAGAAAGCTGTTCTGTTCAGACACAAGTACTTAGATTTGCATAGTCTATCCTCTGCAACGTGCTTCCAAAATATCATGGAAACCATCGAAGCACAGAATTTGACTGGCATGTTTGCCATGGAGACTCCATTCAATTCCGAGCTAGTGAAGCAATTCTATGCCACTCTCTATGTCTCTGGAAACCCTGATGATACAAGCACATGGATTCTTGAATGAATGATTCAAGGGAAAGTGTTTCGGATGCATTCTGATGAATTTATGGATATAGTGAACATCCCAAGGCACACTGGAGAACTAGCTAAGGTTCATATGTTACCTGATCCCACTGAAGCCAAATTTTCTTCACTCTTGGATCCCGAAGTCACTGGAGATCACATGCCTGAGAACATTCGCCCGAAGCATCTGGTATTCATGTCGAAGACTTGGTTTTACATCCTGTCAAATTCACTGATGCCTCTCAGCACTGCGAATGAAGAATCCAACATTCACTATCATACACGTCATGCTCTAATGAAGCTTACTCATGGACATGTGTTTGACTTCGAGGACTGTTTTCTTCGATATATTGTACAAGCTGCTGAGTTAGTAAATCAACTGAAGCCATATGCTCCTTGGCTGCAAGCCATTTGCAACCATGGACGCAGCGAAGATTTTGTTGCGAAGCATCACCCGAAGCTGTTCTGCCCTCCTGTCCGCGACTCTATGAATATCTTCAGAAGGCCAAATGATCCATTTTCCACATATGTCGGAGTCATACATCACATAAATGAACGCAACATGTCGAAGAAGTTCCAGAAAGAAGTATACCACTTTGAAGTTGCCATTCGTAACCAGCAAATGCTAGAAAACTTCATTGAAGGAAATCAGCGCCAGATGCAACATCTTTCAGATGAGATCAATAGAGTTGGCAACATTGCATTAAACAACAACCAATACTTGAACGTTTTGAAGCGCCACTCTTGGAAAGGTTTACGGAAGTTCAACTCTGTGAAGAAACTTGAAGCTGATCGGATTTTCAAGGAGTATCCACACCTTCAACGTCACTTTTCCATAAATGATACGATCGACCGCCCCAACCCAAAGATCCCTTCGCTGGACAATATTGATGAAGTCCTCTTTGTTAATCCCGCTGAACAGATTCGCCCCGATACCTTCTCTGATGAAGACTCCCACACCTCGAAGCAAGAAGATGATCCACTCGACGACAGCGACCTTGATTTTCTTCAAGCGCCGATGGACTTCGACGAGGAAGAGTCACCTGCTTCGACCGAAGGAGACACTTCAGGAGATGCATCATCTTCAGGCGAAGACAATCGGCAGGGTCCCCGGGTTACAGCTAACGCGTAACTGCTCTTGATCTGCCTCTCAACCTTTTGTCCAATTATTGACAAAAAGGGGGAGAACGTAGCATCGATTGAGTTTAGATTCGCTGCGGGGTTTAGGGATTTGATTCGGTCTTTTGCATGTTAAGTTACGACAAACTTTCCATTCCCTTCGATTGGGTTGTAACTTAAGTTTTACTTCGGCTGTGAACTGCTTCACCTTATATGTTAATAACCCCCGTGCTTGCAAGTTGCTCTCCTATTTTTTTCTTGCAGGTGGTTATTATCCTTTAAGTTTACAGGTCATTGGATGATTGCATATTCTTCAAGTCAAATTCTCTTTATATGCAATTGATTCACTAAGATATGTGTTAGGCTTCCCATTGATGTTTTTTTCAACAAGCATTCTCTTCGATTATAAATCTTCAATGCTTGCATTCAGGGGGAGTCATAAGCTTCATATCTTAGAGTTTGCTCTCAACTCAACTCAAAATTCCATATCTTTTATCGATGCCTGTTTTGTCAACAATAGTCCAAAAAGGGGGAGATTGTAAGAGCAAAGTTATACCCTCATGAGTTTTGGATATTGTTGGGCAAAAACAGTAGAGGAACTAACAAGTTTTCTAGTGTAAAACAGATAGTTAGGTTCCTGAAGTTATAGGTTGGTGATAAAGCTTCAACGAAGATTTACACTTTTACTGAAGCATATCCTCTGGAGTGAAGCTCATCACGGATGTCGACCCCTAAAAAGATAAGGAATCCTGAAGCACGTATCATCGAAGAAGATGGTCAAGATGGCGCAAGACTTAGTAGTTTTTGCGTAGTTCTTTTTCACTTCTTTGAGTCGTAGGAAAAACCGTACTATCAAGAGGGGTTTAGTAAATGTACTCCGAAGGTTTTGGTGAAAAGACTCAGATCGAATCCAAACCAGTGAGAAACCAGAGTTGAGAAATCTCATGTGCGCTAGGTAATGCTTCACCGGCGAAGACTTAGTTCTTTCGGCTCTTGAAGCAGAACCAAGTCCGTGAGTCAGCTTTACTTGGATCGCAAGTAAAGTTGCGCTGTGATTGGAAATATGACCGTTGGGGACAGGTGTCAAGCTGTCACATCGGGTCACTTCAGTCATTTCGCACCTAGGGATTTCCACCTATAAATACGCCACCCCCGCCCTCATTGGCCGGTGGCTGCTCCAAGATTAATTCCTTACATAGGAGAGAGAAAGAGCAACCCCACCGAAGCAAACCAAAAACCCATCCACAGAAGCATAAGTCCTATTGATCTGAGTTGATTCATTATGACTTAGGAAGAAGTTTTCTAGCCTTTTTATCTTGGAGAACTGCAATTCTCCTAGACGGTTAGAGAGTTGTTCTTCAGAGAGCGAAGATTTATTGTCGCCTCGAAGTCCAGTTTGTCAAAGGTTTCGGTGATTTCCTCAATAATCAACCACGAGTGAAGAACTGACCAAGCTCAAGGAGATTGGTGTAGTGGAGATACGGACGGAGAGAGGTTAGCTCCTGTGTTCAATCACAAGTCCCTCCAACCAGACGTAGCACTTTGCAGAGTGTGAACTGGTCGAACAAACATCGCCGAGTCAAGAGTTCGTTTTACTTTCCGCACTTACATTCAGTTTATCAATTGCTTCAGTGGTATGCTTCAATGCAATTGATTCAGTGCTTTTGATTCGCTATGTTATGCTTCAATCATGTTCTACTTAAATGTTGACCTTTCTGTTGAATCTCTTCGGTTACTAAGTTATGCTTCACTTCATAGTTTCATGCAAAATTTTGAAGTGATCATTCACCCCCTCCCCCTCTGATCACATACTTGGACTAACAGGGCCAAAAGGAAGTTATGGAGATTAAGGTGCTCCTGTCATAGAGCACCGGAACAAAGCATTAACAATCAATGGATACACGGAATCCTCAAACTATAGTCCATCCCCTTTGGTGTCCCAAGTTGTCACCTTTGGGATCGCCGGTTCCGGAGTATAACAGGTGCATACAACTTGTAGATAGGATCAAGAACACAAATATATTCATGCAAACACATAGGGTTTAGATCTGAAAACATGGCACTCGGGCCCAAAGTGACAAGCATTAGGAGAAACAAGTTGAAGAAAAGATGATAAACACCAATTTAGATGATAGGCAACATGCCCCCAACAATCTGATAAACTATTACATGATCTAACTCATCCAATCCCTACCCACCCCTTTGCCTACAGTAGGGAATTACTCACACATGAAAGGATAAGTCATGGAGGGAGGATGGAGTGGTGATGATGATGACGATGGCGATGATCTCCCCTCACCGGAGGCCCAAACAACCTCCAGATTAGCCCTCCCGGAGAAGAACAGAGGGTGGCGGCGGCTCCGCGACGAGAATTGGTAAAACGACTCTGTTCTAGGGTTTTTGCGTCACGGGAATAAATAGGGGTCCTGGTAGGGCACCAGAGGAGGTGGGAGCCCCCAGGCGGCCTCCTGGCGCGGCCAGGGGCGGGGCCGCGCCAGCAGGGGGCCTGGGGCCCCTCTGGCCCCACTTCTGGCACAATGGTTCTTCGGGTGCGTAGATTTTCTGTTAATTTTCCTGGAATTTTCTGAGACACGTAAAAATCCATTTTCCTGCACACAATAAAACCATACAGACAGCTTTGCTGAAAACATCGTTAGTCCGGGTTAGTTTCGTCCAAATCATGCAAGAATGAGGTCAAAACAATAGCAAAAGTGTTTGGAAAAGTAGATACGTTTGAGACGTATCAACTCCCCCAAGCTTAGCATATTGCTTGTCCTCAAGCAATCCAGTTCGACGAACTGAACGCGACAAAGAAAACTTTGACAAACTCTTTTCCTTCATTAGATGTATATAAGCATGTACTATGAAAAGAGTCTAGAAGGTATTGAAACAATGCTATAAGGACAATGCACGAAGCAATCCTTCTTTCATGTGAACAATCACAAATAACTAAAATTAAATAATATGCTACTGAAAATCAAGACAAGATTACAATGCACAAAGGTTGAACATACTAGAGTGGTATCTCGCTAGCCTCCAAGAGTGAAGCAAAACATAAATGCAGAAACTCCTCCGGAGTTTTAAAGGAGAGACTAGAACTAGGAACTTCAGAATAAGTAATACCACAATCATGCATAAGACAATGTAGTACTTTGGGACAATGCACATTACACTCAGAATGACAATTATGCTCTCATAGTTGGTGCTTTGAAGAAAGAAGGTGGAGACTCTCGGACCGTGGATTTTGATGGCAAGGTTGAAAACCCATGGCTGGAAGCAAAGACTAAACATGTACCAGAGCTCTTGGTTTTGAAAACAGAGATAAAAAATGTTTTTGGGAGGTGCATGATTCGTCAACGAATGCTAGTAGATAACTCAATCACCTCTTACGCTAGACATGTTTCGAGGAACGGCTCCCAAGATGAGGACGATCATATCCCCTTAATCTCCTTTGTTTATCACTACCAAAGTTTTCTGATTTATCATAAACAAAGTTTGAAGGAGGGTTTGTTGGTTGTGATTATCTTTTGTGATCTGGGCGCACTCATGCCAGTCCCTCATCGTATTACGGGTTTGCAGATTAGACATGCAATCCCGGGATAAAACATGTCTAACATAAGAAGCTCATGAATTACCTACTACTTCCTCATGAGCTGAAGCAGAGGCATAACACAGGATTGTTTTTGAATAATTTCGAGATGGTACAAGAAAGTCTTTGTTAGGATGGCCGGTAAATACCACATAGGAAGGTATGGTGGACATATATGGAATAACTGGTTTCAAGGATTTTGGATGCACAAGCAGAATTCCACTTAGTGCGAGCGAAGGCTAGCAAAAGACTGGGAAGAGACCAACTAGAGAGCAATAACAGTCATAATCATGCAGAGCGACAAAGTAACATTGAATTGGGTATGAAAGTGATATAACTATTCTGAAATTCAAAGATCATCAAGGCACAGCAGGCTTTTTAGTCTTTAACATGTGTAAGCATGTGCCAAGTCAATCCAAGAATTCTCCAAAGGGAAATACCACTTCAGTATGCCAAACCATGAACAATGCAATGCATGTAAATCATTTCAACAACACATTATGTACTCTAGCTATTTGAGATTAGCCACAAGGAAAGCATGAACCACTGGGAAAGAATTGTAAACATAGCACTATGTCGCTACAAGTTGGTCTCTAAATCATAAGTACAAGCATATGTACAAAAGTGGAAACAAAAAGAGTTCATACCGGTTTTCCTTGTTGCATCCCTTTCGTTGATCTTCGTCATCACTGCCTCGTCGCTTGCACGATCGAACGTAGGAAAATATAATCTAGTGCAAATGCCATCACGGACTCGAGATGAACTCTGCAACAAAGCAAACTAAGGAGAGAAAAGAAAATCTTTTTGGGTTTTTCAAAGGTTAAACGAAAGAAAAAGAAATAGAAAATATTTTTGGGTTTTTGCAAAGAAAGAATCAAAGAAGAACAGGAAAAAACTTCGAAAAGATCAAAACGAACAAAAACATAAAACGGATAATACAATGGAAAAAGTGAGAAGGACATGTACTCCCCAAGATTAGGCTTTTGGCCTAAGTTGGTATCTTCTACTGTGGTCCCCAGGAGCCTCCAGCTCCAGGGTAGTACTGGTGTGTCCATGGGTCGTAAGGGGCTTCAGGTGCATATACCGAAGTCCTGGGATCCTCCCAAGAAGAAGGCTCCGCGCTCCAAGCGGAAGAAGATCCTTCACCCCAGTGGGTAACGGGATCCTCCTCCTCATCATGCACAAACCCCTCCATGGGGTTATGGAACTACTGCTGGGCCACGATCTCATCGAACTGGGTGACGTTGAAGGACCATCCGTTCCTGCGAGTAGAATCAAACAAAAAAGGAGCAGGTAGACGGATCTCCCGAATATCGATTAGTCCAAACCTCAGAATATAAATAAGGTTACCAAACTCGGAAGTCCTGGTAACAAACTCATGCCTCTTCATAGCAGCAAGGTCAAAGCTTATAAAAGGAATAGGCTCATCATCAGGATGTGGGGTGCGCCCGAGAGACTCAAGAATAAGTGTGGCATAAACACCACCAAAGAGATCTCCCTTGTTGCCATTAAGGGCAAGTCGGCGAGCAATCAAGGCACCCACATTATACGTAGTTTCCCCTGAGAGGGCATTTGCCAGGATAGCAATATCCGGCGCAGAAATGTTGCTCGTGTTGTCACGAGCTAGTACCCCTCTAGCAATATAATACGCAAAATACCTGAGCTGGGGAAACAAGATGCTGGAAATTTTTGAACGTCGGATATCCCTTGTATCCTGACTGCAAAGAGAGTTGAAGAGCGTTCTCAACTCGGTGGGCTGAGTGTTCATCTTTGCCTTCCGTCCAACGTTCGGCACACCTATTATTTCACAAAATCTTTCCAAAGACACGGTCAAAGGATCATTGTAAATTTTAAACTCAATAAGGCCAGCATCATGGTTATATCCAAAACTGTAAATAAAACAGGAGGTGAGTTTATGGTATTGAGTAACACGGCATGTTGCAAGCCTTGTCAAACCTGCATTAGCACAAAGGTTATCAAACTCCTCCTTAATACCTGCCGCTTCAAGAAAATCGTTGCACGGAAACGTCATTGCCCGTGCTGGACTTGTATCTTCCAGCAACTCCAGGGGCACAACATCTTCATTGTAGCTCACCCTAGCAGCTGAGGATGAAGCTGCAGCTCTAGTTACTCTATCAGTATGCTCGCGCTTCTTCTTCCCAAGCCATCCTTTTGCTTTTCCAAAGAAACTCATTTCTGAAATTTTTGATAATTCACAAAAACAAGAATTTAAGAAAAATGAGTTGGGGCAAACTACTCTACTCACTTCCCTAAGTTATAAACTTGCATTAAAACTTGGAAAATAAATTTCTACACATGCTTGCAAGCTCATATGAACAGCACCAAGAGCTACTAAATACTCAATGAAGCCACCAATCAAATATCTAATTGGAGGGGTGGAGGAGTCACATACCAGGGAGTATTTTTTCAAAATCTAAGCTTGAATGATGGGTTGTAGAGAGAGATCGAAAATCACCTCCAAGAACAGCAAGAACGCAAGATCAAGTGCAGAAGTCGTGTTTTTGGAGAGAGAGAGAGAGAGAGAGAGAGAGAGGAAGAAGACTCACCTGGAGATGGGGCCCGTGGGCCCCAGGCGCCCCGTGGGCGCGGCCAGGGGGAAGGCCGCGCCAGCTGGCCGCCTGGGCCAGTGGTGGCCCCCCCTGATCAGCCCCAGGTGCCTCTGGGTCACTCCCGACATGGACATTTTTATTTTTATTTTTCTGGAATTTTTCTGACAACTTCACTGTTGAAAAAAATTCGAGGTTCAAAAAGTTGCAAAACTTTCTGAGAACTTGAAATAGTGGTTAGCTACGTGAAGCTTCAAAAGTGTAAAACTTTGGACCAACAAGAAAGAAAGAGCTAAAAGAAATGCAAACATAACAACCTCTACTTTTTACTTATATAAAACTCATTTAATAGCAAGGTTGATCAAGTCCTACTACCAAACTAGCAATACATAGAGCAAAAAAGTTTCACTTACTATGAAACATTCATGGTACTTTCACTTTAATGGATATTGTCCCCACCATAATGGTTTTGTATTTGTGGTGCACATGTAGAGGACAATCCCAATCACCAATCTTCACGGTCTCGATATTCTCTATAGAGTTGAGGCCATGCCTTTTGTGCATCTTCTTCGGAAAATACACCGTGTGTTCTTTATCATTCACATTAAAAGTAACCTTTCCTTCATTGCAATCAATAATGGAACCTGCGGTGTTAAGAAAAGGTCTACCAAGAATAATAGACATGCTCCCATCCTCGGGCATGTCAAGCACAACAAAATCAGTAAGGATCAAACAATTAGCAACTTCAACGGGGACATCCTCACAAATACCAATGGGTACGGTTGTTGACTTGTCAGCCATCTGAAGAGAGATATCTGTTTGGATTAGTTTTTCTAAACAAAGCCTCTTGTAAAGAGAGAAAGGCATAACACTCACTCCTGCTCCAAGATCACATAAATCAGTCTTGACATAATTATTCTTTATGGAGCAAGGAATGGTGGGTATACCTGGATCACCAAGCTTCTCAGGAATCTTGCCACTAAAAGAGTAGTTAGCAAGCATAGTAGATATTGCTTAATTAGGAACTTTTCTTTTATTAGTAACAATATCTTTCATATATCTCGAATAGGGAGGTAACTTAATAGCATCAGTCAAAGGAATTTGAAGAAAAAGAGGTTTCATCCACTCACAAAACTTATTGTAATTCTTCTTTAGTTTTGAGAGACTTACCTGGAAATGGCATGGGTTTCTGTACCCATGGTTCTGTTGGAAATATGCCCTAGAGGCAATAATAAAATGTTATTATATATATTTCCACTTTCGTAATTAATGTTTATATTTCTGTGCTATAATTGCAATGACCCTGACTGTGAGATTTAGAAGAGAACTCATTTGCATGTGTGGAAATGTAAACACCAAGAGTTCCTGGTTTAGCCTCTAAGACCAGCTCATGTGCTAACTGATGATTACGTTTTCTTAATCATGGACATTGTTCTTGTAACAAGGATGTCAGTAGCAATGGGAACATATTGTTAGCAGAACAATGATGTTGAACCGACCCCAGTATTGAATGATATACTTAGAGATCACATCGTAACTACGTTATAAGTCATATCATGAAATGTTATCATATACGTAATTCCTTAGACCATGAGAGTATCGAGTTGCTTCACACAGGAAGACATGCTTTGGTTCTTAGATGAATCCTCCCGTAAATGGGAAGTAGTAAAATAAGTTCTGGGTATGTCAGATGGTGTGGCTAGTGACTGTGATAGTTCAAGAATGGGATTTTCTCCTTCACGATGAAGAAGATATTCACTTCGGGCCCACTCGGTATGACGGTATCCATTATAGTCTGGCCAGACGCATTGTGATTCAGTCACGGGGATACCGGAATACGATAACGAGAAAAAGGACAAACGAGCAAAGAGGATAACGAGTGGCTTGTGTTCAAAAAGTTGTTACACATGGGTGCCAAACTTCTCTCCTCTAACTTTCTCATATATCGCGAAGCAAAGGGAATGGTACATGAATAAACATAATGGTTCACTCGAAGTTTCTTCGTGTATGTGCGGGAGTCAACATGGGTGTCCATGGCTCCGCTGTTGATTATTGGCTATTGACGAAAGGCTGTTGACCTATGTCCGGAAGATGTTCTGAGTCATGTCCGCATTATACCGAACCTATTGGGTCACACACTTAACGAGCAGTAGTCTGTTAGAATACTAGTATGGTAGAAGGTTTAGTGGAAGCAAAGCAGAATAGTTCATACGGGTACCGGAAGTAGTTCCGGAGATTTATGGAATTGTTCATAAGGGCACCAGAAGTAGTTCTGGGTATTTAAGGTTATGTCTGGATCACTCTGGAGTAGTCCCAGGTGGTTCCGAAACATATGAAAATGGTATTGGGGAAGTCCTGGATCAACCGGAATAGTTTCCGGATAATCGCTGGGCGTCCCGACAACCTTCGCGGTCATCGGGTGGCTTAAACTGTAACTCGGATGGTCTTGGAAACTATCCGGATGGCTCCGGAACGTCCTAGAATGGTCTCGGAAGGTCCTGGAAGTGCTCCAGAAGTGTCCGGAATGTCCCGAAACGGTCCCGGTATGTCCCGAAAGGTCCTGGAAGCTTCTAGAAGGTCATGGAAGGTTCCGGGCAGTACCACCCACTCCCCTGCGCCCCTAGCGTTGGGGGTCAAGCCACCTAGGCTGCCCTGGCCAGCCAAGGGGTGGGGGGCGCACCAAGGGGAAGGAATTCCCCTCCAAGTGGGAAGTCCAACTCTCCAATATGGCAGGTTTCCGGTGGGAAGGTTTGGGAGGTTTGGGAGTCCAAGTTGGAATCCCCACCCCCCTTATTGTGCCCCAAGGGCCTCTTGTCCACCTATATAATGTGAGGGAAGGGTGGGGGGCGCAACACAACTTGACCCCAAGGCCTATGCGCCACCCTCCCTCATCTAAACCCTGTTGCTCCACAATTAGACCCCGGTTTAGACGCTGTTCTAGATCGGAATCCGTTAGGGTTTTCTCCCTCTAGTTTTCTCGGTGGAGTTCATCTCTGGACGGCGGAGCGCTGCTGGATTGCTGCTACGGGATGTGTGGATACTAATGGAGGGGTCGTACCTTCGACCCTTCTTCGAGGAGCTTGTTCGTGGGACTTGTCCGTGGGACTAGATCGCGGGACGGTTCGAGGGATGGATATCCTCGCGGTTGGGAGGTCATTGAAATTCCTAGCTGCGGGGATCTGCACCGATGGTCTTCACCAACTCTACTTCCGCTACATCGGTTGGTGAGCCATGACCTAAAACCTTGTATGCAATCTTCTTGGATGATCTTGGGTTCTTGATTCGTAGGCCGAATTTTTTTGTTTTCTACTACGTTTCCCAACAGTGGTATCAGAGCGATCCTTGTTTAGATGCATGTTTAGGTCTAGATCATACGTGTGATATGACGCATTGATTTTCTTGTTGCTTCCCTGTCATGTGATTTTTTCTATGCTTGATGGCATGTTGAGATTTTGCTACAAGGATTGAGTTTTCCATCGATCCCTCTATGCTGCTTTCAGTATGCTGGTTGCCTTGATCATGGTCTACATCAAACTCCTTGGATCTCATCTTAATCTCGCAATAGAAGATTTAACATGGAGGGTCTTGTGGATTTTATGAACTCAAATCCACACGGGGGTCACGCGCTGAACGAAGTTTGGCTTGTGGCATTAGTTGCTACACGCACCCCGAACGTTAAACTAGCAACATTGAAGTATCGTGTTTGGTTTGTTTAGGGAACAACGTTTGCATGTAACCTGCTAATCAACCACGATAAAATTTGCGACAACCCGTGTAGATAGCGATGTAACTTGTTTTTGCAGAGTATGCATGTGATGTGGTATAGCCTTCAAGATTTGCAATGTGTTTGTATGAGATGCTATATGATGTAATATTTATTCGTGACCTGCGTGTCATGGTACGGCATGATGACTGGAGTCATATGATTGTCACTTAATTATGGCCTGCGTGCCAGAACTGTTTATTAGCTCGAGGCAAAGCAATAGATAGATGCAAGGTGATGATCTACGATGCGGAGGTGGACCCCGACGCACATGCCGGAAGCCGTGGTGATGTTCCCGGCGCCAAGGACAAAGTTGGTGGACACGGTGACTTCAACCACGACGACATGAAGACAATGAAGACTTCACGAAGCAAAGGGCTATACTATATCACATAATTTTATGAACTGCCTGTGATGTTTATCCCTTTGATGCACCCCTGTTTGATGCGCGGTAGTCGTGTTTTATTAGGGTGATCTCTCGCAAAACAATATCAAGTTGATAGTGTTCTTCCAACTGTAGCACCGTCTATACTATGTTTCACACCGGAGCAGGTCATGTCACATGGGTGCACACGGTGTGATGCATAAAAGGCGGGTGTGTTAAAAGAACACACAGCGCATTACACTTGGTTGTCTTGACGGTTTGGATAAAAGTTTGCTACCGGAACACGCCCATCGAAAGATGAACAAGAATCACCTTTGGCGTGATTGGCAAGTTGGCCTACCGGTCCAGTCTAAGTCATCAGTGATGTCACATCAATGGCGGACGATTGGGTCGGATCTTGAATCACTCCAGCATCAATTACGAGAGATATTGATCTGAGTGGGAGCGCACTAAGTAATTAAATTGATTAATCACAAGTGCAACTTAATTATGAACAAAGTCTTAGTATTTGCATTATCGTTGTAGAATAATGGCTCGCGTTACCACCTTCCAAATTGATTTTGATTAACTGTATTATCTGGTAAAAACTTTACGATTAGTACCGTATTGTGAGGACTATCCTCAATAGTGTCGAGAAGGAGCTGTCCTATCACAAATTTTTTATGCTCTCCCGCTGATGCTATGGATAATGTGACTTACGTCCATAATCCAAAATACTAGAATTCCACTACAGCTAAGTGCATTGTCTTCACCACCATGAAACCCGAACTTCGAAACGTTTGGGATAGTTATGTTATATTCATGGAACTGAAAGATTGTTTTCAGTAGTAAGACAATTAATGTTGGATATAAGATATCTAGTACAATGTATGATTGTAAGTATACTGAAAATGTTCACTGTGCTTTAAACAAAACTGATAAGTGTGGGATCCAGAAGAACACCGATCATATGATGATGAGAATTAAGGGAAAGAAAGTCCAAAGGATGTTAGTAAGACTCACACGCCGGATAGTCCATGGCATGCGCCACCCTTGATCATATGTGATCTTCTGTGAGTAGGAGTGACATTGGAAATAGAACTATGATACGTATAAAGGCAAAACGAAAGAAGACTGGAATAACCAGCTCAGAAATGAAAGTCATACGGAGTTATAGATGAATTCATTGCTGGTCAAGAGATGTAATTCTTGGGAATCATGATTAAGAAGTTAATTGTGGATTATGTATATTTTGATTAAACTGTTGATCACCGGAATATCACATCGATTGCATATTGTTGCAACTCGATGCAAGAAATACTATGGCCTTTATGACTAGCTAATGATGATTTTTGACACGCTCGGGAACACGGTAAAAGGTTTACTATACCGTGTGTTGACTCTATGATTATCTTCATAATTCATTTTAGAGATGAGTAAATTGTTACTACACTTTAGCCTTGTTGCAAAACATCATTTTGAATCATGTTTGTTGCAAGAGAGTTGTTCAAAGCTATGAATAACGTAAAGGCCATACTTCCATTGTGAATAGGTTGTATGTTATGAATCTTGATAATAACACTAAGCATCCATAACACTGACGCTAAACGTCGCAAGACTGACAGAAATACCACATAGATGTGGCACTGCCGTTTATCACAAGTGACATAACATGCATGAAGAATTTCCATAAGTGATGGACTTTCGAGTCATATGATTATGAATCACTTGACGCTTGCGATCTTTGTCTCGAAGTAATGTGACTAAAACACCGTTGATAGGCCATACATGAACGGGCAACTAAACCATTGGTAATCATACATGATGATGTGTCTAGTCCAATAAGTGTAGTTGTGTGCAGTGGATTCCCTATCTTCACTCATGAGTTGAAGTAGATATGTGGATATCTGTTCAATAGAGACATACGTTTGAAATCTTTGAAATGTTCAAGGAATTTTAGAGTGAAATAGAAATCCATTGTAACAAGAAAATAAAGCTTCTGCAAATTAGATTGTAGAAAGTAATATTTGAGTTACAAGTTTAGCGAACGTCTGATGAGTTGTGAAGAAGTGTCATAACTTGCGTCTCCCGGAACACCACTATGAGTAAAGTGTTCGAGAGATGTAATCAAGCCATGTATGACACGGTAAGATCAAATATGACGTTTATCAATTTGCCATTATACTTATTAAAGTTATGCGTTAGTGACTACGGCTTTTACATTGAAAAGAGCACCATCAAATCTGTTGAAATGACACCATATTAGATGTGGTATGGACTGTTAAAACCATGTTGTCTTTTCTTAAAATTTGGGTATATGAGGCATATGTTTGACATACTCAAAACCCCAAATCAGATAAGTGCTACTTTGTTAAGGTTATGCCAAAAGTTTTGGTATTCCTCTATCACTACACAAAAGCAAAACTGTTTGCTGTTAAGAACAATGTGTTTTGAAGAAAAATAGTTTCTTACAAAAGAGTGAGTGGGAGGACAGTGCAACTTGTCAAAGATTGTTGAATCTTCAGAGAAGTGCGCAGCTGAACCACACAGGTTAGAAAAAAATCGTACAAACATTCATGATATGTAAAACGAGATATTGTTGTTCGACAATGATAAACCTGTGATATACAAAGAAGCGTTGATGGGCCCTGACTCCGGGATTTGGCTAAATGCCAAATAATCCGAGATAGTATCCATGGAAGTAAGTCAAGTTTTGAACTTGGTAGACCCTCCGACAGACTAAAAGTCTGAAGAATATATATGGATCTATAATTGATTCAGATGAAATTGTTTTATCCATAAAGCTCAACTCGTTGGAAAATTGTTTTCTAGAAAGTTCAAAAGTTGACTACGGCGAAATAGTGTCGACCGTAGAAATGCTTTAGTCAGTTCGGGTTATACTAGCAATTACTACATATCTCATTTATAGGATATGGTAGAATGAACGTCAAAACAAAGTTCCTACACGGAAATATAAAAAAAGGGACGTAAACGTGATACGACCGGAATGTTTTGTCGATTCAAAGGATGCTAAAATAGATGCAAGCCTTGGATATCCAGTGATGGACTGAAGCTGGCATAATGGAGTTGGAATTTTCGTTGTGATGAAATTGCCAAAAGAGTTTGTTTTCATCAGGAATAACGAAGATGCTTGAATATTCAAGAAAGTAAGTGGAAGCTAAATAATATTTCTAAAACCTTATGTAGATGACATATTGTTGATTAGAAATGATATAAATTTCTTGACACGAATAAGGACTTTATTGGAAATAGTTTTCAGCTGAAGTACTTGGGCTAATATAGCATTAGTATTGAGCACAATGATCTATGTAGATAGTAAGTGTCTGATCATGCTAAAGCCAACATTACATGTTGACATGATACTAAAGTAGTTTAGTATGAATACGCCAAGAAGGATGTTCTTGCCGAGGTCATGGTGAAAAGTTGTTTGCGGAAATCGGTGTTCATGAACACAAATAAGCAAAACACATGAATTGGTTTTCACTCACCTATGTGTTTGGATTAATCATGTACACTATAATATGTCAAACGACCAGATATGTCCGGCGCTCCAAAAGGTTGTGAGCAAGATACCAAAGTGATCAATATGATGATCATTGGACAAACAGTGAAAAGTTAAACTTATGATAGACAAGATATGTTTCTCGGAAAATGGAGATAATGAAGAGCTCGTTGTAACAAGTTACACCAGCTGAATTTTGATGTAAACAGTTACACCAATTCAGTCTTCATACTTACTCCGACCAATTTTCGATTTTAATTGGGATTATGTGTTTCACACATAAGGGTGGCACAGTATGAAGGAACTGTGTTAAAGTTAGATACTGTGGCGAATTCTATAACAGAGGCTAAGTATATTGTTGCTTAAAGAAGTAACAAGGGAGGGTATTTTGAATCATCAGTTCATTTATGAACATGGTATGGTTTCCTAGATGCTTGAAGCTCATGGAATATTGATGAATGATTTCATGACTTAGTCTAAGGAACCAAGGTCCTACCAAATGATTCAAACATATACAAAGCTAAACTGATAAAATTAGTGAATTTTATGATAGCGTGAAAACGCGAAGATATGCAAGATACAAACGGGCCTGAAACATTAGATCCGATGATGAAGTCTATACCACAAATGAAGCATGTATTACACCGGTATGCCATAGGTGTAAAATGCTCAAGCACTGATAATATTATTGACTCTAATGCAAGTGGGAGACTGTTGGAAATATGCCCTAGAGGCAATAATAAAATGTTATTATATATATTTCCACTTTCGTAATTAATGTTTATATTTCTGTGCTATAATTGCAATGACCCTGACTGTGAGATTTAGAAGAAAACTCATTTTCATGTGTGGAAATGTAAACACCAAGAGTTCCTGGTTTAGCCTCTAAGACCAGCTCATGTGCTAACTGATGATTACGTTTTCTTAATCATGGACATTGTTCTTGTAACAAGGATGTCAGTAGCAATGGGAACATATTGTTAGCAGAACAATGATGTTGAACCGACCCCAGTATTGAATGATATACTTAGAGATCACATCGTAACTACGTTATAAGTCATATCATGAAATGTTATCATATACGTAATTCCTTAGACCATGAGAGTATCGAGTTGCTTCACACAGGAAGACATGCTTTGGTTCTTAGATGAATCCTCCCGTAAATGGGAAGTAGTAAAATAAGTTCTGGGTATGTCAGATGGTGTGGCTAGTGACTGTGATAGTTCAAGAATGGGATTTGCTCCTTCACGATGAAGAAGATATTCACTTCGGGCCCACTCGGTATGACGGTATCCATTATAGTCTGGCCAGACGCATTGTGATTCAGTCACGGGGATACCGGAATACGATAACGAGAAAAAGGACAAACGAGCAAAGAGGATAACGAGTGGCTTGTGTTCAAAAAGTTGTTACACATGGGTGCCAAACTTCTCTCCTCTAACTTTGTCATATATCGCGAAGAAAAGGGAATGGTACATGAATAAACATAATGGTTCACTCGAAGTTTCTTCGTGTATGTGCGGGAGTCAACATGGGTGTCCATGGCTCCGCTGTTGATTATTGGCTATTGACGAAAGGCTGTTGACCTATGTCCGGAAGATGTTATGAGTCATGTCCGCATTATACCGAACCTATTGGGTCACACACTTAACGAGCAGTAGTCTGTTAGAATACTAGTATGGTAGAAGGTTTAGTGGAAGCAAAGCAGAATAGTTCATACGGGTACCGGAAGTAGTTCCGGAGATTTATGGAATTGTTCATAAGGGCACCAGAAGTAGTCCTGGGTATTTAAGGTTATGTCCGGATCACTCTGGAGTAGTCCCAGGTGGTTCCGAAACATATGAGAATGGTACTGGGGAAGTCCTAGATCAACCGGAATAGTTTCCGGATAATCGCTGGGCGTCCCGACAACCTTCGCGGTCATCGGGTGGCTTAAACTGTAACTCGTATGGTCTTGGAAACTATCCGGATGGCTTCGGAACGTCCGAGAACAGTCTCGGAAGGTCCTGGAAGTGCTCCAGAAGTGTCCGGAATGTCCCGAAACGGTCCCGGTATGTCCCGGAAGGTCCTGGAAGCTTCTAGAAGGTCATGGAAGGTTCCGGGCAGTACCACCCACTCCCCTGCGCCCCTAGCCTTGGGGGGCAAGCCACCTAGGCTGCCCTGGCCGGCCAAGGGGTGGGGGCGCACCAAGGGGAAGGAATTCCCCTCCAAGTGGGTAGTCCAACTCTTCAATATGGCAGGTTTCCGGTGGGAAGGTTTGGGAGGTTTGGGAGTCCAAGTTGGACTCCCCACCCCCCTTATTGCGCCCCAAGGGCCTCTTGGCCACCTATATAATGTGGGGGAAGGGTGGGGGCGCAACACAACTTGACCCCAAGGCCTATGCGCCACCCTCCCTCCTCTAAACCTTGTTGCTCCACAATTAGACCCCGGTTTAGACGTTGTTCTAGATCGAAATCCGTTAGGGTTTTCTCCCTCTAGTTTTCTCGGTGGTGTTCATCTCTAGACGGCGGAGCGCTGCTGGATTGCTGCTATGGGATGTGTGGATACTAATGGAGGGGTCGTACCTTCGACCCTTCTTCGAGGAGCTTGTTCGTGGGACTTGTCCGTGGGACTAGATCGCGGGACGGTTCGAGGGATCGATATCCTCACGGTTGGGAGGTCATTGAAATTCCTAGCTGCGGGGATCTGCACCGACGGTCTTCACCAACTCTACTTCCGCTACATCGGTTGGTGAGCCATGACCTAAAACCTTGTATGCAATCTTCTTGGATGATCTTGGGTTCTTGATTCGTAGGCCGAATTTTTTTGTTTTCTACTACGTTTCCCAATAGGTTCTCTTTCCTTCCCATGTCTTCTTGCGATGAAGTCTTCTCTAGTGTATTTCTTGCCTTTGTCGGGTGCTTCTTCTTCTCGAAATTTGGGTGGATCATTCTTTTCACCATCCTTCTCAGGCTCAGCACCGTCTTCAGTCTCAGCATCGGAGGTAGATATACTATTTGGATCATCAGCTTCTTTGTGCTTCTTCTTTGGAGAACTAACAATTTCTTCTTCCTGCATTTGAGAATCTTGCTCGATTCTCTTCGGATGCCCCTCTGGATAGAGAGGATCTTGAGTGCTAGTTCCTCCTCGGGTTTTAATCCCGAAGGCCTGTATATCCTGTTTGGCATTGTTAGCAAGCAAACCTTTTTGCACATTAGAAATTTGTTCAAGCTGAGTTTGAACCATATGAAAATGCTTCACAAGACATTTAACATCATTATTTGTTCTACCTAGAACATCAAGAAAGCTTTTGATAGCAAGGGAATTATCATGCAACTGACTTTGTATCCTCTCATTAAAGTGACTTTGCTTCATAATAAAATTATCAAGCTCATCTAAACATTGATCAGGAGGCTTACCATGAGGGATGTCACATGCATTGAAATCTAAAAGAGAGTGTACCTCTACCATAGGAGGGTGAGTGGTAGGCTCACACAACTTCTCAATAGGGGGTAGATTCTTCACGTCTTCGGTTTTAATACCCTTCTCTTTAATAGACTTCTTTGCTTCTTGCATATCTTCGGGGCTTAGGGTGAGCATGCCCCTCTTTTTTGTTGGTGGAGGTGGTTCAGGGACGGACCAATCTTCGTGGTTCTTGGCAATCTTGCCCATTAATTCTTCTGCATCGTCCGGTGCTCTTTTCCTGAAAACACAACCAACACAATTGTCCAAATAGGATCTGCATTCATGAGTTAGACCAGCATAGAATATATCAATTAATTCATTCTTAGGGACTCCATGTCCCAGTCTAGCCTGGATCGGACTGCAATACCTCCCTCAAGCTTTAGGGAGGTGTTCATCCTGCAACTGTTTAAAGTTATAAATTCTTTGTAAAGCAGCATGTTGCATATGAGCAGGAAAGTACTTATCAACGAAAGAGTGAGTTAAGTCTTGAGGACTCCTAATGAAACCACATGGTAGTGCATCATACCATGCTTTAGCACCTTCCTTTAAAGAGAAAGGAAGAATCTTAGTAACATAAAAGTTTCGTATCTTTTCATCCGTAGTAAACAAGCCACCCAACTAGTGAGTTTGGTCAGGTGTGCAATAGCATCATCATTTTCTCTGCCATAAAAGGGGTCAGCTTCAACTGTGGATATAAGTGAAAGGTCAACAGAGAAATCATAATCAGGATCATTGATGCATATAGAAGACGTACCAAAAGTAGGATCAGGAGTAAATTTGTTCTTCAGGGAGTGCTTTGCTAGAAGCTTCTTTATAGCAGCAGGGTCGGAATCAGCACATTCATTAAGCTCCCTGCATAAATCGTCATCAAGTATAACATAATCGTCCTCAAGGAGTTTCTCCTTAAGGCCAGCAAAATCATGAGTTTTTCCAGTAGGGGTTTTGGTAACAGGAATTTCAACTCCGGAGAATCGGGCAGCAGCAGCAATCTGTTCTTCAATAAAAGAACCAAGTGAACCAGTAGTTTCAAAGGTAGTAGAAGCATCATCAAAAGTTTCGGACAAACTAACAGATTCCGTAGAAGCATCATGTGGTGGAGGTGAAGCAAACTTACTCATAACTGAAGGTGAATCAAGTGTAGCGCTAGTTTCAGAACAGTACCTTTTCTTGTACGGGATGGTAAGATCGGGACCTTGGGGTCTTCTTTCTTACCCATAGCAGATAAATTGCAGCAGGTAAAATACATCAGCTAGACTTGTGAATAAAGATATGGTCCCCGGCAACGGCGCCAGAAAACAGGCTTGATAACCCACAACTGCAGAGGATCGAGATAGTCTTCGCGGGTAAGAATAACCCAATTTATAGATTCGACTGAAGGGGAACCAAAGACTACCCACAAGCTTTGACAATGGAGTTGTCAATTCCACCGCACCTGAGATACACTTACTTGCAACAAGATATTAATAATAACTGTGATATGGAAGTGATGATGGCAACGGAAATAGTAGTGGTGAAACAACGACAGTAAAACAGCGAAAGAAAACAACTAGTAACCAGCAGAATAAAAACACTGTAGGCTAGGGAGATGGATGGTTGGGTGCTGCATGGATAAGATACATCATGTATTTAACTTGGGGCAAGGCACACAGAAAATCAATGATCATCTAGGCATAAATCAAACATTAGGCATGTACCCCACAGGTAGTTGTACGTGCTTGCAATAAGAACTTGCACAACATCTTTTGTCCTACCATCCCGCTACAAACGGGGCCAAAAGGAACTTATGGAGATTAAGGTGCTCCTGTCATAGAGCACCGGAACAAAGCATTAACAATCAATGGATACACGTAATCCTCAAACTATAGTCCATCCCCTTTGGTGTCCCAAGCTGTCACCTTTGGGATCGCCGATTCCGGACTCTAACAGGTGCATACAACTTGTAGATAGGATCAAGAACACAAATATATTCATGCAAACACATAGGGTTCAGATCTGAAAACATGGCACTCGGGCCCAAAGTGACAAGCATTAAGAGCAACAAGTTGAAGCAAAGATGATAACCACCAATCTAGATGATAGGCAACATGGCCCCAACAATCTGATAAACTATTATATGATCTAACTCATCCAATCCCTACCACCCCCTTTGCCTATAGCAGGTAATTACTCACACATGAAAGGAGAAGTCATGGAGGGAGGATGGAGTGGTGATGATGATGACGATGGGGATGATCTACCCTCACCGGAGGCCAAAACAGCCTCCAGATTAGCCCTCCCGGAGAAGAATAGAGGGTGGCGGCAGCTCCGCGACGAGAATTGGGAAAACGACTTCTGTTCTGGGGTTTTTGCGTCACGGGAATAAATAGGGGTCCTGGTAGGGCACCAGAGGAGGTGGAATCCCTCCGGGCGGCCTCCCGGCGCGGCTGATACGTCTCAGACGTATCTACTTTTCCAAACACTTTTGCTATTGTTTTGGCTTCATTCTTGCATTATTTGAACGAAACTAACCGGGACTGACGCTGTTTTCAGCAGAGCTACCAGTGCTGTTTTCTTTTGTGCGGGTTTCTGGATATTCAGGTACGCTGGAAAAATCCCAAAAAATATATAAAAAATCAGCGTTCTGGAAGCTTCCGCAAGTCCAAAGGGGGGCCACAGGGCAGCCAGGGGGCAGCCAGGAGGGTTCCTGGCGCGGCCTAGCCCCTGGCCGCGCCACCTGCCCTCCTGGCCTGGTCCCACATCCCCCGGTGCCCTACTTTGGCCCTATTTATTCTCCCGACGTAGAAATCCCAGAACAGAAGTCGCTTTTCCAATCTACGTCGCGGAGCCGCCGCAACCCTCTGTTCTTCTCCTGGAGAGCTAATCTGGAGGCTGCTTTGGCCTCCGGCGAGGGGAAATCATCGCCATCATCATCATCATCATCATCATCGCCTCTCCATCACCCCTCCATGACTTCCTCTCTCATGTGTGAGTAATTCCCTGTTGTAGGCAAAGGGGATGGTAGGGATTGGATGAGTTAGATCATGTAATAGTTCAATCAGATTGTTGGGGGCATGTTGCCTATCATCTACTTGGTGTTTACCATCTCTGTTACAACTTGTTGCTCTTAATGCTTATCACTTTGGGCCCGAGTGCCATGATTTTAGATCTGATCACCCTTTTGTTTCTTGAGTTTGTGGTGTTCTTGATCCTATCTATGAGTTGTATGCACCTATTATAGTCCGGAACCGGCGATCCCAATGGTGACAGCTTGGGACACCAAAGGGGATGGACTATAATTTGAGGATTCCATGTATCCATGAAGTGTTAATGCTTTGTTTCGGTGCTCTTTGACAGGAGTACCTTAATCTCCCTAAGTTCCTTTTGGCCCCGTTTGTAGCGGGAGGGTAGGACAAAAGATGTTGTGCAAACTTCTTATTGCAAGCACGTACAACTACCCTGGGATACACACCTGATGTTTGATATTTGCCTAGATGATCCTTTCTTTTCTGTGAGCCTTGCCTGTGTTAGAATCTATTACATGTTCGTTCTCATCCAAGCAGCGCCCAACCATCCATCTCCCTAGCCTACCGTGTTTTCTTTCCTGTTGGTTACTAGTTGTTTACTTTTGCTGTTTTACTTTTGCTGTTTCACCACTACCATCACCACTATTATCACCACCACTACTATCACCGTATCACAGTTGCTACTAATACCTTTGTGCAAGCAAGTGTTTATTTCAGGTGCGGTTGAATTGACAACTCAATTGTCAAAGCCTGTACGTATTCTTTGTGTCCCCAAATGTCGAAACAATAAATTGAGTTATCTTGCCCGCGAAGACTATCTCGATCCCCTACAGTTGAGGGTTATCAGCGGTCAGGGGTGGGGCCGCGCCAGCAGGGGGCCTGGGGCCCCTCTGGCCCCACTTCCGGCACAATGGTTCTTCGGGTGCGTAGATTTTCTGTGAATTTTCCTGGAATTTTCTGAGACACCTAAAAATCCATTTTTCTGCACACAATAAAACCATACAGACAGCTCTGCTGAAAACATCGTTAGTCCGGGTTAGTTTCGTCCAAATAATACAAGAATGAGGTCAAAACAATAGCAAAAGTGTTTGGAAAAGTAGATACGTTTGAGACGTATCAGTCATCACATGATCTTCTCCTTTCAACCTTGAAGCCAACATGTGATCTTCAAGCACTGCCTATGGACAAACCTTAAAGTATAACTCAAGAAAAATGTTAGTCCATAGGGGTTGTCATTAATTACTAAAACCAAACATGAGGACACATGCCCTTTTAGCTGGCCAAAGCGCAACGGCCCTACGCTCGACTCATCAGCACATTTAGCGTGCCGCCTTCGTCGTTAAGTCACCGCTGTAGAGGAGAACAATGTGGAGCTTACCGATGCTCTCGCCGTCTCACTATTTAAACGCGGTCGCACGCTGCAATATCTGCACTCATTTCATTATCCTCCTTTTCTACACTTACTTAATAACAGCGAGGCCTAGAACCATGTGAGAGAGCCTATCCATGGAGCATAAGCACGAGTATTCCCATCTGGTGAGTAGCTGGCAAACCTATTGTGTACGACACACAGAGGACAGCTTACCAACAAGCGGGCTAGAGTTAAACGAGGAGGAGACGATGGCGATGGAGGAGGTCTCAAATGCCGAGACCGAGTCGTTTCCCGTGCTGGTCCGTGCCGGCATCACCATGGGCTAGGCTAGGGCCCACTACAATGTCGTCATGGAGGAGGAACCAACACCACCACCGCTTTCGGCTTTCCGGTAGATTCTAGAGGTGCAGAGG
This sequence comes from Bromus sterilis, assembly GCA_950022295.1. Taxonomy (NCBI): domain Eukaryota; kingdom Viridiplantae; phylum Streptophyta; class Magnoliopsida; order Poales; family Poaceae; genus Bromus; species Bromus sterilis. The sequence goes on along the minus strand of OX465598.1, from coordinate 59,049,261 downwards.
TGCAACATGGACATCCTCGAGCAGCACCAGCAGACCGAAACCCAAATATAGGGCAACAGGGCGAGCGAGGCGGCCTTGGAGGCCCAGATAGCGAACTTCATCGAGCAACAACTGGCGTCTACGAGCCCGCTCGCCGTGATCGCGCGTGCCAGCTACAATGCGGCCCTTGCGGAGGCGGATTCAGAGGCATCTCAGGCCATCGCAGGAAGCAACTTAGGTAGCTCCGCCTCCTGGACGCCGCCCGCGCTGGTCATACCCAATAAAGGTAGGTCCACGTTAATCGTGGACCTCAGTTCCATCGTCTTCGATCAGACGGCGGACGACGGCTCAGAGGAAGAGTAGAACTTGTCGGTTCTGCTTCGTGCCCGACCGCCGTGTTTGAGTATCAATTCCGAGAGCAACATTGATTCAACTTCAATTTTTGGAGCTCGCGACCGTCGTGCGCGTTCCCAGTTTAGTTTTAGATTAGGTTAAAGTTCATTTTTTATTAAAACCGTTCGATTAGCATGCTTTATTTTTTATAAAGGTGGATTTTATTAGCTCAAAATGGAGCATCAAGAGAATACAATCATTATGAGCACACACCCGGCCTATGCATAATTGAGATGCACACAACCAACACTAACACACACACACACAAAACACCGACAACTAGCAAAGTCATATAAGACCAAAGCTATGTGTAGGTGAGACAAAAAAACACCAAAGTGATCAGATCCACGATCGGTAACTATAGCAATAACCATATCCGTACCAAACATCTCATGACTTCACACAGACGATGAAGTTCTTCAACAATAACACCTTCAGGAAGGGAGCGAAGCTGACGCGACCGACACCAGCACTGGATCCAACCAGCAAGGCTAGAATCTAGGTTTTCACCCTAAAAAACCAATCCAAGCATATCCGAACAATGCCTTCACAAGGTAAAGACCCCAAAAAAGAGCCATCATTGCCAGGTATAACCAAGTCAGGTATGCCTAGACTTTCACCCTGGAGCTCAAGACTCGAGTGCAAGTAGCACCATCATCGAGGTCATTCGTGTTTTGTCGCCATCATTTTTCCTCGGTCCTAGCAGCTGCGATCATCGCTACTGCACAACCATTCCTTTGCGTCAAGTCTTCAACCATAGTTTACATCTCACCGTTGAAACCAACCCTCAGATACAGAAAGATCAGTTCTCTCTGAAGATCTTTTAGTGATTATCACTAGCGTGGAGCCGTAAAAAGTAGTTGTAGCACTGTCTACAACCACCATCATCAATCCAATCAAATCCGGATCACCACCACCATCGTTGTGAAGTTGCAGCCTCTAGAAAAGAGGTTGAAGCCTCAGATCTAGATCCAGGGGAGGATCCCCATGAAACCAAGACTCATAGCGCCTTAGCTCCCGTAGCAGTCTGCCTAGGCTCCACTGAGCTGGAACACCGTCGTAGTTGCAGCCCCCTGCACGCAGACGTTGCCTCCGCTGCAACCTGTTTCGCCGCCACGGTTGTCGCTCACGCACGAACCAACAAGAGCTAAGGCGAAGACCCACGTCCACGACCACCATCACCACCGTCCACCGCAACCTCAGTGCTTGACGACGGACGCTGCTCAAGGTGTGGCACCACGCTGAGAACCTCTGCCCGCTGCCGCTATATCCGAGCGGGGTTTGCCCTGTGGATACCTTAGGCGGCGGCGGGGAGGAGAAGCCGGCGGTGGAGGTGCTTGCGGCGGAGTGGTTTTTGCCGCCCGAGACGCACTAGGAGAGGACGACGTGGGGGAAGTTCCCTGATGAAATGCAATCGGTTTATGAAAATTATATCCGAATCTGAATGAAATCCATTCAATTTTATGCGAACTTATCGTATTTTAGTTAAACTACCGACGAAGAGATGCAGTTATAGTTGAATGGCCTGTTTCGCATCCGTGTTCGTGGATCGGTTCGAACGGATTCGTGGATATTTATGATGTCCGTTTTAAAAGTCAACGTTGGAGATGCTGATATGGCTTACACGTATGCTGATGGTCACTGTTACGGACTTAGCCGCCCTGATTTTTTCTGAAAAGGAAAATGATTTCCCCTTCTTGTAAGTCTGCCGTCGTTTCTTAAAGATAACGGAAACGGGCGTACATAACACTGCGCAGCCATATATGTGCGTGTAGTGCTCAGCAAGCAATAGTGCGGCTGCACCGGCGTACATGCACGCGCCGCCGCGCTTGCTTGATTCGACCAATTCCCTGAGTTCACGTGGTTGCTAATATAGCCACCAAATCACCAAACCAACAGTCCACCATCTAAAAATCAAATTCCCACTACGACCCTATATATACCACCCAAAAGATCACGAGATCACATCACAATTTAATCCTCAGAGCTAACTAAATCCGGAATAAACACAGGCATCCAGCTTCATCAGCTCAGGCGGTTTCATTTTCTGTAAGGTATGGCTCGAGCAAGCGTGGTTGCAGCGCTGGTGGTAGCGCTACTGGGCTGCGCGTTGGCCGTCATGGCAGACACCGTCGCCGCAGGTGCGTCCCAGCCACCGGCGCAGCCGCCATCCGGTGGGTCGGCGCCGGGACCCATGGGACTGCTGAAGGCGCACGCCACATTCTACGGCGGCGCCGACGGCGCTGACACCATGGGCGGCGCGTGCGGGTACGGCAACCTGTACTCGGCCGGGTACGGCGTCAGCACGACGGCGCTGAGCACGGCACTGTTCAACGACGGCGCGTCGTGCGGGCAGTGCTACAGGATCGCGTGCGACGGCAAGCTGGCGGACCCCAGGTCGTGCAAGCCGGGCGGCGGGGCCGTGACCGTCACCGCCACCAACTTCTGCCCGCCCAACTACGACCTGCCCAGCGACGACGGCGGCTGGTGCAACCCGCCGCGGCCGCATTTCGACATGGCCCAGCCGGCGTGGGAGAAGATCGGCGTCTACCGGGCCGGCATCATCCCCGTCGTGTACCAAAGGGTGCCATGCGTGAGGCGCGGCGGCGTGCGGTTCACCATTAACGGACACGACTACTTCCAGCTGGTTCTTGTGACCAATGTCGCGACGATCGGCTCGATCAAGGCGATGGAAGTCAGGGGCTCCGAATCGCCGGACTGGATGCCCATGGCGCGCAATTGGGGCGCGAACTGGCACTCTCTCGCCTACCTCACGGGACAGAGGCTGTCGTTCAGGCTGACCAACGATGATGGGAAGACTCTTACGTTCATAAACGTGGTGCCACCCGGCTGGAAATTCGGCCAGACGTTTGCCAGCAACGTGCAGTTTAAGTGAGCAGCTTGGGTGGCGCGAATCCGCTGATTTATTGGGCTTCACTAAAATACTATGTACTACTAGTAGAATGCCCGTGCGTTGCAACGGGCTTTTTATTTTTTTTAGTTACATATAATGATATAATGCATGTTAAATTTTACATATATAAAAATATAATTCACATCCATTTTAAAATAATTGAAATCCCCTTCACTTGCATCATATTTTGATTAAAAATAAATTATAGTATGATGTATACAACTCTTCTAGCCGTCCAAATTTGATGATTTCTTGGTGCGGTTCATCAAAGTTACGTTAGTGACACTGCCTTCCTGGTGATATTTTCAAAGCATCATCCAAAGCAAAAAAAAATTGGTATGTAAAAGTGAACTTATAAATATATAATAAAATAAGATCATACACAATATATAGTAATTGGTTAGTTGCTACATGCAAGCAGATTATTGTTTTTATTCGATTGAGTCGTATCTCCGTTTTAAAAAACTATAGGCTCATCTGTAAATAAATTATTGATATTTATTCATAAGAAATGATTTGTTAGGGTAATGTGATATTTTCACAATCACAAAAAAGTACGTGGTATTTCTCTCAAAATAACATAGGTTGTTTCCCTTAAAAAGCAAATAACTTCACTTTCTCATGACACAACACAAGGCTCACACTCAAATCTCATTCTCCCGGTCATCAATCATCGGCACGACAGTGTCGCCACAATCATCTCTCCTTGCCACGATTCCTCATTGTCACCTCCCATCGATGCCACGACATTCAGCCTACACCTTCCTCTCATCATCGCGTCACAAACTCTTCACGGCGTCACCCACCCCCTTATCTTTCCTCTACGACGTCTCCCGCACATCTGGCACGAAGGTCATTTGGATCCAGCCAAAGATGCATAAGGGCTCCCTATTATCCATTTGTGTCCGTCCAAATTTGAGAGGTGAGGTAGCGGCGTGGCACAACAAGTACGATGCCACAACCAGAACCCGAGCTTCTCCACGATACCACCGCACATATATTCTAACAACAAAATGAAGGAAGTACAATCAAAATACTTACAATCAAATATTGTTTAGTTGCCTCGTGGATATCCAAACCATGAATCATTACACAAACGATGATTAATGACATTTTAAATTTAGTAACTAACATGGAAAATCATTAAATATTTTATTTTTATTAAATAATTAAACGAATTATACTCTCAAGTAAAAAGTCTTGGTACGGGGTTTTATTTTGCGAAGGAGTCCTGGTTTGTGTGCACAACTTAGGCACACCATTGCGGCATTGCATCATCACTCTTGTTTTTCCGTTGGCCTCTGATATTGTATTTTTGCAACATTATGATAGATGGGGTGAGCTAAGCACATCATCTTAATATGGGCAACCAAAAGTGGACATGTGGAAATTAATGTGAAGAAAAAAACACATGTTCTTAATACGGACAAGCAAAAGAGGACATGTGGCCAGGTGAAAACATGTCCTGCCAGATGGTGGCTATGGTTGTGTGGCTTGCATTGTCAATATGAGCATAATACTAACACTCACTATTTGATAAAAGAGGTAGTTCAGATGTTCTTTTTCTATACAAATATCAAGAGATCTAAGAATAAAAACACGATGTATACTTGAAAAGAAAGGACTACATGTAATATACATATATAATACTCTCTTATCAAGCAAGGAGAAGTGTGGCGCTCCGTCGCTGTTGAAAACTTGGTTGAGAACAAGCTGTACGTGTACGTGATCTTTATCTTTCACCAGAAAAGCATTTGTGTGCATCAGGACATACGCTATAGCAAGGCTTCTTGTGCTCAAATCCGGCCTCGCCATTGTTTATAGTTCCCACATGAGTCATGTCAGGAGACTTAACCTACATACGAGAGGATTTATGCTAGACTGTCAACTGAAAGTGGACCAAAAACATAATTTACTCTGGGCATAAAAATAATCAGTTTGAGCGGCTGCTCAAGTCTGATGACATGGAGTTGATCTGGAGGCAAGACACAAATTGTTTGCTTAATTAGCTTGCCTTTTGAGAACAATGCATGACCGCAGAGGAACTTCACATCTCTTCTACCTAAAAAACGAGTAACTCATTTGACGTACGTCTCCACCCCATGGTTCCGAATTTAGATTATCTTTTTTCTCATGATTGGTTTATTTTCATTTTGGTTTCCTTTTACTACTCCTAAAACCACGCCGCTAACATCCCACATCTTCTTCTTGTCGCACGAGATCGCCTTCCCATCTGGAGTTTTTTTTAGAACCGGGTTATATCCCTTTCCATTATTTTCTTAACGAAAATATAGCAGTCATAGAGAGAAGGAAAAGGAGATACAGCAAGTCCTACTCACCGGAGGGAAACCCACAACTTAATGCTAGATATCGAAACACCAGGCCTTGGGACAAAAACCCTCCGGCACGGCACCACCAAAAACTAACCTACATAAGAAAGTTCACCATTACAGAAAACACGCTCACACAGGAGCAACATCCAGCTAGTACGGTAAACATTACAACCACCCACAGTCGATCTTTTCGATCACGCCTTATGAACTGATACGATTCCATCTGGAGTTGAGGAGTTCGGAACGCTGCCTCCCTACCTCACACGTCTGTAGACGCCGCCCCACTCACCGTTGTGAAGACTATGGACGCCCACGTCCTGCGCTCCAGAAAACGCCACACCCGCTGACATCCGACCGCGCGGCAACACCCACGGCCTGCGCTACGGCAACCACCAGGTCACGCTGCCTCGGATGACCGGGTGGCAACCACCATGGCCCGGCGTCATTGAACGTCGGCGATGCCCACTTGTCAATGTTCAAACATCGTTGTAAACACAAAATTTGGACCAAACCTAGAGGAAAGCGCAGCATCCTCTTTCTTGGTTTTGCTTTTTTCATTTTTATCTTACTCGATCAATCAGATACAAAGCATTGATGCACATCCAAGGTTGTCCTCATCTCCACCGACCCTCATCCACACACACACACACACACACAAAAGATCGATCTTTGGCAAATATACATTTAGCTAGATGTGAAATATGGGCGCTCACCTTGCACTTCATGCACCACATAGTACTTTGATCAGAAACACTGGGCTTAGCAAAACTTCAGGAATAACACGTACGTGTAGATTCTGGAGAAGTGGCTAAAATACTTCCAGAAAAGAATTGTTCCTCTGAATGCATTTTGGAGTAATAGGCAAAACCTGCAGACAAAAATTAGCAAAAGGAAGCTAATCTTGGTTAGTCAAAAGGTAAATAATAGCAATCTCTGCATGTGAACTTACATCTATCAGAGCCGAACAAATCAGCGACAAAACAACACGTTATATTATTCCTAATAGCGGGCACATATCTACCATTAGCATGGTCATGAAAAAAGCTAAATCCTCAATTCGACAGATCACCACATTAACAACACTTGATGAACGCAAGAAATCATGCCCAGATGGTCCAAATTCTCTACAAATCTCGCACAACTGAAAGCAAATTTGTACTCAATTGAACCATTTAAAGCTAACAAGATATTAAAAAAATCACATATTCTATTCTGTCAACATGGAACCCATAATCACATGCATCTTCTCACATGGGAGCTACAACCGAATGCTCTTTTGCATCAATAAAAACAAAAATAAAAGCCTGTAAAACATGCAGAACAAGAAAGAACTGTCAGAAGGAGAGGTGGGGAACGTACTGTATCCCAGTGGTGTTTACAGGCGAGGTGATGAGGAGAAGGGGCGCGAAAGAACACACACCACCGCAGCTGTAAACCCATCAAAGAAGTTTTGCTAGCAATTTCTGCAACCATACCGAATTACAATTACACACATGGATGATTTCATATCCAATCCTCACGCAAAGCATCTAATGCAAGCTTCTTTTATGCTCTCTCGATTACTTTTTCCTCGATAGTATACTGCAATGTAATTTCACTATTAGGTTGATATCTCTAAAAAAATATTTTAGTATTCTTACATAAAATTAACAAACCTTAATGCAGAATTAAAAAACTTGAACATCTTTTTTTTGACCTATCCTATGAGCACGGTCTTGATCTTGAAGATCAGCTTGCGGGTTCCTGCATATACATTAGAAACTTAACAGACATAAGATTCAACTTCTACGTTTATAATTTGCCAGTCACTATCATAAAGAACCACAACATCAGCAGTGGCAAAGTTGATACCAAATCCACCAGCTATAGTTGAAAGCAAGAATACAAACTTCTCGCTTCTTGGTTTGTTAAATGCATCAATGGATGCATCACGATCTTCTCCACCTGTATTTCCATCTATTCATCAATATTGATAGCCTCTGTTCATAAGATAACCTTCCAAGATATCCAATAGCCTGTTCATCTACAGTGTAGTGAACACTGAACAGTGATATATGTCAAACAAACAAAGTTATTTTAGGGAATCAATTAACAGTAACAAGGTGTGCATGTTCAGCAACTCATGTGTGACCACAAATTTTCTAATATGCAACACCAAGAGTGCCATTTAAATCTGCACGGAAATAGATAAATCACCTATGAGAAAATAAGCACCCTGGAGTCACTGTCCTTTAATTTGGCTGTGGTCAATGATGGTGATGCTGACGTCCTCGCCGTGGCCGGTGTAGTGGGCGAAGATTTTGCGGAAGTCCACCATGACTTGCTCACCTACAGAGTACTTGCAGAAGCGGCAGCAGGGGTCCTCGTACGTGTAGAGGTCCACGAAGCCGGACTCCAACTTCATCTCGTCGTCCGGGCACGGGATGCCCTAGTCGGCCAAGGGCCAGAGATAGTCCATGAGGGCGAACACCCACACGAGTCGGGTGATGGTGCCGTGCATTGCGATGGCTATCTCGCGCCAGCCCAGCCGCGCTGACTCCTCATCCTCGTCGGTGGACACGGACATGTAGCCGATCACCGCCTCGCGATGGCTTTGTATTGAAGTGTGCCCTACCTCGACGACCTCCTCTCTCAGCGGCAAGGAGAGGGCGGCAGAACCCTTGACGACTACCACGAGTGATCCGAGAGCAACAACTCGATATGGAGTGTCGCGTAGCCAAAGAGGGAGAGGGGAAGGGGGCGCGTGAGGGAGGATGAACTGGGAGAGACCGGCGGCGAGGTGGCAGATTGGTCAGAGGGTGGAGGCGGCGGCTGTTAGGGTTGGGTAGGGAATCAGGGGGAGAGGAAGAGAACTGATTTTGGTTGAGGGAAAAAACGTGAACGAAAGGTAGGGTCTAGGGTGACGATGAGAAAAAAAATACAGCGGGGAGGAGGTGGGACGAGGGAGCGAAGGATGTCAAGATACGACGGTTACGACGTACTAACTCGCCATTTAGGAGTAGAGATTAGCACCATTGATGTTCTCTTATGTGTGAATATTACTTGTATATATTATATCCACTCTATTCATTTGTATTTACTTTGCATATTGGTTATATCTTAAGTCAAACTTTCTAAGCTTCAATCAAGTTTATTTTTTTAATTAACACCCATAAAATCAATTCAATGTCATTAGATTAATTATTGTGGATATATTTATATAATGTATATCCTTATTATTGTTAATGTTCATACTGTTTTCAGTTTTCTATACTTTGGTCAAACTTTATAAGGTTTGACTTGTAAACAAAGTAGTATGAAGAGTAAACAAAAATTAATGAGTAGATCTGACTGCTATATATCTCTTCTATCAGTTTCTCGGATCGAATATTTATCTTATCCCTTGTTTTTAAAAGGGAGCCTATGATATCAACTGAGAGGAGGTGTTTCTTTACCCCTTCGCTTCTCATGCGCACATGCACTCAATGCTAGGGTTTTCGCTGCCTCCTGTCGCGTAACCGTCGGGCTTGCCTCGTCTCCTATGGCCTTAGGGTCATTGAGACACGGTGGATCTCGGTTCTTGCTGACGGAAGGGCTTCACTTTTATGAGTTTTCTTGAGTTTTGTTAAGGTTTTTTTTGTTTAGAAACATGAGCCGGCGGTAGTTTTATAAATATGAAATAAGGTTCTTGATCACATAGCCTTCCTCCTGACGGATCTCACGGGATTTACTTGATGTTTGTCTTCAGTGGATCATTTTGGATTTAGTAGTCATTCATCTAAGTTCGTGTGTCTATAGGTGGATACTTACAATGTAAACTTCTTCCACCGGTGGTGGTCGTTGTTTTGGTGCATAGATCCTCTGAAGCCTTAGCACGATGACTATCTGAGTATTAACAACAACAAGGTTTGTCAGACTCAGGGGTGATGATGGCAGCGCGCGTTCGCAATGCTTCTAGTCTTCGCTAGATGGTCTATGAACCTATATATAATTTTTACTTCTAGTATTTGTTTGTACTACCTGATAAGACCAAAAGTATATATCCAGGAAAAAAAGATCAAAGACGTGTTTTTAGGGGGAAAAAGATCAAAGACGTATGTCATCTCACATCTTATCTTACAACCCTAATCATCTACTAACATGGGCCACATCAAGGGCGGAGATGTTTAGTACCAAAACTCGGCCATGGCCCGAACTTTCAATACAAACAAATACCAGGTATATAGCCCATAACACCCAAATGAGTTAGCCCATTTATAATTCCATTTTCACTCTTTACAAATTTGTAATTTTATTTAAAATACTAAACTATGTAAAATCCGTGAAAAGTTTCTAAAATTCATGAAAAATTAATTTCTGACTAATTTTGAATTCACAATTATTTTTTCAAATTCAATGATATTTCTTGAATTCATGAATTGTGTAGAATATTTAGGAATATAATTCCAGTTTATGATTCTGTAAATAAAAAAGAATTCACAATATTACTTTGAAAAACTATGAACATTTTTTATTGCTGTGTTTTTTATTTAACCAATTTTTCCAAAATAAAAAATGGGTAGCTTGTTTTCCCCTACCCGAGTAGTCAAGAAGGAGCGAGCTAAGGTGGCAAGTAGACAAACATAAACTATGCAGTGAACAAGGAGGGAAGAAGAGAAAAGTGCCATGGGCCAGCCCATACTAATGCCTTCATGCGCTGTCGCAACTAATCTGGACCACGTGCATCGAAATCATTAATTAAAAGGTATGTTTCGCAATGGTTATCCCATTTTTATCTTTGGTAGTTAACTGATGTACATATGCGTTATTTGTCATAATCAAAGAGTTTTGATGGGATCATCCTATGGGTCAGAATGAAAGGTTGAATGTTAGTTATTTCCACATGGTACCAATGGATTAGTCATTTCCTCCTAATATTTTTTGTGGGGGGAAGTCATTTCCTCCTTATTTGACGCCCACCTCAAGTGATGGAGGTGGGCTAGCCCAATTCGGCAGCAAGTGCGTTGTGCTTCAGGTCATTTCCCGTTAGTTTATTGTATGTTAGGTTTTTCCTTTTAAAAATTTTTGGTTTTTAGTATTTTTTTAGTTTTTTCAATTTTTCATATATGTTTTTTCCTTTATGAATATTTTATTCATTCTAGTATTTAATATATGGTGAACATTTTTCAATTCAAATTGGGCTTGTCTTATTATGCAGTGAACATTTGTATAACATTGAAGGTTATTTTCATATATAATGAATATTTTTGTAACGTACTTTGTACATTTTAAACACGATTAATGTATTATTAATATCTTATTAATATATTATTATTATATTATTATTATATTTAAAATATACTTTGAATTTTTAAAATATATTATAAAGTATTAAATTATATGATGAACATTTTCAATACATACATATTTATTTTTTATTTTTGATGAATTTTTTCCATATAAAATTAATATTTTAAAAGCACATATGAACACGTTTCTTAACTATATTTATTTTTATAAATAATTTATTGAATATATATTCATGTAGAAATGGCACTTGATTTTTATAGGAAAATCACCTAAAAACAATCACAACAAAATGGGTTGTACCATTTTCCCTGGCTTTCAGGTAGAGGCTTCCCATTTTTACGCTAACGAGCTTCAATAGGAGCTCTCGGGCAACAGTTTGTCGCAGAGTAGAAAAAATTTGAGGTCCAATGGGGAGGAGCCCATGGCCTAGGAATTAAGATAGAATCTACTTTGGTGAGAAACCACAAATTCGCTCCCGATGGGATCCGAACCATGGTCTGCTGGGTTAAGCCACTGCCACAGTTTGTCGCAGAGTAGCAAATAGGATTTGTGAGATCACTAGTTAAGGGGTATTTTCTGTGAAGGTCACTTTCATGTTTGCTTATGGTGTTAAGTGGTGTACTAGCAATGCGCTACTTACAATTTTACTTTTTTTGTAGATTTGTTCATTTAAAATGTTTTATCTCTTGAACCGTGTTTCTGAATCAAAAATATTTTCATTGTTGAATTTCTTCCATCGAGATCTTTGAAACAAGATCCCATGTAAATTGGTTTTGACGAACTATTTCCCATCAAAATAGAACTTGAAAAAACTGGTAATAAAAAAATCAGGAAAAAAAAACTATAAACCGAAAGAAATGAAAACTATAGAAGCACAAATCTTTTCTCATGAAGACATATTGTTACTTCGCATGGAGCCACATATTTTGCTTCTCGTTAAGTCATAGCTTATTGATAAACCAAGCTTTCCCCCTTTTCGAAAACCATAGATTTGCTTGTCATGGAGGTACAATTTTGCCTCTAATGAAATCACATATAATTTTTGACAAGTTGTATTTTTTTTCTTCAGAAAGTACAAATTTACTTCTCATCAAGGCACAACGTTTACATTTTATTGCGAAACATAATTTTGAAAAAAATATGATTTTCCTTTTCTGTGAATCACATATTTTTTGATGAATTATTTTTCCCTTTTTGAAAAATAGATTAACTTTTCGTAAAGGCATAAATTTAGAAAAAAGATAACTGCCACACGTGTGGCACGAAGCAACTTGGACCTAATGCTTTTTACAAGTAAAATTGTCATCTAAAAAAAATCAAACCGAAACAAAAAAAAAACAAAAATTGACATCTCAAACAAAAGTTATCATGCATCGACAACTGAAATTGCCACCTCAAATCACTAAATTTGCCATAAAAAACGTCAAAACTTATCATGTGTTTGTGTCACACATGTGAGTGTTATCAGCATCCTAAACTTACTTTATAAAGCATAGTGTTTTTCACCAACTCGCAAAACACAGACAAAATACAAAAAAAAGGAAAACCCATAAATGCATGAAAAATGAAAATTTAATGAATGTGCACAAAGCATGAATGTGACGATTATAGAACACACCATTTAACATGTTGCCAAGGCCCAAAAATGGTCTCTGTCGAAGCCTTCGAAGGGAGACCTGTTAATTAATTGCCTCCTAGAGTTCGTCTATCCTATGCTACTAGTTAATTAATAGTAATGAGTTCAAAGAAGGCCCTATTTTGGTTATTTATTATGGAAGAGCAACTAATTAAGGAGTGTTCCTTGCGGGATCCCCACAAGCATCAAAGCACACCACATCGTGTTGGGCTGGTTTAGATGAGTTTCATTATGATTTTTTGTTTTCCTGTTTTTCGTGCGGATTTTACTAGGTTTTGACCCAAAAGAGTTTGAAAACAATTACGCGGAAATCACATTTCTTTTACGAGAGTTACGATCATGTCTCTCGTGGACGTGGATGCGCATATTTGCTTCTGCGAGAGGCATGGTCGTGTATCTCGAAAAGGAAAAAAAATATTTTTTAAAGGCACGGTCGTGCCTCTCATGGAGGCATATGTTTGCATCCACGAGAGGCACAGGTCGTGCCTGTCGGAATTTTCCAAGAGGCACGGTGGTGCCTCTCGTGGAGGCACTAATATTCTTCCGCGAGAGGCATGGACCATGCCTCTCATAAAGGGAAAAGCACATTTTTATGAAAGGCACGACCGCGCCTCTCATGGAGGCGCAAATTTTTATCCGTGAGGGGCACGGGTCATCCAATTTTTCACAAATCTTACCCAAATTGAGTGAGTAGGGGGCTTTGTGGGAGTCCAGACTACCGAAATGCCCTCGCCCAAAACCCTGGTCCCACTCAAATCTCTAAGCGCCAAAAATCTTCTCGCGGTTGGTGTTGGCATTCAATACCAGAGAGACGTTGATGGAGGTCTCCGTTCAGTGTTTTGTTCCCCCACACTCGCCTTAATGCCTGAGAGATGCAAGAGGTGGTTCTGAAGCGACGGCGACGCCGTCAGCACTCCGTTGTGTGTGTGTGTGTGTGTGTGTGTGTGTGTGTGTTCAATGTCAGAGACGCGACAGAACGGATTCGAAGCAACGGTGTCGCTTTAATGTGGACAGACCGATCGAGAAGCCGACTCCGGTGGCATTAAAGTCGTCTGCCCACCCATCCTCCTACCCGCGGCTATATAAAGCGGCGTGGCGAGCCTCTGTATCCATTCCATCCGCACCCGAACTCTTCCATGCTCAATCTCATCTACGCCACTTCGATATTCATGGTCCACTCTAAGATCATCATATAAAAGATGCTCACTCCGGAAGGCGAGTGGAGCGAGAGTAGGCCCGACGGATGAAGGAGGAGGAGGACGTGAAGCAGGAGCAGGAGGAGGAGAAGGACGAGAATAAGGAAGGGGAGGAGGAGGAGCAGCAGGAGGAGAAGGAGAAACTTAATCCGGCACGCCAGCGGCAGCTTTGTCGAGAGATACAACATAGGTGTGTCGTCGAAATGACCGTCTTCGCGAACCCCGCCACGGCGGAACAAAAGGTGATCCTCGACTCCATTTAGTCGAAGCTCGAGGTGCAAGCATACCGCAGCCTCCTCCGAGAAGATTATGCATGGATCGACCCCATCTTCAACGGCCTGGAGGACGACGAGGATCCGGAGGAAATGGAGGTGGAGGACGACGACGTGGCGGCAGACATGGAGTCCAATTAGTTTATTTTTATTCAAGTATTAAACTAGTTCAACTGATGATAACTCGTTCGGCTATGTAAAATATGCATGAATTTTATGAATTTCAGTGTGATGAATGAAATCCGTTCAAAGTTTATACAAATTTACCGAATTTTTATTAAACTTCTGATGTACTGGTGCGGTTAGGGTGGGAGAGGATCGATTTGTGTATCTACGAACTAATCCTCTACCCGTGGATAAATATGTGACGTCCATTATGACTTATGAGGATCATCATTTAAGATGCCCCTATTGGTTAGGTTTAGGCAAGGAGTACGTGTTCACTGGCGGTAAAACGTGTGTGTTGCGCGCCCGCAATATATTTCCATCGTGTACTGTTGAAGATGTGCAAGTGCAACCAGTTCATACCAAGCCATCAAATAAGAGCGCACTATCGCCTGCCAAGCAAACAGGGAGACAAGAAGCAACTTTTAGCAAAGCCATCCACACTACACCACACCATGCTGACACGATGGCGCGCCTGGAAGCCACCCCTCGCCGAGATCGGGACCTGCAACATGGACATGCAACATGCATGATGCATCATGCAGGAACAAATTCCAGTGCTCCGTCACTCTCTCTCAGGGTCAGGCAGGCATGTCCCTTTCGCAGGAGGAAGACCCGATTCCTGGCAGCACACAGCTTACACATCGCATCACCAACCAAGGCCACCATCGTCGAGTCGGTCAGGCTTGAGGCACGTCTATCACGTCAAAATTGTGCGGCACAAATGACGGGGCGAAATGGCGCCGCGATGATATATATCCCGCTATCACATGAACATCATCATCATCTGTATTGACCTAGCTAGCGGCACGAAGGCGACGGACTGACTGGCGAATTTATGTGTGTGGCGTGATCAACATTCTGTGTGCAGTAGTTAGTGCTGGTCGAGCCGCCGCATCGCAGATTTCAGAGAATCGTGGCGAGGGTGACGCTTGCTTCTCCGATTTGTCAAAGATCGGGCACTACCGCCGGCAGGCTCATTTCAACGTACGGAGTAAACCAAGTGATTTTTTTTGCTAAAGATAGTTAGGGCATATCCAAGTCTAATCCTCGAATCATCTGCATCCATTTGAACTGAGATATTCGGATCACTTTTGTCATCGAATGTGAATCTGCATCCGTTCGTGAGTTGATCTGTGTATTTTTTTTTTCGCAAATCTGATGCAAACTTTGATAGTTCTCATTCGACACTCAGATCCCATTCAAAATCTCTGTATGAAATTTTTTTTCTCTTCGCGCATAAAACGATCCCTGCGCAATCATGGAGGTCGCTGACTTTCCTGCCCAATTGACGCGTACCCCCCCTCCCCGGCGTCGCTCCCGCGGGCGACGGGGGGAGCCCTAGCCGCCGGAGTATAGATCCCTCCCCCTCGCTCCTTCCTCTCCTCGCCGCCGCCAGATGGCGTCGCCGGCCGAAGGCCGGGCGCTGGTGGCGACGGGGCCTCCTATCTCCCTCGCTCGAGGAGGTCCTGGCGCGGGGCTGGGCAGCCTTGTTTGAGCGTGGCGCTCGACGAGGGGTGTGGCAGCGCGACCGCTTTGATGGCGGCGTGGAGGACTCGCGGTGGTGGGGTGAGGCTGCAGCAAAGGCATGTTCCGGGCGGCAGCTCTGGGGCCGTGGTTCCGATGGTGGCCGACAATGGCGCTGGATGGGATCTGCGATGCCGACGACGACCGTCTTCGTCTACTCCTTTGCAGTCTACCGGTGGCGTGGGGGCTACTGGGTCGGCCTGGATAACGAGGGCCGTCCTAGGGTTCCTCTCGCGCTAAGACAAAGATCTACTTGATGTTTGTTCTCTCATCTGGCCGGAGTGCCGAGTTTCGGAAGGCTTCGCTGGCGAACTCCCTTGGGTGCATCATGCATGCCTAGAGATTGCTGGATCGGAAGAGAGTCGGTCGTGCACACCCATTACCGACCGGTTGGTTTCGGAAGGGAGCGACGCGAAGCTCGGCTATTTGTTGCCGTCATGGAACATTCTCGTTCCATAGTGAAGTCTTAGTGAAAACACACACGTGAAGGGATTAACTATGATGTTGATATATCAAAAAAATTTAAAAAAGAGAATGTATTAATATCGAAAAGATATCAATTACACCGGCCTCTGCAACTACGCACTACCCAAAAGGCAGTACAGATGACACTTAGCCAACCAAAACAAAAAAAGAAGAAATAAAAAGAAAAGTCCCGCAAGAGAGTTACAATCCTTGCAACAGCAGCACAACCACCACCAAGCAAACACCTGATGTCCAATTCTTCAAAAGCAACGCCTTCAAGAAGGAATCAGTGTCAGGCACAACCAATTAAGGCCAGACCTTGGACTTTCACCCTGAAGATAAGATAATACCCGTTCTCAAAACAATGTCTTCAGCAAGACCATTGTCAGGCACAACCAATTACGGCCAGACCTTGGATTTTCATCCTGAAAGGTAGGACTTTGAACTTCACCTGTGTTGTCGCCCCCGCTTACATACTGCTGCCACGATTTCTGAAACTCCGAGCCAGTTCCTCATCGATGCAAAGACTCCAATCACCATTGCAAGTCCTCCAATCTTAGGCCTCATGACATTCTTACCTCTGACTTCACCATGGATTTGTCCATGATGGCAACAAAAGCAGAGCTTCGTGCCACTCTTTGCGTTGCGACCGAATCCCACTCGATCCAGCAATCTCCAGACATATGCCCAAGGCAACTCATCGGCGGAGCCTTCCGGAATCCGTCACTCCGGCCAGATCAAAGAGGACAAGCGTCAGATAGATCTTCTTCCTGGCGCAGTTTGGAACCCTAGGACAACCACCTTTATTCAATCTGAGCCGACGAGATTGGCCGGTGTGGATCCAACCCACCGCCGCCTGACCGGCCGCCGGCACCACCACGGTGCCAAGAAACTAGCTTCACCAGGCATCCCGGCGCCACCTGTCGCTGCAACCTCCAGCCACAGACCCGCACGAACCCAGACGGGCCGTGAAGCCTGAAGTCATCGATCACTGCAGCAAGGGCATCTCCGCATCGCGCAAGGCCGCTCTCCTCCGCCGTCCTCGGCGCCAGGATGCGCTCATTGCCGGGAACCGCAACACATCGCCGCCGACCCACGCCTAACTCCACGTGCCGCCGCCGCCAGGAACTCTGCCAAAACACGCGCAGGAGAGGGCCCCCCGCACCAACCCTTGAGCCTTGCCCGCGGAGAGCCTGGCGGCGGCGGGGGAGGGAGCTGGAGGGAGAGGCACTCGCGCCGCCGGAGGAAGGCGTCGCCCGAGCCGCCTAGGGTTAGGTGACGCGGGGGCCTAGACGCAGAATCTGAAGAAAGCTAACTGTTTATGATGATTCTAAACATGTCGTTGATTGTGCTTTGTTCCTGTTAACTAAAACTGCTACTCTAGTATCATCCAATCATTTATCGAAGGAACATATCTATAATACTATAATAGATCATCCCCACTATCTTAGGCTAGTCACAATGGGGAGTTACTTAGACTAGTAACATACACGTATTACGAGTCTATGCTACTACCTCCACAATGGATAGTAATATATATATGGTGTCATATAAGACCTCATTTATTAGATTATAGACTCATATTGTCTTGGTATGTGTGATGTTACTCAAAGAGCAAGTAACTAGCTAAGTTACCACCTTCCTCTCTTTCTTCATTAACTCATTTCCACATAAGTAAAATTGCTGAGTTGGACTCTATGTTACTGCTGAAGTTACTCCTCATTGGGGCCAGCCTTATCTATCTCAACATGCAAGCATGTCACCTCATCAAAGGCCCACCATAATATGCATGAGAACAAGTTCTTCATTATTAGTTGCTTTTATGCACACATCCATTTAATGACACATGCAATCTCCCTCAACATGCATGGATTTTTTTCCTATTATATTACATCACTTTTAACATGCATACATATCACATTATCAAAGACTCACCATAATATGCATGAGAACAAGTTTTTCGTTATTAGTTGATCTCATGCATATATCAATATAGTGACACATGCCAACTTACTCAACATGCATGGTTTTTTTCATTATATTACATTACTTATATTTAATAAATATTTTTAACTACGCAATAATAAAATATAATACTACATAAAATATATTTTATATTTTAGTTTATATACTATTAATTCAACTATTCATATTTCATGCAATCGATCATTCAAAATATATTGCAACTGATTTCCGCAGCAACGCGCGGGTATCATCTAGTTTATCAAAAGCTCTGATCACAAAGCACTGGCATAGTCAATACCTTATACCCATTTCAAGTTGAAGACCCGATTGAATAAAATAGCTTGTTAATTATAAATATAAACATAGTATCAATAACATTTACATACAAACTGCAAAAGATGAACTTCCCAAACCAACACACGAGATTGGCATGGCGGCATGCGTCCACGCGTGCACGACGCATAGACCTTCGCCGAACCTGTCCCCCATTAGGAGGGCACGGCGGCCGGTTCCCAACGACGCCGCAAGAAGATCCATGGAAGGGAATGGAAGAGCCTGGCTCTCCATCGTGCGCCGTGCCATAGCCTACCTGCGTCACGTTCGAGGTTTGACTTCGCACGGGCGGCCCATTGATAGCCTCTGGGCGCGACGCTCCCGACGCAAATCAGGCACGGCGTCCGACCACATTTACGCTTCGCTTCTCGTCTTCCTCGCTCGTGTCTCCCGTTGCCCGTATCTCCACCTAGTCAACCACATTGTTTTTGCCATGGATGTGTGGTAGGCGTTGGTCTATGGAACCCACCAATGAGTTGCGGGGTCAACACTGATAACGCCACTGTAGCCGAGTGTTTTTCACAGTGAAATGTGGGCATTTGAACGGAAAATTTTCATACGTACTAATATAGTATGGTTTTCAAGTAATTTTATAGAAATGTGGCCACATTTCAACCAAATCATGAATACTAAATTATGAATAAAAGCGGCGACACGTACTAGTATTCCCGGGTGGACGGCCTGTCGGGCCATTTCACCGCCCCAAGGAAGGCGGCACACGCATCAAACTTCGGTTTTATTATTACTACAGCATCATCACAACCGAGCCAGTGCATGCGCACCTGCGCATGTAGCTAGCTGTTTCCCCAAGAAACTCCACGCCCCTCTCCAACCTCCCATTGCCTATAAATATGTTCTTCCTGCTCATGTGTTGACCATTGCAGCTAGCAAAGCGAGAGGGAAAAAAGGAGGAGAGATCAGAGGAGAAGAACTGTTCTCCTCTTTGTTGAGAGAGTATATATCAACGATGCATCCAAGGAGAGTGGCCACGGTGCCAGTCGTCCTTGCATTCCTTGCTCTCCTGCTGCTGACTCAAGATGTCCACTCCAGGACTCTCTTAGGGGCAGTGGTGCAGGAGAAGAAGAGCCATGGCCGCGCAGCCACCATGGTTAGCAAACAACCTCTCTCTCTCTCTCTCAACCACCCTAGTTTTCTTCCTTGCTTTACATGCAGATGCATATGCATTGAGAACATCATATGGTAATACGTTTATATTTTTCCTGTCTTTGTTAGACGGAGCAGCAACACCATTCTTTTTCCTTTTTTTGAAGTTGCACACCATTCTTAAGACCTCCGGCAATGGTAGTACCATAAGGTTAGTATTATGCACATAATACTAGTGTATGATACCAACTTCACAATGCATAGTATCATAACTTGGTATAATAAGTAGTAGTACTTATTGTCATGCAAGACACATATTAGCTTAGCATTTATTTTGATACGGTATCATAATATGATACTCAAGCCTCTCTTTCTTCATTTAATTTTATGCCACATCATCAAATTTGCTTAGTTGGCATGCATGATACTAGCTATGATATTTCCATTGCGGGAGGTCTAATGCGATATACATGAACCACATGCATGCATGCTCCTGCTCGTTGATTATCCATGCAAATAATGCATGCACACGCATGCAAGTTGAGTATTATAACTGATGTGCTGATCTGATCTTGTTGTAGCCTGAGGAGCCTTGGGTTGAGGAAGGGGGCAACGCAGGTGCCAAGAGGGGACAGCCGCAGCGTGATCCGACGAAGTGGGAGGAGATCCACACGGATTATATCTACACCCAGGACGTCAAGCACCCGTGACATGATGAATCGCTAATGTAGTCATGTTTAGTAGAACTACGCTTCTGGTGTCGTCTGAGAGGACGGATTAATCTGGGATTTCTCGTTTTGATTTGGGACAAATCACAAACTAATCCCTCCTCCTCCTTCCCTATCTTGTCTAATCAGAAGCACTTAGTCTGTGGTTTAGTGCATAATTACTTGCGTCTGGCATTAGTGCTGTACACCCCTTGATTACTTAGTTAAGTGTTATGTATAATTAAGCTGTACTATCCTGGTAAATTTGGAAGGTGCACTGTCATGCACGTCCGTTAAGACTACCCCAGAAGAAATTTGCTTTCAGCAGCGTCCATGGTAGTACTAGCTCAGTAGCAGGACTGAAACTTGGCTTCCGGGAGAATTGGGTTAATTTTATTATGCAATGTGTCTTCGCTGTTGAATACCATGTTCGATTTAATACGGAACAAACAGAGAGTTTTAAGCCTACCAGCAGTTTACGATAAGGAGACCCTTTATCTCCTTACTTCTTTTGTTATGTACCGAGCGACTGACGGCTCTCTTGACGAATGCGAAGGAGAATGGAAATATTTCAGGAGTGAAGGTTTGCAGAAAGCCCCTTCTATCACAAATCTTCTATTTGTTGATGATTCTTTGATCCTTATGAAAGCTAATTCTCAAAACGCAGAGGCTTTGAAATCTATTCTGAGTTCTTATTGTGCTGCTCGGGGAAAATGGTGAGCGTTGATAAATCAAGCATCTTTTTCAGCCCCAATACAAAAGTGGAAGTAAGGGAGGAAATTACTTCCACACTGAATATTATGACAGAGGCTCTCAATGATAAATATTTGGGTTTGCCAGCTAATGTCGGTATGGACAAATCTGATTGTTTTCACTACTTGATCACATCAAAAAAAGTAAGTGGATGGAAAGATTAACTTTTATCTGCGGGAGGGAAGGAAATCCTCCTCAAGTCTGTTGTACAAGCTATTCCCACCTATGCTATGTCCGTATTTGTAAAGGAATAATTGACGCGATGTCGCAGTTTTGATGGGGTGCACTAGTAGACAGACCCCTCTTTGGTCCAGCCATCGGTCCCGGTTCATTTCAGAACCGGGACCAATGCCTTCACCGTCCAGGCAACGGTCCCGGTTCATCTGGAAAGAGCAATGTTCCCGGTTCATGTGGGACAACAGTCCCGGTTGTTGCCACCAACCGGGACCAATGCTCTGGCGACCAATACGTGGCGCACTGCGAGGCATTGCTCCCGGTTTGTGGCAACAACCGGGACCTTTGCCCTGGCTATATAAGCCCCCCAGCCAGCACTTTGCTCAAAAAATCCAGGATTTGTGTTTGGGTGGGGTGGGTGCTAGAATGTTTTCTTTGATTGCAAACGAGGTGTTCGACGAAATGTCCAAGCCACACTTAGGTCCTCAGAACACCGTATCCTCGGCCGAGGTTAGCAACCTTATCTTCTTCATCTGTGACTGATACAAAAATACTGCACGTGTGCATATATAGTGGTCTTTTCACTATTCACGAAGTTATTTTAATGGTTAATTATATGACGCAGATCGAAGCACGGATGCGATGGATGTACAGTGATCGACGCGGGTCCGAGTTTATTACAAACCTGCATACATTTCTCAATGTGGCTAATGCAAACAAATTGGATAATTTTATGCCTTGTCCCTGTATTGACTGTCGGAACGTGGCGGAGTACTCTTCCTCGAGAATACTTCAAGGCCACCTGCTTCGGAGAGGTTTCATTCCCGGATATTATTGTTGGTCCAAGCACGGAGAAAGAGGGGTTAGGCAGGAAGACAATGGAGAAGAGGAGGATGATGATAGCTATCCTATGTCCCCTGAACAATTCGGTGACACTGCAATGGAAGACAATGAAGAAGATGGAGCTCCTCGAGGTGACAATGAAGAAGAACAACGAGAATCGGATGAGACCGCTGATGGTCTTGGTCGGGTCATCTCTGATGCAAAGCGAGACTGTGAAACAGGAAAAGAGAAGGAGAAGTTGGAGACCATGCTAGAGGATCACAAAAAGCCCTTGTACCCAAATTGCGAAGATGGCAGCACAAAGCTCGGTACCACACTGGAACTGTTGAAATGGAAGGCAGATTTTGGTTGTTCTGACACCGGATTTGAGAAGTTACTGCAAATAATAAAGTCGAAGCTTCCACCGGATAACGAATTGCCCACGACAACACACGAAGCAAAGAAGGTTATCTTCCCTCTAGGATTAGATGTGCAGAAGATACATGCATGCATTAATGACTGCATCCTGTACCGCGGTGAAAAGTACGAGAGTATTGATAAATGCCCGGTATGCACTGCGAGTCGGTACAAGATCAGACAAGATGACCCTGGTGATGCTGAGGGAGATGACGAGCCCCCGAGGAAGAGGGTTCCTGCTAAGGTTATGTGGTATGCTCCTATAATACCACGGTTGAAACGTCTGTTCAGAAACAAGGAGCATGCCAGGTTGCTGCGATGGCACAAAGAAGACCGTAAGAAAGACGGGAAGTTGAGACACCCCGCTGATGGGTCGCAGTGGAGAAAAATCGAGAGAGGCCACTCAGACTTTACAGATGAAGCAAGAAACTTATGGTTTGGTCTAAGTACATATGACATGAACCCTTTTGGAGAGCAGAGCTGCAGTCACAGCACCTGGCCTGTGACTCTATGTATCTACAACTTTCCTCCTTGGTTGTGCATGAAGCGGAAGTTCATCATGATGCCAGTGCTCATCCAAGGACCGAGGCAACCTGGCAACGACATTGATGTGTACCTAAGACCATTAGTCGATGAACTTTTGGAGCTGTGGGCCAAACCAGGTGTACACGTGTGGGATGAGGACAAACAGGAGGAATTTGACCTGCGAGCGTTGCTTTTCGTAACCATCAATGATTGGCCCGCTCTTAGTAACATTTCAGGACAGTCAAACAAGGGATACAATGCATGCACGCACTGTTTAGATAAGACTAAAGGTATATATTTGGATAAATGTAAGAAGGTTGTGTACCTGGGGTGTCGTCAATTTCTGCCGCCCAATCATATCGTGAGAAAGAAAGGCAAGCATTTCAACGGTGAGGCAGATCACCGGAAAAAGCCTAAGCTCCCTAAAGGTGCTGATGTATTTGGTATGGTGAATGACCTAGAAGTAATCTTTGGAAAGGGTCCTGGCAGTCAATCTGTTCCGAAAGACACCGTTACCGGACACGCGGCCATGTGGAAGAAGAAATCTATATTTTGGGAGCTACCCTATTGGGTAGACCTAGAGGTCCGTTCTTCAATCGATGTGATGCACGTGACGAAGAATCTTTGCGTGAACCTGCTAGGGTTCCTGGGCGTGTATGGGAAGTCAAAAGATACACCAGAAGCACGGGAGGACCAGCAACGTATGAAAGACCCATACCATAGGCATACTGATAAAGGGCGTCTAAGCAGCTACGCTCTTACCAAAGCAGAGAAGGAAATCTTTTTTGAATGCCTTAGAAGTATCAAGGTCCCGGCAGGCTTCTCGTCAAATATAAAGGGAATAATAAATATGGCAGAGAAAAAATTCCAGAACCTCAAGTCTCATGATTGCCACGTGATTATGACGCAGTTGCTTCCGGTTGCATTGCGGGGGCTTCTACCAGAAAATGTTCGAGTACCCATTGTGAAGCTATGTGCATTTCTCAATGCAATATCTCAGAAGGTAATCGATCATGCAAGTCTGGAAAGGCTACAGAAGGATGTGGTCCAATGTCTCGTCAGTTTTGAGTTGGTGTTCCCCCCGTCCTTCTTCAATATTATGACGCATCTGCTGGTTCACCTGGTCGACGAGATTGCCATTCTAGGTCCTGTATTTCTACACAATATGTTCCCCTTCGAGAGGTTCATGGGAGTTTTAAAGAAATATGTTCGTAACCGTGCAAGGCTAGAAGGAAGCATCTCCAAGGGCTATGGAACAGAGGAGGTCATTGAGTTCTGTGTTGACTTTATTCCTGACCTTAAGCCGATTGGTGTTCCTGAATCGCGGTATGAGGGGAGACTGAGTGGAAAAGGAACGCTAGGAAAGAAAGCAAAGATATTTCAGGACGGGCATTCTTTGACTCAAGCACACTACACAGTTCTACAAAGTTCTATCTTCGTCCAACCGTATATCGAGGAACACAAGAATGTTCTACGCTCCAAGTTCCCGGGGGAGGATGACCAATGGATTCAAGTCAAACACATGGAGTCTTTCGGCAGTTGGTTGCAATTACGTCTCATGCATGACACCACTATTGGAAATCAACTCTACTTGCTGGCCGCGACACCGTCTGAGACTGTATTGACTTTCCAAGGGTACGAGATAAATGGGAATACATTTTACACGGTCGCCCAAGATAAGAAGAGCACCAACCAAAACAGTGGTGTCCGATTTGATGCAACAAACGAGGATGGTACAAAGGACACATACTATGGTTACATAGATGAGATATGGGAACTTGACTATGGACCTACTTTTAAGGTCCGTTTGTTTCGGTGCAGTTGGGTCAACATGAATGTAGATGGGGTAAAGGTCGACCAGCTGTACGGAATGACAACAGTGGATCTCAAGAATCTTGGTCACACAAACGACCCATTCGTCCTAGCCAAAGATGTGGCTCAGGTTTTCTATGTGAAGGACATGTCTTCTAGACCGAAAAAAAGGAAAAACAAGGATACGAATACATCAGACAATGAGCCCAGGCGTCACATAGTTCTTTCAGGAAAAAGAAACATCGTGGGAGTCGAGGACAAGACAGACATGTCCGAAGATTACGATAAGTTTCATGAAATTCCTCCATTCAGAGTGAAAACTGACCCAACTATCCCATTAAGCAATGAAGATGCTCCGTGGTTACGGCCCAAGAAGCGATCATAAGCAATGTAGGAAAAAAGTGATGTGTAATAATGTATTGAACCATTGGTGATTTTTTTGTGATGTTTGCAATTAGCCAAATTTAAAAGATGGTCTAGTATAATACAAAAATGGGTTGGTTCAAATTGACATCAAATATTTGAAATGAGTACTTGTGCACTTGGAAATGATTTTTAAAAAAAATAAAGAGCAATTTCAGCCCGTTCCAGCTGAATTGGCGGCAATTTGTCTTTTTCAGCAGAGGTGCATAAGAAACATTTCACATGGAAAATTTTGTGATTTGTTAATAAAAGATGGTCTAGTATAATACAAAAATGGGTTGGTTCAAATTGACATCAAATATTTGGTAGATCCTTCACAAAAAGACCCTACTTTCGGCACTCGGAAAATGAAAAATGCATTTTTAATTGAAAATTGTAAAATTGTATAGTAAAAAAATATTTTTAAAAACAAAAAATGGTTTTGGATTAGTTAATTGAATTGAAGCACTTTTGATGTTAAAAGTTTTTTCAAATTCCAAACAAAAAATCATTTTAAATTGAAACAACTAACTAATTAAGAAAGAAAACAATTTTGAAAATGGCGGGAAGCCGAAACATTGCATAAAAGTGCCATTGGTCCCGGTTGGTAGTATCAACCGGGACCAAAGACACAAAGGTCCCGGTTGGTACTACCAACCGGGACCAATGACCCTGGTGCTACGTGGCAGCCCCACGCCCCTCCCCGCCCAGGCCATTGGTCCCGGTTAGGAGCACCAACCGGGACCTTTGTGTCTTTGGTCCCGGTTGATGCTACCAACCGGGACCAATGGCCCTCCCTATATACGCGCCCCTTTCTTCTTCCTCCCCTAACTCCATATCTCCTTCCAAATCGCGCGGAATCCTACGGAGACGCCGGCAGGCTGCCCAAATTCCGGCATGCTCCTCCCCGCGCTCCTCCCCGAGCTCATCCCCGAGCTCCTCCCCGGAGCCGCCGCCTCCAAGACCTCTTCTCCGCCATCCGTGCTCCTCCCCGGCCGCCCGACCTCCCCGAGCTCCTCCCCGGCCGCCCCGATCGAGCTCGCCTTCGAGTTCAGGTGAAAAGAGCTTCGCGACGTCGAGAGCGTCCCCCCAGTGCCTTCCTTCCCCTCTCCCGTGCCGTTTTCCCCTCTGCGGCGAGAGCTCCGGTGAGCTCCAGTGAGCTCCGGCGACCCGCGCCATTAGTGCCCTAATGGCCAGCCTAACCCCTCTGCTAATCCCCCCTTCTCTCACTGGCAAGTGGGCCCTGCCCCTGTTAAATTAATTAAACTAATTTAATTAGACTAATTGTCACTTACATGTGGGCCACCCCCTTAGATTAATTTAAATTAAATTAATTTTTTTTAATACTAGTCACTGACCAGTGGGACCCACTGGTCAGTTAATTAAAAATGATTATTAATTGATTTAATAATTAATAAAAAGAATTATTAAATAGAAAATTGATTTAATTATTTTAAATTGAATAAACTTGTTTATTTAATATCTTTTAATCCGTAACTCGGATTAAAATAATATATATATGAAAATTGCTTAGAAAAATTCAACGAATACAACTACGCTATCCGTTGGTCTACCGCACACCTCCGGCTTGATCCCCCCCTCCGGACACACTGTCCGGTAATCACCGGCGAGGTCGCCATTAGCGCCGAGCTTATTGCATCGTTTTACGTTAGATCACACCGATTGCATTTCATTTGTCATGCCTTGTATTGTTTGCTATGATTGCCGGTAAAATCCATATGCATTTAATTTGAATTCAAATTTGAAGTGAATTTGCAAATGACTTTGCCTTCCACTTCTTTTAAATGGAATTGTACCCACATTGTCACCATGAACATCATCATTGCAACCTTATACATGTGATTATTTAAACTTATAAAACTAATATCTTTGATCCTATGATTGCCAGGTTGTTCATAGAAGTGGAACCGGAACAGGAGGCCACCCCCTTCGTTGAAGACCCCGATACTGAACCTCGGCAGCAAGGCAAGCAACCCCCCTTTGATCATATTTTTCACTCTTGCTCCTTTGTTAATTTCCTTGTGCTGCTTGCTGCATTACACACAACCAAGTCTTGATTCAGTTTAGGTGGATAACTTTAGTGTATATAGGTGGATAACTTTAGTATAGGTGGATAACTTTAGTGTATATAGGTGGATAACTTTAGTGTATATAGGTGGATAACTTTAGTATAGGTGGATAACTTTAGTGTATATAGGTGGATAACTTTAGTGTATATAGGTGGATAACTTTAGTGTATATAGGTGGATAACTTTAGTATAGGTGGATAACTTTAGTGTATATAGGTGGATAACTTTAGTCTATTTTTTTGCATATAGACAAGACCTAGTGGTTAGGAAAGATTGATTGATTTTGCCTTCATAAAATCCTTTGTCGCTGACACCTTAAGGTTTATGAGTCCATCATACTATGCCCACATTATTAAATGATTATTAAATGATTTAAATTGATTAAAACTTTGATTATTTGCATTATAATAGCCTGCAATTCTTAATTTGCAGATACTATGGATCCAATATTTCATAGAGATGAAAATGAGGAAAACTTGCTTCACGATATGATCAACGACAATGAAGGTCAAGATGTCACCCGATTTTTGAACGATTCCGGTGAGGGAGACGAGTCTCTCCACCGAGAAGAAGCATCGGACGGGAAACAAGCCGGCTCCGCCTCCGGCGGAACCTTTAATCTCGAAAACACCGGCGAGGTTGATATATATGTAAATTACTGTTAATTAAAATGCAGCTGTATATGTACATGCATATATTAACACTCTTTCTTCTTTTAGCCCTCCGGATCCGGATCCGGCCATTCCTCCACAAGACCGAAACGAGGCCCAACCAAAAAGTTGCCTGACAATGTGAGGTATAGGATCGAAGAGGTCGGTTCAGACGGCGAACCGTTAGCTCCGGCCGATGTCAAGAAAAAATTTGTGAAGTCATGCGGAACTCTCGTGAGGGACAACATCCCGATCACCATTCGAGAATGGACGCAGCTAAAGGACCCTACAATCTCATTTGTGTGCGACACCATGAAAGACAAGCTTTGAAACATGCTCATGCATAATTTCCTCCTGCGGATGCCAGAGGTGGATAATCCAGCTCAGGAGGCGGCAGCTAGACTGGAGCTAGAGGCTAGAGTCAAGAAGTTTGCTCTCAGCAAGATGGCCGATCAATTCAAGAATTGGAAGAAAGGCTTGTACCACAAATTTGTCAAGCTAAACAAGACTCCAGATTTCGAACACGGCTATGGTAAGATCAGAGAGCAGTGGGCTGACTTTGTGGTGTACAAGAAATCGGAGCATGCGAAGCAAAGGTCTGAAACAAATCAGGTTAATGCCGCTAAGAAGATCTACCACCATAAAATGGGGCCCGCTAGCTACTCCGGTTGCATGCCTAGGTGGGAGGCAACTGAGGCCAAGTATTTTGCTATCGGGATCACTCCAGAGCCTACAACATGGAATGAACGGACAAGAAACTGGTTTTACGGCCATGGGGGCACGTTGGACGAAGATGGGAAGGCAGTATATAACCAGGCACACATAGATGATCCCCTGCTGCCCATCGAAGATATTAGAGATGCAGTACGTGATATCGAAGAGGGACGGTTCATTCCCGATAGAGAGGACGACGAGCTCACACGTGCCCTAAAAAATAAATAACACCCAGGACGAGTACGAGGCACGCCAGGCTCCAAGTGTTGGAAACTTGCATTCCCTTCGGAAAGTAGGAAATATCCAGATAAAAGCCATAAGAGGAGGAAGGAAAGGGAGGAAGCTGAGAAAGCGGAGGCTGAGGCAGAGAAAACGGCTACCATACATCGGCTGCGTAATGTAGAAGAAGGCTTAAAGCGGGCGGAGGAGCTGATCGGCAGACTTAGCCAGCAAAGTGGCGGCCAATCTCAACAGATGATGTTAGAAACTGGATTCGATGCTGCCGGTGCCCCATCGAATCGGAAAAGCTCCCAAGCTTCCACGCAGCTCCAGCAGGATGATGATGATGCACCGACAATGGCTACTCCTAAACGCTACCCAGTGGATTATATCACGGAGAGCACACGTTGTGAGCTTAAGGTGCAAGTGATGAACTTAAAGTTGACGGTGGCGGTCGGCATGGCCCTATCAATCCCGGAGAAACCTACTTATCATTGCAACCCGACTCCAGAAGGGTACGCTGTCGTCATGGTGGATGATGTGATGGAGGAGTATGAGGAGCTGAAGCTGGACCACCCTGCAGGTGAAGATGGGGAGCTGGAAAAACTAGGAGAAGCAAGAAAGGGGAGTGTTCTATGGTGAAAGGAGCACATCGTGCTTCCAAATTATGTGCCGCCAAGGTCACCCACTCTTCAGAAGAGCAATCCACCTTCGCCGCCACGTGACCATTCTTCACCGCAACCATCGCCTTCACCGCCTCACCACTCTCCGGCTCAGCCGTCTCCACCGTCGCCTCATGCATCTCAACCGTCGCCTCAGCCGTGTCCATCTCCTGAGTCTCAGAGCCAGAAGCGGAAGCGTACCTATACTAGGAGGGGAAGCAAGAAATCACCGAAACGTAAGCGATCACCCCTCCCAAAAGTTCCTCATCAGAATATGGAGAAGCTACCCGGAGAGATGACACCTGAGGAACTGGAAGTGTCCGCAAAAATGTCTTATGAAAAATGGAAGACTGATGTGGCCAACAAGAAGAAGCCGATAGAGCCATTGTTCCCGCGCACCCCAGAAGATCACGCCGCGTGCGCGATACTGAAGAAGAAGCTTCACAACCCCATACCGCTCACATCAGACTATGAACGCTCTATTACAAAGTCGGCTGAGGCAAAAGAGCGGAGAGTCGGAAAAGAGATTGCCCAGCTCGGACTACAGAAAGAGCAATCGATCTAACCGCTCAAAGTGTACACTTGGCCCCAGCAGCATCAGGTCGATGCGTATGATCCAAACAAAGATCCGGAGTTTATAAGACAGTACGGAGAAAAAGCCCACGCAGTAGGACTGTCTATTACTGAGTACATGAACCGTCTGGAAGATTTCGAGACTGGCCGGAACGACGAGGAATTCGTATCGGCATACCATTACCGACACGGGTTTCCTCTCGTCAGACCCGAGTTAGTCAAGGATCTACCAAACAAGATGCGAAAATTGCATGCCTGGTACATGGAAAAATCTGCTAATTCCCAAAACTGGATCTACGCTAAATTTCAGAACGAGCATTACGGGCATGGACAAGGATTCGATCTGATTGAATTCTCAGAATTATTTCAGTTTTACAATGGAGACGCCATCGACAAATCTATCGTCAGTGCATATTGTCTGTAAGTACCATTAATTTCAGTGATCAAGCCTTTCTAGCTCAGCTCATTCGTTTCATGTACAATCTTACACTCATCACTAAACTAATTATATATGCAGAATGAAGATTCTCGAATGCAAGAAAGGACAAATCTATGACATTGGGTTCATTGACTGCCAGTTCGTTCATGAAAGAACTCTCAAAGATACGCCCAACGAGACAGAGAACAACTTGTTGCAATCGTTGAAGTACTTCGGCACAAGAAGGGAAATACTATTTCCTTACAACTTCAAGTGAGTGTTACTGTCTCGCACACATTCTATTTTGCTTGCTCGGTGTTAAGCGTATAATTGACTCTTTATGCGTGTGCAGCTTCCACTTTATCCTGTTGATCATTGTTCCGGACGAAGGAGTAGTAAAAGTCATGGACCCGGGACGCAGATCTATGGAATCATGGGAGGACATGCAGGCATGCCTCCGCAGGGCTTGGAAACGGTTCACCGCCAAAACACCGGGTCTTCCGGCAGAGCTTACATTTGAATCACTGAATGTAAGTACTACTTAATTGCTAGATCCGTGCATCTTTTTGATTCTAGTTTCAGTATAATGATCATGCTGATTATAATATTCATTGATATCCGTTCTCGTAAAGTGTTTGAGACAGGGACCCGGGAATAACTTATGTGGATATTATGTCTGCGAGTTCATTCGCCAGACGACTAAAGAGACGACCGCAACCCGAAACTTAAGGAAAATTGAAGTACGATAAACAACATTCAATACTTTAATTTACTGCGTTAAATTGTGTTTAGTTTCATTCATATATATATTGATCCCTTTCTTTTAATTAGATCGAACGAATGCGGGACGGTCTTCTACCACGAGAACGCGTGCGAGCAATTCAAGAGGACATCGCCGGATTCTTATTAGACCATGTCATAAATCCGAGCGGAGAGTTCTTTTACCCTCATTTTTTGGAAGACCAGCGGTGATCAAGGACCAATGTAAATTAGATCGAACTCGTGTAGGAAGTACCGTTTGTGTAATACATGTTCGATCAAGCACGAGGAATGAGATGGTGTATATATATGATATATTCGTGATGATAATGTGTAATATATATTGTGGTTCCTTCATTGTTGCTTTTAATTATATGTATATGGTACCATTTAATTGAATACAAAACACAAAATAAAATAAAATAAAAAAAATCAGAAACAGTGGCCTCTTTGGTCCCGGTTCTTCCTATCAACCGGGGCCAATGACACCTCCCCCCCTCGCTGCGCGCCTGGCCACGTGGAGCCTCTTCGGTCCCGGTTCGTGGGCAAACCGGGACCAGCTTTAGTCCCGAGTCATTGGTCCCGGTTGGGAAACCGGGACTGAAGGCCCCCACGAACCGGGACAATAGGGGGATCTGTCCACTAGTGGTGACAAGGACAACCACAACCGGATGCATTGGATGGCTTGGTGGAAAATGTGTGTTCGCAAAAATCAAGGTGGGATGGGGTTTGGGGATATCCATTGTTTCAATCTGGCCTTGTTGGCTAAACAAGCATGACGATTTCTTGAGAATCTTGAATCATTATGTGCTACTGTTTTGACGGCAAAGTATTACCCTGATGGCGATATACTCTGGGTAAATTTTATAAAGGGATCATTTTTTACCTGGCAAAGTATTATGGCGGGAGTTAATTCTTTGAAACACTGTTATATCTGTCGAGTTGGAAATGGCCAAAAAAATGATATTTAGAAAAATGCATGGATTCCAAATTGCACAGATAGAAAAGTCATCACTCCTAAAGGGGGACAAATTTTGTCCAAGGTCTCTGAATTTAATCCATCCCGTTACTAATTATTGGGATGTAGACCTAGTTAGACAAACTTTGTGGTCAGTTGATGCTCATAGAGTTCTCGCTATTCTTCTTGCTCAGCACAATATGTTAGATTTTGTTGCTTGGAGCCATTCAAAAAATGATAGATTTTCGGTTCGATCCGCGTATGCGGTGGAATGGGATCACCCAACATGATCGAAAACTTTGACGTAATAATGGTATGGGACAAACCACAGTTAATTCGATCTGGTGTAAGATTTGGAAGTTCTCTTGCCCCGCTAAGGTAAAGATATTTATTTGGCTCATGTTGCATCACTACTAGGATAATGGCCTCTAGCAGCGCGGGGTAAAGGCCCATCAGCAGCGCGGGGACCCCGCACTGCTGATAACGCGTTCCCTGTAGATAATTTAAAGTTAGCAGCGCACCCCCCAATGCTCGCGATGTGGGTGTGTATGTCCATTTGAAGCGCACCCTTCAATCCGGCGCTTAAGTGCTAATTTTCAATTCAGACTACCCGCGCTGCTACTGTTCTCAGGACCCGCGCTGCTGATATTTTCATATTTTTTATTGTTTTATCCTAATTATTTTCTTTGCATTTATACAGTTATATATATATATTTCCGCATATAAAGTAACAACACACAAGTAGCAGCACACACATTGGTTGTGATTCAACATATTCTAATTATCAACACAGTGACCAACACATCATCATGAAATATACAAGTGTCCGATACAGTTCATACATGCATGTTTCACGATGGATCGAGACTACAATATTTTGCTATACAAGAGAAAAGCCATCGCGATAAAAAAAAGAAAGAAAATAGGAGGTAGTTTTTGAGCCCGTTTTTATTCCTCTCTACATCTAGTACCGTGAACCTCAAGTAGCTAGCTTCGGCCTCGTTTTTTGCTTTGGAACCCTTTGTAGCTGCTACCTCTGAAGCGGTTGACTTGGGCGTGACACTCTGACCACTCATCGTATACTCCCGGACGCCTCCCAATGTACGCGGCATAGCACTTCTTCTTCATTGATCTATATGTCAGAAAAAACTCAAAATATATCGATGATATAATATAACAAAGCAACATGGATAAAAGAGTTAAAATGTTATCAAATACAAGCGACCACATAGTAAAACATAACAAAGTTCACCATACCCATACTAGAGCGCTACACAAGTTTAAAATAACCGGTTACATCACAAAGTTCATCGTCGAGAAATTCAAAGTTTCGCTCTACACAAAAGAGACAATCTCGTCATCGTCATCGTCAATCATCACTTTCGAATATCCAGAAGGACACAACCTAGCTTTGTGAATGGCCTTGGGTCTTGACCCTGCCAATATCGGCGAGTGTCGATGGATTCACGGGAATGTGGCCCCGCGTAGAACATGCCATCCTTCTCGACAACATCTTTTATGATGATCGTCGCGAGCGAATTTTGGATGCGGTAGAATTCAAGTCTGAGAGCATCATCCTTCGTGCTTGATAGGTTATTGGCCCAGTCAATGACATGTCTATCGGATCCAGTTTTCATTCTAAGAATTTGTTGATCCCTTTTGAACTCATTCATATGATGGATGACATATAATTCATCCTTCTCACTTGTTGTCGGTTGCTGGAGGCAACAGAAGTTAGTATTATGGCCGAAACATGCAACGCCTTGTCTCTTTTTGTGGGTTCTGAGATAGCCACCCTTGTTTCCGAAGGTAAAGAGAGCTCTATCGAGAACTTTTTTGATATGGGTATAGTCTTTCTTCTCCTGTTCTTGGTTGATTCCAAATAGAATGCGTGGGATACTTGCGGGAATAATACGGTAAGGATGCAATGCCCACTGCGTAAAAATAAGTTAACAGCAAATTAACATCCATATGCGTACGTGCGAAGTAATAGTTGGATGCGTTAATAAAGTGTCTTACAAATCACTTACATGGGATGATACGTCCGAAGAATAATCTCCTTGTCCTTATTGTCCAGCATGAATTTTGTGATGTACTGCTCAGCTCCCTTGCGTTCCTCGTCCCCCAGATTCAAGAAGCTCTCAGACATGTTGTATGGGTCCGCTACAGCTGTTTGTGAGAGTTCCTCCTTCTTCACCAGGTAGTTCAGATGTAGCGCATAAAGGCAGACAAAGGTAAAATCGACCTGTCTCATGTGTAACATCTTGAAGATGTAATCAAACCGAAGAAAGATCAAGTCAGCTTGGCTAATATGGTTGAAGTCTAAGCCTGAGGGCACCTTAGCCGCGTAAAGCGGGTATCCTGTTGTGCCAGTAGGGGCTCGAAGAAGATCTAGCTCCGTAGACAAGACATGGTCATGCAGTCTCCTAATCTGCGGCATTAAGCCCTTGAGTGCATTCACAGGTAGCATCGGCCTACCCGCTATATGGAGCACCGACGCATCACGAACCGGTAAATTTTCGTTAACCCGGGTCACCAGTGGCGGCTGGTTCATGGAAGAAGCATTACCGCCTTTCTTCCCTCTCTTCCTATGCTTCATCTTCTTCTTTGTCCCAGGCCCAGGTTGTGTTTCAGCAAAACCCGCACGAATGCCCGTTAGCATTGTGTTCGGGCTTAGTATGTTTGGTGGCTGCTCGGCTGCTTTGTCCTGGGCATCAGGAGGCGTGTCCTCCAGGGATCATTTTCCGAACAAAGACTTCTTGCACTGAAGGCTAGCATGTTCCTTTTGGGTTTGGTCGGGCATTTCGGGCATTTCATCAAGATCCATATCCTTAAGGTTGAGCTCAAAATCATCATCAGGTTGAGCGTCATCATAGGTATGGTAGAGTTTGAGGTATTGGTTAGGGTTCGCATCCTCCATGTTATCAGGTTATGGATCCACGGGGGCGGCATGATGAGCCAACGAGACTGTTGAACCTCCTTCACGTCCGCTGCCATGATCGCCCAAGCCAAAGGACAGGAACTACATAGGTGGAGTAAAAGTGGCATTACCTTGGGTCGGCGTCGCACCGGCAGGCTCCGCGCGGATAAACACCTTCGGCCACAATATCACCCAACCCTTGTAGCCTCCAAGATCGTCCGGTCGTACTTCTCCCGTACCAGGAACGGGAAGAGGCAACTTAGAGTGCTCGTTTGGTAGAAAACGAGACACAATAACTTTGAAGACGTCGTCGGGCATGTGAGTGTGGTGGAAGACCCGGTCCAATGAATTCATGAGTTAAGCCTTCGCAACATCCACTACCTGGCCGTCGAGGTTCAATAGGAGGGTGCATGGAGTATCGTTGCCCTATGTAGACATGTGCGGCGTCAGAGATCGAATATCAAAGAAATGGAAGATTGAATATGTTGATGAGCGCGAGACGCATAGTTACCTTGATAGCTTCGAGCTCAGCTAATGGGGAAGGCCCGTGGGGCATGCCAGAGCCGCAGGAGGGGCTGCTATGAGCGACAGTGGATGGTGCGACGAGTTCTTGCCCGGTTGCATGTGCGGGTGCGAAGCCGGTGTTCGCCGAGTTACTCCCGATGAAGCTAGGAAGGGGAAAATGATCCGCGTTGGGATTTTCTTTCGTCCACTTCTGCATAGTTGGCACCAAGGCAGAAAATGAGATTTAAGCTCTTCTCTGACCTCTTCTCTCGCTGCAGCTACGGCTACCGCGACCAGGTTAGCCTTATTCTATTCCGCTTCAGCCTTGGCCTCTTCTCTGGCCTTCCACGTGGCTTCCTCGACCTCCTTGTGCAAAACGTCAAGGGTTAGTGTGTTGAGCCTTCTTCTCTCCTTATGTGTCTCCTTATCCTCCTTGTAGTAGTAGTTCCTGGAGGCCCCGATTCCGGCGCCGGCTACACGTCCATACTCCGGCGGGTCGTGCAAGGGCTTTCCCTTCACTTTGTTCAACGCCTGGTTGAAAGGGGTGTCCCACGCGTACTTCGACGTCTGAGACGATGACTCGCTTTCTGATGCAAGCCGTATATGCTCCCTCTACAAAAATATCAACGTGAACCGTTAGCGACTTGATCATTAGAAGCTAATTAAGGTGGTAAATAAAAAAAATCACCATTTCTTTCATGACATTCAACGTTGGGGTATCTGTGGTCCATCCCCCGGTTACCGGGTCTCTTGTGTAACGGGCGCTAAAGTAGTCACGTGCGAGTGGATCCTTGAACTCCTCCCAGGGGTCTGGCTCCCGCGGACCTTCCGGACGTGTCGCGTACTCCTTATCCCACACTCGCCTCTTCCCGGTGTAACCACGGCTTTCGAGGCGTGGTATCCCGAAGTTCTTCTTCTAAAGAACCTTGAAATATTCCGACCTCGCATGGGTTTCAGGGTCTTCGCAATGAGCCTTGAATTTTTCGTAGTCTCCTTCCTTTATAGACAGAAAGTGACCCTTGATCGTCTTGTACGATGAACCTTCTTTAGCAATCTCTACTTTCACCATATGTTTCCAGTTGCTCAAGGCTTTTCTACACTTCTTGAGGGCTTTTGCATTTATCCCCTTCATATTATCATCTTTCCACGGAAGGACTGCTTCATTCCGGCCGGGGAACTTGAATCTCCCATGAATCTTCTCTAGGAGGTGGTTCTCCAAAGCTCCTCCGGGTACTTTGCTAATGTTTGTTTGGTTGATATTGACGGTCTCGCGAAGGATGCACGCCACGGAGTTGCCGTAGCATGTCGACACCTCCGGCGGACTTACGATGTCGAAGGTGCCAGGGTGCACCTCGTGGACATCAAGTCTTCCGACACGGAGCTTGTTTGGGGACCAGGGTTTCTGCTTCCTCTTGGTCCTAGCACCATCCATGGTCTGGTTGGCACCATCCATGGTCTGGTTGGCACCATCTGTGTCGGTCGTCTCGATGTTGCCCTCCACTGTGTTGTCCCTGTCAGCAGCACGCTCTATGATGTGAAGGGGTTGTTGGGCCTGCGGCCCGGAGTCCTGACTAGTTATATAGTCGAAAAATGCTTGAGGTTGTTCGGGTTGCTTAATAGGCCCGACTTCGTCATCATTAGCCATGTTTCCTATAGGATTCAATTGTAGAAAAAAAATGATAAAGTAATAATAAAAATGGCCTATTTTTTGCCGGAAGGTCATTTAATTCCCATTGTGGCAAATCCCGAGCACTCGATATGTCCTAATTTTCTAGCACAAGTCATGCCGAAATCCATGAAAAATTTCCGCATGACCTTTGCTAAAAAATGGACATAGCGAGCGCCTGGAATTTGCCGAAACGGAAATGAATCAACATTCCAGCAAAACATAGGCCACTTGGATCCCTGCAAACATAATTTTTTTAAAGGCACAATGGCTAAATATGTTTGATCTTTGCCCTAATTTGCTTAATTAAAATGCTAAGTACAAATTTTAATTGCTAATTCAATATAGCAGTGAACAAATTTTCTAATAAGGACAGATGTTGCACTAATTCACTAGATGCTAAGTCATTCACCCATTTTATATAAATAACAACTAACAATTTGTTTTCTAATTTGAAATTTTTCTAATAAAAAATAACAATTTGGTTTTATACAAACTAAATTTTCTCCAAGTTGAAAGGGGGGAGGAGAGGGACTAGCGGATCTTACCTCGGGCGGCAGTGCGAGTAGGGCCGGCGGCGAGGTGGATCCCAAGCAGGGTGGTGGCCGGCAGCGGCGACGCCCTAGGGTTGGCGGCAGCGATGCCCTAGGGTTGCTGGTGGCCGGCGTCGAGGGTGAGGACGAGCGGTGTCGAGGGGGCGATGGCGATGGCGAGGAGGAGCGACGTCAAGGGGGCAACGGCGAGAAGGAGCAGCTTCGACGAGGCGACGGTGACGACTAGGAGATGGCGACGACGACGGTGTGTGAGTGAGAGTGGTGTTAGTGAGTGAGTGCGGCCACGGGCAGGGTGAACTTGTTTGTACCGGTACAACATTATTTATAGCGCGGGCTAGAAACACCGCGCTGTAGATGTACCGATCTGAAGCGCGGGTTTAGAAAAGCCGCGCTGTAGATGTTCACCATCTACAACGCGGCCCAGAGTAGCCCGCGATGTAGATGATGTTTTATTAATTTATCTGTTTTTTGTAATTAAGGTTATGGTTAAGTTTTAGTGTTATTAGGGTTAGGGGTTAGATTAGGAGGTTAGTGTTATTAGGATTAGGTTGAATGGGGGTCACCATATTAAGAAATGACTCAATATATAGAATATTAATTAAGTTCTTATTATACAATATGATTACATCATATAATAAGTGCTTATACAATTTTTTTCCGGTATTGATAGTTTCTCCCGAGATGATCAGCGTTGACGACGTTTCTTCGCAGTGATCTTCTTTCCTTTCTTGTTCGGTGCCGAATAATTTAGCCCCTCATCGTGTCTTTTCCTTTTCCAAGGATTACGATCTTTCTTAGGTAATGTAGTTTTTCTTATTCTTTTGACGTATGGTTCATTCTCGTCGTCATCTTCCCTCATCGGGTCACCGTACTGGTTATAGTCCTCCTCATTGGCAACTCCATCAATTCCGGCGATGTTCCTTTTACGTCTCCTCACGACAACACGGCTGGGGTTGTTTGGGTTGGTTATGAAGAAGCATTGGGTCACGTGCTTAGCATGTACCCATGGCTCATTTTTTGCGGTGACACTCACGGTACCGCTCTTGGATCAGGTATACACATGGTGGTGAAATCACGATTCTCTCTTTCGACGCTCCTAGCCCATCGGACACGGAACAACGTCATGTTGTACTTTCTAGAGTACTCAAGCTCCCAGATCTCTTCTAGCCTTCCGTAGAATATTTCAAGTACGCCATCGCCATTCATGGATTCTATCTTCACCCCTGAGTTCTGATATGCCTGATAAGTGGCGAGGTTGACCGCGGGGCCATGTGCTAAGGCGTATATCATAATTTCGTCATCCGTACAACCCAGTTGCGGAGGATTAGCCAGAACGTGCTCTTTGAACCAACACAAGAAAGAAGAGTTGTGCTCTCTAGTAACTTCGGCGTCAGTCTTAGTTATCCCCAGGTCAAGGTGGTACTTTCCAATGATGTCTTTGTGAAGTGCCAAGAAAGGATCTATCAGTTGTAGATGTTGTAGCACTACTAAGTTTGCTCTGTCAAAATCTGTGCGTCGGCCCGAATAGTCCACATGCAAGCCAGTGATGTGACCTACTCCTTCGAGTCTGCCAAGGTGCTTCTTGACGGGCAAACCAACAACAGGGTTTTCAACACCTAGATAACTCTCGCAGAAAGAAATGCACTCATGGGTGAGATAGCCCTGTACGATGCTTGCATCCGGATGGGACATGTTACGAACGAATCCTTTTAGGAACCCATTCATCCTTTCGAATGAAATCATGTTGTGCAGGAATGTCGGGCCGAGGTCGATGATTTCATCGACAATATGGACACACAGATGCACCATGACGTCAAAGAATGCAGGTGGGAAATACATCTCAAGCTCACATAATATGACAACAATCTCTTCTTGTAACCTTTGGAGCTGCTTCACACCGATCGACTTTCGAGAGATTGTGTCGAAAAAATTGCATAGACCAATAAGTGTATCACGGACGTGCTTATCCATTATCCCTCTAAGTGCAACCGGGAATATTTGGGTCATCATCACATGACAGTCATGAGACTTCATCCCGCTAAACCTTTTCTTCTTAATGTCTAGATATCTGCTTATCTTTCCACAGAACTGGAACTAACTTTGATTCTAACAAGGCACTTGAAAAGTTGATCGATCTCCTTCTGACTTAAGGTGAAGCAAGAGGGGGGGGGAAATAATGTTCTTTCTTCTTCTTGGCTTTTTTGCCCATGTCCATATTCGTCTCCGTCTCCACCTCCGTCTCCGTCTCCTCCGGGGGTGCTCCGTGAAGATCTTCCCTTATACCCAAGATTTTCAAGTCAGTTCTTGCCTTTGGCCCGTCCTTAGTCTTCTCCGTCATGTTCAGAAGTGTGCCAAGCAAGCTCTCGAGAACATTCTTCATGATATGCATTTGATCAAGGCTATAAGGAGTGCCGAGGATCTTCCAGTAAGGCAAATCCCAAAAAACAGACTTCCTTTTCCATACCCTCAGGAGCGGCTCCGGTGCCTTTTTCTTCTTTCTCGGTGAGGGGCACTCTTCCCAATGATCCAACAACATTTTGATTTTGGTGCCGTGATACGCGAGAGAGGATTGCTTCTCGCCCTTTGTTGGTTACCCCAAGTGGAAGGTAAGATGCAGCGTAGCAGCAAGTTTCCCTCAGTGAAGATATCGAGGTTGAGTATCGACCAGTAGGACTCCGGTGATGATAAGTAGGTGTCAGCGGCGCACCTGAAGAAGACCCGCACACAACACAATTAACTTTTCTCCCAATGAAGTTCAGAGAGGTTGTCAATCTCTCTGGTCTTGTTGATTACAAAGGATCAAAAACACAGGATAATGATAATGATAGCAACTGAAAGTAAAAAGCAAGAAATTAAATGAGCGTGTAAACAGTGATGAGAATATGGACCGGGGTCCCGTGATGTTCACTAGTGATGTCTCTCTCCCAAAAGATGATAAGATTGCTATGCGAGGTAAAAAAATTACAAACATGCAATTGACAGGATTATAAACGCACCGCAATGCTAACTATGCTACAAAAGAAAGGAAGAGGCTCAAAAGCATGGGAAGTACGCCAAAATAAGTAGAACGAAATCCATATGCATCTACTACTAATCATCCACCTTGAGATATCTATCCAAAACATCTTGCTGGTATTAAGTTGCGAGCCCCACCCAAAGTGTAAACCCAAAGAAACAGACAACTGCATTAGAAAGAACTTTGTGTAAAGTAAACAATCCTTGTAACCGCGGTTATAGGCACCGTTGTTTTCCCCCTTGTGGCCACAACACACCCCCTAGACTCATATTTCTGTCACTCAAGCGTGTCATCAGGGGGCATGTCCCACAATCGAGCATAACGTTCCCTCTTGGAGTCACTACCTACCACTTGGCCAAAGCAATAAATAGCAACAGAGAACATGCAAGAATTACTTCGGAACAAAAATACAAAAGATAAGAACCAATTATATTACTCTATTACAATCTGAAAATAATCTCATAATCCATTAGATCCCATCAAACTCAGCATAGAAAAAGAAGAAATAATTACATATGTGTCTCGATCATGTAGGGCAACTCACGAGGTCTAAACCATGAAGAACAAAGAGGGGAGGAGAACATCACATAGCTACTGATCACGGACCCATGGTCTAAGGTAGACTACTCACGGCACATCCGGGAAGCTTCCACGATGGAGGAGAAGCTCCCGCAGGTCGATCCTCCCTCCGGTAGGGTGCCGGGAAGGGTCCTGACGGTGCTCCCGATCTTGGAAGCGCGGAGGCGACGGAACAGAGGAGAATTTGCGAAATAGGGTTCTGTCTTCGGAGTTTCTGTCGGGGGAAAGTCACAGCAGATGTCCGTAGAGTCGGACTTGATTATGGGGCCTTTGCTACAGGTGTATGAGGAAGAAGAAACATCATAGAGAAAGAGAAACGCAATTTTATACAGCTTCAGGCCCCGGGAAACATCGTTCGGTAAATACCCTACATGTTGTTTGTGGCTAGGTCTTATTCCTTTGCTCACGGGGAGTCGATGGCATGTCGCCGACTCTCTTACAGTTGTATTCAGGCGAAAGCCTACTCTGGCGGAGAGTCGGAATTTTGTAGACTCTTCTCTTCGGAGAGTCAGAATTTTGTAGACTCTACAACACAGACGTTCTTATCCTGCAGGCTGCGCGTGAGGGTCAATGTTGAAGTCGAGTTTCGAGTCGCACGCTTGGATTTTTTCTTGTTTTCTCCATGAGCTTGATGTAGATCTTGATGCAAATGTTGAAGAAACCGAGGTTGCAATGCACCCGAGTCGGATTGAGTCCGGCCAGAGTCGGCGGACCGTCGATTTGTTGATTTAGA
This sequence comes from Bromus sterilis, assembly GCA_950022295.1. Classification (NCBI taxonomy): domain Eukaryota; kingdom Viridiplantae; phylum Streptophyta; class Magnoliopsida; order Poales; family Poaceae; genus Bromus; species Bromus sterilis. The sequence continues at coordinate 59,007,084 of OX465598.1, read as the reverse complement.
TTCGTTCGTGCCGGTTCTTCTTCGTCCGGACGATAACAAGTTTCTCGATCCCTGTGAGTACTTCCTCCAAGATGACAACGCCCTTGTGCGTAGGCCCCACGGTGGGCGCCAACCGTCGGGGGGAAAGTCACGGCAGATGTCCGTAGAGTCGGACTTGATTATGGGGCCTTTGCTACGAGTGTATGAGGAAGAAGAAACATCACAGAGAAAGAGAAACGCGATTTTATACAGCTTCAGGCCCCGAGAAACATCGTCCGATAAAGACCCTACATGCTGTTTGTGGCTAGGTCTTATTCCTTTGCTCACGGGGAGTCGATGGCATGTCGCCGACTCTCTTACAGTTGTATTCAGGCGAAAGCCTACTTTGGCAAAAGCCTACTCTGGCGGAAGCCTACTTTTGCGAAAGCCTACTCTGACGGAAGCCTACTCTGGCGAAAGCCTACTCTGGCGGAAGCCTACTTTCGTATCTGGAGAACTTGGCCTCTATGGGTGCCCTACCCCTCCTTATATAGGTGGAAGGGGGAGGCTTACATGTAGAGTCCTATTCTGATACAAACTAGTCTCATCTTGTATTACAAGTTGGATATTAATCCGAGTCCTACTCTAAGTCTTGTAATCTTCCAAGTTAAGTGGACTCCTGTTGAGGAGAGTCTCCTGTTTGGCCGACTCCTGTAGAGGAGATTCCCCTGTCTGGCCGACTCCCTTGGAGGAGTGTCCCCTGTCTGGCCGACTCCTGTAGAGGAGAGTCCCCATCAGGCCGACTCATGGAGGTGACTCATGTCAGCCGACTCATGGAGGTGACTCATGTCAGCTGACTCATGGAGGTGACTCATGTCAGCCGACTCTAGTCTTCAGGACCTGTATTCTGGCTGAGTCTTCCTTTTGGGTGCTTATCTTCTGGCCGGGTCTTAGCTGTGAGTAATCCCCCCGACAGTATCCCCCAAGTTTATCTTGGACGCAATCTTTGTGTCGGCTTCATCTTTCATCTGCTTTTTCTTGGCAATGAGATTGTCGTAGAAGAGAAAACTGGGTGCGTGTCCATGGTAAACTTCCAGTATAATGAATAGTTAGGATAAAGACCGGGTCTGGAGGCCAAACCATTAAGCCGGCTTGCTCCACTGATTCATGTCAATGAACCCGATATGATTCTATTTTGAACTCTTCCATGTTTGGGTTCAATGTTGCTTTTTGCTCTTTCGTATCTTGTCAAAAGGACTCGGGAACAAATTTACGGGCAATTTTATGTCCCTATCACTTGTAGCCCCCAAGCTCCGAGTTTATCATCTCGTGATGACTTGGAGTTTTGTATATAAAATAGCCTTGCTAGTGTAGCCCCCAAGTGCTGGGTTGCTCGCCCACACCATCGTGGGACTTAGAATTTCTTGATGACAAATCTTTAAATTTGTGCAGCCCCCAAGTGTCGGGTTGTCTTGCTTGCATGAATTTTATTTCATGAAGTCGGCAGATACTTGTCTACTAAAGTCGGCGATCATATGCCAAAGCCGATAAATTTTGTTGAAGTCAGCAAATACTTGTTTGCTGATAAAAACTGGCGGATGCTTGTTGGTTGAAGCCAGTAAATATGATATGTTGGGTTATATTCCCAGCTTCCAAATAAAGTGGCCCTTCGAGTACTGGAATATGTTTCCTTCAGCAACCCAAAATAATGTGTGCCAACTGTTATGTCTTGACAAGCTCCCTCGATAAAGTCGGGGTGTTTGGGAAAAACCGACCCTTGTGATGACTTGGTGGATATCCTCAAATATTGTATCCCCCAGGTGCTAAGTTTGTAAAACATGTCCCGTGGCTTGTGACCAACGTGTGGTCTGATACCTTGTGATATTCTATCTTGAATTTTCCTTTTTGGCCTTTGGATGCCAAAAGTCAGCCTGGTTTGGACTTTGGTCCTTCTTTGTTTTTGACTTTGATAGTCGTTTCTTTGGAAAACTTCATCCTCTGATATATGGATTGAATATGCTTTCGAAGAGAGTCATTATTGTTCCGGCTTACCACATTTACAGTTGAGTCAGAAGAGAATATAATATTCATCTGAGCCAGTGTAACTTCTGGGAGTCGGCTAACTTCATAGGGGAAGCTTCTCGGAGGCCGACTTTATGAGTAGTAGACGGCGGTCCTTGTGCTTAGATCAGTTTTGACCGGTCTTTTAGTAAAGACGATAAACATTGTTTGAACTAGGTCGGCTCCACTCTTGTTTGCGTTCCCTTTTTCTCAGAAAAACTTGGCGACATTTTGTAGAGTCAGCCAATGCGTTTAGACTGAGACGGGTTCACTTTTGTTACGTGTGAATCAACAAGTTTTGTCGAATCATAGATAGTTGCAAAGTATAGTCCCCCTGAGTCGGTATGATCATCATTGCGTCATGCCGAGTCACAGAGAAATTCGAGCTGTAGTCCCCATGAGTCGGTATGATCATCTTTGCGTCATGCTGAGTCACACAGGTTAATGTTGTTATTGAAATATGTTGGTGTTTCCGTTGACAAATCTAGTGTTTTAAAAGCCATTTGAAGAAAGCCAGTATTTGTGCTAGCTTGCCACGGTTACAGCCGAGCCATATTCTTTTTCAAGTCAGCGTGTATGCCATAAGGTTGTTAGGAAAAATGGTATAAAAAGAAAAAAAATGCTATGATGCTGATGTATGCAAAAAGTAAAGTGCAAAGGCTCATATAGAAGTCGACTCTGGATTGAACATGCCTCATCTTCTCGCGTTGAGAGAGATTATTGGGTTATCCAGGAGTCGAAACCTCTCTGTAAGCCGACACATATGACTAGCGTTCCTTGTGCTTAAACCCAAACTCGATAGGCGTTTCTGTAAGCCTCAAGGTTTTTAGACTTAAGTCGGGTACACGTAGGTCGTATGAGCTTGAGCTATACAGGCCAAGATTAAGGCGTGGTTAGCGAGTTCATGTATATGCCGGGATTTCTTCGGATAAGAGTCGATGGATGCCATCGAGCTCCCCTACTTCCCCTGAATAAGCCATACACATGTGGACTTTTACATATATATGCCGAGTTCTCAGATAAGAGTCGATGAATGTCATCGAGCCCCCCGATTCCCCTGAATAAGCAATATACATGCTCAGTACCAATAGAGGGGTTGATCAAGCCCCCAGGCCTCTGAGATATGAGAATGCAGAAGATGCAATGCATCATGACATGTAGTGTATGATGCAAGATGAGAAAAGAGTAAATTCATAGTGCATAAGATGCGATGTATGGAGAAGTTGGCATGACCAAGGTCAGCGTACCTTAGTGTGGCGAAAGCCGGTGCGACGAGAGTTAACTTGTATTTTATATGGCGAAAGCCGATGCGACGAAAGTCGACTTATATTTTGTGCGGCGAGAGCTGGTGCAACGAAGGTCGACTTATATATTTTATGGCGAAAGCAGGTGCGACGAATGTCGACTTTATATATTTATGGCGAAAGCCGATGCGACGAATGTCGACTTTATATATGAATGGAGAAAGCCTGTTCTTTGTAATGTTCCTGGATTCATAAAGGAGCCAGAATTTTCGATGACCCGGAATCTCATTGTGGAGCCGAGATTTTCCAATAAACCGGAACTCGAGAAGGGAGCCGGGATTTTTCCGATGATCCAGAACTTAATGAAAGAGCCGGAATTTTTGCATCGAACCGGAATCTGGGCCGGGATTTTACCGATCATCCGGTACTAAATTAAAGAGCCGGAATTTTCCCGATGAACCGGAATCTGAGATGGGATTTTACCATCGAAAACAATGGACCAAAATTTGTGATGGTCAATTATAATCCATCGTTGAAACATAATATATCTCAATCTCCGTTTGATCCTATAGGAGGCGTAGCCCCTGAGTCTTGAGTCGACTCGAGGAGTCGGCTAGGGAAACCATGTATCTGGCTTGATTAAGAAACAAACATTGATCTGATGATGCAGAGAAAACCCAGAAAACCATGGAATGAAACCGTTGTGAGGTTGTGGCTGATCTTCGTGGGAGTCAGCGGTTGATAGTCCGGCCAATATGTCGAGTCGGCAATAGCGAGAGCCAAGCGGTTGTAAGCGCGATCTTGTAAGATGACGTATATGTTGACGTCGTCTGTGGCGTTGTGATCCGGCATGAAACGAGGCAAAACGGCGTGGCCAAAGAAAATAATATATGTCCTAAACCTGCGTGCACAAGATTGTGCAAACAGATAATAAAATTCTTTATAGAATAAATTTTTAGAGCAATGGTGTAGGAGAGATATCACCTGATGACTTGCTCAAAAGGTAGTTGTCCAATGTACGAAGTGCGGACCGGTGATAAGTTGAGCCGAATTCGCGATCTCGCATAGATCAGAAAACGCGTTGTAGTGCGGGAGTCGGACATGGACTCATCTAATTTTGTGAGTCATAATTTTTCCGTAGACTAATCTCTTTGGTGAGTCGGAATTTTATAGACTTTTCTCTTCGGAGAGTCGGAATTTTGTAGACTCTTCTCTTCGGGAGTTGGAATTTTGTAGACTCTTCTCTTCGGAGAGTCGGAATTTTGTAGACTCTTCTCTTCGGAGAGTCGGAATTTTGTAGACTCTACAACACAGACGTTCTTATCCGGCAGGCTGCGCGTGAGGGTCAATGTTGAAGTCGAGTTTCGAGTCGCACGCTTGGATTTTTTCTTGTTTTATCCATGAGCTTGATGTAGATATTGATGCAGATGTTGAAGAAACCGAGGTTGCAATGCACCCAAGTCGGATTGAGTCCTGCGAGAGTCGGCGGACCATCGATTTGTTGATTTAGATTCGTTCGTGCCGGTTCTTCTTCGTCCGGCCGATCACGAGTTTCTCGATCCCTGTGAGTACATCCTCCAAGATGAAAGCACCCTTGTGTGTAGGCCCCTCGGTGGGCGCCAACCGTCGGGGGAAAGTCACGGAAGATGTCCGTAGAGTCGGACTTGATTATGGGGCCTTTGCTACGAGTGTATGAGGAAGAAGAAACATCACAGAGAAAGAGAAACGCGATTTTATACAGCTTCAGGCCCCGGGAAACATCGTCCGGTAAAGACCCTACATGATGTTTGTGGCTAGGTCTTATTCCTTTGCTCACGGGGAGTCGATGGCATGTCGCCGAATCTCTTACAGTTGTATTATGGCGAAAGCCTACTTTGGCGAAAGCCTACTCTGGCCAAAGCCTACTTTGGCGAAAGCCTACTCTGGCGAAAATCCTACTCTGGCGGAAGCCTACTTTCGTATCTGGAGAACTTGGCCTCTATGGGTGCCCTACCCCTCCTTATATAGGTGGAAGGGGGAGGCTTACATGTAGAGTCCTATTCTGATACAAACTAGTCTCATCTTGTATTACAAGTCGGATATCACTCCGAGTCCTACTCTAAGTCTTGTAATCTTCCAAGTTAAGTGGACTCCTGTTGAGGAGAGTCTCCTGTCTGGCTGACTCCTGTAGAGGAGAGTCCCCTATCTGTCCGACTCCCTTGGAGGAGAGTCCCCTTTCTGGCCGACACCTGTAGAGGAGAGTCCAATTTTTCCCGAATTTTTGGAGCATTTTTAATATGGGGGAAACATGGAATAGAAAAACAGCAAAAAACAGGAAATGGCACTAGGGTGCACTGTGTTAGTAGGTTAGTCCAAATATGATCAAAAGTGTATGAAAGTGTATCTATGTCATAGCAATATCACACAAAACATGCATGGAGCGAGCATAAATTATCTATACGTTTGAGACGTATCAACATCCCCAAGCTTAATTCCTGCTCGTCCTCGAGTAGGTAAATGATAACACACATAATTTATGTGGTGACATGCTAGCAACCATATAAGGACTTTGAAAAGTAAAGCAATCAAGGTATGTAATTCAATTCAACTCATAACATGCAAGCACTACAGGAAACAGGAGTTTTGCAGTTAGCCAAAGCTGACGGCAAACACATGAAAAGCTGACGGCAAAGGCTTTTCCGTCAGCTCCACGACGGCAAACGTTTTGTCAGCTCCTCAGTCGGCAGTGAGCTGCTATGTCGTCAGCTTATAATCGACCGATGGCAAAGACTTTGCCGTCAGATTTTTTTCGCCGGCTGACGGCATAGCAGCTCGTACGGCCAGCCTCTAGCTTAACACCGTGGGCTGAGTTAACAACGTGCATTGCCGTCAGCTAACGTCCTGGCTGACAGCAAAGCCCTATCCTGGGTCCACATGTCAGTAGTTTGCCGTCAGCTACGCCCTGGCTGACGGCATAGAAACTGGCTATGGGCCCCCGTGTCTGCCCGACATATGCCGTCAGCTTACAGCGGGCTAACGGCAGCCAGCCTACTCTTGGCCGTCAGCCAACCAAAGGCTGACGGCAAAGCCTTGACCATTTGGTCACTGCCACAACCCAGATTGCACAGGCTGCTGCCACGTGTACGCTTTGCCGTCAACTTGTCGACGGCAACGACTTTGCCGTCAGCCAACTGACGGCAAAGTTCTCTGTTTCTTTCTTTTTATTGTTTTTTCTTTAATTCCCTGCATTTAAAAAATAATATATATATACAGATATATTATAGTCATAAAACCACAAAGTCCACATGATATAAATGATATAAAGTCATACAACCATCTCCAACCAACAAGTCATACAAAAAGTGCCAACATGATATAAAAGTACAAGTCATACAAAAAGTCCACCACTATGCAAAGAGTGCATACAAATAAGTATCCATGCTAACATCCTATATCTACAAGAAGAAGCATCCATCCATGCATAAAGGCAAATCTGCAAAATGAAAACATAATCATATGTTAGTTACGGAAAAGAAGAAATCCAAAATGATGAAAAGATGAAAAAAAAGAAAAAAGAAGAACAAGGAGAAAAAGAGTAAGGAGAAGAAGAAGAGAAGAGGAAGAATAAGAACAAGATGAAAAGAAGAAGAGAATATGGAGAAAAAGAAAGAAGAGAAAAAGTAAGAATAAGAAGATATTTTCTTCTTTTACTTTCTTTTTCACTTCTTTCTTCTTCACTTCTTTCTTTTCCTCCTCTCCTTCTTATTTTACTATACTTCTTCTTCTTAGACCTTAAGAGCTAAATATATCTCATTTTAGATCTAACTAAGTCATTAATTCATTTTTTAGCTTTATATGCAAAGTATAACTCATTTTTAAGGTTTATAAGCCACTTAAGCTAGTAAATTCATTATTGAGCTTTTATAAAACAAATATAAGTCATTGTTGAACTTAATAAGCTTATAAAATCAAATTTGAGTTTTATAAGTTTATAAAGCCAAGTTTGAGCTTTATAAGCTTATAAAGTCACTATTGACCTTTTATAAGCCAAGTATAACTCAATTTTCATCGAACTAAGCTATTAATGTCATTTTTTTAGCTTTATGAGCTTATGAAGTCATTGCGGAGCTATTATAAGCCAAGTATGTGCCATTTTGAGGTTTACAAGCTTATAAATACTCAAGAGCTAAATATATCTCATTTTAGATCTAACGAAGTCATTAATTCGTTTTTTAGCTTTATATGCGAAGTATAAGTCATTTTTAAGGTTTATAAGCCACTTAAGCTAGTAAATTCATTATTGAGCTTTTATAATACAAGTATAAGTCATTGTTGAACTTAATAAGCTTATAAAATCAAATTTGATCTTTACAAGATTATAAAGCCAAGTTTGAGCTTTATAAGCTTATAAAGTCACTATTGAGATTTTATAAGAAAAGTATAACTCAATTTTCATCGAACTAAGCTATTAATATCATTTTTAGCTTTATGAGCTTATGAATTCATTGAGGAGCTATTATAAGCCAAGTATATGCCATTTTTGAGGTTTACAAGCTTATAAAGCCTTAAGAGCTAAATATATCTCATTTTAGATCTAACTAAGTCATTAATTCATTTTTTAACTTTATATGCGAAGTATAAGTCATTTTTAAGGTTTATAAGCCACTTAAGCTAGTAAATTCATTATTGAGCTTTTATAAGACAAGTATAAGTCATTGTTGAACTTAATAAGCCTATAAAATCAAATTTGAGATTTACAAGCTTATAAAGCCAAGTTTGAGCTTTATAAGCTTATAAAGTCACTTTTGAGCTTTATAAGCTTATAAAGTCACTTTTGAGCTTTTATAAGCCAAGTATAACTCAATTTTCATCGAACTAAGCTATTAATATTGTTTTTTTAGCTTTATGAGCTTATGAAGTCATTGACGAGCTATTATAAGCCAAGTATATGCCATTTTTGAGGTTTACAAGCTTATAAAGCCAAGTATAAGCTTTATAAGCTTATATAGTCATTTTTTAGCTTTTATAAGTCAAGTATAAGTCAATAGCTAATAATACCATTATTGAGCTTTATGAGCTTATAAAGTCATTGATGAGCTTTATGTAACTTATCGGAGGCCACCTCAAGGTTGAGAAGCGCCGACACATGGGTTGCTCGGGGATTCACTAGGAGATTCTTGTGGGTTGCGAGATGCAGCTCCGGAATTACGCTGCAGCAAAGGATGAGTTGCAATGTGGTAAGCATGATGACACTTGATGGTATAATACCGGGCTATATTGATCATTGAAAGAAACTTACCGTTCCGGGAGGAGAAACGATAGGCGTCGGCAACGGTGGAGGGGTAAGACCTTGCTTCTCCCACATACTCTGCGAGTTAGTTTTTTGAGGACTCAAGCATATTAGCAAGTGAACCAAACATATGCATATGCATTCTTGACGGATATATATGCAGAAGTAATAACTTACCGAGAGGATGTCGGGACCCGGAGTTAGTGTATGCAAGTACAGCTAAGACATAATCATATGGAGAGCCGAGAACCGTACCCACTTGTCTAAGCAGACAAGGCCAAGCACAGAACGTTCTCGGAAAGCATCGTACGTGAGGGGCATCCCATCCAGGCCGGATGATCAACTGAGATGGGTCCTCATCGTCCGCACACAAGTCTAATGATATGGGTGGTGAACTCCCATATTCAAAGACAAGTCGCCTCAACCATACTATCGACTATCTCATAACTCTTACATAGACTTACTCCAGCCCGATCACTTGGTCGGGGTCTAGGGTGGGCTCGATCATACCACAAAGTGTGCACGAGACGGAGTCTCGAGCAATCGCATCGCGATGCCCCAAGCTGCGCACATCTAAGGGCCACTTGGTGTATGAAAGACCGCCAGCCAGAACACAACTAAGGTCTCGAAAACCCATACAAAGACATGCATGTTATAAACATACATGCAGCACACATGCCTTGTATGAACAGTAGGTATCATTGCAAATCTCTAAAAAGTATACATTTTATTGATAACTCTTATAGAGTGCAAACAGAGATCACAAACATGTGATCCAACATTACAACATAAGCGGAAGCAAATTATGTCTGAGTACAGACAAGTTTAACAAATGGCTTAAGAAGCCTTATTTAAACACAAGCCCTCCACGAGGGAACCAGTCGTCTGACTGGGACTAGACTAGCTTGATCTTTAGTCGTCCAGCTCGATGAAGAAGCCACCTTCGGGGTCGGTGGTATCATCTAAAACATAGATTAAGAAAACGTGAGTACAAAGTCGTACTCAGCAAGACTTACATAGGAACTATACTACTCATGCACATGTATCAAGGTAAAGGGAGGTGGGGTTCACTTGCAGAAATGCCAGCTTTGACTTGGCTAATCCTGAACTACGAGTACCAGACTTTGAGGTAAGAAGCGTACACGAGTCCACTACTTTCTCCAACCAATTACACCACTATGGTGCCTTCCTCGACTTCCCCACGAGAAAGCACGCCATAGCACTCACACTTATCTTGGTGTGTTTTAGAAGTATCCAGTTCAAGTTATCTAATAATCAAGCTAAGCTTTCCAAGCAGTCCATAACCGCGGACGCAGCTATTCGAATAGTTTTGTTAACCCTGCAGGGGTGTACCTCTACACACACATGATCATCATTTACCGCCTTTGTACTCGACACCGTTCAAGAAGTGTCGGCGATGATGCTCACCACAACTGTTACCTCATAGCCTATCTAGTCCGAGAAAGCCGCCTACTTGGGTTGGTTACCACTATCGTGAACTCGGCCGGTTTACCGAAGTGGACCCAAGTGATGTGTGCGTGGTGCATAAGCCGGTCTCGGATGAGCCGTTCTCTCACTTAGCATCCAGGCCACAAGCCTACCAGAACTCCGAACTATTGCGACATCTGGACATCGAAAGGGATGAGTTAGTAAGCTGAGAGGGGTCAGTGAGCCCAATGTGTGGTTGTACTCTTCATCTTGGATCACCACACAAGAACTCGGACTTAGGGCCGTGTTCAACGAGATAACCCACCGTGTACTCCTACACAGCCTCTCATCGTTCACCTTGTATTAGGGTCGATTCACCAACACTTTTCTACCAACATCAACATGATCACTACCATCCCGACTCACATCACAGTAACATCAAGGTATCATACTAAGCATGCAATAAGCGATAAACATTTGCAGGGGCCACATGATATCAAACAACTCCTACATTTGCTAGGATTGTGGTTTGCTTACTACTGTGACAAAATGATAGGTCATGCAAAGGAATGGGTTCATCTATGCGGTAGAAACGAATCATGGTGATCATCCTAAACAATGCATAAGCGAGACATGAGAGGGAAGTGGGATTTTATCGACATGATCAATGGGGGTTTGCTTGCCTTGCTGACGAGGTTCGGGTTCTGGGTCTTCAACGAAGGGGGCAGCCTCCTGCTCCGGTTCCACCTCTACTCGACAAACAACAAGAAAAGTAGCAAAGTAAATACAACGCACAATCACATGATGAAAGAATGGAACTTGATGTATATGCTTTGATGTGTGAAGAAATTCCATTTAAATGGAGTATATTGCAAATTGAATTGCAAATTCAAACTCCAATTTGAATTCAACTTAGCCAAGTTGCATGTGACATTGTTTGATCATTTTGAACCTTTTGGAAATGTGTATGATATGCCTCTGATGTGTGGTTGAAATATAACATAATTCCATGGTCCAAGTTGCAAAATCATTTGATTTGAATTTGAATTAATTTCAAATAAAGCAAATGACATATGCTACTGGTTCCATTTTAAAATCAACTCCAACATGGTTGAAAGTTGCATATTTGGAAAGATATTTTTCTCCTGATCATTTTTCATATATTATTTGTCCAATTTCAAGTTAATATGAATTTTCTATGAATTTCCAAAGTTTGGGGTATTTTTTGGAATTTCTGGAATTTCTTTAATTCAAATTGATTTTCTGGAAATTCATTTAATAGATTTATTGCGCCAGGCTGACGTCAGGGGGGGGGCTGACATGTGGGTCCAGGGTGTCAGTGACTGGTTGAATTAGTCCGCTGGGTTAATCTAATCCAGTGGCTTAATTAAGCCACTGGGCCCACTGGTCAGTGACCTAGGGTCACTTAACCCAGGTGGGGTTAAGTCCCTAACCATGGCCACGTCGGCAGCCTGCCGGCGGCTAAACGACGGCGACCTGGCCACGGCGGCGCTGCACGGGGAGGGTTCTCCCGGCCACCATTTGGCATGCCGCGACCACCAAACGGGAGCCCAGGCACGCGCGCTTCATCTGGGACAGACGAGCAGCACGGGGGCTCACCGGAATGACGTCGGCGACGAGCAAAGGCGTCGGCAGAGAACCGACGAGGTCGGGAGTGGGGCTAGAGGCTACGTCTTGAGGCTGGGACGGTCGCGTTCGAATGCTAGAGTCACTGGGAGTGAAACGCGCGTGCTGGACGAGATGATGGGGCACAGGGGCGACCTCATCGTCGTCCATGGCGGCGACGTGCTTCGGCAACCATGGAGAAAACGGCTAGAGGGTTTGCGGGGTGCTGGAAGCTTGGGGGAAACGCTCAGTAGCTCACCATGAATCGAACGGAAGAAACAACAAGCTCGGGGAGGCTTCAACGGCGGCGAATCGACGGCGGCGAGCTTGCGGGTCCAGCGAGAGGTTGAAGACGATGGCGTCGGCTCGGGGAGGAATTAGGGCTCCAGCTTCCGCGTGAAGACGAAGTCGAGGACGAGGAACACGGTGGACTTGCTGGTTGGAGCTCTAGGGCACGGTGGCCACGTCGTCCACGGCGGTGCGCTCCGGTGAAGCTTCGGGCGGCGACGAAATCGAGCACGGGAGGAGGAGGAGGAAGCTCTGGAGGGGGGGAATGGAGGAGGCGTGCTCCAGGGCGTCTCCAGGCGAAGGAAGGAGGCACGGGGAGGCCTGGAAGGTCCTCGACGGCGACGTGTCGTCCACGGCTGGCTCGGTGGCATTCCACCAAGCAGCTTGGAGGCGCGGGGTGGGGAAGAAGACCCCTGTTCCCTTTTGGGCCGGCTGGGCTGGGTGGGCCGGCTTCGCCTAGGCGACAGGTAAGGTTTTCTGCTTTCCTTTTCTGTTTTTCTTTTCTGACATTTGTTTTGCTGAGCTAAAATAAATAGCTAGGCATTTTATTAAATGCTGAAATTTTTTATATGGCCTCATAATAATATAGACTAGCCACTTATAAAGTTTCAACATTTTTAAAATTCAAATAATTTGAATCTTAACTCAAATAGGGGTTTTTCATTAAATCCAAGGCACTGTTTGAATATTTGAAAAATCTATGAGCATGGGATGGGTCCCACATCACTTGATATCTGATCACACTCATTTATAAGACTTTTAAAAAATCTAACATGAATTTTTTGGAGAAGATTTTTATCTGGCCTTTTGAATTAATTCATCTGGGGGGTTCCTTCTCCCATTTGCTTTTGAATTTGAATTTCCTTTGATTTCTTTCATGAATGCAAGGTGAAATGCTAACCCTAGCACATTACCTAACAGAGGGTTCTGACAGAAGAGGTCGTACATGGCCTTCGCCTGGGCATTATTACGTGCCCTCTCCTCCTCGAGTATCCTCTGGGTCCTCTCCTCCGCCAACCGGTCCCTCTCCGCAAGCTGCTCCGACAACATCTCTTGTATCGCCTGTCTCTCTGTCACAACCCCAAGTTAGGTATGTGCTAGGATTAAGTGCTCCTTTGCATCATGCAAAAAAATTCAAAAAGAAATTCAAAAATGGGGAAAAGAAAAGCCCTGAGAATTTAAATCAAATGGCCAGATAAAAATCTTTTTCCAAAAATCATTTGGACATTTGGAAAATTCCTATAAATGATGCTGATCATTTTAAAAGTGGTTTGGGATCAATCCCATGCTCATGGAATTTTCTAATTTTCAAACAATGCCTTGGAAAATTAAATAAACCCCTATTTGATTTGAAATTCAAATTATTTGAATTTCAAAAATGCCCAAAAGTTATAAGTGGCTAGCTACTTATATTCTAAGCCCACATAAAAGTTTTGGGTATTTTATAAAATTCTCTGGTATTTTTATTTATTGGAGTAAACAAAAGATAGAAAAATAAAAGGAAAGAATTAGAAAACGGGAAGTATCCCTGGCTTTCAGCCCAACTCACCCAGGCCGGCCCAGCCCAGCAGCCCTTTTTCTTGTCTTCTTCCTCCCCGCGCCCCTAAGGTGCTCGGTGGAAAGCCACCGACGCCACCGACGCCACCGCGACGCGCCCCTAGCCTCCAGCTACCCCCCGAGCTTCCTAACCACACCACGTCGATGCTGGACGAGCTGCACGTCCATTCCCCCTCCCCTGGACCCTTCCCCTCTCACCCCGGCGAGCTCCCCGTGAAGAACCGAGCACCCCGCAGAGCACGCCGCCGCCCCGACGTGGCCAACGACAGCCATCCGCCGAACGAGCTTGTCCAGCCGCACCGCAGCATTCGTCTTCGTCTTCAAGCACAAGCAATCGAGCCCGGAAGCCCCGAGCGCGACGCCAGCTTCAAGGATCCATCGCCAGCCGTCGCGAGCTCCGTCGACGAATTCCCCGACGTCTGTCTTCCCCAGCCTCCCTAGCCAACACCGGCGTGCTCCTGGTGAGCTCCTCTTCGTTTTCCCCCTATCCCCAGCCTCTCCCGCGCCCGTTTTCTTCTTGTCGCCGTCGACAGTAGTCCGGCCGCCGCGCCCGACGACGTAGCCGTGGCCCGAGACCACGCTTTTGACCCCCGCCTGCTCCCTTCGCTGGACAACGCCGCGGGCTGCACGCCCGTGCCCTCAATTCTTCTCCCCGTGGCCTCTATCGCCGTCTCCACCTGAGCCCGAGCCCGGCCGCCGCGCTCCTCGTCGCCGGCATGGCTCCAGGCCTCCCCGAGGTCCCCGGCGTACTCCACTCGAAGCGCACGAGCGAGAGGCACCCCCTGGTGCCCTCCTCTTCCCTCCCCGTGGCCCGTAGCGCTGTTCCGACAGAGCGCAGCCGCGCTCAGGACGCCGGCGGCTAACCGCCGGCCGATTAGGCCTTAATCATCTCCTAACCCCCCCTAAACCTCTATGACAAGTGGGCCAGCACTCCCTAACACCTCTCTGTTAATTAAACAGAGGGGATTAAACCCCTCTCCCACTGACATGGGGGACCCAGCCGTCAGACACCCCCACGTCATGCTGATGTCAGCATGACGCAGTAAAACCTTTTCCAGAGATTAAAAGAATTATAGAAAAGAGAGAAAATTCCAGAAAATGCTATAAACTTTGAAAATTCATAATTAATTCATCCTAACTCCAAATATAGCAAATAATATGTCTAAAATTATCAGAAAAATACAAGGATTATGAATATGCAATTTGTTTTCATGTTTGACCATTTTAAAATGGGTGAACAGTAGCAAACATGCATATGGATCCTTTTCAAATTCAAATTTGGAGTGATTTTGCAAATGATTTTGCAACACCCTTAATTCCAATGATTTCATCCACACATCAGAGACATTACTTCAACTATACCACATCACTTCATGATCAACTTTTCAAATGAACTTTCATGCATTCAAATGCATTTGAAATTCATCGATAAATCAAATGGAGTTTGAATTTGCATTCAAATGCAATATACTCCTTTTAAATGGAATGCTCAACACATCAGTACCTTGAACATCACCATTGCAATATTATTCATGTGATTGTGCATTGTACATTATGTTTATCCTATGATTGTCATGTTGCTGATAGAAGTGGAGCCGGAACTCGAGATCACCCCCCTTCGTTGAAGACCCCGTGACTGAACCTCGTCAGCAAGGCAAGCAAACCCCCATTGGTCATATCGATAAAATCCCACTTCCCTCTCATGTCTCGCTTATGCATTGTTTAGGATGATCACCATGATAACGTTTCTTCCGCATAGTTGAACCCATATCCTTTGCATGACCTATCATCTTGTCACAGTAGTAAGAAAACCACAATCCTAGCAGATGTAGGAGTTGGTTGATATCATGTGGCCCCTGCAACTGTTACTTCTTATTGCATGCTTAGTGGTACAATGAGGTTGCTTATGATGTGAGTCGGGATGATGATAAACATGGTGTTGATGAAAGTGAAATGTGTTAGTGAATCTACCCTAATACAAGGTGAACGATGAGAGGCTGTGTAGGAGTACACAATGGGTTGTCTCGTTGAACACCGCCCTAAACCCGAGTTCTTGTGTAGTGATCCAAGAAGAAGAGTACAACCACACATTGGGCTCACTGACCCCTCTCATCCTAGTACCTCACCCCGTTCGAACCCCAAGAGTCGCAGTAGTTCGGAGTTCTGGTAGGGCTGTGGCACGGTCTGCGAAGTGGATGAACGGCTTTTCAAGACCGGCTTGGGACCCTGTACACATCGTTTGAGGATGTACTGGAACCTCGGCCGGACTTCCATACGGATCCCCCTCAGATAGGCGACTCTCTGGACTAGAACGGAGCTGTGGGCGAAGTGTTGTGGTGAACATCCTCGCCGACACCCCTTGAATGGTGTCGAGGCCAAAGGCGGTAACTGATGGTCATGTGTGTGTAGTAGTACACCCTTGCAGGGTTAACAAAACTATTCGAATAGCCGCGTCCGCGGTTATGGACTGCTTGGAAAGCTTAGCTTGATTATTAGATAACTTGAACCGGATACTTCTAAAACACACCAAGATAAGCGTGAGTGCTATGGTGTGCTTCTCGTGGGGAAGTCAAGGAAGTAACCATAGTGGTGTATTGGTTGAAGAGATGTAGTGGACTCGTGTACGCTTCTTACCTCAAGTCTGGTACTCGTAGTTCAGGACTAGCCAAGTCAAAGCTGGCACTTCTGCAAGTGAAACCCCACCTCCCTTTATCTTGATACATGTGCATGAGTAGTATAGCTCCTATGTAAGTCTTGCTGAGTACGATTTTGTACTCACGTTTGCTTAATCTATGTTTTAGATGAACCCATCGACCCCGATGATGGCTTCTACCCGAAGCTCGAAGAATGAAGACTCAGACCAAGACCAAGCTAGTGTAGTCCCAGTCAGACGACTAGTTCCCTCGTGGAGGGCTTGTTTTTAGATAAGGCTTCTCTAAGCCATTTGTTAAACTTGTCTGTACTCAGACCTACTTTGCTTCCGCTTGTCTGTTGTAATGTTGGATCACATGCTTGTGATCTCTGTGTGCACTCTGTAAGAGTTATTAATAAAGATGTATACTTTGTAGAGAATTGCAATGATACCTGTTGTTCATACAAGGCATGTGTGCTGCGTGTATGTTTATAACATGCATGTCTTTGTATGGGTTTTCGAGACCTTAGTTGTGATCTGGCTGGTGGTCTTTTATACACCAAGTGGCCCTTAGATGTGCGCAGCTTGGGGCATCGCGATGCGATTGTTCGAGACACCGTCTCGTGCACACTTTGAGGTATGATCGAGCCCGCCCTAGACCCCGACTAAGTGATCGGGCTGGAGTAAGTCTATGTAAGGGTTATAATACAATCGATAGTATGGTTGAGGCGACTTGTCTATGAGTATGGGAGTTCACCACCCATACAATTAGACTTGTGTGCGGACGATGAGGACCCATCTCAGTGGATCATCCGGCCTGAATGGGATGCCCCTCACGTTCGATGCTTTCCGAGAACGTTCTGTGCTTGGCCTTGTCTGCTTAGACAAGTGGGTACGGTTCTCGGCTCTCCATATGATTGTGTTGTAGCGAGACTTGCATACGCTAACCCCGGGTCCCGACACTCTCCCTCTGAATGGCGTCCTGCAAACAGTCAGCAATATAGAAATTAATGTCAACATCGCTATGCAATCTAAAGAACGTAAGGAAAATTTAGACAAAGTTATACCTGGATAGCAATGTCAACTGGCCGCGGGCGAGGTCGTACAGCAGGAGCGGAGCTCGTTTGCCTCGCCTTGATCTGAGGTAGAGTCTCCGGGCAATGTACGAAGCCATTGCACATGGAGGTGCTGCCATGATGCTTACCGGCACCAGAAATAATCAAGGCCTCTGGATCCATCTCCTCCTCGCTCGGGTCAAACTGAGGACCGCGTAGCTCTTTCGCCACTTCAGAATAGGCCACCATCTTGTGGTAGGCTGCAACGCTGGTGTACGCCTCAACACCGTCGCTCTCGGAATATGCCTTCACCGTTTTGTACTTCCCCTTATGGGCCATGGAAAATGAGCGGAATCCCTTAGGCACAGGCTGATTATGATGTTTCTCCTACAATGAAAAGCAAAGTATCTAATCAGTACAAGAAAAAGCATGAAACAAATCAATTGATTAATCATGAAAGGACATGAAACTGAAAACAAGGCACATACCCATTTTTTGGCATACTCGTTGACGTTGAGATTTCCTTGGTGGTGTGCCACACCTACCATTTATGCACGCCTAGCTGATGGCGGAGAAGTTGATAGGTTTAGTTGGGTTGCCTTCCCTGTCAACCGCGCCAATAAACGATTCTTGATAACCCACAAGTCTAGGGATCAATTGTAGCTTTTCGATAAATAAGGATGTCGATCCCAACGAGGAGCAGAAGGTATTGACAAGTGACTCTGGATAAGGAAAATACTGCACACACTGAAAGGTAAATATTTAGGGGTTTTTGGTTTAAGAAAAAGAAAGGTAAAAGACAAGCAAAGTAAACAGGGTAACTGAGGAGTATCAAGTGGCCCAATCCTTTCACAAGGATAAGCCTAGGAACTGAACTTATAAAAGATAAAGCGTTCTCGAGAGCACATGGGAGAGATAGTCAAGTTATTTTCACCATATTCCGCCAAGTAGTATGTATTGTGTCGATAAGTGTCGGTGAGTGGATCAATGCTAGTACACCTTCTAGACTAAGATAAGTGCACTCTTATGATTACACACCTTGCAAGCATCCGCAAATACAAGGTAGTAATTAAGGCACAAGCCTAACCACAACATTACGATCGAGGATCCATAGCTCCCTTGTGCAAAAGTGTGCGAACTGGGGTTCAGGTTTCTGTCACTCCGGCAACCCACCATAAGCATCCTTTGTGCACAATGTATTCCCCTAGGCCCATGAAAGGTGAAGTGTTAAGTGTTCGACTCACATAACATCACTAGTGAAATAATAACACAACTTAAGTATCAAATAACACATAATACTTCAACTTCATATGACTACTAACAACTAGACTTCTCCCATGTACTCAAGAACTAAAGTAACTACTCACAAGACATAAAAGAGATCATGATCAGAGGTGATAGATGGGTGACAAACAATCTGGACATAATAATATTTCTCCAACAAAAATCAATAGCATTCACCACAAAGTAGTAATTAACACCAACAGAGTAGAGAGGATAGATAGTACGGATTACAACACAAGTTGCAATTGTGAGATGAGATGGGATGGAGGTGGAGATGGTGCTGATGTTGATGATGATCTCGATGATGCCCGCGACGATGATGATGACGATGGAGATGATCTCCCCTTCCGGGAGGTGATCTCCCCGGCGGAATCTGCCCACCGGAGATGGCTTTTTCTTCTCTGTAGGTTTCCGCCACGAGGCGGCGGCGAAACTCCGAAACTCCTCTTGTTCTAGGGTTTTTACCCCAGGGGGTAATATAGGCCAGAGGGGGCACCGAGGAGGGCCACCAGGCATCCAGGAGGGTGCCTGGCGCGCCCTAGGGGGGGGGCTGCGCCAGGGACCCTTCTGCTTGCCTGGTGGGTCCCCTCAGGTCCCTCTTCGGTGAACTCCAATGAATCTTCATAAAAATGATCTCCGTCAAATTTCATAGAATTTGGAGTTGATCTGATTCAGCAACTTGATGTCCGCTTTTCACCGCTGAATTCTGGTTCTGCTGCTTCGGCGCCAGAAAGTTGAAAACTGTGTAAAACAACCCAAAACAACATAAGAACAATACTTTAAAGTGGAATATATCAATGAATAGGGTTAAATTACAATATAAAATAGTGATGCATTTTGGACGTATCAACTCCCCCAAGCTTAGACCTCGCTTTTCCCCAAGCGATTACTGAGCTCGGCAAACCTGTTCACAAGTTTAGAGAGCGAAGTGTCGATAAAAGAATACAGACAAGAAGCATCAGGATTTCTCACCGAACTGAAGCATCCTCAACAGCAACCTCAACTCATAAGGTCCATATGAGAAATTAGTAACAATTATAACAAAGTAGGACCAAGAAAACTCATCAAATCATAGCAAACATAGCCTTGGTCAAGGAACAACTAATAACTTTTACTTTTGCTCTTTCACTTATAATGGAACCAGTTGAAGCTTTTGAAAGAACATGTTATTAGTCAAGAAGTGCACATGTAAACACAAAGGAAGATGTTTACTTGGCATAAGCCTTGCAAACAACTTACTTATCAAAAGATAATGTCAACAAAGATGTAACATGCTAACTCCCAATGCAGCTTCATATGCAAGAATCTTTATCAACATCAAGTGTCTGTTCTCTCTTAGGAAGGAAGGAAGTAGGAAGGACTGACTCATCACAAAATAAAGGATAAACCCCGTGCAAAAGGGTAAGAAGGGAAAACTCATGTGCCATCTCTAGATCAAACAGAATAAAAATAGACTTTGGGAGGTGCATGATCCGTCAACGACTGCTGATAGATAACTCACTCACTTCATGATTTAGACAAGTTTCGAGGAATGACTCCCATGTGGGGAAGATCACCCCCCCTTAAATTCCTTTGTTTATCACTCATAAATATGCGAAGGAACTTGTGTGTTAGTATTTATCTTTTACAAGCTGGGCACTCATCCCAGCCCTTCTCGTATTAGGGGTTTGCAGATTAGACATGCAATCCCAAGATAAGACTTTCCAAATTAAGAAGATCATGGGTTACCCACCACTTCCTCACGAGTTGAATCAGAGGCACAAAACAGAAGATTTTGAACATCTAAAGATAGCACATAAATTATATACTTTATGAGTGATAGTGGAATACCACAAATAGGAAGGTATGGGGGACTCAAGTGGAAGATGTTGGTTTCAGGGTATGAAAGTACAAGCAGAATTCCTCTTGGTACAAAGTTTTGGATAGCAAGGCTTTGAGATTCCACACAATTGATGATGACTTGGATGCAAGCAATATAAAGCATAAACATTAAAACTATCATGGCACATCAAGTTGTCTCCCTTGTCAACATAACACTTCAAGCATAATAACACAAAGGTTTTGGCTATGTCGCTACTTTGAGAAAAACATGCTTGTTGTTATGACCAAAGCTATACTTGCCAAGATTAAATAAAGTTTTCGAAGCCATACCTGATATAAGGTCAATACTCCCCATAAGAATCAGCTCATAATGTCGATTGCGTGAAGAGAATACCGAGTGAAGCGAAGAAACCAATAGACTTCTCATTAATATTCCTTCATAGACGACTCCACACTCACGGATACAAAACTCTCCACAAAAGGAGTGATAGACCTCAATGCAACACCTACTTCATAAAGTAACTTCCCTAGACATGATAAGACTCTACTTGACTCCTAAAGACAAAGATAAAGATACAGATACCGGGCACTCCCCCAAGCTTGGAACAAGCTGAGGGGGTGCCATTACCCGAGGAGATTTACTCCTCATTCTTGTTCTTGTTGATCACGTACTCCTTGGCGAAGCGCTTCCAAGGAAAAGGTTCTCCACTCTCGAAGGACATTCCCGTATCCAGGATCCTGCACTCAACACCCAAACCTATGCGTAAGAACTTAAGTTCATACTCACAGTTCTGGTTCTGCAGATCATAGATCTGTGCTTGAAGCTCATAAACTTTTTCTTCTAGTGCGGCCAAACTTGACCCCATATCCTTCATCTCCTTGTGGGAAGCCTCTATCTCGTTCATGATGTCGAAGTTAGCTTCAACACCACGCTCCACCATCTCCTTGAACTTGAAGAACTCATGTTCCATCTCCTTCAGCCGCTCCTCAGTGCTCCCTCCCTTGACTGGTCCCTTCAGATCTTCCTTGTGGAAGACACCATCCTTCACACGAAGGATCTGGGGGTGCTTCCTCACCTCTGCGAGGTAAGGGTTGATGACGTTGACGACGAACTTGTCCTGGGGGGAACTTTGGGAAGCCATGGCACCTAGGTCTGCTGAAAGTTTTTCTGGCAGAAACAGGAAGAGAAAGAAAACACGCGAAATCGAGAGATACGGTGCTGGGACTATCCGGGAAAATACATAGCGAAAATTTCTGCATCAGAAGGAAGGTTTCAAGCCAAAGTGGGGTCGGAGTCGGAGTCTGGGGCACCCAGGAGGGGGGGGGTGCCGGGAGGTCTCCTGGCCCCCTGGAGCTCCTCTCCGGCTCCACTTGGGCTTGGAATTTTCCTAATTTTGCAAAAACTTTGAAAAGTAAAATTTTATTGACGTTCGCGATGTTTCCTTACAGTAATACATACCTTTTCTTATTCTGCTCCTGCCGGTGTCTGAAACTGGGCTGCAACATGTTCTTCATGAGTTCTTGTATATATCACGTTCACATCCACATTGATAGGATCACCTGCCATGTAATGTTTGAGTCTTTGTCCATTCACAACTTGAGGTTTGGTGCCTTCAAAATTGTTAATCTTGATTGCACCGGACCGATATACTTCTTAGATATGAAAAGATCCTTCCCATCTGGAAAGTAGTTTACCTGGAGAAAACCTGAAACGAGATCTAAACAACAAAACTTTATCACCAACATTAAATTCATGTTTCAGAATCCCTTTATCGTGCCACTTCTTTACCTTTTCTTTGAACATTTTAGCGCTCTCGAAAGCTTCACTTCTCCACTCATCTAGAGAAGTCAAGCTCATGAGACGCTTTTCACCAGCTAACTTTGGGTCAGCATTCATCTCTCTGATAGCCCAGAAAGCTTTGTGATCTAACTCTAATGGAAAATGGCAAGCTTTTCCATAGACCATCTTATACGGAGACATGCCCATGGGGTTTTTGTAAGCAGTTCTATATGCCCACAGAGCATCTCCTAACTTCTTTGACCAGTCCTTTCTAGAACTGTATACTGTTTTCTGTAAGATCAACTTGATCTCTCCATTTGTGAGCTCAACTTTCCCACTAGTTTGAGGGTGGTACGGTGATGCAATTCTATGATTGACATCGTACTTGGCTAGAGCTTTCCTAAAAGCTCCATGCGTGAAGTGTGACCCTCCATCTTCCATGAGGTATCTTGGTACACCAAACCTGGGAAAAATTACATCCTTGAGCATTTTCAAAGATGTCTTATAATCAGCACTCTCAGTGGGGATTGCTTCAACCCACTTGGTTACATAATCAACAACAACTAAGATGTGTGTGTACTTGTGTGAAGGAGGAAAAGGACCCATAAAATCAAAACCCCAACAATCGAAAGGTTCGATTACTAGTGAGTAATTGATACGGTGAGGATCTCTCACTCCTCATTGGTTACCCCAAGTGGAAGGTGAGATGTAGCATAGCAGAAAATTTCCCTCGGTAAAGATACCAACGTTATCCAACCAGTAGGACTCCAAGAGATACAAGAAGGTGTCACGACGCTTGACGTGGACCTGCAGACAACAACAAATAACTTTGCTACCAACGAGTACAGATGAGTTGTCAATTCCTCCGGCCTTGCTGTTTACAAAGGATCAACGCAAGAGATAATAATAGTGGCAACTGAAAGTAAACTAAGGATGTAAACAGTAATGTGAAGATGGACCGAGGTCCCGTGACTTTCACTAGTGATGTCTCTCTCCCAAAAGACGATAAAAGTGCTAGCGAGGTAAACAAATCACAACTGGGAAATTGACAGGATTATGAAGGCACCGCAATGCTAACTATGCTGCAAAGAAAGGAAGGGCTCAAAAGCAATGGGCAGTACGCCAAGGTAAGTAGACCGAAATCCAACTGCATCTACTATGAATCATCCACCTTGAGATATCTATCCAGAACATCTCGTTGGTATTAAGTTGCGAATCCCACCAAAAGTGTAAACTCAAAGCAACAGACAACTGCATTAAAAGAACTTTGCGTAAAGTAAACAATCCTTGCACCCGCGGACACAAGCACCGTTGTTTAATCCCTGGTGGCAACAGCACATCCCCTAGTCTCATGTTTCTGTCACTCAAGCTAGACATCAAGGGGCTGAACCCACAATCAAGCATAGCAATCCCTCTTGGAGTTGCAACAAATCACTTGGCCAAAGTAAAATACGGCAACGGAGAACATGCAACAATTTACTCAAGAACAAAATATAAAAGAGAAGAACCAAATATATTACTCATCACAATCTGAACATAGTCTCATAATCCATCAGATCCCAGAAAACTCAGCATAGCAACAACAGAAATTACAGAAGTGCCTCGATCATGTGAGGCAGCTCACAAGGTCTCGAAAGTGGAAGCACAAAGAGGGGAGAGAAGTACATCACATAGCTACTGGTCACGGACCCATGGTCCAAGGGGACTACTCACGGTACATACGGGAGGCGTCCATGGCTATGGATGGTCTCCCGGAGGGGGTTCCTCCTCCCGGCAGGGTGCCGGGGCAGCTTCTCCAGGGAGCCCCGATCTAGAAACGGCGGCGGCGGCGGTACAGAGGCGAGATCGCGGAAAAGAGATCGATATTAGGGGTTTCCACCCCGAGGGCTAAATATAGGCGGAGGGGGGTGTCGAGGGGACCCACAGGGCAGCCAGGAGGCCCCCTAGCGCGGCCTAGGGTCGGGCCGCGCCAGGGACCCTTCTGGAGTCCCTGTGGTGGCCCCCCTCCGCTGCCTTGGTGATTCCGGAAGCTTCCGGGTCGCTGATTTTTTATCTGATTTTTCCGGATTTTTTGGAGCACTTTTAATGGCCGGAAAACCTGAAATACAAAAACAGCAGAAAACAGCAACTGGCAGTTGGGTGCACTGGGTTAATAGATTAGTCCAAATATGCTCAAAAGTGTATGAAAGTTCAAGCAAATCATGGCAAATCACACAAAACATGCATGGAGCAAGCAGAAATTAGAGATACGTTTGGGACGTATCAACATCCCCAAGCTTAATTCCTGCTCGTCCTCGAGTAGGTGAATGATAACAAGCATAATTTCTGTGGTGACATGCCACACAACCTTATAAGGAATTTTAAGTAAAGCAATCAAAGCATGCAATTCAATTGAAGTCTTAACAAGCAAGAGTCTATATTAGCATTGACACAAGCAACAAAAGAACAAAAGGTGCAAGAGCTCTCGCTGTCCGTGACTCGAATGTCTCCAGATGGTGTTTGCGTGCAAGCAGGGGACTGGGAAAAAGAGAGAAAAAAGGTTGTTGAGAACAACTATCTACTAAAGTTTCACACTCGTCCCCAAACCACTAGCCAGGTACAAGTCAAACTGATCCACTCCCTTTCGATATTTTGAGCACTCATGCAATGGATGAGCGTGAGCAAGAAAGTTGACACCTAAAAGGCGAAACAGAAAGAAGGTGGAGGAGGAAAACAAAAAGGTGTGAAAGGCTCACATCAATGAGGAAAATCATAGGCGAGAGAAGGCCATATGATAGATATGATGTGAGGAGTAGGGATTGCCATGCAACGGATGCACATGTGAGTCAAAGCTCTCCAAGGGAACTAGTGGGGGTGCATCTAACTTGCTTGCTCAAGAATACCTAGAGCTCATTTGAGGAGGCCCATCATTGGAATATACAAGCCAAGTTCTATAGTGTGAATGTCCCCACATAGATATATGCATGATGATGATCTCTATGGAGTACAAGAGATAAGTATGAAGTACTAGTGTGGATCTCTCAAAAGGAATAGTAGTGTCCCCCCTTCTCTCTTTTTATTTTTCTTTTTCTCTTTTTTCTATTTTTGTATTTTTTTGGTGGCCTCAATGGCTCTTTCTATTTAACTCTCATTTGTCCTCTTTTGGATCTTTTGATTTTGTCCACTTTGGGATCTTTTCCTCACTTTAGGGGCAACACTCTATATTTTACAAGAATATAGGAGATCTTTCACACTTTACAAAGGTACTCACATAAAGAAGATATAACTATCATGATGCAAATGTATGCCTCTGCCAGGATAGCAGGATATGCAATGATACTAGCGCGTGATGTAGCAATGATTAGGGCAAGGCCAACTAGCATGCGGCTCATCGATCAAGCAAGTAGGATGTATGACATGAAGATCAAGTCATGAGAAGATGGATGTTGCATGGCAATGTATCTCGGAAAGGCTATGGAAATGCCTTGTAGGTAGGTATAGTGGCTGTTTTGAGGAAAGATATAAGGAGGCTTATGATGACAGAGCGTATCGTGCCAAGGGTTTCGATGCACCGACGAAGTATGCGCCAACTCTCAAGGTGAGAAAGGGCAATGCATGGCACTGAAGAGGCTAGAAAAAGTATAGGTGGGTGGAAGTGTCAACTTTCGAATACTCACATTAGTCCGAAAAACTCATGCACTTATTATCGGTAACTCTCAATCTAATAAGGAGGTTCACAAAGAGACAAGTACCCCGAGGAGGAGTGTATGGGGGTTTGGTTATCCTTGCGCATCCTCGACTCATGGTACGTGAGTGTACTCTAATATTCGAACCCTCCAGAGGTTAGTGATCCATCTAGTAGCTAGAGTTCTCAACAGGGGTTTTTGGTTTTCGAAAAACACACAGATTGCCCAAAATACGACATCTATCACTAATAGGCTCGAGCTCTTTACACCAAAAGTTCAAACATTACTCTAGTCAATACCTCAAAACTATTGCAAGTTACTACTACAAAGAGAATAACAACTTCAACTACCTACTTCTAGTCAAGACACAAAACTCAGTGCAACAGGCAAACTCTCTAACAAGATAAAACATGCAACCTATAGAAAGTTCAACCTATAACAAAATAAAATCTCTAGAAAAACTAAAGCACTACAACTAAACAGAGCAACAGCTAAGAAAAGAAAAAGAACAACTCACAACTAAAAGAATAAGCATGCAAATCCTATGAGGAGTTCTAGTTCAAGCAGAGCGTGTATCTCTCCCACACAAAAGAGTAAGCTGTGTCTAACTTGTTACTACAGAAAACAAATCTAAAGAAAACTAAAATCAAAACCTAAGAGCGAGACGCTCCAAGAATAGCACATAACGCATGAAGTGATAAAAATATAGTGCAACGAGAGACGAACTGATAATTGTTGATGGAGTAGGGGATGCACGGGGGCATCCCCAAGCTTAGACGCTTGATTCTCCTTGAATATTTATTGGGGATGCATGGGGGCATCCCCAAGCTTGAGCGTTTGACACTCCAAGATCTTCTTTCATCATCTTCCATCGCGCATTTGAAAACTCCCTTCATACATAATTCATTGTAATCTGATTAGCGAGGTTAGTACCATAATAAAATAATTTTCCTCTACTGGAAATAATGATAAACTTGAAGAGCTACTGTTTCTCAAGATTGCCAACAAGTTTTTGCAAAGAAAAAGCAAGCTTAAGATTTGCAAAATGAAGAAAAGGCAAAACAGGACAGAATCTGTGAAAAACAGACCAGCAGGTAGAAACGAATTTTTTAGGGATAATTCTGCAATTTAAATAAAAAAATTCAGAACATACGAAATTTTCGTAATTGTATAGAGAACTCTGTGTAAAAAATTCAGCTCAAAAAGATGAACTGGGATTTTGCTGTGATTTTTCTAGTCATGAGGACATAATCTGTTTTCTGGACAGCTTGTCACAACTTTCACTTCCCTTGTCGTTTGAGGCTATAAAAGGCACAAAGCTTGAAAAATAAAGATACAATGATGTTGATACAGTAGTAACAATCGTCAAGACCACTAAGAACAGAAGGAAAGCAAAAATAAAAACCTAAATTCGTTGCGGGCTGCCTCCCGAAAGCGCTTCTTTAAAGCCATTAGCTCGGCTTAAAGATTATAGAAGATGCTCTCACAAGAATAAGAATTTTGAAGCAAAAGAGAGCATCAAGAAGCAAATATGAAACACATTTAATCCTGACCCACTTCCTATGCATAGGCATCTTGTAAGAAAATAAATCAAAGAAGCACAAAGTGACATGCATAGGAAGGTCTAAAAAGAACAACTTCAAAACTTTCAACATAAAGAGAGGAGTTTTTGTAACATGAGAGTTTCTACAACCGAAATTTCCTCTCTCAAAATAATTTTCAGTAGTATCATGAACAACATCAAGAATATAACTATCACATAAATCATATTGTTCATGACCTACAAGCACACGTGTATAGTTTTCAACACGGTCTTTAGGAACATAAGATAAATGCATCCCATCACATTGATCCTTAATAAGAGCATAGTTCTCCGGAATATGAGTTCGAGATTTCAAAAGGATAGTAGGACAATCAAGTGTGGGTGCAATAGTTACAATTTCATGCTTAACGTAAGGAACTATAGCAAGTTCATCTTCGTAAGCATCATCTATAGTGGCATCTTGGCCAAAAGTATAGAAGGCATCAACTTCATCAAAAAGGGATATTTCAAAAGAATCCATAGGATCATAACATTCATATAATGTAAGAGTCAAAGAGTTACTCTCATTAGAAGGTAGACATGGATGGCTCCATTCTTCCTCCTTTTGTTCATCACTCTCCTCCTTTTTTTCATCCAAGGAGCTTTCAGGTTTAGCAATTTCTTCTTCCAAAGAGTCCTGCAAATCATTAGTCTCTTCCTTTGGGGGAGAGATTCTCTCAAGATGATCAGTAATATAATAATTTTCATCATAATTTTCCAAACAATAGTTAAGTATAGCAAGACTCTCAGATTTGTAAGGGGCATCATCAATATTTTTAAGAAGAGAAGTAATTTCATAGGCACCCTTATAAGCAACAAATTATTATATTTTCTCTGCATCATCAAAATCATAATTTCTCTTAGCATAAGAAGCTAAGGTTTCATCATCATTGTACTCACATTGGAAAGCAAGGTGTTTGTGCCTCATAAAGCAACAAGATTCATCCCTGCAGAAAGATATATTATATATTGAGCACAAGTTTCTAGCATACTCATACAACTTGTGTATTTGTTTCCATAAGTGTATCCCCTTTTGAGACAAGCAGTGTTCCTTGTACCACTTTTGTTGATCCTCGGTGAATCCTCCATGCCAATAAGATCTGGTTTCAAAGAAGTCAGACATTGATTGGCAAGTAAGGAACTAGACATACTATTTTTTTGGATTTTTGATAAAGGACACAAAGATAAAAACTGATAGGTAAACTAACAAGGCTAAAAACCAAAGATAAAAGATAGTGGGCAACTCCCCTATCTTGTAGACAGGAGGGTCCCCAGCAACGGTGCCAGAAATTGGCTTGATACGGTGAGGATCTCTTACTCCTCGTTGGTTACCCCAAGTGGAAGGTGATATGTACCGTAGCAGAAATTTCCCTCGGTAAAGATACCAAGGTTATCGAACCAGTAGGACTCCAAGAGATACAAGAAGGTGTCACGGCGCTTGACGTGGACCTGCACACAACAACAAATAACTTTGCTCCCAACGAGTACAGAGGAGTTGTCAATTCCTCCGGCCTTGCTATTTACAAAGGATCAACGCAAGAGATAATAATAGTGGCAGCTGAAAGTAAACTAAGGATGTAAACAGTAATGTGAAGATGGACCGAGGTCCCGTGATTTTCACTAGTGATGTCTCTCTCCCAAAAGACGATAAAAGTGCTAGCGAGGTAAACAAATCACAACTTGGCAATTGACAGGATTATGAAGGCACCGCAATGCTAACTATGCTGAAAAGAAAGGAAGGGCTCAAAAGCAATAGGCAGTACGCCAAGGTAAGTAGACCGAAATCCAACTGCATCTACTACGAATCATCCACCTTGAGATATCTATCCAGAACATCTCGCTGGTATTAAGTTGCGAATCCCACCCAAAGTGTAAACTCAAAGAAATAGACAACTGCATTAAAAGAACTTTGCGTAAAGTAAACAATCCTTGCACCCGCGGATACAAACACCGTTGTTTTATCCCTGGTGGCAACAACACATCCCCTAGTCTCATGTTTCTTTCACTCAAGCTAGACATCAAGGGCCTGAACCCACAATCAAGCATAACGCTCCCTCTTGGAGTTGCAACAAATCACTTGGCCAAAGTAAAATACGGCAACGGAGAACATGCAAGAATTTACTCAAGAAAAAAATATAAAAGAGAAGAACCAAATATATTACTCATCACAATTTGAACATAGTCTCATAATCCATCAGATCCCAGAAAACTCAGCATAGCAACAACAGAAATTACAGAAGTGCCTCGATCATGTGAGGCAGCTGACGAGGTCTCGAAAGTGGAAGCACAAAGAGGGGAGATAAGTACATCAAATAGCTACTGGTCACGGACCCATGGTCCAAGGGGGACTACTCACGGTACATATGGGAGGCGTCCATGGCTATGGATGGTCTCCCGGAGGGGGTTCCTCCTCCCGGCAGGGTGCCGGGGCAGCTTCTGCAGGCAGCCCCGATCTAGAAACGGCGGCGGCGGCGGTACAGAGGAGAGATCGCGGAAAAGAGATCGATATTAGGGGTTTCCACCCCGAGGGCTAAATATAGGCGGAGGGGGGTGTCGAGGGGACCCATAGGGCAGCCAGGAGGCCCCCTGGCGCGGCCTAGGGTGGGGCCGCGCCAGGGACCCTTCTGGAGTCCTTGTGGTGGCCCCCCTCCGCTGCCTTGGTGATTCCAGAAGCTTCCGGGTCGCTGATTTTTTATTTGATTTTTCTGGATTTTTTGGAGCACTTTTAATGGCCGGAAAACCTGAAATACAAAAACAGCAGAAAACAACAGCTGGCAGATGGGTGCACTGGGTTAATAGATTAGTCCAAATATGCTCGGAAGTGTATGAAAGTTCAAGCAAATCATGGCAAAGTCACACAAAACATGCATGGAGAAAGCAAAAATTATAAATACGTTTGGGACGTATCAGTAATTCATAGACATCTCATTTCTCCTGCTAATGTTACCAACTCTCTGACACTTATCACAAGATAGAACGTACCTTCTGGCGTCCTTAAAAAGAGCAGGCCAATAAAAACCTGATTGTAGAACTTTATGTGCGGTCCTTTCACCGACATGATGTCCTCCATAGGGACTATCGTGACATTGTCGAAGAATGTCTTTCTGCTCGTGCTCCGGTATACACCTTCTTAAGATCCCGTCCGCGCCTTATTTATAAAGATGTGGGTCATCCCAAAAGTAATGCCTCAAATCCGTGAAGAATTTCTTCCTCTGCTGAAATGTAAAACCTGGAGGCAAAAACTTTGCAACGATAAAATTAGCATAATCGGCAAACCAAGGATCGGAATGATATTGTACTTTTACAACAGCAAGTTGTTCATCTTGAAAACCTTCGTTGACTGGAATAGGATCGTTTCGAATATCTTCCATCCTTGAAAGGTTGTCCGCCACCAGATTGTCTTCTCCTTTTCTATCGACCATCTGAAAATCAAATTCTTGAAGAAGGAGTACCCATCTTATGAGCCTTGGTTTGGCATCCTTTTTCTGCATAAGATACTTAATGGCAGCATGGTCAGTATGAATAATAACTATAGAATCAACAATATACTCTCTAAACTTATCACAAGCAAACACCACTGCGAATAATTCCTTCTCGGTAGTAGCATAATTATTTTGAGCAGTATCAAGGGTTTTGCTAGCATAGTGTATAACATTCAACTTCTTATCAACCCTTTGTCCTGAAATAGCTCCAATAGCAAAATCACTAGCATCACACATAATTTCAAAGAGAAAACTCCAGTCAGGTGGTTGTACTATAGGAGCGGTTATCAAAGCTTTCTTAAGAACTTCAAAGGCTTCCTTACAATCTTCATCAAATACAAAAGGAACGTCCTTCTGGAGAAGATTGGTGAGGGGTCTCGAGGTCTTAGAAATGTCCTTGATAAATCTTCTATAGAAACCAGCATGACCGAGAAAACTACGAATACCTTTGATGTCCCTTGGATAGGGCATCCTTTCAATAGCTTCAATCTTTGTCGTGTCCACGTCAATTCCCCTTTCGGAAATCTTGTGACCAAGAACTATACCTTCGTTAACCATGAAATGGCACTTCTCCCAATTAAGCACCAAATTTGTTTCTTCACATCTCTGCAAAACTTTATTAAGATTGTGGAGACAGTGGTCAAAGGAGGTTTCATAGACGGAAAAGTCATCCATGATGACCTCCACAATCTCCTCACAGAAACCATGAAATATAGCAGACAAACACCTCTGAAAATTAGAAGGTGCATTACATAAACCAAAAGGCATACGCCTATAAGCATAAGTACCGTAAGGACATGTGAAAGTGGTCTTCTCTTGATCCGCGGTGTTAACATGAATTTGAGAGAAGCCAGAATACCCATCAAGATAGAAAAAGTGGGTGTTGTAAGACAGCCACTCAAGCATCTGATCAATAAAGGGCAGAGGATAGTGGTCCTTCCGGGTGGCCTTGTTCAACTTCCTGAAATGAATACACATTCTATATCCAATAATAGTTCGCTGAGGTATTAGTTCATTTTTATCATTAGGAACGACAGTCATACCTCCTTTCTTAGGAAGACAATGAACTGGACTTACCCACTTACTATCAGCTATAGGATAGATGATACCTGCGGCTAGAAGTTTGAGAACCTCCGTCCTAACCACGTCATTCATCTTTGGGTTCAACCGTCGTTGATGATCAACAACTGGTTTAGCATCGGGCTCGAGATTGATAGTATGTTGGCAAATGGATGGACTGATACCCTTGAGATCATCAAGAGTATAGCCAATAGCACCTCGGTGTCTGCGAAGTGTCTCCAATAATCGCTCTTCTTCATACCCTGAAAGGTTAGAATTGATAATAACAGGATATACTTCCTTATCATCTAAATAAGCGTACTTGAGCGTATCGGGAAGTGTTTTTAGATCAAACACCGGGTCTTATTTTGGTTGCTAGAGGATTCCTAAAGGTTCAACCGGGAGGTTGTGCTTCATGATAGAAGGTTGTCTTAAGAATATGTCTTCTAGATCATTCCTTTCCTGCATACGCATTTCATTCTCGTGCTCTTCCATAAATTGCTGCAAAGTGTCGTCAGGAGGGATAGCGATAGAAGCAATTTCTTCAATAATTTTGTCATTACTAGAAAAATCAGTACCACGAGGCTTCTTAGAAAACTTAGAAAAATTAAATTCATACGGCTCACCGTTGAATTCAACAGAAACTTTACCTTTCTTGCAATCTATTATAGCGGGACGGCCAGTCCCAGGCGGCCCAGCAGGCCACGGCCCAGGCCAGGCCAGCCACGGCCCACAGCCGGCCAGATCCGAGCCCAATGTGAGGAGCCCATGCCCCCTGTTTTTTTTATGTCCAGGACCTCAAAAATTTGACTAAGTCCCTGTGCTTTTAGCTGCTGATTCGATATTGCGTTGAAGTTTGCGAGTGATCCGTAGCTCCGATGACGTTGCCCCCAAAACGAAATTTGCTCAGAATTGCGTGTACTTCAATTTATCTTTTGTGAGCATTTGCATTTGAGCTCATCTTGATTGTGTAATTGTGTGCTGAACAGGGCATCAGGCCGTTAAACTGCTACTTTCCCTGTTATGTGTTGCTGTTATTATTTTGTTGCAACTTTGCATGATGATTGTAACAAATCCATGAGCCTATTGCATTGATTCCTTTTGCGTTGCGTTAAGCAATGTTTCTACTTCAGTTTCATGCATTCACATGCCATATTTGCTTGCTGCATCATGTTTATATCTTGCTCCAAAGTAGCTATCCTGATGTTATTGTGCTGCTGTTGCTGAAACTGTTATTTTGTTGCAACTTCGGATGACGATTGCTTCGCAACCGTTTGTCGGAATTGAGTGATTCCAATTGCATTTTGCTAAGCATCATGTCTACTTTCATCCTATGTATTGCTATGTCATGTTGCTGCACTGTTGCATATAGATTTACCCCTGTTTATACAACATGTGTGCATAACTTGTCTTGCTTATATCTTTTTAACCGTAACTCCGTTTGGAGTGTTCTTTATATGTAACTTGATTAGTTTTTCGTGTACTTTGTGTTTGTGCTATTGTTTGCTGTTGTTAACCAACCTAAAATACGGTTTAGGGCAGAACAGTACCAAATCTTTTAATTATCGTGCGGCACTTAGTGTATGCCATGTTTAGGATTGTGCCTCACTTAAATTGACTAGCATAGATAGTTTATATTTGTGCTTCACCTCTTGAATTGTTTGTGTGCTATGCCATTCTTGCTTGAGTTGCCATGTTAATAACCGTTGTTTGGTCACCTGTAGCTAAGCAACTTGAACCACCGTAAACGTGCGGTATCGTCGTGTGTGACGAGTACTCCACTTAAATCGTTAGTAACCGTTCTCGACGATAGATCCGTATCGCGTTGCCGTGCCTTGTGTTGTTTATTTGATCTTGTATTGCTCCGTAGTAATAGTGGTGCACCGTTGATTGTTTTCCAGTGATTCCGTCTTGTGTGCTTCGCGGTTACCTCTCGGAGACGATGCGAGCTTGCGATCAACTACACCTTCGGAACCCGACTTATCAACAGGCAAGGACTATACATTACTTATGATCCATTCTATTTCAACCAGCGGTTTGCATGCTAGTCTAGGTTAGGTTCGATGTTTGATCCTACCACATGTTTACAGCCTCTTTCAAACCGATACAGCCATGTCCCCTCCCAGCAAACCTTGTACTGCTATGTTACTATTGCTCGTTGCTCAGCCCCTGCTTAGTATGCATGCTTAGGATGCTACGATGTTACCCTGTTACTCGTTGGGTTGGGATATCACCTGATTATTATATTATTGTTGATGATATTATTATTATAATGTTGACTGTATTCGACGAAGGATGGAAGGTCTAGGCTATCCCGCCCCGACGCTTTGTTCCATTCGAGTCACCTAGGATCCGAGTTCCGGGTATTGGTTTTAAGACTGAGCGTGCCTAACCGCGTGTGGGATTTTATGGGGTCCCCTTTTCTTACCTATCTAGCTTCAAACATTTCTAGAGGTGGCCCAAGCTGATTTACCATTTGAAAACATGCATATATATCTTGTCGGGTCGCTCCTAGCAGATATCTTTTAAAACAACTTGGGACAGCGGAGACATGGTTTCTTTGTTGGTCCACCTTTGGCCGGCGAGGGCCCGAGACCTCACGTGAGGCGTCTCGGTAACCCAAACCGGGTTGCGACGGAAGAGTCCGATCCGAGAGCGTGTCCAGCTTTTGGATTGGGTGTCGACTCCCCGGGGCCACCCGGATTTGTTCGTTGTTAGCTAGAGGGACTTGTCGTTTCGGATCTCTTGGAACTCAATCATAAAATGGTTGCCTGTGATGGGTAGCAACTGAGAGTGATGGACGTGCGTGCGGAGCCTTGTAATGGGCAGTTGGTACACCCCTGCAGGGTTAAATCTTTTCGAGAAGCCGTTTCCACGGTTATGGACGACTTGAGACCTACTCCTTGTTCATAGACAACAACAACTGAGATAATCTTAATATAACTTGATCAACGTGTATGTGCCTTGACTGCTTCTTCTTCGTCGGGATGCGAACAGGAGGACAAGGATAGGATAGGTGTTATGTTTGCGTTGTAGGTGGATAGCAAGACTTGTTTGAGGCGATTCCTCATCGAATGCTTGGCTTCTTATCTTACTCTCTAGATCGTTAGCCACTTCATAAATTCTAGTGCGGCAGCAACCTCACCACTTACCCCTTCCTTACCGTAAACTACTAGTTGTCCTAGAATGACGAGTGATGAAGTCCTTGCTGGGTCAGATGACCACTACAGTTGGATGCTGAGTACCTCTGTACTCATGATACTACCCCCAAACTCTTTTCAGGGTTCTGATCGACAACAGGTATGGTGATCGACGTTTCACGTGGAGACTCGACGACGACTAGTGAGGCGGATCCCTGCGGAGGGACTGGACCCGTGTGGTTATGGGATCGATGCTTTTCTCTTTGCCAGTAGGCATTTGCTTGTAGTCTGTACTCAGACATGTATCTTCCGCTGTTGTATTATATTTGAGGCAGTTGTATGCCGATTGTATGAGATGTTGTATCCTTGTATCTGTAATGTTGTGATATCATGTTGGAAATCCGAAGCATATGGCTATGTCATATGTCGCGGTGGGACCGATATGTGCTTCGTCCCCGGATCTGGGTGGAAACACCTAGATCTGGAACAGTACCGCATATCGGGCCTTACAGTGGGTGGACTTGTGAGGCAGTGAAACCATCTGGCAGAGGTGGCGTCTCGGTCCCTTACATTATCTGAGTCCGTTTCGTGGAACCGGTCGGACTCTCGAGCGGTGCGAAACTCAGGTAGTCGACTCCTGGATTAGAGAAGGTGATGTGAGGTTAATGCCTTGGTTTCATCCACGTCCGACATCCGCTTGAAGGATGCCAAGAACGAGGCGATAAGTGATGACACGCGTGTGAAGATGTACACCCCGGCAGGGTTAATGAACTATTCGAATAGCCGTGTCCGCGGTTATGGACTACTTGGAAACCTCTACTTGATCATAGATAACTTGAATGGATACTTATAAAACTCGCAAGATAAGCGTGAGTGCTATGGTGTGCCTCCTCGTGGGGAAGTCGAGGAAGTAACCATAGTGGTGTATTGGTTGGAGATGTAGTGGACTCGTGTACGCTTCTTACCTCAAAGTCTGGTACTCGTAGTACAGGATTAGCCAAGTCAAAGCTGGCACTTCTGCATATTGAAACCCCACCTCCTTTACCTTGATACTTGAGCATGAGTAGTGTAGTTCTGATGTAAGTCTTGCTGAGTACGACTTTGTACTCACGTTTGCTTATTCTATGTTTTAGATAAGAACCGGACCCCGATGGAGTCATCAACCTGAAGCTCGACGTTGACCTTGGTAGTATAGTCCCAGACAGCAGTCTGGTCCCTCGTGGAAGGGCATGTTGGTTTTACAAGGCTTCTCTAAGCCATTTGTTAAACTTGTCTGTACTTAGACCTAATTTGCTTCCGTTGTATGATGTAATGTTGATCACAGACATGTGATCTTTGTATGCTATATGTGTATATCAATAAAGAGTACTTTGTAGAGTTATGTGATGATACCTGCTGTTCATACTAGGCATGTGTGCTGCGTGTATGTTTATAACATGCATGTCTTAGTATGGGTTTTCGAGACCTTAGTTGCGATCTGGCTGGCGGTATTTTATACACCAAGTGGCCCTTAGATGTGCGCAGCTTGGGGCATCGCGATGCGATTGTTCGTGACGCTGTCACGTGCACACTTTGTTGTATGATCGAGCCCGCCCTAGACCCCGACTAAGTGATTGGGCTGGAGTAAGTTTATGTAAGAGTTAGGATCCAATCGATAACATGGTTGAGGCGACTTGTCTATGGGTATGGGATTCACCACCCATAAGCATTTAGACTTGTGAGCGGACGTTGAGGACCCATCTCAGTTGATCATCCGGCCTGAATGGGATGCCCCTCATGTTCGATGCTTACCGAGAACGTTCTGTGCTTGGCCTTGTCTGCTTAGACAAGTGGGTACGGTTCTCGGCTCTCCATGTGATTGTATCGTGACTGGAATTACATACGCTAACCCCGGATCCCGACAGACTTGGTATCAGAGCAGGACTGTCTGTAGGCTTATCAAACCCTTGGTCGAAGTCGAGTCTAGCATTCTATAGTTATATAGTTACTTGGGTATATAAGGGAACAACGTAAGGCTTCTTTTTCTCCTTACCCTCATCGATCTAAGTTCTGGGTCACCCTTATCTTTTCTACGGGATGATAGGACTAGGCTCTATGTCTGACTAGAACATCTCGCTGAGTGCTTCCTTGTAGCCGTAGGACAGTCGTGGTCGTCCAGAGTCTTCATGTTTTGAGTTCCTTGAGGAAGTTTTGTCCAATCTCCTCGAGGTTGTCTTGTTTTCCATCCCGGTGTAGCCGTTATGCTGCCAGATTTATCCCGTGTTTCTGTGGATCATTGTCTTCACATTTCAATCTTTTCCGCCTTCATCATGTCTTGTTATCCTTGAATCCATCATTCAACCTGTTCTGATTGTTGATTTTTATCACACAGGATGTCAGGTGGAACTCGTAGTGCTGTTCGTCGGAATCGAGACCGTGTTCGGAATCGAAATGATGATGAACCTCTACCACCGCCTTCTGCGGAGGAAATCATGATGGAAGCTGAGAAGAATCAACGCGATCAAACACGTCTTCTGGAACTCATTGAGCAGAATACCTCACGTCATTGCAATGTGGTTGTGAGCATTCAGGACTTCATCCTCCTCAAGCCACCGGTATTCCAATGTTCTTCTGAGCCCCTTGAGGCTGATGATTGGCTCCGTTCCATCGAGCGTAAGCTTGACACTGCACATGTTGCTCCCGATGACCGAGTTGTTTTTGCGGTATACTTCTTGGAAGGTGCTGCTCTTCAATGGTGGGAGAACTATGTTGCTATGCAGCCAGGTGGTCACCTAGTGACTTGGCAGGAGTTCTGTGTTGCCTTTCGAGGGTACCACCTTCTAGATGAGTTGATGGAGCGCAAGAAGGAAGAGTTCTGCAATCTCACTCAAGGAAAAATGTCCATCCATGAGTATGTGAGAGAGTTCAACCGTCTTGCCCGGTATGCCCAAGATGAGATCACCACCGATGCCAGAAAGCAGGCAACGTTCCGTAAAGGACTTAGCCCCATCCTTCGTCATGATCTCAACCTCATCGAATTTGCCACCTTTGATGATTTAGTCAACAGATCCTTCAGAGCTGAGCATGGCAATGAAATTTTCGAAGAGTCCCACAAGCATGCTCTTGAGCTTGCTCCTTCTTCAAGTTCAACCCCTCAGAAACGCCGAATTTGGATTCCAACCAGAGCCATACCTCAAAACCTTCTTCAGAGACCACCACCGAATATATGCCATCCCCCTCAACACATTATTCCTCCCCGGAATGATGGTGTGCAGCCAAGCAATCCCACTTCCAACAATCCAGACAAGGTATGCTTTAAGTGTGGTCTTCCAGGCCATTACTTTCGTCAATGCCCTCAGGTATTGATGGCACCACGTCATTCTCGACCCAAGCCTCCAAAGAAATCATCCACCAAAGCCATCCCAGCAAAGCTTTCAACCACAAGTAGTGGTTGGGTGAACCAAATCTCAATTGAGGAAACCACTGTTGCTTCCGACGTCATTCTTGGCACACTCCGTTCTTTTCGATCCAGGAGCTTCTCATTCATTCATGTCTGAGATTTATGCACTCCGGCATGGATTTTCTTTTGAAGAAAAGTTTTCTCCAATGATTATTCAAACTCCTGGTTCAAAATGGCAAACTAATAGGGTAAGCCATGGCAATCAAATTGCAATTGAGGGTTTAGTATTCCTTGCTTCTCTTATAGCACTCAAGTCTTCGGACATTGATGTCATCCTAGGAATGGATTGGTTATCAAGGCAGAATGCTTTCCTTGATTGTAAAGCCAAATCAGTCAAACTCACCCACCCTTCAGGCCAGACCATTGACTACACATCACCCAACTCTAGAATCCAGGTGCAGACTTTGAATGTGCTTCCACTTCCAGACCTTGAAGATGTTCCGGTGGTTCGTGACTTCCCGTATGTCTTTCCTGAAGAGCTGCCGGGAATGCCACCCGACAGGTGTGTAGAATTCATAGTGGATCTTATACCAGGCACAACCCCAATTTCCAGACGCCCATATAGAATGGCCCCACATGAGTTAGCTGAGCTAAAAACCCAACTTGATGCTTCGTTGGAAAAAGGCTTCATCCGCCCTAGCTCATCGCCATGGGGTTGCCCCGTTCTGTTCGTAACGAAGAAAGATGGAACAGAAAGGATGTGCGTAGACTATCGCCCGCTAAATCTAGCGATGATAAAGAACAAGTACCCACTGCCCAGGATCAATGATCTTTATGATCAACTTGCAGGATCCTCTGTCTTCTCCAAGATGGATTTGAGATTAGGCTATCATCAAATCAAAATCCGAAACGAGGACATTCCAAAAACGGCTTTCACTACTCGTTATGGTCTTTACGAGTATACCGTCATGTCCTTTGGTTTAACCAATGCCCCCGCCACATTCTCGCGCTTGATGAATTCGATCTTCATGGAGTGCCTAGATAAATTTGTTGTGGTTTATCTTGATGACATTCTCATCTACTCGAAGAACGAAGAAGAGCACGCAGAACATCTTAGGTTGGTATTGATGAAACTTAGAGAGCACCGCCTTTATGCTAATTCTCCAATTGTGAATTTTGGCTACCAGAAGTGACCTACTTAGGCCACGTGATTTCTGCGAAAGGTGTTGCAGTCAATCCCGAGAGAGTTCAGGCCGTCCTTGACTGGACTCCACCTGAATCGGTTAAGCAAGTTAGGAGTTTTCTTGGCTTAGCAAGCTATTGCCGCCGCTTCGTCGAGAACTTTTCTAAAGTTGCAAAGCCTCTTACTGAACTCCTCAAGAAAGATAAGAAATTCCAATGGACCCCCAAGTGCGAGGAAAGCTTTCAAGAGCTAAAAAGAATATTGACTTCTGCACCCGTACTTGCACCTCCAGACACCAAAAGGGATTTCGAGATCTATTGTGATGCTTCACGGCAAGGGTTAGGATGCATACTTATGCAAGATCGACATGTGGTAGCTTATGCTTCACGCCAGTTGCGGCCACATGAAGAGAACTATCCTACCCATGATCTTGAACTCGCTGCCGTAGTTCATGCCCTGAAGACTTGGCGACATTACCTCCTTGGTAATCGTTGTGAGATCTATTCCGACCACCAAAGCCTCAAATATAATTTCACCCAGCCAGATCTTAATCTCAGGCAAAGACGCTGGATAGAGTTGATAAAATATTATGACTTAGGAATTTCTTACACCCCAGGCAAGGCCAATGTCATGGCTGATGCACTAAGTCGTAAGTCGTATTGTAACAACCTCATGTTACAACAGTATCAACCACTTCTTCATGAGGAATTTCGAAAGCTCAATCTCGAGATTGTTCCTCGTGGATCTCGTTTCAACTTGGTGGTGAAACCAACCCTTGAGGATCAAATCATAGCCGCCCAGAAACAAGATAGTAGTATTCAAGAGATCAAGCAGAACATTGTTAGCGGAGTTGCTAAATGTTTCTCTGCAAATGATCAAGGAACGATATTCTTTGAAAATCGTTTAGTAGTTCCTGAGAACGAAGACCTAAAGCAGCTAATCCTTAAGGAAGCTCATGACACTCCCCTCTCAATTCATCCCGGTAGCACAAAAATGTACCGAGATCTACGCCAGAGATTTTGGTGGACCTGGATGAAGAGAGACATTGCACAATTTGTTGCCGAATGTGATGTTTCTCGTCGCATTAAGGCAGAACACCAAAGACCTGCTGGTACTCTTCAACCATTGGCTATTCCCGAGTGGAAATGGGACAAGGTCGGTATGGACTTCATCACCGGCTTTCCAAAAACCCAGAAAGGAAATGATGCCATCTTCGTGGTCATTGATAGACTTTCAAAAGTTGCTCACTTCCTTCCAGTTCGGGAGTCTATAACTGCTAGCCAGTTAGCAGACTTGTACGTCTATAGAATAGTGTCTCTTCACGGTGTTCCTTTGGTGATCAATTCTGATCGTGGTAGCCTTTTCACCTCTAGATTTTGGGAAAGTTTTCAGAATGCTATGGGAACTCATCTATCTTTTAGTACAGCTTTCCACCCTCAATCTAGCGGTCAAGTTGAAAGGGTTAATCAAATCTTGGAAGACATGCTCAGAGCTTGTGTTATCTCTTTCGGAAAGGATTGGGAGAAATCTCTTCCATTTGCCGAATTTGCTTATAACAATAGCTATCAATCTAGTCTGGACATGGCTCCCTTTGAATTCCTCTATGGCCGACGATGTCGAACACCCCTAAACTGGTCAGAAACCGGTGAAAGACAACTCTTTGGACCGGATATGATCAAGGAAGCAGAAGAGCAAGTTCGCATTGTTCGTGATCGTTTGAAAGCCGCTCAGTCTCGTCAAAAGAGCTACTATGATCGTCATCATAGAGAGGAGAGCTACAATATTGATGAGAAGGCTTACCTCCGGGTTACTCCTCTGAAGGGAACCCAAAGATTTGGTATCAAAGGCAAATTGGCCCCACGTTACATCGGACCTTTCCGCATTCTAGCTAAACGTGGAGAAGTTGCCTACCAACTTGAACTACCCCCTCACCTTTCCCGAGTACATGATGTATTCCATGTGTCACAACTCAGGCGTTGCTTCAAGGACCCCATCCGCGAAGTCGACCATGAAGCGCTTGATCTCCAAGATGACCTTTCTTATCGAGAGTACCCTGTTCGTATTATTGATTCCGCAGAGTGTGTCACTCGTCGTCAGAAGATCAGGTTCCTTAAAGTTCAATGGTCACATCACTCCGAGAAAGAAGCAACATGGGAAAGAGAAGACCGCCTCCGTGCCGAGTACCCCACCTTCCTCCCGACGACTTTTGAATCTCGGGACGAGATTCTTTTGAGTGGGGGCGAGTTGTCAGAACCCCAACTAGGGTAAGTACTAGGGTTGCTTGTGCCTTTGCATCATGCAAAAATTCAAATGAAATTCAAAAATGGGGAAGCAGAAAGCCCTGAGAATTTATTTGAAATAGCCAGATAAAAATCTTTTTCCAAAAATCCTTTGAATGTTTGGAAAATTCCTATAAATGATGCTGATCATTTTAAAAGTGGTTTGGGTATTTTCCCATACTCATGGAATTTTCTAATATTCAAATAGTGCTCTGGAAATTAAAGTTTACCCCTATTTGAATTGAAATTCAAATGTTTTGAATTTCAAAAATGTCCAAATTATTTATGTGACTAGCTACTGGTCACCTAGTATTTATAAAAGTATTTGGACATTTATTAAAAATGCCTAACTAATTTAATTAGTGGGGCCAACCTATTTACAGAAAATTAAAAAAGAAAAGCAAAAGGAGAGGCTTACCTTGCGCCCACAAGCGAGGCCCACCTCTCCACTGGCCTGGCCCAGCCCAGCCCGAGCTCTGTCGTCTTCTACCCCTCGCCCCGAAGCTGCTCCGTGGCGGACGGGAGCGCGCCGACGCCACATCGCCGCCGTGAGAGACGTCTAGGCCTCCCCTGCCTCTCTCCTTCCGCCACGCCACGCCCAGAGCACGCCCCGCTCTTCTCCCCTCTCTCTGGACCTCCTCCCCCTCTCCCTCTCCCGTTCCTGCGCGGAACCGAAGCCACGCCGGAGCACCGCCACCGCGTACACGTGGCTGCCGTGATCCCCTCGCTGCCCTGCCGTGTCCCGTGGACTCCCCGTGGTCGACTTCATCGCGCTGCAGGACGAATCGAAGCCGAGGACAACTCCAGGCGACCCCCGCTTCGAATACTCACCGCCGGCTGCCTTCGACTCCGGCGAGAAATTCGTCTGCTCCGAACTCCCTCAAGCCTCGCCGTGCCCATCGTTGGATTCTGGTGAGCTCTGCGGTCATTTCCCCTCTCTCCCAGCTCCTCCCCATCCACCGTAGCACCGCGCCACCAAAACCGAGCCACGACCGCCGCGACATGTAGACGCCGGCGAGGCTCCGGCCACCCCCTTGCCTCCCCGTGGGCAGCAGCAGACGAGGACGAGCACGAGGAGCGTGCTGGTGGTCTCGCCGTGCTCTCCCATGGCCGGAGACGCCGGCAACCGTGTGCGCCGCCGTGCGGCTTGGTCACCGGCGGCTAACCGCCGG
Source organism: Bromus sterilis (assembly GCA_950022295.1). NCBI lineage: Eukaryota > Viridiplantae > Streptophyta > Magnoliopsida > Poales > Poaceae > Bromus > Bromus sterilis. The sequence goes on along the minus strand of OX465598.1, from coordinate 58,964,140 downwards.
CGGGCCATTTAGCTTAGGGGCTAATGACCTTGCTAATTCCCCCCCGAGTCCATGACAAGTGGGCCCCAGGCCACCCCTAACCCACTGTTAATTAAACTAACAGAGGGGTTAACCCCCTGTGTCACTGACAGGGTGGACCCACTGTCAGCCCCCCCTGTGACATCACCCCCTCATCAGCATGACGCATTAAACCAAATTCCAGAATTTAAAAGAATTAATTAAAACAGAGAAAAATCTAGAAAATGAGTTAAACTTTGGAAATTCATAACTAATTCATTTTAACTCCAAATATAACAAATAATATGTCTAAAGATATCAGAAAAATCCAAGGTTTATGAATATGGGCTCTGTTTTCATGTTTGACCATTTTAAAATGGGTGAACAGTGCAAAACATCCATATGGCTTTATTTCAAATTCAAAATTGAAGCACATTTGCAAATGACTTTGCATTTGACTTCTTTTAAATGGAATTGTACCCACATTGTGACCAAGAACATCACCATTTCAATATTGATCATGTGTTTGATGCATTGCAATTAAATTTATATTTATTCTTTGTTTGGTTGTTTGCTCGATAGACGTGCAACCGGAACCGGAGGCCACCTCCTTCGTTGAAGACCCCGATATCGAACCTCGTCAGCAAGGCAAGCAAACCCCATTGATCATGTCTATAAAATCCCAATTCCCTCTCAGTCTCGCTTATGCATGTTTAGGAGATCACCGAGACACGTTCTTTCGCAATAGTTGAACCCATTCCGATGCATGACCTATCATTCTGTCACCGTATTAAGCAAACCACAATCCTAGCAGATTTAGGAGTTGAATGATGAGCATGTGGCCCCTACAACTGTTACTGCTTTTGCTGCTTAGTGATACAATGAGGATGTTTTGATTGTGAGTCGGGATGGAATGAACACACTGGTGTTGATGAAAGTGAAAAGTGTTGGTGAATCCACCTAAGCAAAGGTGAACGATGAGAGGTTGTGTAGGAGTACACAGTGGGTTGTCTCGTTGAACACTGCCCTAGGCCCCGAGTTCCTGTTTTGTGATCCAAGACAAAGAGTATGACCACATGTAGGGTTTTATGGGAGCCCCGTTTGGCCTCTTTACATACCCGATCCGGTCCAGGAGTCACAATAGATTCGGACTTTCCATTTGGCATATGCATAGAAAAAGTATGAAGAAAAGGTTGCATCATCCTAGATATGTGGGTGTAGCAGCCCAGTTTTCAGAAAAATCAAAAATTTTGTTTTCAGTGTGAATTGTTTGATTGTCTGATTTGGTTGCGGTGTTTGCATCCCCGATCTGTCGATCGGCGATTATTTTTCACCCTCTTATCCCGTATCGGACGGAGACTGACCCTTGCCACCCTGACACTCGACCTTTGCGACACCGGGTTTCACCCGATCACCGTCGCGAAAACCGCACGAGACCAGCTGCAGCCAACGGAACGAAAAATCCCGTTTAATAATTAAACGGGTTATTTTTATAGCGTGTCGGAAAGTGTTTTCGGAACGGTTCCAGCGCGAGGTGAACGCCTCCGGCTCGACGCACTGATCGCGCAGACCAAAGTTTTACCCGAATCGGAGGTACTGCGGACCCCCGGCGGTCAGAAACGTGAGCACCGCGCGCGCGAGAGAAAAACCGGGGATGTTTTTGCAAACTGCCAGCCACCGGGGCTATATAAAGACCACCACACTCCCACCCATTTTTAGGGTTTCCCCTAGCCACAATTTTACAGCCACACCCCCAGTTTTGCTCCAATTTTCGTCCAAAACACCCACATCCTGAAACCCTAGCTCTCCCACTGATTTGGACCTTCAGATCTGAGATCCAACGGTCCAGATCGTGTCACCCAGCTCCACCAACCTCTCCACCGTCTCCCTCCTCTCTCTCACCCGAAGCCGCCGCCCGTGCCCGTGGCAACCGTCGGCCACCTCCACTCTGGCCAGTCCGGCCGCCACCTCTCCTCCCCTCCTTCTATCTCTCTCCTCTCCCTCTCATCCTCTCTCTCTGTGTGCAGCACCAGGACGCGCCGGCCGCCATTGGAGCCCGAGGGAGCTCGAGCTCGCCCCGCCCTGGATCCACACCGGCGCCGCCCCTGTCGCCGGATCCGGAGCCTCCTTGTCGCCGGCGCTCCCTCCGGCCTCCTCCTCGACCTCGCCTGCCCCGCCACCGGTCCGCCGCAGCCTGGACGCACGGGGACAAGGTCCCGAGCGGCTGCTCAACCGCTGCTGCGCCCACGCGGGCCGGCCAGTCCCAGGTGGCCCAGTAGGCCAAGGCCCAGGCCAGGCCAGCCACGGCCCACAGCCGGCCAGATCCGAGCCCAATGTGAGGAGCCCATGCCCCCTGTTTTTTTTTATGTCCAGGACCTCAAAAATTTGACTAAGTCCCTGTGCTTTTAGCTGCTGATTCGATGTTGCGTTGAAGTTTGCGAGTGATCCGTAGCTCCGATGACGTTGCCCCCAAAACGAAAGTTGCTCAGAATTGCGTGTACTTTAATTTATCTTTTGTGAGAATTTGCGTTTGAGCTCATCTTGATTGTGTAATTGTGTGCTGAACAGGGCATCAGGCCGTTAAACTGCTACTTTCCCTGTTATGTGTTGCTGTTATTATTTTGTTGCAACTTTGCATGATGATTGTAACAAATCCATGAGCCTATTGCATTGATTCCTTTTGCGTTGCATTAAGCAATGTTTCTACTTCAGTTTCATGCATTCACATGCCATATTTGCTTGCTGCATCATGTTTATATCTTGCTCCAAAGTAGCTATCCTGATGTTATTGTGCTGCTGTTGCTGAAACTGTTATTTTGTTGCAACTTCGGATGACGATTGCTTCGCAACCGTTTGTCGGAATTGAGTGATTCCAATTGCATTTTGCTAAGCATCATGTCTAGTTTCATCCTATGTATTGCTATGTCATGTTGCTGCACTGTTGCATATAGATTTACCCCTGTTTATACAACATGTGTGCATAACTTGTCTTGCTTATATCTTTTTAACCGTAACTCCGTTTGGAGTGTTCTTTATATGTAACTTGATTAGTTTTTCGTGTACTTTGTGTTTGTGCTATTGTTTGCTGTTGTTAACCAACCTAAAATACGGTTTAGGGCAGAACAGTACCAAATCTTTTAATTATCGTGCGGCACTTAGTGTATGCCATGTTTAGGATTGTGCCTCACTTAAATTGACTAGCATAGATAGTTTATATTTGTGCTTCACCTCTTGAATTGTTTGTGTGCTATGCCATTCTTGCTTGAGTTGCCATGTTAATAACCGTTGTTTGGTCACCTGTAGCTAAGCAACTTGAACCACCGTAAACGTGCGGTATCGTCGTGTGTGACGAGTACTCCACTTAAATCGTTAGTAACCGTTCTCGACGATAGATCCATATCACGTTGCCGTGCCTTGTGTTGTTTCTTTGATCTTGTATTGCTCCGTAGTAATAGTGGTGCACTGTTGATTGTTTTCCAGTGTTTCCGTCTTGTGTGCTTCGCGGTTACCTCTCGGAGACGATGCGAGCTTGCGATCAACTACACCTTCGGAACCCGACTTATCAACAGGCAAAGACTATACATTACTTATGATCCATTCTATTTCAACCAGCGGTTTGCATGCTAGTCTAGGTTAGGTTCGATGTTTGATCCTACCACATGTTTACAGTCTCTTTCAAACCGATACAACCATGTCCCCTCCCAGCAAACCTTGTACTGCTATGTTACTATTGCTCGTTGCTCAGCCCCTGCTTAGTATGCATGCTTAGGATGCTACGATGTTACCCTGTTACTCTTTGGGTTGGGATATCACCTGATTATTATATTATTGTTGATGATATTATTATTATAATGTTGACTGTATTCAACGAAGGATGGAAGGTCTAGGCTATCCCGCCCCGACGCTTTGTTCCATTCGAGTCACCTAGGATCCGAGTTCCGGGTATTGGTTTTAAGACTGAGCGTGCCTAACCGCGTGTGGGATTTTATGGGGTCCCCTTTTCTTACCTATCTAGCTTCAAACATTTCTAGAGGTTGCCCAAGCTGATTTACCATTTGAAAACATGCATATATATCTTGTCGGGTCGCTCCTAGCAGATATCTTTTAAATAAACTTGGGCCAGCGGAGACATGGTTTCTTTGTTGGTCCACCTTTGGCCGGCGAGGGCCCGAGACCTCACGTGAGGCGTGTCGGTAACCCAAACCGGGTTGCGACGGAAGAGTCCGATCCGAGAGCGTGGCCAGCTTTTGGATTGGGTGTCGACTCCCCGGGGCCACCCGGATTTGTTCGTTGTTAGCTAGAGGGACTTGTCGTTTCGGATCTCTTGGAACTCAATCATAAAATGGTTGCCTATGATGGGTAGCAACTGAGAGTGATGGACGTGCGTGCGGAGCCTCGTAATGGGCAGTTGGTACACCTCTGCAGGGTTAAATCTTTTCGAGAAGTCGTGTCCACGGTTATGGACGAATTGAGACCTACTCCTTGTTCATAGACAACAACAACTGAGATAATCTTAATATAACTTGATCAACGTGTGTGTGCCTTGACTGCTTCTTCTTCGTCGGGATGCGAAGAGGAGGACAAGGATAGGATAGGTGTTATGTTTGCGTTGTAGGTGGATAGCAAGACTTGTTTGAGGCGATTCCCCATCGAATGCTTGGCTTCTTATCTTACTCTCTAGATCGTTAGCCACTTCATAAATTCTAGTCCGGCAGCAACCTCACCACTTACCCCTTCCTTACCGTAAACTACTAGTTGTCCTAGAATGACGAGTGATGAAGTCCTTGCTGGGTCAGATGACCACTACAGTTGGATGCTGAGTACCTCTGTACTCATGATACTACCCCCAAACTCTTTGCAGAGTTCTGATCGACAACAGGTATTGTGATCGACGTTTCACGTGGAGACTCGACGACGACTAGTTAGGCGGATCCCGGCGGAGGGCCTGGACCCGTGTGGTTATGGGATCGATGCTTTTCTCTTTGCCAGTAGGCATTTGCTTGTAGTCTGTACTCAGACATGTATCTTCCGCTGTTGTATTATATTTGAGGCAGTTGTATGCCGATTGTATGAGATGTTGTATCCTTGTATCTGTAATGTTGTGATATCATGTTGGAAATCCGGGGCATATGGCTATGTCATATGTCGCGGTGGGACCGATATGTGCTTCGTCCCCGGATCTGGGTGGAAACACCTAGATCTGGAACAGTACCGCATATCGGGCCTTACAGTGGGTGGACTTGTGAGGCAGTGAAACCATCTGGCAGAGGTGGCGTCTCGGTCCCTTACATTATCTGAGTCCGTTTCGTGGAACCGGCCGGACTCTCGAGCGGTGCCAAACTCAGGTAGTCGACTCCTGGATTAGAGAAGGTGATGTGAGGTTAGTGCCTTGGTTTCATCCACGTCCGACATCCGCTTGAAGGATGCCAAGAACGAGGCGATAAGTGATGACACGCGTGTGAAGATGTACACCCCTGCAGGGTTAATGAACTATTCGAATAGCTGTGTCCGCGGTTATGGACTACTTGGAAACCTCTACTTGATCATAGATAACTTGAATGGATACTTATAAAACTCGCAAGATAAGCGTGAGTGCTATGGTGTGCCTCCTCGTGGGTAAGTCGAGGAAGTAACCATAGTGGTGTATTGGTTGGAGATGTAGTGGACTCGTGTACGCTTCTTACCTCAAAAGTCTGGTACTCGTAGTACAGGATTAGCCAAGTCAAAGATGGCACTTCTGCATATTGAAACCCCACCTCCTTTACCTTGATACTTGAGCATGAGTAGTGTAGTTCTGATGTAAGTCTTGCTGAGTACGACTTTGTACTCACGTTTGCTTATTCTATGTTTTAGATAAGAACCGGACCCCGATGGAGTCATCAACCTGAAGCTCGACGTTGACCTTGGTAGTATAGTCCCAGACAGCAGTCTGGTCCCTCGTGGAAGGGCATGTTGGTTTTACAAGGCTTCTCTAAGCCATTTGTTAAACTTGTCTGTACTTAGACCTAATTTGCTTCCGTTGTATGATGTAATGTTGATCACAGACATGTGATCTTTGTATGCTATATGTGTATATCAATAAAGAGTACTTTGTAGAGTTATGTGATGATACCTGCTGTTCATACTAGGCATGTGTGCTGCGTGTATGTTTATAACATGCATGTCTTAGTATGGGTTTTCGAGACCTTAGTTGCGATCTGGCTAGCGGTCTTTTATACACCAAGTGGCCCTTAGATGTGCGCAGCTTGGGGCATCGCGATGCGATTGTTCGTGACGCTGTCACGTGCACACTTTGTTGTATGATCGAGCCCGCCCTAGACCCCGACTAAGTGATCGGGCTGGAGTAAGTTTATGTAAGAGTTAGGATCCAATCGATAACATGGTTGAGGCGACTTGTCTATGGGTATGGGATTCACCACCCATAAGCATTTAGACTTGTGAGCGGACGTTGAGGACCCATCTCAGTTGATCATCCGGCCTGAATGGGATGCCCCTCACGTTCGATGCTTACCGAGAACGTTCTGTGCTTGGCCTTGTCTGCTTAGACAAGTGGGTACGGTTCTCGGCTCTCCATGTGATTGTATCGTGACTGGAATTACATACGCTAACCCCGGGTCCCGACAAATTTTTTTAAGTATAATTTCCTTCGGGAGCTCATGGTTGGGACATTTGAGCATCAGGGACTTCAGTATCCCCCAAGCTTGAGCGATGCTCTCTCCGTAGCAAAAGTTGTAGATGTAGTTCCTGTCTTGGTGAATTTCACGAAGAGGATAAAACTTTGCATAAAAGAGAGACATAAGCTCTTGCCATTCAAGCAAATCAGAGCTATCGAGTAGCTTATACCAATCTGAAGCTTTATCTTTAAGTGATACGGAGAATAATTTCTTCGTGACGAGCTCCACCGTTACGCCTGCAAGCTTAAATAAAGAACATAATTGTGACAAATGTAGCAGGTTTTCTCCCGGATGTCCTTCTCCTGTATAACGATTAGGCAAGACATAATCAATAATACCAGTTGGTATTTTATAGGGCACAATTTTGGTAGGGGTAGGACTAACCACCATAGTCGTGGGGCGGCTCCTCACCAGCAACGAACCAACAGTAGAGGGGTCCATAAGGACTGAGGGTAGCAACAGCAAAAAAAAACACAAAGTAAAGGTTTCCTTACCGGCTTCACTTACCAATAGCGCTACACTCCCCGGCAACAGCGCCAGAAAATCTCATTGATGGCGGAGAAGTTGATAGGTTTAGTTGGGTTGCCTTCCCGGTCAACCGCGCCAATAAACGATTCTTGATAACCCACAAGTCTAGGGGATCAATTTTAGCTTTTCGATAAATAATGATGTCGATCCCAACGAGGAGCAGAAGGTATTGACAAGTGACTCTGGATAAGGAAAAGGCTGCACACACTGAAAGGTAAATATTTAGGGGTTTTTGGTTTAAGCAACAGAAAGGTAAAAGACAAGCATAGTAAATAGGGTAACTGAGGAGTAGCAAGTGGACCAATCCTTTCACAAGGATAAGCCTAGGAACTGAACTTATAAAAGCTAAAGCGTTCTCTAGGGCACACGGGAGAGATAGTCAAGTTACTTTCACCATATTCCGCCAAGTAGTATGTATTGTGTCGATAAGTGTCGATGGGTGGATCAATGCTAGTACACCTTCTAGACTAAGATAAGTGCACTCTTATGATTACACACCTTGCAAGCATCCACAAATACAAGGTAGTAATTAAGGCATAAGCCTAACCACAACATTACGATCGAGGATCCATAACTCCCTTGTGCAAAAGTGTGCGAACTGGGGTTCAGGTTTCTGTCACTCCGGCAACCCACTATAAGCATCCTTTGTGCACAATGTATTCTCCTAGGCCCATGAAAGATGAAGTGTTAAGTGTTCGACTCACATAACACCACTAGAGAAATAACAACACAACTTAAGTATCAAACAACACATAATACTTCAACTTCATATGACTACTAACAACTAGATAATGTTTAGAAAAACAACAAATTACATTGTAAAATAGCTGAAAATGATATGAATGGATAGTAGAAGTATCAAGCTTTGTTTAGTTCCATTGGACCAACTTCTGAAAGTGCATTCATTAAATGCTATAAAAATCACAAAGTGCACACTTTAACAGATTTTTATAGTCACATTAAGTGTCCCTTTTCCCGCGAAGTTTTGGTAGAGTAAATAAATTCTAATAAATTTTGGTTTTTGTACGAGACTGAAGATCACAGAAAACTGATAAACTTTCATATAAGGAGCTAACTCGGCGGATGAGCAGAACCCTCAACCGTAGGCTTCCGAAGTCAGCTAATAGATGTTTAAAACAGATTTTTAGACTTAGCCAAATTTCAAAGCAATCTGGGAACATGGCTATGACATGTGGAATCCACCTCTAATAAACCCCTATTTAATTAGTATAATCCATGTTTATTAAAATATGTCTATTACATGTGGGTTCCTCTTTGTCAGGTTACTATTCTAGATAACCTTTTAGATAATGTTGCATTTTAAATAATAAAAGGAATTTCAAAAATCAATTAAACTTTAGAACATCATATTAAATAAATCGCAGCTCAGATCAAAATACTTTCTACATGAAAGTTGCTCAGAAAAATACAACGGATACAAATACGCTACCCGTATACCCGCCGCACCCCTCTAACATACCGAACATGGAACATTCCCCCCTCCAGTGAATCCTGCCGGTAATTACCGGTGCCGGTAAACCTTTTCGGATGAAAATGTTCTGAATATGAAAGTTGTTGAAAATGGATCAACGAGCACGGATACACTATCCACATGTCAGTTAGATGTCTCTAACACTGCAGAAATGGACCTCCCCCTCCGGATCATCTATCTGGTAATCAACCGGTACCGATGAGTCAACCCCGGATAAATTTCCGCTCCGACTAATATACTTAACACTGCGTTAGAACACCGCCAACAATGCATTTACCTTGTCTTGAATTTGTATTGCTATTATTGCCGTGTACTTATTGTTTCTTCCCCCTTCTTATTCGATAGACCTCGATACTGCTACCGCCACTGACGTTGTTGTGTACGACTACTTCGTCGACGACCGTACCCCTACTATCGAGCTTCCAGCCAAGCAGAGCCATTCTCTTCCCCAGATATCGCCTATGTTTCCGTACTTTTCTTGCACTAGGCATTGTTACTGCTGCTGCTACGTTACAATCCTATTCTATTGCATAGCCTGTCATTGTCGCCCCTTGATGTACCTTTCCTTGTCCTATGCTGCCTTATAAATATATATTCTATTCAGCAGTAAACCCTGCGCATTGTTAGCTAGGTCTAGAATAGCGGGCCGTGTTCACTCTGTTGAGTGAACGCGAATTACAAAATATTATAACTGCAATAGGTACGGATCAATGCAGACGCCCTAGGGAGCCTACAACAGACGGACTCGAATTTCACTCTCGACGGCTTAGTAGCGTAGCATCACTGGGATGATACGAGGGTATTCCTCTTTATTTCATTCCGCTGGTGTCTCGGCACCACCGGGGTGATAGGAGAATATTCCTCTTTAGTTCATTCCGCTGATGTCTCGGTCGAACCTCTTCAAGTGTAGCATCGAGGGTGATTCTTGCTTGTTTCACTTGATGGTAGGCACTCGAATCAACTGGTGTCCTTACAGGTAAGGAGTCGGGTGACCCAACGGTGCCCGCGCAGGGTATCTTAGCGGAACGACAGGTCAGGTGTATTCCACCGGTGTGCGGCGGGCCTGGTACTGTTCGTGTCCGATAGGTATCCTGTTGTACGAAAGTCGAGCTCTTCAAAGAGCAAACGCGAGACAAGGTAAGGAGATAGTTCACCTTGTTGGTAACCGCACGAGTTGGTGGGATGTCAGGGCTGGCACCGATGTTATTGGTGGTCCTGGCTGCTGTCGTTGTCCGCAACTCACCCGGATAGGGGCAACGATAACGGTTGTCCCGACAGAAAATAATAAAATGCTAAATGGTTCGGCGGATGACTTGAGAGTCTCATTGGTCTGTACGCACTACCTTCACGTGGGATAAGGAGTTATGGGATCCCCTGCGTCGTAGTTTGTCCGAAAGCTCTTCAGACGTCAGCAGTATCGCGGTCTGATTGCCGGGAAGCGGTGTGTCTTCTTCGCTCGAGCGGTGTATTTGGATTTGGTTTTGCTTCACCGGCCAGCCTCGCACCGTGCAAGAGCGTGAAAGGGTGAGGGACCTAGACCCCTTGGCGCAAAGGATTTAGTCCGGCGGATGGCCTCTCTGTTGAGCCTAGGATGGGCTGCGGCGTGTCGGATAGCTTTGTTGGAGCATTCCCTAACAAGGTGCCCGCCACCCTGGAGATCCGAGCGTGCAGGCTGAACAGTAGTCGTGTCCACAGTAACATGACGCTTTATGCTGAAGCTGGATCTTACCACTACAAACTACTACTATTAAACTGTATGGTTCCGGGTCTTCTTCCTCGCAGGGAAGTCGAGGAAGGGAACTCGGAGGCATTGTTAATTGTTAATTATTACAACTTACTATTATACGATGTTGCAGCAACTTCTGTTGCATTGTTACTTTATGCTTTATATAAACTGTTGGCTATTCTCTCCTCATGCTGCAAGACACGTCAGAAGATGCTAGTCTTCGATAGGCCTAGCTTCTTATCCTTATTCTGATTTCAACTTGAGTCCACTATATACAGCCTCCCCTTTCCATTTGATACAAATTCATAAATGCTTAGTAGCGGACATAAGACTCGCGTGTATGCTAGATACTCACCTTTGCTTTATTTCCCCCTTTTCGTTTTGCCTGATCGGCTGCTGCAGTCGACGTTGGATCCCAGGAGCAGGAGATCCCCGATGACGACCACCGCAACGTGAAGATCCCCGATGCCTTCTACGACGTCGAGTTCCCCTTTGACTAGGAGTAGTTTGGAGGTTCCCAAGCAGGAGGCCTTGCCTTTTCGATCGAGTGTTGATTTTGTGCTAGCCTTCTTAAGGCAACCTTGTATCCTTGTGTCTGTACTCAGATACTATTGGTTCCGCTAACTTTGTGCTTTCGAGCTGTTGTATTCGAGCCCTCGTGGCCCCTGGCTTGTATTAAACAACTTGTATTATTTTATTTGTAGTGTTGTGTTGTGATATCTTACCGTGAGTCCCTGATCTCGATCGTGTACCTTGTGTGTATGATTACTGTACACGGTCTGAATTTGGGGGCGTCACAAGTTGGTATCAGAGCCGACTTCCTGTAGGACACCCTTCCAACTCCTTGGTCGAAGTCGAGTCTAGTCTTGGCAAAATTGCTTTACTAACAGTGTCGTGTGGCTTATCGGCCCACGTCGCAAAATGGGTGGTATTAGGATCTTTTTCTCCTCACCTTTACTCTGGGACTCTGCTCTCTCTTCCTTTCGGGTTTAAGATTTTGCTAACACTAACTCTAGGTTCTCGCACCTCTGTCCATCCGTAGAGCCCTCCATTCAAGATGATCGCTTGCTTCACCTAAAGATTCCGAAGATTACTCTTCGATAAATTCCCGAGAAACTACGTTTCATCGCCTTTGCAATCCCCTGCCACCGATAAGAATGTATGGATAATTACATCCACCTCCCGATCTGAAAATCATAATTCCCTTGTACTTAAGCATAGGATTATTCCGGTGCTTCTATCACCCGATGCCGTTGCATTTTTTTTCTCCTTCTGGTTGAGTACCGATACTCACATCAGATGATTTGCGAACCACCTGAGCTTTGGTGGATTATTATCCGACTAATCTTACATGGCTTCTTCCATGTGGAAATTGGATTCATCATGTGAAATACCATCCCTGCCCTAGATGATTTGTGTTATCCTCGATAACCCCCTTGACTCCCTGCCAATGCAAACTTGGTCATGTATGTCTTGCTCTGCTTTCCCTTGGGAAAGATATACAACTGATACTTGTGTATCATCACAATTTCCTTTCCAATGGTCTGTTTAACCTTTCTCGTAATATATCTTATCTGAGCAGTCATAATTCACCTGCTTATGAAAACACCTCGGTGTACAACCTCGTCAGTAACCCCTTGTTGACATTGTCAATGACATTTCGATAACCACCGGGACGAGAACTTTGCCAATTGGTCCGCCTCGTATTAACAAGCAGGAAAATGGTTCTCAATGTCCATTGCTCCTGGTATCGATGTTGTTGCCGACATAGCTTACAAGCTGTTCTCTGAAAATCCTTGCATCGTGATCGCGTAATATGCCACCTGTCAGAACCCTCTGTTAGGTAATGTGCTAGGATCAAAGTACTCTTGCATCATGTCAAAATTTCAAAAGAAATCCTTGAAATCAAATTTCAAAAGCAAATGGGAGAAGGAACCCCCCCCAGATGAATTAATTCAAAAGGCCAGATAAAAATATTCTCCAAAAATTCATGTTAGATTTTTGACAAGTCTTATAAATGAGTGTGATCACATATCAAGTGATGTGGGACCCACCCCATGCTCATAGATTTTTCAAATATTCAAACAGTGCCTTGGATTTAAAGAAATACCCCTATTTGATTTAAAATTCAAATCATTTGAATTTTAAAAATTTTGAAACTTTATAAGTGGCTAGTCTATATTATTATGAGGCCATATAAAAATATTCAGCATTAAATAAAATGTTTAGCTATTTTATTTAGCTAAACAGAACAAATGTCAGAAAAGAAAAACAGAAAAGGGATCAGAAAAACTTACCAGACGCCCAGGCGAAGCCGGCCCATCCAGCCCACCCGGCCCAAAGGGGCAGCGGGGTCTTCTTCCCCGCCCCGCGCCTCCAAGCTGCTCGGTGGAATGCCACCGAGCCAGCCGTGGACACCACGTCGCCGCCGAGCGCCTTCCAGGCCTCCCCGTGCCCCGTTCTCGCTCCTGGAGACACCTCTCTCCCGTCCTGATCAATTCCCCCTCTCCACGAGCTCTCTCCCAGTCTCCCTCGCCCGATTCGTCGACACCCGTGAAGAACGCCGGAATGCGCCGCTGCACCTGCTTGGCCAGCGAGCCTGTCGAGCGCCATCGCCGTGTCCATCCTCCTCCTCGTCGTCGACTACGTCTCCCAGTGCAGCGAATCGAACACGGAGCCCTCCTAGCCGCCGGAATCGAGCTCGAGCCGTCGCCGGACCCGAAGGACGCCTTTGTCGATTTCGTCGCCGTCGAGCCCTCCTAGCTCAAGCCGCCACCTCCGTCGAGTTCCTGGTGAGCAGGCGGTCCAAACCCCTCTCTCCCCGCCCCTTATCGTTGTCTCCTTGTCGAGCCGCCATGGAAGCCGAAGTCCCTCGCCGCCACGGTCGTCGTAGTCGATCACCAGTAAAGCAAACGAGCTCGGGGGCATGTGCACCGTCTTCTCCTTGCTCCTCTGCGTCGATTGCGAGCATCACCGGCTCAAATGGTGCTCCGTAGCGAGTTCGGCCTCCAGCCAGTAGCACCGCCGCCGCAAAGCTCGACGCCGTCGTGCGTACAAAGCCTCCCAGGCTTCCCTTTCGGTCTCCATCGTCGCGCGACACCGAGAGCTTCGTCTCAGTGGTCGAAGCGCGCGATTTGGACCACGGGAACGCCATCCCGTGTGGACGCCGCCGTGCTGGAAGGTCGCCGACGTTTAGCCGCCGGCAGCCCGCCGACGTGGCCTTGATCAGGGCTTAACCCCACCTGGGTTAAGTGACCTTAGGTCACTGACCAGTGGGCCCAGTGGCTTAATTAAGCCACTGGATTAATTTAACCAGCCGGGTTAATTAACCCAGCCACTGACAGTTGGGACCCCCTTGTCAGCCCCCCCCCTGACGTCAGCCTGGCGCAATAAATTGATTAAATGAATTTCCAGAAAATCAAATTGAATTAAAGAAATTCCAGAAATTCCAGAAAAGACCCCAAACTTTGGAAATTCATAGAAAATTCATATTAACTCCAAATTGGACAAATAATATATGAAAAATGATCAGGAGAAAATTATCTTTCCAAATATGCAACTTTCAACTATGTTTGAGTTGATTTTAAAATGGGACCAGTAGCATATGTCATTTGAATTATTTGGAATTAATTCAAATTCAAATCAAATGCTTTTGCAACTTGGACCATGGAATTATGCTACATTTCAACCACACATCAGAGGCATATCATACACATTTGAAGATGATTCAAATTGATCAAACCATGTCACATATAACTTGACTAAGTTTGAATTCAAATTGGAGTTTGAATTTGCAATTCAATTTGCAATATACTCCATTTAAATGGAATTGCCTCACACATCAAAGCATATACATCAAGATTCAAACTTCCATCATGTGATTGTGCATTGTATTTACTTTGCTACTTTGCTTGTTGTTTGTCGAGTAGAGGTGGAACCGGAGCAGGAGGCTGCCCCCTTCGCTGAAGACCCAGAACCCGAACCTCGTCAGCAAGGCAAGCAAACCCCCATTGATCATGTCGATAAAATCCCACTTCCCTCTCATGTCTCGCTTATGCATTGTTTAGGATGATCACCATGATTCGTTTCTACCGCATAGATGAACCCATTCCTTTGCATGACCTATCATTTTGTCACAGTAGTAAGCAAACCACAATCCTAGCAAATGTAGGAGTTGTTTGATATCATGTGGCCCCTGCAATTGTTATCGCTTATTGCATGCTTAGTATGATACCATGTTGTTAATGTGATGTGAGTCGGGATGGTAGTGATCATGTTGATGATGGTAGAAAAGTGTTTGTGAATCTACCCTAATACAAGGTGAACGATGAGAGGCTGTGTAGGAGTACACGGTGGGTTGTCTCGTTGAACACCGCCCTAAGTCCGAGTTCTTGTGTGGTGATCCAAGATGAAGAGTACAACCACACATTGGGCTCACTGACCCCTCTCAGCTTACTAACTCATCCCTTTTGATGTCCAGATGTCGCAATAGTTCGGAGTTCTGGTAGGCTTGTGGCCTGGATGCTAAGTGAGAGAACGGCTCATCCGAGACCGGCTTATGCACCACGCACACATCACTTGGGTCCATTTCGGTAAACCGGCCGGGTTCACGATAGTGGTAACCAACCCAACTAGGCGGCTTTCTCGGACTAGATCGGCTATGAGGTAACAGTTGTGGTGAGCATCCTCGCTGGCAACCCCTTGAATGGTGTCGAGATCAAAGGCGGTAAATGATGATCATGTGTGTGTAGCGGTACACCCCTGCAGGGTTAACAAAACTATTCGAATAGCCGCGTCCGCGGTTATGGACTGCTTGGAAAGCTTAGCTTGATTATTAGACAACTTGAACTGGATACTTCTAAAACACACCAAGATAAGTGTGAGTGCTATGGCGTGCTTTCTCGTGGGGAAGTCGAGGAAGGCACCATAGTGGTGTAATTGGTTGGAGAAAGTAGTGGACTCGTGTACGCTTCTTACCTCAAAGTCTGGTACTCGTAGTTCAGGATTAGCCAAGTCAAAGCTGGCACTTCTGCAAGTGAACCCCACCTCCCTATACCTTGATACATGTGCATGAGTAGTATAGCTCCTATGTAAGTCTTGCTGAGTACGACTTTGTACTAACGTTTGCTTAATCTATGTTTTAGATGATACCACTAACCCCGAAGGTGGCTTCTTCATCGAGCTTGACGACTGAAGACCAACTAGTCTAGTCCCAGTCAGACGACTGGTTCCCTCGTGGAGGGCTTGTGTTTAAATAAGGCTTCTTAAGCCATTTGTTAAACTTGTCTGTACTCAGACATAATTTGCTTCCGCTTATGTTGTAGTGTTGGATCACATGTTTGTGATCTCTGTTTGCACTCTATAAGAGTTATCAATAAAGATGTCTACTTTGTAGAGAATTGCAATGATACCTGCTGTTCATACAAGGCATGTGTGTTGCGTGTATGTTTATAACATGCATGTCTTTGTATGGGTTTTCGAGACCTTAGTTGTGTTCTGGCTGGCGGTCTTTCATACACCAAGTGGCCCTTAGATGTGCGCAGCTTGGGGCATCGCGATGTGATTGCTCGAGACTCCGTCTCGTGCACACTTTGTGGTATGATCGAGCCCGCCCTAGACCCCGACTAAGTGATCGGGCTGGAGTAAGTCTATGTAAGAGTTATGAGATAGTCGATAGTATGGTTGAGGCGACTTGTCTTTGAATATGGGAGTTCACCCCCCATATTATTAGACTTGTGTGCGGATGATGAGGACCCATCTCAGTTGATCATCCGGCCTGGATGGGATGCCCCTCACGTACGATGCTTTCCGAGAACGTTCTGTGCTTGGACTTGTCTACTTAGACAAGTGGGTACGGTTCTCGGCTCTCCATATGACTATGTCTTAGCTGGACTTGCATACGCTAACCCCGGGTCCCAACACCACCACTCTAACCCACAGTTCCACAGGTCCGAAACCTGACTCTTTTGACATCCCCGTTCCCAAGGTTATTCCTCGCGATTGACCTCGTGTGCAATTGACGAGTCCCCTACCTTGTGATGCTAGTGCGATATCAGACTCAATGCTTATGCCTGATGCTCTGGAACCTTTTCCATCATCCGTCATTGGCACTGAATACTTGCTTATCCGCTTGAAAACTTCTCATACCTTCTTTTTTTTCTCTCGTTGTATTCCCCTTAGTTTAAACTCGGGAGATACTTTTTACCCCATTCCGTTGGTCAGTCTTGGTTGATCAACCTGGTATCGATCCGACCCCCTTAAGTATTTCCTCCTACCCTATCCGTAGGTACGACGAAGACCCCGATGAAAGGATGACAACTGGTCGAGATGCACTAATGTAGGAAAATGAAGACATCAACGTGAAGGATTAACTTCTTCGAGGGGGTCAACATGAACCAGAAGATTCGTTAGAATAGGAAACCGAAACCTTACCCCTTACTCTACTTTTAATTCTCGGGACGAGAATTCTTTGTAATGGTGGAGATTTGTAACACCCGGGTGTCACTCTACAGTAATCACCTTATATAATGCCAAGTCATCATGATTATGCTAATAATGGTCACCCTGGATGGTGGCTTGTTCAAATCCAGCCTAGATAAAAATTCCAAATCTATGTGAAAATAAAATTTGTCCAAAAATTGTGAAACCAATTTTTTTAAATGCATAAAAATCAGTGGTCCATGTTAAACCAACCTTGGGTATTTTATTGAAATAAATAAATATTCAAATAATTCCAAACAGTAGTAAAACAATGGTATTTAATACCTTTTTAGATAAAACAAAATACAAAGGAATCTATAAAAGCCCCAAACTTTTTGTGGCACTTCAATAATGTGCACCACAAATATACCAACAAGTTTCATACTTGCTAAAAATCATTTGATGCCAAACATAAATAAAATAGGTCAATAGAACTGCTGGCAAACAGATAATTGGAAAAATTGCTATGTCCCGCCCAGGGCGAGGCCCACCCCGGCCCACCACGGTCCCCTCCCCATCTTCTTCCCCTGTTCACATGGGGTATCGTGGAGGGCATCCACAGCGAGCTCGCCGCGGCCGTCGCCGTGTCGCGCATCCACCGGCGGATAAAAACGCGCTCTGCCCTCTCCAAAACCTAGCGCCCCACCCCCTTTCCTCCCTCGCGCCGCCTTGCTTCGCCCGCGGCTCAGCCGAGCTCGTCGTCGCCGCCGCCGTGCACGACCGTGGCCAAAGACCTTACCGGGCCGCGCGACCTTGTCCTCGAGCCTTGCCGGCCTCGTACACGTCTTCCCCGACCTCGCCTTTGAGCTGGAGGCCTTTGCCTCGTGCGAATCGAGTGACCCCTCCCGCCGGCCGCCGTCCTCCTCCTCTGCTTCCTCGCCGCCGTTCGTCATCCTCGAGCCCCTCGTGAGCAGCCACCTCGTCTTCCTCCATCTCTCCCCGTGTTGCCTAGGAATCGTACGACTTGAGCCAGTGCTGCTCCTTTCTTCTGCTGTTTCCCTGACTCCACAGTGCCCTGCGTCCAGCCCACGGGCCGGCCGCGACTTGCGCGTGCGCGCACGCCAGCATCCGCTGTCACTGCATCACTGCATTGCTTCTGGCGCCGAAGGCCGGCCTCGCCGTGGCCACCCATGGCCACAGCCATGGCCAAGGCCTATACGTGTGTGTGATGTACGTGGTGTGAGGCTGTGTGTGTGCACTACGTGTGTGCCAGTGTGTAGAGTGTGTGAGCGTGATGAACTATGGCCGCCGGCGCCCTAGGCCCGTGCGTGCCCAGCCGGGCGCGCTCGCGTACTGCCTGCTGCTGCGCTCGCCGAAGTGCAGCTGCTTCCTGTTGCTGAATGTTGCTTGCTGCTGTTTACAGCCACTACTGCTGATGCTAGTTGTTACTAGCTGCTGACCCTCTTTTGTGGACAACAAAACATCAGCAAAAGCATAGCGAAATGAAATCTAATGTAGCCAAAATTGATATGGGTATAAAATACATTTAACCAACTTCGATTTACCCCACTGGACCAACTCCATTGAAGGCATGGATTAAATTCAATGAAAATGACAAAATGCACTTTTCTGTTATCTGTTGTTGCTGTTAAAACTGCTGCTGTACCACTTTTTGCAGCAGCAAAACAACAAAAAATTACATCGTAAAATAGCTGAAAATGGTATGAAGGGATAGTAGAAGTATCAAGCTTTGTTTAGTTCCATTGGACCAACTTCTGAAGGTGCATTGATTAAATGCTATAAATATCACAAAGTGCACACTTTAACAGATTTTTATAGTCACATTAATTGTCCCTTTTCCCGCGAAGTTTTGATAAAGTAAATAAACTCTAATAAATTTTGGTTTTCGTACGAGACTGAAGATCACAGAAAACTGATAAACTTTCATATAAGGAGCTAACTCGGCGGATGAGCAGAACCCTCAACCGTAGGCTTCCGAAGTCAACTAATAGATGTTTAAAACAGATTTTTAGACTTATCCAAATTTCAAAGCAATCTGGGAACATGGCTATGACATGTGGAATCCACCTCTAATAAACCCCTATTTAATTAGTTTAATCCATGTTTATTAAAATATGTCTATTACATGTGGGTCCCTCTTTGTCAGGTTACTATTCTAGATAACCTTTTAGATAATGTTGCATTTTAAATAATAAAAGGAATTTCGAAAATCAATTAAACTTTAGAAAATCATATTAAATAAATCGCAGCTCAGATCAAAATACTTTCTACATGAAAGTTGCTCAGAAAAATACAACAGATACAAATACGCTACCCGTATACCCGCCGCACCCCTCCAACATAACGAACATGGGACGTTCCCCCCTCAAGTGAATCCTACCGGTAATTACCGGTGCCGATAAACCTTTCCGGATGAAAATGTTCTGAATATGAAAGTTGTTCAGAATGGATCAACGAGCACAGATACACTATCCACATGTCAGTCAAATGTCTCTAACACTGCAGACATGGAACCTCCCCTCCGGATAATCTATCTGGTAATCAACCGGTACCGATGAGTCAACCCCGGATAAATTTCCGCTCCGACTAAAATACTTAACACTGCGTTAGAACACCGCCAACAATGCGTTTACCTTGTCTTGAATTTGTATTGCTATTATTGCCGTGTATTTATTGTTTCTTCCCCCCCTTCTTATTAGATAGACCTCGATACCGCTACCGCCGCTGACGTTGCTGTGTACGACTACTTCGTCGACGACCGTACCTTTACAATCGAGCTTCCAGGCAAGAAGAGCCATTCTCTTCCCCAGATATCGCCTATGTTTCTGTACTTTTCTTGCACTAGGCATTGTTACTGCTGCTGCTACGTTACAATCCTATTCTATTGCATAGCCTGTCATTGTCGCCCCTTGATGTACCTTTCCTTGTCCTATGTTGCCTTATAAATATATATTCTATTCTGCAGTAAACCCTGCGCATTGTTAGCTAGGTTTAGAATAGCGGGCCATCATCACTCTGGTGAGTGAACGCGGATTACAAAATATTATAACTACAACAGGTACGGATCAATGCTGTCGGGGCCCGGGGTTAGCGTATGTAATTCCAGTCACGATACAATCACATGGAGAGCCGAGAACCGTACCCACTTCTCTAAGCAGACAAGGCAAGCACAGAACGTTCTCGGTAAGCATCGAACGTGAGGGGCATCCCATCCAGGCCGGATGATCAACTGAGATGGGTCCTCATCGTCCTCTCACAAGTCTAAATGCTTATGGGTGGTGAATCCCATACTCATAGACAAGTCGCCTCAACCATGTTGTCGATCGAATCCTAACTCTTACATAGACTTACTCCAGCCCGATCACTTAGTCGGGGTCTAGGGCGGGCTCGATCATACAACAAAGTGTGCACGTGATAGAGTCACGAGCACTCGCATCGCGATGCCCCAAGCTGCGCACATCTAAGGGCCACTAGGTGTATAAAAGACCGCCATCCAGATCACAACTAAGGTCTCGAAAACCCATACTAAGACATGCATGATATAAACATACACGCAACACACATGCCTAGTATGAACAGCAGGTATCATCACATAACTCTACAAAGTACTTCTTTATTGATATACACATAGAGCATACAAAGATCACATGTCTGTGATCACATTACATCATACAACGGAAGCAAATTAGGTCTGAGTACTGACAAGTTTAACAAATGGCTTAGAGAAGCCTTGTAAACATACATGCCCTTCCACGAGGGACCAGACTGCTGTCTGGAACTATACTACCAAGGTCAACGTCGAGCTTCAGGTCGGTGACTCCATCGGGGTCCGGGTTCTCATCTAAAACATAGAATAGGCAAACGTGAGTACAAAGTCGTACTCAGCAAGACTTACATCAGAACTACACTACTCATGCTCGAGTATCAAGGTAAAGGAGGTGGGGTTAAACATGCAGAAGTGCCAGCTTTGACTTGGCTAGTCCTGTACTACGAGTACCAGACTTGAGGTAAGAAGCGTACACGAGTCCACTACCAAGTCTCCAATCAATACACCACTATGGTTACTTCCTCGACTTCTCCACGAGGAGGCACGCCATAGCACTCACGCTTATCTTGCGAGTTTAATAAGTATCCATTCAAGTTGTCTATGATCAAGTAAAGGTTTCCAAGTAGTCCATAACCGCGGACACGGCTATTCGAATAGTTCATTAACCTTGCAAGGGTGGAAGCTACACACACATGACCATCGGTTACCGCCAGGTCTCGCCACCGTTCAAGATGTGACAGCGAGGATGTTCACCACGACACTTCGCTCACAACCGGTCTATTCCAGGAGTCGACTATCTGAGTTTGTCACCGCTCGAGAGTCCGGCCGGATCAACGAAACGGACCCAGACAATGTAGGCAACTGAGACGCCACCTCCGACAGATGGTTTCACTGTCTCACAGATCCACCCACATATCTAGGATGATGCAACATTTCCACTCAATCTTTTTCTATGCATATGTCAAATGGAAGGCCCGAACTAATGTGACTCCTGGGCGTCGACACGGATCAAGGTACTAGGCCGAGAGGGGTCAGGCAGCCCAATGTGTGGTTGTACTCTTTGTCTTGGATTACCATACAAGAACTCGGTGCTTAAGGCGGTGTTCAACGAGACAACCCACTGTGTATTCCTAGACAGCCTCTCATCATTCACCTTGTATTAGGGTGGATTCACCAACACTATTTCACTTTCATCAACACCATGTTCAATATCATCCCGACTCACATCAAAAGCAACCTCATTGTACCACTAAGAATGCAATAACCATTAACAGTTGCAGGGGCCACATGCTCATCATTCAACTCCTAAATCTGCTAGGATTGTGGTTTGCTTAATACGGTGACAGAATGATAGGTCATGCATCGGATATGGGTTCAACTATGGGGTAGAATCGATACAAGGTGATCTCCTAAACATGCATAAGCGAGACTAAGAGGGAATTGGGATTTTATAGACATGATCAATGGGGTTTGCTTGCCTTGCTGACGAGGTTCGTTACGATGTCTTCAACGAAGGGGGTGGCTTCGGGTTCCGGCTCCACTTCTATCAGCAACATGACAATCATAGGATCAACATAATGTAAAATGCACAATCACATGATTAAGATTGTAATGGTGATGTTCAAGGTACTGATGTGTTGAGCATTCCATTTAAAAGGAGTATATTGCATTTGAAATGTAAATTCAAACTCCATTTGATTTATCGATGAATTTCAAATGCATTTGAATGCATGAAAGTTCATTTGAAAAGGTTGATCATGAAGGGATGTTGTAAAGGTGAGGTAAAGCCTCTGATGTGTAGATGAATCCATCTAATTGAAGTGTGTTGCAAAATCATTTGCAAATTTACTCCAAATTTGAATTTGAAAAGGATCCATATGCATGTTTGCTACTATTCACCCATTTTAAAATGGTCAAACATAGAAACAAGTTGCATATTCATAATCCTTGTATTTTTATGATAATTTTGGACATATTATTTGTCCAATTTGGAGTTAATATGAATTTTCTATGATTTATTGAAGTTTTAACCAATTTCTGGATTTTCTGGAATATAATTAAAACTCTGGAAAATTGGTTTATTGCATCAGCATGACGTGGGTGTGACATCACAGGGGCTCTGGCCAGTGGGCCAGCCCTGTCAGTGGGAGAGGGGCTAATCCCTTCTCTGTTAACTTGACAGAGGGGTTATTAGGGCTGGGGGCCCCACTGTCATTGACCCCAAGGGGGGATTAGCGCGTGATTAAGGGCCCTAATGGCCTGGCTGCCGGCGGCTCAACGCCGGCGTCACTGGACGCGGCGGCGCCTCGCCGGAGTGGCGATTCCGACCACTGGAGAGCTCGCCGAGGCCACCAGAGGGACGCCCGAGGTCGACTGCGTCACCCAGTGCCCACGAGGAGGCTCGGGGGTGGCCGTAGCCTCGCCGGCGTCAACATGGCGCGGCGACCGTGGCACTGCTGCGACGGGGATGGAGAAAACGTGCGCGGGAGAGGGGGAATAGGGTATCAGGGCGTAGCTAGAGAGCTCGCGCGTCTCGGGCAGCAGGCGGGGTTCAAAAACGCGCACTATGGCGACGGCTTGTTCAACGGAGGCGGCTGCCGGAGCTCGGGCTTCGTCGGAACGACGACTCAGAGCGCGGGGAGGACAACAAGAAAGGGGAGACGGCGTATCTGCTCACCCTGAGCGCGATGGAGGCCTCGTTGGAGCCGAAGATGGAGCGGGCGGAGCTTAATTTGGCGTCGGAGCTGCGGCGGCCGGCGGCGAGTTGGTGATGACTGCGTCGTATACGGGGCTTTCTGGCCCGATTCCAGTAGCGGGGTGACGAAGCCGAGGACGCTGAGCACGGTGGACAAGTTGGTCGGGGCTAACTCTTGCGATGGCCGCGAGTTTCCACGACGGCGAACTCCGGCGGGTCTCGGTTTCTTGCGGGAACGCACGGGAGAGAGGGCTAGAGGTAGCAGGGAGAGGGGAAAGGCCGTGGGGGCGCTCTGGCTGCTACGTGGCGTGCGGAGGGAGGCAGGGGAAGGCCTGGAAGGCCTGCTCGTCGAGGTGGCGTCATCGTTGCCTCCCTGCCCTCCACCGAGCTGCT
Organism: Bromus sterilis; assembly: GCA_950022295.1. Classification (NCBI taxonomy): domain Eukaryota; kingdom Viridiplantae; phylum Streptophyta; class Magnoliopsida; order Poales; family Poaceae; genus Bromus; species Bromus sterilis. Next base: position 58,940,647 of record OX465598.1, on the reverse strand, counting down.
TCGGGGGGAGGGGAGGTAGACGACACGCCTCGGTTGGGCTGGGCCGAGGCCAGAGGAGGAGTGGGCTTCAGTTGGCCCAGAATGGCCAGGGGGGTTCTTTTCCTTTTTTCTTCTCCTTTTCTTTCTGTAATTTTGTGGTGCCTTGATAAATAAATACCTAGGAAATTTAACAAAATGCCCAAATAATTTTAAAAACCCTAGGTGGTCAGTAGCAAACCACTTATAGAATTTGAGAATTTTTGAAATTCAAAACATTTGAATTTCAATTCAAATAGGGGTTAAATTTAATTTCCAGGGCACCTTTTGAATTTTTGAATATTCCATGGGCATGGGAATGAACCCAAACCACTTTTAAAATGATCAGCATCATTTATAGGAATATTCCAAATGTTCAAATGATTTTTGGAAAAAGATTTTTATCTGGCCATTTATTTAAATTCTCAGGGCTTTTCTTTTCCCCATTATTGAATTTAATTTGAATTTTTGCATGATGCAAAGGGATCAAACAAACCTTAGCACTTACCCTAGTTGGGGTTCTCACAAATGCAGATGCCCTAGGGAACCTACAATGGCGAGACTCTGCCGAGTCGCTTCGAGTTTGACTTACGAGTGGACGGACTCGTATTTCACTCTCGATGGCTCAGTAGCGTAGCATCACTGGGATGATACGAGGGTATTCCTCTTTATTTCATTCCGCTGGTGTCTCGGCACCACCGGGGTGATACGAGAATATTCCTCTTTAGTTCATTCCGCTGATGTCTCGGTCGAACCTCTTCAAGTGTACCATCGCGGGTGATTCTTCTTGGTTTCACTTGATGGTAGGCACTCGAATCAACTAGTGTCCTTACAGGTAAGGAGTCGGGTTACCCAACGGTGCCCGCGCAGGGTATGTTAGCGGAACGACAGGTCAGGTGTATTCCACCGGTGTGCGGCGGGCCTGGTACTGTTCGTGGCCGAGAGCTATCCTGTTGTACGAAAGTCGAGCTCTTCAAAGAGAAAACGCGAGACACGGTAAGGAGACGGTTCACCTTATTGGTAATCGCACGAGTTGATGGGACGTCAGGGCAGGCACCGTTGTTACTGGTGGTCCTGGCTGTTGTCGTTGTCCGCGACTCACCCGGATAGGGGCAACGATAACGGTTGTCCCGACAAAAAATAATAAAATGCTAAATGGTTCGGCGGCTGACTTGAGAGGCCCGTTGGTCTGTACGCACTACCTTCACGTGGGATAAGGAGTTATGGGCTCCCCTGCGTCGTAGTTTGTCCGAAAGCTCTTCAGACGTCAGCAGTATCGCGGTCTGATTGCCGGGAAGGGGTGTGTCTTCTTCGCTCGAGCGGTGTATTTGGATTTGGTTTTGATTCACCGGCCAGCCTCGCACCGTGCAGGAGCGTGCAAGGGTGAGGGACCTAGACCCCTTGGCGCATAGGATTTAGTCCGGCAGATGGCCTCTCTGTTGAGCCTACGATGGGCTACGGCGTGTTGGATAGCTTTGGCGGAGCGTTCCCTAACAAGGTGCCCGCCACCCCGGAGATCCGAGCGTGCAGGCTGAACAGTAGTGCACTTCTGCAGGGAGTTTAATCTATTCAAATAGCCGTGTCCACGGTAACAGGACGCTTTATGCCGAAGCTGGATCTTACCACTAGAAACTACTACTATTAAACTGTATGGTTCCGGGTCTTCTTCCTCGCAGGGAAGTCGAGGAAGGGAACTCGGAGGCATTGTTAATTGGTAATTATTACAACTTACTATTATAAGATGCTGCAGCAACTTCTGCTGCATTTTTACTTTATGCTTTATATAAACTTTTGGCTATTATCTCCTCATGCTGCAAGACACATCAGAAGATGCTAGTCTTCGATAGGCCTAGCTTCTTATCCTTGTTCTGATTTCAACTTGCAGTCCACTATATACAGCCTCCCCTTTCCATTTGATACAAATGCATAAATGCTTAGTAGCGGACGTAAGACTCGCGGGTATGATAGATACTCACCTTTGCTTTGTTTCCCCCTTTTTGTTTTGCCAGATTGGCCGCTGCAGTCGACGTTGGAGCCCAGGAGCAGGAGATCCCCGATGCCGACCGCCGCAACGTGAAGATCCCCGATGCCTTCTACGACGTCGAGTTCCCCTTTGACCAGTAGTAGTTTGGAGGTTCCCAGGCAGGAGGCCTTGCCTTTTCGATCGAGTGTTGATTTTGTGCTAGCCTTCTTAAGGCAACCTTGTATCCTTGTGTCTGTACTCAGATACTATTGCTTCCGCTAACTTTGTGCTTTCGAGCTGTTGTATTCGAGCCCTCGTGGCCCCTGGCTTGTATTAAACAACTTGTATTATTTTATTTGTAGAGTTGTGTTGTGATATCTTACCGTGAGTCCCTGATCTCGATCGTGTACCTTGCGTATATGATTACTATACACGGTCTAATTTTGGGGGCGCCACATTGATGTCCGCTTTTCACCGCTGAATTCTGCTTCTGCTGCTTCGGCGCCGAAAAGTTTTAAACTATGTAAAAGAAGTCAAAACAACATAAGAACAATACTTTAAAGTGGAATATATCAATGAATAGGGTTAAATTTCAATATAAATTGTGATACATTTTGGACGTATCACTAGCCTTGGCGCTTTTGTGGGTGGACAGCCAGGCATCATTGAGCCATTTGTCCACTATCACCTCAAAGAAATCCATCTTATTTGCACACCATCTCGGGGGCGCATATGAATTAATAAGCTTATAAAGGCACTGTAAGAGCAAGTTTTGCCCCCGAAGGTTTTGGACATTGTTGGACAAAGCAGAAGTGGAACTAGTATTGTTTTCGAGTATAAACAGATACTTAGGTTCCGAAAGAATGGAGTTTGCATGTAGAAGGTCGACGGACAACTCACTGCAGCAGAGCTGCAGTCATCTACCGAACCCTTTGAAGGAAGACGACCCCTAAAAATGTAGTCGAAGAAAAAGTCTCTCTCGAGTAAAAGCGCAACGAGGAGAAAGTTGAAGCTGGTCGAAGACTTAGTCTTTTTACTAGTTTCTCTTTATTTTTCTTAAGTCGTAGGAAAAACCGTACTATCAAGAGGGGTTTGCTAGTTGAGATCTTAGTCGAAGTGAATTTGCTCTGCTCAACCAAAACCCACTAAAGCCTACCGAGAGAAATCTTACTAAGTCGAGTGAATAGCTCGAAGGAAAAGTCATCGCACTTCGTGCCTTCAAGAGAGAACTCGTTCGGTAAGTCAGCTTACTTGTTCCTTAAGTAAAGTTGCGCATTGATTGGAATCCGACCGTTGTGGACACGCGTCAAGCTGTTGCATCGGGCCACTTCAGTCATTTTACCCATCGGGATCGCCAACTATAAATACCCCGCACCTACCCGCCATTTCGGGTTGGCTGCTCCACTGAAGATTCTAAGACAGAAGTCTGTGAGCATCCCAAGAGAGATTCATCGAGAGAAAACCAAAATCCCAAGTCTGAGCTGAGTTGAGCAATTCACTATGACTTAGGTCGAGATTAGCCGATCTTTTTATCTTGGAGAACTGCAAGTCTCCTAGACGGTTAGGCGTCGCCTGTCAAGCAGTCAAAGAGTAATTGTCACTGCTGAAGGAAGTTTGTAAAGGTCTCGGAGAAGTCCTGAATCATCTACCACGAGTGAAAACTGGACAAGCTCGAGGAGTCTGTTGCAGTGGAGAATAGGAAGGAGAGAGTTTTGCTCCAGGTGTTCAATCACCAGTCCCTCCAACCAGACGTTGCACTTTGCAGAGTGTAAACTGGTTTACCAAACATCGTTGTGTCAGGCTCGTTTTCCTTCATACATTTAAATTAAGTATTTACTCGTAGCCTGTTTGCCTTCGATGTTTCCCTTCGCCCTTAATCCTTTCGAGCTACGCATTACCTTCGATACTGTATTTCCTTCGAGATGTTCTTAGTCCTTCGCAGTTTGCATGAATTCCTTCTAAGTTCCTTAGAATTTTTAGAAGTGATCATTCACCCCCTCCCCCTCTGATCATTCTTGAGCTTTCAATTGGTATCAGAGCTAGGCACTCCCTACGCTCTGCGTATTTTGGTCTAACAACCTGGAGTGTTGTCAAGAATGTCGTTTGCAGCTGTTCGCTCGGGGGAACCAATCCCTATCTTCAATGGGAAGGACTATCCCTATTGGAAGGACAAAATGAAGAGGAATATCATGGCTATCAACTCGGCCGCTTGGGAAGTTGTCAAAAATGGTGTAACTATCAAAGACTCAGATGCCATCACTCCTGAAGAGACAAAGAAGATAGAACTAGATACTGAAGTCTGGGTCTTCATAACAAATCATCTGATTCCAGAGAAATACCATGAGGTCAAGAATATTCCTTCGGCCAAAGGTGTTTGAAATTATCTCGAGAAGATTGGTGAAGGTGTCTCTACTCAGAAAGATGCTCGTATTGACACCCTTCGAAGCAAGTTCTATCGTTTCAAGAGGCACGAGGGAGAAAAAGTTAGCTCCATATACAACAGACTCACTGCGCTGTCAAATGAACTGATTTCCCTCGGCGCCGAAGACATTACCAATCGAATTATTGTCAGAACTTTGCTCCGTTCCCTTGATGATTCTTTCGATCACATTGTGCTGATGATCAAGGAAAGGACTGATTTCAAGGATCTTGTTGCCGCTGATATTCTCGAGAGACTTAATACCTTCGAGATGGAAGAAGATGAAAAATGAGATATTAATGGGACACGAAGAAAATCTCATGCACTGAAGGCCAGAGCTTCACATCACTCCTCTCCTGAAGCTCGTTCTGAATCGGGTTGTGCCTCAGATGACCCCGAGAATATTGGAAAAGATCTGGCACAAATAATGAGAAGATTCAATCGCTTTCAGAGAAGGAACTCCTCTTCACCGAAGAAAAACTACTCTTCAAGACATTCAAACAATTCATCACAGCATCGATCATCATCCAGAAACTCTTCAGCGAAAGATAACTTTTGCTATAAGTGCAAGAATCCAGGTCATTTCATTGCTGATTGTCCTCTCTGGGAAATTGAACATAGATCAAAGCATTCTCACAGCAATTCTTCGAGCAAGTCTCACAGATCGAGCAAAAACCATGAGTCGAAGAGATATGATTCGAAGTCCAGAAAAGACAAGAAAGACGGTTCTGATGATGACAAGAAGAAGAAGTATCACAAGCATCAAGAGGGTTCCTCCTCGAAATCACATTTCTCTCGACGAAAGAATTCCCATCGTGCCAAAGCCTATCTGGGTAAAGAGATGAACTCTGAAGATGATGCATCTGGTTCCGAAGCTGAATCAAACCCAAGATCTGGTTCTGGTTCTGGTTCTGAATCTGATGGCGTTGCTGGTTTAGCATTTTCTTCGAGCAAGACTTCAAGTTCATTCTTCACCAACCAAAGCAGCGAAGATGAATCTCCAGCTTACTACTTCATGGACAAGGCTAAGGTATCCTCATCTAAGAATTCCTACGATACTTCTGATGGATCTGCTTATGAAAGTAACTCTAGGATAAGTTATGCTAAACTTGCCAAAATTGCTTCTATCCAACAAGATGAGCTAGATTCTTTAAGTGAAACTATTCAAAAATCTGAGACTTTGTTGATCGATGAGATTGAGAAGGGTCAAACTTTGACGAATGAGCATACTGCTCTGAAAGAAAAGTATGATGAACTTTCCTCTCGTCATGATCTTCTCTCAGTGGACTACGAGAAGCTAACCTATGAATTCCTTCAAGGAAAAATGGCTCTCAAAAAACTGAGAGAGGCTAATGAAGAGTTGGAAAGTGTCAACCTCACGCTCATGGCTCAACAAGGCTCAGAAGCTAAAAATGAATCTACATCACCTTGCTTAACCTGTTTGGAACGAAGTAAAATTGAGTCTATTTCCGAGAGATCGAAAGGAAAGAAACCTATTCTTATCGATGATACTAACCCCTCGAACGAGGAAACCATAACCGAGGAACTCCTCAGGTTGAAAGATTTATTTGAAACAGGCATGTTCAAAAGTGTGCAGGGACACCAGTACCTATGTGACATCCTACGAAAGGCTCTTCTTCACAGGAATCCCCGAAACGAAGGAGTTGGCTTCGAAAGGAAAATCAATCCTAATGGAACCTACTGGGAACCCGAGCAGTATCCTAAAACTGTCTGGGTTCTTGTGAAAGAAAAGCCCATTGATATTGCTAACCTTTCAGGTTTCAGTTGCAAAATTGACAAAGCTATTGTTGATGAATCACTTGATTCTGACTAAAAGCTTGTCAAAGATCAGGAAGGAAAGGTGTCGGCTGAATTCGTTGGTACTCCTCCGAAGAATGGTTTCTATGAGCAACAGATTTGGGTTCGCAAATCTCTCGTAGAAAAACTGCCCCCTAACCATTCTATGCAGGGAAAATCCTCGGTACCACCGAATCACTACTATTCTCTCGAGGATAGAAATGAACCTTTGGTGCCTGCTTCAAATGTTCCCCAGAAGGAATACTATCGTGTCGATAGAAATGTTTATCGTCATCGTAACGATAACACCAAAGTTGCTGTTACTCATCAGTACTCTAACCCCTCATCGAGGAATTATATTTATGGTGTGCTTGATGGTCCAGATAAACAATTCAATCCTGTTCGCTATAATATTGCTGCCCCATCTAGCTCTTCCATGCCTTCTAAGTCACCTGCTCGTTTGTGGGTGGTTAAGAAGAACTAATTCTTCTACAGGGCTATGTCTCCGATGGATCCGAATGGGTCATGGATAGTGGATGTACAAATCATATGACCAGAGACAAAGATTTGTTCACCGAAGACAAACTCACTGAATCTTCACAGAGATACATTACCTTCGGTGACAACAACAAAGGAAAAGTACTTGGTTTGGGTAAGGTTGCTATATCGAAGGATAAGCATATCGATAAGGTTATGCTTGTTCAATCTCTAGGATATAATCTTATGTCTATCTCAAAACTTTGTGATATGGGTATGCTTGTACTGTTTTCTACTTCTCGTTGTGTTGTCTTTTCACAGGATGATTATTCCTTCGTGTTCGAAGGATATCGCAAAGGTAATCTTTATGTCGTCGATTTTTCTTCGGGACCTGCGGTGTCCACATGTTTAATGGCCAAAGCCACTTCTGGTTGGTTATGGCACCGAAGGCTTGGGCATGCAGGAATGAAAAACCTTCAAACTCTTATCTCGAAGAAGAACATCGTTGGAATTGACAATGTGAAATTCGATAAGGATCGTCTATGCAGTGCCTGTGAAGCGGGAAAGATTGCCAAGAAACATCACTCAGCAAAAACTATAATGACTACTCCTCGTCCTCTTGAATTACTTCATATGGATTTATTCGGTCCTCAAAATTATGCTAGTCTTGGAGGTAACAAGTATGGTCTGGTTATTGTTGATGATTTCTCTCGATATACTTGGGCTTTATTTCTAGATGACAAAAGCAAGGTTGTTGAAATCTTCAAAACTTTCGCAAAGAGAGCTCAGACTGAATATGAATTATCTCTCAAGCATATCAGAAGTGACAATGGTACAGAATTCAAAAACACTCATATCGAATATTTTCTTGATGAATATGGCTTCACTCATGAATTCTCGGCTGCTTATACACCGCAACAAAATGGTGTGGTCGAGAGAAAGAATCGTACACTTATTGAAATGGCCAGAACTATGCTTGCTGAATACAAGACTCCTATCAGGTTCTGGGCTGAAGCAATCAATACTGCATGTCATATCATCAACAAGGTTTATCTGCACAAGTTTCTAAAGAAAACTTCACATGAACTTATTACTGGTAAAAAGCCAAATGTTTCATATCTCAGGGTTTTTGGTGCTCCATGTTATATCAGAGATATGAATCACAGCTCTAAGTTTGCTCCAAAGGCTCATGAAGGTTTTCTCCTAGGTTATGGTTCGAATTCTCACACTTACAGAGTTTACAACTCTCATCTTGGCAAAGTTGTAGAAACTGTAAATGTTCGATTTGATGAAACTAACGGCTCTCAAAAAGAGCAATTACCTCTTAACCGGGATGAACCACCTTTGGATGAAGTTATCAGGTCCATGGCTATTGGAGATATTCGACCTGTCGATGGAAATGCACGTCAAGCAAACAAGGATGATGATGGTCCAATGTTCCCACACATAGCCCGGGGCGCTGGAGATCAACATCCTGAAGAAAATGATGTACAGGTCGAAGGAGAACGCGTAAACGAAGAAAATGTTCCCGAAGGACAAGCTGATCCCGAAGGTGAAGCTGATCCCGAAGGACAACCAGATCCACAAGATGATGAAGGAGTTTTACCTCGTGTTCGAAGAAGAGTGGACGTCGACTCAATACTCGAAGAGATTCATTTACCAGGTCGTCCCACCACTCGTTCTCGTACTCGATTAGCTAACTTCTGTGGACATTTCTCGTTTGTATCCATGCTAGAACCATCGAAATTTGATGAAGCCATAAAAGACTCAGACTGGATGACTGCAATGCTCGAAGAACTTAATCAGTTCGAGAGAAATAAAGTCTGGTCCCTTGTTGATAGACATGATTCCAAGAAACATAATATCATTGGTACGAAATGGATTTTTCACAACAAGCAAGATGAAGATGGCATTGTGATAAGGAATAAAGCTCGACTGGTTTCTCAAGGCTACACCCAAATCGAAGGTATTGATTTCGGTGAGACTTATGCTCCAGTTGCTCGACTTGAATCCATTCATGTCATGCTTGCTTTTGCCAATTACAATGGTATTTTGTTATATCAAATGGATGTCAAAAGTGCATTTCTTAACGGTGAAATCGAAGAAGAAGTATATGTTATGTAGCCACCAGGTTTTGAAGACCCAAAGAATCCTGATAAGGTGTACAGGTTGCACAAGGCCCTATATGGGTTAAAGCAAGCTCCTTGTGCTTGGTATGAAACACTGAAGGATTTTCTTCTAAAGAAGGGCTTCAAACCCGGAACAACTGATCCGACTCTTTTTACTCGTGCATACAAAAATGATCTTTTTGTGTGTAAAATTTATGTCGATATTATATTTGGCTGTACTAACCCTGATATTAGCGAAGAATTTGCTCGTATGATGTCGAAGAAATATGAAATGTCTATGATGGGTGAGTTGAAGTTCTTTCTCGGGCTTCAAATCCGTCAACAGAAGAATGGGACTTTCATTTCTCAAGAGAAGTATCTCAGAGATTGCCTGAAGAAGTTTGATCTTGTCAGTTGCAAAACTATCAAGACTCCAATGCCTACGAATGTTCATCTAGATGCAGATGAGAAGGGCAAACCTTTCGATCAGAAGAAATATCGCTCGATGATCGGTTCGCTTCTTTACCTTTGTGCATCTAGACCTGACATTATGCTATCAGTTTGTATGTGTGCTCGTTTTCAGGCAAACCCGAAAGAATCACATCATATTGCCGTCAAGTGAATTCTTCGATATCTGGCTCACACACCATCTTTGGGACTTTGGTATCCCAAGGGTGCCCAGTTTGATCTCGTTGGATATTCTGATTCTGACTGGGCTGGTGATCGAGTCGACAGGAAATCTACCTCAGGCACATGTCATTTTCTCGGTAGATCTCTTGTCTGTTGGGCTTCGAAGAAACAGAATTGCGTATCTATTTCTACGGCTGAAGCCGAGTATATTGCTGCCAGTTCATGCTGCACTCAGATTCTGTGGCTCAAGCAAACGCTGAAAGATTATGGTATTCTTGTGAAGAAAATTCCATTGCTATGTGATAACGAGAGTGCTATCAAGATTGCCCATAATCCTGTGCAACACTCTCGAACGAAGCATATTGACATTCGTCATCATTTTCTTCGAGATCATGTTCAGCGAGAAGCTATTGTTATCAGCCATGTACGCACCGAAGATCAATTGGCTGATATCTTTACGAAGCCCTTGGATGAAAAGAGGTTCTGTGCACTAAGGTGTGAGGTAACATATTGGACTCACGCAATGTGCAGTAAGATCATAACTATCGGTACCATGAATTATATGTTTTCTTTCTATGTTGTTTACTTACGTTATTTTTTCTATCGTGTTTCTTTTTCGTTTGTTTTTGTTCGTTTGGTGTTGTCCTATACACTTACCACTCCGAGTTTTATCACTGTTTTCCCCTCGGATTGATTAAGCATCGGACCCTGTTTTTCCCTCTATTCTATCCCTACCCCATCTGTGCTTTACTCTCGTGAACATGTATATATGTACTCGATCAAGATTCCCTTCGAATGTCATTGATTCCGAAGGAAAATCTATCGAACGTTTATCTACTTTAATACTCGATGTTCGATGAGTTTGGTCTCGGACGTGGAGCAACTTTCTTTCGGTTCGTTGGGATTTTCCCGCGATTACCGCCACAAAATCCGTCCGTTGAATGCGGAGAGACGCGAAATCTGCGCCTTTGGATCAGATCTGACAGTTATGTCAAACCCCCCTCCCTATAAATACTGATCCCTGCCACCGGCTCAGACATCGCAATTTCCTCGACTTCGTCTCTCTGCTCCCGAAATTCCCTCTCGCGCGCCGCCGTGCTACTCGTCACCGTCGACTCCCTCGCCGCTTTGCTGCCGGAAGGAAGCCACCGGAGACCTCCCCGTCCACGAGGAACTTCTTCCGCGTCGCCGTAGTCGCCGTACATCACCAAGTAAGGGTATGCACGGCTCTGGATACGATTCCAATCTTTCCTGTTCATTGTATCCAGATTTGTTCTTGATTTTCTCTCCTTTTCTTAGGTTTGTTTGATCTGTTTGGATCATTGAATCTTGGGAAATCAGTTTCTAGCGTTTTCTGTCGATTCCCATCTGCGCTAGGTAAGAAATCCCTCGGATTCTCTCACTTTAGCAAATTTCCTTAGAAACGTATCGATAAACTTGTGTTGTGCAATTCGTTCATACAGGTTCTTCGTTAGATTTGCACCCAATGGAAATCTAGCCTAGCACTTGCTTGAAAAATTTGCTGCAAGACATGCTTATTGATATGCTTACTGCACTCAAAATGATTTTCCTCGAAAACCGCTGGTACTTGTTCACAACTTTCCTATATTCCCTCGTACCTATCTTTTTCGCAGGAAAATGTCTGGGATCGAAGGAAATGTCAGAGCACCCAAGCGTGTAGGAGGCCGAACAAGAATCACCAACAACTCTGAAGGTTTATCAGAAGAGTTGATCGTCGAAAAGAAGTTAAGAACACCTGAAGGTTCTGAGGATGAACGTACGAGAGAAAACCGTCTGCAAGAGATTCGAAGACTTCAAGCGCTTCGTTGGTATGAGTACAAGTCTCTTATGCCACGCTGGGAGAGGCTGTTTGCTATGAAAATCCTTGGTCTGATGTCAAATCATTAAGGCCAAAGTGGACGAAAGATAATCGACCACCTCCTCCAGCTGATGCTCATCCATCCTCCCTGAAAACTCCTGCCGATTTTCAGGAGCTGGTTGATGCTCGGGAAGCGCGAGCATAGAAGAGAAAAGAAGCCAAAGCTAAAAAGGAGGCTGTTGCTGCTGAGGGTACCGTAGATGTTGGCCCTAGTGCCAAATCGAAGGCTGGCAAGAAATCAGCCAAGCGAAAGAAAAATGTGGTAATTGTCTCGCCACCTGATGCGAGCTCTGATGAATAAGTAAATTCAGATGTTCAAGACCCTGGTATAGAGGCTGATGTCGAGGACATTCCTCTGAAAAATAAGCCGAGCAGTAAGGGCATTAGGATCCAGGAGCCAGCTTCACAGGCTCCTCGAGCAAATATTGACTTGACCAACTTGGTCACTGATCCGCCCATTTCATCTGCTCCTCCAGTTCAAGCTCGCCAACCAAAACCTTCGACTAAATCGAAGGGAAAGCAAGCTCTAGTTTCTGAGGATGAAGAAACACTTATTCAACGTAGAGAAAGGCTGGCAAAGCAAAAAGAACAAGAAGCAAAGGACTTGACAAATTCCAAGCTCCTGAACTTTCACAGCCAGCCCGAGCATAAAAAGGCTCTGGTTGCTCAACAGCTAGGCATTCTTCATTTGGTCAGTGAAAAGTACCGACGACAAATTGCTGAAGGCAACATTCCTGTTGCACCAAAAGAAAAGGTCGTGGCCCCCAGCGCCACCGAGAAAATTGTGACTCCCACAGTCACGAAGGAAAAGGTTGCAGCCCCAAGTGCTGCGAAGAAAAATGCTGAGGCCCCAAGTGCCTCGAAGGATAAAGCTGTGGCCCCTAGTGCCATCACCAAACCCATTGCTGCTGCCAAGGCCACCAAGGAGGCCGAGAAGAAAGCCAAGGAGGCTAGGAAAAAGGCTCAGAATGCTCCAGTTCCTCCAGCTCCTGCACCTGCTGCACCTGTTGTTTCCGGCCCTCGTGCCGATGAAGAGAGTTCCAACGAAGGAGAATCTGCTGCCCATGCTCCTTGGGATGCTGCTAATATTTCTCACATCCTCTGTAAGATGGCTACCACACCGAGCAGAGTCACTGCCGAGGATGATGTCCCTGCTGAAATCCAAGAGCATGTTGCTCGATACATGATTCGCTGGGAAGGGTATATCACCCAGGATCGCAAGGACAAGGAGCAAGTGAATTTTTACTCCCGACAACTTCAAGAAGAAACCGAGGACATTGAGTCCCGTAAGTTTTTCAAATCCAAGATTGCCACCGCTGAAGCTTCCAGAAGGGCTCAGAAGGAAAATCTGACCGCTGTGTATGACAAGGTTCGACAAATTGTGTCGGCCGTATGCAAAGAGCACAATGATGCACTGTACAAGAGACAATCTCGTAAGAGAAAGTCTGCTGCTCCAACCTCTGCGCGTGGGACGCCAGAGATCGAGAAGAATGCAAAGAAGGCCAAGTCTACCGAGGTCGTTGCTGCTTCAGCACGACAAGATACTGCACCAAACCCCACCAAGGAACCAACTCCTCCTCGTGAGACAACTCCACCCCCTCGCCAAGCCACTCCTCCACCTCGACAACAAACACCTCCACCTCGTCAACCATCACCACCAAAAGCCTCGTCGCCACCGCCAAAATCATCATCACCACCGAACATTATTCCATCAACCACCCCAGCCATCGAGACCCAAGATCATGCAGAGACCGAGCAAGCTTCTCATGTCGAGCAAGAAAATCAAGTCCCCATTTCCTCTGCTCAGAGAGATTACTCATCTGCCCAGACTCTGCATGAAGGAGAAGACGCTGATGTTGATATCACGACAGTTTCTTCTCGTCAAGATCCTGTCGAAGGAAATAGTGCTGGAAATGACCGTTCGAGTGCCAGTTCTTCCTCCTCCTCATCAAGTTCCTCGAACGAAGAAATGGTTGATGCTTTTGCACAACTAGATGAAGATTTGGAGGCCATGGAGAATGAAGAGGCTGCACAAAATGCTAACACCGACGAAGGAGTTGTCGTCGAAGCTCAGGCCAAGGAAAATGCTCCTGCAGCCATCCCAGCTCAGGACATTGTCAACATTCCATCTTCACCTCGCCATGCTGACCCTGTTTTCCAAATGTCAGACAATGCTGCCGAAGTTTTTCCTGTTGATGAGCTACTCCATTCTGCTCATCCGAGAGAAATTCTGCCTCTGTTCCGCTCAGATGTTCCTCGAGGAGGCCCCATCTTCAAAAGGCGCGAACACAAACCATTTTTCTTCGGGACCAATCCCTACGAGAAGCCCAGAAGTGTATATTCTCTTCGGTTTTGGACCCAAGAGCAAGCCATCTATTATACTCGTGTGCTGTACAATAAGGCTAGAGTGTTCCAACATCAATACTTCGATATGCCTTCGGTGTACTCCACTTCATGTTTCGAGAATGTTGCCGAGACAATTGATGGTCTTCATGCTCACAAGATGTTTGCTCTCGATTGTGGCTACAATCCCGAGCTTATCAAGCAATTTTATGCAACGCTCTATGTCACTGGTGATCCCGAGAACTCGAAGACGTGGAAATTTGATTATATGATCCAAGGCCAAGTATTCCATATGACTGTCGATCAATTTCTGGCCATCATCAATTTACCTCGGTTCGAAGGATTACCACACAAGCTTCATGACTTACCTGCTCCAACTCCTGCTGAATTTTCAAGGATCATGAATCCAGATGTCGTAGGAGATACCTACCCGGCAGAGCCCAAGCCAAGACACTTAGTTTTTGAAGCAAAGGCATGGTTTTATATTATTTCGAAGACTTTGATCCAATGCTCGATGTGCACGATGACTTTACTATTCCCAATGACGTACAACTTGCTCTGTTGAAGTTAGTCCACGGTCATCCTTTCGATTTTGAAGACTACTTCCTCAGAACTTTGGTGTCTTGTGCTGATGATCACAATTCCCACAAGCCGTATGCACCATGGCTGATGGCCATCTGCAATTACTCTCGGGACGTGCCATTCCCCGTGTCAATTTTCCCAAAGATTTTCACTCCACCTGTTCGGGAAGTCTTGCAGATTGTTGCTCGACCCAACGATCCATATGCTGAGCACACTGGCATCCGCCCCCATTTGACTGAGCGAAATGTTCGCTCGAAGTTTATCAAGCCAGTGCATCACATGGAAATTTCTCTTCGGTCCCAGCAAATGCTTCAACATCACATCGACCAAGATTTCATTCAGAAGCAAGCTTTGATGGACGAGATTAATCATTTGCGCAATATTACCATGAATAACAATCAGATGTTGCGTGAATGTCTTCGCCGAGATTGGAAAGGACTGCGGAAATTCAATTCCCTCGGTCAACTTCAACGATGTGGCTTCGAAGAATATCCTCCCCATCTGACCAGAAATTGGACCAATGATGATCGTGTAGATCGCCCGGATCCCAATATCCCTCGGCTGCCGAAGAACAGAGATGTCCTAAGTGTTGATGACTATTACCACATCACTTTGGACACCTTCACCTCCGAGTCCGAGCAAGAAGAAGCCCCTCGACGTCAAGAGAGAGTTTATACTCCACACCCTCGAAGCCCCAGGACCCCGCCGGAATCGCAGCTGGAATCTTCTGGAGATCAACACTCCTTCCGCACGAAGATCACTCCTCCAGGCGCTCGCCCAATTCGTCGTGCTCCAACGCTCGCCGAATCCTCTCGACGTCGCCGAAGCCGCCACAGCGAGTAGGGATTTCTTTCGACCCTATTCTCTCGACTTTTTGTACGTTGTGACAAAAAGGGGGAGATGTAGTGGCATCGAAGAAATTAGTTTGCCTTCGGGGTTAAGGGCTTTGCTTTTCATTCGACAAACTTTTGAAATTTGAGGTTTTCTGAGTAGTTTCAACAAACTTTCGATTCATATTCGATCTGGTTGTAACTAACTCTAAGTAGTACTGTGAACTGCTACTCTTTTTCGTAAGATATCTATCTGCTGCTTGCGATACTTAACCCTTTTGTAGGAAGTTATCTTTCATATAAGTTCACAGGTCATTCGAGGAGATTGCATGTTTCTCATTGGATATTATCTGGAATGCAATTTCACTCGCTAAGATTATTGATGTTTTTCCCTTGACTCTACTTGTCAAAATATGTACTTCACAGGAAACTGTTATCTTCCGTGCATACATCAAGGGGGGTATTTTCATCGACCTTAGCACTGGTTTATCATCGAAAACTCAAAACTTTTTCAATTATTTATAAATTCCTGTTTTGTCAACAATCGTCCAAAAAGGGGGAGATTGTAAGAGCAAGTTTTGCCCCCGAAGGTTTTGGACATTGTTGGACAAAGCAGAAGTGGAACTAATATTGTTTTCGAGTATAAACAGATACTTAGGTTCCGAAAGAATGGAGTTTGCATGTAGAAGGTCGAAGGACAACTCACTGCAGCAGAGCTGCAGTCATCTACCGAACCCTTTGAAGGAAGACGACCCCTAAAAATGTAGTCGAAGAAAAAGTCTCTCTCGAGTAAAAGCGCAACGAGGAGAAAGCTAAAGCTGGTCGAAGACTTAGTCTTTTTACTAGTTTCTCTTTATTTTTCTTAAGTCGTAGGAAAAAACGTACTATCAAGAGGGGTTTGCTAGTGAGATCTTAGTCGAAGTGAATTTGCTCTGCTCAACCAAAACCCACTAAAGCCTACCGAGAGAAATCTTACTGAGTCGAGTGAATAGCTCGAAGGCAAAGTCATCGCACTTCGTGCCTTCAAGAGAGAACTCGTTCGGTAAGTCAGCTTACTTGTTCCTCAAGTAAAGTTGCGCATTGATTGGAATCCGACCGTTGTGGACACGCGTCAAGCTGTTGCATCGGGTCACTTCAGTCATTTTACCCATCGGGATCGCCAACTATAAATACCCCGCACCTACCCGCCATTTCGGGTTGGCTTCTCCACTGAAGATTCTAAGACAGAAGTCTGTGAGCATCCCAAGAGAGATTCATCGAGAGAAAACCAAAATCCCAAGTCTGAGCTGAGTTGAGAAATTCACTATGACTTAGGTCGAGATTAGCCGATCTTTTTATCTTGGAGAACTGCAAGTCTCCTAGAAGGTTAGGCGTCGCCTGTCAAGCAGTCGAAGAGTAATTGTCACTGCTGAAGGAAGTTTGTAAAGGTCTCGGAGATGTCCTGAATCATCTACCACGAGTGAAAACTGGACAAGCTCGAGGAGTTTGTTGCAGTGGAGAATAGGACGGAGAGAGTTTTGCTCCAGGTGTTCAATCACCAGTCCCTCCAACCAGACGTAGCACTTTGCAGAGTGTGAACTGGTTTACCAAACATCGTTGTGTCAGGCTCGTTTTCCTTCATACATTTAAATTAAGTATTTACTCGTAGCCTGTTTGCCTTCGATGTTTCCCTTCGCCCTTAATCCTTTCGAGCTATGCATTACCTTCGATACTGTATTTCCTTCGAGATGTTCTTAGTCCTTCGCAGTTTGCATGAATTCCTTCTAAGTTCCTTAGAATTTTTAGAAGTGATCATTCATCCCCTCCCCCTCTGATCATTCTTGAGATTTCAGGCACTGAATAGCTTTTATAAGCCAAGTACAAGTCAAGTTTTATGCAACTAAGCAATTATTATCATTTTTGAGTTTTACAATCTTATAGAGCCAAGTTTGACCTTTATAAACTTATGAAGCCAAGTTTGACCTTTATAAGCTTATAAAGCCAAGTTTGAGCTTCATAAGCTTATAAAGCAAAAGTTGGAGCTAACTAGGCCTTACTTATAAGTGTAGGAATTTGAATTAGTTAGTAGTTTACCTCCAAGTATTGTTCCTTCTCAAGGAAAACTTTTCGACACTTCTTCTTGGCCTTCTTCACGGCCTTCTTGGCGTACCAATCTCGAACACACTGAACACGCATCTCGTGCCTCGTGTTCATGAGTAGCCTCACTATCTCCTTCTCGAGATTGTTCTGGGCCGCCGGCTCCATCCCCTCCTCAACCCTATAGTAGCACTGAAATTGCATCGAAGCTTAGATTAGTGAAATGATTCCAACGCTAATAAATGATTTCAATGCTTAGAATACTTCCCCAAAAAGTAGCCACAACCATATCAGCTCTGGGACGGCATTCAACATTGTTGATGCGTTCATCTGGCGGGGCCGGGGCGGCTTTGTAGTGCGGCCAAGTGAGGCCGGGATCAGGAACCCTACCCTCAATAGGCAACTGCACTAGCCCGAGGAAGTGCTCCTTAAGCACGGCACCAAGGAGGCAGTTCAGATTCCGGACACCTTCCGAGTAAGTCCACCCCCTGCAAAATAAGAACACAAAGACATTAGTTGTTATTGGAACATATGTACATGTATGATATATAGAAGGAACACAAAAAATTCATCAAATTACTTCTCCCTATCTGGCGCAATCAACGACCTCTGCACAGGGTCCGGTCGTGGTGGGAGCCATGTCATACCACGCTGGTACACTGGCTTCTTGGAAGAGGAGCTCCCCTCATCCCCCCTAACCCCCCTCACCCCCCTCAGCCCCGTCATGACTATCATCATTGATATCCTCAGCATCAGCATCATCATCATCAGTGCGAGCACGCTCATCCCAAGGATCATCCCAACGAGGCTCCGCCGACTGCCTTGGTGCCTCCGGTGTCTCCGACTGCACCGGTGCCCGCTGCTCCGGTGCCGCCGACTGCACTGGTCGCTCCTCCACCGGTGAGACTGTCCCGTGAGTAGGTGACTCTGCTAGGGGTGGTGGTGAGTCGCTTCTATCAGCCGCCCTAATCGCTTTTGAGCGACCACCTGCTCGACCACCGGGTTTAGCTCTCTTTTGCCCTTTTTCCCGACCTCTCCCACGAGGCTCCTCAGCATGCGCCGACGGCGAGCTGTCTTCTACAATATCCGCCAATAACTCTCTCCGTAGAGGGAGAGGTGGCCGAGAATCCACCGGTGGGTCATTCGCCCTACGGCTCGCCATGTGTCAACACCTGTTACAGAGTAAAGATGAATTAGTATAGTAAGGAAATAAATAATACAAATTCATATATAAAAAACAAACATATGCATATAAAGATGAATTAGTACAGTAAGGAAATAAATAATACAAATTCATATATAAAAAAAACAAAAGAAAGTTGGGATGCATACAACTAATGATAGTCGGGATCATCTGTATCTTCTCCAAGATCAATAAAAACATCATGAGTCACTATCACGCATGTCATCATGAATGATCTCTTCTCCGGGATCAGGTTCAGCGGCAACCACATTTCGAAAGCCTTTTTTTAACCGGTCAAGAAATGATAGGTCATCCGCATCGGTAACCTCTTCGTGTTCCACTTCTTCCTCTTACTCCTCATCATCATCGGTAACCTCTTCGTCTTCCCCTTCTTCCTCTTCCTCTGCATTGTCATTCTCTACTTCCATGTTCTGACCAAACATAGAGGTGTTTCCGAAAAAAAATTGGCCACACATGTTTCTTGGAAGAATTATCCTTCATATGTGTTTGGGTCTATGTGAGGTTCATAATCATCTTCATTGGGGGCAGGTAGTTTACCATGTGGCGGCACGTCGTACACGACATACCAATTTTCGAGATTCTTTACACTTTGGCAGGCCCATGGAAGATAGCAAACTTGTGTGGCCTGTTGAGCCACAATATAAACATCGGCAATATTTAAACGGTTCTTCTGTTTAATTTCAACTAGCCCAACATGCTCATGAGTTAGTCTAGTGTCCTTCGGATCGAACCAATGACATTTGAAGAAAACGGAGTTTGGAGGATTTTCACCATAATATAGCAGTTTGTATATTTCTTCAACTATTCCATAATACTCGACACCTCCATCTATTACGGACACACCGGAATTCATTGTTTTCTGATCGGGCATAGTTTGCTCTTTCCTACCGGTACGAAAGCGATACACATTGATGTTGTATTTTTCATATGTATGGACCTTAAAGTCAAAACCATTTGCGATTTTTCTCAATTCAGCATCCATCGACTCTGAATTAGCCTACAAGTTGAAATGGAAAGGCTTGTTGTATTAGTCTGAACTGAGAAGTACCGTTTGTGCAAACCAAGAGATGAAGCCGGGATTACCGCCTCCCCGCTTCTCAAGAAGATTAATCTCTTCGATGGAGTCTTTTTCGATCGCCACTCCATTCGAGAATTGCGCGACGAATCGACTGTATCAAATAATAAAGAGAAGTTAGACACAAAACTCGCCAAGAAGTTGCGGAACAATTAATATGTACCGAGCACTTACTCGATGTACGGCCGCACTTCTGTCATGTTGGTCAAGATATAAAATGTAATGATGCCCCAATCCTCGAAGATCAACGTCTTTGTGTTCATAACCCCACAAGGTGCGAGGCTCCCTTTAAAGAGTTTGAACTTGAATTCATGTCGCTCGGGGTCGCCAGTATTGTACCGAGGCTTTGGATTATGCAAACTACGATTAGTGGCAGCATAGTGTGCTGTCACGAAGTTTGCCGCTTCCTCGACAACGAATGCCTCAGCCATTGATGCTTCAACTCTCCGTTTATTTTTACATTTTGCTCGAAGCGTCTTCTGCATTCTCTCAGTTGCATAGCACCAACGGTTTTGCACAAGGCCACCTAATCTTGCCTCCATCGGTAGATGCAAAATCATATGCTGCATCGGATTAAAGAAACCCTGTGGAAAGATCTTCTCTAACTTGCATATCAACTCCGGCGCCAGTTTTTCCATCACTTCTATCACAATAGGCGATAGTTCTTTAGCACAAAGAACACAGAAGAAATAGCTCAGCTCTGCCAGTACTAGCCATTCATCCTCGGGGATGTAGCCGCGCAACATCACCGGCATTATCCGCTCAAGCCATATGTACCAATCGTGACTCTTCAGCCCACAGATTTTCAACTTTTCAAGACTTGCTCCCCTTGCTAGATTCGCTGCATAGCCATCGGGGAAGATCAACTTTTTTTCCACCCACATGAGGATTTCCCTCATGTGTTCCCTTTTAAGATTGAACCAGGCCTTTGTCTTCTCCGAATTCTTCTTCCCTTTAGGTTGTCGCATGTTCAGTGAATTTCTATTACACAAACTCTCCTGATCGACTCTAGCCTTAACATTATCTTTCCCCTTATCAGTGCCGAACAATGTACCAAAAAGGGCCTCACCCATATTTTTTTCATTTTACATCACATCAATGTTGTGTGGAAGAGAAAGGTCTTTGAAATAGGGTAGATCCCAGAAGCATGGCTTGTGGGTCTAGGCATGTTCCGTATTATATCCCAAGAAATACCCTGGCCGGTTCGGATCAGGCTCTAATGAGTTCAACTGATCAAGAATTTGTGCGCCCGTCATCATAGGTGGTGCCTCGTGCTCGACAACTTTACCTTTGGTGAAATTCTTCTTGTCTTTTCTGAATCCATGGTCCAGAGGAAGGTATTGTCTATGCAAGTCGAAGCAAGAATACTTGAGACCCTCCGGCAGCCAATGAAACTTAAGATCAGCCTTGCATTGCGGGAATGGGAACCTTCCGTGCACACACCATGCAACGAAAAGTGCAAAGGCCGGCAGGTCATGCATGGAGTACATCAACCAAGCATGCATTCGGAAGTTTGCTTTGCTAGCTGCGTCGTATGTCCAGATCCCATTATCCCAGGCTTCTTTTATGTCATCCATCAACGGTTGCAAGTACACATTCATATTTTTGCCGGGATAGTAGGGCCCCGGAACTATCAACGTCAAGAAGATGTGCTTTCTTTGCATAAGTACTCCAGGGGGCAGATTGAGGGGCATGATGAATACAGGCCAACAACTATACTGGGTTGCCGTCATACTGAAAGGATTGAACCCATCGAGGCTAATGGCGAGTGCCACGTTCTTTGGGTCTTTGGATTTACCTTCTTTATGTATTTCATTGAAAATCTTCCACGCTTCACCATCAGAGGGGTGGGTCAACATCAAATTCCCGTATTCATCTCTAGCACGTCTAATTCCATCTCTGTGCCATGTCATCTGTTTTGCTATTTCTTCAAGCATGTAAAGCCGTTGAAGTCTTGGTAAGGTCGGAAGGTAACGAAGAATGTTTACGGGTATTTTGCTCCGTGTCTTCTCACCAAGACCGTTGTCTACGACAATATACCTGGAGGACTTGCAGCATGGACAATAATTATCATCCGCATAATCATGCCTAAATAAGACACATCCTTTCTCACAAGCATGTCTCCGCTCGATGGGCATATTCAGTGCACCGAGTATTTTGTCTGAGTGGCATAGGTTTGCAGGCATAATATGACCGTCGGGTAGAAAGCGCCCGAATAAGTTTATCATCGCATCATAGCACTCTCTTCCCAAGTTGAATTGGCCTTAAGAGCCATTGTTTGTGCGATGCATCTAGTTGACAAAGCTTGGTGTGCGCATGTAGTGGGAGTTTTGAAGATTCCAGCATAGCATAAAAGTCCTTAGTGTTTCCTCTGGTTCTTCGTCCTCATGATGAGCATTGTTGTAGTCATTAATCATGTCTTCGATCCCTGTACCAGAATCCTCGATGCGCTGACGCACAACCTCATGTCTGTCACGTTGGGCCAAATCGCCATGAAATGACCACAACGTATAATTAGGCATGAAACCACACATCTGTAGGTGTTTACACATTACATCCTTTGTCTGCCGTGAATAGTCAACCATTCCTCAGTCATATCTTTCTGACTAGGGTGACCCTGTACATCCACGCACGATCATTCATTCTGGCTAG
Source organism: Bromus sterilis (assembly GCA_950022295.1). Classification (NCBI taxonomy): domain Eukaryota; kingdom Viridiplantae; phylum Streptophyta; class Magnoliopsida; order Poales; family Poaceae; genus Bromus; species Bromus sterilis. The sequence continues at coordinate 58,918,597 of OX465598.1, read as the reverse complement.
CTAGCTAGTACAAATTTACACAAGAAGGCATATAAATAATTACGGTGATACGACATATGCACCTACCAGCTAATAGGTAAAGATAGGTCCTAATCCCACCCGAGTATGTGCATATTGGGTTCATTTCCCCATGGTCTCCTCCCGATCCAACGCACAATTTCGACAGCACCTCCCCGCTGTTCTCCTGGTACACGTCTCGGCATAAACTGAGAGGATGTGTACCCGGAGAAAAACGAAATCCTGCGTCCGATCGGGAGGAGAGCATATATGGGGAAATGAATCCAATCTACACATACTCGGGCTGTCCATGGATAATGTTGGACAATTCGAAAGAATCCAATTATAAATATGCAAATGAATGCATATTTATAAATGGAATCTTTCGAACGGGAGACGCATATGGGCTACGTGACTTGCATGAGTTGAGAGGGAAGGAACTAGCTACGCCTATCTTTTGCTATATATACAGCCGGTCTATTCTGACAATATTCCGAACTGCATCGTATCGCAAAAGAAAACCGCACTGCTGAATTCGGAGCACTGCAGTTCGGGTAAAACAGAACCGCATGCACCATTTTCGCGATAACTTTTTAATGGTTAGTCGGAATTGAGCATATGATACACCGTTGGATTCATATGGAAAAGGAGCATATTCCGTATATTGAACACTTCCCTCGATTCTTCACGGATTAAGAGAAGTTTCGAAAATGGTGCGGCGACCCACTTTCACAGCGGGCGTATTTTCGCGATTTCTTTTAAACCGTTCATCAGAATGATGCAAATGATATACCGTTGGAAATATATCGATCAGGCGCTCCATCCATATGTAGAACACTTTTTCTAATTCGCTATGGATTTGAGATAAATCTAGCCGGAAAAAACGCAGCTACTCGGTTTTTCGTTTTCAGATCTTGTAGAGAGTAGAACTTTTTAACCGCTTGTAAGATCGATGCGTATGATACACCGTTCGATTCATATGGAGTAGTAGATTAATCCATATGTTGAACACCTTTCCATATTCCACACGGTTTTGAAGTAATTTGAAAAACGGTGTTGCTGCCCTCTTTTGGACAGCGGGAGTTTTTGCTTTAATTCGTTTCTTCCGATTTATGCAACTGATACACCATTGGATAGCTATCGTCGAGGCACTCCATTTTGATGTAAAACACATCCTCTAATTCCTTACGTTTTAAAAGTTGTGTTGATTTTAGTAAATCGCGGAACTCCATTCTTCGCAGACCCGGAATTGACGAAGCGAACTGCATTCGCCGGAAACCGCACCGCATCCGACGGGCAAGCGCACTGCATTATCGCCAGACAGAATTGCACGTGTTTTCCGCAAAACCGGGAAGCGACGGAGGGAACTGCATCCGCCGGGCGACCACATTGCAATATCAAAATCATCATCGAAGCGAATTGCATGTGATTGCATCCGACGTGCAACCGCACTGCATTATCGGCAAACAAAAATGAACGTGTTTATTGCAGACCTGGGATTTTGCGACGTGAACTGCATCCGACAAGTGACCATGTTGCAAGGTCAAAGAAAAAGAACTGCACGTGTTTTTTTTATTTTTTTATCAAAATCGTTGCAGAGGAAGTAAATCACGATACATAGCAAAGTAAACTGCATAACCTTTTGAAAAATTTATTCAATGAAGTATCGCACTTGAAAAGGATTGTAACATTTTTTGTTACTACCTTTTCAATGCAAGACGAGTGCAGTTCACATTGAAAGAAGAAAGTAAAGGGTGATAAAAATCAGTGTGCACTGCATGAGTTTTTTCTTCCTCGACATTTTTTCATATCAACGAGTATACACTACAATGAGAAGGAGAGTGAACTACAATTTTTATAGTGCACTGCATCTGCATCTGTGTTTCGAACTGTCGAATTCACACGAACAAAAGACACACATAAATTACAACCAAGCTACATAAATATACACGCTTCACTGCATGAACAAAACAAAAAATCAGAGGCAAGGCCAAAAGCCACCGTTTAGCTAGGCATCGTGGACTGCACACAGTACTACATACTGCAAGATGGTAGAAATGCAGAAAATTGCATCACGACCTCCAACCGAACTATGAACTGCACTGCACACCACAAAATCGTGGACATGGGGGCGAGCCGCCGAGGTGCACGTGTGCCTTCTTGCTTCCCTTGACCACGTTGCATGTCAGGACCTACAGAAATCGAACAAAAATGAAACTCAACAGAAATTGGATCAAACGAGATGGTGGAGGAGAGGGAAGACTGCTTACCTTGTGTGGCGCCGGATTGGGGTAGCCAGACACGGAGGTGCTCAGGGGCGGGTTGGTCTCCATCGATCCAGCGGCTCTCGTGGGCAGGGCCCTGGCCACGCGCGGGTGCACCCTCATGATCCAACCGCCCCATGATCTGGGGGTTACCTCCGATGCCGGCGATGCGCTTGATCCAGCTGGCGCGGTGGCGCTAGGCAGCGCGGTGGGTCGAGGTTCCGAAGTGGCACGTGGCGGCGCGGAGTCCCCCGGATCCGGCCGACGCGAGGCGACGATGGAGAGGCGGCGGCGCAGCTGCTCGAGGTACGGGAGGTGGTGGTGGGGGGGGGGGGGAGGAGGCGCCCGGGGGTAGGTGGGCGCCGGGATCCGTCGGTGACGACCTCGCTGGGGGTCGAAGGGGGATGGATCCGGTGGTGGGGGCCTCGCCGACGGTAGATGGCGGACGGATCCGGTGGTTTTGCGGCGCGTCGGTGTTGAGGGGGTTGGCGGCGCGCGACGGTGGGAGGTTAGATGGAGGAATCCTGCGAGTGGAGGGGGTTGTGGTGTTGGGAGGTTGTGCCGGCGCGTGTGGTGGCCAGGAGGGGGCGGCGCGCGGTTGGAGCTGGATCCGGCGTGAGCGGCACATGGTGGGGGCCGGGGGCGGGTGAGGTGGCATCCTTCCTCCGCCGTGGTGGAGAAGGAGCTGCCGCGGGCGAGGGTGGCCGGCGGTGGGGGAGGTGGGGCAGCGGCGCGAGGGAGGTTGCGGTGCGGGGGAAGGAAGTCGTGGCGAGTTGGAGGTCGTGGGGGAGAGACGCTGGATAAGGTGGGGGACTGCGGGGTGGGATTTTTTTTGGATATATATATATATATATATATCATATACAATATATAAATAAAAAATAAAAAATAACTAAAATAAATTCCTACAAACAAAAATGAAATTAACATCTACAAAACTAAAATCCTATTATACCTAAAATCTAATAAATATGTCAAAACTAACAACCTTTCTTCTTTTCTTTCTTTTATTCATTCATCTTTCTTTTATCTTTCTTTCTTTTCCTTCCTTTATTTTATCTTTCTTTCTTTCTTTCTTTACAACTAAATCCAAACAACCTTATTTCTTTCTTTCTTTTCCTTCCTTGCTTTTATCAATATGTCAAAACTAACAACCTTTCTTCTTTTCTTTATTTTATTCTTTCATCTTTCTTTTATCTTTCTTTCTTTCTTTCTTTTCCTTCCTTTATTTTATCTTTCTAACTACAATTTATTACTACATTTACTAAAATAATAGACATATATTAACTGAATTTACTAGACCCTATCCTAGCCTAACTACAATTTTAACTAAACAACTATCTAACTACAATTTTAACTAAATTTAATAAACCCTAGCCCTAATCTACAGACATATATCTAACTAAATAATATTTTAACTACCTAACTAACTACTAACTACAATTTTACAAGGGAAAGGGAGAGGGGGAGCTCACCGGAGGAGGTGGTGGAAGCCGCCGGCGAGGAGCAACGAGGGCACGGGGTGGAGGGGGGCGGCGTCGTCGAGGGCGGCCACGTGGTCCTGACGGGGGCGGGGCGGCGGCGGCGACGATGTCTTCCACGGGGGCGGGGCGGCGGCGAGCACGGGGGCAGTGTCGAGGTGGGGGCGACCGGGGTGGAGTTGGGGCGGTGGGGGGGAACCGGGGTGGTGGTGGTGGCGGCGGCGGCGCGCGTCGGGGAGGGAGGCGTGATGGAGTGTGGTGGAGTGGGGGTTAGGGTAAGCCCATGAGGGGGGGTATGGACATGCTTTGCCGTCAGCCGGCTGACGGCAACATCTGTCGTTAGGCTAAGCCGTCAGCCAGCTGATGGAAAAGCTGGTCGCCGTTACCCCGTGCTGACAAGGGCCACGTGGCGCACGGGAGGCCGTCTGTGGTGCTTTGCCGTCAACTGTTCCGTACGTTGCCGTCAGCCAACGGACGGCGTATACTGGGCTGACGACACAGAACCTCTTGGAAATCAGCCACCTCTTGGCCGTCAGCTTAGACCCCTGCTGACGGCCTAGTACCCTTTGCCGTCAGTCCCGATAGAAAGCTGACGGCAAGGAGTCTGGCTGATGGCAAAACTCCTGTTTCCAGTAGTGAAGAGTCTATATTAGCATTGAAACAAGCAACGAAAGAACATTAGGTGCAAGAGCTCTCGCTGTCCGTGACTCGAATGTCTCCAAATGGTGTTTGCATGCAAGAAGAGGGATAGGGAATACGAGAAAAAAGTAATATTTTTGAGAACTCAATCTACTAAAGTTTCACACTTGGTCTTCTTTGGGATCTAATCTTGACTCGTCCCCAGACCACTAGCCAGGAACAATTCAATTTGATCCACTCCTTTTCGATATTTTGAGCACTCATGCAATGGATGAGCGTAAGCACGAGAGTTGACACTTAGGATGGCAAAGAGAGAATATGGTGGAGGAGGAAGTCAGAAAGGTGAGAAAGGCTCACATCAATGAGGACAATCATATGCGAGAAGGCCAAATGATAGATATGATGTCAGGAGTAGGGATTGCCATGCAACGGATGCACATATGAGCTGAAAAACTCTCCAATGGAACTAGTGGGGGTGCATCTAACTTGCTCGCTCATGAAGACCTAGAGCTCTTTTGAGGAGGCTCATCCTTGGAATATGCAAGCCAAGTTCTATAGTGTGAAGGTCCCCACATAGCTATATGCATGATCATCTCTATGGAGTACAAGGATAAGAGGGAGTACTGGTGTGGATCTTTCAAAAGGATAGTAGTGTTGCCCATTTCTCTCTTTTTATTTCTTTTTTCTATTTTTTTATTTTTGGGTGGCCTCAATGGCTTTTTCTACTTAACTCTCATTTGTCCTCTTTGGGATCTTTTTTTTTGTCCACTTTGGGACCTTTTGCTCACTTAAGGGCAACACTCTAATTTACAAGAGGGTATAGAAGACCTTTCACACTTTACAAGGTACTCAAATCATAAAGAAGATGTAGCTATCATGATGTATGCAATGTATGCCGCTCCCAGTGTAGCAGGAACATGTATGACATGAAGATCAAGTCATGAAGAGGTGGAAGTTGCATGGCAATATATCTCGGAAAGGCTATGGAAATGCCTTGATAGGTAGGTATGGTGGCTGTTTTGAGGGAATATATAAGGAGGTTTATGATGACAGAGCGTATCATGCCAAGGGTTTGGATGTACCGGCGAAGGTGGACGCCAACTCTCGGAGTGAGAAGGAGGCAATGCACGACACAGGAGAGGCTAGCAAATATGAGGAGGTGGAAGTGTCAACTTTCAATACTTACATTAGTCTGAAGAACTCATGCACTTATTATCGGTAACTCTCAATCTAATGAGGAGGTTCACAAAGAGACAAGTACCCCGAGGAGGAGTGTATGGGGGTTTGGTTATCATTGCGCATCCTCGACTCATGGTACGTGAGTGTACTCTAATATCCGACCCCTCAGAAGAGTAGTGATCCATCTAGTATCTAGAGTTCTCAACTAGTTTTGTGGGTTTTTGAAAATAAACACAGATTGCCAAAAATACGACACCTATCACTAATAGGCTAGAGCTCTTGACACCAAAAGTTCAAACATTACTCATATCAATACCTCAAAACTATTGCAAGTTACTACTAAAATTAAATAGCAACCTCAATTACCTACTCTCAAGACAAGACACAACTCAGTGCAACAACCAACTCTCTTAAATAGATAAACATGAAAACTAAAGAGGGTTCCAGCAATAAACTAAAAAAAGGCAAGGCTCTTGCTAATGACAAACTAAGACTAAAACTAAACATGACAGTAGCTGCGAAAAGATAAAGAACACACAACATAAAAAAGATAGGCATGAAGAATCCTATGATGTGTTCTAGATTTTGAAAGTGGAGCGTGTTTATCTCCCACACAAACTAAAACAGCATCTAACTTGTTATGATTAGCAAGCAAAGCTAAAGAAAACTAAAAATAAAACCTAAGAGCGAGATGCTCCAAGCATAGCACATAACGCACGAAGTGGTAAAAATATAGTGAGAAGAAGGACGAACTAACGATTGTTGATTGTGAAGGTGATGCACGGGGGCGTCCCCAAGCTTAGACGCTTGATTCCCCTTGAATATTTGTTGGGGATTCATGGGGGCATCCCCAAGCTTGAGCGCTTGACACTCCCGAATCTTCTTTCATCATCTTCCATCGCACACTTGAAAACTCCCTTCATACACAACTCATCATAAGCTGATTAGAGAGGTTATTACCCTTAATAAATAATTTCCCAAACTAGATATAAAGATATTCTTGAAGAGCTACTGTTTCTCAAGATTTCCAAAATTTCTTTGCAAATAAAAAGCAAGCTTAAGGTTTGCAAAAGTTAGGAGAGACAGAACGTGGCAGAATCTGTGAAAAACAGAACATCAGGTAGTAAAGAATTTTTTAGGGGCAGTTATGCAACTCAAATCAAAAAAATCAGAACATACGAAAGTTCTGTGATTGTATAGATCACGCTGTGTAAAGAATTCAGCTCAAAAAGATGAACTGGTGATTTATTATGATTTTCCCGTCACGAGGACATAATCTGTTTTCTGGACAGCATGTCACAAGTTTCACTTCCCTTGTCATATGAGGCTATACTTGGCACAAAGCTTGAAAATAAAGATGCAATGATGTTGCTACAGTATTAACAATCATCAAGACCACTAAAACAGAAGTAAAAATATCTTGGGTTGCCTCCCAACAAGCGCTTTCTTTTACGCCTTTAAGCTAGGCATAAGGCAAAAGATCAAGTTGTATCAATCGAACCATCATCAAGATCATCAAAAAGCTCTTAAATTGTACAACTAGTCTTAAGAGGTCTTTCAAATAAAGTCCTAATGAAGATACTTCTAGGGGTAAAACCAAAAATAAGAAAATCAATGGGATTTTTATTTATGAATTTATCAAAGAGAGGTATTTCTTCCAAAGTTTTCACGGTTTCAACTTCCTTGGCCATGGGTGGATTATTCTTGGGTAGGGGAACCTTAGGGACATATTTGAACTTAGGTTCCTTTCTAGCTGGAGTTGCTACCTTTTTTGGTTTGATTGAGGAGAAGGTAGTTCCTAGAGTATTAATGATTTCCTCAATCTTATCTGACGAGGGGGTGACCCCACGACTCCTACGTGTGAGGATACCTGGTGCATATGAAGACAAGAGGCCCGCTGGAAGCTTCGACAGGCCCACGACTGGACCGCTCTAGGCACCGACGTAGGACTCCGCGACTAATATGGAAGTCAAGACTTGGCGATCAAGGTAAGGCTAGAATTAGGCAATCGTCCCTGTAACCTAAGACGGACTCCCCGAGACCTGGCCAAGTATATAAAAGCTGGGAGGGGGGACGTCTCGGGACATCCAATCTACAATCAACACCTCCGGTCTTGCGCGAAATCGCCTAATCTTCCACTGTAATCGCCCCCTCGCATAATACAATTGAGCAGGAAGTGTTGGGAATGTGCCCTAGAGGCAAATAAAATAATACAATATGACGTGCTAGGTGAACTTTAAAGCACTAAGTCACAAATCAGAGTAATGGAATATGAGTATATGGACAGGGTTTCTTTCAACCATGGCGGAAGGAACAACCTGCTGAGAAAGTCACTTGGAAACTGTGTAAGATACATGAACACCTTGTGCATAACTTGGACTACTAAATGACTGGTTACTTTGCGATAGTTGGGGAGTTGCATCCGCTTCCTTCCAGCTACAAAGACCATGTCTAGACTATGTCATGAAGAAGAATTTTTCACCTGTTATGAAGTAGAACCAATGCAGGAATATTCATTGACGGAGAAAGTATATTTGATATACGAGTTATAAATGTCTTTCCCCACAAAACACTAATTGCGGTTAAAAGTATTTGATGCTTGAACATACTGCTTGAGAGTGTCTTGGAAGGGATGAGGTGACAAGGTGTGCTGACGATAATCAAGATAGTTGATGGTCGACAACACTCTCCCTCTACATCTATCAATTGATTAATTATATGAATACATTTATGATCGTTTGAATGTGAACTATATTAGTGTGTCTTGCATGTCGCGAAGACAATTATTCATATTAGCGAGCAACAAGTCAGTTGTTCTCCCTTTATGAATGATATCTTTTATGGTCACATTACGGTTATGAATGAGTTATTCTTATATTGATGATGGTAGTTTGATCATTTATAATAAATATTGTAATACTAAGAATTATCCAGACTTAATAATGATACTACAGTTTAAGTCATGAATGGTTTGATGATGTTTTGAGATACTTGATCTCTTGACACATGCAAACCATGCCTCTTTAGGTGAGATGACTAAAACCTTGCGTTCTGGTAAAACAGAGTGTGTACTGATTGTTGAAATATCATACATTGTGATGTATTGTATATCAGCATGTAGTGAATTTCATTATTTCATGAACTTCGTATGTGGACTTAGATGAATATGTGTATTCACTAATGAACATGAGTCTGAAATGATTTGATATGATCAAAAAGGGATTTCAGAGTGAAGATGGATATCAAATTAACAAGAAAGACAAGTCTATATGATTTGATCAAAGTGAAAAATGTTTTGAGTTAGTCGTGGGCATACAGACTTGTGAAATTTGTTTCACAAATTGCAATGTCTTGAGGAACTTCAATATTGTTGATGTGCCTGAACATTGTAATCATACTCTATTGAATAGTGTATGGTTTAAGTTATCTCTTACTGAGTTACGCTATTATTGTTTAGAGTTATTAATTTAATATGAAAACACTCACTTCAGTATAGGGAACCATCTGAGTTCGTGGAAACCAACATTATATATGTCATGGTGTGTTGTGGTTTCTAGGAAGCTTGATTTATATGATAAATTATCTTTGTAGTGAATCCTTAGTCAACTATGGATGCATCTTCCATAACTAGAACCAAAGGAGAAAAACTTGTATTGCTAAGTTTGGTGTTTGTCAAGAATCGTTCTTGATAAATGTGGTAATGGAAGAAAAGTGAAAGTTCAACCAAGGTAATTGACCTTGCCTCCAGATGTCAGAGTAGCACAACGGAATATGTTCCGGAAGCAAAAATCTGCAATTAGAGGAGAAACTAATGATAAAGATCATGATGTTTCGATGGAAACTTTTACTGAGCAAAGGAGGATTCAAGAATACATATTTTCCCCTTGTGCAAAATGATATTCATGATTCACTTGTCAAGTTAATGGAACAAGACATACCTACGAACTACGAAGAAGCGGTGGTGGACCTAAGTACGAGATATGACTATGAGTCTTGAAATCCTATATTGAGTTACATTTAGGATTACTTGAATCGTATCGAGTAAACAAGTTACTTGATATTCTCAATAACTTTGGAGTTATAAGGAATAAATGAAAACATCAAAGAAGACATCAAGATTGAGTTGTCACAAAGATTGTTTCTGACAATCTCAATAGGTTGGCTACAATATGTAGCAATTCTTGAGTCAATGGGATATTCACTACGATTGATCCAAATGGTTATCAATACCGTGACTTCCTCAAATCCTCCATTTGAAGAAGTGTTGTAATTGGTACAACAAGAAGGTTTTGAAAACATATGGATGCTGGTGTCTCGTGACAGGAATTCTCGATTTGATGAATGATCAAATGATTTTGGACTTAGCTAGAATATCTAGGAAACATGCATTTGCATGAAACTGAGTGGGAGCTGAATAGTTTCCGAAACTTAATATGTGGACGACATATTTTGAGTGTAAGCTATGGGAGTATTATCGTAGTCTTATATGTGTCTGACATATCTGAGTGGGAGCTATGTGGATGTTATCTTTACCTGATATGTAACTGACATATTTGAGTGGGAGATATGTGAGTGTTATCCTGAACTTAATATGTGCATGACATATTTGCGTGTGAGCGTGACAACATTCTCATATATGGATAACATATTAAGAATGGTGTAGTTGGTATTAATGATTATTTGAATCTTTCATAAATGAAGATGAATAAGTATTAAACATTGAAAATATATTAAGATAGATTAATGTGTTTGATAAACATTGAGTCGGAATACTTTCCTGGATAAGATTCTAAAGGAGTTTAGAATGGGACAAGTCAAGAAGTAGTTCTTACTTGTACATCCAAGAGAAGTATCGAGTTAATATCAGTACAAGAACAATGGTTAATTTAATGAAAGAAATGGATGTGTTGGATCCTCTATGCCTTTGTCATATGTTCTTTCATATAAAACCAGAGTTATGTACATGACGTAATGTGACCCAAGTTCTTAGTAGTAAGAACATGCTGTGATATGGTTTATCAGTAAATCATTGAACAAAGAGTTAAGTTTATCCTTCAGTATCTAGAGAGAACTGAGGATACATCTCAAATTTGTAAAGCATAGTGGACTTGACCGTAAATGTTATGCTGGTTCAAGTTCTGACACTAACCTAGAAAATTTAGATATCATACTAATGAATGTCAAAGTTGAAAGAAACATGGTTAGACATCAAAGTTGCATACAATGCACTAAGGAATAAGTCTACATTGATGTGGCTACTTTAGAAGTGGCAAGATTTATATTATGTCTTAAGAAGTTCGACTTCTGACTAAGTGAGTTTTTAGTGTGCATGACTAAGTGAAGGTCCGCGTGATCCAACGGACGTTATTGCTGAAACACAACGAACGCAGTCTCACTCCACCGCCAAAGATATATACCTCATCATCATATTGGATAATGAAGTAATGTCAAACTAGGTGACATTAAAGATTTGCAAAAGACATACAGATCTAAAAGGTTCAGACCGTTGATACAACTTTTTCCACAAGCAAGCATGATCTATAACCATATACATGATATGGATTTATGATCCACAGAAAAATGCAGCAAGATTATTTGTACTCTAGTGCAAGTGGGAGACTGTTGGGAATGTACCCTAGAGGCAAATAAAATATGTTTTATTGAGCATATTCCATTAGTTCATAATACGTTTTATACTATGCTATAACTGTATTAAGCGGAAAGCTTAATACAGGTGTGATATACAAACAACTAGGTCCCTAGTTAACTCTAGTATACTAGTCCATTGGGCGATTAATGATCAAGGTTTCCTGATCATGAGAAAAATAAGTCTGTTAGCAATGGAGTCGTATCATTGGGATAATGATATGATGGACATACACCCACCAGAAGTGTTGCGATGTGATCAAGTCACATAGTTCGACATTGCGATAACTATAACGTAGTGACCAGATCCTTTGACCGTAATGATCATACGTAATTGTCATCTATGAGGAGACTTTGATTTGTATCCCACCGCCTGATTGAAATATGCTGGGCATAACGGTGCACTTTGGGTATTCGGAAATAGATGGTTGATGAGTATGCAAATAGATCAAAGCGGGATTTGTCCATCCGAGTGACGGATAGGTACTCTGGGGCCCACTCGGTGATATTGCATCATAAGGTTTGCGCAAACATGTGACTAGGTCACGGAGTTGTAATATCACGGGAACGAGTTAACTTGTTTGTTGAGAACGCGGACGAACTAGGTATATTGGATACCGATGATCAAACCTCAGACAAGCAAAGTACCGTAGGACAAAGGGAACAGGCACACGGTTAACGGATCCAACAGCGATTGAAGTTCATTCGATGGAAGTGTAGGGGCCATCTAGGATTGTAACCAGATCTGATCGATGGTCATTGATCAAGAAATTGTCTTGATCATGTCTGTTGTTTCCCGGACCGTAGGGTGTCACACTTAAGGTTATTCGACGCATTAAGGATTGATTCGGGATCGCCGGAGAAATAAGAGAGAACTCCGAAATCGTTTCGGAGGAGAGACGGAAAGGTTTCCGTGGTTTCGAATTGTTCGAAAAGTTATTTGAATATATTTTATTGTTTAATTAATTTAATTAAATATTAAAATATAATTTAAATAATTAATGGAATAATATTATTTTTGTTTTTGTTTTTTCTTTAAGAGAAATAAGAAAGAAAAAAAAAGAATAAGAGAAAAAGAAAAAAAAGGAGGTTGGTGGGTGTGTGGCGCCATGGGCTGCCACTTGGCCCATATCCCACCTCGCCACCACCATGGGTATGGCCGGCGGCCGTTGCATGTGCATGCACATGCGTGGCTAGCATATACGTGGTAATAGTACCACCTCGCCTAGCTACGTAGCTCCGCACCCCATTTTCCCCCTATATATAGATGTGGAGGGTGCCCCTTTTTCAACACAGAAAATTCCAGAAAAATACAGATAAATTCTGTTGATTTCTCTCTTCCTCTTTCTCCCTCCTATGAGAGGACTCCCTTTGTATGGAGTCTGCACTAGGTTGGAGGCTTCTCCACTATACGCACGCCGTCGTGCTGCTCGGGATCCGAATCCATCTTCTTTTCTCTGCTCGCCTGGTTCGGAGCCCGGAGGGATGTAACGACCCGATTCGCTAAGAATCCAAGTCTCTGTGCATTCTGTGCTAGTCCCTGGATCAATACCTAGCACACACAGTACAAAATTTAATATCAAGAATAAACCATATGTCATATATATTACATCGAAGATCCAGTATTACAATAAAGCATACCTGCATAGCTCAAGGCTAGCTTACAAATAAAATACAGCGGAAATCAATAAAGAGCTTCGTGGCGTCCATCATCTCCAGCGACATAGTTGAGTATAGACATCGTAACCCTACATCGCATCACTTAGTCATCGTATACAATCCTGCAACACCGAAGGTTACAACCCGACAACGGGTCAGTACATCTGATTTGTACGGCAAGTCACACGAAAAAGTATATAACAGACCTACATCTACATGCAAGGTAAGTCAAAGGAAAGGCTTATGGTTTAGTTTTGCAGAAAGCCAGTTTTTCCCTCACATACTACAACTAATCAAATTTTAATTTATCTTGCTAGTCCTCAGTATGGCTGAATCGGGCTACACCAATTCCAACCATCCCTTTATTAAAAGTTCCCACACAAATTCTTATTAAGGTGAAATATATGTCAAGACCATCCAACAACAATAATGCCCAGTTGCTCAAAGTTGTCCGTAACCGTGGACACGGCTAATCATGATCAGTTTTTACACTCTGCAGAGGTTTGTACACTTTCCCCACTGGACTCAACCCGAAGATTGAGACATAGTCTTTTAGAAGAGGTTGCCTCCACCCTTTAGTAGCCGGTACACCTATCATATCTACATCAGCTAGCTACCAGGGCCAGGTTCCCCACAACTTACTCATCTAAGCCAGAGCCCATATAGCCAGTGGTTGTACATGGAAGCTACTAATCACACTGTCTGTCCGATCTTTTTGAGCCTAGACGGCGCCCACTGCGTTCAGAGGGTAGTCACCATGACGCACCCGGTTTCCCACCAAAACAACCATTCGGGAAGCGTTTAGCCCTGGTCCCTCCTCATCCAAGGCACGAGCCCCAGGATGCATTCCCTGCCCGCCCAGAGGTGATTTCTATTTAAGTTTGCTAGTCAAATCATTAATCCTCACATAGCTCAATGATAACTCAACCAATCCCCGTCTACAAAGCAATAGCAGTATATAACAACCACGGTCCTAGGGAGACAATGAAATACAAGGTCAGAACATATGCATATCCTACTATGTTTAAATCATAACTAATATATAGTCCTACACATGCATAGAGTGATAATTTGCTACATGCATAATACAAAATATAGGTTGAGGTATGGTCAAAGTGTAACTTGCCTTATACATTCAATGAAGTTCTTCTCTCACGCGGTCCAGTCAACTCTACTCGTCACACTCCGAGAAAATCTATCGCAAACGAAGGAACTCGAATAAGCAATAACATCACAACGAGACAAACAAAAGATCAACAAGCAAACACAAAGGTTTTAGCAACAAAACATAAAGGCTTTGAAGGGTAAAGGCGTCGATGTGCTCGAAGGTGATCGGTGGAAGTGAACTCAAGAGAGTCAACAGATAAAGATTTATCGTTAAGGAATTGTGATCATGGACATTATGAATTCAAGGTGAATATCATGCCCACATGAAAAGTGTATGAATCTTACCGACAGCATGTCTCAAATGATCCGATATGCCAAAAGAATCACGTGAAACGGAATACCACAACACAGGTCATAGCAAGTTCAAATTTGAAATGAATTTGACTTTAAACAGATCAAGAAACATTTGAATTTTTGTGTACACCTGCTATAGACCGAAAGTACATGGAACGAGTGATCCAACGCAAAAAGAATCACTCGATTTGGATCAACGGTTTACAAGATATGGCCTCCGAGATTTAAATTTGAATTTGAAATAAATTCAAATTCAAAAGTGTGCAAAGTGTGCAAAAATTTATTCCATGCTAAATTACAGAACAACACGAGCGCGTAGGAAATTTTTTCACCTCGATCCGACGCACGGTGTGGGAGATATTGCGAGTACGGCGCCGGGGTGTTTTCTGCCAAAAGGACCTATCCGAAATTAAAATTTTCTCCGAAAAAGCGATCGGGTCCCTGGAGGCAGTTTGACCGGATCTGGACTCCGGCGAGGCGTGGCTCCGGCGAGGGGGCGTGGAGGAGGCCGACCGGTGTGGGGCGGCGCACGGCGGCATGGTTGGCCGTGGCGCGGCGGCCCGACGAGTGGCGTCCGTCGCGGGGCGGTGCGGAGAGCTCCGGCTCGCGCGGCCCGGCGTGCAGGGCGGCGGCGCTGGGGGGAGGTGGCGTGGCCGCGCGTCGACAGGCGGCGCGGGAAGCGGCCGACGGCGGCGCGGTCGGGCGGCACGAGCGGCGGCGGTGTCGCGCTCCGGCGGGGTGGCCGGCGAGACGGCGGCGGTGGCGGCGTGCGGGGCCCAGCGGCGGCAGTGGACCGCGGGTCCCGCTGCTAGGGTTTCCAAAATAAAATAAAAGAAAAAAAGAAAATAAGAAGAAAAAAATATATAGGTCTGGGAAAAAAATGAAACGAGTTCGACATGGGCTATACTGCGCCCGCAGGCGGAAAACGTACTGGGCCGGCTGTGCACGGGTTTATCTTTTTATTTAAAATCAAAACTTCAAACATTGTAGAAAAATAAATACACATCAGAAAAATATGAAATAAATTTCTAAATTTTTCAAATAATCAAAAGAAAATTATTTAATGAATACATTTTCCAAAAAGGAAAATAAAAATAAAAACCTTTTCTAAATACTTTATTTAAATATAAAATACTTTTCATAAATCAACTAAAATCCAATAAATTATTAAAAACATTTTTATTTTGTCAAAAGCATTGGCAAACCATTTCTAAATAATAAAATATAAATTTTAAAATTGTCACACCAATAAAAAATTCGGTAAAATAAAAATATCCCATTGGGACACTTTTCCAACTCTTTTAAAATATTTAATAAATCACTTCAATGAAATAACAACCCTCTTAGCATTATAAAATCCCTAAAATAATTTTAGAGTTATTTATAATACTCATAATAAATTTTAGAAACTTTAAAGTAATATTCTAAATATTTTCCAACTTTATTAAAAAGGGGATAAGTCATTTTATATCCTCTCAAATGAATTTCCTTGAGTTGAAAAATGTTTTGAATATTCAGAAGAATTCCAATAATGATTTAAAACATTTTCCAACCTTTTAATATGCTAATGGAGTCATATTACCTTCTCTCATTTTGTTTTGTTGGTTTTGTTTTTAAATAATAAATTTCAAAAATACCAATTTTGAATATTAGGGAAAGTCCTTTTATTCCCTCTCTTTTTAATATTCAATAAACTCCAAAAAGTTTTAAATCCCAGAGAAAATCGAACACATCAAGCAAACAATCATCATCTATTTAATTTTATTAACATTCCAAAATTCGGGGAATTTTGGGATGTTACAAGGGACGTCGGTACACCGTATGTGTGTAATCCCGCGAGGCGCTACACTTGTGGCGCTACTTCATCGTCGTGGACGTATCGCGGCGTCTTCACTGACAACGTTCCGACGGGGACGTAATCCCGTCATCGGTCTCAAGGACCGGGTGGCTACTGGAGTAATCGTGGAGCTGTGCGGCATCGGGGATTGCCTGTACGACTACACCAACCACGTTCATGCGGGAACGTTTTCCGCTTAACGTACTACATACTGGTATGTGACCTATTCCATCCGTTACTTACATCGCCATAGCATAGGTCTTGGGATTGGGTATCGTAGGTTATGAAAATTTTGTATTTTCTGCCCCGAACCCCAATAGGAAGTGCTTCTCCTGTTAGCCGACGAGTATCGCCAACCTGTTCCTTCTCTCCGATCTAACCCAAGGTCCCTGACCATGGGATATGCCGAGGCTGATCATCGTCAATTGGCGCCGACCGTGGGGACTACACAGGTTGGAATCATGATCTCGGCGGTCCCATCTCCAGCAAGTCGCAACAAAAGGGCTCGAACAAGATCCAAGCCACTCGACGAATTCAAGTTCATCGCAAAACTCTCCATCGCTCCACCAAGATCGCTTGGCCCTCAGCCAGACCAAGTCCAACACCTTGGCAACTACCAAAGTTGTCACTACCAAAGCTGTCACCGACGGAGAAGGACTCAACTATCCAGAAGGCAAGCACAAGCTACGACCGCAAAATCAACCAGGACGCCGAAACAAATACTGGAATTCTACGCGGAAATTCCACCCGAGGAGTCGCAACACGCGACAGAAGCCTCGCCAGCCACTCGAAGACCCGCCGCCACCCGGACACCCACCGTAGGACAAGACAACGACTCCGAAACTCATACCGGTGAGTACTAAGACCCAGATCGAAGACCAGATGAATTCGCCAAGTTCATTCAGAACTACTCGATCAACGACGGAATAGAGCTCGACCCAAGGTTCCACTCCTGCACAGAAGACCACTCGCAGTATTTCCAGGTCATGCGAAGAAGAAGGCACGCCGGCTCAAGAAAGCTTTCAACCAAAGAACAACTAGACAAACCCTGTACAATCCACTGTTTCGAGGACGACTGGGGACGTCTTAGAGCAAGCCACACCCTAAGATATTGTCGTATGTTCGCTGAACTCTCCAACAGCCTCAAGGAAGAGAAGCAGCACGAAGCCAAACGGGCCCGAGGAGCCGAGCAGTCGCCAGCACAAAATACAGAAGAGAAATACCCCATGTCTCACGGACGAGTCTGCATGATCCAAGAAGGACGACCCTCAAAAGAAAAACAGGACGCCCACACCCTGCAAACCCGAGCAGTCGAGGGCCTAAAAACAACAGAAATCTACCAGCTATATGGCGTAGAAACAACCATCACCTTCTCACAAAGCGATCACCCACCCGCAATTCCAAGACATGGGCACGCACCACTCGTCCTCAACGCTCAGATCGGCGGCTACGACATGGACATATCTTCGTGGACGGAGGCAACAGCTTAAACATAATCTTCACCAGCACCTTACACAAGATGCTGATTCCGTGGTCAGTCTGGAAAAAGTCAGATGTCACAATCCACAACGCAGTTCCAGGCGAAGCAGCTACCTCCCTAGAAACAATCGAGCTCGATGTCATATTCGGCAGCAAGGGCAACTTCGCAAGGAAAGTCCTCGAGTTCGAAGTGCTCGACTGGCAGTCCCAATACCATGCCATACTAGGACGACCCGCATTTGCGCAATTCATGGCGGTCCCGCACTATGCATAGCTCAAGATCAAAATTCCAAGGCCCTCAGGAGTCATCACGGTCAATGGGATCTTTATAAAATCAGACCAGTGCGACCGTGACTTTCATGAAGTTTCCGACACGTCCGGAGCTCAGCAACAGCTCGAAGAAATATCCATGGTAACAGACAGGAGCGTCTTTCCACTAGCAAGCAGAAGCGAGTCAAAGGAACTCTACCGTTACTTCGGCGTCGACAGTGACACAGTCACCCACCAAGTTAACCCAACGGACCTGGACAAGACGGTCCGAATCTATGCCCATCTCCCAGAAGAGCAAACACCACCCTCATGGCCCTCCTTCATGAAGAGTGGAAAATCTTCGCATGGTGCCCAGCCGACATGCCTGGAATACCACGAGAGTTCGCAGAACACGCACTACACATACATCCAAACACCAAACCAGTAAAACAGGCGTTGCACCGATTCTCAGGACCCAAGTGCGGAGCCATTGGAGAAGAGATCAACCATCTACTCGACGTGCAATTAATTCGAGAGACGAAGAAGGCCACCTGGATCGCAAACCCATTCTTGGTACCCAAAAAGGACACCGACATACTGCGGATGTGCGTCGACTACGGGCCCCTCAACAAAAACAGTCCGAAGGACCACTTTCCCCTTCCAAGCATAGACCAGATAACCGACTCCACCGCAGGATGCGACCTTCTATCTTTCCTCGACGCCTACTCAGGATACAACCAAATCAGAATGAAGGAAGAAGACGAAGAACACACCTCGTTCATCAGCCCCTATGGTGTATTCTGCTACAAAACAATGCCTTTCGGATTGAAAAATGCCGGAGCCACGTACCAACGGAAGATGCAAGCGTGCCTGAGAGATCAAATCGGCAGAAACGTCCAAGTCTATGTCGACGACATAGTCATCAAAACATACAGTGCAGACACACTACTCGACGACCTCCGCGAAACCTTCGCCGCTCTCAACAAATACAGAATCATGCTCAACCCCAAAAAATGTGTGTTCGGCGTCCCAGCCGGAGAACTACTCGGGTACATGGTCTCCGCTCGAGGAGTCGAATCAAACCCTGAAAAAGTCCAAGCAATCGCCAAGATGCAAGAACCACTTAACATCCGGGGCGTACAACAACTCACAGGAAAACTCGCAGCACTGAGCCGCTTCATCAGCAGGCTGGGAGAAAGGACCCAACCATTCTACCAGCTGCTCAGACAAGGAGAAAAATTTGAGTGGACCGAGGAAGCCCGCAACGCATTCGCAGACCTAAAGAACACCCTCTCGACACCACCAATCCTGGCGGTGCCCAAGGAGCAAGAACCACTCTACCTCTATATAGCGGCACGCAACAGCGTAGTCCGAACGACGCTTGTCGTTGAGCGCATGGAAGAAGGCAAAATTCGGAGCATCCAAAGGCCAATCTACTACCTAAGCATGCTCCTCACGAAATCTCAGCAGCGATACCCGCACTACCAGAAGCTCGTATACGCCATCGTCATGATTTCAAGGAAAGTAACACATTACTTCGACGAGCACCGGATCACGATCGTGAGCAGCGCACCACTCGCGTACATCCTCAACAATCCCGGAGCAACTGGCAGAGTCACTGAATGGAACATCGAGCCCAGTCCCCGCTATCTACAATTCAAGCACCCAACGGCGATCAAAGCCCAAGTACTCCCAGATTTTCTGGTTGAGTGGACAGAAGTGCAATCACCCGGCCCCCCCAGACCTGTCCAACTCATGGACAATGTTCTTCGACGGGTCAAAAAGATAGCAAGGAGCTAGAGCAGGCGTCGTACTAATCTCCCCCAAAGGAGCCAAACTCAGATACGTACTTCAGATCAACTTCAGCAATGCCTCAAACAACGAAGCAGAATACGAGGCACTACTCCATGGCATGTGTATGCCGAAAGCTTGCGGAGCCACTCGCCTCTCAATCTACGGCGACTCCAACCTCGTCGTCCAGCAGACAATGAGAGACTGTGAAGCAGTCGCAGAAAACATGATGGCTTACCAGAAGCTCTACAACACCCTGGAAGGAGGATTCGACGGCTGCGAGCTAAACTACATCTCCAGAGAAAATAACACAGAAGCAAACGAGCTCGCAAACATTGGATCAACCCGAGGACCCATCCCTCTAGGCGTTTTCCTCGAAAGCATCAGCCAGAGGTAAATCAAAACCAAGGGACCCGCACAGGAGGCAGTTGATACGTCCAAAATGTATCTATAATTTATGCTTGCTCCATGCCTCTTTTGTGTGATATTGCTATGATATTGATGAACTTCCATACACTTTTGATCATATTTGGACTAACCTATTAACTCAGTGTACCCCAGTGCCAGTTCCTGTTTTCTGTTGTTTTTGTATTTCAGGTTTTCGCATTATTTAAAGTGCTAGAAAAATTCCGGGGAAAATATAGGAAAAATCAGCGTACGGGAACCTTCCAGAAGAGCCAAAGTGGGACCCGAGGGGGGCCATGGGTGGCCCAGGGGCCACCTGGCGCGGCCACCCCCTAGGCCGCGCCAAGGGGGGCCAGGGGTGGCCCAGGCAGCCACCTGGCGCGGCCACCCCCTAGGCCGCCCCAGGGGGGCGCCTGGGGCCCCTGGTCCACCTCTAGCTGCCCCCCTTCACCTATTTATTCCCCGTGACGAGAAACCCTCGGAGACGGAACCCTTTTTCGCGATCTCTCCTTTGTTCTGCCGCCGCCGCGCTTCCAAGATCGGGAGCACCAGGAGACCTCTTGCCGGCACCCTGCCGGAGGGAGGAACCACCTCCGGGAGCTTCTCCACCACCATGGATGCTTCTGAGATGAACCGTGAGTAGTCCACCTTGGACCATGGGTCCATGATCAGTAGCTATGTGATGTTCTCCTCCCCTCTTTGTTCTTCATGGATTAGACCTCGTGAGCTGCCCTACATGATCGAGGCACATATGTAATCTTTCTTCTGTTGCTATGTTGAGTTTGCTGGGATCCGATGGATTATGAGACTATGTTCAGATTGTGTTTGAGTAATATATTTGATTCTCCTCTTTTATATTTATGTTCTTGAGTAATTCTTGCATGTTCTCCATTGCTGTTTATTGCTTTGGCCAAGTACTAGGTAGTGACTCCAAGAGGGAGCGTTATGCATGATTGTGGGTTCATGCCCCTGATGACTAGCTTGAGTGACAGAAGCATGAGTCCAGAGGATGTGTTGTTGCCACAAGGGAAAAACAACGGTTCTTGTACTTGCGGGTGCAAGGATTGTTTACTTTACTCAAAGTTCTTTAATGCAGTCATCTGTTGCTTTGAGTTTACACTTTGGATGGGATTCGCAACTTAATACCAGCGAGATGTTTTGGATAGATATCTCAAGGTGGATGATTAGTAGGTAGATGCAGATGGATTTCGGTGTAATTTTCTTGTAGTACCGCCCATGCTTTTGAGCCTCTTCCTTTCTTTATAGCATAGTTAGCATTGGTTTGCGCACATAATCCTGTCAATTGCCCAGCCGTAATTTGTTTACCTCACATGGCTATTTTATCGTATTTTGGGAGAGAGACATCACTAGTGAACATCATGGGATCCCGGTCCATATTTCCAATATTGTTTACACCTTCAATTTACTTTCATTATTTACTTTCCGTTGCCACTATTATTATCTCTTGCGTTGATCCTTTGTAAACAGCAAGGCCGGAGGAATTGACAACTCCTCTGTACTAGTTGGGAGCAAAGTTATTTGCGTTGTGTGCAGGTCCAGGTCAAGGAAGCAACTTTTGTCTTAAAAATGGTGCCATTGTTTCCTTGCCACCTACTTGTCGATCTTGGAGTCCTACTGGTCGATCCTCAACCTTAGCATCTTCGCTAAGGGAAATTTCCTGCTACGCTACATCTCACCTTCCACTTTGGGTTACCTACGAGGGGCGAGAAGTGCTGTTGCCGGGGAAACTATACCTATCAACTCTCGTACCATCAGCAATCGCAGAGGACGACGACGCAAACGAACCAGCACAAGTAGCGGCGGCGAACCCAACAGACGACGCAGGCAACGAAGCAGTCGAAGAAGAACCAGCCGCGCCCGAAGGCCCAGCCTGGACAAAACCGTTCCTTCAATTCCTAATCGAAGGCACCTTACCACAAGACGTCGCAGAAGCTCGACGCATCAGCCGACGATCTAAAGCATTCACAGTAATCGATGGACAGCTCTACAAGCGCAACATCTCTCAGGTCCTCCAAAAGTGCATCGAGGAGGAAGACGGTAAGGCCGTATTGCTCGAGATCCACGAAGGCACTTGCGGACACCACGCGAGAAGTCGCGCACTCGTGGCCAAATCCTTCCGAGCAGGTTTCTACTGGCCAACAACAATGAAAAACGCAGAAGACATCGTACGACGCTGCCTCGCCTGCCAAAAATTTGCTAGCAGGCCGCACGCCCCGGCATCAGAACTCAAAACCATACCGCTATCCTGGCCGTTCGCCACCAGGGGACTCGATATGGTGGGTCCACTCAATAAATCTTCAAAAGGAGGCCAAACACATCTACTAGTAGTAGTAGACAAGTTCAACAAGTGGATCAAGGCAGTGCCAATCACCATCTCAACAGCCCTCACGGCAGTCAACTTCATCAAGTCCATCATCTTCAGATTCGGCGTACCCCATAACATCATCACAGATAACGGCACAAACTTCAGAGCGACAGAATTCCAGAATTTCTGCCAAGATCTGAGCATTAAAATCAACTACGCGTCAGTTGCGCACCCACAATCTAACCACCAGGTGGAGAAAGGAAACGGTTTAGTGTGCGGAGTAACAAAAAAGCGGCTCCTCGCACCACTCGAACAAGCTACAGGAAAATGGGTAGAAGAACTCCCCGCAGTCCTGTGGAGCTTGCGCACTACACCCAACACCTCAACCCAGTACACACCCTTTTTCATGGTGTATGGATCCGAAGCGGTACTACCTGATGGCAAGAGAGTGTTAATACTCTTCAAGCCTCGTTGGTTACCCCAAGTGCAGAGTACGATATAGTGCAGCGGCAAGTTTTCCCTTGGCAAAGATACCAAGGTTTGTCTCCCGTAGGACTACGAAGGATACAAGAAGGTGGTAAAGTGAACAATGGCGCCGAGGTTTCTAGCTTCACCTGGACCTACACAAAGATACAAATAACTTTCCTCCCAACGAGTAAAGAGGAGTTGTCAATTCCTCCGGCCTTGCTGTTTACAAAGGATTAACGCAAGAGATAATAATAGTGGCAACTGAAAGTAAAGACTGAAAGTAATAAGGGTGTAAACAGTGATATGAAGATGGACCGGGGTCCCGTGATTTTCACTAGTGATGTCTCTCTCCCAAAAGACGATAAAAGTGCTAGCGAGGTAAACAAATCAAAGTTGGGCAATTGACAGGATTATGAAGGCAACGCAATGCTAACTATGATGCAAAGAAAGGAAGGGTTCAAAAGCAATGGGCAGTACGCCAAGGTAACTAGACCGAAATCCATCTGCATCTACTACGAATCATCCACCTTGAGATATCTATCCAGAACATCTCGCTGGTATTAAGTTGCGAATCCCACCCAAAGTGTAAACTCAAAGCAACACACAACTGCATTAAAAGAACTATGCGTAAAGTAAACAATCCTTGCACCCGCAGGTACAAGCACCGTTGTTTTATCCCTGGTGGCAACAACACATCCCCTAGTCTCATGTTTCTGTCACTCAAGCTAGACATCAAGGGGCTGAACCCACAATCGAGCATAACGCTCTCTCTTGGAGTTGCAAATAAAATACTTGGCCAAAGCAAATACCGCAACGGAGAGCATGCAAGAATTTACTCAAGAACAAAATATAAAAGAGAAGAACCAAATATATTACTCATCACAATCTGAGTATAGTATCATAATCCATCAGATCCCAACAAACTCAGCATAGCAACAACAGAAATTACATAGATCCCGCGATCATGTGAGGCAGCTCACGAGGACTCCAAAGTGGAAGCACAAAAGGGGAGAGATAAATCACATAGATACTGGTCACGGACCCATGGTCCAAGGGAAACTACTCACGGTACATACGGGAGGCGTCCATGGCTATGGAGGGTCTCCCGGAGGGGGTAGCTTCTCCCGGCAGGGTGCCGGAGCAGCTTCTCCAGGCAGCCCCGATCTAGAAACGACGGCGGCGGTGGAACAGAGGCGAGATCGCGAAAAGGAGTCCGTCTTAGGGGTTTCCACCCGAGGGGTAAATATAGGCAAAGGGGGGTGTCGAGGGGACCCATGAGGCAGTCAGGAGGGTGCCTGGCGCAGCCCAGGGTGGGGCCGCGCCACCTGCCCTCCTGGCTGTCTGGTGGTGGCCCCCCTTCCCTCTCTTGGTGATTCCGGAAGCTTCTGTTGCGCTGATTTTTTATATATTTTTCCCGGAATTTTTGGAGCACTTTTAATGGCCGGAAAACCTGAAATACAAAAACAGCAGAAAACAGAAACTGGCAACTGGGTGCACTGAGTTAATAGGTTAGTCCAAATAGGTTCAAAAGTGTATGAAAGTTCAAGCAAAATATGGCAAAGTCACACAAAACATGCATGGAGCAAGCAGAAATTATAGATACGTTTGGGACGTATCAACATCCCCAAGCTTAATTCCTGCTCGTCCTTGAGTAGGTAAATGATAACAAGCATAATTTCTGTGGTGACATGCCACACAACCATAAAAGGACTTTTAAGTAAAGCACTCAAAGCATGCAATTCAATTCAAATCTTAACAAGCAAGAGTCTATATTAGCATTGACACAAGCAACAAAAGAACAAAAGGTGCAAGAGCTCTCGCTGTCCGTGACTCGAATGTCTCCAGATGATGTTTGCGTGCAAGCAAGGGATAGGGAAATACGAGAGAAAAATAAGGTTGTTGAGGACAACTATCTACTAAAGTTTCACACTTGGTCTCCTTTGGATTCTTATCTGGACTCGTCCCCAGACCACTAGCCAGGTACAAGTCAAACTCATCCACTCCCTTTCGATATTTTGAGCACTCATGCAATGGATGAGTGTGAGCAAGAAAGTTGACACCTAAAAGGCGAAACAGAAAGAAGGTGGAGGAGGAAGACAAAAATGTGTGAAAGGCTCACATCAATGAGGACAATCATAGGCGAGAGAAGGCCATATGATAGATATGATGTGAGGAGTAGGGATTGCCATGCAACGGATGCACATGTGAGATAAAAGCTCTCCAAGGGAACTAGTGGGGGTGCATCTAACTTGCTTGCTCAAGAAGACCTAGAGCTCGTTTGAGGAGGCTCATCATTGGAATATACAAGCCAAGTTCTATAGTGTGAAGGGTCCCCACATAGCTATATGCATGATGATGATCTCTATGGAGTACAAGGGATAGGAGATGAAGTACTAGTATGGATCTCTCAAAAGAAATAGTAGTATGCCCCCTTCTCTCTTTTTATTTTTTTCTCTTTTTCTCTTTTTTTATTTTTTGGTGGTCTCAATGGCTCTTTCTATTTAACTCTCATTTGTCCTCTTTGGGATCTTATGATTTTGTCCTCTTTGGGATATTTTCCTCACTTTAGGGGCAATACTCTATATTTTACAAGAATATAGGAGATCTTTCACACTTTACAAAGGTACTCACATAAAGAAAATGTAACTATCATGATGCAAATGTATGCTTCTGCCAGGATAGCAGGATATGCAATGATACTAGCGCGTCATGTAGCAATGATTAGGGCAAGGCCCAACTAGCATGCGGCTCATCGATCAAGCAAGTAGCATGTATGACATGAAGATCAAGTCATGAGAAGGTGGATGTTGCATGGCAATGTATCTCGGAAAGGCTATGGAAATGCCTTGTAGGTAGGTATGGTGGCTGTTTTGAGGAAAGATATAAGGAGGCTTATGATGACAGAGCGTATCGTGCCAAGGGTTTGGATGTACCGGCTAAGGTGGACGCCAACTCTCGGAGTGAGAAGAAAGCAATGCACGGCACAGGAGAGGCTAGAAAAAGTATAGGTGGGTGGAAGTGTCAACTTTCGAATAGTCGCATTAGTCCGAAGAACTCATGCACTTATTATCGGTAACTCTCAATCTAATCAGGAGGTTCACAAAGAGACAGGTACCCCGAGGAGGAGTGTATGGGGGTTTGGTTATCCTTGCGCATCCTCGACTCATGGTACGTGAGTGTACTCTAATATTCGAACCTTCCAGAGGTTAGTGATCCATCTAGTAGCTAGAGTTCTCAATAGGGGTGTTTGGTTTTCGAAAAACACACGGATTGCCCAAAATACGACATCTATCACTAATAGGCAAGAGCTCTTGACACCATAAGTTCAAACATTACTCTAATCAATACCTCAAAACTATTGCAAGTTACTACTACAAAGAGAATAGCAACTTTAACTACCTACTTTCAGTCAAGACACAGAACTCAGTGCAACAGGCAAACTCTCTAACAAGATAAAACATGCAACCTATAGAAAGTTCAACCTAAGACAAAATAAAAGCTGTAGAAAAACTAAAGCACTACAACTAAACAGAACAGCAGCTAAGAAAAGAAAAATAACAGCTCACAGCTAAAAGAATCAGCATGCAAATCCTATGAGGAGTTCTAGTTCAAGGGGAGCGTGAATCTCTCCCACACAAAAGAGTAAGTTGGGGTCTAACTTGTTACTATAGCAAACAAAGCAAAAGAAAACTAAAAACAAAACCTAAGAGCGAGACGCTCCAAGAATAGCACATAACGCATGAAGTGATAAAAATATAGTGCAACGAGAGACGAACTGATAATTGTTGATGAAGAAGGGGATGCACGGGGGCATCCCCAAGCTTAGACGCTTGAGTATCCTTGAATATTTATTGGGGGTGCACATGGGCATCCCCAAGCTTGAGCGTTTGACCCTCATGAATCTTCTTTCATCATTCTCCATCGCGCACTTGAAAACTCCCTTCATACATAACTCATTGTAGGCTGATTAGAGAGGTTAGTACCCTAATGAAATAATTTTCATCTACTGCAAATAAAGATAAACTTGAAGAGCTACTGTTTCCCAAGATTGCCAAAAAGTTTTTGCAAAGAAAAAGCAAGGTTAAGGTTTGCAAAAGTAAGGAGAGACAAAACGTGGCAGAATCTGTGAAAAACAGAACAGCAGATAGAAAAGAATTTTTTAGGGATACTTCTGCAACTCAAATCAAAAAACTCAGAACATACGGAAGTTTCGTAATTTTATAGAGCACGCTGTGTAAACATTTCAGCTCAAAAAGATGAACTGGGATTTTTCGCTGATGTTTCTAGTCACGAGGACAGAATCTGTTTTCTGGACAGCATGTCACAACTTTCACTTCCCTTGTCGTATGAGGCTATAAAAGGCACAAAGCTTGAAAAGTAAAGATACAATGATGTTGCTACAGTAGTAACAATCATCAAGACCACTAAAAACAGAAGAAAAGCAAAAACAAAAACCTAAATTCGTTGCGGGCTGCCTCCCGAAAGCGCTTCTTTAAAGCCATTAGCGAGGCTTAAAGATTATAAAAGATGCTCACGTAAGAATAAGGATTTGAAGCAAAAGAGAGCATCAAGAAGAAAACATGAAACACATTTAAGCCTAACCCATTTCCTATGCTTTGGAAACTTGTAAAGAAATAAATCGAAGAAGCACAAAGCAACAAGCATGGGGAGGTGGAACAGGAAGAACTTCAAAGGTTTCAACAAAGAGAGAGGTGTTTTTGTAACATGAAAGTTTCTACAACCAAACTTTCCTCTCTCAAAATAATTTTCAGTAGTATCATGAACAACATCAAGAGTATAACTATCGCATAAATCATGTTGTTCATGACCTACAAGCACACGTGTATTGTTTTCAACACGGTTTTTAGGATGATAAGATAAATGCAACCCATCACATTGAGCCTCAATAAGAGCACAGTTCTCCGGAATATGAGTTGGAGATTTCAAAAGGATAATAGGAAAATCAAGTGTGGGTGAAATAGCAACAATTTCATGCTTGACATAAGGAACTATAGAGAGTTATTTTTTGTCAGCATCATCCATAGTGGCATCTTGGCCAGAAGCATAGAAGGTATCAACTTCATCAAAAAGGGATATTTCAAAAGAATCCATGGGATCATAACACTCATATAAGGTAAGACTCAAAGAGTTACTCTCATTAGAAGGTAGACGTTGAAGGCTCCATTCTTCCTCTTCTTGTTCGTCACTCTCCTCCTCTTTTTCAGCCAAGGAGCTTTCAGGTTCAGTAATTTCTTCTTCCATAGAGTCCTGCAAAACATTAGTCTCTTCCTTTGGAGGAGAGATTCTCTCAAGATGATCAGTAATATAATAATTTTCATCGTAATTTTCCAAACAATAGTTAAGTATAGCAAGACTCTCAGATTTGTAAGGGGCATCATTAATATTTTTTAGAAGAGAAGTAATTTCATAGGAACCCTTATAAGCAACAAATTCTTCTATTTCCTCTGCATCATAAAAATCATAGTTTCTCTTAGCATAAGAAGCTAAGGTTTCATCATCATTGTACTAACATTGGAAAGCAAGGTGTTTGTGCCTCATAAAGCAACAAGATTCATCCCTGCAGAAAGATATATTATATATTGAGCACAAGTTTCTAGCATACTCATACATCTGATGTATTTGTTTCCATAAGCGTATCCCCTTTTGAGACAAGCGGTGTTCCTTGTACCACTTTTGTTGATCCTCAGTGAATCCTCCATGCCAATAAGATCTCGTTTCAAAGAAGTTAGACATTGATTGGCAAGTAAGGAACTAGACATAATATATTTTTTTGGATTTTTGATAAAGGACACTAAAGATAAAAACTGAAAGATAAACTAACAAGACTAAAAAGCAAAGGTAAAAGATAGTGTGAAACTCGCCTATCTTGTAGACTGGACTCCCCGGCAACGGCGCCAGAAAACTTGCTGATGGAAAGAGAGTGTTAATACTCTTCAGGCCTCGTTGGTTACCCCAAGTGCAGAGTGAGATATAGTGCAGCGGCAAGTTTTCCCTTGGCAAAGATACCAAGGTTTGTCTCCCGTAGGACTCCGAAGGATACAAGAAGGTGGTAAAGTGAACAATGGCGCCGAGGTTGCTAGCTTCACCTGGACCTGCACACAGATACAAATAACTTTCCTCCCAACGAGTAAAGAGGAGTTGTCAATTCCTCCGGCCTTGCTGTTTACAAAGGATCAACACAAGAGATAATAATAGTGGAAACTGAAAGTAAAGACTGAAAGTAATAAGGGTGTAAACAGTGATATGAAGATGGACCGGGGTCCCGTGATTTTCACTAGTGATGTCTCTCTCCCAAAAGACGATAAAAGTGCTAGCGAGGTAAAAAAATCACAGTTGGGCAATTGACAGCATTATGAAGGCACCGCAATGCTAAATATGTTGCAAAGAAAGGAAGGGTTCAAAAGCAATGGGCAGTACGCCAAGGTAAGTAGACCTAAATCCATCTGCATCTACTACGAATCATCCACCTTGAGATATCTATCCAGAATATCTCGCTGGTATTAAGTTGCGAATCCCACCCAAAGTGTAAACTCAAAGCAACACACAACTGCAATTAAAGAACTATGCGTAAAGTAAACAATCCTTGCACCCGCAGGTACAAGCACCGTTGTTTTATCCCTGGTGGAAACAGCACATCCCCTAGTCTCATGTTTCTGCAACTCAAGCTAGACATCAAGGGGCTGAACCCACAATCGAGCATAACGCTCTCTCTTGGAGTTGCAAATAAAATACTTGGCCAAAGCAAATACCGCAACGGAGAACATGCAAGAATTTACTCAAGAACAAAATATAAAAGAGAAGAACCAAATATATTACTCATCACAATCTGAACATAGTCTCATAATACATCAGATTCCAACAAACTCAGCATAGCAACAGCAGAAATTACATAGATGCCTCGATCATGTGAGGCAGCTCATGAGGACTCGAAAGTGGAAGCACAAAAGGGGAGAGATAGATCACATAGCTACTGATTATGGACCCATGGTCCAAGGGAAACTACTCATGGTACATACGGGAGGCGTCCATGGCTATGGAGGGTCTCCCGGAGGGGGTAGCTTCTCCCGGAAGGGTGCCGGAGCAGCTTCTCCAGGCAGCCCCGATCTAGAAACGGCGGCGACGGCGGAACAGAGGCGAGATCGCGAAAAAGGAGTCCGTCTTAGGGGTTTCCACCCCGAGGGGTAAATATAGGCGAAGGGGGGCGTCGAGGGCACCCACGAGGCAGTCAGGAGGGTGCCTGGCGCGGCCCAGGGTGGGCCCGCGCCACCTTCCCTCCTGGCTGCCTGGTGGTGGCCCCCCTTCCCTCTCTTGGTGATTCCGGAAGCTTCTGTTGCGCTGATTTTTTATATATTTTTCCCGGAATTTTTGGAGCACTTTTAATGGCCGGAAAACCTGAAATACAAAAACAGCAGAAAACAAAAACTGGCAACTGGGTGCACTGAGTTAATAGGTTAGTCCAAATAGGTTCAAAAGTGTATGAAAGTTCAAGCAAAACATGGAAAAGTCACACAAAACATGCATGGAGCAAGCAGAAATTATAGATACATTTGGGACGTATCACTACCGCACGACCTAAAGTTTGGAGCTCCCCGAATCACGGGGTACGAATAAGAAGAGGCAGAAGAAGCACTACATGACGATAAATACACTGCAGACGAAGCAAGGGACACAACCATAGCAAGGTCAGAAGGATACCGGGAAAAACTACGCACGTACCAAAGCAGTCTCCTGCGGACTAGAACTTTTCGCAAAGGAGACCTCGTCCTGCGACTAATACAAGAAAAAGTACACAAACTTGCACCGCAGTGGGAAAGACCCTTCATAATCTCTGAGGTCATAGGAGGAGGTGCATACAGGCTGAAGAATCCGAAGACCGACGAAGACGTGGGGAACCCGTGGAACGTGGAAAATTTGCGCCTGTTCTACCCATAGCCTACCCATAGACACCACCAGGAGTATCGGCAGCAGCACCGATCGACAACCCATGGAAAAAACTCGAAGCAATAAAAGGTGTTGCCCAAATAATACCACTAAAGCACTCGGGGGCTCGAGCAGAAACTCCCCCCGAGAGACGCTATCCTCATAAAAGCACTTGGGGGCTCGAGCACAAACTCCCCCCGAGAGACGCTATCTTCGCTTATGCGATGCTACATAAAAGAACTTGGGGGCTTGAGCACAAACTTCCCCCGAGAGACGCTATCTTCATAACAGCACTCGGGGGCTTGAGCACAAACTCCCCCCGAGAGACGCTATCTTCGCTTACGTGACGTTACATAAAATCACCCGGGGGCTCGAGAACAACTCCCCCCCGAGAGACGCTATCTTCATAAAAGCACTCGGGGGATCGAGCACAAACTCCCCCTGAGAGACGCTATCTTCGCTTACGCGACGCTAAATAAAAGCACTCGGGGGCTTGAGCACAAACTCCCCCCGAGAGACGATATCTTCACTTACGCAACGCTACCTAAAAACACTCGGGGGCTAGACCGCATACTCCCCCTGACACACGACATATTCTGCTTACACAGCCACAAAAGCAAACTTTCAAGAGCTCAAACACCAATTCCCCCCGAAAAAGCATCACTTCATTCATATACCCCACTCGGAACTTTTTCAGTCACGTTTTAAAGATAAGGACAAAGCAAGGCAGAAAAATTCCTTAGTCTTCACCTGATCACAAATGATCACCTAAAGACACGGGGGCTACTCCCATCGGGAGCACTGCCGCGCACCCGATGAAAATTTGGAACAACTAAGCAGCTACAAGAAAGGACGGTCGGGGTGAATAAAATCTCGCAGCCTACGTCTGATTCTACAAATCAAACGTAGCCTCGGGGGCTACTCCCATCTGAAGCGCTGCCGCGCACCCGACAAACCTATACAAAGGAGTCGAAGACAATTTCTCATTACAAAGGAGTCGAAGACAATTCTTCATTATAAAGGAGTCGAAGAAAATTCTTCATTACAAAGGAGTCGAAGACAATTCGTCATTACAAAGGAGTCAAAGACAATTCTTCATTACAAAGGAGTCGAAGACAATTCTTCATTACAAAGGAGTCGAAGACAATTTCCCGTTAGAAAGGAGTCGAAGAAAATTTCTCATTACAAAGACTTGAGGACAGTTCTCATTACAAAAGGACTCGAGCAGCTACCAAAAGGACTACAATACCAATTATCCCAAGGAATTATGACTTCTACATGTGTGATCATGATGAGATAATTGGCACTTTCTTGCCATAACCTAACGAGCATCACCACAGACAAAGTAATAACTAAGCCTGCGAAGAAGCAAGTTTCCGCCCTCCAGTTCTACAAGGTGCCTCGCCTACTGACGCACCCGCTTGACGACTGGCTTGACGTCGAGCTCATCTCTAGAACTAGAAGAGCAAGCACCACCAGCCGAGGAGTCGGCAGAAGATGAAGCCACAGGAGAAGCAGGCGAAACACCCCTTAATCCACCAGAACTATCGCTGCTTGTCCCCTCCCAGTACGGATCCAAATGATTTCCACCACCATCAAATGCACGAACAGTGAGAGTATCTTCTCCATCAAAACGTCAACAAAGGCTATCCCCGTCACGCAGACTCAATTGACGAGAGAACGCCCTCCAGCCAGATCCAAGAAAAATCAGGGATGAATTATCAACTTCCAATTCTACCCAAGAAGAAGATCGAGCGCATCCTTGAAGATGGAGCCAAAGACCACTACTAGGAAAGGACCTTATAGTGGCGTCCTTTTTTTGCCTTTAGTGGCGCATTTCAAATGTGCCACCCCTAAAACTCTTATGTGTGGCGCATTCTGAAAATGCGCCACCCATAAGAGTCTTAGGGGTGGCGCATTCTGAAAATGCGCCACTATTAAAAAATTTAAATTTTGAATCTAGATCTGGAAAACAATTTTTTATTATTATTTTTATTTATTTTATTTTATTCTTAATCTCAGGTTAGTATGTTTAATGCTCGGTCACTATGCTTAATCTCAGGTCAAACTTCCCCGAGGGTCACCCATCCTAGCACTACTCCAGCCCCAGCACGCTTAACTTCTCGGTTCTATTCAACTCCCACTCCAGCTCACCTAGCACTTGTTGATATATCTATCATATAAATCCTATTGAACCATGTTGATGTCTAGGACCTTGTTGATGCTCATGGGTGTGCTAAAATTTTCAATATTTTTTTGAAACTTTCTCGATGGGACCATTAGCATATTTTGAACTTTTAAAAAAATTGAAAATAAAAATTTTAATTTATTATTTTTAATTTTTTTAATGTTACTAGTTAAAATTTTCAACTTTTTTTTAAACTTCTCGATCGGTCCTCTAGCCTATTTTGAATTTTTTTTAAAAATTAAAATAATATTTTTAAAAAAAATCAATTTTTTTCTGTTACTAGTGGCGCATTTCATACAAAATGCGCCACTACTAAGTTCATTTTTTTCATTTTTTTGTCTCTAGATCTTCAAATGCCCGTAACTTTTTTTCTGTTAGGTTTTTGAGGATTCTAAAAATGTTCAACGGGTTCGAGTAGATGATTTTTCATATAACTTTTCGAGTAGATGATTTTTCATATAAATTGTTTTTCCATCGGATGTCGTCTGCAAAAGTTATGCCCATTTCACAAAATTCTCGAGAGATTTTGCAAAAAAGTTAGAAATTCATATTTGTAAATTTTCCTAACAACTAGACGACATATCATATGGGAAACTTATTTTCTTTTATTTTTTGACATTTTTATCATTTTCTTTTATTTTATTTTCAAATTGAAAAGGCGGTCCATAGGGGGGGAGGGGTGTATTTGGGAAATTTCCCTCACATTTTTTGCTTAGTAGTGGCGCATATGCAAGATGCGCCACCCCTAAGAGCTTATGGGTGGCGCATTCTGGAAATGCGCTACTCCAGAATGCGCCACCCATAAGCTCTTAGGGGTGGCGCATTTCCAAAATGGGCCACCTATAAGGTTCTTAGGGGTGGCGCATTTCTCCCAGGGCTGGCCCACTCTTAGGGGTGGCGCATTTTAAAAGAGCTTATGGGTGGCGCATTTTTTACCAGTTCGCCACCCCTTACAACATAGTGGCGCATTACATATAAAATGCGCCACTAATAAGGTTTCCATGTATAGCTATTTCTCTAGTAGTGGACCCCTCAAATTAAGCTCCGAAGCAATTGAGGCCAATGAGAACGGAAGAGGAATCCGGGCAGCGGTCCGACTAAGAACACGCAAAAGGAAATCATAGCGCCAAATACCCTCCTCCATGGAAGAAGAGGAAGGCGTCGACGCAGCACCACGTCGTCCACCGCATGAAGAACGGGGCGTGCGGCCACCACAGCCGCGGCGGCCACGACCTCGGCTAATCACACCACCACCAGCACGCTTGGGCGCCATATGAAGAAGAAGCAGAAGAGAAAGGCTCGAAGAATGGATGCCAAGGTCAGGCAAACAATAGGAGGTATTTATTGCACAATCCAAGGGCAAACCAGGAAAACACGCAGAAGCCCAGGCGGCGCCATCATTAAATCAAAGACCAAGCACGC
The DNA here is from genome assembly GCA_950022295.1 of Bromus sterilis. Classification (NCBI taxonomy): domain Eukaryota; kingdom Viridiplantae; phylum Streptophyta; class Magnoliopsida; order Poales; family Poaceae; genus Bromus; species Bromus sterilis. Next base: position 58,884,165 of record OX465598.1, on the reverse strand, counting down.
CGGGCGTTACGAAATCCAAAACAAGATGCCTTCACACGGTCAACACTATTTAAAGGACACGTCAAATCTCGCCTGTTTCCCATACACGCCTTGGAAATCCAACGGGCACCAGGCAGCACGGCGTCCAAGTTGTCATTTTGACTGGCCAGAAGACGCGACGGATCGAAGACCAAGAATCATCATAGGTCACCAAATAGGATGACAACGCCTATCAACGTGACATCTCAAGAAGGACGGATCAAGATAAAAGCAATTGGAAAAAACAAAAGACTGGCAAAGGCTAGTTATCTCTTGGTGCCAAAATATTCCGATTCTAAAATCTTTTACTCTCATCGGGAGTACCTTTATTAAAACAGAGTAAGATCTAAAAATCTCAAGAGTTCGGGTGCTCCCTCACCCAGAAGGCAAAAGCCTGCTCGAGTGACAACTCGCACCAGTTGTAACCACATCGACTACAGAGTTTCGGGTGCTCCCTCACCCAGAAGGCAAACACGTGCTCGAGTAATTACTCGCACTAGAGTAAACGGCGTACCTTCAGAGTTTGGGTGCTCCCTCACCCTGAAGACAACAAAGCATTCGAGTGACTACTCGCAAAGGCTCAACAAGTATTCAGCAATATAATCTACTCGCGCACTCCATGACTTTCCGAGTGGGCGCTGACGAGGGGGTGACCCCACGACTCCTATGGATGAGCCTACCCGGTGTACCAGAAGACAGAAGGCCCACAAAGATGCCGCCTGGGCCCAGCCTTGGCCCACTAGTGGCACCGACGTAGGATTCCGCGAGTCATAAGGAAGGTGCAAACTTGCCGTACGGAAGAAGATCATGGTTAGGAAACCTCATCTGTAATTAGGACGGACTCCCCGAGACCTAGCCTAGTATATAAGGGCTAGGAGGGGAGACGTCGAGATCAAGCAATACACAATCTGTAACCTAGCCTTGCGCGCACTAGCCTCGACTTCACTGTAATCGCCATCTCCAATCAATAATATCGAGCAGGAACGTATCCTCCTGTTAGCCGACGAGCTTATCATCCAACCTGTGCCTCTCATGACTAACCCAGGGTCCCTGACCATGGGATTTCCCGGGGTACATCCCCGTCAATTGGCGCCGTCTGTGGGAACTACACAGGTTGGAATTACGATCTCGGCGGTTCCGTCTTCAGCAAGCCGCAACTCAAGAGCAAGAACCAGATGTGATTCACCCGAGGAATTCAAGATCACAGCGAATATCTCCACCGCCCCAGCAAGACCGCTCAGCCTGCAGCCGTGGCAAGATCAATACTACAGTGGCAACCGAGCCCGCCGCCAGCGAAGGAGAACTCGACGACCCAAAAGAAAGGCGTGAGGGTTCTACACGGAGATTCCGATCAACGAACTACAACATGAAGAAGAGGACCTGTTGGCCACTCAACGACCCACCGCCACCCAGGCACCCGCCGCACAACAAGACACTGACTCCGAGCTCGAGATCAGCGACCGCCAAGATCATCGCCAACAAGGAAGAAAGCGACGATCCAGAAGGCAGGCGCGAGGACCCTACGAAGCGACACCACCCGACGAGTCGAACTATACGGCCGCACGATCGCCGACCATTCGACGACCCGCCGCCACGCGGACAGCCACTACCCACCAGGACAGCGACTCCGAGACTCGGACCGGCGAATACTACGACCCAGATCGAAGACCAGATGAATTCTCCAATCTCATAAGGAACCAGAATCTAAGTGCAGGGATCGAAGTCGACCCGCGAGCTCACGAGCACCCAACGGACCACGCGCTATTCTTCCAAATCTCAAGGAGGAAACGGCACGCCGGATCTAGCAAGCTCACGGTCAGGGAACAACTAGAAGGACCATGCACGATCCACTGCTTCGAAGACAACTGGGGAAACATCAGATCGAGCCACACTCTGGGAGACTGTCGCCTGTTCAATGAACTCGCCGACAGCCTCAAGGAGGAGAAATAGCAAGAAGCCAAGCGCGCCCGACGAGCCGAGCAGTCGCCCACTCAAGGACAGGTGTACGATCCAAGAAGGCAAGGTATCGCAAGCCCAACAGGACGCCTACACCCTACAGGCCAGAGCAGCCGAGAATCTTAACGCAGTCGAAGTCTACCAGCTACACGACGCAGAAACCAGCATCACATTCTCCCAAAGCGACCACCTGCCTGCAGTCCAAAGGTCGGGGCACGTGCCCCAGGTCCTCGACGCTCAAATCAGAGGGTACGACATGGATAGAATCTTCATGGACGGAGGCAGCAGCATGAACATAATCTTTGTCAACACCCTGCGCAAGATGCTGATCCCTCGATCGGTATGGAAGAAATCAAGCACCGTGTTATACGGAGTAGTCCCAGGAGAAGCAGCTACTTCCCTTGGATTAATCGAGCTCGAAGTCTTCTTCGGCAACAGACGCAATTTCACAAGACGCACCCTCGAGTTCAAAGTACTCGATTGGCAATCACAATATCACGACATATTGGGACGTCCAGCGTTCGCACAATTCATGGCGATTCCGCACTACGCCTACCTCAAACTCAAAATGCCAGGATCCGCGGGCGTCATCACAGTCAATGGGAGCTTCATCAAGTCAGACAAATGTGACCGCGATTTCCACAAAGTCTCTGACACCTTCAGAGCCGAGCAAGAACTCATAGAAATAGCCATGGCGACGGACAAGAGTATCTTTTCCCTAGCAAGCCGAAGCGAGTCAAAAGAGTATGGACGGTACTTCAAGATCGACAGCGACACGGTCACCCACCAGGTGCACCCGACAGACCCAGAAAAACTGTCTGCGTGTACGCCCACCTCCCGGAAGAGCAAGCGACGGCCCTCATCACTTTCCTCCGCGAAGAATGGGAAATCTTTGCCTGGTGCCCAGCCGAAATGCCAGGAGTACCGCGCGAGTTCGCAGAGCACGCGTTGTGCATCAAGCCAAACACCAAGCCAGTGAAGCAGGCGCTACGAAGATTCTCAGAACCCAAACGCAGAGCAATCGGGGAGAAAGTCAATCGACTACTCGACGCCCAATTCATTCGAGAGACGAAGAAAGCCACTTGGGTTGCCAACCCTGTGCTGGTCCCCAAGAAAGACACAGACGTACTGCGAATGTGCGTCGACTACGGGCCAATCAACAAACACTTCCCAAAGGATCACTTTCCCCGGCCAAGAATCGATCAGATAATCGACTCGACAGCAGGATGCAATCTACTATCGTTCCTTGACTCCTACTCAGGATACAATCAGATCAGGATGAAGGAAGAAGACGAAGAGCATACATCATTCATCACCCCTTACGGCGTATTCTGCTACAGAACAATTCCTTTCAGACTCAAGAACGCAGGTGCTACATACCAGCGAATGATGCAAGCATGCTTAGAAGAGCAAATCGGAAGAAATGTACAGGTCTACGTGGATGACATCGTCATCAAAACCTACAGCGCAAACACACTACTCAACGACCTGCGTGAGACCTTCGCAACACTCAACAAATACAGAATCAAGCTCAACCCGAAGAAGTGTGCGTTCGGCATCCCAACCGGGAAGCTGCTCGGGTACATGGTCTCTGCTCGAGGAATCGAAGCGAACCCCAAGAAAGTTCAAGAAATCGCCAGGATGCAGGAACCAACCAACATCACAGGCGTGCAGCAGCTCACCGGAAGACTCGCAGCCCTGAGTCGTTTCATCAGCAGATTGGGAGAGCGCACGTTGCCTTTCTACCAGCTGCTGAGAAAGGGAGAGAAATTTGAGTGGACTGAAGAAGACCGCAAAGCATTCGCGGACCTGAAGAAGAGGCTGTCGACCCCACCGACCCTGGCGGTACCCAAAGAAAAAGAACAAGTATACCTCTACGTAGCAGCACGCAACAGCGTGGTAAGCACAGTACTCGTCATCGAGCGCACAGAGGAAGGCAAGATCCACAGCATATAGAGGCCGATCTACTACCTCAGCATTCTCTTGACAAAATCCCAGCAGCGGTACCCGCACTACCAGAAGCTACTACTGGCCATCATCACGACCTCAAGAAAGGTGTCGCACTACTTCGACGAGCACCCCATCACAATCGTGAGTAGCGCACCACTCGCAGACATTCGCAACAACCCCGGAGCGACTGGGCGAGTCGCCGAGTGGAACATTGATATCAGTCTGCGGGACCTACAATTCAAGCACCCGACAGCAATCAAGGCCCAAGTACTCCCAGATTTCCTGGTCGAGTGGACGGAGGTCCAGACACCAGGCCCCCCGGACCTGTCGAACTCATGGACAATGCTCTTCGACGCGTCCAAAATACAGCAAGGAGCTGGAGCAGGAGTCGTTCTGGTCTCCCCCAAAGGAACCAAACTCAAATACATCCTCCAGATCAACTTCAGTCACGCCTCCAACAACAAAGCCGAATGCGAGGCACTGCTCTATGGCATGCGTATGGCCAAAACATGCGGTGCCACTCGCCTCGTAATCTACAAAGACTCCAACCTCGTCGTCCAGCAGGCGATGAAAGACTGTAATGCAGTAGCCGACAACATGGCGGCTTATCAAAAGCTCTACAACGCACTCGAAGGAATTTCGACGGCTGCGAGCTCAATTATATCCAATGGCCAGGTAGAAAAAGCAAACGGCCTAGTATGCGGAGGACTCAAAAAGAGGCTCCTCGCACCACTCGAGCAGGCCGCGGGCAACTGGGTAGAAGAACTTCCTGCCGTACTATGGAGCCTACGCACCACCCCGAATACTGCAACCTAGTACACACCTTTCTTTACGGTGCACGGGTCGGAGGCGGTGCTACCACATGACCTCAAATTTGGGGCACCACGGATCTCAGGGTACGAAGAAGAGGAAGCAGAAGAAACGTTGCAAGATGACAAAGACACAACAGACGAAGCAAGGGAAACAGCCCTACCAAAGTCAGAGGGATACCAGGACAAACTGCGCACTTACCAAAGCAGTCGCCCGCGCACCAGAACCTTCAATAAAGGCGACCTTGTCCTACAGCTCATAAAAGAGAAAGTTCACAAGCTCGCCCCCCAATGGGAGGGACCGTTCATAATCGCAGAAGTCATAGGAGGAGGCGCCTATAGACTGAAGAACCCGAAGACAGCCGAGGACGTGGGAAATCCATGGAACGTAGAAAACCTACGCCTGTTCTACCCATAGCCTCCACCAGTCATGCTCATCCGGCAGCTCATGTAAACCTTCAACGCAATAAAATGATGTTGCCCAAATCCTACCACAACAAAGCACTCGGGGGCTTGAGCACAAAAACTCCCCCCGAGAGACGCTATCGTCGCAATCGCGATCTCTTACCAAATCACTCGGAGACTTGAGCACAAAAAATCCCCCCGAGAGACGCTATCGTCGCAATCGTGATCTCTTACCAAAGCACTCGAGGGCTTGAGCACAAAAACTCCCCCCGAGAGACGCTATCGTCGCAATCGCGATCTCTTACCAAAGCACTCGGGGGCTTGAGCACAAAAACTCCCCCCGAGAGACGCTATCGTCGCAATCGCGATCTCTTACCAAAGCACTCGGGGGATTGAGCACAAAAATTCCCCCCGAGAGACGCTATCGTCGCAATCGCGTTCTCTTACCAAAGCACTCGGGGCTTGAGCACAAAAACTCCCCCCGAGAGACACTATCGTCGCAATTGCGATCTCTTAGCAAAGCACTCGGGGGCTTGAGCACAAAAACTCCCCCCGAGAGACGCTATCATCGCAATCGCGATCTCTTACCAAAGCACTCGGGGGCTCGAGCACAAAAACTCCCCCCGAGAGACGCTACCGTCGCAATCGCGATCTTTCACAAAAGCACTCGGGGGCTCGATTGCAAAATCTCCTCCTGAGAGATATCATCATCGCTCACGCAGCCCGAAGCTCAAAAGGGTCCAAGAAAAAACCCATCGACAAGCGCCACCCGTTGAATTATGTCCGGAATCAAAAGGAAAGACACGGCTACAACAAGATGGAACACCCTGCACTCTGAAGAAATACGGACGGGGCGCAGGACGTAGGCAAATATTTAAGTCTTCACCTAATCGCCAAAGACGGGGGCTACTCCCATCGGGAGCGCTGCCGCGCACCCGATAAAAGACAGGAAATAATGGAAGAATGACAAAGGAAATAGATCTCAGCCTACGTTCGACTCTTCGACTCAAACGTAGCCTCGGGGGCTACTCCCATCGGGACCGCTATCGCGCACCCGACAGAACCCACAGTGCGAAGTTTTGAGGGACTTGAAGACAGCTCTCGGTTGCAAAGGACTTGAAAACAGCTCTCGAATACCAAGGACTCGAAAACAGCTATCGGTTGCAGAGGGCTCAAAGAAAAATTCCATTACAAAGGCTCAAGCACAAGTTCATATCACAAAGGATCACTTTCAGTACCAAAAAGGTTACATTGGATAGAAGGCAGCTCTGATTACTCGAAGGCAATCCTCATTACATGGAGAACTAACCTAGGTACAAAGGCACAAGCAGCTGATAAGCTTACAAGGAATTATGACTTCTACATGAGTGCCCATGCTGGGATGACTGCCACTAAGACAGCGAGCATCATCACAGACAAAGGAGGAGTCGAAGCAGCAGTCTCACAATGTCAATGACATAACAAAAGGTGAAGCTCTACTTATTTGCGGAGCAGTCGAAGACGATACTCCACCAGCTTCTTCTCCTGCTCCACCAGCTTCTTCTCCAGCTCCACCCGAGCTGCCGCCTCCAGTTCTACAAGGTCACCTGGTGCGCCCGCTTGACCGGCGGTTTGACGTCGAGATCCTCTTCAGAACCGGAGGGGGAATCAGTTGAAGACGGCTCCGCATCAACACCCGAAGAGTCACCGGAGGAGGAAGCAGTTGAAGACGCAGGCAACGGACTCCTCGACTTGTCAGAACCATCACAGCCTGTCTCCAGCCAGTACGGATCCATGCGGTCGCCGCTCGGGTCAAAAGCGCGGATGAAAAGAGTGTCTTTACCATCAAAACAGCAACAAAGAGTGTCACCATCACGCAAGTTCAACCGATGAGCAAAGGATTTCCAGCCGAAGCCATGAAAAATCAAGCGGGAACTATCATCTCCAACTTAACATAAGAAGGAGATCGAGTGTACCCTTGAAGACGAAGCAGCAAGCCATCAAGGCCACGCGCAGAAACAATGGCAGCAAATGCAGAAGGAAGAAGAATACGAGTAGCGCCCCGGCCACGAACGTGCAGGAGAAAGTCATAACACCAAACACCCTCCTCCGAGGTAGAGGAGGAAGGCGCCAACGATGCACCACGATGACCACCGAGAGAAGAGCGCGGAGTACGACCACCACGGCCGCGGAGAGCACGACCACGGCCAGTCAACCAGCTCCACGCTTGGGCGCCATGAGAAGAGGAAGAGGAAGAGAAGCAAGATGAGCAGAGGACGAATATCGCCGCTAGAAGAAAAAGAGGGGCCTATTTATAGCACAACCCCACATAGATGCCCAGACGACGGGAGCCATTAATTCAAAGACCAAAAACGCCGGGCGATTCGAAGTTCGAGACAAAGATGCCTTCACACGGGAGGCACAGTGCGCTGGACGCGTCAAATCTCGCGCGGTTTCAATGCGTGCATCGATAACTCAACAGGCGGCTGCAGCACGCCACCAAAAGACATCATTATGACTGGTCATGCAGACATGACGGTTAGCAGCCAGAGCATCTTTTGACGGTCCTCCAGCAAGGAGATAGTTATCTTCACCAAACAAAAGTTAAATTAAAGAGGCAGTCAGCAGAAGAGGCAGCTTGCAAGCACCATTTTTTGCATAAGTTTAAATACATTTTTCAAATATATCTAACTCCCATCGGGAGCGTATCCACCTCCGCGAGTTCGTGTGCTCCCTCACCCAGAAGAAAAAATGTGCTCGAGTGATCACTCGCACCTACGAGAGTCTCAGGTGCTCCCTCACCTAGAAGCAAAAACATGCTCGAGTGATTACTCGCACCCATGAGAGTTTCGGGTGCTCCCTCACCATGACACGAGATGATCAGACATGCACTCGCCAGATCGAGCGGTCCCAGAGTATCGGGTGCTCCCTCACCCCGAGAGTAAAAGAAATATTCGAGTGATTACTCGCAAAACTCTATATACTCCAGCACTCGACGACCTCCCGAGAAAATATCCCTCTACACTCGAGCACTCGGAAGAGCTCCACGAGTGACCGCTAAAACCGCCCACTTGATTGTTTATTCCAAGTGGGTGCATTATCTACTAGGCTCCGCGCCTCAATAAAAATACACATTCCTGGAACACGATACACTGTGCCCAGAAGCCACGCAAGCTTAGCGTGTAGGTAAGACCCCGCTGCAAAGATCGGCCGGGCTGGGACTTGCCGAAGAGCGATTTCAGTCCCAACCTTTTCCATGCGCATGCATGATAGAAAAAGCCGGGCGGACGCGCCTAGGCTACGAACTTTACTGGCGGCAATTGATCACTGTAAGACCTGCAGCGGCATGACTTTTGCTAGACACCAGTGTTCCAAGCTCATGTCGAGGGACATGGGTTTGATTGGGCTACTACGGTTTCTGCCACTAGTGCAATTCACCAAGGCTCGACCAGTCGACACCTTGGGCCCTTTCAGCTTAGCATCCCTCGAAACAGGTTTTGTCATGGCCCTAGACTTCGAGCGACCCGCGGTTAAACCGTGCATACATCAAAACGACGCTAGAGTGGATTCGAGTCCCTGCGCACCTCTTCGAGTCCCCCAGGCACTCGGGGGCTACTGGCGAGGGGGTGACCCCACAACTCCTATGGATGAGCCTACCCGGTGTACCAGAAGACAGAAGGCCCACAAAGATGCCGCCTGGGCCCAGCCTTGGCCCACTAGTGGCACCGACGTAGGAGTCCGCGAGTCACAAGGAAGGTGCAAACTTGCCGTACGGAAGAAGATCATGGTTAGGAAACCTCATCTGTAATCAGGACGGACTCCCCGAGACCTACCCTAGTATATAAGGGCTAGGAGGGGAGACGTCGAGATCAAGAAATACACAATTTGTAACCTAGCCTTGCGCGCACTAGCCTCGGCTTCCCTGTATTCGCCATCTCCAATCAATAATATCGAGCAGGAACGTATCCTCCTGTTAGCCGACGAGCTTATCATCCAACCTGTGCCTCTCATGACTAACCCAGGGTCCCTGACCATGGGATTTGCCGGGGTACATCACCGTCAGGCGCTTTCTTATTTTCCTCGCCTGAGTTCGCGAAATCTCCGCGGGTGAACACTAATAGCTCGCTTGATCGTTTATTCCAAGTGGGTGCATCTCTAATTAGGCTCCGCTCCTTTATAAAAAATGATGCCTGGGCTGCGACTTGTTGTACCGAGATGCCACGTGATACGTCCAAAACGTATCTATAATTTCTGCTTGCTCCATGCATGTTTTGTGTGATATTGCTATGATCTAGATACACTTCCATACATTTTTTATCATAATTGGACTAACCTATTAATTCAGTGCACCCCAGTGCCAGTTCCTGTTTTCTGCTGTTTTTCTATTTCAGTTTTCCCCCATATAAAAGTGCCAGACAAATTCAGGAAAATTCAGATAAAAAATCAGCGTGACGGAAGCTTCGAGAAGAGCCCGGGAGGGGCCAGAGGGGAGCCAGGGGGGCCCAGGCGTCCACCCGGCGCGGCCCCACCCCTGGTCACGCCAGGGGGGCGCCTGGGGCCCCTGGTCCACCTCTGGCTGCCCCCCTTCGCCTATTTATTCTCCGTCACGGGAAAACTCCAGAGGAAGAACCCTATTCCGCAAACTCGCCTCTGTTCCGCTGCCGCCGCGCTTCCAAGATCGGGAGCACCAGAAGACCTCTTCCCGGCACCCTGCCGGATGGAGGATTGACCTCCGGGAGTCTCCTCTCCACCATGGATGCTCCCCGGATGTCTCGTGAGTAGTTTTCCTTGGACCATGGGTCCGTGATCAGTAGCTATGTGATGTTCTCCTCCCCTCTTTGATCTTCATTGTTTAGACCTCGTGAGCTGCCCTACATGATCGAGGCACCTTTGTAATATTTCTGTTGTTGTTATGTTGAGTTTGGAGGGATCTGATGCATTATGAGATTATGTTCAAATTGTGATAGAGTAATATATTTGGTTTTTATCTCTTATATTTTTGTTCCTAAGTAATTCTTGCATGCTCTCCGTTGCTGTTTATTGCTTTGGCCAAGTAGTAGGTAGTGACTCCAAGAGGGAACGTTGTGCTAGATTGTGGGTTCATGCCCCCCGATGACACGCTTGAGTGATAGAAACATGAGTCTAGGGGATGTGTTGTTGCCACAAGGGGGAAAGCAACGGTGCTTGTAATCGCGGTTGCAAGGACTGATTACTTTACGCAGAGTTCTTTTTAATGCAGTTGTCTGTTGCTTTGGGTTTACACTTTGGGTGGGGCTCGCAACTTAATACCAGCGAGATGTTCTGGGTAGATATCTCAAGGTGGATGATTAGTAGTAGATGCAGATGGATTTCGGTCTACTTATTTTGGCGTACTGCCCGTGCTTTTGAGCCTCTTCCTTTCTTTTGTAGCATAGTTAGCATTGCGTTGCATTCATAATCTTGTCAATTGCCCTTCTGTAAAAAATTTACCTCGCATAGCAGTTTTATCGTCTTTTGGGAGAGAGACATCACTAGTGAACATCACGTATCCCGGTCCATATCCTTATTATTGTTTCCACGCTATATTTACTTTACTGCTTTTTACTTTCAAATTTCTATCATTATCCCTTGCGTTTTACCTTTTGTGAACAACAAGACCGAAGAGATTGACAACCTCTCTGAACTTCGTTGGGAACAAACTTATCTATGTCTGTGTGCAGGTCCGCGTCAGTTGCGCCGCTGACACCTTCTTATCATCTCTGGAGTCCTACTGGAGACAAACCTTGGTATCTTCACCGAGGGAAAACTGCTGCTGCACTACATCTCAAACCTTCCACTTGGGGTAACCAACGAAGGGCGAGAAGCCATCAAGCAAGTTTTCTGGCGCCGTTGTCGGGGACTCCGAGTGCTAAGATAGGGGAGTTGCACACTACCCTTTACCTTTGTTTTTTAGTCTTGTTAGTTTATCTTTCAGTTTTTATCTTTGTGTCTTTTATCAAAATTTACAAAAAAATCTGCCACACTTGCTGCTACTATGGGTTCCACTGAAAACACCAAGTTGTGTGAATTCACTAGTCACAACAACCAAGACTTTATCTGCACTCCCATTGCCACACCTGCCACTTCAGCTACCTCTTATGAAATTAAACCTGCTTTGTTAAACCTTGTTATGAGAGATCAATTCTATGGTGCTGGAGATGATGCTGCTTTAGACTTGAATAATTTTGTTGAATTATGTGATATGCAAAAGTATAAAGAAGTAGAAGGTGATGTTGTTAAGCTCAAGCTCTTTCCTTTCTCTTTAAGGGGAGATGCTAAAATCTGGTTTCAATCTTTGCCAAGAAATAGCATAGATTCTTGGGATAAGTGCAAAGATGCTTTTATAGGGAAGTACTACCCTCCTGCTAAGATTATCCAATTGAGGAGTAATATTATGAATTTTAAGCACTTGGATAATGAACACGTTGCCCAAGCTTGGGAATGAATGAGATCTCTTGTTCAGAAATGCCCTACACATGGTTTGACTACCTGGATGGTTAACCAGACTTTTTATGCAGGCTTGAACTTTACCTCGCGGAACCTGTTAGATTCGGCCGTGGGAGGAACCTTTATGTCAACTACACTTGGTGCTGCCACGAAGCTTCTCGATGAAATGATGACCAATTATTCCCAATGGCACACCGAACGCGCTCCAACAGGTAGGAAGGTAAATTCTGTCGAGGAAATTACCTCCCTCAATGAAAAAGTTGACTTAATTATGTCTCTACTTACCAAGCAACCCTCTATTGATCCTCATGATGTTCCTTTAAATTCTTTGGTTTCTCAAGAACAAGTAGATGTGAACTTTATTGCTAGAAACAACTTCAACAACAATGCTTATAGGGAAAATTTTGCTAGTAATCCTAGACCGTTCCCATCCAACTATGGGAACAACAATACCTACCCTAGCAACAAGAACCCCTCCTCTGAATTAGAAATCATGCTTAGAGACTTTATCACTACCCAAAAAGCCTTCAACAAAAATGTAGAGGAGAAATTAGCTAAAATAGATAATCTCTCTTTGAAGGTAGAAAGCTTAGCCCTTGATATTGAGATGCTTAAAATTAGAACCTCTCCCCTTGAGGAGAATAAGGCCACTCCTATTAATGCTATCCAGTTACAAATCAGTGAAAATATTAGGATGATGGCTAAACTTAAAGAAAGATGGGCTAGAGAAAAGGAGGAAGAGGATAGAATTAAGAGCCTTCCTACACACCACACAGTTGCCACTATCCAAATTGTTGAGGACACTCAAACTATTAGCACCCAATGCACTCCTAGTCCCGTTGGACCTATTAATGGTGATGCTAATACCTCAACCGTAGAAAAAGAAACTCCTATGAACATAGAGGGTTTCAAACAAGTGAGCCTAGATGACACTACTACCACCTTTTATAGTAGTGATATTGATTTTGATAGTTGCACCCTCTAAGAAGTTATTAGCTTGCTACACAAAATGTCTAGAGACCCCCACACTAGCACACTTAATCTTGCCTTCACGGAGCATATCACAAATGCTCTCATCAAATCTAGGGAGGAGAAGCTTAGAGTAGAAGTCTCCATACCTAGGAAGCTAGATGATGGTTGGGACCCTATAATCAAAATTAAATTAAATAACTTCTCTTGCTATGCTTTATGTGATGTTGGAGCTAGTACCTCCGTTATGCCCAAAATAATATTTGATATGTTTGAATTGAAGACCTTTGAGCCTTGTTCTTTTGGTGTTCGTCTTGTTGATTCTTCCATAAAGAAACCTTTGGGGAAGATCGACGATGTTGTTATCATTGTCAATGACAACAATGTTCCCGTTGATTTTATTGTTATGGATATAGAGTGTGAACCTTTATGTCCAATTATTTTGGGACGTCCTTTTCTTCGCACCGTTGGTGCGGTTATTGACATGAAAGTGGGGAATATAAAATTCTAATTCCCATTCAAAAATGGGGATGGAACACTTCCCTAGAAATAAAATCAAGTTACCTTTTGAGTCCGTCACACGGGCTAGTTATTCTCTTTCTCTTGATAAAACTTGATTCTTCTTTTTGCATCATGCCTAGCTAATGGATTTAAAGAAGCCCTTGCGGGAGGCAGCCCGCAACGAATTTAGGTGTTTTATTTTTTCTTTTGTTGTGTCAAGATGATTGTTACTTCTGTAGCAACATCATCGTATCTTTATTTTTCAGCTTTGTGCCAAGTTATAGCCTCTTATGGCAAGGGAAGTAAAAGTTGTGACATGCTGTCCAGAAAACAGATTCTGTCCTCGTGACCAGAAAAATTCCAGAAAAATCCCAGTTCATCTTTTTGAGCTGAAATTTTTACACAGTATGCTCTATACAATTACGAAACTTCCGTATGTTCTGATTTTTTTGATTTGAGTTGCAGAAGTGCCCCTAAAAATATTCTTTACTATCTGATGTTCTGTTTTTCACAGATTCTTCCACGTTTTGTCTCTCCTAACTTTTGCAAACCTTAAGCTTGATTTTTCTTTGCAAAAACTTTTTGGCACTCTTGAGAAACAGTAGCTCTTCAAGAATATCTTTATCTTGGGGATGCCCCCATGCATCCCCAATAAATATTCAAGAAGACTCAAGAGTCTAAGCTTGGGGATGCCCCCGTGCATCCCCTTCTCCATCAACAATCATCGGTTCGTCCTTCGTCTCACTATATTTTTATCACTTCATGCGTTATGTGCTATGCTTGGAGCGTCTCGCTCTTAGGTTTTGTTTTTAGTGTTCCTTAGCTTTTCTTGCTGTTCATAACAAGTTAGATCCCTTCTTACTTTGTCTGGGAGAGAAACACGCTCCACTTTCAAAATTTAGAACACATCATAGGATTTTTCCTGCCTATCTTTTTGCTGTTGTGTGTTCTTTATCTTTTCATCGCTACTGCCATGTTTAGTTTTAGTCTTAGTTTGTCTTTAGCAAGAGCCTTGGCTTTTGTTTAGTTTGTTGCTGCAACTCTTTTTAGTTTTCATGTTTATCTTGTTAAATAGAGTTGGTTATTGCACTGAGTTGTGTCTTGTCTTGAAAGTAGGTATTTGAGGTTGCTATTTAATTTTAGTAGTAACTGGCAATAGTTTTGAGGTATTGTTGTGAGTAATGTTTGAACTTTTGGTGTCAAGAGCTCTAGCCTATTAGTGATAGGTGTCGTATTTTGGGCAATCCGTGTTTATTTTCAAAACCTACAAAACTAGTTGAGAACTCTAGCTACTAGATAGATCACTAATCTTTGGAAGGATCGAATATCAGAGAACACTCACGTACCATGAGTCGAGGATGCGCAAGGATAACCAAACCCCCATACAATCCTCCTCGGGGTACTTGTCTCATTGTGAAACTCCTTATTAGATTGAGAGTTACCGATAATAAGTGCATGAGTTCTTCGGACTAATGTAAGTATTGAAAGTTGACACTTCCACCTTCCCATTTTTGCTAGCCTCTCCCGTGCCGTGCATTGCCTTCTTCTCACTCCGAGAGTTGGTGTCCACCTTCGCCGGTACATCCAAACCCTTGGCATGATACGCTCGGTCATCATAAACCTCCTTATATCTTTCCTCAAAACAACCACCATACCTACCTATCAAGGCATTTCCATAGCCTTTCCGAGTTACATTGCCATGCAACTTCCACATCTTCATGACTTGATCTTCATGTCATACATGTTCCTGCTACACTGGCAGCGACATACATTGCATACATCATGATAGTTACATCTTATTTATGATTTTGAGTACCTTGTAAAGTGTGAAAGATCTCCTTTACCTTCTTGTAAAATAGAGTGTTGCCCTTAAGTGAGGAAAAGATCTCAAAGTGGACACATTAAAAGATCCCAAAGAGGACAAATGAGAGTTAAATAGAAAGAGCCATTGAGGCCACAAAAAATACAAAAAAATAGAAAAAGAAATAAAAAGAGAGAAAGGGGCAACACTACTATCCTTTTGAGAGATCCACACTAGTACTCCCTTTATATCCTTGTACTCCATAGAGATGATCTTCATGCATATAGCTATGTGGGGACCTTCACACTATAAGAACTTGGCTTGCATATTCCAAGGATGAGCCTCCTCAAACGAGCTCTAGGTCTTCATGAGCGAGCAAGTTAGATGCACCCCCACTAGTTCCATTAGAGAGCTTCTTAGCTCATATGTGCATCCGTTGCATGGCAATCCCTACTCCTCACATCATATCTATCATTTGGCATCTCTTGCCTATGATTGTCCTCATTGATGTGAGCCTTTCTCATCCTTTTTGTCTTCCTCCTCCGTACTTCTCTCTTTGCCATCCTAAGTGTCAACTCTCGTGCTTACTCTCATCCATTGCATGAGTGCTCAAAATATCGAAAAGGAGTGGATCAAATTGACTTGTACCTGGCTAGTGGTCTGGGGACGAGTCAAGATAAGATTCCAAAGAAGACCAAGTGTGAAACTTTAGTAGATTGAGTTATCAACAAAAATACTTTTTCATCTCGTATTCCCTATCCCCCTTCTTGCACGCAAACACCATTTGGAGACATTCGAGTCACGGACAGCGAGAGCTCTTGCACCAAATGTTCTTTTGTTACTTGTTTCAATGCTAATATAGACTCTTGCATGTTATGACTTGAATTGAATCTCTAACCTTGATTGCTTTACTTTTCAAAGTTCTTTTATGGTTGCTAGCATGTCACCACAGAAATTATGCTTGTTATCATTTACCTACTCGAGGACGAGCAGGAATTAAGCTTGGGGATGTTGATACGTCCAAAACGTATCTATAATTTCTGCTTGCTCCATGCATGTTTTGTGTGATATTGCTATGATCTAGATACACTTTCATACATTTTTTATCATAATTGGACTAACCTATTAACTCAGTGCACCCAAGTGCCAGTTCCTGTATTCTGCTATTTTTCTATTTCAGTTTTCCCCCATATAAAAAGTGCCAAAAAAATTCGGGAAAATTCAGATAAAAAATCAGTGTGACGGAAGCTTCGAGAAGATCCCGAGAGGGGCCAGAGGGGAGCCAGGGGGCCCAGGCGGCCACCCGGCGCGGCCCCACCCCTGGACGCGCCAGGGGGGCGCCTGGGGCCCCTGGTTCACCTCTGGCTGCCCCCCTTCGCCTATTTATTCTCCGTCATGGGAAAACTCCAGAGGAAGAACCCTATTCCGCAAACTCGCCTCTGTTCCGCCGCCGCCGCGCTTCCGAGATCGGGAGCACCAGAAGACCTCTTCCCGGCACCCTGCCGGAGGGAGGATTGACCTCCGGGAGTCTCCTCTCCACCATGGATACTCCCCGGATGTCTCGTGAGTAGTTTTCCTTGGACCATGGGTCCGTGATCAGTAGCTATGTGATGTTCTCCTCCCCTCTTTGATCTTCATTGTTTAGACCCCGTGAGCTGCCCTACATGATCGAGGCACCTTTGTAATATTTCTGCTGTTGCTATGTTGAGTTTGGAGGGATCTGATGGATTATGAGATTATGTTCAGATTGTGATAGAGTAATATATTTGGTTTTTATCTCTTATATTTTGTTCCTAAGTAATTCTTGCATGTTCTCCGTTGCTGTTTATTGCTTTGGCCAAGTAGTAGGTAGTGACTCCAAGAGGGAACGTTGTGCTAGATTGTGGGTTCATGCCCCCCGATGACACGCTTGAGTGACAGAAACATGAGTCTAGGGGATGTGCTGTTTCCACAAGGGGGAAAACAACGGTGCTTGTAACCGCGGTTACAAGGATTGTTTACTTTACGCAAAGTTCTTTTTAATGCAGTTGTCTGTTGCTTTGGGTTTACACTTTGGGTGGGGCTCGCAACTTAATACCAGCGAGATGTTCTGGATAGATATCTCAAGGTGGATGATTAGTAGTAGATGCAGATGGATTTCGGTCTACTTATTTTGGCGTACTGCCCGTACTTTTGAGCCTCTTCCTTTCTTTTGTAGCATAGTTAGCATTGCGGTGCGTTCATAATCCTGTCAATTGCCCTTCTGTAATTTGTTTACCTCGCATAGCAGTTTTATCGTCTTTTGGGAGAGAGACATCACTAGTGAACATCACATATCCCGGTCCATATCCTTATTATTGTTTCCACGCTATATTTACTTTGCTGCTTTTTACTTTCAAATTGCTATCATTATCCCTTGCATTTTACCCTTTGTGAACAACAAGACCGGAGAGATTGACAACCTCTCTGAACTTCGTTGGGAACAAAGTTATCTGTGTCTGTGTGCAGGTCCGCGTCAGTTGCGCCGCTGACACCTACTTATCATCTCTGGAGTCCTACTGGAGACAAACCTTGGTATCTTCACCGAGGGAAAACTGATGTTGCACTACATCTCAAACCTTCCACTTGGGGTAACCAACGAAGGGCGAGAAGCCATCACCACGCAAGCTTAGCGTCTAGATGGGACCCCGCTGCACAGACGCCCGGGCCAGGACTTGCCACAGCGCGACTTCATTCCCGACATTTTCCATGCGCTCGCATGATTGAGAGATGAGCCGATAATGGATGCGTTAAGGCTATTTACTGGGACCGGCAGCATTGATCCTATAAGACCTGCAGTGGCATGAACTTTGCTAGACACCGGTCGTTCCCAAGTTCGTGTCGAGGGACACGGGCTTGATTGGGATACTGAGGTATTTTCCACTAGCACAATTCACCAAGGCTCGGCCAGTCAACTACCTTGGTCCCTTTCAGCTTAGCATCCCTCGAAATAAACATTTGTCATGGCTAAAGCTTCCAACGACTCGTGGACGCGCTGCGCATATGAAAGCAAACGAGGATGAATTCGAGTCCATGCGCGACTCTTCGAGTCCCCCAGGCACTCGAGGGCTACTGCCGAGGGGGTTACCCCACGATCCCTGCATGTGAGGATACCTGGTGCATATGAGGACAAGAGCCCCACTGGAAGCTCGACAGGCCCACGACTGGACCGCTCTAGGCACCGATGTAGGAGTCCGCGACTAATATGGAAGTCAAGACTTGGTGATCAAGGCAAGGCTAGAATTAGCCAATCGTCCCTATAACCTGAGACGGACTCCCCTAGACCTGGCCTAGTATATAAAGGCTGGGAGGGGGACGTCTCGGGACATCCAATCTACAATCAACACCTCCGGTCTTTCGCGAACTCGCCTAGACTTCCACTATAATCGCCCCCTCACATAACACAATTAAGCAGGAAGTGCTTCTCCTGTTAGCCGACGAGTATCTCCAACCTTTTCCTTCTCTCCGATCTAATCCAAGGTCCCTGATCATGGGAATTTCCGAGGCTGATCCTTGTCATTATCAATCCTAGAATGATCCATATCATGGAATTTGATGGTATCCAAAGTTTTAATAATTTTATGCATGGAGCTATCAAGCCTATTCAAATTCCCTTGAATCTTGTGATCCAACTCATATATCCTAGTTATACTTGGTATTTCTAACTCTATCTTTTAAAGTTTCTTCATAATGTGAGCTAGAGATATGTCTTCTTGTATGCTAGCAACAGAGAGGTTTCCAACAAGGTTTTCAATAACATTAAGAGACTCCCAAATTGGGGCTTCTAGGAAATTCCCACTGATAGCAGTATCTAATATGAACCTATTCCAAGGAGTAATCCCAACATAAAAATTTCTAAGCAGGATATTAGTGGGTTGCTTCTTGGTGCTTTTTTCTGTGAATCATTAATTCTATACCAAGAATCTTTTAAACTTTCCCCACCTTTTTGTTTAAAGGTGAGAACCTCTATCTCAACAAGGGAAAAAGGACCAGACATTCTGAAAGCTACTAGCGAGATAAATAAATTTTTTGTGATTTTTGATATAAGACACAAAGATAAAAACAGGAAGGTAAACTAACAAGACTAAAAAGTAAAGGTAAAAGGTAGTGGGCAACTCCCCTATCTTATCACTCGGAGTCCCCGGCAACGGCGCCAGAAATTCGCTTGATACGCGAGAGAGGATTGCTTCTCTCCCTTCGTTGGTTACCCAAGTGGAAGGTAAGATGCAGCGTAGCAGCAAGTTTCCATCGGTGAAGATACCGAGGTTGAGTATCGACCAGTAGACTCCGGTGATGATAAGTAGGTGTCAGCGGCGCACCTGACGCGGACCTGCACACAACACAATTAACTTTGCTCCCAACGAAGTTCAGAGAGGTTGTCAATCTCTCCGGTCTTATTGTTTACAAAGGATAAAAAACACAGGATAATGATAATGATAGCAACTGAAAGTAAAAAAGCAAGAAAGTAAATGAGCGTGTAAACAGTGATGAGAATATGGACCGGGGTCCCGTGATGTTCACTAGTGATGTATCTCTCCCAAAAGACGAGAAGACTGCTATGCGAGGTAAACAAATTACAGACGGGCAATTGACAGGATTATAAACGCACCGCAATAATAACTATGCTACAAAAGAAAGGAAGACCGAAATCCATCTACATCTAAGTAGACCAAAATCCATCTGCATCTACTACTAATCATCCACCTTGAGATATCTATCCAGAACATCTCGCTGTTATTAAGTTCCGAGCCCCACCCAAAGCAACATACAACTGCATTTAAAAGAACTTTGCGTAAAGTAAACAATCCTTGTAACCTCGGTTACAAGCACCATTGTTTTCCCCCTTGTGGCCACAGCACATCCCCTAGACTCATGTTTCTGTCACTCAAGCGTGTCATCAGGGGGCATGTACCCACAATCGAGCATAACGTTCCCTCTTGGAGTCACTACCTGCCACTTGGCCAAAGCAATAAATAGCAACGGAGAACATGCAGGAATTACTTCGGAACAAAAATAAAAAAGATAAGAACCAATTATATTACTCTATCAAAATCTGAACATAATCTCATAATCCATCAGATCCCATCAAACTCAGCATAGCAAACCCAGAAAGAATTACATATGTGCCTCGATCATGTAGGCAGCTCACGAGATCTAAACCATGAAGAACAAAGAGGGGAGGAGAACAATCACATAGTTACTGATCACGGACCCATGGTCCAAGGTAGACTACTCACGGCACATCCGGGAAGCGTCCATGGTGGAGGAGAAGCTCCCGGAGGTTGATCCTCCCTCCGGCAGGGTGCCGGGAAGGGTCCTGACGGTGCTCCCGATCTTGGAAGTGTGGCGGTGGCGGAACAGAGGAAAATTTGCAAAATAGGGTTCTGTCTTCGGAGTTTCCCCGTGACGGAGAATAAATAGGCGAAGGGGGCCAGCAGCCAGGGGGGCCACCAGGGGCCCAGGCGCCCTCCTGGCGCGGCCAGGCCCCTGGCCGCCTGGACACCTGGTGGTGGCCCTCTGGCCCCACTTGGGTGCTTCTGGAAGACTCCGTTGTGCTGATTTTTTATCCGATTTTTCCTGAATTTTTGGAGAATTTTTAATATGGGGGAACCTGGAATAGAAAAACAGCAAAAAACAGGAACTGGCACTTGGGTGCACTGAGTTAGGAGGTTAGTCCAAATATGATCAAAAGTGTATGAAAGTGTATCTAGATCATAGCAATATCACACAAAACATGCATGGAGCGAGCAAAAATTATCGATAAGTTTGAGACGTATCATGTCGCTCCTCTTACGTGGAGGTCATCTCTTCTCAACCTCTCCATTGAACAGATATCCACACTTTCTCCACGGGTCATATGGTTCTAGCCATCTTCGGTGCCCCATGTACACGATTTTCGAGGACCCGATTTCGGTAGCTGTAGAGACGCTGTATCATCCATGCACCTTGTGCATTCGCAATGTCCGTAGCACACCTGGCCTGAGACATATCCGTAACCGAAATACTCATGCAACGTCGTGAGCAACGCGACTTTCATCATGAAATATTCTCCTTTGCAAGCGTCCCATGTCCTGACCCCAGGGTTCCATAACACCTGCAACTCCTCTTTTAGTAGCTCAAGATATAGATTTATGTTGTTTCCCGGTTGTTTCGGCCCTTGAATCAACATACTCATGTGTATGTACTTGGTCTTCATGCACTTCCAGGGAGGAATGTTGTACATGCATAGAAACACGGGCCATGAGCTATGATTGGTGTTCTGGTTGCCATACGGATTCATGCCATCGGTACTCACACCAAGCACGATATTCCGTGGATCAGCAGCGAAATCCGCATCTTCAAATTTTAGTGCTCGCCACTGGCTAGCATCTACGGGGTGTCTCAACTTTGGCTCATCTCCATCATGCGGCTTCTCCCGTTCCTTGTGCCAGCGCATTAGCTCTGCTTCCTTACGATCAACGAAATACCATTGTAGACGGGAAGTCAACGGAAAGTACCACACAACTTTCCGAGGAGTTTTCGTCTTTCCATCCTTCTTATTTCGAGAAGCATTGCACTTCGAACAAATGGTTTTTTCGGCGTTCTCGTTCCGATAAATGATGCAATCGTTGATGCATGCATGGTATCTAACGTGTGGCAAATCAAGAGGGCACACGATTTTCTTGGCTTCCTCGATACTAGTAGGACACATGTTCCACTTGGGATAAGTTTCTTGTAGAAAATTCAAATGCTCATCGAGGCTTGTGTCACTCCATTTGTTTTTTTCCTTCGTCTTTAGAAGACCTAGTATGAAACTCAAGCGGGTGTCCTCTGGTCGGAAACCTTCATATAGTGGAGTCTTCGAGTCTAACTCCAGTTGTGCCAGCTTGGCCTCTTCTCTAGAAGCAACTCTTTCGCTAGTCGTATTCTTGCGAAAAAGTTCTCGAAGATGAGGGTCTTGGATGACTGAACTTAGTACAAACGAAATAGATTGTTGCGTTCCACCGTCTTCTCCATGTCCACCATCTTGTTCTTCATTTATGACATCTTCTCCATGTCTGACATCTTCTTCATGTATGACATCTTCTCCATGTTCGGCATCTTCTTCATGTACAACATCTTCTCCATGTCCGGCATCCTCAAAATCATCTTCACTTATCCATCGAGTGAAGCCATTCATGAAACCATGCATGACCAGGTGAGCCTTCAAATGGCCACCTTTAAAAGGGTCTATCCAGACTTGTTCTTTGCATTTTCGACACGGACATTTAATCTCCTTGCGATTATTTTCATGCATGTCGGCCATCACGGCTTCCAAAAATCTTGTCATGTTCATTAAATTCTTATTCATGTTGCATGCACGGTGTAAATTAATACAAAATCAAAATATTTATATCATGAATATATATGCATAAACTCTCTTACAAAAATTCGTCATGACCTTCCCTAAAAAAGGACATATAGAGTTTGCCCGAAATTCGCCGAAACGGAAATAAATCGACATTTCGGCAAAACATAGGAAACTTTCATCATGTCATGCACGCACATCATTCGATGATTCGACAAATACATAACCAACTTGATTATCATCATGTCACACATAATCCAATTAATTAACCTCTCTCTCAAGTGGTGTCATACACACAAAAAGTCATCATTTTCAAAAAGCACAACTTTTTACCCACCTAAATATGAAAGATGATCTCCTTACTAGCTATTTGGGAGGAAACATGATCAAGAGAGGAAATGATAGTGTGGGATCTAGTTGGTGGGAGAGAATGTAATGCAAGAGAGTACAAGAGAGCTAGCTACATCACATATGTAGGAGTGAGAAAGATGAGCAAAGGAAAGAGTGAGGGGAGCCATGTTTAATGGAGATGGTGGAGAGAAAAGAAGAGTGGTGTGAGGAGGAAGGGGAGGAAGAAGAGTGTGACGAGGAAAGGGAGAAAAAGGGAGGGAAAGAGAGCATTTAATGCTCTCAGCGCACAATCAGCAGCGCGGGGCACGAATGCGCGCCTCAACTAACCTAGCAATCTACAGCGCGGGATAGCTGACATGCGCTGCTGATAGGTGGGACCACAAAACTGGGCCATGGCTAGCGACATTAGCAGCGCATGTCTGGTCACCAGTGATGTAAATGACAGAAACATCTACAACGCGGGTCAGTAGACCCACACTTCTAAAGTGTCTCAGCATGGAGGCTGCAGTTGGGACAACTATTTAGCAGCACCGGCTTCTTTTTGTGCGATGCTAATTCCTACATATCTGAAGCGCGGTACAAATACAGTGCACTGCTAAAGTTTTGTTGCATCGCGGTCTTTGTATCCCACTCTGCTAACGTCCATTCTTGTATGGCCATTATCCTAGCAGTGCATGGTACTCTCCCGTGTCGTGTTACACTAGCAAATAGACATCTTGGTCCAAAAGACACGAAGAATCTTTTGTTACAATGGAAGAAAGGTAAGGAGTTTTGGAAATTACCGGGATTGGATGAAGTTATTAAAAAAGCTTGTGAAGTTGATTATGCAAGAGAAGCAGTTCTCGAGTACTTACTTTTTCTGCCTGAGAAAGAGGTCTCTATTTTAGGAATTCAGAATGCTCGAGAGATGATTGCCATTACCACTTGGTATCTTTGGTGGAAAAGACATAAGCTTGTTTATGAGGAGAAAATTCAAGATGCTAGACAAATCTCAATGGGGATACATGCTATAATGGCAAACTACGTTATTGCATCATCTCCTAAGGTTACAATGAAAAGAGGAGGTTGGATCAACCCCCCCCCCCAAGGGCTTTGTAAAACATAAGGTGGATGCACAATTTGATCATGACTTGTTTAGGGGCACGACCGGCGCTGTCCTCAGAGGCGATAAAGGCAATTTCATTGCAGGTGGTAATTGAAGTTTCGACTGGTGTACGGATGTCTTGACAGATGAAGCATTAGCGTTAAGATATGGTTTATCCCTTGCACACAAGGCTGGTTGTAATCGCCTCATTGTTAATTCAGATAATTTGGAGGTCATTGGAACAATGAAGAACGGAGGGCGATCTGCAGGAATGGCGGCAGCAGTATTTGATGATTGCTATTTTTTAGCTTGCGATTTTCCCTTACTAGATTTGAACATTGTTTTAGAGAAGCAAATAAAGTTTCCCATGAACTCGCTAAGTTAGCTAGATTTTCTTCTACTAGTGACTGGTTTGAGGATCCTTTGTTTGATATTGTACATATTCTCATAAACGATGTAACTATTATTTCAAATGAATAAAATTATATGGTTTTCAAAAAAAACTCAGTAGCAAGACTCGGAATCGTTTACGCTCGTTCTCGTGCGAAGCATAATCCTTGGCCCTTGGATGGCTACTCATCCAACGGTTCTCGAACAAACTCGTTTATGAACAATTGTGAGCCAAGATTTTTGCAAGTGAACCTCTGTTGCAATCCTTTTTTTAACAGGCGATATGTTGTAAATCAAGGTGGCCATTTTTTTTACTTTTATCTTTTACGTGTTACACCATCTTTTATGTAAAATAAATTCTGCAATATCATCCATGTTGCAAAAAATTGTTCCGCAACATATGTTACAAAGAGATGAAAAAAATAACACAACCTTTGTTCGCTGATACGACGTGTGAAAAGTAACGATTCAAGGGATTTGCGACAAGCATCCAATTGCAGAATTCTTTCTGCAACGTCACTCTTGTTGCAAAGGTGTGATTGCTCACGTGGATACATGCACATGCGTATCCTTGTCATAACCCTTGTAACCATCCAGTTGTATCCAAGTCTAGAATATTTAATAGCACCGCCGTTTCTGTCTTACCAAAGATATTTTGTTCTTTGTGTACACTGTATGTTGTAAGAGAACGACGAGGTATGCTAGCTAAGAGCGCATCACGTATCACGTTCTAAGCGTTTTCTCTGAATTTTATTTTTAAATTTTTGTGTACGTGTTTTCAGTGTTTTGATGTGTTTTTATGGCTTTTAGGTTTTCGCGTGATTTTTTTGCATTATCGGGGCTAAAAAAAGAGGTAGATGTTTGCTTTCGCGAGAGGAACGTCTTGTGGCTCTACAATAAGAGGCACGCTCGTGCCTTAAAAAATAGGTCTTTTGGACTCAAAATCCTAACGGAGAGAGTGGTTCGAATCCACCTCAGAACGAACAATGAAAAAGGCGTCGAGTTTTTTTTTTGCCCTTTACATCCAGTCGTTCCGAAGAACACTTGCCCCCCCATCTTACGGCGGGTGATGGCACGGAGTTAGCCGGGGCTTCTTCCTAGATTCTTGTCATGATCGCGCACTCAACAAAGAAGCTTTACAACAATGACATTGCCCTTCTTCACTCACGAGGTATTGCTGGATCGGGCTTTCACCCATTGTTCAAGATTCCCCACTGCTACCCCTCGTGGTAGTTTATGGATTCTCGTCCCTCGTTGGTTACACCAAGTGGAAGGTTGAGATGTAGCTAGAAGTGAATTTCCCTCGATAAAGATACCAAGATTTATGTCTCCCGTAGAACTCCGAATTCTTCAAGTAGGTGTCAACGGCCCTAGAAATTAAGTTGCCAAATCGGTTCAATGTTGACGTGGACCTGCACACAGAAACAAATAACTTTACTCCCAACGAGTTCATAGAGGTTGTCAATCTCTCCGGCCTTGTCGTTTACAAAGAATCAAACACACGGTGAAAATAGTGATGGTGATTGCAATTGAAAGGAAATAAAGCAGTACAGAGTTGATGTGGAAACAATGGTGGAAATATGGACCGGGGTCCCATGATGTTCACTAGTGATGTCTCTCTCCCAAAAGACGATAAAACAACTAAGATGGTTGAATAAATTACAGCTGGGCAATTGACAGAATTATAAATGCACCGCAATGCTAACTATGCCACAAGAAAATTAGAGGCTCAAAAGTATGGGCAGTATGCGAAGTCTATTAGACCGTTTATTCATCAGCATCTACTCACTAATCATCCACTTTGAGATATCTATCCAGAATATTTCGCTTGTATTAAGTTGTGAGCCCCAACCGAAGTGTAAACCCAAAGCAACAGACAACTGCATTAACATACTTTGCGTTAGGTAAACAATCCTTGCAGCCGCGGTTACAAGCACCGTTGTTTTCTCCCTGGTGGCAACATGATATCCCCTAGTCTCATGTTTCTGTCACTCAAGCTAGACATCGGGGGGCATGAACCCACAATCAAGCATAACGCTCTCTCTTGGAGTTACTATCTACTACTTGGCCAAAGCAATAAAGAGCAACGGAACATGCAAGAATTACTCAAGGACAAAATATAAAAGGATAACCAAATATATAACTCATCTCGATCTGAACATAATCTCATAATACATCGGATCCCAACAAACACAGCATAGCAACAGCAGAAAGATTAAATAAGTGCCTTGATCATGTAGGGAAACTCGGAAGGGTTAATAATTGAAGCAAAAGATTGGAGAGAAGACATCACATAGCTATTGGTCATGGACCCATGGTCCAAGGGGGACTACTCCCGGCACATCCGGGAAGCGCTCATGGTGGTGGAGAAGCTCCCGAAGATCAATCCTCCCTCCGGCAGGGTGTCGAGACGAGGTCGTCTCCCGGCGATCCAGATCTCGGGATCGCGGAGGCGGCGGAACAAAGGTGAAAATCGCGATGCGGGGTATTTTTTTCAGGGTTTCTGTACCGAGGACTAAATATAGGCCGAAGGGGGCATGGGGGAGGTGTCCTCCTCCCAAGCGGCAAGTGGCCGCGGCCCCACCCTTGGTCATGCCAGCAGGTCGCTTGGGAGGGGGGTTCCGGCTCTCCTTCCGGCTTCTAGAGGCTTCCGTTACGCAGTTTTATATATATATATTTCTTGAAACAAATTGGGTACTGTAAATATGGGTATTAACCTGCAATTCACAGACATCAGCAAACAGAAACTGGAACTGAATGCACTGAGTTAGTAGGTTAGTCCAAATATGTGTAAAAATGTATGAAAGTGTAGCAAAACACATACCAATATCACCCAAATGAGTATGGAACAAGCAGAAATTATAGATACGTTTGGGACGTATCAGGAGTCCGGGCCATCTCTTAGTCCCAGTGTGGCTGCTTTAACACCCCCGATTTGCGATCATGTACATAATCATGCACGCACTGTACATAATCGAAATCAGGGTGTCACGGTAAATATCACAGCACAACACTAAACACAAAATGATAAACCAATATAATACAACAAAGGGGGGGGTCGCTCGGACCCGAATACATAAGTCATACAATCATAATATCCTAGTACAGACATAGTTAGTCAAGTTTTGCCTTAAGAAGGCTAGCACAAAAAACATCAGAGATACAGATCGAAAAGGCGAGACCTCCTGCCTGGGATCCACTGAACTACTCCTGGTCAACGCGAACTCGACGTCGTAGTAGGCTCCTCCTGGAATCTCCTGCTCCTGGGCTCCAACGTCGACTGCAGCGGCCGATCAGGCAAAGCGAAAAGGGGAAATAAATCAAGGGTGAGTATCTAGTATACCCGCGAGTCTTACGTCCGCTACTAAGCATTTATGCATTTGTATCAAATGGAAAGGGGAGGCTGTATATAGTGGACTGCAAGGTAGAAATCAGAATAAGGAAGAGAAGCTAGGCCTATCGAAGACTAGCATCTTCCGACGAGTCTTGCAGCGTGAGGTAAGAATCAGCCAACAGTTCAATAGCATGAATGTAATAATAATGCAGCAGAAGTTGCTGCAACATTGTATAATAGTAAGTTGTAATATTTAATAATAATAATGCCTCTGAGTTCCCTTCCTCAACATCCCAGCGAGGAAGAAAACCCGGAACCAACAGTTTAATAGTAGTAGTTTGTAGTGGTAGGATCTGGCTTCAGCATAAAGCGTCCTGTTACCGTGGACATGGCTATTCGAATAGATTATCTTCCCTGCAGGGGGCACTACTGGGTAGCCTACGCGCTCGGATCTCTAGGGTGGCGTGCACCTTGTTAGGGAATGCCCCATCGAGGCTATCCGACACAACGCAGTCCATCCTACGGCTCATCAAAGAGGTCCCCGTCGGTCTACAGCCCTAAGGGCAAGGGGCTCATGGGCCTATCACCCCTCGTTCTCCGGGTCGTTGCGAGGACGGTGAATTCCAGCGCCACAGGCGCGATCCGACCGTGCCGCAATGCTGAACTAGACGTCTTTCAGAGCTTTCGAACGAGGCTACATCGCGGAGGAGCCCATACTCGTAGTTCCCACGTATAGGTAGTGCGTAGAAGCCAAAAGGCTACTCAAGTCATCCGCCGAACCCGTTAAGAATTTTATTAATTTTCCATCGAGACAACCGTTATCGTTGCCCCTTATTGAATTAGTCGCGGACAATGACAGCAGTCAGGACCACCAGTAACATCGGTGCCGGCCCTGACGTCCCACCAACTTGGGCGGTTACCAACAAAGTGAACCGTCTCCTTACCTTGTTTCGCGTTTGCTCCGAAGATCTCGACTTTCATACAACAGGATATCTGTCGGACACGAACAGTACCAGGCCCGCCGCACACCGGTGGAATACACCTGACCTGTTGTTCCGCTAAGATGCCCTGCGCGGGCACCATTGGGTCACCCGACTTCTTACCTGTAAGGACAACCATGGTTCAGTACCCTAGAACGGCTATACAGAGTCAGCAACGAGTGGAGTACAAGGATTACTCCCTAATAGCTCACACTTGAGCTGGCTCGGCAGAGCCGGGGTAGGGGCCTGAGTCGGTGTATGCTCTGAACCGTACCTGTAGCAGTTGTAATATATCATATCCGCATTCACTCCCAGAGTGAACACAACCCGCTATCTAATCCTATTGACTAACAATGTGCAGGGTTTATTGCTGAATATAATGTATATAAAAGGCAGCATAGGATCAAGGAAGGTACATCAAGGAATGGGATTGTAACGTAGCAGCAGCAGTAACAATGTCTAGTGCAAGAAAACTACGGAAAAGTTAGGCGATATCTGGGGAAGAGAATGGCTCTGCTTGCCTGGAAGCTCGACGGTAGAGGTACGGTCGTCGACGATGTAATCGTAGCCGGTAGCGGTGTAGTCGGCGGCAGCAATGGGGTCTACCGGAGAGAAGGGGGAACAGTAAATACACATCAATCATAAACAAACAGATGCAGGACATGACAGATGCAATGTTAACAGTGTTCTAACGCAGTGCAATGCACGTTGCTCCGAGCAGGAATTCATCCGGGGATGAACTGCCAGCTCCGGGTGATTATCGGACAGGGTGTCCGGAGGGGGAAGGTACCATGCCGGAGGTGTCGTGGACATCCGAAAAACGTATGTGTAGTGTATCCGAGTTAGTTGATCTATTCTGAACAACTTTCGTGTTCAGAATAAATTCATCCGGATAGTTATAGGTATCGGGCAATCATCGGACAGACGCTGCCGGAGGGGGACGGTTTGATGTTCGGTACGTTAGAGGGGGTGGTAGACCAACGGTTAGCGTATTCTTTTTCTAAGTATTTTTATGATCAACTTTGATATACAATTTATTGTAATCCGACTTACGGTTTAAAAGATATTAAATTTCAAAGTTTTAAATCATTTTAAATTATTTATTGAATTCCCTTTAACATTATTACACCATTATCCAGAACAGTGTCTATGACAGAGAGGCCCCACATGGCAGTGTCTATTTCCATTTATTTTAATTTGAATAAAGTCCTGACAGGTGGGGCCTAGGTGTCATAGACAACAACTAATATTACCACTTATTTAATTTAAACATGCAATGGGCCCACCTGTCATAGAGACTGCTAATTCTAATCATTTTAATTAGCCAGTCGATTAATTAAAAGGGATTGGGCCCACATGTAAGTGTCCCATAGGGTGATTATCTTAACCTAATGACTAGTCTGACGAGGGGGGCCCACCTGGCGGTGTCACAGGAGCTCGACGGCGAGCTCGCCAGAGACCGAGCTCCCACGAGGTCAAGCCCGATCTCGATACAGGGCACGGTTTGCCACGGGATTTGGCTTAATTGAACAAGGGGACGAACGTGCGTGGGTTGGTGGTGGCGGAGAGACCTGGGGTCGCCGGAAACGTCGTCGGCGACGAGGTATGCGGCGGACCAGACACGGGCCAGACGAAGGCGACGTTCCAGCGCAAAAAACAAGTGTCCTCTAGCTGGGGCGGTTCCTGAGAGCATGGCGAGAACGGTGACGCGCACAGAGCTCCAAACGCACGAGCCAGTCTACGGGGGAGTGCTCGTCGGCGGCGGCGCCCTACTGCCCTAATGGCAACTAGGGCTACGAGGCACGGGAGGCCAAGAGGAGGGTTGGGGAAGGTGAAGCAGCTCACTAGCAGCTCGTTGGAGGTGACGGCGGGCGTGGGGAGAGCTTGAGGCCGGCGGAATTTCTCTGCGAGTCAACGGTGGCCGGACTTGAGGAAGGAGGTTGTGTGCGGTGTGGAGAGGCCCCTTGCTCGATTCTGCGCACAGGGTGGAGTAGTCGACGTCGGCGAACACGTAGGACACGTTGGCGTGGCGACGCGAGCTCACTGGCCGCGTGAGCTCACGGCCATGGCGACGGCGGTTCGGCGGGATTTTTCCCCGACGAGGGCGAGGTGCAGGGGAGGGGAAAATGGAGGCGGGGGTGTCCAGGGGGTGGTTGAGGACGATCTTATCGTCGCCGGGTGCACAAGGGAGGTGGGGGAAGCCGAGAGAGACTCCAGCCACGGCGAGATTGCCACGGCGACGGGGGCAAGTGGGGATGGGATGGGGGCAGTTGGAGAAGAAGGGGCCCGGGGTGGGCCTGTCGCCCTGGGCGAGGTTTAAATATTTTTCCTTTTTCTGTTTCTTTTGTTTACTGTCTTTTCTATTTTGTATTTGTTTTTAATGTTTTACATTTTTACAAATCATGTTAGGTGTTTCTAAATTATAGTTGTATCCCATGTAGGTGATACAACAAGTTTGGTGCATTTTAAAATTCATTGGATATTTCAAATAGAATATAAATGATTAAAATGGACTTTATGAGCTACTGTTTTAATTGTTTGTAATTTTTCATGGGTCAACAAATATCCAAAGTTAGTCTAACATGGTTCTGTTGATTTTTTGCAATTAACAAAATTGGTTTCATAAATTTTGGCCAAGGTTTAATTTGCCACATTGTTTTTATTTCCATTAAAAAGGTTTAGGGTTTGGGTTTGATTCCAAGTGATCAAGGCACATGGGGCCTTGGTTTTGGTCACCACACATCATGGATTAGAATATGATTAGAATAAAGTTTGATTAAGGACAGGGAACAACAATGATTAGCAACAGTGATGATCCACAGTGAAAGTGATTACTGTTACAGATACTGAGGGTGTTACAAATCTCCCCCACTACAAGAATTCTCGTCCCGAGAATTTAAGTGGTAGCGAGGAAAAGATCGGGGTATTCATTGCGAAGGTAGTCTTCGTGTTCCCAGGTGGCTTCATCTTCAGAATGATTCGTCCACTGAACCTTGAGGAATTTGACGGTCTTGTTGCGGGGTCGACGTTCAGACTGGTCGAGAATGCGGCTCGGATGCTATTGATACGTCAAGCCTTGTTGCAGATCAATCTGATCATGTTCCACTTCGCGGATAGGGTCCTTGAAGCAGCAACGGAGTTGCGACACGTGGAAGACATCGTGGACTTGGGAGAGGTTCGGCGGCAGTTCCAATCGGTATGCCACGGGTCCACTCCTGGAAAGGATACGGAACGGGCCAACGTAGCGAGGAGCCAGCTTGCCCTTGATACCGAAGCGATGAGTGCCCCTCATGGGAGTGACACGGAGGTAAGCGTATTCACCAGGTTGATACTCCATTTCCCGGTGTTTGCGGTCATAGTTGCTCTTCTGATGGGACTGAGCGGCCTTGAGATTTTCTTGCACAATGCGAACTTGATCTTCAGCTTGTTGGACAAGATCCGGTCCGAAGTAGGGTCGTTCCCCAGTTCCTAAACAATTCAGGGGGGTTCGACATTTACGTCCGTATAGAACTTCGAAGGGGGCCATCTTCAAGCTAGCCTGATAGCTATTGTTTTATGAGAATTCCGCGTACGGGAGAGATTCCTCCCATTTCATGCCGAATGAAAGGACACAAGCGTGAAGCATGTCTTCCAGCACTTGATTGACTCGTTCAACTTGGCCTTGCGACTGGGGGTGATAACGGTGCTGAGAGACAGACGAGTCCCGAAGGCTTCCATGAAACTAATCCAGTATCGTGAGGTGAAAAGGCTTCCACGGTCTGAACTGATCTCCAGCGGAATACCGTGGAGTGACACTATTCGGGAGATATACAAGTCTCCTAACTGTCTAGCAGTGATCGTCTCCTTGACCGGCAGGAAGTGAGAAATCTTGGAGAATCGGTCGATGACGACAAAGATGGCATCGTTACCTTTCTGTGACTTGGGAAAACCGGTGACGAAGTCCATTTCGACTTTGTCCCACTTCCAATCAGGAGGAGGGAGTGGTTGCAACCAGCCAGCAGGTTTCTGATGTCCGGCCTTGACGAGACTGCAAACGTCACATTCGAAAACATAGCGGGCGATGTCTTGCTTCATGTAAGGCCACCAGTACCATTGACGAAGGTCTTTATACATCTTGGTACTGCCAGGGTGGATTGACAAGGGAGAATTATGGGCTTCTTCCATGATATCCGGACCACAGTTAATGATGGTCGGGCTCATAGGAACTACCAAGCGGCCCTTCAAGTACACAGTTTCACCATCATTGGTATCAATGGTAAAAGAGGAGGGCTTTCCTTCTGCGATGCCTTGCTTGATTTTCACAATGTCGGCGTCAAGAGATTGTCTACCCTTGATGAGGGCGTCGAGGCTTGACTCGAGAACCAGGTTATTAACGTAATCTTGAGGAACAATCTTGAGGTTCAGCTTGTGTAGCTTTTCATATAGGAGTGGTTGATGTACCTGAACCTCAAGTTCAGAACAGTAAGCCTTGCGGATAAAGGCATCGGCCATCACATTAGCCTTGCCAGGGGTATACAAAATATCCATGTTGAAATCGGCTATTGTCTCGAGCCATCGTTGTTGGCGAAGATTCGGGTCGGGCTGAGTAAACAGGTACTTCAGACTTTGGTGGTCGGTGTAGATCTCGCAACGATTACCGAGGAGGTAATGTCGCCACAGCTTCAATGCATAGATTACCGCTGCCAATTCGAGATCATGCGTTGGATATTTATCTTCGTGCGGACGCAATTGGCGAGAGCCATAAGCAATCACGCGGCGCTCTTGCATTAGGACATAGCCTAATCCTTGACGAGACGCGTCGCAGTATATTACGAAGTCCTTCTGAGTGTCAGGGGAAGCAAGCACTGGTGGGGAAGTGGCTTGTCATTGAGAGCTTGGAAACTTTCCTAGCATTTATCTGTCCACTCAAACTTGACGCCTTTGTGAAGCAGATTAGTTAGAGGCCTGGCAATCTTGGAAAAAAATTCGACGAGACGGCGGCAATAGCTAGCGAGTCCGAGGAAACTGCGGACTTGCTTGACGGTCTTGGGAGGAGCCCAGTCAAGAATAGCCTGGATACGTTCTAGGGTGACGGCAATGCCATCCTTGGAAATCACATGTCCAAGGTAGATTACTTCGGGGAACCAAAACTCACACTTAGAATACTTAGCGTAGAGTTTGTGTTCTCGAAGCTTTTCCAGTGTAAGACGAAGATGTTCAACATGCTCTTCTTCGTTCTTGGAGTATACCAGGATATAATCCAGATAAACCACGACAAACTTGTCGAGGTATTCCATGAATATATAATTCATCAATTGGGAGAAGGTGGCTGGGGCATTGGTCACCCCAAAAGACATGACAGTGTACTCGTATGAACCATAGCGGGTAATGAAGGCGGTCTTAGGAATGTCCTCTTCACGAACTCGGATTTGGTGATAACCCAACCTCAAGTCGAGTTTAGAAATCACCTTTGATCCGGCAAGTTGATCATACAGATCGTTGATCCTAGGAAGTGGATACTTGTTCTGGATAGTTGACTGGTTGATAGGTCGGTAATCTTGGACCAAACGATTCGTTCCATCGCTTTTCTTGACAAAAAGCGAAGGTGCTCCCCAAGCTGAGGAACTTGGGCGAATGAAGCCTTTGCTAAGTGCTTCATCGATTTCCTTCTTCAGTTCCAGGAGTTCATGCGGCGGCATCTTGTAAGGACGCTTGGCAATAGGAATAGTGTCTGGCTTCAGGTCGATGATGAATTCGACATTTCTGATTGGGGGTATTCCCGACAGTTTTTCTGGAAAGACGTCGGGAAAATCACGAACGACTAGAACGTTCTCGATCCCTTCAAGAGGTGAGGTATTCAAAGCATTCAGAGCATATATCTGGCCTTCGGCATGCTAAGCTGTTCGGGCCGAGTACAGAATCTTCTTGCCAGAAGGGTGTGTGAGCTGAATTCTATTAGTGGCACAGTGTATATGGGCATCATGTGCCACCAACCAATCCATACCGAGGATGACATCAATGTTGGACGACTTGAGGACAATAAGAGGAGCAGGGAACAACAGACCCACAATTGCAATGGTGGTATCGGGGCTCATCATGGTGGCACGACTCTGAGACCCAACAGCATTTACCGCTAAAGGAGTGGCCAAGGGTTCCATAGCAAACCCATGCAGCTGAGAAAACGGTTGTGACATAAATGAATGCGTCGCTCCGGAATCAAAGAGAACAGAAGCTGGCACTGAATTGACGAGAAGGGTACCCATCACCATTCTTGGGAACTCACGAGCTTCTTCCATCTTGACATGGGTGACTTGGGCACAATTAACGGCAGACATCTTGTCACATTTGCCTCTGGAATGACGGTTTCGACATCTCCTCTTACGACTAGCGGGGGGAGGTGTTGCACTCTGAGGCGAAATCAGGCGGCAGTCAGGAGCAAGGTGCCCTGGTTGTATAGTCTGAATCGGCAGTTGTCCCGGTGGCGGAGGTAGGCGAGGTGCAACATAAGACGACCTCGGTGTTGGAGCTGGTCGGTGATGAAAATTGTGCGGGAGCCAGACTCGAAGCTTCTGAACAGGACGACCCGAAGATGGGCCAGCATCTCGAGCACGCTTGAGCGATTCTTTATGGCTAGTCAGAGCAGTTTCGACTCGGAAGGCTTTGCTTACTAGTGTCGCAAAGTTTGCAGTCATGAAGAACAAGTGCAAGCTTTATATCTGGATTCAGTCCTTTACGAAATTTCTCCTGCTTGCGTGCGTCAGTATCGACGTCATCCACAGCATAGCGGGATAGTTCAAGGAATTTCCTATGATATTCAACAACAGTTGTCTCGCCCTGTCGGAGTTTGAGGAAGTCCTCCTTTTCTGATGCATCAGTCCTTGGGGGATGTGCCATGCACGGAAGGCCAACTGAAATTCTTGCCAAGTGGTTACAGTTCCCTCAAGAAGCGCGAGCTTGTGGCTTTCCCACCATTGAGCAACGGGACCTCTCAGATGATACGTCGCATAGGTGACATAGCAGTCAGGGGCAACAACAGTTGACTCCATCTGAACGACAATTTCACTGAGCCTATCATCAGCATCCATAGGATTGGCGGAGTCGCGGAAGGTGGATGGGTTGAGGCGAACGAACTCCTGCAGAGTGATTGGGGCATTCTGGTTTGGAAGCTGGGCAATTACTCCGGCCATAAACTGACGGTTCAGATCAAACTGTTGCAGTATTGCGGCCAAATAAGGCGGAGGTGAGGGATCGTCTGCCATCCTGCCTGAACAACAGGGGTTAGTTCAGACAAAGAATTAGCGAGGATAAAGAGTTATACATGATGCATCACGAGCAATGAACGAGAAGTGCGGTAGACACACAATAGTAGTCGTAAAGACATACATATCATTGCACACAGTCGGTCAAAATCGGACAGCATAACGTCGTAGAAATTAAGGAAAAACGACTCAGTAGGCGGCGCGCAGACCGCGGTAAGGATTACACGACGCGACATAGCTTCCGATATGTCAATCACGCCGCAAGAAAACTGTTGGCCACAGGAGTTTGTGCCAGAGAACGCGCGGCCTGCCCAGAATGAGAATGGGATCCGCGGTCCGAGACCTGGGTCAGAACTCCTGCGACACGACTCAATCAATGGGGAAGCACCAGAACGCCGGGTGGAATCAAGAGAACATGATCCTAATGTCAGAGTTTGTAAAACTTACCAGCAAGGATAAGAGAGCAGAGTCCCAGAGCATACGTGAGGAGAAAAGGATCCTAATACCATAGATATCACACGTAGTGACATCGATGTGGGCCCGTAAGCCAAATATTAAGTTAGCAAAATAGTTTTTCAAAGTCTAGACTCAACTTCGACCAGGTAGTGGTTGGGTGGCTTCCTACAGGCAGTCGGCTCTGATACCAGCTTGTAACGCCCCCGATCTGCGATGATGTACTTAATCATGCACGCACTGTCACTACTAGAGAAATGGCTTATGGTGGCGCCCTTTTTTAGCCTTTAGTGGCGCATTATGGATGCGCCACTAAGGACAAGCCACTAATAAGGGCTTAGTGGTGGCGCATTCTGGATGCGCCACCCCTAAGACCCTTATGGGTGGCGCATTTCCAAATGTGCCACCCCTACGACCTTATGGGTGGCGCATTCCAGGATGCGCCACCCATAAGGTTCCTTAGGGGTGGCGCATTTCAGATGCGCCACTAACTGTACAAGAGTGCGCCACCAAATATTTATTACAGAAAACAAAAAAAATCAATTTACAGAAAAAGAAAACAAAATACAGAAACAATTACATAAATGGAATCACAGAAATTATTACATAAATAGAAGCATTGCAGAACTAGAGAAAGCATTACATGTTTTCGAGTATTGTTTACAAGTATCGAATACAAGTTATTACAAATGAAATAAAAGAAAACCCTAAAACTAATCTTCGAGTATTGTTTTCTTCACTCCATCTTGATAATGTTGATCATTTTGATCGATCTGTTGCAGCAAACAAGCGAGTGTCAATAAGAATGGCATCAATGACCACATTTATTGTTTAAGCATATAGGAAGATACATACACACAACACAACTTTAATAAGAACTTTTCAGCTAAACTAGTAGCATAGCCAAAATAATGCATGATACATTTATACAAAGATGGAAAAGTGTTTGTGCAATAGAGATAAATTTATTTAGAACACAAATCATCAATATTGTTCGGAACTAACAACGCTAAGCATTAAACAATGTAGCATGAAATTCACATCGATCGTCATCACTTGAGACCCGGCTCAGGGAATGGGCGGCATCCTTCTTTCGTCATGAAAGGCCTTGTGTCACGCAAGGCCTTTAGGCGGGCTTCTATCTCCCCATTGGATGGTGCAATGTTGCTGTGGAAGATCGACCCCTTCATCTGTACTTCATGACGGATGATAGTCGCCATCTCCCCTTGGATGTGAAAGAACTCCTGCCTAAGATTTGCATCGGCGATTGTCGCCTTCCTTTCGGCCCACGCTTTCAGATGACTTGGCAGCGTAAGGTTTCTCTCTTCCTGTACAATCGCCCTCATGTGATGGAGGGCGTAGTACGCATCCCTCACACTGCCAGCCGGCTGCTTAACGCACGGGAACTGCGTCACATGG
Source organism: Bromus sterilis (assembly GCA_950022295.1). Taxonomy (NCBI): domain Eukaryota; kingdom Viridiplantae; phylum Streptophyta; class Magnoliopsida; order Poales; family Poaceae; genus Bromus; species Bromus sterilis. Next base: position 58,846,718 of record OX465598.1, on the reverse strand, counting down.
TTGAACACGCTCATGTCGGGCTGATTCTTCCTGTACTTGTGCTTCACAATCTTGCCTCCGGCTTCTTTTTAGCCGGCGAGAGCATCATCCAAAACTCTCATGATATACTTGTACTCTTTGTTCTTCACACTCCCCGAGTCTAAATACACGGCATGCGAGTGTTGCGGTGAAAACAAGATGAGCACGCAGTCTTGATCCTCACTGCATAATTAAAACAATCCAAAAGGAATGTTGGAAGAGGACTATGGCAGAAAGCTAAGAAAGCATATATGCTACGGTGGCGAGCGAATGACTTACTTGGGAGAGTAGGTCGTGAGAAATGAATCCTTGTCGGCGTTCTGTAGCAGGAATTCTCTTATGTACCCCGCCGCAAGATTCGCGTCCCCGTCGTCCCTCAAGATGCTTTCACGCATGTAGAAGGGGTCCAATATCGCAACGCCCGGGGTCTTATCTCTCCTGCTACTCATAGAAAGACCGAGCGAGAACAAACGGATAAGGCTATGGTCCAGCCGCTTGAGATGAAACAAATTGAAGATCTCTGAGAACCGTAGGATTATCATATCCGCGGGGACATTGTTGATGAAACCCATGTTGAGTGGCACCTTGGCCATGAAAACTGGGTATGAGGGATTCTTCTCTCGAAGAAGCATCTTCTCTAATGCCATAACACTATGATGCACACTCTGCATATCCAAAGTTGCAAGTTCGAGCATGTCATTAGGTAGCATCGCTCTACCCGCCACATGGATTTCAAAAGAGAGAACCTTGGGTCTCGGTGGCCCGTCCTGAGCCCTGATCGGCATCGGAGGTTGGCTGCTCGAAGTGCCCTTCTTTATTTTTCGTCCCTTCTTCTTTTCTGATTTTGAGCTGTCTGCACCGGCCTTTATCTGCTCAGTGGCCGCCTTATGGAGTGTGGACGGGCTAAGAATAGATCTCATTCTGGCATCTGCCTGAGGCTCGGTGAAGGCGCAAGCTGCTGGAGACATCTCCTGAGAAGCAGCGAAGAGACGCGTAGAGCAAGCAGGCTTCTCCGCAGGATCAGCTGGACCGCGAGCTTCCTGGTCATGCTGATAGGCTCCTTCAGCAGGAGGCATGAATAAGTCACCGGCATCATAGAAAGTATTGATGAACTGGTCGGCGTTGATATCATCATCAAGATCGTCGTCTTCTTGTTGTGCGCCGATGGGATCATGTGGCGTCGTCACGACGACTACCGCCGTTGTCCTTGGTGTGGTGCCCCCTTCCCCCGTCATCAAACGCATTTGGGTCTTCGGCCAAAGGCATATTTGGCCGAAACAATCATTGAGGACTGCCGGCTCGTCCTCATCGTATCCGGGGGGTTGAATGGCAGGTTCCACTCTCTCGTAGCCCGAAATCACGAGAGAGATTTGAACCCTATGCATCTCCGGTGCCATCGGCCTATTGTGCATCACTCGATTTTGGGGTTGAAGGATTTTACCTTTGGCAACATCCTTCAACTCGCCGTCCACGACTTGTAGTAGAATGCATGGAGTACCCTCCTATGAAAGAGACATATGCATTTAGGGATCAGAGAGATGCCAGTAATAAAAGGCAAGGAGATGAAGTCCTCGTTTGAGTTGCGGACTCTTATAGTTACCTTGAGGGCGTCGAGGTCGGCCAATGAAGAGACCCCGCCGCCGACGGCGGGCATGCAAGAGACGGAGGGTGCGCTGCCTCCCGTGGCGTCGGTCGCCCTTTTTTTACTACCGGCGGGTGCATTATTATTATGCCCCGGTTTCTCGATCGTGGATGGAGGAGTCACCATCACGTCCTGCGCTGTTGGCGGCCGGAGTCGGTGCGCGAGCCGGGACTGCGGCCGCCGCGGTGCCCGAGTTGCTGCCGACCATGCTCGGGACCGGTATGGGCCCTTTTCCACCACACGCTTGCCAATTCGCGAGTGATTGCATCATATCAGGAAGGAGGGCGCTCATCGTCTTCGCCACTTCGTCCTGGACAAGCTGCGGAAGCATGTTCACTTTCTCCTCCAGTTCACGAACATAAGCGGCATCTTCTTTGGTCCTTCTCTCCTTGCGCCCCCTCGAACCCGACTGCTCCGCCGATTTCCCATAATATTCGGACCAATTTAGGTCCGCACCAAAGCCGACCACACGGCCGGCTGACGATGGCTTCGCCGCCACGTTCTCAACCTTCTTAACCTTGTTCATCGCCCTGTTAAAAGTGGTGTCCCACAGGACGGCCGACTTAATAGACGAGCCCTGCGATGAGACCGCGGCGAATTCATCTTCCTGCACAAAGAATGTGAAACACTAAGAAGCTGAACTTCAGGAACTAGAATTCAATCGACAAGGAAGTCACGTCGTGAACTACTTACCACGGCAGTCGTGAACTCCTGAACCTTAGGATCGAGAATTATGTTCGAGGTTTCTTTGCCCTTATGGCTCCGGGCCCTCACAAAGAATTCAGTCTGTGGATCAACTTTGTATTTGTCAAAGTGGTTAGGTAGGCCCGCAGCGGCATACTCGGCATCCTCCTTGTCCCATTTAGGCTTGGAATGTCTGTAACCACCGGCTCCGAGACAGTGGTTACCTATGACTTGCGCCCGCATCGCCTTGCCCTTTGCACTCGCGGCCTTGCCGTCCTCGGACTCACACCTAGCCTTGAAAAGGTCGTAGGTAGCTTCGTCGATCATCGGCTCTTTCTCCTTGAGCTCCTCCCAGGATTTGTCGTGCTCCATAATTGCCTCCTTCAACCGGATTTTCCAACTGGACAAGGCTTTGCTCATCTTCCTGAGGGCCCATTTTTTTACCTTGTTCCCTTTGAGGTTTTTGTTGTCGTACGGGTCCGGGAACCTGTATCGTCTATGCAACTTGTCGAGAAGGAGCTGACAATAATGAGTGTTGTCACGACTCCTTAGGTTTATTGTGGTGATCGGGACGGTGTTCCGGAGGATCTCCGCGACTTGACGGCCGTACCCTTCCAAGAAACATTGGGGCTCGGAAGGAATCCCAACGGAGGTCACAACGGTAAACTCTTGCCTGATGGTGCCGACCTTGGTTGGTTTCCGATTCCGCTTCCTCGACTGGCTACCATCTGTGTTTGAGCCACTGGCATGATCATCCTCGTCGGTGGTGTTCCTCTCCCCTTCCTCCATGTCATCATCCTCCGATGAGTCGGACTCCGACTCTATCTCCTCCTCATACTCCCCCTCGCCCGGAGGTACTTCCTCTTCTCTGTGCTCCTCAACCTCTTCCTGTGAGTATTCCCAAAATTTCTTCCTTTTTTCCCGGCTGAGAAGAAGGACCGGTGTCGGCTCCGGTCGACATGTTTGCACTAGTACCATATTAAGAAATGCAACTACTTAATTAATTATCACAATAAATAAATGCAACTACTCTCATGTTAAAAAATAAGCAAAGGTCATGCACGAATTCACGGAAAAATTCGGCATGACCTTTGCTATTTTTATTAACATGAGAGTGCCCCATTCTCAACCGAAACGGAAGTTAATCAACATTTTGGGAGAAAGGGGATAATGATTTGTACCTGCACAAAAAAAAGCCTACATATAGGCACAAGCAACATATATATATTGTAGAACAGTACATATTCTAGCAATGTACTAAACAGTGCATAAAAATATTGATAAGAAAAGCATCTTGTCAATGCACTAAAAACATCATTTAAAAACAACAACAACAACAACAACAGCAGTAGCAACTACTTGTCACTTTGCTTGATCATTTACAACAACAGCAGTAGAAACTACTTGTCTATAAAAATCCAAGATGTAGATTTTCTGCTCAGCAATAGAGAGGCATATAGCTAGCTAGAAGCCTAAAATTCTATTCCATTGTAAACAGCTTGCGACACCCATTACCTACTGGTTTTCCAATTCTCTCTTTTAATTCTGTTAAGAACAAATTATACACTTTCTTGGGTTTTTCATATGGTAAATTTGCACTACAATATATAAAAAGATCAGTAGATCTTCCCAAAATTTCATATACATCCATTTATCTACAAAAGTTTTCATTAAGCTATAAACTTCATTTGATGGAAGTAACTTTACATTTTTTTTCGAAAGCATATAAGAGTCAAACCATATTAGAAAATTAACCTTTGTTACAATATCTATTTGGACCTAGGAGTTCTATTTGGACCTAGGAGTTCTATTTGTTCTCATGTGCTAAAAATCCAAAACAGGGGCACACACACAAGTGAAGTACATGGGCACTAGCTCTGACTTTAGTACAAAAATTATGGCATGGCATTTCATTATCATGGGCACACACACAAGTGAAGAACAGGGGCACACACACAAGTGAAGAACAGCACCATGGCATTTCATTATCATCACAAATATCATTAAACAAAAATTAGCAACAGCAAGAACAAGGACATGCCATTATCATCACCAATTATGTGCATGGCATCATCAACAGCAAGAATAAGAACAAGGCTAGGGTTGGGCAGGGGATCTCCTGAGAGGATGCAGGGGTAGAGTGCACTGCGGCTAGGGTTGGGGCGGCGGCTTAGGCGTCGAGAGGGCGTCGCCGGTGTCGAGGTCGGCGGCTCCGGCGTCGAGGGAGGTGGTTCCGTCGTCGAGGGCGGCGGCTCCGGCGTTGAGGTGGCGGCTCCGGCGTCGCCTAGGTCGGGTGGCGCCCGGGGACGTCGGCGGTCGTGGATGGAGGCGCAGGGGAGGCTCCGGTGGCGGTGAGGGCAGCGGCCGGAGAGCGGGGGCACGACTAGGACTCCAGTGAGGGCGGCGGCCGGAGAGCGAGGTGAGGTGGCGGCTGAGAGGCGTCGAGGGGAGTGGGGGGGAATGGGTACTGTTCGGGCATGGAGGGGTAGTTTTTGATAGGACAAGTCTTAGGGGTGGCGCATTTTGCAGAAATGCGCCATCAAGTGGATCCTTATGCGTGGAGCATATCTGCAGAATACGCCACGCATAAGGATCTACTTGGTGGCGCAAAATGCGCCACCCATAGGGGATTTCTATTTTGCCTACTTATTATTGCAATTTCAATTCTGCCATTTTTTCAATTTCCATTTTGCCATATGCAATTGTACTAGTATTTTGTACTCATTTTTTTAGATAAACAATGATTATTTGTTAGTTCCTCATACTTTTGTTTTTTAGAGTGATATATTTGATCTTGTGGGGAACCAAATACTTTGATAAATTATGAAGTTCATATTAATTCCATGCATACACAAAGTGATCATAAATTACAAAAGATTTTCTTAAATTTGGAGCTACATATCTAGCTAGCGTCTCCTCGCGATCTTCTTCTTGCCCTTCTTTGTCGTGGTTGAATAATTTAGGCCCGGGACGCCTTCACTTTTCCTCTTGAACGGGAGACCTTTCTTTGGTAGGGTTGTGGTGTATGTATCCTGAGCGGCGTAGTCATCTTCCATCTTCGGGTCGCCGTACTTGTCAAAGTCTCGCTCGTTGGCGACTCCATCCATTCCGATGATGTTTCTTTTGCCTCTCCTCACTACAACGCGGCTCGGCTTTGATGGGTCGGTAATGAAGAAGCATTGGTCCACTTGGCTAGCCAGTACCCATGGCTCATTTTTTGCGGTGACGTTTGCGCCCACAGACTTGGATTTGGCTTCGGGTATAACCATGGTGGTGAAGTACCGGTCTTCTTTTACGACGCTCTTGGCCCATCTCACACGGAACATCGACACCTTCTCTCCACAGTAGTCGAGCTCCCATATGTCCTAGATCCTTCCGTAGAATCTTTCCTTGAATCGGTGTAGAATATCCCCGTTACCCCTGAGTTCTGGTAATCGCAGTTATTGTCCTTTTCCTCCGTGTAGAATGTGTAGCCGTTGATGTCATACGCTTGATAGGTCATCAAGTTGCGTGCGGCACCCTATGAAAAGGTGAATATCATCTTTTCTTCCTCGGAAGCGTTCCTTCGCGGGGGATTAGCACGAAGCTCGTCCCTGAACCAAGTCATGAAACCGGAGTTGTGCTCTTTGATTAGCCGTGGATCTCGGCCCGTTAACTGCAGGCCCTGGTCACTGTACTTCTTCCTGATTACATCCTTGTGCTTTATTATCCAAGGATCGACCAGCTGGATGTGTTGTAGCGCGACTAGGCTTGCTCTTTCAAATTCTATGCCTCGACCCTCGAAGTTGACATGCATTGCGCGGCTTCCCTCCTGGTGACCACACCCATCGATCCTGCCAAAGTGCTTGTTGACGGGCAGACCAACAGGGTTCTCGGTGTTGAGATAATTCGTGCAAAAAGAGATGCACTCTTCGGTTAGAAAGCCCTTCGCTATGCTTCCATCTGGACGGGACCTGTTACGAACGTGCTTTTTGATGTGTCCATTCATCATTTCGAACGGCATCATGCTGCGCAGAAACGCAGGCCCGAGTTGGACGATATCCTCCATGACATGGACCAGCAGATGCACCATAATGTCGAAGAATGCGGACGGGAAATAGATCTCAAGCTCACATAGTATGAGCATGATATCCTCCTGTATCCTTTTGAGTTGTGTAGCGCAAATCGACTTCCGAGAGATGACGTCAAAAAAGTTGCAAAGGCCAAACAACGTTTTACGGACGTGCTCGTCCATTATCCCTCGGATCGCAACCGGGAGAATCTGTGTCATCAGCACAGCACAGTCGTGAGATTTCATCCCGCTGAAACGTTGCTTCGCCTCGTCTAGGTATCTTCTTATCTTCCCCGCGTAGCCGTTCGGAAATTTTACTCCTATGAGGCAATGGATAAATCGCTTGATCTCCTCCTCGCACAGAGTGAAGCATGACGGGGGGCAGTGATCAATATTGGTATTCTTCTTGGTCGTCCTTTTTCGTTTGCGAGAGTTTTGCGTTTCCGTATTCTCTTCCTCCTCCGGCTCATCATCGTCGTCACTAGGGGGTGAAGTTCCCTCCTGATGCCCATAAATTTCAAGTCATTCCTTGCTTTTGGCCCGTCCTTTGTCTTGTACGGCATGTTGAGCAGCGTGCCAAACAAGCTCTTGCACACGTTCTTTGTGATATGCATGAGATCAAGGCTATGAGGACTGCGGAGGAGACTCCAGTATTCCAAATCCCAGAAAACAGACCTCGCTTTCCATACCCTCATCAACGGCTGAGTCTTCTTTTTTTTCTTTCCCGGCGGGGGGCACTCTTTCCAAGTTTTCATCAAGTTGTCGATTTCTTTGCCGCTCCTTCGAGCTGGGGGTGCTCGGAGCTCCTCGCTTCCATCAAACATATGTCCCTGTTTTATCCACGCGTGTTTCTTGGGAAGCCACCTCCGAGACCCCTGGAACATGGTTTTTGAAGATCCGGGATCTTTTGGTAGCTGGTGGTACGTTGTATTATCCATGCACCTAACACATGCACAGAATCCTTGGACCACCTTCCCTGAGAAATATCCGTATCCGAGATAGTTGTGCACCGTCGTGATCACCGCGGCTTTCATTGGTAAATATTCTTTTGCCGCGGCGTCCCACGTATTGACTCAGTCTTTCCATAACGTTTTTAGCTCCTCTTTCAACAGCTGCAGATATAGATTGAGGTCCGTACGTGGTTGTTTCGGCCCTTGAACTAGCATACACATTGTTATGTACTTTTTCTTCATGCACTTCCAGGGGGGAAGGTTGTATATGCATACAAACATGGGCCAGGTACTGCGTGTGCTGCTCTGGCCGCCAAACGGATTGACTCCATCGACGCTCACACCAATCCTGAGGTTCCTTGGTTCTTTCCCAAAATCTGGGTATTCGAGGTCCCACGCAGTCCATTGGCTACCATCTGAAGGGTGCGTCAGCATGTCCTCCTTTTCCGGATCCGGGTTCGGGTCATCCTCTTTTAGCTTCTTTCTATCCGCGTGCCAGGTCATGAGCTTTGCTTCCTCGGGATCTACGAAATACCTCTGCAGACGAGGAGTGATCGGAAAGTACCATACCACTTTCGTAGGAACTTTCTTCCCTCTCTTGTATCGACTAACACCTCACACCGAACATGTGGTTTTATCTTCGTCCCCACCCTGATAAATCATGCAATCATTTATGCAGACGTGGTATTTAACGTGCGGAAGATCGAGAGGGCAAAGGACTTTCTTGGCCTCATCGATACTAGTTGGGCACGTGTTGCCCTTCGGAAGACGATCGTGCCAGAATTCCATGTTATCATCGAAGCTTTCGTCGGTCCATTTATGTTTTGCCTTCATCTCCATAGCCCCAAGTGTTACATTCAAGCGGGTATCCCCGTCGTTGCATCCTTCGTACAACTTCGTAATCGCATCTTTCTCGAGTTGCGCCATCTTGGCCTTCTCTCTAGCCGCACCTCTTGCGTTCACCGCCTCTTTGACAAGCAGCTCTTGAACATGAGGGTCCCGCACCCAGCTTGAATCCTCATGTCCGGCATCTCGATCTTCATGATCTGCTTCGGCATTTTCTTCATGATCATGTACGGGATGCTCTTCGTCTTCTCGCCCGCCGTTGTTGTCTGGTTGCCCTTCCTCATTTACTGGCGCATTGACGTCCTCCTCCTCACCATCTTCATCACTTATCCACCGTGTGTAGCCATCCATCAAACCATTACGCTTCAGGTGTCTTTCCAATATTCCGGAATCAGGCTCTGTCACACACTGCAGTTTGCATCTCCAACACGGACATCTTATATATGTCATATTATTTCGTAGCATGTTGTTTGTCGCACATTGCATCCACCTAGTCACGGTGATATCGCTCAGCATCTCGCGGACCATGATTTCCTGCGTGGACAGAGAGCAACACAATTATATATCACGGTCGTCGCCGGAAAAATTTGGCATGACCTTCCCTAATAATGCATGGGAGCATGCGGAGAGTGCGCCTGAAATTTGCCGAAACGGAAATGAATCAACATTTCAGCAAAACATTGGCAACTCAAGATTCACATATATATCAAACCACCATAAGCTTCACATATACACTTCACATATACATCAAACCACCATAAGCTTCACATATACATCAAACCACCTCAAGCTTTCACATATACATCAAACCACCTCAAGCTTTCACATATACCTCAAACCACCACAAGCTTCACATATACATCAAACTCAAGATTCACATATACATGAAACCCCAAGCTAATAAAGGGAATTATGGGTGATAAATGGAAGAAAAGAGTTGGGGAGGAGGCCCACTTACTTTAATATGAAACAAAGTAGATTTCAAGCAAAGTATGGGATGGATAAATGGAAGAAATGAGGTGGGGAGGAGCACAAAACCGAATAGAGCTAGGTGAGAAGAGTAGATCTAGTTTGAGAAGTGTGTGGAGTGAATGAGAGGTGATAGGTGGGGTGGAGTAGATAAGGGTAGCTCCACACTTAGGGGTGGCGCATATCACATGTCAGTGGTGGCACATATAGGAAATGCGCCACCTCTAAGATATTAGGGGTGGCGCATTTCTAGTATGCGCCACCCATAATCTCTTAGGGGTGGCGCATTTCCAATATGCGCCACCCATAAGCTCTTAGGGGTGGCGCATCAGCACTATGCGCCACCTATAAGGTTCTTAGGGGTGGCGCATTTTGCCAAATGCGCCACATATAAGAGGATCCAGGGCTGGCCCACCCTTATGGGTGGCGCATTTTACAACATGCGCCACCTCTAAGATCTTAGAGGTGGCGCATTTTTAACCAGTGCGCCACCCATTACACCCTAGTGGCGCATTACACTGAAGATGCGCCACCAATAAGATTTCCATGTATAGGCTTTTCTCTAGTAGTGTGTACATAATCGAAATCAGGGTGTCACGGTAAATATCACAGCACAACACTAAACACAAAAGGATAAACCAATATAATACAACAAAGGGGGGTGGTTCGGACTCGAATACATAAGTCATGCAATCATAATATCTGAGTACAGACATAGTTAGTCAAGTTTTGCCTTAAGAAGGTTAGCACAAATAACATCAGAGATACAGATCGAAAAGGCGAGGCCTCCTTCCTGGGATCCACTGAACTACTCCTGGTCAACGGGAACTCTACGTCGTAGTAGGCTCCTCTTGGAATCTCCTGCTCCTGGGCTCCAACGTCGACTGCAGTGGCCGATCAGGCAAAGCGAAAAGGGGAAATAAAGCAAGGGTGGGTATCTAGTATACCCGCGAGTCTTACGTCAGCTACTAAGCATTTATGCATTTGTATCAAATGGAAAGGGGAGGCTGTATATAGTGGACTGCAAGGTAGAAATCAGAATAAGGAAGAGAAGCTAGGCCTATCGAAGACTAGCATCTTCCGACGAGTCTTGCAGCATGAGGTTAGAATCAGCCAACAGTTCAATAGCATGAATGTAATAACAATGCAGCAGAAGTTACTGCAGCATTGTATAATAGTAAGTTGTAATATTTAATAATAATAATGCCTCTGAGTTCCCTTCCTCGACATCCCCGCGAGGAAGAAAACCCGGAACCAACAGTTTAATAGTAGTATTTTGTAGTGGTAGGATATGGCTTCAGCATAAAGCGTCCTGTTACCGTGGACACGACTATTCGAATAGATTATCTTCCCTGCAGGGGGCACTATTGGGTAGCCTACACGCTCGGATCTCCAGGGTGGCGTACACCTTGTTAGGGAATGCCCCAACGAGGCTATCCGACACAACGCAGTCCATCCTATGGCTCATCAGAGAGGTCCCCGCCGGTCTACAGCCCTAAGGGCAAGGGGGTCATGGGCCTATCACCCCTCGCTCTCCGGGTCGTTGCGAGGACGGTGAATTCCAGCGCCATCGGCGCGATCCGACCGTTCCGCAATGCTGAACTAGACGTCTTTCAGAGCTTTAGAACGAGGCTACGTCGCGGAGGAGCCCATACTCGTAATTCCCACGTATAGGTAGTGCGTACAAGCCAAAAGACTACAAAGTCATCCGCCGATCCCTTTAAGCATTTTATTAATTTTCTGTCGAGACAACCGTTATCGTTGCCCCTTATTGAATGAGTCGCGGAAAACGACAGCAGTCAGGACCACCAGTAACATCGGTGCCTGCCCTGACGTCCCACCAACTCGTGCGGTTACCAACAAGGCGAACCGTCTCCTTACCTTGTCTCGTGTTTGCTCCTAAGAGCTCGACTTTCGTACAACAGGATATCTGTCGGCCACGAACAGTACCAGGCCTGCCGCACACCGGTGGAATACACCTGACCTGTCGTTCCGCTAAGATGCCCTGCGCGGGCACCGTTGGGTCACCCGACTTCTTACCTATAAGGACAACCGTGGTTCAGTACCCTAGAACGGCTATACAGAGTCAGCAACGAGTGGAGTACAAGGATTACTCCCTGATAGCTCACACTTGAGGTGGCTCGGCAGAGCCGGGGTAGGGGCCTGAGTCGGTGTCTGCTCTGAACCGTACCTGTAGCAGTTGTAATATATCGTATCTGCATTCACTCCCAAAGTGAACACAGCCCGCTATCTAATCCTATTGACTAACAATGCGCAGGGTTTACTGATGAATATAATGTATATAAAAGGCAGCATAGGATCAAGGAAGGTACATCAAGGGGCGACAAAAACAGGCTATGCAATGGAATGGGATTGTAACGTAGCAGCAGCAGTAAAAATGCCTAGTGCAAGAAAAGTACGGAAAAGGTAGGCGATATCTGGGGAAGAGAATGGCTCTGCTTTCCTGGAAGCTCGACAGTAGAGGTACGGTCATCGACGGTGTAGTCGTAGCCGGCAGCGGTGTAGTCGGCGGCAGCAACGGGGTCTACCGGAGATAAGGGGGGAACAGTAAATACACAGCAATCATAAACAAACATCTGCATGACATGACAGATGCAATGTTAACGGTGTTCTAACGCAGTGCAATGCACGTCCTCGGAGCGGTAATTCATCCGGGGATGAACTGCCAGCTCCGGGTGATTATCGGACAGGGTGTCCGGAGGGGGAAGGTACCATGCCGGAGGTGTCGTGGACATCCGATAAACGTATGGGTGGTGTATCCGAGTTAGTTGATCTACTCTGAACAACTTTCGTGTTCAGAATAAATTCATCCGGATAGTTATCGGTATTGGGCAATCATCAGACAGACGCTGCCGGAGGGGGACGGTTCGATGTTCGGTACGTTAGAGGGGGTGGTGGACCAACGGTTAGCGTATTCGTATTCTACGTATTTTTATGATCAACTTTGATATAAAATTTATTTTAATCCGACTTACGGTTTAAAAGATATTAAATTTCAAAGTTTTAAAGTATTTATTGAATACCATTTAACATTATTACAACATTATCCAGAACAGTGTCTATGACAGAGAGGCCCCACATGGCAGTGTCTATTTCCATTTATTTTAATTTGAATAAATTCCTGACAGGTGGGGCCTAGGTGTCATAGACAACAACTAATATTACCACTTATTTAATTTAAACATGCAATGGGGCCCACCTGTCATAGAGACTGCTAATACTAATCATTTTAATTAGCCAGTGGATTAATTAAAAGGGGTTGGGCCCACATGTAAGTGGCCCATAGGGTGATTATCTTAACCTAATGACTAGTCTGACGAGGGGGGCCCACCTGGCGGTGTCACAGGAGCTCGACGGCGAGCTCGCCGGAGACCGAGCTCCGACGAGGACGAGCCCGAGCTCGATAGAGGGCATGGTTTTCCGCGGGATTTGGCTTAATCGAACAAGGGGACGAACGTGCGTGGGTTGGTGGTGGCGGAGAGACCTGGGGTCGCCGGAAAACTCGTCGGCGACGAGGTATGCGGCGGACCAGACACGGGCCAGACGAAGGCGACATTGCAGCGGAGAAAAACAAGTGTCCTCTAGCTGTGGCGGTTCCTGAGAGCACGGCGAGAACGGTGACGCGCACAGAGCGCCAAACGCATGAGCCAGTCTACGGGGGAGTGCTCGTCGGCGGCGGCGCCCTACTGCCCTAATGGCAACTACGGCTACGAGGCACGGGAGGCCAAGAGGAGGGTTGGGGAAGGTGAAGCAGCTCACCAGCAACTCGTTGGAGGTGACGGCGGGCGCGGGGAGAGCTTGAGGCCGGCGGAATTTCTCTGCGACTCAACGGCGGACGGACATGGGGAAGGAGGCCGTGCGCGGCGTGGAGAGGCCCTGGGCTCGATTTCGCGCACAGGGTGGAGTAGTCGACGTCGGCGAACACGTAGGACACGTTGGCGTGGCGACGCGAGCTCACTGGTTGCGTGAGCTCACGGCCATGGCGACGGCGGCTCGGCGGGATTTTTCCCCGACGAGGGCGAGGTGCAGAGGAGGGGAAAATGAAGGCGGGGGTGTCCAGGGGGTGGTTGAGGACGATCTTATCATCGCCGGGTGCACAAGGGAGGTGGGGGCAGCCGAGAGAGATGCCAGCCACGGCGAGCTTGCCACGGCGACGGGGGCGGGTGGGGATGGGATGGGGGCAGTTGGAGAAGAAGGGGCCCAGGGTGGGCCTGTCGCCCTGGGCGAGGTTTAAATATTTTTCCTTTTTCTGTTTCTTTTGTTTACTGTCTTTTCTGTTTTGTATTTGTTTTTAATGTTTTACATTTTTACAAATCATGTAGGTGTTTCTAAATTATAGTTGTATCCCATGTAGGTGATACAACAAGTTTGGTGCATTTTAAAATTCATTGGATATTTCAAATAGAATATAAATGATTAAAATGGACTTTATGAGCTACTGTTTTAATTGTTTGTAATTTTCCATGGGTCCACAAATACCCAAAGTTAGTCTAACATGGTTCTGTTGATTTTTGGCAATTAACAAAATTGGTTTCATAAATTTTGGCCAAGGTTTAATTTGCCACATTGTTTTTATTTTCATTAAAAAAGGTTAAAGGTTTGGGTTTGATTCCAAGTGATCAAGGCACATGGGGCCTTGGTTTTGATCACCACACATCATGGATTAGAATATGATCACAACAAAGTTTGATTAAGGACAGGGAACAACGGCGATTAGCAACAGTGATGATCCACAGTGACAGTGATTATTGTTACAGATACTGAGGGTGTTACAGCTGCGATCATGCCTCCTTTTCCGGCAAATTGTTTCCGCGAGACGCACGTCCGGTGCCTCTGTAAGAAAATGGAACCTCCAGATTGAGATAAGTGGTGCGCGTACAACGGACCAGTTGTGAACCGCAAAAGAGGTGAGTGATGTTCGTTGCAACGAGTACTTCTAAATAAGTGATTTCGAACAATACTACTTCATCACAGAGGTGGGGAGCAACTACAAGACCCACGATAGGCGGCCCACAAATTCTTATGCACATCGCACTTACCTTTGCCCATTCGTGGTAATCCCAAAATCAATAATTAAGGAGTATTGCTGGTAATGAACACTTTTATCTCTGCGTGATTGATAAATGGCACATTGCATGCGCATCATTTATCGTCATCTATAGTTTTTCTAAATTGTTTTCATCATTGGATTCCTCGCATAGATATCTTCGAAACTAGATCCATGTTAGCAAGTTTCGGCATTTTTTTCATGAAAAGCATAGTTGTGCCTTTTGCGAAAACAAACACGTAAATTCAGAGTTGTGCAACTTGTAAGAAAATGTGTTTTTTTCAAAAGTATGGTTGTTTCTCTTGTGGAATAAAACTTGTGCCTCCACGAGTTGGAAGAAAAAAAATAAACATATTTTTTCTTTCCCCAAAAGGTACGGTCGTGCCTATCACAGCAGTGAACTAGTGCCTCCACGAGTTGGAAGAAAAAAAGAATTTTTTTCACAAAAACAATTTTTTTCTCCAAAATAAAAACAAAAGGCACAAAAACCTACAAGCTAAATAAAGGAAAAACTCATCTAAACCCTAGAAACGCGTATAGAAATGTAAGAAATAAAATTTAAAAAAAACACCAAACACGCGACAATGTGATCCACTCTCATCCCACCAAAATATCCTTTGGGCCTTGTTTGTTCCAAAAGGTTGATTCCCCCCGTGGTATTAATCAACAGATGGGTTACGTTGACCGAGTAAAATCCTTTTGCTGCGCTCGGTTGTTGGCCGTGGTTTTATTCCACGCCTCCGAGGCAATTCTTTTGTGCCCCGTGAAATGTTGGGGAAGGAAGTGTATTGAGCTGTGGAAGCACGTGTATTGACCTTAACCAAACAAGGCCTTGTGGGTTTTCACAAAGAGTACTACTTAATTAGTAGATCTTCCATAATCCTATATACTTCCTCCGATCCAAATTAATTGACACACACTTAATACAAGTTTGTATTAAAGTTGTATTAAGTGTGCGTCAATTAAAATGGATCGAAGGGAGTATTAAAACTCTCCTATGTGCCGCCTCCTGCGGCAAACAGTCGGCCTGCCACACCAAGAGGAATGCATCGACTGAGCCGGTCCATGGGTCAATGTAGTCGGTTGGGAACTGTAGCGGTAGGTATGTTTCAAAATATTTGTTTCATTCGTTTAAAAAAAATAAAGCGTGAACATTTTTTACAATTTTCTGAAAAAAATTTAAAAGACGTCAACACAAACATTTTTTAAAACAACTGAATATATTTTTGAAAACCCAAACTTTTATAAATTTTTAAAATTTTAAAAACTTAAAATAGAATTGTGAAACAATTGTGAAATTTCAAACAACTTTTTGAAAAGCAAATATTTTTTTGTTCACAACATTATTTTAAAACAGAGAATATTTATTGAAATTTTGAATATAAAATAAAAGTGTGATTTTTTAAAACACAATTTTCTTAATTTCAGATATTTTAACATTTTTAAATTGTGAAAATTATTTGAAATCCAACATATTTCCTGAAATGCGCAAATAATTTTTATAAATTCCACATCTTTTGGTAAAAAAGTGAATATGTATGCAAAAATAATAAAAGGTAAAATAAATAAGCTTAATGAAAACACGAAATCCTCGGTATAAATAATTAACAGAAAAAACAAAATCCATTGTAAACCATCTAAAATGTTCGTAAAATTGAGAAACCAAAACTAGAATCTTCGTAAAATCTTAATAGTTATACAACGTAGTTGGATAAATTGGATCAACCCACAAGGTCGCTCTGTGTAGGTCTGTATGTGGAATCTATAAAGACCATGAAAGTTGACTGAATCCTAACAAACCCACCAAAAACCTAAATCAATCGGAACCGAGAAGATCCACAGAACACACAACTTCTGACGCCCTTCACCGAGGATATTATTTCTACATTGGGACAACCCGGCCGACTCATCATCCCAAATCATATACTAATACTTCCTAAAGTAAATCTAAATCAAATTGTGTACGCGTGAGACAAAAGATTCAAATCTAAGGATCATGCTTCGACGCCCTCTTCTTAGGTGGCCTAGGCAGGTCTGGCCATCGTTGAAGATCACCGCACCGGTTCCTTTCGATCGTTGATGAAGACCGCCACAAGAGCCCTCATCTCTTTCACCGCCTTCCACAACAAAGCACCCTCGATCGGGACCTTCCTAGTATCAACGTCGCCGTGTGGGTTTTTCCCTTTGAAACGCCCTGGCTTCAGTGAGAGGGGTAGGTGACATTTGGAGACTAGATTTCTTAGGTGAATCAAAGGCACCCTTAGGCCTTGTTCGGTTGAGGTGGTTTTGGCAAGGATTGGTGGGGATTAAGGGCCAGTTCTTTTGAGTTGTGTCTTATGCATAAGACGCTAGAGAAATAAGTCTAGATAAGCTGTCGTTGAGATAAGCCCAGGAAAATAAGTCATCCAGTTCTTTTCTGTGAACTTATTTCTGAATTTTATAGTTAAAAGTCTTTGATACCCCTTAACTGTAACCAAAATGCTAGTATATGAATAGTTGAATCTTTCATACAAATATTTAAAATGCATCACTAGCAACATTTGTACCTTCTTACAACGAGCAGGCAAAGAAAATACTACTCCCTATCGCAATAAGGTTGTCAGGCAATTGCTACTCAATGCACAATAGGAGAGACGCATCCGTTTCGAGTGCCCCAGCGCCAACGTCCCCGTGTTGCACGCCTGCACCTCGACCTTAGCTTGCTCTCCTTTGTTCGTGTTCTCGCCGGTCGTCGGAAGAACGGGTCACGGCGGCTGGCCAGGAAGAGGAGCAGGAGGTGGCCGAGGTCTGCACGTGGAGGTCAGCCTGTGCTATGGAGGTAGCTAGTGGCAACCGGGGGAAGGGGATGCGAGCTACAACGCTCGCGAGAGAGGTGCCATGGCGGGAGATGGCCTACCGGAGGGAGCACTATGGGTTCCGCCGGCCACGACTGGCGCTTGCGGAGGAACCCTAGCTTCTATCGCGAGCGAGCCTAGGGTCGAAGTGTGACGAGTGACTGGGCGGTGACATTTTGCATGTAATATGTCCAAACAATAGTGGCATTGTAATATACCCTTTCGTTTTAATTGGGCTTCTGCGGGAAGCACCCCTCCCCCCAACTTTTTCTCATTGTGAAGGAGAAGATGATGGAAATAAGTTAAACCCTAACTCTAATATGAGTTCTTTTTAGCTTTTGGCTTAGTTTGACAAAAAGCTCTTAGAAGGTGGAAAAGAACTGGCCCTAAACCCTCTACAAGCCAAAGTCCCCTTCAATCCCTTTATGAGGAGGATTAACCGAAGAAGGCCTGAGTCATTGAACATCGTGGATATAGTGTGGTTCAACTGGCCCGAAGGAGGGTGGTAGAGGGTAAGATGGCGACAACTTGAGCGGGTTGGGGAGGTGAGGCGTTGTGGTAGCGACACAAGACACAAGAAACATTAGAGAGTAGTTGGGGCCAATGTCGATAAGCGGGTGTTAGAGCAAGCACGATGGCGATGGGGCAGGGTAGTGTGGACACACCGAGTGATGTTGTAGGCGTCGGTGCTCCTATTGCACGTCAAGCGGCAGATATGAGCACCCGCACGTCTGTGTTTGTCCTGCATGTGCGTCGCCTGACGTGCGATCGATGTAGCACAAATTTGTCTAGACAATGGCGCGGCCGGCGCGGTAAGCAATCTCAAACCCCAACCAACTTTCTTTTGTCCAGACGAACGAGAGACTTGCTGATCCATCTACCCATCCAACAGAACTCAACGGACAACAGTGGCCAAGAAGGAGCAGAGACGCCGTCTCCGTCCGCGATTCGTGCTGTCGATGTCGATCTCGATGCATGCACGGTCATTTCACCCTCGGCCAGGATGCTGATGATAGCGCACGGCCGGTGGCAGCTCTTGCTTGGTACGATCGGTCGGCGTCGAACATGGGCCGGGTTTGTCGCGGAATAGCACACGAACGTCCAGTCCCCGATCCCCATCATCGATCGATCGATCGTTACATCCATCATCGGCGCATTATGCCATTATCCTCTCATCCATACCGATAACTGACTGTACAGTACCAAGCTTAGCTGCTCTCTTTTTCTTACAAAAAAGACCTAGCTCAGCTGCTGAGCATGGTGGATGGGTGCGGTGTGGTGGCCAGCTCGCCGGGGAGTGAGCGAGTGAGCGGTGGAGCGTACGGTGGACGTGCCCGTGCGTGCTTTGTGTCGACATGGTGTGCCATGCCATGCCATGCTAGCGTCACGGCGCCTTTCCGCCGCTCTCTCTGTACACGGGAGACGCGGCGGCCCAACGGCGTGTCAAAAAGGGACGGAAAAGTCTGCTCGTCTACTAGCCAGTAGTACTAGCTAGGCCACGATCGGTAGGCGATGAATAAGATCCGAGTCACCGGTCTCGTCCTTTTCCCCAAGCTAGAAGCAGTGCCGCCGGGTGGCTCATCGAAAGGATCGCCAACGCCAACTATGGCATCCTGCTGCGTACATGGGCGCACTGTTCCACCCTTCCCAGCAGCACATCAGATTAGACGTTGGAGAGGCACTCCAACTGAGCGCCGCGCCGGAATATTCGTGGGGATAATGCTCCTCCCAAGTTCCAACCCCGGCATCGCCTTCCCTGGCTTTACCTGACATCCTACGGAGGCCGCACGTACACGCCCCCACCTACTCGAATCCGCCTTTCATTCATCCCTCTTTTCTTGTCATCAAAGAATTTTGTACTACTCCTACGTAGTACTCCCTCCATTTCAAAATAACTGTCTCAACTTTGTCCTAAATCTAGTACAAAATTGTACTAAGGCTGCGACAATTATTTTGAAACGAAGGGAGTACTAAATTTTGGACAAACAAGAGTCTACCGCTAACCTGAATAATCAGAATTAGCTTCGCGCTCAAGTATGATGCTGAAGTAGTTGTCCGTTTGGATCGCCGAACGTACCAAGTCCGTATCGCGTTTACCCTCTTCAGGTTGCTTCGTCCAACGGTGGGGCACGACGTATTTGGCTAAGTACCAATTTGATGTTATAGTTCATGCCAACTTGATATCATGGCATGCCAATCCAATGCGGCTCAGTTCGAAGCATTACAACAGCCGGGACATGCCCTCAGGCCGCACAATTCTTGCCAAAAGTGATCAATGCACGCCCAAGACACACAGTTCTAGGCTTGGATACACCCCAAACCGCGCATAGGATGCCAAAACAGCGGCCGGGACACACCCCACACAGTACAATTCAACATTGACGCAGTTGGAACTGTCGTGGATGATGGCCTCCATGATATCGCGCGCGCGGGAGGTGGGGGGAGGGGGGAGTAACTGTAGTAGGCGGCCTCGTCGGGTGTCGGTGTTGACGTGGATATTTGGCCCAACTGTTGGCGGCCCTCTTGTGATGCGCCCCCGATCGACGCTCGGTCGCCCTAAGCTACAGGTCCGGGGACAAGCCGACCATGGGGCACGCGTTCAGGTCGATGGGTCGCTGCCGGGATGCCCATAAATGGAGGCGATACAGTCGACCTCGATGACCGCTGAGCAATGACCAAGATGAATGAAAAGAATGTGAAAAATATAGAAAAATACTAGCAGCGTAGGGCCAGTGATCAATAGCAGCGCGGGAGGTGAGCTGCTACTACCCCAAATATATATCTGCAGCGCGGGATGATAAAGTGTGATGCAGATATTTATTAGCAGCGTGGGTGGGACACCGCGCTTCCACTAGCCATAGATACCCGCAGCGCGGGGTGGACACATCGATGCTTGCTAATGACTAGTTAGCTACATCGTGTTAGTAGCGCTGCTAATGGGACTTTACTCCGCATTGTTGATGGACTTTTTCCTAGTAGTGGCCTCCTGCTTCTTCTTTTCAGCGAGCTCCAAAGACCTGGCAGTTTTTCTCCGACGGTTCCACTTCAAACTCTCGTTGGCCGGGACTGCCAGCTCTTAAGGGGTGCGCTACTTCTTTGGCTTGCCAACGCCGGTCGCGACGAACCGGGGGCGGGGCTCATCTAGGACAGCTATGGCGGGGTGCGTGTCGGCCATGATGAGAGCGCGGAAGGGGGATTGGGAATTGGAGGGGCAGAAAGAGTGGAACACAGATAGGCGGGCCAATCGGATGAAGGGAGGACATCGCGCGCATCCGCTGCGTGTATGTGCGGATCCAAGTCAAACGCAGATTTAGGTCAAAAATGAATCATGATGGACAAAAATCAGGCACTGGCCAAACTTCCCGTTTGGCTGAGTTTTTATCTTCGCCAATCCAAACGAAAGCGGACGGATCAAAAACGGACAATTGCGTTGATCCTTTGAAGATGCCCTTGGTACAACGATCATCCAGTATACACACACTCAACCGGAAATCATCAAAAGAGCAGCTACAAAAGTTGGCGGATAGCAAGGTCAGCTACCCTCTACTACTACTACCATTATCTGTCGCAAGCAAGTGCAGTGCAGCACAACATCTCTGACTCTGAACTAATCAGGGAGGGAATGACTAAACATTTTCTCCCTGCGCATGATGACCTCGGCCTTGGTGGGCCGGGTACGGCAACATGGAAGGACGGCGAAGACGGCCGGGGAGGAGTCATATGCTCCGGGATATTCCGCACGGCAAAGGGCGCAGGAACCGCTCGTCGGTGGAGGAGGCAATGATGGTGGCCGGCCGGCCAACACTCCACAACAAGCAGCAAGCTTGTGCTGCTGTTGCCTGGCACCTTCATACAGTAGTCCGTATCTGGTTTCTGACTAGGCCCCCACTCCACTCCCTGCTCGAAAAAAGTCCAGATTAGCTCCTAGACTTTGCACTGTCAAACTCTCAAGTTTCTTACGACGCGCCGCCTCCACTAGCAACAGTAACAGGAACACCATGTACGCCAACCTTATCCCTGCGGAACTGAATCGCTTCCTCGCTCAACTTTGCGTCAATGAACTGACCGAACAGAACCGAGGAAGAAGAAGGGATAAAATGGAACTTATACTGACTGTTCATTCCGATCTGCCATATGAAACGACGTGTTAGTAATTCCAGAATGCGCCAAGGTTGATGAGACCAGTAGCATAGCAGGAACTTCCATGATGGCTAAGCTATGGTAGGAGTACGTAGGCTGAGAATATGGTGACGAGGACACCAAAGGAAGGAGAGGAGCACAAACTTTTGTTTTCTTGTCAGTCACCCAACCCCCTACGGGCTCGAGGCGCCGCTTCCAGGCTCCAGCCGCAATAAAGCACAAAGCTCTCGCGCCGGGGGCCCCGCGTGACATGACTCCCATGGTATCATGTTGGCATCAGGCATTCGCTGTTGGATTTGGACCTCTCTATTTGGTTCTCTCTTCTCTTTTCTTTTCATTCATCGTCCACCGCTTTTCTTCTCCGTTTCTTTGATCTTCCTACTGCTTTTCCATTTCACAATATTATAAGCAGAACAAAAAGATTTCTTCAACTCTTCCGGATTTAGCTGAAGAAACCTTTTTCAGCTTTTTCAAGGAGCAAAAAGGAACACGATCGAGTTGAAACTTACATTGGAGACGATTGAGTTTCTCCATTTCTTTGTGGTGGATCAGTGCGCACATTTGTAAAGAGGTATAGGCCCCTCCACTGATGCTTAATTGATTAGATCTCTTGTTTTGTGGGTAATGGGTTCTCGATGAGCTAAGCAGAACTAACATGATTGATCTCCATCGCAAAGTTGCAACAGATGCGATATGTTTTCGTGAACACGTACGCCTCAAGTTGACAATTTGACATAAGGCAGAAAACCGTAGCATATGCTAGCATGTGAGTTTGGTATACGTGTGCTTCAAGTGCTAGCTTGATCTGATCAGCTGATCGAGCAGGGGCCAGCCAGCCTGCTATCCATTTCGGCACAAAACATTGCGCAGCAGCTGCAAGTTTTATCACACGGCTGGAAGAAACTGCAGGCGGGAACGTAGTAGTACAAGCAGGTACAGATAGCTGCAGTACAAAGTACGAACAGATAGAAGTAGTACGTAGTGGAGGAACGCAGGAACAGCAAAAATATCAAGCATTGAAGAGTGGCATGTCCACCTAAATTCAGTGGGATCAGCAGAGAGTGTTTGATGCCACACAGAAAAGATGAAGAAAACTGTACAAAGAGGTTGGAGTAGATGCCATATTCCCTATGAAATGTAGAAGAATAGATGATTTCTTATAAAAAAACAATAGGATTCAATCCCACGAATCAAACAGTAAACATAGGGAAAATGCATTAGGATTCTAATCCTTCAAAAATTATGTGAAATTTCTTTCAATCAAAGGAGCCCTTGGTTTTTCATCAGACATATATCTATATAGACCATCAAATCCTCATTCATAGGCTCTAATTTTGTCTTTTTTTGTCTCTTCTCTCATGATTTCGCTGTCCCCATCCTACATTGTTTCCCCGACTTCGTACACAAGCCAAAATCACTGTTCTGACTTGTTGGTTAAAAATTAGCCAAATTTTATCCAGGTCAGGAAATTTATTCGGATCTTGCCCTTTTTGGTATTGTTGGTAGCGGTGCCGTAAAGTTCAATAGGCTATCGACGTGGCCAACGGTAGTAGGCAACCTTAACGCCCTTACGTGGCAGCGGTAGACCCCTAAAGAGGTAGCTGGTTAGGGTGTCATAGTGTGGGCCACCCACCTACCCACTTAGTCCCCCAATCTTCTTCCTTTTTCACCTGAGTTGTTCCCCTCCTCTCTCTCTCTCTCTCTCTCCCATCCAAACTTATCTCAAATCCTTCTTAAATCACTATCATTTCTTCAATGAATTAGAGTTGTTTCTATCCCTTGATATAATCTCTTTCATCCCCACCAATCTCAAATAGTTCAAAACATAGCCCAAACAAGTAAAGAGAAACCATAACTCCCGCTATCCAAGTAAAGATCATTGGATCCCGCTCACTGAACACAAACAACATTGCTCAGAAAATAGCAGCGAGCATCCTAGGAAGGCTAGTGTTGGGACACCAACCCCGGGAAGGTAGGGTAGGTGTAGCAAGAGATAAGATTCTCACTTAGTTAAGACACCAACGTTATCAAACCAGAAGGATCTGCAAAACTCGACACATCAAACAACATGTAAGGCCCCTGATGCGGTACTAACTCTAACTAGTCGCTTTCGCGTCCGGTCGGAGTTAGAAGCGCATCAAACGCCACCGGCGCACGACACTCGCACTCGTGTCGCTGCCGGATTCTCGACAACAGGTATAAAAAGCATAACTCTATAAGACAGAAATACATATAGATAGATAAATAGAGCAGGGCATACAACGCCACTGTCTAATAATACAACATCATCTGAGTACAACTCATCAATACATCAAGCAGAAGCATAATAGGGACCGAGTACGGTCAAGATCCAAATTGCCCTAGAGAGGGCTACACATAAATATCCACCCACAGGAACGTCTGAACCCAACTATAAGATCCTACTGGTCGAGGTACTCGTACTCGTCGTCGTCCTCCGGGGGCACCTCCACGAAGTAACGTCCGGTACACGGGTCGAGGTAGTAGTCCACTGCAGCGGCCGATCAGGCAAAGCGGTAAAGACAGAAATGTAAACGGGGGTGAGAACATGTCATTATGGAATAACTAACGCTACAGGAAAGGTAAAGACATAGACAGGTTGCAGCCGTACTAGCATATATGGTGGCTACTCGTTCTATCAGAATAGAGATGAGATCCAAGAAGTTACGTTGACAACGTGTCATAAGTCGGCTATTCACCTACTTACGCAAACATAACACAACCTCGTTTCTCTCTCGGTCCCCCTGGACGAAGAAAGACAACCAAGGCACGCACACGGTTTGTCAAGTTTTTTTTGCATGATTATAATTGATGTTATTCTATGAACAAGGAGTAGGTCTCAAGTCGTCCATAACCACGGACACGGCTTTTCGAAAAGATTTACCCTGCAGGGGTGTACCAACTGTCCATTATAGACGTCGCATGTACGCCCGGTTTCCACTTGGCTAGGTAAGCGCCTGAAACTCCGGAACGTCAGAGTCCCTCTAACTAACAACGCACAACTCCGGGTGGCCCCCGGTGAGTCGACACCCAACTCAAAAGCTGGCCACGCTCTCGAATCGGTCTCTACCGTCTGGCTAAGGTCGGTAAGTCACACCTGAATATTCAGGGGACCCCTAGCTCACCAAGTGTGGACCAACGAGAGAAACCATGTCTCCGCTGGCCCGGGTTGTTTCGAAAACAGCTGGGGTACCTACCAACACACACGCAGTTGCAAATGTAAATCAGCTCGGGCCACCACTAGAATTTGAAGGGTTCGTTGCATAGAAAACAAAAAAAATTTCCTACGATTGCAACTGCCAAGATCACATCTAGGAGATAACTTGTAACGGTTTGAGAAGGACTCACCCTCGAAGACCAAAAAGCTTTAACGAGAACGATTCTCGTGGGTGATGTAGTCGATCACTTGCCGACCTCAAGGTCGTGATGAAGATGGGCGCCACAAACGGGCAGCGCCTCCGTAGTCGGTCACACGTACGGATCAGCGACGACCTCCGCCCCTTGCTCCAGTTGGGCAGCGGAAGTAGTGGTTCCTCGGGAACTCCAGCAGCACTACGACATAGTGGTGGTGGTGGTAGAGAAGATCTTGAGCAGGGCTTCGCCTAAGCACCGTACTCGTGAAACTGGATCAGCTAGCAAGGGGAGGAAGATGCCAACCAAAGGGCATATGAGAGATGGAGGAATTGAGTGACTAGAGGGGTCTCCGCCTCCTCCTTTTATAGGAGAGGGGGGCAGCCATCCCAAGGGGTTGAGCACGCCCCAAGGGTGCCCCCACCTCTTCCCTATCAATGGTAATGGAGTCTCCACTCACAAAAACCAAAAGCCACTATTATGCCCTTCAATCTCCACTCAAAATTCCAAAGGTCTTCCAATTAAAACTCCTTTCAATTTACTTGTTTAATGTCACTCAAATTAATGAACACTTCATTTAATGAGTACTTCATTGATGAACACTTCATTCAATGAACACATTAACAATTATCCCCTTGCACTATTTTGATATACCGAAACTATTCCAGCAGTTTTATCAAAACAGTCCTTGTGTTGTCCTGTGCTGTCCAGTATTTTCTCCTACGTTCCGTATCCACTTAAAACACGTCGGCAAACCTTAAGTGTGTCACCCTACGGTTCGTGAACAAAGTGGACATGACCGAGACACTTCTCTGATCAATAATCATCAGCGGGATCTGGAGATCCATAATGACTCCCACTTATTCAACGATGAACTAGTGATCGTGTGAACCATTACTCCGTAACCAATTCCTTTTGTCTCGCGATATTTTACTTGTCCGAGATCCGATCATTTGGTATCATCCATACCTAGTTCTATCTCGTTACCGACAAGTACTCTTTACTCGTTCCGTGATATAACATCCTCGTGAGCCAGTCACGTGCTTGCAAGCGATGTCAATGTGATATCACCGAGAGGGCCCAGAGTATATCTCTCCGTCATCTGGATGGACAAATCCCACTCTTGATCCACGAGCCTCAACTAACACTTTCCAAGTACCCAACGCCACCTTTATAATCACCCTGTTACGGTGTGACGTTTGATGGAATCAAAGTACTCTTCCGGTGTCAGTGATTGACGTGATCTCATGGTCTAAGGATTAGAGTTACTTCGTGAGAGTTTGATACAGCAATAGAAACTTGATGACATGATCGTATTGCTATAACTACTGTGGGTGTATGTTCATCACATCATTCTCCAATGACATGACCTTGTTATTAACAACATCCAATGTTCATGATCAGGAAACCTTGATCATCCGTTAATCAACAAGCTAGTATAAAGAGAGGCATTACTAGGAACCTTTTCTTTGTTTATTAAACACACATGTATTAACGTTTCCGGTTAACACAATTATAGCATGAAAATAAACATTTATCATAAACATGGAATAAGATAATAACCACTTTATTATTGCCTCTCGGGCATATTCCCTTCAGTCTCCCACTTGCACTAGAGTCAATAATCTAGTTTGGTACTTGCGCATCCAACACCTATGGCATTCAGGTGTTATCCATACGCATTGCTAGTGGTAAACCTAATCTCCAGATCTGACAGTTCAGGTCCGTGTGTATTTGCATTTCTTTGCGTCTGTACGCATCACTCATTCACCAATGAGATGGCATTGCATAAATTTGGTCCTCCGGTGAGACCTTAGTCCCTTGAGCTCAAAACATGTTGAATCTATTGTCGTACAATAGATCTTCATAGTATTAGCTCGCTTGGAACTACACCTAGTTTGTCCAACAAACTTCTTGACACAAATGCCCTCCTTTGCTGCTGCTAGAGCGGTCATATACTTAGCCTTTCGTTGTAGTATTCATCACAATGTCTTAACTTTGGAACTCATCCAAATCCATTTGGAACTATTCCAAATCTATCATGGAACTTTTCTTCCATTACATTTTGCCACCTTAACACACTTCCAAAATTGAGATAAATTTAGATTGTATCTTGCGACAAAAGTAGTATCAATGTAACACTTTACAATGAACTATTGTCCAACATACATAATATATTCTTAGTCCTTCCAAAGCACGTAAGGATATCTTTACTATTGTCCAATGATCATCTTATGAATCATTCTGGTATATGCTCATAACATTTAGAGCATAGGACATTCTGGAATTGTACATATCATGGTGTACATGATTGATCAAATCATTCATGTGATTTTACTCACCAAGTGTCAAAACACTTGAATCTCGCTTCAACCTTTTCCATGCGGCAAGAACCTTTCTCGTCGTTTCCATATTGAACTTATTCAATATTTCATATATGTACTTCGGCCCAACCATATTAGCACCTCAATCTATCTATATAGACCATATTAGCCCAATATACTGGTTTTGCCCAAATCTTCCATTAAAATCAAATTTTCAATGAAACTTCACCCGTGTCAATAAAAGATACATCATTTCCAATCAACAATATGTCTTCTACATAATGTATTAGAAATATGTCTCAGCGCTCCCACTTAATTTCTTGCAAAAGCAAGCATCTTCACCGTCTCTGATGAAACTAAACGTTTTAACAATTTCATCATGATGAAGATTCCAACTCCGCGAATGCTTATTTCAACCATTGAAATTTGCATGCTATTTTTAGCATCCTTTGAATTAACAGAACCCTTTGGACCGTGTCATGTACACGTCCTAGGTAACCATTCTATTAGAAGAACGTTGTTCTGTTTGTTCAACTACCATATACCAAAACTAGCATATGTAGTGGTTGCTACAATAATCCGTCCAGACTAAATATCGTTATGAAAGATCAAATCTTGTCATAGCCAACTCTTTGAACATAATCGTAAACCATTTTAACGATATGTCGAATATTTCATAGATGTGAGAACATCCACGTCTGTTTCTTTATAGATCCAAACACGGTATCTAGAGGGTCTTCCAAGTTCAGAAACTTGGTTTCTCGTGTATGGAACTATCACGGATTTTATAGCTTCCAGCCATTTTGACGGAGTCAGGGCCCATCATTGCTTCTTTGCATGTAGTCGGTCCATTATTATCAAATAACAATGATTCAATCTCAAATCTTACTATTTGATCGATTATCCGAACTACGCAGTTCAATAGGAACTTAGATCGCCGTGACCACAACCTTTTGGGACACGGGAGCCAAGAGCATTGCGGCCGCTTCCGGGACACTTTCCGGCGCTGCGCCACTTAGCACATAAAGCTTAGGTTTAACAACCTAATCGAAGTTCTACTGTCCCCCCACTTAACTTTTCGCAAAAAATTCCTTCTCAAGAAACTTGATGCTCTTAGCCACAAAAAACTTTTGTCTTTAGTGTTATGGAGGAATACCCAACGGTTACTTTGGGATAACCTACAAAGACATACTTTATCCGACTTTGGTTGTAAACATTTTACATATGCCTTGCATACCAAAAATTTAAGAAAAGAAAAATTGGGTTTTATCCCATTCCATAACTTATATGGTGTCATTTCAACGGATCTCGATGGCGCTCTTTTCAGTGAAAAGCGGTAGTCTCTAAAGCTTAATCCTTAAAATATAATGGCAATTTTATAAATAACACCTTCGATCCTTACCATGTCAAACAAGGTTTGATTATATCTCTCGAACACTCCATACTCCTATGGTGTTTCGGGAAATGCAAGTTTTGGAACGATTCCTAAACTCTCAGGCATTTGCTAAACTTTTAACTCAAAAATCTTCTTTTATGATCCAATAATAAACTCTTATTTTTTCGTTACAATGATTTTCACATCATCTTGAAATTTATTTGAACATTTTCAAACATTTCATACTTCTTCTTTATCAAGTAAATATACACATATATCCACTCAAATACTTGGTTAAAGTATATGAAGTTATAAGACCCACCACACACGGCTACACATAATGAACTATACACATCAACATGTATAATGTCCAATAAGTTAGTCTTCCGTCCTTCTTTGCCTATGAACGGAGTTTCAATCATTTCTAGGAAATTCTTACAAGCGTCAGTTGATTCAAAATCAAAAGACTCCAAAATTCCACCAACATGGAGTTTCTTCATGTTATCTTTCCAATATGATTTAAACGGTGTTTCAATCATCTCTAGAAATTTCTCACAACCGTCAATTGATTCAAAATCAAAAGACTCCAAAATTCCATCACCATGGAGTTTCTTCATGTGTTTCTTTCCAATATGATTCAAACGGTGGTGTCACTCATAAGTGATCTTATAATCATTTGTCTTGCGACATGTTTAGC
The DNA here is from genome assembly GCA_950022295.1 of Bromus sterilis. Classification (NCBI taxonomy): domain Eukaryota; kingdom Viridiplantae; phylum Streptophyta; class Magnoliopsida; order Poales; family Poaceae; genus Bromus; species Bromus sterilis. The sequence continues at coordinate 58,817,751 of OX465598.1, read as the reverse complement.
ATCAGTTATTATGGATGTGATTTCTCCAACAATATTTATAGAGTTCATCCATCTTCTATGAATATGGTGATAATTTGAACAACTATTGTTCGTATAACACCAGAACAGAATAACAATTATTCAAATAAATCTTGAAGGCTAGGTTTAATTCCAACGATAAACACAATAACACTTTATTTTGTTCTTGATGAGAATCATCCCATATTCATTTGCTAGTTACTCAGGCCATTGCAACTCTTGTATTGCGTTGTTCTGTATGACACGTCATACCAACCAATCAGTATCCAATACTCAAGAATCACACTGTTTAACAAGCAATGAATATACCCATAACATGTATATCATCTATATACCCGAGCTGGACATTTCCAGTCTTTTCCTTTTTTCTTTTTGCCAAAATATTTTTCAGATCCTCTTTCAGCAATTCCTTTCCTTTTTAGAAGAATTTATCAACATCACTTGTGGTACCATTCAAATGACACATAATCCAAAGTGTGTTAGTCAAATACTAACACCCTTTGATTCTCACTTTGATGTAGATCACCGTCATCAAATGTTTGGTGTTCTTCCAAATTCCATTCTTTAGTAATCTTATAGTGTAGTAAACATTTTACCTACATCTTCCATTCATCCTATCATGACAACTTTCATGACAAAACTACCATAGTTCATAGGGACAAACTGTGAGTACAATATTAGTTCCCAAAACCTTTTTGGGAGATTAGGACACATAGTGTCTCCAACCGTCACAAATTCTCATAAAATATGAGAACATGTTTCTTACTAAATTTTACTCTATCACATTGCAACTAAACATTGTTTCAGATATCGCTATATCTTCCACACATGATAGTTTCTGAAACAATCCTTTCAGCTCCTAGATAACCTTGATAATAACAAACAACATTTGAATATCAAGGATCATGGAGGCAAGTGTGATACTTAGACACTAACACTGGAATTGTTACTCTCGATTTAATACACATTATTAAACTTCATGGAGTAAGCAAGGTTTGCTAAAGTTTGCAATAAGACTTTAAACTTTAGATTGACACTCAAACAATACGGTACTAGTCCGTAAAGTTAAATATCCAGAATTTTATAGTTCTATTATCTCAATTATAGCTAAGCGCAAAGGTAGTAATCAAATGCCAATGACTACAACGAACTATGCAAATTCACTTTGATTTAGTTCATGATAAAATGAGTTCATCTAACTCCCACTCAAAAACAACATCCCTCGAGTCGTCTTTGGTGATTACACGAACCAAATTCACTACACCACGACCGATCATCACGTGAGGCAGTGTAGCTGCAATGGCGAGCATCTCAATATGGTTCATCATATCATCCATATGACTCGTGCTTAACCTTTCGGTCCATGTTCCGAGGCCATGTCTGTACATGCTAGGCTCGCCAAGTAGAACCTTAGTATTTGCATGTGTTTCAAGGCCATGTCTGTACATGCTAGGCTTGAAAACACCCGTTGTATGCGAACGTAGAGTCTATCACACCCGATCATCACGTGGTGTCTCGAAACGACGAACTTTCTTAACGGTGCATACTAAGGAAGAACATATAATTATCTTGATATTAAGTGAGAGGGATCATCTTATAATGCTACCGCAGCGATCATGATCGTAACTAAGCAAAATAAGATGCATAAAAGGATAAACATCACATGCATGGATAATGTGATATGATATGGTCCTTCTCGCATTAGATCTCCATCTTGTGCGTCTTGGTATGATCTCCATCATGCCACCGGCGCGGCACCAAGGTCCATGGCGCCACCACCATGGTCGTCCTTCTCCATTACAATATATCTCATGGATATATATACAGCACGCAGGCCTTAAAAAGGAAAAACCACAACCATATGGCTCCTGCCGGTTGTTTACAATAAATCTCATTTCATACAACAATTTTGTAACAATGACCATATCACATCACATGCCCTGCAAAAACAAGTTAGACGCTTCTAAATTATCTTTGCAAATTTTACGTGGTTTTGGGCTTCCTAGGAAAGAACCGATCTTACCTACGGACAAGAACCACAACGTTGATTCGCTAGTTGTTTCTTTTCATCCCTTTCCAGGGCCCTCCGTTGCAAATGCCATATCACTAATGTTAGAGAAACTGACACCCCCAAAGCCACTTTATACGGTACAAGCCGTATGTCAAGCGTGACACGCAATCTGCGCTTAGGGCCGCCTCAATCCAACATTGCCGCAATATGAACAAGTGCACAAAAGAGGGTAACAACTAGAGGATCAACGCCCACATCTCTATGTGTTCTAACCGTACAAAGCATCTACGCATAGACGAGGCTCTGATACCACTGAAGGGTTCGTTGCATAGAAAACAAATTTTTTTTCCTACGATTGCAACTGCCAAGATCACATCTAGGAGATAACTTGTAACGGTTTGAGAAGGACTCACCCTCGAAGACCAAAAAGCTTTAACGAGAACGATTCTCGTGGGTGATGTAGTCGATCACTTGCCGACCTCAAGGTCGTGATGAAGATGGGCGCCACAAACGGGCAGCGCCTCCGTAGTCGGTCACACGTACGGATCAGCGACGACCTCCGCCCCTTGCTCCAGTTGGGCAGCGGAAGTAGTGGTTCCTCGGGAACTCCAGCAGCACTACGACATAGTGGTGGTGGTGGTAGAGAAGATCTTGAGCAGGGCTTCGCCTAAGCACCGTACTCGTGAAACTGGATCAGCTAGCAAGGGGAGGAAGATGCCAACCAAAGGGCATATGAGAGATGGAGGAATTGAGTGACTAGAGGGGTCTCCACCTCCTCCTTTTATAGGAGAGGGGGGCAGCCATCCCAAGGGGTTGAGCACGCCCCAAGGGTGCCCCCACCTCTTCCCTATCAATGGTAATGGAGTCTCCACTCACAAAAACCAAAAGCCACTATTATGCCCTTCAATCTCCACTCAAAATTCCAAAGGTCTTCCAATTAAAACTCCTTTCAATTTACTTGTTTAATGTCACTCAAATTAATGAACACTTCATTTAATGAGTACTTCATTGATGAACACTTCATTCAATGAACACATTAACAATTATCCCCTTGCACTATTTTGATATACCGAAACTATTCCAGCAGTTTTATCAAAACAGTCCTTGTGTTGTCCTGTGCTGTCCAGTATTTTCTCCTACGTTCCGTATCCACTTAAAACACGTCGGCAAACCTTAAGTGTGTCACCCTACGGTTCGTGAACAAAGTGGACATGACCGAGACACTTCTCTGATCAATAATCATCAGCGGGATCTGGAGATCCATAATGACTCCCACTTATTCAACGATGAACTAGTGATCGTGTGAACCATTACTCCGTAACCAATTCCTTTTGTCTCGCGATATTTTACTTGTCCGAGATCCGATCATTTGGTATCATCCATACCTAGTTCTATCTCGTTACCGACAAGTACTCTTTACTCGTTCCGTGATATAACATCCTCGTGAGCCAGTCACGTGCTTGCAAGCGATGTCAATGTGATATCACCGAGAGGGCCCAGAGTATATCTCTCCGTCATCTGGATGGACAAATCCCACTCTTGATCCACGAGCCTCAACTAACACTTTCCAAGTACCCAACGCCACCTTTATAATCACCCTGTTACGGTGTGACGTTTGATGGAATCAAAGTACTCTTCCGGTGTCAGTGATTGACGTGATCTCATGGTCTAAGGATTAGAGTTACTTCGTGAGAGTTTGATACAGCAATAGAAACTTGATGACATGATCGTATTGCTATAACTACTGTGGGTGTATGTTCATCACATCATTCTCCAATGACATGACCTTGTTATTAACAACATCCAATGTTCATGATCAGGAAACCTTGATCATCCGTTAATCAACAAGCTAGTATAAAGAGAGGCATTACTAGGAACCTTTTCTTTGTTTATTAAACACACATGTATTAACGTTTCTGGTTAACACAATTATAGCATGAAAATAAACATTTATCATAAACATGGAATAAGATAATAACCACTTTATTATTGCCTCTCGGGCATATTCCCTTCAGAATTGTATGAAGTTAGGTAGGTAAGACAAGGGGGCCCCATAAAACCCCACACACGATTAAGCACGCTCGTCAAGAAACACAATACCCGGAACTCGGGTCCTATGTGACTCAAATGGAACAAAGCACCAGACGGGAATAGTCCAGCCTTCCACCTTTCGTCGAATATAAATTAACATCATTTAACAATAATAAATATCAACCAACTTCTTATACAACATGATATCCCAACCATAAACATATAGGGTAAGCAGCAAGTTTTCTATCCATATTAAGCAATGGCTGAGCAGCGGTAACTTAGCAGTACAATGGTTTGCTGGGACGTGGGGATCATGGCTGTATGGGTTTAAAACATGGCATATAAGGTAGATACGATCAAGCAACAACGTTCTAAGACTACAGCTAGGCATGAGCAGAAAGTTATAAAGTAATGACACAGTTTCTCCCCCTTGCCTGGTAAGGTAGTCGAAGCAGCACCCACGGTACCCTCGGGCTCGATGTCGGACAGCTCCACGTAAGTCTCCTCGTCAGTCTCGGGTGCTAACGTAAGATACCGGCAAGGGAAACACACAAGTAAGCAACTGAGGCAAACTCAAACAAGGATGGCATGTTCAAGTTTCTATTGATACGGTATGACCCTGTCTAGTCAAGTTTAAATGAAGGTGATGACGACAAGTCATCAACTTCATATGCATTTATTTACATTGTAATGGCTTTGGTCTAAGCCTTAATTTAGGTGTAAGTAGCATGACAACATGACATGATCAACAAAAAAAAATGCAAGAAACTAAACAACGTGAAAGTAAACAACGATTCCGGAGACGGAGTAGTGTCGGTGAACTTGACACATAGGAAGGTGCAAAAACTGTTGGAAACCAGCCACACTACATATGGAAATATGTTGGGGCTGACTTGAAAAAGCAGATGACATGGAACAGATTTGAAAAGATCAGATGAACAACATTTTCAAATGCACTGAAGTTGAAAATGCTGTAGGCAGAAGGATCTGAATGCTCCTAGATCAGGTGAACACACCTTGATTTCATGAGTTGCACAAAACAACATGAGGACATCACTATTGAAATCCTTGCAGAATTTCACCCCAAAAGCATATATGATATGTCCCCATTTGAAATTGCAAGGACAGATACAAATTCAACTGAAGTTCAGGGGGCTGGGTGCAAAATTGCACCATATGAATTTTGAAAAGGGCTCAAATGACTTCATCATCATCACCATGCAAATCCCTGTGAAAAATTACCCAAAATCCATATATGGCATGGGCAATTTAAGTTTTGAACAAACTTGACAAAATCAAAGAAATGAAAGGGGCTTATTTGCAAAATGGACACACTTCAATTTTTTAAAGGGACCAAATGCAAAATTGGACCTCACCATGCTGGTCAGCAGCTCAAGCTACCCCAAAATCATATATGGGATGCCCCTGTTGCCAAGATTTGCCAAAACCAGATTTGAATTTGAATTCAAATTCAAATTTGGATTAACCAGAAAAAGGAAAAAAATAAAAGATAAAAGAAAAAGAAAGAGCTCAGCCCAATTGGGCTGGCTTCGGTCAATCCGGCCCACAAGGGGCTGCTGGCTGAGCCCAGCAGGCCACTGTGGCCTGAGCCACTGATCAGGCTGGCCCAGTGGTCAGCCACTCAAATAAAACGGAAAAGGGGGGGCAAGGTGCTCCATGCGGGACTCGAACCCGCGCCTCCCCGTTGCCTCTCGCGCCTCGCTGCCACTGAGCTACGTTGCGAGTTCTGAACTCCATAGGGATAAAACAAAGGTAACCTGTACCCTCCTGTTAACTGAACCCGGCAGGCAGCCGTTAGTGCCCCGCAGCCTGGCTACTCCGGCAACCCTAGCGTCGAGCTCCGGCCACCTCTAGCTAGACTACTGCGGCCAACCCCGAGAGGATACATCCCTCTACACCTGCGCTCACTCCAGCTCTTCATCTCCTCCTCTCCTCGCCGGAATCCCTGCGGGAACAGAGCGGCGGCTAGCTGTTGCAGGTCTGGCACAACCTGGTGACGACGCCGACTTCAGTGGATCCACACGTCGAGCACACGGCGTCTAAGACCCCGGCGGCACTTGCATTGCAGAGGGGGCAGTACCATGAACCCGCCGGTGCAACGGCCATGGCTTAGACTCATCGGAGGGGATGGCAGGCTCGCCTGAATCCCGCGGCGGCGAGTTGAAACGAAGTCGCAGTTCAGACACGGCGCATCTACAGCTACTGAACACGCAAAGATGCCTCCTTTGAGGTCATATCCGTGCTCTGGGCGAGCAGGGATCGTGCACCAGCACTCCTCGGCATCACCCGGACCATGGTGATCACCGGTCTGGCTGGGCTCCGTGGCACGGCGGCCGGCAACGCGCAACTACGGGACCAGGCGACTACACGTCCACGGCGGAGAAAAGGGGCGCAAGGGGCTCACCTAGAGGTTGCTGGAGGCGACCCTGAGCTCTGTGAAGAAGAAGCCGAGGACGCAACCGTCGTTGGGGAAGACGACGTCCCGCCGCAGGTGTGCAACGTCGCGGGTCCGATTCGAGATGCCCCGCTCCTCCTGCACGACGGGAACGAAACGGTGAGTCGCTGGAGATGGAGAGGAAGGTTGTGCGGTCACGAACACGCAAAGACGCCGGCAAATTGAACTCGTCTCCGGCGGAACAGGGGAGGTCCTGGAGAACGAACCAGGCGGCGGCGGCGGAAATTGGGGGGAGGAAAGGGGCTCCTAGGGTTCCCGAACGCGCTCGGGGCCGGCTGATAAAGGGGGGAGGCCCCCAGCCACGCTGGCCGCCATCGACGTCGACGCCGGCGCCCGGTGTGAGAGAGGAGCTCAGGGGGACCTCGTCCACGCTGGAAAGACGATGAAGATGGGCGCTCGGATCCTGATCGAACGGTCCTGAATCAACCCGCGTACCGCTTCGCTGTAAAGGCCTCCAAGCGGGCTGCAGAGCGGAGGCTTGTGGGCTGGGCCTCCAGCCAGACGTGGAGAAAAACAAAGGAAGCCTGCTGGATCCCTTTTCCATTTAAAAGAAACAGAAAAGAGTACAGGGTTTTTCTGGATTAAATACCAGTGGAAAAAATACACAAAAATATGTATAATTATCCTTGCATTATTCCTCAATTTCTAAAAATGGTTTGGGCATTTTTTGCAACAACAAAAGTGTGAGCTCATTTTGAATTCAAAATCACTTTGAACTAGAGCTTCTGTTTTTGATGAAGGCAAAAATACCTTGAGGATTTTAAAACCCTTGCAAAAGCCATTGAAATGGGTAGGCCAAATTTGGGTTCAAGAGGAGTGAGCATGCAACAAGGAAAATTCCTTCAATCCCCTTCTTGAACCATTTTGGATGCAAAAGCAAACAACCCAAAAAGGCTCCAATCCCCATGCCAATTAAGATCATCACATGAAATGACATACACATCCATCATGCCAAGTTATAAGTCCAACAGAGAAAGTAAAAATTACATGGTGTTTGGTAGCTTATTACATATGGGCTGTTACACAACACCTGTATACGAAGAACAAACAAGCATCGTGCCAACAAGTTGGCAGGAGGTTGTCAATCCCCTATCTTGCTAGTCATGAAATCGAAAACAATGGTAGATAATTTGTCGTAACTCGGTAGCAGTAAAGTAAATGTAATGATGGCAAACACGATGATAAAGATAGAAACTTGGGGCCATGACATTCACTAGTGACATCTCTCTCATAAGCATCATTGATGTTGTGAACAAATTACAGTTCTACAGTTGACAATTTGCAAAGGATTTATACAAGCATTATGTCCAAAATAAGTCGTTGTTACTCCAGCTCCCACTAATGTTACTCCACTCCAAAGACCGCTATCCATCATGCTCCCGAAGTATTAAGTTTGCAAACAAACGGAGCAACACTACAAATAAATTGTCATAATGTAAGCAAGAAAAAGAGTGCAATACTACAAGTCCTCCTCGGTTGATTCCAAAATGGTGCCTTCCTCGGGTCGGATCAAGTCTTGCTATCCTCTTGCCCCCTCCTTTTAGGCATTAAGGGGGATGGTGCATCGACATTGGTCAAGACATGGTGAGTTTTTTTTTTGAATTGAGCAGGTTCTTTTGCTTTGTAGTTGTGTTGTCGCTGGTGGCTATCTTGGATTAGCCGGGTGTGAAATTTATGCTAGAAATACTCATCTGATATTTGCAATTCTCTCCTTCTATTAGATAATGGTGTGCAATTTACGTACTTAAAAGAAAATTTTAGCCAAAAAGTAGCATGCTCACATCTTGGATAACATAAAACCATTGTTAACGAGCTGATTCGGCTATTTAATAGACTGTAGTACGAATTGTCTTTTCTAAGAAAAGTGTACGTTTTCCCTCCGGAAAGCATATAACCTTCATTTCCAAATACAGACGACGGCACCTTGGTTTGCCAAAGGACAGCAGCGCATACAGTCCGTTGCATAAATTCTACGCGACGTGTCGACGACGGATACACAAAGTTAACCCACACCGACCTTGGATTTGATGCACAATTGCATACATGATAGGATGCAGTTCTGCCGTCTTCTTTCCGGCGAACGGTGAATTGGTGTTATGACTGATGGTTACTACTGTACAGTTCTACCATCAGAGTTATCTCGTTTTGTTTTTACTGTCTGAATAAACTTGACAACAAAATCGGCAGTGACAGCATACATCAGTCGTGTAAAAATGTGTCACTTCGCACAAACTTTTACTACGTGCCAGTCCAGCAGATCAACTCAGTCGTGACATCAGAGTGGTTAAAATGGTTGGTGACTCATTGATCGTTAGTGGTTAAAATGCTCGGTGAGTCGACGTAGTTAGTGGGTAAATGCTGGGTGACTCATCGGTCGTTAGTGGGTAAATGCTCGGTGACTCATCGTTAAGACTTTGGAGTGAGACCGTCCCCCGGAAGGACGGCGACGTACGTGTGAGTGACTTAATTTTTTTTGGAAAAAGGCAAATAAAATCGCCCACCGGAATGAACTGCGTGGAAATTAAAATGGAAAGCAGATGAAACGGGGATTGGAGGCCAGCCAGGCGAGCACCATGCATTTATTGAAGATGCAACCCAAAATTCCATTCGCTTTCTCAGATCTCAACGTACATCCGCCGCCGCCGCCGGCGGGCGGCGCGCTCACGCCATGCGCGCCGCTCACCTCAACTCACCTCACCTCATCAAGAAACGCAAACCGCTACTACTAACTTCTCTGCTAATTAGATTGTTACAGACAGACAGATCACGCAGGGAAAATCCTACTACTCAAGTAGAAACCTCACGGCAAAATTGGTCCCGCGGTGCCGCAGAGGGCACACGGGGTGCGCGCGCGGCGCGCCGGGCCTACGCCGCGTCCGCCCTGAGCGGCTCGCCGGCGCCGGCGGTGACGGCCGGCGGGAAGGCGAAGGGCCTGGCGCTGGCGAGGAAGGACGGCATGACATCGCCGGCCATGATGACGACGACCTTGGGCTCCCGGTCGAGCGGCGCCATGATCCCGCGGGCCGACGCGTCCTCGCCGGCGCTCCCCCGCCGCGACGACCCGGACGGCTTGCGGCGCGAGCAGACGAGCACGAGCAGCGCGACGGCGATGAGCACCATCATGAAGCCGAAGCCGAGGAAGAGGTACGGCGTGGGCGTCCTCCAGAGCCCCGGGTGCGCGCCGTGGCCGGCCGCCGCCGGCGCCCCGGCGACCCCCACCAGCGCCTCGCCTACTCTGATCGGCCTCATGGTGAAGTGAAAGATGAAGCTCTCGGATCGATCCTTCTCCTTTCCCTTTCTATCTCTCTCTCTCTGCGTGCGTACTAGAGCACAGTGGTTTATCGATCTCTAGTTGGTTCTCTGTGGCTGGCTTGTGACGTCTGAGTGGGTGGGATGCAGCGACGGAGATGGGGGGCGTATTTATAGGCGGAGGGAGGGGGCGGGGAAAAGAAACCGCGCGGCGCGGCGCGGCGGGTTGGTTTCCAGCTCTGCTGCTCTGCCTCCCCCAGGTGCTCCTCCTGTGGGCGGTCTCTTTCTTTCGGTTGCCGCCGCGGCTGCATGAACCATTGTTGATTTAAAGAAAAACTTCCTCTGTTCCTAATTACAGTACTTCTGTATTAGATAAATCCAAATCAAGTACTTCCTTCGATCCATAATGAATATCGTTCATCCAGTACAAAATTTATACTGGTTTAATATAAAATAAAAGACATTTATTATAAATCGAAGGGAGTACTAAATATAGAGATTTAAACAGATCCATATCTAATAAAATCCGAATCAAATAATTAGGAAGGGAGGGAACACATGAAAAAACGATTTGAGTTGGATCCACCAAGGTGATTTGTCCACGGTTCTGGAAGTTTCTACGGTAACGGAGGGCGGAATGCGTACATCCTTGCGTGTACTGGTACTGGCAGGGATCAACGATGAACTCTGGGTGCGGAAGAGGTTCACTGCACCTAGCCATATGAAAACGCATGCTTCCCGCCAAAGAGAAAGAATGTGCCCTCTGAACTTGGCCCGGGAGATCGGGGTGATCCGTCGACGCATTTGGCAACCCGCCAGCCGGCGTGGCGTGGAGACAGCGCATCGGGTTACATGGTCGCCAGCTATGCTTTGAACCACGTACGTCGCCGGGCGTCGGCTAGCTGTACTGCTACCGCATACGGCGGAGCAGTTCCAGTTGGAGTTTCAATGCCGGCGCGCAAATGGTGAGTTGCTAATTAAGCCCATGCATTCGCTGCTGGCGAAATCAATGAAGCCACAAACACTCCAGGACCGGGCGACGGAGATTCATCGAACCTTGCCGTGAAAGTGAAGCCGTCGCCGAACCTGGCCCAGGGGGGGTCGGGATGGTTCGTGTGCGCACCACCGACTGACTGCTGCTGTAAACTTTGCTTGGCACGAACCAACGGTGGACGTGGCGGCGAGCCATCTGCCCATCTGCCCTGAGTTTGGTGATCGTATCGTGCGTAGGTACAGCCAGTGCTAGTACGGAGCGGAGCTCTCTATCCCTCTCCCTCTTTGACCATGGAGTAATTCTTTTTAGTTCTTTTTTTCGTCTAATAAATCGACTGAGATCAACTCGGCAATGGTCAATTATGGCAGCAAAAATCAAGCATGAGATTGTTTTTTTTTTGGCTCAAATTATTTCAGCCGGGGAGGAGAAAGGCCATCGATTCATTGAAGGAAAGTAGGATTTCTATCTTACGGATGCTGAGACGTATGTTCACCGAAGAAGCATCATCCTAATGTCAATTTTAGGGGTTGATGATTTAGATTCATCGGCGTCGGGATTGAAGGTCGTCAAAAAATTTCGATAACGGAAATATATTAATATGCGAAGATGAGGGATAAGGAGCTGGGGCGGCGATGACTCGGGTTCCCGCCCGAGCCGCTCTCCCGAAGGGCGACGGAGTAAAGTCCGAAAAAAACCTTGAACTCGTATTGTTTGTCGGAGTCAAACCCTGATCTTCTAATCCCTGAAATCGGCACCCTATGGTTACCGATCCTGTAAATCCCAACCTTGTGTCAGTTCACATTAGTTTGGTGCGCCAGGAATAAGAAAATTCCCACTAAAATAACTTTCTACTCTCACTGACTAAGTGGACCCATATGCCATTCATCTTCTCTCCCAATCTCTCTATCAAATCTGCTGCAACACAGAGTGCAATGAAACATTGCGATTTCCTCAAGAACAGCTCGGCTGCTCCAGGAGCGGTCATGGCCAACGGCACGCCGCGCAGGCTGGCATCTTTAGTTCCTGATGGCCCAGGCTAGAGTAAAGTGGCAGGCAGAGCACATCTCGGCGACGGCAACGACTACGGCAGCGCTCGATCGAGCGAACGACCAACGTTTCTGCAGCGGTCGTGAGATGGACTCAGTAACGCCGTCGTCCTCAGCCCGGCGCGGAGGTTTCTGATCACCCTCCTCATAATCATGGTGTCCTCTCCACCGCCTCCCATTGTCCCACACCCAGCCTATTGTCGCAGGTCGGCGCGCTAAATTTTGAGTCAGAGAGGGAGGACCCGCAAAAAAAAGAGGGAGGAAAATGCTGAGGAGAGAGATGGATATGACATGTGGATCTGCATCGTCATTGAGAGTAGCGTGTGAATCATGCTGGGATCATACCTTTTCCAGGTGTGGCAAACATATTTAGGGTAAGGATTGACCTGGATTAGTAAGTTGGGGGTGTGGATTTCAGGGATTAGAAGATCAGGGATTAATTTCGACGAGTGGTATGAGTTCAAGGTTTTTTTTAGAATTTACTCAGGGCAACGCATGGGCTTTTTTCCATTTAGTGTTGTAATGGCTAATGCAAATAAAATCGAAGGTTGACGAACTTAGAGGAATGACCGAAGGAGGCGACTAACACGATGATGTGGAAGGTGAACGGGAGGATGTGGCGGCCATGCAATCGCAAGAGCATCGACGATCTTCAGTTTCACCGCCCGACGAACCCACACCCATAAACATCGAAGTATTGCTTCCTTGATGAACACACAACCCAACATTTTTAAGGACGGATCTTACGGTGCATCATGATACAAGAGGGCATGTGTACCATTTAAATGATCCAAAGGTTTAGATTTTATGGGCTTTACTTAAGCCCAGAGGCATATGGTCCCAAAAAATGGTCATCCAAAAAAAATTGTTCAGATGATAATATCGTTCGAAAAATCATACTACCGATAATATCCTTGCTTCTTTTTGTGAGAGGAAAAAATTGAATATGTTTAAATAATTTTTGTATCGAAAATGTCTTCAGGCTTCTTCATAACATAAGTAACCTCCGCGTTTCATATTCGGATCTGAACCGTTTATTTTGGTCGGGTGTCTATATATTGACTAAATGCACGGTAAAGAGAGACTCTTTCTAAGATAGGCATCGAAACTCGGTTTCTCAATCAAATTGAGTCATCCGACGCACAAGAAAGGCTGAAAATGGCCGGAGCATGATCGTCGCAGCAAGTTGGCCGGCCGCAACTGATCACGTAACTAATCGGGCACATGCGCATGCACGTGCTAGATCTTTTCGTGTTCGCCGCGTCCAGGTCCAGCAAGGAGGAGCAGAATGAACACATGCGCGCGCCCGCTCCGTGGCGGTGGGTGTGGCCGTGGCGTGCATGCGCACGGCACGTACGTGCACGAGCCGTGCTTCGCACTCCATGCCCCATGCCATGCCACGCCAGAAAAGGTCCGTCTGACGCTCCTGCTAGCCGCCGCTGCCTATATATGCCTCCGCCGCACGAGCTGAAATCGAACTCTTCGAACGCTAACCGACGTACAGGGGCATGGCGGTCTCAAGCAAGGATCATGATGCATGAACCGATCCATCGAGCTGGCTGATGGAGCGGCCGCTTTACGCCCAAGATCGAGTCGCCGCGCGCATTCAATCAATCCAGTTCCAGTCCAGACAAGGGAGCCAGCTATAGCTGCCTTGCCGGCTGCCGTGCCGTTCGAATGCGTTGCGTGGGCCTCGTGACGTGGCCGCGTCTCGAAGCAAGCAAGCTTCCAGCTAACTGCGAGGAGGATGAGTCGCATCGATCGCGTGCGCTGCCGGCCGGCCGCGTAGCAATAAAACGCATTGCGCCTGCCTTGGACCTCCGTCCTGCTAGCTAGCTAGCTAGCTGGTCACCTGCTACCCACACTACACGGTTGCTTGCTGCTAGCTGGATTCTCGTGAGTACGATGCGTGTCGTGTCGTGCATGTATGTAGCAGGCAGATATTCAGCCTTCATCCGCCGATGCGAAAGGGGGGCAGAAATTTGGGGGCAAAAGGAGGAGAAAAGGTGGCGGTTGCACGACACGAGCACGAGTAGACCGCCAGCACCGCGCGACCTGGCGTCGTCGCCGGATTGACGATCGTGTCGCCATTTTGGTCAAGTCAGAAACGAAACGGTGCATTCCTTCCACACATGCACGCCAAGAAGGCAAGAAACCGATCGATCGGTGGAGGACGTCGTCGTCATCGGTTTTGTGGGGTAGTTGCGTCTCCAGCTTTTGACATTGTCACGCGTACAAATCCGCTCCCTCCCTCGCGCACTGGATTAGATTAGATTACTTAGTGGTGGCGCTAATGGTGTAGTCTGTAGTGGCCCAGGCAAAAGCAAAGCGGGGGGAGTCATTACGGCTTTGCTTTATCAACTGTTAATGATTAAGTTTGTTTAACCCTTGGCCGACGGCATGGTAAGTCTAACCCATTCTGGAAGAAAGAATAGGAATAACCCGGGTGAGCATCACTGGTTTAGACGTATGCGGATTCCACCGCCTCTTCAGATTGTCCAAAAGTTAATGGGTTAGAGGTGATTTGTTTGATTGTGTACTTTGCATCTCTTTTCACGTCTTTACCAGGGAATGGGATGACACCCTCACAGGAACAACACAAATGATAAATAGCTTTTCTAAGCACGACATGGTTTAAGATATAAGAGTAGTCGTCTCCAATGAAGAAGGGAGGATTTTATGCAGAGGCCGAATGTATACTTATTATAATTGTATCCTCTTGATGCTTCATTTTAAGTCAATAAAATTCATCCTTTATCTAAAAATGAAGAAGGGAGGAAAAGAGAAGAAGTGGAGGTCTCTTAATCTAGTTAAGGCCCTGGCGGCTATATATCTTGGAGAAGGCAAAGATAATCGGCCACATCTCTCGCGTGGTAGATTTGTTGGACATGTTATTTTTTAAAGGGGTATTATTGATCTTGTATGTGTGAATGACATCACAATGATAGAAATGGGATGGGAACTTGATATTATCAATCTAACCTTCATATTATCCCTTCAGACCATGTCGGGTCTTGAGATCAACTTTGAGAAAAAACAAATCGGTGATCACGACTTACCCATCTGAAAAGAAACAACGAGTTGCAAACAGATTAAATTGCGGGTTGTGCTTGTTTCCAATTACCTTACGATGATGATTAGTGACACTAGGATCTTGATCTCGGACTACTAGTAAGGGGTGGCAAGGCTACGCAGAGCCCTAGTGCAAGGTTCAACTTCAAGGGTAGTAACATACCGTGCTCATCGACTTTTGCCTCTCTACCTTCCACGTATATGATGAGGCCGTATATCCTCCCAAAGGATGTGCATAGCGCCATTGACAAAGGAGCTCATGTGCTACTTTTGACAGTGGCCCAATGGGCGCCAACAATGATGTATGATGAAGTGGGATGATATATGCTTCCCCCAAAGACCAGGGGCTTTGAGTATTCTGGTGTCTCGACGCATCAATGTTGTCCTTATGCTGAAGTCGATTTTGCGGATCCTTACGGATGAAGGGCCCCTATAAATGGAACTTATCAAAGCTAAGAGTTTGCAAGACAACCCATTCTTGGAATGTGATCATTAGTGGGATCCTAGTTTTGAAAATTATGATAATCCCCAAGTGCAGGAAGTCATTATGGCACTATCTAATGTGGATGTAGAAGTATACGAGTGTCAATATTCTGTATCAGCTAAATATAGGTTTCTTAATCACTCAAATTCCGTAGGTCACTTACGATAAAGGAGATTGGATTTCTTGTATTTTAGTCGGTTACGATCAAGCAGCTAAAGATAGGGTCCTAAGATGACATGTATTTTAGTCGGTTACGATCAAGGAGATTGGATTTCTCACAAATCTATCATCTTGTCTTCTACGCCAAGTATTCAAGAAGGTTTCCCTTCATTTGTCATGGCCCTCGTCATGTGACCCATGATGAAATTCTTTAAGAGATCCACAACCCGACCGATGAGGTTGGATCTGGCATGATGAGACGCTCCTTATACAGGACAACATCACATGATTATACTTATAACGTTGTTAAGATGTGATTTTGTGATACATCATTTAATCCAAGAAGGTCAGAAACGGTGCATTCCTTCCACACATGCACTCCAAGAAGGCAAGAAACCGATCGACCGGTGGAGGACGTCGTCGTCATCGGTCTTGTGGGGTAGTTGCGTCTCTAGCTTTTGACATCACGCATACAAATCCGCTCGCGCGGTGCGGTGAGGGCACTGAATTAGTGGAGTAGATTAAATTACTTGGTGGTGGTGTCATGGCCCACGCAAAAGCAAAGCAGGGGAGTCATTATGGCTTTGCTTTACCAACGGTTAATGATTAAGTTCGTCCGTTTAACGTATCTTCCGCCGACGGCAGGCATGGTAATATAAGTCTAACCATTCTGCAAGAAAGAATAACCCGGGTGCGCATCACTAGTTTAAGTATCTGCGGATTAAATCGGCTCTTGACATTGTCCAAAAGTTAACTAAACATGATTTGCTTGATTGTGTACTTTGCATCTCTTTTCACGTCTTTACCATGGAATGGGATGACACCCTAACAGGAACATAACAAAGGACAAATTACTTTTCTAAGCACAACGTGGTTTAAGATATTGCATGAGTGATCTCCAGTGAGGAAGGAAGGAAAAGAGAAGATGAGGATGTCTCTTATCTAGTTAAGGCCCTGGCGGCTATATCTTGGAGAAGGCAAAGGTAGTCGGTCACATCTCTCGCGTGATAAATTTGTTGGACATATTATTTTTAAAAGGGGCATTATTTATCTTGTATGCGTGAATGACATCATAATCATAGCAAAGGGATTGACACTTGATATTATCAAATCTTAACTTCATATATCTATTGAGGTCATGTCAGATCTCAAGATCAAAATTGAGAAAAGCAAATTGGTGATAAAATCGAATGACAACCTCACAGGAACAAAACAGAGGATAAATAGCTTTCCTAAGCACGACATGGTTTAAGATATACGAGTAGTTGTATCCAATGAGGAAGGAAGGAAAAGAGAAGAGGAGGATGTTTCTTATCTAGTTTTAAGGACCTAGCGGCTATCTTGGAGATGAAAGTTATAGTCGACCACAACTCTCGCGTAGTTGGAAAAATTATTTTTTAAAATGGTAGTATTATTTATCTTCAACAAGGAAACTAGTCCGCTCGACGCACGTACGGGCTAGATTCTCATAAAGTTCAATTGTAAGAACAACAATTTTATTTTTCTGAAATCAATTAAAACCAAATGTAATGACATTTAAAAATATAAACCTTTTCTAAGGTAATGTTGTTATCAGGATACAAACTAACTTATTGTCTATCAATATAAAGTCATTTAATATCCATTTTTGATTATAAAACATTAGAAAATAGGCTTTTATCCCATTTATAAACAAAGCAACGATCATACAAGTATCCAAGAGTTTACTACGGAGTCAAGCTAGCCAGTTCTGGCAACGACACAATAAACCCTAGAAAACCGAAGAAAAACCAATGATTGAGCCCCAAGGGGCGCCCACCATCTTTGTCGCTCACGGCAGGGGAAGGGTGCGATGCGAAGCGTAGTCTCGTGGACATCAGAACCTCCATCATGCTTCGGAGTTGGTCTCTATCCGTGCGCCTCGAGAGTGGATTTCAGTAATGCAAGAAGGCTAGGAATTTAAAGATCATGTCAGACACCCGGCGCAAGAAAAATGCTCAATCACCATATTATTCCTTATCGTCCATAAGGTCCAAGTCAAAACCGTGAGGACAAGCCAAAAGGGGCGTATGCTCTTGTTGGTTTGGTTGGCCAGGGTTTGGAGGAACTCGGTGAGGTCTTCGACCTCCCAGTCGGGCTCCATAGCCTCACGAACAAAACACCACATAAATCTAGCCACCGAACAAGAAAAAAGAATGTGGGTTCAAATCTAAGGGAGAACACATAGCGGCCAAGTACCATTGCCTGGACCATTACGCTTTAGGACTTCCGTTCCTGCTGGTAAGCGATCCCGGAGGAGCCGCCAAACGAAGATTTTAATCTTCAGGGGCAACAGAGCCTTTCATAAGTGGCCAATCCACGTTTAAGTTGGAGCCCTGCACGATCCATGTTGATCATAAAAATAAATGTTAGGGGTCACAAATACAAGATTAAGAGAAATAAAAAAGATGTTACGTGTGTGATGATTGTGATGAATGCAACGGGTATTCAATGGGAACAAATGTTCCTAGCAGTCCGATTTTTTTGCATATTCATGATTGATATTAATGCATATTTCTAGGCAAAAGTAAAGCGGGAAGAGTAATTATAGACTTACTTTATCAATGTTTAATGATTAAGTTTGTGTATCCCCTCCACCAATGGCGTGGTAATATAAGTCTAACCATTATGGAAGAAAGAATAATCCGGGTGCATATCACCGGTTTAGATCTCTACGGATTCCACCGACTCTTGAGATTGTCCAAAAGTTAACTAAACATGATTTGCTTGAGTGTGTACTTCGCATCTCTTTTTACGTCTTTACCATGGAATCGAATGACACCCTCACAGGAACATAAGAAAGGATAAGTTGTTTTTCTAAGGACGACATGGTTTAAGATATAGGAGTAGTCGTCTCCAATGAGGAAGGAAGGAAAAGAGAAGAGGATGATGTCTCTTATCTAGTTAAGTCCCTGGCGCGCGGCTATTTATCCTAGAGAAGGCAAACATATTCGTCCACATCTCTTGCATGGTAGATTTGTTATTTATCTTATATGTGTGAATGACATCGTAATCATAGCAAAGGGATGGAAACTTGATATTATCAATTTAAGTTCATCTTATCCTTTGAGATCATGTTGGGTTTTGACATCAACTTTGAGAAAAGTAAATTGGTGATCATGGGTTATCTGTATGCAGGGCAGCAACGAATTGCGAACAGATTAAATAGCAAGTTGTGATCGTTTCCAGTTACCTACCATAGGATGCTGATTAGTGAATCTATCTAGGATCTTGATCTAGTAGGGGGTGGGAATGCTAAGGCTGAGCCCTAGCGCAAATGTTTCAACTTCAAGGGGATCAACACACTATGCTCGTCGAATTTTTCCTCTCTAGCTTCCCACTTACATGATGGGGTCGTATATCTTCCCAAAGGAGGTGCATAGCACCATTGACAAAGGATATCAGGTGCTACTTTTGGTTGTGGCCCAACGGGCGCCAACAATGATGTATGATGAAGTGGGATGATATATTCTTCCCCCAAAGAACATGAGCTTTAAGTATTCTGGTGTCTTGATGCATGAATGTGGTCCTTGTGCTGAATTATCTGCATATAAGCTTGGTTTCGATGAAGAACATCTTCAGGACCATACTGGCTCGAGCACGGTACCATACGATAAACACAGATGTTGGAGTATGATCTGGGAATCGAGTGTAACACCCACTTTGAAGAATATTGTATGGAGAAACGACAATAATCTCACTTCCAACCTGGACAAATAAACATAAGCGCAACCTCGTAACTTCATCCTTGTGCCCGATCTGCCAGAGGAAACCGAAACATGCGTCATGCCCTATGTATATGTCCTGGTTTGATATCCCTTTGTTTTGCTATGCAAGAGGTGTGGACAATTCCAGACATTGGAAGTTTACAACATACATGTGTTGAATGGATTCTCGATGCACTTGTTGATCCTGATGACATACAACGTTCAATGTGTTGGATATGTGCCGTAGAGGCAAATTAATAAAGATAATTGTCACATATCCGTTTTGTTCATAATACGTTTTATACCATGCTAAGAACTGTATTACTTGGAAACACTAATACACGTGTGGTATAAAACACAAGTCCGTAGTTTCACTCAGGTATACTAGCTCATTGGACAATTGGTTGATCAAGGTTTCCTGATCATGGCGACACTTAAGTCTATTGACAATGAGGTCATATCATTGGGGAATGATGTGATGGACACACACCCACCTAAAGCAGTGTAATGTGATCGAATCACATAGTTCAGCATTGCGATGACTTTGTAACATATGGCTTAGTCCTTAGACCGTGATGATCATACGTAATTGTCATCTATGAGGAGACTTTGATTTGTATCCCACCGCCTGACTAAAATATGCTAGCCATAACGGTGCACTTTGGGTATTCTAAAATAGATGGTTGATGTGTATGTTAATAGATCAGAGTGGAATGTGTCAGTCCAAGTGACGGACAGGTACTCTGGGCCCACTCGGTGATATTGCATCAATAGCTTGCAAGCAAGAGACTAGTTCACAGGAGATGTAATAGGCACGGACGAGTAAAATTGTTTGTTGTGAACGAGATGTGAACCCGGTATGCTAGATACCGACGATCAAACCTTGTACAAACAAAGTACCGCAGCACAAAGGGATTATGTCGTATCATTAACGGTTTCCAAAAGAGATTGAAGTTCATTCGATGGAAGCGCAGGGGCTGCCAAGGATTGTAACCAGGTCCAACTGACTAGTAATTGGTCAATGAGAATGTCTTGATCATGTCTGATGTTTCCCGGAACGTAGGGTGTTACACTTAAGGTGCAATCGATGCATTGGGATAGATTCGGGATCATCGGTGAAATAGGAGATATCACCGGAATAGTTCCGGGGGAGAACGGAAGTTGTTCCTGATATTTTGAAAGGTTCAAAATAAAGTTTAATTGTATTTAATAATGTTTTATTATTTAATTATCTGAATTAAATATTAAAATACAATTAAATTAATTAAAAAGTGGAAAAAAGATTAACGTGCCATGTGGGCCCATTAGGGCTCATTTGGTTACCCGGGATCCTCCCGGGATCCCTGCCTTTTCCTGGGTGGAGAAACCATGGGTTGAATTAATCCTGGGAAATTGATTTGCTACATTTGGACGCCCACGAGATCAGGGCACCCCCACCCCATTCATGTCGTTTCCCTGGGACAAACTCCCACGCCTCGTGAGGTCGGACAGCAAATCCCCGACTCTCTCCCGAGAAAAATGGCTTAGTCCTGGACTGGAAGCGATGCCCCCACGGGAATCCATATGCACGTGAAAGTTACCCTCTAGGGGCTTGTGGCCCTGGGCATTCTCCCCCTTACTACCAAACAAGGCCTTAGGGAGGAGGGGGTTTCCCCCCTTGGGCTTGGCGACAAGGGTGGGGACCATCCCCCCTCCCTTGGCCGGTGCACCCCCCTCCCTTAGGAGTTTAGTCCCACCTCGGTGAGGGGAGGAGGATGGCACCCCCTTGTCCTATATAAGGAGGGGTACTGTCATGGGAAAGTCACGGCCAACATCCGTAGAGTCGGACTTATCGTGGGACCTTTGCCGCGAGGCGAATTCAGAGAAGGAGTCGACATTGGCACAAGACTCGACGAGTTACCCAGGTTCGGCCTCGACGGTGCGGTAAAGACCTACTCCTGCTTTATGACTATATGGGGATCGACTCTTCAATAGGAAGAGTCGACCGTATCGTTTACAGTGGTGATGTTTCGCCGGCTTAGTCTCGTGGAGATCTAGGCTCTCGAGTGAGTTGTCTAAACCTGGCTTGATGTAAGTTCTGTCTGTGGCTCCCGTGGTCCTCGGCTTATAAAGGTGCCGGGTCCCGGGATTCCTAGAGTCCGACTCCTACACGATGTGGAGTTCTATTCTACTTTACAAGTTTTCTACGTGCTATAAAAGGTAAGTCGAATTCCTTCTAGGGCTTCAATCTTCACGCTTGGCACGTCAGACTCCTGGTCGGGTCTTCTTTGTGGGCCTTCATATATAAGCCGGCCCAGAGGTTCCCAATTCCAGGTCTATGGGCTTGATCCATCCCCCCGACATTAGCCCCTAGGATTGTTGTAATGCTTTAGTCTTTACAACAATCTTCTTTCTTCATTGCCGCCGGCTCTTCAATGACCGACTTTTATGCTTTGCATTAATTAGGAGTCGGAGTCATCTCTTTTCAATCTTGCTTCAATTCCTTGATCTCCATGGAGTCGGCTCTTCTGGTTGAGTCGACCAATATTTCCCAGAGCCAACTTTTATTTAGAAGACAACGAATCTGATTCTTCAACGTTTCCTCGAAGGAATTTTAAACGATCTGCCTCGATTTCGGCGGCGCAGTTAATGCCGCCTAGGTTTTACACGAAAATCGAGGGATCTCCTGCCTTTTAGGCTGGCGGTTAGTGTCGCCTCGGGTCTTGAGCAGAGGTCCTTTCATAAATATACCCCCACCCGCACCCATTCTCTTTACCCCATCCACATCTGCCCTTCTTCTTCCTTGCGCACCAGAGAACAAGAAGCTCTTCTCTCCATCTCCGTTCTGCACCGTTTCTTCCTCGTTGACTACGCAAGACGGCCTGGGACCGTGCCATTCTCGCGCATCGTTGAGGTAAATTTCCCTTCACCTCTATGGCGCTGTAGTTCTTTCTCTCATCTCCATCGTTGCGAGCTTCAAGCTCTGCTGTATTTAGTAGATCAATATGTCTTTACCGGAGACACACCGTGCATGTTAGTAGATTGGATAGGATTGTAATGGATAGATCCAGTAGCGTTTCCTTGGTTACGCAACCGTAGTTTACATATTCATTTTCATCTTGGCTTCATTCCCAGTTTTTCGCAAGTCGCAGATCTGTTCATCATTTTTCGCCTATTTCTCGGGTTGGTTAGATCCAATCACCCCGCTGTTTTTTGCGAAAACTGTTTGTGTAGTTTCCTTGTAAGTCAGTTTATGACCGACTTTAGTTTTTATTTTTCTAGAACCGACTTCGGTACCATGGGCCGGAAAACTGCTGCCGACAAAAGCAAAGTCACCGCGGACAAAAGTAAGAAGACGGTTGTAAGGGCCAAACCTCCAGCTCCGCGGCCGACTTTAGAAGCTAACTGGTCGAAGATTTGGGTTACTGATGCCTTCTTGAAGGAGATGTAGGCAGAGGGGATTTTTCCTCCCCAATATGAAATCAAGTGGCGGGCCCTTGGAAAGGAGACCCGGCCTCAGCCTCAGGGAGATGAAGTCGTTGTTTTTGCTGATCATATTACCAGAGGTTTCCGTCCTCCCGGCTCCAAGTTTTTCAGTAATGTGCTGCATTGCTACAAATTGCATCCTCAGGATCTGAGCGCCAATTCGATACTCAATATTTGTCATTTCCAAGTTTTCTGCGAGGTTTATCTGCAGATGAGGCCGACTTTGGCCCTGTTTGCCGCATTCTATTACTGTAATAGACAAACTGAATACAGTGGAGGGCCGTTTCTAGAGTGTGGCGGCGTTACTATTCAAAAGCGCACCAAGTCGATTTACCCTTCACTTAAATTGAGTTCCCATGTGAAAACATGGAAAAAATATTTCTTTTACGGCACCGTTGTGACTCCTGAGAAGGAAAATCCTCTGCCTGTATTTCGTGAGAGTCGACTTGAATTTCGTGACGGCTTGAACTTATTTCCTTCGGATGCTCATGATAAAAAGCACGAGCCAGTTACGGCTCGGATAAAGGCCTTGTTAGCTCATGGCCTTGCCGGAATAGATCTGATAAATGTTGGATAGGTTGGCAAATCCAACCTCTTAGCTTGAGAGACCGACTCATGTGTGAGTACTCGGGAACGGATGACCCTATGTGCTTTGCAAAGAAGGAGATTTCTGGAGGGGCTCTGGTGGCAACTTGTAAGAAATTTCTTGCTGAGCGTATAGAGGACATCAAGAAGGTCGGTCTCCCCCGTTCTGTGAAGCCAATCCGGCTCTTCTGGTATGTTTTTCCCTTTTTATTCTTCTCCAGTCATAATATTAGGCTATAGATCTTATCCTTCCACTTTTTACTTTCCAGGAAGGTGATCCATGGTGGAATGTGGGGGAAGACCTCCCTTTGGAAGAAGTCGATGCTAAAAGTCTGAGTCATTCGGTAAAATTCACTTGATAGCTCCCTTTATGATATCTTTTTTCTTACCCTTTTGGTTCCCGTAGGATGACTCGGAGGAGGAGGATGAAGACGAAGAGGAACAAGAGGAAGTTCCTCCAGTTAGGGCCGACTCTCGCAAGGAGAGTAAAGCCGCCAACCCACCGGTAATATCTTTTCCGGCTTTTTCGATGATTTGAGGCAATCTTGTGTCTTATGTTTTTGTTTATAGGCACAAAATCGCAAGAGGCATACCCGTAGTTCTGACTCGGCGGACCCTCTTGTGGTTTTGGGAGATGAACCTCGAAAAGTTCGACAGAAGTCGACTTTAGTCGTCTCTCCTTCTCGTCAGTCGGCAGGGATTTCTGAGGGACAACATCAAGGTGGCGACTCTGGAACCGGTACTCCTTCTTCTGAGGGCTCCTCTGTCCAGATGTCGGTTTTCCCAGTCTATCGTGGGTAAGTGTTTCTTTCCTTAAGATAATAACTTTGTTTTTTGTGTGTTTTGTTAACACGTTCTATTTTTGTTTTGGAGCAGTGCTCAAATTGACCCCAAGGACCTAGCCGACTCTTCTTTTTCTAAAGAGTCGGTTATATCTGAGAAATTTCCAGAGGTTTCTGAAGTTTTGAAGAAAGCTTGTTTAGATGAGTCGAGCCCATCAGATATATACACAGATAAATCTCCTGAAGCCAGCCTTGATAAGCCAGCGGTTCTTTCTGGAGAAGTTTTGGTTGCACCAAGTTGTGTGCCGGCTCCTTCTAAGGAAAAAGTGATCACTGGGACTCGGAAGGGTGACCCACCTGCTAGCGCAACCATAATGAAGGTTTTGGATGACAAGAATCAGGTGATAAATCAATGTACTGAGTCAGTATCTGAGAAGACGTTTCTTGAAGATTTATTCAAGCGGTCTTTGGCTTGTTCTTCGGAGCAACAAAATATATTCCTCCAGCTTTGGGGGCGTTATGAGGTATGTACTTGCTTGCCCTTGTCCTTAGTGCTATATATCTGTAGCCCCCATAAGCCGGCTTGGTGATTGATTGGCATGCCGGGTTATAATAGATAAGCTGTATGAGCCATGAGTCAGTATGCTGAATTATAGTGAGTTTGAACTGTAGCCCCCATGGATCGATATACAAATTTTTGTGGTATGCCGAGTCATCATAGTTTTTTGAGCTGTGGCCCCCATGAGCCGGCAGAATGTGATTACATTTCTACCGGGTCATGTTTCTTTATTTGTAACTTTAGCCCCCAAGCAACTTTGTTTTGGGAATAGGTCTAAGTGAATACTTAGTAATATTTTGTTACTTGTAGGCTGTCACCATGGACGCTGGGCAATCCAAACGTCAAATGGTGGCACGGCTCGCTGCAGAGTCGGCAAACCTTAAATGGGCCGATGAAGAAATTGGCCGACTCCGTGAGGAGTTGGTGAAAAAGGACAAAGAGCTGGAAGCCGTCAGAGCCGAGATGTCTGAAGCCGCGAGCTTCTGACCAAAGCTATAAATGATGCAGCGTGTCAGCGTGATACAAATGAACAGAAATTAAAGTCAGCACAAAAGAAGCTGGGGGCCCATTTGTTTGGTGACACTCAAGCATAGTATCCATCGGCTTGTATCAACCATCTTTGGTGAGTCGACTAAGTTGTTTTTGTTTTAACTCTGAGTGCTCTGATTTCCTTTATTTTGCTTGCTGACTTTTCTTTTTCTTTTTTGTATTTTCAATAGGCAAAGATCATGATATTCTGGGTGAGATGCCTGCGATGAAGCTGACTTGCACATTTGCCTTGGTCAAGCAATTGTTTGAAGGTGCATGTAAGGCGGTTTATGCCACTCAGCCTAAGCCCCCAAGCATGAAGAGAATAACTGATATGATGGGCCCTCTCTCAGTTATACCTGAGTGGGTGAAGCTGGGGAAGCGATCGGCTTGCTGCATGGGAGTGATGCGTGGCTTGGAGCTTGTCAAGGCATATCATCCCGGTTTGAAGCTGGATCGTCTGGCTGCTGGCTTCCCAGAGCTTAAGGCAGATGGGTCAAATTTTTCTAAGGAAGATTTTATAAAGGTACATAAAGAGACTCGCCCTTTTGCCACCAAGATCGCTGATGACGTGGAACTGAGTCGGATAGAGACTGGGTATGATGGTAACAACAAGAGGCGCCGGATCAATCTGTCGACTCCTATTGAGTTTTCTCTTCTTCCTGCTGCAAAGGTGACTTTGGCTCCGACAAACCCTGCGGAGCCGTTTGCAGGAGGAGAAGAGGATGACTTGATGATGGATGACATTGCTGATGTGGATTTAATGAAGATGCATAATGAGATCTTTCCATCAGCAAATGTTGCTCGGTCTTCGTCTCAAAGTCAGGCCAATGTCCCATCGTAAGCCTCTTGTTGAGGGAAAAACTTTAATAATATTTGTACAGCCGTAGCGGCGGGTTTATAATATTGGGAAACGTGTCCCGTGACTTTGTGACCTGCATGTGGTTAGATACTTTTATGGCGTTTGAATTTTTCCTTCGCTGGCTTTTGAATGCCAATTTTTATCATGTCATCTGATTTTTGTCCTTTGGAGAAGTTTTTCTGTCTGACATGAGGCGAATCATAGATGCTTTCAGGGTGTAATCTCCATGAGTCGTTTATGATCATCATTGTGTCATGCCGACTCATTTAGGATATTTTGAACTATTGCCTTCGAAGTGCTGGGTTTATCTTTTTCCGTAGTAATCTGGTAACTTTCAATTTTCTTTTGAAAGTTTGGCAAATATTTTTATGCCAAGTCCTTTTGATAAGGAATCTTTTTTGAAGTTTTTGCTTTGCAAAAGTTGGCGCTCTTTAGCTAGATGATAAGCCGAGTCTTTATTTGAGAAGGAAATTTGAAGTGTAGTCCCCATGAGTCGGTATGTGCATCTGTGTGCAGTGCCGAGTCACATAGGTTTATTTTACCTGACCACGTAGATATGAGGCGATGGGTTGTGTTCCCAGCTTCTAAGTAGAGTGGCTCGGTCGTTGTGAGCCAGGTGCGACGAATGTCGATTTGTATGGCGAGAGCCGGCGTGATGGAAAGTTGACTGTATATGTATGGTGCGAGCCATTGCGTCCAAGGTCGACTTTATAGGTATATGGCGAAAGCCGTTGCGACCGAAGTCGGCTTTATAGGTATATGGAGAAAGACGTTGCGACCGAAGTCGGCTTTATAGGTATATGGCGAAAGCCTGTTGCGACCGGAGTCGACTTTATATATGGCAAGAGCCGTTGCGACCGAGGTCGACTTTATATATGGCGAGAGCCGTTGCGACCGAAGTCGACTTTATATGTATGTGGTGAAAATGCAATGAAAAAGAGTATGTGATGATGCTAATGTAGGCAAAAAATATAAAAGCTCATATAGAAGTCGAGTTTGGATTCATCTTTTCCTTATCTTCTCTTTGTTGAGAAGAATTTTGGGTTATCCATGAGTCGTTACTCCTCTGTATGCCGTCTCACATTGATCAGTGTTTTTCCGTTTGCTTTAAAACTTCTTCTTTAGAGTTTTTTAGCCGGGTTTCGCGTATTTGGATCGTATGAGCATCGAACATACATGCGATTATAGGGCTTTTAGTGCCATATGTATATGCCGGGTTTCCTTGGTTAAGACTCGATGAATGTAATCGAGCCCCCAAGATTTCCCTGAAATAATCTATATACATGTAATTACACAAATGTGCCGGGTTTTCTCATTTTAAGGGCTTGATGAAATATCATCAAGTCCCCTGAGCTATCCCTGAAATAAACACATAAGTGCTCAGATAACAGTTGAGAGTTGATCAAGCCCCCAAGTTTCTGAGATAATAATAGTGCAAAGTATGATATATGTAATGCAATTGTATTTAAAACAAGTATGGGTTGTAACACATGCAGGAGTCGTTGAAGCTATGGTCAATCGACGATGATTTTTATAATCGACTTATTCATTGTATGTGGCAGGATCCAATAAATGAGCCGACTGTTTATAGAGTGGCGGGAGCCGGTGCGATGAGAATCGGCTTTGTATGGTAGATGGTGATGGCCGACTCTAGGTGTAGTAGGGACGGAGCCGGACGATTTCCCATGTTCTTTCATTTGTTGATGATGACATGGGCTGCCGACTTCTTCGTTTGCTTCCTGAGTCGGTAGGCTTCAATGAGCAGTATCTCTCCTTTGGCCTGTTTCCTGGGTTTGTTAACCCGGATCGGCTTTATTGTGATCGAG
The DNA here is from genome assembly GCA_950022295.1 of Bromus sterilis. Classification (NCBI taxonomy): domain Eukaryota; kingdom Viridiplantae; phylum Streptophyta; class Magnoliopsida; order Poales; family Poaceae; genus Bromus; species Bromus sterilis. The sequence goes on along the minus strand of OX465598.1, from coordinate 58,789,879 downwards.
TCCATGTTCTTATCACCAGGTGTCTTGGCCTCTTGCGGCTGCGTGAGCCGGTCGGGCTGTCGTCGTGTCGACTCGCCTCTAGAATGTTGTTTTCGATTTGGCGTTTGTACTCCTGTATGAAGTAGCATTGATCCCAGGTGTGGTTAGCGAGGCGGCCCGGCCCGGAATGTTTTGGGCAGGCTTCCTTCATAGGTTTATCACAATCCCGGTGTCTTTTTTCTTTCCTTGACGGTTGCTCGTATCTCTGGGGGTGGTTATACTCTTGTCAGGTCAAGTTGCGTCTGCATTTTCTGTGGTGGGTCCGGCATAGAGGTCGGGTCCCCTCATGTTTTTCTTCACTGGACTCGGCATATTTGGTGACGGCATCTGTGAGTCTATGTCGCGTCGTGTAATCCTTACCGCGGTCTGCGCGCCGCCTAGTGAGTCCTTTTTCCTTAATTTCTACGATGTTACGCTGCCCGATTTTCGATTGACTCTGTGTGTAAATGTGTATGTCTTATATGACTACTCCTATACATATCTGCGCCTCCCTTTTCGTTGTCGTTTTTACTTCAGGCTTGATTCCGGTATCTCGTTAAATTTTCATCGCTGAAATACCCCTGTTAAATTCTAGCAGGATGGCTGGTCGTGGTGGTCGTGGTCGTGGTGCCAACGACCCACCTCCGCCGCCGGATTACATGGCCGCGATGATGCAACAGTTCGAGATGAACCGTCAGTTCATGCAGAATATCATGGCTCAGTTCCCCCAGCCGAATCAGAATGGGCACCACCATCAGCATGCCACCGTGACTCTGCACGACTTCACCCGCCTCAACCCCACTATGTTCCGCAACACTGTTCAGCCGTTGGATGCTGATGACTGGCTTCGCGACATCACTCACGAGCTGGAGTCTGCTAATGTCGATCCATCCGACTATGTGAACTTTGCGTCTTATCATCTGAAAGGCGCCGCTGCTCAGTGGTGGAGCACCCACAAGCGTTCCCTGCCAGTTGAAGAAGTCATCACTTGGGATGAATTTCAGTCTGCCTTCCGCGCCCGCTACATTCCTCAGGGGATCATGGATCGTAAGGCGGAAGAATTCCGCAACCTCACTCAGGGCGACATGACTGTTGAAGCCTATCAGCGCGAGTTCCTCAACCTCTCTCGCTATGCGGAAGGAGAGATCACCACTGATGCTCGCAGGCAGCAGAAGTTCCGTCGTGGCCTCAACCCAGAACTCAGGCTCGCTCTTTCCGTTCATGATTTCGCCAACTTCGCCACCATGGTGAACAAGGCTATCACCGTCGAGACTGCCCAGATGGAGCACATGAACTCTCTGAAGCGTTATCGTGACGTTGGCTCATCTTCGGGCGCAACGCAGAAGCGTCGTATCTGGCTCCCTACCAGTGTGACCCATTCAGCTGTCCCTGCTCCAAGGCCGTCTTATGCTGCACCCCGTCTGCCTCCGCCACCGCAAATGCCAAGAGCTCTGCCTGCACCACCCAATGCTACACCCCTTTGTCCTCAGGATGGATTATGCTTCACGCGCCGCCAACCTGGACATTTTTCCAGGGAGTGCCCCCAGAAACAGAAGCAACTGGTAGTTCACCCCGCTGGCCGTGGAAATGGTCGTGGCAACAACAGGACCCCCAACTATAATACTGGGTCTGCTGCTCATGCTCGTGGTCATGCTAACAACATCAATGTTGAAGAAGCTCAGCAACAAACCGCTACCATGATGGGTACCCTTCTCGTTAATTCCGTACCTGCTACTGTTTTATTCGATACAGGAGCATCACATTCATTCTTGTCGGAAGCATTTGCATTGTCGCATAACTTTACGCTAGATAGATGAACCCACCGATGGTTGTCCGCACCCCGATAGGCCATTCCCACACCTCCAAGATAGTGCCCGGAACCATTGTTGAAATTGAAGGGATTGAATTCCTTGCTTCCCCCATCGTTCTGAAGTCTTCCACCATAGACCTTATTCTGGGAATGGATTGGTTGAAATTTCACGATGCCGCACTTTATTGTAGCACCAAGTCTGTCCAACTTTTTCACCCCTCCGGCGAGATTGTTAACCACACCACCCGAGTTACCCGTAATGTTGAAACACAGATATTTATGATGAATGCTTTGAATGCCGCCCCCCTCGAAGGCATCGAGAATGTTCCAGTCGTTCGCGATTTTCCCGACGTCTTCCCAGAAGAACTGCCGGGAATACCCCCGGTCAGAGAAGTTGAATTTTTCATCGACTTGAAGCCCGGCACCACCCCTATTGCCAAGCGTCCTTACAAGATGCCACCACATGAACTCCTTGAACTTAAGGAGGAAATCGACAAGGCACTTCAGAAAGGATTTATTCGCCCCAGTTCCTCAGCTTGGGGAGCACCTTCGCTCTTTGTCAAGAAGAGCGATGGGACAAACCGATTGGTCCAAGATTATCGGCCCATTAACCAAGCCACCATCCAGAACAAATACCCACTTCCCCGGATCAACGATCTGTATGATCAACTTGCCGGATCCAAGGTGTTTTCTAAACTCGACTTGAGGTTGGGTTATCACCAAATCCGAGTCCGTGATGAGGACATTCCGAAGACTGCCTTCATTACTCGCTATGGTTCATACGAGTACACCTTCATGTCCTTTGGCTTACCCAATGCTCCAGCCACTTTCTCCAGATTGATGAACTATATTTTCATGGAGTACCTCGACCAGTTCGTCGTGGTTTATCTGGATGATATATTGATATATTCCAAGAATGAAGAAGAACATGCTGAACATCTTCGTCTTATACCGGAGAAGCTTCGAGAACACAAACTCTACGCTAAGTATTCTAAGTGTGAGTTCTGGCTTCCCGAAGTGACCTACCTTGGACATGTGATTTCCAAGGATGGCATTGCCGTCACCCCAGAACGTATCCAGGCTATTCTTGACTGGACTCCTCCCAAGACCGTCAAGCAAGTCCGCAGTTTCCTCAGGCTCGCTAGCTATTGCCGCCGTTTCGTCGAGAATTTCTCCAAGATTTCCAGGCCTCTGACTAATATGCTTCACAAAGGCGTCAAGTTTGAGTGGACAGATAAATGTCAAGAAAGTTTTCAAGCACTCAAGTACAAGCTAACTTCTCCCCCGGTGCTCGCTCCCCCTGATACTCAGAAGGACTTCGTGATATATTGCGACGCGTCTCGTCAAGGATTAGGATGTGTCCTAATGCAAGAGCGCAAAGTGATTGCTTATGGCTCTCGTCAGTTGCGTGCTCACGAAGACAAATATCCAACACATGATCTTGAATTGGCAGCAGTAATTTATGCATTGAAGCTGTGGCGACATTACCTCGTCGGTAATCGTTGCGAGGTCTACACCGATCACCAAAGTCTGAAGTACCTGTTTACTCAGTCAGACCTGAATCTTCGTCAACAACGATGGCTCGAGACAATAGCCGACTTCAACATGGATATTTCGTATACCCCGGGCAAAGCTAATGTGATGGCCGATGCCTTGAGCCGCAAAGCTTACTGTTCTGAACTTGAGGTTCAGGTGCAGCAACCACTTCTGTATGAAGAGTTTCGCAAGTTGAACCTCGAGATTTTTCCTCAAGGTTACGTCAATAACCTGGTTCTCGAGTCAAAGATCGACGCCCTCATCAAGAGTAGACAATCTCTGGCCCCTGAAATTGTGTAGATCAAGCAGGACATCGCAGAAGGAAAGCCCTCCTCTTTTACCATTGATGCTAATGATGGTGATACTGTGTACTTCCAGGGCCGCTTAGTAGTTCCTGTGAGCCCGGCCCTCATTAACTGTGGTCCGGATATCATGGAAGAAGCCCATAATTCTCCCTTGTCAATCCACCCTGGAATTACCAAGATGTATAAAGACCTTCGTCAACGGTACTGGTGGCCTTACATGAAGCAAGATATCGCTCGCTTTGTTTCCAAATGTGACGTTTGCAGTCGCGTCAAGGCCGGACATCAGAAATCTGCTGGTTGGTTGCAACCACTCCCTCCTCCTGATTGGAAGTGGGACAAAGTCGAGATAGACTTCGTCACCGGTTTTCCTAAGTCACAGAAAGGTAACGATGCCATCTTTGTCGTCATCGACCGATTCTCCAAGATTGCTCACTTCCTGCCGGTCAAGGAGACGATCACTGCTAGTGAGCTGGCAGCCTTGTATATTGTCAAGACCCTGACCTAGGTTTGTGTTTAACCTAGCTTGCATTTTTTTGCATCTTGAAAAAAATTGCAAAAGAAAAGGAAATGGGGAAAAGAAAAGCCCTAAATGAATTTTATAAAAAGGCCAGAAATAAATGTTTTTCCAAAATTCTTTTGAATGTATTGAAAAATCCTAAAAATGAGTGGAATCATTTTAAAAGTGATTTGGGATTAATCCCATGCTCATAGATTTTTCAATAATCCAAAAGGTGGCTTGGAAATTAAAAAATTGCTTATTTGAATTGAAATTCAAATACATTGAATTTCAAAAATTCCCAAAACTTGGGGTTGACTTCTTTATAGTCACCTAGGTTTTATAAAAATGTTTGGGGATTTTTTATAAATGCCCTAGCTATTTATTTTAAATGGGCAAAACAAAGAACAGAAGGAAAAATAAGAAAAGCAGAGAGAAACCTTACCTTGCGCCCACGGGCGAAGGCCCACCTGGCCCAGCCCGGCTCCTCTCCTCTGTCGTCTTCCTCCTCTGCCAGAAGGAGAGGCAGCCGCGCCGTGCGCTGCGTGGCGGGCATGCCTCCCCCTCCTCGCCACCTCCTGCTCTCCCCTCCTCTTCTCTCTCGCTCTGGAGACACCCAGAAGGCCCCAGGCCATTTCCCCTCCCCTCGCGACCTCCCTCCTCTCCTCTGCCGCCTTTTTCCGAGCCGCCCCGAGAGCTCGCCGGAACGAGCCCGTGCGCCTGCGTGGCCAACGGAGACAGGCCGCCGCACCAACGTGTCCATGCGGTTCCTCGACGTCGACTTCTTCAAGCTGCGCCGCCAATTTGAGCAAAGCCGCCTCCTAGTCGCCGCCCGCATCGACTTCCTCCGCCACGGCCGCCGTGCTCCTCGTTGGAAATTCGTCACCGCCAGTGCCTCCGGGACCTCCCCGAGCTCACCTTCGTCTTCCCGGTGAGGTCCTCTTCAGAATGCCCCGTCTGGGTCTCCTCCCCGTGCTCCCAATCACCATTTCCCCGCCATGGCCGTGAGCTCGTCGCCGCGGGCCTGCTCGCCGGCGTGGCCATGGGCCCCCCTGGGTGCCCCGTGTGCGCCAACAGCTGCAGGAGACCGCGGGCTAACCGCTGGTGCCCTCGCCCTCCACCCCCGAGCCCTCTGTCGTCATCCGCCATGACCGGTGGCTCCGGCCGCCGCCCCCCGTCGACGTAGCCGTGGCCTGAAGCCTCCCCCTCGAACCCCTCCTAGCCCAGGCGACGCACGACGTCGCGAGCTTCGCTCCCGTGCCCCCAGCCTCCTCCCCCGTGGCCTAAATCGCCACCCCGGCGAGAGCGCCGCCGTGGCAGAGCCACCGGCATTTAGCCGCCGGTCGGTTAAACCTAAACCGACCCCTAAATCCCCCCTCCTCTCGCTGACCAGTGGACCCAAGCCCCCCTAATGACCCTGCTTAACCTAATCTAAACCGGGTTTAACCCCAGAGCCACTGACAAGGTGGCCCTACACGTCAGCCCCCCCTTGCGTCATGCTGATGTCCTAGTGACGCAGTAAACAGAAAAACATTTAAAAGAAATAAAGAAATTCAGTAAAATTCCAAAAAATGGCTGAAACTTTGGAAAATCATAGAAAATTCATTTTAACTCCAAATTTAACATATAATATATGAAAAATGATCAGGAGAAAATCCTCTATCCAAATTTCCAACTTTCAGCTATGTTGGAGTTGATCTTAAAAATGGATCAGTAGCTTTTGCTATTTGATTTAATTGGAATTATTTCAAATTCAATTCAATTACTATTCCAAATTCAAACTTTGAAATGCACCACACATCACTTGTACTTCAGAAGCATTTCCCACATATGATCACTTGGTTTACAATGAACAAACTTTAGCAAATGCAAGTTGACCAACTTTGAATAACATTTGGAGTTTGAATTTGAATTTACTTTTCAAATCAACTTCAATTAACATGTGGAAATTCAAACATAGGTCACATCAGCACATTGCCATGCGTTGTTTTGCATATTGAATGTGCATTGTATTATCTTGATTGTACTTTACTTCCAGTGCTTCGGTGATTGCTTCTTCTCAGTAGAGTTGATCTCGGAGACGAGTTCAACCTCACGTCAGAAGAGTGTTACATCGTGATCGCCAGCAAGGCAAGCACCCCCTCTTTGATCATGTCGATAAAATCCCAGTTCCCTCTCATTCTCGCAAATGCATGTTTAGGATGTCACCATGATACGTTCTACCGCTAGTTGAACCCATTCCTTTGCATGACCTATCATTTTGTCACAGTAGTAAGCAAACCACAATCCTAGCAGATGTAGGAGTTGGTTGATATCATGTGGCCCCTGCAACTGTTACAGCTTATTGCATGCTTAGAGTTGTTACCTGAGGCTACTTTGATGTGAGTCGGGATGGTAGTGATCATGTGAATGATGGTGGTAACGTGTTGGTAAATCTACCCTAAACAAAGGTGAACGATGAGAGGCTGTGTAGGAGTACACAATGGGTTGTCTCGTTGAACACTGCCTTAGGCCCGAGTTCTTGTGTTGTTATCCAAGACTAAGAGTACGACCACACATTGGGCTCACTGACCCCTCTCGGCCTAGTACCTCACCCCGGACCAGTCCAGGAGTCGCAAGTAGTTCGCCCTTTAACGATCTCAAGCAGGTGGAACCAAGGTAAGTGGTTGGCGTAGGTTGTGGGCACGTTGAATCAAGTGATCATGATCGAGTTGAGCTTGATGGCGATCACACAACGTGTGAGTACGCATCGGAACAATCGGCCGGATTCCGATTGTGGCCCCAACTCAAATAGGCGACTCCCTAGGACTAGAGATGGTGCCGTGAGTGAAGTGTCGTGGCAGCATCCTCGCCGGTACTCACTTGAAGGGCCCATCCCCAGGCGGTAACTGATGAGGCGTGTGTGTAGCAGTACACCCCTGCAGGGTTAATGAACTATTCGAATAGCCGTGTCCGCGGTTATGGACTACTTGGAGACCTTTACTTGATCATAGATAACTTGAACTGGATACTTCTAAAACACACCAAGATAAGTGTGAGTGCTATGGCGTGCTTCCTCGTGGGGAAGTCGAGGAAGGCACCATAGTGGAGTATTGGTTGGAGACTGTTACTTGGACTCGTGTACGTTCTTACCTCTCTCTGGTACTCGTAGTTCAGGATTAGCCAAGTAAAAGCTGGCACTTCTGCAAGTGAAACCCCACCTCCCTTTGCCTTGATATATGTGCATGAGTAGTATAGTTCCTATGTAAGTCTTGCTGAGTACGACTTTGTACTCACGTTTGCTTATTCTATGTTTTAGAGACGAGACCACTGACCCTGATGGTGGCCTCTACCTCGAGCTCGACGTGGACCAATGTCGTATAGTTCCAGGCAGCAGCCTGTGCCCTTTGGAGGGTCGTTGTATTTTCTTTCAGGCTTCTTAAGCCATTTGTTAAACTTGTCTTTACTAAGACATAATTTGCTTCCGTTGATGTTTGATGTAATGTTGGATCACATCCATGTGATCTCTGCTTGTAATACAACTACTATGTCTGCTCTGTTTAGCAGAAGTTATAAAGACTATGAGTTTGTAGAGCTCATGTTGTGATTACCTACTGTTTACACTGGACATGTATGCTGCGTGTATGTTTATAACATGCATGTCTTAGTGTGGGGTTCGATAGCTTAGTTGTGTTCTTGCCGGCGGTCTTTTATACACCAAGTGGCCCTTAGATGTGCGCAGCTTGGGGCATCGCGATGCGATTGCTCGTGACTCTGTCACGTGGCACACTTTTTTGTATGATCGAGCCCGCCCGAGATCCCGACTAAGTGATCGGGCTGGAGTAAGTTTATGTAAGGGTTATGATTCAATCGATAACATGGTTGAGGCGACTTGTCTATGATTATGGGATTCACCACCCATAAGCATTTAGACTTGTGAGCGGACGATTAGGACCCATCTCAGTTGATCATCCGGCCTGGATGGGATGCCCCTCACGTTCGATGCTTACCGAGAGTGATCTGTGCTTGGCCTTGTCTGCTTAGACAAGCGGGTACGACTCTCGGCTCTCCATGTGATTGCATTGTGACCGTAATTACATACGCTAACCCCGGGTCCCGACAGACTTGGTATCAGAGCAGGACTGCCTGTAGGATTATCACACCATTGGCCGATGTCGAGTCTAGCATTCTATAGTTATATAGTTACTTTGGGTATAAGGGAACAACGTAAGACTTATTTTTTCTCCTTATCCTCATCGATCTGAGTTCTGAGTCACCCTCATCTTGATCTACGGGAAGATAGGACTAGGCTCATCTATGTCTTTACTAGGACATCTCGTTGATTGTTTATTTGTAGCTGTAGGAGTGTTGTGGTCTTTCTGAGCCATCATTTCATAGTGTTTCTGTGGAAGTGATGTCCGTTATCCTGTAGGTTGTCTCAATTTCCATCCCGGTGCAGCCGTTATGCTGTCCGTTTGTGGCTTTGATGCTATTGCATTATAGTCTTCTATCTTAGCATAGAATTGTGTCCTAAATCCTATTCTGATTGTTGATTCTTATCACACAGAATGTCAGGTGCAAATCAAGGTGTTGATCCCAGTTCTGGTTACATAGACGGTGAAGAACCTCCACCACCAACCTCAACGGCAGAAATCATGATGCAGGCTGAACAGAATCGTCGTGATCAGACACGTCTTCTCGAGCGTATTGAGAAAAACACTTCTCGTCAGCATCTTAGTGTTGTTACCATCCAGGACTTCATTCTCCTCAACCCGCCAGTTTTCCGATGTCCTTCCGAGCCCCTTGATGCCGATGATTGGCTTCGTTCCCTCGAGCGTAAGCTTGAGATAGCCCATGTTGCTCCCGGTGATCGTGTGCTATTCGCGGCATATTTTCTGGAGGGTGCTGCTCTTCAGTGGTGGGAGAATTTTGTAGCAATGCAACCAGTTGGTCACATGGTGACTTGGCAAGAGTTCTGTGATGACTTCCGTGGATATCATATTCCGGATCAGCTGATGGAACGCAAGAGAGAAGAATTTTGCAATCTGACCCAAGGAAAGATGTCTGTTCATGAGTATAGGACTGAGTTCACTCGTCTAGCACGTTATTCCCAAGAAGAAGTATCCACCGATGCCAAGAAACAAGCAAGGTTCCGCAAGGGACTTAGCCCCGTTCTTCGTCATGACCTGAACCTTCACGAGTTCGTCAACTTCAGGGACTTGGTCGACAAATCCTTCAAGGCCGAGTATGGAAATGAGTTGTATGAAGAGTCTCGCAAGCGTGATCGTGATTTTGCCCAATCTTCTGGCCCAGTTTCTCGAAAACGCCGTGTTTGGATTCCCTTCAGTGACGTCAGTCGTGCTGTAAGTGTTTCTAGACCATCAACCACCATATATCGTCCACCTCAACCCAATCTTCCTCCTTGGAATTTTGTTGGACAATCAAGTGCTCAAGTTCCTTTCATTCCGCGTGGTGTTTGTTTCCAATGTGGACAATCAGGTCACAATGTTTGAGAGTGTCCCCAAAATCATGTAGCCACCACACCTAAACCAAAGCAAACCTTTCGTCGTGGTAAGACACTAACCAAGACTTCCAATGTCAAGCCTCCTGTTTATGAACATGGTTATGTGAATCATGTATCCATTCTAGATTCCCACAAGTCAACCAATGTTGTACTCGGAACCCTTCCTGTCAATTTCACCCCAGCTTCGGTTCTGTTTGACCCAGGAGCATCTCACTCATTCATATCCCAGGACTTTGCACTGTCACATGACATCTCTTTTTCGATGTTATCCACCCCTTTAGTTGTGCAAGCCCCTGGATCCAGATGGCACACCACCATGGTGAGTCATGAGAATGAAATTGTAATTGAGGGTTTAGTATTCCTTGCCTCACTTATAGCCCTCAAGTCTTCAGACATTGATGTGTTCTTAGGTATGGATTGGTTATCAAGATAGAGTGCTGTCCTTGATTGTAAAGCCAAGTCAGTGAAACTAACCCATCCATCAGGCCAGACAATCAAGTACACCTCACCAAGCTCTAAAACCCAGGTGCATTCTTTAAATGTGCTTCCTCTTCCAGACCTTGAAGATATTGCGATGGTTCGTGACTTCCCGGATGTCTTTCCAGAAGAGCTGCCAGGCATACCACCTGACAGATCTGTAGAGTTTGTTGTAGATCTTATCCCAGGAACCGCCCCAATATCCAGACGCCCATATAGAATGGCCCCACGTGAGTTAGCTGAGCTCAAAATCCAACTTGAAGCTTCGTTGGCAAAAGGCTTCATCCGCCCTAGCTCATCTCCATGGGGTTGCCCCGTTCTGTTCGTAACAAAGAAAGATGGAACAGAAAGGATGTGCGTAGACCATCGCCCGCTAAATCTAGCGACGATAAAGAGCAAGTACCCACTGCCCAGGATCAGTGATCTTTATGATCAACTTGCAGGATCCTCTGTCTTCTCTAAGATGGATTTGAGATTAGGCTATCGTCAAATCAAAATCAGAAACGAGGACATTCCAAAAATGGCTTTTACTACTCGTTATGGTCTTTATGAGTACACCGTCATGTCCTTCGGTTTAACCAATGCCCCCGCCACATTCCCGCGCTTGATGAATTCGATCTTCATGGAGTACTTAGATAAATTTGTTGTAGTTTATCTTGATGACATTGTCATCTACTCGAAGAACGAAGAAGATCACGCAGAACATCTTAGGTTGGTATTGATGAAACTTAGAGAGCATCGCCTGTATGCTAAATTCTCCAAGTGTGAATTCTGGCTACCAGAAGTGACCTACTTAGGCCACGTGATTTCTGCAAAAGGCATTGCTGTCAATCCCGAGAGAGTTCGTGCCGTCCTTGACTGGACTCCACCTGAAACGGTTAAGCAAGTTAGGAGTTTTCTTGGCTTAGCAAGCTATTGTCGCCGCTTCGTCGAGAACTTTTCTAAAGTTGCAAAGCCTCTAACTGAACTCCTCAAGAAAGAGAAGAAATTCGATTGGACTCCCAAGTGCGAGGAAAGCTTCCAAGAGCTAAAAAGAAGATTGACTTCTGCACCCGTACTTGCGCCTCCAGACACCAAAAAGGATTTCGAGATCTATTGTGATGCCTCACGGCAAGGGTTAGGATGCATACTTCTGCAAGATCGACATGTGGTAGCTTATGCTTCACGCCAGTTGCGGCCACATGAAGAGAACTATCCTACCCATGATCTTGAACTCGCTGCCGTAGTTCATGCCTTGACAACTTGGCGACATTACCTCCTTGGTAATCGTTGTGAGATCTATTCCGACCACCAAAGCCTCAAATACATATTCACCCAGCCAGATCTTAATCTCAGCAAACGACGCTGGATTGAGTTGATAAAAGATTATGACTTAGGAATTTCTTACACCCCAGGAAAAGCCAATGTCATGGCTGATGCACTAAGTCGTAAGTCGTATTGTAACAACCTCATGTTACAACAGTATCAACCACTTCTTCATGAGGAATTTCGAAAGCTCAACCTCGAGATTGTTCCTCGTGGATCTCTTTTCAACTTGGTGGCGAAACCAACCCTTGAGGATAAAATCATAGTTGCCCAAAGGCATGCACGAGGTGTTCGCCGGATCAAGGAGAACATTGCTAGCGGAGTTGCTAAATGTTTCTCCACAGATAGTAAAGGAACGGTATTCTTTGAAAATCGTTTGGTAGTACCTAAGAATAGGGAACTAAGGCAACTCATCCTCAAAGAAGCCCATGATACACCCCTCTCCATTCATCCCGGTAGCACAAAAATGTACCGAGATCTACGCCAGAGATTTTGGTGGACTAGGATGAAGAGAGAAATTTCTCAGTTCATTGCTGAATGTGATGTTTGTCGTCGCGTTAAAGCAGAACATCAAAGACCTGCTGGTACTCTTAGACCTTTGCCTATCCCCGAGTGGAAGTGGGATAAAGTCAGTATGGATTTCATCACTGGCTTTCCAAAAACCCAGAAAGGAAATGATGCCATCTTCGTTGTCATTGATCGACTTTCCAAAGTTGCTCACTTCCTTCCCGTTCGTGAGTCTATAACTGCTAGCCAGTTAGCGGACTTGTATGTCTCCCGAATCGTGTCACTTCACGGTGTTCCTTTGGAAATCAATTCAGACCGTGGTAGTCTTTTCACTTCTCGATTTTGGGAAAGTTTTCAGAATGCTATGGGAACCCACCTCTCCTTTAGCACCGCTTATCACCCACAGTCCATTGGTCAAGTAGAAAGGGTCAATCAAATTCTCGAAGACATGCTCAGAGCTTGTGTTATCTCTTTCGGAAAGAAATGGGAGAATTCTCTTCCTTTTGCCGAATTTGCGTATAACAATAGTTTCCAATCTAGTTTGGGCATGGCTCCTTTTGAATTTCTCTATGGACGGAAATGTCGAACACCCCTAAACTGGTCAGAAACCGGTGAAAGACAATTATTTGGACCGGATTTGATTCAGGATGCAGAAGAGCAGGTTCGCATTGTTCGTGAGAAGTTGAAAACAGCCCAGTCTCGTCAGAAAAGCTATTATGATCGTCATCATAGGGAAGAAAGCTATAATCTGGATGAGAAGGCTTACCTTCGGGTTACTCCTCTGAAGGGTACCCATCGCTTCGGTATCAAAGGCAAGTTGGCCCCATGTTATATCGGTCCCTTTCGCATTCTCGCTAAACGTGGAGAAGTTGCCTACCAATTGGAACTACCCCCTCACCTCTCCCAGGTTCATGATGTCTTCCACGTCTCTCAACTCAGGCGTTGCTTCAAGGACCCCATCCGCGAAGTAGACCACGAAACGCTTGATCTCCAAGATAACCTTTCATATCGAGAGTACCCTGTTCGTATTCTTGATGAAGCCGAGCGTAGCACCAGACGTCGGAATATCAGGTTCCTCAAAGTGCAGTGGTCACATCATTCAGAGCAAGAAGCCACCTGGGAACGAGAGGATCGTCTACGAGCTGAGTACCCCACCTTCCTCCCGACGACTTCTGAATCTCGGGACGAGATTCTTTTGAGTGGGGGTGAGTTGTCAAGACCCTGACCTAGGTTTGTGTTTAACCTAGCTTGCATTTTTTTGCATCTTGAAAAAAATTGCAAAAGAAAAGGAAATGGGGAAAAGAAAAGCCCTAAATGAATTTTATAAAAAGGCCAGAAATAAATCTTTTTCCAAAATTCTTTTGAATGTATTGAAAAATCCTAAAAATGAGTGCAATCATTTTAAAAGTGATTTGGGATTAATCACATGCTCATAGATTTTTCAATAATCCAAAAGGTGGCTTGGAAATTAAATAAATTGCTTATTTGAATTGAAATGCAAATACATTGAATTTCAAAAATTCCCAAAACTTGGGGTTGACTTCTTTATAGTCACCTAGGTTTTATAAAAATGTTTGGGGATTCTTATAAATGCCCTAGCTATTTATTTTAAATGGGCAAAACAAAGAACAGAAGGAAAAATAAGAAAAGCAGAGAGAAACCTTACCTTGCGCCCACGGGCGAAGGCCCACCTGGCCCAGCCCGGCTCCTCTCCTCTGTCGTCTTCCTCCTCTGCCAGAAGGAGAGGCAGCCGCGCCGTGCGCTGCGTGGCGGGCATGCCTCCCCCTCCTCGCCACCTCCTGCTCTCCCTTCCTCTTCTCTCTCGCTCTGGAGACACCCAGAAGGCCCCAGGCCATTTCCCCTCCCCTCGCGACCTCCCTCCTCTCCTCTGCCGCCTTTTTCCGAGCCGCCCCGAGAGCTCGCCGGAACGAGCCCGTGCGCCTGCGTGGCCAACGGAGACAGGCCGCCGCACCAACGTGTCCATGCGGTTCCTCGACGTCGACTTCTTCAAGCTGCGCCGCCAATTTGAGCAAAGCCGCCTCCTAGTCGCCGCCCGCATCGACTTCCTCCGCCACGGCCGCCGTGCTCCTCGTTGGAAATTCGTCACCGCCAGTGCCTCCGGGACCTCCCCGAGCTCACCTTCGTCTTCCCGGTGAGGTCCTCTTCAGAATGCCCCGTCTGGGTCTCCTCCCCGTGCTCCCAATCACCATTTCCCCGCCATGGCCGTGAGCTCGTCGCCGCGGGCCTGCTCGCCGGCGTGGCCATGGGCCCCCCGTGTGCGCCAACAGCTGCAGGAGACCGCGGGCTAACCGCTGGTGCCCTCGCCCTCCACCCCCGAGCCCTCTGTCGTCATCCGCCATGACCGGTGGCTCCGGCCGCCGCCCCCCGTCGACGTAGCCGTGGCCTGAAGCCTCCCCCTCGAACCCCTCCTAGCCCAGGCGACGCGCGACGTCGCGAGCTTCGCTCCCGTGCCCCCAGCCTCCTCCCCCGTGGCCTAAATCGCCACCCCGGCGAGAGCGCCGCCGTGGCATAGCCACCGGCGTTTAGCCGCCGGTCGGTTAAACCTAAACCGACCCCTAAATCCCCCCTCCTCTCGCTGACCAGTGGACCCAAGCCCCCCTAATGACCCTGCTTAACCTAATCTAAACCGGGTTTAACCCCAGAGCCACTGACAAGGTGGCCCTACACGTCAGCCCCCCCCCCTTGCGTCATGCTGACGTCCTAGTGACGCAGTAAACAGAAAAACATTTAAAAGAAATAAAGAAATTCAGTAAAATTCCAAAAAATGGCTGAAACTTTGAAAAATCATAGAAAATTCATTTTAACTCCAAATTTAACATATAATATATGAAAAATGATCAGGAGAAAATCCTCTATCCAAATTTCCAACTTTCAGCTATGTTGGAGTTGATCTTAAAAAGGGATCAGTAGCTTTTGCTATTTGATTTAATTGGAATTATTTCAAATTCAATTCAATTACTATTCCAAATTCAAACTTTGAAATGCACGACACGTCACTTGTACTTCAGAAGCATTTCCAACATATGATCACTTGGTTTACAATGAACAAACTTTAGCAAATGCAAGTTGACCAACTTTGAATAACATTTGGAGTTTGAATTTGAATTTACTTTTCAAATCAACTTCAATTAACATGTGGAAATTCAAACATAGGTCACATCAGCACATTTCCATGCTTTGTTTTGCATATTGAATGTGCATTGTATTATCTTGATTGTGCTTTACTTCCAGTGCTTCGGTGATTGCTTCTTCTCGGTAGAGTTGATCTCGGAGACGAGTTCAACCTCACGTCAGAAGAGTGTTACATCGTGATCGTCAGCAAGGCAAGCACCCCCTCTTTGATCATGTCGATAAAATCCCAGTTCCCTCTCATTCTCGCAAATGCATGTTTAGGATGTCACCATGATACGTTCTACCGCTAGTTGAACCCATTCCTTTGCATGACCTATCATTTTGTCACAGTAGTAAGCAAACCACAATCCTAGCAAATGATGGTGGTAACGTGTTGGTAAATCTACCCTAAACAAAGGTGAACGATGAGAGGCTGTGTAGGAGTACACAATGGTTTGTCTCGTTGAACACTGCCTTAGGCCCGAGTTCTTGTGTTGTTATCCAAGACTAAGAGTACGACCACACATTGGGCTCACTGACCCCTCTCGGCCTAGTACCTCACCCCGGACCAGTCCAGGAGTCGCAAGTAGTTTGCCCTTTAACGATCTCAAGCAGGTGGAACCAAGGTAAGTGGTTGGCGTAGGTTGTGGGCACGTTGAATCAAGTGATCATGATCGAGTTGAGCTTGATGGCGGTCACACAACGTTTGAGTCTGCATCGGAACAATCGGCCGGATTCCGATTGTGGTCCCAACTCAAATAGGCGACTCCCTAGGACTAGAGATGGTGTCGTGAGTGAAGTGTCGTGGCAGCATCCTCGCCGGTACTCACTTGAAGGGTCCATCCCCAGGCGGTAACTGATGAGGCGTGTGTGTAGCAGTACACCCCTGCAGGGTTAATGAACTATTCGAATAGCCGTGTCCGCGGTTATGGACTACTTGGGACCTTTACTTGATCATAGATAACTTGAACTGGATACTTCTAAAACACACCAAGATAAGTGTGAGTGCTATGGCGTGCTTCCTCGTGGGGAAGTCGAGGAAGGCACCATAGTGGAGTATTGGTTGGAGACTGTTACTTGGACTCGTGTACGTTCTTACCTCTCTCTGGTACTCGTAGTTCAGGATTAGCCAAGTCAAAGCTGGCACTTCTGCGAGTGAAACCCCACCTCCCTTTGCCTTGATATATGTGCATGAGTAGTACAGTTCCTATGTAAGTCTTGCTGAGTATGACTTTGTACTCACGTTTGCTTATTCTATGTTTTAGAGACGAGACCACTGACCCTGATGGTGGCCTCTACCTCGAGCTCGACGTGGACCAATGTCGTATAGTTCCAGGCAGCAGCCTGTGCCCTTTGGAGGGTCGTTGTATTTTCTTTCAGGCTTCTTAAGCCATTTGTTAAACTTGTATTTACTAAGACATAATTTGCTTCCGTTGATGTTTGATGTAATGTTGGATCACATCCATGTGATCTCTGCTTGTAATACAACTACTATGTCTGCTCTGTTTAGCAGAAGTTATAAAGACTATGAGTTTGTAGATCTCATGTTGTGATTACCTACTGTTTACACTGGACATGTATGCTGCGTGTATGTTTATAACATGCATGTCTTAGTGTGGGGTTCGATAGCTTAGTTGTGTTCTTGCCAGCGGTCTTTTATACACCAAGTGGCCCTTAGATGTACGCAGCTTGGGGCATCGCGATGCGATTGCTCGTGACTCTGTCACGTGGCACACTTTGTTGTATGATCGAGCCCGCTCGAGATCCCGACTAAGTGATCGGGCTGGAGTAAGTTTATGTAAGGGTTATGATTCAATCGATAACATGGTTGAGGCGACTTGTCTATGATTATGGTATTCACCACCCATAAGCATTTATACTTGTGAGCGGATGATGAGGACCCATCTCAGTTGATCATCCGGCCTGGATGGGATGCCCCTCACGTTCGATGCTTACGAAGAGTGATCTGTGCTTGGCCTTGTCTGCTTAGACAAGTGGGTACGACTCTCGGCTCTCCATGTGATTGCATTGTGACCGTAATTACATACGCTAACCCCGGGTCCCGACATATATCTCCCGAATTGTGTCACTCCATGGTATTCCGCTGGAGATCAGTTCAGACCGTGGCAGCATTTTCACCTCACGATCCTGGACGAGTTTTATGGAAGCCTTCGGGACTCGTCTGAATCTCAGCTCAGCTTATCACCCCCAGTCTCAAGGCCAAGTTGAACGAGTTAATCAAGTGTTGGAAGACATGCTTCGCGCTTGTGTCCTTTCATTCGGCATGAAATGGGAGGATGCCCTCCCGTACGCGGAATTCTCGTACAACAATAGCTATCAGGCTAGCTTGAAGATGGCCCCCTTCGAAGTTCTATACGGACGTAAATGTCGAACCCCCCTGAATTGGTCAGGAACTGGGGAACGACCCTACTTCGGACCGGATCTTGTCCAACAAGCTGAAGATCAGGTTCGCATTGTGCAAGAAAATCTCAAGGCCGCCCAGTCTCGTCAGAAGAGCAACTATGACCGCAAACACCGGGAAATGTAGTATCAACCTGGTGAATACGCTTACCTCCGTGTCACTCCCATGAGGGGCACTCATCGCTTCGGTATCAAGGGCAAGTTGGCTCCTCGCTACATTGGCCCGTTCCGTATCCTTTCCAGGAGTGGACCCGTGGCATACCGGTTGGAATTGCCGCCGAACCTCTCCCAAGTCCACGATGTCTTCCACGTGTCGCAACTCCGTCGCTGCTTCAAGGACCCTATCCGCGAAGTGGAGCATGATATGATGGAGCTGCAGCAAGACTTGACTTATCGAGAACATCCGAGCCGCATTCTCGATCAGTCTGAGCGTCGAACCCGCAACAAGACCGTCAAGTTACTCAAGGTTCAGTGGTCGAATCATTCTGAAGATGAAGCCACTTGGGAACGCGAAGATCGCCTTCGCGATGAATACCCCGATCTTTTCCTCGCTACCACTTAAATTCTCGGGACGAGAATTCTTGTAGTGGGGGAGATTTGTAACACCCTCAGTTGTCTGTAACAGTAATCACTTTTACTGTGGACTAATCACTGTTGCTAATCACTATGCAAACCATGCCAGCACCCACTTTGCTTTTGATCATATCCAGAAATGCCTTTTGGTTGCTATGAAAAATAATGTTGCAAATAAAACTTGCCCAAAATTTATACAACCACTTTTATTAAATCACAAATAATCAGTGGGTTATGCCCATGTGGTTATGGTATTTTATTATGCCTCTAAAAAATTCAAACAATTCAAATACCAGCCAAAACAGCACCAATTGTCATTCGGTTATTTAAAAGGAATACTAAATATTTTTTTTTGACCCCAAACTTTTTGTAGCACTCTAATGATATACAATACTAATTATGGGCCAGGTAACACATTTTACAAAAATGCAAAAGGCACTAAATTAAAATACAAACAAAAAAGACAGAAAACAAAAAGCAAGAGAAAATGAAAAAACTACCTAAACCTCGCCCCAGGCAAGGCCCACCCCGGGCCCAAACTCCCTTTTCTCCTCCTCCTCCCCACCTACCCCTCCCCTGTTCCACTGTCGCCGTGGACAGGGCGCCATGGCCATGGCCATGCCGGCCCCTTCTACCTGCTCCCCTCCCCTCTCCCACGTGCCCCGTTGACGATAAGGGTGCCCACAGCTGCCCCCCTATCCTCACTCCCTCCCCTCCCCCTCGCCTCGCTCTCTCTCTCTGCTACCGGTAACGTCCGCGCACCCGCGACCACGGCCCCGACGCCGACGCGGCCAACGACGAGGACTGACCGCGCCACGGTGTCCGGAAGATTGCACGTGCACGGCCTCGTCTCCCCCATCATCTCGCTCGAGCTGCCGGCCACCCCATCGTCGGAATCTAGCTCTTCTTCCCCGCCACAGCCGCCGGCCACCACCGCGAGATTCGCCGCCCGTGAAGCTCCCTCGAGCTCGCTGCTACCCCTACACGCTCCACGGTGAGCCGCAGCTCCAATTGCCCCATTTTCCCCCTTCGATCTCGCCGTATAGCCGCGCTGCCACGGACACCATGCTCCGGCCGCCGCCCGGCAAGTCGCCGTCGTCGCCTTGGCTCGTCTCTTCTCGCGCGAAGGAGAGGGATGGACTCGTGTCGTTCTGTAGATCGTGTAGGAGCTAACGGTTCGCGATTTGGTCCACGGTAGCGAGCTCCCGCACCTCGCCGAGTTCCCTGTACATGTCGCCGGCGGGCATGGCTGGGTTAGCCAGTGGGCTAACAGCCACTGACCCGTGGGGCCACTCCTCCCCCTTTGATTAACACTAATGGCATGTTAAGACTAACCCCCTGCTAATAGCCTATGACAATGGACCCCCCTCTAATTAAAACAATAGTAAATAACCCCATGTGAGGCTGACAGGTGGGCCTGCCCCACTTAACCCCCCCTGTTAGATTAAATAAAAATGTTAGTTAATAACTGTTAGACTGACAGCTGGGCCCCACTGTCAGATTAATAATTAAAATGAATTTAGATAGTTTGAGTCACTGACATGTGGGCCCAGTGCCTATTTTGATTTATTAAAATGTTTTATAAATAAACAGAGGCTGACATGTGGGTCCCACATGTCAGGCATTGTTTTGGATAATGTTTTGGATAATGTTCTGGATAATGTTGAATAAATAATAAAAGAAATTCAGAAAATCATTTAAATGATTTAAAACTTTGAAATTCAATAACTTTTAAACCGTAACTCGGATTCAAAAACTTTATACATGAAAATTGATCAGAAAAATATAACGAATACAAATACGCTATCCGTATGTCTATCACACCCCTCTAACACAACGAACATCGAACCTTCCCCCTCCGGACCGGCAGTCCGATAAATTGTCCGGTACTGTTAGAGTGCCCGGATGAATTTATTCCGAACACGAATGTTTCTCAGAATAGATCAACTAGCACGGATACACCCCCCTTATGTTGTTCCGGTAACCATGACACCTCCGGCTTGATCTTTCCCCCTCCGGTCACCTTGTCCGGTAATTACTCGGAGCCGGTAGTTCATCCTCAGATGAATTTCCGGTCCGAGCAATGTGCTTTGCACTGCGTTAGAATACCGTTAATATTTCATCCGTCTTGTCATGCATCTGTTTGTATATGCTTGCTGTGTATTTACTGTTTTCTCCCCCCCCCCTTAATCTCCGGTAGACCCCGCTGCTGCCGTCGACTACACCGCTGCTGAGTACGACTACTTCGTCGACGACCCTACTACTACCGTCGAGCTTCCAGGCAAGCAGAGCCATTCTCTTCCCCAGATATCGCCTATCTTTCCGTAAATTTCTTGCACTAGGCATTGTTACTGCTGCTGCTACGTTGCTTACCTATTCAATTGCATAACCTGTCATTGTCGCCCCTTGATGTGCCTTCCTTTATCCTATGCTGCCTATTATTATTATTATTATGCATTATTCAGCAGTGAGCCCTGCGCATTGTTAGATAGGATTAGATAGAGGGCCGTGATCACTCAGGGGAGTGAACACGGGTACAAATATTATAACTGCACAGGTACGGTACAAAGCAGACACCGCCAAAGGCCCCGATCTGGATTATGCGTAGCCACCCCAAGTGTGAGCTATCAAGGAGTAATCCTTGTACTCCACTCGAGGCTGACTTTGTCTTACCGCCTTAGGGTCCTGAACAACGGTTGTCCTTCAGGTAAGAAGTCGGGCGACCCAACGATGCCCGCGAGAGGTATTGCGACGGGACGACAGGGAGGGTACGACCAGTGTACCGGTGTGCTTGGCCCCTGATCGTTGGCCGCGAGAGTTACCAAACTACGAAAGTCGAGCTCCTCTAGGAGCACACGCGAGACAAGGTAAGGAGACGGTTCACCTTGTTGGTAACCGCAGTGACTTGGTGGGACGACGGGGCAGGCACCGATGTACTGGTGGTCCTGGCTGCTGTCGTTGTCCGTGGGTCAGTTAAGTCGAGGCAACGATAACGGTTGTGACGCAGGTTAATTAAAATGCTAAATGGTTCAGTGAATGTCTTGAGTTGGCTATATGCCATGTACGCACTACCTACCCGTGGGAATTACGAGTTATGGGCTCCTCTGCTTCGTAGTGTCGTCCGAGGACTCTTCAGACGTCAGCAGTACTGCGGGCTGATTGCCGGGAAGTGGTGTTGTCTTATTTGCTCGCGCGGTGGTGTCTTATTTGGATTTGCTTTAACTTCACCGTCCATTCACGCACCGTGCAGGAGTACGTTCGGGTTGGGGTCCAAGGCCCGGCGTACTTAGGATTTAGACCGGCGGATGGCCTCTCTGTTGAGTTTGAAAGATGGGCTATGAAGTGTCGGATAGCCTCGGTGGAGCTTTCCCTAACAAGGTTCCCGCCACCCTGGAGATCCGTGCGTGTAGCGTAACACAAGTGCACCCCTGCAGGGAAGATTAATCTATTCGAATAGCCGTGTCCACGGTAACAGGACGCTTTATGCTGAAGCTGGATCTTACCACTACAAACTATTATTAATAAACTGTATGGTTCCGGGTTTTCTTCCTCGCGGGGATGTCGAGGAGGTGAACTCGGAGGCATTGTTAAATATTACAACTTATTATTATACAATGCTGCAGCAACTTCTGCTGCATTGTTACTTTATGCTTTATATAAACTGTTGGCTGATTCTTACCTCATGCTGCAAGACATCGTCGGAAGATGCTAGTCTTCGATAGGCCTAGCTTCTTACCCTTGCTCTGGATTTCTGTCTTTCAGTCCACTATATACAACCTCTTCTTTCCGTTGATACAATGCATAATGCTTAGTAGCGGACGTAAGATTCGCGGGTATACTAGATACTCACCTGCTTTATTTCCTTTACTGTTTTGCCTGATCGGCCGCTGCAGCCGACGTTGGAGCCCAGGAGCAGGAGTACCCCGGAGGCGCCTACTACGACGTCGAGTTCCCCGTTGACCAGGAGTAGTTCGGTGGATCCCAGGAAGGAGGCCTCGCCTTTTCGATCTGTATCTCTGATGTGATTTGTGCTAGCCTTCTTAAGGCAAAACTTGACTAACTATGTCTGTACTCAGATATTATGGCTTGTATGAATTATGTATTCGGGTCCGCGTGACCCCCCCCCCTTTATTGTAATATTTTTTTTTATCCTTTTGTGTTTAGTGTTGTGCTGTGATATTATCACCGTGGCACCCTAATCTCAGCCGTGTACCCTGCGTGTATGATTACTGTACACGGATTGATTTTGAGGGCGTCACATAGAGTGCGTGGGATACTTGCGGGAATAATACGATAAGGATGCAATGCTCACTGCGTAAAAATAAGTTAACAGCAAATTAACCTCCATATGCGTACGTGCGAAGTAACGGTTGGATGCGTTAATAAAGTGCCTTACGAATCACTTACATGGGATGATACGGCAGAAGAATAATCTCCTTGTTCTTATTGTCCAGCATGAAATTTGTGATGTAGTTCTCAGCTCCCTTGCGTTCCTTGTACCCCATATTCAAGAAGTTCTCAGACATGTAGTATGGGTCCACTACCGCAATTTGTGAGAGTTCCTCCTTCTTCACCAGGTAGTTCAGATGTAGCGCATAAAGGCGGACGAAGGTAAAATCGAGTCGTCTCATGTGTAACATCTCGAAGATGTAATCAAACCGAAGAAAGATCATGTCAGCGGGGCAAATATGGTTGAAGTCTAAGCCTGGGTGCACCTTAGCCGCGTAAAGCGGGTATCCTGCTGTGCCAGCAGGGGCTCGAAGAAGACTGTGCTCCGTAGACAAGACATGGTCATGCAGTCTCCTAAGCTCCAGTGTTAAGCCCTTGAGCGCATTCGCCGGTAGCATTGGCCTACCCGCTATATGGAGCACCGGCGCATCACGAACCGGTACACTGTCGTGAACCCGGATCACCAGTGGCGGCTGGCTCATGGAAGCAGCATTAGCGCCTTTCTTCCCTCTCTTCCTATGCTTCGGCTTCTTCTTTGTCCCAGGCCCAGGTTGTGTTTCAGCAAAACCCGCACGGATGCCCGTTAGCATTGTGTTCGGGCTTAGTATGTTTGGTGGCTGCTGGGCTGCTTTGTCCTGGGTGTAGGCATCAGGAGGCGTGTCCTCCAGGGAGCATTTTCCGAACAGAGACTTCTTGCACTGAAGGCTAGCATGTTCCGTTTGGGTTTGGTCGGGCATTTCATGATCCATATCCTCAAGGTTGAGCTCAAAATCATCATCAGGTTGAGCGTCATCATAGGTATGGTTGAGGTTGAGGTATTGGTCAGGGTTCACATCCTCCATGTTATCAGGTAATGGATCCACGGGGGCGGCATGATGAGCCACCGGGACTGTTGGACCTCCTTCACGTCCGCTGCTATGATCGCCCAAGCCAAAGGATGGGAACTGCGCAGGTGGAGTAAAAGTGGCGTTACCTTGGGTCGGCGTCGCACCGGCAGGCTCCACGCGGATAAGCACCTTCGTCCACATTATGATCCAACCCTTGGATCTTCCAAGATCTGTCGGTTGTTCTTCTCCCCCACTAGGAACAAGAAGAGGCAACTTAGAGTACTTGTTTGATACCAAATGAGACAAGGTAACTTTGAAGACGTTGTCGGGCATGCGAACGTGGTGCAACTTCCGGTCCAATGGATTCATGAGCACTGCCTTCGCAACATCCACTACCTGGCCGTCGATGTTCAATAGGAGGGTGCATGGAGTCTCGTCGCCATGTGAAGACATGTGCGGCGTCAGAGATTCGAAATGTCAAAGAAATGGAAGATTGAATATGTTGATGAGCGCGAGACGCATAGTTACCTTGATAGCTTTGAGCTCAGCTAATGTCGAAGCCCCGTGGGGCACGCCAGAGCCGCAAGAGGGGCTGCTATGAGCGACAGTGGCGGGTGCGACGAGTTCGTGCCCGGTTGCATGTGCGGGTGCGATGCCGGTGTTCACCGAGTTGCTCCCGATGAAGCTAGGAAGGGGAAAATGATCCGCGTTGGGATTTTCTTTCGTCCACTTATGCATAGCCGGCAGCAAGGCAGAAAAGGTACATTTAAGCTCTTTCCTGGCCTCTTCTCTGGCCGCAGCTTTGGCTGCCGCGAACAGCGCATCCTTGTTTTGTTCCGCCTCAGCTAGGACCTCTTCTCTGGCCTTCCGCGTGGCTGCCTCGACCGCCCTGTGCACATCGTCAAGGGTCACTGTGTTGAGCCTTCTTCTCTGCTTACGTGTCTCCTTATTCTCCTTGTAGTAGTAGTTCCAGGAGGCCCCGACACCGGCGCCGGCTACATGTCCATACTCCGGCGGCTCGTGCAAGGGCTTTCCCTTCACTTTGTTCAACACCCGCTTGAAAGGGGTGTCCCACGCGTACTTCGACGTCTGAGACGACGACTCGCTTTCTGATGCAAGCCGTAGTTGCTCCTTCTACAAAAAGATCGACGTGAACCGTTACCGACTTGATCATTAGAAGCTAATTAAGGTGGTAAATTAAAAAATTACCAGTTCTCTTATGACATTCCTCGTCGGGGTGTCCGTGGTCCATCTCCCGGTTATCGGGTGTCTTGTGTATCGGGCCCTAATGTAGTCACGTGCCAGCGGATCCTCGAACTCCTCCCAGGGGTCTGGCTCCCGCGGCCATCCGGACGTGCCGCGTCCTCCTTATCCCACACTCGCCTCTTCCCCGTGTAACCACGGCTTCCGAGGCGTGGGATCCCGACGTTCTTCTTCTGAAGACCCTTGAAATGTTCCGACCTCGCATGGGTTTGAGGGTCTTCCAAATGAGCCTTGAATTTTTCGTAGTCTTCTTCCTTTATAGACGGAAAGTGACTCTTGATCGTCTCGTACGATGAACCTTCTTTAGCAATCTCTACTTTCACCATATGTTTCCAGTTTCTCAAGGCTTTGCTACACTTTTTTAGGGATTTTGCATTTATCCCCTGCATATTATCATCTAGCCACGGAAGGACTTCTTCATTCCGGCCGGGGAACTTGAATCTCGCATGAATCTTCTCTAGGAGGTGGTTCTCCAAAGCTCCTCCAGGTACTTCTCTAATGTTTGTTTGGTTGATATTGACGGTCTCGCGAAGGATGCACGCCACGTCGTTGCCGTAGCATCCCGACACCTCCGGCGGACTTACAATGTCGAAGGTGCCAAGGTGCACCGCGTGGACATCAAGTCTTCCGACGCGGAGCTTGTTTGGAGGCCAAGGTTTCTGCTTCCTCTTGGTCCTAGCCCCTTGGCTAGCACCATCTGTGGTCTGGTTGCCACCATCCGTGGCCTGGTTACCACCATCCGTGTCGGTGGTCTCGGTGTTGCCCGCCTCTGTGCTGTTGCTGTCAGCAGCACGCTCCGTGATGCGAAGGGGTTGTTGGGGCTGCGACCCGGAGCCCTGACTAGTTATATAGTCGAAGAATTCTTGAGGCTCTTCGGGTTGTTGGGGTTGTTGGGGTTGCTCAATAGGGCCATCTTCGTCGTTATTAGCCATGTTTCCTATAGGATTCAATTGTAGAACAAAATGAAAGGAATAATAACATTTACAAAATGGCCTATGTTTTGCCGGAAGGTCGTTTAATTCCCGTTGCGGCAAATCCCGGGCACTCGATATGTCTTACTTTTGTAGCACAAGTCATGCCGAAATCCACGAAAAATTTCGGCATGACCTTTGCTAAAAATTGGACATATCGAGCGCCTGAAATTTTCCGAAACGGAAATGAATCAACATTCCGGCAAAACATAGGCCACTCGGATACCTGCAAACATAATTTTTTTAAAGGCACAATGGCCACAACACAATGGATTCAATTTTGGAACACATAGGCCACCTTTGCTAAAAATTGGACATATTATGTTTTCTATGGACAGATGCTATATATGTTTGAACTTTGATCTTTGCCCTAATTTGCTTAATAAAAATGCTAAGTACAGATCCACCATTGTCACATTGCAACTAGCCCTAGCCCCTAGGGTTGGAGGCGGCGATGGTAGGGGGGGGGGGCTCACCAGGCACGGAGGAGGCAGAGGGCGAGGAGGGCCGGCGGCAAGGTGGCGGGCAGGGGACGCCCTAGCCCCTAGGGTTGGAGGCGGCGACGCGCCCTAGGGTTGCTGGCGCGCGGCCGGCGTCGAGGGAGAGGGGTGAGGACGAGCTACGTCGAGGGGACGATGGCGAGCAGGAGCGCCGTCGAGGGCGACGGCGAGGAGGAGCGGCGTCGAGGAGGCGACGTTGACGTTGACGGCGACGGTGGTGTGAGTGAGAGTGTGGTGTGAGTGAGTAGTGCAGCCATTGGCAGGGTGACCCCTGCTTGTAACGGTTCAACATCATTTACAGCACGGGTACGCAAGACCGCGCTGTAGATGATTGTCATCTGAAGCGCGGGGATAGCTACACCGCGCTGTAGATGTTATACCATCTGAAGCGCGGGGATAGCTACACCGCGCTGTAGATGTACCATCTGAAGCGCGGGCTATAGTAACCCGCGCTGTAGATGCTTTTTTATTTATTTATGCTTTTTTGTTGTAATTAAGGTTATGGTTTAGTTTTAGTGTTATTAGGGTTAGGGGTTGGATTAGGAGTTTAGTGTTGTTAGGATTAAGTGCTTATTATACAACGCGGTACAACATATATAAAGCGGTACATATAATTAAGTGCTTATTATACAACGCGGTACAATTAATATTACATCATATAATAATAAGCGCTTATACAAAAAACTTCTTGGGTGATAGTTTCTCCCGATGATCAGTGTCGACGACGTTTCTTCGCAGTGATCTTCTTTCCTTTCTTGTTCGGTGCCGAATAATTTAGCCCCTCATCGTGACTTTTCCTTTTCCAAGGATTACGATCTTTCTTAGGTCATGTAGTTTTGCTTCTTATTTTGACGTATGCTTCATCGTCATCGTCATCTTCCCTCATCGGCTCACCGTACTGGTTATAGTCCTCCTCATTGGCAACTCCATCAATTCCGATGATGTTCCTTTTGCCTCTCCTCACGACAACACGACTGGGGTTGTTTGGGTCGGTTACGAAGAAGCATTGGGTCACGTGCTTAGCATGTACCCATGGCTCATTTTTTGCGGTGACATTCACGGTACCGCTCTTGGCGTCAGGTATACACATGGTGGTGAAATAACGGTTCTCTCTTTCGACGCTTCTAGCCCATCGGACACGGAACATCGTCACGTTGTACTTTCCAGAGTACTCAAGCTCCCAGATCTCTTCTAGCCTTCCGTAGAATCTCTCAAGTACGCCATCGCCGTTCATGGATTCCATCGTCACTCCTGAGTTCTGATAATCACTTTTTTTAATCTTTCTCCTCAGTGTAGAATGTGTAACCGTTCATGTCGTATGCCTGATAAGTGGCGAGGTTGACCGCGGGGCCATGTGCTAAGGCGTATATCAGATTTTCTTCATCCGTACAACCCTGTTGTGGAGGATTAGCCAGAACGTTCTCTTTGAACCAACGCAAGAAAGAAGAGTTGTGCTCTCTAGTAACTTCGGCGTTTGTCTTAGTTATCCCCAGGTCAAGGTGGTACTTTTCAATGATGTCTTTGTGAAGTGCCAAGAAAGGATCTATCAGTTGTAAATGTTGTAACACTACTAAGTTTGCTCTGTCAAAATCTGTGCGTCGGCCCGAATAGTCCACATGCAATTCCCTTGAGCCAGTGATGTGACCTACTCCTTCGAGTCTACCAAGGTGCTTCTTGACGGGCAAACCAACAACAGGGTTTTCGACACCTAGATAACTCTCGCAGAAAGAAATGCACTCTTGGGTGAGATAGCCCTGTACGATGCTTGCATCTGGATGGGACATGTTACGAACGAAGCCTTTTAGGAACCCATTCATCCTTTCGAATGGCATCATGTTGTGCAGGAATTTCGGGCCGAGGTCGATGATGTCGTCGAGGACCCAACTATCGTAGCTGCACAGACGCTGTATCATCCATGCACCTTGTGCATCCGCAATGTCCGTGGCACACCTGGCCTGCGACATATCCGTAACCAAGATAGTCATGCACCGTCGTGAGAAACGCGGCTTTCATCATGAAATATTCTCCTTTGAAAGCGTCCCATGTCTTGACCCCAGTCTTCCATAACATCTCCAACTCCTCTTTCAGTAGCTCAAGATATAGATTTATGTCATTTCCCGGTTGTTTCGGCCCTTGAATCAACATACTCATGTGTATGTACTTTGTCTTCATGCACTTCCAGGGAGGAATGTTGTACATCCATAGAAACACGGTCCATGAGCTATGATTGGTGTTCTGGTTGCCATACGGATTCATGCCATCGGTACTCACACCAAGCACGATGTTCCGTGGATCAGCAGCGAAATCTGCATCTTCACCTTTTAGTGCTCTCCACTGGCTAGCATCTGCGGGGTGTCTCAGCTTTGGATCATCTCCATCATCCGGCTTCTTCCTATCCTTGTGCCAGCGCATTAACTCTGCTTCCTTACGATCAACGAAATACCGTTGCAGACGGGGAGTCAACGGAAAGTACCACACAAATTTCTGAGGAGTTTTCGTCTTTCCATCCTTCTTGTATCGAGAAGCATTGCACTTCGGACAACTGGTTTTTTCTGCGTTCTCGTTCCGATAAATGATGCAATCGTTGATGCATGCATGGTATCTAATGTGTGGCAAATCAAGAGGGCACACGATTTTCTTGGCTTCTTCGATACTAGTAGGACACACGTTCCCCTCGGGATAAGTTCCTTGTAGAAAATTAAAATGCTCATCGAGGCTTGTGTCACTCCATTTGTTTTTTGCCTTCGTCTTTAGAAGACCGAGCGTGAAAATCAAGCGGGTGTCCTCTGGTCGGCAACCTTCATACAGTGGAGTCTTCGAGTCTAACTCCAGTTGTGCCAGCTTGGCCTCCTCTCTAGAAGCAGCTCTTTCGCTTGTCGTATTCTTGCGATGTAGTTCTCGAACATGAGGGTCTTGCATGACTGAACTTAGTAGAAACGAATCAGATTGTTGCGTGCCAGCGTCTTCTCCATGTACACCATCTTGTTCTTCATTTACGGCATCTTCTCTGCCATGTCCGGCATCTTCTCCTCCATGTCCGGCATCTCCTCCACCATGTCCGACATCTTCTCCGCCATGTCCGGCATCTTCATCATGTCCGGCATCCTCATTATCATCTTTACTTATCCATCGAGTGTAGCCATTCATGAAACCATGCATGACCAGGTGGGCCTTAAAATGGCCACCTTTAAAGGGGTCCATCCAGACTTGTTCTTTGCATTTTCGACACGGACATCTAATCTCCTTGCGATTATTTTCATGCATGTCGGCCACCACGGCTTCCAAAAATCTTGTCAGATTCACTAAATTATTCTTCATGTTGCCTGCACGGTGTACATACACAAGCAAAACATTTATAATCGTGCATATGCATTAAACTCTTTTACAAAAATTCGGCATGATCTTCCTTAAAAATAGGACACATATAGAGAGAGTTTGCCCGAAATTCGCCGAAATGGAAATAAATCGACATTTCGGCAAAACATAGACAACTTTCATCATGTCATGCACGCACATATATGCATCATTCGATGATTCGACAAATACATAACCAACTCGATCATCATGTCAAACATAACACAATTAACCTCACTCAAAGTTTGATATATACATACACAAAAACTCATCATTTTCAAAAAGCACAACTTTTTACTCACCCAAATATATATGAAAGATGATCTCCTTGCTAGTTGTGAGAAAAGATGATCAAGAGATGAAAAGAGAGTGTGTGGGAGTAGGAGTGATGATCAAGAGAGTAAAAGAGAGTGTGTGATCTAGTTGGTAGGAGAGAATGCAATGCAAGAGAGTAAAAGAGAGCTAGCTACATCACATATGTAGGAGTGAGAAAGATGAGCAAAGGAAAGAGTGAGGGGAGCCATATTTAATGGAGATGGTGGAGAGCAAAGAAGAGTGGTGTGAGGAGGAAGGGGAGGAAGAAGAGTGTGAGGAGGAAAGGGAGAAAGAAGAGAGGGAAACAGAGCATTTAATGCTCTCAGCTAACCTCGCAAAATCAACAGCGCGGGGAAAGAAACCGCGCCTCAGCTAACCTAACAATCTACAGCGCGGGGACTATAAGCTGCGCTGCTGGTAGGTGGGACCACAAAACCGGGCGACGTTAGCAGCGCGGTCTTCATACACCGCGCTGCAAATGACCTAAACATCTACAGCGCGGCTCATTAGACCCACGCTTCTAAAGAGTCTCCGCACGAGGCCGCAGTTGGGACAAGTATGTAGCAGCGCGGGTTTCTGTACGCGCGCTGCTAATCTATGTATGTCTGAAGCGCAGTCCCAGGACCCCGCGCTGCTAAAACTCTTTTGCAGCGCGGGGCTTGAATCCCGCGCTGCTAACGTCCATTCTTGTATGGCCAAAATCCTAGTAGTGCAGGGTCCTCGGGCTCGGTGTCGGAAATCTCCACGTAAGTCTCCTCGGCAGTCTCAGGTGCTAACGTAAAGTACCGGCAAGGAAAAGCACACAAGCAAGCAATGGGTGCAATTCACAGGCAAAGATGGTATGATCAAATTTAATCGACATGAGGTGACCCTATCTAGTCAGATTTAAATGAAGGTGGGGACGACACGTCAACAACTTCATATGCAATTTATTTACGGAAAATGGCTTTGGTCTTAGCCTTAATTTGGAGTAAGTAACATGGCAACATGACATGATCAACAATGCAGTTAACAGAAATAATTACAACGTGAAAATAAAACAATGCCGGAGACGGAGAAATGTCGAAGAACTTGACATCGGAAAGGTGCAACAAAAGAAGGAACCCAACCACATTGCATATGACAATATGTATAGGGGCTGGTTTTCAAAGATGCAAAGATTTGAAGAAGACATGGACAGGAACTTGGGACCTGAGTGCAGAGTCGCAATAGATGCATTGTGAAAAAGGGTCAAATGGGCAAACCATTACCACCATGCAATTCCTTGGGAGAAACTACCCTAAAAACTTATATGGCATGGCCATATTTTGATTTGGGCAGCACTTGGCAAAAACAAAGAAAATGGAGGGCTTAATTGCAAAATTACCACACTCCAAAAAATAGAGGGGCAAGGTGCAAAATTGACCTCACCATTGAGATCAGTGGGTCTAACTACCCCAAAAACATATAAGGGATGCCCCAAATTGAAAAGGAAGTTCAAATCAGATTTGAATTTGCAATCAAATTCAAATTTGAATTAAATAGAAAATAAAAATAAACAAAAAGGAAAAAGAAAAAGGCACAGGCCACATGGGCTGCCTCGGGCGCCAGAGCCCATCTCTCCCTCTCTTCTCCACGGCCCAGCCCGGCTGAGAAAGAAAAGGGGAAAAAACAAAACAAAAGGAAAAAGGGGCCAAGCCCACTGCTGGACCAAGCCCACGACCTTCCTACTCCTCAAGGCCCAGGGCGACAACCCCTTCTCTGAAACTCGCGCGTCTCTGAAGAAACACGGGGCTCGACTGAACCCGAGCCGGCGACGACTTGTGGCGAAGCTCACCGTGCGCTCCGGCCACCTCCTCGCGAACTGCCATGGGGAAGCCCGGATGCAAGGCACGACCACCCTCAACCTCTCTGCTCGCTGGAATCTCCAAAGATTCAGAGGTGCGGCGGCAGGTTCAGAAGATGCAGACACACGCGACCTACCGGCGAACTTACGGCGAGCCTAGCGTGGTGTACTGATACGTCCAAAACGTATCTATAATTTCTGCTTGCTCCATGCATGTTTTGTGTGATATTGCTATGATCTAGATACACTTTCATATACTTTTGATCATATTTGGACTAACCTATTAACTCAGTGCACCCCAGTGCCAGTTCCTGTTTTCTGCTGTTTTTCTATTTAAGTTTTCCCCCATATAAAAAGTGCCAGAAAAATTCGGGAAAATTGAGATAAAAAATCAGCGTGAAGGAAGCTTCGTGAAGAGCCCTGGAGGGGCCAGAGGGGAGCCAGGGGGGCCCAGGCGGCCACCCGGCGCGGCCCCACCCCTGGCCGCGCCGGGGGGCGCCTGGGGCCCCTGGTCCACCTCTGGCTTCCCCCTTCGCCTATTTATTCTCCGTCACGGGGAAACTCCGAAGACAGAACCCTATTTCGAAAACTCGCCTCTGTTTAGCCGCCGCCGCGCTTCCGAGATCGGGAGCACCAGAAGACCTCTTCCAGGCACAATGCCGAAGGAAGGATTGACCTCCGGGAGTCTCCTCTCCACCATGGATTCTCCCTGGATGTCTCGTGAGTAGTTTTCCTTGGACCATGGGTCCGTGATCAGTAGCTATGTGATGTTCTCCTCCCCTCTTTGATCTTCATTGTTTAGACCACGTGAGCTGCCCTACATGATCGAGGCACCTTTGTAATATTTCTGCTGTTGCTATGCTGAGTTTGATGGGATCTGATGGATTATGAGATTATTTTCAGATTGTGATAGAGTAATATATTTGGTTTTTATCTCTTATATTTTTGTTCCTAAGTGATTCTTGCATGTTCTCCGTTGCTGTTTATTGCTTTGGCCAAGTAGTAGGTAGTGACTCCAAGAGGGAACGTTGTGCTCGATTGTGTGTTCATGCCCCCCCGATGACACGCTTGAGTGACAGAAACATGAGTCTAGGGGATGTGCTGTTGCCACAAGGGGGAAAACAACGGTGCTTTTAACCGCGGTTACAAGGATTGTTTGCTTTACGCAAAGTGCTTTTTAATGCAGTTGTCTGTTGCTTTGGGTTTACACTTTGGGTGGGGCTCACAACTTAATACCAGCGATATGTTCTGGATAGATATCTCAAGGTGGATGATTAGTAGTAGATGCAGTTGGATTTCTGTCTACTTATTTTGGTGTACTGCGTGTGCTTTTGAACCTCTTCCTTTTTTTTGTAGCATAGTTAGCGTTGCGGTGCGTTCATAATCCTGTCAATTGCCCTTCTGTAATTTCTTTACCTCGCATAGGAGTTTTATCGTATTTTGGGAGAGAGACATCACTAGCGAACATCACGTATCCCGGTCCATATCCTTATTACTGTTTCCACGCTATCTTTACTTTATTGCTTTTACTTGCTATCATTATCCCTTGTTTTTAGCCTTTGTAAACAACAAGACCGGAGAGATTGACAACCTCTCTGAACTTCTTTGGGAACAAAGTTATCTGTGTCTGTGTGCAGGTCCACGTCAGTCGCGCCGCTGACACCTACTTATCATCTCTGGAGTCCTACTAGAGACAAACCTTGGTATCTTCACCGAGGGAAACTTGCTACTCCGCTACATCTCCAGCTTCCACTTGGGGTAACCAACGAAGGGGGAGAAGCCATCAAGCGAATTTCTGGCGCCGTTGCCGGGAACTCGAGTGCTAAGATAGGGGAGTTGCCCACTACCCTTTACCTTTGTTTTTTAGTCTTGTTAGTTTATCTTTCAGTTTTTATATTTGTGTCTTTTATCAAAAATTACAAAAAATCTGCCACACTTGTTGCCACTATGGGTTCCGCTGGAAATACCAAGTTGTGTGACTTCACTAGTCACAACAACCAAGACTTTATCTCCACTCCCATTGCCACACCTGCCACTTCAGCTACCTCTTATGAAATTAAACCTGCTTTGCTAAACCTTGTTATGAGAGATCAATTCTCTGGTGCTGGAGATGATGCTGATTTACACTTGAATAATTTTGTTGAATTATGTGATATGAAAAAGTACAAAGAAGTAGAAGGTGATGTTGTTAAGCTCAATCTCTTTCCCTTCTATTTAAGGGGAGACGCTAAAATCTGGTTTCAATCTTTGCCTAGGAATAGCATAGATTCTTGGGATAAGTGCAAAGATGCTTTTATAGGGAAGTACTACCCACCTGCTAAGATTATCCAATTGAGGAGTAATATTATGAATTTTAAGCAATTGGATAATGAACACGTTGCCCAAGCTTGGGAACGAATGAAATCTCTTGTTAAGAAATGCCCTACACATGGTTTAACTACTTGGATGGTTATCCAGACTTTTTATGCAGGCTTGAACTTTACCTCGCGGAACCTGTTAGATTCGGCCGCGGGAGGAACCTTTATGTCAACTACACTTGGTGCTGCCACGAAGCTTCTCGATGAAATGATGACCAATTATTCCCAATGGCACACCGAACGCGCTCCAACAGGTAGGAAGGTAAATTCTGTCGAGGAAATTACCTCCCTCAATGAAAAAGTTGACTTAATTATGTCTCTACTTACCAAGCAACCCTCTATTGATCCTCATGATGTTCCTTTGAATTCTTTGGTTGCTCAAGAACAAGTAGATGTGAACTTTATTGCTAGAAACAACTTCAACAACAATGCTTATAGTGGAAATTTTTCTAGCAATCCTAGACCGTTTCCATCCAACTATGGGAACAACAACACCTACCCTAGCAACAACTCCTATAATCCTGCTTATACAAAAAGAGACCTACCTAGCTATGAGAAATTGGTAGGAATAGAGAAAGCTACTAAGAACTATATGCACACCCAGTTTGAACAAAACAAAGCCTTCTCTAAGCAAATAGGTGAGCATACTGCCATTCTGCAAAACATTAGTGAACAGCTTGATAGCCTGAACAGTGAGATTTCTAATCTCCAGGCTAGACTTACCGCCACCGAAACCCATGTTTCGAATATGTCCCACACCCAATCTACCTTGACAAATCAAATGGCAGCCAAGCCAGAAGTTATCCCTATGGAAGACGATAGAATTAAGAGCCTTCCTACACACCACACAGTTGCCACTATCCAAATTGTTGAGGACTCCCAAACTATTAGCACCCAATGTACTCCTAGTCCCGTTGGACCTATTAATGGTGATGCTAATACCTCAACCGAAGATAAAGAAACTCCTATGAACATAGAGGGCTTCAAACAAGTGAGCCTAGATGACACTACTACCACCTTTGATAGTAGTGACATTGATTTTGATAGTTGTACCCTCTCAGAAGTTATCAGTTTGCTACACAAAATGTCTAGATACCCCCACACTAGCACACTTAATCTTGCCTTCACGGAGCATATCACAAATGCTCTCATCAAAGCTAGGGAGGAGAAGCTTAGAGTAGAAGCCTCCATACCTAGGAAGCTAGATGATGGTTGGGATCCTATGATCAAAATTAAATTAAATAACTTCTCTTGCTATGCTTTATGTGATGTTGGAGCTAGTACCTCCGTTATGCCCAAAAGAATATTTGATATGTTTGAATTGAAACCCTTTGAGCCTTGTTCTTTTGGTGTTCGTCTTGTTGATTCTTCCGTAAAGAAACCTTTGGGGAAGATCGACGATGTTCTTATCATTGTCAATGACAACTATGTTCCCGTTGATTTTATTGTTATGGATATAGAGTGTGAACCTTTATGTCCAATTATTTTGGGACGTCCTTTTCTTCGCACCGTTGGTGCGGTTATTGACATGAAAGAGGGGAATATAAAATTCCAATTCCCATTCAAAAAGGGGAGGGAACACTTCCCTAGAAATAAAATCAAGTTACCTTTTGAGTCCGTTACACGGGCTAGTTATTCTCTTTCTCCTGATAAAACTTGATTCTTCTTTTTGCATTATGCCTAGCTAATGGTTTTAAAGAAGCGCTTTTGGGAGGCAGCCCGCAACGAATTTAGGTGTTTGTTTTTGCTTTTGTTGTGTCTTGATGGTTGTTACTTCTGTAGAAACATCATTGTATCTTTATTTTTCAGCTTTGTGCCAAGTTATAGCCTCTTACGGCAAGGGAAGTAAAAGTTGTGACATGCTGTCCAGAAAATAGATTCTGTCCTCGTGAACAAAAAAATTCCAGAAAAATCCCAGTTCATCTTTTTGAGTTGAAATTTTTACAAAGTATGCTCTATACAATTACGAAACTTCCGTATGTTCTGAGTTTTTTGATTTGAGTTGCAGAAGTGCCCCTAAAAAAATTCTTTACTATCTGCTGTTCTGTTTTTCACAGATTCTGCCACGTTTTGTCTCTCCTTACTTTTGCAAACCTTAAGCT
The DNA here is from genome assembly GCA_950022295.1 of Bromus sterilis. Lineage (NCBI taxonomy): Eukaryota > Viridiplantae > Streptophyta > Magnoliopsida > Poales > Poaceae > Bromus > Bromus sterilis. The sequence goes on along the minus strand of OX465598.1, from coordinate 58,753,833 downwards.
TGCTTTTTCTTTGCAAAAACTTTTTGGCACTCTTGAGAAACAGTAGATATTCAGGATTATCTTTATATCCAGTGGGAAAAATTATTTATTAAGGGTACTAACCTCTCTAATCAGCTTATGATGAGTTATGTATGAATGGAGTTTTCAAGTGTGCGATGGAAGATGATGAAAGAAGATCCAGGGGTGTCAAGCACTCAAGCTTGGGGATGCCCCCATGCATCCCCAATAAAAATTCAAGGAGACTCAAGCGTCTAAGCTTGGGGATGCCCCCGTGCATCCTCTTCTCCATCAACAATCATCAGTTCGTCCTTCGTCTCACTATATTTTTATCACTTCATGTGTTATGTGCTATGCTTGGAGTGTCTCGCTCTTAGGTTTTGTTTTTAGTTTTCTTTAGCTTTTCTTGCTGTTCATAACAATTTAGATCCTTTCTTACTTTGTGTGGGAGATAAATACACTCCACTTTCAAAATTTAGAACACATCATAGGATTTTTCCTGCCTATCTTTTTGCTGTTGTGTGTTCTTTATCTTTTCATAGCTACTGCCTTGTTTAGTTTTAGTCTTAGTTTGTCTTTAGCAAGAGCCTTGGATTTTGTTTAGTTTGTTGCTGGAACTCTTTTTAGTTTTCATGTTTATCTTGTTAAAGAGAGTTGGTTGTTGCACTGAGTTGTGTCTTGTCTTGAAAGTAGGTAATTGAGGTTGCTATTTAATTTTAGTAGTAGCTTGTAATAGTTTTGAGGTATTGATGCTTTTGGTGTCAAGAGCTCTAGCCTATTAGTGATAGGTGTCGTATTTTGGGCCATCCGTGTGTATTTTCAAAACCTACAAAACTAGTTGAGAACTCTAGCTACTAGATGGATCACTACTCTTCTGAGGGGTCGAATATCAGAGAACACTCACGTACCATGAGTCGAGGATGCGCAAGGATAACCAAACCCCCATACACTCCTCCTCGGGGTACTTGTCTCTTTGTGAAACTCCTCATTAGATTGAGAGTTACCGATAATAAGTGCATGAGTTCTTCGGACTAATGTAAGTATTGAAAGTTGACACTTCCACCTTCCCATATTTTGCTAGCCTCTCCTGTGCCGTGCATTGCCTTCTTCTCACTCCGAGAGTTGGTGTCCACCTTCGCCGGTACATCCAAACCCTTGGCATGATACGCTCTATCATCATAAGCCTCCTTATATCTTTCCTCAAAACAGCCACCATACCTACCTATCAAGGCATTTCCATAGCCTTTCTGAGTTACATTGCCATGCAACTTCCACCTCTTCATGACTTGATCTTCATGTCATACATGTTCCTGCTACACTGGCAGCGACATACATTGCATACTTCATGATAGTTACACCTTCTTTATGATTTTGAGTACCTTGTAAAGTGTGAAAGATCTCCTTTACCTTCTTGTAAAATAGAGTGTTGCCCTTAAGTGAGGAAAAGATCCCAATGTGGACACAATAAAAGATCCCAAAGAGGACAAATGAGAGTTATATAGAAAGAGCCATTGAGGCCACACAAAAATACAAAAAAAATAGAAAAAAGATAAAAATAAATAAAAAGAGAGAAAGGGGCAACACTACTATCCTTTTGAGAGATCCACACTAGTACTCCCTTTCTATCCTTGTACTCCATAGAGATGATCGTTACGCATATAGCTATGTGGGGACCTTCACACTATAGAACTTGGCTTGCATATTCCAAGGATGAGCCTCCTCAAACGAGCTATAGGTCTTCATGAGCGAGCAAGTTAGATGCACCCCCACTAGTCTCATTGGAGAGCTTCTTAGCTCGTATGTGCATCCGTTGCATGGCAATCCCTACTCCTCACATCATATCTATCATTTGGCATCTCTTGCCTATGATTGTCCTCATTGATGTGAGCCTTTCTCATCCTTTTTGTCTTCCTCCTCCACCATATTTCTCTCTTTGCCATACTAATTGTCAACTCTCGTGCTTACGCTCATCCATTGCATGAGTGCTCAAAATATCGAAAAGGAGTGGATCAAATTGACTTGTACCTGGCTAGTTCTCTGGGACGAGTCAAGATAAGATTCCAAAGAAGACCAAGTGTGAAAATTTAGTAGATTGAGTTCTCAACACAAAAGTACTTTTATATCGTATTCCCTATCCCCCTTCTTGCACGCAAACACCATTTGAAGACATTCGAGTCACGGACAGCGAGAGCTCTTGCACCTAATGTTCTTTTGTTACTTGTTTCAATGCTAATATAGACACTTGCATGTTATGACTTGAATTGAGTTTCTAACCTTTATTGCTTTACTTTTCAAAGTTCTTATATGGTTGCTAGCATGTCACCACAGAAATTATGCCATTATCATTTACCTACTCGAGGACGAGCAGGAATTAAGCTTGGGGATGTTGATACGTCCAAAACGTATCTATAATTTCTGCTTCCTCCATGCATGTTTTGTGTGATATTTCTATGTTCTAGATACACTTTCATACATTTTTATCATATTTGGACTAACCTATTAACTCAGTGCACCCCAGTGCCAGTTCCTGTTTTCTGATTTTTTTCTATTTCAGTTTTCCCCCATATAAAAAGTGCCAGAAAAATTCGGGAAAATTCAGATAAAAAATCAGCGTGGAGGAAGCTTCGCGATGAGCCCGGGAGGGGCCGGAGGGGAGCCAAGGGGGCCCAGGCGGCCACCCGGCGCGGCCCCACTCCTTCCCATGCCAGGGGGGCGCCTGGGGCCCCTGGTCCACCTCTGGCTGCCCCCTTCGCCTATTTATTCTCCGTCACGGGAAAACTCCAAAAGAGGAACCCTATTCCGCGAACTCGCCTCTTTTCCGCCGCCGCCGCGCTTCCGAAGATCGGGAGCACCAGAAGACCTCTTCCCGGCACCCTGCCGGAGGGAGGATTGACCTCCGGGAGTCTCCTATCCACCATGGATGCTTCCCGGATGTCTCGTGAGTAGTTTTCCTTGGACCATGGGTCCGTGATCAGTAGCTATGTGATGTCCTCCTCCCCTCTTTGATCTTCATTGTTTAGACCTCGTGAGCTGCCCTACATGATCGAGGCACCTTTGTAATATTTCTGCTATTGCTATGCTGAGTTTGATAGGATCTGATGGATTATGAGATTATGTTCAGATTGTGATAGAGTAATATATTTGGTTTTTATCTCTTATATTTTTGTTCCTAAGTAAGTCTTGCATGTTCTCCGTTGCTGTTTATTGCTTTGGCCAAGTAGTAGGTAGTGACTTCAAGAGGGAACGTTGTGCTAGATTGTGGGTTCATGCCCCCCGATGACACGCTTGAGTGACAGAAACATGAGTCTAGGGGATGTGCTATTGCCACTAGGGGGAAAACAACGGTGCTTGTGACCGTGGTCACAAGGATTGTTACTTTACGAAGAGTTCTTTTTAATGCAGTTGTCTGTTGCTTTGGGTTTACACTTTGGGTGGGGCTCGCAACTTAATACCAGCGAGATGTTCTGTATAGATATATGAAGGTGGATGATCAGTAGTAGATGCAGATGGATTTCGGTCTACTTATCTTGGTGTACTGCCTGTGCTTTTGAACCTCGTCCTTTCTTTTGTAGCATAGTTAACATTGCGGTGCGTTCATAATCCTGTCAATTGCCTTCCTGTAATTTGTTTACCTCGCATAGAAATTTTATCGTCTTTTGGGAGAGAGACATCACTAGCGAACATCACGTATCCCGGTCCATATCCTCATTATTGTTTCCACGCTTTATTTACTTTACTGCTTTTACTTGCTGTCATTATCCCTTGTATTTTGTCCTTGTGAACAACAAGACCGGAGAGATTGACAACCTCTCTGAACTTCATTGGGAACAAAGTTATCTGTGTCTCTGTGCAGGTCCGCGTCAGTTGCGCCGCTGACACCTACTTATCATCTCTGGAGTCCTACTGGAGACAAACCTTGGTATCTTCACCGAGGGAAAACTGTTGCTGCACTACATCTCAACCTTCCACTTGGGGTAACCAACGAAGGGGGCGAGAAGCCATCAATTGCCCTTCTGTAATTTGTTTACCTCGCATAGCAGTTTTATCGTCTTTTGGGAGAGAGACATCACTAGCGAACATCACGTATCCCGGTTCATATCCTTATTACTGTTTCCACGCTATCTTTACTTTATTGCTTTTACTTGCTATCATTATCCCTTGTGTTTTACCCTTAGTAAATAACAAGACTGGAGAGAATGGCAACCTCTCTGAACTTCGTTGGGAACAAAGTTATCTGTGTCTGTGTGCAGGTCCACGTCAGTCGCGCCGCTGACACCTACTTATCATCTCTGGAGTCCTACTGGAGACAAACCTTGGTATCTTCACCGAGGGAAACTTGCTGCTGCGCTACATCTCCACCTTCCACTTGGGGTAACCAACGAAGGGCGAGAAGTCATCATGTACCGCTCGTCTCTTGCCGAACTCCGGTGTTCTGCTTGTAGCTGGGAAATCCCTCTACGCAAACGCACCGCGGATCCGGCCTCTAACTTAGAGACGACGATGCGAGGGACACCTGAACACGACGGTGCCATGGACTGCACCTGTAGCTCTTCAGCAGAGATGCGTCGCAGCTGCTGTGGTGGCCAAGGCGGCACCTTTGCAGCCATATGCGTGCTCTGGACGCGGCCACGACGGGCGCAAGCACTCCCGAGCAGCGCCATGGGCACGGAGTGCACGGGGCGCTCACAACGGCGACTACCGGCGGGGACAGACTACGGGCTACGCTGAGACACGAGCCTAGACGAGCTACGCGACTCGGGGTACTTCGAGGCTCACCTTGGGGGTGCTGTGGTCGTGCTCGAGGCGCGGGTCGACGAGGAAGGAGACGACGGCGACGAGGGAGAAGACGCGGTCGTGGCGGAGGTCGTCGTTGCGGGACACCTAATTATCATCTCTGGAGTCCCGCTGGAGACAAACCTTGGTATCTTCACCGAGGGAAAACTGTTGCTGCACTACATCTCAACCTTCCACTTGGGGTAACCAACGAAGGGGGCGAGAAGCCATCAATTGCCCTTCTGTAATTTGTTTACCTCGCATAGCAGTTTTATCGTCTTTTGGGAGAGAGACATCACTAGCGAACATCACGTATCCCGGTTCATATCCTTATTACTGTTTCCACGCTATCTTTACTTTATTGCTTTTACTTGCTATCATTATCCCTTGTGTTTTACCCTTAGTAAATAACAAGACTGGAGAGAATGGCAACCTCTCTGAACTTCGTTGGGAACAAAGTTATCTGTGTCTGTGTGCAGGTCCACGTCAGTCGCGCCGCTGACACCTACTTATCATCTCTGGAGTCCTACTGGAGACAAACCTTGGTATCTTCACCGAGGGAAACTTGCTGCTGCGCTACATCTCCACCTTCCACTTGGGGTAACCAACGAAGGGCGAGAAGTCATCATGTACCGCTCGTCTCTTGCCGAACTCCGGTGTTCTGCTTGTAGCTGGGAAATCCCTCTACGCAAACGCACCGCGGATCCGGCCTCTAACTTAGAGACGACGATGCGAGGGACACCTGAACACGACGGTGCCATGGACTGCACCTGTAGCTCTTCAGCAGAGATGCGTCGCAGCTGCTGTGGTGGCCAAGGCGGCACCTTTGCAGCCATATGCGTGCTCTGGACGCGGCCACGACGGGCGCAAGCACTCCCGAGCAGCGCCATGGGCACGGAGTGCACGGGGCGCTCACAACGGCGACTACCGGCGGGGACAGACTACGGGCTACGCTGAGACACGAGCCTAGACGAGCTACGCGACTCGGGGTACTTCGAGGCTCACCTTGGGGGTGCTGTGGTCGTGCTCGAGGCGCGGGTCGACGAGGAAGGAGACGACGGCGACGAGGGAGAAGACGCGGTCGTGGCGGAGGTCGTCGTTGCGGGACCGCGGCGGGGCTCCTGCAACCACAGCGGCGACGGGGATCGGTCAGGAAGGGCTGCAGGGTTCGACGACCTGGATTAACGGAGGCGCAATTGAAGAAATTGGCTGGCGGCCATGGCGGAACAGGGGAGGGAACAGAAGACGAACCCGGCGGCGGCGAGGAAGAACAGCTGGAGGAATGGAACCCTAGGGGGCTCCTGCGGCTCCGGGGCACGGCTCTTATAGAGGGGAGGCCCTCTGGCCACGTCGGCGGGCGTCGACGTCGATGCCGGCGTCGGCTGTGAGAGGAGAGGGGGAGGGGACCTCTCCACGGTGGAAAGGCGATGCGTCCCCTCCCTCAGATCTTGATCGGGCGGCCAGGGTGCGTCCTGCGTACCGCTTCGCTGGCAGAGGTCTAGATGGGCTACGGGCAAGGGGAGGCCCAGATGGGCCGGCCTGCTGGACTGCCTCCCGAGAAAAAGAAAAAAAAGAAGGTTTTTCCATTAAGAAAATAATAGAAAATCCCAAGAGTTTTTGTGGCCAATTCACAAAAGAGAAAAACATATAAAAATATGTTTTTGAAACCTTGGAATATTCCCCATTTTCTAAAATTGGTGTGACCAATTTTGGAGCAACTAAAATGTGGGGCACTTTTGAAAATTCAAATCACATTGAACTGTGGCCCAAATTTTTAGAGTTGCAAAAAATGGAGCAAGGCTTTTAAAAAGTTTGGGAGGGGCAAGTAATTGGCTATGCCAAGTTTGGGGTCAAGGAGAGCATGCATGCAACAATGAAAAATCTTCAAACACCCTTCTTGAACCATCTTGGATGCAAACTCAAACAACCCAAATGGGCTCCAATCCCAATGCAAATTTAAATCACCACATGAAATTATAATGTTTAGCATCATGCCAAGTTACAAAGTCAACAGACAAAGTACAATCTCATGGTGATTTTTATTTATTGCACATGGGCTGTTACACTGACAAAGATTATGTTTAGGCTGATGCCTCCGTCCATGAAGACTCTCTCCATGTCGTAACCTCTGATCTGGGCTTCGAGGACCAGGGGTGCGTGCCCCGGCCTTAGGACTGCGGGCGGGTGGTCGCTCTGAGAGAAGGTGATGCTGGTCTTGGCGCCACGCAGTTGGTAGATTTCTGCTATCTTTAGTCCTTTGGCTGCTTCGGCCTGCAGGGTGTAGGCGTCCTTCTTTGCTTTTGAGGGTCTTCCTTCTTGGATCATGCAGATTCGTCCATGGGACGTGGGGTATTGCCTTTCTGTACTTGGTGCTGGTGACTGCGCGCTTCTTCGAATGCGCTTGGCTTCACGCTACTTTTCCTCCTTGAGGCTGTTGGAGAGTGCGGTGAATATACGACAATCTCCTAGGGTTTGGCTTGCTCTGAGGTGTCCCTAATTGTCTTCAAAACAATGGATCGCGCAAGGTCCTTCCAGTTGCTCTTTGGCTGTGATTTTACTAGAGCCAGCGTGCCTTCTTCTCCTTGAGATTTGGAAGATCTGCGAGTGGTCTTCTGTTCGTTTGTGGAATCTTGGGTCAAGCTCTATCCCATAGCTGAGTGACTAGTTCCAGATGAAATTGGCAGATTCATCTGGTCTTCGGTCTGGGTCGTAGTACTCTTTGGTCTGGGTTTCGGAGTCGCTGTCTTGTCACGTGGCGGGAGTCCGAGCGACGGCGGGTCGTCGACTGGTGGACGAGTCTTCTGTCACGCGCCGCGACTCTTTGAGTGGGGTTCCCTTGTAGAGTCCTCGCGCTTGTCTTCTGGGTCGTCGAGTTGTTTTCCGTCGGCAATGGATCTGGCGGTCGTCGTCGAGGTGCTGGACTTGATTCGACTGCAGGCTAAGTGATCTTGACAGGGTGTAAGGCCCGATATGCGGTACTGTTCCAGATCTAGATGTTTCCATCCAGATCCGGGGACGAAGCACATATCGGTCCCACCGCGACATATGACGAAGTCATATGCCCCGGATTTACAACATGATATCACAACATTACAGATACAAGGATACAAGATCTCATACAATCGACATACAACTACCTTAAATACAATATAACAGCGGAAGATACATGTCTGAGTACAGACTACAAGCAAATGCCTAATGGCAAAGAGAAAAACATCGATCCCTATAACCACACGGGTCCAGGCCCTCTGCCGGGATCTGCCTAACTAGTCGTCGTCGAGTCTCCACGTGAAACGTCGATCACCATACCTGTTGTCAATCAAGAACCCTGAAAAGAGTTTGGGGTAGTATCATTAGTACAGAGGTACTCTGCATCCAACTGTAGTGGTCATCTGACCCAACAAGGACGTCATCACTCGTCATTCTAGGACAACTAGTAGTTTACGGTAAGGAAGGGGTAAGTGGTGAGGTTGCTTCCGCACTAGCATTTATGAAGTGGCTAATGATCTAGAGAGTAAGATAAGAAGCCAAGCATTCGATGAGGAATCGCCTCCAACAAGTCTGCTATCCACCTACATACGCAAACATAACACCTATCCTATCCTTGTCCTCCTCTTCGCATCTCGACGAAGAAGAAGAAATCAAGGCACACACACGTTGATCAAGTTATATTAAGATTATCTCAGTTGTTGTTGTCTATGAACAAGGAGTAGGTCTCAAGTCGTCCATAACCGCGGACACGGCTTCTCGAAAAGATTTAACCCTGCAGGGGTGTACCAACTGCCCATTACAAGGCTCCGCACGCACGTCCATCTCTCTCAGTTGCAACCCATCACAGGCAACCATCTTATGATTTAGTTCCAAGAGATCCGAAACGACAGGTCCCTCTAACTAAGAACGAACAAATCCGGGTGGCCCCCGGTGAGTCGACATCCATCTCAGGAGCCGGCCGCTCTCTCGATCTGGTCTCTACCGTCTGTTTCGGGTTTGGATAGCCGGTTAATCACACATGGGAAACCGGGTCCTCAGTCGAACAAGGTGGGCCAGCAAGGGAACTATGTCCTCACTGGTCCGGGTTGGTTTGAAAACTACTGGCATCTGACCAGCACACACACGGTTTCAAATGGTAAATCAGCTTGGGCCACCACTAGAAATGTTTGAAGCTAGGTAGGTAAGAAAAGGGGACCCCATAAAATCCCACACGCGGTTAGGCACGCTCAGTCTTAAAACCAATACCCTGAACTCGGGTCCTAGGTGACTCGAATGGAACAAAGCGTCGGGGCGGGATAGCCTAGACCTTCCATCCTTCGTCGAATATAGTCAACATTATAATAATCATATCATCAACAACAATATAAATAATGTGATATCCAAAACCAAGGAGTAACAGGGTAACATCGTAGCATCCTAAGCATGCATACTAAGCAGGGGCTGAGCAACGAGCAATAGTAACATAGCACTACAAGGTTTGCTGGGAAGGGACATGGCTGTATCGGTTTGAAAGAGGTTGTAAACATGTGGTAGGATCAAACATCGAACCTAACCTATACTAGCATGAAAACCACTAGTTGAAATAGAATGGATCATAAGTAATGCATAGTCTTTGCCTGTTGATAAGTCGGGTTCCGAAGGTGTAGTTGATCGCAAGCTCGCATCGTCTCCGAGAGGTACCCGCGGAAGCACACAAGACGATAAACACTGGAAAGCAATCAACGAGCAAGCACTCTATTACTACGGGGAAACACAAGATCAAGAAGACAACACATAGCACGACAACGCGATACGGATCTATCGTCGAGAACGGTTACTAATGGTTTAAGTGGGTTATCGGTCACACACGACGAATACCGCACGTTTACGGTGGTTCAAGTTGCTTAGCTACAGGTGATCAACCAACGGTTATTAACATGGAAACTCAAGCAAGCATGGCATGGCACACAAACATGGCAAAAGGTGAAGCACAAATTAAACTATCTATACTAGTCAATTTAAGTGAGGCACAACCTAAAAATGGCATAACACTAAGTGCCGCACGATGATTAAAACATTTGGTCTGTTCTGCCCTAAACCATATTTTAGGTTGGTTAACAGCAGCAAACAATAGCATAAACACAAAGTACACAAAAAACTAATCAAGTTACATATAAATAACACCCCAAACGGAGTTACGGATAAAAAGATATAAGCAAAACAAGTTTGGAACACAACCTGCCAACATCAGGAAGCACACTTTAGAGCATTTCATAAACAGGCACATTAACAGGAAATAATAGCATTTAACGGCCTGATGCCCACTTAAACACACAATTACACAATCAAGATGACCTTAAATGCAAATGTTCACAAAAGATGAATTAAAGTACACGTAATTCTGAGCAACTTTCGTTTTGGGGGCACGTTCATCGGAGCTACGGTTTACTCGCAAACTACCATGCAAAACAGATCACAACAGCAAATTTACCAGGAACTTAGTAAAAAAACAGGGACTTAGCAGAAAAATTAGAAAAACGTTAGGGAAAAAAAAGAGGAGGGGGCGGCCTGGGCCTCACCCATGGGCTCGGCCCACTCTGGCTGGAGGTGGCCTTGCGCCTGGCTGGTCGGTTGGGCCGTGGAGGCTGGTGGGCCGTGGCCTGGCAGGGCTGCTGGAGGCCGGCCCTGGGCGGCTGCACGGTTGGGGGCGCCTGCTCCCGAGCAGATCGAGCGGGCGGCGCGGCAGCGACCTCCCAGCGCCGGCGGCCATCTCCGGCGAAGTGGAGGCGAGGGAGATCGCGAGGACGACGCGAGGCGAGGCCAGGCGGCGGATCCGGTGGCCTCCGGCCAGATCCGGGACGGAGACGTGGCGTCCCGAGATCGGAGCTCGGATGGGCGGCGCCCATGGCGGCCGGCTCCTGCAGGGAAAAGGAGGAGGAGGTGAGGGGTGCGAGAGAGGAGACGACAGGCGCGGAGGAGGAGGAGGAGGAAGGGAGGGGTGGCCGCGGCGACTGTTGGCTGGCCGGCTGCGGCCGGAGCTCGGCGGCGGCGGCGGCTTGGTGCTGCCCAGGGGATGGAGGAGGTTGGAGGAGAGAGACGAGGTGGAGAGGCTAGGTGGATCTGGGCTGTTGGATCGGCCGATCCAACGGTCCAGATCGCAGGGAGGCTAAAATTTGGGAAAAAAGAACTAAACTGCGAAAATTTGGCTATTGTGAGGGGGGTGGCTGCAATATTGTGGCTAGGGAAACCCTAGAAATGGGTGGGAGTGTGGTGGCCTTTATATAGCCCCGGTGGCTGGCAGTTTGCAAAGACATCCCCGGTTTTTCTCTCGCGCGTGAGGTGCTCACGTTTCTGACCGCCGGGGGTCCGCAGGACCTCCGATTCGGGTAAAACTTCGAACTGCGCGATCAGCGCGTCGAGCCGGAGGCGTTCACCTCGCGCTGGAACCGTTCCGAAAACACTTTCCGGCGCGCTACTAAAATATCCCGTTTAATTATTAAACGGGGTTTTCGTTCCGTTGGCTTCGGCTGGTCTCGTGCGGTTTTCGCGACGGTGATCGGGTGAAATCCGGTGTCGCAAAGGCCGAGTGTCAGGGTGGCAAGGGTCGGTCTCCGTCCGTTACGAGATAAATCGGGGATGCAAACACCGCAAACAAATCAAACAATCAAACAATTCACACCGAATTTTTTTTTTAATTCTTTGTGAAAACTGGGCTGTTACACGGGGCGATGGAGATGCTTGTTAAAGGCGGGCTAGATCTGGTTCTAATCTTCGAGTCTTGATTGGCTGAAGGCGGGACCGCCGAGATCGTGATTCCATCCTGTGTAGTTCCCACAGACGGCGCCAATTGACGAGGATCAGCCTCGACAAATCCCATGCTCAGGGACCCTGGGTTAGTCATAGAGAAGGAACAGGTTGGACGATACTCGTCGGCTAACAGGAGAAGCACTTCCTGCTCGATATTATTCTGTGAGGCGGTGATTACAAGGGAGGTCAAGGCAAGTTCTCGCAAGACCAGGAGAGTAGATTGTGTATTGGATTTCCCTAGACGTCTCCCCTCCCAGCCTTTATATACTAGGCTAGGTCTCAGGTAGTCCATACTAGATTACAAAGGCAGTTTCCTAATTCTAGTCTTGCCTTGTACGCCAATTCATTCCTTCCATATAAGTCGCGGACTCCTATGTTGGTGCTTGATTGGGCCAGTCGTGGGCCTGTCGAGGCTTCCCAGCGGGCCTTCTATCTCCATACGCACCGGGTATCCTCGCACGCATGAGTCGTGGGGTCACCCCCTCGTCAAGCACCGTCTATACTATGTTTCACATCGGAGCAGGTCATGTCACATGGGTGCACACGATGTGACGCATAAAATACGGGTGTGTTAAAAGAACACACATCATATTACACTTGGTTGTCTTGAAGGTTTGGATAAAAGTTTGCTACCGAAACACACCCATCGAAAGATGAACAAGAATCACCTTGCGTGATTGGCAAGTTGGCCTACCAATTCAGTCTAAGTCATCAGTGATGTCACATCAATGGCGGACGACTAAATTTGGATCTTGAATCACTTAGCATTAACTACGAGAGATGTTGATCTGAGTGGGAGCACTTATTAAAATTAATAGTATGATTAATTAGTGCAACTTAATTATGAACATTGTCTAAGTGAAACTTGTGTGTTTATGTTGTAGATTGAAATGGCCCGTGTCAATCCCCAGTTTAACTTAGGTCCGTTGATTGAGAAAGAAAAATTGAAAGCTGATGGAAGCAACTATGCGGACTGGTTTCGTTCCCTGAGAATTGTACCCAGGAGAGCTAAGATGGACTATGTCCTGACGACACCTCTCCCAGAAGCACCGGGGCCTGAAGCCACGGTTGCTGAGCAGAATGTTCATCAGACCAAGCTTGATGATAGCACCGCAGTTCAATGTCTTATGACTACGTGTATAGAATCAGAGTTACAAGGGAGGTTTGAAAATACCGTTCCCCACTTGATTATTCAAGAGTTAGATGCTCTGTGTGCCAAACACGCTAGGACTGAACGTTATGAGGTTACTCATGCCTTATGCAATTGCAAGACAAAGGAAGGATCACCTGCGAGTGAGCACGTGATAAGGATCATGCGCTTTGGCCAAAGGTTGACTGGACTGGGATTTCCGATTCCAGAATCACTAGGTAAAGATATCTTCCTCATGTCACTCCCGTTGAGCTCTAAGAGCTTTGTTCAGAACTATCGGATGAACGGGATGGTGATACGTCCCAAACGTATCTATAATTTCTGCATGCTCCATGCATGATTTGTGTGACTTTGCCATGTTTTGCTTGAACTTTCATACACTTTTGATCATATATGGACTAACCTATTAACTCAGTGCACCAAGTTGTCAGTTCCTGTTATCTGCTGTTTTTATATTTCAGGTTTTCCGGCCATTAAAAGTGCCAAATAAATTCCGCCAAAATTATATAAAAAATCAGCGTCCCGGAAGCTTCCCGAAGAACCAAGGATGGAAGGGAGTGGACCCACCAGGGCCCCAGGAGGGTCCCTGGCGCCCCTGATGGCTTCTTGCCCCTTCGTTGGTTACCCCAAGTGGAAGGTTGAGATGTACTGCAGCAGCAGTTTTCCCTCGGTGAAGATACCAAGGTTTGTCTCTAGCAGGACTCCAGAGATGATAAGTAGGTGTCAGCGGCGCAACTGACGCGGACCTGCACACAGACACAGATAACTTTGTTCCCAACGATGTCCAGAGAGGTTGTCAATCTCTACGGTCTTGTTATTCACAAGGATAAAATGCAAGGGATAAAGATAGCAGGTAAAAGCAGTAAAGTAAATATAGCGTGGAAACAATAATGAGGATATGGACCGGGATACGTGATGTTCGCTAGTGATGTCTCTCTCCCAAAAGACGATAAAATTTCTATGCGAGGTAAACAAATTACAGAAAGGCAATTGACAGGATTATGAACGCACCGCAATGCTAACTATGCTACAAAAGAAAGGACGAGGTTCAAAAGCACAGGCAGTACGCCAAGATAAGTAGACCAAAATCCATCTGCATCTACAACTAATCATCCACCTTGAGATATCTATCCAGAACATCTTGCTGGTATTAAGTTGCGAGCCCCACCCAAAGTGTAAACCCAAAGCAACAGACAACTGCATTAAAAAGAACTCTGCGTAAAGTAAACAATCCTTCTGACCGCGGTCACAAGCACCGTTGTTTTCCCCCTTGTGGCAACAACACATCCCCTAGACTCATGTTTCTGTCACTCAAGCGTGTCATCGGGGGGCATGAACCCACAATCTAGCACAACGTACCCTCTTGAAGTCACTACCTACTACTTGGCCAAAGGAATACACAGAGACGGAGAACATGCAAGAATTACTTAGGAACAAAAATATAAGAGATAAAAACCAAATATATTACTCTATCACAATCTGAACATAATCTCATAATCCATTAGATCCTATCAAACTCAACATAGCAATAGCAGAAATATTACAAAGGTGCCTCGATCATGTAGGGCAGCTCACGAGGTCTAAACAATGAAGATCAAAGAGGGGAGGAGAACATCACATAGCTACTGATCATGGACCCATGGTCAAGGGAAAACTACCCATGAGATATCCGGGGAGCATCCATGGTGGAGAGGAGACTCCCGGAGTTCAATCCTCCCTCCGGAAGGGTGCCGGGAAGAGGTCTTTTGGTGCTCCCGATCTTCGGAAGCGCGGCGGCGGCGAAACTGAGGCGAGTTCGCGGAATAGGGTTCCTCTTCTGGAGTTTCCCCGTGACGGAGAATAAATAGGCGAAGGGGGGCAGCCAGAGCTGGACCAGGGGCCCCAGGCGCCCCCTTGGCGCGGCCAGGGGTGGGGCCGCGCCGGGTGGACGCCTGGCCCCCCTGGCTCCCCTGTGGCCCCACCCGGTCTCTTCGCGAAGCTTCCTCCACGCTGATTTTTTATCTGTATTTTCCCTAATTTTTCTGGCACTTTTTATATGGGGGAAAACTGAAATAGAAAAACAGCAGAAAACAGGAACTGGCACTGGGGTGCACTGAGTTAATAGGTTAGTCCAAATATGATAAAAAACGTATGAAAGTGTATCTAGAACATAGCAATATCACACAAAACATGCATGGAGCAAGCAGAAATTATAGATACGTTTTGGACGTATCAACATCCCCAAGTTTAATTCCTGCTCCTCCTCGAGTAGGTAAATGATAACAGCATAATTTCTGTGGTGACATGCTAGCAACCATAAAAGAACTTTGAAAAGTAAAGCAATCAAGGTTAGAGATTCAATTCAAGTCATAACATGCAAAAGTCTATATTAGCATTGAAACAAGTAACAAAAGAAAATTAGGTGCAAGAGCTCTCGCTGTCCGTGACTCGAATGTCTCCAAATGGTGTTTGCGTGCAAGAAGGGGGATAGGGAATACGAGAAAAAAACATTTTTGTGTTGAGAACTCAATCTACTAAAGTTTCACACTTGGTCTTCTATGGAATCTTATCTTGACTCGTCCCCAGACCACTAGCCAGGTACAAGTCAATTTGATCCACTCCCTTTATACATTTTGAGCACTCATGCAATGGATGAGTGTAAGCACGAGAGTTGACACTTAGGATGGAAAAGAGAGAAATAAGGTGGAGGAGGAAGACAAAAAGGATGAGAAAGGCTCACATTAATGAGGACAATCATAGGCAAGAGATGCCAAATGATAGATATGATGTGAGAAGTAGGGATTGCCATGCAACGGATGCACATACGAGCTAAGAAGCTCTCCAATGGAACTAGTGGGGGTGATTCTAACTTGCTCGCTCATGAAGACCTAGAGCTCGTTTGAGGAGGCTCATCCTTGGAATATGCAAGCCAAGTTCTATAGTGTGAAGGTCCCCACATAGCTATATGCAAAAAGATCATCTCTATGGAGTACAAGGATATAAAGGGAGTACTAGTGTGGATCTCTCAAAGGATAGTAGTGTTGCCCCTTTCTCTCTTTTATTTCTTTTTCTCTTTTTTCTATTTTTTTTGCATTTTTTTGGTGGCCGCAATGGCTCTTTCTATTTAACTCTCATTTGTCCTCTTTGGGATCTTTTACTGTGTCCTTTTTGGGATCTTTTCCTCACTTTAAGGGCAACACTCTATTTTACAAGAAGGTAAAGGAAATCTTTCACACTTTACAAGGTACTGAAAATCATAAAGAAGATGTAACTACATGATGTATGCAATGTATGTCGCTGCCAGTGTAGCAGGAACATGTATGACATGAAGATCAAGTCATGAAGAGGTGGAAGTTGCATGGCAATGTAACTCAGAAAGGTTATGGAAATGCCTTGATAGGTAGGTATGGTGGCTGTTTTGAGGAAAGATATAAGGAGGCTTATGATGACAGAGCGTATCATGCCAAGGGTTTGGATGTACCAGCGAAGGTGGACACCAACTCTCGGAGTGAGAAGAAGGCAATGCACGGCACAGGAGAGGCTAGCAAAATATGGGAAGGTGGAAGTGTCAATTTTCAATACTTACATTAGTCCGAAGAACTCATGCACTTATTATCGGTAACTCTCAATCTAATGAGGAGGTTCACAAAGAGACAAGTACCCCGAGGAGGAATGTATGGGGGTTTGGTTATCCTTGCGCATCCTCGACTCATGGTACGTGAGTGTTCTCTAATATTCGACCCCTCGGAAGAGTAGTGATCCATCTAGTGGATAGAGTTCTCAACTGGTTTTGTAGGTTTTTAAAATACACACGGATTGCCCAAAATACGACACCTATCACTAATAGGCTAGAGCTCTTGACACCAAAAGTTCAAACATTACTCACATCAATACCTCAAAACTATTGCAAGCTACTACTAAAATTAAATAGCAACATCAATTACCTACTTTCAAGACAAGACACAACTCAGTGCAACAACCAACTCTCTTATCAAGATAAACATGAAAACTAAAAAGAGTTGCAACAACAAACTAAACAAAAGCCAAGGCTCTTGCTAAAGACAAACTAGGACTAAAACTAAACAAGGCAGTAGCTATGAAAAGATAAAGAACACACAACAGCAAAAAGATAGGCAGGAAAAATCCTATGATGTGTTCTAAATTTTGAAAGTGGAGCGTGTTTCTCTCCCACACAAAGTAAGACAGGATCTAACTTGTTATGAACAGCAAGCAAAGCTAAAGAAAACTAAAAACAAACCTAAGAGCGAGACGCTCCAAGCATAGCACATAACGCATGAAGTGATAAATATATAGTGAGACGAAGGACGAACTGATGATTGTTGATGGAGAAGGGGATGCACGGGGGCATCCCCAAGCTTAGATGCTTGAGTCTCCTTGAATTTTTATTGGGGATGCATGGGGGCATCCCCAAGTTTGAGCGCTTGACACTCCTGGATCTTCTTTCATCATCTTCCATCGCACACTTGAAAACTCCCTTCATACATAACTCATCATAATCTGATTAGAGAGGTTAGTACCCTTAATAAATAATTTTCCCACTGGATATAAAGATAATCTTGAAGATCTACTGTTTCTCAAGAGTGCCAAAAAGTTTTTGCCAAGAAAAAGCAAGCTTAAGGTTTGCAAAAGTAAGGAGAGACAAAACGTGGCAGAATCTGTGAAAAACAGAACAACAGATAGTAAAGAATTTTTTTAGGGGCACTTCTGCAACTCAAATAAAAAAAATCAGAACATATGGAAGTTTCGTAATTGTATAGAGAATATTGTGTAAAAATTTCAACTCAAAAAGATGAACTGGGATTTTTCTGGAATTTTTCTGGTCACGAGGACAGAATCTGTTTTCTGGACAGCATGTCACAACTTTTACTTTCTTTGCCGTAAGAGGCTATAACTTGGCACAAACTGAAAAATGAAGATACAATGATGTTTCTACAGAAGTAACAATCATCAAGACACAAAAAAAGCAAAAAGAAACACCTAAATTCGTTGCGGGCTGCCTCCCGAAAGCGCTTCTTTAAAGCCATTAGCTAGGCATAATGCAAAAAGAGGAATCAAGTTTTATCAAGAGAAAGAGAATAACTAGCCCGTGTAACGGACTCAAAAGGTAACTTAATTTTATTTCTAGGGAAGTGTTCCATCCCCTTTTTGAATGGGAATTGTAATTTAATATTCCCCTCTTTCATGTCAATAACCGCACCAACGGTGCGAAGAAAAGGATGTCCCAAAATAATTGGACATAAAGGTTCACACTCTATATCCATAACAATAAAATCGATGGGAACATAGTTGTCATTGAAAATGATAAGAACATCGTCGATCTTTCCCAAAGGTTTCTTTACGGAAGAATCAACAAGACGAACGCCAAAAGAACAAGGCTCCAAAGGCTTCAATTCAAACATATCAAATATTCTTTTGGGCATAACGGAGGTACTAGCTCCAACATCACATAAAGCATAGCAAGAGAAGTTATTCAATTTAATTTTGATCATAGGGTCCCAACCATCATCTAGCTTCCTAGGTATGGAGGCTTCTACTCTAAGCTTCTCCTCCCTAGCTTTGATGAGAGCATTTGTGATATGCTCCGTGAAGGCAAGATTAAGTGTGCTAGTGTGGGGGTCTCTAGACATTTTGTGTAGCAAACTGATAACTTCTGAGAGGGTACAACTATCAAAATCAGTATCACAACTATCAAAGGTGGTAGTAGTTTCATCTAGGCTCACTTGTTTGAAACCCTCTATGTTCATAGGAGTTTCTTTTTCTATGGTTGAGGTATTAGCATCACCATTAATAGGTCCAACGGGACTAGGAGTGCATTGGGTGCTAATAGTTTGAGTGTCCTCAACAACTTGGATAGTGGCAACTGTGTGGTGTGTAGGAAGGCTCTTAATTCTATCCTCTTCCTCTTTTTCTCTAGCCCATCTTTCTTTAAGTTTAGCCATCATCCTAATATTTTCATTGATTTGTAACTGGATAGCATTAATAGGAGTGGCCTTATTCTCCTCAAGGGGAGAGGTTCTAATTTTAAGCATCTCAATATCAAGGGCTAAGCTTTCTACCTTCAAAGAGAGATTATCTATTTTAGCTAATTTCTCTTCTACATTTTTGTTGAAGGCTTTTTGGGTAGTGATAAAGTCTCTAAGCATGCTTTCTAATTCAGAGGAGGAGTTCTAGTTGCTGGGGTAGGTGTTGTTGTTCCCATAGTTGGATGGAAACGGTCTAGGATTGCTAGAAAAATTTCCCCTATGAGCATTGTTTTTGAAGTTGTTTCTAACAATAAAGTTCACATCTACTTGTTCTTGAGCAACCAAAGAATTTAAAGGAACATCATGAGGATCAATAGAGGGTTGCTTGGTAAGTAGAGACATAATTAAGTCAACTTTTTCATTGAGGGAGGTAATTTCCTCGACAGAATTTACCTTCCTACCTATTGGAGCGCGTTCGGTGTGCCATTGGGAATAATTGGTCATCATTTCATCGAGAAGCTTCGTGGCAGCACCAAGTGTAGTTGACATAAAGGTTCCTCCCGCGGCCGAATCTAACAGGTTCCGCGAGGTAAAGTTCAAGCCTGCATAAAAAGTCTGGATAACCATCCAAGTAGTCAAACCATGTGTAGGGCATTTCTTATCAAGAGATTTCATTCGTTCCCAAGCTTGGGAAACGTGTTCATTATCCAATTGCTTAAAATTCATAATATTACTCCTCAATTGGATAATCTTAGCAGTGGGTAGTACTTCCCTATAAAAGCATCTTTGCACTTATCCCAAGAATCTATGCTATTTCTAGGCAAAGATTGAAACCAGATTTTAGCATCTCCCCTTAAAGAGAAAGGAAAGAGCTTGAGCTTAACAATATCACCTTCTACTTCTTTATACTTTTGCATATCACATAATTCAACAAAATTATTCAAGTGTAAAGCAGCATCATCTCCAGCACCAAAGAATTGATCTCTCATAACAAGGTTTAGCAAAGCAGGTTTAATCTCATAAGAGGTAGCTGAAGTGGCAAGTGTGGCAATGGGGGTGCTGATAAAGTCTTGGTTGTTGTGACTAGTGAAGTCACACAACTTGGTATTTCAGTGGAACCCATAATAGCAGCAAGTGTGGCAGATTTTTTTTGTAGTTTTTGATAAAAGACACAAAGATAAAAACTGAAAGATAAACTAACAAGACTAAAAAACAAAGGTAAAGGGTAGTGTGCAACTCCCCTATCTTAGCACTCGGAGTCCCCGGCAACGGCGCCAGAAAACTTGCTTGATGGCTTCTCGCCCCTTCGTTGGTTACCCGAAGTGGAAGGTTGAGATGTAGTGCAGCAGCAGTTTTCCCTCGGTGAAGATACCAAGGTTTGTCTCCAGCAGGACTCCAGAGATGATAAGTAGGTGTCAGCGGCGCAACTGACGCGGACCTGCACACAGACACAGATAACTTTGTTCCCAACGAAGTTCAGAGAGGTTGTCAATCTCTCCGGTCTTGTTGTTCACAAGGATAAAATGGAAGGGATAAAGATAGCAGGTAAAAGCAGTAAAGTAAATATAGCGTGGAAACAATAATGAGGATATGGACCGGGATACATGATGTTCGCTAGTGATGTGTCTCTCCCAAAAGACGATAAAATTTCTATGCGAGGTAAACAAATTACAGAAAGGCAATTGACAGGATTACGAACGCACCGCAATGCTAACTATGCTACAAAAGAAAGGACGAGGTTCAAAAGCACATGCAGTACGCCAAGATAAGTTGACCGAAATCCATCTGCATCTATTACTAATCATCCACCTTGAGATATCTATCCAGAACATCTCGCTGGTATTAAGTTGCGAGCTCCACCCAAACTGTAAACCCAAAGCAACAGACAACTGCATTAAAAAGAACTCTGCGTAAAGTAAACAATCCTTCTGACCTCGGTCACAAGCACCGTTGTTTTCCCCCTTGTGGCAACAGCACATCCCCTAGACTCATGTTTCTGTCACTCAAGCGTGTCATCGGGGGGCATGAACCCACAATCTAGCACAACGTTCCCTCTTGAAGTCACTACCTACTACTTGGCCAAAGCAATAAACAGCAACGGAGAACATGCAAGAATTACATAGGAACAAAAATATAAGAGATAAAAACCAAATATATTACTCTATCACAATCTGAACATAATCTCATAATCCATCACATCCTATCAAACTCAACATAGCAATAGCAGAAATATTACAAAGGTGCCTCGATCATGTAGGGAAGCACACGAGGTCTAAACAATGAAGATCAAAGAGGGGAGGAGAACATCACATAGCTACTGATCACGGACCCATGGTCCAAGGAAAACTACTCACGAGACATCCGGGGAGCATCCATGGTGGAGAGGAGACTCCCGGAGGTCAATCCTCCCACCGGCAGGGTGCCGGGAAGAGGTCTTCTGGTGCTCCCGATCTTCGGAAGCACGGCGGCGGCGGAACAGAGGCGAGTTCGCGGAATAGGGTTCCTCTTCTGGATTTTTCCCATGACGGAGAATAAATAGGCGAAGGGGGGCAGCCAGAGGTGGACCAGGGGCCCCAGGCGCCCCCCCGGCGCGGCCAGGGGTTGGGCCGTGCCGGGTGGCCGCCTGGGCCCCCCTGGCTCCCCTCTGGCCCCTCCCGGGCTCTTCGCGAAGCTTCCTCCACGCTGATTTTTTATCTGAATTTTCCCGAATTTTTCTGGCAATTTTTATATGGGGGAAAACTGAAATAGAAAAACAGCAGAAAACAGGAACTGGCACTGGGGTGCACTAAGTTAATAGGTTAGTCCAAATATGATAAAAAAAGTATGAAAGTGTATCTAGAACATAGCAATATCACAAAAAACATGCATGGAGCAAGCAAAAATTATAGATACGTTTTGGACGTATCACCCCCCTAGGGCACGTCGGGCACCCTCCTGGCTGCCATGTGGCCCTCCTCGGTGCCCCCTTTGGCTCCTATTTATTCTCGCATTGAAAAAACCCTAATTCCGGACCCCTTTTCTCCAGAAGCAATTCCGATCTCCGCCCCCATCGCCAACAAGCTTCGGGGGACTAGAATTCATGTGCCGGTGATGCTAGCAAGGAAGATAGATCCCTCAGTTCTCGTTGGTTACCCCAAGTGCAAGGTGAGATGTAGCGTAGCAGCAGATTTCCCCTATGTAGAGGATAGGGTTTGTCTCCCGTAGGACTCGCAGAAATACAAGAAGGTGGTTCGACAAGTGATGTGCCGTCTGAAAAGAATCACTTGCTTCTCCTGGACCTACACACAAAGCAAATAAGTTTGCTCCCAACGAGTACAAAGGAGTTGTCAATTCCTCCAGCCTTGCTGTTTACAAAGGATCAACGCAAGAGATAATAATAGTAGCAACGGAAAGTAAAGACTGAAAAAAATTGAGGGTGTAAACAATGGTGGAAATATGGACCGGGGTCCCATGACGTTCAGTAGTGATGTCTCTCTCCCAAAAGAAAATAAAAGTGCTAGCGAGGTAAACAAATCACCGCTGGGCAATTACCAGGATTATAAACGCACCGCAATCAAAAGCAATGGGCAGTACGCCAAGGTAAGTAGACCGAAATCCATCTGCATCTACTACGAATCATCCACCTTGAGATATCTATCCAGAACATCTCGTTGGTATTGAGTTGCGAATCCCACCCAAAGTGTAAACTCAAAGCAACAGACAACTGCATTAAAAGAACTATGCGTAAAGTAAACAATCCTTGCACCCGCAGGTACAAGCACCATTGTTTTATCCCTGGTGGCAACAGCACATCCCCTAGTCTCATGTTTCTGTCACTCAAGCTAGACATCAGGGGGCTGAACTCAAAATCAAGCATAACGCTCCCTCTTGGAGTTGCAACAAATCACTTGGCCAAAGAAAAATACGGCAACGGAGAACATGCAAGAATTAACTAAATAACACAAATATAAAAGAGAACCAAATATATTACTCATCAAAATCTGAACATAGTCTCATAATCCAGCAGATCCCAGCAAACTATGCATAGCAACACAGAAAATTACAAAGGTGCCTCGATCATGTGAGATAGCTCAAGAGGTATCGAATGTGGAAGCACAAAGAGGGGAGGAGAACATCACATAGCTACTGGTCAAGGACCCATGGTACAAGAGGGACTACTCACAAGACATCCGGGAGGCGTCCATGGTGATGGATGGTCTCCCGGAGGGGGTTCCTCCTTCCGGCAGGGTGCCGAGGCAGCTTCTCCTAGCAGCCCCGATCTTGAAACGGCGGCGGCGGCGGTACAGAGAGGAGAACGGGAATAGAAGATCGATCTTAGGGGTTTCCTCTGCGGGGGCTAAATATAGGCCAAAGTGGGCACCAAGAGGGGCCACAGGGCAGCCAGGAGGCCTCCTGGCGCGCCCTAGGGTGGGTCCGCGCCAGGGAACCTCCTGGGGCCCTGGTGGGTCCACCCCCTTCCATCTTTGGTTCTTCGGGAAGCTTCCGCGACGCTGATTTTTTATATAATTTTTCCGGAATTTATTTGGCACTTTTAATGGCCAGAAAACCTGAAATATAAAAACAACAGAAAACAGGAACTGGCAACTGGGTTCACTGAGTTAATTGGTCAGTCCAAATATGATCAAAAGTGTATGAAAGTTCAATCAAAACATGGCAAAGTCACACAAATCATGCATGGAGCAAGCAGAAATTCTAGATACGTTTGGGACGTATCAGCAGGCACCCTGCCGGGACGGGGAAGTGCCCCCGGATTCATCTCCATCGATGTTGCTTCCTCCCTGGAGTAGTTCCTCCTCCGGGCTAAGGTTTCTACCAGTAGCTATGTGGTCAATTTTGTCTCCCATGATGTGATCTTCGTTGTGATCATAGGCTATGTTAATCTAGGGTGATCCCATGATATTTCCCCTTCTTCTATGTATTGGATTTGATGTACTCACTTGCTTTATCTAGTATAATCCCCGAGACCAAGGTGACATCGGTCTATTGGACATGGATTAGAAGAATATTTTCATGAGTGATTTCCTCTTTTGTGTGTTGATTGAAGATTGAGAGTCTCTTGGTGCTTGTCTTTGACTATCCATGAGATATGTTGTGGTGATTGTGGTACTCTCTTTGGATGGCCGCGGTGACATTGGGAAATCCATAGATTGAGAACTACGAACTTTGAGGTGTGCTTTTGTAGCCCTACATAATTCTCGTCCTCTCTTGACCACAAAGGAATGACCTCCGAGTGCATCTCTATTGCATGTTTTATGGGAAATATCATGTGATTAGACTATGTTAATGTTGTTGGGAGTTGCCACTAGTGAAATTATGAAGCCTAGGCCTTGTTTCCACAATTTTTACATCGTTTGTGCTCACTTTTTTCACATGTTTGCTTGCTGCACTTTTTATTACAGATTTATATTACTTTGTTTTGCCGCATTTATCACCCATATTTTACCATCTCTTCGCCGAACTAGTGCACCTATACAACTCCTAGTTGTATTAGGTGTGTTGGGGACACAAGAGACTTCGTGTATCGTAATTGTAGGGTTGCTTGAGAGAGACCATCTTCAACCTCTACTTTCCTGAGTTCGATAAACCTTAGGTCATCCACTTGAGGGAAATTGCTGCTGTCCTACAAACCTCTGCGCTTGGAGGCCCAACATAGTCTACAAGAATAGAAGCGTGTGTAGACATCAAGCTATTTCTTGCGCTGTTGCCGGGGAGATAAGGCTTGAAGGTATATCTTTAGATCTTGCAATTAAATCTTTTCGTTTCTTGTTTTTATTTTCACTAGTTAGGCCTTATGGAAAACAACAAAAATATTATGAGAGAGCTTTATGAGCTCTACCTTGAGTTGGGACATGAAGTGTTTGAAGAGAAAATCAAAAAGCCTATGGAGCTTCATTATTTGCACAACACTCATGTTAGTAGCAATGCTACTAGTATGTCTTCTTTGAATACCTTTGATGCTAATGATATGCAAACTTATAAGCTTGGGGATGCTACGTTTTATGAAGATGATCTTTTTAGCCCTCCAAGTTTTGATGAGGAAATTTATTTTGATGATACTTTGCCTCCTATCTATGATGATTACTGTGACGACACTTATGTTATAAAGAATGAATGTTTGGAAGCGTATCATGATAGGAATGATTCATGTGATAGCTATTTTCTTGAGTTTGCTCCCAGTATTACTAATGAGAAGGATTTTTCTTATGTGGAGAGTAAAAAATTTTCTATGCTTGTGGATAATGATAAAAAAAATTATGTGATACTTATATTGTTGAGTTTATTCATTATCCCACTGAAAATTATTATGAGAGGGGAACATATGCTTATATATATTTCAATAATATTAAGTTCCCTCTCTTTATGTTGAAGGTTTTGAAGTTGCACTTATTTTGCCTTCCTATGCTAATATCTTTATGCTTCAATGAGTTGTTTATCTACAAGATCCCTTTGCATAGGAAGCATGTTAGACTTAAATGTGTTTGGTATTTGCTTCTTTATGCTCTCTTTTGTGCTTCAACTCTTATTCCTATGAGAGCATCATTAAAATCTTAAGCCTATCTTTATGGCTATGACACGGAAAGGAGGTAGAACCAAGGAAACCAACAATGCCAGAGGCATCCCCGAATCCATTCGCATTGAGCTTGGATATGACACGCCTCCAGAAGAGACCAAAGATCAGCGCACGATTCGCTTGCAAAAAATTCGCCGATACTGGACTATCAGATGGTACAAGTACAAGAGCACCCCTGACTGGAAATGGGCAATGCAGTTTGCCTTCAGTCCACCCTTCCAATACACTTCTGCAATGTGTGGTCAGTACACCGAAGAAAATCGTCATATGTACTATCCTGTTCCACCAAAGTACCCTCACCCCAACACCCTTAAAACTCCTGATGACTACCCTGAAGAGCAAGAACGATTGAGAATCGTTGCAGAGAAAAAGAGACTCAAGGAAGCAAAGAAAACTGCCAAGCTAGCTGAAGCTGAAGCTCAAAGAAGAAGAGAAAACTTATGAAGAAATCTGCTTCTCCTCCTCATGCTTCCAAATATGATGAAGTGCAAGCCAGACTGGAACAAGCTGCTCTGCAAGACTTGATTCTGGACGAATCAAATGCTGCAGCTGATGACGAATCAGAATCAGAAGCTGATGATGAATCAGAACCAGCTCCCCCCAAGAAGCAAAGGATTCGGCTTCATTGAAGAAGAAACCAGGAGAAAAACCTGCTGCTAAGGGGATAAAGATTCAAGATCCCAAGGATAAGCCCTCAGCTCGCCCCACCATTGACTTGTCAAATTTGGTGGTTGCGAAGCCCTTGGCCTCCAAGCCACCGGCTGATGCTCTCAACACTGAGAGGCGTTCGAAGCAGAGGCATGACCCTGCTAAGCAACAACAATCTGCAAAGGCTGCTGCACCAGCGAAGCCCAAGAAGTCTTCTCCACCAAACCCTTCAGCGAAGCGAAAGCTCACTGAATCTGAATTAAAGCAGAAAGACCTCGAAGAGGCACTTGAACGAAAAATTCTTGCCAGAAGCTCTGCAGAAAAGCAGAAGGCAGATGAGGCAGCTGCAAGAAAGCAAAAGGAGTTGGACTCCGCAAGATTGGCTGCAGAAAAGGCTGAGACGAAGCGCAAGCTCGCCGAAGCTAAAAAGAATGAAGAGAAGGCTGCCGCTGAAGCCAAACTGTTGGCTGAGCACGAAGCTAAACGCAAGGCCTCTCTAGAAGGCCTCGGGACAAAGAAAGCTGAGAAAGCTGCAAGGGCTGTGCAGAAAAAGTCTATAGTTGATATGACTCCCTCCACTAAAACTATTCCACCGAAGCAGAAAGGCATATCTATGCCTGAAGCTCAAGCTGAAGCTGATCGCCATAGTGAACATCAGTTCCCTGACCCTCGTGAAGGCGAACTATGGGATCAATTGGGCATTACTAAATCTATTTGAAAGAAGTGTGCAGCAGTAGAGTCTGGAGCTGTTGATCTAGGTGACGTCTACATTTCTGGCTCCATCGAAGCAATGATTTCCACTATGATCAGTCAGCTGAAGGACTTGCATTCTAGAGATAGATCTGAAGTTGCAAAGATTCACAACTATCAGAAGTGCGCTGAAGCTGAACCAGATGAAGAATTCAAACAACACACTTTGAAATTGCTTCGGAAGGGGACAGATGTCAACACCACCACCAAAGACAACATCAAAATCTTCAGGGGCAAGATTAAAGCCGCTGTCGATGAAATGGTGAAGACTCATAATGCATCCATTATGGAAAGAGATTCACGGAAGCGCAAAGCTCCGCAAGAAGCTGAACCAGTTGTTGCAAAACCTATTGCTGCCAAGCCTATTGTTTCAAAGGCTTCGGACCCTTCTACAAAGAAGAGATCTACCAAGAAGAGGAAGGTCACTTTGGCCTCAGCTGCTGACATGGATACAAGTGATGAGCAGCCGAAGGAAACTCCTGAAGCAGTTCCCACTCCTGCTCTGAAGCCAAAGCCTTCCCATCCTAAACCAAAAGCTTTAGCTCCACCCACCAAAACCCCCACTCCCAAATCCACTCCCAAACAAACTCCACCACCAAAAGCTCCTACCCCCAAGCGAACTCCAACCCCAACCCCAACACCTGCTCCAACCCCCACACCAATTCCACCTCGTGCGCCCACACCAATCCGTGCTCCATCCCCCGCACCGCAAAGGACTCCCACTCCACCATCTTCTCCCGCACTACCTCCATCACCTCACCATGAAGCAAATGAACCCTCTCCATCCCACTCCAGAACCCGTGGCACCGGAGAATTTTCCCCCACTAGAACCGCTCAAGAATCCGAATCAAATGTGCCTCGCGCCGAAGCACATGAAGATGAAGATGAGCAAGTACAGATACCGAATCTTTCGCAAGAGCAACCACTTATAGTCGCTCAAACTGCTGGCCCGTCAAGAGCCAATCAAATAGCTCCTCTGCAATGGTTTCACGCTCATTCGGGCGCCTGCCAAGACACCCAGCTTGAATACAATTACCCTCGTGAAACATTTCCTATCTTCAAGGGCGCTGGCTGTTCTTCAAGGCACGGTCCAGAATTCGGCTTAGAACAACATCAGCGACTTCATCGTTTCTTTGGTGTCAGTCCTTATGCTTCAGACCGAACAGCAGATGATCTTCGATTCTGGACTGCATAGCAACAAATTCTATACACCAAAGTATTCTGTCAGCAAGGTGTTCTGTTTAGGCACCGATATCTGGATATGCGAAGCCTTTCAACTGCCACTTGCTTTCAGAACATCACCGAAACCATTGAGAATCAGAATCTGACTCGGCTGTTTGCTTTGAGCACTCCCTTCAATTGTGAACTCATCAAGCAATTCTATGCCACACTATATGTTTCTGGTGATGCAAATGAACCTAGCTCATGGACGCTGGAATGGATGATCCAAGGTGAAATCTTCAGAATGTCCTCAGCCGAATTCATGGAGATTGTCAATATTCCAAGGCATTCTGGAGATCAAGAAAATATTCACTTAGAGCCTGATCTGACTGAAGAACAATTTGCTACTTTGCTGGATACTGAATTCACTGCCACCTATATTCCTGAAAATATTCGCCCGAAGCATTTGAACTTCATCTCCAAGACTTGGTTCTACATCTTGTCTAATTCTTTGATTCCATTGAGTACTGCTTTGGAAGAATCAAATATTTATCGAGAGACAAGGCATGCCATTATGAAGCTCACTCATGGTCTCCATTTTTACTTTGAAGACTGCTTCTTGAGAAATTTGGTTCATGCCGCAGAGCTGTCATTCACACTGAAGCCATATGCTCCCTGGCTACAAGTTGTCTGCGACTATGGCAGGAATGAAGATTTTGTGGCTCGCCATCATCCGAAGCTTTTCCTTCCTCCTGTGTGTGACACTTTGGAATTGCTGAGGAAGCCCAATGATCCTTTTTCCACATATGTTGGAGTACGTCATGAAGTTAATGAGTGCAACTTATCAAAGAAATTCTAGAAAGACTACCACCACTTTGAAGTTAATATTCGGTCGCAGCAAATGCTCGAAAACTTCATTGAAGCTAATCAGCGCCAGATGCAATTTCTTGCTGATGAAATAAACCGCGTAGACAACATTGCGCTCAACAACAATCAGTATCTGCGTGTTCTCAAACGTCATTCCTCGAAGGGACTCCGAAAATTCAACTCTGTTAAAGGCCTTCGTAAAGATCGCATCTACAAGGAGTATGAACACCTACAGCGAAACTTTTCCCGTGATCATACGGTGGACCGCCAGAATCAAACGATCCCTCCCCTGCACAAGATTGATGAAGTCCTCTTCGTCAATGAGCCAGAGCCCATCAGGCCAGACACCGTCTCCGAAAATGACTCCATCACATCAAAGGACGACGACGGCCTCGACGACAGCGACCTCGACATCAAACTCATCACTCAGACGCGAATCGAAGCAATTCCTTCGTTTGCTTCAGAAGAAGAATCCTCTGGCGATCAATCTTTGTCGGATGAGTCTTCGTCAAGCTCTGCTTCGTCGGGCTCCAAGGGTGTTGATTCCGCGCAGTAGATCTCTCGAACCTCTTCCCAACCTTTTGTCCAATCATTGACAAAAAGGGGGAGAATGAGGGCATCGATGAGTTAGATTTGCTTTTTGCTTCACTTGGCTAAGTTACAACAAACATTCCATTCTCTTCGATTGGGTTGTAACTTAAGTTTACATTCGGTTATGCTACTCCTGTGCTACACTTAAGTTGTAATAACCCTTTGCTCGAAAGTATTGCTTCGTATCCTCTATCTTGCAGGTTGTTATTATCTTCTAAGTCACAGGTCATTGGAAGCAATTGCACACATTTCTGGACATATATATTCAACTGCAATTGTCTTCGCTAAGATATTTGTTTTGCTCTCCACCGAAGAAATTTCTCTCAGGATTTAACTTCGATCTTCAATGCTTGCATTCAGGGGGAGTCAAAAACTTCATATCTTAGAGTTTGTCCCATCACTTCACAAAAACTTCAATATCCTTTATCGATGCATGTTTTGTCAACAATAGTCCAAAAAGGGGGAGATTACAAGAGCAAAGTTTTTCCCCGTGTGTTTTGGATATTGTTGGACAAGACAGTAGAGGAACTAACAATGTTTTCTAGTGTAAACAGTTGAATAGGTTCCTGAAGGACAAGCTAGGTGATAAAGCTTCAGGGAAGGTTTTCAAGTTATCGAAGCATTACCCCTTGAGCGAAGCTTAATCACGGAGGATGACCCCCAAAAATGAAGGTGTCCTGAAGCTCAACTCATTGAAGGAGATGAAGAATACGGCGCAAGACTTAGATGTTTTTGTGTAGTTCTTTTTCTGTTCTTTGAGTCATAGGACAAACCGTACTATCAAGAGGGGTCTTTAGTTTATGGACACCAAAGTTATTGAGAAAATGCTCAGATCAAATCCACACCAAGTGAGAAGCCAGAGTGAAGAAATCTCATGTGCACTGAGTTAAGCTTCAGTAGCAAAGAATTCGTTCTTTGGCTTCTGAAGCAGAACTAAGTCCGTGAGTCGGCTTTACTTGTTCCGCAAGTAAAGTTGCGCAGTAATGACAAATCCGACCGTTGTGGACACGTGTCAAGCCGTCACTTCAGGTCAATCTGGTCATTTCGCACCTCGGGATCGCCAACTATAAATACGCTGCCCTGTCCTCCATTTGCGGGTGGCTGCTCTAAGAACATTCCTGAGAGAGACTAAGGAGAGCACCCCAAAAACACCACCGAAGCAAAAACCAAAACCCAGAATACTGAAGCCTAAGTCCCATTGATCTGAGTAGATTCGAGATGACTTAGGTGAAATCTTACTAGCCTTTTTATCTTGGATAACTGCAATTCTCCTAGACAGTTAGATTGTCGACTTCAGAGAGCGAAGAGTAATTGTCGCCTCGAAGATCAAGTTTGTCAAAGGTGTCGGAGATTCCCTTGATAATCTACCCCGAGTCAAAACTGATCAAGCTCAAGGAGTTTGGTGCAGTGGAACAACGGACGGAGAGAGATTTTCTCCAGGTGTTCAATCACCAGTCCCTCCAACCAGACGTAGCGCTTTTGCAGAGCGTGAACTGGTCGAACAAACATCGTTGATTCACAGTTCGTTTTACTTCAATAATTTACCTTTCGTATTGCTTTTGCTTCGCAGTTATGCTTCAATGTGTTTTGATTCAGTGCATTTAGTTTCGCTTCCAGTTTTACTTCGATGTTCCGCTTTACTTATTCTTCACTTCCCAGTTTTCAGTCGAAAATTTTAAGTAATCATTCATTCCCTCCCCCTCTGATCACATACTTGGACTTTCAGCCTCCTCGAAAGAGCTCTAGGTCTTGATGAGCGAGCAAGTTAGATGCACCCCCACTAGTTCCATTGGAGAGATTTTCAGCTCATATGTGCATCCGTTGCATGGCAATCCGTACTCCTCACATCATATCTATCATTTGATCTTCTCTCCTATGATTTTCTTCATTGATATGAGCCTTTCTCACCATTTTTGTCTTCCTCCTCCACCATATTATCTCTTTGCCATCCTAAGTGTCAACTCTCGTGCTTATGCTCATCCATTGCATGAGTGCTCAAAATATCAAAAAGGAGTGGATCAAATTGACTTGTACCTGGCTAGTGGTCTGGGGACGAGTCAAGATAAGATTCCAAAGAAGACCAAGTGTGAAACTTTAGTAGATTGAGTTCTCAACAAAAATACTTCTTTTCACGTATTCCCTATCCCCCTTCTTGCACACAAACACCATTTGGAGATATTCGAGTCACGGACAGCGAGAGCTCTTGCACCCAATGTTCTCATGTTGCTTGTTTCAATGCTAATATAGACTCTTGCATGTTATTACTTGAATTGAATTACATACCATGATTGCTTTACTTAAAAGTCCTTATATGGTTGTGTGGCATGTCGCCACAGAAATTATGCTTGTTATCATTTGCCTACTCGAGGACGAGCAGGAATTAAGCTTGGGGATGTTGATACGTCCCAAACATATCTATAATTTATGCTTGCTCCATGCATGATTTTTGTGACTTTGCAATGTTTTGCTTGAATTTCATACACTTTTGATCATATTTGGACTAACCTATTAACTCAGTGCACCCAGTTGCCAGTTCCTGTTTTCTGCTGTTTTATATTTCAGGTTTTCCGACCATTAAAAGTGCCAAATAAATTTCAAAAATTATATAAAAAATCAGCGTCCCAGAAGCTTCCCGAAGAACCAAGGATGGAAGGGAGTGGACCCACCAGGGTCCCTGGCGCGGCCCCCCCTAGGGCGCGCCGAGCACCCTCCTGGCTGCCCTGTGGCCCCCTCGGTGCCCCCTTTGGCTCCTATTTATTCTCGCGTCGCAAAAATCCTGATTCCAGACCCCTTTTCTCCAGAAGCAATTCCGATCTCCGCCGCCATCGCCAACAAGCTTCGGGGGACCAGAATTCCTATGCCGGCACACTGCTGGGATGGGGAAGTGCCCCCGGATTCATCTCCATCGACGTTGCTTCCTCCCTCCATGAAGCGGGAGTAGTTCCTCCTCGGGGCTAAGGTTTCTACCAGTAGCTATGTGGTCAATTGTCTCTCCCATGTTGTGATCTTCATTTTGATCATAGGCTATGTTAATCTAGGGTGATGCCATGATATTTCCCCTTCTTATATGTATTGGATTTGATGTACTCACTTGTCGTTATCTAGTACAATCCCTGAGACCAAGGTGACAGCGGTCTATTAGACATGGATTAGAAGAATATTTTCATGAGTGATTTCCTCTTTTGTGTGTTGATTGAAGATTGAGAGCCTCTTGGTTCTTGTCTTTGACTATCCATGAGATATGTTGTGGTGATTGTGGTACTCTCTTTGGATGGCCACGGTGACATTGGGAAATCCATAGATTGAGAACTATGAACTTTGAGGTGTGCTTTTGTAGCCCTACATAATTATCGTCCTCTCTTGACCACAAAGGAATGACCTCCGAGTGCGTCTCTATTGCATGTTTTATAGAAAATATCATGTGATTAGACTATGTTAATGTTGTTGGGATTTGCCACTAGTGAAAGTATGAAGCCTAGGCTTTTTTCCACCATTGTTACACTGTTTGTGCTCACTTTTGTCACATGTTTGTTTGCTGCACTTTTTAATACAGATTTATATTACTTTGTTTTGCCGCACTTATCACCCATATTTTACCATCTCTTCGCCGAACTAGTGCACCTATACAACTCCTAGTTGTATTAGGTGTGTTGGGGACACAA
Source organism: Bromus sterilis (assembly GCA_950022295.1). Taxonomy (NCBI): domain Eukaryota; kingdom Viridiplantae; phylum Streptophyta; class Magnoliopsida; order Poales; family Poaceae; genus Bromus; species Bromus sterilis. The sequence goes on along the minus strand of OX465598.1, from coordinate 58,720,923 downwards.
GAGACTTCTTGTATCTTAATTGCAGGGTTGCTTGAGAGAGACCATCTTCCACCTCTACTTCCCTGAGTTCGATAAACCTTAGCTCATCCACTTGAGGGAAATTGCTGCTGTCCTACAAACCTCTGCGCTTGGAGGCCCAACATAGTCTACAAGAATAGAAGTGTGTGTAGACATCAGATAGACAAGTAGGTTAATGAACTACATGCAATGCTGAAGAATGCGGAGACTACCATGCAGGCTGACCCTAACTATACATTGGCGGTTAGTAAGACCACTAGTTTCAAGAAGAAGGGCAAGTCCAAGGGTAAGGGTGCCGACAAGCCTGGCGCCAAGACCAAGAAACCCTCTGGAATTGGCCCTGACAAAGATACTGAGTGCTTCTACTGCAAAGCCAAGGGTCACTAGAAGAGGAACTGCAAGAAGTATCTCGCAGATAGGAAGAAGCCTGGTTTTACCAGCGAAGGTATAAAAGTTATATATGTTATAGATGTGTATCTTTCCGGCCCTCACTCTAAGTCATGGGTATTTGATACTGGAGCTGTTGCTCGTATCTGTAATTCATTTCAGGGACTGATACTTCCCAAACGTATCTATTTCTGCTTGCACCCAACTGCCAGTTGCTGTTTTCTGCTGTTTTTGTATTTCAGGTTTTCCGGCCATTAAAAGTGCTCCAAAAAATCCGGAAAAATCAGATAAAAAATCAGCGACCAGAAAGCTTCCGGAATCACCAAGGTAGCAAAGGGGGGCCACCACCAGGAGACCAGGAGGGTCCCTAGCGCGGCCCCACCCTAGGCCACGCCAGGAGGCCTCCTGGCTGCCTGGTGGGTCCCCGCGACACCCCCCTCCGTCTATATTTAGCCCTCGAGGTGGAAACCCCTAAGATCGATCTCTTTTCCGCGAACTCGCCTCTGTACCACCGACGCCGCCGTTTCAAGATCGGGGCTGCCTGGAGAAGCTGCCCAGGTACCCTGCCGGGAGGAGGTACCCCCTCCGGGAGACCATCCATAGCCATGGACACCTCCCGGATGTGCCATGAGTAGTCCCCCTTGGACCATGGGTCCATGAATAGTAGCTATGTGATGTACGTCTCCCCTCTTTGTGCTTCCACTTTCGAGACCTCGTGAGCTGCCTCACATGATCGAGGCACTTTTGTAATTTCTGCTGTTGCTATGCTGAGTTTGCTGGGATCTGATGGATTATGAGACTATGTTCAGATTGTGATGAGTAATATATTTGGTTCTTCTCTTTTATATTTTGTTCTTGAGTAAATTCTTGCATGTTCTCCGTTGCAGTATTTTGCTTTGGCCAAGTAGTTTGCTTGCAACTCCAAGAGGGAGCGTTATGCTTGATTGTGGGTTCAGCCCCCTGATGTCTAGCTTGAGTGACAAAAACATGAGACTAGGTGATGTGTTGTTCCCACCAGGGATAAAACAACGGTGCTTGTACCCGTGGGTGCAAGGATTGTTTACTTTACGCAAAGTTCTTTTAATGTAGTTGTCTGTTGCTTTGAGTTTACACTTTGGGTGGGATTCGCAACTTAATACCAGCGATATGTTCTGGATAGATATCTCAAGGTGGATGATTCGTAGTAGATGCAGTTGGATTTCGGTCTACTTACCTCTGCGTACTTCCCATTGCTTTTGAGCCCTTCCTTTCTTTGCAGCATTGTTAGCATTGCGGTGCCTTCATAATTCTGTCAATTGCCCAGCTATGATTTGTTTACCTCGCTAGCATTTTTATCGTCTTTTGGGAGAGAGACATCACTAGTGAAAATCACGGGACCCCGGTCCATCTTCACATCACTGTTTAGACCCTTAGTTTACTTTCAGTCTTTACTTTCAGTTCCACTTTTATCTCTTGCTTTGATCCTTTGTAAACATCAAGGTCGGAAGAATTGACAACTCCTCTGTACTCGTTGGGAGCAAAGTTATTTGTATCTGTGTGGCGGTCCAGGTGAAGCAAGAAACCTCGGCGCCATTGTTCACTTTACCACCTTCTTGTATCCTTCGGAGTCCTACGGGAGACAAACCTTGGTATCTTTGCCAAGGGAAAACTTGCCGTTGCACTATATCTCACCCTGCACTTGGGGTAACCAACGAGGCTTGAAGAGTATTAACACTCTCTTGCCATCAGGGACTCAGGAGAATAAGGAAACTGGAAAAGAATGAAGTGACGATGCGTGTCGGGAATGGAGCTACGATCTCCGCTAAAGCCGTCCGCGTCTACACTCTACATTTACCTTCAGGATTTACCATAGAACTAGAGAATTGTTATTTCGTTCCTGATATTTGTAAGAACATTATGTCGGGATCATGTTTAATCTGCGACGGTTATAGTTTTAAGTCTGAGAACAATGGTTGCTCTATTTACTTAAAGAATATGTTCTATGGCCTTGCACCTATTAAGAATGGGCTGTTTTATTTTGATCTTGATTGTAGTAACGACATCTTAAACACTAGCTCTAAGCGTCTTAAGAAGACTGATAATACAACTTACATGTGGCACTGTCGTCTAGGTCACATCGGAAAGAAACGTATGCAGAAACTTCATAAAGATGGAATTTTGCAATCTTTTGATTTCGAATCATTTGATAAGTGTGAGGCTTGTCTGATGGGAAAACTGACTCAGACGCCGTTCATAGGTCATGTAGAACGGGAGACAGACTTATTGGAAATAATACATAGTGATGTGTGTGGACCGATGAGTGTACCGACGCGCGGTGGATATCTTTACTTCATAACTTTTACTGACGACTTGAGTAGATATGGCTATATTTACTTAATGAAGCAAAAGTCTGAAACTTTCGAAAAGTTCAAAGAATTTCAGAACGAAGTTGAGAATCATCGTGACAAGAAAATCAAATTTCTACGATCTGATCATGGTGGTGAATATCTTAGTCATGAGTTTAGAGAACACCTCATGGAGCGTGGAATCGTTTCACAGCTGAGGCCACCTGGAACTCCACAGAGAAATGGAGTATCTGAGAGGCGTAACCGAAATTTTTTAGACATGGTGAGGTCCATGATGTCATTAACTGATCTGCCACTATCTTTTTGGGGTTACGCGTTAGAGACTGCCGCTTTTCCTTTAAATAGGGCACCGTCAAAGTCTGTGGAAACGACACCATACGAGTTATGGAATGGAAACAAACCCAATATATCGTTCCTAAAAATTTGGCGTTGTGATGCTTATGTAAAACGTTTACAGCCGAACAAACTCGACCCTAAAGCAGACAAGTGCTACTTTGGAGGTTATGCCAAAGACACTGTAGGCTATTCCTTCTACCACCCTTCCGATGGCAAAGTCTTTATTGCTAAAGGAGGAACTTTATTACGAGGTCCTGGAAGCTCCCGGAAGCTTCCGGAAGCTCATGGAAGGTTCCGGAAGGTTCCAAGCAGTACTATCTACTTCTCCCAACCCCTAGCTTGGGGGGCAAGCCACCTGGGCTGGCCCTGGCCGGCCAGGAGGTGGGCGCGCACCAAGGGGGGGGGTCCTACTCCAAGTAGGATTGCAATCCTCCTAGGAGTAGGAGGACTCCACCCTTTTCCCCAAGGCTGCTAGTTGCTCCACCATAAACCCCGGTTTAGACTCCGTTCTAGATCGGAATCCGCTAGAGTTTTCTCCCTCTAGTTTTATTGGAGGCGTTCTTCTCTGGACGGCCGAGTGCTGCCGGATTGCTGTGCCAGACGTGTGGATACCAGTAGAGGGATCATAACTTTGATCCTTCTTCGAGGATCTTCTTCTTCTTCTTCCTCGGAGATTTGTTCGAGGGAATTGTTCGAGGGACTTTCTCGTGGGACAGATCGAGGGATTGTTCGTGGGACGATTCACGAGATCTACTTCAACAAGATTCACCAACTCTTCTTCCGCTACATCCGTTGGTGAGCCTTGACCTAAACCTTGTATGCCATCTACTTGGATGATCTTGGGTTATTGCTTCGTAGGCACGAAATTTTTTGTTCTCTACTACGTTTCCCAACAAAAACTGATGGGTCAAACTTCACCAACTGGTTTCGCACTCTGAGGATTCTCCTCATTCCCCTCAAAATGACATACGTACTAGAGGCCGCGTTAGGTGACGTACCAGCAGATGATGCCAGTCAGGATGAGAAGAATGTCTATCTCTCCAAGACTGATGATTACAACCTTGTCCAGAGTGGCATGCTCTACTCCATGGAGGCTGAGCTGTAGAAGCGTTTTGAGAGGATGGGTGCATATGAGATTATCACCGACCTCAAGGCAGTCTTTGCACCTCAAGCCAGGGCTGGACGGTACGAGGCTTCTGAAGCCTTCTTCTCGGCCAATATGGACGAGCACAATAGCGTGAGTGAGCACGTGGTCAAAATGTCTGGCTACGTTCAACGCTTGAATGCTCTGGAATGTCAGATTCCAGATGAACTTGCAGTTGATAGGGTGTTGCAGTCGCTTCCCCTTAGCTACAAAGGCTTTGTGCTAAACTACAATATGCAGGGGATGACTAAGCCCCCTTCTGAGTTGTTCTCCATGCTGAAAAGTGTTGAGGTTGAAATCAAGAAGAGCATGTTGTATTCATGGTCAACAAGACCACTAAATTCAAGAAGTCAAGCAGACGGAAAAAGGGAAAGAAAGGCAGCCCCAAGAAGGATCGAAAGTCAGTTGTCGTTCATCCTAAGGCACCTAAACCCAAGCCCGGAGTTGAGTGCTTCTACTGCAAGGGTGAAGGTCACTGGAAGCGCAACTGCCCCAAGTACCTAAATGACAAGAAGGATAGCAAGGTTTCCAAGAGAGAAGAATGTATATTTGATATACATATTGTTGATCTTTTCTTAACAAGTGCCGGGAAAACATCCTGGATACTTGATATAGGATCTGTTTCTCATATTTCTAATTCCGTTCAGGGACTAAGGAATAAGAGACGTTTGCTGAGAGATGAAGTGACGATGCGAGTGGGCAACGACTGTCAAGTTGAAGTACTGGCGGTCGGCACGATGCATCTTAGTCTCCCTTCGGGATTAGTTTTGGTTTTGAATAAATGCTACTATGTACCCGCATTGAGTGTGAACATCGTTAGTGGATCTTGCTTGAAGCGAGACCACTATTCTTTTAAGTCTGATACAATTGGTTGTTCGATTTATAAGGATGATGTGTTTTATTTTCATGCACCGGATCAACGTGGTTTATTCCTACTAGATATCGATGGTGACGTGTGTCACATCAACAAAATAGAGGCCAAAATATTAAAAAGTAGTGGCGAAGAGCACATGCCAATGTGGCATTGTCGACTTGGTCATATTGGTATAAAGCGCATGGAAAAGCTCCATAAAGATGGACTTCTTGAGTCATTGGATTTTGGATCCCTTGATACATATGAACCGTGACTCATGGGCAAAATGACAAGGACTCCATTCAATGGAATAATGGAGCGTGCGGATGAATTATTGGGGATCATACATACTGATGTGTGTGGACCCATGAACATCTCCACACGCAATGCTCTTTGTTACTTCGTGACCTTTACTAATGACTTGAGTAGATATTGGTATATTTACTTGATGAAGCACAAGTCTGAAACCTTTGAAAAGTTCAAGGAATTTCAGAGTGAGGTCGAGAATCAACTCGGAAAGAAAATCAAGAACCTTCGATCCGATCGAGGTGGTGAGTATTTAAGTCACGAGTTTGCCGATCATCTGAAGTCTTGTGGCATCGTACCACAGCTTATGCCGGAAGGCACACCTCAAATAAACGGTGTAGCCGAACGACGTAATCGAACCCTATTGGATAGTGTGCAATCGATGATGTCTCATACCAACTTACCTGTGTCATTCCGGGGGTATGCGTTAGAAACTGCCGCTTACGTTCTTAATAGGGCACCATCCAAATCCGTGAAGACAACACCATTTGAGGAACCAAAGTTGTCTCACCTAAAGATTTGGGGTTGTGAGGCTTATGTTAAGAAACTACAGCCTGAAAAACTCGAATCAAAGGCGGATAAGTGCATCTTTGTGGGCTATCCAAAGGAAACTTGTGGATATACCTTCTACAATCAGTCTGAGGGAAAAACGTTTGCCGCCAAGGCTGGGCACTTTCTTGAGAAAGAGTTTCTCTTGAAAGAGTTGAGTGGGAGGAAAGTAGACCTCGATGAAGTGACTTACCAATCACTCCAACTGGAAGAACCGGCAATAGAAATAGTACTGGAACCATCTTCCAAAGTGGGAGCTGAAGAGAATGGCCAGGATGACATTCATAATGATCATGATGAGAATGAAGAGGAACCTATTTTTCCACGTAGGTCAACAAGAGTACGTCAAGCTCCTAAGTTTTACGGACAACTTGTGAATGCAGTCTCGGCTGTTGAGCCAGACGAACTGTGACATCCTGGCTTAATAGGAATGATAGACTACTCATATCAACAAGGTGCACCTTCTTTTCCGGGAGCTGACGGGGATCAACCCCGGCAAATCCCATGGTCAGGGACCCTGGGTTAGTCATGAGAGGCACAGGTTGGACGATAGCTCGTCGGCTAACAGGAGGAGACGTTCCTGCTCGATATTATTGCTTGGAGATGCGATTACAGGGAAGGCCAAGGCTAGTGCGCACAAGGCTAGGGTTACAGATCATGTATTGGTTCCCCTTGACGTCTCCCCTCCTAGCCCTTATATATTAGGCTAGGTCTCGGGGAGTCCGTCTTGGACTATAGGTGAGGTTTCTTAACCCTAATCTTGTACCACACGGCGGGTTTGCACCTTCCTTTACGAGTCGCGGACTCCTACGTCAGTTCCACTAGTGGGCCAAGGTTGGGCCCAGGCGGCATCATTGTGGGACTTCTGTCTTCGGGTACACCGGGTAGGCCCATCCATATGAGTCGTGGGGTCACCCCCTCGTCAGTAGCCCTCGAGTGCCTGGGGGACTCGAAGAATCGCGCAGGGACTCAAGTCAATTCTTGCGTCATTTCGATGTATGCACGGTTCAACCGCGGATCGCTGGCAGTCTAGGGCCATGACAAAACCTGTTTCGAGGGAATGCTAAGCTGAAAGGGCCCAAGGGGTCGACTGGTCGAGCCTTGGTGAATTGCACTAGTGGAAAATACCGCAGTAGACCAATCAAACTCACGTCCCTCGACATGAGCTTGGAACACTGGTGTCAAGCAAAAGTCATGCCGCTGCAGGTCTTACAGTGATCAATTGCCGCCAGTAAAGTTCGTAGCCTAGGCGCGTCCACCCGGATTTTTCTATCATGCAAGCGCATGGAAAAGATTCGGAGTGAAATCGCTCTGCGGCGAGTCCCAGCCCGGCCGATCTGCGCAGGGGGGTCTTACCTACACGCTAGGCTTGCGTGGCATCTGGGCACAGTGTATCGTGTTCCAGGAATATGTATTTTTTATCGAGGCACGGAGCCTAGTTTGTAATGCAACCACTTGGAATAAACAATCAAGTGAGTTGTTTTAGCGGTCACTCGCGGAGCTTTGTCGAGCGCTCGGGCGAGGAGTAATGTAGAGGAGTAGTTGCTTGGGTACTCAGAGTTCTGCGAGTAATCACTCGAGTATCGCCTTCGCTCTCGGGGTGAGGGAGCACCCGATACTCTGGTGCCGTACGATCTGGCGAGTGCAGGTCTGCTTATCTTGTGTCGTGGTGAGGGAGCACCCGAAACTCTCATGGGTGCGAGTAATCACTCGAGCACGTATTTTCTTCTAGGTGAGGGAGCAGCCGAAACTCTCATGGGTGCGAGTAATCACTCGAGCACTTCTTTTCTTCTAGGTGAGGGAGCACCCGAAACTCTCATGGGTGGATACGGTCTCGATGGGAGTTAAATATATTTGAAAAATGTATTTGAATCAGTGAAAAATGATCCTCGCAAGCTGCACTTACTTTAGTGTTACCATTTTGACTTATCTCTTCTTGATAAGGATAACGATCTCCATGTTGAATGACCGTCAAAGATGCTCTTACTGCGAACCGTCATGTCTTCATGACCGGTCATAATGATGGCTTTTGTGGCGTGCTGCAGCCGCCTGTTGAGGTACCGATGCGCGCATTGAAAACGCGCGAGATTTGACGGGTCTAGCGCACAGTGCCGCCCGTGTGAAGGCATCTTTGTCTCGGAATTCAAATTTCCCAGCACGCTCGGTTTTTGAATTAATTTCCCCCGTCGTCTGGCCTTCTGCGTGCTCTTGGGTTTGATCTATAAATAGACCCCTCTTCTTCATCTAGCAGCAGTGTTCGTCCTCTGCCCATCTTGTTCCTCTTCTTCATATTACTCCTTCTCTTCCTCTTCTCATGGGGCCCAAGCGAGGTGCATGTATGACTGGTCGCAGCCGTGTTCGCTGTGGCCGCGGTAGTCGTACTCCGCGCTCCTCTCGCGGCGGTCGTCGTGGTGCGTCGTTGACGCCTTCCTCCTCTTCCTCGGAGGAGGGTTTTTGGCGCTACGATTTCCTCCTTCGCGTCCGTGGCCGGAACGCCGCTCGCATTCTTCTTCCTCCTTCATTTTCTGCCCTTTTTTTAGCGTAGTCTTGATGGCTTGTTGCTTCGTCTTCAGGGGTGCACTCGATCTCCTTCTTATGTGGAGTTGGAGATCGATAGTTCCCGCTTGATTTTTCTTGGCTTTGGCTCAAATTCGTTTGCTCGGCGTTTGAAATTTCGTGATGGTGATACCCTTTGTTGCCGCTTTGATGGCGAAGATACTCTCACCATCCACGCTTTTGACCCGAGCGGCAATCGCATGGATCCGCACTGGCAGGAGACAAGCAGCGACGGTTCTGACAGGTCGAGGAGTCCTACGCCTGCGTCTTCAACGGCTTCGTCCTCTGGCGACTCCTCGGGTGGTGGTGTTGTTCCCTTCAGCTCTGGGGAGGACCTCGACATCAAGCCGCCGATCAAGCAGGCACGCCAGGCGACCTTGTAGAACTGGAGGCAGCGGCGTCGTCTTCGCCGGCAACTCGGGTGGAGCTGGAGAAGAAGCTGGTGGAGCATCGACTTTGGTGGTTCGCAAATAAGTCGAGCTTCACCTTTTGTTATGTCACTGACTTCATGAGATGGCTGCTTCGACTCCTCCCGTTGTCTTTGATGATGCTCGTCTTATTAGTGCCAATCATCCCAGCATGGGTACACATGTAAAAGTCGTAATTCCTTGGGTGATTGATGTTGTAGGTTTATCAGCTACTTGTGTCTTTTGTAACTAGGTTAGTTCTCCATGTAATGAGGATTGCATTCGAGTAATCAGAGCTGCCTTCTATCCAATGTACTTGAGTTTTTTGTACTGAGAATGATCTTCAGGTCCTTGTAATGCGAACTGTGTTTGAGTCCTTGTAATGGAATCTGTCTTCGAGTCCTTTGCAATGTGATATATCTTTAAGTCTTTCAACGAGAGTTGTCTTCGAGTCCATCAAGTCCTTGTACTGTGGATTCTATCGGGTGCGCGACAGCGCTCCCGATGGGAGTAGCCCCCGAGGCTACGTTCGAGTTGTAGAGTCGAACGTAGGCTGAGATTTGTTTCCTTTGTCGTTCTTCTGTTAGCTGTCGTTTTTTATCGGGTGCGCGACAGCGCTCTCGATGGGAGTAACCCTTGAGTCTTTAGGTGATCGTTGGCGATCAGGTGAGGACTAAAGGATTGTCTGTGCCTTGTGCTCCATCCATATTTCTCCAAGTTACTTGGTGTTCCACCTGGTTGTAGCCGTGTCCTCCCTTTGATTCCAAACGGTTTTCAGCAAGTGGCGCCTATCGGGGGATTTTGCTTGGACCCTTATTTTTAAGTTACGGGCTGCGCGAGAAATGATAGCGTTTCTCCGGGGGAGGTGTGCTCGAGCCCCCGAGTTCTTTAAGTAAAGATCGCGTGAGCGATGATAGCGTCTCTCGTGGGGAGTCTGTACTCGAGCCCCCGAGTGCTTTAAGTAAAGATCGCGTGAGCGACGATAGCGTCTCCCGGGGGGAGTCTGTACTCGAGCCCCCGAGTGCTTTGGGTAAAGATCGCGTGAGATATTATAGCGTCTCTCTGGTGGAGTTTGTATTCGAGCCCCGAGTGCTTTGGGTAAAGATCGCGTGAGCGATGATAGCGTCTCTCGGGGGGAGTTTGTATTCGAGCCCCCGAGTGCTTTAGGTAAAGATCGCATGAGCGACGATAGCGTCTCTCGGGGGGGAGTTTTTACTCGAGCCCCGAGTGCTTTAGGTAAAGATCGCGTGAGCGATGATAGCGTCTCTCGGGGAGAGTTTGTATTCGAGCCCCCGAGTGCTTTAGGTGAAGATAGCGTGAGCGACGATAGCGTCTCTCGGGGGGAGTTTGTACTCGATCCCCGAGTGCTTTAGGTAAAGATCGCGTGAGCGACGATAGCGTCCCTCGGGGGGAGTTTGTACTCGATCCCCGAGTTCTTTGAGGTGGTAGCATTTGGGCAATACCATTTTATTGCGTCGAACGGTTACATGAGTTTCCAGACGAGCATAACTGGTGGAGACTATGGGTAGAACAGGCGTAGGTTCGCTACGTTCCATGGGTTTCCCACGTCCTCGTCCGTCTTTGGGTTCTTCAGCCTGTAGGCGCCTCCTCCTATGACTTCTGAGACTATGAACGGTCCTTCCCATTGGGGGGAAAGTTTGTGGACTTTCTCTTGTATCAGTCGCAGGACGAGGTCTCATTTGTTGAAGGTTCTGGTGCGCAGGCGGCTGCTTTGGTAAGTGCGCAGCTTGTCTTGGTACCCCTCTGACTTTGCTAGGGTTGTGTCTCTTGCTTCGTCTGCTGAGTCCTTGTCATCTTGCAGTGCTTCTTCTGCTTCCTCTTCTTCATACCCCGTGATCCGGGGTGCCCCGAATTTGAGGTCATGTGGTAGTACTGCCTCCGCCTCGTACACCATGAAGAAAGGCATGTACTGGGTTTCGGTATTTGGGGTAGTGCGCAGGCTCCATAGTACTGCAGGGAGTTCTTCTATCCAGTTGCCTGTGGCCTGTTCGAGTGGTGCAAGGAGCCGTTTTTTGATTCCTCTGCGTAGTAGGACATTTGCTTTTTCCACCTGGCCGTTGGACTGCGGGTGCGCGACTGATGCGTAGTTTATTTTGATGCCTAGTTCCTGGCAGAATTTTTGGAATTCTGCTTCTGTGAAGTTTGTACCATTGTCCGTGATGATGTTGTGTGGTACTACGGATCTAAAGATGATTGATTTGATGAAGTTGACTGCCGTGAAGGCTGTTGAGCTAGTGATTGGTACTGCCTCAATCCATTTGGTGAATTTGTCGACTGCGACCAATAGATGTGTTCTTCCTCCTTTTGATGATTTCTTGAGCGGGCCTACCATGTCGAGTCCACATGTGGCGAATGGCCATGATGGTGGTATGGTTTTGAGTTCTGATGCTGGGGCGTGCGGCCTGCTGGCGAACTTTTGGGAGACGATGCAACGCCGCACGATGTCCTCTGCGTTTCTCATGTCTGTTGGCCAATAGAATCATGCTCAAGGCATGGTGCCCGCAGGTGCCTTCGTGAATCTCCAGCAGTAGGGCTTTGCCGTTTTCCTCGTCTATGCATTTTTGTAGGACCTGGGAAATGCCAGGCTTGTAGAGTTGTCTGTTGATTACCGTGAATGCTTTGGATCGTCGACTGATGTGTCGGGCTTCTGCAGCGTCTTGTGGCAGGGTGCCTTGTATGAGGAATCTGAGGAGCGGTTCTCTCCAAGCCGGGTCTTTGGGTGTGGCTTTCTCTGGCTCCTTGACTGCGTTGTTGCCTTCTTCATTAGCAGTTGGGTCCGTTGCTTCTGCTTGCACTTGTTCGTTTGTGTTGCCGTCTTCTGTATCTGCTTCTGGTCCGAGTTCCTTGATTGTGATGATGATCTCGTGTACGTAAGCCTGGACATTTCAGCCAATCTGGTTTCTGGCGCGTGCTTGCGTCATTTGCTGGTATATTGTTCCTGCATTGTTTAGACCGAAGGGAATTTTTTGGCGGCGGCATGTGCGCAGAGCGAGGTGAACGACGTGTGCTCGTCGTCTTCTTCCTTCATCCTGATCTGATTGTATCCTGAGCAGGCGTCGAGGAACGATAGTAGATCGCATCCTGCTGTGAAGTCGATTATCTGATCGATTCTTGGCAGGGGAAAGTGATCCTTTGGGCAGTATTTGCTGACTGGCATGTAGTCGACGCACGTCCGCAGCACGTCTGAGTCTTTCTTGGGGACCAGCACAGGGTTGGCTATCCAAGTGGCTTTCTTCGTCTCTCGGATGAATTGAGCGTCGAGTAATCGGTTGACCTCCTTTGTAACAGCCCACATGTAATTCCCAAATCATCATGTAATCTCCCTTTGTCTTTGACTTCCAATTTGACATGGTGATGGGTTGTTGCAATTCTTGAAGTAAATCCAAATGGCAAGGTGCTTGGAGCCCAATTGATTTTGTTTTCAATTTCTCTTGGATGGCTAAAGAGAGGTGATGTGGGGTTTTTCATTGGTCCATTTGTGTTCTCCTTAAGTCCAAATTGTGCATAGGCAAATTATTTGGATTTTCCTCCATTCCCATATTTTTACTTTGATTTTACCTCTGTGGAAAAATCAAAAGCCTTTGGAATCTAATTCTTTTGCCTTGATTTTATTTTTCTCCAATTTGGGTTAAACCAATTTTATAAAATCAAGAAAATTCCCCTAATAATAAAACATATTTTTATATGTTTTATTTTTCTCTGGCTTGCTCTAGAAAAGTCTTGGAGGCCCTGTCTATTTTTTTTAATGGAAAGTGCTTCTTTTCTTTTTTTTCTCTCTGGATGCAGTGTGGACAGCCCATTTGGGCCGGCCGAATCCAGCCCAGCCGAGCAGCCCCTCTTTTTTTTCCCTTTATCTTCTCTCTCAGCGCTCCGGGCGCGCATGTCATCCCCTCCTTTTCCCTTCTCCTTCACGCTTTTATCCTTCGTCACAGGAAAGCAGAGAGGAGGGAGGCCGGCGTGGAGCCCTCTCAGCAGCCTCCCATGGCCTCCCCCTTTATAGCTGCGCCCCCCTCTCCTCCTCCTGAAACCGAGCCCTTCTCCCTCTCCCAGCGTCGCCACCTCTTTTCCCCTCTCCTTTCTTCTTCTTCCTCCCGGTGCAGCACGCCATGGACAGGAGTTCCATGGGTTGAAGCTTGTCTCTGCCGACCGATCCTCTCCGCCCCAAGGTCGCCGGCTCCATCCGTCCACCTCTGCGCGCGAGTTCTCCGCCGACCACCCCCCCTCTGTGAGCATCGCCGCCCCTTCTCCTCGGTCCTTCTCCCGCGTAGGCTCTGTCCTCGAACCAGTAGCGTTTCCTTTCAAGCCGCTCGTCCAGTCCGCGCCGTCGTAGTCGCCACGGTCACCGCGAGCCCATGCTATGTGCTAGAGCCCCCCTCCTCTAGCTGTGCGCGCACCCTCAGAGTCCAAGGAGCCTCCTTTGCGCGTTCTGGACCACGATTCCTCTCCGCCGCGCAGCGGACGGGTGAGCCGGGACGTGCGCCGCCCCGTAGTTCCAGTAAGGCCAGCGACGCCTCTGTCGCGACTCCGCTGCGGGTAGAGGAGAAAATGGATCCAGGGTGGATCCCTCTGTGCAGCATACCACTCCCGGGGGGCATTGCAGCATTGGGGACGACGTGGTAGTCGTCGGAATCCCGCCGCTGCGGCTCTGTCCGAAACGGTGTTCAGTTTCGTCAGTTGTCCGCTTTTCTTCAGTTTATCCCGTTCTTCTTAGTCTATCCTAGTCGTGTCCTCTGTTCCGACTTGCTTTGGTTCGTAGCCCGGCTGGTGCGCGCCCTGTGTGAATACCGAGAGGTCCTGGGTTCGAACCCAAGGCTCCCCTTTTTCTGTTTTTGCAGCGTCGAGCCGTGTTCTTTAGGTTCAGTTCGCTTCAGGTTTGAGACTTCTCGCGCATAGATCATCTCGGTAGTTCCTTCTCATCTGTCAAGTGCCATGGCGTAGCGTAGTGGTAGAGGCACGCAGGTTTAACCGTGGGGTTGTGGGATCGATTCCCACAGGAGGCAACGCGCTACCCCCTTTTTTTGCCTCCTTCCTTTTTTTTGTTTTTGTTTTGTTTTGTTGATTGTTGTTGCAACAGGATGGGCTCGGCCCAATTCCTTCTTCGCCCGTGGGCGCTCGGGATGCTGCGAGATGTTGTGTTTGATCCGACCAGGCCAACCCAAGGCGGCTTCCCCCTGTTTTTTTTCCTCCCTGTTTTTTTATTTGTTTTAAAATTCCAAAAACTTTGGGACTTTGAAACTTCCAAGTGCTAGCTCTTTTTCCTAACATGTTGTACATGTTTTGGGGGTAGAAGAATGCAAGTATTTAGATGGTGCTGTCCGTTTTGTATTTTGAGAAAGTACAAAATGGAATATGATACATATATCACATGTGCCATCATTGTCCTTCTTCTTTTTCAAATCTTTGCTTGTCAAGTCTTTTCCGTTCTTTTATCTCTTCAAATCATGCCTCCCTGTCATGTTGTCACATGGTAGCAGATCCTTCTGCCTCAGGTTTTGCGATTCCTTTCACCTTTGCATCTTGAAACTTATCCGTTGTCAACCTTCTTCGGCACTTCTCCGTCTCCGGAATAGATATTTCTTTCACGATGTTTATTACTGTTACGTTGTTGTTATTGCTTCATATCATGCCATGCTACCATGATATTTACACCAAAGTTAAGGCTATGACCAAAGCCATAAAATTTAAGTAATTGCATATGCAGTTGTTGACGTGTCGTCAACACCTCCATTTAAATTTGACTAGATAGGATCACATCATGCCTATTAAACTTGGTCATCCCATCCATGAATGTGCATTAGTTCTCGTTGCTTACTTGTGTGCCTTTCTTGCCGGTACCTTACGTTAGCACCTGAGACGGCCGAGGAGACTTACGTGGAGATTTCCGACACCGAGCCCGAGGACCCTGCTGCGTCTACTTCGACGACCGATTATCCAGGCAAGGGGAAGATTCATACCATTACTTGATACCTTTCTGCCTACCTGCTTAGCTGTAGTCTAGAACGTTTGATTTGTCCTATCCACCTTGCTTATACCACATCCACAACCAAACATCCATGATCCCCACATCCCAGCAAAACATTGTATTGCTAAGTTATCGCTGCTCAGCCATTGCATGAGTAGGAAAACTTGCTGCTTACCCTATGCTATGGTTTGGGATATCATGATATTAAAGAAGTTGGTTGATATTTATTATTATTATGATGTTAACTTATACTTGACGAAAGATGGGAGACCAGGCTGTTCCCGCCAGGTGTTTTGTTCCATTTGAGTCACCTAGGTCCCGAGTTCCGGGTATTGTGTTTCTTGACGAGCGTGCCTAATCGTGTGTGGGATTCTATGGGGTCGCCTTGTCTTACCTACCTAGCTTCTTACAGTTCTAGTGGTGGCCCGAGCTGATTTACCATTTGCAATGTGTGTGTGCTGGTGGTACCCCAGTTGTTTACCAACCACCTTGGGCCAGTAGGACTTGTGCCTTGGCTGGCCCACCTTGACCGGCTGAGGACCCGGTCTCATATGAGATTTAACCGGAAATCCAAACCTGGAGTCATACGGTAGAGACCGATTCGAGAGCGTGGACGGCTTTTGAGTTGGGTGTCGACTCACCGGGGGCCACCCGGAGTTGTGTGTTGTTAGTTAGAGGGACTCTGACGTTCCGGAGTTTCAGGCGTTTACTTAGCCAAGTGGAAACCGGGCGTACATGCGAAGCCTATGATGGGCAGTTGGTACACCCCTGCAGGGTTAAATCTTTTCGAAAAGCCGTGTCCGCGGTTATGGACGACTTGAGACCTACTCCTTGTTCATAGAATAACATCAATTTGAATCATAATTAAAACTTTCCTACCGTGTGAGTGCCTTGGTTGGTTTTATTCATCCAGGGGGACCGAGGGAAGATCCAGGTTGTGTTATGCTTGGCGTAAGTAGGTGGATAGCAGACCTATGACACATGTCACGTGTATCTCTTGAATCTTACCTCTACTCTAATAGAAAGATAGCCACCATATATGCTAGTGCGGCTGCAACCTTTACCTTTCTTTGTCTTACCGTAGGAAGTTAGTTATCCTATAATGTTATAATCTCACCCCTGTTTTCCTTTTGTGCTTTTATTGTTTTGCCTGATCGGCCGCTGCAGTGGAGTACTACCTCGACCCGAGCACCGGACGTTACTTTGTGGAGGTTCCCCCGGAGGATGACGATGAGGACAACCTCGTTCAGTAGATCCTACAGTTGGGCTACGAAGATCCGTGGGTGGACTCTTTATGTGCAGCCCTCTCTAGGGAAATTTGGATCTTGACCGTACTCCGTCGTGTTTGTATTCCGCTTGTTGCATGATGTTCTGTTGGGTCCACGGACCTCTAGGATGTTGTAATAAATACCAGTGGCGATGTATCCCCTGGACTCTATATATCTATGTCTTAGTTTAAGTTCTTTGTTCATATACCTGTTGTCGAGAGTCCAGCAGCGACATGAGTGCGAGTGTCGTGAGTCGGTGGCTCCTTATGCGCTACTAACTTGAGCGGGACGCGAAAGTGACAAACTCGAGTTAGCACCGCATCGGGGGCCTTACATCCTCCCCGATTGCTCTGCGCTTGGGTTCTGAGTCTTCGTAGTGCCTGCTTCACTGGCTTGGTGTTTGGTTTGATGCGCGGCGCGTGTTCCACGAACTCGCGCGGTATTCCTGGCATGTCGGCTGGGCACCAGGCGAAGATTTCCCATTCTTCACGGAGGAAAGCGATGACGGCAGCCGCTTGCTCTTCCGGGAGGTGGGCAAACACGCGGACTGTTTTTTCTGGGTCCGTTGGGTGCACTTGGTGGGTGACCGTGTCGCTGTCGATGCTGAAGTCCCGCCCATACTCTGTTGACTCGCTTCGACTTTCTAGCAGAGAGATACTTTTGTCTGTCGCCATGGTTATTTCTGTGAGTTCTTGCTTGGCTCCAAAGGTGTCGGAAACTTTGTGGAAATCGCGATCACACTTGTCTGATTTGGTGAAGCTCCCGTTGACTGTAATGACGCCCGCGGATCTTTGCATCTTGAGTTTGAGGTAGGCGTAGTGCGGAATCTCCATGAATTGCGCGAATGCTGGACGTCCCAGTATGGCGTGGTACTGTGACTGCCAGTTGAGTACTTCAAACTCGAGGGTGTGTCTTGCGAAATTGCGTCTGCTGCCAAAGACAACCTCAAGCTCGATTATTCCAAGGGAAGTAGCCGCTTCTCCTGGGACTACTCCGTATAACACGGTGCCTGATTTTTTCCATACTGATCGTGGGATCAGCATTTTGTGTATGGTGCTGACAAAGATTATGTTCATGCTGATGCCTCCGTCCATGAAGATTCTTTCCATGTCGTACCCTCCAATTTGAGCATCGGGTACCAGGGGCGCGTGCCCCGGCCTTGGGGCTGTAGGTGGGTGATCGCTCTGGGAGAACGTGATACTAGTTTCTGCGTCATGTAGCTGGTAGAATTCGACTGTGTTTAGGTTCTCGGCTTCTTTGGCTTGCAGGGTGTAGGCGTCCTGTTGAGCTTGCGATACTCTGCCTTCTTGGATCGTGTACACCTGTCCGTGAGGCGGGTTGTAGCGTCTTTCGGGACTTGGAATCGGCGACTGCTCGGTTCGTCGGGTGCGCTTGGCTTCTCGTTGTTTTTTCTTCTTGAGGCTGTCGGCGAGTTCGTTGAACAAGCGGCAGTCTCCCAGAGTGTGACCCAATCATATGTATCCCCAGTCGTCTTCGAAGAAGTGGATCGTGCAGGGTCCTTCTAGCTGCTCCCTCGCCGTGAGTTTGCTGGATTCGGCGTGCCGTCTCCTCCTTGAGATTCGGAAGATTTGCGCGTGATCCGCCGGGTGCTCGGGGAATCGCGGGTCGATTTCGATTCCCTCACTCTGATTCTGGTTCCTTATAAGGTTGGCGAATTCGTCTGGTCTTCGATCTGGATCGTAGTATTCGCCGGTCTGAGTCTCAGAGTCGTTGTCCTGGCGGGCGACAGCTATCCCCACGGTGGCGGGTCGTCGAGTGGTCGGCGAGCGCGTAGTTGTATAGTGCGACTCGCCGAGTGGGGTCTCTTCGTAGAATCCTCGCATCTGTCTTCTAGGTCGTCGATTTCTTCTTCGTTGGTTGTGATCTTGACGATCGCTGATCTCGAGCTCGGAGTCGACGTCTTTTTGTGCGGCGGGTGCCTGGGTGGAGGTGGGTCGTCGAGTGGTCGGCAAGTCCTCTGCTTCGTGCTGTAGTTCGTCGATCGGGATCTCTGCGTAGAACCCTCGCGCCTCTCTTTTGGGTCGTCGATTTCTCCTTCGCTGGCGGTGGACTCAGTTTCCGCCATAGTACTGGTCTTGGCACAGCTGCAGGCCGAGCGATCTCGCTGGGGCGGTAGAGATGTTTGCCTTGATCTTGAATTCTTCGGGTGGATTGGATCTGGTTCTTTCTCTTGAGTTGTGGCTTGCTGAAGACGGAACCGCCGAGATCGTAATTCCAACCTGTGTAGTTCCCACAGAAGGCGCCAATTGACGGGGATCAACCCCGGCAAATCCCATGGTCAGGGACCCTGGGTTAGTCATGAGAGGCACAGGTTGGACGATAGCTCGTCGGCTAACAGGAGGAGACGTTCCTGCTCGATATTATTTCTTGGAGATGCGATTACAGGGAAGGCCAAGGCTAGTGCGCACAAGTCTAGGGTTACAGATCGTGTATTGGTTCCCCTTGACGTCTCCCCTCCTAGCCCTTATATACTAGGCTAGGTCTCGGGGAGTCCGTCTTGGACTACAGGTGAGGTTTCTTAACCCTAATCTTGTACCACACTGCAGGTTTGCACCTTCCTTTACGAGTCGCGGATTCCTACGTCGGTGCCACTAGTGGGCCAAGGTTGGGCCCAGGCGGCATCTTTGTGGGCCTTCTGTCTTCGGGTACACCGGATAGGCCCATCCATAGGAGTCGTGGGGTCACCCCCTCGTTAGGAGCCCAGATCCAAAGAGCTCCAAAGTTAAGCGTGCTTGGCTTGGAGCGATTTGAGGATGGGTGACCGACCGGGAAGTTGTTCCCGGGTGCGCACGAGTGAGGACAAAGTGCGCAGAAAAGACTAGTGTTGGTCTGTGGGGACAGTCTAGATCCCGCCAGGCGTACGCCGGGAACCGGTAGGTGTGTCCGGGGCGTGACAAATGGTATCAGAGCCGACCCTCGCGGTTATACGGGCGTGTGCGGGTCAGTGCGCGAACATGGGTGTGCCGTGTGTCGGCACTGGACACACAGACGTATGCCAAGAGGGAACGCTCTTGTGGGCCGACGAGGTCGTCGGTTCCTTTGAGTGGGTATGTGTGACATCCTGGCTTAATAGGAATGATAGACTACTCATATCAACAAGGTGCACCTTCTTTTCTGAGAGCCCAGATCCAAAGAACTCCAAAGTTAAGCGTGCTTGTCTTGGAGCGATTTGAGGATGGGTGACCGACCGGGAAGTTGTTCCCGGGTGCGCACGAGTGAGGAAAAAGTGCGCAGGAAAGACTAGTGTTGGTCTGTGGGGACAATCTAGATCTCGCCAGGTGTACGCCGGGAACCGGTGGGTGTGGCCGAGGCGTGACACGAACCTACGAGTTACAAAGAAGCAATGGAGGGACCCGAGTTCGAGAAATGGCTAGACGCCATGAAATCTGAAATAGACTCCATGTACACCAACAAAGTTTGTACTTTGGTGGATATTCCCGAGGACCGCAAGGCCGTCGAGAATAAATGGATATTCAAGAAGAAGACTGACGCAAACGGAAACGTTTCTGTCTACAACGCTCGACTTGTCGCGAAAGGGTTCCGACAAATTCAAGGAGTTGACTACGAGGAGACATTCTCTCCTGTAGCGATGATCAAGTCTATTCGGATCCTACTCGCAAAAGCTGCATATCATGATTAGGAGATATGGCAGATGGACGTGAAAACTACGTTCCTTAATGGCAACATTGAGGAAGAGTTGTATATGATGGTACCGGAAAGTTTCATTGATCCAAGGAATGCTGGTAAGGTATGCAAGCTTCAACGGTCCATCTATGGGTTGAAGCAAGCATCTCAGAGCTAGTACCTTCGATTTTATGAGGTCATCAAAGCGTTTGGATTTGTCCAAAACGCCGAAGAGTTCTGCATCTGTAAGAAGGAGAGAGGGAGCTCTATAGCATTCCTTGTGTTATATGTAGATGACATATCACTGATAGGGAATGATAGAAAATTCTTAGAAGGAGTGAAGGAATATTTGAATGGGCAATTTTCCATGAAGGACCTAGGTGAAGCCGCATACATATTAGGGATTAAGATCTATAGAGATAGACCTAATCGCCTATTGGCTTTCAGTCAAAGGACTTATATTGATAAAATATTGAAAAGGTTCAGTATGGATAATGCCAAGAGAGGCCTCTTGCCAGTTATAAAAGGTATCAAATTAAGTGTGACTAAATGTCCAGCAACATCAAAAGAAAATGGAGGAGATGTCCTCAAAGCCCTATGCCTCGGCCATATGTTCTATCATGTATGCCATGCTGTGTACCCGACCGGATTTAGCACTGGCAATTAGTATAACTAATCGCTACCAGAGTAATCCAGGAATGATCCATTGGACTGTAGTAAAGAACATCCTAAAAAACTTACGAAGGACGAAGGATCTCTTTCTCGTTTATGGAGAAGTTGACGAGGAGCTCACTGTAAAAGGTTACGTTGACCCTAGCCTCGACTCTGACCTAGATGACTCGAATTCCCAGACGGGATATGTTTAAATGAACGGTGGCGCAATTAGGTGGAGGAGCGGAAAACAGTCAGTCGTCGCCCAATCTTCAATGGAGTCGGAGTATATTGCCGCTTGCAAAGCGTTAAATGAAGCGCTTTGGCTGAAGAAGTTCTTGATCGCGCTTGGTGTCTTTCCCAGATGCACTAACCCCATGGTAATCTTCTGCGACAACACATGCGCCATTGCTAACGCGAAAGAACCAAGAACTCACTCTACAGCGAAGCACATTCTCCGAAAGTTCCATGTGACGCGAGACTACGTCAGGGATGGTCATACTAGGATTCACAAAATACATACGGATCTGAACGCAGCAGACCCGATGACTAAACCTCTTCCACATGGAAAGTTTGAAGAACACCGAGAGACTATTGGTGTTAGATACATACCTGATGTAAACTAGTGTAATTTGTACTCTAGTGCAAGTGGGAGACTGTTGGATATGTGCCCTAGAGGCAAATTAATAAAGATATTTGTCACATATCCGTTTTGTTCATAATACGTTTTATACCGTGCTAAGCATTGTATTACTTGGAAACACTAATACACGTGTGGTATAAAAGACAAGACCCTAGTTTAACTCAGGTATACTAGCTCATTGGGAAATTGATTGATCAATGTTTCCTGATCATGGCGACACTTGAGTCCATTGACAATGAGGTCATATCATTGCGGAATGATGTCTTAAGCATTGTAATGTGATCGACTCACATAGTTCAGCATTGCGATGACTTTGTAACATATGGCTTAGTCCTTAGACCGTGATGATCATACGTAATTGTCATCTTTGAGGAGACTTGGATTTGTATCCCATCGCCTGACTGAAATATGCTGGCCATAACGGTGCACTTTGGGTATTCCGAAATAGATGGTTGATGAGTATGTTAATAGATCAGAGTGGGATTTGTCAATCCAAGTGACGGATAGGTACTCTGGGCCCACTCGGTGATATTGCATCAATAGCTTGCAAGCAAGTGACTAGGTCACAGGAGATGTAATAGGCACGGGCGAGTAAACTTGTTTTTTTGTGAACGAGATGTGAACTCGGTATGCTGGATACCGACGGTCAAACCTCGGACTAACAAAGTACCGCAACACAAAGGGATTATGTCGTATCTGTCGTGAGATTAACACAACAGATGTTCGAGTCATCGAACTTGTAGTGAGGCCTTTGCTGCGAGGTGGTATCAAGGAGAGAGTCGACATAGACACGGTACTCGGCGATTTACCCAGGTTTCGACCCCTCTTTGTTCTTGAGGTAAAGACCTAATCATGCTTCTTATTATTCAGGGTTTACGGCTTGTCGAAAGGACTAGCCGGCTTTTGGATTACAAGGGTTCACCGGATCGTAACTTGTGTCTCGGGGAGATCTAGGTTTCGAGCCGTGCGTTGGTGGTTTATGTGTTGAGTCGAGATTTGATCCTGGCGCCCCAAATCCTCGGCTTATAAAGGTGCCGGGTCCAAGAGTCCACGGATCCGATTCCTACTCGAGGTGGAATCTTATTCTATGTCTACTTTACAAATATGCTACGCGCTATACAAGGTAAGTCGAATTCCTTCTTGGGCTTCAAGCTTGTCTTCCTAGGCGTGCTTCCTTCTGGGACAAGTCTTGTCTTCATGGGTTTTCAAGTCTAAGCCGGCCCAAAGGGTTGTGATCTAATGCCGGGTTATGGGCTTGATCCATCCCCCCGACATTAGCCCCCGGGATTGGTATAATGCTTTAGTCTTCATGGAAATCTTCAGTTACTTGGTAGATCTTTACAGTGTCGGCTCTTTTAGTCGAACCGACTTGTGTCTTCAAGAATTGTTATGTCGGCTTGCACTTCTTAAAGAACTGACACCGAATTATACTTCGTGGAGCTGACGTCGGCTTGTGCTTCGGGGAGCTGACGTCGGCTTGTGCTTCGGGGAGCTGGCGCCGGCTGAATCTGACTTCCATTATCGCCAATATTATTGTATTTTTTATTCGAATAGTTTTATCCCGATTGTGGCGGCGCAATCTTGGTTAGATTCGCTCCGAAAATCGAGGGATTTCCTGCCGTTGATGACCCTCAACTGTAGGGGATCGATTGTAGTGTTCTCGCGGGTAAGTTAACCCAATTTATTGATTCGACACAAGGGGACACAAAGAGTATTTATAAGCTTTCATAGTTGAGTTGTCAATTCAACTGCACCTGAAATATGCTTGCTTGCAACAAAGTATTAATAGCAACTGTGATATGATAGCAATAGTGGACCAGCAAAAAGTAACAACTAGTGACCAGCAGGATTACAATACTGTAGGCTAGGAAGATGGATGGTCGGGCGCTGCACTGCATGAATAAGAATGAACATGTAATAAATTCTAACACGGGGCAAGGCACACATAAAATTAATGATCATCTAGGCAAATATCAAACACTAGGCATGTATCCCATAGGTAGTTGTGCGTGCTTGCAATAAGAACTTGCACACCATCTTTTGTCCTACCATCCCGCTACGAACGGGCCAAAAAGAACTTATGGAGATTAAGGTGCTCCTGTAAAAGAGCACCGGAACAAAGAAATAAACTCAATGGATACATGGAATCCTCAAATTATGGACCATCCCCTTTGGTGTCCCAAGCTATCACCTTTGGGATCGCCGGTTCCGGACCATAATAGTTGCATGCAACTCATAGACAGGATCTTGAACATAGATAAACTCATGAAAACATAAGTGGTTCAGATATGAAAACATGGCACTCGGGCCCAAAGTGACAAGCATTAAGAGCAACAAGTTGTAGCAAAGATGATAAACACCAAAGTAGATGATAGGCAACATGCCCCCAACAATCTAACGAACTATTACATGATCAATATCATCCAATCCCTACCATCACCTTCGCCTACGGCAGGGAATTACTCACACATGTGAAGAGAAGTAATGGAGGAATGATGGAGTGGTGATGGTGATGGCGATGGCGACGATCTCCCCTCTCCGGAGACCAAATCAGCCTCCAGATTAGCCCTCCCGAGGAAGAACAGAGGATGGCGGCGGCTCCACGGCGGGTTCTGGAAAAGCGACTTCTGTTTCGGAGTTTCCCCGTCCCGGTAATAAATAGGAGTAAAAGTAGGGCACCAGGGGAGGGGGGAGTCGCCCAGGCGGCATGTGGGTGCAGCCCCACCCCTGGCCGCGCCAGTAGGGCGCCTGGGGCCCCCCTGGCTGCCCTCTGGCCCCCTTCTGGCTCCGGGCTCCTTCGGGTGCGTGGATTTTTTGGTATTTTTCTGGGAATTTTCTGAGATGTCCAAAATTCCATTTTCCTGCGCACCATAAAACCATACAGGCAGCTCTGCTGAAAACAGCGTCAGTCCGGGTTAGTTTTGGTCAAATCATGCAAGAATGAGGGCAACACAATAGCAAAAGTGTTTGGAAAAGTAGATACGTTTGAGACGTATCAACTACCCCAAGCTTAGCCTATTGCTTGTCCTCAAGTAATTCAGTTCAACGAACTGGACGCGACAAATAAAACTTTGAGAAACTTTTTTGCTTCATAAGATGTATATAAGCCAGTACTACGAAAATAATTTAGCAAGTATCAAAACAATGCTATGAGGACAATGCACGAAGCAATCCTTCTTTTAAGTGACCAATCACAAACAACCTAAAGTGAATAATATGGTGCTGAAAATTAAAACAAGATCACAACGCACATAGCCTGAATATATCAGAGTGGTATCTCGCTAGCTTCCATGAGTGAAGCAAAACAAAAACGCAGAAACTCCTTCGGAGTTTTAAAGGAGACTAGAACTAAGAATTTTAGACTAGCAATATCACAAGCATGCAGAAGACAATGTAATACTTTGGGACAATTCATGTTACACTAAGAATGACAATTATGCTCTCAATAGTTGGTGCTTTGAAGAAAGAAGGTGAGACTCTCGAACCATGGATTTTTTATGGCAAGATTGAAAACCCATGAAATGAAGCAAAGACTAAACATGTGCCAGAGTTCTTGGTTTTGAAAACAAAGACAAAATTCTTTTGAGGAGTGCAACTTTCCAGTCAATGGTGAACGGTAAAGGTCTCTCAATATCTCCCATGGCAACCATATTAATGACTTTTGCTTAGACTTGTTCCCTTATCCAATAATCCTGTGATGGTCTATGGAACCTTTTATTTTGCCTCAAGGATGGAAGGAGGATATCGTTCCACCTATCATTAGGAGCATTTGGTCCATTTCATCCCACCATCAAGTATGGGGGAGGTTTAACTCTTTATTTTTTATTTGACTAGTTAAAACTTCCGTCAAAATATTTTTGGCATGACAGATACTGATTTTCCCTCACCGCACCATGAGCTTGTACAGTTACAAAAGGGAAACTTTTGAATAAATTTCGAGATGGCACAAGAAAGTCTAAGTTAGGAGTGGCCGGTAAATACCACCTATAGGTAGGCATGGTGGACTCAAGTGGAATAACTGGTTTGAAAAGGAGTTTGGATGCACAAGCAGAATTCCGCTTGGTGCGAGTGAAGGCTAGCAAAAGACTGGGAAGCGAACAACTAGAGAGCAATAATTGTCATAATCATGCAGAGCGACAAAGCAACATTGAATCGGGCATGAAAGTGATATAACTATTCGGAAATAAAAAGTTCATCAAGGCATGATAGACATATCAGTCATAAACATGTGTGAACATGTGCCAAGTCAATCCAAGAATTCTCCGAAGGGAAATACCACTTTAATATGCCAAAGCATGAGCAATGCAATGCATGTAAATCATTCCAACAACATATTATGCACCCTAGCTATTTGATATCAGCCACAAGGAAAGCATGAACACTGGGAAAGCATTGTAAACATAGCACTATGTCGCTACAAGCTGGTCTCTAGATCATAAGTACAGGCATATGTACAAAAGTAGAAACAAGAAGAGTTCATACCGGTTTTCCTTGTTGCTTCCCTTTCGTCGATCTTCGTCATTACTGCCTTGTCACTTGCACGACCGAAAGTGGGAAATATATAATGAAATGCCATCACGGACTCGACCTGAACTCTGAAAACAAAGCAGACTAAAGACAGAAAGGCAATCTTTTTTGGGTTTTTCAAAGGTTAAACTAAAGAAAATAAAAGAGAAATCTTTTTGTTGTTTTTGCAAATTAAGAGAACAAAGAAGAACGGGCAAAAACTTTGACAAGATCAAAAACAAAAATAAAAAGAAAATGGTTAATACAATGTAAAGGTGAGAAGGGAACGTACTCCCCCAAGCTTAGGATTTTGGCCTAACTTGGTAGCGGCTACTGCCCCCAGGAGCCTCCTGCTCCGGGGTAATGGTTAGTCCAAGGGTCTAATGAGCCCTCCGGTGCGTACACCGAAGTCCTCGGGTCCTCCCATGAGGAAGAATACCCCTCGCCATGCTCGGTGAAGGTCTCTCCCTGGAAAGGTGGGAACTCACCATGATCCTCCTAATCGGGCACAACCCCCACCATGGGGTTATGCGGCTGGTAATGAGCCATGAACTCAACAAACTGGAATCATTGAAGGACCATCCGTTCCTGCGAGCGTTATCAAGCAAAAGTGGTGCAGGTAGACGGATCTCACGAGTAATAGTCCTCTCAAACCTCAAAATATAAACAAGGTTACCAAACTGGGAAGTCATGGTAACTGATACGTCTCAAACGTATCTACTTTTCCAAACATTTTTGCTATTTTTTTGCCCTCATTCTTGCATGATTTGAGCTAAACTAACCCAGACTGACGATGTTTTCAGCAGAGCTACCTGTATGGTTTTATTGTGCGCAGGAAAATGGATTTTTTGACATCTCAGAAAATTCCCAAAAAAATACCAAAAAATCCACGCACCCGAAGGAGCCCGGAGCGAGAAGATGGGCCAGAGGGCAGCCAGGGAGGGCCCAGGCGCCCTGTGGGCGTGGCCAGGGGTGGGGCCGCGCCGGGAGGCCGCCTGAGTGACTCCCCCTCCCCTGGTGCTCTACATTGACTCCTATTTATTCCCGTGACGGGGAAACTCCGAAACAAAGGTCGCTTTTCCTGAACCCGTCGCGAAGCCGCCGCCAACCTCTGTTCTTCCTCGGGAGGGCTAATCTGGAGGCTGATTTGGCCTCCGGAGAGGGGATATCGTCGCCATCGCCATCACCATCACCACTCCATCCTTCCTCCATGACTTCCCTTCACATGTGTGAGTAATTCTCTGCTGTAGGCAAAGGGGATGGTAGGGATTGGATGAGATTGATCATGTAATAGTTCGTCAGATTGTTAGGGGCATGTTGCCTATCATCTACTTTGGTGTTTATCATCTTTGCTACAACTTGTTGATCTTAGTGCTTGTCACTTTGGGCCCGAGTGCCATGTTTTCAAATCTGAACCACTTATGTTTTCATGAGTTTATTTATGTTCAAGATCCTATCTATGAGTTGTATGCACCTATTATGGTCCGGAACCGGCAATCCCAAAGGTGACAGCTTGGGACACCAAAGGGGATGGTCCATAATTTGAGGATTCCATGTATCCATTGAGTTTATTGCTTTGTTCCGGTGTTCTTTGACAGGAGCACCTTAATCTCCATAATTTCCTTTTCGCCCCGTTCATAGAGGGATGGTAGGACAAAAGATGTTGTGCAATTTCTTATTGCAAGCACGCACAACTACCTACGGGATACATGCCTAGTGTTTGATATTTTCCTAGATGATCATTACTTTTCTGTGTGCCTTGCCCCTTGTTAGAATCTATTACATGTGCATTCTTATTCATGCAGCGCCCAACCATCCATCTCCCTAGCCTACAGTGTTTTAATCCTGCTAGTCACTAGTTGCTACTTTTCGCTATTTCACTACTGCTATCATATCACAGTTGCTATTAATACTTTGTTGCAAGCAAGCATATTTCAGGTGCGGTTGAATTGACAACTCAACTATCAAAGCTTATAAATACTCTTTGTGTCCCCTTGTGTCGAATCAATAAATTGGGTTAACTTACCCGCGAGAACACTACAATCGATCCCCTACAGTTGAGGGTCATCAAGTACAGTATTCTAGCGCCGTTGCCGGGGACCATAGAAATATTTATAAGTCTACTTGAAGTATCCTTCATGCCACACTTCATCCGCTATGGGTGATCCGGTGAGGACTCACTTATCGTTGGTTACCCCAAGTGGAAGGTGAAATGTAGCATAGCAGCAAATTTCCCTCGGTGAAGATACCAAGGTTTGTCTCCAGTAGGACTCGCAGAAATACAAGAAGGTGTCACGGCGCTTGACGTGGACCTGCACACACAACAAGTAACTTTTCTCCCAACGAGTACAGATGAGTTGTCAATTCCTCCGTCCTTGTTGTTTACAAAGGATCCACGCAAGAGATAATAATCGTGGCAACAGAAAGTAAATACTGGAAATAAATTGAAGGTGTAAACAATGGTGGAAATATGGACCGGAGTCCCATGACGTTCACAAGTGATGTCTCTCTCCCAAAAGACGACAAAAGTGCTAGCTAGGTAAACAAATCACAGCTGGGCAATTGATAGGATTATAAACGCACCGCAATTGTAACTATGCTTGAAAAGAAAGGAAGAGGCTCAAAAGAAATGGGCAGTACGCCAAGGTAAGTAGACCAAAATCCATATGCATCTACTACGAATCATCCACCTTGAGATATCTATCCAGAACATCTCGCTGGTATTAAGTTGCGAATCCCACCTAAAGTGTAAACTCAAAGCAATAGACAACTGCATTAAAAGAACTTTGCGTAAAGTAAACAATCCTTGCACCCGCAGGTACAAGCACCGTTGTTTTATCCCTGGTGGCAACAGAACATCCCCTAGTCTCATGTTTCTGTCACTCAAGCTAGACATCAGGGGGCTGAACCCACAATCAAGCATAACACTCCCTCTTGGACTTTCAACAAAGCACTTGGCCAAAGCAAAATACGACAACGAAGAACATGTAAGAATTAACTTAAGAACACAAATATAAAAGAGAACCAAGTATATTACTCATCACAATCTGAACATAGTCTCATAATCCATCAGATCCCAGCAAACTCAGCATAGCAACACAGAAAATTACAAAGGTGCCTCGATCATGTGAGGCAGCTCACGAGGTCTCGAAAATGGAAGCACAAAGAGGGGAGGAGAACATCACATAGCTACTGGCCATGGACCCATGGTCCAAGGGGGACTACTCACAGCACATCTGGGAGGCGTCCATGGCGATGGATGGTCTCCCGGAGGGGGTTCCTCCTTCCGGCAGGGTGCCGAGGCAGCTTCTCCTAGCAACCCCGATCTTGAAACAGCGGCGGCGGTACAGAGAGGAGAACGGGAATAGCAGATCGATGTTAGGGGTTTCCTCCAAGGGCACTAAATATAGGCCAAGGGGGGCACCGAGGGGGGCACATGGCAGCCAGGAGGGTGCCCGGCGCTCCCTAGGGGGGCGCCAGGGACCCTCCTGGGGCCCTGTTGGGTCCACTTCCTTCCTTCCTTGGTTCTTCGGGAAGCTTCCGGGACGCTGATTTTTTATATAAGTTTTTCGGAATTTATTTGGCACTTTTAATTGCCGGAAAACCTGAAATATAAAAACAGCAGAAAACATGAACTGGCAACTGGGTGCACTGAGTTAATAGGTTAGTCCAAATATGATCAAAAGTGTATGCAAGTTCAAGTAAAACATGGAAAAGACACACAAATCATGCATGCAGCAAGCAGAAATTATAGATACGTTTGGGGCGTATCAATGGGTAAGAAAGGAGACGCCAAGGTTCCGATCCTACCATCCACTACAAGAAAAGGTACCATTCTGAGTACCAGGGCTACGATTGATTCACCTTCCGTTATAAGTAAGTTTTCTTCACCACTACCACAACATGCTACTTCTACTGAGTCTGTTACTATGTCCGATACTTTTGATGATGCTTCCACCACTCTTGATGATGATAATTTTCTTGGTCACTATATTGAAACTGAGACTGCTAAGGCTACAGCAGAGCCCGAGACTGAGATACCTGCTACCTATATTCCTACTTGCAAAACTTTTGGTTACCCAGATTTAGATGAACTCAAGGAGAGACTCCTTGACGATGATTATGTTATTCTCGATGACGATCTTTGCAGGGAACTCAGAGAGTGTGCCAACTATGACCCTGGAGCTGTTAAGGAGTTGCTCATGAAGCACTCCATGAAGAACAAGAATATTCATGATCATAAATTTTCCATGTCTCCTATATGCATCAATGATCCTGATTATGAATTCTCTGTTGATCTTTCACTTATATCTACAGTCGAGGCTGACCCTTTTTATGGCAGAGAGAATGATGATGCTATAGCACACTTGACCAAACGTGCTGAGTTACGTGACCTATTTACTACTGATGAGAAGATACGAAACTTCTACGTGGCCAAGCCTTTTTCTTTAAAAGGAGACGCTAAATCATGGTACGATGCACTATCCTATGGTTCCATTGAGAGTCCGTAGGACTTAGTTCAATTTTTCATTGATAAATATTTTCCTGCTCATATGCAACATGCTACTTTGCAAAGAATCTATAACTTTAAACAGTTGCAGGATGAGCACCTCCCTAAAGCTTGGGGGAGGTATTGTGACTTAATTAAGGCTAGACCGGGACATGAAGTCCCAAAGAATGAAATAATCGATATATTTTATGCTGGTCTAACCGATGAATCCAGGTCCTATCTGGATAGTTGTGCTGGTTGTGTTTTCAGGTAAAGAACACCAGCCGATGCTGAAGAACTAATGGGGAAGATTGCCAAGAACCATGAAGTTTGGTCCATCCTTGAGCCACCTCCACCACCAAATAAGAGGGGCATTCTTGTTCTAAGCCCCAAAGATATGCAAGAAGCAAAGAAGTCTATTAAGGAGAAGGGCATCAAAGCCGAAGACGTGAAGAATCTACCTCCTATCAAGAAATTGTGTGAACCTACTACTCACCCTCCCTTGGTAGAGGTACACTCTCTATTAGAATTTACTGAAGTGACATCCCTAAAGGTAAGCCTCCCGACCAATTCTTAGATGAGCTTGATAATTTTATTATTAAGCAAGACAATTTTAATAGGAGGATACAAAGTCAGTTGCATGATAATTCTCTTGCTATCAAAAGTTTACTTGGTGTTCTTGAAAGAACAGTTAATGATGCTAAAGGTCTTGTTAAGAATTTTCATATGGTTCAAACTCAGCTTGAACAAATTTCTAATGCGCAAAAAGATTTTCTTGCAAACAATGCCAAACAGTACATACAAGCTTATGTCATAAAGACCAGGGTGGAACACACACCCAGGACCCAATCTATCCAGAGGGGCATCCGAAGAGGATCCAACAAGATTCTCAAGTGCAAGTGGAAGACGAGATTGTTAGCTCTCCTAAGAAGAAAAAGAAGAAGAAGAAACACAAGGAAGCTGACAACTCTAATGATCCTATTACAAGTGAAGAACCTTCTGTTGATCCCAACAACATATCTACCTCTGATGCTGAAACTGAAGACGGTGCTGAGCCCGAAGAAAATGATAAGGAGAAGAATGATCCTCCCGATGTGCGAGAGGAAGAAGCACCCGATACACGCAAGAAGTACATAAGAGAAGACTTCATAGCAAGAAGACATGGGAAGGAAAGAGAACCGTGGGTACAAAAACCCATGCCCTTTCCAGGTAAGTCTCTCAAATCTAAAGAAGAAGAGCATTATAATAAATTTTGTGAATGGATGAAACCTCTTTTTCTGCAAATTCCTTTGACTGATGCTATCAAGTTACCTCATTATTCCAAATACGTGAAATATATTGTTACTAATAAAAGAAAAGTTCCTAATAAGGCAATATCTACTATGCTTACTAACTACTCTTTCAGTGGCAAGATTCCTGAGAAGTTTGGTGATCCAGGTATACCCACCATTCCTTGCTCTATAAAAAATAATTATGTCAAGACTGCCTTATGTGATCTCGGAGCAGGGGTGAGTGTTATGACTTTTTCTCTTTATAAAAGGCTATGTTTAGATAAGCTAATCCCTACAGATATCTCTCTTCAGATGGCTGACAAGTCAACAGCCGTCCCGATAGGTATTTGTGAGGATGTTCCAATTGAAGTTGCTAATTGTTTAATTCTTACTGATTTTGTTGTGCTTGACATGCCCGAGGATGGGAGTATGTCCATTATTCTTGGTAGACCTTTTCTAAACACTGCAGGTGCCATTATTGATTGCAATAAAGGAAAGGTCACCTTCAACATAGACGGTAAAGACCACACGGTGTATTTTCCAAAGAAGATCGAAAAAAGGCATGGCCTTAACTCAATAGAGAATATCGAGACCGTGAAGATTGGAGAATGGGATTGTCCTCTACATGTGCACCACAAATACAAAACCATCATGGTGGGGACAATGTCCATTAAAGTCAAGGTGCAATGATCACTTCATAAGAGGTGAGACTTTTTGTTCTATATATCGCCGGTTCGTTGGTAAGACTTGATCAACCTTGCTAGTGAGCATGTTTTATATATGCAAAAAGTGGAGCTTTTATGTTTTCATTTGCTTTAGCTTTATTTCTCTTTGTTGTACCAAGTTTATATGTTTTTGAAACTTCACAATTGTAATCACTGCTTCAAGTTTTCAGAAATTTTCGCAGCATTTTGAACTTTGGAAAATTTTCAACAGTGAAGTTTTCAGAAAAATTATATTAAAAATTTCCATGCCGGGAGTGACCCAGAGGCACCTGGGGATGACCAGGGGGGTCCACCAGTGGCCCAGGCGGCCAGCTGGCGTGGCCAGCCCCTGGCCGGGCCCACAGGGTGCCTGGGGCCCACAGGTCCCACCTCCAGGTAAGTCTTCTTCCTCCTCCCTTCTCTATCTCCAAAAACACGAGTTCTGCACCTGGAACTTGCGTTCTTGCTCTCCTCCGTCCAGAATTTCGATCTCTCTCTACAACCCATCATTTGAGCTGAGATTTAGGAAAAATACTCCCTGGTATGCAACTCCTTCACCCCTCCAATTATATTTTTGATTGGTGGCTTCATTTGTGAGTATTTAGTAGTTCTTTGTGCTGTTTAGATGAGCTTGGATGCATGTAGCGACCCGGTCCCGAAGGGAACCAAGTCTACTGTGCTTCTGTGCTATCCCTGGATCAGTATGCTAGCACACACAGGTACTCGATGAAATACCATAGTATCACATGTCATAAATTAACGTAAATACATGGTATTTATTACCTTACAGCCCTTAGGCTATAATACACAGCAGAACAATCAATATATAAGTGGAGTCCCATCAACGCCAACGGCAAAGTCGAGTGTAGACTTCACGACCCTAAATCGTATCACTTACTCGTCGTATATAATCCTGCAACACCGAAGGTTACAGCCCGACAACGGGTCAGTACATTTGAATGTACGGCAAATCATATCCCAGAAAGAAGTAAAATTTCCTACAATACATGCAATTTGGCTGGTGGAGCTTCTACATTTATTTTTGCAAAAAAGTTAATTTTTCCTTATAGAATAATAATAACTAAGTTCAACAATAGCATACGATTGAGATGGGAACCCCCACTCAATCTATCCCAAAGTGATTAAACCAATCAGTTAATTAAAGATGATGAGACAAATCAATATTTCCACAACTAGTTGCTCAAATTGTCCATAACCGGGGACACGGCTAATCGATTAGTTTTATACTCTGCAGAGGTTTGTGCACTTTTCCCCACAAGACTCGATCGCCTCCTTTGTAGTTTATCACATGACAACTGGAAGATCGAGACATGGTCTTTCAGAAGAGTTTCCCTTACTCCGGTAGCACCCATCCCACCTACTCACAACTACTTTCGTAGCGCTACCTAGTAAGAGTCCCTACAACTGATCAACCAAGCCAGAGCCCATAGTAGCTTGTGGCTGCACACCTAAGCTTCTAGGTATGTCAATACAAACAGTCCCTTTGAGCCTGGGTGGCTTTCCGCAGTCATCACTGGCCACTCCCAGGATGCTCGCAACCATCCCACCCAGGTAGTTCATTAACTTTATCTTGGTCCTAATTACTACATTATCACTCATACCTCATAATGAATCACTTCCCAATCCACGTCTACTTAGCATAGCAATATCCTATTATACGATGGTGACAAAGATGTAAGGATCAGACCTACCTCAATGAACTACTGGGTGTAATAGCATAGTACAACCTACCATGCAATCTAAAGAAGAAGAATTAATGCATTGAAAACATAGGTAATAGGGAATATGATCAAAAGATATGACTTGCCTTGAATCTTGATGAAGTTATTCGCGCTCATAATTCCGACAATTCTACTCGTCACACTCCGAGCAATCTATCGTAACCAAGCAAACAAGGTTGCACACAATAAATCAACAATCCAAAAAAAGGCGAACAATTTTATTTTATTTTGAAACTTCAAAAGAAAAACCAAATAAAAGTTTTTGCAAAACAGATCATGATTGAGTTCAAAAGTGGTTGCAAAGTATCTAGAATATAGGGTTTATCTAGGGTTTTAGTTTGCAAAAAGAATCAATCAAATCCGAGTTGTAAAACAAAAGATACGATCAACTAAAGTTGAAAATAGAATCTGATCAGATCTGAATATTTTAGAAAATTAAAAAATAAATTTTAGGGTTGTACTGGATAGAGGGCTTCGAAAGAAAACCGTGGGCTTTGGAATCACGCAAAACGAATCTATGAGTAAAAAGATATTACTAGAACAATTTTGCATAGGATTTAGGAATTTTTTTGCAAACGGAAAAAAATAATTTTCTCAAAACTTGGATCTACAGTACACAATATTTAGAGGGTTTCAAAACAACGATTTGGCCGCTGGTTTCGTCTAAAACGGAGCAACGGATAAAAAATTACGGCGCTTTACTAACCGCGACGTGTAGATTAGACGCGACGAAGACGACAACTCCGGCGATCTTCAGCGTCAACGAGGACGTCTAGGATGTAGGGCTTGATTAGAAGATCACAACGGTGGTGGTGATGATCTCCAACGTCGTCCGTACGGGCGTGGCAACGCGGTGAACCGAGCGCGCTCCGATGAACTCCCGCGGTACGCGTACAATTTGGGGATCAATCTTGCGCAAGAAAAGAAGAGGGAAAAAGATGTCAATTAGATGAACAACGAAGAAAGAAGTCGGTATGCAAAATTTGGGGTCAAGTGGAGGCTCACCGGCGAATAATTCGTCCAACAATGAAGCTCCGTTGGACCTAGATCTACCTCGAAATTAGCTTGATTTGGGACGGTTTGGGGCAAAATTTTATGGGGAATCGGCGGAGAGGGACGTGGAGTATTTATGGGACAATATTTCGTGGGCAGGGGGCAATCGAATCGGAGTCCATAGGTAGCACGAGCGGCGGCCGGCGTTGTGCTGAGTCCGTTCTGGACTCAGCCTTGTCTTCCTGTTGAAGACGGAGAGAGGAGACGCACTTGCGTGCGTGCATGGCCACGCTGGCTGGCTGGGCCGCCCACGGACCGGCTGGCCGCGACGTTTTTTTTTTCGCAAATTTTTTTTTAAAGTATAGAGGTATTTTTAATATAAAAAATAGCCCCGAAAAAAAATAACATCTTATATTTGTAAAAATAATAAAAATACGTAAAACGTAATTACGTTTATATACATATATATACGTATTTTTCTTAAACTTCACAGAGTTTTATAAAATAAAATATAAGTCGAAAAAATACGAAATAAAATTCTAAAATCTTAGAAAAACGTAAATAATATTTTCAATAAGTTATTTATACAAAATAGAATAATAATAAAAAACTTCATTCAAGAAATTCAAATAAATCCGAAGCAAGGTTTTAAATCATTTTCAATGAAATTGAAGAAGTCATGTTATCTTTCCTCACTCAATTATTTTTATTTTAAATATAAAAGTATTCAAAATAAGATCCAATAAAATAAAAATGAAAACTTTTATTTGAATATTTCCTAACTTTATTTTATTTATTGAAGGAGTCATATTACCTTCTCTCATTTTTTTTATTTGTTGGATTTTTTTTAAATAATAAATATAAAAGAACAAAAATGAATATTAGGGAAAGTCATTTTATTCCCTCTCATTTTTAATATTCATTTAAACTTCAAAAGTTTCAGATCCTAGTCTATCTCACTCAGATCAATTACACATAAATCAAACAAGAACATCATAATAATTTAATTATGATAACATTCCAAAATTTAGAATTTTAGGATGTTACAAATCTACCACCCTTAAAATGAATCTCGTCCTCGAGATTCGAAGAGGCTAGAATGAAAAGGTTAGGTCTGGGGTCTTCCGTCTCCGAAATCCACTCATCCTTTGAAGCTCTAGGGTGCTACCACCATTAAAACAAAATCCCAAGTTTTCAAGAATACAGCTCCTTCGATAACTTCCTTCTTACATATACCCCTACTCCTTTGAGGCATTGAATATCTTTTCATGGAATGATTGGTCTTCCATATACTGTACCTTCGTGAATGACAGGTCGAACGCCAATACTAACAAATATCGGTACTCTCATGGTGGTCAACAAGAGGGTTTTCCTGCAGAAATGGGTCTTGGCCTATTCTCACCATATTACTTATGATTTGCAAGGGTTGTAATGTACAGGGTCAACATCGTACCATTCTAAAAAAATTTGGCTTAACATCGTCGTCTCTCTCTATTATAGGTAAGTCACCCTAGATTTACCATCCCACATAACAAAGAGAATAATAAGAGTAGCCAGTATGGTGATCAATCCATCCTGCACCCAAATCATTACCTTGTATATGGTTTAGTGAATCTCGCATTCTAACACTCGGGCATCCTCACGAGCACTGCAGAATTAACTTCTCCACGAGCCATGGTTTCTGCATGCCAAACAAAACAACTACCGTTTCTTCACAACTCTCGGGTTTTACGTAAACTCTTATGAAATCGTCGGTTGATAGAGTCGTAGCTTCCTCTATGGTTCTTCTTTCCACAAGAATGTGCTTGCTTATTATCAAATCCTGGAGCTTGTGGGTAATGAGCCCTTCTCCTTTATTGCAAATCTTAAATCCTCCTTGGGTTGTAAATATTCTCCATCTCAATCATAAGTCTTGTTCCTCATTATTAAAATCCGAGTATACTCCTTACTTAATATCTTAATGCAAACTATCACATCTCCAAACGGACTCATCACTTACGTGTCAAACTCGATTGTGAGGTCTGATGTAGTTAACACTTCGATCATTCTTCGGGTAGTAATATAGGATACTACCACCTTTAAAAATGAAAATCTAGGGTCTCTTCATTAGCTTCTGAAACACTTCTCCTTTCTTGTAGTGTTACTACTCATAAACATCCAATTCACACATGTGGTTGTTTCCTGACCAAAGGCACATACTAGCTCTATTGAATCTCAAATTGATCATTGCAATCTCATAGAATTTACACATCTCCATCCGACGTTTTTTTTACACTTATTGCATGCTTCATATCTAATATCTCTTCATATGACTTCTATCCATTACGACATTCTCCGGCAAAGTGATCTTTCTCATTGCAGCAAAACCGATTTCTCCTTTCCAGTCTCGGGGTCTCATTGTGAGTACTTAAGCTCCTTGAGGCTTTGTCTTCCTTTTGGGGCATTTGGTAGAGTAGTTCCCTGTTTCTCTGCACCTAAAGCATATGACTTGACTCCGATCCTTCTTTGCAAAAATTGGGTTCTTCTGGGGATACACCCTGCTTTCATCATCTCTATCCTTGGATTTCTGGGATGCATTCTTCTCCTCTATATTCTTGACGTCTTTAACATAAGCGGTGTTCTCCTGGGTGTAAGGCTTCTTCTGTGAATCTTGAGTCATCCTCTTTTTTTTTGGTCTGGGTTTTTCGTCTTGCGAGCAGGTCGTAGTCTTTACAAGGGCAACCAGGTGCATGACGTCCATCCTTGCTACAATGCCAACACATGACCCTTCCAAACACCTTGTGTTTCTTTCTCGAACTTTCTATGTTACTCCAATCTTCTATTTCTTGTTGGTCATACTCCACTTCTATTGTCGGTAATTTACCCAAATACTCTTTCCCCTTCTTCATGCAATTTTGTGAAATATGTCCTTCTTCTCCACATGAATAGCATGACTTGCTGCAAACCGGGGCTGATGTTTCTTCAAGAGGGTTTTTAACCTCTCCCTTCATCATGGGTGCGTTTATCTGTTTACTAAGAGCTTCCTTCATCCCTTCCTTATGTTGTTGGATCACTTTCTGTACTATGGGGTATAAGTTACACTGGGCAGGGTAATGGGTAGTTCCTTCACATAAGAAACAGGTAACCTGCCTAGTGGGACATTCTTCAGCTAGGTGACTTTCTTCACAATAAGGGCATTCATCCTGATGTTCCTCGTGGGTGTGTCCTATTTCTCCACAGATCTTGCATGCGCATGGTTTATTCAGATCTTTTACACTAGGCTTCCTTCTTCGGGTGACAAGGCGTGATTTTAGCAGAGTCGGTTTGAATTCCTCCCAAGTGATTTCTCCTCGCCATCCATTGATAGATTGGTACATCCTCCACCAAGTAGCAGCACATTATGCAAAGTACTGAAGAGCATATTGCACCATATCCTTTCTTCCAACACTGATATCCTTCATGTGATCCTCCATGTTCATAATCCATTGTTCGGTCTCCAACCGAGTCATCGCTCCGGAAAGGATGAGTTCATCTCCATACACCATCTATTGGGTCTAAGGGTTTTGGTTTAGGGAATAAGTTTGGAGGGGAGGGGAGAACAATACAAAAGATAACACACAAATCACCGCATCTAACGTGAGCATATAATAGGGGTTTAGTCCTCTAAAGGTCATGGGTAGTCTTGGGATCTTCAGTCCTAAAAAAAATCTTTGAGTCTTCAAAATCTTTGATACTTGTAGTTGGTAACTTCCATTCTTCCAATGCACGGTATAATCCTCTTTATACTGAATTGATCATGAGTCCAATAACTTGTCCTTCTCGATGTAGCGTAAGATGATCCTTCCAAATAGTCAAAGTGGCACGGGTATAGTCTAACTTGTTTGGGGGTAAGAGGGAGTGTTTGGAAAAACTCAGAAAAGATGAGAAGTAATGATTTTCTTTTCAAAATAATATTTTTTTGGCAAAAGAATTTCCTATGGCTTTCCAGTATCTAGGGTCACGACCTACAGTCAACATGTGCTCTGATACCATCTTGTAGCGACCCGGTCCCGAAGGGAACCAAGTCTACTGTGCTTCTGTGCTATCCCTGGATCAGTATGCTAGCACACACAGGTACTCGATGAAATACCATAGTATCACATGTCATAAATTAACGTAAATACATGGTAGTTATTACCTTACAGCCCTTAGGCTATAATACACAGCAGAACAATCAATATATAAGTGGAGTCCCATCAACGCCAACGACAAAGTCGAGTGTAGATCTACCTCGAAATTAGCTTGATTTGGGACGGTTTGGGGCAAAATTTTATGGGGAATCGGCGGAGAGGGACGTGGAATATTTATGGGACAAGATTTCGTGGGCAGGGGGCAATCGAATCGGAGTCCATAGGTAGCACGAGCGGCGGCCGGCGTTGTGCTGAGTCCATTCTGGACTCAGCCTTGTCTTCGTGTTGAAGACGGAGAGAGGAGACGCACGTGCGTGCGTGCATGGCCACGCTGGCCACGCCCTGGCCTTTCGGCCTCTGGCCGCTGGCCGCTGGCTGGCTGGGCCGGCCTCGGCCAGGCTGGCCGCGACGTTTTTTTTTTTCGCGATTTTTTTTAAGTATAGAGGTATTTTTAATATAAAAAAATAGC
The DNA here is from genome assembly GCA_950022295.1 of Bromus sterilis. Taxonomy (NCBI): domain Eukaryota; kingdom Viridiplantae; phylum Streptophyta; class Magnoliopsida; order Poales; family Poaceae; genus Bromus; species Bromus sterilis. The sequence goes on along the minus strand of OX465598.1, from coordinate 58,681,510 downwards.
CCCGAAAAAAAATAACATCTTATATTTTTAAAAATAATAAAAATACGTAAAACGTAATTACGTTTATATACATATATATACGTATTTTTCTTAAACTTCACAGAGTTTTATAAAATAAAATATAAGTCGGAAAAATACGAAATAAAATTCTAAAATCTTAGAAAAATGTAAATAATATTTTCAATAAGTTATTTATACAAAATAGAATAATAATAAAAAAACTTCATTCAAGAAATTCAAATAAATCTGAAGCAAGGTTTTAAATCATTTTCAATGAAATTGAAGAAGTCATGTTATCTTTCCTCACTCAATTATTTTTATTTTAAATATAAAAGTATTCAAAATAAGATCCAATAAAATAAAAATGAAAACTTTTATTTGAATATTTCCCAACTTTATTTTATTTATTGAAGGAGTCATATTACCTTCTCTCATTTTTTTTATTTGTTGGATTTGTTTTTAAATAATAAATATAAAAGAACAAAAATGAATATTAGGGAAAGTCATTTTATTCCCTCTCATTTTTAATATTCATTTAAATTTCAAAAGTTTCAGATCCTAGTCTATCTCACTCAGATCAATTACACATAAATCAAACAAGAACATTGTAATAATTTAATTATTATAACATTCGAAAATTTAGAATTTTGGGATGTTACAATGCATGTGTAGAAATATATTTTCCAAGTTTTTTATGCAAGTTTATGCCTTAGGTAAGTGAATAGATTAGTTTGCCTCAACTCACTTTGTTTAAATCCTTGGTTTTGTGAATTGTTAAAAATTTCATAAATGAGTTTGCTAGGAAAAGCAAAGGGGTGGCTTGGGAAGAAGAAGCTGTAGCTTCACCCTTAGAAGTTAGGATGAGCTATAATGAAGATCATGTGCCCTTGGAGTTGTTGGAAGACACAAGTCCAACATGCGCAATGATGTATCCGTGCGGTGATTTTCTTACAGTTGGAGGAATTAAGGAGGAATTTTATGCCCTTTGTGCCAATGCAGGTTTGACACGGCTAGCATTATGCCGTGTGGTACGATACAAGAATCTTAACTCCCGCTTTGTTACCAGTTTTCGCTATAACCATGATGCTGGAACCGTCGAATTGAAACTTTATAATTATCTCATAGCTATGTCTTTGGCACAGTTTTGTGATATAATAGGTGTGCCGAACGTTGGCCAGACAGCGAAGATGACCTATGAGCCTTCCGACTTAAGGACCTTGTTCAACTCCCTTTGTTACCAAGAGGAGACAGACATTCAGCGCACGAAGATTTCCAGCATTTTGTTTCCCCACCTCAAGTATTTTGCGTATAATATTGCTAGAGGGGTGTTGGCTTGTGACAACACAAGCAGTGGTTCTGCACTAGATTTCGCTATTTATGCAAACGCCCTCTCTGATAAGAATGATTATAATGTGGGTGCCTTAATAACTCGGCGCCTTGTTACGAACTGTCACAAGGGCGACTTATATGGTGGCGTTTACGCCACACTTATCCTTGAGTCTTTTGAGCGCACCCCGCATCCTGATGATGTTCCCTTTTCATACGCAAGTCTCGATCTTGCGGCTATGAAGAGGCATAAGTTTGTTACCATGACTTCCCAGTTTGGTAACCTTGATTAAATTTTGAGGTTTGAAAAGACCATTATTCTTGAGATCCGTCTACCTGCACCACTTCAGTTTGATAACACTCGCAGGAACGGATGGTCCTTCAACTATATCCAATTCGATGACTTCATGGCTCATTACCAGCCGCATAACCCCATGGAGGGGGTTGTGCCCGACGAGGAGGAGCATGGTGAGTTCCCACCTTTCCTGGGAGATACCTTCACCGAGCATGGCGAGGGGTATTCTTCCGCTTGGAGCGCAGGACCTTCCTCATGGGAGGACCCGAGGACTTCGGTGTACGCACCGGAGGGCTTATACGACTCCTGGACTTACCATTACCCCGGAGCAGGAGGCTCCTGGGGGCAATAGCTGCTACCAACTTAGGCCAAAAGCCTAAGCTTGGGGGAGTACGTGCCCTTCTCACATTTCCATTGTATTATCCGTTTTTATTTTGTTTTCTTTGATCTTTTTCGAAGTTTTTGCCCGTTCTTCTTTGTTCCTCTATTTTGCAAAAACAACAAAAAGATTTCTCTTTTCGTTTTCTTTTGCTAAACCTTTAAAAAACCCAAAAATATTTCCTTTCTCTCTTTAGTTTTCTTTGTTTTCAGAGTTCATCTCGAGTCCGTGATGGCATTTGATTATATATTTCCAACGTTCGGTCGTGCAAGTGACAAGGCAGTAATGACGAAGATCGACGGAAAGGAAGAAACAAGGAAAACCTGTATGAACTCTTTTTGTTTCTACTTTTGTACATATGCATGTACTTATGATCTAGAGACCAGCTTGTAGCGACATAGTGTTATGTTTACAATGCTTTCCCAGTGTTCATGCTTTCTTTGTGGCTGATCTCAAATAGCGAGGGTGCATAATATGTTGTTGGAATGATTTACATGCATTGCATTGCTCATGGTTTGGCATACTGAAGTGGTATTTCCCTTCGGAGAATTCTTGGATTGACTTGGCACATATTCACACATGTTTATGACTGATATGTCTATCATGCCTTGATGACCTTTTTATTTCAGAATAGTTATATCACTTTCATGCCCGATTCAATGTTACCTTGTCGCTTTGCATGATTATGACAATTATTGCTCTCTAGTTGGTCGCTTCCCAGTCTTTTGCTAGCCTTCACTCGCACCAAGCGGAATTCTGCTTGTGCATCCAAACTCCTTTTCATACCGGTTATTCCACTTGAGTCCACCATACCTACCTATATGTGGTATTTACCGGCCACTCCTAACTTAGACTTTATTGTGCCATCTCGAAATTTATTCAAAATCTTCCCTTTTATAACCATAAAATCTCATGGTGCGGTGAGGGAAAATCAGTATCTACCATGCCAAAAATATTTTGACGGAAGTTTTAACTAGTCAATAAAAAAAATATGAGAGTTACACCTCCCCCATACTAGATGATGGAATGAAATGGACCAAATGCTTCTTATGATAGATGGAACGATACCTCCTTCCATACTTGAGGCAAAATAAAAGGATCCGTAGACCATCAAAGGATTTATGGATAATGGAACATGTGTAAGAAAAAGGCATTAATATGGTCGACATGGGAGATATTGAGAGACCTTTACCGTTCACCATTGACTGGAAAGTCGCACCTCTCAAAATAATTTTATCTCTATTTGAAAAACCAAGAGCTCTGGCACATGTTTAGTGTTTGCTTCCTTTCACGGGTTTTCAATCTTGCCATAAAAATCCACGGTTCGAGAGTCTCACCTTCTTTCTTCAAAGAACCAACTATTGAGAGCATAATTATCATTCTTAGTGTAACATGCATTGTCCCAAAGTATTACATTGTCTTCTGCATGCTTGTTATATGGCTAGTCTGAAATTCTTAGTTCTAGTATCCTTTAAAACTCCGGAGAAGTTTCTGCATTTATGTTTTGCTTCACTCGTGGAGGCTAGCGAGATACCACTCTGATATGTTCAGCCTATGTGCATTGTGATCTTGTTTTGATTTTCAGCAGCATATTATTCACTTTAGGTTGTTTGTGATTGGTCACTTGAAAGAAAGATTGTTTCGTGCATTGTCCTCGTAGCATTGTTTTGATACTTGCTAAACTCTTTTCGTAGTACCGGCTTATATACATCTTATGAAGCAAAAAAGTTTGTCAAAGTTTTCTTTGTCGCTTCCAATTCGTTGAACTGAATTGCTTGAGGACAAGCAATAGGCTAAGCTTGGAGTAGTTGATACATCTCAAACGTATCTACTTTTCCAAACACTTTTGCTATTGTTTTGCCCTCATTCTTGCATGATTTGAGCTAAACTAACCCGGACTGACGCTGTTTTCTGCAGAGCTACCTGTATGGTTTTATTGTGCGCAGGAAAATGGATTTTTGGACATCTCCGAAAATTCCCAGAAAAATACCAAAAAATCCACGCACCCGAAGGAGCCCGGAGCCAGAAGATGGGCCAGAGGGCAGCCAGGGGGGGCGAGGCGCCCTGTGGGCGCGGCCAGGGGTGGGGCCGCGTCGGGAGGCCGCCTGGGCGACTCCCCCCTCCCCTGGTTCCCTACTTTGACTCGTATTTATTCCCATGACGGCGAAACTCTGAAACAGAGGTCGCTTTTCCAGAACCCGTCGCGGAGCCACCGCCAACCTTTGTTCTTCCTCGGGAGGGCTAATCTAGAGGCTGATTTGGCCTCCGGAGAGGGGAGATCGTCGACATCGCCAACACCATCACCACTCCATCCTTGCTCCATGACTTCCCTTCACATGTGTGAGTAATTCCTTGCTGTAGGCAAAGGGGGTGGTAGGGATTGTATGATATTGATCATGTAATAGTTCGTCAGATTATTAGGGGCATGTTTCCTATCATCTACTTTGGTGTTTATCATCTTTGCTACAACTTGTTGATCTTAATGCTTGTCACTTTGGGCCCGAGGGCCATTTTTTCAAATCTGAACCACTTCTGTTTTCATGAGTTTATTTATGTTCAAGATCCTATCTATGAGTTGTATGCACCAATTATGGTCCGGAACCGGCGATCCCAAAGGTGACAGCTTGGGACACCAAAGGGGATGGTCCATAATTTGAGGATTCCATGTATCCATTGAGTTTATTGCTTTGTACCGGTGTTCCTTGAAAGGAGCACCTTAATCTCCATAAGTTCCTTTTGGTCCCGTTCATAGCGGGATGGTAGGACAAAAGATGTTGTGCAAGTTCTTATTGCAAGCACACACAACTACCTACGGGATACATGCCTAGTGTTTGATATTTGCCTAGATGATCATTACTTTTATGTGTGCCTTGCCCCTTGTTAGAATCTATTACATGTTCATTCTTATTCATGCAGCACCCAACCATCCATCTCCCTAGCCTACAGTCTTTTAATCCTGCTGGTCACTAGTTGCTACTTTTCATTGTTTCACTACTGCTATCATATCGCAGTTGCTATTAATACTTTGTTGCAAGCAAGCATATTTCAGGTGCAGTTGAATTGACAACTCAACTGTCAAATCTTGTAAATACTCTTTGTGTCCCCTTGTGTCGAATCAATAAATTGGGTTAACTTTCCCGCGAGAACACTACAATCGATCCCCTACAGTTGAGGGTCATCAGTAAAAACTTATGCCTCTTCATAGCAGCAGGATCGAGACTTGCGTATGAAAAGGGAACATCATCGGGATGTGGGGTGCACTCAAGAGACTCAAGGATAAGTGTGGCGTAAACACCACCATATAAATCGCCCTTGTTACTGTTCGTAACAAGGCGTCGAGCAATTAAGGCACCCATATTATAAACATTCTTATCAGAGAGGGCGTTCGCATAAATAGAGAAATCTGGCGCAGAACCACTGCTCGTGTTGTCACGAGCCAACACCCCTCTAGCAAAAAAATACACAAAATACCTGAGGTGTGAAAAAAAAATGCTGGAAATCTTCGTACGCCGAATGTCGGTCTCCTCCTGGTAACAAAGGGAGTTGAAGAGGGTCCTCAACTCAGAGGGATGAGTGTTCATATTTTCCGTCTGACCAGCGTTCGGCACACCTATTATCTCACAAAACTGCGCCAAAGACATAGTTATGAGATCATTATAAAGTTTGAACTCAACGGTTCCAGCATCATGGTTATAACGAAAACTGTTAACAAAGCAGGAGGTGAGCTTCTTGTATTGTACCACACGGCATAATGCTAGCCGTGTCAAACCTGCATTGGAACAAAGCCCATAGATTTCTTCTTTAATTCCTGGAGCTGTAAGAAAATCATCGCACGGATACATCATTGCACATGTTGGACTTGTGTCTTCCAACAACTCCAAGGGCACATGATCTTCATTATATCTCACCCTAACTTCTAAGGGTGAAGCTGCAGCTCTAGTGAATCGACCGGAGCGCCCGAGCTTCTTCTTCCCAAGCCACCCCTTTGCTTTTCCTAGCAAACTCATTTCCGAATTTTTTGACAATTCACAAAAACAAGGATTTAAACAAAGTGAGTTGAGGCAAACTACTCTACTCACTTACCTAAGGCATAAACTTGCATCAACACTTGGAAAATAAATTTCTACACATGCATGAAAGCTCATCTATACAACACCAAGAACTACTAAATACTCACAAATGAAGCCACCAATCAAAAATCTATTTGGTGGGGTGGAGGAGTTTCATACCAGGGAATATTTTCACAAAATCTCAGCTCAAATTATGGGTCGTAGAGAGAGAGATCGAAATTCTGGACGGAGAGCAGCAAGAACGCAAGTTCCAGGTGCAGAACTCGTGTTTTTGGGAGGAAAGAAAGAGAGAGGAAGAAGACTCACCTGAAGGTGGGGCCTGTGGGCCCCAGGCGCCTTGTGGGTGCGGCCAGGGGGCTGGCCCCGCCATCTGGCCGCCCCCCTGGTCAGCCCCAAGTGCCTCTGGGTCACTGCCAGCATGGAAATTTTTAATATATTTTTTCTGAAAACTTCACAATTGAAAAAAATTCGGAGTTCAAAAAGCTGCGAAACTTTCTGAAAACTTGAAGCAGTTATTAGAATTGTGAAACTTCAAAAACATATAAAATTGGTACGGCAAGGAGAATAAAATCTAAGGAAAATGAAAACATAACAAGCTCCACTTTTTACCTATATAAAACATGCCCACTAGCAAGGTTGATCAAGTCTTACCAACGAACCGGCAATATATAGAACAAAAAGTCTCACCTCTTATGAAGTGATCATTGCACCTTTACTTTAATGGACATTGTCCCCACCATGATGGTTTTGTATTGTGGTGCACATGTAAAGGACAATCCCATTCTCCAATCTTCACGGTCTCGATATTCTCTATTGAGTTAAGGCCATGCCTTTTGTCGATCTTCTTTGGAAAATACACCGTGTGTTCTTTATCATCAACATTGAAGGTAACCTTCCCTTTATTGTAATCAATAATGGCACCTGCGGTGTTAAGAAAAGGTCTTCCAAGAATAATCGAGCTTGGTGTCTTTCCCAGCTGCACTACCCCCGTGGGAATCTTCTGCGACAACACAGGCGCCATTGGTAACACGAAAGAACCAAGAACTCACTCTACAGCCAAGCACATTCTCCTAAATTTCCATGTGACGCGAGACTACGTCAGGGATGGTCATACTAGGATTCACGAAATACATACGGATCTGAACGCAGCAGAACCGATGACTAAACCTCTTCCACAGGGAAAGTTTGAAGAACACCGAGAGACTATTGGTGTTAGATACATGCCTGATGTAAACTAGTGTAATTTGTACTCTAGTGCAAGTGGGAGACTATTGGATATGTGCCCTAGAGGCAAATTAATAAAGATATTTTCACATATCCGTTTTGTTCATAATATATACCGTGCTAAGAACTGTATTACTTGGAAACACTAATACACGGTGGTATAATACACAAGTCCCTAGTTTAACTCAGGTATACTAGCTCATTGGGAAATTGATTGATCAATGTTTCCTGATCATGGCGACACTTAAGTCCATTGACAATGAGGTCATATCATTGGGGAATGATGTGATGAACACACACTCACCTAAAGCATTGTAATGTGATCGAGTCACATAGTTCAGCATTGCGTTGACTTTGTAACATATGGCTTAGTCCTTAGACCATGATGATCATTCGTAATTATCATCTATGAGGAGACTATGTGTATCCCACCTCCTGACTGAAATATGCTAGCCATAACGGTGCACTTTGGGTATTCGGAAATAGATGGTTGATGAGTATGTTAATAGATCAGAGCAGGATTTGTCAGTACAAGTGACAGACAGGTACTCTAGGCCCACCCGGTGATATTTCATCAATAGCTTGCAAGCAAGTGACTAGGTCACAGGAGATGTAATAGGCACGGACGAGTAAACTTGTTTTTTGTGAACGAGATGTGAACCCGGTATGCTGGATACTGACGATCAAACCTCGGACAAACAAAGTACCGCAACACAAAGGGATTATGTCGTATCTGTCGTGGGATTAACACAACAGATGTCCGAGTCATCGAACTTGTAGTCAGGGCTTTTCTGCGAGGTGGTATCAAGGAGAGAGTCGACATAGACACGGTACTCGGCGAATTACCCAGGTGACAAGGGGGTGACCCCACGACTCCTACGTGCGAGGATACTCGGTGCGTATGGAGACAGAAGGCTCGCTGGGAAGCCTCGACAGGCCCACGAACGGCCCAATACACAATCTACTCTCCTGGTCTTGCGAGAACTCGCCTTGACCTCCCTAGTAATCACCCCCTCACACAATAATATCGAGCAGGAAATGCTTCTCCTGTTAGCCGACGAGTATCGTCCAACATGTGCCTTCTCCATAACTAACCCAGGGTCCCTGACCATGGGATTTGCCGAGGCTGATCCTCGTCAATTGGCGCCGTCTGTGGGAACTACATAGGTTGGAATCACGATCTCGGCGGTCCCGCCTTCAGCAAATCAAGACTCGAAGACTAGAACCAGATCTAGCCCGCTCGAGGAATTCAAGTTTACCACAAGCATCTCCATCGCCCCGTCAAGACCACTTAGCCTGCAGTCGAATCAAGTCCAGCACCTCGACGACCGTCGGATCCATCGCCGACGGAAAAGAACTCGACGACCCAGAAGACAAGCGCGAGGACTCTACACGGGAACCCCACTCGAAGAGTCGCGACGTGTGACAGAAGACTCACCCACCAGTCGACGACCCGCCGCCGCCCGGACTCCCGCCACGCGACAAGTCAGCGACTCTGAAACCCAGACCGGAGATTACTACGACCCAGACCGAAGACCAGATGAATTCGCCAATTTCATTCGGAACCAGTCACTCAGTGATGGGATAGAGCTTGACCCAAGATTCCACAACCGAATAGAAGACCACTCGCAGATCTTCCTAATCTCAAGGAGAAGAAGGCACGCTGGCTCCAGTAAACTCACAGCCAAAGAGCAACTGCAAGGACCTTGCGTGATCCACTGTTTCGAAGACAGTTGGGGACACCTCAGAGCAAGCCACACCCTAGGAGATTGTCGCTTATTCACCGAACTCTCCAACAGCCTCAAGGAAGAAAAGCAGCGTGAAGCCAAGCGCACTCGAAGAAGCGTGCAGTCACCAGCGCCAAGTACACAAAGGCAATACCCCACGTCCCATGGACGAATCTGCATGATCCAAGAAGGAAGACCCTCAAAAGAAAAGCAGGACGCCTACACCCTGCAGGCCGAAGCAGCCGAAGGGCTAAAGATAGCAGAAATCTACAAACTGCATGGAGCCGAGACCAGCATCACCTTCTCTCAGAGCGACCACCCACCCGCAGTCCCAAGGCCGGGGCACGCACCCCTGGTCCTCGAAGCCCAGATCGGAGGTTACGACATGGAAAGAGTCTTCATGGACGGAGGCAGCAGCCTAAACATAATCTTTGCCAGCACCCTACGCAAGATGCTAATCCCACGATCAGTTTGGAAGAAGTCAGGCACAACAATATATGGCGTAGTTTCGAGAAAAGCAGCCGCCTCCATCGGAACAATCGAGCTTGATGTGATCTTCGGCAGCAAGCGCAACTTCGCAAATCAAGTCCTCGGGTTCAAAGTGCTCGACTGGCAGTCGTAGTATCACGCCATACTAGGGCGACCAGCGTTCGCACAATTCATGGCGGCCCCGCACTATGCATATGTCAAGCTCAAGATGCCAGGACCTGCAGGAATCATCACAGTCAAGGGAAGCTTTACCAAATCGTACCAGTGCGACTGCGACTTCAACAAAATCTCCGACATGTTTGGAGCCCAACAACAGCTCAAAGAAATAGCCATGGTGACGGACAAAAGAATATTTCCGCTGGCAAGCCGAAGCGAGTCAAAAGAATTGGGCCGCGATTTCAGCGTCGACAGCGACATAATGACACACCAAGTCCCCCCAACAGACCCAGAGAAGACGGTCCGCGTATACGCCCACCTCCCAGAAGAACAAGCAACCGCCCTCATAACCTTCCTTCGTGAAGAGTGGAAAATTTTCTCCTGGTGCCCAGCTGACATGCCCGGAATACCGCAAGAATTTGCAAAACACGCGCTCCACATCAAGCCAAACACCAAGCCAGTAAAGCAGGCGCTGCGACGATTCTCACAGCCCAAACGCAGAGCAATCGGAGAAGAAATCAACCGACTACTCGACGCACAGTTAATCCGAGAGACGAAGAAAGCAACCTGGATACCAAACCCAGTCCTAGTCCCTAAAAAGGACACTGAGGTACTGAGGATGTGCGTCGACTATGGGTCTGTCAACAAGCACTGCCCAAAAGACCACTTCCCCCTGCCGAGAATCGATCAAATAATCGACTCCACAGCAGGATGCGACCTCCTATCCTTCCTCGACGCATATTCAGGATACAATCAGATCTGATGAAGGAAGAAGACGAAGAGCACACCTCGTTCATCACCCCCTACGGAGTATTCTGCTACCAAACAATGCCCTTTGGCCTAAATAATGCCGGGGCCACGTACCAGCGAATGATGCAAGCATGATTGAGAGACCAAATTGGCAGAAACATCCAGGTCTACGTAGACGACATTGCCATCAAATCCTACAGCGCAAACACAATACTCGATGACCTCCGTGAAACATTCGCGGCCCTCAACAAGTACAGAATCAAGCTCAACCCAAAAAAGTGAGTGTTCGGCGTCCCAGCCGGAAAACTACTCGGGTACATGGTCTCCGTCCGAGGAATCGAAGCAAACCCCGAAAAGGTCCAAGAAATCGCCAAGATGCAAAGGCCAACCAAATTCAAAGGCGTGCAACAGCTCACAGGAAGACTCGCGGCATTGAGCCGTTTCATCCGCAGGCTAGGAGAAAGGACCTTACCGTTCTACCAACTGCTCTGAAAAGGAGAAAAAATTGAGTGGACCGAGGAAGCCCGCAATGCATTCGCGGACCTAAAGAAAACCCTCTCGACCCCACCAATCTTGGCGGTGCCCAAAGAACGGGAGAAGTTGTACCTCTACATAGCAGCGCGCAGCAGTGTCGTGAGCACGGTGCTCGTCGTCGAGCGCGCAGAAGAAGGAAAAATCCAGAGCATACAAAGACCAATATACTACCTCATCACGCTGCTCACAAAGCCACAGCAACGGTACCCGCACTACCAGAAGCTCCGGCTCGCCATTATCATGACCTCCAGGAAAGTATCACATTACTTCGACGAACACCCCATCACAATCGTGAGCAGTGCACCACTCGCGGACATCCTCAACAACCCCGGAGCGACCGGCCGAGTCGCTGAGTGGAACATCGTTCTTAGCCCGCGAGATCTGCAGTTCAAACACCCAACATCAATCAAATCCCAAGTACTCCCAGACTTCCTGGTCGGGTGGACAGAGGTCCAAACACCAGGTCCCCCAGACCTATCCAACTCATGGACGATGTATTTCGACGGATCCAAAAGACAGCAAGGAGCCGGAGCAGGGGTCGTACTAGTCCCCAAAAGAATGAAGCTCAAATAGATCCTCCAGATCAACTTCAGCAATGCCTCCAACAACGAAGTAGAATACGAGGCACTACTCCACGGCATGCGCATGGAAATAACTTGCGGCGCCACTCGCCTCTCAATCTATGGCGACTCCAACCTCGTTGTCCAGCAGGCGATGAGAGACTGCAACGCAGTCGCAGACAACATGACGGTGTACCAGAAGCTCTATAACACACTAGAGGGAGGATTCGACGGCTGCAAACTCAACTACATCCCCAGAGCAAATAACACAGAGGCCGACGAACTTGCGAACATTGGATCGACTCGAGGACCAATACCACCAGGTGTCTTCCTCGAGAGCATCAACCAAAGATCAATCAAAGAAAAGCCAGCGGCACCCAAGGTAGTCGCAGAGGAAGATGACACAAATGAACCAACATAGGTGGAAGCAACGAGCACAACCGACGGCACAAGCAGCCAAGCAACCGAAGCCATAGAACCAGCAGCACTCGAAGACCCAGCCTGGGCAAAATCTTTCCTCCGATTCCTAATCGAGGGCACCCTACCACAAGATGTTGCAGAAGCCCGACGCATCAGTCGACGATCTAAAGCATTCACCGTAATCAACAGACAGCTCTATAAGCGCAGCATTTCTTAGGTCCTCCAAATGTGTATAGATGAAGAAGACGGCAAAGCCCTACTGCTCGAGATTCACGAAGGCACCTGCGGACATCACGCGAGCAGTCGAGCACTCGTGGCCAAAGCCTTTCGAGCAGGTTTCTACTGGCCGACCGCTATGAGAAACGCAGAGGACATCGTACGGCGTTGCATCGCCTGCCAAAAGTTCGCCAGCAGGCCACACGCCCCAACATCGGAACTCAAAACCATACTGCTGTCTTGGACATTTGCCACATGGGGACTTGACATGGTAGGCCCACTCAAGAAATCCTCAAAAGGAGGACGAACACACCTACTAGTCGCAGTTGAGAAGTTCACCAAATGGATCGAAGCAGTACCAATCACTAGCTCAACAGCCCTCACGGCAGTTAACTTCATCAAGTCAATCATCTTCAGATTCGGAGTACCACACAACATCATCACAAACAATGGTAAAAACTTCACAGCAGCAGAATTCCAAAACTTCTGTCAAGAGTTGGGCATCAAAATCAACTACGCATCAGTCGCACACCCACAGTCCAACGGACAAGGGGAGAAAGCAAACGGCCTAGTATGCGGAGGAATAAAGAAAAAACTCCTAGCACCACTAGAACAAGCCGCAGGCAACTGGGTAGACTTCCCGCGGTACTATGGAGCCTACGCACCACCCCAAACAGCTCAACCCAGTAGACACCTTTCTTCTTGGTATACGGGGAAGAAGCAGTACTGTCGCACGACTTAAAATTTGGAGCTTCCAGAATCTCAGGGTACGAAGAGGAAGAGGCAGAAGAAGCACTGCAGAACGACAAAGACACAGCAGACGAAGCACGGGACACAACCATCACAAGATCTAAAGGATACCAGGACAAACTGCGCACATATCAAAGCAGTCGCCTGCGGACCAGAACGTTCACCAAAGGAGACCTCGTGTTACGGCTAATACAGGAAAAAGTGCACAAGCTTGCCCCGCAATGGGAAGAGCCGTTCATAATCTCGGAAGTCATAGGAGGAGGCGCATACATGTTGAAGAACCCGAAAACCAATGAGGACGTGGGAAATCCATGGAACGTAGCAAACCTACGCTTGTTCTACCCATAGTCCTCTAAGCATTGTCACATACATCGGCAGCAGCACCGATCGGCAACCGATGTAAAACTCGAAGAAATAAAATAATGCTTCCCAAACACTTTACTTAAAAGCACTCGGGGGCTCGAGCATAAATCTCCCCCCGAGAGACGCTATCCTCGCACATGCGACTATACCTAAAAGCACTCGGGGGCTCGAGCATAAAAATCCCCCCGAGAGACGCTATCCTCGCACATGCGACTATACCTAAAAGCACTCGGTGGCTCGAGCATGAAACTCCCCCCGAGAGACGCTATCCTCGCACATGGCGCTATAGCTAAAAGCACTCGGGGGCTCGACCATGAAACTCCCCCCGAGAGACGCTATCCTCGCACATGTGACTATACCTAAAAGCACTCGGGGGCTCGAGCATGAAACTCCTCCCGAGAGACGCTATCCTCGCACATGCGACTATACTTAAAAGCACTCGGGGGCTCGAGCATAAAACTCCCCCGAGAGATGCTATCCTTGCTGAAATGCGACCTCATCCACAAGAACCGGGAAACCAGAACACATGATGCCCTCCGACTCACCAAGAGTTTTCCGAAAAGAAAATCATATCGAAAAATGCAAAGTTGTTTAGTCTTCACCTGATCGCAAGCGATCACCTAAAAACTCAGGGGCTACTCCCATCGGGAGTGCTGACGCGCACCCGATCAAAAACTTGGAATAAATAGCAACGGGAAAGGACAGCCCAGGTAGACAAAAATCACAGCGTATGCCTGATTCTATAAATCAAACGTAGCCTCGGGGGCTACTCCAATCGGGAGCGCTGCTGCGCACCCGAAGGACAATTTTCATTACAAAGGAGTCAAAGACAGTTCTCCCTTACAAAGGAGTCGAGAACAATTTCCATTACAAAGGATTCGAAGACAGTTCTCCCTTACAAAGGAGTCGAGGAAAATTTCATTACAAAGGGGTCGAGAACAATTTCCATTACAAAGGAGTCGAAGACAGTTCTCCCTTACAAAGGAGTCGAGGACAATTTCATTACAAAGGGGTCGAGGAAAATTTGCATTACAAAGGAGTCAAAGGACATTTATCGCTACAAAAAGGACTTGAGAAACTACCAAACGGGTTACAACTATCCCAAGGAATTATGACTTCTACATGTATGCTCATGATGATATAAATGGCACTTTCGTACCACAACTTGACGAGCATCACCACAGACAAAGTAGCAACCCAGTCCACGAAGAAGCAGGTCGCCTTCCTCCAGTTCTACAAGGTGCCTCGCCTACTGACGCAGCCGCTTGACGACCGACTTGACGTCCACATCATCTTTAGAACTAGAAGAGCAAGCACCATGAGCCGAGGAATCGGCCGAAGATGAAGTCACGGGAGAAGCAGGCGAACCACCACCCGACCCATCGGAATTCCCGCTGCTTGTTTCCTCCCAGTATGGATCCAGACGATTTCCACCGGCATCAAATGCACGAATAGTAAGAGTATCTTCGCCATCAAAACGACAGCAAAGGCTATCTCCGTCACGCAGATTCAACCAACGAGAAAACGCCCTCCAGCCAGACCCAAGGAAAATCAAGGATGAATTATCAACTTCCAACTCCACCCAAGAAGAAGACCGAGCGCATCCGTGAAGACAGAGCCAAAGACCCCTCAAATTAAGCTCAGAAACAATGGAGGCAAACGAGAAGGGAAGAGGAATCCGGGCAGCGGTCCGGCTAAGAACACGCAAAATAAAGTAATAGCACCAAAAACCATCTTCCATGGAAGAAGAAGAAGGCGCCGACACAACACCACAACCTCCACCATGCGAAGAACGAAGCGTGCGGCCACCACGGCCACGGCGGCCACGACCTCGCCCAGTCACACCACCACCACGCTTGGGCGCCATATGAGGAAGAAGCAGAAGAGAAAGACGCGAAGAATGGATGCCAAGGACAGGCAACCACATGAGGTATTTATAACACAATCCAAGGGAAAACCAGGGAAACACGCAGAAGCCAAGGCGGCGCCATCATTACATCAAAGACCAAACGGGCCGGCGTTACAAATTCCAAGACAAGATGCCTTCACACTGTCAGCACTATTTAAAGGACACGTCAAATCTCGTATGTTTCCCATACACACCTCAGAAATCCAACAGGCAACAGGCAGCACGACGTCCAAATCATCATTATGACTGGCCAGAAGACGCGACAGATCAAAGAAGCAAGCATCATCATAGGTGACCAAACAGCATGACAACGCATATCAGCGTGACATCTCAAGAAGGACGGATCAAGATAAAAGCAATTGGAAAAAACAAAAGACTCCAAAAGCTACCTATTTTTTGATGTCAAAATTTTCTGATTTTAAAATCTCTTACTCCCATAGGGAGTACCTTTATTCGACTTCGGGTGCTCCCTCACCCAGAAGGCAAAGATGTGCTCGAGTGATCACTCGCACCAGCAGAAACAACGTACTTTCGGAGTTCGGGTGCTCCCTCACCCTGAAGACAGTAAAGCATTCGAGTGACTACTCGCAAAAGACTCAACAAGTATTCGACAATATGATCTACTCGCGCACTCGACGACTTTCCGAGTGAGTGCTTTCTTATTTTCCTCGCCTGAGTTCGCTACAAGCTCCGCGAGTGACTGCTAATAGCTCACTTGATTGTTTATTCCAAGTGGGTGCATCGCTAACCAGGCTTCGTGCCTCTACAAAAAACAATTATGCCTGGGCTACGACACACTGTACCCAGATGCCACGCAAGCTTAGCGTGTAGGTAAGACCCCGCTGCGCAGAACGGCCGAGCCGGGACTTGCCGCAGAGCGATTTCACTCCCGACCTTTTCCATGCGCTCGCATGATAGAAAGAGGCGAGCGGACGCGCTCAGGCTATTTTCTTAGACTGGCAGCAATTGATCCTATAAGACCTGCGGCGGCATGACTTTGCTAGACACCGGTCGTTCCAAGTTCATGTCGAGGGACGTGAGCATGATTGGGCTACTGCGGCATTTGCCACTAGCGCAATTCACCAAGGCTCGACCAGTCGACTCCTTGGTCCTTTTTCAGCTTAGCAATCCCTCGAAACAGGTATTGTCATGGCTCAAAACTGCCAGCGACCCGCGACGGTGCCGCGCCTAGAAACAATAAAGCACTGATGAATTCGAGTCCCTGCGCGACTCTTCTAGTCCCCCAGGCACTCGGGGGCTACTGACGAGGGGGTGACCCCATGACTCCTGCGTACGAGGATACCCGGTGCGTATGGAGACAGAAGGCCCACTGGGAAGCCTCGACAGGCCCACGACTGGCCCAATCAAGCATCGACGTAGGAGTCCTCGACTGATATGGAAGGCACGACTTGGCGTACAAGGCAAGACTAGAATTAGGAAACTGCCTTTGTAATCTAGTACGGACTGCCCGAGACCTAGCATAGTATATAAAGGCTGGGAGGGGAGACGTCTAGGGCAATCCAATACACAATCTACACTCCTGGTCTTGCGATAACTCGCCTTGGCATCCCTTGTAATCGCCCCCTCACGCAATAATATCGAGCAGGAAGTGCTTCTCCTGTTAGCCGACGAGTATCGTCCAACCTGTTCCTTCTCTATGACTAACCCAGGGTCCCTGACCATGGGATTTGCCAAGGCTGATCCTCGTCAATTGGCGCCGTCTGTGGGAACTACACAAGTTGGAATCACGATCTCGGTGGTCCCGCCTTCAGCAAATCAATACTCGAAGACTAGAACCAGATCTAGCCCGCTCGAGGAATTCAAGTTCACCACAAGCATCTCCATCGCCCCGTCAAGATCACTTAGCCTGCAGTCGAATCAAGTCCAGCACCTCGACGACCGTCAGATCCATCACCGACTCTTTAGTATAATGCTTTAGTCTTCATGGCAATCTTCAGTTACTTGGTAGATCTTTACAGTGCCGGCTCTTTTAGTCAAACCGACTTGTGTCTTCAAGAAATGTTATGTCGACTTGCACTTCTTAAAGAACTGACACCGACTTATACTTAGTGGAGCTGACGCCGGCTTGTGCTTCGGGGAGCTGACGCCGGTTGAATCTGACTTCCATTATCGCCAATATTATTGCATTTTTATTCGAACAATTTTATCCCAATTGTGGCAGCGCAATCTTGGTTAGATTCGCTCCAAAAATCGAGGGATTTCCTGCCGTTGATGACCCCAGGATACAACTCCGAAAATAGTGGTTCAGATCTGAAAACATGGCACTCAGGCCCAAAGTGACAAGCATTAAGAGCAACAAGTTGTAGAAAAAATGATAAACACCAAAGTAGATGATAGGCAGCATGCCCCCAATAATCTAACGAACTATTACATGATCAATCTCATCCAATCCCTACCATCCCCTTTGCCTACAGCAGGGAATTACTCACACATGTGAAGAGAAGTCATGAAGGAATGATGCAGTGGTGATTGTGATGGCGATGGCAATGATCTCCCCTCTCCAGAGGACAAATCAGCCTCCAGATTAGCCCTCCCGAGGAAGAACAGAGGTTGGCGGCGGCTCCGCGACGGGTTCTGGAAAAGCGACTTCTGTTTCGGAGTTTCCTCGTCACGGGAATAAATAGGAGTCAAAGTAGGGCACCAGGGGAGGGGGGGAGTTGCCCAGGCGGCCTATGGGCGTGGCCCCACCCCTGGCCGCGCCAGCAGGGCGCCTGGGCCCCCCTGGCTGCCCTCTGGCCCCCTTCTGGCTCCGGGCTCCTTCAGGTGCGTGGATTTTTTGGTATTTTTCTGGGAATTTTCTGGGATGTCCAAAAATCCATTTTCCTCCGCACAATAAAACCATACAGGCAGCTCTGCTAAAAACAACGTCAGTCCGGGTTAGTTTAGATCAAATCATGCAAGAATGAGGGCAAAACAATAGCAAAGTGTTTGGAAAAGTAGATACGTTTGAGACGTATCGGCCGTTAGCCATCAGTGCGCGACGCCTCGGGTTTCGGGCCATTTTTTCTTATAAATATGGGCTCCCCCTGTCCGTTGGGTCTTTATCTCGTTCCCCTTTCTCTTCTTCTTCTTCCTCGAGCCAGGGCACGAGCGTGAAGTTCCTCACCGCCGTTCTTCGAGCCGTCGGACCTTGGAGCTTGGCAACAGAAGTTCTGGGGCCGTGCCACTCCTGCGCGTCGTCTAGGTACGCTTCGCTCCATCTCGGCATTGTAAGTTTTTTGCTCGTCGCCATTACCGTGGCGCCTCGAGCTTTTCCATAGATCGGTTTTTGATAATGATAGATGTGTAGTGAATGTCCGTTGATAAGTTCTTTGCATCTTAGGTGATTCACACGATGCACAATCCCATCGCGAGCTATTTGCTGCGATGTATCTCTCCGCCGCTTCTTTACAGCCTTTTGGTAGATCTGTTTTTAACCTGTTTTTAGGTTTTTCTAGATCTGTCTGTTTTTCGGTAGATTGCGGAATTTGTATGTGCAGATATAAGCCGGCTTTCGCCTGTCTTTGTAGTTTGTTAGCCGGTGCCGACTTTTGTCCTATGTTCGTAGTCAGATTTCCGCCTTTAATGATTTCTTCACTCGTTTAGACCTGAGTCACCTGTAATGGTTAAAACCAGCGCCCCGGATAGGGGTGGGAAGGAAACAACTGGTCGAAGTTGTCCCCCTGCTAAGAAGAACACCTCAGAGGCCAATTGGGGGCCGAGTCTTGTCACCGAAAAGAAGTTGAAGGAATTGGAGGAGGAAGGTCTCCTTCCTTCTCAAGAAGAGATAAAATGGCTTGTTCCTGGCAATGAAAGCCGGCCAGCGCCTAAAAAGGGCGAAGTCATTGTCTTTGCGGATCACGTGACTCGGGGGTTTCGGCTTCCCGGTCCAGATTTTTCAAAAGTGTGTTGCATAATTATAAATTGCATCCACAAGATTTGAGCGCCAATTCTTTGCTCAATATTTGTCACTTCCAAGTCTTCTGCAAGGTTTATCTGTAGAGGAGACCATCTCTCGGTCTTTTTGCCGAGTTCTATTATTGCAAGTAGCGGAATGAATAGAGTGGTGGCCAAGCTTTGGAATGTGGAGGCATTACCATTCAGAAACGTGCCAATACGATTTTTCCGGCTCCTAGACCGTCCAACAAAGCTAAGGATTGGCAAAGGTCATATTTCTACTGCACCGTGAAGGTGCCTGATGGTGAGAATCCGTTGCCCGTCTTTCGTGAAAGCCGGCTCGTATTTCATGTGATCGTGGTGAGAGGCCCTTTATCGGCTGATGTGCGGAAGTGATAATGGCTTCTCGCACTTTATTGGTTACCCCAAGTGGAACGTGAGATGTAGGATAGCAGAAAATTTCCACTATGTAGAGGATAGGGTTTGTCTCCAGTAGGACTCCGGTAATGATAAGTAGGTGGTGAAGCGAGCAACGCGCCGTTTTAGATATTGCTCTCTTAACCTAGACCTGCACACACACAATTAAACTTGCTCCCAACGAAGTTCAGAGAGGTTGTCAATCTCTCCGACCTTGTTGTTTACAAAGGATCAAACGCAAGGGATAATGATAAAGGTGATAGCAGCTAGAAAGTAAAAGCAGAAAATAAATTGAGCATGTAAACAGTGATGAAAATAAATTGATGTCTCTCTCCCAAAAGACGATAAAAATTCTATGCGAGGTAAATAAATCACAGCTGGGCAATTGACAGGATTAAAAACACACCGCAATGCTAACTATGCTACAAAGAAAGGACGAGGCTCAAAATCATGGGCGATACGCCAAAATAAGTAGACCGAAATCCAACTGCATCTACTACTAATCATCCACCTTGAGATATCTATCCAGAACATCTCGCTGGTATTAAGTTACGAGCCCCACCCAAAGTGTAAATCCAAAGCAACAGACAACTTCATTAAAATAACTTTGCGTAAATTAAACAATCCTTACAACCGCGGTTACAAGCACCGTTGTTTTCCCCCTTGTGGAAACAACACATCCCCTAGACTCATGTTTCTATCACTCAAGCTAGTCATCAGGGTGCATGAACCCACAATCGAGCATAACGTTCCCTCTTGGAGTCACTACCTACTACTTGTCCAAAGCAATAAACAGCAACGCGGAACATGCAAGAATTACTCAAGAACATAAATATAAAAGATAAGAACCAAATATATTACTCAATCAAAAACTGAACATAGTCTCATAATCCATCAGATCCCAATAAACTCAACATAGCAACAGCAGAAAATTACATATGTGCCTCGATCATGTAAGGAAGCTCACGAGGTCTAATCCATGCAGAACAAAGAGGGGAGGACAACATCACATAGCTACTGATCACGGACCCATGGTCCAAGGGAGACTACTCACGGATCATCCGGGAGGCATCCATGGTGGAGGAGAGGCTCCGGGAGGTCAATGCTCCCTCCGATAGGGTGCCGGGAAGAGGTCTGCTGGCGCTCCCAATCTTGGAAGCGCGGCGACGGCGGAACCGAGGAGATATCGTGAAAAAGGTTCTCTCTTCGGAGGTTTCGCGTCACGGAGAATATATAGGTGAAAGTGGGGAGCCAGGGGGCACCAGGGGTCCATGCGGCCCCCTGGCGCGACCCCACCCTAGGGCGCTCCGGGAGGGCGCCTGGGGCCCTGGTGGGTTCCCTCCGGCCCGTCCTAGGTGTTTTAGGAAGCTTCCGGTCCGCTGATTTTTGGAGCACTTTTAATATGGGGGAAACCGGAAATAGAAAACATCAGAAAAGAGGAACTGTCACTATGGTGCACTGAGTTAATAAGTTAGTCCAAATATGATCAAAAGTGTATGAAAGTGTATCTAGATCATAGCAGTATCACACAAAACATGCATGGAGCAAGCAGAAATTATAGATACGTTTGGGACGTATCAACATCCCCAAGCTTAATTCCTGCTCGTCCTCGAGTAGGTAAATGATAACAAGCATAATTTCTATGGTGACATGCTAAAAACCATATAAGAACTTTGAAAGTAAAGAAATCAAGGTATGTAATTCAATTCAAGTCATAACAAGAAAGAGCCTATATTATCTTTGAAACAAGCAACATAAGAACATTAGGTGCAAGAGCTCTCGCTGTCCATGACTCAAATGTCTCCGAATGGTGTTTGCGTGCAAGAAGTGGGAGATGGGAATACGAGAAAAAAAAATATTTTTTGTTGAGAACTCAATCTACTAAAGTTTCACACTTATCTTGACTCGTCCCCAGACCACTGCCAGGTACAAGTCAATTTGATCCACTCCCTTTCGATATTTTGAGCACTCATGCAATAGATGAGCGTAAGCACGAGAGTTGACACTTAGGATGGCAAAGAGAGAAATATAGTGGAGGAGGAAGACAAAAAGGTGAGAAAGGCTCACATCAATGAGGACAATCATGGGCGAGAGAAGGCCAAATGATAGATATGATGTGAGGAGTAGGGATTGCCATGCAACGGATGCACATATGAGCTAAGAAAATCTCTCCAATGGAACTAGTGGGGGTGCATCCAACTTGTTTGCTCATGAAGACCTAGAGCTCGTTTGAGGAGGCTCATCCTTGGAATATGCAAGCCAAGTTTTATAGTGTGAAGGTCCGCACATAGCTATATGCATATATGATCATCTCTATGGAGCACAAGATAAGAGGGAGTACGAGTGTGGATCTTTCAAATGAATAGTAGTGTTTCCCCTTCCTCTCTTTTTATTTCATTTTCTATTTTTTCTATTTTTTGTATTTTTTTGGTGGCATCAATGGCTCTTTCTATTTAACTCTCATTTGTCCTCTTTGGGATCTTTTAATTTGTGTCCTCTTTCTAATCTTTTCCTTAGTTAAGGGCAACACTCTATTTTACAAGAAGTATAGAAGATCTTCAAAATTTACAAGGTACTCAACATAAAGAAGATGTAGCTATCATGATGTATGCAAATATATGCCTCCGCCAGTGTAGCAGGAACATGTATGACATGAAGATCAAGTCATGAGAAGGTGGATGTTGCATGGCAATATTTCTTGGAAAAGCTATGGAAATGCCTTGATAGGTAGGTATGGTGGTTGTTTTGAGGAAAGATATAAGGAGGTTTATGATAAAAGAGTGTATCATTCCAAGGGTTTGGATGCACCGGCGAGGTGGACGCCAATTGTCAGAGTGAGAAGAGGGCAATGCACGGTACCAAAGAGGCTAGCAAATATGAGGAGTTGGAAGTGTCAACTTTCAATACTTACATTAGTCCGAAGAACTCATGCACTTATTATCGGTAACTCTCAATCTAATGAGGAGGTTCATAAAGAGACCTGTACCCCGAGGAGGAGTGTATGGGGGTTTGGTTATCCTTGCGCTTCCTCGACTGATGGTACGTGAGTGTACTCTAATATCCGATCCCTCCAAAGAGTAGTGATCCATCTAGTAGCTAGAGTTCTCAACTAATTTTTTTAGTTTTTGAAAATAAACACGGATTTCCCAAAATACGACACCTATCACTAATAGGCTAGAGCTCTTGACACCAAAAGTTCAACCATTACTCACAACAATACCTCAAAACTATTGCAAGTTACCACTACGATTGAATAACAACCTTAATTACCTACTTTCAAGACAAGACACAACTCAGTGCAACAACCAACTCTCTTAACAAGATAAACATGAAAACTAAAGAGAGTTCCAGCAACAAACTAAACAAAAGCTAAAGTTCTTGCAAAAGATATACTAACAATTAAACATGGCAGTAGCTACGAAAGATAAATAACACACAACAGCAGAAAGATAAGCATGAAAAATCCTATGATGTGTTCTAGTTCAAAGTGGAGCGTGTTTCTCTCCGACACAAAATAAGTTGGGGTCTAACTTGTTAAGGACAGCAAGCAAAGCTAAAGAAAACTAAAAAGTAAACCTAAGAGCGAGACGCTCCAAACATAGCACATAACACATGAAGTGATAAAAATATAGTGAGACGGAGGACGAACTGATGATTGTTGATGGAGAAGGGGATGAACGGGGGCATCCCCAAGCTTAGACGCTTGAGTCTCCTTGAGTATTTATTTGGGATGTATGGGGGCTTCCCCAAGCTTGAGAGCTTGACACTCCCGGGTCTTCTTTCATCATCTTCCCTCGCACACTTGAAAACTCCCTTCATACATAACTCATCATAAGCTGATTAGAGAGGTTAGTACCCTTAATAAAATATTTTTTCTCCATTGGAAATAAGGATAATCTTGAAGGGCTAATGTTTCTCAAGATTTCCAAAAAGTTTTTTGCAAATAAAAAGCAAGCTTAAGGTTTGCAAAAGTAAGGAAAGGCAAAATGTGGCAGAATTTGTGAAAAACAGAACAGCTGGTAGTAAATAATTTTTTCGGGGTACTTCTGCAACTCAAATAAAAAACTCAGAACATACGAAAGTTTCACAATTGTATAGAGCATGATGTGTAAAATATTCATCTCAAAAAGATGAACTGGTGATTTGTTTTGATTTTTTCCATCAAGCAGACAGAATCTGTTTTCTGGACAACATGTCACAACTTTTGGTTCCCTTATCATAAGAGGCTAAACTTGGGACAAAGCTTGAAAATAAAGATACAATGATGTTTCTACAGTAGTAACAATCATCAAGACCACTAAAAAACAGAAGTAAAAACATCTTGGGTTGCCACCCAACAAGCGCTTTCTTTTACGCCTTTAAGCTAGGCATAAAGCAAAAAGAAGAATCAAAGGTCCCCGAGGTCATCGGAATCATAGAAACCTTCAAATTGATTTTCATTAAGTTCATTCTTCTTTTTCTAGGGAAGAGGTACTTACCTTTCGCTTTTCCACGTAAGTGTATGTGCCCCTTACCGATATCAATGAAGCCCTTCATAGCTCGGAGGAAGTCCCTTCCAAGCACGATGTTACTTTGATTTGGCTCCATGACGAAGAAACCCATCGTTGCAACCCTATTAAGGAATGCAACTTGGACTTCTTTTACCTTTCCTTTGACCTCTGAAATATCTCCATTAGCATGTTCATGATAAGATGACTATTTATCCATGTCTAGTTTCAAAGAATCATAAACTATTTTTGGCATTGTAGAAACTATGGATCCAAGATCACAAAAAGCAAGGAAGTCTTGGTTAGGATGCTAATCCTAACAAAAGGATCCAAATCATCATATATCTCCAACATTTCTTTCTTGTTGGACTTAAGTTCCTCTACCTTCCTCAAGTCTAGAGCATCCATCCTCTTTTCAATAGTGGCAAGTCTATCCGCAACAGTATCAATACTACGATCATAAACAAAATAACTAGATAGACCATGCAAAATATCAAGAGCTCTAGCTTCATCACACTCTAAAAAGTCTCCTTCAGCTATAATACCAAGAGAGTGTTTACACCACTTAAAAAGACCATGGTAAAAATTTCTAAGCACAATTTTTATAGGTATCCAAGGCATAATTCTTTTATGTGCTTCAGAAATTTTGTCCCACACCTACATATTCTCTCCATCCCATTGACGGAAATCTAGAACTTCCGATTCCCTCAAAGCACCAAGTCCTAACATGTTCATTTAAACAAGAAGGACTACTAAAAGCATGGTAAATATTATTATTTTTGACTTTTGATAATGTACGCTAAGATAAAAACTGAAATGTAAACTAACAAGACTAAAAAATAAAGGTAAAAGATAGTGTGCAACTCCCCTATCTTAGCACTCAGAGTCCCGGCAATGGCGCCAGAAATTTGCTTGATGTGTGCAAGTGATAATGGCTTCTCGCCCTTCGTTGGTTACCACAAGTGGAACGTGAGATGTAGGATAGCAGCAAATTTCCCCTATGTAGAGGATAGGGTTTGTCTCCTGTAGGACTCCGGTAATGATAAGTAGGTGGTGAAGCGAGCAATGCGCCATTTGAGATATTGCTCTCTTAACCTAGACCTGCACACACACAATTAACTTTTCTCCCAACAAAGTTCAGAGAGGTTGTCAATCTCTCTGGCCTTGTTGTTTACAAAGGATCAAACGCAAGGGATAATAATAAAGGTGATAGCAGCTAGAAAGTAAAAGCAGAAAATAAATTGAACATGTAAACAGTGATGAGAATATGGATCGGGGTCCCGTGATGTTCACTACTGACGTCTCTCTCCCAAAAGACGATAAAACTTCTATGCGAGGTAAACAAATCACAGCTGGGAAATTGACAGGATTAAAAACGCACCGCAATGCTAACTATACTACAAAGAAAGGACGAGACTCAAAATCATGGGCGGTACGCCAAATAAGTAGACCGAAATCCAAATGCATCTACTACTAATCATCCACCTTGAGATATCTATCCAGAACATCTCGCTGGTATTAAGTTGCAAGCCCCACCCAAAGTGTAAACCCAAAGCAACAGACAACTGCATTAAAAGAACTTTGCGTAAAGTAAACAATCTTTGCAATCGCGGTTACAAGCATCGTTGTTTCCCCCCTTGTTGCAACAGCACATCCCCTAGACTCATGTTTCTGTCACTCAAGCTAGTCATCAGGGGCATGAACCCACAATAAACAAAAACGGAGAACATGCAAGTATTACTCAAGAACATAAATATAAAAGATAAGAACCAAATATATTACTCAATCACAAGCTGAACATATTCTCATAATCCATCAGATCCCAGCAAACTCAGCATAGCAACATCAAAAAATTACATATGTGCCTCGATCATGTAGGGTAGCTCACTAGGTCTAATCCATGAAGAACAAAGAGGGGAGGAGAGCATCACAGACCTATGGTGCAAGGGACACTACTCATGGATCATCCAGGAGGCGTCCATGGTGGAGGAGAGGCCCCCGGAGGTCAATCCTCCCTCCGACAGGGTGTCGGGAAGAGGTCTGTTGGCGCTCCTGATCTTGGAAGCGCGGCGGCGGCGGAACAGAGGCGAGATCGCGAAAAAAGGTTCTCTCTTCAGATTTTTCGCGTCACGGAGAATATATAGGCGAAAGGGGGGAGCCAGGGGGGCACCAGGTGTCTAGGTGGCCCCCTGGCGCGGCCCCACCCTAGGGCGCACCGGGAGGGCGCCTGGGGCCCTGGTGGATCCCCTCCGGCCCCTCCTAGGTGTTTCCGGAAGCTTTCGGTATGCTTTTTTTATTGTATTTTTCCAGAATTTTGGAGCACTTTTAATATGGGGGAAACCTGAAACAGAAAAACTGCCACTCGCACTGTGGTGCACTGAGTTAATAAGTTAGTCCAAATATGATCAAAAGTGTATGAAAGTGTATCTAGATCATAGCAATATCACACAAAACATGCATGGAGAAAACAGAAATTATAGATACATTTGGGACGTATCATCGGCCTCCGTCGATCCAATCCGCGATCGACATCATCATGGTAGGAAGGAGGTTGTTGACCGTTTATTTCACTTGCGCATTGATTATGTTGGGCATCTCAACTTTCATGGTCTCCAATTCTTCCCTCACATTCTTCTCCTCATTCATCTTCCTCTCCTTTCGTGCCTCCTTGGTCTCGGGGTAATAAAATGAATGTTTGTGATTGAGTCCGGCGCCGACCATACGGCCACGATGCGTCGGCGCGTACACCGGAAAGTTCTTTACCTTGTTTAGTGCCCTTTCAAAAGAGGCGTCATACGGCACCTGGTTTGAGGATCCTTGAGATTGAGCTAATTCTTCTTCCTCCCGAATTTTTTCTCAAGATCCCTGACCTTTGTGTTCGTGCATAGCTCCTTGGTTTTGGGATTTACCTTGTTTCGGACCCGCACAAATCGATTTCCCAGCGGGATTTTAAACTTCGGGTAGGGGTTCGGCCCTTTCCTTTTCGTGCCCTCCTTATCCCAAACTGGCTACTTTTCGGGGTAACCACAGCTTCCGAGATTGTGGCGAGCTATATTCTTCTCATGCATATCTTTCCCCCACTTCCTAAGCTCATTTATTGCAGGTAGGTCATGGTTGGCCTTGAAAACATTGAAGTCCTCTTCCGAAATTGACGGCCAGTGGCTTTGGATCTTATCAAAATCGGAACCCACATCAAGCTCCTGCCTGGTACTATATCCTCGTTGGTTACCCCAAGTGGAAGGTTAGATGTAATGTAGCGGCAAATTTCCCCTATGTAGAGGATAGGGTTTGTCTCCCGTAGGACTCCGGCAATGATAAGTAGGTATCAGCGGCGCAACTGACATGGACCTGCATACAACACAAATAACTTTGCTTCCCAACAAGTACAGAGAGGTTGTCAATCTCTCCGGCCTTGCTGTTCACAAAGGATCAACGCAACAGATAAAAGATAATAATGATAACAGCTAGAATGTAAAAGCAGGAAAATAAAAGAGCATGTAAACAGTGATGAGAATATGGACCGGGGTCCCATGATGTTCACTAGTGATGTATCTCTCCCAAAACACGATAAAACTGTTATGCGAGGTAAACAAATCACAGCTGGGAAATTGATAGGATTAAAAACACACTGCAATGCTAACCATGCTACAAAGAAAGGACGAGGCTCAAAATCATGGGCGGTACGCAAAAATAAGTAGACCGAAATCCAACTGCATATACTACTAATCATCCACCTTGAGATATCTATCCATAACATCTCGCTGGTATTAAGTTGCGAGCCCCAACCAAAGTGTAAACCCACAACAACAGAAAACTGCATTAAAAAGCACTTTGTGTAAAGTAAACAATCCTTGCAACCGCGGTTACAAGCACCGTTGTTTTCCCCTTGTGGCAACAACAAATCCCATAGACTCATGTTTCTGTCACTCAAGCGTGTCATCAGGGGGCATGAACCCACAATCGAGCATAATGTTCCCTCATGGAGTCACTACCTACTACTTGTCCAAATCAATAAACAAAAACGGAGAACATGCAAGAATTACTTAGGAACAAAAATATAAAAAATAAGAACCAAATATATTACTCAATCACAAACTGAACATAGTCTCTAATCCATCAGATCCCAGCAAACTCAGCATAGTAACAACAGAAAATTACATATGTTCCTCGATCATGTAGGGCAGATCACGAGGTCTAAACCATGAAGAACAAAGAGGGGAGGAGAACATCACATAGCTACTGATCACGGACCCATGGTCCAAGGGAAACAACTCACGGATCATCCGGGAAGTGTCCATGGTGGAGGGGAAGCTCCCGAATGTCAATCCTCCCTCCGGCAGGGTGCCGGGAAGAGGTCAGCTGGCGCTCCCGATCTTGGAAGCGCGGCGGCGGCGGAACAGAGGCGAGATCGCGAAAAGGGGTTATCTCCTCGTAGGTTTTGCGTCATGGGGAATATATAGGCGAAGGGGGGCAGCTAGGTGGGCCACCAGGGGTCCAGGCGCCCCCCTAGCGCGGCCAAACCCTAGGCCGCGCCAGGTGCTGCCTG
Organism: Bromus sterilis; assembly: GCA_950022295.1. Classification (NCBI taxonomy): domain Eukaryota; kingdom Viridiplantae; phylum Streptophyta; class Magnoliopsida; order Poales; family Poaceae; genus Bromus; species Bromus sterilis. Next base: position 58,652,995 of record OX465598.1, on the reverse strand, counting down.
GGGCCCTGGTGGGTCCCCTCTGGTCCTCCTTCGGGACTCCGGAAGGTTCTGTTGCGCTGATTTTTTATCTGATTTTTCCTGAATTTTTGGAGCACTTTTAATATGGGGGAAACCTGAAATAAAAAAACAACAGAAAACATGAACTGGCACTGTGGTCCACTGATGTCGCGAGAGTTTACTTCTCGCCCCTCGTTGGTTACCCAAAGTGGAAGGTTGAGATGTAGACAACGGAAAATTTCCCTTAACGAAGATGCTAAGGTTGATTATCGAACCAGTAGGACTCCAACAGATACAAGAAGGTGGTAAAGTGAACAATGGTGCCGTTCACACACGAGGTTGCTAACTTCACCTGGACCTGCACACACAGCAAATAACTTTGCTCCCAATGAGTACAGAGGAGTTGTCAATTCCTCCGGCCTTGTTGTTTACAAAGGATCAAACGCACGGGATAATAATGATAGTGATAGCAACGGAAAAGTAAATAAAGCAGTAAATTGATAGCGGGTGTAAACAGTGTTGGAAATATGGACCGGGGTCCCATGATGTTCACTAGACATGTCTCTCCCAAAAGACGATAAAATAGCCATGCGAGGTAAACAAATTACAGCTGGGCAATTTACAGGATTATGTGCGCAAACCAATGCTAACTATGCTATAAAGAAAGGAAGAGGCTCAAAAGCATGGGCGGTACGCCAAGACAAGTAGACTGAAATCCATCTGCATCTACCTACTAATCATCCACCTTGAGATATCTATCCAACACATCTCGTTGGTATTAAGTTGTGAATCCCACCCAAAGTGTAAACTCAAAGCAACAGACAACTTCATTAAATAATTTTGCGTAAAGTAAACAATCCTTGCACCCGCAAGTACAAGCACCGATGTTTTCTACCTTGTGGCAACATCACATCCCCTAGACTCATGTTTCTGTCACTCAAGCTAGTCATCAGGGGGAATGAACCCACAATCATGCATAACTCTCCCTCTTGGAGTCACTACCTACTACTTGGCCAAAGCAATAAACAGCAACGGAGAACATGCAAGAATTACTCAAGAACATAAATATAAAAGAGGAGAATCAAATATATTACTCAAACACAATCTGAACATAGTCTCATAATCCATCGGATCCCAGCAAACTTAGAATAGCAACAGCAGAAATATTACATATGTGCCTCGGTCATGTAGGGCAGCTCACGAGGTCTAATCCATGAAGAACAAAGAGGTGAGTAGAACATCACATAGCTACTGATCATAGACCCATGGTCCAAGGTTGACTACTCACGGTTCATCCGGGAAGCATCCATGGTGGTGGAGAAGCTTCCGGAGGTGGTTCCTCCCTCTGGCAGGGTGCCGGGAAGAGGTCTCCTAGTGCTCCTGATCTTGGAAGCGTGCCGGTGGCGGAATAGAGGACAGATCGCGAAAAAGGGTTCCCGTCACGGGGGTTTCACGTCATGGAGAATATATGGGCGAAGGGGGCAGCCAGGGCGGGCCACCAGGGGTCCAGGCGGCCCCCTGGCGCGGCCCCACCCTAGGGCGCGCCAGGAGGGCGCCTGGTGCCCTGGTGGGTCCCCTATGGCCCCCCCAGGTCATTCCCGAAGCTTCCGAAGCGCTAATTTTTTATTGGATTTTCCCGAATTTTGGGAGCACTTTTAATATGGGGGAAACCTGAAATAGAAAGAAAGCAGAAAAGAGGAACTGGCACTGGGGTGCACTGAGTTAATAAGTTAGTCCAAATATGATCAAAAGTGTATGTAATTTCATCAATATCATAGCAATATCACACAAAAGAGGCATGGAGAAAGCAGAAATTATAGATGCGTTTTGGACGTATCAACATCCCAAGCTTAATTCCTGCTCGTCCTCGAGTAGGTAAATGATAAAAGCATAATTTCTGTGGTGACATGCTAACAACCATATAAGAACTTTTAAGTAAAGCAATCAAGGCATGTAATTCAATTCAAGTCATAACAGGCAAGAGTCTATATTTAGCATTGAAACAAGGAACATAGGAACATAAAGGTGCAAGAGCTCTCCCTGTCCGTGACTCGAATGTCTCCAAATGGTGTTTGCGTGCAAGAAAGGGGATAGGGATATACGAGAAAAAAGTATTTTTTTGTTGAGAACTGTCGGGACCCGGGGTTAGCGTATGCAAGCCTCGCTACAACACAATCATATGGAGAGCCGAGAACCGTACCTACTTGTCTAAGCAGACAAGGCCAAGCACAGAACGTTCTCGGAAAGCATCGAACGTGAGGGGCATCCCATCCAGGCCGGATGATCAACTGAAATGGGTCCTCATCGTCCGCACACAAGTCTAAATGATATGGGTGGTGAACTCCCATACTCATAGACAAGTCGCCTCAACCATACTATCGATTGTATTATAACCCTTACATAGACTTACTCCAGCCCGATCACTTAGTCGGGGTCTAGGGCGGGCTCGATCATACATCAAAGTGTGCACGAGACAGAGTCTCGAACAATCGCATTGCGATGCCCCAAGCTGCGCACATATAAGGGCCACTTGGTGTATAAAAGACCGCAAGCCAGATCACAACTAATGTCTCGAAAACCCATACTAAAACATGCATGTTATAAACATACATGCAGCACACATGCCTTGTATGAACAGCAGGTATCATTGAAATTCTCTACAAAGTATATACTTTATTGATAACTCTTACAGAGTGCACACAGAGATCACAAGCATGTGATCCAACATTACAACAGACAAGCGGAAGCAAAGTAGGTCTGAGTACAGACAAGTTTAACAAATGGCTTAGAGAAGCCTTATCTAAAAACAAGCCCTCCACGAGGGAACCAGTCGTCTGACTGGGACTACACTAGCTTGGTCTTGGTCTGAGTCTTCAATCTTCGAGCTTCGGGTAGAAGCCACCATCGGGGTCGGTGGGTTCATCTAAAACATAGATTAAGCAAACGTGAGTACAAAATCGTACTCAGCAAGACTTACATAGGAGCTATACTACTCATGCACATGTATCAAGATAAAGGGAGGTGGGGTTTCACTTGCAGAAGTGTCAGCTTTGACTTGGCTAATACTGAACTACGAGTACCAGACTTGAGGTAAGAAGCGTACACGAGTCCACTACATCTCTTCAACCAATTACACCACTATGGTTACTTCCTCGACTTCCCCACGAGAAGCAAACCATAGCACTCACACTTATCTTGGTGTATTTTAGGAGTATCCAGTTCAAGTTGTCTAATAATCGAGCACAACTCTCCAAGTAGTCCCTTACCGCGGACGCGGCTATTCGAATAGTTTATTAACCCTGCAGGGGTGTACTGCTACACACATGAAACTATCAGTTACCGCCTTTGTCCTCGACACCGTTCAAGAGGTGTCGGCGAGGATAATTCCCACAACTTTTACCTCACAGCCAACTCAAATTCAATGGAGACGCCTATTTGGGCTGGAATCCACATCGTGAACCCGGCCGGTTTACCGATGTGGTCCCAGAAGATGTGTGCACGGTCCCAAGCCGGTCTGAATAGCCGTTCTTCCACTTCGCAGACCGTGCCACAGACCTACCAGAACTCCGAACTAATGCGACTCATTGAACTGAGAAGGGGTGAGTTAGTAGGTTGAGCGGGGGTCCATGTGCCCAACATGTGGTAGTACTCTTCGTCTTGGATCACCACACAAGAACTCGGGCTTAGGGCGGTGTTCAACGAGACAACCCACTGTGTACTCCTACACAGCCTCTCATTGTTCACCTTGTATTAGGGTAGATTCACCAACACATTTCACTTTCATCAACACCATGTTTACCATCATCCCGACTCACATCAAGAGCAACCTCATTGTATCACTAAGCATGCAATAAGCAGTAACAGTTGCAGGGGCCACATGATATCAGCCAACTCCTACATCTGCTAGGATTGTGGTTTTCTTACTACTGTGACAAGGTGATAGGTCATGCAAAGGATATGGGTTCAACTATGCGGTAGAAACGTTATCATGGTGATCATCCTAAACAATGCATAAGAGAGACATGAGAGGGAAGTGGGATTTTATAGACATGATCAATGGGGGTTTGCTTGCCTTGCTGACGAGGTTCAGTCACGGGGTCTTCAACGAAGGGGGTGATCTCGGATTCCGGCTCCACTTCTATCAGCAACATGACAATCATAGGATCAACATAATGTACAATGCACAATCACATGAATAAGATTGTAATGGTGATGTTCAAGGTACTGATGTGTTGAGCATTCCATTTAAAAGGAGTATATTGCATTTGAAATGCAAATTCAAACTCCATTTGATTTATCCATGAATTTCAAATGCATTTGAATGCACAAAAGTTCATTTGAAAATGTTGATCATGAAGTGATGTGGTATAGTTGAATTAATGTCTCTGATGTGTGGATGAATCCATTGGAATTAAGGGTGTTGCAAAATTATTTGCAAAATCACTCCAAATTTGAATTTGAAAAGGATCCATATGCATGTTTGCTACTGTTCACCCATTTTAAAATGGTCAAACATGAAAAAAAATTCATATTCATAATCCTTGTATTTTTCTGATAATTTTAGACATATTATTTGTCCAATTTGGAGTTAATATGAATTAGTTATTGAATTTCAAAGTTTAAAGCATTTTCTATAATTTTCTCTCTTTTCTTTAATTCTTTTAATCTCTGGAAAAGATGTATTGCATCAAGCTGACGCAGTGCTGATGTCACCAGGGGGCTGACAACAGGGGACCACCTGTAAGTCTTAGTGGGGTTAATCCCTGTTAGATTAAACTAACAGAGGGGTTTAAGGGGGTCTAGGGCCCACTTGTCTGCGAGAGAGAGAGGGATTAGGAGGGGGGTTAGCCCCTAAACAACACAGGCCCGCCGGCGACATGACGACGGCGACCCAGAGGACGGCGGCGCCTCGCCGGAGTGCCAAAATGACCACGGCTTGGCACAGGGAATGCAGTGGAGTGCTCCTCGTGCACGTCTGCATCACCTCGTGCCCACGGGGAGGGTTGGGGAAGGTTGTAGCCTCGCCGGCGTCGTGCTCGGCGGCGGCCGTGGCTCTGCTTCGACGAGGAGGTCGCTAGCGTGCGTGAAATATAGAAAGGTGAGTGGTGTTGGGTTCCTGGAGCGCGCAGCAACACAACGGACAACAAGGTGGGGGCTTAGGTGCACGGGAGTGAACGCAACTTCATCCATGGTGGCGGCATGCCTCGGCTCCCATGACGGATCAACACAGAGGGCGAACAGGGAGGGGGAAGTGGGTGAAAACGAGGCGTGAGCTCACCCTGGTTACAACTGCGGTGACGGCGAGGTCGAAGAAGGCTTGACGGCGGAGCAATTGGAGTTCTCCTCCTCGGTGGCCGGCGGCAAGAACGTGAAGCTCGCGTCGTCTTCGATGGCGTTGAGCTTCGATGGACTTGGGGGAACGACGGAGTCGACGGTGCTGGAGCGGCTAGACACGGCGGCAAGGCTGGAGGAGCTCAGTCGCCACGTCGGTACACTACCGCGCCCGGCTAGGGTTTCGGCGGTGTCGCTGTTCTTCGCGGGGAGGACGAACCAGAGGGCGAGGAGGGGAAAGTGAGGCGCGGGGCGTCGCTGGGCGTGCGTGGCGTCGAGAAGGAGCAAGGGAGGGGCTGGGAGGAGGCCACAGCGTCAAGGGCAGCATGTCGGGCACGCAGCTGTGTGCTCGTGCCCGGAGGAAGACGACAGGAAGCCCCAGGTGGGCTGGGTCGGCTGGGCCTTCGCCCCTGGGCACAAGGTAAGCCTCCCTCTCTCTGTCTTTCTCTTTTCTTTTTATTTATTTCTGCTTCTATGTTGACCTAGCTAATAAAATAGCTAGGCATTTTATTAAATGCTGAAAAAAATTATATGGCCTCATAATAATATATACTAGCCACTTATAAAGTTTCAACATTTTTTAAAATTCAAATAATTTGAATCTTAACTCAAATAGGGGTTTTTAATTAATTCCAAGGCACTGTTTGAATATTTGAAAAATCAGTGAGCATGGTTTGGGGCCCACATCACTTGATATGTGATCACACTCATTTATAAGACTTTTCAAAAATCTAACATGAATTTTTGGAGAAGATTTTTATCTGGCCTTTTGAATTAATTCATCTGGGGGGGGTTCCTTCTCCCATTTTTCTTTTGAATTTGATTTCAAAGATTTCTTTTGAAATTTTTTATCATGATGCAAAGGAGCACTTGATCCTAGAACATACCTAACTTGGGGTTGTGACAACTCGCCCCCACTCAAAAGAATCTCGTCCCGAGATTCAGAAGTCTGCGGGAGGAAGGAGGGGTACTCGGCACGGAGACGGTCTTCTCTTTCCCACGTGGCTTCTCTCTCAGAGTGGTGTGACCACTGAACTTTCAGAAACTTGATCTTCTTTCGGCAAGTGACACGCTCTGCTGAATCAAGAATACGAACAGGGTATTCTCGATAAGAAAGGTCATCTTGGAGATCAAGCGTTTCATGGTCGACTTCGCGGATGGGGTCCTTGAAGCAACGCCTGAGTTGTGACACATGGAATACATCATGTACTCGGGAAAGGTGCGGGGGTAGTTCAAGTTGGTAGGCAACTTCTCCACGTTTAGCAAGAATGCGGAAAGGTCCGATGTAACGTGGGGCCAACTTGCCTTTGATACCGAATCTTTGGGTTCCCTTCAGAGGAGTAACCCGAAGGTAAGCCTTCTCATCCAGATTGTAGCTTTCTTGCCTATGATGACGATCATAGTAGCTTTTCTGACGAGACTGGCCTGCTTTCAATTGATCACGAACAATGCAAACTTGCTCTTCTGCTTCCTTGATCATGTCCGGTCCAAAGAGTTGTCTTTCACCGGTTTATGACCAGTTTAGTGGTGTTCGACATCGTCGTCCATATAGGAGTTCAAAAGGAGCCATGTTCAGACTAGATTGAAAACTATTGTTATAAGCAAATTCGGAAAATGGAAGAGACTTCTCCCAATTCTTTCTGAATGATATAACACAAGCTCTGAGCATGTCTTCCAAGATTTGATTAACCCTTTCGACTTGACCTCTAGATTGAGGATGGAAAGCTGTACTAAAGGAGAGATGAGTTCCCATAGCATGTTGGAAGCTTCCCCAAAATCTAGAGGTGAAAAGGCTACCACGATCAGAATTGATTTCCAAAGGAACACCGTGAAGGGATACAATTCTAGAGACGTACAAGTCCGCTAACTGGCTAGCAGTTATAGACTCGCGAACTGGAAGGAAGTTAGCAACTTTGGAAAGCCTATCTATGACAACGAATATGGCATCGTTTCCTTACTGGGTTTTGGAAAGCCGGTGATGAAGTCCATACCGACTTTGTCCCATTTCCACTCTGGAATAGGCAAAGGTTGAAGTGTGCCAGCAGGTCTTTGATGTTCGGCCTTAATGCGACGACAAACATCACATTCGGCAATGAACTTAGCAATTTCTCTCTTCATCCTAGTCCACCAAAATCTCTGGCGTAGGTCTCGGTACATCTTTGTGCTACCAGGATGAATTAAGAGGGGAGTGTCATGAGCTTCTTTGAGGATTAGCCTCCTAAGATTGTGTTTTCGTGGTACAACCAATCGAGTGCCAAAGAAAACAACACCTTGATCATTTATGGAGAAACATTTAGCAACTCCGTTAGCAATGTTCTTCTTGATCTCTCGAATACCACTATCACGTTTCTGGGCGGCTATGATTTTATCCTCAAGGGTTGGTTTCTCCACAGAGGTAGAAAGATAGCCATGAGGAACAATCTCGAGATTGAGTTTTTGAAATTCCTCATGAAGAAGTGGTTGATACTGTTGTAACATGAGGTTGTTACAATACGACTTACGACTTAGTGCATCAGCCATGACATTGGCTTTGCCTGGGGTGTAAGAAATTCCTAAGTCATAATCTTTTATCAACTCAATCTAGTGTCTTTGCCTGAGATTAAGATCTGGTTGGGTGAAAATGTATTTGAGGCTTTGGTGGTCGGAATAGATCTCACAACGATTACCAAGGAGGTAATGTCGCCAAGTTGTTAGGGCATGAACTACGGCAGCGAGTTCAAGATCGTGGGTAGGATAGTTCTCTTCATGTGGCCGCAACTGGCGTGAAGCATAAGCTACCACATGTAGATCTTGCAGAAGTATGCATCCTAACCCTTGCCGTGATGCGTCACAATAGATCTCGAAATCCTTTTTGGGTCTGGAGGTGCAAGTACGGGTGCAGAAGTCAATATTCTTTTTAGCTCTTGAAAGCTTTCCTCGCACTTGGGAGTCCATAGGAATTTCTTATCTTTCTTGAGGAGTTCAGTTAGAGGCTTTGCAACTTTAGAAAAGTTCTCGACGAAGCGACGGCAATAGCTGGCTAGGCCAAGAAAACTCCTAACTTGCTTAACCGATTCTAGTGGAGTCCAGTCAAGGACGGCCTGAACTCTCTCGGGATACACAGCAATGCCTTTTGCAGAAATCACGTGGCCTAAGTAGGTCACTTCTGGTAGCCAAAATTCACACTTGGAGAATTTAGCATACAGGCGATGCTCTCTAAGTTTCATTAATACCAGCCTTAGGTGTTCGGCATGTTCTTCTTCGTTCTTCGAGTATATAAGGATGTCATCGAGGTAAACCACGACGAACTGGTCCAAATACTCCATGAAGATCGAGTTCATCATGCGTGAAAAAGTGGCGGGGGCATTGGTTAAACCAAAGGACATGACGGTGTACTCGTAAAGACCATAACGAGTAGTAAAAGCCGTTTTGGGAATGTCCTCGTTTCGGATTTTGATTTGATGATAACCTAATCTCAAATCCATCTTGGAGAAGACAGAGGATCCTGCAAGTTGATCATAAAGATCATTGATCCTGGGCAATGGGTACTTGTTCTTTATCGTTGCGAAATTTAGCGGGCGATAGTCTACGCACATCCTTTCTGTTCCATCTTTCTTCGTTACGAACAGAACGGGGCAACCCCATGGCGATGAGCTAGGGCGGATGAAGCCTTTTTCCAACAAAGCTTCCAGTTGGGTTTTAAGCTCAGCTAACTCACGTGGGGCCATTTTGTATGGGCGTCTGGAAATTGGTGCGGTTCCTGGGGAAAGATCCACTATGAACTCTACACATCTTTCGGGTGGCATGCCCGGCAGCTCTTCAGGAAAGACATCCGGGAAGTCACGAACCACCGAAACATCTTCGAGGTCGGGAAGGGGAAGCACATTCAAAGAATGCACCTGGGTTCTTGTTCTTGGTGAGGAGTAAACTATTGTCTGGCCTGAAGGATGTGTAAGTCTAACTGACTTGGCTTTACAATCAAGAAAAGCATTCTGCCTTGATAACCAATCCATACCAAGGATGACATCAATGTCGGAAGACTTGAGGGCTATGAGTGAAGCAAGGAATACTAAACCCTCAATTGCAATTTGATTGCCATGGCTTACTCTATTAGTTTGCCATTTTGAACCAGGAGTTTGAATGATCATAGGGGTGAATATTTCTTCAAAGGATACATCATGCAGAAGTGCATAACTCTCTGACATGAATGAGTGAGATGCTCCTGGGTCGAAAAGAACAGAAGTGAGAACAAAATTGACTGGGAGCGTACCAAGAATGACGTCAGAAGTACTATCAGTTTCCTCAACAGAGATTTGCTTCACACGTCCAAGATTTGTGGAAGTGAAAGGCTTAGAGGTGGGAACCTTCGGGGGTGGTTTGGCACGAACAGTGGGGTTTCCTTTGGCATGGGGTGGAGCATTTTGGTTGACGGGGCACTCAAGAGAATAGTGACCAGGCTGGCCACATCTAAACCAGGCTCCAAAGATAGTGCGGGGAGCTGGGTTGTTTGGTGGAGCTGGTGGGCGAGGTGGCACAAGGAATGGCCTCGGTGGGTTGTTTTGGGGAAACAAACTGTTAGGAATCCAGATCATACGCTTCTGAGGGCGTGAACTGGAAGAAGGGTTAAGCTCAAGAGCATCTTTGCGAGACTTCTCGAAAACTTCATTGCCATGCTCAGCTCTGAAGGATCTGTTGACTAAATCCTCAAAGGTGGCAAACTCAAGGAGGTTGAGATCATGACGAAGGATGGGGCTAAGTCCCTTACGGAACTTTGCCTTCTTTCTGGCATCGGTGGTGATCTCATCTTGGGCATAACGAGCAAGACGGTTGAATTCCCTCACATACTCATGAATGGACATCTCTCCTTGATTCAGATTGCAGAACTCTTCCTTCTTGCGCTCCATCAACTCATCCAGAATGTGGTACCCTCGAAAGGAAACACAGAACTCTTGCCAAGTCACTACGTGACCATCTGGCTGCATTGCAACATAGTTCTCCCACCACTGAAGAGCAGCACCTTCCAAGAAGTATACCGTGAAAACAACTCGGTCATCGGGAGCAACATGTGCAGTGTCAAGCTTACGCTCGATGGAACGGAGCCAATCATCAGCTTCAAGGGGCTCAGAAGAACATCGGAATACCGGTGGCTTGAGGAGGATGAAGTCCTGAATGCTGACCACCACATTACGATGGTGGGCGGTATTCTGCTCGATGAGCTCCAGAAGGCGTGTCTGATCACATCTATTCTTCTCAGCTTCCATCATGATTTCCGCCGCAGAAGGCGGGGTTGGAGGTTCATCATCATTTCGATTCTGATCACGGTCTCGATTCCGAAGAACAGCACTACGAGTTCCACCTGACATCCTGTGTGATAAAAATCAACAATCAGAACAGTTGTACGATGGATTCAAGGATAAAAGGATATGATTTCAGAAGGAGAAGACTATAATGCAAAGGCAATGATTCAAAGAAACACGAGATAATTCCGGCAGCATAACGGCTACACCCGGATGGAAAACAAGACAACCTCGAGGAGATTGGACAGAACTTCCTCAAGGAACTCAAAATACGGAGACTCTGGACAACCACAACAATCCTACGGCTATAAGCAGGCAATCAACGAGATGTTCTATTCAGACATAGATGAGCCTAGTCCTATCATCCCGCAGAAAAAGATGAGGGTGACTCAGAACTCAGATTGATGAGGTAAGGAGAAAAAAGAAGCCTTACGTTGTTCCCTTATATACCCAGAGTAACTATATAACTATAGAAAGCTAGACTCGACTTCGGCCAAGGCTGATAATCCTACAGTCAGTCCTGCTCTGATACCAAGTCTGTCGGGACCCGGGGTTAGCGTATGCAAGCCTCGCTACAACACAATCATATGGAGAGCCGAGAACCGTACCCACTTGTCTAAGCAGACAAGGCCAAGCACAGATCATTCTCGGAAAGCATCGAACGTGAGGGGCATCCCATCCAGGCCGGATGATCAACTGAAATGGGTCCCCATCGTCCGCACACAAGTCTAAATGATATGGGTGGTGAACTCCCATACTCATAGACAAGTCGCCTCAACCATACTATCGATTGTATTATAACCCTTACATAGACTTACTCCAGCCCGATCACTTAGTCGGGGTCTAGGGCGGGCTCAATCATACATCAAAGTGTGCACGAGACAGAGTCTCGAACAATCGCATCGCGATGCCCCAAGCTGCACACATCTAAGGGCCACTTGGTGTATAAAAGACCGCCAGCCAGATCACAACTAAGGTCTCGAAAACCCATACTAAGACAGGCATGTTATAAACATACACGCAGCACACATGCCTTGTATGAACAGCAGGTATCATTGCAATTCTCTACAAAGTATATACTTTATTGATAACTCTTATAGAGTGCACACAGAGATCACTAGCATGTGATCCAACATTACAACAGACAAGCGGAAGCAAAGTAGGTCTGAGTACAGACAAGTTTAACAAATGGCTTAGAGAAGCCTTATCTAAAAACAAGCCCTCCACGAGGGAACCAGTCGTTTGACTGGGACTACACTAGCTTGGTCTTGGTCTGAGTCTTCAATCTTCGAGCTTCGGGTAGAAGCCACCATCGGGGTCGGTGGGTTCATCTAAAACATAGATTAAGCAAACGTGAGTACAAAATCGTACTCAGCAAGACTTACATAGGAGCTATACTACTCATGCACATGTATCAAGATAAAGGGAGGTGGGGTTTCACTTGCAGAAGTGCCAGCTTTGACTTGGCTAGTCCTGAACTACGAGTACCAAACTTGAGGTAAGAAGCGTACACGAGTCCACTACATCTCTTCAACCAATTACACCACTATGGTTACTTCCTCGACTTCCCCACGAGAAGCACACCATAGCACTCACACTTATCTTGGTGTATTTTAGGAGTATCCGGTTCAAGTTGTCTAATAATCGAGCACAGCTCTCCAAGTAGTCCCTTACCGCGGACGCGGCTATTCGAATAGTTTATTAAACCTGCAGGGGTGTACTTCTACACACATGAAACTATCAGTTACCGCCTTTGTACTCGACACCGTTCAAGAGGTGCCGGCGAGGATAATTCCCACAACTTTTACCTCACAGCCAACAAAAACTCAATGGAGACGCCTATATGGGCTGGAATCCACATCGTGAACCCGGCCGGTTTACCGATGTTGTCCCAGAAGATGTGTGCACGGTCCCAAGCCGGTCTGAATAGTCGTTCTTCCACTTCGCAGACCGTGCCACAGACCTACCAGAACTCCGAACTAATGCGACTCATTGAACTGAGAAGGGGTGAGTTAGTAGGTTGAGCGGGGGTCCATGTGCCCAACATGTGGTAGTACTCTTCGTCTTGGATCACCACACAAGAACTCGGGCTTAGGGCGGTGTTCAACGAGACAACCCACTGTGTACTCCTACAAAGCCTCTCATCGTTCACCTTGTATTAGGGTAGATTCACCAACACATTTCACTTTCATCAACACCATGTTTACCATCATCCCGACTCACATCAAGAGCAACCTCATTGTATCACTAAGCATGCAATAAGCAGTAACAGTTGCAGGGGCCACATGATATCAACCAACTCCTACATCTGCTAGGATTGTGGTTTTCTTACTACTGTGACAAGGTGATAGGTCATGCAAAGGATATGGGTTCAACTATGCGGTAGAAACGTTATCATGGTGATCATCCTAAACAATGCATAAGCGCGACATGAGAGGGAAGTGGGATATTATAGACATGATCAATGGGGGTTTGCTTGCCTTGCTGACGAGGTTCAGTCACGGGGTCTTCAACGAAGGGGGTGATCTCGGATTCCGGCTCCACTTCTATCAGCAACATGACAATCATAGGATCAACATAATGTACAATGCACAATCACATGAATAAGATTGTAATGGTGATGTTCAAGGTACTGATGTGTTGAGCATTCCATTTAAAAGGAGTATATTGCATTTGAAATGCAAATTCAAACTCCATTTGATTTATCCATGAATTTCAAATGCATTTGAATGCACGAAAGTTCATTTGAAAATGTTGATCATGAAGTGATGTGGTATAGTTGAAGTAATGTCTCTGATGTGTGGATGAATCCATTGGAATTAAGGGTGTTGCAAAATTATTTGCAAAATCACTCCAAATTTGAATTTGAAAAGGATCCATATGCATGTTTGCTACTGTTCACCCATTTTAAAATGGTCAAACATGAAAACAATTTGCATATTCATAATCCTTGTATTTTTCTGATAATTTTAGACCACGGCTTGGCACGGGGAATGCACTGGAGTGCTCCTCGTTCACGTCCGCATCACCTCGTGCCCACGGGGAGGGTTGGGGAAGGCTGTAGCCTCGCCGGCGTCGTGCTCGGCGGCGGCCGTGGCTCTGCTTCGACGAGGAGGTCGCTAGCGTGCGCGAAAGATAGAAAGGTGAGTGGTGTTGGGTTCCTGGAGCGCGCAGCAACACAACGGACAACAAGGTGGGGGCTTAGGTGCACGGGAGTGAACGCAACTTCATCCATGGTGGCGGCATGCCTCGGCTCCCATGGCAGATCAACGCAGAGGGCGAACGGGGAGGGGGAAGTGGGTGAAAACGAGGCGTGATCTCACCCTGGTTACAACTGCGGTGACGGCGAGGTCGAAGAAGGCTTGACGGCGGAGGAATTGGAGTTCTCCTCCTCGGTGGCCGGCGGCAAGAACGTGAAGCTCGTGTCGTCTTAGATGGCGTTGAGCTTCGATTGACTTGGGGGAACGACGGAGTCGACGGTGCTGGAGCGGCTAGACACGGCGGCAAGGCTGGAGGAGCTCAGTTGCCACGTCGGTACACTGCCGCGCCCGGCTAGGGTTTCAGTGGTGTCGCTGTTCTTCGCGGGGAGGACGAACCAGAGGGCGAGGAGGGGAAAGTGAGGCGCGGGGCGTCGCTGGGCGTGCGTGGCGTCGAGAAGGAGCAAGGGAGGGGCTGGGAGGAGGCCACGGCGTCAAGGGCAGCATGCCGGGCACGCAGCTGTGTGCTCGTGCCCGGAGGAAGACGACAGGAAGCCCCAGATGGGCTGGGCCGGCTGGGCCTTCGCCCCTGGGCTCAAGGGAAGCCTCCCTCTCTCTGTCTTTCTCTTTTCTTTTTATTTATTTCTGCTTCTATGTTGACCTAGCTAATAAAATAGCTAGGCATTTTATTAAATGCTGAAAATTTTTATGTGGCCTCATAATAATATATACTAGCCACTTATAAAGTTTCAACATTTTTTAAAATTCAAATAATTTGAATCTTAACTCAAATAGGGGTTTTTAATTAATTCCAAGGCACTGTTTGAATATTTGAAAAATCTATGAGCATGCGGTGGGGCCCACATCACTTGATATGTGATCACACTCATTTATAAGACTTTTCAAAAATCTAACATGAATTTTTGGAGAAGATTTTTATCTGGCCTTTTGAATTAATTCATCTGGGGGGGTTCCTTCTCCCATTTTGCTTTTGAATTTGATTTCAAAGATTTCTTTTGAAATTTTTTATCATGATGCAAAGGAGCACTTGATCCTAGCACAGACCTAACTTGGGGTTGTGACAAGAACTCAATCTACTAAAGTTTCACACTTGGTCTTCTTTGGAATCTTATCTTGACTCATCCCCAGACCACTAGCCAGGTACAAGTCAAAATGATCCACTCCTTTTCGACATTTTGAGCACTGATGCAATGGATTAGCGTAAGCAAGAAAGTTGACACTTAGGATGGCAAAGAGAGAATATGGTGGAGGAGGAAGACAAAAAGGGTGTGAAAGGCTCACATCAATGAGGACAATCATAGGCGAGAGAAATCCAAATGATAGATATGATGTGAGGAGTAGGGATTTCCATGCAAAGGATGCACATGTGAGCTAAGGTAAGCTCTCCAATGGAACTACTGGGGGTGCATCCAACTTGCTTGCTCAAGAAGACCTAGAGCTCATTTGAGGAGGCTCATCATTGGAATATACAAGCCAAGTTCTATAGTGTGAAGGTCCCCACATAGCTATATGCATGAATGATAATCTCTATGGAGTACAAGATATAAGAGGGAGTACGAGTGTGGATCTCTCAAAAGGAATAGTAGTGTGCCCCCTTCTCTCTTTTTATTTCTTTTTCTCTTTTTTCTATTTTTTGTATTTTTTTGGTGGCCTCAATGAATCTTTCTATTTCTCTCTCATTTGTCCTCTTTGGGATCTTTTGATTTTGTCCTCTTTGGGATCTTTTCCTCACTTTAGGGGCAACACTCTATATATTACAAGAAGTATAGATGATCTTTCACACTTTACAAGGTACTCAAATCATAAAGAAGATGTAACTATCATGATGTATGCAAATGTATGCCTCTGTCAGTGTAGCAGGATATGCAATGATACTAGCGCGTCATGTAGCAATGATTAGGGCAAGGCCCAACTAGCATGCGGCTCATCGATCAATAAAGTAGCATGTATGACATGAAGGTCAAGGCATGAGAAGGTGGATGTTGCATGGCAATGTATCTCGGAAAGGCTATGGAAATGCCTTGATAGGTAGGTATGGTGGCTGTTTTGAGGAAGTATATAAGGAGGTTTATGATGACAGAGCGTATCATGCCAAGGGTTTGGGTATACCGGCGAAGGTGGACGCCAACTCTCGGAGTGAGAAGAAAGCAATGCATGGCACAGGAGAGGCTAGAAAAATATGGGAAGGTGGAAGTGTCAACTTTCGAATACTCACATTAGTCCGAAGAACTCATGCACTTATTATCGGTAAATCTCAATCCAATAAGGATGTTTCACAAAGAGACAAGTACCCCGAGGAGGAGTGTATGGGGGTTTGGTTATTCTTGCGCATCCTCGACTCATGGTACGTGAGTGTACTCTAATATTTGATCCCTCCAGAGAGTAGTGATCCATCTAGTAGCTAAAGTTCTCAACTAATTTATAAGTTTTGAAAATAAACACGGATTGCCGAAAATACGACATCTATCACTAATAGGCTAAATCTCTTGACACCAAAAGTCCAAACATTACTCAAATCAATACCTCAATACTATTGCAAGTTACTACTATAAAAGAATAGCAACCTCAATTACCTACTTCAAGTCAAGACACAAAACTTAGTGCAACAGGCAAACTCTCTAAACAGGATAAACATGAAAACTCAAGAGAGTTCCAGCAACAAACTAAACAAAAGCTCTTAAAAATATAAGCATGAAAACTAATAGCTAAACATGACAGTAGCTATGAAAAAGATAAAGAACACACACAGCAAAGATATAGGCATGAAAAATCCTATGTTGTGTTCTAGATTTTGAAAGTGGAGCGTGTTTCTCTCCCACACAAAGAAAGATGGGTTATAACTTGCTATGAACAGCAAGAAAAGCTAAACAAAACTAAAAATAAAACCTAGGAGCGAGACGCTCCAAGCATAGCACATAACGCATGAAGTGATAAAAATATAGTGAAACGAGAGACGAACTGATAATTTTTTATGGAGAAGGGGATGCACGGGGGCATCCCCAAGCTTAGACGCTTGAGTCTCCTTGAATATTTCTTGGGGTTGCATGGGGGCATCCCCAAGCTTGAGCGCTTCACACTCCTGAATCTTCTTTCATCATCTTCCCTCGCACACTTGAAAACTCCCTTCATGCATAACTCATCATAATCTGATTAGCGAGGTTAGTACCCATAATAAAATAATTTTTTATCTACTGTAAATAAGTACATTCTTTAAGATCTACTGTTTCTCAAGATTGCCAAAATGTTTTTCCAAAGAAAAAGCAAGCTTAAGGTTTGCAAAATGAAGAAAAGGCAAAACAGGACAGAATCTGTGAAAAACAGACCAGCAGGTAGTAAAGAAATTTTTTGGGATACTTCTGCAACTCAAATCAAAAAACTCAGAACATACGAAAGTTCCATAATTGTATAGAGCACTCTTTGTAAAAATTTCAGCTCAAAAAGATGAACTGGGATTTTTCTGTGATTTTTCTAGTCACGAGGACAGAATCTGTTTTCTGGACAGCATGTCACAACTTTCACTTCCCTTGTCATATGAGGCTATAAATGGCACAAAGCTTGAAAAGTAAAGATACAATGATGTTGCTAAAGTAGTAAAAATCATCAAGACCACTAAAAAGAGAAGAAAAACAAAAAGGAAATCCTAAATTCGTTGCGGGCTGCCTCCCAAAAGCGCTTCTTTAAAGCCATTAGCTAGGCTTAATGCAATAAGATCAAGTCTTTTCAAGAAAATAACTAGCCCGTGTGACCGACTCAAAAGGCAACTTAATCTTTTTCCTAGGGAATTGTTCCATACCTTTCTTGAGAGGAAATTGGAATTTGATAATCCCTTCTTTCATATCAATAACAACACCCACGGTGCGAAGAAAAGGACATCCCAAAATAATTGGAAAAGAAGGTTCACATTCAATGTCCATAATAGTAAAATCAACGGGAACATAATTGTCATTGAAAATGATAAGAACATCATCGATCTTCCCCAAAGGTTTATTTATGGAAGAATCGACGAGACGAACACCAAAAGAACAAGAATCAAAAGGTTTCAATTCAAATATATCATACATTCTTTTGGGCATAACGGAGGTACTAGCTCCAACATCACATAAAGCATAGCAAGAGAAGTTATTCAACTTAATTTTAATCATAGGATCCCAAGCATCTTCTAGCTTTCTAGGTATGGAGGCTTCTACCCTAAGCTTCTCCTCCCTAGCTTTAATGAGAGCATTAGTGATATGCTCCATGAAGGCAAGATTAAGTGTGCTAGTGTGGGGGTCTGTAGACATCTTGTGAAGGAAACGAATAACTTCAGAAAGGGTGCAATTATCAAAATTAAGGTCACTACTATCAACTAAAGTGGTAGTGGTGTCCTTTAGGCTCACTTGTTTGGTAGCTTCTATAGTCATAGGAGTTTCTTCTTCTACGGTTGAGGTCATAGCATCACCATTAATAGGTCCTATGGGACTAGGGGTGCATTGGGTGCTAAGAATTTGGATATACTCAACCACTTGGATAGTAGCAATGGTATGGTGTGTAGGAAGGCTCTTAATTCTATCTTCTTCCTCCTTTTCTCTAGCCCATCTCTCCTTAAGTTTAGGCATCATCCTAATGTTTTCACTGATTTGCACTTGAATAGCGTTCATAGGAGTGACCTTCCTCTCCTCAAGAGGAGAAGTTATAATCTTAAGCAATTCTACTTCATGGGCTAAATTGTCTACCTTCGACGGGAGATTATCTAATTTGTCTAGTTTTTCCTCTACACTCTTGTTGAAGTCTTTTTGGGTAGTGATGAAGTCTTTAAGCATACTCTCTAATTCAGAAGTGGAGTTCTTGGTGCTAGGATAAGTGTTGTTGTTCCCATAATTGTTGGAGGGGAACGGTCTAGGATTGCTACCAAAGTTACTCCTATAAGCATTATTATTGAAGTTGTTTCTAGAGATAAAGTTAACATCTACTTGATCCTGAGCAATCAAAGAATTTAAAGGAATATCATGAGGATCGTAAGTAGAGACATAATCAAGTCAACTTTTTCATTTAGGGAGGAGATCTCCTCGACATATTTTACCTTCCTACCTGTTGGAGCTCTTTCGGTGTGCCATTGGGAATAGTTGGTCATCATCTCATTGAGTAGTTTTGTGGCAGCACCAAGTGTAGTTGACATAAAGGTTCCTCCCGCGGCCGAATCTATAAAGTTCCGCGAGGTAAAGTTCAAGCCTGCATAAAAAGTTTGGATAACCATCCAAGTAGTCAAACCATGCGTAGGTCAATTCTTAACAAGAGATTTCATGCGTTCCCAAGCTTGGGCAAAGTGTTCATTATCCAATTGCTTAAAATTCATAATATTACTCCTCAATTGGATAATCTTAGCAGGGGGTAGTACTTCCCAATAAAAGCATACTTGCACTTATCCCAAGAATCTATGCTATTCCTAGGCAAGGATTGAAACCAGATTTTAGATCCTCCTCTCAAGGAGAAAGGAAAAAGCTTAAGCTTAACAATATCACCATCTACTTCTTTGTACTTTTGCATATCACAGAGCTCAATAAAATTATTTAAGTGCAAAGCAGCATCATCTCCAGCACTGGAGAATTGATCTTTCATAACAAGGTTCAACAAAGCAGGTTTAATCTCATAAGAAGGTGGTGAAGTAGCAGGTGTAGCAATAGGAGTGCAGATAAAGTCACTGCTGTTGTGACTAGTGAAGTCACACAACTTGGTGTTCTCAGAGGAACCCATAGCAGCAGCAAGCAAGATAACTATTTTTTTGATTTTTGATAAAGGACACTAAAGCAAAAACTGAAAGTTAACTAACAAAACTAAAAAGCAAAGATAAAAGATAGTGTGCAACTCCCCTATCTTGAAGAGTGGAGTCCCGGGCAACGGCGCCAGAAATTTCTTTGATGTCGCGAGAGTTTACTTCTCGCCCCTTGTTGGTTACCCAAACTGGAAGGTTGAGATGTAGACAGCGGAAAATTTCCCTTAGCGAAGATGCTAAGGTTGAGTATCGAACCACTAGGACTCCAACAGATACAAGAAGGTGGTAAAGTGAACAATGGCGCCGTTCACAACCGAGGTTGCTAACTTCACCTGGACCTGCACACACAGCAAATAAGTTTTCTCCCAACGAGTATAGAGGAGTTGTCAATTCCTCCGGCCTTGTTGTTTACAAAGGATAAAACGCACGGGATAATAATGATAGTGATAGCAATAGAAAAGTAAATAAAGCAGTAAATTGATAGCGGGTGTAAAAAGTGTTGGAAATATGGACCGGGGTCCCATGATGTTCACTAGTGATGTCTCTCACCCAAAAGACGACAAAATAGCCATGTGAGGTAAACAAATTAGAGCTGGGCAATTGACAGGATTATGTGCGCAAACCAATGCTAACTATGCTATAAACAAAGGAAGAGGCTCAAAAGCATGGGTGGTACGCCTAGACAAGTAAACTGAAATCCATCTGCATCTACCTACTAATCATCCACCTTGAGATATCTATCCAGAACATCTCGCTGGTATTAAGTTCCGAATCCCACCCAAAGTGTAAACTCAAAGCAACAGACAACTGCATTAAAGAACTTTGCGTAAAGTAAACAATCCTTGCACCCGCAAGTACAAGCACCGTTGTTTTCTCCCTTGTGGCAACAGCGCATCCCCTAGAGTCATGTTTCTGTCACTCAAGCTAGTCATCAGGGGGCATGAACCCACAATCATGCATAACGCCACCTCTTGGAGTCACTACCTACTACTTGGCCAAAGCAATAAACAGCAGCGGAGAACATGCAAGAATTACTCAAGAACACAAATATAAAAGAGGAGAATCAAATATATTACTCAAACACAATCTGAACATAGTCTCATAATCCGTCGGATCCCAACAAACTCAGCATAGCAACAGCGGAAATATTACATATGTGCCTCGATCATGTAGGGCAGCTCACGAGGTCTAATCCATGAAGAACAAAGAGGGGAGGAGAACATCACATAGCTACTGATCATAGACCCATGGTCCAAGGTGGACTACTCACGGTTCATTCGGGAAGCATCCATGATGGTGGAGAAGCTCCCGGAGGTGGTTCCTCCCTCCGGCAGGGTGCCGGGAAGAGGTCTCTTGGTGCTCCCGATCTTGGAAGCGCGGCGGCAGAACAGAGGAGAGATTGCGAAAAAGGGTTCTCGTCACGGGGGTTTCACGTCACGAAGAATATATGGGCCAAGGGAGGCAGCCAGGGGGCCACCAGGGGTCCAGGAGGCCCCCTGGCGCGACCCCACCCTAGGGCGCGCCGGGAGGGCGCCTGGGGCCTTGGTGGGTCCCCTCTGCCCCCCCCCCCCTCGGTGATTCCCGAAGCTTCCGAAGCACTGATTTTTTATTGGATTTTTCCCGAATTTTTGGACCACTTTTAATATGGGGGAAACCTGAAATAGAAAAATAGCAGAAAACAGGAACTGACACTCGGGTGCACTGAGTTAATAAGTTAGTCCAAATATGATCAAAAGTGTATGGAAGTTCATCAATATCATAGCAATATCACACAAAAGAGGCATGGAGCAAGCAAAAATTATAGATACGTTTTGGACGTATCATGCACTTAGTTAATAAGTTAGTCCAAATATGATCAAAAGTGTATCTAGATCATAGCAATATCACACAAAACATGCATGGAGCAAGCAGAAGTTATAGATACGTTTGGGACGTATCAACATCCCCAAGCTTAATTCTTGCTCGTCCTCGAGTAGGTAAATGATAAAAAGCATAATTTCCGTGGTGACATGCTAGAAACCATATAAGAACTTTAAAAGTAAAGAAATCAAGGTATGTAATTCAATTCAAGTCATTACATGCAAAAGTCTATATTAGCATTGAAACAAGCAAGATAAGAACATTAGGTGCAAGAGCTCTCGCTGTCCGTGACTCGAATTTTTCCAAATGGTGTTTGCGTTCAAGAAGGGGGAGATGGGAATACGAGAAAAAATATTTTTGTTGAGAAATCAATCTACAAGTCAATTTGATCCACTCCCTTTCGATATTTTGAGCACTCATGCAATGGATGAGCGTAAGCACGAGAGTTGACACTTAGGATGGCAAAGAGAGAAATATGGTGGAGGAGGAAGACAAAAAGGGTGAGAAAGGCTCACATAAATGAGGACAATCATAGGCGACAAGGCCAAATGATAGATATGATGTGAGGAGTAGGGATTTCCATGCAACAGATGCACATATGAGCTAAGAAAATCTCTCCAATGGAACTAGTGGGGGTGCATCCAACTTGCTCCTCCACCATATGGAGCACAAGATATAGAGGGAGTACGAGTGTTGATCTTTCAAAAGGAATAGTAGTGTTGCCCTATTCTCTCTTTTTATTTCTTTTTATATTTTTTCTATTTTTTTGGTGGCCTCAATGGCTCTTTCTATTTAACTCTCATTTGTCCTCTTTAGGATCTTTTAAATTTGTCCTCTTTGGGATCTTTTCCTCACTTAAGGGCAACACTCTATTTTACAAGAAGGTATAGAAGATCTTCACACTTGACAAGGTACTCAACATAAAGAAGATGTAGCTATCATGATGTATGCAAATGTAGGCCTCTGCCAGTGTAGCTGGAACATGTATGACATGAAGATCTAGTCATGAAGAGGTGGATGTTGCATGGAAATATATCTCGGAAAGGCTATGGAAATGCCTTGATAGGTAGGTATGGTGGCTGTTTTGAGGAAAGATATAAGGAGGTTTACGATGCAGAGTGTATCATCCCAAGGGTTTGGATGCACCGGCGAGGTGGACGCCAACTCTCGGAGTGAGAAGAGGGCAATGCACGGTACCGAAGAGGCTAGCAAATATGAGGAGGTGGAAGTGTCAACTTTCAATACTTACATTAGTCCGAAGAACTCATGCACTTATTATCGGTAACTCTTAATCTAATAAGGAGGTTCACAAAGAGACAAGTACCCCGAGGAGGAGTGCATGGGGGTTTGGTTATCCTTGCGCATCCTCGACTCATGGTACGTGAGTGTACTCTAATATCCGATCCCTCAAAAGATTAGTGATCCATCTAGTAGCTAGAGTTCTCAACTATTTTTGTAGTTTTTTAAAATAAACACGGATTTCCAAAAACACGACACCTATCACTAATAGGCTAGAGCTCTTGACACCAAAAGTTCAAACATTACTCACATCAATACCTCAAAACTATTGCAAGTTACTACTAAAACTAAATAGCAGCCTCAATTACCTACTTTCAAGACAAGACACAACTCAGTGCAACAACCAACTCTCTTAACAAGATAAACATGAAAACTAAAGAGAGTTCCAGAAACAAACTAAACAAAATCCAAGGCTCTTGCTAAAGACAAACTAAAAAAAACTAAACATGGCAGTAGCTACGAAAAGATAAAGAACACACAACAGCAAAAAGATAAGCATGAAAAATCCTATGATGTGTTCTAGATTGGAGTGGAGCGTGTTTCTCTCCCACACAAAGTAAGATGGGGTCTAACTTGTTATGAACAGCAAGCAAAGCTAAAGAAAACTAAAAATAAAACCTAAGAGCGAGACGCCCCAAGTATAGCACATAACGCATGAAGTGATAAAAATGTAGTGAGACGAAGGAGAAACTGATGATTGTTGATGGAGAAGGGGATGCACGGGGGCATCCCCAAGCTTAGACGCTTGAGTCTCCTTGAATATTTATTGGGGATGCATGGGGGTATCCCCAAGCTTGAGCGTATGACACTCCCGGATCTTCTTTCATCATCTTCCCTCGCACACTTGAAAACTCCCTTCATACATAACTCATCATAAGATGATTAGAGAGGTTAGTACCCTTGATAAAATATATTTTTATCCACTGGAAATAAAGATATTCTTGAAGAGCTACTGTTTCTCAAGATTTCCAAAAAAATTGCAAAGAAAAAGCAAGCTTAAGGTTTGCAAAAGTAAGGAAAGGCAAAACGTGGCAGAATCTATGAAAAACAAAACAGCAGGTAGTAAATAATTTTTTTGGGGTACTTCTGCAACTCAAATAAAAAAACTCAGAACATACAAAAGTTTCACAATTGTATAGAGCATGTTGTGTGAAAATTTCAGCTCAAAAAGATGAAATTCTGATTTGTTTTGATTATTTCCGTCAAGCAGACAGAATCTGTTTTCTGGACAGCATGTGACAACTTTTGCTTCCCTTATCATAAGAGGCTAAACTTGGCACAAAGCTTGAAAATAAAGATACAATGATGTTGCTACAGTAGTAACAATCATCAAGACCACTAAAAACAAAGTAAAAACATCTTGAGTTGCCTCCCAACAAGCGCTTTCTTTTACGCCTTTAAGCTAGCACTGGTAGAAAAAGGCCCATTTTTCCCAGTTCCGGAGGCCCATTTTTCCCGGTTCCGGATCCGGGACTAAAGGGTCGTAACTAATGCCCAAAACCTTTAGTCCCAATTTTCCCATGAACCGGGACATATGGGGATCCACGTGGCCTCTGCGGCTTGATCAGGCAGAAGGGCCTTTTGTCCGGGTTGGTAACACCAACCGGGACCAAAAAGCTTCCACGCGTCAGCTTTTCAGGGGCTGGGGTTTTTTTTTTAGATGGGGGGGGGGGAATTGAGTGTTTTGTAGGGTTAATTTAGGTGTTTGTGTTAGCTAGCTAATTAATAGAGAGAGGTTTCCTCTCTTACCTTCGTGCTTGGTCGACGCTACGTACTATATGTATAGAGAGGACTTGGTCGACATGCTAGCTAGCTAGTAAGCAAATGAAGGAATTAAACCATTAAGTACGTAATATCGTCATGAACATATACAGAGAGAAGTGATCGACGTCTCCTTCTCCGAGATATAGTTCGAACAACAAGTTTTCGTATATCTATCCGACGATACTGGCTACATATATACAATATAACTTCTCTTACAATACCCTAATTAACCTTTGAAATTAAGTTCCATATGGTATTCTCCGCCTTTCTTGATGACGTGGTCAAGAAAGAATCCCGCCAATTCCTCTTGAATTGCTATTATGCGATCTTGTGGTAGGATTTTTTGTTGCAGCTCCCAAATCTAATTCGAAGAAGGGGGTCAATACACACTAGTAGAAAACAGGGCTTTGGTTCGGGCCTCTCCAGCCCATTAGTCCCGGTTGTGCCACGAACCGGTACCCATGGGGCCATACGTCCCGTTTTGTGCGCCCGGGGGCCCGGCCGCGCCTCGTGGGGCATTGGTCCTAGTTCGTCTTGAGGCATATGTCCTGGTTCCAGACAAGAACTGGGACCAATGGGCCTCTCTCCTGGCCCACAACCATTAGTCCCGGTTTGTGGCTCGACCCGGGACGAAAGGCTGGCCATTAGTACCGGTTCCAGCCACAAACCGGGACTAATGATTTGGCTATATATACCCCTCGTCGGCGAGTAGAGCACTCCACTGGTGCTCTGTTTTTTCGAGGAGGGCAAGGGGAGGGCTTTCTAGTGCTCTAGCTCACCTCCAATGCACATGATGTGTTCGATGAAATGCCCGAGCCACACTACTTAAGCTTTCTCCTCTCCAAACTCGACCTCCAAGCTCCGTTTTCCTCAAGATTTGTCTAGGTTTAGCGATTTATCACGTCTCGTACCCCTCTTCACCACCGTCGATCGCCCACGCCAATCTCGTCGCCGGCACCACCGTGGTGAGCCTCTTATTCTTATTTTCTTTCTAAAAGAAAATAGTTCTTACTTTTATGATTAGATATATACTTGTATAATTTTCTTATCGCTTTTTATTATTGATTTTTATTATATAATGTGATGGTTATGGTATCGGCACATGTCGGCTCTCGTCCTGTCTATGATTCGGATGTGGTATATATTATATTTTATAACTATTTGGTTCATTTTTTGTTTATGGCAATTATGCCGACCAACGTGACATATTTATTTATCTAGGAGGTAGTTGAACCAGAAATTCCTACCGACCCTATTGTCGAGAGGTTAAATTTAGTTGAAGAAGAAAACAGTAACTTGAAGGAAAAAATAAAAAGAATTGAGGAGGAGAAGATGCTATTGGAGTTGCATGTTGCGGATGTCATCAATGATAACAAGATGAAGATGGATGCAATGCGCTTGAAGATTAGAAAGATTAGAAAATATGCAATTGATAACAAGGCTTGGTATCATTATGCCGTTGGTTCAATTGTTACCTTCGTTGCGATTATGATCGCATTTGTTGTTGCATTGAAATGTTTTACATAGTTTCAATGTATGGCTTAGTTAGATGCTCTGGAGAGCTATATGTTGCTCAATCAGAACTATGTATGTACTTTGGTTTTACTGTGATGGTGAACTTCTATTAATTTGGTCACTTATCTATTCATGATTTTCTGTAATGGTTTTTGACACACTTAATTATATATAATGCACGCAGATGAACCGACAATGGATGTACGGTGACAGACACACCTCCCAGTACATTAAGGGCGTGCATGAGTTTCTCGAACTGGCTGAGGAAAACAAGCAGAATGGTTTTATGTGTTCTCCATGCCCTACATGTGGGAATACGAAGTCTTACTCTAACCGGCAAACCATTCACGCCCACCTGCTTTATAAGGGATTCATGCCACACTATAATGTTTGGACCAAGCACGGAGACATTGTTGATGCAAGGAGACAATGTGAAAGTGAAAAGGAGAAGATGAAGTTCGATCAGATGTTAGAGGATCACAAAAAAGGGTTGTACCCCAATTGTGAAGAGGGCATCACAAAGCTCGGTACCGTACTGGAATTGCTGCAGTGGAAGGCAGACAATGCTGTGTCTGACAAAGGATTTGAGAAGCTACTGAAAATATTTAAGAAAAACCTTCCAAAGGATAACGAATTGCCCGACACTACGTACGCAGCAAAGAAGGTCGTATGCCCTCCAGGATTGGAGGTACATAAGATACATGCATGCCCTAATGACTGCATCCTCTACCACGGTGCGTACGAGGATTTGAATGCATGCCCGGTATGCGGTGCATTGCGGTATAAGATCAGACGAGATGACCCTGGTGATGTTGACGGCGAGCCCCGAAGAAAGAGGGTTCCTGCAAAGGTGATGTGGTATGCTCCTATAATACCACGGTTCAAAACATCTGTTCAGAAACAAAGAGCATGCGATGTTGTTGCGATGGCACAATGAAGACCGTAAGAAAGACGGGAATTTGAGACACCCCACTAATGGGTCACAATGGATAAAGATCGAGAGAAAGTACCGGATAAGTTTCGACATGACCCAAGGAACATATGGTTTGGTTTAAGCGCGGATGGCATTAATCCTTTCGGGGAGCAGAGAAGCAATCACAGCACCTGGCCCGTGACTCTATGTATGTTTAACCTTCCTCCTTGGATGTGCATGAAACGGAAGTTCATTATGATGCCAATTCTCATCCAAGGCCCTAAGCAACCCGGCAACGAGATTGATGTGTACCTAAGGCCATTAGTTGAAGAACTTTTACAGCTGTGGAATGGAAACGGTGTACGTGTGTGGGATGAGCACAAACAGGAGGAATTTGACCTGCATGCGTTGATGTTTGTAACCATCAATGATTGGCCTGCTCTCAGTAACCTTTCAGGACAGACAAACAAGGGATACCATGCATGCACTCACTATTTAGCTGACACCAAAAGTATATAGTTGGACAACTGCATGAAGAATGTGTACCTGGGGCATCGTCGATTTCTTCCGACCAACCATCAATGTCGTAAGAAAGGCAAGCATTTCAAAGGCGAGGCAGATCACCGGAAGAAGCCCTCCATGCGTACCGGTGATCACGTACTTGCAATGGTCAATGGTTTATACGTAATATTTGGAAAGGGTCTCGACGGACTATCTGTTCCGAATGACGCCGAGGGACACGCACCCATGTGGAAGAAGAAATCTATATTTTGGGACCTACCCTACTGGAAACACCTAGATGTCCGCTCTTCGATCGACGTGATGCACGTGACGAAGAACCTTTGCGTGAACCTGCTAGGATTTTTGGGCATGTATGGGAAGACAAAAGATACACCGGAGGCACAGGAGGACCTGCAACGTTTGCACGAAAAATACGGCATGCATCCAAAGCAGTATGAAGGTCCTGCTAGCTACGTTCTTACCAAAGAAGAGAAGGAAATCTTCTTTGAATGTCTGCTCAGTATGAAGGTCCCGTCTGGCTTCTCGTAGAATATAAAGGGAATAATAAATATGGCCGAGAAAAAATTTCAGAACCTAAAGTCTCATGACTGCCACGTGATTATGACGCAACTGCTTCCGGTTGCATTGAGGGGGCTTCTACCGGAAAACGTTCGATTAGCCATTGTTAAGCTATGAGCATTCCTCACTGCAATCTCTCAGAAGGTGATCAATCCAGAAATCCTACCAAGGCTAAGGAGTGATGTGGCGCAATGTCTTGTCAGTTTCGAGTTGGTGTTCCCACCATCCTTCTTCAATATCATGACGCACGTCCTAGTTCATCTAGTCGACAAGATTTTCATTCCGGGCCCCGTATTTCTACACAATATGTTCCCCTTTGAGAGGTTCATGGGAGTCCTAAAGAAATATGTCCGTAACCGCGCTAGGCCAGAAGGAAGCATCTCCATGGGCCATCAAACAGAAGATGTCATTGGGTTTTGTGTCGACTTCATTCCTGGCCTTAAGAAGATTGGTCTCCCTGAATCGCGGTATGAGGGGAGACTGACTGGAAAAGGCACGATTGGAAGGGACTCAATAATATGCAGGGACGGACATTCTTGGTCTCAAGCACACTACACAGTTCTACAAAACTCTATCTTAGTGGCCCCGTATGTCGATGAACACAAGAACAGTCTGCGCTCCAAACACCCGGAGGAGTGTGATGACTGGATTACACATGAACACATCAGGACTTTCGGCGATTGGATGGAAACACGTGTCAGAGCTGACAACACCATTTGTGATGAGCTGTTCTCGTTGTCCAGGGGACCATCTTCAACTGTATTGACTTACAAAGGATACGAGATAAATGGGAATACATTTTACACGATCGCCCAAGATCAAAAGAGCACCAACCAAAAAAGTGGTGTCCGCTTTGATGCAGCAACCGAGAGGGGAAAGGACACATATTATGGTTACATAGTGGACATATGGGAACTTGACTACGGACATGACTTTAAGGTCCCTTTGTTTAAGTGCAAATGGGTCAATCTGTCAGGAGGCGGGGTACAGGTAGACCCACAGTACGGAATGACAACAGTGGATTTGAACAATCTTGGGTACACAGACGAACCATTCGTCCTAGCCAATGATGTGGCGCAGGTTTTCTATGTGAAGGACATGTCTACCAAACCGAGAAAAGGAAAAGATATGGAAGCGAATACATCATACAATGAGCCAAAGCTCCACATAGTTCTTTCAGGAAAAAGAGACATCGTGGGATTGGAGGGCAAGACAGACAAGTCTGGAGATTATGAAAAGTTTCATGAAATTCCCCCCTTCAAAGTCAAGGCTGATTCAAGCACCCTGTTAAGCGATGAAGAATATCCATGGTTGTTGCGCAATAAGCAAAGGACACAAGCCAAGAAAAAGTGAAGACTGATGAAGTCAGAAAGGGTTGAAATTTTAGTATGTGGCTTTGAAGAGTGCATATTGAATGCACAAAAAGTCTTGAGTTCAAATAAGTTTAGAAAAATGAAATGCCTTTGTAACACATGAGTTTTCGTTTGAAACTCTTGTACTTCGTAAGAGATGGTCCAGTTTGTACACGAAGTGCATCCAGATTTTGCCGTAACCCTCTCAACTTTTGCACACATGTTATGTGGGTCAAATGATGATACCATGCCAAGTTTCAACCTTTTCTGAGTTCAGTTGTAGTGCTTTCCAATTTCAGGGTCATTTAGCCCAAAATAAATCATTAAATGCATGAAAAAGAGCAAATGAAGTCAGAAAGGGTTGAAATTTTAGTATGTGTCTTTGAATGATGCATATTGAATGCAAAAAAAAGTCTTGAGTTCAAATAAGTTTAGAAAAATTAAATGCCTTTGTAACACATGAGTTTTTTCGTTTGAAACCCTCGTACTTCGAAAGAGATGGTCCAGTTTGTACACGAAGTGAATCGAGATTTTGCCGTAACCCTCTCAACTTTTGCACACATGTTATGTGGGTCAAATGATGATACCATGCCAAGTTTCAACCTTTTCTGAGTTCAGTTGTAGTGATTTCCAATTTCAGGGTCATTTAGCCCAAAATAAATCATTAAATGCATGAAAAAGAGCAAATGAAGTCAGAAAGGGTTGAAATTTTAGTATGTGGCTTTGAATGATGCATATTGAATGCACAAAAATTCTTGAGTTCAAATAAGTTTAGAAAAATGAAATGCCTTTGTAACACATGAGTTTTCGTCTGAAACCCTCGTACTTCGAAAGAGATAGTCCAGTTTGTACACGAAGTGCATCCAGATTTTGCCGTAACCCTCTCAACTTTTGCACACATGTTATGTGGGTCAAATGATGATACCATGCCAAGTTTCAACCTTTTTTGAGTTCAGTTGTAGTGCTTTCCAATTTCAGGGTCATTTAGCCCAAAATAAATCATTAAATGCATGAAAAAGAGCAAATGAAGTCGGAAAGGGTTGAAATTTTAGTATGTGGATTTGAATGATGCATATTGAATGCACAAAAAGTCTTGAGTTCAAATAAGTTTAGAAAAATGAAATGCCTTTGTAACACATGAGTTTTCGTCTGAAACCCTTGTACTTCGAAAGAGATGGTCCAGTTTGTACACGAAGTGCATCCAGCTTATGCTGTAACCCTCTCAACTTTTGCACACATGTTAGGTGGGTCCAATGATGATACCATGCCAAGTTTCAACCTTTTCTGAGTTCAGTTGTAGTGCTTTCCAATTTCAGGGTCATTTAGCCCAAAATAAATCATTAAATGCATGAAAAAGAGCAAATGAAGTCAGAAAGGGTTGAAATTTTAGTATGTGGCTTTGAATGATGCATATTGAATGCACAAAAAGTCTTGAGTTCAAATAAGTTTAGAAAAACGAAATGCCTTTGTAACACATGAGTTTTTTCGTCTGAAACCCTCGTACTTCGAAAGATATGGTCCAGTTTCTACACGAAGTGAATCGAGATTTTGCCGTAACCCTCTCAACTTTTGCACACATGTTATGTGGGTCAAATGATGATACCATGCCAAGTTTCATCCTTTTCTGAGTTCAGTTGTAGTGCTTTCCAATTTCAGGGTCATTTAGCCCAAAATAAATCATTAAATGCATGAAAAAGAGGAAATGAAGTCAGAAAGGGTTGAAATTTTAGTATGTGGCTTTGAAGGGTGCATATTGAATGCACAAAAAGTCTTGAGTTCAAATAAGTTTAGAAAAATGAAATGCCTTTGTAACACATGAGTTTTCGTCTGAAACTCTCGTACTTCGAAAGAGATGGTCCAGTTTGTACACGAAGTGCATCCAGCTTTTGTCGTAACCCTCTCAACTTTTGCACACATGTTATGTGGGTCAAATCATGATACCATGCCAAGTTGCAACCTTTTCTGAGTTCAGTTGTAGTGCTTTCCAATTTCAGGGTCATTTAGCCGAAAATAAATCATTAAATGCATGAAAAAGAGCAAATGAAGTCAGAAATGGTTGAAATTTCAGTATGTGGCTTTGAATGATGCATATTGAATGCACAAAAAGTATTGAGTTCAAATAAGTTTAGAAAAATGAAATGCCTTTGTAACACATGAGTTTTCGTTTGAAACCCTCGTACTTCGAAATAGATGGTCCAGTTTGTACACGAAGTGCATCCAGCTTTTTCCCTAACCCTCTCAACTTTTGCGCACATGTTATGTGGGTCAAATGATGATACCATGCCAAGTTTCAACCTTTTATGAATCCAACCAATCAGGAAGAAGCACACGGATCGCGTGTTTCTTTCAAGCGCTTGTGAGTCGTTGGATCAGGCTTCTGAGCCGTTGGATCCAACCAATCAGGAAGAAGCACACAGATTGCGTGTTTCTTTCAAGCGCTTGTGAGTCATTGGACCAGGCTTGTGAGCCGTTGGATCAGGCTTGTCGTTGCCTATATATATAGCCCACCTCTCGGGCATGTTCCACACTCATTTCATCGGTCGAATACAAATCATTCAGATTCGCCTGGTTGCGGTCCGACGGTGCTTTTGATGTGCGGGAACTCACGAGCCATACCGTCGGGATGTAAGCGAAACCGTGTGTTTTGTTGATCTTATATATATCTAGTTAGAAATCTTTCACTTCATCGACCAAATACAAATCATTCAGATTCCCTGCATACGTCCGACAGTGCATTTGATATGCTTGCACTCATGAGCCACCATCGGGCTATATGCAGGGAAACCTTGTGTTTTTTTATTGGAAAACAAAAACAAAAAAGTGTAGCAATTTCATTATAGGACGTCAACGGAAGGATACTCCACATCTTGTACACCGTCAAGGAAAATTTCAGACGGTCCTCGCCTGGTTGACAGATCCGGCAAGTCTACCGACCAGGCGGGGATCGTCTATAATACATGTACGGGATTTTCATCCCATACGGGTTTATTGACGGTCCCCGCCTCGTGGGCACATCTGGAAAATCTGCCAACCAAATGAGGTCTGTTCGAATTTACCCCGGACAGAGTACAGGATACAGATGAATTTCTCCATTTACGTCCTTTAGTGAACTTGTTATGCTACGATAAGTCCACGCGGACCTGTGATTATAAACAGGTCTAACTCCATTTCGGCTAGCGAGGTGGTACTAATTTTAGTTGGTTACAGGGGACCTTTAGTACCGGTTCTGGGAACCAACCGGTACTAAAGGGTTAGTTAGTGGTTAATTACGGTGGGAGAAGCCTTTAGTACCGGTTGGAGGCACCAACCGGGACTAAAGGTCCTTTTTCATAGAAAATTAATGCACCTACTGGGCTGACACGGCCTGGATACGACTAGAAACCCACTAATAGGCCAGGATCCAGGCCCGCAGCAGACCCAAAAGGCCCACTGACAAGCAATAACAGAGTAAGCCCGAAAGCCTGCGGTTGAGAGGAGCTCGAAGTGGTACGCGCATCAGCGCTTATAAACCACTCCGGCAGTCCCTCGACTAGCGAGGTGGGACTAAACATCCCACCGCACCACGGCAGCGCAAGTTTTGTCCCGGATGGTGGCGCGAACCGGAACGAAAGGTCGCCTTTGGTTCCGGTTCGTTCCACCAACCGGAACGAAATGTCGGCTTTGGTACCGGTTTGTGCCACCAACCGGTACCAAAGGTCTCTCTTTCCCGCCAATTGGGATGCTGAAAAAGACCTTTGGTACCGGTTGGTGGCACGAACCGGTACCAAAGGTTAGCATTGGTACCGGTTGGTGCCACCAACCGGGACCAATGCTCATTGTATAACTGGCACTTAGGATTTTTCAGTTCTCATCTCGCCATTTGCCTCCGACGACGCCGGAGTTGAAACCGACGCCATCAGGCTGCCCAACCTTCGCATCGCACCGCCGCACCACCCCCGACGACGTCGACGACCTCGCCGGCGCCACCCCTGTTGTGAGCGTCTCGCCATCCCCCCTCTCCTCTCTTGCATTGCGCCCAAACATGCCGCCGCTCTGCGCCATGGACGAGAGGGGAGCTCCTCCCGTGCGCCGCCATGCCTAGGAGCTAGGCCGCCCCTCGCCGCTCCCTCGCCGCTCCGGCCGGCTGCCCCTCGCAGTCGGCCATGACGTCCATGGCCACGGCCATGGCGTGCGTGCCATGGATGGCTGCAGCAGTGGCGGGGAGGTTGAGGAGAAGAAATAAAAAAACAGGGAAAAGAAAACAGAAAAGAAATAATTTTAATTAAAAGAAAACAAAGAAAAGAAAACAGAAAATATTTTTTTTTGTTCTCTCAATTTTTTCTGTTTTATAAGTCTCAATTTTACTAAGTTAAAATGTTCTAGTGTTGGGGGGGAATAAAGAAAAAAGATAGAAGGAAAAAGGGTTTTTAGGCGAATCTTCACGCTTTCCATCAGACATGAATTGCACGGGTGTCTTGCTCCGGGCGTCATGTCACGTTTTCCATCAGACATCAATTGCACGGGTGTCTGGCTCCGGGCGTCATGTCACGTTTTCCTTCAGACATCGGTTGCACGGGTGTCTGGCTCCGGGCGCCATCTTATATAGGTTTATTGTCGTGCCAAAAACTGGTGTCAACACATGCCCCCATATTTTTCGGCAAAACTTGTATGTTTGGCACACTAATATATGCATGATATATCATGTTTGTATATTAAGTGTCATCTTGTAATTAATATTTTGCAGAAACCATGGACAGTCATCCAAGAAACTTAGAAGAAGAAGATTTGTTGGGGGCAATCATCCGCAAAGGACCGTAGCTAGAACCGTTGTTACTGCGCGACGTCGTCCGGGAAGGAGGTAGTGATGTATTATCGTTTCTGAACGACACCGATGGTCTGGAAGAAGAGGGTGAAGCAGGCTCCGGTGATCAGACAATGGAGATGGCAGGACCTTATGATGGCTCCGGTGAGCAAACGGAGGAAGGAGAC
The DNA here is from genome assembly GCA_950022295.1 of Bromus sterilis. Classification (NCBI taxonomy): domain Eukaryota; kingdom Viridiplantae; phylum Streptophyta; class Magnoliopsida; order Poales; family Poaceae; genus Bromus; species Bromus sterilis. Next base: position 58,618,673 of record OX465598.1, on the reverse strand, counting down.
GACGGCTCTGGTGAGCGAACGGAGGAAGGAGTTGTTGCAAAGTCCGGCGAGGTATATATATTAATTGATGCATTAATTGTTTTGGTATGTACACATTTAACTCTCTTCTTTCTTCTTTTCTAGCCCTCCGGATCCGGATCAAGCCAAACCTCGGTAACGAGACGAGGCCCATCACTAGAGTTGGCCAACCGATTGAACCCAGCCGGACCAAGGAAGCATTTTCTTCTCAGTGCGGGGTTCTTGTTAGGGACATGATCCCGATCACCATCCACCAATGGAATAAGCCGAAGGGCGGAGACCCTTAAGTGTCTTTTGTCACCGATAGACAGAAAGATGATCTTTGGACCGCGCTGAAGGCAAATTTCACCCTACCGGAAGAGGAGCATCCGGAAAAGCCAGTTATAGCGAAAATTGTCAAGGCTCATGCTCTTAAGAAGATGGCGGATCTATTCAGGAGGTGGAAGAATGAGTTGAAAACAATGTTTGTCGACAAAGAGAAGACTCCAATATTCGAGGGCCGATTTGAGAAGATAAGAGAACAGTGGCCCGTATTTGTGGCCCACAAGACATCGGAGAAGAGTAAGAAGATGTCAGCGGTAAACAAGCTAAATGCTGCAAAGAAGAAGCATCACCATCACACGGGGTCAGGTGGATACCTCAAAGCCCGGTTGTTGTGGGACAAGGCTGAAAAGGAACTTGTTGATAAAGGGATCGTACCGGAGACATTGAACTGGTCAGAGCGTGTAAGGAATTGTTTCTTCAGGGTTGGGGGAACCTTGCACCCTGAAACAGGGAAGTGTGTTTGGACAGACGAACAACTAGACATACCGGTAAAAAAGCTTAGGGAATTATTCGCCGCATTGCGGGAAGGGACGTTCGTTCCCGACAGAGAGAACGACGAGCTCGAAAAGGCCCTCGGGAATCCTGAGCACCCAGGACGAACACGAGGCACGCCAGGCTCCGTTCCGTGGAAGCATGGGTTTCCCGACGCAGGCAATTACAGAAGCAGGGGGAGGAAGAGGAAACAGGACCTCAGCGATATGCAGAAGCTGCATGCTTCTGTAATTGCATGTGTACTCTTGCATGCAGCTTCTGCATATCGCTGAGCTCCTGTTTCCTCTTCCTCTCCCTGCTTCTGTAATTGCATGTGTCGGGAAACCCATGCTTCCACGGAACGGAGCCTGGCGTGCCTCGTGTTCGTCCTGGGTGCTCAGGATTCCCGAGGGCCTTTGTGAGCTCGTCGTTCTCTCTGTCGGGAACGAACGTCCCTTCCCGCGATGCGGCGAATAATTCCCGAAGCTTTTCTACCAGTAGGTTCAGTTGTTCGTTCGTCCAAACGCACTTCCCTGTTTCAGGGTGCAAAGTCCCCCAACCCTAAAGAACCAATTCCTTCCACGCTCTGACCAGTTCAATGTCTCTGGTACGATCCCTTTATCAACAAGGTCCTGTTCAGCCTTGTCCCACAACGGTCGGGCTTTGAGGTAGCCACATGACCCCGTGTGATGGTGATGCTTCTTATTTGCAGCACTTAGCTTGTTTATCGCTGACATCTTCTTACTCTTCTCCGATGTCTTGTCGGCCACAAATGCGGGCCACTGTTCTCTTATCTTCTCAAATCGGCCCTCGAATATTGGAGTCTTCTTTTTATCGACAAACGTTGTTTTCAAATCATTCTTCCACCTCCTGAATAGATCCGCCATCTTCTTAAGAGCATGATCCTTGACCTTTTGCTCTATAACTGGCTTTTCCGGATGCTCCTCTTCCGGTAGGGTGAAATTTGTCTTTAGCGCGGTCCAAAGATCATCTTTCTGTCTATCGATGACAAAAGACACTTCAGGGTCTCTGCCCTTCGGCTTATTCCATTGGTGGATTGTGATCGGGATCATGTCCCTAACAAGAACCCCGCACTGACCAGAAAATGCGTCCTTGGTCCCGATGGGTTGAATCGGTTGGCCATCTATACTGATGCTGGTGATCGTGAACCTATCATCCGAGCGTCACTTTTTCTTCGGGCCTCGTCTCGTTAACGAGGTTTGGCTCGATCCGGATCCGGAGGGCTAGAAAAGAAGAAAGAAGAGAGTTAAATGTGTACATACCAAAACAATTAATGCATCAATTAATATATATACCTCGCCGGACTTTGCAACAACTCCTTCCTCTGTTCGCTCACCTGATCCGTCATCACGGTCATCTCCTTCCTCCGTTCGCTCACCGGAGCCATCATAAGCATGTCCTTCCATCTCCATTGTCCGATCACCGGAGACTGCTTCACCCTCTTCTTCCAAACCATCGGTGTCGTTCAGAAACGATAAGACATCACCTCCTTCCCGGACGACGTTGCCCACTAACAACGGTCCTTCGCGGATGATTGCCCCCAAAAAATCTTCTTCTTCTAAGTTTCTTGGATGATCATCCATAGTTTCTGCAAAATATTAATTACAAGATGACACTTAATATACAAACATGATATATCATGCATATATTATTGTGCCAAACATACAAGTTTTGCCGAAAAACATTGGGGCATGTGTTGACACCAGTTTTTGGCACGACAATAGACCTATATAAGATGGCGCCCGGAGACAGACACCCGTGCAACCGATGTCTGATAGAAAACGTGACATGACGCGCGGAACCAGACACCCGTGCAATTGATGTCTGATGAAAAATGTGCCTCGACCCCTCGACGACCCCTCGACCCATCGACGACCATCGACCCATCAACGACCCGTCGACCCATCGACGACCCTCGACCCATCGACGACCCCTCGACCCATCGACGACCCTCGACCCATCGACGACCCGTCGACCCATCGACGACCCTCGACCCGTCGACGATGCTTGAACCCTCGACACCTCTACCCCTCGACGATCCTCGATGACCCTCGACCCCTCGACGACCCTCGACCCCTAGACCCCTCTACGACTGACGGGGATCAACCCCGGCAAATCCCATGGTCAGGGACCCTGGGTTAGTCATGAGAGGCGCAGGTTGGACGATAGCTCGTCGGCAAATAGGGAGGCTCGCTCCTGCTCGATATTATTGATTGGGGAGATGCGATTACAGTGGAGGCCAAGGCTGGAGCGCTCAAGGCTAGGGTTACAAGTAAGATTCGATGTCTTTGGTGTCGCCCCTCCCAGCCCTTATATAGCGGGCTAGGTCTCGGGGAGTTCATCTACGTGTACAGGTAAACTTTCCTAACCCTAGCTTGCTCCGTACGGCAGGTCTTCACACCTTCCTTGTGAGTCGAGGACCTCTACGTCGGTGCCATCTAGTGGGCCGAGGCCGTATCTTCATGGGCCTTCTGCCTTCACGGACACCGGGTAGGCTCATCCGTATGAGTCGTGGTGTCACCCCCTCGTTAGTAGCCCCCGAGTGCCTGGGAGACTCGAAGAGTCGCGCAGGGACTCGAGTACATTCATTTGTCGTTTATTGATATGCACGGTTCATCCGTGGGTCGCTGGCAGTCTGGTGTCCATGACAAAACCTATTTCGAGGGATGCTAAGCTGAAAAGGCCCAAGGAGTCGACGGATCGAGCCTTGGTGAATTGCACTAGGGAAAATACCACAGTAACCCAATCAAACCCACGTCCCTCGACGTGAGCTTGGAACACTGGTGTCGAGCAAAAGTCCGGCCGCTTCAGGTCTTACGGTGTTCATTTGCCGCCAGTAATGTGTGTAGCCTAAGGCGCGTCCGCCCGGCTTATCTATCATGCTCTGCGCATGGGAAAGGTTGGGAGTGAAATCGCTCTTCGGCAAGTCCCAGCCCGGCCGTACTTCGCAGCGGGGTCTTACCTACACGCTAATCTTGCGTGGCATCTGGACACAGTGTATCGTGTTCCAGGAATTGTGTGTTTTTGAGGCGCGGAGCCTTATAGCATTGCACCCGCTTGGAAAAAAACATCAAGCGAGTTGTTCACTCATTCACCCGAGGAGCTTTGTTTCGAGTGCTCAGTCAGGGGTTTTTTTTGCGAGTAATCACTCGAGTGCCATTTTCGGTTCTTGAGGTGAGGGAGCACCCGAGACTCGTAGCGCCGTATGGTCCTGGCGAGTGTTTTGTTTGTCTTGCGTCGGGTTGAGGGAGCACCCGGGACTCTCATTGGTGCGAGTGTTTCACTCGAGCACTTGTCTGGCTTTTAGGTGAGGGAGCACCCGAGACTCTTATTGGTGTACGCTCCCGATGGGAGTAAGATGTTTTTCTTCCTTGGGGAAAAGATCTGAAAAGATGGAATCTCTGAGCCTTGATGGCGTACTGAGTGCGCCTTGCTGTTTGGGTTTCTTCGCCATTCGTCAGGGATAGTGATGCCTCTGTTTGATGGTTGTCGGTGATGTGCTGCCAGTGAACCGTCATATCTCGAGGACCGGTCATAATGATGGCCGATTGTGGCGTGCGGCAGGCGCCGAATTGACGCGCCCTGCGTACAGTGCTTCCCGTGGGAAAGCATATTTCTTCTTGGAATTCGAGATGGCTGGGTCGTTTGGTCTTTGAATTAATTGCTGCTGTCATCTTGGCTTCTCTGTGCTTCGAGGATTTTTGTTCTATAAATAGGCCTTTCTCTTCTACGCTTCTATCCAACTTGCTACTTCACCTCTTTCTTCATCTCTCCTTCCGCTCATGGTTCCTAGGCGACGCGTTGGCCGTGGCCGTGGTCGTCGTGGCCGTGGTGGCCGCACACCACGCTCATGTCGTGGAGGTCGTCATGGTGCGGTGCCAGTGCCTTCCTCCTCTCCCTTTGAGGAGGGATTCTAGCGCTATGATTTTATTTTGCGCGTTCGTGGCCAAAGTGCCAATCGCATCCTTCTTCCCTCTGCTTTTTATGCCATTGTCTCTGAACGTGGCTTGGATGGCCTGCTTATGCACCTTCAGGGGAGCTGTCGATCTCCTTCTTATGTTGAGTTGGAGGTTGATAGCTCTCGTTTGATTTTTCTTGGCTCTGGTTGGGGTTTATTTGCTCGGCGGTTGAATTTGCGAGATGGTGATATGCTTAGCTGTCGCTTTGACGGTGAGAGCACTATCATTGTCCGCGCATTCGATCCGAGTGGCAATAGCATGGATCCGCATGGGCAGGAGTCGAGCAGCGACAGCTCCATGAAGTCGAGGAGTCCTTCGCCTGCGTCTTCAACTGCTTCTTCCTCCAGGGACTCTTCTGATGGTGATGGTGAGCCGTCTTCAACTGCTTCCTCCTCTGCTTCTGAAGAAGACCTCGATGTCAAGCCACCGGTTAAACGAGCGCGGCAGGCGACCTTGTAGAACTGGAGGCGGCGGCGTCATCCTTGCCGGCAGTTTTGGCGGAGCTGGAGAAGAAGCTAGAGGAGAAGGAGAAGAAGCTGGTGGAGCAGCTTCCCCAGTAGCTCCCCAAATAAGTCGAGCTTCACCTTTTGTTATGTCATTGATATCATGAGCCTGCTGCTTCCATCCCTACTTTGTCTGTGATGATGCTCTTGTACTATAGTTGATTACCCCTCATGGGCACACATGTAGAAGTCATAGTTCCTTGGGTGATTTCCTCTTGTAATAGGAGCTGCCTTCTATCCAAATGTAGTTGAGTCCTTTTGTATTGAGGATGATACCTATGATGTAAACCATGCTTTATCCTTTGTGTATATTTGAGCTTTTATGCCACCAAAAAACTGTGTCTTCACCATCAGGAGTTGTCTTTGAATCCCCCTTTTTTTTGGAACTGAGAATTACGTTTGAGTCTTTTGCGGCTGGGAGCTGTCTTCGGGCCCGTCTTGTACTTGGTACTATGGGTTTTTATCGGGTGCGCGACAGCGCTCCCGATGGGAGTAGCCCCCGAGGCTACGCTTGAGTCAAAGGGTCAGGCGTAGGCTAGAGTTTTGTTTCCTTTGTTGCCTTTGTTGCCTTTTATCGGGTGCGCGGCAGCGCCCCCGATGGGAGTTGCCCCCGAGTCTTTAGGTGATCGTTGGCGATCGGGTGAAGACTAGATGAACTTGTGCTTCCTCCAAAGTTTCTTCAAAAAGTGTTTGGGTGTCATGGGGGTGTTGATGGTCGTCTCTCGGGTGGGATTTGTGCTCGAAACCCCGAGTGCTTCGTGAAGGAGGTCGCATAGGCGATGGCGTTGCTCAGGGAGTTTTTATTCTTAGGCCCCCGAGTGCTTCGATTAAGATCGCGCAGGCGATAGAGTTGCTCGGGGGGTGTTTCTCTTCAGCCCCCGAGTGCTTTGATTAGAGTTGCTCGGGGGGAGTTTCCTCTTCAGCCCCCAAGTGCTTCGATTAGGATCGCGAGTGCGATAACAGTTGCTCGTGGGGGGGGGGAGTTTCCTCTTCAGCCCCCGAGTGCTTCGATTAAGATCGCGAGTGCGATAACAGTTGCTCGGGGGGAGTGCTTCGATTAAGATCGCGAGGACGATAAAGTTGCTCGGGGGGGAGTTTCCTCTTCAGCCCCCGAGTGCTTCGATTAAGATCGCGAGGGCGATAAAGTTGATCGGGGGGAGTTTCCTCTTCAGCCCCCGAGTGCTTCGATTAAGATCGCGAGGGCGATAAAGTCGCTCGGGGGGAGTTTCCTCTTCAGCCCCCGAGTGTTTTGAGATGGTAGTATTGGGGCAACACTTATTTTATTGCTTTCAAGCGATTTACATGAGTTGCCAGTCATGTCCGGGCGATAGGGGCTATGGATAGAATAGTCGCAAGTTTGCCACGTTCCATGGGTTGCCCACGTCCTCGTCTGTCTATGGGTTCTTCAGTCTGTAGGCGCCGCCTCCAATGACTTCTGAGATTACGAATGGTCCTTCCCATTGGGGGGGCAAGTTTGTGGACCTTCTCTTGTATTAGTCGTAGGACTAGGTCGCCTTTGTTGAAAGTTCTGGTGCGCAGTCGACTGCTTTGGTAGGTACGCAGTTTGTCTTGGTACCCTTCTGATTTTGCCAGGGTTGTGTCTCTTGCTTCGTCAGCTGTATCTTTGTCGTCTCGTAATGCTTCTTCTGCTTCTTCTTCCTCGTATCCAGTGATCCGGGGTGCTCCGAACTTGAGGTCATGTGGTAGGACTGCCTCTGCCCCATACACCATGAAGAAGGGTGTGTATTGGGTCGCAGTGTTTGGCGTGGTCTGTAAGCTCCACAGCACCGCGGGGAGTTCTTCTACCCAGTTACAGGCGGCTTGCTCGAGTGGTGCGAGGAGCCGTTTCTTGATTCCCCCACAGACAAGGCCGTTTGCTTTTTCCACCTGGCCGTTGTACTGCGGGTGCGCGACTGATGCATAATTGATTTTGATGCCCAGTTCTTCGCAGAAGTTCTAAAATTCTGCGGCCGTGAAGTTCGTGCCGTTGTCCGTGATGATGTTGTGTGGCACTCTGAATCTGAAGATGATCGATTTGATGAAGTTGACAGCCATGAGAGAAGTAGAGCTGGTGATGGGTACTACTTCGATCCACTTGGTGAACTTGTCGAATGCGACGAGAAGGTGTGTTCTTCCGCCCTTTGATGATTTCTTTAGTGGGCCCACCATGTCGAGTCCCCAGGTGGCGAACGGCTAGGATAGTGGTATGGTCTTGAGCTCTGATGCGGGAGCGTGTGGCCTGTTGGCAAATTTTTGACAGCCGACGCAACGTCGCACGATTTCCTCTGCGTTTTTCATGGTTGTGGGCCAGTAGAAACCCGCTCGGAATGCTTTGGAAACGAGCACTCGAATGCTCGCGTGGTGCCCGCAGGTGCCTTCGTGGATTTCTAGCAATAGGGCTTTGCCATCCTCTTCGTCAATGCACCTTTGGAGTATCTGGGTGATGCTGCGCTTGTATAATTGTCTGTTGATCACAGTGAATGCCTTGGATCGTCGCCTAATGCGCCATGCTTCGGCTACGTCTTGTGGTAGCGTGCCTTCGATTAGGAATCGGAGGAACGGTTTTGTCCAGACAGGTCCTTCGATTTCTGTCAGGGCTGTGCTGTAGGATGCACTGGTGCTCGTTTCTTCTGATGGTGTTGCTGCTGCCACCTGCGTTATTTCTGGTGCGTCTTCGCCGTCCATGACCGCTTCAGGTGTTGCTGCATGCGCCTTGATGGATCTCCGGTTGATGCTTTCGAGAAAAACGCCAGGTGGGACGGGCGCCCGGGTCGAACCGATGTTCGCGAGCTCGTCAGATTCTGTGTTGTTGTCCCTGGTGATGTAGTTGAGCTCGCAACCGTCGAAATTTCCTTCGAGTTCGTTGTAGAGATTTTGGTAAGCCGCCATGTTGTCGGCTATTGCGTTGCAGTTTTTCATCGTCTGCTGGACGACGAGATTGGAGTCCCCGTAAATTATGAGGCGAGTGGCTCCGCATGTTTTGGCCATGCGCATGCCATGTAGGAGTGCCTCGTATTCTGCTTCGTTGCTGGAAGCGTGACTGAAGTTGATCTGGAGGACGTATTTCAGTTTTGTTCCTTTGGGGGAAATGAGTACAACTCCTGCCCCAGCTCCTTGTTGTCTCTTGGACCCGTCGAAGAACATTGACCATGAGCTTGATAGGTCTGGGGGCCTGGTTTTTGAACCTCCGTCCACTCGACCAGAAAATCTGGGAGTACTTGGGCTTTGATGGCTGTTGGGTGCTTGTACTGCAGGTCTCTTGGGCTGAGCTCTATGTTCCACTCGGCGACTCGCCCGGTTGCTCCAGGGTTGTTTAGTATGTCATCGAGTGGTGCGCTGCTCATGATTGTTTAGTATGTCGAAGTACTGGGACACCTTTCTTGAAGTCATGACGATGGCTAGTAGGAGCTTCTGATAGTGCGGGTACCGCTGCTGGGATTTGGTCAGGAGCATGCTGAGGTAGTAGATTGGTCTCTGAATTCTCAGGACCTTGCCTTCTTCTGCGCGTTCGACAACGAGCGCTATGCTTACTACACTGCTGCGTGCTGCCACGTAGAGGTATAGCTTCTCACGTTCCTTGGGTACCGCCAGGATTGGTGGAGTTGAAAGTGTATTTTTCAGGTCCGCGAATGCTTGGCGGGCTTCCTCCGTCCACTCGAATTTCTTTCCTTTCCTGAGCAGTTGATAGAAAGGCAGCGTGCGTTCTCCAAGCCTGCTTATAAAGCGGCTGAGAGCTGCAAGTTTTCCAGTGAGCTGCTGCACTCCTTTGACGTCGTTTGGTTCTTGCATGCGGGTGATGGCTTGGACTTTCTCGGGATTTGCCTCGATTCCGCGGGAGGAGACCATGTAGCCAAGCAGCTTTCCCGTCGGTACGCCCAATGCGCACTTCTTTGGGTTGAGTTTGATTCTGCATTTGTTGAGCGCTGCGAAGGTTTCGCGCAGGTCGTCGAGCAGTGTGTCTTCTTTGTACGTCTTGATGACGATGTCGTCCACGTAGACTTGTACATTTCTTCCTATTTTCTCCTTTAGGCAGGCTTGCATCATTCGTTGATAAGTGGTGCCTGCGTTTTTGAGCCCGAAGGGCATGGTCTTGTAGCAAAATACTCCATAGAGGGTGATGAACGATGTGTGCTCTTCGTCTTCTTCCTTCATCCTGACCTGGTTGTATCCTGAGTAAGCGTACAGAAAGGAGAGTAGGTCGCACCCTGCTGTTGAGTCGATTATCTGATCGATTCGAGGCAGGGGGAAGTGATCCTTCGGGCAATGTTTGTTGACTGGTCCGTAGTCGACGCACATGCGCAGCACGGTCGTGTCTTTCTTTGGCACCAGCACTGGGTTTCCTATCCAGGTGGCTTTCTTCGTTTCTCGAATGAACTGAGCGTCGAGTAACCGGTTGACTTCCTCTCCGATTGCTCTGCACTTGGGCTCCGAGAATCGTCTCAGCGCTTGCTTCACTGGCCTCGTGTTTGGCTTTATGCGTAGGGCGTGTTCCGCGAATTCGCGTGGTATCCCAGGCATGTCGGCTGGGCACCAGGCGAATATTTCCCACTCGTCTCGGAGGAAGGCGACGAGAGATGCTGCCTTCTCCTCTGGTAGGTGGGCGTACACGCGGACTGTTTTTTCCGGGTCCGTCGAGTGCACTTAGTGAGTGACTGTGTCACTGTCGATGTTGAAGTCGCGTCCGTACTCCCTGGATTCGCTTCGGTTCACCAATGGGAAGGTACTCTTGTCCATCACCACGGCTACTTCTCTGAGTTCTTGTTTGGCTCCGAATGTGTCGGAGATTCTGTGGAAATCACGATCGCATTGATCTGATTTGATGAAGCTTCCGTTGATCGTGAGGACTCCTGATGATCATGGCATTTTGAGCTTGAGGTAGGCGTAGTGTGGGACCGCCATGAATTGCGCGAATGCTGGCCGTCCCAGTATGGCGTGATACTGTGATTCCCAGTCGAGTACCTCGAAATCGAGGACGTGCTTTGTGAAGTTACGACGGTTGCCAAAGACGACTTCGAGTTCGATGACTCCGAGCGAAGTGGCTACTTCTCCTGGGACTACCCCGTGCAACTCGGTGCTTGATTTTCTCCATACTGATCGTGGGATCAGCATCTTTTGTAGGGTGTTGGCGAAGATGATGTTCATGCTGCTGCCTCCGTCCATGAAGATCCGGTCCATGTCGTGTCCTCCGATTTGTGCGTCTAGCACTAAGGGTGCATGCCCCGGTCTTGGGACTGCGGGTGGATGGTCGTTCTGTGAGAACGTGATGCTGGTCTCCGTTCCATGTAGCAGGTAGACATCGACTGTGTTTATGCTCTCAGCTGCTCTGGCCTACAGGGTTTGGGCGTTGCGTTGTGTTTGCGGTGTCCTTCCTTCTTGGATCGTGAGCACCTGTGCTCGCAACGGGCTATGACGTCCTTCCGGGCTTGAGGTCGGTGCTTCCTCGGTTCGTTGGTTGCATCTGTCTTCTTTCTGCTTCTCCTTCTTGAGGTCGTCGGCTAGCTCGTTGAACAGACGGCAGTTTCTCAAGGTGTGACTTGATCTGACGCGTCCCCAGTCATCCTCGAAGTTGTGGATCGTGCAGGGTCCTACTAGCTGCTCTCTGGTCGTGAGTTTGCTAGATCCGGCGTGCCTCTTCCTTCTTGAGATTCTGAAGATCTGCTCGTGATCCTCCGGGTGCTTGTGGAGGCGAGGATCGGTTTCGATTCCTCGACTCATGTCTTGGTTTTTGATGAGGTTGGCGAATTCATCCGGCCTTCGATCTGGGTCGTAGTACTCGCAAACAGGTGTCTCGGAGTCGCTGTCTTGGTTGGCGTCGGATGCCCGTGCGCGCCTTTTGGGTTGTCGATTCCTTCTGCCTTGGCGGTGGTTCTGCTGATCGTTAGATTCAATCTCGTAGTCATCGTCTTGATGTGCGGCGGGTGCCCGGGCAGTGGAGGGTTGTCGGAAGATTTGCGAGTCCTCCGCTGCGCGTTGCAGTTCGTCGAGTGGAATTCCTTCGTAAAGGCCCCACGCCGTTCTTCTGGGTCGTCGACTCCTTCGGTGCTGGCGCTGTACTTGGCCGTTACCGTAGTATCCGTCCTGGCGTGACTGCAGCTCGAGTGGTCTTGATGGGGTGGCGAAGATGTCCGCCGTGACTTTGAATCCTTCGAGTGGGCTAGGTCGGGTTCTTGCCCTCGAGTTGTGGTTTGCTGAAGATGGGACCGCCGAGATTGTGATCCCAACCTGCGTAGTCCCCACGGTCGGCGCCAATTGACGGGGATCAACCCCGGCAAATCCCATGGTCAGGGACCCTGGGTTAGTCATGAGAGGCCCAAGTTGGACGATACCTCGTCGGCAAACAGGGAGGCTCGCTCCTGCTCGATATTATTGATTGGGGAGATGCGATTACAGTGGAGGCCAAGGATGGAGCGCTCAAGGCTAGGGTTACAAGTAAGATTCGATGTCTTTTGTGTCGCCCCTCCCAGCCCTTATATAGCGGGCTAGGTCTCGGGGATTTCATCTACGTGTACAGGTAAACTTTCCTAACCCTAGCTTGCTCCGTACGGCAGGTCTTCGCACCTTCCTTGTGAGTCGAGGACCTCTACGTCGGTGCCATCTAGTGGGCCGAGGTCGTATCTTCATGGGCCTTCTGCCTTCACGGACACCAGGTAGGCTCATCCGTAGGACTCGTGGGGTCACCCCCTCGTCAACGACCCCTCGACCCCTCAACGACCGTAGACCCCTGGACGACCCTCGAGCCCTCAACGACCCTCTACCCCTCGACGACCCTCGACCCATCGACGACCCTCGACCCATCGAAGACCCTCGACCCATCGACGATCCTCGACCCATTGACGACCCTCGACCCCTCGGCGACCCTCGACCCCTCGACGACACTCGATCCCTCGACCCCTCGACGACCCTCGACCCCTCGATGACCCCTCGACCCCTCGACGACCTTCGAACCCTCGGCGACCCTCGACCCTCTATGTACCGGCGCGGTGATCCTCGACACCCCTCTCGTTCTCGGTTTTTTAAAATAGAGGATAAGGAGAGAAAAACAAGGAGAAGAAGAAGGAATAGAGGAGAAGAAGAAAAATAGATTATTTTTTTCTTCTTCTCCTCTCTTTTTTTCTTCCTCCCCATCTTCTTCTCCTCTTCTTATTTTTCTTTTTCTCTCTCCTTTTTCCTTTTCCTTTTTCCTTCTTCTACCTCTTGTCTTCTTCCCCCCCCCAACACTAGAACATTTAACTTGGTAAATTTGAGACTTATGAAACTGGCATTTTTTTGAGAGAAAAAAAATTATTTTCTTTTTTCTTTTCTCTGTTTTCTTTTATATAAAAAAATTCTTCTCCCCACCCCCCCCACTGCAGCCATATGCATCCATGGCACACGCACGCCATGGTCGTGGCCATGGACGTCATGGCCGGCGGCGAGGGCGGTGAGGGCGGCAAGGGGCAGTTGGAGCGGCGAGGAGCGGCGAGGGGCGGCCGACGCTCCCCTCCTGGCCATGGCGGCGCACGGGAGGAGCTCCCCTCCCGGCCATGGCGCGGCGGCGGCAGGCGCGCGGGCAATGCAAGAGAGAGAGGGGGGATGGCGAGACGACGCTCACAGCAGGGGTGGCGCCGGCGAGGTTGTCGCCATCGTCGGGGGCGGTGCGGCGGTGCGGCGCGGCGATTGGGCAGCCTGACAGCGTCGGTTTCGTCTCCGGCGTCTTCGGGGGCAAATGGCGAGATGAGAACTGAAAAATCCTAAGTACCAGTTATGTACCAGGAGCATTGGTCCCGGTTGGTGGCACCAACCGGTACCAATGCTAACCTTTGGTACCGGTTCGTGCCACCAACCGGTACCAAAGGTCTTTTCCAGCAGCCCAATTGGCGGGAAAGAGAGACCTTTGGTACCGGTTGGTGGCACGAACCGGTACCAAAGCAGACCTTTCCTTCCGATTGGTGGAACGAACCTGAACCAAAGGTCACCTTTCACCAACCGGGACAAAACGTGCGCTGTCGCGGTGCGGTGGGATGTTTAGTCCCACCTCGCTAGTCGAGGGACAGCCGGAGTGGTTTATAAGCGCTGATGTGTGTACCACTTCGAGCTCCTCTCAACCGCAGGATTTTGGGCCTACTCTGTTACTTCTTATTTGTGGGCCTTCTGGGCCTGCTGCGGGCCTGGATCCTGGCCCATTAGTGGGTTTCTAGTCGTATCCAGGCCGTGTCAGCCCAGTAGGTGGCATTGTTTTTCTCTGAAAAAGGATCTTTAGTCCCGGTTGGTGCCTCCAACCAGTACTAAAGGCCTCTCCCACCGTAATTAACCACTAACTAACCCTTTAGTACTGGTTGGTACCCAGAACCAGTACTAAAGGTTCCATGTAACCAACTAAATTTAGTACCACCTCGCTAGCCGAAGTGAAGTTAGACCTGTTTATAAGCACAGGTCCGTGTGGACTTATCGTAGCATAACGAGTTCAATAAAGGCCGTCCACAGAGAAATTCATCTGTATCCGGTACTCTGTCCGGGAGAAATTCGGACAGACCTCGGTTGGTTGGCAGATTTGCCAGATGTGCCCATGAGGCGTGGGCCGTCTGACAACCCATATGGGAGGAAAATCCCGTACGGGTATTTCCGACGGTCCACGCCTGGTCGGTAGCCTTGCCGGATCTGTCAACCAGGCGTGGACCGTCTAAAATTCTCCTTGACACAGTACAGGATATGGAGTATCCTTCCGTTGACGTCCTATAATGAAATTGCTATAATTTTTTGTTTTTGTTTTCCAATCAAACAAAACACAAGGTTTCCCCTGCATACAGCCCGACGGTGGCTCATGAGTGCAAGCATATCAAATGCACCGTCGGACGTATGCAGGGAATCCGATTGATTTGTACTTGGTCGATGAAGTGAAAGATTTCTAGCTAGATATATATAAGATCAACAAAACACACGATTTCGCCTGCATATAGCCCGGCGGTGGCTCATGAGTGCAAGCATATCAAATGCACCGTCGAACGTATGCAGGCGAATCCGAATGGTTTGTATTCGGCCGATGAACTGAGTGTCGAACATGGTCTAGAGGTGGGCTATATATATAGGCAACGACAAGCCTGATCTGACGGCTCACAAGCCTGATCCAATGACTCACAAGCGCTTGAAAGAAACACGCGATCCGTGTTCTTCTTCCTGATTGGTTGGATCCAACGGCTCAGAAGCCTGATCCAACGACTCACAAGCGCTTGAAAGAAACACGCGATCCGTGTGCTTCTTCCTGATTGGTTGGATTCAGAATCGTGTACGGTTAAAAGCGTGTGGAAGATGACTCCACGCAACGCCAGTCTCCACTAGTTCTCTTCTCGTGCACTCTTTCCCCTTCCGCACCACCGCCACCATGCCGCCCCGCCGCTGAATCCACCCCCGCTACCACGGCGTCCGCGGGCGCCTCGATGGCACATACACGGCAGTGATCACCTGCGCCAACAACGAGCGTGTGTGGCTCGGCACGTTCTACCATGCATCTTCAGCCGCACGCGCGTACGACGTTGCGGCGTGGAGGCTCGGCCACCCGCACGCGGAGATGAATTTCCGCACCTGCCACAGCGTGGAAGAGGCGGAGGACGTGGAAGATCCGCCGCTCCTCCTCACTGAAGAGGACCACCGCCTCCATCGCCGACGAGCGGTGCTCAGCCTCGCCTCGGAGCAGGACCAGCGCGCCATGCAGGATTGGTACGCGAGCCATCCCCGTGAAGCCTCGGAGGAGGCGGAACATTGGACGAGGCTGGCGGCCGAGAGCGCGGAGCGGCGACACGAGCGTCATGAATGGCGGGAGGAGCGGCGGGCGGCCAATGCGATGGCGGAGGAGGAACTGGCGAGAGGCGCCACCAACTGGCCCGTCGGTGACCCACGCTGGATAGCGCTGGAGGATGACATGAGCTCCGTCACCGAAGACGATTTTTTCGACGACGAGGAGAAGTAGTTTTTTTATGTTCTAGGTTTGAGAAGTTAAGTTGTTGAATGTTTTAAGTTTGCCGCGTCGCCGCCACCATGCCCCCATATGTTCTAGGTTTCCCGCGCAGAAGAAATAAAGCCGCATTCTAAAATTTCAACCCTTTGTGAATTCATTTGCTATTTTTCATGCATTTAATGATTTATTTTGAGCTAAATGACCCTGAAATTGGAAAGCACTACAACTGAACTCAAAAAAGGTTGAAACTTGGCATGGTATCATCATTTGACCCACATAACATGTGTGCAAAAGTTGAGAGGGTTACCGCAAAAGCTGGATGCACTTCTTGCACAAACTGGACCATATCTTTCGAAGTACAACGGTTTCAGACGAAAACTCATCTGTTACAAAGCCATTTCATTTTCCTAAACTTATTTGAACTCAAGACTTTTTGTGCATTCAATATGCACCATTCAAAGCCACATACTAAAATTTCAACCCTTCTGAATTCATCAGTCTTCACTTTTTCTTCGCTTGTGTCCTTTGCTTATTGCGCCGCAACCATGGATATTCTTCATCGCTTAACAGCGTGCTTGGATCAGCCTTGACTTTGAAGGGGGGAATTTCATGAAACTTTTCATAATCTCCAGACTTGTCTATCTTGCCCTCCAATCCCACGATGTCTCTTTTTCCTGAAAGAACTATGTGGCGCTTTGGCTCATTGTATGATGTATTCACTTCCATATCTTTTCTTTTTCTCGGTTTGGTAGACATGTCCTTCACATAGAAAACCTGCGCCACATCATTGTCTAGGACGAATGGTTTGTCTGTGTACCCAAGATTATTCAGATCCACTGTTGCCATTCCGTACTATGGGTCTACCTGTACCCCGCCTCCTGACAGATTGACCCATTTGCACTTAAACAAAGGGACCTTAAAGTCATGTCCGTAGTCAAGTTCCCATATGTCCACTATGTAGCCATAATATATGTCCTTTCCCCTCTCGGTTGCTGCATCAAAGCGGACACCGCTGTTTTGGTTGGTGCTCTTTTGATCTTGGGCGATCGTGTAAAATGTATTCCCATTTATCTCGTATCCTTTGTAAGTCAATACAGTTGAAGATGGTCCCCTGGACAACGAGAACAGCTCATCACAAATGGTGTTGTCAGCTCTGACACGTGTTTCCATCCAATCGCCGAAAGTCCTGATGTGTTCATGTGTAATCCAGTCATCACACTCCTCCGGGTGTTTGGAGCGCAGACTGTTCTTGTGTTCATCGACATACGGGGCCACTAAGATAGAGTTTTGTAGAACTGTGTAGTGTGCTTGAGACCAAGAATGTCCGTCCCTGCATATTATTGAGTCCCTTCCAATCGTGCCTTTTCCAGTCAGTCTCCCCTCATACCGCGATTCAGGGAGACCAATCTTCTTAAGGCCAGGAATGAAGTCGACACAAAACCCAATGACATCTTCTGTTTGATGGCCCATGGAGATGCTTCCTTCTGGCCTAGCGCGGTTACGGACATATTTCTTTAGGACTCCCATGAACCTCTCAAAGGGGAACATATTGTGTAGAAATACGGGGGCCCGGAATGAAAATCTTGTCGACTAGATGAACTAGGACGTGCGTCATGATATTGAAGAAGGATGGTGGGAACACCAACTCGAAACTGACAAGACATTGCGCCACATCACTCCTTAGCCTTGGTAGGATTTCTGGATCGATCACCTTCTGAGAGATTACATTGAGGAATGCACATAGCTTAACAATGGCTAATCGAACGTTTTCCGATAGAAGCCCCCTCAATGCAACCGGAAGCAGTTGCGTCATACTCACGTGGCAGTCATGAGACTTTAGGTTCTGAAACTTTTTTCTCGGGCATATTTATTATTCCCTTTATATTCGACGAGAAGCCAGATGGGACCTTCATACTGATCAGGCATTCAAAGAAGATTTCCTTCTCTTCTTTGGTAAGAGCGTAGCTGGTAGGACCTTCATACTGCTTTGGAGGCATGTCGTCTTTTTCGTGCAAACGTTGCAGGTCCTCCTGTGCCTCCGGCGTATATTTTGTCTTCCCATACACGCCCAATAAGCCTAGCAGGTTCACGCAAAGGTTCTTCATCACGTGCATCACGTCGATCGAAGAGCCGACATCTAGGTGTTTCCAGTAGGGTAGGTCCCAAAATATACATTTCTTCTTCCACATGGGTGCGCGTCCCTCGTCGTCATTCGGAACAGATAGTCCGTCGGGACCCTTTCCAAATATTACATGTAAATCATTGACCATTGCAAGTACGTGATCACCGGTACGCATGGCGGGATTCTTCCGGTGATCTGTCTCACCTTTTAAATTCTTGCCTTTCTTACGACATTGATGGTTGGTCGGAAGAAATCGACGATGCCCCAGGTACACATTCTTCCGACAGTTGTCCAAGTATATACTTTCTGTGTCAGCTAAACAGTGGGTGCATACATGGTACCCCTTGTTTGTCTGTCCTGAAAGGTTACTGAGAGCAGGCCAATCATTGATGGTTACAAACAGCAACGCATGCAGGTCAAATTCCTCCTGTTTGTGCTCATCCCACACACGTACACCGTTTCCATTCCACAGCTGTAAAATTTCTTCAACTAATGGCCTTAGGTACACATCAATGTCGTTTCCGGGTTGCTTAGGGCCTTCGATGAGAATTGGCATCATAATGAACTTCCGCTTCATGCACATCCAAGGAGGAAGGTTAAACATACATAGAGTCACAGGCCAGGTGCTGCGATTTCTTCTCTGCTCCCCGAAAGGATTAATGCCATCCGCGCTTAAACCAAACCATATGTTCCTTGGGTCATGTACAAAATTATCCCGGTACTTTCTCTCGATCTTTCTCCATTGTGACCCATCAGCGGGGTGTCTCAAATTCCCGTCTTTCTTACGGTCTTCATTGTGCCATCGCAACAACATCGCATGCTCTTTGTTTCTGAACAGACGTTTCAACCGTGGTATTATAGGAGCATACCACATCACCTTTGCATGAACCCTCTTTCTGCGGGGCTCGCCGTCAACATCACCAGGGTCATCTCATCTAATCTTATACCGCAATGCACCGCATACCGGGCATGCATTCAAATCCTCGTACGCACCGCGGTAGAGGATGCAGTCATTAGGGCATGCATGTATCTTCTGCACCTCCAATCCTAGAGGGCATACGACCTTCTTTGCTGCGTACGTAGTGTCGGGCAATTCGTTATCCTTTGGAAGTTTTTTCTTAAATATTTTTAGTAGCTTCTCAAATCCTTTGTTAAACACAGCATTGTCTTCCTTCCACTACAGCAATTCCAGTACGGTACCGTGCTTTGTGATGCCCTCTTCGCAATTGGGGTACAACCCTTTTTTGTGATCCTCTAACATCTGATCGAACTTCATCTTCTCCTTCTCACTTTCACACTGTCTCCTTGCATCAACAATGACCCGGCGGAGATCATCATCGGGCACATCGTCCGGTTCCTCTTGATCTTCATCGGGCACATCGTCCGCTTCCCCCGTTGCAGCATCACCGTATTCAGGGGGCACATAGTTGTCATCATACTCTTCTTCTTCGCCGTCTTTCATCATAACCCCTATTTCTCCGTGCTTGGTCCAAACATTATAGTGTGGCATGAATCCCTTATAAAGCAGGTGGGCGTGAATGGTTTGCCGGTCAGAGTAAGACTTCGTATTCCCACATGTAGGGCATGGACAACACATAAAACCATTTTGCTTGTTTGCCTCAGCCAGTTCGAGAAACTCATGCACGCCCTTAATGTACTGGGAGGTGTGTCTGTCACCGTACATCCATTGCCGGTTCATCTGCGTGCATTATATATAATTAAGTGTGTCAAAAACCATTACAGAACATCATGAATAGATAGGTGACCAAATTAATAGAAGTTCATCATCACAGTAAAACCAAAGTACATACATAGTTCTCATTGAACAACATACAGCGCTCCAGAGCATCTAACTAAGCCATACATTTAAACTATGTAAAACATTTCAATGCAACAACAAATGCGATCATAATCACAACGAAGGTAAAAATTGAACCAACGGCATAATGATACCAAGCCTCGGTATCAATTGCATATTTTCTAATCTTTCTAATCTTCAAGCACATTCCATCCATCTTGATCTTTTTATCATTGATGACATCCGCAACATGAAACTCCAATAGCATCTTCTCCTCCTCAATTCTTTTTATTTTTTCCTTCAAGTAATCGTTTTCTTCTTCAACTAAATTTAACCTCTCGACAATAGGGTCGGTAGGAATTTCTGGTTCAACTACCTCCTAGATAAATAAAATCTATGTTACGTTGTTCGGCATAATTGTCATAAACAAAAAATGAACCAAATAATTATAAAAGATAATATATACCACATATGAATCATAGACAGGACGAGGGCCGACATGTGTAGATACCATAACCATCGCACTATATAATAACAAGCAATAATAAAAATAAGAAAATTAGACAAGTATATATCTAATCATAAAAGTAAGAATTATTTTGTTTTAGAAAGAAAATAAGAACAAGAGGCTCACCACGGTGGTGCCGGCGACGAGATTGGCGTGGGCGATCGACGGTGGTGAAGACGGGTACGAGACGTGATGAATCGCTAATCCTAGACAAATCTTGAGGAAAACGGAGCTTGGAGGTCGAGTTTGGAGAGGAGAAAGCTTAAGTAGTGTGGCTCGGGCATTTCATCGAACACATCAGGTGCATTTGAGGTGAGCTAGAGCACCAGAAAGCCCTCCCCTTGCCCTCCTCAAAATAACAGAGCACCAGTGGAGTGCTCTGCTCGCCGGCGAGGGGTATATATAGCAAATTAATGGTCCCAGTTTGTGGCTGGAACCGGTACTAATGGCCAGCCTTTCGTCCCGGGTCGAGCCAAAAACCGAGACTAATGGTTGTGGGCCAGGAGCGAGGCCCATTGGTCCCGGTTCTTGTCTGGAACCGGGACATATGCCCCCAGACGAACCGGGACCAAGCCCCACGAGGCCTGCCGGCCCCCCGGCCGCACGAACTGGGATGTATGACCCCCATGGGTCCCGGTTCGTGGAACAACCGGGACTAATGGGCTGGAGAGGCCTGAACCAAAGCCATGTTTTCTACTAGTGTAGGCATGAAGATTATAAAAGATGCTCTCATAAGAATAGGGATTTAAAGCAAAAGAGAACAACAAGAAGCAAATGTGAAACACATTTAAGCCTAACCCACTTCCTATGCCTAGGAAACTTGTAAACAAATAAATCAAAGAAGTGCAAAGTGACATGCATAGGAAGGTGGAAAAAGAACAACTTCTAAACTTTCAACATAAAGAGTGGAGTTTTAGTAATATGAAAGTTTCTACACCCAAACTTCCCTCTCTCAAAATAATTTTCAGTAGTATTATGAACAACATCAAGAATATAACTATCACATAAATCATGTTGTTCATGACCTACAAGCACAAGTGTATAGTTTTCAACACGGTCTTTAGGATCATAAGATAAATGCAACCCATCACATTGAGCCTTGATAAGAGCAAAATTCTCTGGAATATGAGTTGGAGATTTCAAAAAGATAATAGGGCAATAAAGTGTGGGTGCAATAGCAACAATTTCATTCTTAACATGAGGAACTATAGCAAGTTCGTATCCATAAGCATCATTCATAATGGCATCATGGCCATAAGTATAGAAGGCATCAACTTCATCAAAAAGGAATATTTCAAAAGAATCCATAGGATCATAACACTCATATAAGGTAAGAGTCAAAGAGTTACTCTCATTAGAAGGTAGACATGGATGGCTCCATTCTTCCTCCTTTTGTTCGTCACTCTCCTCCTCTTTTTCATCCAAGGAGCTTTCAGGTTCAGCGGTTTCTTCTTCCATAGAGTCCTGCAAAACATTAGTCTCTTCCTTTGGGGGAAAGATTCTCTCAAGATGATTAGTAATATAATAATTTGCATCGTAATTTTCCAAATAATAGTTAAGTATAGCAAGACTCTCAGATTTTTAAGGGGCATCGTCAATATTTTTTGGAAGAGAAGTAATTTCATAGGCACCCTTATAAGAAACAAATTCTTCTATTTGCTCTGCATCATAAAAATCATAATTTCTCTTAGCGTAAGAAGCTAAGGTTTCATCATCATTGTACTCACATTGGAAAGCAAGGTGTTTGTTCCTCATAAAGCAACAAGATTCATCCCTGCAGAAAGATATATTATATATTGAGCACAAGTTTCTAGCACACTCATACAACTGATGTATTTGTTTCCATAAGTGTATCCCTTTTGAGACAAGCGGTGTTCCTTGTACCATTCTTGTTGATCCTTAGTGAATCCTCCATGCCAATAAGATCTAGTTTCAAAGAAGTTAGACATTGATTGTCAAGAAAGGAACTAGACATACTATATTTTTTTGGATTTTTGATAAAGGACACTAAAGAAAAAACTGAAAGGTAAACTAACAAGACTAAAAAGCAAAGGTAAAAGATAGTGTGCAAGTCCCCTATCTTGGCACTTGGAGTCCCCGGCAACAGCGCCAGAAATTTTCTTGATACTCTATCCTCGTTGGTTACCCCAAGTGGAAGGTTAGATGTAATGTAGCGGCAAATTTCCCCTATGTAGAGGATAGGGTTTGTCTCCCGTAGGACACCGGCAATGATAAGTAGGTGTCAGCGGCGCAACTGACGTGGACCTGCACACAACACAAATAACTTTGCTTCCCAACGAGTACAGAGAGGTTGTCAATCTCTCCAGCCTTGCTGTTCACAAAGGATCAGCGCAACAGATAATAATGATATTGATAGCAGCTCCTTCCTGATACTCTATCCTCGTTGGTTACCCCAAGTGTAAGGCTAGATGTAATGTAGCGGCAAATTTCCCCTATGTAGAGGCAAAATACGATAAAACTGCTATGCGAGGTAAACAACTCACAACTGGGCAATTGACAAGATTAAAAATGCACTGCAATGCTAACTATGCTACAAAGAAAGGACGAGGCTCAAAAGCATGGGTGGTACGCCAAAATAAGTAGACCGAAATACAACTTCATCTACTACTAATCATCCACCTTGAGATATCTATCCAGAACATCTCGTTGGTATTAAGTTGCGAGCCCCACCCAAAGTGTAAACCCAAAGCAACAAACAACTGCATTAAAAAGCACTTTGCGTAAAGTAAACAATCCTTGCAACCGCGGTTACAAGCACCGTTGTTTTCCCCCTTGTGGCAACAGCACATCCCCTAGACTCATGTTTCTGTCACTCAAGCGTGTCATCAGGGGGCATGAACCCACAATTGAGCATAATGTTCCCTCTTGGAGTCACTACCTACTACTTGGCCAAAGAATTAAACAGCAACGGAGAACATGCAAGAATTACTTAGGAGCAAAATTATAAAAGATAATAACCAAATATATTACTCAATCACAAACTGAACATATTCTCATAATCCATCAGATCTCAGCAAACTCAGCATAGCAACAACAGAAATTACATATGTGCATCGATCATGTAGGGAAGATCACGAGGTCTAAGCCATGAAGAACAAAGAGGGGAGGATAATATCACATAGCTACTGACCACGGACCCATGGTCTAAGGGAAACTACTCACGGATCATCCGGGAAGCGTCCATGGTGGAGGGGAAGCTCCCGGAGGTCAATCCTCCCTCCGGCAGGGTTCCGGGAAGAGGTCTGATGGCGCTCCCGATCTTGGAAGCGCGGTGGCAGTGGAACAGAGGTGAGATCGCGAAAAAGGGTTCTCTCCTCAGAGGTATCCCGTCACAGGGAATATATAGGCGAAGGGGGGCAGCCAAGGGCGCCACCAGTGGTCCAGGCGCCCCCTTGGCGCGGACAAGACCTAGGCCGTGCCAGGTGGCCGCCTGGGCCCTGGTGCGTCCCCTCTGGTCCTCCTTCAGGACTCCAAAAGGTTCTGTTGCGCTGATTTTTTATCTGATTTTCCCAAATTTTTGGGGCACTTTTAATATCGGGGAAACCTGAAATAAAAAATAGCAGCAAACAGGAACTGGCACTGTGGTGCACTGAGTTAATAAGTTAGTCCAAATATGATCAAAAGTCTATGAAAGTGTATCTAGATCATAGCAATATCACACAAAACATGCATGGAGCTAGCAGAAATTATAGATACGTTTGGGCTGTATCACTGCCTCACATACCCTTTCCAACTGGACAAGGCTTTGCTGAACCTGCCTAGGGCGAATGTGTTCACCAGATTTTTCTTGATATCAAGGTTATCATAGGGTTCCGGGAACTTGTATCGCGCATGCAGCCTCTAAATGAGGAGGGTGGCCACAGGTTCCTTGCCTTTTGCCCTTAAGTCCTCTTCATTGATGTTGACGAGTTCTTGAATGATGCATCCAATGCTGATGGCATACCCTTTTGCAACATGAATCAGCTGTGTAGGCAAACCGCTAGCGGGGTCCACCTCCGTAAATTCTTCCCGGATGGTGCGGAGCTTGTTTGGGCCCCTTTCCTTATGCTGCCGCTTGGTTTCACTACCAGATGTCGCGTTGCCATCCCCGGCACCACTAGTAGTGCTCTCATTGCCTGCATCCCCGCCTTCATCATGTTGATCCTCAAAGTGTTGAGCCGCAAGCATTGAGAAATAAGGATGATCCTCTACATGATTGACAGGTACCCGAGAACCACCGGCTTCCTCGTTTGACATCTATTATTACCATTTAAAAATACTACTAGTAAGTGGGATAGGTTAGTGCAAAACGAGTTATAAAAAAGTAGCATGTGTGTATACTACGTCATTTAAACAGTATCAAAATGAGTTAAAGTTCTCATTTTCAGTATGCACTAAAATTATATATTACTTCTGCTATGTCCTATTTTTAGCATAAGTCATGCCAAAATTCACGGAATATTTTGGCATGACCTCTGCTGAAAATAGGACATATGGAGTACCCGAATTTGCCGGAACGGATGTTAATCAACATTTCGGCAATCTCAAGGCCTCATTGGTACCTGCAAACTGGATATAATTGTGCACCACAACAACGCACAACAACAGCACTACAGCAGCACCAGCAATGTGGACCAGCACCTCATGGGTACATGCATATATAAGCAAAAAAGAAAGACCACAACACCAGCAACCTATCTCATTCACATGAGGAGGAGAAGATGAAGAGATCACCACACAGGCTATAGCACACAGGGGCTATTACGGTGGCAACTCGTCTAGCTTTTCTACATTATAAGAACACATAAGTTAGTGATAGATGTGTCAACATGATAACAGATTAACATAAGAAATAGGAAGCTAGCATTCCATTTCTGGGCAAGAAAACATAGTGGTCAACATGATAACAGATTAACAAGCCTAGACATTAAAAAAAGAGTGTCAAGGTTGGTGTAGAGGGGGTATTGTCCTCAGCCTCCTAGAGTTGCTAGGATATTTTGCACCATTGGATCAATAGGATTGCAGCAGCTATGTATCATGTAAAACCCACCAAGGGGGAGCCTCAGACCAGCATCATAGGCTTACGCTAAGCTCAAGAGTAGTATCTGTTCATACCAATTAATCTGAGCCAGCCAGTAACAAGAACAGAGCAAAAGGAAAGACCAAGAGTGTATCTGTTCATAACCAGGAGTTAGGAAAGGAGGAAACCCAGTATAGTGTCTGTCCTATTAGAAATCAGACAAGAGACTGAACTAAGCAAAGTGCAGTATCTGTTCTTAATAAGTGAAACCGGCCAAGCATAGCAATTGATCTTATCCAGTAAATACGGACAACATCATACCATTTTTTCTTATCAGATTTCATAACCAGAGTTAACCAGGATATGATTTGGCCATATGAATAAATACACAGCACACAATCAACATCAAGTACGCTGGCTAGTACAATGGAAATGGCACAGGGCACACACATGAACACATATATGAGCTTGCCTAAAGCAGCAGTGCAAATCACTAGGGAATTGAGTGGAACTTTGAATAGAAGAGACCACCAGCATATATGTAATCATAGCATACACCTTAGGCCATTACTCAAATGAAATTGCACCAGGAGTTCACCAAGAATCGGCACAAAACCTAACCATGGCACTGGACACAGCATAGGCATAGCAAGAGCAAGGAGGGGAAAGAAGAGGAGATCGTGGACTCCTCGTATCGGCGCAGCGGGGAGGAGTATGAGGGAGGCGCAGAGCGCTGGCGGTGCTACCTTGCCGTCGACGACGATCCAGCAGTCGTCAGGGGGTTGATGGGAGGCGTCCACGGGGGTGGGGAGGCGTCCACGGGGGCGGGAAGCATCCACGGGAAGGCGGCGATGGGAGGCGTCCACGGGGTCCACAGGGGAGGCGGCGATGGGAGGCAGCAGCGGCGATGGGCGGCGGTGTGTGTGATCCAGATCGGGCGCGGGCTAGAAGAGAAGAGGGAGTGGAGGAGAGATTCCACGGGTTGGGGGCGTGGCATAGTCAATAGGTACGAAAGTACCGCTGGCGGACAGATATCGACGTCCGCCAGTGGTTCATTTTTCTCTGGCGGTCGGAAGGTAGGCGTCCGCCAGCGGTACTTTTTTTCTCTGGCGGTCAGTAGGCAAGCGTCCACCAGAGGTACTTTTTTGTATTTGCTTTTTTCTATTGTTGATATTTGATTTTCTCTCTATTTTATTAAATGTGTTGTGTTCATATAAAAATGGTCAAAAAATGTATGACTTAATAAAATAATAGCAAGTCAAAAATATATATTACAAAATAGAGGTACATATAATAAGAATGTCATCGAATATTAGTTCATCGATACAGCAAGTTTGTAGTCTCATACAAAAGAGAAATCAATACATAGTTTCTTCACACACATTGCGTCTTTCTCAACGTTTGGTAATTTTCTTGCCTTTTTTGTCGCAGTTACATAATTTAGCCCCACAACGTGACTACCTCTTTTGAACGGACGACCTAACCTAGGTAGCGTCGTTCTTCTCCTTCTTGTGGTGTATTTTTCCTTATCATCATCATCTTTATTATCTTCGATATTTGGGTCGCCGAACATGTCGAAGTAGTCTTCGTCGGCCATTCTGATGATGTTTCTTTTGCCTCTCCTCACGACCATACGAGTAGGCCTACAGGGGTCTATTATGAAGAAACATTGGGACACGTGCTTAGCCAATACCCATGGCTCATTTTGCGCAGTGACGTTCACGCTTGATGAAGTGTTGCCGGCTTCGGGTATAACCATGGTGGTGAAGTATTTGTCTTCTTTCATGGCGGTTGATCTCCTAGCCCATCTGACACGAAACATCGGCACCTTCTCTCCAGACTAGTCAAGCTCCCATATCTCCTCGATCCTTCCGTAGTATCTTGATTTTTCTTTACCAATTGAGGATATCATCGTTACTCCTGATTTTTGATAAGCAGAACTTTTATCCTTTTCTTCCGTGTAGAACGTGAACCCATTTATATCATATGCCTAAAACGTCGCAAGGTTCGGTGAGGGACCATGTGACAAAGCGTATAAGAGTCTTCCTTCTGTACAATCCATCGGTGGATTAGCGATAAGGCGTTCTTTGAACCAATGCAAGAAAGTGGAGTTGTGCTCTCTGATTACTTCCCCATCTGTCCTTTCCCTACCCTGGTCAGTGTACTTCTTCCTAATGACGTTTTCGTGCTCTTTGAACCAGGGATCGACCATTTCAATGTGTTGTAGAGCTACCAAGTTTGCCCTTTTAAAGTCGACGCATCATTTTTCAAAATCCACATGCAATTCCCTCTGGCCATTCCTGTGGCCTACTCCATCGAGCCTACCAAGGTTCCTGTTTCCGGGCAAGACAACAGGGTCATCGATGCCCAGGAGATTTGTGCAGAAAGAGATGCACTCTTCGGTGAACGATGCTTCCTTCCAGACGGGCCCTGTTACGGACGAGTCCTTTGATGACTCCATTCATCCTTTCGAACGGCATCATGTTGTGCAGGAACGCCGGTCCGAGGTGGATGATATCATCCACGATATGGACCAACAGATGCACACAAATGTCAAAGAATGTGGGTGGAAAGTAAATCTCAAGTTCGCATAATATCACAACGATCTCTTCCTGCAACCTTGAGAGTTTCTTCTGTGTAATCGACTTTCGAGAGATCACGTCGAAGAAGTTACAGAAACTGAAAAGGGTATCAGGTACGTGCTTGTCCAATATCCCTCGAATCGCAACCGGAAATATCTGCGTCATCATCACATGACAGTCATGAGACTTCATCCCGCTGAACCTTTGTTTCTACTGGTCTACATATCTGCTTATCAGCCCATAGTAACCGAAAGGGGTTTTGACTCCTAGAATCCACTTGATCAATTGTTGGAGCTCGTTCTCACTTATAGTGAAACATGATGGGGGCAGTGATAGTCATTTTTCTTAACCTTTTTTCCCTTGTGTCGGTTCGTCTCCTCATCCGATGACTCGATTCCCCCGTGAAGCTCTTCCCTGATACCTAGATGTATCATGTCATTTCTTGCTTTCGGCTCATCTTTGGTTTTTTCTGGCATGTTGAGCAGAGTGGCAAACAAACTCTCGAACACATTCTTCGTGATATGCATTAGATCAAGGCAATGAGGCGTATCGAGAATGGGCCAGTACTTCAAGTCCCAAAACACGGACCTCGTCTTCCATACATCCAGGAGCGGTTTTGGTGCCTTTTGCTTCTTTCCCGACTTAGGGAACTTATCCCAATCATCCAGCAACTCATATATTTCTTCATCGCACCTCTTACGTGGAGGTCCCCGGAGCTCATCTTCACCATTGAAAAGGTCTCCACGCCTTCTCCACGGGTCATCCTTGTGTAACCACCTTCGATGCCCCGTGTAGACAGTTTTTGAAGACCCGAGATCTTTCTTAAGCTGCATAAACGTTGGATCATCCATGCACCTCATACATCCCCAATGTCCGTGGCAAACCTGGCCTGCAACATATCTACAAAGCAAGGCGGCTCTCATAGGGAAATATTCTTCTGTGACGGCGTCCCGTGTGTTCACCCCTTCCCATAACGTGTCTAGCTCATATTTCAGTAGCTTTAGATACAGATTGATGTCGTTACCTGGTTGTTTTGGCCTTTGACTTAGCATGCACATGTGTATGTACTTACTCTTCATGCATAACCAGGTGGGGAGGTTGTATATCCATACAAACACAGGCCAAGTGATATGTGTGCTGCTCTGGTTGCTGTACGGATTCACTCCGTCGGTGCTCACACCCAACTTGAGGTTCCTCGGATCTGCCGCGAAACTTGCATCTACGCCGTCTAATGCTCTTCACTGGCTTGCGTATGAAGGGTGTGTCAGAACTGCCTTTCACGCCGTTTTGGATCTTTCAACACTACATTTTTCCTGTTCGCGTGCCACCGCATGAGCTTTGCTTCCTTTTAGTCCGCGAAATACCGCTGCAAACGGGGAATGAGGGGAAACTACCACACAACTTTACGAGGTTTTTTCTTCCCTTTCTTGTATCGAGCGGCATTGCACACCGGATATGTGATCATGTCTGCGTCCTCTTTCCGATAAATGTAGCAATCATTGATGCACACATGGTATTTTTCATGCGGTAAATCAAAGGGGCACACGGCTTTCTTGGCCTCATCACAACTTGTAGGACACGAGTTGCCCTCCGGAAGCTTACTCTGCCAATATTGCAGGCTAGAGTCAACGCTTACGTCGGTCCATTTGTGTTTTTCCTTCGTCTGGAGAACATCGAGCGCTACTTTCAAGCGAGAGTCTTCCGATCCGCAACCTGGATACAACGGAGTATTCGAGTCTACCTTCAGTTGTGCTAGCTTAGCTTGCTCTATACTAATAGATCTGCAGTTAGTCGTCTTCTTTAGAAGAAGCTCTTTGAGATGAGGGTCCCGCACGGCTGAAGCTAACAGTGTTTGCATGTCATCGTCTTCGGTTACGTGTTGTTCAACATCTTCTAGATCTCCAACATCATGTGCAGGAGGATCATCAGGCGGCTCTTCGTCTTCTTGCCCGTGATTGTTATTATTGTCATGCTGATCATGATCATACGCCGCACCATCATGGACTTCATCATCATCATCTTCATCAAGCCACTGAGTGTGGTCATCCATGAAACCATGTATGAGCAGGTGCTCCAGCAATTCTCCCAAAAAGGGGTTCAGCAAGCCCAATTTTTTGCATTTTCGACACGGACATCTTATCTCCCTGCGGTTATTTTGTATCATGTCGTCTGTAGCGTATCTCAAATATTTGTTCACGACACGTTCACTCATACGGTCGGGCGCCATATCGACTGCACGTGATAGAACCACAAGACAAGTAAAACCATCAGTTTTCATGAAAAAAAATCGGCATGACCTTCCTACAAGTAGGACTAAGAGAGTGCGAAAATTTGCCGAAACAGAAATGAATCAACATTCCGGTAAATATTGAAATCATTTCCTGCACAATACAAGAATAACACATATATGCATCATCACATATCCGGCAAAAATTCATCATCTCATATATGCATGCATGCATCATCATCAAGAATATATAGCACATATATATGCATCATCACATATCCGGCACAATACAAGAATAACACATATATGTTGATCCCTCACCTTAAGAGAGACAATGTGGGAGAGAAGAGAGATGTAGATAGATCTAGCTAGACCTAGGAGATGATATATTTCGATCTACACCAAAATGAGCTAAATTTGGTTCTTTTGTGGCCATTTCTTTTGGTAGAAAGGACATTAGAAGGGTAATGGAGCTAGATCTATCACCTAAACTAGTTTTAATTGGTTAAAAAGAGTGGTGGAGATGGGGAAGGGGAGGAACTTTGAGCTAGTGAGAAGAGCAATAATGGAGGTGCAATAATGGAGGGAATTGGTGGCAACCCGAGCACCAATAATTACACAGGATTACCTCTGGTGTACAGTCTGAGTGACCGCCATAGATGCTTGGATTACCTATGGCGTACATTAATAAGTGCCCGCCAGAAAAGATACCTCCACCTTAAATGATTTCGGGGCTAATTTCCTTTGGTGTACGAAAAAAACGGTATGCCAGCGGAGACAGCACTAGCTTTGGCGGGTGGCGGCATTGTACGCCAGCGGCAGTTAGCCCCTCTGGCTAGCCCGGGGCAAGGCGCGCCTCTGGCGTGCCCACACATCTGTACTCAGTGATACTGCCTATTGCCCTGGCGCTCTTTTCTGCACGCTAGTGATACTTCCATTGGCGTACCACATTTCCAAGCTGGCGGCTATAGTCTATTTCTTACTAGTGTTTGCTAAGTTAGAAGATAGAACCATGGTTTGGCTAGGTTCGAGACCCCCAACTGTTTTAGGGTCAGTTTTTTTGCTGGCTTTTAGAATAAACTGGAATAAGCTACCCCTACACAGCTTATTTTAGAAGCTTAATCAAATTTATTTTGTTAGAAGCCTACTAATTAAGACTTAACTGGTAAACTTCTAAAAATATATCTTTGGTTGGGCTTCTAGAATAAATTGGCTAGGGGACAACTTATTCTACAAGCTCAAAAAAGCCATCAAAAGACCTAGCCCTTAATGTGTTGTGATAGGGAGAAACCTGGTGGTGTGAATTTCCATATGTATTTTCTAATAGTAATTTCCATATGTATTTTCGATGCAGTGTATTCTGAAATTTGAGGCATGTCTACATCAGAGGTTTCCGAGAGTGGGGATTCCATGGATGAGGATACGAGTCAAGTACCACATTTTAGAAGGTCCAAGGTATGGGAGCATTATGAACCAGATTTGGTTAGTGTGCATGGTGATCTCAAGGCCGTATGCAAATATTGTGGAACGCAACTTCACACCAAATTTGGGACTACAAGTTTGAGAGCCCACATTGCTGAGTCTTGCCGATCGATTGATGATGCTTGCAGAAAGAGGTTTTTATCGACCCTGAAAAAAGCACCGTCCGGAGGCCCGTTTGTGTTTGATCAAAAAGTTTGCCGTGAGCTTATGGTCAAGTTTTGCATCCATGCCGAGATCCCTTTTCTTAAGTTCGAAGATCCTTACCTTCAACCATGGATTGA
This sequence comes from Bromus sterilis, assembly GCA_950022295.1. NCBI lineage: Eukaryota > Viridiplantae > Streptophyta > Magnoliopsida > Poales > Poaceae > Bromus > Bromus sterilis. Next base: position 58,587,426 of record OX465598.1, on the reverse strand, counting down.
CTCAATGCAACCAGCATTTCAGATTAAGGGCCGTCACACAATCCGCAATGATGCAATGAAGATGTATCATGGAATGAAGAAGGAAATCCAAGTTGAGCTGCAAAATTTGGATTCTCGCATTTGCTTAACATCTGACTTGTGGACTTCATCACAGAATTTGGGCTACATGTCCATCACTGCTCATTATATCGATGCAGAATTCAACTACAAGAAGAAGATCATAAGTTTCGCAGATGTGAAGTATCCCCACACAGGCTATGTGATTGAAGAAGAAATTGTTCGTTGCCTAACAGAATGGGGCATAAGGGGAAAGCTCTTTACTTTGACACTAGATAATGCCAGCAATAATACTAATGCATGTGATGAATTGATCAAATATCACAAACATGAGCTACTCCTTGAAGGTCAACATTTGCATGTGAGGTGTTCTGCCCATATTCTTAATATCTTGGTTCAAGATGGGATGAAAATAATCCATGAAGCTATTGACAAGATACGCGAGCTGCTGAAATATATTGACTCTTCCCCTGCAAGACTACAAGAGTTCAATACAATTGCAGGTGGGATGGGTTTGTCTCCAAAGAAAGGTATCTCTGTTGATACGCCAACTCGATGGAACTCAACATGGAAAATGCTTGTAGAGGCATTGAAATACAAACCCGTCCTCACTAGTTATGCCAATCGTAATTTTATAGATTCTCCAAGTGCGGGAGAATGGGAGCAGGCAGAAGCAATTTGTGCGTTTCTTAATGCTTTTGAAGAGCTTACCTTAATTGTTTCAGCTCACAGAAAGCCAACTGCACACAAGTTTCTGCCGGTTGTGCTTTGTATTCGACATGCATTGAAAGATCCTGGTTGGCAGACCTCTAATGTGTTGAAGGAATTGGCGGCAAAGATGCAAATAAAGCTCGATAAATATTGGGATCCCGAGGAGAAGGAGAATGCAGATCCTAACCGTCGCAGAAAAAGCAAGGATATTGAGCTTAACTATGCACTTGTCATTGCTACATTCCTAGATCCAAGGAGGAAAGAAGATTACTTTGATTTCTTCTATTCCAAGGTGTGTACCAATGAGGAACGGATTTCAAAACAAGTGGAGATTGCTTTAGAATGGGTGAAAAAATATGTCAAGGAATATGAGATACTTGCAGCGACAAGCACCGCACACTCAACACCTTCTAGTCAAGGCAATACCACCATTGGATCACCTATTGCAGGGAAAAGAAAGTTGGAAGAAGAGTTTGCGCAACACAAGTCTCGTCGGAGGTCACGTGTACACAAGTCTGAGCTTGACGTGTACTTGGAAGAAGCATGTGAGGAGGACAGTGTTAATTTTGATGTTTTGGGTTGGTGGAAGAGTCATGTCGGAAAGTTTCCTATATTGACATCTATGGCTCGTGACTTTCTCGCAATTCCCTTGAGCACGGTGGCCTCCGAATCAGCTTTCAGTTGTGGTGGGAGGATACTTGGCGACACGAGAAGCTCTTTGAACCCTGATATGCTACAAGCGCTTGTTTGCACTAAAGATTGGATGTTCATACCAAAGGAAGGTGAGTTAACCTCTTTACATTTTGTTATTCGTACCAAATGATAAGTAGGAAAACTGATAAGTTCATCCCCGGCTCTCTGTTATTCGTTTTCTTTTGGACTAGCTTTACTTTCAGTTAGAGAAGAAACGTATGCAGACCTTCAGATTCAGATTCTGCCTTGGTTGGTAACTCACTCTTCATACTTCACACGGTTCCAAACCAAAAGGCATAATCCTCATCTCCCTCTCGCGCCACCTCCATTCAATTCGTATTCCTCAGAGGAAAATGAGCTATTGAGGTTGTATTGCAAGCCATCCTGTGATTTGATCAAAGGGTCTAATAGTCACTTGCTATGCTTCTTTATTTTCTGTTTTGTTCCATATTCTTTTTTGAAATTGTGAATTCTGAACTTGTAATATGTTTTGAAATTGTGAATTCTGAACTTGTAATATGTTTTGAAATTGTGAAGGAGGTGGAGACTCCGGCGGCGAAGCCAGAAGCACCGGCGACAGCTAAGTGTCAGTGCAGGCGTCCTGAGCTAGTGATCGATGGTCCTGAGCTGAGTGCCAGTTGTGTCAGTTTGTCATCGTCCATGTTTTTAGTTTGTTGAACGAACTGGAAGAGAACCTATGTATTAAGAGAAACCAAGCTATGTAGGCCTCTTATTTTTGACTATGTGAATGATGACTTCTCAAGTTGTAGCAACACTGTAGCTAGCCATTAGGCTGCACCAGATTGTTTTTTTAGTTTGTTATGTACCAGCATAAAGCATGTGCGTGTGACTCATATGCTTACTGTAGCTATCCATTAGGCTGGACGTACCTACATATGGTGGTGACCGTGGTTGACCCGTATGTTATAACCATAGTTTATAACCATGGTTTTAGTTCAGTTTAGGTGGAGATGGTGCATGGTTTAGTTTGGGTTTGGTGTGAATTCATTTATCAATAGTCAAGTTTGGTTTGGTTTGCTTACATGAAGCACGTGGGTTGAGTTCAAGTTTGGTTTAGTTATCCGACCGTTCTCAGATTTAGGTGTGATGGAGTAAGAAAGTGAGTATTACCCGCAAGAAAACTCTAAAGGATAGCTCTGAAGGTGAACTATGCATGGCTAGCGCTCATGTACCATCTAAAATCACCGAACGGAAAAAAAGATAGCCAGAGATCCACAGACTCCATATGTCAGCTCTCATCCACTTTATAAACATTGTGCTAGCTAGCTTTATTAGCAGTTACTACCTTTGTACTAAAATACAAAATGCCTTTTAGGCTAAACTAGCCTACAAAAATGTCATATATTTTCATACGGAGGGAGTACTAATTAATACTCCCTCCGTTCCTTGATATAAGGTGCTTAAGCTTTTTCACGAATATTAACGCATACATGTAATGCTATAATTGGACCGATCTTTCCCTAGAAAAAAACGTGAGAAAAGAGTTCGAATTAGCCAATAATAGGAAAAAGACTCTCATTTCTATATCTTTCCGTGGGTATATTTACCTAGACGGGTGGTATAATACCAATACGCCATGTATTTTGAAAAAAAAATTCAAAACCTTAGGCACCTTATATCAAGGAACGGAGGGAGTACATTATTTTGGCATTTTGCAAAAATAATGTTAAGCCTAACCATTCTGGAAGAAAGAAAAATCCAGATGCATACCAATGGTTTGATTCGTAGGTTAGTCGGGCCGGCTCTTGAGATTATCCAAAAGTTAACTAAGTGTGATTTGCTTGATTCTCGCATCACTTTACCAGGGAATGAGATTACACCCTAACAGGAAGAGAACAAAGGATAAATAGTTTTTCTAAGCAGGAGTGCATGACATTCAAGAACTACAAAACCACTCCATATTTTCATTTTGAGTTGACAAACCTCTCCATATAAGAAAGAAAAAATGGGCCAAAGAAACGAGAGGTATCTTATATAGTTATAAACATGTTTCTTAATAAATATATAGTTAATTATTACTCCGTATTTTATAAAGCATGAATTTTATTACTAGCTTAAATGAAGCATCAAATAGACAAATAGTGCATGAGAGGTTCACATATCTCCACCTGTCCTCTCGAACGAAAGTAAAGTGGATATGTGTACAACCATTTCTCCGTATGCAGATACTACACCACACGAATGCTAACTATCCATGGCAGAAAAGCAAATACTAGACGAGTGCGAACGAAGGCGATTCGCGACATGATGCTCACACAAACAAAATACTCGAGAAAATCCACTTGGTTTTGTTGCGTACGTCGAAAGGAGCCGGCCGGCGGTAGTGCCTGATATCTTTGACAAATCGGAGGAGCAAGCGTCGCCCTCACCACGATTCTCTCAAAGCTGCGATGCGGCGGCTCGACCAGCACTAACTACTACACACAGAATGCTGATCATGCCACACACACACATTCGCATGTCACTCCGTCGCCTTCGTCCCGCTGTGCCTACGCACGGCTAGGTCAACACACATGATGCTGTTCATGTGATAGCGGGATATATCATCGCGGCGCCATTTCGCCCCGTCGTTTGTGCCGCACAATTTTGACGTGATAGACGTGCGTGAAACCTGACCGACTCCACGATGGTGGCCTTGGTTGGTGACGAGATCGGGATGGGCAAGCTGTGTGCTGCCAAGAACCGGGTCTTCCTCCTGCGAAAGGGGCATGCATGCCTGACCCTGAGAGAGAGTGACGGAGCACCGGAATTTGTTCCTGATGCATGTTACATGTCCATGTTGCAGGTCCCGATCTCGGCCAGCGGTGGCTTCCAGGCGCGCCATCGTGTCAGCATGGTGTGGATGGCTTTGCTAAAAGTCGCTTCTTGTCTCCCTGTTTGCTTAGCAGGCCGTAGTGCGCTCTTAATTTTGGTGGCTTCGTATGAACTGGTTGCATGCACATCTTCAGCGGCACATCATGGTGGAGATACCGCGTGTATTTCGTGCTCTGTTTTGTTGTAAGGCACGGCCATGTTTAACTGGGTCTGACTAACGCCGACGACGCGTACGAAACTGCAGGTTATCTGTTGGAGGACCAGTTTCGCCAGGAAACAAATAGCACCATGATCCGCTGCATATCACTGATCCCGGCCAGAAGATTGAGCACCCATTCATTTTCCGTGTGCTCGATTCTTCATAAATCCGGAAGTGGCTAGATTTCAGACATAGAAGACCACGGCGCTGCTGACAATATTGTACTCCTCAGGCCAAGCAAGGAGCAGAAGAGAAAAGTGCTCCAGCCTCCACTAGTGCCATGCATGCCAAAGGGAAGAGGAAAAACAGAGCTCCTCTGATTGAAACAGAGGTAAGAAGAAGTACCGGGTTAAGATGCACTGCTAAAGGTTTCAGACAAACTCCGTGTCACAACAAAAGTTGTCTTGCATGTTATACTATTCCTCCCCCAGTTAAAATTAAAGTGGTTAAAAATCTTAATGTGGCCTATTGCAAGGTGAATGCCAAGGATTCCAATATTGAAGTGCTGGAGAAAAAGAGGCTGAAGAAAGGAGACAAAGAAAAAGAGAGCAAGGCCTCGAAGAAGGCCTAGTTTGATCAGTAATATACTTGAAAAGAAATGATGTACTCATGTATTTTGTGAAGCTCTGAATTTGTAATATTCTCATCTGTTCTTGTAAACCTAGTGTTGTTGCCACCTTCAGTCCCCCAGAGTTTCAAACTCAGTTATTTTGGGTTTTCCTCCAGCTCCATTGTATAAATCATGTCTTCATCTTGGAATATCCTAAACTGGAATATTAGAGGCATCAATGCCCAAGAGAAATGGTTGTCAATCTCAAATAAAATTTTTGAGTCCAACAGCTCCATTGTTTGCATTCAAGAAACCAAGAGAGAAACCTTTGAATCAGCATATATAAAAAAATTATGTCCTAGAAATTTCAATAAATTTGATTATGTTCCCTCTAAGGGTGCTTCTGGAGGACTGTTGGTGTCTTGGAATGATAGAGCATTCCATGGAGAATGCTTATTCAAAAACAAGTTCTCCATCTCAATCAGATCCACCTCATTGCTGAATAATCACACCTGGATCCTCACTAATATTTATGGCCCTTGTGATAGTGCACAGAGACTTGTTTTCTTAGACTGGTTCAGAAACATCAACATGACTGATGATACAGATTGGCTGATAACAGGGGATTTTAATTACATCAGATATCCACACAACAGAAATAGAGGAATGGGAGATATTCAAAACATGTTACAGTTCAATGAAGCCATCAATAATCTTGTCCTCATAAAAACCCCCCTCAAAGACAGATCTTTCACCTGGAGCAACATGCAAGATGCACCTCTCTTGGAAAAACTTGACTGGGTCTTCACCTCTGAACATTGAACAAATTCATTTCCAAATACCACTGTCAGATCTCTTGCCAAAACTGCATCAGACCACACTCCTTGTTGTATTTCCATTGGCACCTCCATCCCCAAATCAAAGATTTTCAGATTTGAAAACTTTTGGATAAAACACCAGGACTTCAAACAGATAGTGGTTGATAATTGGAACCAGCCCATTCAAGAGAATGATAGTGCCAAGATCATTACTACAAAATTCAAAAGACTGAGAAAGGGTCAGAAAATCTGGTCAAAAAACATCTCTAATCTAGCAGCAACAATCAAATCCTCCAATGAAGTTATTCACATGTGGGACTTCCTTGAGGAATTCAGACCTCTGAGTGAAATAGAAAGCAATGGAAGGGACATTCTTAAAGACCACCTGTCTAAAACTTTAGAATATCAAAGAATTTACTGGAAACAAAGGGCTACTATAAGATGGGTCAAACTGGAAGATGAGAACTCAAACTTTTACAAAACAAAAGCTACTATCAATCACATGTATAACTCCATTGTTGCACTGACAGACTCACAAGGCAATGTTTTCACAGATCACAACGGAAAGACACGTCTGCTATGGAAAGCCTTCAAAGATAGACTGGGTAGTAGCAGTTCCACAAGTGATACCATGAATTTCACCAGCATTCTTAATAGAGTGGAAAACTTGGAAGATCTGGAAGCTCCCTTCACCACCACAGAAATTGATGATGTTGTTAAACAGATGCCCAAAGACAAAGCTCCTGGCCCTGATGGTTTTAATGGAGCCTTCATCAAGCATTGTTGGGATATAATTTGCTAGGATTTCTAAAGGCTCATTGTTGACTTTCATGCTGGAGTGATCAACCTGCGGAGCATTAATGCTTCCTTCATCACCCTCATCCCCAAATAAGACTCCCCTCCACAGCAAATGATTTCAGGCCAATCTCTCTGCTCAACTGCACCATCAAAATCATCACTAAGCTCCTAGCCAATAGATTACAGAGGCACATCTCCTCCCTGGTTCACATCAACCAATATGGATTCATCAAGAGCAGAACTCTACAAGATTGTTTAGCATGGGCTTATGAGTATCTTCACTTATGCCACACATCCAAAAAGCAAATAGTTGTGTTAAAACTAGACTTTGAAAAGTCTTTTGATATGATTGAACATAAGACAACCCTGGATATTTTGGAAGCTAAAGGATTTGGCCCCACTTGGTGTAAATGGATGCAAATGATTTTCTCCTCAGGCACATCCTCTGTACTTATAAATGGAGTCCCAGGGAAAGTGTTCCACTGTAGAAGAGGTGTCAGACGGGGAGACCCTCTCTCTCCACTCCTCTTTGTGTTGGCAGCTGATCTTCTTCAATCTATCTGTAATGAGGCCAGTCACACAAGCCTTATTGAAAAATCAATTCCCTCAACTTCATGCCCTGACTTCCCCGTCATCCAGTATGCAGATGACACGTTAGTAATCCTACAAGCAGACAAAACATAGCTTGAACACATAAAAACACTGCTCCACTTCTTTGCTCAGTACACTGGATTGAAAGTCAACTTCAACAAATCTTTCTTGGTTCTAATCAATTTCCCTTAAACACAGCCCAAGAACTCATCAGCACCCTTGGTTGCCAACTGGGAACTTTTCCTTTCACCTACCTTGGACTTCCTATGGGCATTCACAAGCCAAAAATTCAACACTTCATGAACCTGATGCAAAGGATAGATAAAAGGCTTTCAGGCTGCTCCACCATGCTCTCATTGGATGGAAGACTCATGCTAATCAGAGGGATATTTTCTGCTTTGCCAACCTTTTACATGTGCACTCTGATGCTGCCAACTGGAGTTGTCACCCAAATAAACAAATACCTCAGAGCCTTCTTCTGGAGAAAATTTGGAAGTGACCAAGGAGGATCTCCCCTGATAGCCTGGCGAAAAGTTTGCAGACTTAGGGATAAAGGTGGTCTAGGAATCATTGACTTGGCACTACACAACAAAGCACTTTTAATCAAGAACATCCACAAGCTACTCAACAGAGAAAACACCCCCTGGGTGCAACTTATTTGGGAAACTGCCTACAGAAATGGCCCACCTGCTGAGAATCCTACTGGATCATTCTGGTGGAAGGCACACATTCCACTAATCCAAATCTACAAGCACCATGCGACAATTCAAACTGGAAAAGGTGACACTATTTCACTCTGGCATGACAAATGGCTCGAAAACTGCTTTCAACAGGAATACCCGGAACTTTTCTCGTTCACCAAACAGAAGAATTGCACAGTTCAGTTTGCCAATCAGATAGCCAACTGGGAGGAGCACTTTCACACACCTCTCTCAATCCAGGCATGGGATCAGTTGCAGCAATTTACACTCTCTCTTACAACCTCTTCAATGGACAAAAATGTCTGGCTCAGTAATGGACAGATGGAATACTCCTCCAGAAAAATGTACCAAAACCTCATAGAAGACAATCATGCAAACAACTTAACCAGAAAGCTATGGAAGAGTGCTTGCAGATTGAAACACAAGATATTCTTCTAGCTTTTGATAAACAACAGAATAAACACCAGAACTCTGCTCCAAAGGAAGAATTTTCAACTTGATTGTTATGAATGTGCCTGCTGTAATGTCCAAGCACCAGAAACATCTCTGCACCTATTTTGGGACTGTAATTTTGCTCATAGATGCTGGATCACCCTTATTCCCTTCAAGCACAGAGGGACCTCAATTTCGGAAGAAACCTTGCTCGCTCTAGAACATGTACCTCCAAACTTTGGACTGGAAATCATCATACTCGGATACTGGAACATTTGCAACCAAAGGAATGGGAAGATATTCAGAAATGAGAGGCCAACAGTCCAAGAATGGAGGAGAATTTTGAAACAGGACTTTTCCTTACTTCAACACAGAATAAAGAATAAGCACAAGCAAGAGCTACTTGATTGGATAGCAGTCAACCTAGACTGGTTTTTTGAGGCAGTAAGGTTTGAGTGACTCGACATATGTTGCCTAAATCTGGTATTGGCTAAGCAACACAAGCCTTTCATTCCTTTCCCATCTCTTTTTTCTTTTCTTTTCTCTTTTTTCCTATTGTAATATACAATTGTTCTACGGTCACTACCTCAAAAAAATGTTCAGTTATCTGTTGGTCACTCCGCCACATCACGACGCGACGCGGACGTACCCGCTCCGGTGCACAAGAATCTCGTTACGTCGCAGCTCGTCCACATCGACGCGCGACACGGCTGCGGTCTGCAATGTATCACATCTCTCACTCTCGTCTCAACAAAGTTTGTTTTTATTGCCTTGCACACTCTGCCACATTTTTACGTCATAAGTATGACAAACCACAGTTTTTGTGACGATCAAATTTATAACCACACTTATAGTAAAAGTTGGCTGGCAACTGAATCTATGACATCTATTTACTACTTACTACGTTCTTTAGATATTTTTGTGAGGCTAAGTTTATTAAAAAATGATATTTTTTTAGGCAGCTATATATCCACCGGAAATTAAGACCTTTCGTACATTTGGCTGTGTAAAGTGTTAGTGGGCTTACCCGCACAAAAAAAAGTGTTAGCGGGCTAGATTGTCAGCCTATATGGGTGTGGCGATGTGCTGGCCCAGCAACAGTCACTTGTGTGACTTTATTTTAATATCAGTGCATATCTCGTTTACAACTCCGTATTAGATTTGGCACCCTTTCATATATATGCTCGGCGTTTGTGCTCGTCTTAGTGGGTTTGTTCAATATAGTGACTTTGGAAAGGTTCTACAGATCAGTACAAATAGATTTTTAGAACCTTCCATGAGGGTTTTTTTGTTCTTCAATGATTTTTATCATTATTAAGTTTATGTGTGTTTTCTCTATTAATATTTTTTGTCTAAATACACATGTGTTGAATTTTTCCATACGTCTTTGTTGAGTATATTGATTATTATGAAACAAGAGATAGACTAGGATTTATTCTTGCCTTGTCTTGTACTCCAAGTTGGTCATGTACTCATATATATATGCCTCCAAGGCTCAAGCAATAAACATCGATTCCACCAAACCCTCTTTATCCTTCTACATGGTATCAGCCTAAACACGATCTAAACCCTAGCCGCCGCCGTCACTTCCGCCCCCGGGGCCGATCCATGATCGCCGGCGCCGGGGGCCGCGCCGCCCGTACCTAGGGTTCGTCCGCCGGTTCTGTGGACCGGCTGCCCTAGAGAGTCTTTTTTCCGATCTCTTGATCCGGGTTTCTTTCTTCCGCCGGTCGTCTTGATCAGCGTATTTTTTGGTTTTCCGATCTAAGATCGGTTTGCGTCGCCCACCGTCGTCGTCGATCCTCACGCGCCTCTACTCCGACACCGGCGTGACTACCGGCAACATCACCGACAAGGCGGCTTCGCGCGACGTGGCGACCCGTGGTCGCCTTCCGCGCGTCAGCCTGCCCGTCGCCCTCGCCGAACGTCGCCGCCTTCGCTTCAGATCGGGAGTCCTCCGCCACCATCATCGCCCCCGTACCACGCCGGTTGGCCCCGCGCCGGCTAAATCGCGTCGACTCGCCCGCACCGAGCCTGCGCCGGCCGGTTCTGCTCGGTCCCCATCGCCATCATCACGTCGAGCAGCGCCCCTCCACCTCCCGGGCGATCAGATTGATCACCCGCCCGCCCGTGATCGGCCCCATACGCGTCGTCAACGACCCGTACAGTCGCCTGCGTGCGCCTCCGCCGGATTCCGTGAAGAACGCCCCCCGAGTACGAGCGTCTATCCACCGATCGAGCATCAGGCGGCGCCGCATCGCCCCTTCGGGCCGTAGCGCCGCCCCCGTGATTCTCCCCATGGTTGCCCCGACACGCGCGTCGTCGCTGCGTCGCCCCCACGGGCCGCAGCGTCGCGGCGCGCAGTTCACGCCGCCGCCCCGAGGCCGTCCCCGCGGCTGCCCGACACGCACGCCACCACTGCGTCGCCCCCACGGGTCGTAGTGTCGCGGCACGCGGTCGCCTCCGCCGCCCGGAGGTCTTCCCCGCCGTCGCTCCCGACATGTGCGCAGCCACTGCGTCGCCCCTTCAGGCCGTAGCGCCGCAGCCCGCGGTCCACTGTCGTCCCCGCGCGTTGACGCCCCCGTGGCATGGGCCGCGTCGCCTCTCTTGGCGCGGGAACTCCACCGTCCGCGCATGGTCTTCGTCACGCTGTTGGGTTCTTCATCGCCTACGTCGAGCTCCGCCCTAGCCGCGCCACCCACGCCGCTGCCGCTCACTCGAGCCGCGCCGACTCCTTGTTCGTTGTTGCCGCTCCACCGAGCCATGTCGCCTCTACCGTCGACCGACGTGGCCCCCCACGGGCTACCTCTGGTTTCGCCGACTTCATCGTCGTCCACCTCTTCGTCTTCGTCCAGCACCAGCTCATCGCCAGCGTCGCCGTCATCTTCCTCGGCCACTTCATCTACTCCGACGACCGCGTGCGACATCGACACTGCGTCGGTCGGTGCCGCAACCGTCGTTGAGTCCTTCTCTGCTAGCCCCATCGTCATGGCGTACAGCTTCTACTGGTCCCCGTCTACGCATGCCCGGTGCTGGCAACACCGATGTGTGCCTTCATCTACAACATGTCCCCGGGCCTGGCAAGCCTGGTGCGGCGCTTCGTCGACATCGTCTTCGTCTGTCTACGCATGCCCAGTGCTGGCAACACCGACGCGTGCCCTCGTCTACGACGTGTCCTCGAGCTTGGCAAACCCGGCGGGACGCTTCGTCAACACAGTCTCCTTCTGGACGTCACCATCATCTTCTTCGCGACGTCCCGCGCTACGACTGACGACCGCCCGCTAGTGCCGCTCTTCCTGAGCCGCGCTGCGCTCCTAACTTTCCGACACCCGCGGCTCCTCAGCGACTACCTCGACACCGGCTACCCCGACTCGACATCGACCACGACATTTCTTGCACGGCTACCTCGACAACGGCTTCACCACCCTACGCTCTCGGCCAGGGCCGTCTCCAAAAAATTGGGGCCCCTGTGCGAAACGCAAATGAGGGCCCTAAAATTTAAAAATTTCACACTATATAGCTCCTAAAAACACTTTAATTTTATAACATAAATTCAATAGGTCTCATTTCGTAGTATATATAAACATATCCAACATTAATTCTATAAAAAATGCCAATAAAGCAATTAACTGACCTTATGTTCTATCGAAAAGCATCATCCGTCTCGTATTTCTTGAAATGAAATCTTCAATTAATATTCTGTAGGATATCATTTTCAAGTGCTATTGTTGCCAATCCATTGAGCCTTTCTTGTGTCATAGTAGATCGCAAGTAAGATTTCAACAATTTGAGTTTTAAGAAGCTCCTTTCCGCCGAAGCAACCGTAACAGGAACAGTTAATAAAATTATGTACCACATCATCACCACGACCATCATCAAAATTAATATGGGTCTCTTTCACAACATATCTATCCATAGCACCTTGTTGAGACCGATCGGATGCTTCTTTTTTTTCTTTTTTTTACGCTTTGTCGCACCAGATTAACACTTTGTTTTTCTATAATTCATGATTCTTTCTGTTTCATTAAGAAAATAAAATAAAATAAGTCAAAACAATTCAATTAAACATAAATAACTATTTTTCTAAATATCAATTTATCACGCCAAGTACCTTGATCACCAATTCCACTAAGATCACCTCGCAGGAGTTTTAAAATTTCTGTCCCTCGGGCCCCTTGATGCGGCAGTGTGACTGCAATATAATAAGTAAATCCGTATTGAGTAATACAAAAAAATTGATGCCTAATCCATCGGCTAATCACTACAGCCCTGATTACCTCTTTCTCTTTGACTGTTTCAGCCCTAATCACTTGGACTTGGGAAATTAGCGGCTGTTGGAGCGCCTGGACGGACCCTCTTCCTTTTCTTCTTGTTTTTGCGCAAGAGAAATCGGAGGTGCCACACGCCCAGAGCCCTAGACAGGGACTGCCAGCCGCCAGGAGGAATTTGTCCCTGATGAGACGATGAGTCGCCGTCAGTACCGCAGGGGAACGTGGAAAGAAGGAACACAGGAAGACCAATCTAATTGCATGCATCGCTGGAAAACTAACTAGTACGTACAGGCGAAATCACTAGTTTAAGAGTACTCGTACCGCGTTTCCTCCGCGCGCGACACTTGGCGCTTCGCGCGCGCGCCAAGTTACGCGCTCTGGTGCTTTTCTGTTTTTCCTGTTTTTTAGAGGCACGAGTGCCTCAAAAAAGAGTCACGAGCGCCTCAAAAAAGAAGGCACGAGTGCCTTAAAAAGGCACGAGTGCCTCAAAAAAGGAGGCACGAGTGCATTAAAAAAGGCACGAGTGCATTTTCACGTTTTTCTGTTTTTCCTGTTTTTAGAGGCACGAATGCATCAAAAAAGGAGGCACGAGTGCCTCTAAAAAGGCACGATAGTGCCTTTTCACATTTTTTGTTTTTCCAAGAGGCACGAGTGCCTTTTTGGAGGCATGAGGCACGACTCGTGCCTCCCGCGGAGGTAAGGTCGTGCCTCTTTTTTTTCAAAAAAAATTTTGATTTTTTTTTCACCAAAACGTATAGGAAAAACATGCGAAAACCGGAAAAATCGAAAAAACCACCGAAAAAAACATTTTTAAACATCAAAAACGCGTACACAAAAAAAAAATGAAATCCTGAGGGATCGCTGTGAGCGCGACACGTGGCGCTGTTCGCTGGAGCGGGCTGCGAACGAGTACTCCCTAATTAGTTGGCGCTGTTCGCTGGAGCGGGCTGCGAACGAGTACTCCCTAATTAGTTGGCGCTGTTCGCTGGAGCGGGCTGCGAACGAGTACTCCCTAATTAGTTGCTCCCACGTACAGGGGCTACGAGCGCAGGAAGGGGCCATAGGCCGGCCATAGCAGCAACAGCTGGGCTGGGCCGTTCGGCGGAAATTATTAAGCCTAATTAAACCTACACTCTAACTAATCTATAATACCTAAATAGTTCATCCCCACAAACCTTTCTATCTTGATATGCAAGCTATCCACATCATCAAGTGGGTTCATCATGCAAAAACTAATTTCCACCAACTCTTCATGCACATGCTCCCATTAATTTTCCATGCATCACAAATAAATATTTAAAAAATATTATGCACTTAGCTCCACGTTTGATACACGAATTTTTATAGAAAATCAAATTATAAGTTACCTCGCATGTTATTTTTCTATTCGAATTTTTTTTCTATGAATGCACATCTATAGTTGTTATCATTGTCCAACTCTTCATGCACATGCTCCCATTTCATTCTCCATGCATAAAAAATTAAAAAAAATTATGCACTTAGCTCCATGATTTATAAATGATTTCTTTATAGAAAATTAAATTATAAGTTACCTCACATGTTATTTTTCTATGCGACAAATTTTCTATGAATGCACATCTGTAGTTGCTATCATTGTTTTAGGTTTAGTCAAGAGTGAAGATGTTTCCACTATCTCTACTCAACTTTTTTCGTCTCTTATCACCTCACTGATATATTGTCAAGGTAATAAATTAACAAAGCAAAACATCATACATATTTTTGGATTTTCATCAAATTATCTTAGATTTGTACTCTAAACAATATATTTTTTCAAAAAAGAATTTATAATCAAATTATTATATGTTTCATAACTTTTCTCATGTTTAAAAAAATCAAAGTATTTATTAATAGTTCTCGCAGCAACGCGCGGAGTATCATCTAGTGTATATATATTTGGGGGCCCTAGGAAAACGGGGGGCCTGAGTGGCTCAAGCAATAAACATCGATTCCACCAAACCCTCTCTATGCTTCTACAGTCTTCAACTTTTTTAGATACACTTTAAACATTTTTTAGTTATTTTGTTCAACATTTTTCTAAATAAATGTTCAACATTTATCAAATGCATATTAAATATTTTAGAAACCCATAGTGAATATATTTTCAAACACACATTGAATAATTTGCATTCAGATACTAAGCTCCTCCTTGGTTGTGGGGGTCTTCATGGGCCTTATTTGTAAGGGTGTGTGTCGCTGACTAAAAGTAACATATACTTAATCTTAATGTGTCGGTCGGGTTTCTTGGTTTTGAGAAGGTTCTATCCGATATTTTCTATTTTTTCTATTTTTTCTCTATCAATTTTTATTTATTATTTATTATTTTTAATTATTTATTTATTCACATTTTAATTCTTGAAATTTTATGTAAATTCTTGAATATAATTAAAATTCATGAATATTTTGAAAATTTTGAATCTTTTAAATTTGTGGGTATGCTTGAGATCCACGAATATTTTTAAAATTCATGAACCATTTAAATAATTATGAGTTCTTGTAGTTCACGTCATTTAACAGAATTGTGAACATCTTTGATTTAACAAAAAAATCAAATAAAGAAACGATACACGTGTTTTTCCTGAGCTAGCACTAGAGCGATAAAAAACACTAAGCAAGCAAGTGAATCATGTAGTCGAGTTGAGTGCGCGGGTCACTAAAACTTCTCTCTCTCTCTCTCTCTCTTTCTCATCTTAATTACCTCGCCACATAAGATACTTTACTTACTTGACAGGTTTAGCACCTGTACAAGGTGGAGCACTGTGAGTAATCTAAGCTACACTGCCTTGCGCTGATGGTTATGACCCTAAACAAACTAAGCCAACTAGTGACTCTTTATTTCTCTCTCATTGAACCACCACTTCATGCATGCTCTCACGGTGCATGAGTCGCTTTATCCCGTTTACGAGAGCTGCATGGATTGAACTATCACATCCTGCTTTGGATATCATTGTCTCATTTACGTCCTATCGGTCCCAGGTATAAACGATGTTGAACTCCATTCAAGGATGAGGGCAATGTCGAACTAACCACGCAAACGCCTCCTTCTCGAAAAAGCCTAGGGTTCTATGTCTTCTACCGGCGCAGCCGCCGATCCGCCTCATCTTCGGTGGCCTTAGGGTTATGGTGATAGTGGATTCCGACCCTTGTTTGCATTTTCAGATGTTTTTTTTCAAATTTTGTTAGGATTTCTGTCTTGCTCAGGAAGATGATACGATGGCAGCTCCCTGAAGATGAAGTAAGGTTTTCCCCGCCCAGCCTTCATCCTAGTGGTGCGTCTAGCAACGTCAGTGGGTGTGTGAAAGGTGTGCTTACGATGGATCTGTCCTTGATGAATTTGTTCGGATCTACTCGTAGTTCATCTATGTTCGTGTGTCTTTAGGTTGAATTCTTCTGATCTACGCTACTCTTCAACGACGCTTACTGTTTTGGTGTGCTGGTCCTATGGGGTCTTAGCATGACTACTACCAGACTATGTACTACAACAAGTTTTGCTCGGCTCCGATGAGGGAAGGGTGATGATGGTGGCGCGTCCTCGGCTCGCTTCAGTGATTGCAGTTATCGCTAGGTGATGTACGTATCTGGATGTACTTTTATTATTATTTTTGGTGTTCATTGAACATTCATGATTGAAGATGAATGGATCGAAAGTTTTCACGTAAAAAAAGATGAGAGCAATGCCCTTCATACAAGCATTAAGTTTAGCTTCAATAGCCCTGGAACAAGCAAACAAGTGTCAGCGTGAGTAGTAAATGATCTTGCCTTCAGCATCACGGAGGATCATACCAATTCTGCCATTGCCTACCTCTTTTGAAAACACATCATCGGCGTTGAGTTTGTTCTAACCCGGCGGCGGCGCCGTCCAATGTTATGAGGGTCTTGCAGTATTTTGATGGCAGATTTCGGACGCATGGATGGGCTTGGAACTGACATAATTGACCGTTTCTTTCCTTTTTCACATAGTCAGCAAGGGGGTGATGTTGTGTGTACAACAACAACATGATATAGCTTTCCAAGAATCTCCTTGATGCTTCAATGAGGGAGGCTCCTTCTCGTGAGCCACCTTGTTGCGATAGTGCCATATCTGCTAAAGGGTCATGGGGAGGGCAAAACACTTCTGCTCGTTGTAGGCTTCTAGTAGGTCTAGCAACCATTGCTCCCGTGTTCACTACATCTTTAATATGTCACGTTGCCTGGTCACATGCCATCGCTCTCCAGAGCAGAGTAGCCATTGGGCACCTGCAAACACGTGAAACGTGTCCTCCCTTTCCACACCATAAAAGTTTACATATGTTATATTTTTTGAGCTTACGTTTCACCTTTTTTCCATGGTGACAAGCGAATTCATTGAGGGTTTCCAACCAAAATAGATGCACCTTCGGTGGGGTAGGGCAATCCCACAATGCCTTCCAGATGACACGGCGATCGTCTGAAGCCCTTCTTGTGACCCACATAGACTTGCGAGATTTATTATCGAGGGCGATGTAGTAAGCACTCCAAACGGCGAAGATATTATTTTGTTCAATCGTGATGTTCAAAAGAATCAATACAAGATCATAGAGATTGCCAAACCAGACATGTCATCCTATAGCAAGAGAAAGTGATAATTTCGCTAAATTATAAGCTTCAAAATTACTACTACTTTTGTTTGAATGACTAAAAATGTAAGTTTCAAATCATTCTTCCTAGCAAGTAGCAACCCCCTACCCATTTAATGCGTTTAATCACTGATAAACAATACATTGCCACAAGCATTCGTTGAATAAATCTACCTCCAATGCTTGAACTTCTTTGCATGCTAATGTCTCAACGAAAGATGGGTCGTTGATGTCATATGGATATAACTCGCGAGGCCTCTTTGCGACCCATCAATAAATAACTAGATGGTAAGGCGCGCTCCGCTGCGCCCGCTATAGTTACATTGGGTATGAACACGTTCAGTACAATTGTGCTATACATCAGCTATGCATAAAAGATAATATTGCTAACTCAACCACGAAAACTTGCTTTAATGTTGTACTTCAAAGTTACATGTCATCTTTCGCTAGCTTGCTTGTACCTTAAAAATAGTACGACATAGCTACGGTGATTATATTGGTTCTCTTTTAGTTTTATGATGAGTTTTGATAGCCAACATTTAAGCAACTTTTTCGCAAGTATGTAATGTGGATAATTTTGTAACTCTCTCTGCTACTTGATGATAGTGAGATGGGTCATTTTGTAGCTTTTAGTTTGTTGGAAATGAGAGCATTCAATCCGCAACATATAAGCATAACTACATTGGGTTCAAATATGGTAAGTATTGTGGTTCATTTCCTTAAAAAAAAGTAGTGTGGTTCATTTCTTGGCTATTGACATACACGATTGTACAATAGGAACAAATATATAGAAACATCACCACATTAGCTCACTTTCTAAATACCAATCAATCAATCAATTACAAAGCATAAATGATATATCGTCAATATATGCAAGCATTTTTAGTAAGCATTAAAACTGAATTGTGAATATTGAAAATCAGTGGTCGAAAAAAATAAAACACACGTAATTAAATTGAGTTGTACATTTATGCCGGGTTCCCGATAATAAGAGATGTTAAAGCACGATTATTAAAACCAAAATGAGAAAAAAGTATTGATGCATGTGTCGCATCCATCGGTAGCTCGTGTACAAAATAAAAAAGAAAAGAAAAAAGGTTGTGTACGCATGCGATTGATGCGAAAATAATCATGTACGATCCGGTCGCACGGTGCGACCCGGCCACATGGCTGGCTGCCAGGTGGGTCACGGCGGAGGCTCTTCTCTCGGGGGCGGGTCGCACAGGATTAGCTTCCCGATTGATGATGCATGGATTGTGTGCATGTGTGGCACTGGCAGCGGCCGAGCTACATGAACTGGTGCTATTGGCATTCCTACCGCTGTACTCCAGCAAGGCCCGTGCACCTAATCAAACCAGGCAAACTCATCTTCGGCATCACATCATACTCGTCGAAGAAAGGCTAGGGAGCACCCAGAGCCACGGGCCCGTCGTGTTGTGTGTAGTGGTAGGGGACACCGAGGAGCCTAGCTAGAACCGGCCAGGAAAAAATGAATATGGAGAAGCCGATCAGGGAGCAACCTCCAATCGCATCGACCCCCAAATCCCAGGACCAATACAACCGGCAACTGCCACAGCCGACTTGCTGCTTTACCGGCGACGCGCGGAGGTGCCAGGCACTCCATCCTCCTCCCCTGACGAAGATCCACCGGGGATGCCGGAGCTGGACGCCACGCCATCGGACATGCCATTGGAGAGCCCGAACCTTGTCAGGTTCCACATGCCGGCGTGGTGGCCGCGGCTGTTCGATGGCAAGCTCCAACCGCTCATGATGCGCCGACGCGCGTCCGAGCGAGGCGAAGACGGATCGCCGTCGGCGGAGGAAGCGGGAGCATCAATAGAGGGGTCATGGAAGACAACCAGCGTCAGGGTCGTGCCCTCGTGGGCCAATCACACACAAAAAAGCGTCATCTAGGTCCACATGTCAGCGACACCGAAGCGCAGATGGTCTCAGCGGGCTCAAATTCAGCCACGCATAAACTATAGAGGGATACTGCTAATGCTTGACCTTCTTTCATTCAACTAGATGATCCCCGTACGTTGTTGCGGAACTTTTTTGCAAAATATTTCAGTGAAAATGTTTGGTTAAATGAAGCATGTATATTTAAAATAATAACTTTTGAACTAATATATGGATTTAATATAAATATCATAATAAAATAAAAATTCTCATGCATGTGGGTTTTATTATGCATGGTGGTGGCATAATGAGGTGTGTCTTTCTCATGCATGTTGGATGATGAGATGGCATGCTTGCATGTTAAGAGAAATATGCTAGTGGAGAGTGATGTGGCATGCATGATGAGGTGGAATATGTGCATGTTGAGAGAATTAGAAGTAGTGGGGAGCAATTTCTTAAGAATGTAAGATGTAAGATAAGTAGCATATGTTTCGGATGTTGTTACACTAACAAAAGTATCAGTGATAGGCAAATCTTATCTACCGATTTGTGCGGTAAATTGTTACTTTTTTAGGAATGGCAACCCGAGAACTTCTACCTTCTAGTGGACACATGTTTATGTGAAACTAGATGATACCCACGTTTTGCTGCCGGAATTGGTCGCCCTATATTACAATGAAATTTAATTATATGAATTTTAAATATTTAGATTAATAAAAAATAAACAAAAAAATAAAACACATATAACTTATTATATTTGATTATGTTTACTTTTTTTTGAATATAAATATAGTAAGACTATAGAAAATATGTTTTCATGCATGGTTGCATGTGGTGGTGGGTCTAGTCTTAGATTAATAACAAATGAACCAAAAAATTTAAAACACATACAACATATTATATTTGATTATATTTAGTTATATTTTTCTAAATATAAATATAAGAAGAGAATAAAAAAATATGTTTCCATGCATGGTTGCATGTGGTGGTGGGTCTAGTCTCATGCATGGTTGCATGTTGCGGTGAGCCTTATTCACTCATAATAGTGTGATGATGTAGCATGCTTGCATATTGAGATAAATAAGATAGTGGGGATGATCTATTATAGTATTATAGATACTAAAGACTCAGCCTGAAAACCAAGGCAAACGGGTCGACCGACTTTACTGCTAGGAATATTTATTTATTCTCTCGTTGGGCTTTACTCGGGTTTTCTCGCAATATTGATTGTCATTTTTTTACGACCCTACATATTTTTAGTGATTATGTAAAAATAAATATATTTCAAAACATTGTACGACATGTGTTTGAAAAAAGTTCAATGTACATTTAAAAAGCATTGTATATAAAAATATATTTAATACTCTATAATTAAAAAATCATTGTATAATTTCTAACTTAATCGTCTATAAAAAAATTCAATGTATTTAACAAAAATATTTATCATAAATGAAAAAAATGCTCAATATAATGTTGAGTATATATTTAACATATGTTCACCACATATTAAAATAAGTTTAATGTGCATTTGCAAAATGTTCACCTTATATTACAGAAACTACAAAACAAATACGTAAAACTAAAAAACCAAATGGAAGAAGCATATATCTACAAAGAAAATAATAATAATAATAATTAGAAAAATAAAACAAAAAAGAGAAACCGAAAATAAAAATCACATCAGATTTATTTATTTAAAAACCCAACAACCAATGAGAAACTATCAAAGAATAAACCCAAGGACACCGCACACACTGCCGAATAGTAGGATAGATCCATTTCCATTGCAGGTTGTGAGAGCATCTTCAATAGTTTGTATGTAAGTGTTATTGATAAATTATCCATGTCATCAACCAACAAGCTATCATACAAGTATTCCAATAAATTGTATGTAAATCACTCAATAAAAGATGAGAAAATAAAAGTATGCTCTCTATTCTACCTTGGAGCTTGTACAAGAGGTGTTGGTTAATTTACAAACAACTTTGCTTTCTCACCTTATTTATTGCATAACACATCATCATTCTATCCTATGTCGCAAATTTACCAACAGCTGTCTTACAACCATTGAAGATGCCCTAAGAGGGCATCAAACAAGATCCATGTAAAAGAGTTTTACGCGAGCATCATCTGCAGCTATAATTGGATGATCCGGTTACGGCATGAACTCATCGTCTTGACGTCATTCATATTTTCTTATTTATTATATTAAAAGTAAAACACATATATTATGAAAAATAGTAAACGCAATGTACAATTTTTTTCTCACTCTTAGAAAATGTTTCTATCTTATAAAATATGTATGAACATTTCAAATTTGTTCACTTGTTTCAAAAATAAGTATGTGACATGTTTAAGAGAAAATTATAAAATTTAAAAGAATTTTCGTGTAATTAATAAAAACATTTTATACTGTTAAAAAATGCTACATTTTGAAAAAAGTGTCAATCAATGTATTTGAAAAATGTTAACCATGTATAAATATATTTTTCTTATATACACAAAAATATAAAATGTATATGAAAAAAGTAGTAATAAAAAACATGTACTTGGAAAATGTTAATTATGTATTTAACAACTAAAAATGAATAATATATATATAATGTATAAACAGGTACAACATTCATAATAAAATATATATATCAAGACATCAATTTAAAAATTGTCAACTATGAAATTGAAAACTGTTAAAAATGTATTGAAAAATATCAATAATGGCTACCAAAAATGCACTTCAGGATTAAAAAAGAGACATTACTATATATATTTATTAGCATGCGTTAAAAATATTGAAATTGTATAAAAATAATGTTCTTAATGTATATGAAAAATGTAAATTATGCATGAATAAAATAGACCTATGTTGTAAAAAAGAAAAGGAAAATATGTGTAGAAAGCCCTGAATTAAAAAACAGGAAAAAACACAAAAAGTCAAAAAAAAACTCTAGAGAAAATGGAAGAAACAGGAAAAATTATCATAAGAAACGAAAAATAAAAAACCTCAAAGAAAAACATAAAACCTAAGCTGCAATAGTAGGAACACTAAAAAAATAAAACTTGAAAAAATCTCGATGAAGGAGGGCACGTCATCATAAACACCCCCGACACCATTCCATGGGCTTTTGCGGGAGTGACTATTTGATGGATGCTCCTCTTCTTTGAAGGAGGCATTCGCAAATTTCCGAAAATTAAAAAGAAGGCATTCGCAAAGATCACTTTCGAGACCCGTGAGTCCGTTAAATAGTATACTTAGTCATTTAAGACAGTATAACCGGACCTAAAGCGAGCTCTCACAGCAATTCGCGTTTTTAGCCGTTCATTTTTACGATCTGAGAGTTCTGGTCGTTAGATCTCGTCTGAAATAAATCTGTCACGCAGTGTGTTTACCCTGGCCCGGCTGTCCTGTGGGCTGCTACTCCAGAGGCCGAAACACCGACTCCTCTGGTTAACCGGGCCATCGCCCAGCCTGTTTCGGCCCATGCGCTTCGGTGATACAGAGGAGCGACCTAAAGCGAGCTCTCACAGCAATTCGCGTTTTTAGCCGTTCATTTTTACGATCTGAGAGTTCTGGTCGTTAGATCTCGTCTGAAATAAATTTGTCACACAGTGTGTTTACCCTGGCTCGGCTGTCCTGTGGGCTGCTACTCCAGAGGCCGAAACACCGACTCCTCTGGTTAACCGGGCCGTCGCCCAGCCTGTTTCGGCCCATGCGCTTCGGTGATACAGAGGAGCGACTTGCCCCTAAAAAAATTCCAGTCGCGAGTTGCTCTATTGGATCGGCCGGAGGTGCGGCAAGGAAGGCGATGCACACGGTGGGATCGACGGGTGGAGCTGGATCTGGGTCGCCGCCGTTCTCTCTAGCCGTCCACGGCTATAACGACGTCCCCGGCGCGTCTCGGGTTCCGGGAGGCGGGGCCCACGCGGTCCGGGGCGCACGCACAGTTCGCCGCGGATGATTCATGAAACTACGAGGACAAGAGGACGCCAGCGGGGGCCGGGGATGGAGCTGGAGGTGGGGCCAAGGAGGAGGGGCTGGAGATCGCCAAGCTCGGGATCTCGTTCGAGATCGTCGTCAAGCTCACCCAGAATGGCATCGAGAAGTTGTTCCCCGTCTAGGTAAGAGGAGCAGGCACGCACACACGCAGCCTTTTCCTCTCTGTGATCTTTGACTGCGACAAGATTAGTTCTTCTTATGATCGTTTGCTCTTCGGAGCTACTGATTGATTGCTGCACAATTAATTATTTTTGTAGGAATAATATCATTTCCTCCTTTTGGAATGTTGCTATAATTTCTGCGCAGTTAATTAATTTTCAACATAGCTTAGTCCAAGGCCTGCTCCTATGTGGGGAATTTTATAGCATTTCTATTTGTGGGGCTTCCCCTGTATGATATTTTTCAGATGTTGATTGTCTGAAGAATGTCCGTTATAGGTCGTGGCACCGACGCCGAGGAACCACTGCCTCAGCTTGTCTTCCTTGCTCCAGCAATTTGTAACTCGTTGAAGACACTCCGCCGTCGCTGTCTACAGTCTGTGACGATCCACTGCTCGGGCCAACAGCCATGGAGGATTACATGGCGAACAATCGAACATGAAGGCCCTCTGAACGATTCGTCTTGCGTCCTAGATCTCCCATTCGACCCTCACTCTACCCCGAGCTATTTGTACCTCTGTTTGATGTTAACTGAAACAGACTTAAGTACAATCTTAGCCCAGTAGGTAATCTAGGACAGTAAAACCGTAGCCTCTTCTAGCTTTCTCAGAAATATCTTGTCTCTATTTTACTTTGAAACCACCAAGTTGTTTTATGTTGCTGCACCAATGAATTTTGTTTTTTAGGACAGGATTTTGGTACGCTAATTGTATCAGTTCTTCTGAATGATGCTCTATCTGCCCATTTTCTAAATCATGAGATGGATTTTTTTTCACAATTAAATTAAAAGACTCTACCCCAGTGGCACACAACATTCAGCATGATGCTCGGTTAGGTTTCTGTATGTTTCTTTTTAGTTTATGTATGATTCATTCTTTCACGAATGCACCAAGCAATTATAGTTGACCTGATATCCTCTCATTCCAAAAAATATACATACAGCTGATGTTCGTTGTGATCGACTGATTTCTTCCAGTTGTTCTATATAAATGCCTTGTGTTGAGTATGCGCTCATTCATGTCATGCTCCACGGATCGTCCTCAACGGTGATCTATCTTTCAGCATCATACTGCTATCTACTAGGGGTGCCTTTAGTTCACTTTTATGTTACCGAGTTCATGCGCCTGTAGGTTTGACAAATTTTCATGTTTTGTTGTGTTTGCAGAGTCAATTCGATTGCCTTGAATAAGATGAAGTGCCCGAGCGAGTTTAATGGTTTGGAAAATCTTCGATTGGCTGTATGTGTCGTTCTTGCTTACTGTATCCTGAAAGTTTGGTATGATCCTCGTGATGCACATTTACTTAAATATATCCTGGAGTAGCCATTTTTAAAGCAGAATTTGTAATTTATTTCTATGCATATCAAAAGCTTGTGATCATGAACAGTGGAAGTTTTAGATGGTTGATCTAACTATACGTAATTTAGTTATTTATATATATTGTTGTGCAGAATGTTTTTACTCAAAGTTGGTTATGTCATGCTTGAAATGACTTCTACGTCTTGCAAAACCTAATAGGTTAATAGAGAAATTTTTAGTTTGCACTCATGATCACACTTTGGACATATCATCATGGGAAAAGGAATCCTAACTTGCATATTTTTGCACTTAAGAAAAGAAATACTATTCAGACCATGAAATGGATATCAACTTTTCAGTTTACATGTTTTTTATTAGATGAAGCAGCAACCCATCTGTGCAGGGATGTTTGCAACTTTGTTATCTTTGAGTGATGCCGTACCTTTGTTTTTAAACACCAGCAGCGCTCACAATTCCTACTTGTCTAATTTAGAGAAACACATGCAAGAAACATTTGAGAAATGCTCTCATCCTTAGGTGCAAATAGAGTTGTTTGACAACTTTATAAGCTTATCGAACAATCTGCCTACCACCAAGCCCCTCTGGGATATATCAAATAATGTACTAATTCTTCGAAGCACTAATGATTCTTCTATCTATGACCTCTTAAATTGTCTACATAGATGATCGAACAATCTTCCTACCACCAAGCCCCTCTAGGATATATCGAATAATGTACTAATTCTTCGAAGCACTAATGATTCTTCTATCTACGACCTCTTAAATGGTCTACATAGATGCATATTCAAATCACTACTTGCTTTTCTGAGTGTCAGTTTTACTTCAGCTACTAGATAATCCTTGGACGAGAAGAATATCAACATGCATTTTGCAGCCCAAGTTTGACTCACTTTCTGGGTGCCGTTGGATGAGGGAAATAAGAAATATAAATAAATTAGATGCTTCCATGTAGGCCTGCTTTACAATTAATTGACATTATGTTATAGAATGAGAGGTGATTTCATAAATGGATTCTCTTAAGTGAAATATGGCAACTGTACTGCTTCAAGTTATTGAACTATATATTTATCTACGTCTAATTGCATAGTTGTTCTATGGAAATTGGCAAACCATGGAACTAGCTCAGTGAAGTTACATCTATTTCTTCCAACAACAACAAAACTGCATCTACGGTTTAGCATGGTGTGCCACATTATTGTAGATCTTATCCATGTGTTCTAAGAACTGCTTGTGTCATCACATGAAGTCTGTTTGGCGCAGAATTATTTGTTGCAATGAAACAAAGGCTTCTAGCTCAAAATTATGACAAAGTCAACACAATTCGGTTTTTTCTTGGAACTTATGAGTACCAAGAATTTATCATTTCCTGCTTAATTTTCTTACAAACCAGGCTGAAAAAGGCATAGTAATGTTCTTTGTGTAATGTAACCGGGATGTTAGATGGAGATGTGGAGGGTATTTTCTTTTATTATGATATAATATTATCAAGGCACCAAGAATGACGATTTAACCTTGTGTAGTTTTTATCAAATATACTTGTTAGTTGACAAAATGTGGAGAGTATTTTCTTCTATTATGATATAATATTATCATATGTGCCTCTTGATCCATTTGTAATTAACATAGTTTACTACTTTACAAGAATAATGTTGCTCAACATGTAAATTCTATATCAGTTTGTGACCAAACTCCAGTGTGTTTCCAGTATTGCTATTCTCTGGAGCAACCTCTCTCAACTCAACAAAAGTTTACATACCAATTTATGTTTATCTAGCGGAACTTTTATGTTTCTTTTATATTCATGAAATGCCTATCATTATATTTAAACAATAGATATGGTAGCTTGAGACCCAAACTCAAACAAACTCCAAGTCCATTTGACCTAAGAGAAGAAAAAAAGATCAACACGCTACTTTCTTGCAATCAAATCAAATTCCTCACTTCCATCATGTATCAATAGTTTGGAAAATTAAGAGACAAACACAAACACAAGAAAGTGCAATACTTCAAACATTGTGAACAAATGTATACAATTACGACACAACCCTAATAATTACATGCTCCAAAATAGACGGGCGCGGCAACGCGCGCCTTCAACGATCTACTCGTCATTATGTGTCGCGTTATCGGTGTATACGTGATTTTTTTGGTCTTCAAGAATTTATTTGTTAATTTGTTTATTTTTTCATTTTTTGGAAATAAAACATGTGCTCTTGACGAAGCAAATCTATGCTTCATATGAATTAAATATTTGCTTTTCGAAAATGAAACTAATAATTTGTAAACAATCCGTGTCTCAACGAAAAATAAATATGTGATTCCCAACAAAGAGAAAAAACATAGTCTATAGAAAATATGTGACTTTAGGAGAAAAAAATACTATGCCTCCACAAGAAAAAATATGTACCTCAATGAGAAATAAATCTGTGATTTTCGATGACAAAAAAATAAATACATGCTTCGACGAGAGGTAAATCTATAACCTATGACAAGAAAATATGTGCTTATGGAAATAAAGAAAATTTATTGTTTCTAAAAAAATGCGATTTCAATGAACATAAGATCTAGCTTTAAAGATCTCAATAAAATACAACAATAAAAACAATTTGTGATGTGAAGGCATGCTTAGAAAGAAAAATAATTTTAAAAAAGAATCAAGAAAAAACCCAACTAGTCGCGCACTTGCATTACATCACAATGAGAGATAACATCACATTCTACTTGCGCGGGGTAAAGTAAAATTCAAAAAACATTTCTAATTACGGAAAATATCACACATGTGTTACAATCACTTATCATCATCAAAATTAAAAAATAAATTTTTTTTGATAAAAATAACTTTTAAGAGCCTCTAACTAATGACTAGATCATTGCTGGTGCGCGTTGCTGCACCCGTCTATGTTGATAATAAATGATATGAGCTTAGCTGTTTATGTGGTAGAAATAAATATGTAAGTTAAGTTTTCATAAACCGGCATATATTGGTTAGCAATAGAAAATGTTAAGTTTGATTATTTTTCATATATACATATTGTATCTTATAATTACATGAAACGAGTCATTACAGTTTATTTCTTGGTAATGTAAGAAAGTTTAACAACTTTAGTGTTGTCGGATCTTCATCCAACCATACATTTGACTGTAATATATGGAAATAATACGCCTGAATAATGATGAAAACCTGTTGAACAACAAGCTCTCAACTAAAATTGGAAGGCAGTAGTAAACTGTACCTTAACTCAAAAATAAACATCATATCATGTAAATCATGTTACCTTAAGAGAATATTACGGTGCTGCTTCCTTTTCGCAGAAGAATCAAGCACTGGATGATTTGCTGCATAGAAAATGATAAATGTGCCTACAGTTGGAAACAAGTCAATATAACGTTCATTTGATGGATAAAATGTCGATATTATTTACATAAAATCGAATATCGATTTGTCTATATTATTCACATAAAATCTAGTAAAATCTCTACATGATATTGTTATAGCATTCTTAGGCTGACACTATCCTTCCATGTGAAAACTTATTCCAATCTATATACTATGCATCATACTATGATACAGAGAACACACTGAATGGCATTTGATATAAAATGATTACTTTTATCTTGGTAGAGGATAAGAACATAAATCACAAGCTTAATCAAAATCTATCAAGATTCCAAAAATTCCCAAAAGATGTAATAACAAAATAATTCCCATGAAAAATTACCAAGGATATGATGGCAAATGATAGATACAAACTTCCCTAATCTACAGGTAATGTCTTGGAGATTCTTATATATGTCTTGTCCTGGTGCATTAGATTATGTTGAATATCTATTTTGTCATCACGCTGATCAATCGTAATGGTGCTTGTTGATTAGACTTAACCGTACATAGTGCCAGAAATGAAAAATATTTAGCACCTTAACACAATAGACTCTTTTAAAGTAAAAGACAAGTTCCCAACATAACTTAAATGCATTGGCGTTAAGTGATAAAGGGTGAAAGGATGGTACCGTTAGGAGCCTTCTACATTTTTAGTGTTCCTATGTAGAGAAAAAAAATGATGCATCATGTTAATTAGTAATACTTCCTCCATTCCTAAATATAAGGTGTATAGTTTTTTTCAAAAAGTCAAACTTAGTTAGCTTTGATCGAATTTGTAGGTAAATATATCGATATACATTATACCAAAACAATATCATCAGATTCATCCTGAAACATATTTTCATATTTTAATTATTAAATATCATAGATGTTGATAGTTTTTGCTATAACTTTGGTCAAAGTTAAAAAAGTTTGACTTTTTAAAGAAAACTATACACCTTATATCAAGGAACGGAGGAGTAACTTTTTCCTGGCCTCCA
This sequence comes from Bromus sterilis, assembly GCA_950022295.1. Taxonomy (NCBI): domain Eukaryota; kingdom Viridiplantae; phylum Streptophyta; class Magnoliopsida; order Poales; family Poaceae; genus Bromus; species Bromus sterilis. The sequence goes on along the minus strand of OX465598.1, from coordinate 58,558,428 downwards.
ACCAATCATCAGGACAAGAGCATATCATGCTGGATTAAATGATGAATTGGATGGCGAAGGACGACTAAGGTATCTATAATACCTAAATAGTTCATCCCTAGTAACCTATTTATCTTGGCATGCAAGCTATCCACATCATCAAGTAGGCTCACCATGCAAAAATTAATTTCCATCAACTCTTCATGCACATGCTCCCGTTGATTCTCCATGCATCATAAATAAATATTTTAAAAAATTATGCACTTAGCTCCATGATTTATAAATGATTTCTTTATAGTAAATCAAATTATAAGTTACCTCGCATGATATTTTTCTATTCAACAAAATTTCTATGAATGCACATCTGTCGTTGCTATCATTGTCCAACTCTTCATGCCATACTCTCATTTAATTCTCAATGCACCACAAAAAAGTATTTAAAAAAATTATGCACTTAGCTCCATGATTTATAAATATATTTTTTATAGAAAATCAAATTATAAGTTACCTCGCATGCATGTTATTTTTCTATGAGACAAATTATCTATGAATGCACATCTGCATTATCATTGTTTTAGGTTTAGTCAAGGGTGGAGATGTTTCCATTGTCTCTACTCAACTTCTTTTCGTCTCTTATCATCCCACCGATATATTGTCAAGGTAATAATTTAACAAAGCAAAAAATCACACATATTTTCGGATTTTCATCAAATTGTCTTAGATTTGTACTCTAAACAATATATATTTTTAAAGAATTTATAATCAAATTATAATATGTTTCATATTTTTTCTCATGTTTTAAAACATCAGAGTATTTGTTAATAGTTCCCGCAGCAACGCACGGGGTATCATCTAGTTCTTGTAAACCCCAGGCTAATGTTTAGCTCCATTCTTTGTAGTGATTTCCTGTTCACAATATGTGGTACTGCTTAAGTGGCTTCAGTTAATTTCCAAAAGTGGTCGCATAGCTGTCGAAGGTATAAGCATGATTATTGGTGCTTACTTCCAAGTTAAATAGGCATTACCAGAAATGTACAAGTAGACAACAATCTGAAGAAAAAAATCTGACAAAGACTATGGATATGGATAACCCAGGACAAACAATTCAATTTAAAAGGGCGTGTTTAGCTAAACAGGGTAAAAATACAAATTTCATGATGCATAATCTTGATGTGCGGTATTAAGTTGCCAGGGTAAAGAACTATCATGTTACATCAGTTTGAGATTCTGAAAAAATAATGAAGATCTCCACAAACTTAATATCTCAACACTTGGAAGGCAAAGAAGAGACACAATACAATGTCACAAAACCAAGATAAGCCGGTTTCTGAATAGAAAAGGAAATAAAAACTACAGAATTATTTTATCAGAAGTTAGAGCTTACCATGATCGTAGTCAAATTAATATAACAACTATTTACAAACAGGACATGGCGCATCCTCACTTCATTTCGGACTACATGAATGCTCGTTGATAGTAGTGCCATCAATGAAGATCCTTCTTTGACATCTTAAATCTTGTTCTCATCATCTTGTCGATATTCTGTAAAGAAAAAAGCGACACAGTTCATGATGTATAGCTCTATCATCTAATCATTTTACATCAGGATGTATCTTAACGCCTTCGTCGTGTCCCCCCAAGCCAATCCCCATCATCGGCGCAACCCAAAGCCCTCCTCGCCCCTGCTCAAGTCGGCTTCGTTACCTACCGGCCACTGTAGAATTTACAGAAAGTAGTCGAAGTGGATAATTTGAGACAACCATCAGTCTGTGTTGAAACTGTAGGTGCAGATTTCAGTCAAGGATGATTCGAGACAATTACCAGCCAGTTTCAAATCTGTAGGTGAGTACTTATAATCCTCCATGATAATTCAGTTATCTCAGCCTGTCATATCCTAACAAAGAATTAACTTCTAGTACAGTACAATTTTGTACATCACCAAGGAGAAAGAAGAAACAACTAAACCATTATAGTAAAGAAAGAAAGCAGCACACACACAACCAGAAATCTTCACCTTTCTCCTGAAGTGGGTTTGCTAGGTGAAAGGCTCGCAGGTGGTCGGAGTATCTGGAAGCGACAGCGGCCAGCGGCGCACACCATCTCCTCTTCACCCGTGGATCCTCTTCCTGACCCTTGTAGACACGCGCCCGGCAAGATGAATGTGAAAAGGGTGAATTACAAAGGGCGCCGAGGATCAGAGATAAAGGAAGGCGAAGAGCTAGCAATCACCTCATGTAAACCTGATTCTGCATCAGCAAGGCACAACCATACTGGTCGAAGGAAGAGCCAATGCATCCACCAGGAGGAGATTCCGCGACTCATGTGGCATTGGCACAACGTTGAGAGACTCCGTGCAGCATCCCGCACGAGCATCGGGCACCCGCTTCCCGCGTCCGCCGGATCCCCCCTTGTGGAAGACGGGAAGACGGTGCGTCGTCCGTGTCGCCTGCCCCTGCTGCATGGGCTTATACACGCGCCGCTCGCTGCTCCCGCTCACGGACGCCCTGCGTTGCATCTCACCAGCGTCGCCGTTATGGCGCCACCAGAGGAGGGCTCCTCCTCGGAGCGAGGGGAGCCGCCGCTAGAGATTCCCTCAGCGCCGCGTTGTTGGGAAGGTTGAGAGGTCGGGGAGGAGAGGAGACGCTGTGACAGAGCAAGAATGGGCCGCGACACCTAGAAGATGGGCTTTCATATGTTATATGGCCCGATTAATCACAGGCCTCACATTTTTCTTCCAGAGAAGCAACCCTTTAGAACAGACGACCCAATTTGCGAGCTAAAGTGAAATCTAACGGTCAGCAATGTCTAAGATACAAAATCTAACGGCCAGAAAAGGCAGGGGCGCGAAAGGATTGGGATGATGGTGCCCTGTTATACTATCCTAAATTTCAGGCATTTGCACTTTACCGCGCTATTAGTAACGGGCCGAGTCCTTATCAAGGCCCTCAGATGGCCGAACCGCACGCGCAGCACGTGCTCATCAAAAAATAAAAATTCTCAAAAAGAAACACGTGCACGAGTACATGCACTTAGCGATGGACCCACGGTGTCTGAATGACAGGTAGGGCCAGGAGGGGAAACCCTAGATCCAGAGTCGCGGACAAGACCCACACCGCCCTCATCTCTCGAGTCTCGGGAAGTTTTGCCCGTGGCCGCGGGCAGCCTCACCGCTGGCCATCCTCGCCGCGAATCTTTCCTCGCTGGCACTCCCGGAAACCCGTCGGGACGTCGAGCTCGCCCTCGCCCTCGCCTTGCGCTGCCACCGCCGGAGCCCCACGACCCCGAACCGTTCCCAGGTAAATATCCCTAGATTGATCACTAGTTTCTGTTACCGGTACTGTATATGCTTCCAATTGCCACGACTAATGCAAAAATCAGGTGAAATCAATCGAGCACTGAAAGCAAAACGCACAGAACACCGTCGTTTTCACAACTTGTCAGCATCCCGTAGTTCAGTTATGACTCGGTGATTCTGGCAAGGACTCTGTGGTTTCCTCTGCTCCCAGTTCAAGTAATTGATGCCAATTAGTCGCACAAGCTCATGCTTTATGGAGATGGGGGCTAGGAATGACCAACTGAATCACTGTGCTTACCTTAAAAACCTTATGCCTAAAGCCCTTGATTCCAGACACATACCGATTTGATCGTGTCAGATCAGTTAAGTCACCCTTTTGTATCCTCCAACAAAAAAAAGGAAAGAAAACCACACATAACATTATTGCCTAATTGGATTTAGTTCTAAACTTACAGATATGCCCGTTTACACCCTCGTAATGTTTTCTCATATGGTCCTTATGAATTTTCCCATAGAAAATGCATTGCCCTGATATTTTTAAAGCGTTGAGGTAAGTTATTTTGTTAAAAAAAATCTGTATTGTAGAAAATGCTCAAACAAGCAACTGACCAAGTACTACTCAAAGCTCTCTTTTTGGCTAAAGCTCTGTTCAAATTTTTACAATTGCCTAATTTGTGTGTTCATTTCGTCCTGTTAGGAAGTAATACATTCATGGGGAAGGGTCAAATTGTGGCTGTTCTTCAGATAGGTGGAGAATTCACCACAGACGATGATGGGATTATGTCCTATTCTGGTGGAGAGGCACATGCAATGCTTGTTAAAAGTGACTGGACTTTTAGTGCGTTTAAGCATGAGATGTCTTCAACGCTTAACAATCTCAAAGTTGACCAGGTCATGTTCAAGTATTTCCTCCCAATGAACAATAGAACCTTGATTTCTATTTCCAATGACAAGGACCTACGTCGCATGGTTGAATTCCATGCAGAGTCAGAGACGACATACATTTATGTCATAAAGAAGGTCGACAACAGGTACCTGTCTGAACATCAATTGTTTCTGTCACTTGCTTTGCCATAATGACAAATGAAATACTTACAGGGCAAAGAGCGTTGTTGCTGACTCGGGCACTCCTATGAATGCAAATGACGTTATCCCAACAACTCTAGATGGGTCTAAGAGACAAAAAGTGTGTGCAGCCTGGAAGGATGTAATCACTGGAGTTGGCCAAGTATTTGAAAGTCCTAAGGATTTCCGTGATGCCTTGCATAAGTATGCCATTGCACATAAGTTCCATTACAGATTTATCAAGAATGACTCATCTCGTGTTACTGCGGAATGTACTGGTGAAGGTTGCCCATGGCGGATACATGCTTCCAGGTCTCCTGCCAAGATAGATTTTATGATCAAGAAAATGTCTGAAACCCACACATGTGAATCTGAAACTGTGAAAAGTCATCGTTTGGCATCACAACGATGGGTTGCTAGTGTTATAAAGGAAAAGTTACGTGATAGCCCACACTACAGGCCGAGAGATATCGCAAAAGATCTTCAACAAGAGTATGGACTGTGCCTAAATTACTCACAGGCTTGGCGTGGAAGATCAATTGCTCAGAGAGAACTTTATAACGCACATGATGAGGCATGCATCCAGCTACCAGTGTTTTGTGAAAGGATTAAAGAGACAAACCCTGGAAGTGTCGCAACAGTAGTGACTATGGAAGATTCAAAATTCTGTTTCTTTGTTGCCTTCCATGCATCGCTTCATGGTTTTGAGAATGGGTGCAGGCCACTCATTTTCCTTGATGCATTATCTGCAAAACCAAATAAGCAGTGGAAGTTACTGACTGCTACTTCAGTTGACGGAGAAGGCGACGTGTTCCCAGTTGCATTCACTGTTGTGGACCATGACAGCCGCGAAAATTGGAAGTGGTTTCTTGAGCAACTAAAATCTTCACTGTCGGCATCTCGTGCCATAACATTCATATCTAATGGAAAAAATGAATTATGGGATGAAGTACCATTGGTGTTCCCTGACAGTCATCATGGATATTGCATGGACTTTCTTATTGAAGCATTTAAGATGCAATTGGATGATGAGTGGACTGAAGAAGTAAGAGATGCCATGGTTGAGCTTCTTATGAAGGCCATATTTTCATGCACAGTTGATGAGTTCAATCAATATATGGATCAAATTAAAAGTGAATCTGATAAGCTTGCTGAATGGCTTTTGGAGATGAAACCTGAGCGGTGGTCAGATGCCCTTTTCAAGGGGTCGCGGTATGGTCAGTACTCATGCAATATTTCTAGCACTGTTGCTGACTGGATCCCTCCAAGATACGAGCTTCCAGTTGTGGAGTTGGTTGACACAATAAGATGCAAGCTCATGGAGATGATGTACACACGCAGAGAGTCTTTTAATGAATGGGCTGAGGTATTAACACCTGTAGCTAACCAAAAATTTCAGGAAGAGGTAAGCAAAGCTCACTCACTCAATGTTATGCCCACAGAAAATGATGGGGATGGTAATTTGTTCAAGGTATGCGATGACGCGGTTAATGTTGTCAACATTGAGACGTGGGACTGCACCTGCCGAAAGTGGAATGTTTCTGGGTTGCCATGCATGCACGCAATTGCAGTTTTTGAGCGCACTGGGCAGTATGCATATGAGTACTGTGTGAAGTATTTCAAGACAGACTTTTACCGCTTGACCTATTCAATGTCCATAAATCCTATACCTGATATTACTCTGGCTCCTAGTACATTTACTGAACATTCTCAGAGTCCAGCGACATACCCATTCCCAGTTCGAACTCGTCGACGGGTTGGCAGGCCGAAAGAGAAACCGGCAGATCCGCGCATCACAGTTAAAAGGGCAGTGCGCTGCAGCAGATGTAAAGATTATGGTCACAACAAAGCAACTTGCAAAATCCCTATCTGCGGTGAAGGGTCGCCACAAGCTGAGGTCTCTGATGTACACAATTCAAGTGGAGAGTAACTGCTCTTGATGTTCCCTTTAAGCAAATGCTGCTATTTTCTTTCTTTGGGGACGTGTGATATAGCTGTTGGTTCTAGCTCAAAGTTGCTCTGTGATAATTGTTTTTCGTAGGCTGACGATATTCGTTTCGTAGACTAAACATTTCTGTGCACACCATTGGAGAAAGTGGGGAAATTCTGCTATATTCTGATGTCCAGTCTATTGTTGTTGCATTTACCTTTCCTTCTGCTGCGCGTCTGCCTTATCGCTTCAATCAAGCCAAGAAATGCGTCATAACTTTAAATTATTTTTTAGAACGTTTGAATTGCACTTGGTAATTGCTTGTGCATCTTACCTGTTTTGCCTGAAGCGATTTCTTGTTTCCTGTGCACGTGGTCCATATTTTACCATGAGACATGGTAGTCTACTAGAAGAGAAGGCGCGCGCGTTGCTGAGCCGTCTAAAACCAATGGTTAGATGAAATGTGCAAGCAAATTTTGAATTTTGAACATACATATAACCCTCTCATATTACAAAATATATATTATCCTTTTGAATAGAGGATCCTTGTAAAGAGGGGAAAGAGAATCCTTAGTTTCTATCCTACATGAACAGTGGCAGAGGACCTCCTTGAACCAAACAATCCCCCTCCCCCACCTTAATATTGGAGATGAGCATCTGCATAATATTTGTAGAAGAAGATTACTGCATTGCAAGAGAAGAATTTAGAACATGACATAACAAAAGAAAATGATGTAATGATGCCACTTTGTGTCATTCTCTATATATATATTGTTTGATAGAAGGTCAAGGTTAAGATATTTATGTGTATCAGTATAATTTTCTTGCTCTCCACATCCATGCCCTTGATTTAATCCATGTTTCATCAACACGGTCCAATTATAATTCCATGTACTTGCAGAAAAGGAATAATTCCAAGTAAATATGCCTCAGAGACTAAATATTGACTTACCCTTGAATTCTTCTTTCTCTCCGGCTTTATGTCAGGAGGTAGAACACGGAGTTTTACACTTCATTGTGGCAGAAGAGCCATTTTTGGTTGCAAGAAACTTCATTGACGATATACAGTTCTTCTTTTGCAAATGTTGTATCATTCTGCACCAAGATTGGCTCCACAGAAAATGTTGTACTACCAAAGTAATTATTTCTTTCTTTTGCAAGGGCACCTAGTTTGCATTACTTAAGTTACATGGAATGCAATCATGTTTAAAATAATCCTAATAAAGGTGAAGGACACCCAGCCTTTCAGGATCATAGTGAATAGCACTTTTAATACTGAAACTAAGAACACAATTTTGCTATTAAAGTTAGCTATCAATTTTCGTAGAATTATCACCACACTGTAATTACCTAAGGTTGCTGAAACAATCTAATGATATGCTTGTAGACACACTTAACTGCATAATGTATCATATATCTGCGGACACTTTTTTTATTCTGAACATCAACCTGCAAGAGTTTTTTTAAGGTTGCATGCTGATTGCTCTCCGAAACAGAGCCGCCGTTGCTTGTACTCGGAAGGATGAGTGCTCCCTGATTGTTGATTGCCTCATATGCGCTGGAGAGAAAACAAATCAGAGAGGGAGAGAGAAACATATAGGAACCATAGATGGGAAATAAAAAAAACAAGAGAGAAATTGACGGAGAGAGAAAGAGATTCCAGAAAAATCTGAGATCTCCTCTCCTACCCAGAACAGACCCGCCGCTGCTTGTCTTCGCCTCCCCGCCGCCAATGCACAGTCCATGATCCGTTGTCTTCCACCGCAGTGAGAAAGAAAAGGGCGAGATGGTACAGAGGACAAGCATCCCGTTCTGCCCACCGGCACCCACCCAAGAAGAGAGAAAGAGGAAGATACCAAAGGGGAAAAGAGACAGAGGTGAGAGGGAACAAGCTGCTTCATATGCCCGTCGCCGCTAATGTGAGATCTCAATTGCTGTTGTTGCCTCAGTTCGTGAGGCGACTGTTTTTCAGGCTCTGTTCACCCTGTACCAACACGTGTGCCGGCGGCCGCACAGTCTAGAGGCTGCCACGCGTTAATGTGAGCAGCGACCTAACCAACGACCTAGTCAAAATAGCCACAATCGCAAATTGAAGTCTCAATCGATTCTGGTGGCTCTAAATTTAGGGAGCATAATGAATTTAAGGATTTACTGTGATATTATGATTGTCTTGGTTAAATAACGTAAACGTTGGGAATTCAGAAGCATCCCCAAGGAAGATACCAGTAATCTGTTTTTGCATAGTATCGAGTGCTTTACCATGGTAGAATTACGAGTATTCATCAATCATGTTACCTTTATGTGCTGCTAGATGAGAGTTTCTTGGAGTGAAACTCTCAGGATAATATTCCAGTACTGCTTTTTAAGCTGAAGAGCCTTCATTGTAGTCTTCGAATTGAACTGAGGGCAATCCTTCTGTGAGAGACTTTATTAGTCATGTGTTGGCATGACGTTGCTGCAATGGAGCCCTTTGGGTAATTCTGTAGACTCGAGTGACTCGTCTCATGCTGAATGGTGGTATTGTAGAGAGGAACGTTCTACTAGATATTCATGAAACGCCTGTCAATGCACGAACTGTGGACAAACACGGGGAATCACAGTATCTTCACTGCCAAGGAGCAGGACAAGGTTGCTAACAAGCTTGTTACACATGAGGGTCAAAACTCAACACATCACCATGCCCGGCAGCACATCCCTTGTGAAATCTGTCATGACATCCGTTGCGGTATATTTCATCACGCCTTTTGCGTGATACCGGCAACCATCCTCCACTTGATCAACAAGATGAAAAGGGCGTTCCTTTGGTCAGGCTCCGACAAGACAACGGACGCTAAATGCAAGGTGAACGAGGAGGTTATTTGTAGGCCGTGTGAATACGGTGGTCTAGGTGTGCTTAACACTGACATGTTTGCGAGAGCGTTGAGGCTTCGGTGGCCATGGTATGAGTGAAAAGGCGGTGACAAGCTTTGGAATGGGATGGGAAACCTATGCGATGATGAGGACCTTGACTTCTTTTATGCTTCCACATCCATAACCATGGGGAATGGAGCGAGAACATCATTTTGGTCATCACCATGGCTCGGAGTACAAAAGCTTAGAGACATTGCGCCCCTCATATTCGAGGTCTCCATGAGGGAAGATTGGAAGGTCGGATCATCAAGATTAACACCTCAACTGTTGCCACACTACACCACATCACACAATTCTTCACTCTTTGGAGCTTGCTACAAGACGTCCAACTCGATGAGCACACCAAGGATGAAATTATCTGGAAACATACCGATGATGGTCAGTACTCGTCCGCCTCCGCTTACAAGACTCAATTCCTTGGGCTTATCCACTCTTCCATGATGTCAACGGTTAGGGCTTGGGCTCCCCCCAAGGTCAATTTTTTTGCTTGGTTGACACTTCAAGAAAGGATTTGGACCGCCGACCGGTTGGCCAAGCGCGGTTGGCCAAATTGTGGCCTTTACCTTCTTTGCAAGCAAAGCCAAGAAAGTTCTACACACCTCTTCTTTTGATGTAGATTCACATTCGGCTTTGGTGGTCGGTTATGCAAAGATTCGACGTTAAAGGCGTTGACACTGACCATTGGCATTTGGAAGAGTCGCTAGCAGGATGGTGGAAAAGGGTCACCCGAAGGGGAAACACGATCAAATCATCCATGGCCTCCCTCATGATGCTTGTCTCTTGGACCATTTGGAATGAGAGAAACACGCGGATCTTCCGAAACAAGTCTGCGCCTCCACCGATTCTTGTAAACAACATCGTTGAGGAGGCAAAGATTTGGGTCACGTGTGTGCGCGGAAACTAGGGAATATTGTGTTATGTGAGTGATTGTCATGCGGGCTTTTGGTTGCTTGTAACAAAACAAAACTCTAACTCCTTATTTAATAGATGAAGCAAATCTTTGCCTCCGTTTCAATTTTTTTTGTGTATCACTCCCTTGCTTGTCTTCCCACACCTCAACCCACATTGAGTGCGTCAACGTCTGCTTCCTGTAACACCCCGATAATCAGGCAACAGTAATTCAACAGTGATCACCTTGTTAAATGCCTTGTCATCATGATCATCCTCATTCAAAAAAATTGCATTAGGAAATATTTCCACTCCAAGTCCTTTTCAAAAGGCAGGTTGAGATAAAACCTTTGCAAATAATTAGACATGTTATTCTTGGCATTTTTAAAGATCCCCAGTCAATAATAAATAGTGAAAGCAATAATGGTTGAATATTAAATTGCCCCTAGGGATTAAATAAAAGTGGTAAATAAACTTAAGCCAAAAATTGTGAAACCAATTTTATTAAATATGAAATAATAAATAAGTCATGATAAAATATATATAGGAATTTATTACTATGTTTAAATAATTTAATCAAATGAAAGAAGTAGAAAAATAGCCGCCTTCATCCCATTTTAAACAAATCAAAAATTCAAATGAATTTAGTTGGCAACCAAACTTTTACAACAGTGATATAAAATGGAACCCTAATATTGGGGCTAGTAGCATATTTTGCAAAAATCCATTGCTAACCAAATAAATTTGGAACACCAGGAACTAAATACCAGAAAAAGTAAAATGGGAAAATTTTATTTTCCGCCCAGGGCAACAGCCCACCAGCCCAGCCCACCCCTCCCCTTGTCTTCTTCCTCCCCACCCACCCCACCTGCCCCGGCATGGCGCCAGTGTCGTCGACGTCGCTGCCTAGCCGACCCCTCCTCCCCTGTGCGTCGTGGGGATAAGCCCGAGCCCAACTGCCCCCTGGACGGCCTCCCCCCTTCATTCCCCTCCTCTCCATGGCTCCCTAGCCCCTCCCCGCGCGAGCTCCCTCACGGCCGTCGCCGCGCCACCGTGTGCAGCCGCGGCCAGCAGCGTCGGCAGGCCTCCCCGACGTGTCCAATGGACTCCCCGGTGGCGGCAGCGTGTTTCCCCCACGCCAATTTGGGACGGGGCACACCGGGAGCTCGCCGCCGCGCCGATTCCCCGCCACGGACGCCGGTGACCGCAACCCCGATTCGGCGCGCTCCGACCACCCCGCGCTTCACTTGCACGCCGACGAGAACCACCGCGAGCTTCCGCACCTCCCCATCCTCTCCCTTCCTCCCCCAACGTCCCGTGACCGCCACGCCATGTTCCTACGCTTCGGCTGCGTCCGCCGGCACGTCCACATACCACTCTAGCTCGCCCCGTTAGCCTCGGTAGAAACTGCCTGAAATGGGTGTTCGATTCCTCCCATCCGCCGCTCCTTTAGTCGCCGGAGCTCGTTTCCGCTGGAGCACCGCCGCGGCTCCACTCATCGGCGGCGTCTCTCCGGTCTCCTCTAGCACTAACTGGCACCACCATCGCGTGCACGGCGTCGAGGCACACCCGTAGGGCCAAGCCGCGCAGAGAACGAGCCACCGTGGCGAGAGAACGGGCTCGCCGGAGTAACTCCGGTGATCGCCGTCGCGCCGTCGTGGTTACTGTAACCACCAACCACCTGTGCCACTGCCTGTTGGGCCCCGCCTGTCAGGTGTTTAATTAAGCAATGGTGTGCCACTGACATACGGGCCCAATCCCCCTTAGTTAACCCATGTTTAAATTAAACTGAGATAACAGCCACTGTCAATGACAGGTGGGCCCAACTGTTAAGTTAATTCACTGATTAATAAAATTTCTAATTAACTATATGTCTCACTGACTGCTGGGCCCCCACTGTCAGATTAATAATTAAAAACATTTAGATAAATTTCTGTGTATGACATGTGGGCCATGGCTCTATTTTTGTTTAAGAAAATGAATTATTAATCATGTGAGGCTGACCAGTGGGACCCACTGGTCAGGTTTGACCAGTCAAAGTTTCTGTTCTGGATAATGTTAGGATTTATTAACAAAAGAAATTCAGAAATTCTTTTTAAATGATTTAAACTTTGAATTTAAATATATTTTAAATGTAACTCAGATTCAAAAACTTTATACATGAAAATTGATCAGAAAAATATAACGAATACGAATACGCTATCCATATGTCTACCACTCCCTCTAACTCACCGAGCATTAACATTCCCCCCTTCGGGCCGTTTGTCGATAATTCCCGACGCCGCTAAAAACCTGCCGGATGAATTTATTCCGAACATGAAAGTTGTCCGGAATGGTTCAACTAACCCGGATACACCCCCTTATCTTTGTCGGATTTCCACAACACCTCCGGCATGATACCTTCCCCCTCCGGTTGCACTGTCCGCTAATCACGCGGAGCCGGTAGTTCATCCGCGGATGAATTCCCGCTCCGAGCAACGTGCATTGCACTGCGTTAGAACACCGTTAGCATTGCCTCTGTCATGTCATGCATCTGTTTGTATATGCTTGCTTTGTATTTACTGTTTCTCCCCCCTTAATCTCCGATAGACCCCGCTGCTGCAGCCGACTACACCGCTGCTGAGTACGAATACTTCGTCGACGACCGTACCCCTACCGTCGAGCTTCCAGGAAAGCAGAGCCATTTTCCTTCCCCAGATATCGCCTATCTTTCCGTACTTTTCTTGCACTAGGCATTGTTACTGCTGCTTCTACGTTTCTTACCTATTCAATTGCATAGCCTGTCATTGTCGCCCCTTGATGTATCTTCCTTGTCCTATGCTGCCTTATAAATATATATAATATTCAGCAGTAAACCCTACGCATTGTTAGCTAGGTTTAGAATAGCGGGCCGTGATCACTCCGGTGAGTGAACGCGGATTACAAAATATTATAACTGCAACAGGTACAGATCAATGCAGACGCCCTAGGGAACCTACAACGGCGAGACTCTACCGAGCCGCTTCGAGTTTGACTTACGAGTGGAAGGACTCGTATTTCACTCTCGTCGGCTCATTAGCGTAGCATCACTGGGATGATACGAGGGTATTCCTCTTTAGTTCATTCCGTTGGTGTCTCGGCACCACCGGGGTGATACGAGAATATTCCTGTTTAGTTCATTCCGCTGATGTCTCTGTCGAACCTCTTCAAGTGTACCATCGAGGGTGATTCCTCCTGGTTTCACTTGATGGTAGGCACTCGAATCAACTGGTGTCCTTACAGGTAAGGAGTCGGGTGACCCAACGGTGCCCGCGCAGGGTATCTTAGTGGAACGATAGGTCAGGTGTATTCCACCGGTGTGCGGCAGATACCCTGTTGTACGAAAGTCGAGCTCTTCGGAGCAAACGCGAGACAAGGTAAGGAGACGGTTCACCTTGTTGGTAACCGCACGAGTTGGTGGGACGTCAGGGCAGGCACCGATGTTACTGGTGGACCTGACTGCTGTCGTTGTCCGCGACTCACCTAAATAAGGACAATGATAACGGTTGTTCCGACAGAAAATAAATAAATTGCTTAATGGTTCGGTGGATGTCTTGAGTTGGCTATATGCCATGTACGCACTACCTACCCGTGGGAATTACGAGTTATGGGCTCCCCTGCTTCGTAGTGTCGTCCGAGGACTCTTCAGACGTCAGCAGTATCGCGGCCTGCGCCGGGAAGTGGTGTTGTCTTATTTGCTCGCGCGGTGGTGTCTTATTTGGATTTGCTTTTACTTCACCGGCCAGCCTCGCACCGTGCAGGAGTACGCCGGGGTTAGGGTCCAAAGACCCGCGTACATAGGATATAGTCCGGCGGATGACCTCTCTGTTGAGTTTGAAAGATGGGTTGTGGAGTGTCGGATAGCCTCGGTGGGGCATTCCCTAACAAGGTGTACGCCACCCTGGAGATCCGTGCGTGTAGTGTAACACAAGTGCACCCCTGCACGGAAGATAAATCTATTCGAATAGCCGTGTCCACGGTAACAGGACGCTTTATGCTGAAGTTGGATCTTACCACTACAAACTATTATTATTAAACTGTATGGTTCCGGGTTTGCTTCCTCTTCGGGGAGTCGAGGAGGTGATCTCGGAGGCATTGCTAATTATTACAACTTATTATTATAAAATGTTGCAGCAACTTCTGCTGCATTGTTACTTTATGCTTTATATAAACTGTTGGCTATTCTCTCCTCATGCTGCAAGACTCGTCAGAAGATGCTAGTCTTCGATAGGCCTAGCTTCTTACCCTTATTCTGATTTCTACCTTGCAGTCCACTATATATAGCCTCCCCTTTCGAATTGATACAATGCATATTGCTTAGTAGCGGACGTAAGACTCGCGGGTATGCTAGATACTCACCTTTGCTTTATTTCCCCCTTTTTGTTTTTCCTGATCGGCCGCTGTAGTCGACGTTGGATCCTTGGATTCCAGGAGCAGGAGATCCTCGATGTCGACCACCGCAACATGAAGATCCCCGATGCCTTATACGACGTCGAGTTCCTCGTTGACCAGGAGTAGTTTGGAGGTTCCCAGGCAGGAGGCCTCGCCTTTTCGATCGTTGTTGTTTTTGTGCTAGCCTTCTTAAGGCAACCTTGTATTCTTGTGTCTGTACTCAGATACTATTGCTTCCGCTAACTTTGTGCTTTCGAGCTGTTGTATTCGAGCCCTCGTGGCCCCTGGCTTGTATTAAACAGCTTGTATTATTTTATTTGTAGAGTTGTGTTGTGATATCTCACCGTGAGTCCCTGATCTCAATCGTGTACCTTGTGTGTATGATTACTGTACACGGTCTGATTTTGGGGCGTCACACTTCCATTCCTCTAGCTCGAATCGACGCCCTTGACACTTACATGTAGCTCTTCCTTCAGAGGCCAACAACTCGATGGTTGAGCACTTAGCTTACGCTACTAGTTTTCTCCTCCCGTGGCGACTCAAGTGATTAGGGTTTTCATGCATTCCATCGGTGTCTCCGGGAAGGCCCCTGCTTTTTTTCAGTTTTTTTAGGTCGTCAAGGGTTTATGTTCTCTTTAGAAAGGTGAGATGATGGCGATTTCCTGAAGATGAAATAAAGTTTTCTCCTCCTAGTCCTTGTTTCGGCGATGCATTTCGTGTCGTCGGAGGGCGTGTTGAGATGTGTTTCTGACGAGTCTTACGGGATTCGGCCAATGTGTCTATACAAGTTGGATCCTTCTGATCTACGTTTTTCTTCATCAACGACGATTGCTGCTCTTGTGTGCTAATCCTTTGAGGTTTTAGCACAGTGATTTCTTGACTATCTACTATAACAACGTCTGCACGATTTCGATGAGGAAGGGGCGATGACAACGGTGTACCTTCGACCCGCTTCAATGATTGTAGTCGTCGTTAGATGGTCCACGAACATTGATGAAATGTGGTCATGAACATTGATGAAATTTTTATTATCATTAGTGTTCTTTATGATGCTATGATGTTTAATGAATAGATCGCAAGATTTTTCGAAAAAAGTGAGAGACTAACAACTCGATGAAAATTAAGCTGTTAGTACGTCTCCATTTGTTTGACTGAACATGCATCAAAGTTTTTTTAAATAAATGTAGCATGCGTATCATCTGCTTTTTAGGTCACTTTGGGATTGTTCTGCTTTATAAATTCATTTCTGCTTAATTTTTTTTGACGATAGCTTCATATGTCCCGCTTCAAAAAGAAAAGAAAACTAGAATCTATGATACGATTTCCTATTTTTTGTGAATCTCTTCAGAGGGTACTTCAAAAACTCTAGCTTAAAGAGTCATCATGGAGTTGAGAGGAAATTACCCATCATAGGCACCGGTAAGTTGACACCTCTTTAATTTTTTTTCTCGCGTCATCCATCTAAATAGATTTTTTTTATCAAAAAATTCTATTTTTAAGCTAGAGCTAACTAAAATCAAAACATAATAAACTACTCTTGAATGAAACTGCAATTCTAGGATGAAACTGCTCCAAAGTTAATTTGAAGGAATAGCGTTGTTTTCTTTTGGTGGAGCGAAAAGTTTCCTAAAAGGCTGTTAACAAGGAGCGGTGGAAGCGGCTGCACAAAATATATGTCGTCTTATAGCATTACTCATACCACTACCGTTGGAGATATGCCCTAGAGACAAATAATAGGATGTTTTTTTCCATAACTTTATCTGTTCATATTAGTTTTATACTATTCTATAACTGTATTAAGTCGAAACAATGATACACAAGTAGTATGTAAACTACCATGTCCCTAGTTAACTCTAGTACACCAGTTCATTGTGCAATTGGTGATCAATGTTTCATGATCATAGGATACATACGTCCATTGGCAATGGAGTCATATCATTAGAAGAATGATATGATGGACATATACTCAAAGAAAGTATTGAATTATGATCCAGTCACATAGTTCAGTATTGCGATAACAAGATCAGGTAGTGACCCAATCCTTTGACTGTGAGATCGTATAAATCATTATCTTCGGAGGATGCCTTGATTGCATCCAGCGTCACACCGTAACAGGGTGGCTATACATGTGCAACTCGGGTATTCCAAAGGTGTACGTTGAGGAGTATGGATCAAGAGCGGAATTTGTCCATCCGAGTGACGGATAGGCACGCTGGGCCCACTCGGTGAGATTGCATTATTAAGGCTTGCAAGCAAGTGACTAGGTCACGAGGATGCAATATCATCGAACGAATATATATGTTTGTCAGTAACGAGGATGAACTAGGTAACCGACGATCAAACCTTAGATAAACAAAGTATCACAGAGACAAAGGGATTAGGACTAAACGTAAAAGGTTCTAATGATGCATTTATTTCGTGAGAGCACAGGGGCCATCATGGGTTTCCAGACCCCGATGTTGGTCATTGATTAGAGAATGTCTCGATCATGTCTGAAGTTCTCCTGAACCGTAGGGTGTCACACTTAATGGTATACGATTCTAAAGGATTGATTCGGGGTCATCGGAGAAATACGAGAGAAACTCCGAAACTATTCCGGAGGGGGTTAATCTGAAAAAGTTCCAAGGTTCTGAAAATGTTCAGAAATTTATTTAAATATGTTTTATATTTAATTAAATATTAAATATATGCATTAAGTAATTTTTTTATTACAATTAATTAAAAATAGCAAAAACCTACATGGGCCAAATGAGGCCCATTAGGGGAGGAGGCTCCCTCCCATAGGAGGGAGTGGTGCCAATGCCCAAGGGGGTGGCCGGCCAACTCCCCCAATGTGGGAATTTAGTCCCACATGGGAGAGGGAGGGAGTTTGCACCTCCCCTTTTGCTATAATTAAAGGAGGAGGGTTGCCCTCTCCTACGCACAATTCCCATCCAATTCCTCTCTTCTCCTTCCTTTTCGGGTTCCCATTGTTTGGAGCTTGTACTTGGGTTAGGGATTTCTCCACCACAGGGACACCGTCGTGCCAAGGACCCGAGTCCGTTTTCTTCCGTTGCTTTGCTGGAGCGGGGTCCGAAAGACGTCGTATACACAGTACATGTGTATAACTACGAGATGTTGCACGTGCATCATTTTCATCGTCGAGTCGTCAACACAGTTAGGAGACCGTAAGGATCGTGTGTTTTCATCAACCACGTTCGGGAGAACGTTTCCCGCTTTCGGTCTTCAAATGTATGAATACTTATTCCCTCCATTACTTACATAAGCATAGTATTAGTACTCTCAGGCCTATAGTTGTTGAATCACCAAAGACTAATAATGTGGAGTGCTTCCTCCAATCTAGGAAGTTATTGGCCTCTCAACTGCAGAGATATGAGGCAAGCAACAATTCCCCTAAGTGGATGACCTTAAGATTAATCAAACTAGTAGTTGTATTTGAACTAAAGTCAATGGTCAGCTCCTGCATGCACTACAATACTTGTCTTGGTCACCTGCGTAACCGATGAGATTATTAGTTTCGCTAGCCTTGCTATTTACTAGGATTAATGCAACTTGTGATACGAAGTGATAATGGTAAAAAAGAAAATAAAGTTCAGATTTTGACATAATTTTGGATAATGATAAAAAGGAATAAAAGTTCACCATTGGGAAGTTCAATGATAAAATGCATAGTTTTTATTGTGAATGCTACCTAAACATGAACAAGATTAATTCTAACATAATCTCTACAAGTTTAACTCAGAAGAAAAGTGATGCAATTCAATTTTCTATAGTTGATAGTAAGGAAGTAGCATCAAAACAACAAGTAAACAAGCTCTTGCTTTTCATGAATCAAGGTGTTAGTTCTATCGTAGTTGGAATCTAGTGCCCCTTAGTAATTTTGGAGAATGTGGATGAAAACAATGAGGAATTAATGTATTTACTAGGGTACACAGAGAAAAAAGTTCCTGAAAACTGTATAAAAGTTTGCTAAAACTTTTGTGATGGATATCTTCTCTGTAGAGATGAATGCTAAGTTGTCGAGGAGTATGCTTACCGATAAATAAGTGTGTCAAAGATAACCCCAAAAATATTATCGATGTATTTGACTGTGACAACCGCCTCCTGATGAAGAATTGATACATCGAGAAGAATGAGAAAATGTCGCTATCAAGAGGGGTTTGATTAGTTGAGATCTAGGTTAAAGTGTGATAAATGATGAAAGGACTACGATGTCGCCTAGAGGGGGCGAATAGGCGTTTTAAAAATTTCTATGGATTTGGCTTTATCAAAATGCGTTAATAAACTAAGAGAATACTTTTCAAGCGCAAATGCTAAATATATTAGGCTCAACTAAGTGCACCAACAACTCATTATAAGCAAAATGAACACAACAAGGATAATAGTAAGCACTAGTAAATTAAATAAACTTACTCAAGATATATCACAACATGCGGATATCAGAGATACAATATGGTAATTCACACTAAAAAAAACATAGAGCAATAGTAGCTGTTGGGGTTCGGGGCAGAAAACACAAATTTTTCATAACCTACGATACCCAATCCCAAGACATATGCTATGGCGATGTAAGTAACGGATGGAATAGGTCACATACCAGTATGTAGTCCGTTAAGCGGGAAACGTTCCCGCGTGAACGTGGTTGGTGTAGTCATACCGGCAATCCCCGATGCCGCGCAACTTCAAGATGACTCCAGTAGCCACCCGGTCCTTGAGACCGATGACGGGATTACGTCCCCGTCGGAACGTTCGGTGAAGACGCCGCGATACGGCCACAACGATGAAGTAGCACCACAAGTGTAGTGCCTCGCGGGATTACACACATACGGTGTACCCGACGTCCCTCCGGGCTCCGAACCAGGCGAGCAACGGAAAGAAGATGGATTCGGATCCCAAGCAGCACGACGGCGTGCGTATAGTGGAGAAGCCTCCAACCTAGTGCAGCCTCCATACAAGGGGTGTTCGTTCATAGGAGGGAGAAAGAGGGAGAGAGGGATCAACATAATTTATCTGTATTTTTCTGTGTTGAAAAAGGGCCCCCCTCCACATCTATATATAGGGGAAAAAGGGGTGCGCAAGCACTTACGCAGGCGGGGTGGTACTAATTACCACACACTAGCCGTGTGTGGCCGGCCACACCATGTGGCCTAGGGGCACAAGACCTAGGTGGCCAAGTGGCTTTGGTGGCCGTGGTGTGCATGTGGTGGCACATGGCCCATGGCGCCACCCACCCTCTTTTTTTTCTTTTTCTTTCTTCTTTCTTTAAAGAAAAAAACAAAAACTAAAAGGAAAATTATTCCATTAATTATTTAAATTATATTTTAATATTTAATTTAATTAATTAAATAATAAAACATATTCAAATAACTTTTCGAACCATTCGAAAACACGGAAACCTTTCCGTCTCTCCTCCAAAACGACTTAGGAGTTCTCTCTTATTTCTCCGGCGATCCCGAATCAATTCTTAATGCGTCGAATACCCTTAAGTGTGACACCCTATGGTTCGGGAAACAGCAGACATGATCTAGACAATTTCTTGATCAATGACCATCGATCAGATCTGGTTACAATCCTAGATGGCCCCTGCGCTTCCATCGAATGAACTTCAATCGCTGTTGGATCCGTTAACCGTGTGCCTGTTCCCTTTGTCCTACGGTACTTTGCTTGTCCGAGGTTTGATCATCGGTATCCAATATACCTAGTTCGTCCTCGTTCTCAACAAACAAGTTTACTTGTTCCCGTGATATTACAACTCCGTGACCTAGTCACATGTTTGCGCAAACCTTATGATGCAATATCACCGAGTGGGCCCAGAGTACCTATCCGTTACTCGGATGGACAAATCCCGCTTTGATCTATTTGCATATTCATCAACCATCTATTTCGGAATACCCAAAGTGCACCGTTATGGCCAGCATATTTCAGTCAGGCGGTGGGATACAAATCAAAGTCTCCTCATAGATGACAATTACGTATGATCATTACGGCCAAAGGATATGGTCACTACGTTATAGTTATCGCAATGTCGAACTATGTGACTTGATCACATCACAACACTTCTGGTGGGTGTATGTCCATCATATCATTATCCCAATGATACGACTCCATTGCTAACAAACTTATTTGTCTCATGATCAGGAAACCTTGATCATCAATCGCCCAATGGACTAGGATACTAGAGTTAATAGGGACCTGGTTGTTTGTATACCACACCTGTATTAAGGTTTCCGCTTAATACAGTTATAACATAGTATAAAACGGATTATGAACTAATGGAATATGCTCAATAAAACATATTTTATTTGTCTCTAGGGCACATTCCCAGCAGTCTCCCACTTGCACTAGAGTACAAATAATCTAGCTCATTTTTCTGCGGATCATAACTTCATATCATCTATATGGTTATAGATCATGCTTGCTTGTGGAAAAGGTTGTATCAACGGTCTGAACCATTCAGATCCGTATGTCTATTGAAAATCATTAATGTCACCTAGTTTGACATTCCTTCATTATCCATTATAATGATGAGGTATATATATATATATATTTGGCGGTAGAGTGAGACTGCCTTCGTTGTGTTTCAGCAATGACATCCGTTGGATCACGCGGACCTTCACTTAGTCATGCACACTAAGAACTCACTTAGTCAGAAGTCGAACTTCTTAAGCCATAATACAACTCTTGCCACTTCTAAAGTAGCCATATCAATGTAGACTTATTCCTTAGTGCATTGTATGCAACTTTGATGTCTAACCATGTTTCTTTCAACTTAGGCATTTATTAGTATGATATCTTAATTTTCTAGGTTAGTGTCATAACTTGAACCAACATAACATTTATGGTCAAGTCCACTATCCTTTAAAAATTAGAGATGTATCCTCAGTTCTCTCCAGAAACTGAAGGATAAACTTAACTCTTTGTTCAATGATTTACTCATAAATCACAACATGTTCTTACTACTAAGAACTTGGGTCACATTACGTCGAGTACATAACTCTGGTTTTATATGAAAGAACCTATGACAAAGGCATAGAGGATCCAACACATCCATTTCTTTCATTTAATTAACCATTGTTCTTGTACTGAGATTAACTCGATGCTTCTCTTGGATATACAAGTAAGAACTACTTCTTGACTTGTCCCATTCTGAACTCCCTCAAAATCTTATCCAGGAAAGTATTTCGACTCAATGCTTATCAAACACATTAATCTATCTTAATAGATTTTTAATGTTTAATACTTATTCATCTTCATTTATGCAAGATTCAAATAATCATTAATACCAACTACACCATTCACAATATGTTATACATATATGAGAATGTTGTCACGCTCCCACTCAAAATATATCTTGCACATATTAAGTTCAGGATAACA
Organism: Bromus sterilis; assembly: GCA_950022295.1. Lineage (NCBI taxonomy): Eukaryota > Viridiplantae > Streptophyta > Magnoliopsida > Poales > Poaceae > Bromus > Bromus sterilis. Next base: position 58,536,574 of record OX465598.1, on the reverse strand, counting down.
CACATATATCTCCCACTCAAATATGTCAGTTACATATAAAGTAAGGATAACATCCACATAGCTCCCACTCAGATATGTCAGACACATATAAGACTAGGATAATACTCCCATAGCTCCCACTCAAAATATGTCGTCCACATATTAAGTTTAGGAAACTATTCAGCTCCCACCCAGTTTCATGCAAATGCATGTTTCCTCGATATTTTGGTTAAGTACAAAATCCTTTGATCATTAATAAAATAGAGAATCCCGGTTACGAGACACTAGTATCCATATGTTTTTCAAAACCTTCTTGTTGTACCAATTACAACACTTCTTCAAATGCAGGATTTGAGGAAGTCACGGTATTGATAACAATTTTGGATCAATTGTAGTGAATATCCCATTGACTCAAGCATTGCTACATGTCGTAGTCAACCTATTGAATTTGTCAGAGACATTCTTTGTGACAAATAAATCTTGATGTCTTCTTTGATGTTCACATTCATTCCTTATAACCATGAAGTTATTGGGAATATCAAGTAACCTCCTTACTTGATAAGATTCAAGCAATCTTAAATGAAACTCAATATAGGATTTCATGACTCATAGTCATATCTCGTACTTAGGTCCACCATCCCTTCTTTGTAGTTCGTAGGTATGTCTTGTTCCATTAACTTGACAAGTGAATCATGAATATCATTCTGCACAAGGGGCAAATATGTATTCTTGAATCCTACTTTGTTCAGTAAAAGCTTTAACCAAAACATCATGATCATTATCATTAGTTTCTCCTCTAATTGTAGAGCTTTGCTTCCGGAACATATTCCGTTGTGCTACTCTGACATTTGGAGGCAAGGTAAATTACCTTGGTTGAACTTTCACTTTCTTCCATTACCACATTTATCAAGAATAATTCTTGATAAACACCAAACTCAGCAATACAACTTTTGCTCCTTTGGTTCTAGTTATGAAAGATGCATCCATAGTTGACTAAGGATACACTACAAAGATGATTTATCACATAAATCAGGCTTCCCAGAAACCACGATACACCATGACATATATAGTGTTGGTTTCCACGAACTCAGATGGTTCCCTATACTTGAGTGAGTGTTTGCATATCAAATTAATAACTCTAAACAATAATAACGTAACTCGGTAAGAGATAACTTAGACCATAAACTATTCAATAGAGTATGATTACAATGTTCAGGCACATCAACAATATTGAAGTGTCTCAAGACATTGCAATTTGTGAAACAACTTTCACAAGTCTGTATGCCCAAGACTAACTCAAAACATTTGTCACTTTGATCAAATCGTAGAGACTTGTCTTTCTTGTTAATTTAATATCCATCTTCACTCTGAAATCCCTTTTGATCATAACAAATCATTTCAGACTCATGTTTCATTAGTGAATACACATATTCATGTAAGTCCACATACGAAGTTCACGAAATAATGAAATTCACTACATGTTGATATACAATACATCACAATGTATGATATTCAACAATCAGTACACACTCTGTTTTACCAGAACGCGAGGTTTTAGTCATCTCACCTAAAGAGGTATGGTTTGCATGTGTTAAGAGGTCAAGTATCCCAAGACTTCATCAAACCATTCATGACTTAAACTGTAGTGTCATTATTAAGTTTGGATAATTTCTTGGCATTAGAATATTTCTTATAAATGATCAAACTAATATCATCAATATAAGAATAACTCATTCATAATTGTAATGTGACCATAAAAGATATCATTCATAAAAGGAGAACAACTGGCTTGTTTCTCACTAATATGAATAATTGTCTTTGCAAGATGCAAGACACACTAATAAAGTTCACATTCAAACGATCATAAATTTATTCATATATTAATCAATTGATAGATGTAGAGGGAGAGTGTTGTCGACCATCAACTATATTGATTACCGTCAGCACACATTGTCACCTCATCCCTTCCAAACCACTCTCAAGCAGTGAGTTCAAGCATCAAATACTTAATCAAACGCAATCAGTGTTTAGTGGGAAAAACATTTATAACTTGTATATCAAATATACTTTCTCTGTTAATGACTATTCCTGCATTGGTTCTAATCTTAAAGTTCTTAACTTTAACCTTGACCTCATGATAGGTAAACAATTCTCCTTCATGACATAGTCTAGACATGGTCTTTGTAGCTGGAAGGAAGCGGATGCAACTCCTCAACTATCACAAAGTAACCAGTCATTTAGTAGTCCAAGTTATGCACAAGGTGTTCATGTATCTTATACAGTTTCCAAGTGACTTTCTCAGCAGGTTGTTCCTTCCACCATGGTTGAAAGAAACCTCGTCCATATACTCATATTCCATTACTCTGATTTGTGACTTAGTGCTTTCAAGTTCAACTAGCACGTCATACGTGTTGCTTAACATGCATTCACAATTCAGATTCCATAGAATGAAGTATGGTGTATTGGACAGTCATTCATAAGTGAAGGTGAGTACGATACTCATCATCTTACTTGATTACGGAGTTATCAGGTGTATCTCCTAGCAGTTCTTCGTATTATGTTTATCAAGTCATTACTAATGAGTATGTCTCTAACGGTGTTGGTACACAATTAATGAAGTAAGACCCATCCACCTTAAGTTCTTCATAACACTAAAGAGCCATAGGTATAAACATTTTGGGTATGACATTATCTACAATGATATTTTCTAAGACATGAAGATTAAGTTCACAATATGTGGAGTTCAATTTCTTTAATTCTAAAACTCCCACTTAGTACAACATCTCTCAATTTACTAAGTGATTACACAATCCTCGAACACCATACCTCCCCCGATCGTCACAGCCATCAGTATGTTGTTTAAGGTAGGCCATCATGCCAATCACATCATCTATGTGACTCGTGCTCAATCTTTTGATCTACTGTGTTCCAGGCCCGCATCTACATACGTCAAGCCTGCCAATCCAACCTTAATGTTAGCTGTTCAGCAAGGCCATATCTGCATATGCCAGGCTTGCCGAACCCAACCTCATTCGAACACCATTTAATATGTGTGACACCCGGTATGTACGGAATGTCGGCCATATGGGAGATCCTTCACTACTGGAAAAACACTGTTTGCCGTCAGTTTCTGGCTTTGCCGTCAGCTTTTTCACGGGGCTGACGGCATAGGATCTATGCCCTCAGCCAGGACAAAAACTGACGGCATAGACCTGGCTGACGGCAGAGAAATCCTTTGCCGTCAGTCCCTTCTAAGCCGTCGGCTGGCTGACGGCATAGAACCCAAAGGCTGACGGCACAGGCGGGCTGACGGCATAGGCAGCTTCTCGGCCCCCCAGCAGCTCTGCTTAACAGAACCCGTCTTTGCCGTCAGCTGGCCGACGGCAAAGACTAACGGCCGTCTTTGCCGTTAGCCGGCTGACGGCAAAGCCGGGGGTTATCCCCACCCCGTGGCCACGCCCAGCCCGATATCTTGTCTCCACTCAAACCCGCGCGTGCCGGCCTAGCCGCCCCTGCCCCCGCGCGCCGCCGCCGCCCCGCCCCGTGCCGCCGCCGCCAACGACCCGCCACCGCGCCCGAGCCGCCGACGTCAAGCCCCTGCCCCCGCGCCCGACCGCCGCCGTCAAAGCCTCCCCCGCGTGCGCCCGAGCCGCCGCCGTCGAGGCCCCGAGCCCGAGCCGTCGCCGCTGCTGCCGAGGCCCCCCGCCCTGGTGCTCCTCCTCCTCGCCGCCGCGTCCAAGCCGCCGTCTCCCCGCCGCCGGTGAGTAATCTCCCCTGTTTTCCTTTTTTAGTTGATTTTAGACAATTAGTAGTTAATTTGTTAGTAATTAGTTAGTAGTTAATTTGTTATTAAATTTATTAAGAATATATGAATTAGTTAGTAGTTAGTATTTAGACAATAGGAATTATTAGTTAATTTGTAGTTAATTTGTTATTAGACAATAGGAATTATTAGTTAATTTAGACAATAGGAATTATTAGTATTTAGATTTAGTTAGCAATTAGTAGTTTATTTGTTATTAAATTTATTAATAATATATGAATTAGTTAGTAGTTAGTATTTAGACAATAGGAATTATTAGTTATTATTTAGACAATAAGACCCTAGTACTTAGTTAGTAGAAGTAGGAAGAGAAAGAGAGGAGAAAGAGATTGAGAGAAAAAAATAGAAGAATGAGGAGAAGGATATGAAGAGAAAAAGAAGAAAAGCAAAAGGAAGAAGAAGGGGAATCAGATTAAGAGAATAAGAAGAAAAGGAAAAAGAGGAAGAATGAAGAGATGGAGAGAAGAATAATAATTTAAGAATGAGGAGAAGGAGATGAAAAGAAAAAGAAGAAAAGGAAAAGGAAGAAGAAGGAGATTAAGAGAATAAGAAGAAAAGGAAATAGAGGAAGAAGGAGAGAATAATGAAGAAAAGAAGAAAATAAGAAGAAGAATAGAAATAGAAGAAGAGAAGAGTAAAGAAAAAGAACTATTAGCTTTATAGTAGTGATATTAATTAGCTTTATACTTTTAATATTGTAGTTGTCAATTAGATGTTGGTATTAGTTAGATTAGTTATCGCGAGTGCGTATTTGTTTTGATTGATTGCATTTAAATGTGCAGTAGCTTCGTGAGGGTTTGGTTTTCGACGACCTCCACTGCATTCGAGAGTGAGCACATTTGTTAACTCTTCCTTCTCCACCTTTATATTGCTCTGTTCCGGCCTTCGTGCCGATGACACTATCTAGATAGGTAGTTTTAGTATTGAAATGCAAAGTCTTCGCGTAACCAATATGCGTCTCCCGTTCGAAAGGGTTACGGTTATAACTATGCATGCATTTGCATATTTATAACGGTGATTATTTCGAATTGTCCAACGTTATCCATGGACAGCCCGGGTATGTGTAGATTGGGTCATTTTCCTATGCTTTGTTCCGGATCCGATGCAGAGTTTCGACAGCGCCTCCTTGTTGTTCTCCGAGTACACATCCTCTCGGTTAGTTTCCGAGACGTGTATTAGGAGAACAGCGGGGAGGTGCTGCCGAAATTTTGCGTTGGATCAGGAGCAGAGCATGGGAAAATGACCCAATCTACACATACTCGGGTGGGATTAGGACCCATCTTTACCTAGTAGCTGGTACGTGTGCATGTCGTGCATCCCAATGTTTTAACCATGATTAAAAAATTACCATAATTAATTTGACATACTTGATGAACTGATAATTTATATTCTTCATATGTGGATACTATATAGCTAGCTTGACAGAATGACTGATCGTGAATGGATGTACTCCGGTCACCCTAGTCAGAAAGACATGACCGATGAATGGTTGAGCAAAACCTATGAATTCCTGCAAACGGCATTTTCTAAAGGCCAGCCAAAAACATGGTGCCCCTGCACGAAGTGCAAGAATTATTCGCGACAGACAAAGGATGTAATGGGTAAACACCTGCAGATGCGTGGTTTTACTCCCGGCTATACCTTGTGGACATTTCATGGTGAGTCGGCCCAACGTAATAGAGACGAAGTTTTGCGTCGGCGCACCGACGATTATGGTACAGGGATTGAAGACATGGTCAATGATTTTGATGATGCTCGGAACAAGGACGAAGAGATGGAGGAATCCGCAAAGGCCTTCTATGCCATGTTGGAGTCTTCAAAACGTCCTCTTCACGAGCACACTAAGATTTCTCAGCTAGATGCCATCGCACAAGTAATGGCTCTGAAAGCCCAATTCAACATTGGAAGAGACCTGTTTGACTCAATGATGACCCTATTTGGGCGGTTTCTACCCGAAGGTCATATTATGCCTTCAAACCTATATGAGTCAGACAAAATCCTTAGTGCACTCAAGATGCCGTATGAGCAGATACATGCTTGTGAGAAAGGATGTGCCTTATTTAGGAAAGAGTATGTGGACGAAACATATTGTCCATTTTGCAAGTCCTCCAGATATGTTGAGGTAGAAAACGGTGAAGGTGAGAAGAAGTAGAGAAAAATCCCTGTGAGTGTTCTACGGTATCTGCCGATCCTACCAAGACTTCAACGACTTTACATGCTCGAAGAAACAGCAAAACAGATGACATGGCACAAACATGGAATTAGGAAAGAATTAGATGAAAACGGAGATCCGATGTTGGTACACCCTTCGGATGGTGACGCATGGAAGGCATTTGATGCTAAACATACGGAAAAAGCTAAAGAGCCAAGGAATTGCCGAGTCGCCATCGGTCTCGATGGGTTCAATCCTTTTGGTATGACGGCTACCCAATATAGTTGCTGGCCTGTGTTTGTTATTCCGCTCAATCTTCCACCATCGTCCATTATGCAAAGAAAGCACATATTTCTGACGTTGATAGTTCCAGGGCCAAACTATCCGGGGAAGAATATGAGTGTGTACATGCAACCGCTGATGGATGACTTGAAAGAAGCTTGGGTGAATGGGGTCAACACATACGACGCAGCTAAGAAAGAGAACTTTCAAATGTATGTTTGGTACCAATACTCGTTGCATGATCTGCCGGCATTTGCGCTTTTCGTTGCCTGGTGTGTGCATGGAAGGTTCCCATGCCCACAATGCAAAGCAGCTCTTAAGTTTCATTGGTTGCCGGCGGGTGGAAAGTATTCCTGCTTTGACTTGCATAGACAGTTCTTGCCTATGGACCATCCATTCAGAAAAGACAAGAAGAATTTCATGAAAGGTAAAGTTGTAAAACACTCGGCAACACCTGCATTGACGGGCACACAAATTCATGAACAGTTAAAATCTATGGAGCCTGATCCAAACCGTCCAGGGTATTTCTTGGGTTATAATGAGGAACACGCCTGGACCCACAAGCCATGCATCTGGGATCTCCCCTACTTTGAAGACCTCTTACTACCACACAACATTGACATGATGCACACTGAAAAGAATATCGCCGAGGCCCTTCTTGGCACATTTTTCGGCACTGATAAGGGCAAAGATAATACAAAGGCTAGAGTTGACCAGGAGACTCTTTGTGATAGGCCATCACTAAACATGCGACAACCTAAAGGAAGAAAAAATTGGTCCAAGCCACCTGCCTGGTACAATCTCGAGAAGGGAGCAATAAGGGAAATCCTCTTGTGGGTGCAACAAAAGTTGTTGTTACCTGATGGGTATGCTGCGAATCTAGCGAGGGGAGCGAGCATTGAAAAAATGAAAATTTTTGGGCTCAAGAGTCATGATTGGCACATATGGCTTGAGCGGATAATGCCAGTGATGTTGCGCGGCTATATCCCAGAGTCTGAATGGCTAGTATTGGCAGAGTTAAGTTATTTCTTCCGTGTTCTTTGTGCTAAAGAGTTGTCGCGTGCCGTGATAGATGACATGGAAGAGTTGGCGCCTGAGTTGCTCTGCAAGTTAGAGAAGATTTTTCCACCGGGCTTCTTTAATCCGATGCAACACATGATTTTGCATCTCCCGACCGAGGCAAGATTGGGTGGCCCTGTGCAAAATCGTTGGTGCTATGCAACTGAAAGAATGCAGAAGACACTTAGAGCAAAATGTAAAAATAAACATAGAATTGAAGCATCGATGGCCGAGGCGTTCATTACCGAGGAGCCGGCAAACTTCGTAACAGCACATTATGATGCCACTTTGCACAGCTTGCATAATCCAAAGCCTCGGTACAATGTGGGCGACCCCAAACGACGTGAATCCAAACTCAGCCTCTTCAAAGGGAAGCTCGCTCCTTCTGGTGTGGGAAAATCAAAGTTGCTGGGCGTCGAGGAGTGGCGCACACTAACGATGTATATATTGAACAACTTAACAGAAGTTCGGCCGTACATCGAGTAAGTCCTCGATACATTGTTTCGCAACTTTTTAACAAGTTTTGTGTCTAACAACTGTTATTAATTGATACAGTCGATACGTCGAACAGTTCTCGAATGGTGTTGCAAACGAAAAAGAATCCATTCTCGAGTATGAAATTCTTGAAAAGACAGGAGGCGCCTATCCCGGTTTCATCTCTTGGTTCAAAAAAATAGCTAATTCAGATGAGCAAGTCAGACGATGAATTGAGACAAATAGCAAATGGTTTTGACTTTAAAGTCCGGACATTTCAGAAGTACGACATCCACATGAACGGTGTTGTTTGCGCGAGCGTGGCCGACAAGGTGTTGGCTGATTTTTGGGTAACTATTATTTTACCCAATAATAAGTATACAATATCCAATGTTATATCTTGTTATTTCCTATTCATCTATGCATATATATGGCATAATTGCAGAGTTACCATAGGGTCGAGGAGGGGACGGAGGAGGCGGCCAAGAAGAATCTCGAGAAAGAGTGCAAGAGATTATTGAATAACACAAGGCATGAGATGCGTGTTCAAGCCGTTCGAGATTGGTACGCCAAGCAAAACGAGCCGAAGACGAAGGCTGAATGTCGAAAGCTTTTCCCTGATAAGACCGAGTACATGGAGGTACGTAGATTCCTTAGTTACATTCTTTATTAGTTATGTTAGGGCTAGTTACAATACTTAGTTTCATTCATAGGTGCCCCCGAGATGGTTGGCGGATAAGATGGATTGCTGGGAGATGATAGTGGACAAGTGGTGCACAGAGGCTTGGTTGACCACCCACAATGTGGCCAAGGAGCGTCGTGCCCAATTGGTTGGTGTGCCACACCACCAAGGAAATGCCAACATCAAGCAATACGCCAAAAAATGGGTATGTGTGCCTTGTTTTCTTTCATCATTAATTCATTTGTGCATTATTTTTGTTGTACTAACTCTTTGCCTTTTCTTGTAGGCCAAACACCATAACCAGCCCGAGCCTCAGGGATACGCCGCGTTTGGCATGGCCCATAAGGGCTCGTACAAGACGGCGACACCATATTCTGAGGCGGACGGGTCATCGTCGTACACAAGCCTGTCTGCCTACAACAAGATGACGTCTTATTCTCATGTTGTCAAACAACTGCGCGGCCCTGACTTTGACCCGAGCCTGAATCCTATGGATGGGGAGGCGTTGATGATCTCTGGTGGCGGTAAGAGTCATGGCACGCTGGCCATGTGTGATGGCTTCGTCCCTATCACTGAGTCTCTCTCTCAGATCAAGGCGAGGCAAACTAGCTCGGCTCCTGTAATACGACAGCGCGCGAGGCCAGTTGACCTTGCCATCGAGGTTAGTTTTCCTTCATTATTTCTTTAGTTCATTTGACCCTGGATGGATGATGATGAGAAGAGGTTGCAGGCCGCACTTGAGAAAGAGAGGGAGGCCACCAGACTCTTGTTGGAGGAGAGGGACCGGAATACCCAGAGGCTGCTGGAGGAGGAGAGGGCACGCAATAATGCCCATGCGAAGGCTATGCACGACTTCGTTGCGGTAAGTCAGTTGTGTGAGAAGCAAGGCTATGTGTGAGAAGCAACAAGACTATTTCTTTGACTTCTCGAAAACTAATTTGCAGGCTATGTGTGAGAAGCAAGGTTTGCCACCCCCTCCGCCGATGCCTTCTCCGGTGGGAACGGTGAGTTCCCTTTCAATGACCAACCTTGCACGGACTTATATCGTTGTATGTTGCCATGCTAACCACATATTTCAACTCTTGCCTTGTTGCAGCATCATTCCAGAGTCGCATCCGACAATCCCTCTCCCGGTCAGAGCCCTACCAACCCGGCGACCAACCGAGATGGTGCTTCTCCTCCGTGACTTGGCATTTGTTAGTTATTCCTGTCCTTCTTATTCTTATTGCTTAGCTCAACTTAGACTATGCCATGCTTTAGTTAGCTTAGTAAATTCTAGTTAGGCAAAAAATTGCATAATTAGCTTAATTACATAAAAAATTTACATAATTAGCTTACTTACCTACAAAATGACATAGACTTTGCTTATTTGGTAAAAACATGACATAATTACTTGATAACACCAAAAATAGCATAATTAGTTGATATTAGAGCTCAAAAATGACATGCTTAGCTCAACTTAGACTATGCCATGCTGTAGTTAGCTTAGTAAATTCTAGTTAGGCAAAAATAGCATAATTAGTTGATATTAGAGCTCAAAAATGACATAATTACTTTAGAAATTTTCAAAAGAAACCATAAGAGAAGAACAGAAGAGAAGAACAAAGAAGAGATGAAGAAATAAGAGAAGAAGAAAGAGGAGAAAAAGATAGATTAAGAAGAAACAAATCTTCTTATTCTTCCTTTTTCTCTTCTTTCTTTTTCTCCATCTTTTTCTTCTTCTTCTTCTTCTTCTTCTTGTTCTTGTGTCCTTCTTCTTCTTCTTCTTGTTCTTGTCTTCTTCTTCTTCTTCTTCTTCTTGTTCTTCTTCTTCTTCTAATTACTTAGCGCTAAATTCTTTCTTCTTCTCATTATGCAGATTTTGATAAAGCAGCATGGCACATGGATGGATGCTCCAGGGACTCTAGCTAGTTGTAGTCTTAGATTCTTTGTAATGCACTTTTTAATGCACTTGTACTTGCGGATGCACTTGGGATTCTTTGCGATTTTTTGTGATGCCATCTTTGTTGTTTGCACTTTGTGTTATTTATATTGTGATGCTTTGTGATGTTGTTAGATGCTTTGCGATGCTTTGTGATGCACTTGTGGTGCTGTTTAGGGCCTGGCAGAATATTAATTGTGTTATCTATATTGTTGTTTGAAAATGCAGAGAATTAACAGAAATTAAATTAAAAAAAAACCAGAGAGAGTCTTTGCCGTCAGCTTACAGACGGCAAAGCCTTTGCCGTCGGTGGGCTGACGGCAAAGAAGGACACGTGGCAGCTAACTGTTAAATCTGGCAACTCTGGGACGACCAAATGTCCCAGGTTGTCAGCTTTGCCGTCAGCTGGACAGCGGCTGACGGCAAAGGGAAAGGACCCCACGTGGCACTGATCGCAGCTCCCCTGGCAAGCATGGCCCACAAGCAGCAGCTTTGCCGTCAGCTGGACTCCAGCTGACGGCAAAGCCTGCCGTTAACCCCCTAACGGGACTGGGCTTAAGTCGTTGCCGTCAACGGTTTATGCCGTCAGCCTCGGCTCCCTAGCTGACGGCACAGGCTTTGCCGTCGGTCGATTTCCAGCTGACGGCAAAGAACCTGTTTGCCGATAAATTCGTGGCCAGTCTCTTTGCCGTCAGCAAGCTGACGACAAAGCCTTTGCCGTCGGTTAAAGTGGCCTTTGCCGTCAGCTATGGCTGACGGCAAACCAGCAGATTCCAGTAGTGCTTCCAGGCGGTGCCCATTAAGGCAGAACACAATGTTGGTATTGTGAGAGATTATCCTATTTATGCTACCGTCGTTACATCTAGCATATTAGCAAAACAGGATGTAAAACAATAAATCATACAAACTATGACCCCCCCTTTGCAAATTAAAGTTAAAACACCTTTCTACTTTATCTTTTGCAAGTTTTACGTGGCCGCTAGGGGTTTCGAGAAAAGAACCGTTTCTATCCTACGAAAACAAGCCACAACACCAATCCCACAATCGTCTCTATTACACCCCTGTCGGGGCCCTCCGTTGCAAATGTCTTCGCAAAGCTAATGTTAGAGAGACATACACCCCCAGCCACTTATATGGTACAAGCCATATGTCAAGCGTGGAACCAGTCTCGCGTAAACGTGTAAGGTTGGTCGGGGCCGCTTCATCAGAACATTGCCGCAATGCTAAACGAGTACACTTGAGAGGGTAACAATTGGAGAATTGACGCCCACATACTAGATGTGTTCTATTCGTACAATACATATACGCATAGCCTTGCTCTGATACCACTGTTGGGGTTCGGGGCAGAAAACACATTTTTTTCATAACCTATGATACCCAATCCCAAGACCTATGCTATGGCGATGTAAGTAACGGATGGAATAGGTCACATACCAGTATGTAGTCCTTTAAGCGGGAAACGTTCCCGCGTGAACGTGGTTGGTGTAGTCGTACCGGCAACCCCCAATGCCGCGCAGATTCACGATGACTCCAGTAGCCACCCGGTCCTTGAGACCGATGACGGGATTACGTCCCCGTTGGAACGTTGTCGGTGAAGACGCCGCGATACGGCCACGACGATGAAGTAGAACCACAAGTGTAGTGCCTCGCGGGATTACACACATACGGTGTACCCGACGTCCCTCCGGGCTCCGAACTAGGCGAGCAGCGGAAAGAAGATGGATTCGGATCCCGAGCAGCACGACAGCGTGCATATAGTGGAGAAGCCTCTAACCTAATGCAGCCTCCATACAAGGGGAGTCCGCTCATAGGAGGGAGAAAGAGGGAGAGAGAGATCAACAGAATTTATCTGTATTTTTCTGGAATTTTCTGTGTTGAAAAAGGGGCATCCTCCACATCTATATATAGGGGAAAAAGGGGTGCGCAGGCACTTACTCAGGTGGGGTGGTACTAATTACCACACCCTAGCCGTGCGTGGCCGGCCACACCATGTGGCCTAGGCGCACAAGGCCTAGGTGGCCAAGTGGCCTTGGTGGCCGTGGTGTGCATGTGGTGGCACATGGCCCATGGCGCCACCCACCCTCTTTTTTTTCTTTTCCTTTTTTTCTTTCTTATTTCTTTAAAGAAAAAAAAAACTAAAAGGAAAATTATTCCATTAATTATTTAAATTATATTTTAATATTTAATTCAATTAATTAAATAATAAAACATATTCAAATAACTTTCCGAACAATTCGAAAACAAGGAAACCTTTCCGTCTCTCCTCCAAAACGATTTAGGAGTTCTGTCTTATTTCTCCGGCGATCCCGAATCAATCCTTAATGCATCGAATACCCTTAAGTGTGACACCATACGGTCCGGGAAACAACAGACATGATCTAGACAATTTCTTGATCAATGACTATCGATCAGATCTGGTTACAATCCTAGATGGCCCCTGCGCTTACATCGAATGAACTTCAATCGCTGTTGGATCCGTTAACCGTGTGCCTGTTCCCTTTGTCCTACGGTACTTTGCTTGTCCAAGGTTTGATCATCGGTATCCAATATACCTAGTTCGTCCTCGTTCTCAACAAACAAGTTTACTCGTTCCCGTGATATTACAACTCCGTGACCTAGTCACATGTTTTCGCAAACCTTATGATGCAATATCACCGAGTGGGCCCAGAGTACCTATCGTTACTCGGATGGACAAATCCCGCTTTGATCTATTTGCATACTCATCAACCATCTATTTCGGAATACCCAAAGTGCATCGTTATGGCCGGCATATTTCATTCAGGCGGTGGGATACAAATCAAAGTCTCCTCATAGATGACAATTACGTATGATCATTACGGTCAAAGGATCTGGTCACTATGTTATAGTTATCGCAATGTCGAACTATGTGACTTGATCACATCGCAACACTTCTGGTGGGTGTATGTCCATCATATCATTATCCCAATGATACGACTCCGTTGCTAACAGACTTACTTGTCTCATGATCAGGAAACCTTGATCATCAATCGCCCAATGGACTAGTATACTAGAGTTAACTAGGGACCTAGTTGTTTGTATACCACACCTGTATTAATGTTTCCGCTTAATATAGTTATAGCATAGTATAAAACGGATTATGAACTCATGGAATATGCTCAATAAAACATATTTTATTTGTCAACAGTAGCAAGTATGAATTGCGGACTATAAAGTGTTGGCCTAAATAATCACTATGATATGATAACCAATGTAATATAATGAGGACAACAAGATATAGTGAATGAAAAGTCAAGTGGCCAAAGTAAATCACAACTAGTGAGCTAGTGTTAAATATAACCGAAGACACAGCGACGAGGATGTATTCCGATGTTCACTTTCTTGGAGGGAAGATAGCCATCGTTAGAGGGATGGGTGTTACCACAAAGGCACACCAACACATGAAGGTTCATCCTATTATCCCCTTGAGATATCACCACAAAGGTGATTCCCAACCACTAATCGTAGACCTTGAGACGGCCTCCAAACATTCACAAAATTTCCGGAAGACATATCACAAGTTGATTCCTCACCCGGGAACTCGTAACCGCTTAGGAGTCTCCAACCTCCAAGATTAATAATATCAAGGGGAAATTTCTCAAAACACAAATTGTAGTGGCCAAAACAGAGAGGATGAGTGGATCTATACTTTGGTGAAATCTTTCTCAAGAACTCTCACAAATATCTCTGGGATCTAAGATTTAGTGTATGAGAAAGGGGAGGGAGAATTTTTCAAAGTTTTAGGTCAAATATATGTGTTTTCTCAACCCTATATCGAATTGGTAGAGGAGTATATATAGCTCCCAAGAAAAGAAGCCATCTAAGGTGCTTTCAATGGGTGGCTCGGATGTTCGGATAGGTACTCGGACGATCCGGGCAATGTCTGGATGTTTGAACAAATACCCAGACGATCCGGATAGGTCAACGCAAGTGCAACTGCTGAGAGGTTCGGACATCCGGGATGGAAACCAGATGATTCGGACAATGCCCGAGCAATTTGAGTTGGAGTTCAAACAGATGGCTAAATACAAAGAATAATCTTTGATTTATGTGGATGGAAACCCAGACGTCCGGGACACTATCCGCTGGATTGGGGTAGCAGTTCGGACAATCTTGTTACACCTAGAGAATGTTCTGTAAGTTGTGTGGCTCGGAACCCAGACTCCAGGACACTATCCAGATAATACGAGAAAAGCCCAGACAATCTGGGTAGCAGCCTGGAAAATCCGGTAGTTTATTTTCAAAACCTTTTTTATGTATGGGAATGATCCACTACTTTTCTAGGGTTGTGCAAGTGTAGAATGCCGAGAAAAGAGATATACTTGAGAAAATATTCAACAAACCCCTTTTGATCCCATCTGAATTAATAGTGCGGGATTCCTATAATTAAAGAACACAAAAGTTCTATATTAGAGAGCTTCCGAAAATCCATTCTTGAGCATATATCCTTTCCAATGGTCATCGATCCATGCCAATACTTTTGACTTGAGCATTCCACTTAAACTTGATATTGGCAGTCATGTTTGACTCAAGATGGACACACAATCTTAATCATATCACTTGGTGAAGACTTCAAATAGCATCCTCATCAATCATGATGAAAGCCTTGCATTATACACCATCTTCATATGTGCCATCATGTGATAATCCGTAAGCTTCAAGCATGCAATTCTGTGACATGAATATCTTGAACTTGACCTTCTGTAACTTGATGACCAACACACTTCATGTCATCCTCTCATGGGTACTTGATAATTTCTCTTAATGCAAACCCATGAGAATCACATAACCCACAAAGATATAGAAAACACATAGTATGAGTTGGAACATAAAGCATAATTGATAATTTCCAACCATACCACAAGGTTTATGTGGTACATCATTTGTGCTTGAGTGCTGACCATCAAGTATTCTATCTTTCTCAACATTTATCTTTAATCAATGATCAAGTGGCACCTAATACGAGACACACATGTATGATAAGTTGCATCAATTATACAGTCCCCACGATGGCCTCAAATTGAAAAGTATTAAATATGGACATTGTTTGTTATATCGAGGTGAATCACTTTCCTTTTGAATCGTCTTAATCTGAAGTCATATGTAAATTTTATATACAAAACAGATTGACCTCACAATGACTATAAATATGTGGCCTAAGTGCAGACACGCAGACAACCATGTCTGATACATGACGCCAGTTATTCAGATCCTAAGATTACCTCGTATGAAAAATTGCTTAAGATGAAAAGCCTTCGTCTTGTTGAGATGAGAAACTTTGTTTTATGAATCATTTCAATCTGAGGTTCTATGCAGTCTATGGGACCCAAAAAATGATTTGATATTGATTGTATTCATCCTAAATTCATCCATTCTTCTTAGCATTACCCATGAGACAAACCTTCATAAATACTTGATGTCAATGTTTCTTCATAGAAATCGTAATTCATTATTAAGTCTCAATGCATATATTTATGTTGAGAAACAGACTTTCCTTCAAATATATAGTTCAATGCAAACATTTGTTCAGAAGGATTATCATTAATTACCAAAACCACACATGAAAACTACATGCACTTTAAACCGAGCAATACTTGTGCGGTCGACGAGAGACTGGCCAACTGTTTTTCTTTTCTTTTTATAGGGATTTCTTTTAGATGGGTCCGGTGGCACGTGGTGAGAGAAATTTCAATTAGCACAATATTTTTTCCTTTAAATAATATCCAAATAGGTGATCTATTGGTGAGTGTATAAAAAAATTTACGCACTCTGTCGACTCCCGAGAGAAACTTCAAGGCCATCCTGAAAAAACATCTCTTAAACTTGGTTGATGATACGTCCAAAACGTATCTATAATTTCTGCTTGCTCCATGCATGTTTTATGTGATATTGCTATGATCTAGATACACTTTCATACACTTTTGATCATATTTGGACTAACCTATTAACTCAGTGCACCCCAGTGCCAGTTCCTGTTTTCTGCTGTTTTTCTATTTCAGTTTTTCCCATATAAAAAGTGCCAGAAAAATTCCGGGAAAAATACAGGAAAAATCAGCGTACAAGAAGCTTCGCGAAGAGCCCTGGAGGGGCCAGAGGGGAGCCAGGGGGGCCCAGGAGGCCACCCGGCGCGGCCCCACCCCTGGCCGCGCCAGGGGGCGCCTGGGGCCCCTGGTCCACCTCTGGCTGCCCCCTTCTCCTATTTATTCTCCGTCACGGGAAAACTCCAGAGGAAGAACCCTATTTCGCAAACTCGCCTCTGTTCCGCCGCCGCGCTTCCGAGATCGGGAGCACCAGAAGACCTCTTCCCGGCACCCTGCCGGAGGGAGAATTGACCTCCGGGAGTCTCCTCTCCACCATGGATGCTCCCCGGATGTCTCGTGAGTAGTTTTCCTTGGACCATAGGTCCGTGATCAGTAGCTATGTGATTTTCTCCTCCCCTCTTTGTTCTTCATGGTTTAGACCTCGTGAGCTGCCCTACATGATCGAGGTACTTTTGTAATATTTCTGCTATTGCTATGTTGAGTTTGATAGGATCTGATGGATTATGAGATTATGTTCAGATTGTGATTGAGAAATATATTTGGTTCTTATCTCTTATATTTTTGTTCCTAAGTAATTCTTGCATGTTCTCCGTTGCTGTTTATTGCTTTGACCAAGTAGTAGGTAGTGACTCCAAGAGGGAACGTTTTGCTCGATTGTGGGTTCATGCCCCCCGATGACACGCTTGAGTGACAGAAACATGAGTCTAGGGGATGTGCTGTTTCCACAAGGGGGAAAACAACGGTGCTTGTAACCGTGGTTACAAGGATTGTTTACTTTACGCAAAGTTCTTTTTAATGCGGTTGTCTGTTGCTTTGGGTTTACACTTTGGGTGGGGCTCGCAACTTAATACCAGCGAGATATTCTGGATAGATATCTCAAGGTGGATGATTAGTAGTAGATGCAGTTGGATTTCGGTCTACTTATTTTGGCGTACTGCCCATGCTTTTGAGCCTCGTCCTTTCTTTTGTAGCATAGTTAGCATTGCGGTGCGTTCATAATCCTGTCAATTGCCTTTCTGTAATTTGTTTACATCGCATAGAAATTTTATCGTCTTTTGGGAGAGAGACATCACTAGTGAACATCACGTATCCCGGTCCATATCCTCATCACTGTTTACACGCACATTTACTTTTCTGCTTTTACTTTCAATTGCTATCATTATCCCTTGTGTTTGATCCTTTGTGAACAACAAGACCGGAGAGATTGACAACCTCTATCGTGTCTGTGTGCAGGTCCGCGTCAGTTGCGCCGCTGACACCTACTTATCATCTCCGGAGTCCTACTGGAGACAAACCTTGGTATCTTCACCGAGGGAAATTTGCTGCTGTGCTACATCACGCCTTCCACTTGGGGCTCACCAAAGAAGGGCGAGAAATCACTATCATTACCTCGCACATCAAGCCAAATTTCTGGCGCCGTTGCCGGGGAAGTTGAAACCGTGAAAACTTTGGAAGAAATTCCTCTCTTTGATAATTTTATAAATGAATCTTCCATTGATTTTCCGCCTTTTGGTTTTCTCCCTAGAAGTATCTTCATTAGGCCTTTATTTGAAAGACCTCTTAAGACTAGTTGTACAATTGAAGAGCTTTTTGATGATCTTGATAATGATTCGATTGATACAACTTGATCTTTTGCTTCGTACCTAGCTTAAAGGCATAAAATAAAGCGCTTTCGGGAGGCAGCCCGCGACGAATTTAGGTTTTTCTTTTTGCTTTTGTTGTGTCTTGATGGTTGTTACTACTGTAGCAACATCATTGTATCTTTATTTTTCAACTTTGTGCAAAGTTATAGCCTCTTACGGCAAGGGAAGTAAAAGTTGTGACATGCTGTCCAGAAAACAGATTCTTTCCTCGTGACCAGAAAAATTCCAGAAAAATCCCAGTTCATCTTTTTGAGCTGAAAGTTTTACACAGTATGCTCTATACAATTACGAAACTTCCGTATGTTCTGAGTTTTTTGATTTGAGTTGCAGAAGTGCCCCTAAAAAATTCTTTACTATCTGCTGTTCTGTTTTTCACATATTCTGCCACGTTTTGTCTCTCCTAACTTTTGCAAACCTTAAGCTTGCTTTTTCTTTGCAAAAACTTTTTGGAACTCTTAATAAACAGTAGATCTTCAAGAATATCTTTATATCCAGTGGGGAAAAATTATTTATTAAGGGTACTAACCTCTCTAATCAGCTTATGATGAATTATGTATGAAGGGAGTTTTCAAGTGTGCGATGGAAGATGATGAAAGAAGATCCAGGAGTGTCAAGCGCTCAAGCTTGGGGATGCCCCCATGCATCCCCAATAAATATTCAAGGAGACTCAAGCGTCTAAGCTTGGGGATGCCCCCGTGCATCCCCTTCTCCATCAACAATCATCAGTTCGTCCTTCGTCTCACTATATTTTTATCACTTCATGCGTTATGTGCTATGCTTGGAGCGTCTCGCTCTTAGGTTTTATTTTTAGTTTTCTTTAGATTTGCTTTCTGTTCATAACAAGTTAGATCCCGTCTTACTTTGTGTGGGAGAGAAACACGCTCCACTTTCAAAATTTAGAACACATCATAGGATTTTTCCTGCTTGTCTTTTTGCTGTTGTGTGTTCTTTATCTTTTCGTAGCTACTGCCATGTTTAGTTTTAGTCTTAGTTTGTCGTTAGCAAGAGCCTTGGCTTTTGTTTAGTTTGTTGCTGGAACTCTTTTTAGTTTTCATGTTTATCTTTTTAAAGAGAGTTGGTTGTTGCACTGAGTTGTGTCTTGTCTTGAAAGTAGGTAATTGAGGTTGTTATTTAATTCTAGTAGTAGCTTGCAGTAGTTTTGAGGTATTGATGTGAGTAATGTTTGAACTTTTGGTGTCAAGAGCTCTAGCCTATTAGTGATAGGTGTCGTATTTTGGGCAATCCGTGTTTATTTTCAAAACCTACAAAACTAGTTGAGAACTCTAGCTACTAGATGGATCACTAATCTTTGGAAGGATCGAATATCAGAGAACACTCACGTACCATGAGTCGAGGATGCGCAAGGATAACCAAACCCCCATACAATCCTCCTCGGGGTACTTGTCTCATTGTGAACCTCCTTATTAGATTGAGAGTTACCGATAATAAGTGCATGAGTTCTTCGGACTAATGTAAGTATTGAAAGTTGACACTTCCACCTTCCCATATTTTGCTAGCCTCTCCCGTACCGTGCATTGCTTTCTTCTCACTCCGAGAGTTGGCGCCCACCTTCGCCGGTACACCCAAACCCTTGGAATGATACGCTCTGTCATCATAAGCCTCCTTATATCTTTCCTCAAAACAGCCACCATACCTACCTATCAAGGCATTTCCATAGCCTTTCCGAGTTATATTGCCATGCAACTTCCACCTCTTCATGACTTGATCTTCATGTCATACATGTTCCTGCTACACTGGCAGCGACATACATTGCATACATCATGATAGTTACATATTCTTTATGATTTTGAGTACCTTGTAAAGTGTGAAAGATCTCCTTTACCTTCTTGTAAAATAGAGTGTTTCCCTTAAGTGAGGAAAAGATCCCAAAGTGGACACATTAAAAGATCCCAAAGAGGACAAATGAGAGTTAAATAGAAAGAGCCATTGAGGCCACAAAAAAATACAAAAAAATAGAAAAATAGAAAAAGAAATAAAAAGAGAGAAAGGGGCAACACTACTATCCTTTTGAGAGATCCACACTAGTACTCCCTCTATATCTTTGTACTCCATAGAGATGATCATTATGCATATAGCTATGTGGGGACCTTTACACTATAGAACTTGGCTTGCATATTCCAAGGATGAGCCTCCTCAAAAGAGCTCTAGGTCTTCATGAGCGAGAAAGTTAGATGCACCCCCACTAGTTCCATTGGAGAGCTTCTTAGCTCGTATGTGCATCCGTTGCATGGCAATCCCTACTCCTCACATCATATCTATCATTTGGCATCTCTTGCCTATGATTGTCCTCATTGATGTGAGACTTTCTTATACTTTTTGTCTTCCTCCTCCACCATATTTCTCTCTTTTCCATCCTAAGTGTCAACTCTCGTGCTTACGCTCATCCATTGCATAAGTGCTCAAAGTATCGAAAAGGAGTGGATCAAATTGACTTGTACCTGGCTAGTGGTCTGGGGACGAGTCAATATAAGATTCCAAAGAAGACCGAGTGTGAAACTTTAGTAGATTGAGTTCTCAACACAAAAATACTTTTTCTCGTATTCCCTATTCCCCTTCTTGCACGCAAACACCATTTGGAGACATTCGAGTCACGGACAGCGAGAGCTCTTGCACCTTTTGTTCTTTTGTTACTTGTTTCAATGCTAATATAGACTCTTGCATGTTATGACTTGAATTGAATCTCTAACCTTGATTGCTTTACTTTTCAAAGTTCTTTTATGGTTGATAGCATGTCACCACAGAAATTATGCTGTTATCATTTACCTACTCGAGGACGAGCAGGAATTAAGCTTGGGGATGTTGATACATCCAAAACGTATCTATAATTTCTGCTTGCTCCATGCATGTTTTGTGTGATATTGCTATGATCTAGATACACTTTCATACACTTTTGATCATATTTGGACTAACCTATTAACTCAGTGCACCCCAGTGCGAGTTCCTGTTTTATGCTGTTTTTCTATTTCAGTTTTCCCCATATAAAAAGTACCAGAAAAATTCCGGGAAGAATACAGGAAAAATCAGCGTACAGGAAGCTTCGCGAAGAGCCCGGGAGGGGCCAGAGGGGAGCCAGGGGGGCCCAGGCGCCCACCCGGCGCGGCCCCACCCCTGGCCGCGCCAGGGGGGCGCCTAGGGCCCTGGTCCACCTCTGGCTGCCCCCCTTCGCCTATTTATTCTCCGTCATGGGGAAACTCCAAAGGAAGAACCCTATTTCGCAAACTCGCCTCTGTTCCGCCGCCGCCGCGCTTCCGAGATCGGGAGCACCAGAAGACCTCTTCTCGGCACCCTGCCGGAGGGAGGATTGACTTCCGGGAGTCTCCTCTCCACCATGGATGCTCCCCGGATGTCTCGTGAGTAGTTTTCCTTGGACCATGGGTCCGTGATCAGTAGCTATGTGATGTTCTCCTCCCCTCTTTGTTCTTCATGGTTTAGACCTTGTGAGCTGCCCTACATGATCGAGGCACTTTTGTAATATTTCTGCTATTGCTATGTTGAGTTTGATAGGATCTGATGGATTATGAGATTATGTTCAGATTGTGATTGAGTAATATATTTGGTTCTTATCTCTTATATTTTAGTTCCTAAGTAATTCTTGCATGTTCTCTGTTGCTGTTTATTGCTTTGGCCAAGTAGTAGGTAGTGACTCCAAGAGGGAACGTTTTGCTCGATTGTGGGTTCATGCCCCCCGATGACACGCTTGAGTGACAGAAACATGAGTCTAGGGGATGTGCTGTTGTCACAAGGGGGAAAACAACGGTGCTTGTAACCGCGGTTACAAGGATTGTTTACTTTACGCAAAGTTCTTTTTAATGCAGTTGTCTGTTGCTTTGGGTTTACACTTTGGGTGGGGCTCGCAACTTAATACCAGCGAGATGTTCTGTGATAGATATCTCAAGGTGGATGATTACTAGTAGATGCAGTTGGATTTCGGTCTACTTATTTTGGCGTACTGCCCATGATTTTGAGCCTCGTCCTTTCTTTTGTAGCATAGTTAGCATTGCGGTGCGTTCATAATCCTGTCAATTTCCTTTCTGTAATTTGTTTACCTCGCATAGCAATTTTATCGTCTTTTGGGAGAGAGACATCACTAGTGAACATCATGTATCCCGGTCCATATCCTCATCACTGTTTACACGCTCATTTACTTTTCTTCTTTTAATTTCAATTGCTATCATTATCCCTTGTGTTTGATCCTTTGTGAACAACAAGACCGGAGAGATTGACAACCTCTCTGAACTTCGTTGGGAACAAAGTTATCGTGTCTGTGTGCAGGTCCGCGTGAGTTGCGCCGCTGACACCTACTTATCATCTCCGGAGTCCTACTGGAGACAAACCTTGGTATCTTCACCGAGGGAAATTTGCTGCTGTGCTACATCACACCTTCCACTTGGGGATCACCAACGAAGGGCGAGAAATAACTATCATTACCTCGCACATCACTTGAATGCAAAAAAATATTTGGAAACATTGATGCAAGATCAGAAACTTTAAATTTGGTGATGGGAACACCAAATTCTTTCATCTAGTGGCGACTGAACGTTTCAGGAGAAACTCTATTGCCTCGCTCAGGAATGCAGATGATGTGCCAATCACTGATCATGTAGGGGAGGAAGCAATGCTATACCACACCTACAGAGAAAGGCTGGGTCAATCCAATCCTGTGAATATGAGATTTAATCTGCCCAACATGATGAAAAAAGTTGAGGGACTGGATGAGCTCACGATCTCTTTTACCACTGAGGAAATTGACGAGGTGGTCAAACACATGCCAGGTGACAGGGCTCCTGGCCCGGATGGGTTTAGTGGTAGCTTCCTGAAAACTTGCTGGCATGTGATTAAGGAAGATTTATATTGGTTCTGTGCTGACTTCCATGCAGGTATGCTTGATTTGGAGAGTGTCAACAAGGGCTTCATTACCCTGATTCCCAAAGTGCAATCCCCGGAGACAGTTAACGATTATCTCCCCATCACACTGCTTAACTGCTACCTCAAGCTCATCACGAAAATTCTAGCTAATCGTCTTCAGAAGCTCATCCTTAAGATCATCCATCGTAACCAATATGGCTTCCTTCGTGGAAGATCCATCCAGGACTTACTAGCGTGGGATTTTGAGTTCATTCACCAGTCCCAGGCTTCAGGGAATGAATGTGTGATCTTAAAGCTTGATTTTGCTAAAGCGTTTGATACTATCGAGCATGGATCCATGAGTGATATAATGAAGCACATGGGTTTTAATGAGGTTTGGTTGGGCTGTGTTCGTAGCCTCTTCTCCTCTGCTAAATCGGCAGTGCTTCTCAATGGTACACCTGGGAGACAGTTCTTCTGCAAGAGGTGTGTGAGGCAAGGCGTTCCGCTGTCACCACTGATCTTTGTACTAGCTGCTGATCTGATCCAAGCCTCCATCAATGATGAGTTCAGAAAAGGTAATCTCCATCTGTCGATCCCTATGGTGGATAGTGATTACCCTGTGATCCAGTACGCCGACGAACCCATTGTGATCATGCCGGCGGCTTTGGATCAAGGGGTTCGTATGAAACAAATTCTTCAAGATTATGCTGTCTTGGTTGGTCTGAAAATCAACTTTGAAAAATCCACTCTCATCCCAATCAATACGTCAAGTGAGGTGACGGATGATCTGGCAAACAGTTTGGGGTGTGCTGTTGGGACCATGCCGTTCACATATCTTGGGTTGCCCATGGGCACGACGCGCCCCACCGTGACAGATCTGATGCCGATGGTGTGCTTGGGGGAGCGCCGCCTTTCCACTGCTTCTTCCCTGTTGGATTATGGATCTAAACTCACACTTGTCAACTCGGTTATCACTTCGATCGCTATCTATGCGATGTGCTCCATCAAACTGCCCCCCAAGGTGATCGAACATCTTGATAAGCTGCATCGTCAGTGTCTGTGGACTAGGAAATGTGGAGAGGACACTAAGAGTAGCTCGTTGGCTGCTTGGTCGCTTGTTTGTAAGCCTAAAAACAAAGGGGGTTTAGGAGTCATAGACCTGAAGCTGCAAAATCAGGGGCTGCTGCTCAAGCAGCTCCACAAATTCTACAACAAGCAGGAGGTCCCCTAGGTTAAGATGATCTGGGGGGCGTACTATGCTAACTCCGCTCCAGATGCGGCTGATGCGTGCGGATCATTCTGGTGGTGTGACGTCCTGAAGTTCTCCCCGGCCTATAGGGTTGTGAACTCTGTGACTGTTGGTGATGGGGCGAGTACATTGTTCTGGAAGGACGCATGGCTGGGCGATGTGCTAGAAGAGAATTTCCTGAGGTTGTTTTCGTTCACAGAAAACTCAGATGTGTATGTCCAAGGCATGTTGACAGCCACAACCCTAAGCGCCAATTTTGTCTTGCCTCTCTCGGAACCGGCTAGGCTGGAGCTGGGCGAATTACAGAGGCTGGCTGCGGATGCTAGTCTGACGGATGGATGTGATGACTCATGGGTGTGTGTTTCGGGGGATCGCTTTAGCTCGCGCAAGTTCTACCTCCACTTCTTTAGAGATGTTCAGGCTGATGCGGCTTTCCAATGGGTTTGGGACACAAAATGCACGAATAAATGGAAGGTGTTTGCATGGCTTCTTTTGTTGGACCATCTCAACACTAGGAACATGCTGCGTCGCCAGCATTGTGTCCTAAAAAATGATGATTACACTTGCCTGCTCTATGACGTCCCCCAGGAGGAGACCATTGAACATCCGTTTTTTCGATGTCCCTTTAGCAAGATCTGCTGGAGTAAGCTGGGAATTGTTTGGGTGAGCTCTGGAGGGAGGATAGAGACGATTCATGCTGCTAAAACTTCCTGGTCCAAAGGTCTATTCATGGAGGTGTTTATTGTGGCCTCCTGGAGCCTCTGGAAGGAGAGGAATGGCAAGCATTTCCAAGGTTTGCGTCCCTCTGTTGAATCCTGGAGGCAGAGGTTTATGAAGGACTTTGATATGCTCATACATAGGTCTAGAGAGGGGGCTGGTCCCCTCATCTCCAACATCTTAAACTCTCTTTTGTAACCTCCCTACGCTTCCCTTCCCCCCATTCTCTCTCTCTAAACTCCCCTCCCCCCTCTTGTATATGCACTCATCCTGACTCCCCCTCTCCCCCTCCTTCTCCATGTATAGTTTGTACTTTGTTTGACTTACTAATATAAAGGCAGTGGGGGGGGGGTTCCTCACTGTCATAAATGGCTCAAAAAGTGTATAAACAAATATAATAAGAACTCACGGAAGGGACGTTTGTTCCCAACAGAGAGAACGACGAGCTCACAAAGGCCCTCGGGAATCCTGATCACCCAGAACGAACACGAGGCACGCCAGGCTACGTTCCGTGGAAGCATGGGTTTCCCGACGCAGACAATTACAAAAGCAGGGAGAGGAAGAGGAAACAGGAGCTCAGCGATATGCAGAAACTGCATGCAAGAGTACAAGCACTAGAGGAGAGGCATCGAGCTGACGAAGCTACGCTAGAAGCTACCCCGCCATCTCAGCGTAGAAGCAGCGTGGCTTCCACCGAGCTCATTGCGTAGCCTGATTTGACGGCTCCAAGGTACCCCGTGGATGAAATCACGGAGGCTCAAGTTTGCCACCTTAAGAAACCATTGCTGCACTTCAAACCCAAGGTGGATGTCGGCCATGTTGCACCTCCTCGACCCAACGAAACTTTTCACTTTCGTCCGATTCCACAAGGCTATGCTGTTGTGATGGTCGATGAAATAGTGGAGGGATATGAGGAGATCGAGCTTGACTACCTTGCCGGCGAAGATGGAACTCTCCTGGAGAATGCTCTGAGGACTTCATGTCTATGGCAGAAAGAATTCATCAACCTTACGAACTGGACGACGCCTCCGCCTCCTCCTCCTCCTCTGGCGAGTAAGGGCCCGCCTCCTCCTCTGCCTCCGTCGAGTAAGGGCCCGCCTCCTCCTCCGGCGAGTGATCAGGGCACACCTCCTCCTCCGGCGAGTAAGAGCCCGCCTCCTCCTCCGCCTCCTCCTCCTCCGGCGAGTGATCAGGGCACGCCTACTTCTCTGCGTCCTCCTCCGGTGAGTGACCAGTGCACGCCTCCTTCTCCGCCTGCGTCGGCGCGTCCGAGCAGCCCACCTCCTCCTTCGCCTCGTTAGAAAGAGCAGAGGAGAGTCGCCGCCGCTGCTCCGGCGCCTGATCTTAAACAACAAAGGAAAAGAGTTGTCATCGCTCCGGCGTCTAGAAGTACAATCAGTGGGGACAAGCGATACAAATATGGTCCATCATCTGTCAAGCCTCTTGAGAAGTTACCATACGAGAAGAGCTCGGAGGAAACCGCGAAGATCGTTCAAGCCGAAGTGGATGCGTGTTTGAAAAATAAAAAACCACCTCCGCCTCCGAAGATAGATGAGGCGAAAGCGAAGCGCACTTTGGATGCCCTGAAGCGACCAACACTGGCTCCGATGGATGACAACTATGTCCGCACTCTGAAAAATAAAGCGCAAGAAGTGCGCCGGCTTGGAACCACTAAAACTGACAAAAGGAGAGAAAAACAAATTGCAATAGGGAAGAAAATTCCCCAGCTCGGTGAACAGGCGAACAAATCATGCCCCCCGCTGCAGGTGTCTAGCGATATTGTCATCGCAAATGTGCCCGCCAGGATGGTTCCCGGTACCAATCCTGATGATTACTTGGCGGCCTGGATGGTGCCCGGTACCAACCCTGGTGATTACCTTCCCGACGATACACATTTTGATCCACTGGAGTTAGCGGACGAATACAAATACCGGTACGGGTACCCTCTCGTCACATCACCTATTGAACATATACCAACGATGATGCGAAGATTACATCAGTGGTACATGAACGCCTGCAAGAACTCTGAGTACGATAATGTGATGGTTATGGTTAAAGACAAGCAGGACCTCGTTGGACTTGACTTGTTGCCGGTTCCATTTGAGGAGTTATTCCAGCTTTACAATCAAAGGGTCATCGATAAAGTAATCGCCACTTGCTACTGTCTGTAAGTACTACTTCTTTAATTAAGTCTTTATATATAGCTCAGCTCTTTCATTGCATGTACATATAATTCACTATATCATGCAGATTGAAGATCGTGGAATGCAAGCAAAGACAAATCTATAATATTGGGTTCATTAACCTAAATCTCTTTAATCATTTTGAGATTGCAAAATTTCCCAAACTAGCCGAGGCCAACGTGCTACAATCTTTGCTTCAACGTCAAAACAAAAAAAAAATTTTGGCCTTACAACATCAAGTGAGTGTTACTGTGCATATTCAGTTTTTGTTATTTACTCGAGGTTATAGTAATGTAATCGATGAGTTATGCATGCGTGCGTAGCTTCCACTTTATTATCGTAGATATTATGCTTGAGGAGGGAGTGGTAAGCATCTTAGACTCAAGACAAAAAGATCCCGAGACGTATGCGGTCGTCACTGAAATGCTTAAGAAGTAAGTTCAATCGATCATTATCGCACCATTTCGAAAACTTTGTTCATTTTCTGATATCAGGTAATAATTATTTTTTATGTATGGAAGGGTTTGGATACAGTTCACCAAAAAAGCTCTGGGACTGCCGAAGGATCTGAAATTTTCAAACCCGAAAGTAAGTACTACTAGCTAGTTCCGCGCATTTCCCATTATATTGATTCTATAGTTTCATCAATACCATTTATATAATGCTTGATTATCAGTTTGATTGACCTCTATTTCTCGTAAAGTGGTTGTGGCAGGAAGAAGGGACTAATCTTTGTGGGTACTACATTTGCGAGTACATATGCAACGTGACGATCTCTAAGAATGCCGACTACTCTAAAGAACAATTTAAAGTGCGTAAGCAATAATATTCATAATTTTATTTTATTACCATCATTTGTGTTGAGCTTCATTCATATATCTGTATTGACCCCCTTCTTCGAATTAGATTTGGGAGCTGCAGCAAGAACTCCTACCACAAGATCGCATAATAGAAATTCAAGAGGAATTGGCAGGATTCTTTGTTGACCACGTCATCAAGAAAGGCGGAGAATACCATATGGAACTTAATTTCACAGCTTAATTAGGGTATCGTAAGAGAAGTTATATTGTATATATGGAGCCAGTATCGTCAGATAGATATACAAAAACTTGTTGTTTGAACTATATCTTGGAGAAGGAGATGTCGATCACTTCTCTCTGTATATGTTCATGCACTAGTACAAAACAGACCTTTGGATATGAGCAAAGGCGACGGCCCGAACACGAACCGGTTCTACTGGCCGAATTGCACCGGTTCGTGAGGCTGGGCTTTAGAACCGGTTCGTGTGGTGGGCCCGAGCCCAACGGCAACCTGCCACCACACCTGTAGAACCGGTTTGTAGTACAAACCGGTGCTAAAGGTGTGGCGGTAGATTGCCGTTGGGCTGGGGGCCCCGCTAGAACCTTTAGCACCGGTTGGTGCTACCAGCCGGTTCTAGTGTCCCACCTATAGAACCGGCTGGTGCTACCAACCGGTGCTAAAGATACAACTATATATACTCCTTCTTCTCCAACATGAGCCGGCCAAGCTCATTCTCTATTTTTTAAGCTCACTTCTCTCTTTGCTCGAGTTCATCCTCCATTTTTGCCAAGATTTGAAGAAAACCTTCTACATCCAAGTGTTCACAAAGGTTAGCAGCTTTGTCCTCTCTCATTTTTGCTAGATTAGCTTGTGCTATGCTCTATATGTGTAGATTTGTGGACTTTAGTTTGGGAGCTAGCTATATAGTGATATGTGGAGTTTATTTGATTTATATGCACTTTGAGCTCAAGTTAATTAGTATGCATATTTGTAGTGATTGCTTAGTGCCTTCCCGCACACGGACGTATAGTTACCACCGTCGATCGCCCCCAACGTCCCTCTTCACCGGCACCACCTTGGTGAGCCTCTATATATGTGTTTCTTATTTTTTTATATAAGAAAATTTATTTGTATGATTTAGATAGATACTTGTCTAATTTTCTTACTTGTATGATTCTTTGTTATACATAGTGCGATGGTTATGGTATCCGCGCATGTCGGCCCTCGTCCTGTCTATGATTCGGATGTGGTATATATATTATCTTTTATAACTATTAATTTGTTCCATTTTTCGTGTTTGACAATGATGAACAATTAAGTTGACATAGATATTTTTATCTAGGAGGTATGTGAACCGGAGATTGAAACTGACCCTCTGGTTGAGCGGTTAAATTTAGTTGAAAAAGAAAACGAGTATTTGAAAGAAAAATTGAAAAAAGTTGAAGAAGAGAAGATGATATTGGAGTTGTATGTTGCCGATGTCGTCGGTGATCACAAGAACAAGATGGATGTAATGCGCATGAAGATTAGGAAAATTAGAAAATATGCCCTTACTAAAGAGGCTTGGTATCATTATGCTGTTGGAGAAATTGGTACCTTTGTTGCGATATTGATCGCATTTATTATTGCATTTAAATGCTTTAGGTAGATAGTTTTATGTTGTTTTTATGATAATAAGTATGTGTATGAACTTTATGTATGATCAAATTTATGTATGAACAACCTTTATGCATGTATGATCAATTTTATGTATATGAATTACTTGTATTAATTTTATCTTTTCGATGTTGTGCCATTATGAAGATGAGTCGGCAATGGATGTACGAAGACCGACGCTCTGGCGAGTTCATTAATGGCTTGCATAGTTTTCTGCAAGTGGCTGAGGCTAACAAGCGGGATGGTTTTATGTGTTGTCCATGTGGTGTCTGCAAGAATAATAAGAGCTACTCTGACTCAAATTATATTCACCTCCATCTGTTTAAGCATGGTTTAATGTCCGGCTATAACTGCTGGACCAAGCACGGAGAAAGAGGGGTTCTGATGGAAGAGAATGAAGAAGATGAGGATGATGACAGGTATCCTGGGTTCCTGCCTGAATACAGTGGTACAATGGGGAACAAAATGAAGAACAAGAGAAAGAACAAGAAGGTGAAGAAAAGGCATCACATGAGCCCGATGATGAGCTTCGCCATGTCATTGTTGATGCACAGAGAGGATGCGAAAGCGAAAGGGAGAAGTTGAAGTTCAATCGCATGTTAGAGGATCACAAAAAAGGATTGTACCCAAATTGCAAAGAGGGGAACACAAAGCTCGATGCCGCACTGGAATTGTTGCAATGGAAGGCAGAGTATGGTATACCTGACAAGGGATTTGGGAAGGTACTGAAAATATTTAAGAAGAGACTTCCAAAGGATAACGAATTGCCTGACAACACTTACGAAGCAAAGAAGCTTGTCTGCCCTCTAGGACTAGAGG
Organism: Bromus sterilis; assembly: GCA_950022295.1. NCBI lineage: Eukaryota > Viridiplantae > Streptophyta > Magnoliopsida > Poales > Poaceae > Bromus > Bromus sterilis. The sequence continues at coordinate 58,506,206 of OX465598.1, read as the reverse complement.
TGCAGAAGATACATGCATGCCCTAATGACTGCATCCTCTACCGTGGTGAGTACGAGAATTTGAACTAATGTCCGTTATGCGGTGCATTGCGCTATAAGATCAGACGAGATGACCCTGGTGATGTTGAGGGCGAGCGCCACAGGAAGAGGGTTGGTGCCAAGGCGATGTGGTATGCTCCTATAATACCACGGTTGAAACGACTGTTCAGAAACAAAGAGCATGCCAAGTTGTTGCGATGGCACCACGAAGACCGTAAGAAAGACGGGAATTTGAGACACCCCGCTGATGGGTCACAATGGAGAAAAATCGAGAGAATGGAAGAAAAGGAAAATGGCAAGTTTACAAAGGACCCCAGGAACATATGGTTTGGTTTAAGTGCAGATGGCATTAATCCTTTTGGGGAGCAGAGCAGCAATCATAGCACATGGCCCGTGACTCTATGTATCTACAACCTTCCTCCTTGGAAGTGCATGAAGCGGAAGTTCATTATGATGCCAGTGCTAATCCAAGGCCCTAAGCAACCCGGCAACGACATTGATGTGTACCTAAGGCCATTAGTTGAATAACTTTTACTGTTGTGGGCTAAACCAGGTGTACGTGTGTGGGATGAGAACAAACATGAGGAATTTGATCTACGAGCATTGCTGTTTGTAACCATCAATGATTGGCCTGCTCTTAGTAACCTTTCAGGACAGACAAACAAGGGATACAAGGCATGCACACACTGTTTAGATGAGACTGAAAGTATATATTTTCCCAACTGCAATAAGAATGTGTACCTGGGACATCGTCGGTTTCTTCCGACCAATCATCCCTTAAGAAAGAAAGGCAAGCATTTCAAAGGCGAGGCAGATCACCGGAAGAAGCCTGTCCGCCGTACTGGTGATGATATACTTGATATGGTCAAGGATTTACCAGAGCAGTAGTCTTTGGAAAGGGTCCTGGTGGAAAATCTGTTCCGCATGACGCTGACGGACACGCACCCATGTGGAAGAAGAAATCTATATTCTGGGACCTACCCTATTGGAAACACCTACATGTCTACTCTGCAATCGACGTGATGCACGTGACGAAGAATCTTTGCGTGAACCTGCTAGGCTTCTTGGGTGTGTATGGGAAAACAAAAGATACACCGGAGGCAAGAGAGGACAAGAAACATATGAACGAAAAAGAAGGCATGCCCCCAAAGCAGTACGAGGGTCAAGCCAGCTACGCTCTTACCAAAGCAGAGAAGGAAATATTTTTTGAATGCCTGCTCAGTATCAAGGTCCCGTCTGGCTTCTCGTCGAACATAAAGGGAATAATAAATATGATAGAGAAAAAGTTTCAGAACCTACAGTCTCATGACTGCCACGTGATTATGACACAACTACTCCCGGTTGCATTGAGGGGGCTTCTACCAGAAAATGTTCGATTAGCCATTGTGAAGCTATGTGCATTCCTCAATGCAATTTCTCAGAAGGTAATCAATCTAGAAAGTCTACCAAGGTTACAAAATGATTTGGTCCAATGTCTTGTCAGTTCTGAGTTGGTGTTCCCACCATCCTTCTTCAATATTATGACGCACGTGCTGGTTCACCTAGTCGACGAGATTGCAATTCTGGGTCCTGTATTTCTACACAATATGTTCCCCTTTGAGAGGGTCATGGGAGTCTTAAAGAAATATGTTCGTAACCGTGCTAGGCCAGAAGGAAGCATCTCCATGGGCCATCAAACAGAGGAGGTCATTGAGTTTTTTGTTGACTTTATTCCTGACCTTAAGCCGATTGGTCTTCCTGAATCGCGGCATGAGGGGAGAATGGGTGGAAAAGGCACGCTAGCATCGCGCCCAATAATATGTAGGGACGCAGAATCTTGAAAGAAAGCACACAATATTGTTCTACATAATTCTGCCTTGGTGGCCCCGTATATCGATCAACACGATAATATTCTACGCTTAAAAAACCCGGAGCAGTCTGAAGTCTGGATTAAGAAGGAACACAATAGGAATTTCAGCGGTTGGTTGCAAGACCATCTCACGGGTAACGACACTGTTGAAGAGGAGTTGTACTTGTTTTCCGGCACACCATCTTTGACTATAATGAATTTCAAAGGGTACGAGATAAATGGGAATACATTTTACACGATCGCCCAAGATGAAAAGAGCACTAACCAAAATAGTGGTGTCCTCTTTGATGATGCAATCAACAATAAGCAAAAGGTCACATATTATGGTTACATAGAGGAGATATGGGAACTTGACTATGGACCTGATTTTAAGGTCCCTTTGTTTCGGTGCAAATGGTTCAATCTGACAGGGGTAAAGGTAGACCCGCAGTACGGAATGACAACAGTGGATGTCAACAATCTTGGGTATAGAGAGGAACCATTCGTCCTATCCAATGATGTGGCTCAGGTTTTCTATGTGAAGGACACGTCTAGCAAAACGAGAAAAAGGAAAGATAAGGAAGCGAATACATCATACGGTGAGCCAAAGCGCCACATAGTTCTTTCAGGGAAAAGAAACCTTGTGGGAGTGGAGGACAAGACAGACAAGTCAGAAGATTATGAAAAGTTTCATGAAATTCCTCCCTTCATAGTAAAGACGGGCCCAAGCATCGTGTTAAATGAAGAAGATTGTCCATGGTTACGGTGCAAAAAGAAAGGGAAACACGCCAAGAAATAGTATGCAGGGAATCCGAATGATTTGTATTCGGTCGATGAACTAAAAGATTTCTATGTGTAGAACAAAACACAAGGTTTCCCCTGCATACAGCCCGATGGTGGCTCATGAGTGCAAGCATATCAATGCACCATCGGACGTATGCAGGGAATCCGAATGATTTGTATTCGGTCGATCGATGAACTGAAAGATTTCTATGTGTAGAACAAAACACAAGCTTTCCCCTGCATACAGCCCGACGGTGGCTCATGAGTGCATTTAATGATTTATTTTGTGCCAAATGACCCTGAAAATGGAAAGCATCTACAAATGAACTCAGAAAAGGTTGAACCTTGGCATGGTATCATCATTTGACACATATAACATGTGTGCAAAAGTTGAGAGGGTTACGACAAAAACTGGATGCACTTCGTGTACAAACTAGAGCATCTCTTTCGAAGTGTGAGGGTTTTAGACGAAAACTCATCTGTTACAAAGGCATTTCATTTTTCTAAACTTTTTTGAACTCAAGACTTTTTGTGCATTCAATATGCACCATTCAAAGCCACATACTAAAATTTGAACCCTTTCTGACTTCATTTGCTATTTTTCATGCATTTAATGATTTATTTTGTGCCAAATGACCCTGAAAATGGAAAGCATCTACAAATGAACTCAGAAAAGGTTGAAACTTGGCATGGTATCATCATTTGACCCATATAACATGTGTGCAAAAGTTGAGAGGGTTACGAAAAAAACTGGATGCACTTCGTGTACAAACTGGTGCATCTCTTTCGAAGTGTGAGGGTTTTAGACAAAAACTCATCTGTTACAAAGGCATTTCATTTTTCTAAGCTTTTTTGAACTCAAGACTTTTTGTGCATTCAATATGAACCATTCAAAGCCACATACTAAAATTTGAACCCTTTCTGACTTCATTTGCTATTTTTCATGCATTTAATGATTTATTTTGTGCCAAATGACCCTGAAAATGGAAAGCATCTACAAATGAACTCAGAAAAAGGTTGAAACTTGGCATGGTATCATCATTTGACCCATATAACATGTGTGCAAAAGTTGAGAGGGTTACGACAAAAACTGGATGCACTTCGTGTACAAACTGGAGCATCTCTTTCGAAGTGTGAGGGTTTTAGACGAAAACTCATCTGTTACAAAGGCATTTCATTTTTCTAAACTTTTTTGAACTCAAGACTTTTTGTGCATTCAATAAGAACCATTCAAATCCACATACTATAATTTGAACCCTTTCTGACTTCATTTGCTATTTTCATGCATTTAATGATTTATTTTTTGCCAAATGACCCTGAAAATGGAAAGCATCTACAAATGAACTCAGAAAAGGTTGAAACTTGGCATGGTATCATCATTTGACCCATATAACATGTGTGCAAAAGTTGAGAGGCTTACGACAAAAACTGGATGCACTTCGTGTACAAACTGGAGCATCTATTTCGAAGTGTGAGGGTTTTAGACGAAAACTCATCTGTTACAAAGGCATTTCATTTTTTAACTTATTTCAACTCAAGACTTTTTGTGCATTCATTATGCACCATTCAAAGCCACATACTAAAATTTCAAACCTTTCTAAATTCATTTGCTATTTTTCATGCATTTAAGAATTTATTTTGACTATTTAACAAAGTATTTCACAAACTAGTATTGAAAAAAAATCAACTTGAAACTATTTAAATTTTAAAACCACTGCCACTAACAGAATGTTTATAATTATATTTTAATCTAAAGAAAAAATATTCAATAAAAAACTCGAACTATTCTAATAGCTAGACAAAATCTAAAAACAAATAATCAACTAATATAAATATATCGCTTTAGTAGCGGTTTGTTATATCAACATGGTGCTAAAGGTCTCCACTCTTGCCGCTGAAAATTTGCCCAAAAAATTGAGGAAATTGGAGACCTTTAGCACCGGTTTGTGGTACCAACCGGTGCTAAAGGGGCTTTAGTACCGGTTTGTGATACAAACCGGTGTTAAAAGGTCCCTTGATATATAAGTAGAACTTGGAGCAGCAGTTTCCCCACCGCTGCAGATCGACTCCCACGCCGCCAGGCTGCTTCTCCTCGTCGTCGCCGTCGACGTGCCGCGCGCCTCTTTCCTTATCCTCCCCTCGACGGACCCTCTCCGCCGTCTACGTCCTCCGCGCCCTCTCCACCAGGCTGTGCACCGCGCCCTCTCAACCAGGCCGACCGTTCTCGCGCTGCTGCTCGTCGCCGTTGCTCGCCTTTGTCTCCGCCGGCGCTGCCGCTGGTGAGCTCTCCTCTTCCCCCCTGTCCAACCACATGCATGTGTCCACGGCGAGCTCCGCCGTCGTAGTACCCCGGTGAGGATCCCGACGACGACGAGGCCCCAAATTTTCGCTAGAGATGATGAACATTTTGCTAGATGGACATTTTTGCTAGATGGACATGTTGCTAGATGAACATTTTGCTAGATGAAAATGTTGCTAGATGAACAATTTTGCTAGATGAAATTTTTTGCTAGATGAACATTTTGCTAGATGAACATGTTGTTAGATGAACATTTTGCTAGATGAACATTTTTGCTAGATGAACATTTTGCTAGATGAAATTTTTTGTTGTAAGCCTTGTAGTCAAGTATATATATGCTAGGCGCCAAAAATGTATTTAAAAATATATTATTTTAGTATGTGGCTTTGAACGGTGCATGAATGAAATTTTGTTAGTATATATATTGTTATAAATATTATTAGTATATATATTGTTCTAAATATTATTAGTATATATATATATATGAGATGTTCTACAATTTGAGCTATAGAACAATAGCTATTAACATGCAAATATTGAGATATTTTTAGTTGTAATTTTATTAGTTTCATTAGTGAGAATGCCAGGCCCGCATCCTCGTTACCGTCGCGCTCCGGGAGTTCTTGACGGGATGCGCAATGTCTGGGACTGGTCTCCGCCGGGATGTCACTGGGAGGTGGTTTCCGGGGTGCGTCGCTTAGCGAGGAATCCGGGTCTTGTCGTCGACCCGGATCTTCTTTGATGGCGGTCGCGTGGGCCACAGTCGATGCGGAGGGAGCCGGCCCCCGAGGAGGTTGTATGCCGACGTATCAGGGAGGAGGACGACCACGTTCGTCGCTACATGGCGGCGTTAGACGCCGGGTACTACAGTTTATGGCAGGTGCTTCAGGGATCTCACCCTAGCTACGAGTGGGTGATGGTTCCTTCTCTTTGGGTGTCCACCGCCAGCCGGAGCCGACGTCGTTTACTGTTTTAGCTAGTGATATTTTATATATACATATATATTTACTAGCTCTAGTGATCGACATATATATTAGTGTTGCATATATGTGAACTGGATTATTCGAGATGTAAGCTGGATTATTATTCTAATATTATTGTTGCATGTGAACTTGATTATTTGAGATGTCATTTTCTATATTTGCTTATAATAAATTGTTTTATCTTTTTCTACATCTCGTCGATATTAGTTAAGCGATGGACGACGTGTTAAATAGCGGCAGAGAGCAAGAAGATGATATGTACGAAATTATCGCCGACGCCGATATCGGTCCTCATGATGACGTCGATATCGATGATGATGGCTCACGATATCTGAACGATTCCGGTGAGGGAATGTTCGACGAAGGAGAAGAACAAGATCTTCAATTAGCAACAAAGTCTGCCGAGGTATATAAATAAATAAATAAATAAATAAATATAAGGCCTCTGGTGATCATAAAATTTACAAATAATTGATTTACCACTAATAATTAACAAATATTTCTTCTTCTAGAAACCCGGATCGAGCAAATCTTCTTCAAGCAAAGCAAAACGTGGCCCGGCCAAATTGCCGCGGGATGATGTAAAGTACAACATCGATGGGATCGGTTTGAGTGGCCAGCCGAATGCTCCGGAAGCTCACGTGAAGAAATGGATAGCTATATGTTGAGTAATTGTTAGAGATAACATCCCGATTAGCACTCAAGAATGACATCAGCCAAAGGAAGGTGGAAACAAGAGTTTTTCAGTGATAGAGCAAAAGAGTATGTTTGGGCTAAACTCTTATCATATTTCATCCTACCAGATTGGGCGACACCAGATGATGTGTTGAAAGTCAAGCATGCTGCTCTTAAGAAGATGGGAGAACTATTCCGATCTTGGAAGGTAAAGCTATGGTCCAAATACGTCGCTAATAATAAGAAGACTCCAATTTTCACTGGACCACTAGCGAAGGTAGAAGCACATTGGGACCAATTTGTGGAGAACAACGAATCAGATGAAGTTAAACTTCGGTCGGAAATAAACAAGATTAATGCTGAGAAGCATAAGCTTTTCCATACCATGGGTACAGGTGGCTACAAGTCCGCGTCTCCAAAGTGGGATGCATTTGAGAAGAAGCTGATCGCTGCAGGGGTCACTCCAGTCACAATATATTTTCCACCCAGGTGTAGGAGTTGGTTTTTTGGGCATGGGGGAAAGTTGGACCCAAAGACAGGGAAGGTGATTATAAAGGCAAGTCTTAAAGGAGTCGATCAAGAGATACTAAATGCAATTGATGATGCTAGGAATGGGATTTTCATCCTCGAGAGAGAGAACGACGACCTTACACGCGCCCTCAAGAATCCTGAACATCCGGGACGAACGCGAGGCGTAGGCGTTGTTCCATGGTATGAGGGGTTTGCGGAGTATAAAGATACTTACAAAAGCCGTGCAATAAAGAAGAAGCTGGAAGTAGACCGTCTTTCTGTCAGAACCCTAATTTTAGGTTTGTGCTTTTCTAAGTTTGCATTTTTGCATCATGAAAACATTTTTGCAAAAGAAAAGGAATTGGGGAAAAGAAAATGAATTAAAAAAAAGGCCAGAAATAAATCTTTTTCCAAAATTCTTTTGGATGTGTTGAAAAATCCTAAAAATGAGTGTGATCATTTTAAAAGTGATTTGGGATTAATCCCATGCTCATAGATTTTTCAAAAATCCAAATAGTGGCTTGGAAATTAAATCAACTGCCTATTTGAATTAAGATTCAAATAAATTGAATTTCAAAAATTCCCAAAACTTGGGGTTGACTAATACTAAGTCACCTAGAGTTTATAAAATTATTTGGGGGTTTTTATAAAATGCCCTAGTATTTATTTTAAATGGGCAAAACAAATAACAGAAAGATTAAAAAGAAAATAAGAGCAGAGCCTTACCTTGCGCCCACGGGCGAAGGCCCACCCGGCCCGGCCCATCTCCTCCCCTGTCGTCTTCCTCCTCGCTAGTAGGAGCGCTGGCCAAGCCGTGCGCTGCGGGCATGGCCGCCACCTCATGCTCCCGGCCACGCAGGCCCTCCCCTCCTCTTTTCCTTCGCGCTGGAGACGCCTGGAAGCTCCCAGTTCCTTTCCCCCCCTCGCAGGTTCATCTCCCTCTCTCCTCTGCCCGGCCACCGCTTCCCGTCGTCGTAGCCGTGGCCCAGGACCTCCTCGAGGTCCCCGACATGCTCCAGGAGAAGCGCACGAGCGCGAGGCACGCTCCCGTGCCTCCATCTCCCTCCCCCGTGGCCGAAATCACACTCCGACAGAGCGCCGCCGTGGCCCAAGCCACCGGCGTTTAGCCGCCGGCCTGTTAGGCCTAAGCCCCCCCTAATCTCTCTCTCTCTCACTAACACTGGGCCTAGGGCCCCTAATTAATCCGTGTTTTATTTATACAGAGAGATAACTAACCCAGTGAGGCTGAAAGGTGGGGCCGCCCTGTTAGTTGACTGGTCAAACCCCTGACGCCAGCATGATGCAGTGCTGACGCAGTAAATCCAAAATCAATTAATTTAATCAGTAAATTCCAGAAAATAAGCAAAACTTTGAAATTGAATAACTTTTAAACTATAACTCCAAATTCAAAGTGTAATATATGAAAAATGATCAGGAGAAAATCCTCTATCCAAATTTCCAACTTTCAGCTATGTTGGAGTTGATCTTAAAAAGGGATCAGTAGCTTTTGCTATGTGATTTAATTGGATTTAATTCAAAATGAATTCAATTGCTATTCCAACTTCAAACTTTGAAATGCACCACACATCACTTGTACTTCAGAAGCATTTCACACATATGATCACTTGGTTTACAGTGAACAAACTTTAGCAAATGCAAGTTGAACTAAATTGAATAACATTTGGAGTTTGAATTTGAATTCACTTTTCAAATCAACTTCAATTAACATGTGGCAATTCAAACATAGGTCACATCAGCACCTTGCCATGCTTTGTTTTGCATATTGATTGTGCATTGTATTATCTTGATTGTGCTTTACTTGCAGTGCTTTGGTGATTGCTTCTTCTCGGTACAGTTGATCTCGGAGACGAGTTCAACCTCACGTCAGAAGAGTGTTACATCGTGATCGTCAGCAAGGCAAGCAACCCCCTCTTTGATCATGTCTATAAAATCCCAGTTCCCTCTCATTCTCGCAAATGCATGTTTAGGATGTCACCATGCTACGTTCTACCTCTAGTTGAACCCATTCCTTTGCATGACCTATCATTTTTTCACAGTAGTAAGCAAACCACAATCCTAGCAGATGTAGGAGTTGGTTGATATCATGTGGCCCCTGCAACTGTTACAGCTTATTGCATGCTTAGAGTTGTTACCTGAGGCTACTTTGATGTGAGTCGGGATGGTAGTGATCATGTGAATGATGGTGGTAACGTGTTGGTGAATCTACCCTAAACAAAGGTGAACGATGAGAGGCTGTGTAGGAGTACACAGTGGGTTGTCTCGTTGAACACTGCCTTAGGCCCGAGTTCTTGTGTTGTTATCCAAGACTAAGAGTACGACCACACATTGGGCTCACTGACCCGTCTCGGCCTAGTACCTCACCCCGGACCAGTCCAGGAGTCGCGAGTAGTTCGCCCTTTGACGATCTCAAGCAGGTGGAACCAATGTAAGTGGTTGGCGTAGGTTGTGGGCACGTTGAATCAAGTGATCATGATCGAGTTGAGCTTGATGGCGGTCACCCAACGTTTGAGTCCGCATCGGAAAAATCGGCCGGATTCCGATTGTGGTCCCAACTCAAATAGGCGACTCCCTAGGACTAGAGATGGTGCCGTGAGTGAAGTGTCGTGGCAGCATCCTCGCCGGTACTCACTTGAAGGGTCCATCCCCAGGCGGTAACTGATGAGGCGTCTGTGTAGCAGTACACCCCTGCAGGGTAAATGAACTATTCGAATAGCCGTGTCCGCGGTTATGGACTACTTGGAGACCTTTACTTGATCATATATAACTTGAACTGGATACTTCTAAAACACACCAAGATAAGTGTGAGTGCTATGGCGTGCTTCCTCGTGGGGAAGTCGAGGAAGGCACCATAGTGGAGTATTGGTTGGAGATTGTTACTTGGACTCGTGTACGTTCTTACCTCTCTCTGGTACTCGTAGTTCAGGATTAGCCAAGTCAAAGATGGCACTTCTGCAAGTGAAACCCCACCTCCCTTTGCCTTGATACATGTGCATGAGTAGTATAGTTCCTATGTAAGTCTTGCTGAGTACGACTTTGTACTCACGTTTGCTTATTCTATGTTTTAGAGACGAGACCACTGACCCTGATGGTGGCCTCTACCTCGAGTTCGACGTGGACCAATGTCGTATAGTTCCAGGCAGCAGCCTGTGCCCTCTGGAGGGTCGTTGTACTTTTCTTTCAGGCTTCTTAAGCCATTTGTTAAACTTGTCTTTACTAAGACATAATTTTCTTCCGTTGATGTTTGATGTAATGTTGGATCACACCAAGTCTTGCCGACGGGGTTCGATAGCTTAGTTGTGTTCTTGCCGATGGTCTTTTATACACCAAGTGGCCCTTAGATGTGCGCAGCTTGGGGCATCGCGATGCGATTGCTCGTGACTCTGTCACGTGGCACACTTTGTTGTATGATTGAGCCCGCCCGAGATCCCGACTAAGTGATCGGGCTGGAGTAAGTCTATGTAAGGGTTATGATTCAATCGATAACATGGTTGAGGCGACTTGTCTATGAGTATGGGATTCACCACCCATAAGCATTTAGACTTGTGAGCGGACGATGAGGACCCATCTCAGTTGATCATCCGGCCTGGATGGGATGCCCCTCACGTTCGATGCTTACCGAGAGTGATCTGTGCTTGGCCTTGTCTGCTTAGACAAGTGGGTACGGCTCTCGGCTCTCCATGTGATTGCATTGTGACCGGAATTACATACGCTAACCCCGGGTCCCGACACTTTCAAAGTTTGAAAATGCTATGAAGGATATGCAGGAGCGACTACATGCGTCACTTAGTTAGGAACTACAGCCAACTAAAGATCCACATGAAGCAACTACCGTCCCATCTATGACGAAAAGTAGTGTGGGCTCCACGGGGGTCGATGATGGTCACTACCCCGTGGATGATATCACAGAGCAGAAACGTTGCGAGCTAATGTTCAAAATGAACAATATATCCATTAAGGTGGCGGACGGCTTTGCTTTAACGAATCCACCTGGAGCACTGTACCACTGCAATCCGATTCCACCTGTCTATGCTCGTGTCGGGGTGGATGAAGTTGTGACGGAATATCAAGAACTAAAACTTGATATTCCTGGAGGTGAAGGGCATAAGACCCTCAGAGAAGCCAAACAAAGTGGTATCTATCTATGTAGAAAACAATGGATCATATTTCCAGCTGATACGTCCCAAACGTATCTATAATTTCTGCTTGCTCCATGCATGTTTTGTGTGACTTTGCCATGTTTTGCTTGAACTTTCATACACTTTGAACCTATTTGGACTAACCTATTAACTCAGTGCACCCAGTTGCCAGTTTCTGTTTTCTGCTATTTTTGTATTTCAGGTTTTCCGGCCATTAAAAGTGCTCCAAAAATTCCGGGAAAAATATATAAAAAATCAGCGCAACAGAAGCTTCCGGAATCACCAAGAGAGGGAAGGGGGGACGCCACCAGGCAGCCAGGAGGGCAGGTGACGCGGCGCCACCCTGGGCCGCGCCAGGGACCCTCCTGACTGCCTCGTGGGTTCCCTCGACGCCCCCCTTCGCCTATATTTACCCCTCGGGGTGGAAACCCCTAAGACGGACTCCTCTTTCGCGATCTCGCCTCTGTTCCGCCGCCGCCGCCGTTTCAAGATCGGGGCTGCCAGGAGAAGCTGCTCCGGCACCCTGCCGGGAAAAGCTACCACCTCCGGGAGACCCTCCATAGCCATGGACGCCTCCCGTATGTACCGCGAGTAGTTTCCCTTGGACCATGGGTCCGTGACCAGTAGCTATGTGATCTATCTCTCCCCCTTTTGTGCTTCCACTTTCGAGTCCTCGTGAGATGCCTCACATGATCGAGGCATCTATGTAATTTCTGCTGTTGCTATGCTGAGTTTGTTGGGATCTGATGGATTATGAGACTATGTTCAGATTGTGATGAGTAATATATTTGGTTCTTCTCTTTTATATTTTTTTCTTGAGTAAATTCTTGCATGTTCTCCGTTGCGGTATTTGCTTTGGCCAAGTATTTTATTTGCAACTCCAAGAGAGAGTGTTATGCTCGATTGTGGGTTCAGCCCCTTGATGTTTAGCTTGAGTGACAGAAACATGAGACTAGGGTATGTGCTGTTGCCACCAGGGATAAAACAACGGTGCTTGTACCTGCGGGTGCAAGGATTGTTTACTTTACGCAAAGTTCTTTTAATGCAGTTGTCTGTTGCTTTGAGTTTACACTTTGGTTGGGATTCACAACTTAATACCAGCGAGATGTTCTGGATAGATATCTCAAGGTGGATGATTCGTAGTAGATGTAGATGGATTTCGGTCTACTTACCTTGGCGTATTGCCCATTGCTTTTGAGCCCTTCCTTTCTTTGCAGCATAGTTAGCATTGCGGTGCCTTCATAATCCTGTCAATTGCCCAACTGTGATTTGTTTACCTCGCTAGCACTTTTATCGTCTTTTGGGAGAGAGACATCTCTAGTGAAAATCACGGGACCCTGGTCCATCTTCACATTATTGTTCACACCCTCAATTTACTTTTAGCTTTTACTTTCCTTTGCACCTTTTATCTCTTGCGTTGATCCTTTGTAAACGACAAGGCCGGAGGAATTGACAACTCCTCTGTACTCGTTGGAGCAAAGTTATTTGTTGTTGTGTGCAGGTCCACCACAACACCCTAGTCAGGAAGAAATTTCTGGCGACGTTGCCACCTACTTGTATCTCCTGAGTCCTACTGGTTCGATAACCTTGGTATCTTCACCGAGGGAAACTTGCTGCTGCACTGCATCTCAAACCTTCCAATTGGGGTAACCAACGAGGGGCGAGAAGCCATCACCAGCCATTATGTCAAGTCCAACGCGTTCGACATCAAGTTTACCACCACCCCTCGAGATGGAGTGCATCCCGACTCCGCAGCACCAGCCGAGTCCTGCACCCCTCCCCGAGATGGAGCGCAGTGCGACTCCGCAACATCAGCCGAGTCCTGCACCATCCATCCCCGAGATGGAGCACAGTGGGACTGATCCGCTGCGACGTCAGCCGAGTCCTGCACCATCCATCCCCGTGGAGCGCAGCGCGACTCCGCCGCATCAGTCGATTCCACCACAACCACCCCACATCGCGAGTCCGCAGTGCCAACCAATCCCACCAGCTCCCCCCGTGATGGATAGAAGGAAAACACGACAATCAAAAAGTAATCGACCTCCGCCGCGTCATAGGAGTCCACCGAAGAAGAAAGCAAAGAAATTTAAACCCCAGAAGAGTCCGCCGGTCTTACCCTGGGATAGGAGTGTAGCTGAAACCAAGGCCATAGTGGATGAAGCCGTGGCGAAGCACCTTGCACCGAAACCTCCCCCGCCACCGAAGGAGAAAATACCCGAGGTAATAGTACAACACTTCTTGAAGATGTTTGAACCCCCTGTTAAGACCGTTTTCTCGGACTACGAACACTCTATTAACAAGTCATTTCTGCAAAACGGTTCAAGAAGCAACCACTTAGGCAGTAAAAATGCGGGAAAACTGTTGCCCAGCTCGGAGAATAGACAGTGCAATCGATAGCCCCGCTCAAGGTGAATACCAAGCAGCAGGAAGAGATAACCGACGAACAAAGAGCATTTGCTAGAGAGGCGGGTCTTACTATTGAACAATTTTTAAACCTTGATGACTTGTCCGGTGATCCAGCTCCAAAAAGGAAATACGCAAAAGGAGAGCCTATGGTCACTGAAGAAGAAGAAAAGCTATTATCAACGCAAATGCGCAAATTGCATAAGTGGTACATCATAGAAGCTATACCGTTCGAGATACCCGGCTTCTGGATTCCGATCAGGCGAGATTATTTCGACAATGGAACTGATGACTTGTGGATTGCAAATGAAGAATTATTTCAGTTATTCCATCAATTGGCACTCAACAAATCTATCGTCAGTTTGTATTGTCTGTAAGTGATTTCTTTCTAGCCCAGCTCGTACGTCATTGACTGTATTATCCTCACTATATATATTCTTTTTGTAAGAGCAAAGTTTTGCCCCCGTGTGTTTTGGATATTGTTGGACAAGACAGTAGAGTAACTAACAATGTTTTCTAGTATAAACAGTTGCATAGGTTACTGAAGGACAAGCTATGTGATAAAGCTTCAGGGAAGGTCTTCAAGTTATCGAAGCATTAACCTTCGGAGCGAAGCTTAATCACGAAGGTTGACCCCCCAAAAATGAAGGTGTCCTGAAGCTCTACTCATTGAAGGAAATGAAGAAGACGGCACAAGACTTAGATGTTTTTGTGTAGTTCTTTTTCTATTTTCTTGAGTCATAGGACAAACCGTACTATCAAGAGGGGTATTTAGTTTGTGGACATCGAAGTCATTGAACAATGCTCAGATCAAATCCAAACCTAGTGAGAAGCCTGAGTGAAGAAATCTCATGTGAACTAAGTTAAGTTTCGGTAGCAAAGACTTCGTTCTTTGGCAACTGAAGCAGAACTTAGTCCGTGAGTCAGCTTTACTTGTTCCTCAAGTAAAGTTGCGCATTGATGACAAATCCGACCGTTGTGGACACGTGTCAAGCTGTCACCTCGGGTCAGTTTGGTCATTTCACACCTCGGGATCGCCAACTATAAATACGCCGCCCCCTCCTCCATTTGCGGGTGGCTGCTCTGAGATCATTCCAAGAGAGACTATAGAGAGCAACCCCAAAACGCCACCGAAGCAAAACCCAAAATCCAGAATACTGAAGCCTAAGTCCTATTGATCTGAGTAGATTTGAGATGACTTAGGTGAAAGCTTACTAGCCTTTTTATCTTGGAGAACTGCAATTCTCCTAGACGGTTAGAGTGTTGTTCTTCAGAGTGCGAAGAGTAATTGTCGCCTCGAAGTCCAGTTTGTCAAAGGTTTCGATGATTTCCTCAATAATCAACCACGAGTGAAGAACTGATCAAGCTCAAGGAGTTTGATGCAGTGGAGCAACGGACGGAGAGAGATTTGCTCCAGGTGTTCAATCACCAGTCCCTCCAACCAGACGTAGCGCTTTGCAGAGCGTGAACTGGTCGAACAAACATCGCTGAGTCCCAGTTCGTTTTACTTCAAGGATTTACCTTCAGTATAGCATTTGCTTCACTGTTATGCTTCAATGTGTTTTGATTCACTGCATTTAGTTTCGCTTCTAGTTATTCTTCGCTATTCCGCACTGCTTATGCTTCACTTCAATAGTTTCAGTAGAAAATTTTGAAGTGATCATTCACCCCCTCCCCCTCTGATCACATACTTGGACTTTCAATTGGTATCAGAGCTAGTCACTCCCTACACTCTGTGTGTTTTGGATTAACCTCCTGGAGTGTCTTCAAGTATGTCTTTCGCAGCTATTCGCTCTGGCGAACCTATTCCTGTTTTCAATGGGAAGGACTACCCTTACTGGAAGGACAAGATGAAAAGAAACATCATGGCAATCAATTCAACTGTTGTCTTGTATGGAGTCACTCTTGCCGATGAGAAGGCCATCACCCCTGAAGAAGCAAAACTGATTGATCTTGATTCTGTAGTTTGGGTTTTCATCACCAATCACTTGACACCTGAAAAGTATCATGAAGTGAAGAATATTCCAACTGGAAAAGGTGTCTGGGACTATCTTGAAAAGATTGGTGAAGGTGTTTCTACCCAGAAAGATGCCAGAATTGACACACTCCGAAGCAAGTTCTATCGCTTCAAGAGAAACGAGGGTGAAAAAGTCAGCTCCATCTACAGCAGACTCACAACTCTTGCAAATGAGTTGATTTCCCTCAGTGCTGATGACATTACTCCTCACTCAGTTGTAAGAACTTTGCTACGCTCATTGGATGACTCATTTGATCACATTGTGCTGATGATCAAGGAAAGGACTGATATCAGACGTCTTGTTGCCGCTGATATTCTTGAGAGACTCAATACCTTTGAAATGGAAGAAGATGAGAAACGTGACATAAATGGCTCTTGAAGAAAATCTCATGCCTTGAAAGCGAAAGCTTCGCATCATTCTTCACCCGAAGTCAGTTCTGCTTCAGGTGTCGAATCAGATGATCCTGCAAGCATTGGAAAAGATTTAGCACTGATCATGAGACGCTTCAACCGCTTCCAGAGAAAAGGTTTTTCTTCACAAAAGAAGAGTTACTCTTCAAGAAGCTCAACTCACTCATCTCACCGCTCATCCTCAAGAAGCTCTCCATCGAAGGACAACTGCTGCTGCAAGTGCAAGAAGCCAGGTCACTACATTGCTGATTGCCCTCTGTGGGAAGCTGAGAACAAAGCAAAGCATTCGCTCAGAGACTCCTCAATCAAGTCCCACAGATCTTCCAGAAGCTATGAATCCAAGAGACATGATTCCAGTTCTAGAAGAGATAAGAAGAAAGATTCTGATGATGACAAGAGAAAGAAGTATCACAAGAAGCGTGAGGGTTCTTCATCGAAGACTTACTCGTCTCGTCGAAGCAGCTCTCACCGTGCCAAGGCTTATCTGGGAAAGGAGATGAACTCTGAAGACGAAGCCTCTGGGTCCGAAGCTCAATCAGGCTCAAGGTCTGGGTCTGGGTCCGAATCAGATGGTGTTGCTGGTTTGGAATTCGCTTCAGCAGATGCTTCGGCAAAAGCTTCGAGCTTATTCTTCACAAACAACAGTAGTGAAGATGAATCTCCTGCATATTGCTTCATGGCCAAGGCAAAGGTATCTTCATCAAAATCTAACTATGATACTTCTGATTGTTCCTCATATGACAGTGATTCAAAGATAAGCTAGGCTAAACTTGCTAAAATTGCTTCAATCCAACAAGATGAACTTGATTCACTAAGCAAAACCATTAAGAAATCAGAAACTCTGTTGATCGATGAGATAGAGAAAGGTCAAACTTTAACTAATGAGCATGAAGCTCTGAAGGAAAAGTTTGAAGAATAATCCTCTCGGCATGATCTTCTTTCAGTTGATTATGAGAAGCTCACCTATGAATTTCTTCAGAGGAAAATGGCTCTCGAAAAACTGAAAGAGGCTCATGAAGAGTTGGAAAATGTCAATCTCTCTCTCATGACTCAACAAGGTTTTGAAGCAAATCATAAAACTGAAGCACCTTGTTTGGATTTTTTGGAACGAAGCAAAATTGATTCCAAAGGCAAAGCTCCTATTGTTATTGATGATACTAATGCCTCTGATGAGGAAAATCCTGGTGTTACCGAGGAACTCCTCAGGTTGAAAAACTTATTTGAAACAGGGATGTTCAAAAGTGTGCAAGGCCACCAGTATCTCTGTGATATCCTGAGGAAGGCTCTCCTTCACAGGAATCCCAGGAATGAAGGTGTTGGTTTTGAAAGAAAGATAAACCCTGATGGCACCTATTGGGAACCTGAGCAGTATCCTAAGACTGTTTGGGTCCTTGCGAAGGGAAACCGCATTGATATAGCTAACCTTTCAGGTTTTGATTGCAAGATGAACAAAGCTATTGTAGACAAATCACTTGATTCTGACTACAAGCTCATCAAAGATGAACAGGGAAAGGTTACAGCTGAGTATGTTGGTACTCCTCCTCAGAATGGCTTCTATAAGAGGCAGATATGGGTGCAGAAAGCACTTGTGGAAAAACTGCCTGCTAACCATACCATGCAGGGAAAGTCTTCGGTACCACCGAATCATTTCTATTCTCTTGAAACAAGGAATGATCCTCTGGTGACCGAATCAAATGTTCCGCAGAAGCAATACTATCATACTGGCCGTCATACTTATCGTCCTCATAATAATCATTCTAAGATTGCATATGCTCATTCTTATGCTAACCATTCACAGAGGACTTACATTTATGGTGTGCTTGATGGTACACCGAAGCAATACACTCCTGTTCGCTTTAACATTGCTTCAACCAGTGCTTCAACATCTTCTCAGTCACCTGCTCATTTGTGGGTGGTTAAGAAGAACTAATTCTTCTGCAGGGCTATGTCTCCGGTGGATCCGAATGGGTCATGGATAGTGGTTGCACAAATCATATGACCGGAGACAAGGAGTTATTCATCGAAGAAAAATTATCTCACTCTTCTCAGAAGTACATTACCTTCGGTGATAACAACAAGGGTAAAGTTTTAGGCTTGGGTAAGGTTGCCATATCGAAAGATAAGAACATTGACAAGGTTATGCTAGTCCAATCACTTGGATATAATCTTATGTCTATTTCGAAGTTATGCGATATGGGTATGCTTGTTCTATTTTCTGCTTCGCGTTGTGTTGTCTTTTCACAGGATGACTATGCGTTTGTCTTCGAGGGTTACCGAAAAGGAGACTTATACATTGTTGATTTTTCTTCGGGCCCCGCTATATCCACATGCTTAATGGCAAAAGCTTCATCTGGGTGGTTATGGCATCGAAGACTTGGTCATGCAGGGATGAGAAATCTTCATACCTTAGTGAAGAAGAATCATGTTATTGGCCTTAGTGAAGTTAAATTAGACAAGGATCATCTCTGCAGTGCTTGTGAAGCTGGTAAAATTACGAAGAAACATCATTCAACGAAGACCATCATGACTAAAACTCGTCCTCTTGAATTGCTTCATATGGATCTTTTTGGTCCTCAAAATTATGCAAGCCTGGGAGGAAATAAATATGGTCTAGTTATTGTTGATGACTTCTCTCGTTACACTTGGGTTTTCTTTTTGGATGACAAGAGCAAAGTTGTTGAAATCTTCAAGTCATTCGCCAAGAGAGCTCAAACAGAATATGAATTATCTCTGAAGCATATCTGAAGTGATAATGGAATTGCATTCAAAAATACTCATATTGAAGATTTTCTTGATGATTATGGTTTTACCCATGAGTTCTCTGCTGCTTATACACCTCAACATAATGGTGTTGTTGAAAGGAAGAATAGAACTCTCATTGAGATGGCCAGAACTATGCTTGCTGAATACAAGACTCCTATTAGGTTCTGGGCCGAAGCAATTAACACAGCTTGTCATATCATCAACAAGGTTTACCTTCACAAATTTCTGAAGAAGACTTCACATGAGCTTATCACTAGTAACAAACCAAATGTTTCGTACCTTAGGGTATTTGGTGCTCCATGCTTTATTAGAGATATGAATCATAGCTCCAAATTTGCCCCTAAGGCACATGAAGGTTTTTTTTAGGTTATGGCTCAAACTCTCACACCTACAGAGTCTATAACTCTCACTTTGGGAAAGTTATGGAAACTGTGAATGTGAGGTTTGATGAAACTAATGGCTCTCAAAAAGAGCACTTGCCTCATGATCTAGATGAACCTCCTCTTGATGAAGTGATCAGGTCCATGGCTATTGGAGAGATTCGCCCTGTTGAAGCCAATGCTCGTCAAGCTAATAGGGATGATGACGGTCCAATGTTCCCACACATAGCCCGGGGCGCTGGAGATCAACATTTTGAAGCTAATAATGAACAGGACGAAGAATAACAAAGGAACGAAGGAAATGCTAATCCCGAAGGAAATGCTGAAGCTGAAGCTGAAGCAGATCCTGAAGCTGAAGCAGATCCTGAAGCAGAAGCTGATCCTGAAGCTAATGATTCGACCTTATCACGAGTCCGAAGAAGAGTTGATGTTGATACGATCCTTGAAGAAATTCATCAACCAGGTCGTCCTACAACTCGCTCTCGTACTCGTTTGGCTAACTTCTGTGGAAACTTCTCGTTTGTCTCCATGCTAGAACCCTCAAAGTTTGATGAAGCCATGAAGGATCCAGATTGGTTAACTGCCATGCTCGAAGAACTTAACCAGTTCGGGCGAAACAAAGTCTGGTCCTTAGTTGATAGACCTGATCCCACGAAGCACAACATCATTGGTACAAAGTGGATTTTTTGCAATAAGCAAGACGAAGACGGTATAGTGGTAAGGAACAAAGCACGCCTGGTAGCACAAGGTTACACCCAAATCGAAGGTATCGATTTCGGCGAAACTTATGCTCCAGTTGCTCGTCTCGAATCTATTCGTGTTATGCTTGCTTTTGCAAATTACAATGGTATTCTGCTTTATCAAATGGATGTGAAAAGTGCTTTTCTTAACGGAGAAATCGAGGAAGAAGTGTATGTTATGCAGCCTCCAGGTTTTGAAGACCCGAAGAAACCCGACATGGTGTACAGGTTACACAAGGCCCTCTATGGGTTGAAGCAAGCACCTCGTGCTTGGTACGACACATTGAAGGATTTCCTTCTGAAGAAAGGCTTCAAACCAGGAACCACTGACCCAACGCTTTTCACTCGATCTTATAATGGTGATTTGTTTGTATGTCAAATATATGTAGATGATATCATTTTTGGATGCACTAACACTGAAATCAGCGAAGAATTTGCCAAAATGATGTCAAAGAAATATGAGATGTCTATGATGGGTGAATTGAAGTTCTTCCTTGGACTTCAAATCCGTCAACAGAAGAATGGCACCTTTATTTCTCAAGAAAAATATCTAAAGGATTGCCTGAAGAAATTTGGTCTTACTGAATGCAAAACCATTAAGACGCCTATGCCTACCAATGGCTTCTTAGATGCAGATGAGAAAGGCAAAGCCTTCGAACAGAAGAAATATCGGTCTATGATTGGATCCCTTTTATATCTTTGTGCATCTAGACCTGACATTATGCTTTCAGTATGTATTTGTGCTCGTTTTCAGGAAAATCCAAAGGAATCACATCACACTGCTGTAAAGAGAATTCTTCGTTATCTTGCTCACACACCTACCTTGGGGTTGTGGTATCCCAAGGGAGATCAGTTTGATCTCATTGGCTATTCTGACTCTGACTGGGATGGTGATTGTGTGGATAGGAAATCAACTTCAGGGAGTTGTCATTTCCTTGGAAGATCACTTGTGTGTTGGGCTTCAAAGAAGCAAAACTGTGTTTCAATATCAACTGCTGAAACCGAATACATTGCTGCTGGGTCATGTTGTACTCAGATTCTATGGCTGAAGCAAACGCTGAAGGATTATGGTATTCATGTGAAGAGAATTCCACTCCTATGTGATAATGAGAGTGCAATCAAAATTTCTCACAATCTTGTGCAGCACTCTCGCACGCAGCATATTGACATTCGCCATCATTTTCTTCGTGATCATGTTCAGCGTGAAGATATTGTTATTAGTCATGTCAGAACTGAAGATCAACTGGCAGACATTTTCACGAAACCATTGGATGAGAAAAGATTCTGTACGTTAAGGTGTGAGCTCAATATATTGGACTCACGACATGTACTGTAAGACCGAACCTTTTTACTTCTGTATATATTCATTTACTTTGTTGCTTACCTATTTAGTTTCGTTGTTTGTTTTTGCTTCGTTTAGTTTATTTTTATTTCGCTTGGTTTTAGTCCTCTATGCTTATCACCTTTTGCTTCGTTTGGTTTTTCTTCGAGGTGATAAGTTTCGGACCCTACCCTTTCTATTCCTTTTCTGTCTTATTCTGTCTGTCCAATATGGTTGAGCACAATTGAAACGGAAAACATTTGCTTCGAACATCATTGAGTTCCGAATCAAAATGCTTCCAATTCTCATCGAAGTTTTACTCAAGTCGAGGACTTATTCTTCGGTCGTTGAGATCCCATCATATCCGGGTCGTTGAGATTTTCTCGCGATTCGCCATGAAATCCTCGCCGTAGAATCCGGAGAGACAGTCGCTGGGGGCCGTTCGATCTGATCTGACAGCTCCTGTCAGGCCGGCCTATATAAGGCATCTCACCCCAGCGAATCCATCCCACCTCATTCGCATCTCCCCGGAAACCTCTCTCTCACGAGCGCCGCCGAGCTCCTCGTCCCCGTCGCCGTTCTCGCCGCTTCACTGCCGGAAGAGCGTCGCCGTGGACTTCACGCCGTCGACGAGCACATCTTCTCCGCTCATCGCCGCCGTAGAAGCTCGACGCCACCGAGTTAGGGTACGCCGAGCCTCGATCCAATCTCCATCCCTCTGTTCATCAGTTTCCCGATTGGATCCGCGTTCTTAGTCTGTTTGATTTTGGATGAATTTCTTTAGGTTTCTTTGATCCGTTGGATCGTTGCACTGTTGGGAAATCTGTTTCTGCTAGCCAAAGGTTTCCATCTCGATTCAGGTTAGAAATTAGGGTTAGAATCCATCTGTTCTGTGTTAGGGTTTCAGCTCAACTTGTGTGAGATTAAGTCTAGCTCAGAACAGACCAGAATCTCTACCCAAATTCTTCACTGAATCTCTTGTCAAAACTCTTGTTTTTGGACCGAAACTTTTGTTGGTGCTCATTCCATACTTGCCTTTTCCCTCGCAACTTCTATGCTTTACACAGGATGTCTGCTGAGTTAGGCTTCGGAAATGAGTCACCAAACCTTGATCACATCAACGAAGCAGAACGGTCTGCTCTGAAGAAGAAAGGAGGAAGAACGAAGGAAACCAACAACGCCAGAGGCATTCCTGAATCCATACGTATTGCTCTGGGTTATGACACGCCCCCTGAAGAAACCAAGGAGCAGCACAAGAATCGCTTGCAAAATATTCGCCGGTACTGGGCTGTTCGATGGTACAAGTACAAGAGCATCCCTACCTGGAAGTGGACTATGCAGTTTGCCTTCAGTCCACCCTATCAGTATACTTCGGCCATGTGCAGTCAGTACACCGAAGGGAATCGCCACCTGTACTACCCAGTTCCACCGAAGCTTCCTCACCCCAACATCCTCAAGACACCAGATGATTACCCAGAAGAACAAGAATGATTGAGAATCGCTGCTGAAGCCAAGAGGCTGAAATAAGAGAAGAAGGCAGCCAAGTTGGCTGAAGCAGAAGCCCAAGGTGCTGGGCCAAGCTCGAAGAAGAAGAAGAAGCTGAAAAATAAATATGCTTCTCCTCCCCATGCTACCACAGAAGATGAAGAGCAGGTCAGGCTAGAGAAAGCTGCTCTGGAAGATTCAATCATGGACGAATCAAATGCTGCTGACGACGAATCAGAACTCGAAGCAGATGATGAATCTGATGATCCTGCTCCCCCCCAAGAAGCAAAGACTTCAGATCCCACTGCAGAAGAAGTCAGGAGAGAAACCTGATGCTAAGGGGATTAAGATTCAAGACCCCAAGATCAAGCCTTCTGCTCGCCCCACCATTGATCTTTCCAACTTGGTGGTTGCGAAGCCCTTGGCCTCCAAGCCACCGGCTGATGCCCTCACCGTTGAGAGGCGATCGAAGCAGAAGCACGACCCTGCCAAGAAAAAACCTGCAAAGGCTTCAGCATCAATGAAGCCCAAGCAGTCTGCTGCAACAAACCCTTCAGCGAAGCACAAGCTCACTGAAGAAGAATTGAGACAGAAAGACCTCGCAGAGGCACTTGAGCGCAACATCCTTGCCAGAAGCTCAGCTGATCAGAAGAAGGCAGATGAGGATGCTGCCAGACAGAAAAAGGAGTTGGACTGTGCAAAGATGGCTGTAGAGAAGGCTGAGACGAAGCGCAAGCTTGCCGAAGCCGCAAAGAACGAAGAAAAAGCTGCTGCTGAAGCTAAACAGCTTGCTGAACATGAAGCTAAACGCAAGGCCTCTTTAGAAGGTCTCAGGACGAAGAAAGCTGAGAAAGCAGCCAGGGCAAGTCAGAAGAAGCCCGTAGTTGATATGAATCCCTCCGCTATTCCATCGAAGCAGAAAGGCATATCTTTGCCTGAAGCTCAAGCTGAAGCTGATCGTCAGAGTGACCATCCATTCCCTGACTCACGTGAAGGCGAACTCTGGGATCAGTTGGGCATCACTGAAGCCCTTTGGAAGAAGTGTGCTGCTGAAGATCCTGATGCTGTTAACATTGGAGAAGTTTACATCTCCAGGTCTATCGAAGCTATGATCTCCACCATGATAAGTCAGCTGAAGGATTTGCACTCAAGAGATAGGGCTGAAAACAAAAAGATTCACAACTATCAGAAGCGTGCTGAATCAGAACCTGATGAAGAATTCAAACAGCACGCCCTGAAGTTGCTTCAACAAGTGAATGATGTCAATTCCACCACCAAGGCCAACATCAAAATCTTCAAAGGCAAAATCAAGGCTGCTGTGGATGATATGGTGAAGACCCATAATGCTTCCATTATGGAAAGAGATTCGAGGAAACGCAAGGCTTCGCCCGAAGCTGAACGTGTCGTTGCTCCACCATCTCCCAAGCCTGCATCAAAGACTTCTGTACCCTCACCCAAGAAGAGAACCACCAAGAAGCGCAAGGTTACTTTGGCCTCCGCCGCAGACATGGATACAAGTGATGAACAGCCACCGGAAACTCCTGAAGCAGTTCCCACTCCTGCACCGAAGCCAAAGCCATCCCAGCCCACCCCAAAGCCTTCAGCTCCACCCACCAAAACTCCCACACCTCCTCCTACCAGAACCACCCCCAAGCAAACTCCACCACAAAGAGCTCCTAACCCCACTCCAACGCCTGCACGAACCCCCACACCCATACCACCTCGTGTTCCCACACCCATCCGTGCTCCAACCCCCGAACCACAAAGAATTCCCACTCCACCAGTTGCTCCCGCACCACCTCCATCACCTCCCCGTGAAGCTAATGCTCCATCACCAACCCACTCCAGAACCCATGTATCCCGAGACTTTTCCCCCGCCAGAACAGTTCAAGATTCCAAAGCACATGTGCCCGATACTGAAGCACATGATGACGAAGAAGAACAAATTCAGATTCTGAATCTGTCGCAAGAGCAAGCGCTCATAGTCGCTCAATCTGCTGGTCCTTCAAGAGCCAATCAAATTGCTCCTCTGCAAAGGATTCGTGAGCGTTCACGCCCCTGCCAAGATACCCAACTTGACTCAAATTACCCTCGTGAAAACTTTCCTATATTCAAGGGTGCTGGTTATTCTTCAAGGCATGGCCCGCAATTCAACCTGGAACAGCATCGAAAGCGCCATTGATTCTTTGGTGTTAGTCCGTATGCTTCAGACCGCACAGCTGATGATCTACGTTTTTGGACTGCTGAACAACAAATCTTATACACCAAAGTCTTCTGTCAGCAAGGAGTTCTTTTTAGGCAATGGTTTCTGGACATGCGAAGTCTTTCCACAGCCTCGTGCTTTCAGAATGTCCTCGAAACTATTGAAAATCAGAACCTGACTCGGTTGTTTGCATTGAGCACTCCTTTCAACTCTGAGCTCATCAAGCAATTCTATGCAATTCTCTATGTTTCTGGTGAAGCAAATGAACCCAGCTCATGGACGCTGGAATTGATGATTCAAGGCAAAGTCTTCAGGATGTCTTCTGTTGAATTCATGGAAATTGTCAACATTCCAAGGCATTCTGGAGTCCATGAAAAGATTCATATTGAGCCAGATCTGACTGAAGAAGAATTTGCTACTCTGTTGGATCCTGAAGTCACTTCAAATTATATTCCTCAAAACATTCGCCCGAAGCATTTGAATTTCATCTCAAGGACTTGATTCTACATCTTGTCCAACTCATTGATTCCTTTGAGTACAGCTTTGGACGAATCGAATCTTTACCCTGAGACAAGGCATGCTATTATGAAGCTCACTCATGGTCTTCTCTTCGACTTTGAGGACTACTTCATTAGGAATCTGGTTCATGCAGCGGAGCTACCTTTCACTCTGAAACCCTATGCTCCCTGGCTGCAAGTTATTTGTGATTATGGCAGGAACGAAGACTTTGTGGCTCGCCATCACCCGAAGCTTTTCTCGCCACCAGTGCGTGACTCTTTGGGATTGCTGAGGAACTTGACGGTCTTGTTGCGGGTTCGACGTTCAGACTGATCGAGAATGCGGCTCGGATGTTCTTGATAAGTCAAGTCCTGCTGCAGCTCAATCATATCATGTTCCACTTCACGAATAGGGTCTTTGAAGCAGCGTCGGAGTTGCGACACGTGGAATACGTCGTGGACTTGAGAGAGGTTCGACGGCAATTCCAATCGGTATGCCACTGGTCCACTCCTGGACAGGATACGGAACGGGCCAATGTAGCGAGGAGCTAACTTGCCTTTGATTCCGAAACGATGAGTGCCTCGCATCGGGGTGACACGGAGGTACGCGTATTTGCCAGGCTGATAGACCATTTCTTTGTGCTTGCGATCATAGTTGCTCTTCTGACGAGACTGAGCAGCTTTCAAGTGTTCACGGAGAACGCGGACCTGATCTTCAGCATGTTGTATGATGTCCGGACCAATGAGAGTTCGTTCTCCAGTTTCTGACCAATTCAGAGGGGTTCGACACTTACGTCCATAGAGAACTTCAAAGGGTGCCATCTTCAGACTAGCTTGATAGCTATTGTTGTACGAGAATTCAGCAAATGGAAGAGATTCCTCCCATTTCTTACCGAATGAAATGACACAAGCTCGAAGCATGTCTTCAAGCACTTGGTTAACTCGTTCGACTTGGCCTTGCGACTGGGGGTGATAAGCGGTGCTGAAATTTAGGTGAGTGCCCATAGCTTCTTGAAAACTATCCCAGAACTTAGAGGTGAAAATGCTGCCTCGGTCGGAACTGATCTCCAACGGAATACCGTGGAGGGAAACAATTCTGGAAACATATAAGTCTGCCAACTGACTAGCAGAGATCGTCTCCTTGATAGGCAGAAAATGGGCAACCTTGGAGAATCGGTCGATGACGACAAAGATCGCATCATGACCCTTCTGTGATCGCGGAAAACCGGTGACAAAGTCCATTTCAATCTTGTCCCACTTCCATTCAGGAATAGAGAGTGGTTGTAGAGTTCCAGCAGGTCTTTGATGTTCTGCCTTGACGCGACGGCAAACGTCACATTCAGAAACATATCGGGCAATGTCTTGCTTCATGTTAGGCCACCAGAATTGCTGACGAATGTCTTGGTACATCTTGGTGCTTCCAGGATGAATGGACAACGGGGTATCGTGAGCCGCTTTCATGACCTTCGGGGTCATATCCAGGTTCTCATGCCTGCCCTTGCTGTGAGTAACCACTAAACGGTTCTTGTAGAACGCCGCACCTTTGCTATCAATGGTGAAGGGTGAGGGCCTCCCATTGGCGATATCGCGCTTAATCTTGTGTACGAAATCATCATAAAACTGTATACACTTGATGGATTTGACGAGATCCGGTTCGATAACCAGGTTATTTGCATAACCTTGAGGAACAATCTCGAGGTTTAGCTTGCGTAGCTCTTCATACAGAAGCGGTTGTTGTACTTGAACTTCAAGTTCACTACAGTAGGCTTTGCGGCTCAGGGCATCAGCCACCACATTAGCTTTGCCAGGGGTGTAAGAAATTCCCATGTTGTAGTCGGCTATTGTTTCGAGCCATCTCTGCTGGCGGAGATTCAGGTCGGGCTGAGTAAATAGGTACTTCAGGCTTTGGTGGTCGGTGAAGATCTCGCAACGATTACCGACGAGGTAATGTCGCCACAGCTTCAATGCATAAATTACCGCTGCCAATTCGAGATCATGAGTTGGATAGTTTTCTTCGTGAGCACGCAACTGACGAGAGCCATAAGCAATCACTTTGCGCTCTTGCATTAGGACACAGCCTAAACCTTGACGAGACGCGTCACAATATATCACGAAGTCCTTCTGAGTATCAGGGGGAGCAAGCACTGGGGGAGAAGTGAGCTTGTCCTTGAGAGCTTGAAAACTTTCCTGACATTTATCTGTCCACTCAAACTTGACGCCTTTGTGCAGCAGGTTAGTCAGGGGCCTGGCAATCTTGGAGAAATTCTCGACAAAACGGCGGCAATAGCTGGCAAGGCCGAGGAAACTTCGGACTTGCTTGACAGTCCTGGGCGGAGTCCAGTCAAGAATAGCCTGGATACGTTCGGGGTTGACGGCAACGCCATCCTTGGAAATCACATGACCAAGGTAAGTTACTTCAGGAAGCCAGAACTCACACTTTGAGTATTTAGCATACAGTTTGTGTTCTCGAAGCTTTTCCAGTATAAGGCGAAGATGTTCAGCATGTTCTGCATCGGTCTTGGAGTAAATCAATATATCATCCAGATAAACCACGACGAACTTGTCGAGGTATTCCATGAATATATAGTTCATCAATCTGGAGAAGGTGGCTGGTGCATTCGTCAAGCCAAATGACATGACAGTGTACTCGTATGATCCATAGCGAGTAATGAATGCAGTCTTCGGAATGTCCTCATCACGGACCCGGATCTGATGGTAACCCAACCTTAAGTCGAGTTTTGAAAACACCGTGGATCCAGCAAGTTGATCATAAAGATCATTGATCCGAGGGAGGGGGTACTTGTTCTGTATCGTGGCTTGGTTGATAGGTCGGTAATCTTGGACCAAACGGTTCGTGCCATCACTCTTCTTGACAAAGAGCGAAGGTGCTCCCCAAGCAGAGGAACTTGGACGGATGAAGCCTTTCTCGAGGGCCGTGTCGATCTCCTTCTTCAATTCAAGGAGGTGGTGAGGTGGCATCTTATATGGGCGCTTGGCAATAGGGACGGTGCCAGGCTTCAAGTCGATGACGAATTCAACTTCCCTAATCGGGGGTATCCCCGGCAGTTCTTCCGGGAATACATCGGTAAAATCACAGACGATTGGGACTTTCTCAATCCCTTCGAGAGGTGCGACATTCAAGGCATTCAGAGCATATATACAAGCTTCGGCATTCATCGACACGATGGCAGTGTGACTCACAATCGCGCTAGAAGGATGAAAAAGTTGGATGACCTTGGTGCCACAATAAAGTGCGGCATCGTGGGCTTTCAACCAATCCATACCCAAGATAAGGTCAATCGTGGAGGTTTTCAGAATATGTGGGGAGACAAGGAACTCAATCCTTTCGATCTCGACGGTGATGTTAGGTGCCAGCATGTCAACGTGACACATGCCGCCGGGTGTCTTAACGGCCAAGGGGGTGCGCATCTTTTCGTGGTATATGCCATGTTTAGATGCAAATGCTCCAGACATAAATTAATGCGATGCTCCTGTATCAAATAAAACAGTAGCAGGTATTGAGTTAACGAGGAGTGTACCCATCACAGTAGCGGGCTGTTCCTGAGCTGCTTCAACATCAATGTTGTAAGCATGACCACGAGCATGAGGATTTGACCCAGTATTATAGTTGAGGGTCCCATTGTTGCCACGGCCATTTCCGCGGCCAGCAGGGTGAACTACCAGTTGATTCTGTCGCTGAGGGCAGTCTCTGGAAATATGGCCTGGCTGACGGCACTTGAAACACAGGCCATCTTGAGGACGGAGGGGTGCAGTCTCAGTCTTCGGCTGTCTCGGCGGGGGCGGAGGCAGACGGGGTGCAACATACGACGGCCTTGGTACAGGGGCATTTGGACGAAACACATTGTGTGGAAGCCAAATGCGTTGCTTCTGTGCTGTGCCCGAAGATGAGCCAGCATCACGGGGGCGCTTCGCCGAACCACCGAACTTAAGCTGAGCTGTCTCAAGAGTGATAGTCTGATTCACCATGGCGGCGAAGTCGGGGAAGACGTGCAAAGCTAGTGCAAGCTGGAGATCTGCGTTGAGTCCATCACGGAACTTCTCTTGCCTACTTGCATCATTGGGGAGGTCACTTGCAGCATAGCGGGAGAGGCAGAGGAATTCCCTCTGGTATGCCTCGACAGTTTTGTTGCCCTGAACGAGGTTGCGGAACTCGGCCTTCATACGGTTCATAATCGCCTGGGGGACATAACGAGCACGGAAGGCAGTCTTGAAGTCATTCCAGGTGACGACAGTCCCTTCAGCTAGCGACCCCTTGTAAGTGTCCCACCACTGAGCAGCGGGACCACGCAGGAAATAGGATGCGAAGGTGACGTAATCAGCAGCGCTCACATTAGCGAACTCCAGCTGACGAGTGATGTCACGAAGCCAATCATCAGCATCCAGCGGCTGTTCAGGCTGGTGGAAGAGAGGGGGATTGAGACGCATGAAATCCCGCAGAGTAACCACAGGCGGTTGGTTCTGGTGCTGGTTCTGGTTCTGATTCTGATTCTGGAGCTGATCTATGACTCCTTGCATGAACACCTGGTTCATCTGAAACTGCTGCATCATCGCGGCCATGTAGTCCGGCGGCGGAGGTGGATCGTTGGCACCATGACCACGACCACGACCACCACGACCAGCCATCCTGCTAGAATTTAACAGGGGTATCTCAGCGATGAACATTTTAACGAGATACCGGAAACGAGTAAGAGGTAAAGCGACAACAAGAGGAGGCGCAGATATATAGGAGTAGTCATATAAGACATACACATCCACACAAAGAATCAATCGAAAATCGGGCAGCGTAACGTCGTAGAAATTAAGGAAAAAGGACACACTAGGCGGCGCGCAGACCGCGGTAAGGATTACACGACGCGACATAGATTACACTATGTCAATCACGCCGCAAGAAAACTATTGGCCACAGAAGTTGATGCCAGAAAACGCGCGGCCTGCCCAGAATGAGAATGGGATCCGCGGTCTGGGATCTGGCGTACGACGCCTGCGACACGACTCAATCAATGGGGGAATCACCAAAAACGCCAGGTGGAATCAAGAGAACGTGATCCTAATGTCAGATTTTGTAAAACTTACCAGCAAGGATAAGAGAGCAGATTCCCAGAGCATAGGTAAGGAGAAAAGGATCCTAATACCATAGATATCACACGTAGTGACATCGATGTGGGCCCGTAAGCCAAATATTAAGTTAGCAAAATAGTTTCTCAAAGTCTAGACTCAACTTCGACCAGGTAGTGGTGGGGTGGCTTCCTACAGGCAGTCGGCTCTGATACCAACTTGTGACGCCCCCCAAAATCAATCCGTGTACAGTAATCATACACGCAGGGTACACGACTGAGATTAGGGTGCCACGGTGAGAATATCACAGCACAACACTAAACACAAAAGGATAAACCAATATGTTACAATAAAGGGGGTCACGCGGACCCGAATACATAAGTTATACAAGCCATAATATCTGAGTACAGACATAGTTAGTCAAGTTTTGCCTTAAGAAGGCTAGCACAAATAACATCAGAGATACAGATCGAAAAGGCAAGGCCTCCTTCCTGGGAGCCTCCGAAACTACTCCTGGTCCTGGTCAGCGGGGGTCTCGACGTAGTAGTATCCGCCTCCGGGGTACTCCTGCTCCTGGGCTCCAACGTCGACTGCAGCGGCCGATCAGGCAAAACAGTAAAGGAAATAAAGCAGGTGAGTATCTAGTATACCCGCGAGTCTTACGTCCGCTACTAGGCATTATGCATTGTATCAACGGAAAGAAGAGGCTATATATAGTGGACTGCAAGATAGAAATCAGAATAAGGGTAAGAAGCTAGGCCTATCGAAGACTAGCATCTTCCGACGAGGTCTTGCAGCATGAGAAGAGAAACAGCCAACAGTTTATATAAAGAAATAAAGTAACAATGAAGCAGAAGTTGATGCAACAATGTATAATATAAGTTGTAATGATTAATAATAACAATGCCTCCGAGTTCACCTCCTCGACATCCCCGCGAGGAAGAGAAACCGGAACCATACAGTTTAATAATAATAGTTTCTAGTGGTAAGATCCAGCTTCAGCATAAAGCGTCCTGTTACCGTGGACACGGCTATTCGAATAGATTAAACTCCCTGCAGGGGTGCACTACTGTTCAGCCTGCACGCTCGGATCTCCAGGGTGGCGGGATCCAGGTTAGGGACCGCTCCACCAAAGCTATCCGACACGACGCAGTTCATCCTAGGCTCAGCAGAGAGGCCATCCGCCGGACTATATCCTATGCGCCAAGGGGTCTAGGTCCCTCACCCTTGCACGCTCCTGCACGGTACGAGACTGGCCGGTGAAGCAAAAGCAAATCCAAAACACACGTGCTGCAGCAAATAAGACAAGACCGCTTCCCGGCTATCAGCCCGTGGTACTGCTGACGTCTGAAGAGCTTTCGGACAGACTACGACGCAGGGGAGCCCATACTCCTTATCCCACGTGAAGGTAGTGCGTACAGACCAACGGGTCTCTCAAGTCATCCGCCGAACCATTTAGCATTTTAATTAACCTGCGTGACAACCGTTATCGTTGCCTCGACTTAACCGACCCGCGGTCAACGACAGCAGTCAGGACCACCAGTAACGTCGGTGCCTGCCCTGTCATCCCACCAAGTCACTGCGGTTACCAACAAGGTGAACCGTCTCCTTACCTTGTCTCGCGTGTGCTCTTGGTAGAGCTCGACTTTCGTGGTTTGGTAACTCTCGCGAGATACGAGCAGGGGCCAAGCACGCCAGTAACGTCGGTCGTACCCTCCCTGTCGTTCCCGACGATATACCTCTCGCGGGCACCGTTGGGTCGCCCGGCTTCTTACCTTAAGGACAACCGCTGTTCAGAACCCTATGGCGGCAAGACAAGGTCAGCCTCGAGTGGAGTATAAGGATTACTCCTTGATAGCTCACACTTGAGGTGACTAGGCATAACCCAGATAGGGGCCTTTGGCGGTGTCTGCATTGTACCGTACCTATGCAGTTGTATATATTGTATCCGTGTTCACTCCCCTGAGTGATCACGGCCCGCTATCTAAACCTAGCTAACAATGCGCAGGGCTCACTGCTGAATAATGCATAAGTAATAATAGGCAGCATAGGATAAAGGAAAGGTACATCAAGGGGCGACAAAATCAGGCTATACAATTGAATAGGGTTGTAATCGTAGCAGCAGCAGTAACAATGCCTAGTGCAAGAAATGTACGGAAAGATAGGCGATATCTGGGGAAGAGAATGGCTCTGCTTGCCTGCAAGCTCGACGGTAGGGGTAGGGTCGTCGACGAAGTAGTCGTACCCGGCGGCGGTGTAGTCGGCGGTAGCAGCGGGGTCTACCGGAGATTAAGGGGGGGAGGAAACAGTAAATACACAGCAATAATATACAAACATATGCATGACATGACAGATGAAAAGTTAACGGTGTTCTAACGCAGTGCAATGTATAAGGCTCGGAGCGGGAATTCATCCGGGGATGAACTTCCGGCTCCGGGTGATTACCGGACAGGGTGTCCGGAGGGGGAAGGTTTCATGCCGGAGGTGTCGTGGGTACCGGACAAACATAAGGGGGGTGTATCCTTGTTAGTTGAACAATAACGGACAACTTTCGTGTTCGGAATAAATTCATCCGGGTACTTTTTATCGGTACCGGAAATTATTGACAGACAGCCCGGAGGGGGGGAATGTCGATGATCGGTGTGTTAGGGGGGTGTGGTAGACATACAGGTAGCGTATCCGTATTCGTTATATTTTTCTGATCAATTTTCATGTATAAAGTTTTTCGATCCGATATACGGATTAAAAGATATTGATTTTATAAGTTTTAATCAATTTAAATCAATTTTCTGGATTTATTTTATTAATAAATTACAACATTATCCACAGAGGGTTGACTGGTCAAACCTGACCAGTGGGACCCACTGGTCAGCCTCACAGCTAATAAAAATGGTTTTATTTAAATTTAATTACCCACTGGACCCACATGTCAGTGACTGTTAGCATTTTTATTTATTTTAACTTAATTCCTTACAGGTGGGACCCAGTGGTCAGTGAGAGACAACTAACAGTTTTTTAATTTAAACAAATGGCCTCGGACCCACATGTCATAGACTTGAAGGGTTATTCCTAACAGTTTTATTTGGTTTAATCACTAACTAATTAACAGAGGGGTGGGGGCCACTAGTCAGTGGGTCATTATCACTAATGACACCACTGACACGCGGGACCCGCAGGTCAGCCTCACCGGCGAGCACACCGGCGAGACCAACGCCGGCGAGGGAGCGGCTAAACTCGACGAGGACAGGGGGGGTTCGGAGCGTAAGCTCACCGCGAGGGACGAGAAGGGGTCTGTGATGTCGAGGGAGCTCGGAGTGGAGCGCACGAGCGAAAATGGCGCGGGCGGCCGAGCTTGAAGACGAAGTCGATTCGCAGCCCACGGTCCGCCCCGGCTCCAATCCGCGGTACAGCTTGGCGTAGCAGTCCCCGGCGCGCCTCCTGGACAAGACGGCGGCGTGTGGGGAGCCCGTTGGCCGCGCCGACGGCGGTGGCGTGCCCACGGCCAGAACACGGGTGGCTCGGGCGGGAGCTAGAAGACGAGGGAGGCGGCGCGAGGGGAAAGGAGGGGGGGTGCTAGGGTCTCCAGGGCTTGGCGCCGCGGTGCCCTAGGTTGTAGGCGCCGGAGGAGTGCCCGATGGCCTCCACGGAGGGAGGTCGTCGCCGTGGCCTCGGTCGATGGCCGCCACGCCATGGCTCCTGTACGGGAGGAGGGAGATAACCCCCCCCCCCCAGGGTGGGCTCCGGGCTGAATTTGGTGGGGGTTGGGTTAGTTGGGCTGCGGGGGTGGGCCTCTTTCTTTTATCTCTTTTTATTCCTCTCAGCCTTCTGTTCTTTTCTGTTTATATTTATTTTAGTTGTTTTAGCCCTTTTGTAAAATATGTTGTAGGTTCTAAAATTAGTGTAACACCATATACTACTGCCACAAAAAGATTGGGCAATAATAAAAGTCATTTAATATTTGATTTAAATATTAAATGATTTAAATAGGGTTTTTGGCCACTGTTTTGATTTGTTTAGAATTTTCCATAGCACAATAAATACCAATGATTACATGGGCATGGTCCAATGATTATTTGTGAATTTATAAAAGTGGTTCCAAGATTTTTGGAAAAGATTTATTGTCACCATAATTTTTTAATATTCATAAAAAGGCATTTTAGGGTTTGTTTGAATTTCAACTCAAATGGCTTGGACTTTGTTTTCATCCATGATGATCAAGGTCCATGGTTCACTTTGCTTGCCACCATATCAAAGGGGAATTTGAATTTGAACTGAACCATTTGATTAAAGCAAAAATTTTGAACAGTACAGATGAACAGTAACAGTGATTACTGTTCACTGATAGTGAGGGTGTTACACCGAGGTCGCCGCCGCGCCCTCTCCTCGCCCTGCCTGTTGCGCTCATTGTCGCCGCGCGCCCACCGTTCCCGGAGCGCTCGTCCTCTCACTAGTAGGAAATAGGCTACTGCTGGCGTACGGTTTTTTGTTACCGCTGGCGTCCAAGCGTACGCCAGCGCTGTCACGCCAGTGGTAACAGGTACCGCTGGCGTACAAGATGTACGCCAGTGCTACGATTTGTTACCGTTGGCGTACAGTTTACTTGCTCGGCAGAGCTATCTTCTAATACCTCTGGCGTGCTGTTTTGCTCGCCAGTGGTAAGACAGACGTACGTCAGCGGCAATTTTTCTGGATTTGGTACTGTCCGCCAGCAGAATCCCTCCTGTACGCCAGCAATATATTTTCTGAAATTATTTTTTTGCTGAAACTTGTTATTCCAGCAACACAAATACTCAAATATTTTCACAGTTTACCAACACAATACAAATACACAGAATCCATAAGTTCAAATATACAAGAGTGATCAAATATTGTTACATCACATTTCTAATCAAAATAGAGAAGTTGGTATTAGTGGCATCACATATTGTATCACACATAGACAAACAGAAAAGTATAGACAAGTTGGAGTTACATCACGTAGATTGTATCACACACAAGTACATCTCGATGGAATTGGTAGTTTAGGTCGCAAGGTTTTTCGAAAGGAAGGTAGTCATCTAATAACTAGCTACAATCACATACAAGAGAATGGTAATGACGATGAGCAAGAAGGGAATCACGATGAAGTTGGACTTCATCCGGTGGTTCTTCCTCTCTTGCCCTTGCCGGTAGTTCAAGTACCGAGCTTCCGCCTCCGCTTTACTCTTGTAGCTCTTGTAGTTGTTGCCCTTGAACTTGTTCACTTGCTTGAAGCAGTCTTCCCAGTGCTCATAGACTCCTGGAACGCTACCTTCGTACACCACATACCACTTCTTCATCTCTGCAGTATAAAAGACATATAAAAATATTAACCAAGATAGTTAAAAAGGAAGATGTGTACATTCTTGCATTATAAAAGAAGACTACAACAACATCATTAGCAAGCAGCCAAGCAGTAGCAGCAGCAGCTAGTAGCACTAGCAGCCAGCAGTACAGCAGTAGCAGCTAGCAGCCAGCAGCAAGCAGTAGCTTCCAGCAGCCAGCAGCAAGCAGTAGCAGCTAGCAGCCAGCTAGTAGTAGCAAGCACAAGCAAATACAAGTATACAACTACTGTCTAGTGAACCTACTAGTGTCTACTATGGCTCCACCCCTCCACCTAGCAGGCTAGCACTAGCTACAGGAGAAGGAACGCTTTTCTCAGCGCACAAGCCTTAAGCGAGGCGTTGAGCCAACGCACCACGCCTAGGCGCGCATAAGCGGCAGATTAGGCGTGCCTTTTTGAACTTTGAATGTAAAAGGAGTTCACATGTCCGCAATATTTGATAGCAAATAGTTAAGTATGCACACGATTCATATAACCCTAAATATAGAATATATGCGTATCGAGAACGGGCCAGTATTTCAAGTCCCAAAACACGGACCTCGTCTTCCATACATCCAGGAGCAGTTTTGGTGCCTTTTGCTTCTTTCCCGGCTTAGGGCACTGATCCAAATCATTCAGCAACTCATATATTTCTTCACCGCACCTCTTACGTGGAGGTCCCCGGAGCTCATCTTTACCATTGAAAAGGTCTCCACGCCTTCTCCACGGGTCGTCCTTGTGTAACTACCTTCGATGCCCCGTGTAGACAGTTTTTGAAGACCCGGGATCTTTCTTAAGCTGCATAAACGTTGGATCATCCATGCACCTCATACATCCCCAATGTCCGTGGCAAACCTGGCCTGCGACATATCCGTGGCCGAGATAGTCGTGCACCGTACAAAGCAAGGCGACTCTCATAGGGAAATATTCTTCTGCGACGGCGTCCCATGTGTTCACCCCTTCCCATAACGTGTCTAGCTCATCTTTCAGTAGCTTTAGATACAGATTGATGTCGTTGCCTGGTTGTTTTGGCCCTTGAATTAGCATGCACATGTGTATGTACTTACTCTTCATGCATAACCAGGGGGGGAGGTTGTATATCCATACAAACACGGGCCAAGTGCTATGTGTGCTGCTCTGGTTGCTGTACGGATTCACTCCATCAGTGCTCACACCCAAATTGAGGTTCCTCGGATCTGCCGCGAAACTTGCATCTACGCCGTCTAATGCTTTCCACTGGCTTGCGTCCGAAGGGTGTGTCAGAACTGCCTTTTCACACCGTTTTGGATCTTTCAACACTACATTTTTTTTGTCCGCGTGCCACCGCATGAGCTTTGCTTCCTTGTAGTCCGCGAAATACCGCTGCAAACGGGGAATGAGCGGAAGGTACCACACAACTTTACGAGGTTCTTTCTTCCCTTTCTTGTATCGAGCGGCATTGCACTCCGGACATGTGATCATGTCTGCGTCCTCTTTCCAATAAATGTAGCAATCATTGATGCACACGTGGTATTTTTCATGCGGTAAATCAAAGGGGCACACGCCTTTCTTGGCCTCATCACAACTTGTAGGACACGAGTTGCCCTCCGGAAGCTTACTCTGCCAGTATTGCAGGTTAGCGTCGACGCTTACGTCGGTCCATTTGTGTTTTGCCTTCATCTGGAGAACATCGAGCGCTACTTTCAAGCGAGAGTCTTCTGATCCGCAACCTGGATACAACGGAGTA
The DNA here is from genome assembly GCA_950022295.1 of Bromus sterilis. Lineage (NCBI taxonomy): Eukaryota > Viridiplantae > Streptophyta > Magnoliopsida > Poales > Poaceae > Bromus > Bromus sterilis. The sequence goes on along the minus strand of OX465598.1, from coordinate 58,468,570 downwards.
TTCGAGTCTACCTCTAGTTGTGCCATCTTAGCTTGCTCTATACTAGCAGATCTGCAGTTAGTCGTCTTCTTCAAGAGCAGCTCTTTGAGATGAGGGTCCCGCACGGCTGAAGCTAGCAGTGTTTGCATGTCATCGTCTTCGTTTACGTGTTGTTCAGCATCTAATTCTAGATCTCCAACATCATGTGCGGGAGCAGGATCATCAGGCGGCTCTTCTTCTTCTTGCCCATGATCGTTATTATTGTCATGCTCCGCCGCACCATCATGGACTTCATCATCATCATCTTCGTCAAGCCACTGAGTGTGGCCATCCATGAAACCATGCATGAGCAGGTGCTCCAGCAATTCTCCCGAAAAGGGGTTCAGCAAGCCCAATTTTTTGCATTTTCGACACGGACATCTTATCTCCCTGCGATTATTTTGTATCATGTCGTCTGTAGCGTATCTCAAATATTTTTTCACGACACGTTCACTCATACGGCCGGGCGCCATATCGCCTGCACGTGATAGAACCACACAAGATAAGTAAAACCATCAGTTTTAATGAAAAAATTCGGCATGACCTTCCTACAAATAGGACTAAGAGTGCCAAAATTTGCCGAAACGGAAATGAATCAACATTCCGGCAAACTCTATGACATCATTTCCTGCACAATACAAGAATAGCACATATATATATGCATCATCACATATCCGGCAAAATTTCATCATCTCATATATGCATGCATACATCATATATCATCAAGAGAATAGCACATATATATATATATATATATATATGCATCATCACATATCCGCGGGCACAATACAAAATACAAGAATAGCACATATATGTTGATCCCTCACCTTAAGAGAGACAATGTAGGAGAGGAAGAGAGATGTAGATAGATATCTAGCTAGACCTAGGAGATGGTATATTTGGATCTACACCAAAAGGAGCTAAATTTGGTTCTTTTGTGGTCATTTCTTTTGGTAGAGAGGAACTTAGAAGGGTAATGGAGCTAGATCTATCACCTAAACTAGTTTCAATTGGTTATAAAGAGTGGTGAAGATGGGGGGAAGGGGAGGAACTTTGAGCTAGTGGTAAAGCAAGATTGGAGATGCAATAATGGAGTGCTTGGTGGCCAGCCCGAGCATCAATAATTGCACAAAATACCACTGGCGTACAACTCAGCTGGCCGCCATAAGAACTTGTATTAGTACTGGCGTACGGTGCATCTTACCCGCCAGCAAAAACATCTCACCTCTAAAGTATTTCGGGGCAAATTATCTCTGGCGTACAATACAATCTGTACGCCAGTGGTAACTTAACTAGCACTGGCGGTCAGAAATAAAGTACGCCAGTTGTAGTTAGCCCCGCTGCCTAGCCGGGGTCAAGTCGTGCCACTGGCGTGCACATACATCTGTACGCCAGTGGGACTTTCAATTTCCCTGGTGTGCACTGTTTTTTATACGCCGGTGCTAGTATCACTGGCGTACGACTTTTTGTGTCCGCCAGTAATAAGGTGGCGGCTATAGCCTATTTCCTACTAGTGTCTCCATGCCCGTGGCCAGTGGCCGGCGGCTGTAGGGATCTGATTGTGTTTTGTTTTGTTATTGCAGGGGCTTATATGAAAATTTAAAACTGACTTGTGGGTCCCAGTTGTCATAAACAGGTTTAAAAATTCATTAGTGAGTCACTTGGGTTTTTTGCAAATGCATTACAAAGATTCCGTAGGTTTTAGCAAAACTTTTAAAAGTGGTAGTTTTTCAAAACCCTAGCCCCAATTGTGGTATTTTTTGCTATTTACTCGGAATGAAACTGCTAAAGTTGGCCAAAGTGATTAACCTCTTATTGCTGAAGTTGATTACTATCTCTAGCAAGCATTGTCTGAACTGAAAACCAAAGGTACAAAGGGTAAGAAAATGTTGTGTAGTATGTCTAGTATCTCATTAATTGATGAAAACAGCGAAAAAAGAGATAAAAACCTGCCCACACAAAAACCCTTAGTCAAGGGAACCTCTCCTCTCATCTCATTACTCGAAAAGGCGATATATGCATACCACATGCGCGAAATATTCTTCCCTTGCGAGTAATATTTCCCTAACGACAGCTGGAGAGATCAACAGAGGGACACAATTGGTTCAACTTTACTATACTAGCTCAAAGATATTTTAAAGCAATCGAGCTAGACATAAATATATATCAACTATATCGGGATAGCTCTCGCCTAACAAGCATAGACCTCTGATCAAGTGATCGTCGTCAATCATAGGATTCTTCCTAAAAGCTCTTATTATAAGCTTTGTGTGGTTACAGCCTGCAAGCACACTACATGCACGGATGTGATGCCACTAAACTAGACAGAGAGAAAGAGAGAGCATTGTTTCGTCCGTTTTTTGCACCTCTAGAACGGGCCAAACGGTGCAATTCTTTCTGGAAAGGCAGTGAAAGTTGAAGGCATGCATGCACGCTACTTGCACTTTGCCATTACATTAGTGGCTGCTTTTGGCGGTCCTACAGGGCAAAATTAATCCCCCTTTTTGACTGACTGGTCGTCCATTGTTAGATAGTAATCTTTTATTTTTACTTACATTGACTTAGATAGCTCCCTATGAATACATGTGCCGTAATGCAAGTAAAAAAAGTAGTGTAGTACTTGTTAGGCACCGATGGAATATGGCAATGGGGTTAGTTTAATTCATTCAATGCAAGTTATATTCACTTGGTTGAATTAAGTTGCTAAGGAAAGCCTGTTGTACTCATCACTTTACTTCTGGACACAACTAGCTAGTTCTGCGATATGTACAATTGGCATGATAGAATTAAAACACTAGAACATGTCATGTGGAGCTTCTAGTGCATCTATTACACCCCAAATTCCTATGTTAATAATAGCTAAGTTGAATTGGGCTATGAATTCGGATTGTCCCACTTGTTATTTTGCAGGTTATGTTCTGAAGTTTGATCTGACTCAACATAGCACCAGATACAAACACATGCCAACAAAGCAGGGCGGAAGCCTTTTTCGGTAGAAGTTTGATCTGATTTTTAAAAAATGTGCCTTTGCACTCCATTTTATTGTAATTTTTTTCAAAGTTTCTATAAATGAGCTGAGTTCAGATGCACCAGATAAGTTCTCCTCTTTTTGCAACGTGGATATCGCTTAATTTTTTGGATAGTACATTTTGTGGTTGGGGGCTTGGGGCTTCCCAACTTGAGCAATATTGTTTCGCTTAACTCATGACTTTAATTTCACATGACCATGGCATATGAGTGTGACCCTCCATGCATCGTCATCTTCTTTGCATAGGGGTGGTGGCAACATATGAAGATTACAGTTTGATGATGCTCTCTTGACTACTGGATTGTCACGTTCTTGGGAAGGATGGGTTTAGGTCGCCGGAGTTGAGGTCGGTGAGCGATAGAGGTGGGGGTAGGTGAAGCAGAGTAGGAGAAGGGAGAGATGGAGCCTATAGGAGAGAGAGATATGGATCTAAGGCCCAGTTCTTTTCGGTGATTCTCCCAGAATCGTCCCTTCCCCAGCTTCTCCCAGAATCGCCCCCTCCTCCACTCTATATTTTTTTTGACATTACTATCTAGTTAAGGTCTAATTAGGTAGGATTGTAAAAAATTATTGAAGTGACGATTTTGAGAGAAGCTGGGGAGGGGGGCGATTCTGGAAGAGTCGCACAGAATCGTCGAAAAGAACTGGCCTTAATATTTCATTTCTAGTTTAGTCTCCACGCTACGAGTTTGGTGCTTATAACATTGCACACTCACACCTTAGATCTTGAGCTCAGGGGTGAAGACCTTAGGTCTGGCCTTTGATGATTGCACCTGACAATGGTTGTGCTCACCCATGGTGTTCTTATTGAAGGCATTGCATGCAGATTCCTTAGATGCTTTGTCCAGGGTGAAAACCGAAGATCTAACCTTAAATGGTTGAATCCAGGCATTCAGCAACGGCGACACATGTGGATCGTTCCTTTCTGAAGGCATTGCTTTCAAATACAGTTGATGATGTCACGTCTAGAGTGAATCTTGATTCGTATTGTTGGAGAGGCCCGATGCAATTAGTATAGTCTTGATATAAATATATTACATGTATGTAACAAAAACAATCCTTACTTCAAAAAGTATTTATCAGCTCCTATTTTAAATTTCATAACTCATAGATATGTCACTGGCTCTCATTGACTCAGGACGACTGGATGAGGGGAAAAGGCAACCAAACCATTGAAGTCAACAAAATAAGACAAATTAACCATGCAACAACAACCAAGTAGTGGTAGGAGAACCGCATGTACAAGTCACGGAGCTCCAATGAATCTTACTCGCACAATTACCACTTTGGGCAGCAAGTGACCGGCCGCAAGCGCACGCGGCACTGCTTGGAAATCAAGCAGCGGCTAGCTGTCCTGCAAGTTGTGCGCGCCTGCGATTGGTTACGTCCGACGCAGTGATCGATCGATCGATCGAGTACCGCATATATGGAGCTAGGCCAAATCTTGACGGACGCTAATTAACAACAATATAAAACTGGCCCTGAAATGACCAAACGTATTAGTGACTCTAAGATGCCGGCTTATCGCCATAGTAAGCTTTAAGCTTTCTCCCTTATCTGAACAGTCCCAGCTTATTCATGCATGCATCCCTTATCTGAAATTACATCACCCCATAAAGAAAATATACTACTTAGAAAAACATTTCTCCACCTTAAAAACTAGGGGCTAGAAACCCAAAACAGCATTTCGCCACAATTATGGCCATAATATATTCACGACACTTCAAATCCAGTGACCCGATCCATGCGTTGCTGATTGTTCGTTGCTCCATCATCACCTGCTCTGTTCAGACGTCGTCCTCGGGGCGCCAGGCGCCATGCCTGCTTCAGGTTCCAGAAAACAACAAAGCAACCCTGAGGAGAGAATCGATCCTTCTCATCTCAGTGTCTACGTGCTACGTGCACCGTCGGTCTCAGGAATCTCCTTCAGGTAGCGAAGCATAGCAGACAACGTTGCGCGCGTCCGTCGGATCACGGCGCGGTGCGGTTCGGAAGAATCGTGTCCGTTCTTTGGGGCTCCCCCTCCCCTATAAATGGCGAAGGGCTGCCTGCGCTCTCTCAACTTAAGTAAGAGAGCAGCGGGCGTCCACGAGCTTATTAGCTGGTGTGCTCCAACTTCCTGGAAGCAGCCTAGGTAGCTCAGGTTAGGTAGCTACTAGCTAGCAGCAGCAGGTGACCGGAAGAATGGGAGGGAGCATGTCATCGTGCTTCGGCGGAGGACGCCGGGACTACGACGAGGTCTACGAGCAGCCGTGGCGGTCATCGAGGAAGGTGCGTCCCAGCGACGAGGACGGGCTGTGGTACGTCGGCGAGCGGGACGTCGACAGGAAGGCCACGGAGTTCATCGCCAGGTTCCACGCCGCCGCCAGCTACGTCGAGGCTTGACCGCCTGAGCTACGTGCGTGCTACTGCTTCAGCCAGCGATCTCTCCGGCTACGTGCCTCAGCCTCCCCGAGGTGGCTGGCCAGTCCGCTTCGTTCATTCGCCATTGATTCGTTACCCTGCTGCTCTCTTTAGTTATATTGTTAGTATATCCTAGTATGAAGTATGAATGGCTATCTACATTAATATTTGTGATTAAGGGTGTGTAATTTAAATATGTATTACGTACGTAAATAAGAGCAATGCTGGAGACATGAGCTTCTGTATGTGAATATATGGAGAGATGATATTGGCCTTTTGTTGTCTGAACAGAAGAAATTTAATTTGTCTTTTTAGGTGTGCATATACTTGATTGATAGTGGATATATATGCCTATTCCTAAGCCGTCTACTTCCTCCGTTCACTTATATGAAACGTTTTAGCAAACTATGTGAACGGCGGAAGTAGAAAATAGGTATTACTATATTTCAGTGTCAATCGAGTTACACAACCACCAGGCATATGCCTGCAGTTACACGAAAGGGACTGTAAAGTTTTGGGGTAAATAGATGCGCAATTGGATAGTTGTGCATCCCTAATCTTACTCAACTAACAAGAATAAATATCCGTATTAGGGACGCGGATTTGTGAAACATGGTTCCACAGGAACCCTCATGAACAATAAAATTTAAAAATCTAGGAAAAGTAAAAAATATGATTTCTTTTGTAACACAAAGGGTCGACTGTAATACTAGCGTACGAAGTTTCACGAAAAAATAACATTCATGGCATTCAAGGCAAAAAAGTAAAAAATATGATTTCTTTTGTAACACAAAGGGTCGACTGTAATACTAGCGTACGAAGTTTCATGAAGAAATAACATTCATGGTATTCAAGGCAAAAAAGTAAAAAAGTTAATTGGTTGAAGGAATAGTAAAGTTGGATTGTATATTCTCCAGTATATAATACCCCAGGTGTCATTCCTTCACGAAACTTCATATGTGAGTAGAATGGTCAACCAAGTTTGATATCTCAAAATTTTAGATTAATTTTGTTTTTCTAATATTTATTAAATTTACTATTCATGTTGGTGTGCGTGGATCCACGTTGGATTTTCGCCAATATTAGTCCCACTTATGTTTTTGTTAGCAAATAGTCTCATTTATGTTGCCATGTAACTCTAAATCTATGAAGTCGTCATGATGGTACATGACAGAGCCAATAGGGTCGGTGGCCAAGCGGTGAATATACTTGAGCAGGAGTAAGCCACAAGTCTAATGACAAATTTACAAACGCATTTGGATACTTTGGTAACTATCATGCAAATAAGCCCCAAAACTGAGAGCAGAACTTCTTGATTTAAATTTTATTTGTTTGTGTTGTTACGCTGCCAAAATTTACTCAAAGTTTAAATGAATGCATCTAAAAGTTGAACAAACCCTCGATTACTATTTTGTTTGAGATTTTTTTATGCGGTAGGCAACACTAAATGTTGATTCTTAATCAGAATTCTGGCAAAACAAATGGTAGAAATGACATACAACCAAAATATGAACCATGTCAAAATAGAACTATGTCACCAATATAGTGGCAACGCTTTAGAAACTTAATAAACTGTGTGTAAATATTGGCTTAGAAATGTGCAACTAGGTAGATTTTGAATGTGTGGTTGTTGAGTTATATATTTCTGTAAACTGGACACAAATTTTAACAACATTATACTTGATCATAGGTAAAATAGTTGACAGGAAATAACAATTTGTAAGAAGAAGAATAATACTCCATCCGATTCATAATAAGTGTCGCGCATCTAGTACAAAGTTTGTACTAGCTTAGTACAAAATGGGCGACACTTATTATGGATCGAAGGGAGTAACAAATAAGAAATTCCAACATTTTTTTGGGAAACTAAGATAGATTTTGAGAACCAACCATTGGTTGAGTGGCTTGTGGGGTGCTGTCCACCTAGCCGCTAGGTGGCTGGCTAATCCGCTTGATTCATATGTGCAAAATCATTTATTTGATGCACCACCCGTGGTTTTATTTTGGATTTTGGTTCTTCACTATGGACTATCATTTTGTTTTGCCGTATATATGGTATTCTTAGTGCATTGAACATATTCTACAGCTATATAACACTCACCATTTGAGGCCCAAACCACAAAATGAAACATTTGAAAAACAACAAATATGAGAGGTACGACGATCTTCTCCGACAAAAGCTCTACCATAAACATGCCTATCGTGTTAACTTGTCCCCATTTCATGTATAGTGGTATCTCATAGGGCAGAACCATGTTCCACCCTATCCGTGTAATCATGTTCTGCCTAGCAATGTGCCACATTACATCATTAACCAAGTTGCCAATAGTCATTTCGATGTTTTCACTCATGACATCTCCTCCATACCGTTGCAAATCGGCAACCTGATTCCATGTTCTGACCACCCACTATATGATGTGTTGCCCATCATTTTTTATTTTATTTTTGCATTTTCTTGGTATCTTCTTTGAACTGAAATTTCACTGAAATCCACATGAATTGACTCGCATTTTCGCGCCTGTTCATCTTTGCGGTGAAAGACATATTAGACAAGGATCAACTGCAATCTTGGTTCCCATGAACCAGTGATGCAGACTTTGCCGGCAAAATGTTCCATCCTACTTAGAGGGATCACAAGAAATTGTCTCTGGGCTCTCATCCTTTCTTTCCCTTAACGCCCAAAATTCCCCCTCTAGCCGTCATCAACTTGAGGGGTATCAAATCCTCCCATGGCAGATGTACCTTTTCGTAGATAAGAACGAGCCAATGATTTGTGACAATTCATTGGACCCTGTGTTGCAAAACGATCAGAAAAGCTTGTTGCTTTACACCAGTGGTGCCAAATCACTGGCCCCGGGCCAGATCCCTTTGTACCGCTTACATTCCCTGGTAAGGTGCAATTTACATTTAATCTGTGTCTTTGACTGTCAATCTACGTGACCGCTGAATCTGAATATTCTCAAGAAATGGTGGAGAGATCGCTTCGAAAAAGCAAGAAATTCCATTGGCATATACCTAGAAACTAGAAGTTTCAACTCTGCCGTAGTATGAGACATCTGTAAGATTTTCCTGTGCAGGTATGATGTTTGTCTGCAAATAATAACCTGTCTATGTGCCTGCAACTGTTTCAGGATTTGGTGGTCATGATCAGATCACCAGACAAAACTTTGTGCCAAACAAAATTCATTGTTTAGTGGCACCTTGTTTATGGAATTCTGAAAAGCTAGATGATCAAGAAGATGGCAAGGGACACTTCTTTTTCCACTGTGTAGCTTCCTTCAAATAGTCTCTGCGACGTTCTTTCCGCCTTCTTTTGTTGGAGGAACAAAAAGAGGGAGAATTATTGTCATGACTTTGGCAAACAATGGACGGAGGAGAGCCATCTTTGCACTGTGCTGTGCAGCTGTGTTGTGTGAAGAAACCATCAGAGGCGGCCATTCTGTACTTTGCAAGTACGCCAGGTTCCGGGAAAAATTAACCATTGTAAATGTTATCCTAATTAGGACTAAAAGAAACTCAGTCTTTAATTAATTATTAGTTACCTGGTTGTCCTGATAGTACAGGTACGATGGAATGGACTTTTCACCTAATAAAGCTTTTCCATTTTTCTGTTATGGAATGATTCTGCTGGCACCTTGAAGCTAATAAATTATGCCTGTTGATCACCATAGGCACCTTGAAAGCTAATAAATTATGTTTGTTGATTTTTGTCAGCTCACCATAGGCACCTTGAAGCTAATAAATTATGTTTGTTGATTTCTGTCAGCGTAGGCATTATGGAGAGTTCACTGAACCAAACATGAGAACCTAATTCTCATCTAATATGGATAGCTCCTAACTGGCACAATCTTTACTGAAATAGTCACATAAATAGTATTATCAGCAAATTGACTAGAGCTTGTCCACAAGCAAGATTTGCATTGATCCCTTTGCCCAAGCTGTAATCCACGAAACTGAAGAAGGTAAGTAAGATTGGAAAGTATGTCAGAGACTCAGAGTTGTATGTGATCACGCTAACCAGAAAAAGCTTATGATTCCACTCCCTAATGGCAAATTTAGAGTGCAGAGTTCCACTATGAAGTCACACATGAACTTTTGCTGAAAAAGCTGCCATGAGAATCGGTTCTGTGCTACCCAACAAGCTCGTGTAGCATTTGCTTAGCTCTTTATCTCTTCTGAAGCCTGAAACCTAAGGTTCTTATTGTCCATTATCATAACTTCTGAACATTTTTTTTATCAGTTATCATCCACACACACTGAAACATTTCTGTATAACACTTGCAAAAACAGAAGGTTGGTGCTGGACAGGAAATAGACCAGTATATACATGTACTGACGATGCGATCGATAATCTACAAGCATTCCAACAAACAGTGGTGTTTCAGTGACCAAAACATAGACCAACTTGTCCACTGAACTACGTAATAACCTAAATACATACACTAATCTACTACTAACATTCAACACAAACTGATCTCACAGTGACCCAAGCATAGATTAACTCGTCTACTGAACTACCCAAATATCAAGCTTTCACATGGCAGCTCACTGACCAAGAACTGTCATTGGCATTGGTAGGCAAAAAACTGGGGCATGATCAGACATCAGTTGATTACAACATGCCAGACCTTTTTCTCAACTACCTTGAAGGTGCAGCGGTCGCCTTCTTCTATCTCGTTGTCTTTTTTAAAGAATACGCCATGGAAAGGCGTATCATTTTCATAGAAAGAAGTGGCCAAGCGGCCAGTCCAACGCCCGAAGGCTTACAAACACGGGCACCCGAACAAAAGAAAAACGCGCTCTCACCTACACGAGAAACTTTGTCCGGCTACCACTCACTAACTACGCGACTACTCGCCCTCGTGCTCCCTCAACGGCTCTATGGCCTGAAAACGGAATCGTTCTCCTCGCAGCAGCTTGGCCCTCCTCCACAACTCTGTGTCGCCTCTGATCTTATCGACCACCGTGGACACCGAAACGGCGGCACCGTTGAAAACGACGTCGTTCCGATGTGTCCAAATGCTCCACATAACTAGGATGATGACAGACCAAGCATCCCTTCTCTGGCTCCTCATCGGTGGTACCATCGTCCACCAGTCAACTAGCCTCGCACCCGGGTGTGGCATCCATTCCTGCATGTGCCATTCCTCTAGGACCTCGTGCCACACTTCCCTCGACACGACGCATCCAATGAGGAGGTGCTCAATGTCTTCCTGCTCCTGGTCACATAGCGGGCATCGAGGTGGGTGTTGCAACCCCCTCTTCCTCAGTCTATCCGCCGTCCAACACCTATTCTTTGCCACTAACCAGGCGAAAAACTTGAGGCTCAGCGGCGCCCGCGACCTCCACACTTGGTCACCCGTCGGGTCCAAAGTCATACCTCCGAAGAACGCCTTGTAGGCCGATCGTGCTGAGTACTCTCCGTCCTTCTCCCACATCCATTCCAACCTGTCAGCCTCGTCCGAAAGCTGGACCTGGGTCATCACACCCCACAGCGTCAGGAATTCCTCAAGCTCATCCGGTAGCAGATCCGGACCTACATCTGCTAGCCAGTCTCCATTGCAAGCCTCGGCCACCGTGCGCTTGCTCATGGTTTTCTTCTTGACACGGCTCCAAAGCCGCGGGAACAACTCCTTAAACCTTCCTCCTTCGAGCCATCTATCCGACCAAAACAGCGTATCTCGGCCATTTCCCACATGAGATCTAGTGGCTGCCTCAAAGATGTCCAACGCCTCGGGGGGTACCGTGATGTTGAACTCCCCCCAAGGCCTATCTCGTTGTCTTGGCAAAACGTTTTCCAACCGTTCCCTGCTAGGAAGCCATAGGTGTTGGAGGTGTTGAAAGCTACTGGCCAAGATCTTGCGCTACTCTCCATTGATGTTTTAAGTTGGATTTTACATGCTTCTAGAAGGCCAATTGATGAGCAAAAGCTCAATTTCACAGCCTGCATTGATGGTAAAATTTGAAGCTCTTATGAGATAGAACGTTCACAACCAGTCAACTACCACATAATAAAAGGGTTCCATAAAGGGAATACCATTTCTGTAGTGCACTTTTGAACTAAGCTTAACATTTTTAAACAAGTGTAAAGTTGCGGTAGATATTTTGCTTTCACACATAGTAGTACCTTGGACCCAAAATGTAAGTCATTTTATCATTATGTCAGTCAAAACATTTTATAAGTTTGACCATGTATAAAGAAAGAACCACCATATTATCAAATTTAGAAGTAAAACTAGTATTACCTCCGATCCATATTAATGGACTCAACTTTGTCTAGATTCGTATGTATCTAGTTAAGTATTTAGACTAGATACATATGTATCTAGACAAAATTAAGTCCATTAATATGGATCGGAGGGAGTATATTTATCATTAATTATATTTTTGTAACATTCAATCTCTCATTTTTATGTAAGGCAACATGTTTGCACAGAAATTGATGGTCAAAGTGCCATCTTGAAAACTGTTTCATATCCCGAAAGATTTACTCCCTCCGGTCCTTTTTAGTCTGCATATAAGTTTATCCGAAGTCAAAGTATCTCTACTTTGACCAAATTTATAGAAAAAAGTATTAACATTCACAATGCCAAATCTATATGGTTAGATTCATCATGAAATTTGGTTTTATAGTATATATATTAAGTATTGTAGATGTTGATATTTTTTAATATAAATTTGGTCAAACTTCGTAAAGTTTGACTTGACGCAAATCTAATACACGGAGTAAAAAGGACTGGAGGGAGTATATTCTGGATTAAAAGAAAGTAATTTGTATATGGATTTAGGTATATAAACAAGTGCAAAACAACAATACTTCGATAGAAAACACATATTTTGTTTTTGCAGAGCAGAGAAAGACCTGGCCTGCAGTGGCCGAAATCATTCATTTAAGACTTGACCCAAGATCAGTGTCACAATTTGTTGGAAGACATTATACAGGAATTTCATACAGTACTGATCTTTTGAAGTTGATTGTGTTGTGTTAGGAAATCGACACGCAAAGAGTAACGAGAAGAACGAAAAATCAACACAGAGGGACACGCAGATTTAACGTGGAAAACCCTTCCGTGAAGAAGGGAAAAACCACGCGCGCCAGCCATCGAACTATTCCTTATTGTGGAGGTGTTACAAACGCCGTGGGATTTACAACTTGATGAACTATCCCATGCGGCGGCTTACAAGGCATATATATAGGCGGTAGGAGAGGCCCAAGCCTACCGGCGACGGGCCTCCGCTCCGCTCCGTCAGAAGTTTCCTTTAACTTCATACATGAATTTGGATCAACTTCAACATGTTGAAATATAAATAGATTGCTTAGCCTCTCTCCATCAGTTCAGACTTTTGATTGAGTTTGTTAGTGCATCAATTCTATATGGTATCAAAGCCAAGAGGTCTTGAGTTCAAAATCCTGCAAACGCAATATTAAAAAATATTTTGTGGCCTACACCGAATCCACGTTGAGGACTAAAATAGCCTTGATGTGAGGCGAGGGGGGGGGTGAAATATAAGTATATTGCCGCTTCTCCATCAGCTCAGACTATTGGTTGAGTTGATTGGTGCATCAATTCTATAGATTGCATAGTTTATTGTTTGTAACGAAATAGATCACGGATTGGAGGTTTAAAGTTTAATGTCATGAAATACCTAGTAAAAAAATATGTAATTTATTTATAACCTATCTTTGACCATTAATTAACCAATGAGATTAATTTTTAATTGTTTGAAAGTTATGTCCATACCTAGTAAACCGAAATATAAAGAGAATAAATGTGATGTAGTGCTCACAAAGAAGCTTTTAAGTGAATAGCTGGTGATCTCTTTTGTGAATGAGTGCCTCTCGAGAATGCCAGCAGGTTTGCTCTGCGACTGGACCTTCTTAGCTTTCATTGCAGGAACCTTTGCAGGAATTGCAGAAACCACTTGTCTCTTGTTATAGCTTCTCTTGATGACAGTTGCAGGTACAAGCTGCTTGGCACCTGCACAATTACATTTCATATGAGACAAGATGAAGTTCACACATACTCAAAAGTTGGCATCTGTGATGTAAGAACAATGTGACTAGGGTGGTAATATTTTGGTTGAGCCTCCCCGGTGACCGTTCAAACAAAAAAAGTTGCTCACACAAAAGTTTGCAGGAGTTCCACATGAAAAACAGTTGAATTCCGGCAAGAACATCATCGAAAAAATCCGGCAAGAATGTGCGTATTTCGCCTTACTTTGTGGGAACGGGGTGCTTGGCCCCTCTGCCTCATCAGCTCGGTAAGGGTACTCCTTCATACACCCATTCGGCAGGAACACCTGAACCGAAAACGCCATGTTGCCTTCATACCGGAACAGAAGGGTGTTCCCTTCGGAGAGATCGTGCGCCGCCAGAAACTGCTTCCAAACCTCCCCGTACAGCACATCCGACTGACGTTGATCTAGCTGGACTCGCCAGAACTTGCCGATCGGGCAAACGATTGATGCGCAATGGCTGCTTGGGCAGCTTTCAAGGTCCATCAAGTGCTGCTGCACAAACTCATCAGGGATTATCTGGAAGAACATTGGGAGCAAAAATGAGCACAACGAGTCTTCAGTTCAGAGCTTGTCAAGATGATAGTAGTATAGTGCATACCATTAACAGGTTATATAGTTGTCAGAAGAGAGAAGCAGATAAAACTAACATAACAAGCTGGCTATCTTGCTTGCATCAATCGATTCAGAGGACTGTTCAGAATAAAAACTGGCCATAGACTCACCTCACGCGCACGCGCAGCCGCCGCCGCCAGTTCCTCTCGCGCGCCGCCGCCTCCTCCCGCCTCCCGCCGGCGCTACTACTGATCCGCCTCGTCTCCGTGGCCTTAGGGCCATGGTGACGCGGTAGATCTCGGTTGTTGTCGGTGGGAGGGCATCGTTTTAGATGTTTCTTCTAGTTTTTGTTAGGGTTTGTTTATTGCTCAGAAAGATGAGATGGTGGCGGATTTCTGAAGATGAAATAAAGTTCTCCCCGCCTATCCCCCATCCCGGTGGTGTGTCTAGCATCATCGGTGGGCGTGTGGAGGTGTGTCTTCGGCAGATTTATCAAAGGTGGATTTGCTCGGAGCTCGTCGTAGTTTTTCTGCGTTTGTGTGTCTTCAGGTTTGATCCTTCCGATCTACTCTACTCTTCAATGGCGACGGTTGCTGTTCTGGTGTGTTGGTCCTACGGGGCCTTAGCACGACGACTTCCCGACTGTCTACTACAACAAGTTTTGCCCAACTCCGGCGAGGGAAGGGCGATGACGGCGGCGCGCCTTCGGCTCGCTTCAGTGCTTGTAGTCGTCGCTAGGTGGTCTACGATTCTAAATGTAATTTTATTATTTTTGGTATTCGTTGTACTACCATGATTGAAGATAAATAGATCGGAAGTTTTTTTCGCAAAAAAAAAAAACTGGCTATCTGCCTATCTTGCTCGTTGCTCACCATGTTATCCAGGTCGTCCGGTCCAAGCACTTTGATGAACCGAGGCCTCTTCTTGAACTCTACGCCTACGCAACCAACCACGCACTGTTAAAAAAAGACAAAGAAAGATAGTACTCCCTTTGTTTTTATTTACTCTGCGTATTAGCTTTTGTCAAAGTCAAGCTTTGTAAACTTAGACAAAGTTTATAGACAAAAATATTAACATATGCAATAATATATCAATACCATTAGATTCATTATTAAATGTACTTTCACATCATATAAATTTGTTATGGTAAATGCTTATATTGTTTCTATAAACTTTGTCAAACTTTATAAAATTTGACTTCAGTCAAATTTAATATACAGAGTAAATAAAAACAAAGGGAGTATTTTCTCCGTCCTAAAATAAATGACGTAGATTTGTTTACATATGGATGTATCTAGATCGGTAATGATATTCACCGAATGTGTGGTGGGGAGGGTGGCAATTCCGAACGATTTTGATGGCAATTTTCGTTAGGCATAGATGACAATTATGAAGGCAAAGTTGCCATGTTGAACCAAAAATTGCCATCTACCATCTAAAAATTGCCATCTATCACTAACTAAAATTGCCATCAAAATCGTTCGAATTGCCACCCTCTCCACCGCACGTTCGGTGGATATCATGGTCCATCTAGATTTAGTAGTACAAATTTGCGGCACTTAGTTTGGGAACGACTAGTATACAATCTGAACTTTAGGTACAAAAATAGAAAAATGAACCTAGACCGTTAGATTAGAGATGAGTGGCTCAGAACTAGGTGGCGGGATCTGTACTCACAACTTCATAATTCTGTGCAATAACAACCCTTTGTTTCTCAATAATTTTTTGGTTCTTCTCCTTCAAACGAAACCCCACTAGCCCATCTCCTCCCTTCGCTCGTCGACAGCGGCGGCGGTCCAGATCTGCTGCTCCCTCGCCCCTGCCCCGCTCCCCCCTTCCACTCGGCTTCCAGGCTCCGCCTCCAGGGAACCCCCGACGCCGCACTGCAAATCATCGACCGGGACCCCGGCCGCCGCCGCCATGATCTCGTCCTCTACGGTGGCCGCGGGCGCCCCAGTCGTGCAGATGCCCAGGTCTCCACGAGCCACCATCTGGCCTTCTCCTTGCCGGAATCCGATGGCTTCGTGACTGAGCTGAAGACCCGTGCCACGGACTTGTTCAAGAAGACGCAGCTCAACGATCGCGCGCCGCAGGTGTTCTTCCTCGAGCAGGACGGTGAGAGATTAGTTTTATGTTCGTTGGATTCCTGTAAACGTTAATTTCAGAGTTCCGTCTGCTTACCATTTTCATGTCATGTACTACGTATTAGGGAGTTTTCAGAGATGCATGTGATAGTCTACTAAAAGCAATCTCTGAAGTTTGCTTCATTAGTTCCTGAAGCATGCTTAGCAGTTAGCACAGCAAGAGCATAAGGAGAAGAATCCTTATAATTTTCTCAAATAGCTCTCCTCCATTTATACATACTCAACGATAATTCATATCTTCGTCTTGCTAACTGAACGCAGATCAGGGGAAAGTGTATTACACTCAAGCCGGCCAGAGATAGGTTGGACGTGGACAACCAATAGAGAAATACGCCTGATTGCTAAATTTATTACAGTATTAAATTTTATACAATTTCCAAAAAAATTGTGCAATTATACGTTTCAGGGAATAAAATTTTAAATGGAGGAAGATGACCTTAGCTCTTGGCTCGTATTGCATCTGCAATAGACTGCAGTTTTGTCATCAACGAATAATTTAGAGATTGTAGGAATTGAATATGGAGATTGCAGTTTTCTCATTAATGAATACTTTCTTGCCTGTCGGATCCAATTTTACGTTTTAGGGAATCAAATTTTCAATGCTCGCTTCAGTGTGTACATATCACTTTCCATTCTGATTGCAGAAGACCAAGAAGTAAGCCTAATATGGAAATTATCCACTAACTCGATCAGTTGGTAATCCAATTACTCAAAAGAATTGCTATCCTCCTAAGTACTTTTCTCCTTTCCAAGTTATCCATGTAAAAATACACCATGCTCAATCAATCGGCAAACCAATTACTCGATCAGTCTAGTTCGTTTGGCACTTCTCTCTATTCTGCATTTGCATCATGTGATACATGCCGTAGGTTCATGCCGTGCAGCCTTTTATGTTTTCTTCTCACGCAAATGTAGCATTTGTAAGTAAGTGATGTTCCATTATGTATGGACATGCTCTGAGAAAAGTATGACTCAATAATAGAGTTTGTGCTTCTTCTTGCTTCGAAGTCTACCGCCTTTTTCTTGCTGTTACTGTCATTGAATTCTTGTTCTAATAATGCATGGCATCAAATATTGAACCAGAATGACAATCTGCTTATGCACGGCAGTCATTTAACTCCCTATAAATTGTTCGACACCATTTGTTTTTCCTTGCTATCCTTTTAGGTAATTCTTGAAAACTGCAATCTGTTGATCGTAGGTCTATGCAAGATTTCATCCATGTGAATCTTGAGACTTTTTAAATATTTATCAAGGTTACCCACATCAACTTTATTGCAAGCTCAATTTTGTTGTAACTAATATTGCATGGTATCTTACATATGTCACGACATACCGGAGTATCCGAACAAATTCTATTGATCTCTTTTAGTTAAAAGTAGTATTGAGCTCTTTTTTTTTTAGGGGTAGTATTGAGCTCTTTCTTATTGCAAGTGTAGTGATGATGCCTGTGAAGTGTATAAATGACTATGCAACGAACAGTTTTCTTCCTACTAGTTAAATGTATTGATGATGCATATTCATTTGATTAGTTCACGAGTAAATTATTAATTATGAATGTACGACACTTACATGATCTTGTGCTCAAACTGAATCGTATTTGTTTGTTGTGATATTTTCAGACCATGAAGCTTGATGAGCAAGGACTAGAACTCAGGGCAAAAAAATTATACTAGCAAAGCTTGTTTAAGGGTGATCATTCCAGTCTTTCATATTCAGTCTTGTTGGTCATGTACTAGAAATGATTTCGTCATGTGTTGTATCACTGGATATGTATGTATGTTGCGTGTGTATGCCTAGGGTGCTCCAGACTGACAAGTACTCAAAATATTGTGCATAGGATGCCCCAATTTGACTTGTACTCTAATATTTGTACATGAGATGGCTCAGTTTCGCACATACTAAAATATTTGTGTCTGGAAGATCTAGTTTGAGATGTACTTGAAGGAAATGGTTCAATTTTATCACATACACAATATTTGTGATAGATATTGAGATACTGATGCGGCATCAACGTTCTGAGGATTTAAAAATAGTCGTATACATTATGGACAAAACGATGGGATATGTGAAAGTTAAAGATGATTGCTGGAAAAGTTATGTTTTATACCTAACTATTGGCAGGGGGGTTTTCAGAAAATGTACATTAAGTGGTGTGAGATGTCTCCACTAGAATCTGTACCATCAATGTTGGATCCGATGGCTCAGATTAGTTTTTTTCTATTTTTTCACCACAAGGCTAGATTCTATTGTAGTTGCTCCCACTTAGTTTACCTAGAATGAACGAAACCTTTAATTTGAGATCACCTTTTCTTGGTGGGGGTGGTGGAACTATGTGCACTTGCAAAGCTGCAAATGAAATTCGTAACACATTCAGTGCTGAACCTGCGTGAGGAGTGCAGAGGCGTGCGAGGGTGTCGCAGGGGCCGTACGCGCTCACGGTGACCGTCCCGCGTCGCTCGCGCCGCAGCACCACGGACCACCTTTCGCCGATGCCGAGCGCCTTGACGAGCTCCGGCCAGCCGGCGCCCAGCCAGCACGCCACCTCGCCGCCCTGCGGCTGCCGCATGCACAGCTCCACGTGCCGGATCTTGCCGAGCGGGCTAAACACGAGCACCTCCTGCTCCACCTCCACCCCGGCGCCGGCCGCGATCCGCGACGCGAACTCCCACGGAACGCGCTGCAATCACGGCAACGCACGGAAGCAGGCAAGCAGCAGAGGGTTAATCAATGACGGTGCGGCGGGGTCAGTGATTAATTAATGTGACGGAGAGGAGAGGTGATCAATGGCAGCGGTGCGGCGAGGTTTGGTATCACTGACCAGCTTCTCGAGGGAGCTGGGGCAAAAACCACATTTCTACCTTTTAGCGAAACAAATTCACAATCTAAACCTAGTTGCAAAATATTTCACAAAAATAACCCTTTTGTCTAGCGCTCAACCACCAGGCGCTAAGCCCATGTATATAGCGCCCGTCCGTGAGGCGCTAAGGACCTGCCACCGTGGCAACGGTGGACTCCACGGGGCCCACACCCTGGAAGTCTAGCGTCTTTCCAGTCGGCGCTACACTAAAGGCTTAGCGCCCAGCGGCGAGGCGCTACACTAGGCAAACACTTTGGCCGAAGCCCACGCCCGAGGGCAGACAGTGGCAGTTTCAATCGAGGGCAGCGGCTGTAGGGGACTCGGGCGGCGGCGTTCTTCCCCTCCCCCTCTCAATTCTTGCTCAAAATTTGCCAGATCTGAAGGATTCAACCGTGGGTTTTGTTCTCAATCCATCCCCTAAGGTATTCTCCTCCATTCCTCTCTTTTTCATCCAAAAAATGCATCACATTTCTACTCTTTGTTGAAGTTTGCATGAAACCCTAAATCCATTTGATTTTGAATTTCTTATGGTACAATGGGATGTTTGTTTGTTCTTTAGCAATATGTTTGATGTAGTTATCATTGGTACATATTAGGGTCACTAACTTTAGGGAAGTCTTAAATCACATTTGGTTTAAAAATATAATGACACTATGTAAATTAGTTTTGTATATAGGAATTACACTATATTCATAGAGCTATATTTACCAATGACATGCAATTGTTATGAAAGTGTATGTACCAATGACATGCAATTGTTATGGAAATATGTGTTTATTTTGATAATTTGTTAAGACATTATTAATATAGATGGCATAAATGTATATTTTTATATGGTGGTATGTGTTTAACATATTGAAATTTAGATCTTGAGCACTACCATTAGCTAAAACAAACTATTTTGTTATGGAACAAAGTGATAATGGAATGCTTGTTGTTTGAAAAATATAGGATGGAGTGGCTTCTCCATAATCACTATGATGTTGAACACCGATCTTATGCTATGACGGTGTTAAATAAGGTAATTTTTTTGTTGACCTTGCTTGATTTCGATTACGTATTCCTTTGGCTTCGCATGACCAAGTTGTTTCTATTCATTTGCAGAAGCTTTCAACCTTGAAGCTTCGGTTTCACGGGGTCTCTGAAATGCCGTACGATGAGCGGTACACACCGTACATCGACACATTAGGACTACTCCCGTTCTTCCAGCTAGTGACCCGCTCCACTCCAAACCTGAATGCAGCGCATATCACGGCGCTTGTGGATCGGTGGAGACCGGAGACACACACTTTTCACCTTCGGACCGGGGAGATGACCGTGACGCTTCAGGACGTGTCGATGATCTTTGCACTTCCTATCGAAGGTGAGCCTCTGTGTTTGAACACAGATTCTGAAGGGTGGCATGCACAGATGACGACTCTCATTGGTACTGCTCCTACTGAGAACAAGGACAAGAATATATTGCAGTCGGCGCTCCTTACACGTGGATCATAGATAACTTTAATAATTGCCCTCAAGGTGCTGATGTTGGGGTGGTCAGGACGTATGCCCGTGTGTACATTTGGTATGTTCTCTCTAGAACACTATTTTCCGACGGCAAGGGCAATGTAACGCAGTGGATTTGGCTGAAGGCGTTGACCGTGTTGGACAAGAGATGGAGTTGGGGTACGGCAACACTGGCGTACTTGTACCGGCAGGTAAAGAACTGTTCGTTACAAATTAAGTTGTGTTCCGACATGGCATGACATGACCGTGTTTTATTTTCTTTGCAGTTGGACGACGCATGTCGTAGGTGCACTTCAGGCGCCTCCGTTAGCGGTCCTTTGAGCCTACTTTCCATATGGTCATGGGAGCGGTTTCCAGTTGGACGACCTAAGAGTGTGGCATACAAGGATTGGGACGATAAAGAGAACATGATGCGTCAACCCACTTGGGCTTACAAGTGGGACATTGTACCCGAGATGAAGAGTGATGAATTGGTGATGAACTTGATGATGTATTGATTCCATTGCATGTTGCATGCATTTTGCATGTATTTAACAGTGTAGCGCCTGATGTGGGGGCACTACACATGCAATTTTTTGGCTCCAGCCGACTCCAGTAGCCACTGGACTCCTGCGCAGAGAAAATGCTTCATGTGTAGCGCCCCATGTCCAGGGGCTAGACTGTGTAGCGCCTGATGGGGGGGGGGCGCTACACATGTAGCATTTTCTCTGCGCAGGAGTCCAGTGGCTACTGGACTCGGCTGGAGCAAAAATATTGCATGTGTAGCGCCCCCGCATCAGGCGCTACATAGTCTAGCGCCTGGACCTGGGGCGCTACACTGTTAAATACATGCAAAATGCATGCAACATGCAATGGAATCACAATAAAAGTGCATTTACTTGCAAACAAGAGAAGTGCTTTGGAGAAGGTAGACAAATGTTCAAATTGCAACAAGGTTCATCAAGGTACAAAGAGGAGAAGGTATCAAATTGCATCACAACATTCATATCCAAGGTTCATACAACAAAGCTCGAATTCCATCAAGGTTCACTACCAAAAGAGAAGGTAGACAAATGTTACATCAATGTGCGCATGAAAGTTCATACAACAAAGCTCCAATTCCCTTTGCTATTTATCTTCTTCTCTTGTACTGGATCGTCTCATTCCCCATTGCATGATGGTCCTTCAAACCTAAGAACACAAAATTTATTGTTATTACTTAATAAGGACAAAAAATTATGAATAACATGAGTGACAAGACGTACGGGAATGGTCCTCTTAGGTATCCCCTCATCGCCGTGGGTCTACCAACACCACCAGCAATGTCTCTACCACCACCACGGCCTCTACGACCACCACCACGGCATCTAGCACCACCACCACGGCCTCTAGAACCACCACTACCACCAATGCCACTACCACCAATGCCACTACCACCAAGGCCACTACGACCACCACCGTCACCACGGCCTCTACCAACCCCACCTCTAAGCCCAAGATTCCGACCTCTTTGCCTAGGACCATGTTGGTTAGCACTTTGTTGGCTAGGGTCTTCATTTCTCTTAGCTCTCTTCCTTGATGTGCAACTTCTTGTGTTGTGGCCCGAAGCACCACAATTTCCACAACGGGCTCTCTCACGAGTCTCTTCGAATTGGTCGTTACCCCATTCTCGGGTTCCACCACGTCCCCAGCCATCCATGTCACCTCTAAAACGTTTAGTCCTCCGTCTTCCCCGTGTAACCACTTTCGAATCCGGATCCGGCCATAGTTGAACTCCATGGTACTCCGGCCACTGTGTTTGGTCAAAGTACGGGTTGAATCTTGGAGCCCATGTGTTCTTGGTGGCAATGATCGAGAACTCGGATTCCCTCACCGTAAGCGGGTGATTTAGGTTCACATTCCTCCTGCGAGCTGCCTTATACAAATGCGAGCATGCGAGATGAAATGGCTTTGGTCTCCCGCAAGTGCAGTCACATGTCTTTAGGGAAACCTTGAATGCACGACCTCCATGCTGGACCCCATCGTTTGTGGTTCCGCCCGACTCATTAACTTGGTAAATCCACTCCTTGTCATCATACAATGTAGCACTTTGGGAATCCGCCTTCCGTGATTGAAAATCCATGAATTCGTCAACCTTTGGTGGGAACTTGTACTTGTACTTGTGCTTGTTCTCTCCAGCAATATGCCTATCAGTTTCCTTTGAGTACTTGATGAAGTAGTGATTCAACTTCGTGAATGTGTATTGCACTATTGCTGTCACGGGCAATGCACGTACACCCTTGAACACCGAGTTGAAGCATTCTTCCATGTTATTGGTCATTTGACCGTACCTCCGACCATCATCATCATAAGCTCGTGCCCACTTTGACCTAAGTAGGATGTTCCTATTCAGGAAATCTTGCCCCCTGCATCCAACTTGTTGTTTGCAAGCAGTTTGTTGTATAATTTTGCGAAACGACGGTCAGAGAAAGCAGTACAAATATCTCTAAGATCATCGGCCAACTCCTTCTTTCCACATGCCCTAAAGAAGTTTGCACAAAAGTGCCTCATACACCATCGATGGTGCAAAGGAGGATGCCCTGGAATGTCAATCTCCACCGCATTAAGAATTCCTTGATGCCTATCCGAGATGACACAAATTTCTCTTTCGGTGGGTAAAACCCTTGTTCTCAAAAGATGGAAGAACCACTCCCAGTTAACATTGTTCTCCGCCTCTACCAAAGCAAAAGCCAAAGGCATCAATCGGTTATTTGCATCACTTGCTATTGCAACCAACAAAGTACCCTTGTATTGCCCGGTCAAGAATGTGCCATCGACGGAGATGACCGGTCTACAATGTTCAAAAGCCCTCACACATTGCTCAAATGCCCAAAATGCACGGCCAAATACTCGGACTAGCCTTCCGTCGCGCATCATTGTTTTCTCACCATACGGCTCAACCACATGAACCATGCCCGGATTAGTGGGGGCCATCGCTCCCAACAACCTTGGTATCCGGTTGTATGCTTCATCCAATCACCATACAACATCCTGAATGCTATTTGCTTTGCCTTCCATGCCTTGCCATATTTCACTTCGTGAAAGAAGATTTCTTTCACCATGCCAATGATGCTCTGAACCTTCATTGTGGGCAACGAAAATATGGAGTTGGAAAGCCTATAGGCGATGAACTCGGAGGTAAGTTGCCTGTGGTCTGGGTTTGCATCTTCACCATCCATCTTCTGGCCACGACACATGTGAGTTTGTACACAACTCACTATATGCCAACTTGGTCCTCCTTTGAATGGTCTTTCCCGCACAATCCATGGACATCCATCCTCCGCACATTTTACCGTGTAGCGCTTTTTTATATCCGAGTGCACCACCATGTAAGGACGAAAATGCTTAACCGAGAACTCCTTGATCCATATCTTCAACTCCAAGAAGGCGCCAAACTTCGCACCGGGAGCAGTCCCGTTTGTTGCATGATCCATATCACGGTATGAAATTGGTCTAGCTCCGAGAACTATAGTCTTCCCACCATCCACAACGGCTTCATCCGCGAGAGTAAGATCCTCGAACAATGGTGTACGAGGATCCTTCCCCAATACTTCATGGTCGGTCCGTGCCACAAATCTTTCACGAGGGGGTCCGTGCTCACACATACAAGGTTGATTAAAAGCCAAGCCGCTCCATTCCGTGCACTCCATGGTCGGTAGCTATAAATAAGATAAATGAAATCAATACCCATTTACCCTACAACCATAACCCTCAAAGTGACACTCATAGAGAACATGTTAACCTCGCTAACTTGACTTGTCACATAATCAACATCGCCAGACGAGGACGAGCTTGCCGAGAACCTTTGCCAATTCATCCTATAATATCAATCATATCAATGCCATTGCTTCATATCAATCTTGCCAATTCTTCACACAAAATATATTCTAAAGAAAACACATAATCTAATAACAAATATAAATCCAATGCAATTTAGGGTTTCACTAAGCCTAGCAATCCTAATTTGTTCTCAAATACTACTACAACAATGCTAATGCTATACATTTAACAATAATGCCATTGCAACTAAAAAGATTGAAAATCCATTTCAATCTAGGGTTCACCAAAAAATGCTCAAAAAGAAGAAATGGCATGGATCTAATGGATGAAAACTTAGGGATCGGAGGAGAATACCTTAGGAGATGATTTGAGGAAGAAATCCACGGTCAACACCTCCAAATGGGGAAGATTTGAGAGGGGGCGACTAGAACAACATCACACAGGGCGGCCCCTATGTGTGTGTGTGTGTTATGTGTGGGCTGCTCGGGCGTGGCTTCGGCCTTTAAGTGGCTGCCTAGTCTAGCGCCTGATGTGGAGGCGCTAAGCATGTATGTATAGCGCCTGTCGATTCGGCGCTAGACTTCCACGGTGGGGCCCTGCGGGGTCCACGGTGACACGCTGGCAGGAGCTTAGCGCCTCATCTACGGGCGCTAGATGTTTGGGCTTAGCGCCTGGTGGTTGGGCGCTACATAAAGGGTTAGTTCTGTGAAATATTTTGCAACTAGGTTCAGATTGTGAATTTGTTTCGCATAAAGGTCAAAAGTGTTGATTTTGCCGGGAGCTCGGCGACAGCAATGGCGCGGCGAACTTGTACCGCGGTGGGCGGCGGAGGGAGAGCGCCATGCTTGCTTTGGAGGTGACAATGAATGAATGCGCTGCTTGGCTGGTCGGTGCGACTCAGTTCAGTGCTACTATGGACAGAGACTGGCGGAGGCAGACTGCAGATAATCACGTGGCTGTAAGAAGAGGAGACGGGTAGAGTTTGGTGGGACGGTTGCCGATTGGGGTTCCCGACGAAAGTGGACGGTGGCTTGCCACACCAGGCTCTTTGTTGGAAAATTTTACAAATTTGACTTAAATTTAAATTTTAAACACAAAATGAACCTAAAATTTAAAGAATTTCTTATCTGATATTTTTCATGATGTCCGCTCCTAAGTCGTAATTTAAATTTATGCAATTATTGACAAGGGAAACTTGGTTGGATATGATATGAGGGATTTTGGCACCAAAATATGCTAGTATGAAAGTTGCGCATAAAATTCATTCATCATGCATCTCATTCAGGGTTTGCTCCTAATCCACTCAGGTGCTGAGGACTCTGTTAGATTCGGATCTAAGAAAGCCTTAAAGAACAAACCTAAAAATAAAAGAACAAAGCCAGGGATCATGGCAATTTACAATCAAATCAAATGAGAACAGTTGAATGGGTCAACTAGCGAAGGGAGGGAGATGTATTTAGATAAAAGGCATAGCCCGACTTTATAAATAAAGCCAAACGACACAGACGAATTCAGGTACAACATCCCACAGGATCAAATCTCGGGCACGCAGGCCCCAATCACATGATGCCACACAGTTTTAAACAAGTATCAGCCAACGCTTACACAACACAACAGAAATATAACTAGGAGGGGGCAGGGATATGAGTAATCTGAGTAGTAGCTGCGGATGCAGGTACTTGCTGAGGTTGGTTCGGCAGGAGAGGCTTGGCCATCTCTTTGATGCGGACGATCAAAAGCTTCAGGTCCTCCACCTCCTCCGGCTTACAGATCGGGATCCAATTATGTAAGAGAGCAACCGTAAATAAACAGTCAGCAGGGCATCTGGGAAATTCCTTTTCAATAGTAAACTTGTTTCTGGTCGTCCAGAGGACCCAACACATAGCAGCAAGAGCAGACCAAAAAAAGCCGCGAATGCTTCCCAGCTAAAGACTTGGCCATCACCCGAACATCAGCAAAGGAACCAAGGCACCACGACACCCCAAGCAAGGAGCGAATACAGCTCCACATAAACAGCGCAAGGTGACAGTGGAAGAAAATATGGCTCGTAAACTCAGCAGCACCACACATCACACTGTTAACAGAAACCGCATTATTCCTCTTATGAATATGGTCGGACGCCGGCAGCTTGCCTCTGAAGGCCTGCCAAAGAAAAAACTTAAACTTCGGGGGAATTTTAGCTCTCCAAGCAGGAGAAAACTTCCTAGAACAATGGCCACCAACTAGCGCCCCATAGAGGGACTTGACCGTAAATCTGCCAGAATTGGAAAGGGTCCACACAAACTTGTCTTCTCCCTCCAAGAGCGAGGGCAACATCGCAACAAGACGTTGTCAGTCAGCCAACTCTGTAGGCGAGAGAGTACGTCGGATGGAAAGATCCCAACCGTGCGCATGAAGGTCGGCCACAGAAATATCTGGGTTCAGGCAACAAGAAAAGAGGACTGGGAACAGCGCGGCCATGCGACCCGCAGGATGCCAAACATCAAGCCAGAACGGACAGACTTACCATTTCTAACAGAGAAACGAATGAAAGAAAGAAAAGTATTGCGAAGTTTACAGATCGACCTCCAAAATTGCGAGCCTCCCAAGGCCGACACCATTAGAGGAGAGGAGTTAGGGAAGTATCGACCTTTGAGGATACAAAACCACAAAGTTCTAGGGTGAGAACTCAACTGAGCAGTAATAATCTTCCACCATCATTTAACCATAAGGCAATCATTCATGACAGCAGTATTAAGAATGCCCAGCCCACCAGCTTTTTTAGGACGACAAATAACCTCCCATTTGACCATACGATACTTGCGCTTGTTATTCGAAGCATTCAAAAAGAAATTGCCTCTATGTTTGTCAAGGGAAGCATGGGACACCCTAGGGAACCGATAAAAACCCACCGCGTACATGGGGAGAGAGGATAGACATGCGTTAATTAAACAATTTTTTGCTGCAGAGGAATGATGGCGACCCCTCCAAGGCATAACCCTATTTCCCACTTTAAGAACTATAGGGGCCAAATCCTTAGAAGAGATACAGGAGGGGGAGATAGGGATACCCAGGTATTTAAACGGGAAAGTGCCCAATTTACAGTTGAGCAGAGTAGCAACTCTCTGACCTTCAGCAGCAGGGCACCCAAGAGTCAACAACTCACTCTTAGCAAAATTGATTTTGAGGCCCGACATAGCTTCAAAACAGAGGAGGATAAACTTAAGGTTGATGAGGCCCTCCTCCGTGTTCTTGATAAGGATCATGGTGTCATCGACGTATTGCAAGTGCGTGATGCCGGAGGGGATGAGGTGGGAAGCCACCGGCGTAATATGGTTAGCCGTGGACGCGCGAGATAGAATTCTAGCTAAGACATCAACAACAAAGTTGAAGAGCAACGGGGAGATAGGATCTCCTTGACGAAGGCCACGACCATTAGCGAAGAAAGGGGTGGGGTTCCCATTAATAGACACTGCCGTGTGGCCACCACCTACCAACTGCAGCATCCTGTGGACAAAGGCCCCATCAAAGCCCCAGGCCAGCAGCAAGGAACAAAGGAAATCCCAACTAACAGAGTCATACGCCTTCTCAAAATCAAGCTTAAGGAGGATAGCGTTAGAATTGGATCATTTCAAATCATGCACAATCTCGTGAAGACATAGGATCCCATCCATAATGAACCTTCCTTTGATAAAGGCAGACTGCATGGGAGCGATAACCTTATGCGCAACCGGAGAGAGCCTAGCCACGAAAGCTTTAGAAGGAAATTTGGCAATGTTATTAATTAAAGCAAAAGGGCGAAATTGCCTA
Source organism: Bromus sterilis (assembly GCA_950022295.1). Taxonomy (NCBI): domain Eukaryota; kingdom Viridiplantae; phylum Streptophyta; class Magnoliopsida; order Poales; family Poaceae; genus Bromus; species Bromus sterilis. The sequence continues at coordinate 58,440,453 of OX465598.1, read as the reverse complement.
ATGGAATCGACACCTTTGACTTTAGGGATGAGGGAAAGTATTGCATAATTAAGATGCAAAATATCAACCATACCTAAGCAGAACCCTTGAATGATGGCGTAGACCAGGTCTTTCAAAACAAGACAGAATTTCTGGAAGAACACAATCGAGAGACCATCAGGGCCAGGGGCAGAATTGGGATTAGAAGAGAAGACTGCGACATCAATCTCCTCGCAAGACAAAGGGACCATGAGGTCCCGATTATCCTCCTCAGAGACTTGACAGGCCCCATCCCACAAGGCAGGGGAAATCGAGATGGCACTACAAGGTCTAGCCGAGAGAAGGGAGGAGTAAAATTCCAAAATATGTGCTTGTGTAAGTGCATCAAGTGCCCTCCCCTTGAGGTCTTGGAGTTTGATGACAAAACGGTTAAGGGACTGATGTATTTGTGAGTATACACAGGAGAACAGTCCCTGATGAGGTGTTTAACCACCAATGTCGACCCCTCAAAATGTTAAGGAACATTGGAGAAATCGGTGCGTTTCCTGAAGAATGAAGTTGCGCGAAATCCTGAAGAAAGAGGATCCTGAAGCATTCTGCTGAAGCTGAAGCAGTGCAAGATCCTGAGGAAGTTCGCGCTAAAGTTGACCCCCCAAAATGTTAAGGAACACTGGAGAAATCGGTGTGTTTCCTGAAGAATGAAGTTGCGCGAAATCCTGAGGAATCAGGATCCTGAAGCGTTCGGTTGAAGCTGAAGCTGAGGACGATCCTGAGGACGTTCGCGCTGAAGACGAAGTTGAAGCGTAGTCTTCGCTAAGACTTTTTATACTTCTTGAGTCGTAGGAGAACACCGCACTGTTGGAGGGGTTGAGGAAAATGAGTTCTGTATTTCTGAGGAAGTGCTCAATTAGAATTCCTGAAGAAAACCCAGAGAGAAATCTCCTGCAGTAGAAGTTCAGTTCCTCGGGTGTCTGAGACGTTGTTCTTCAGGACACTGAGGAATCTGTCTTCGGTTGAGGAGTCTCGAGACTGCGAGTGCAGTTCTCCTGAAGAGAGAGAAATCTCCTGAAGTAGAAGTTCAGTCCTCATGTGTCTGAGACGTTGTTCTTCAGGACACTGAGGTAACTAACTTCGGTTGAGGAGTCTGGAGAGAGAATACTTTGACCGTGCCACGTGTTGCGTGGTGAGAGGCTAGAACTTGTCTAGCAACGGTCATTTCCGAGGGCATGAGAGTAATTGCATGCATGGGCATTTATGTCCTTTCTCCTCGGGTTGCTCCGCGGCTATAAATAGCCACTCCCAGCCCCATTTGTGGGTTGGCTGCTTCGAGAGAAAAACTGACACTTGTCATTTGAGAGCAACCCACCTCTGAGGAAACTGAAGAACCTATGTGAGGAAAACCACCAGCCTGAGTAGTTGAGAATTTCTGAGGAAGTCGGTTTGAGTGATCTGAAGCTTTTTACTCTTGAAGACTGTGATCTTCCAGCCGGTGTAGAAGTCTTCAGTCTGAGGAAGTCAAGATGCAATTGTGACTTCCCGGAGTGACTGAGTCTGTAAAGGTTTCGGGAGTCTACCTTGAAGACTCACCTGAGTTATTGGACGGAGTCTGAGGACTTTAGTTCAAGGAGAACAAGGTGAAGACTATGTCTTCTGAGTTGAATCTCAGCCTCTCCAACCAGACGTAGAGTTGTCACAGCAACTTGAACTGGTCTACCAAACCATTGTCTTCAATTTCTGGTGATATCTCTTCAATCTCTTAAGCCTCTGTATTATGTCTTCAGTACCTATGTTGACTGCTTGTGCTTCAGCTCTCCCTCTGCTATTAGTCTTCATACTATGCATCTAAAGCACTTCTGCTTATCTGAATTGATTTATTTCTGTTGCATTATGATGAGCTGCCCTGATGATTACATTCTGTGAAGTTTTATTTCTTCATGATTTTGGTTACTTCTTCAGCTTCATGATTGCTTCAGTCCTGAAGAAAATCAAAATCTGGTAGCAAAATTGAAAATCTCCCATTCACCCCCCCTCTGGTCGATATATCGCACTTTCAATTGGTATCAGAGCAAGGTACTCCCTTGTTCTGTGTGATTCGGTTTAACCACCTGGAGTTTTAGTTATGTCGACCTCAGGTACAATGAGCGTTGCCTCAAACTGCCCCATCTTCGACGGAACAGACTATCCATACTGGAAGAACAAGATGAGGATACATCTTGAAGCCATTGACAAGGATCTGTGGGACATTGTTGATCAAGGCATTCCTGAAGAAAATCTGATGACTGCTCCCGAAGTTGTCAAGAAAAACTGGCAGCTTGATGCAAAAGCTCGAAGCATCATTGGTGGTCATCTCAATAAGGCTCAGTTCAACCATATCAGTGGTCTGGATACTGCAAAGAAGATATGGACAAGACTGTCTAAAGTTAATGAAGGGGTCTCAGCTCAACGAGACTCACGAGTTGACACACTCCGCAGTCTCTTCAATCGGTTCAAGAGGCTGGATAATGAGCACGTGCAACAAACCTTTGACAGACTCACTGACATATCCAATGAACTTCAAGCTCTTGGTGCTGTTGATATCACAGATCATGAAGTTGTGAAGAAACTGCTGAGGTCACTGGATGAATCATTTGAGTTCCTATCACTGATGATTCAAGAAAGGCTGGACTTCAAGACTCTGGATCCAGCAGACATTCTCGAGCGCCTCAATGCTCATGAACTGAAGCTCTCTGAAAAACGAGACTTATACAGCCCCACGCCTAAGGTCCGCGCGCTAAAAGCTAGAGCACGAAGAGTGTCCTTTGTTAAGAGTCTGAGGCTGATACTGATAATCCTGAGACTCTCAGCCGTGAACTTGCTCTCCTTACCAGAAAGTTTCAAAGGTTCACGAAGAATAATCGCTTCGGAAATTCCTCAAGATCGTCCTCAAGAAAAAGTAAAGATGATGATTCTGTCGAAGCTAGAAAGAGAGTTTGCCACAAGTGCAAGAAACCTGGGCATTACATCGCTGAGTGTCCTCTATGGGAAAAGGAAGCTAAACTGAAGAAGAAGAAGAAAGGGAAAGATGAAAGTTCTGATGAAAAGACAAAGAAGAAATCCTCAAGATCCTCAAGGTCTACTGGATACAGGAATAGCAGTTCCCGTAAGGCTCGCGCTTATCTCGGGAAAGAATTGGACTCGGAAGAATCTGGTTCCAACCCTGATGCTGAGGAAGAAGAATCTGAAGAATCTGAGGGTGTGGCTGGTTTGGCTCTTGCCACGACACTTGTCTCAAAGTAATTCTTCAGCACTGAAGAATTTGGTCCATCACATGCTGATGATGAAGCTGAAGACACAACTCCTTCCTTCTGCTTCATGGCCAAGTCCTCCAAGGTATCTTCTTACTCATCATCAGATCAACCCTCTGATGAAGAACCTGATGAAAACTATGCTAAACTTGCTAAACTTGCATCTAAGCAACAACGTGCACTTGAAAAGACTCAGTTCTCATTAAACAAAAGTGATGATATGTTGGTTGAGGAAATGACGAAGACTCAAAAGTTGACTGATGAATCAAAAATTCTTCAGTCAAAGTTTGATGACTTGTTCAATCGGCATGAGGCACTCCTTACTGATCATGAAAAGCTGTCTCATGAGTTCCTCATGAGGAAACAAGAACTTGAACGTGTAAGGATGTCTCATGACGATCTGAAGAAAGAAAATGATTCACTCCTCTCCCAACAGATCATCATGCCACAAGAAGGATTCAATCCTCCCTGTTTAAGATGCATTGAACGTGATCAAATTATATCTGTGTCTAGTTCCTCAATGTCTTCAGACTCTGTTATTTCTATTACTTCTGTGGTATCTAACCCCTCATCTGAGGATACCATAGACATTGCTGAAGAAAATGCTAGGTTGAAGAGTCTACTGGAAACAGGCATGTTCAAGAGTCTGAAAGGACATCAGACTCTCTGTGACATTCTCAAGAAACAGATCCTCAACAGAAACCCGAGGAAAGAAGGCATCGCATTCACTCGGAGACTCAACCCTGATGGGTCTTACTGGAAACCTGAACAATATCCTGAGACCATTTGGGCTCGAGCAATGATGCCTCCTCCTGATCCCTATACCTTATCTGGTTATGATGCTGTTTCTTCAGACGTGATGACTGAGTCATTTGACTCAAACTATAAACTGTTTAAGAATGCTAATGGTGAGGTATTTGCCAGATTCATCGGAACTAACTGCAGGAACGGTCCTCCAGTCAAGCAGATCTGGGTGCCAAAGGACCTCATCACTAACCTTCCTGTGAATGCAGATGCAAATGAGCTGAGGATATCATCCGAGGACGATACCTCAAAAGGAAATGATTATAATCATGTATCTGCTAACCATTTTGTTCATAGGGAAGCTCCTCATAAGAATGCTTACTCATTTGTTTATCCTGATGCTGCCATCTCACACCCCATTAGGTCTCACCATCCTCATCAATCCTCATGTGCCTCAAGACCACCCATAAAGATGTGGGTGGTTAAGAACTAATCATTCTTGCAGGGACATGTCCTGAGGCAATTACAATTTCTGCAGATCATATGCCCAGGACAACAATAAATGAGTCAGTTGAAGGATAATTATATTGTATGATTTCATAGAATCAATCCTGAGGAACATCCTGAGGAATTAATTCTGAGGAATCTTAAACTCCTCAAACTGAGATTGACTCATAACTTGCTGTATGAGATACTAATTCATTTGCAGGGAAAGACTGAATGGGTGATGGATAGTGGATGCACAAATCACATGACTGGTGACAGAAGTCTTCTTATGGAATCATCACTAAGTCCTTCTTCAAAGAAAACCATCACCTTCGCTGATAAAGGTAAAAGTAAGGTATTGGGTCTCGGCAGAGTGGCTATCTCTCGAGACCAACATATTGATAAAGTCATGCTTGTTGAATCTCTTGGATACAACTTGATGTCTGTATCTATGCTGTGTGATCTTGATCTCGCTGTTCTCTTCGGAAAACATGGTTGTATTGTCTTCATGATTAGCGATAAATCCATTGTCTTCAGTGGGGTTAGGAAAGGTGACCTGTATATTGTAGATTTCTCTGAAGGTCCTCAGGTTGCTACATGCCTCTTGGCACGAGCCTCAGAGTGCTGGCTATGGCATCGAAGACTCGGCCACGCTGGAATGAGAAATCTTCAGAAGCTGGTACTGAAGAAACATGTCCTCGGGATTGAGGAAATCAGATTCTCAAAGGACCGGCTCTGTGGTGCCTGCGAAGCTGGAAAGATGACCAAGGCCAATCACCCAGCGAAGACCATCATGACTACTACGAGACCACTGGAATTGCTTCACATGGATCTATTTGGTCCTCCAAAGTATTCGAGCTTTTGAGGTAACATGTATGGTCTTGTTATTGTTGATGACTTCTCACGATACACTTGGGTGCATTTTCTTCTCTATAAGTCAGAAACTCCAGCAATCCTCAAGCGCTTCGCCCTGCAATTCATGAACAACTACAACCTGAAGATCAAGCACATTCGAAGCGACAATGGCACTGAGTTCAAGAACTTTGGTGTGGAAGAATTCCTCGATAACTTGGGAATTGCTCATGAATTCTCTACGCCATACACTCCTCAGGAAAATGGCGTTGTTGAGAGGAAGAATCGAACCCTCATCGAGATGGCTCGCACGATGCTGGCTGAGTATAATACTCCACTCAAGTGGTGGGCTGAAGCAATCAACACTGCCTGTCACATCGTCAATCGAGTGTATCTTCACAAGTTCTTCAATAAAACATCATACGAGTTAATGGTCGGTAAGAAACCCAATGTAAGTTACTTCAAAGTATTCGGTGCACCTTGCTGGATACGTGATCCTCATCATGAGTCCAAATTTGCACCCAAAGTATGTGAGGGTTTCATGCTCGGTTATGGCATCAACTCGCACACCTACAGAGTCTTCAAGATTAGTCATTACAAAATTGTTGAAACTGTAGACGTGCGTTTTGATGAGTCTGATGGCTCCCAAAGAGAGCACCTGCCACATGATTTAGGTGAAGCACCACCTGACGAACAGATCAAGAAGATGGGTGCTGGTGACATCATTCCTGTGGATCATCCTGAAGAAATCCACATACCTCCTGCTCCTGAAGAACACCCAAATCCTGAAGCGAATAATCCTGATGACGATCCTGATCCTGAGGCACCTGATACGCCTGAAGCTCCTGAAGCACCTGAAGTTGATGCTAACGAATATGACAGCAGTGACGAAGATGCGCCTAAAGATCATCCTCCTCGACTTCCTCGTGTGGCGAATGAAGTTCAAGTGGACAAAATCCTCGCTGACATCAACCTACCAGGTCCTCTTACGCGTGCAAGAGCTAATCGCATAGCTAACTTTTGTGGGCATTTCTCGTTTGTATCAATTTCAGAGCCCACCAAAGTCACCGAGGCATTCCGAGGAGCGGAATGGATTCAGGCAATGCAAGACGAACTTCTTCAGTTTAAACTGAATGATGTTTGGGAACTAGTCAAACGTCCTGATCCTCGAGTTCACAATGTCATCGGCACGAAGTGGATCTACCGCAACAAACTTGATGAAGATGGACAAGTCATCAGAAACAAAGCTCGTCTTGTAGCTCAAGGATATACTCAAGTCGAGGGGATCGACTTCGGTGAAACCTTCGCTCCTGTAGCTAGACTCGAGTCCATTCGCATTATGCTTGCATTTGCTAATCATCATAATATCAAGTTATATCAAATGGATGTGAAAAGTGCCGTCCTCAATGGTAATATCGAGGAAGAAGTATATGTTGCTCAACCTCCAGGTTTTGAAGACGCCAAGAAGCCTGATATGGTGTACAGATTGAAGAAAGCCCTCTATGGACTGAAGCAAGCCCCTCGGGCTTGGTATGACACACTAAGGGACTTCCTCATCAGCAAGGGCTTCAAATCTGGTTCCCTCGACCCAACTCTTTTCACAAAACGATATGATGATGCATTATTCATATGTCAAATTTATGTTGATGACATAATATTTGGATGCACTAACAAGAACTACAGTGAAGAATTTGCATTCTTGATGAGTGAACAATATCAGATGTCGATGATGGGCGAGCTGAAGTTCTTCTTAGGACTCCAAATTCGTCAACAACGCAACGACATCTTCATCTCTCAGGAGAAGTACCTCAAGGAGTGCCTGAGGAAATTCGGAATGCAAGACTGCAAGGGCATCAAGACACCAATGCCTACAAACGGAAAACTTGGTCCCGATGAAAATGGCAAGGACTACGATCAAAAGGTATACCGCTCCATGATAGGGTCTCTGCTATATCTATGTGCATCCAGGCCTGATATAATGTTGAGCGTTTGCATGTGTGCCCGATTCCGAGCGGCACCAAAGGAATCGCATCACCAAGCGGTGAAACGAATTCTTCGATATTTGGCTCACACCCCGTCGCTAGGCTTATGGTATCCAAAAGGAACACAGCTGAATCTCGTCGGGTACTCAGACTCAGATTATGCTGGAGATCGAGTGGATCGGAAGTCTACCTCAGGAACATGTCACTTCCTCGGACGTTCTTTTGTGTGCTGGTCATCGAAGAAGCAGAACTGCGTCTCTCTCTCCACCGCTGAAGCTGAATACATTGTTGCTGGTGCAAGCTGCTCACAGCTTCTTTGGATGAAGCAAACTCTGAAGGACTACGGCATCAACCTGAAGAAAGTACCACTCCTATGTGACAATGAGAGCGCCATCAAGATCTCTCAGAATCCGGTACAGCACTCGAGGACGAAGCATATTGAGATTCGGTATCACTTTCTTCGGGATCATGTCTTGAAGGAAGATATCGTCATCAGCCATGTGAAGACTGAAGACCAACTTGCTGATATATTCACTAAGCCTTTGGATGAGAAGCGATTTAGCACTCTGAGGTGTGAGCTAAATATCTTAGATTCCTCAAACGTCCAGTGAATGGACACACATCCTAACGCTTAACAATATTGAAGAATCCTGATGCACAACACACGATGCGTCGTACTCCTCAAATCATGAGGAACTACCTCGCTAAGTGTGAAGAAATCAACGTGGAAATTGACTCAAGATCCATACGACAATTGTATGGTATCAAGTGTCTCATTCCCTATAAGGTGGGTAGCGCCACCGCCCAAAACACCTCAGGATTTGGTGTTCCTCAACTTCCTCAGGATTTGATCTTCCTCAGGATTCGAAGTCTTCATTACTGATGATTATCGTGTTTGTCCTCAACAGCGTTCACCTATAGTTATTGATCTTCAGTTTTTGCTTCTTCAACTAGGTGAACGTGATCGGACCCGTCCCTCTGTGCTCACTATATCTAATCTGTCTATCTCATATGCCTTCATCCGGAAATCATATATTCCTCAGGCTGAGACCTTAAGTCATCATCATCAGCCTGAGACCATTTGTCTTCATCTTCAGCCGTTGTCCTCAAGGTCCTCAAATCACGGATTTTCTGTTACAACTGTCTTCAATTTGTTGCGATTTTACCGCACGTCGTAATTATCCACCATCACGATATCCACTGAGGATCCCAACAATCAGGGGCTATCTCGTCCACAAATTTCGCAACCTCCTCAGCTTTCACCCCTCTATAAATAGCCCTCTACCCCCCACCCCCGGTCATTTACCCCCCACCGCTTCTCTCACTCTCGCGCCGCCGCCCTTGAGCTCCTCACGCTCGAGCGCTAACATCGCCGGAGTTCGCCGTCGCCGGGGACGAAGACTCATTGTCCCTCAGCATTCGCCTCAAGTCTGGTATGCTTATTCCTCAGTGGTTAATTCCTCAGCATATTATTCCTCAGCACTGTTGTGTCCTCAAGCCAGTTCTTCCTCAACTGTACTGCTAGCTTTCTGAGACCTGTACCTATGCCTCATTTCTTCATTTTCCTCACGAACGCATATAACCGTACCCCACTTCCCTCGCAACTTAATTCTGTCACAGGTACATGTCTGCTGAGGAATCGTATGGTTCTCATAGTCTCACTTCATTTGCAGCTCAGCTTGAATGCACAATTCCTCAGACATCTCAGCTGAAGAAAATGGCTCCTCGGCGTAAGCATACTGATACCGCTAAAGACCTGCCTCCTGAACTCTATGAGAGGCTGAAGACTCCCGAAAGAGAAACTACTGATGAACGAAAGAAACGGGTACAGAAGATCACGAGGGAATGGGCCAAGCGCTGGGTGGCCTATCAATGGCTTAATCCTCAGCATGAGGAAATGTTTGCAGTTAATCCACCACTAAAGACCTTGGGTATCAAGGCTCGACCTCCCCCAGCTCCTGGAATCATTCCTGATCCCACAACACTGCATACTCCTGAAGACTTTCCTGCTGCACATGAACAGTACCTCAAGCGCACTCGCAGCCGTGTCAAGAATCTGGTCCGTGACTTGACTGCTTCAATACAAATTCCGCCTCAAGATCAGTCTCAACCCAGACACCAACCACCGCCTCAGCACCGCAAAAAGGCTCCTGGCATGAAACCTTCTCAGAAGACCTCAGCTCAGCCTCAAGTTATTGGCTCCTCATGTCAACGCACGGATAGGGCTGCCCCCTCCTCAAGGATACGCACTGATGAATCTGGTGCTCCTGAGGCCTCAACCACAATGCCTCAGCCTCAGCTGAAGACCAAAACTGTTCTTCAACGCGGCCCTCGCCCCTCACCAAAGAAAACTGCTATGCGTGGCGCCATTCTTCATACTCCTCAATCCTCTGATGATGAAGATGAATTCGAGGATTTGGCCGGCTTCCTCGCCACTGAAGCTGATAAGATTGAATACGTGCGTGCTGCGGCCAGACGCAAAGCTGAAGCAACGGGTTCAGAAATCCCGCTTCTCCTTGACCCCAAGAAGATCTTGGAGTACATTGAAATTTGGTCTGTTAAGCCTGACACTCCGCTTGATGATTTGGACATTCCGAAAGACATCAAGTTCTATGTTCAACAGTTCCTCATAAAAGAGATTCATCAACGTGATCTTCAGAAACAGTTGAAGGCCAAACTGAAGAAAGTCCACAGTGACTTCAAGAAGAAACCTATCACTGAAGTTACTCCTCAGGAGTTTACTGAACATCAATGCGAAGTTCAACGTCTCAACATTGAGTTCGCCGCCAATCGTGCTTATATTGGTCAATCCAAGGAACGGATCTCACAACAGATGACCAAGTTGATGAAGCTTCGACAGCCTGCTGATGCCTCTGCCAAAAGCCTCAAGCGCACGCCTGAAGCACAACCCTCAACTCCACCTGCTGCAAAGAAGCCTGTTGTTGAGGATCCCATTGATGCTACACCCCTTTCCTCAGCTCCTCCTACAACACAGCCCGCTGATACCACCATTCATATCACTGCTGCCTCAACTCCACCTCAAAATCCTCAGCGCAGCTTAATAGTCTTCACTCCACCCCCTGCTGCAACACCCATTGTTCCAACTCCACCGTCCCCACCGCCACCAGTTATCACTGAGGTTGAAGACATGGACGTTGATATTATGGATGATGGAACTCCTCGCATTTATGATGAGGACTATGGGCTGACAAACTCACCCACTCATACTGTCTTCTCACCTGAACCTCACTCCAACACAGTGACCGAGGTGCTTCCTGACACTTCACTGCAGTCTGAAGCCTCTGTTGGTGCATCGTCCTCATCGTCTGATGCTGATGACCCCGAAGCCTCTAGTGCTCCAACAAATTCTTCTTCTAATACTGATGCTGCAGCAAACACCACCACTGATACTGATGCAGCTGACACTACAACTGCTGATCCTCAGCCAGACCCACCTGCTGCTGAAACTGAAGCTGAAGCCGACCAAAGCACAACTGCCCCTCCTGAAGCAGAAACCAGTACAAATGCTGCAGCCTCAAAGGATGGCTCTGAAGACAAACATGTCACATCACCTCGTCTCCCCAAGGACATCAACACATCTGTGCCTGATGCATCTGCAGCGACTCCACCTCAGCCTCAAGCTACTCTTCAGATTGAAGTGCCTCAAGCGCCTTCCCCACCTCAAGGCCCAGTTCAAGCTCGGTCCTTGTGTCCAAAGCAGAAGCGACCATTCTTCCGTGACCTTGAAGCTGATGATACTCCAAGCTTTGATGCTACTGATTTCTTCAACGCCATGAGTTTCTTTCAAGAGGGGATTCAAAATCCGTATCACTCTGCTCCACCTCGAAAGCTGCTGAGGTTCTGGACTGCCACTCAGAAGAACTACTATGCTTCAGTGCTCTACAAGCAAAACAAACTGTTTCCTCACAAACACATCCCTCTGATAGATATGGAAGCCCTTCCTTGCTTCAACAATGTGCTTCAGGATCTACATCATGCCAAGCTGCTTCAGTTCTGCTCTGAATGCATACACTGGAATGAAGAGCTTGTGCTTCATTTTTATGCCACGTTGTATGTTTCAAGAAATCCTCTGGATATCAACACCTGGGTCCTCGAGTGGATGACTGAGCATCATCACTACACCATCACTGTTCCTGAAGCAATTGACATTCTTGAGTTGCCTCAGTGCACTTCCCCTGCTGCCTGCTCCTATGGGTCTCAAATACTTCGAGATGACCTGATGACCATGCTCATGAAGCCTCAGGCCCATGAAGCCCCAGCTCGCACAAAGTATCCAGTCTCTGAGCTTCAGTATCTGCCGAGCACACTGTATCGGATTCTGGCGAAGACCTTCTGCCCCATCAAAGGCTATGAATCCTCTGCTGAAGAAGTCATTGGTGTCATGAAGAACATACTTCACAACCTCTGCATGTCTGGGCCAATCAATGTTCCTGACTTCTTCTTCAGAACTCTAGTTGATGCTGCACAGAATCCGCATATCCTGAAGCCATACGCGCCTTGGATCATGAAGCTAATTCGTGCAGTGACTAGAATTGATTTCCAACCTGATCACCCGAATCACAGGACTTATCTGCCACCTGTCGAAGTGCTTCAGCATACTATTGCTTCAAATGACAAAGGCAAAGGCATCTTCTATGAAGAAGTTCTCCCGACCAATTCCCTCGGTGGAAATATTCGTCATCCTCAGTCTCGCACAACTGATGAAACAAGAACTCATGCCTCAACTGAGGATACAACTCAGGCTCGAGTGATGACTGATCGAGAGCTTCTGATTAGTCTTCATCAGAAAGTTGATCGAAATCATGACTGGGTAAAGCGTCAGTTTTCTGAGATTCTTAGCTATATGGCTCACACGCATTCTTCTGTGAAGAAAGTGCATCAGTATGCTCATCATACATATCAACATCTTGATGCACTGATGCGAGAAGTAATCACCCCTAAAGACCTTGCCAAGTTGGAGCTTCAACAGCCTCCAATTCCTACCATCAGACCCCCAAGACAATTCAGACGCTGCACAACTCCTCCTCCGGCAATGGATTCTTATTCTTCAAACCAGGAGATGACTGCCGAAGAAGCTGAAGACACTGCTGGATGTCCTCATACTGCAACGAATTGCCTCAGGCGTGACTCACCTCAGCCTTGAAGCAACTTTAAAGGGGCGTTAGCTTCAGTTTTTTCCCTTTTTGTTCATTTTATGACAAAGGGGGAGAAATCTGTTAGTCTTCAAGCGGGTTTTAGTTATGGGGTTCTTCAGTTACAAGTCTCGTTCTTCAGTTTTTTTTGTAACGAGTTGTAAACTGTAATTTTGGTGTTTGCCTGATACTATTCCTCAGTTACCACATGCTATTTCCTCAAGTTTATCATATATGCATATGATTGTCTCTGCAAACACCTCTCTCAGTGCGTTGTTTAATTTCCTCAAACACTTCATAACATGCACTGCTTCAGAAATGCCTGGATATAGGGGGAGCTCCTCATATATCTCAAAATGCTTTAGATATTAAACATTCTTCAACTTATATGCATATCCTCAGGGGGAGCTTCACTATATTCAGCTTAATGTTAAAAATGTTCTTCAAAGTTTTTTTTTATTCTTCAAACTCATAATTTTATCCCCGTTGAAGCTTAACCTGATTGTCATCAAATCACCAAAAAGGGGAAGATTGTAAGTGCATCAAGTGCCCTCCCCTTGAGGTTTTGGAGTTTGATGACAAAACGGTTAAGGGACTGATGTGTTTGTGAGTATACACAGGAGAACAGTCCCTGATGAGGTGTTTAACCACCAATGTCGACCCCTCAAAATGTTAAGGAACATTGGAGAAATCGGTGCGTTTCCTGAAGAATGAAGTTGCGCGAAATCCTGAAGAAAGAGGATCCTGAAGCATTCTGCTGAAGCTGAAGCAGTGCAAGATCCTGAGGAAGTTCGCGCTAAAGTTGACCCCCCAAAATGTTAAGGAACACTTGAGAAATCGGTGTGTTTCCTGAAGAATGAAGTTGCGCGAAATCCTGAGGAATCAGGATCCTGAAGCGTTCGGTTGAAGCTGAAGCTGAGGACGATCCTGAGGACGTTCGCGCTGAAGACGAAGTTGTAGCGTAGTCTTCGCTAAGACTTTTTATACTTCTTGAGTCGTAGGAGAACACCGCACTGTTGGAGGGGTTGAGGAAAATGAGTTCTGTATTTCTGAGGAAGTGCTCAATTAGAATTCCTGAAGAAAACCCAGAGAGAAATCTCCTGCAGTAGAAGTTCAGTTCCTCGGGTGTCTGAGACGTTGTTCTTCAGGACACTGAGGAATCTGTCTTCGGTTGAGGAGTCTCGAGACTGCGAGTGCAGTTCTCCTGAAGAGAGAGAAATCTCCTGCAGTATAAGTTGAGTTCCTCGGGTGTCTGAGACGTTGTTCTTCAGGACACTGAGGAATCTGTCTTCGGTTGAGGAGTCTGGAGACTGCGAGTGCAGTTCTCCTGAAGAGAGAGAAATCTCCTGCAGTAGAAGTTCAGTCCTCATGTGTCTGAGACGTTGTTCTTCAGGACACTGAGGTAACTAACTTCGGTTGAGGAGTCTGGAGAGAGAATACTTTGACCGTGCCACGTGTTGCGTGGTGAGAGGCTAGAACTTGTCTAGCAACGGTCATTTCCGAGGGCATGAGAGTAATTGCATGCATGGGCATTTATGTCCTTTCTCCTCGGGTTGCTCCGCGGCTATAAATAGCCACTCCCAGCCCCATTTGTGGGTTGGCTGCTCCGAGAGAAAAACTGACACTTGTCATTTGAGAGCAACCCACCTCTGAGGAAACTGAAGAACCTATGTGAGGAAAACCACCAGCCTAAGTAGTTGAGCATTTCTGAGGAAGTCGGTTTGAGTGATCTGAAGCTTTTTACTCTTGAAGACTGTGATCTTCCAGCCGGTGTAGAAGTCTTCAGTCTGAGGAAGTCAAGATGCAATTGTGACTTCCCGGAGTGACTGAGTCTGTAAAGGTTTCGGGAGTCTACCTTGAAGACTCACCTGAGTTATTGGACGGAGTCTGAGGACTTTAGTTCAAGGAGAACAAGGTGAAGACTATGTCTTCTGAGTTGAATCTCAGCCTCTCCAACCAGACGTAGAGTTGTCACAACAACTTGAATTGGTCTACCAAACCATTGTCTTCAATTTCTGATGATATCTCTTCAATCTCTTAAGCCTCTGTATTATGTCTTCAGTACCTATGTTGACTGCTTGTGCTTCAGCTCTCCCTCTGCTATTAGTCTTCATACTATGCATCTGAAGCACTTCTGCTTATCTGAATTGATTTATTTCTGTTGCATTATGATGAGCTGCCCTGATGATTACATTCTGTGAAGTTTTATTTCTTCATGATTTTGGTTACTTCTTCAGCTTCATGATTGCTTAAGTCCTGAAGAAAATCAAAATCTGGTAGAAAAATTGAAAATCTCCCATTCACCCCCCTCTGGTCGATATATTGCACTTTCAGCTTGGATAACCAAATGATCTTCCACCACGAAACCATTAATGAAGAGACGAGTAATGAGACAGCGCCGCCGCCGACCCTTAGCAATCGCAAAGAAATAGGCTTTCATAAGGTCACCCTTGATAGTCCAGGAAATGCAGCCACATTGACGCCTAAATTCTTCCTCCACCTTATGCAGATCCATCAAGGATTGCTCTAACGTGTATCTCTGCTCCCAACCAGCAGCTGATGGCGTGGAAGTGATAATGGCTTCTTGCCCTTCGTTGGTTACCCCAAGTGGAAGGTGAGAAGTAGGATATCAGTAAATTTCCCCTATGTAGAGGATAGGGTTTGTCTCCCGTAGGACTCCGGCAATGATAAGTAGGTGGTTCAACAAGTGATGCGCCGTCTGAAAAGAATCACTTGCTTCTCCTGGACCTACAAACGACACAAATAACTTTGCTCCCAACGAAGTTCAGAGAGGTTGTCAATCTCTCCGGTCTTGTTGTTTACAAAGGATAAAAACACAAGGGATAATGATAATGATAGAAACTGAAAGTAAAAGCAGAAAAGTAAATGAGCGTGTAAACAATGATGAGAATATGGACCGGGGTCCCGTGATGTTCACTAGTGATGTCTCTCTCCCAAAAGACGATAAAACTTCTATGCGAGGTAAACAAATTACAAAAGGGCAATTGGCAGGATTATAAACACACCGCAATGCTAACTATGCTACAAAAGAAAGGAAGAGGCTAAAAAGCATGGGCAGTACGCCAAAATAAGTAGACCGAAATCCATCTGCATCTACTACTAATCATCCACCTTGAGATATCTATCCAGAACATCTCGTTGGTATTAAGTTGCGAGCCCCACCCAAAGTGTAAACCCAAAGCAACAGACAACTGCATTAAAAAGAACTTTCCGTAAAGTAAACAATCCTTGCAACTGCGGTTGCAAGCACCGTTGTTTCCCCCCTTATGGCCCCAACACATCCCCTAGACTCATGTTTCTGTCACTCAAGCGTGTCATCAGGGGGCATGTACTCACAATCCAGCATAACGTTCCCTCTTGGAGTTACTACCTACCACTTAGCCAAAGCAATAAACAACAACGGAGAACATGCAAGAATTACTTCGGAACAAAAATACAAAAGATAAGAACCAATTATATTACTCTATCACAATCTGAACATAATCTCATAATCCATCAGATCCCATCAAACTCAGCATAGCAAAAGCAGAAAGATTACATATGTGCCTCGATCATGTAGGGAAGCTCACGAGGTCTAAACCATGAAGAACAAAGAGGGGAGGAGAATATCACATAGCTACTGATCACAGACCCATGGTCCAAAGAAAACTACTCACGGCACATCTGGGAAGCGTCCATGGTGGAGGGGAAGCGCCCGGAGGTCGATCCTCCCTCCGGCAGGGTGTCGGGAAGGGTCCTGACGGTGCTCTCGATCTTGGAAGCGCGACGGCAGCGGAACAGAGGCGAGATCGCGAAAAAGGGTTCTGTCTCCAGAGGTTTCCTGTGGCGGAGAATAAATAGGCGAAGGGGGGAAGCCAGGGGGGCCACCAGGAGTCCAAGCGCCCCCTGGTGCGGCCAGGCCCCTTGCCGCGCCAGGTGGCTGCCTGGGCACCTGGTGGTGTGGCCCCCCGGCCCTCCTTCGGGGCTATGGAAGCTTTTGGTACGCTGATTTTTATCTGATTTTCCCGGATTTTTGGAGCACTTTTTATATGGGGGAAAATTGAAATAGAAAAATAGCAGAAAACAAAAACTGGCACAGGGTGCACTGAATTAATAGATTAGTCCAAATATGATCAAAAGTGTATGAAAGTGTATCTAGATCATAGCAATATACCCAAAACATGCATGGAACATGAGAGTTAAATAGAAAGAGCCCTTGAGGCCACCAAAAAAATACAAAAAATAGAAAAAGAAGATAAAAAGAGATAAACGGGAAACACTACTATCCTTTTAGAAAGATTCACACTAGTACTCCATATTATCCTTGTACTCCATAGAGATGATCATACATGCATATAGCTATGTGGGGACCTTCACACTATAGAACTTGGCTTGCATATTACAAGGATGAGCGTCCTCAAAAGAGCTCTAGGTCTTCATGAGCGAGCAAGTTTTTAATTTCAGTTTTTAGTGGTCTTGATGACTGTTACTAATGTAGCAACATCATTGTATCTTTATTTTCAAGCTTAGTGCCAAGTTTAGCCTCTTATGAAAAGGGAAGCAAAAGTTGTGACATGCTGTCCAGAAAACAGATTATGTCCGCTTGACGAAAAAAATCAGAACAAATCACCGGTTCATCTTTTTGAGCTGAAATGTTTCCACAACATGCTCTATACAATTGTGAAACTTTTGTATGTTCTGAGTTTTTTGATTTGAGTTGCAGAAGTGCCCCGAAAAAATTCTCTACTACCTGTTGTTCTGTTTTTCACAGATTCTGCCACGTTTTTCCTTTCCTTACTTTTGGAAACCTTAATCTTGCTTTTTCTTTGCAAAAACCTTTTGGCAATCTTGAGAAAAAGTAGGTCTTCAAGAATATCTTTATATCCAGTGGGTAAAATTATTTATTAAGGGTACTAACCTCTCTAATCAACTTATGATGAGTTATGCATGAAGGGAGTTTTCAAGTGTGCGAGGGAAGATGATGAAAGAAGATTCAGGAGTGTCAAACGCTCAAGCTTGGGGATTCCCCCAAGCATCCCAAGTAAATATTCAAGGAGACTCAAGCGTCTAAGCTTGGGGGATGCCCCCGTGCATCCCCTTCTCCGTCAACAATCATCAGTTCGTCCTTCGTCTCACTATATTTTTATCACTTCATGCGTTATGTGCTATGCTTGGAGCGTCTCGCTCTTAGGTTTCCTTTTTAGTTTTCTTTAGCTTTGCTTCTGATCATAACAAGTTAGACCCCAGCTTACTTTGTGTGGGAGAGAAACACGCTCCACTCCAATCTAGAACACATCATAGGATTTTTCATGCTTACCTTTTTGCTGTTGTGTGTTCTTTATCTTTTCGTAGCTACTGCCATGTTTAGTTTTAGTAGTATTTTGTATTTAGTAAGGGCATTGTCTTTTGTTTAGTTTGTTGTTGGAACTCTCTTTAGTTTTCATATTTATCTTGTTAAGAGAGTTGGTTGTTGCACTGAGTTGTGTCTTGTCTTGAAAGTAGGTAATTGAGGTTGCTATTTAATTTTTGTAGTAACTTGCAATAGTTTTGAGGTATTGTTGTGAGTAATGTTTGCACTTTTGGTGTCAAGAGCTCTAGCCTATTAGTGATATGTGTCGTATTTTGGGAAATCCGTGTTTATTTTCAAAAACTACAAAAACTAGTTGAGAACTCTAGCTACTAGATGGATCACTAGTCTTTGGAGGGATCGGATATTAGAGTACCCTCCCGTACCATGAGTCGAGGATGCGCAAGGATAACCAAACCCCCATACACTCCTCCTCGGGGTATTTGTCTCTTTGTGAACCTCCTCATTAGATTGAGAGTTACCGATAATAAGTGCGTGAGTTCTTCAGACTAATGTAAGTATTGAAAGTTGACACTTCCACCTCCTCATATTTGCTAGCCTCTTCGGTACCATGCATTGCCCTCTTCTCACTTCGAGAGTTGGCGTCCACCTCGCCGGTGCATCCAAACCCTTGGAATGATACACTCTGTCATCATAAACCTCCCTATATCTTTCCTCAAAACAGCCACCATACCTACCTACCAAGGCATTTACATAGCCTTTCCGAGATATATTGCCATGCAACATCCACCTCTTCATGACTTGATCTTCATGTCATACATGTTCCTGCTACACTGGCAGAGGCATACAGTGCATACATCATGATAGCTACATCTTCTTTATGTTTGAGTACCTTGTAAAGTGTGAAAGATGTTCTATACCCTTTAAGTGTTGCCCTTAAGTGAGGAAAAGATCCCAAAGTGGATAAAATATTAGATCCCAAAGAGGACAAATGAAAGTTAAATAGAAAGATCCATTGAGGCCACCAAAAAATACAAAAAAGAGAGAAAGGGGCAACACTACTATCCTTTTGAAAGATCCACACTAGTACTCCCTCTTATCCTTGTACTCCATAGAGATGATCATTCATGCATATAGCTATGTGGGGACCTTCAAACTATAGAACTTGGCTTGCATATTCTAAGGATGAGCCTCCTCAGAAGAGCTCTAGGTCTTCATGAGCGAGCAAGTTGGATGCACCCCCACTAGTTCCATTGGAGAGTTTTCTTAGCTCATATGTGCATCCGTTGCATGGCAATCCCTACTCCTCACATCATATCTATCATTTGGCCTTCTCGCCAATGATTTTCCTCATTGATGTGAGCCTTTCACACCTTTTTGTCTTCCTCCTCCACCATATTTCTCTCTTTGCCATATTAAGTTTCAACTTTCGTGCTTACGCTCATCCATTGCACGAGTGCTCAAAATATCGAAAAGGAGTGGATCAAATTGACTTGTACCTGGCTAGTGGTCTGGGGATGAGTCAAGATAAGATTCCAAAGAAGACCAAGTGTGAAACTTTAGTAGATTGGGTTCTCAACAAAAATACTTTTTTCTCGTATTCCCTATCCCCTTTCTTGCACGCAAACACCATTTGGAGACATTCGAGTCACGGACAGCGAGAGCTCTTGCAGCTAATGTTCTTTCGTTGCTTGTTTCAATGTTAATATAGACTCTTGACTTTTATGACTTGAATTGAATCACATACCTTGATTGCTTTACTTTCAAAGTTCTTATATGGTTGCTAGCATGTCACCACAGAAATTATGCTTGTTATCATTTACCTACTCGAGGACGAGCATGAATTAAGCTTGGGGATGTTGATACGTCCCAAACGTATCTATAATTTCTGCTTTGCTCCTTGCATCTTTTGTGTGATATTGCTATGATCTAGATACACTTTCATAAACTTTTGATCATATTTGGACTAACTTATTAACTCAGTGCACCCCAGTGCCAGTTCCTGTTTTCTGCAGTTTTTCTATTTCAGGTTTCCCCCCTATTAAAAGTGCTCCAAAAATTCGGTAAAATCAGATAAAAATTAAGTGTTTCGGAAGCTTCCGGATTCACTGAACAAGGGCCAGAGGGGCCCCACCTGGTGCCCAGGCGGCCAGGTGGCGCGGCCTAGGGTGGGGCCACGCCGGGTGGCCGCCTGGACTACCGGTGCCCCCCGTTGCCCCCCTTTGGCTCCTATTTATACCCGTGTCACGAAAACCCTGATTCCAGAACCCTTTTCTCCAGAAGAAATTCCGATCTCCGCCGCCATCGCCAAGAAGCTCCGGGGGACCAGAATTCCAGTGCCGGCACCCTGCTGGGACGGGGAAGTGCCCCTGGATTTATCTCCATTGTTGTTGCTTCCTCCCTCCATGATGCGGGAGTAGTCCCTCCTCGGGGCTGAGGTTTCTACGAGTAGCTATGTGGTCAAATGTCTCTTCCATGATGTGATCTTCGTTGTGATCATAGTCTATGTTAATCTAGGGTGATCCCATGATATTTCTGTTGGGAAACGTAGTAGAAAACAAAAAAAATTCTGCCTACGAATCAAGAACCCAATATCATCCAAGAAGATTGCATACAAGGTTTTAGGTCATGGCTCACCAACCGATGTAGCGGAAGTAGAGTTGGTGAAGCTCGTGGACGTAGTGGAATTAGATCTCGCAAGTTCTCCCACGAACAGTCCCTTGATCAATCCCACGAACAAGTCCCGCGATCTAGTCCCACGGACAAGTCCCATGAACAAGCTCCTCGAAGAAGGGTCGAAGGTACGACCCCTCCATTAGTATCCACACATCCCGTAGCAGCAATCCAGCAGCGCTCCGCCATCCAGAGATGAACGCCACCGAGAAAACTAGAGGGAGAAAACCCTAACGGATTCCGATCTAGAACAGCGTCTAAACCGGG
The DNA here is from genome assembly GCA_950022295.1 of Bromus sterilis. Classification (NCBI taxonomy): domain Eukaryota; kingdom Viridiplantae; phylum Streptophyta; class Magnoliopsida; order Poales; family Poaceae; genus Bromus; species Bromus sterilis. Next base: position 58,419,725 of record OX465598.1, on the reverse strand, counting down.
GTCTAAAAGTGGAGCAACGGGGTTTAGAGGAGGGAGGGTGGCGCATAGACCTTGGGGACAAGTTGTGCTGCGCCCCCCACCCCTCCCCCACATTATATAGGTGGCCAAGAGGCCCTTGGGGCGCAATAAGGGGGGTGGGGAGTCCAACTTGGACTCCCAAACCTCCGAAACCTTCCCACCGGAAACCTGCCATATTGGAGAGTTGGACTTTCCACCTGGAGGGGGATTCCTTCCCCTTGGTGCGCCCCCACCCCTTGGCCGGCCAGGGAAGCCTAGGTGGCTTGCCCCCCAAGGCTAGGGGCGCAGGGGAGTGGGTGGTACAGCCCGGAACCTTCTGGAACCTTCCATGACCTTCTAGAAGCTTCCAGGACCTTCCGGGACATATCGGGACCGTTTCGGGACATTCCGGACACTTCTGGATCACTTCCAGGACCTTCCGAGACCGTTCTCGGACGTTCCGGAGCCATCCGGATAGTTTCCAAGACCATCCGAGTTACAGTTTAAGCCACCGGATGACCGCGAAGGTTGTCGGGACGCCCAGCGATTATCCGGAAACTATTCCGGTTGATCCAGGACTTCCCCAGTACCATTCTCATATGTTCCGGAACCACCTGGGACTACTCCAGAGTGATCCGGACATAACCTTAAATACCCAGAACTACTTCTGGTGCCCTTATGAACAATTCCATAAATCTCCGGAACTACTTCCGGTACCCGTATGAACTATTCTGCTTTGCTTCCACTAAACCTTCTACCATACTAGTATTCTAACAGACTACTTCTCGTTAAGTGTGTGACCCAATAGGTTCGGTATAATGCGGACATGACTCAGAACATCTTCCGGACATAGGTCAACAGCCTTTTGTCAATAGCCAATAATCAACAGCGGAGCCATGGACACCCATGTTGACTCCCGCACATACACGAAGAAACTTCGAGTGAACCATTATGTTTAGTCATGTACCATTCCCTTTGCTTCGCGATATATGACAAAGTTAGAGGAGAGAAGTTTTGCACCCATGTGTAACAACTTTTGAACACAAGCCACTCGTTATCCTCTTTGCTCGTTTGTCCCTTTTCTCGTTATCGTATTCCGGTATCCCCATGACTGAATCACAATGCGTCTGGCCAGACTATAATGGATACCGTCATACCGAGTGGGCCCGAAGTGAATATCTTCTTCATCGTGAAGGAGCAAATCCCATTCTTGAACTATCACAGTCACTAGCCACACCATCTGACATACCCAGAACTTATTTTACTACTTCCCATTTACGGGAGGATTCATCTAAGAACCAAAGCATGTCTTCCTGTGTGAAGCAACTCGATACTCTCATGGTCTAAGGAATTACGTATATGAAAACATTTCATGATATGACTTATAACGTAGTTACGATGTGATCTCTAAGTATATCATTCAATACTGGGGTCGGTTCAACATCATTGTTCTGCTAACAATATGTTCCCATTGCTACTGACATCCTTGTTACAAGAACAATGTCCATGATTAAGAAAACGTAATCATCAGTTAGCACATGAGCTGGTCTTAGAGGCTAAACCAGGAACTCTTGGTGTTTACATTTCCACACATGCAAATGAGTTTTCTTCTGAATCTCACAGTCAGGGTCATTGCAATTATAGCACAGAAATATAAACATTAATTATGAACGTGGAAATATATATATATATATAATAACATTTTATTATTGCCTCTAGGGCATATTTCCAACAGTCTCCCACTTGCACTAGGGTCAATAATATTGTCAGTGCTTGAGCACTTTACACCTATGGCATACCGGTGTAAGAAATGCTTCATTTGTGGTATAGACCTCATCTTCGGATCTGACGTTTCAGGCCCGTTTGTATCTTGCATATCTTCGCGTTTTCACGCTATCATAAAATTCACTAATTTTATCAGTTTAGCTTTGTATATGTTTGAATCATTTGGCAGGACCTTGGTTCCTTTAGAATAAGTCATGAAATCATTCGTCAATGTTCCATGAGCTTCAAGCATCTAGGAAACCATACCATGTTCATAAATGAATTTATGATTCAAAATACCCTCCTTGTTACTTCTTTAAGCAACAATATACTTAGCCTCTGTTATAGAATTCGCCACAGTATCGAACTTGACATAGTTCCTCCATACTGTGCCACCCTTACGTGTGAAACACATAATCCCAATTAAAATCGAAAATCGATCGGAGTAAGTATGAAGACTGAATTGGTGTAACTATTTACATCAAAATTCATCTGGTGTAACTTGTTACAACGAGCTCTTCATTATCTCCATTTTCTGAGAAACATATCTTATCTATCATAAGTTTAACTTTTCACTGCTTGTCCAATGATCAACATATTGATCACTTTGGTATCTTGCTCACAACCTTTTGGAGCGTTGGACATATCTGGTCGTTTTACATATTATGGTGTACATGATTAATCCAAACACACATGTGAGTGAAATTCAATTCATGTGTTTTGCTTATCTATGTTCATGAACACCGATTTCCGCAAACAACTTTTCACCGTGACCTCGGCAAGAACATCCTTCCTGGCGTTTTCATACTAAACTACTTTAGTATCATGTCAATATGCAGTGTTGGCTTTAGCATGATCAGGCACTTACTATCTTCATAGATCACTATGCTCAATACTAATGTTATATCAGCCCAAGTTCTTCAACTGAAAACTATTTCCAATGAAGTCCTTATTCGTGTCAAGAAATTTATATCATTTCTAATCAACAATATGTCATCTACATAAGGTTTTAGAAATATTATTCAGCTCCCACTTACTTTCTTGAATATTCAAGCATCTTCGTTATTCCTGATGAAAACAAACTCTTTTGGCAATTTCATCACAACGAAAATTCCAACTCCATTATGCTAGCTCTAGTCCATCACTGGATATCCAAGGCTTGCATCTATTTTAGCATCCTTTGAATCGACAAAACATTCCGGTCGTATCACATATACGTCCTTTGTTATATTTCCGTGTAGGAACTTTGTTTTGACGTTCATTCTACCATATCCTATAAATGAGATATGTAGTAATTGCTAATATAACCCGAACTGACTAAAGCATCTCTACGGTCGAAACTACTTCGCCGTAGTCAACCTTTGAACTTGCTAGAAAACAATTTTCCAACGAGTTGAGCTTTATGGATAAAACAATTTCATCTGAATCAATTATAGATCCACATATATATATTCTTCAGAGTTTTAGTCTTTCGGAGGGTCTACCAAGTTCAAAACTTGACTTACTTCCATGGATACTATCTCGGATTATTTGGCATTTAGCCAAATCCCGAAGTCAGGGCCCATCAACGCTTCTTTGTATATCACAGGTTTATCATTGTCGAACAACAATATCTCGTTTTACATATCATGAATGTTTGTACGAGTTTTGTCTAACCTGTGTGGTTCAGCTGCGCACTTCTCTGAAGATTCAACAATCTTTGACAAGTTGCACTGTCCTCCCACTCACTCTTTTGTAAGAAACTATTTTTCTTCAAAATACATTGTTCTTAACAGCAAACAGTTTTGCTTTTGTGTAGTGATAGAGGAATACCAAAACTTTTGGCATAACCTTAACAAAGTAGCACTTATCTGATTTGGGGTTTTGAGTATGTCAAACATATGCCTCATATACCCAAATTTTAAGAAAAGACAACATGGTTTTAACAGTCCATACCACATCTAATATGGTGTCATTTCAACAGATTTGATGGTACTCTTTTCAGTGTAAAAGCTGTAGTCACTAACGCATAACTTTAATAAGTATAATGGCATATTGATAAACGTCATATTTGATCTTACCGTGTCATACATGGATTGATTACATCTCTCGAACACTTTACTCATAGTGGTGTTCCGGGAGACGCAAGTTATGACACTTCTTCACAACTCATCAGACGTTCGCTAAACTTGTAACTCAAATATTACTTTCTACAATCTAATTTGCAGAAGCTTTATTTTCTTGTTACAATGAATTTCTATTTCACTCTAAAATTCCTTGAACATTTCAAAGATTTCAGACGTATGTCTCTATTGAACAGATATCCACATATCTACTTCAACTCATGAGTGAAGATAGGGAATCCACTGCACACAACTACACTTATTGGACTACACACATCATCATGTATGATTACCAATGGTTTAGTTGCCCGTTCATGTATGGCCTATTAACGGTGTTTTAGTCACATTAATTCGAGACAAAGATTGCAAGCGTCAAGTGATTCATAATCATATGACTCGAAAGTCCATCACTTATGGAAATTCTTCATGCATGTTATGTCACTTGTGATAAACGGCAGTGCCACATCTATGTGGTATTTCTGTTAGTCTTGCGACGTTTAGCGTCAGTGTTATGAATGTTTAGTATTATTATCAAGATTCATAACATACACCCTATTCATAATGGAAGTATGGCCTTTACGTTATTCATAGCTTTGAACAACTCTCTTGCAACAAACATGATTCAAAATGATGTTTTGCAACAAGGCTAAAGTGTAGTAACAATTTACTCAACTCTAAAATGAATTATGAAGATAATCATAGAGTCAACACACGGTATAGTAAACCTTTTACCGTGTTCCCGAGCGTGTCAAAACTCATCATTAGCTAGTCATAAAGGCCATAGTATTTCTTGCATCGAGTTGCAACAATATGCAATCGATGTGATATTCCGGTGATCAACAGTTTAATCACAATATACAGAATCCACAATTAACTGCTTAATCATGATTCCCAAGAATTACATCTCTTGACCAGCAATGAATTCATCTATAACTCCGTATGACTTTCATTTCTGAGCTGGTTATTCCAGTCTTCTTTCGTTTTGCCTTTATACGTATCATAGTTCTATTTCCAATGTCACTCCTACTCACAGAAGATCACACATGATCAAGGGTGGCGCAGGCCATGGACTTTCCGGCGTGTAAGTCTTACTAACACCCTATGGAACTTCCTTTCCCTTAATCCTCATCATCATATGATCATTGTTCTTCTGGATCCCACACTTATCAGTTTTGTTTAGAGCACAATGAACATTTTAACTAATGCTTACAATCATACATTGTACTAGATATCTTATATCCAACATTAATTGTCTTACTACTGAAAACTTATTTTTCAGTTCCATGAATATAACATAACTATCCCAAACTTTCCGAAGTTCGGGTTTCATGGTGGTGAAGACAATGCACTTAGCTGTCGTGGAATTCTAGCATTTTGGATTATGGACATAAGTCACATCATCCATAGCATCAGCGGGAGAGCATCAAAAATTTGCGATAGGACAAGCTCCTTCTCGACACTATTGAGATAGTCCTCACAATACGGTACCAATCGTAAAGTTTTTACCAGATAAAACAGTTAATCAAAATCAATTGGGAAGGTGGTAACGCGAGCCATTATTCTACAACGATAATGCAAATACTAAGACTTTGTTCATAATTAAGTTGCACTTGTGATTAATCAATTTAATTACTTAGTGCGCTCCCACTCAGATCAATATCTCTCGTAATTGATGCTGGAGTGATTCAAGATCCAACCCAATCGTCCGCCATTGATGTGACATCACTGATGACTTAGACTGGACCGGTAGGCCAGCTTGCCAATCACGCCAAAGGTGATTCTTGTTCATCTTTCGATGGGCGTGTTCCGGTAGCAAACTTTTATCCAAACCGTCAAGATAACCAAGTGTAATGTGCTGTGTGTTCTTTTAACACACCCGTCTTTTATGCGTCACACCGTGTGCACCCATGTGACATGACCTGCTCCGATGTGAAACATAGTATAGACGGTGCTACAGTTGGAAGAACACTATCAACTTGATATTGTTATGCGAGAGATCACCCTAATAAAATACGACTATCGCGCATCAAACAAGGGTGCATCAAAGGGATAAACATCACAGGCAGTTCATAAAATTTTGTGATATAGTATAGCCCTTTGCTTCGTGAAGTCTTCATTGTCTTCACGTCGTCGTGGTTGAAGTCACCGTGTCCAACAACTTTGTCCTTGGCGCCGGGAACATCACCACGGCTTCCGGCATGTGCGTCAGGGTCCACCTCCGCATCGTAGATCATCACCTTTGCATCTATCTATTGCTTTGCCTCGAGCTAATAAACAGTTCTGGCACGCAGGCCATAATTAAGTGACAATCATATGACTCCAGTCATCATGCCGTACCACGACACGCAGGTCGCGAATAAATATTACATAACATATAGCATCTCATACAAACACATTGCAAATCTTGAAGGCTATACCACATCACATGCATACTCTGCAAAAACGAGTTAGATCGCCATCTACATGGGTTGTTGCAACTTTTATCGTGGTTGTTAAGCAGGTTTACAAGGCAAACGAGAAACCCTAGATAAAACAAAACACGATACTTCTTTTGTTGCTAGTTTAACATACGGGGTGCGTGCAGCAACTAATGCCACAAGCCAAACTTCGTTAAACGCGTGACCCCCGTGTGGATTTGAGTTCATAAATCCACAAGCCCCTCCATGTTAAATCTTCTATTGCGAGATTAAGATGAGATCCAAGGAGTTTGATGTAGACCATGATCAAGGCAACCAGCATACTGAAAGCAGCATAGAGGGATCAATGGAACACTCAATCCTTGTAGCAAAACCTCAACTTGCCATCAAGCATAGAAAAAATCACATGACAGGGAAGCAACAAGAAAATCAATGCCTCATATCACACATATGATCTAGACCTAAACATGCATCTAATCAAGGATCGCTCTGATACCATTGTTGGGAAACGTAGTAGAAAACAAAAAAATTCGGCCTACGAATCAAGAACCCAAGATCATCCAAGAAGATTGCATACAAGGTTTTAGGTCATGGCTCACCAACCGATGTAGCGGAAGTAGAGTTGGTGAAGCTCGTGGACGTAGTGGAATTAGATCTCGCAAGTTCTCCCACGAACAGTCCCTTGATCAATCCCACGAACAAGTCCCGCGATCTAGTCCCACGGACAAGTCCCATGAACAAGCTCCTCGAAGAAGGGTCGAAGGTACGACCCCTCCATTAGTATCCACACATCCCGTAGCAGCAATCCAGCAGCGCTCCGCCGTCCAGAGATGAACGCCACCGAGAAAACTAGACGGAGAAAACCCTAACGGATTCCGATCTAGAACAGCGTCTAAACCGGGGTCTAAAAGTGGAGCAACGGGGTTTAGAGGAGGGAGGGTGGCGCATAGACCTTGGGGACAAGTTGTGCTGCGCCCCCCACCCCTCCCCCACATTATATAGGTGGCCAAGAGGCCCTTGGGGCGCAATAAGGGGGGTGGGGAGTCCAACTTGGACTCCCAAACCTCCCAAACCTTCCCACCGGAAACCTGCCATATTGGAGAGTTGGACTTTCCACCTGGAGGGGGATTCCTTCCCCTTGGTGCGCCCCCCACCCCTTGGCCGGCCAGGGCAGCCTAGGTGGCTTGACCCCCAAGGCTAGGGGCGCAGGGGAGTGGGTGGTACTGCCCGGAACCTTCTGGAACCTTCCATGACCTTCTAGAAGCTTCCAGGACCTTCCGGGACATACCGGGACCGTTTCGGGACATTCCGGACACTTCTGGAGCACTTCCAGGACCTTCCGAGACCGTTCTCGGACGTTCCGGAGCCATCCGGATAGTTTCCAAGACCATCCGAGTTACAGTTTAAGCCACCGGATGACCGCGAAGGTTGTCGGGATGCCCAGCGATTATCCGGAAACTATTCCGGTTGATCCAGGACTTCCCCAGTACCATTCTCATATGTTCCGGAACCACCTGGGACTACTCCAGAGTGATCCGTACATAACCTTAAATACCCAGAACTACTTCTGGTGCCCTTATGAACAATTCCATAAATCTCCGGAACTACTTCTGGTACCCGTATGAACTATTCTGCTTTGCTTCCACTAAACCTTCTACCATACTAGTATTCTAACAGACTACTGCTCGTTAAGTGTGTGACCCAATAGGTTCGGTATAATGCGGACATGACTCAGAACATCTTCCGGACATAGGTCAACAACCTTTTTGTCAATAGCCAATAATCAACAGCGGAGCCATGGACACCCATGTTGACTCCCGCACATACACGAAGAAACTTCGAGTGAACCATTATGTTTAGTCATGTACCATTCCCTTTGCTTCGCGATATATGACAAAGTTAGAGGAGAGAAGTTTTGCACCCATGTGTAACAACTTTTGAACACAAGCCACTTGTTATCCTCTTTGCTCGTTTGTCCCTTTTCTCGTTATCGTATTCCGGTATCCCCATGACTGAATCACAATGCGTCTGGCCAGACTATAATGGATACCGTCATACCGAGTGGGCCCGAAGTGAATATCTTCTTCATCGTGAAGGAGCAAATCCCATTCTTGAACTATCACAGTCACTAGCCACACCATCTGACATACCCAGAACTTATTTTACTACTTCCCATTTACGGGAGGATTCATCTAAGAACCAAAGCATGTCTTCCTGTGTGAAGCAACTCGATACTCTCATGGTCTAAGGAATTACGTATATGAAAACATTTCATGATATGACTTATAACGTAGTTACGATGTGATCTCTAAGTATATCATTCAATACTGGGGTCGGTTCAACATCATTGTTCTGCTAACAATATGTTCCCATTGCTATTGACATCCTTGTTACAAGAACAATGTCCATGATTAAGAAAACGTAATCATCAGTTAGCACATGAGCTGGTCTTAGAGGCTAAACCAGGAACTCTTGGTGTTTACATTTCCACACATGCAAATGAGTTTTCTTCTGAATCTCACAGTCAGGGTCATTGCAATTATAGCACAGAAATATAAACATTAATTATGAACGTGGAAATATATATATATATAATAACATTTTATTATTGCCTCTAGGGCATATTTCCAACAATTTCCCCTTCCTCCATGTATTTGATTGATGTACTCACTTGATCTTATCTAGTATAATCCCCGAGACCATGGGGACAACGGTCTATTGGACATGGGTCAGAAGAATATTGTCATGACTGATTTCCTCTTTTGTGTGTTGATTGAAGATTGAGAGTATCTTGGTGCTTGTCTTTGACTATCCTTGAGATATGTTGTGGTGATTGTGGTACTCTCTTTGGATGGCCGCGGTGACATTGGGAAATCCATAGATTGAGAACTACGAACTCTGAGGTGTGCTTTTGTAGCCCTACATAATTCTCGTCCTCTCTTGACCACGAAGGATTGACCTTCGAGTACGTCTCCATTGCATGTTCTATGGGAAATATTATGTGGTTAGACTATGTTAATGTTGTTGGGAGTTGCCACTAGTGAAAGTATGAAGCCTAGGCCTTGTTTCCACCATTGCAGTACCGTTTGTTCTCACGTTTACCACTTGTTTGCTTGCTGCACTTTTTATCGAAGATTTATATTACCTTTCTTTGTCACGCCTATCACTCATATTTTACCATCTCTTCGTCGAACTAGTGCACCTATACAACTCCTAGTTGTATTAGGTGTGTTGGGGACACAAGAGACATCTTGTATCTTAATTGTAGGGTTGCTTGAGAGAGTACATCTTCAACCTCTACTTCCCTGAGTTCGATAAACCTTAGGTCATCCCCTTGAGGGAAATTGCTGCTGTCCTACAAACCTCTGCGCTTGGAGGCCCAACATAGTCTACAAGAATACAAGCATGCGTAGACATCAGCTGCCCTACATGATCAAGGCGCATATATAATTCTTTCTGCTGTTGCTATGCTGAGTTTGCTAGGATCTGATGGATTATGAGACTATGTTCAGATTGTGATTGAGTAATATATTTGGTTCTTATATTTTATATTTTTGTTCTTGAGTAATTCTTGCATGTTCTCCGTTGCTGTTTATTGCTTTGGCCAAGTAGTAGGTAGTGACTCCAAGAGGGAGTGTTATGCTTGATTTTGGGTTCATGCCCCCTGATGACTAGTTTGAGTGACAGAAACATGAGTCTAGGGGATGTGCTGTTGAGACAAGGGGGAAAACAACGGTGCTTGTAACCGCGGTTGCAAGGATTGTTTACTTTATGCAAAGTTCTTTTAATGAAATTGTATGTTGCTTTGGGTTTACACTTTGGGTGGGGCTCGCAACTTAATACCAGCGAAATGTTCAGGATAGATATCTCAAGATGGATGATTAGTAGTAGATGCAGATGTATTTCGGTCAACTTATTTTGGCGTACCATCCATGCTTTTGAGCCTCTTCCTTTCTTTGTAGCATAGTTAGCATTGGTTTGCGCCCGTAATCTTGTCAATTGCCCAGCTGTGATTTGTTTACCTTGCATAGCAGTTTTATCGTCTTTTGGGAGGGATACATCACTAGTGAACGTCATGGGACCCCGGTCCATATTCTCATCACTGTTTACACGCTCAATTTATTTATTGCTTTTACTTTCTAGTTGCAATTATCACTACCTATTATCTGTTGCGTTGATCCTTTGTAAACAACAAGGTCGGAGAGATTGACAACCTCTCTGAAGTTTGTTGGGAGCAAAGTTACTTGTGTGTGTGCAGGTCCAGGTTAAGGGAGCAATATTTCAACCGGCGTGTTGCTCACTTTACCACCTACTTGTAGTTATCGAAGTCCTACTGGAGACAATCTAAACCTTGGTATCTTTGCCAAGGGTAATTTGCTGCTATCCTACATCTCACCTTCCACTTGGGGTAACCAATGAAGGGAGAGAAGCCATTATCATCTCTCGCGCATCAAGCATTCTGGCGCCGTTGCCGGGGACTCCAATCTACAAAATAGGGGAGTTGCACACTATCTTTTACCTTTGATTTTTAGTCTTGTTAGTTTACCTTTCAGTTTTTATCTTTGTGTCCTTTATCAAAAATCACAATGAAGCTTCTTGTCCCACTTGCTGCTACTATGGGTTCCACTAAAAGCACCTAGTTGTGTGACTTCACTAGTCACAACAACAATGATTTTATCTGCACTCCTATTTCTACACCTGCTACTGAAGCTACCTCTTATGAAATTAAACCTGCCTTGCTGAACCTTGTTATGAGAGATCAATTCTCTGGTGTTGGAGATGATGCGGATTTAAACTTAAATAATTTTGTTGAACTCTGTGATATGCAAAAGTATAAAGAAGTAGAAGGTGATATTGTTAAGCTTAAGCTTTTTCCTTTCTCCTTGAGGGAAGGAGCTAAAATCTGGTTTCAATCCTTGCCTAGGAATAGCATAGATTCTTGGGATAAGTGCAAGGATGCTTTTATTGGGAAGTACTACCTACCTGCTAAAATTATCCAATTGAGGAGTAACATTATGAATTTTAAGCAACTGGATAATGAACACGTTGCCCAAGCTTGGGAACGAATGAAATCTCTTGTTAAGAAATGTCCCACACATGGTATGACTACTTGGATGGTTATCCAGAATTTTTATGCAGGATGGAACTTTACCTCGCGGAACCTGTTAGATTCGGCCGCGGGAGGAACCTTTATGTCAACAACACTTGGTGCTGCCACAAAACTCCTAGATGAGATGATGACCAATTATTCCCAATGACACACCGAACGAGCTCCAACAGGTAGGAAGGTAAACTCTGTCGAGGATATTTCCTCCCTAATTGAAAAAGTTGACTTAATTATGTCTCTACTTACCAAGCAATATCCTATTGATCCTCATGATGTCTCTTTAAATTCTTTGGTTTCTCAAGAACAAGTAGATGTGAACTTTATCTCTAGAAACAACTTCAATAATAATGCTTATATGGGTAATTTTGCTAGCAATCCTAGACCGTTCCCATCCAACTATGGGAACAACAACACTTATCCTAGCAACAAGAAACCCACCTCTGAATTAGAAAGCATTCTTAAAAAAATTATCACTACCAAAAAAGCCTTCAACAAGAGTGTAGAGGAAGGTAGACAACTTAGCCCTTGATATTGAGATGCTTAAAATTAGAACCTCTCCTCTTGAGGAGAGGAAGGCCACTCCTATTAATGCTATCCAATTGCAAATTAATGAAAATATTAGGATGATGGCTAAACTTATAGAAAGATGGGCTAGAGAAAAAGAGCAAGATGATAGAATTTAGAGCCTTCCCACACACCACACTGTTGCTACTATCCAAGTTGTTGAGGATACCCAAACTTTTAGCACCCAACACACTCCTATTCCCATTGGACCTATTAATGGTGATGCTATTACCTCAACCATAGAAGAAGAAACTCCTATGAACATAGAGGCTTTCAAACAAGTGAGCCTAGATGACACTACTACCACCTTTGATAGTTGCACCCTCTCAGAAGTTATTAGCTTACTACACAAAATGTCTAGAGACCCCCACACTAGCACACTAAATCTTGCCTTCACGGAGCATATCACTAATGCTCTCATTAAAGCTATGGAGGGGAAGCTTAGAGTAGAATCCTCCATACCTAGGAAGCTAGAAGATGGTTGGGATCCTATGATAAAAATTGAATTGAATAACTTCTCTTGCTATGCTTTATGTGAAGTTGGAGCTAGTACCTCTGTTATGCTCAAAAGAATGTATGATATGTTTGAATTGAAACCTTTTGATCCTTGTTCTTTTAGTGTTTGTCTCGTTGATTCTTCCATAAAGAAAACTTAGGGGAAGATCGACGATGTTCTTATCATTGTCAATGAAAATTATGTTCCCATTGATTTTACTATTATGGATATAGAGTGTGAACCTTTATGTCCAATTATTTTGGGACGTCCTTTTCTTCGCACCGCTGGTGCTGTTATTGACATGAAAGAAGGGAATATAAAATTTCAATTCCCTCTCAAAAAGGGGATGGAACACTTCCCTAGGAAGAAGATTAAGTTACCTTTTGAGTCCGTTACACGGGCTAGCTATTCTCTTTCACTTGATAAAACTTGATCTTTTTGCTTTATGCCTAGCTTAAAGGCGTAAATGAAAGCTCTTGTTGAGAGGAAACCCAAGATGTTTTTACTTATGTTTTTAGTGGTCTTGATGATTGTTACTACTGTAGCAACATCGTTGTATCTTTATTTTCAAGCTTTGTGTCAAGTTTAGCCTCCGATTGCAAGAAAGTTTAAAAGTTGTGACATGCTGTCAAGAAAACAGATTCTGTCCTTGGACGGAAAAAATAGCCTAAAATCACCAGATCATCTTTTTGATCTGAATTTTTTGACAGCGTGCTCTATACAATTGACTTTCGAGCGTATGTTCTGAGTTTTTTTATTTGAGTTGCAGAAGTACTCCGAACAAATTATTTACTACCTGCTAGTCTGTTTTTCACAGATTCTTCCACGTTTTGCCTTTCCTCACTTTTGCAAGTCTTGCACTAGCTTTTTCTTTGAAAAACTTTTTGGAAATCTTGAGAAACAGTAGCCCTTTAAGAAAATCTTTATTTCTAGTAGAGGCAAATTATTTTATTAAGGGTACTAATCTCTCTAATCAGCTTATGATGAGTTATGTATGAAGGGAGTTTTCAAGTGTGCGGGGGAAGATGATGAAAGAAGCTCCGGGAGTGTCAAACGCTCAAGCTTGGGGATGCCCCCATGCATACCCAATAAATATTCAAGGAGACTCAAGCGTCTAAGCTTGGGGATGCCCCATGCATCCCATTCTCCAGCAACAATCATCAGTTCGTCCTCCATCTCACTATATTTTTATCACTTCATGCGTTATGTGCTATGCTTGGAGCGTCTCGCTCTTAGGTTTACTTTTTAGTTTTCTTTAGCTTTGTTTGCTGTTCATTACAAGTTAGAACCCAGCTTAGTTTGTGTTGGAGAGAAACATGCTCCACTTCAAACTAGAACACATCATAGGATTTCATGCTTATATTTCTTTTGTTATGTGTTATTTATCTTTTCGTAGCTCCTGTCATGTTTAGCTGTTAGTTTTCATGTTTATCTTTTTCAAGAGCTTTAGATTAGTTTGTTGCTGGAACTCTCTTTAGTTTTCATGTTTATCTTGTTAAGAGAGTTGGTTGTTGCACTGAGTTGTGTCGTGTCTTTAAGTAGGTAATTGAGGTTGCTATTCAATTGTAGTAGTAACTTGCAATAGTTTTGAGGTATAGTTGTGAGTAATGTTTGAACTTTTGGTTTCAAGAGCTCTAGCCTATTAGTGATAGGTGTCGTATTTTGGGAAATCCGTGTTTATTTTCAAAAACTACAAAAACTAGTTGAGAACTCTAGCTACTAGATGGATCACTAATCTTTGGAGGGATCAGATATTAGAGTACACTCATGTACCATGAGTCGAGGATGCGCAAGGATAACCAAACCCCCATACACTCCTCCTTGGGGTACTTGTCTCTTTGTGAATCTCCTTATTAGATTGAGAGTTACCGATAATAAGCGCATGAGTTCTTCGGACGAATATAAATATTGAAAGTTGACACTTCCACCTCCTCATATTTGCTAGCCTCTTCGGTAACGCACATTGCCCTCTTCTCACTCCGAGAGTTGGCGTCCACCTCGCCGGCGCATCCAAACCCTTGGCATGATACACTCTGTCATCATAAACCTCCTTATATCTTTCCTCAAAATAGCCACCATACCTACCTATCAAGGAATTTCCATAGCCTTTCCGAGATATATTTCCATGCAACATCCACCTTCTCATGACTTGATCTTCATGTCATACATGTTCCTGCTACACTGGCAGAGGCATACATTTGCATACATCATAGTAGCTACATCTTCTATATGTTGAGTACCTTGTAAAGTGTGAAGATCTTCTATACTTCTTGTAAAATAGAGTGTTGCCCTTAAGTGAGGAAAAGATCCCAAAGAGGACAAATTTAAAAGATCCCAAAGAGGACAAATGAGAGTTCAATAGAAAGAGCCATTGAGGCCACCAAAAAAATACAAAATATAGAAAAAAGATAAAAAAATAAAAAGAGAGAAGGGGCAACACTACTATTCCTTTTGAAAGATCCACACTCGTATTCCCTCTATATCTTGTACTCCATAGAGATGATCATATATGCATATAGCTACGTGGGGACCTTCACACTATAGAACTTGGCTTGTATATTCCAATGATGAGCCTACTTAAACGAGCTCTAGGTCTTCTTGAGCGAGCAAGTTGGATGCCCCCACTAGTTCCATTGGAGAGCTTTTCTTAGCTCCTATGTGCATCCGTTGCATGTCAATCCCTAGTCCTCACATCATATCTATCATTTGTCCTTCTCTCGCCTATGACTGTCCTCATTGATGTGAGCCTTTCACATACTTTTTTTCTTCCTCCTCCAACATATCTCTCTCTTTGCCATCCTAATTGTCAACTCTCGTGCTTACAATCATCCATTGCATGAGTGCTCTAAATATCGAAATGGAGTGGATCAAATATACTTGTACCTGGCTAGTGGTCTGGGGACGAGTCAAGATAATATTCCAAATAAGACTAAGTGTGAAACTTTAGTAGATTGAGTTCTCAACAAATAATTATTTTTTTCTCGTATTCCCATTCCCCACTTCTTGCACGCAAACACCATCTGGAGACATTCGAGTCACGGACAACGAGAGCTCTTGCACCTTTATGTTCTTATGTTGCTTGTTTCAATGCTAATATAGACTCTTTCCTGTTATGACTTGAATTGAATTACATACCTTGATTTCTTTACTTACAAAATTCTTATATGGTTGTTAGCATGTCACCACAGAAATTATGCTTGTTATCATTCACCTACTCGAGGACGAGCAGGAATTAAGCTTGGGGATGTTGATACGTCCCACACAAATCTATAATTTCTGCTTGCTCCATGCATGTTTTGTGTGATATTGCTATGTTTTATATACACTTTTGATCATATTTGGACTAACCTATTAACTCAGTCCACCCCAGTGCTAGTTCACGTTTTCTGCTGTTTTTATATTTCAGGTTTCCCCCGTATTAAAAATGCTCCAAAAATTCTGGGAAAATACAATAAAAAAATCTGCGCTTCAAAAGCTTCGGGAATCACCGAGGAGGGGACAGAGGGGACCCACCAGGGCCCAAGGCGCCCTCCCGGCGCGCCCTAGGGTGGGGCCATGCCAGGGGACCGCCTGGACCCCTGGTGGCCCCCTGGCTGCCCCCCTTTTCCTATTTATTCTCCGTCACGAGAAACTTCTGAAGAGAGAACCATTTTCCGCGATCTCGCCTCTGTTCCGCCGCCACCACGCTTCCAAGATCGGGAGCGCCAGTAGACCTCTTCCCCTCACCCTGCCGGAGGGAGGATTGACCTCCGAGAGCTTCTCCTCCACCATGGACGCTTCCCGGATGATCCGTGAGTAGTCTACCTTGGACCATGGGTCCATGATCAGTAGCTATGTGATGTTCTCCTCCCCTCTTTGTTCTTCATGGATTAGACTTGTGAGCTTCCCTACATGATCAAGGCACATATGTAATTCTTTCACCTGTTGCTATGCAGAGTTTGATGGGATCTGACGGATTATGAGGCTGTGTTCAGATTGTGATTGAGTAATATATTTGGTTCTTATCTATTATATTTTTGTTCTTGAGTAATTCTAGCATGTTCTTCATTGCTCTTTATTGCTTTGGCCAAGTAGTAGGTAGTGACTCCAAGAGGGAGCGTTATGCTTGATTGTGGGTTCATGCCCCCTGATGACTAGCTTGAGTGATAGAAACATGAGTCTAGGGGATGTGTTGTTGCCACCAGGGGAAAACAACGGTGCTTGTAACCGCGGTTGCAAGGATTGTTTACTTTACGCAAAGTTCTTTTAATGCAGTTGTTTGTTGATTTGGGTTTACACTTTGGGTCGGGATCACAACTTAATACCAGCGAGATGTTCTGGATAGATATCTCAAGGTGGATGATTAGCAGTAGATGCAGATGGATTTAGGTCTACTTATTTTGGCGTACCACCCATCCTTTTGAGCCTCTTCCTTTCTTTGTAGCATAGTAATCCTGTCAGTTGCCCAGCTGTGATTTTTTTACCTTGCATAGCAGTTTTATTGTCTTTTGGGAGAGAGACATCACTGGTGAATGTCATGGGACCCCGGTCCATATTCTCATCACTGTTTACACGCTCAATTTATTTCTTGATTTTACTTTCCAGTTGCAATTATCACTATCTATTATCTGTTGCGTTGATCCTTTGTAAACAACAAGGCTAGAGAGATTGAAAACCTCTCTGAACTTCGTTGGGAGCTAAGTTTTATGTGTGTGTGTGCAGGTACAGGTTAAGTGAGCAATATTTCAAACGGCGCGTTGCTCTCTTTACCACCTACTTGTAGTTATTGGAGCCCTACTGGAGACAATCTAAACCTTGGTATCTTTTCCAAGGGAAATTTCCTTCTATCCTATATCTCACCTTCCACTTGGGGTAACCAACGAAGGGCGAGAAGCCATTATCATCTCTCGCGCATCAACAGAGGAGCAGAAAAAGAATCCCTTGTTGTTTCTTGCAGGCAAATAATATCGAGGGCATGGTCACAGATCAAATCATTAAGTTGGTCGCGGCGCCCCTAGCACCAAAACCGCGAATGTTCCAGAAGAGAGACCTCATTTAGCAAGATTCTTGATGCGGAGACTTGACTTGCGCGTCGCAGAGCAAGGGATTCCTTTGGATAGAGCTTTACAAGGCTGACCTCTAGGTTTCGCACCAGCAGGGCCACTACCCTGCTAGTCAAGAGACGGAGGGTTCGGGGGAGGACTAGAGATGGCGGTCTCAGCGGTCTCCATGGCAGACAACTTTTCTTCCAAGGCCCTAGCAATCGTGGCTTGCGCCAATTCATTGGCCCTCAGGACCGAAAGCGCAGCACGAGGCGAGACCTCCAGATTACCCAAAGAAAAACCCGAGTCCGAAGCAATAACCAAAAAATGGGATTCTGGGCGAGAAGACAAAACAATACGCAGAGGGGAGGGGCGAGGTGGGGTAGACATACCAATTGTAGGGTTGTCCAAAGCCGCTGCTCTGCGAACCATGCGCTCCACCATTGGGATCCCTGAGTCCACCCCGCACTTGTTCTTGCGAGCCGTGGACAAAGGCGTCTTGATGGAATGATATGCGGCAGTGGGGGACGACTCGCCACCAACACCTGCCTCGCCCAGGTCAACCTCTAAGTTGCGGCAAATGCCAACTTGTGAAGCTTTGGACTGTGCCTCCTTAGCCCGCTTGGCTCTCTCAAACTTTTTGCGCACCGTGACACGCTTGCGGGAAGGAGGCATAGGAACCAGCTGAGGGTGCTCGACATCTGACTGAGACAGCGACATGGGGCGGGCAGGGAGATTAGAGCAGACAACAGAGACCGGGGAGGAGCCGTGATAAAGAGATGCCTCAGCTTACATCGCATTATTCATCTTGTGGCCCGCATCACTCATGGGAGCCCTGTTGGGGTACAGCTTCTATATTCTGGAACCGAGGGCCTCCCATTCCTGCGCTGAAAGAGGAGGGCCACTTGTCCCGTTTGCCTCACTATCGTTCGGATCGTTGTCTTTGGAAGGAGGAGGGGGCGGTGGGGGAGGTGGAGGAGGTGAAGATCTAGCTCAGGTAGCCCCTTCCACCCTAACCTTGACTCGATATGCCTTGATCATAGGTGCGAACTCAATGCTGACATAAACCAGGGACGGATTCTGAACCCAGACAGAGACCCGAATAGGACCGCGACGAACAAGGGACTCCTCATCAACCTCAATTGGCCTGCCCACCAGTTCAGCAAAAGCAAGAGTGTCAGGAACCGATCTCAGCTCCGGCGGCGCATCATCCAACAAGACTCACTTCTGAACCAAGGAACCAAAACAATCCACATCAACGACCTCTTTAACCGAGATCACCAACTGATGAATGGGGAGTGTAAATGAAGAACTCTTGGAAACCATCCTCAAGCTCTCTTTAGATGGGAACACAACACTGAACTCGGCCTCAGAGAGCTGCTCGAGCTGCCAATCCTAGTCTGTCGCTCCCCATTCCTTGAGTTCATCAGCCAGCGTCGCCAGGGATGCCTCACCAGCGAGCACATAAATGATGGCAACGTTGTGCACGACAGGGGTGGCCACCACCACTTCCCCACCACCCTCCATGCCAAAAAACCCGCAACCCGGGAAGCCACGTCCATAATGTTTGAGCACCGACGGCGGGTACCGATAGGTGCATTCAGCAGTGAGGTGTCCGTCCTTGCGGCAGATCAGATAGAATGGGGAGACTTGCACTGCGATTGGAAGTGGTTAGGGAGGTGGAAAGCGAAGCAGGTGAGCGGACCTCCCTGTCCCTTAGATGCGCCACTAGATCCAGCTCCAAAGTAGCCAGGGGAAGCAGCCCTGCGCCAGCACCGGGGCCAGCGGCGCCGTCACGGGCCTGTAACTTGCGCTTGTTGGAGTTGAAGCCTTGTCGGCCGGAATCAAAGCGGGAGCCAGGAGGTGGCAGCGTACCTTTGCGGAAACCACCCTGCTGGGGAAGCGGAGGAGGGGGAGGGAGGCGCTTCGCTGGCCCCGATCTAGATCCAGCACCCGCCGTCACCGCAATTCCAGCAGGGGGACGACATGCAGCCGCCGCCTCCTAGGAATCGAGCCCCACCACAGGTGTCGTCGAGCCAGATCCAGAGCCCGAGCGCCACTGTGCCTCCTCCCTAGCCTTCTTTTCGCTCTCGAGACGGGATCTTAGCGCCGCCTCCACCACAGGGGCCACCCCCTCCGCAATCGAAGTCAGGGAGCTAGATCCAGAGCCCGCCCCACCCGAGGGGGGGAGTAGGAGGCTCCCCTTTCTCCCAATAGGAAGAGCCGTCCATGGCCACGACAGCAGCGAAGGTGGAAGAGAGGGGAGAAGGGGGGAGGAAGAAGAACGATGCGGTGGGGAGGAGGAGCAAGCCGAGACGCACGCCAAATATCTCTCGAGGCAGCAGGAAACCCTAGGGATAGGTCTCCGCAACCGCGTCTGATCCATAAGTAACCGCGGGGAAGCAGCCGCAATGGGCCGGGGGGGGACCTGGACTCAGCCCACCACCACGGTGGGAGGGACACCTATCCCAAGGTCCACCAGCGGCGGAAAGTGGTTCGAGTCAAGGAGTGGAGAGGGAACGGATGGGCCCGGCCCGGACATCACCAGCGGACCATGATGAGGAACCAACGATCCGAGCCCACCACCAGCCATGACGGGTAGTGTTTCCGTCTCCGCCGCCACGGTCCCAGCCGACGCAACCACTGCGAGGTCCTCGGGCGCCGGTGATCCAGGAGGCGAACCACGGACACTAGGGAGCAGCGACAGAGGTGGAGGCGCCCTGAACTTGCGGGGCCGGACTAGATCCTATCCAGGCTCCACCGACGGCGATAGAAAACCGGCAAGACGACCACGACCCCTGGAGCGAATCTCCGACTAGAAGCGATCCTCAACACACCACCCGTCGGCGCCGCTGAGATACCCCACCCAGCGGCAGACTATAGGCCTCAACCTCCTCGTTCTCCGAAGCCAAAGACCAGAACTTGTTCCGACCAATAGAGCACGCCCAGTCAGTCGCGTTCAACGCATCACAGCCAACATGATAAGAGGATAGGGGGGAGGGGGAGGAGGGAGACGAGAGGGGCCAAGAGAAGCACTTCCACCTCTGGGCCAAGCTCCCCGGAGCCTGGCAGAGGAGGCCACACCGAGGGCGACCGATAACCAAGCTCACCGGAGCCCGGGGCAGAGGGAGCTGGGACGGGGGCGGAGGGGAGCGGGTCAGAGGAGAGAGGGGGAGAGGGAGAGGAGAGCGGAGCCATCCAGATATATTGTCAGGGAGATGTATCATCTCTGATGTGTTGAATATGAAAATGATTGGAGAGAAAAATAGCGTCGCTAGTATTAATTTGAGAGCCCCACCCAAAGTGTAAACCCAAAGCAACAGACAACTGCATTTACAAACTTTGCAAGCGCGGTTACAAGCACCGTTGTTTTCTCCCTGGTGGCAACAACACATCCCCTAGTCTCATGTTTCTTTCACTCAAGCTAGACATCAGGGGGGGGCATGGATCCACAATCAAGCATAACGCTCCCTCTTGGAGATATACTACTTGGCCAAAGCAATAAAAAGCAACGGAGAACATGCAAGAATCACTCAAGAACAAAATATAAAAGGAGAACCAAATATATAACTCATCACGATCTGAACATAATCTCATAATCCATCGGACCCCAACAAACACAGCATAGCAATAGAAGAAATATTACATAAGTTACTCCATTATGTAGGGCAGCTCACAAGGGCTAAGAATTGAAGCACAAGATTGGAGAGAAGACATCACATAGCTACTGGTCATGGACCCATGGTCATATGGGGACTACTCACGACACATCCGGGAAGCGCTCATGGTGGTGGAGAAGCTCCCAGAGATCAATCCTCCCTCCAGCAGGGTGCCAGGACAAGGTCTTCTGGCGATCCCGATCTCGCGATCATGGCGGCGGAACAAAGGAGAATTTCGCGATGCGGGTTCTTTTTTTGGGGTTTCTGTCCTGAGCGATAAATATAGGCCGAAGGGGGGCACCAGGGGAGGTGCCCTCCTTCTAGGCGGCTTTAGGGCACGACCCTAATGGGTGTAGATAACACATCCTTGTTGGTTACCCCAAGTGGAAGGTTATGATGTAGATAGCAGCAAATTTCCCTCGGTGAAGATACCGAGGTTTGTCTCCTGCGGACTCCAAGTTCTGAAAGTAGGTGTCAACGACGCCAGAGATTAAGTTGCCGAGTTGAGACAACTTGACGTGTGATACGTCTCAAACATATCTACTTTTCCAAACACTTTTGCTATTGTTTTGCCCTCATTCTTGCATGATTTGAACTAAACTAACCCGAACTGATGCTCTTTTCAGTAGAGATGCCTGTATGGTTTTCTTATGTGCAGGAAAAATGGATTTTTAGACATCTCAGAAAATTCCCGGAAAAATCACAGAAAATCCATGCACCCGAAGAAGCCCGGAGCCAGAAGTGGGGCCAGAGGGTAGCCAGGGGGCCCCAGGCGCCCTGCTGGCGCGGCCCCACCCCTGGCCGACAGGGCGCGGCCCCACCCCGTGCCCACAGGGCGCCTGGGGCCCACAGGCCCCACCTGCAGGTATTTCTTCTTCCTCTCTCTCTCTCTCAAAAAACACGAGTTCTGCCCCCGTGCTCCCGTTCTTGCTGTTCTTGGAGACGATTTTCGATCTCTCTCTACAACCCGTCATTCGAGCTGAGATTTTGAGCAAATACTCCCTGGTATGTAACTCCTCCACCCCTCCAATTATATTTTTGATTGGTGGCTCCATTTGTGAGTATTTAGTAGTTCTTGTTGCTGCTTATATGAGCTTGCATGCATGTGTAGAAATTTATTTTCCAAGTTTTGATGCAAGTTTATGCCTTAGGTAAGTGAGTAGAGTAGTTTGCATCAACTCACTTTGTGTAAATCCTTATTTTTGTGAATTTTCAAAAATTTCATAAATGAGTTTGCTAGGAAAAGCAAAGGGGTGTCTTGGGAAGAAGAAGCCCGAGCACTCCGATCGAGTTACTAGAGCTACAGCTTCACCCTCAGCTGCTAGGGTGAGTTACAATGAAGATCATGTGCCCCTTGAGTTGTTGGAAGACACAAGTCCACCATGCGCAATGATGTATCCGTGCGATGATTTTCTTGAAGCTGCAGGAATCAAGGAGGATTTTTATGGCCTTGGTGCCAATGCAGGTTTGACACGGCTAGCACTATGCCGCGTGGTACAATATAAGTAACTCACCTCCTGCTTTATTAATAGTTTTTGTTATAACCATGATGCTGGAACTATTGAGTTTAAAATTTATAATAATCTTATAACCATGTCTTTGGCAAGGTTTTGTGATATAATAGGTGTGCCGAACGCTGGTCAGACGGCGAGGATGAACACTCAGCCTTCCGAGTTGAGGACTCTCTTCAACTCTCTTTGTAGCCAGGAATAGAGCGATATTCGGCGTACAAAGATTTCCAGCATTTTATTCCCCCACATCAGGTATTTTGCGTACTTTATTGCTAGAGGGGTGTTGGCTCGTGACAACACGAGCAACGGTTCTGCACCAGATTTTGCTATTTATGCGAACGCTCTCTGTGGTATGAATGCTTATAATGTGGGTGCCTTAATTGCTCGACGCCTTGTTATGAATAGTAACAAGGGATATTTATTTGGTGTTGTTTACGCCACACTTATGCTTGATTCTTTAATGGCACCCCACATCCAGATGATGTTCCCTTTTCTTACACAAGTCTTGATCTTGCTGCTATGAAGAGGCATAAGTTTGTTACCACGACTTCCCAGTTTGGTATCCTTGTTTATATTTTGAGGTTTGAAAAGACCATTACTCGTGAGATCCGTCTACCTGCACCACTTTTGTTTGATAACACCCACAGGAACGGATGGTCCTTCAATGATGTCCAGTTTTCTGAATTCATGGACCAGTATCAGTTGCATAACCCCATGGAGGGGGTTGTGCCCGATGAGGAGGAGCATGGTGAGTTCCCATCTTTCCAGGGGGATACCGTCACTCAGTATGGTGAGGGGTCTTCTTCTGCTTGGAGCGCAGGACCTTCCTCATGGGAGGACCCGAGGACTTCGGTGTACGCACCGGAGGGCCCGTACGACTCTTGGACTTACCCATACCATCCCGGAGCAGGAGACTCCTTGGGGCAGTAGCTGCTACCAACTTAGGCCAAAAGCCTAATCTTGGGGGAGTACGTGCCCTTCTCACTTTTCCATTGTGTTATCCGTTTTTTTATTTTGTTCTCTTTGATCTTTTCGAAGTTTTTGCCTGTTCTCCTTTGTTCTTTTAATTTGCAAAAACAAGAAAAAGATTTCTCTTTTTTTTTCTTTCGTTAAATCTTTGAAAAACCCAAAAATATTTCCTTTCTCTCTTTAGTTTGCCTTATTTTCAGAGTTTAGCTCGAGTCCGTGATGGTATTTGATTATATTTCCCACTTTCGATCGTGCAAGTGACAAGGCAGTAATGACGAAGATCGCCGGAAGGGAAGCAACAAGGAAAACCGGTATGAACTCCTTTTGTTTCTACTTTTGTACATATGCTTGTACTTATGATCTAGAGACCAGCTTGTAGCGACATAGTGCTATGTTTACAATGCTTTCCCAGTGTTCATGCTTTCTTTGTGGCTGATATCAAATAGCTAGAGTGCATAATATGTTGCTGAAATAATTTACATGCATTGCATTGTTCATGGTTTGGCATATTGAAGTGGTATTTCCCTTCGGAGAATTCTTGGATGACTTGACACATGTTCACACATGCTCATGACTAAAATGTCTATCATGCCTTGATGATCTTTTTGTAACAGAATAGTTATATCACATTCATGCCCGATTCAATGTTGCTTTGTCGCTCTGCATGATTATGAAAATTATTGCTCTCTAGTTGGTCGCTTCCCACTCTTTTTCTAGCCTTCAGTCGCACTAAGCGGAATTCTGCTTGTGTATACAAACTCCTTTGCAAAACCAGTTATTCCACTTGATTCCACCATACCTTCCTATTTGTGGTATTTACCGGCCACCCCTAACTTAGACTTTCTTGTGCCATCTCGAAATTTATTCAAAAGCTTCCCTTTTGTAACCGTACAAACTCATGGTGCAGTGAGGGAAAATCAGTATCTACCATGCAAAAAATATTTTGACGAAAGTTGTAACTAGTTAAATTTATAAAAATAAAGAGAGTTACACCTCCCCCATACTTGATGATGGAATGAAATGGACCAAATGCTGCTAATGATAGATGGAACGAGAAAAGTTCCTTCCATATTGGAGGCAAAATAAAAGGCACCATAGACCGTCAAATGATGTATGGAAAAGGGAACAAAAGTGTAAGAAAAAAGCACTAATATAGTTGGCATGGGAGATATTGAGAGACCTTTACCGTTCACCGTTGACTGGAAAGTTTCACTTCTCAAAAGAATTTTATCTCTGTTTTCAAAACCAAGAGCTCTGGCGCATGTTTAGTATTTGCTTCCAACCACGGGTTTTCAACCTTTCCATCAAAAAGCCACAGTTCAAGAGTCTCCCCTTCTTTCTTCAAAGCACCAACTATTGAGAGCATAATTGTCATTCTTAGTGTAACATGCATTGTCCCAAAGTATTACATTGTCTTCTGCATGATTGTAATATTGCTCGTATGAAATTCTTAGTTCTAGTCTCCTTTTAAACTCCGGAGGAGTTTCTGCATTTATATTTTGCTTCACTCATGGAGGCTAGCGAGATACCACTCTAGTATGTTCAAGTTATGTGCATTGTGATCTTGTCTTGATTTTCGGCATCATATTATTTACTTTTGGTTGTTTGTGATTGATCACTTGAAAGAAGGATTGGTTCGTGCATTGTCCTCATAGCATTATTTCAATACTTGCTCAACTCTTTTCATAGTACCAGCTTGTATACATCTTATGAAGCAAAATAGTCTGTCAAAGTTTTCTTTGTCGCGTCCAGTTCATTGAACTGAATTGCTTGAGGACAAGAAATAGGCTAAGCTTGGGGGAGTTGATACGTCTCAAACGTATCTACTTTTCCAAACACTTTTGCTATTGTTTTTCCCTCATTCTTGCATGATTTGAACTAAACTAACCGGGACTGTCGATGTTTTCAGCAGAGCTGCCTTTATGGTTTTCTTATGTGCAGGAAAATTGATTTTTGGACATCTCAGAAAATTCGCGGAAAAATCACAGAAAATCCACGCACCCGAAGAATCCCGGAGCCAGAAGTGGGGCTAGAGGGCAGCCAGGGGGGCCCAGGCGCCCTGCTGGCTCGGCCCCACCCCTGACCGCGCCGGGGGGGGGTGATACGTCCAAAACGTATCTATAATTTCTGCTTGCTCCATTTATTGCTATGATATTGGTGAACTTCCATACACTTTTGATCATATTTGGACTAACCTATTAACTCAGTGCATCCCAGTGCCAGTTCTTGTTTTCTGCTGTTTTCTATTTCAGGTTTCCACCATATTAAAAGTGCTCCAAAAATCCGGGAAAAATACAATAAAAAATCAGCGACCAGGAAGCTTCCAGAATCACCGAGGGGGTCCAGAAAGGACCCACCAGGGCCCCAGGCGCCCTCCCGGCGCGCCCCAGGGTGGGGCCGCGCCAGGGGGATGCCTGGACCCCTGGTGGACCCCCTGGCTGCCCCCCTTCGCCTATTTATTCCCCGTGACGCAAAAACCCCGAGAGGGGAACCCTTTTTCGTGATCTCTCCTCTGTTCCGCCGCCGCCGCGCTTGCAAGATCGGGAGCACCAGAAGACCTCTTCCCGGCACCCTGCCGGAGGGAGGAACCACCTCCGGGAGCTTCTCCACCACCATGGACGCTTTCCCGGATGAACCGTGAGTAGTCCACCTTGGACCATGGGTCTATGATCAGTAGCTATGTGATGTTCTCCTCCCCTCTTTGTTCTTCATGGATTAGACCTCGTGAGCTGCCCTACATGATCGAGGCACATATGTAATATTTCTGCTGTTGCTATGCTGAGTTTGCTGGGATCCGACGGATTATGATATTATGTTCTTAAGTAATTCTTTCATGTTCTCCGTTGATGTTGATTTCTTTGGCCAAGTAGTAGGTAGTGACTCCAAGAGGGAGCGTTATGAATGATTGTGGGTTCATGCCCCCGATGACTAGCTTGAGTGACAGAAACATGAGTCTAGGGGATGTGCTGCTGCCACAAGGGGGAAAACAACGGTGCTTGTGCTTGCGGGTGCAAGGATTGTTTACTTTACGGAAAGTTCTTTAATGCAGTTTTCCGTTGCTTTGAGTTTACACTTTGGGTGGGATTCACAACTTAATACCAGTGAGATATTCTGGATAGATATCTCAAGGTGGATTATTAGTAGGTAGATGCAGATGGATTTTGGTCTACTTGTCTTGGCGTACCGCCCGTGCTCTTGAGCCTCTTCCTTTCTTTATAGCATAATTAGCATTGGTTTGCGCACATAATCCTGTCAATTGCCCAGCTGTAATTTGTTTACCCCGCTTGGCTATTTAACGTCTTTTGGGAGAGAGACATCACTAGTGAACATCATAGGACCCCGGTCCATATTTCCAACACTGTTTACACTCGCTATCAATTTACTGCTTTATTTACTTTTCTATTGCTATCACTATCATTATTATCCCGTGCGTTTTATCCTTTTTAAACAACAAGGCCGGAGGGATTGACAACCCCTTTGTACTCATTGGGAGAAAAGCTATCTGCTGTGTGTGCAGGTCCACGTCAGCCGCCAATCTCTGGTGCCGTTGACACCTACTTGTCGTTATCGGAGTCCTACTGTAGACAAACCTTGGTATCTTCACCGAGGGAAATTGCCGCTACTCTACATCTCAACCTTCCACTTTGGGTAAACTAACGAGGGGAGAGAAGTAAAGTCTCGTGACATCAAAACAATTTCTGGCGCCGTTGCCGGGGACTCCGTTCTTCAAGATAGGGGAGTTGCACACTATCTTTTATCTTTGCCTTTTAGTCTTGTTTGTTTACCTTTCAGTTTTTTCTTTACTGTCCTTTATCAAAAATAAAAAAATAGTTATCTTGCTTGTTGCTACTATGGGTTCCTCTGAGAACACCAAGTTGTGTGACTTTACTAGTCACAAAAATAGTGACTTTATCTGCACTCCTATTGCTACACCTGCTACTTCAGCACCTTCTTATGAGATTAAACCTGCTTTGCTGAACCTTGTTATGAAAGTTCAATTCTCTGGTGCTAGAGATCATGCTGCTTTGCACTTAAATAATTTTACTGAGCTTTGTGATATGCAAAAGTACAAAGAAGTAGATGGTGATATTGTTAAGCTTAAGCTTTTTCCTTTCTCCTTGAGAGATGAAGCTAAAATCTCGTTTCAATCCTTGCCTAGGAATAGCATAGATTCTTGGGATAAGTGCAAGGATGCTTTTATCGGGAAGTACTATCCCCCCTGCTAAGATTATCCAATTTAGGGGCTTTATTATGAATTTTAAACAATTGGATAATGAACACGTTGCCCAAGCTTGGGAACGAATGAAATCTCTTGTTAAGAATTTCCCTACACATGGTTTGAATACTTGGATGGTTATCCAAACTTTTTATGCAGGCTTGGACTTTACCTCGCGGAACTTGCTAGATTCGGCCGCGGGAGGAACCTTTATGTCAACTACACTTGGTGCTGCCAAAAAACTTCTCGATGAGATGATGACCAATTATTCCCAATGGCACACCGAAAGAGCTCCAACAGGTTGGAAGGTAAACTCTGTCGAGGAGATGTCCTCCCTAAATGAAAAAGTTGACTTGATTATGTCTCTACTTACCAAGCAATCTCCTATTGATCCTCAAGATGTACTTTTAAATTCTTTGATTGCTCAAGATCAAGTAGATGTGAACTTTATCTCTAGAAACAACTTCAACAACAATGCTTATAGGAGTAACTTTGGTAGCAATCCTAGACCGTTCCCCTCCAACAACTATGGGAACAACAACACTTATCCTAGCACCAAAAACTCCACTTCTGAATTAGAAAGTATGCTTAAAGACTTTATCACTACCCAAAGATCCTTCAACAAGAGTGTAGAGGAAAAACTAGACAAACTAGATAACCTCTCGTCGAAGGTAGACAATTTAGCCCACGAAGTAGAATTGCTTAAAATTAGAACTTCTCCCCTTGAGGAGAGGAAGGTCACTCCTATGACTGCTATCCAATTGCAAATTAATGAAAACATTAGGATGATGGCTAAACTTAAAGAGAGATGGGCTAGAGAAAAGGAGGAAGAGGATATAATTAAGAGCCTTCCTACACACCATACTGTTGCTACTATCCAAGTGGTTGAGGATATCCAAACTCTTAGCACCCAATGCACCCCTAGTCCCATAGGACCTATTAATGGTGATGCTATGACCTCAACCGTAGAAGAAGAAATTCCTATGACTATAGAAGCTACCAAACAAATGAGCCTAAAAGACACCAGTACCACTTTACTTGATAGTAGTGACCTTGATTTTATAATTGCACCCTTTCTGAAGTTATTCGTTTCCTTCACAAGATGTCTAGAGACCCCCACACTAGCACACTTAATATTGCCTTCACGGAGCATATCACTAATGCTCTCATCAAAGCTAGGGAGGAGAAGCTTAGGGTAGAAGCCTCCATACCTAGAAAGCTAGAAGATGTTAGGGATCCTATGATTAAAATTAAGTTGAATAAATTTTCTTGCTATGCTTTATGTGATGTTGGAGCTAGTACCTTTGTTATGCCCAAAAGAATGTATGATATATTTGAATCGAAACCTTTCGATTCTTCCGTAAAGATACCTTTGGGGAAGATAGATGATGTTCTTATCATATATATATATATATATAGGCAGCATAGGATAAAGGAAGGTACATCAAAGGGCGACAATGACAGGCTATGCAATTGAATAGGATTGTAACGTAGCAGCAGCAGTAACAATGCCTCGTGCAAGAAATGTACGGAAAAGATATGCGATATGTAGGGAAGAGAATGGCTCTGCTTGCCTGGAAGCTCGACGGTAGGGGTAGGGTCATCGACGAAGTAGTCGTACGCAGCAGCGGTGTAGTCGGCGGCAGCAACGGGGTCTACCGGAGATTAAGGGGGGGGGGGAAGAAACAGTAAATACAAAGCAATCATATACAAACAGATGCATGACATCATAGATGCAATGTTAACGGTTTTCTAACGCAGTGTAATGTGCTCGGAGCGGAAATTCATTCGGGGATGAACTACCAGCTCCGGGTGATTAGCGACAGATGGCCCGGAGGGGGAATATCTCGTGTTCGTTGTGTTAGAGGGGTGTGGTTGACATACAAAAAGTGTATTTGTATTCGTTATATTTTTCTGATCAATTTTCATGTATAAAGTTTTTAAATCCGACTTACGGTTTAAAAGATATTTAAATTCAAAGTTTAAATCAATTTAAATGATTTTCTAAATTATTTTTATCATTTAATTAACAACATTATCCAAAACAGTACCACTGACATGGGGACCAAATGTCAGTTGCAGATTCATTTAATTTATGATTAACTTAATTAAACATGGATTAGTCAGAGAAGGGCCCCACATGTCAGTCTCTGTATTAGACTAAACATTATATTTAATTAAACAACGGGGTGGGGCCCATGTGTAAGTCACATAGTGTTATTTAATCTATTTAATTAAGTTTAAAGGGCCGGGGCCTAGCTGTAAGTGACTTATAGTTTAACTAAGAGTTTTTTATTGTTTTAATTCGCCGGTTAATTAACTGGGGGGTTGGGCCCGCATTCAGCGGCACACAGGGGTGTGATTAGCCCCTAATGACCGACCTGACCGGAGGGGCCCACCTGGAGGTGACTCCGGTGGTCTCCGGCGACGGCAGAGTTCGCCGGAATTTGACCATGCCCTCAGCACAGTCCATGGGAGGGCGCGCGGGTGGGTTCATTCGAACCAGCAGAGTGCCGCGGTTCTTTAGGTGTTGGGGGACTCGCCAGGATATGGCCGGAGCAGCGACGGTGAACTTGCGCGCGGCGGCCCGAGGACGCCTCCGACGAGGACGGCTATTCGGGTGTGTTTGAGACAACTGGAAAGCCCACGAGGCATCTACGCGAGTCGGTGAGCGCGATGGTGACGTGCACGGGACCCAATGGTCGCCGTGGCTACGCCGTCGACGAGCGCGCGCGGCGGCGGGCTCGGGCATGAGGAGGGCGCCGACTACGACCACGGGGAGAGGTAGGGGAGAACAACATTCCGTGCGGGAGCTCACCGCGGTTCTGCAGATGTGCAAAGCGGGCTTGGGGGAGGCTTGATGGCGTCAACCGGCGATGAGGTCGCGGCGGCCGGGGGGATGTCGACAACGATGGCGAGGAATGCAGCGCGCCCCGACTCGAATCAAAGCGCGGGGTCGACATAGAGGAACACGACGGAGCTGCTGGACATGGATGGGAGGGCTGTGGTTGTCGTGGGCCGCGGCGGTGCGCGACATCGGCGATGGCCGAGCTCGGGGAAGTTTTCCCCGACGAGGACGAGGCGAGGAAATGAGGATTTAGGGTTAGGGTTCGCCAAAGATGATTCCTCCCATTTCTTACCGAATGAAATGACACAAGCTCGAAGCATGTCTTCCATCACTTGATTGACTCGTTCAACTTGTCCTTGCGACTGGGGGTGATAAGCGGTGCTGAAATTCAGGTGAGTGCCCATAGCTTCTTGGAAACTATCCCAAAATCTTTAGGTGATAATGCTGCCACGGTCTGAACTGATCTCCAACGGAATACCTTGGAGGGAAACATTTCTAGAAACATACAAGTCTGCTAACTGACTAGCAGAGATCGTCTCCTTGACTGGCAGAAAGTGGGCAACCTTGGAGAATCGGTCGATGACGACAAAGATAGCATCGTGGCCTTTCTGCGATCTAGGAAAACCAGTGACAAAGTCCATCTCGATCTTGTCCCACTTCCATTCAGGAATAGAAAGTGGTTGTAAAGATCTAGTAGGTCTTTGATGTCTTCTTTGACGCGACGGCAAACGTCACACTCGTCCACATATCGAGCGATGTATTGCTTCATGTTAGACCACCAGTACCTCTGACGAAGGTCTTGGTACATCTTGGTACTACCAGGGTGGATCGACAAAGGGGTATCGTGAGCTTATTTCATGATGCGCGGGGTCAAGTTTAGATTGGGATTACTTCTAGGGACCACTAAACGATTCTTGAAGTACAACGTACCATCATCAGCAACAGTGGAGCATGAGGGCTTTCCTCTAGCGATATACTTCTTAATTTTATCGACATCAGATTCACATGTTTGTATCCACTTGATGGTGCTGTCGAGGTCCAGTTCAACAACCAGGTTATTCACATATCCCTAAGGAACAATCTCGAGGTTTAGCTTGCGTAGCTCTTCATACATAAGTGGCTGTTGTACTTGAACTTCAAGTTCACTACAGTAGGCTTTGCGGCTCAAGGCATCGCCCATCACATTAGCTTTTATAGGGGTGTAATGAATATCCATGTTGAAATCAGCTATTGTCTCAAGCCATCTTTGTTGGCGGAGATTCAGATCTGGCTGAGTAAACAGGTACTTCAGGCTTTGGTGCTCGGTGTAGATCTCGCAACGATTACCGACGATGTAATATCGCCACAACTTCAATGCATAAACCATCGCTGCCAATTCGAGATCATGTGTTGGATAGTTGTCTTCGTGAGCACGCAACTGACGAGAGCCATAAGTGTAAGGCCCGATATGCGGTACTGTTCCAGATCTAGATGTTTCCATCCAGATCCGGGGACGAAGCACATATCGGTCCCACCGCGACATATGACAATGCCATATGCCCCGGATTTCCAACATGATATCACAACATTACAACTACAAGGATACAACATCTCATGCAATCGACATACAACTGCCTTAATACAATACAACAGCGGAAGATACATGTCTGAGTACAGACTACAATCAAATGCCTAGTGGCAAAGATAAAAACATCGATCCCCATAACCACACGGGTCCAGGCCCTCCGCCGGGATCCGCCTAACTAGTCGTCGTCGAGTCTCCACGTGAAACATCGATCACCATACCTGTTGTTGATCAGAACCCTGAAAAGAGTTTGGGGGTAGTATCATGAGTACAGAAGTACTTAGCATCCAACTGTAGTGGTCAACTGACCCAACAAGGACTTCATCACTCGTCAATCTAGGACAACTTGTAGTTTACGGTAAGGATGGGGTAAGTGGTGAGATTGCTGCCGCACTAGCATTTATGAAGTGGCTAACGATCTAGAGAGTAAGATAAGAAGCCAAGCATTCGATGAGAATCGCCTCCAACAAGTCTGATATCCACCTACTTACGCAAGCATAACACCTATCCTATCCTTGTCCTCCTCTTCGCATCCCGACGAAGAAGAAGCAGTCAAGGCACACACACGTTGATCAAGTTATTAAATATGATTCAGTTGATGTTATCTATGAACAAGACGTAGGTTCCAAGTCGTCCATAACCGTGGACACGGCTTCTCGAAAATATTTAACCCTGCAAGGGTGTACCAACTGCCCATTACAAGGATCCGCACGCACGCCCATCTCTCTCAGTTGCTACCCATCACAGGCAACCATTTTATGATTTAGTTCCAAGAGATCCGAAACGACAGGTCCCTCTAGCAAACAACGAACAAATCCGGGTGGCCCCAGGGGAGTCGACACCCAATCCAAAAGCCGTCCGCACTCTCGGATCGGACTCTTCCGGCTGACGCAGGTCGGATTGCCGATAATTCTCACATGAGGCCGGGTCCTAGCTGATCGGGTGGACCAACAGAAAAACCATGTCTCCACTGGCCCAAGTTGTTTTAAAAGATATCTGCTAGGAGGGACTCGACAAACATATATGCATGGTTTGCAAATGGTAAATCGGCTTGGGCCACCTCTAGAAATGTTTGAAGCTAGATAGGTAAGAAAAGGGGACCCCATAAAATCCCACACGCGGTTTGGAACGCTCAGTCTTAAAACCAATACCAGGAACTCGGATCCTAGGTGACTCGAATGGAACAAAGTGTCGGGGCGGGATAGCCTAGACCTTCCATCCTTCGTCGAATATAGTCAACATTTATAATAATCATATCATCAACAACAATATAATAATGTGATAGCCCAAACCAAGGACTAATAGGGTAACACCGTAGCATCCTAAGCATGCATACTAAGCAGGGGTTGAGCAACGAGCAATAGTAACTTAGCAGTACAAGGTTTGCTGGGAGGGGAAATGGCTGTATCGTTTTGAAAGATGGTGTAAACATGTGGTAGGATCAAACATCGAACCTATCCTAGACTAGCATGCAAACCGCTGGTTGAAATAGAATGGATCATAAGTAATGTATATTCCTTGCCTGTTGATAAGTCGGGTTCCGAAGGTGTAGTTGATCGCAAGCTCGCATCGTCTCCGAGAGGTACCCGCGGAAGCACACAAGACGGTAAACACTGGAAAGCAATCAACGAGAAAGAACTCTATTACTACGAGGCAAACACGAGCAAGCATCAAAAAGAAGGAAACACGAGACATCGCAACCTACCGTCGTGAGTGGTTACTAACAGGTTAAGTGGAGTACTCGTCACACACGACGATACCGCACATTTAGAAAGGTTCAAGTTGTTTAGCTACACAAGATGATGTCGGGACCCGGGGTTAGCGTATGCAAGTACAGTTAAGACATAGTCATATGGAGAGCCGAGAACCGCACCCACTTGTCTAAGAAGACAAGGCCAAGCACTGAACATTCTCGGAAAGCATCGTACGTGAGGGGCATCCCATCCAGGCCGGATGATCAACTGAGATGGGTCCTCATCGTCCGCACACAAGTCTAATGATATGGGTGGTGAACTCCCATATTCAAAGACAAGTCGCCTCAACCATACTATTGACTATCTCAAAACTCTTACATAGACTTACTCCAGCCCGATCACTTAGTCGGGGTCTAGGGCGGGCTCGATCATACCACAAAGTGTGCACGAGACGGAGTCTCGAGCAATCGCATCGCGATGCCCCAAGCTGCGCACATCTAAGGGCCACTTGGTGTATGAAAGACCGCCAGCCAGAACACAACTAAGGTCTCGAAAACCCATACAAAGACATGCATGTTATAAACATACACGCAGCACACATGCCTTGTATGAACAGCAGGTACCATTGCAATTGTCTACAAAGTGTACATTTTATTTATAACTCGTATAGAGTACACACAGAGATCACATACATGTGATCCAACATTACAACACAGAACGGAAGCAAATTATGTCTGGGTACAGACAAGTTTAACAAATGGCTTAAGAAGCCTTATTTAAACACAAAGCCCTCCACGAGGGAACCAGTCTGCTGACTGGGACTAGACTAGCTTAACTTCAGTCGTCCAGCTCGATGAAGAAGCCACCTTCGGGGTCAGTGGCATCATCTAAAACATAGATTAAGCAAACGTGAGTACAAAGTCGTACTCAGCAAGACTTACATAGGAACTATACTACTCATGCACATGTATCAAGGTAAAGGGAAGTGGGGTTCACTTGCAGAAGTAACAGCTTTGACTTGGCTAATCCTGAACTACGAATACCAGACTTTGAGGTAAGGAGCGTACACGAGTCCACTACTTTCTCCAACCAATACACCACTATGGTGCCTTCCTCGACTTCCCCACAAGAAAGCACGCCATAGCACTCACACTTATCTTGGTGTATTTTAGAAGTATCCAGTTCAAGTTATCTAATAATCAAGCTAAGCTTTCCTAGCAGTCCATAACCGCGGACGCGGCTATTCGAATAGTTTTGTTAACCTTGCAAGGGTGTACCGCTACACACACATGACCATCATTTACCGCCTTTGATCTCGACACCATTCAAGGGGTGCCAGCGAGGATGCTCACCACAACTGTTACCTCATAGCCGATCTAGTCCAAGAAAGCCGCCTACTTGGGTTGGTTACCACAATCGTGAACCCGGCCGGTTTACCGAAGTGGACCCAAGCGATGTGTGCGTGGTGCATAAGCCGGTCTCGGATGAGTCGTTCTCTCACTTAGCATCCAGGCCACAAGCCTACCAGAACTCCGAACTACTGCGACATCTGGACATCGAAAGGGATGAGTTAATAGGTTGAGAGGGTTCAGTGAGCCCAATGTGTGGTTGTACTCTTCATCTTGGATCACCACACAAGAACTCGGACTTAGGGCGGTGTTCAACGAGACAACCCACCGTGTACTCCTACACAGCCTCTCATCGTTCACCTTGTATTAGGGTCGATTCACCAACACTTTTCTACCATCATCAACATGATCATTCCCATCCCGACTCACATCACAGTAACAACATGGTATCACACTAAGCATGCAGTAAGCAGTAACATTGTAGGGGCCACATGATATCATTCAACTCCTACATTTGCTAGGATTGTGGTTTGCTTACTACTGTGACAAAAGATAGGTCATGCAAAGGAATGGGTTCATCTATGCGGTAGAATCGTAACATGGTGATCATCCTAAACAATGCATAAGCGAGACATGAGAGGGAAGTGGGATTTTATCGACATGATCAATGGGGGTTTGCTTGCCTTGCTGACGAGGTTCGGGTTCTGGATCTTCAGCGAAGGGGGTGACCTCTTGCTCCGGTTCCACCTCTACTCGACAAACAAAGCACGAAGTAGCAATCAATATGAATGCAATGCTCAAGCACATGATTGAATGTTTAAAACTTGAAGTATAAGTTTTGATGTGTGTGAGGCAATTCCATTTAAGTGGAGTATATTGCATTTGAAATGCAAATTCAAACTCCACATTCGAATTCAACATTATCCAAGTTGAATGTGATATAGTTTGATCATTTTGAAACAATTCCAATGTGTATGATATGCCTCTGAAGTGTGGTTGAATTACATCATAATTCCATGGTCCAAGTTGCAAGATCAAGTGATTTGAATTTGATTTAAATTCAAATAAACCAAATGACATATGCTACTGGTCCCATTTTAAATTCAACTCAAACATAGTTGAAAGTTGCATATTTGGAAAGATAATTTTCTCCTGATCATTTTTCATATATTATTTGTCCAATTTGGAGTTAATATGAATTTTCTATGAATTTCCAAAGTTTGGGGTATTTTCTGGATTTTCTGGAATTCTTTTAATTCAACTAATCTCTGGAAATTCATTTAAATGATTTATTGCATCAGCATGTAGTCATGCTGACGTGGGGGGGGTCTGACTGGTGGGCCAGGGGTGTCAGTGTCACATGGGTTTAATTGAAACGGTTTAAACTTAACCAGGGGGTAAAGTGCCTGGGGGCCCCACCTGTCATTGACCCGGGGTCAATTAGCAGGGGGTTAACCCCTAATGACAGTGGCCTCACCGGCGGCTAGCCGCCGGTGGCAACCAGGAGGCGCTGCACGGGGAGGGGGCTGCCGGGGGCCATTTGATGCGCGGGAGGCATCAATCAACAGCTCGTGGACGCCCGCGTCGAATGGAGCCAGCCAGGGGTGCTGGAACTCACCGGAGTGTCGTCGGCGTCAAGCCCTAGCGGCGGCTGTGGCTCGGGCTTGGGGCAAAGCTTGCGGTGGTGCTCCATTTGAACCGGGGACGCTCGCAATCGACGTAGAGGATCAAGGTGAAGACGAAGGACATGCTCCCGAGCTCGTTTGCGTCACGGACGCTCGACTACGATGACCGCGGCGGCGAGGAGCTTCGGCGTCCATGGCGGATCCAGCTAGGGAGGAGGAGGGAGACGAAGTAATGGTCCGTTCGAACCGCGATCTCACCATTATGCTAGCAGAGGGGTCAGGTAGGTCGCGGAGGTCATGGTGGCGGCGAATTCGAGGACGGCGACTTGCGGTTCCGGCGGCGCCTCGAGCTCGATTCCGGCGGTTTGAGTCCAGATCACAGCTTCGCCTGCTGCGTGAAGAGGAAGTCGACGATGGCGCGCACGATGGACATGGCCTTCAGGCTTCTCTCCGGTGCTGGCTGCGGTTCTCGTCGACGACAAACGGCGGACGCTCTCGGGGAAGAAGGGGAAGACTTGGGGAGGAAGGGAGAGCACGAGAGAGGAGGGGGAAACGAAGCACGGCTTCAAGGCGGTTCTCCAGGACACGAGAAGACGGCACGGGGAGGTCTGGAAGGTCGAAGACGTCGCGGTGGCGTCCACGGCGTCGGCGCTCTTCCACAGAGCTGCTTGGCAGCGCGGGGTGGAAGACGACAAGGTGGGCTTCGCGGGCTGGGCCGGCTGGAGAGGTGGGCCTTGCCCCTGGCGAGAGGTAAGTCTTTTCCTTTTCTGTTTAATCTTTCCTTTCTTTTTTTTCTGTAATTTGTTTTGGCTCTGATAAAAATACCAAACCATTTTATTAAATGCTGAAAACTTTTATGTGGCCTCATAATAATATAAACTAGCCACTCATAAACTTTCAACATTTTTAAAATTCAATTGATTTGAATTTTAAATCAAAAATGGGTATTTCTTTAATTCCAAGGTACTGTTTGAATATTTGAAAAATCTAGGAGCATGGGGTGGGTCCCACATCACTTGATATGTGATCACACTCATTTATAAGACTTTTCAAAACTCTAACATGAATTTTTGGAAAAGATTTTTAGTTGGCCTTTTGAATTAATTCATCTGGGGGGGTGTTCCTTCTCCCATTTGGATTTTGAATTTGATTTCCAAGATTTCTTTTTGAAATTTTGACATGATGCAAAGGCACTAGCTAACCTTAGCACATACCTAACAGAGGGTTCTGACAGATGAGCAAACGTTGTTAACATGGCATCTCACTCAATCATGGCATAACACACAAACATGACAAGAGGTGAAGCATAAGATAAACTATCTATGCTAGTCAATTTAAGTGAGGCACAACCTAAACATGGCATATCACTATGGGCCCCCACGACGATTAAAGAATTTGATATTGTTCTGACCTAAACCATATTTTAGGTTGGTTAACAACAACAAAAAATATCATAAACACAAAGTACACGAAAAACTAATCAAGTTACATATAAAGAACACTCCAAACGGAGTTACGGTTAGAAAGATACAAGCAAAACAAGTTTGGAACACAATCTGCCAACATCAGGAAGCACACTTTAGAGCAATGCATAAACAGGATAATGAATGCAAACATGCTCACAAATGATATGCAACTAAATTAGAGATGGCAGGGAAGGCATGACAAAAAGAATCATGCAAAAAGGCATCATGAACAACTAGTTATAAGCGACACAAAAAGCTATAAAACAATACTGGTCTAGGACTTAGTGAAAATCAGGAAAACAGGGCAGAAGCTGTTATTTTCATGCTGTGTAAACAGGAGCAAAACTATATGCAAATGTGCAGCAACATGACATAGCAATACATGGGCATGAAGTATACATGATGGTGATCAGGTACAAACAAGAATCAAGGTCATAGGCATAACAGATCAAAAGATATTAAGCATGCAACATGGCATCAGAAAGTTACAGATTTAGAGAAAAACAGAGGTGGTTGTCAACAACAGCAGCATAGCAACTTTGGAGCTAAAAATAACTATGACCAGGAATGTAAACATGACAATGCAATACATATAATGGAAGTAGACATGATGCTTAACAGTATGCAACAAGAATCAATGCAATAGACCTCATGGATGAGTCACAATCATCACGCAAACTTGCAATAAAATAACAACAGAAGCACACTAACAGAAATTAGTAGCATTTAATAGCCTGGTACCCACTTCAACAGTGATTAACAAAATCAAGATGGCCTCAAATCAAAATGCTCACAAAAGATGAACTGAAGTACACACAAAACTAAACAATTTTCCTTTTGGGCGCAACGCGATTCGAGCTACGGTTTACTCGCAGTTATCGTCGCAAAAATTATTCAGCACACAGTTTTTAAGGACTTAGACGAAATTCGTAGAGGAAAATAAAAAACAAAGGGAAGAAAAAAGAAGAGCCTCACCCATCGGGCCAGTCCAAGAGGAGGGGGAGGCCTAGACTGCCGGCTAGACTGGGCCGCGCGGCTTGGCCAGCCCAAGGGCGACGGTGGAAGCGGTTGAGCTCGGGGCTCCTCCCGAGCCACGAGCGGTGGCGACGCATGGCCGGCGAGGGACGGCGGCCTTCCCTCCGGCAAGCTGGGCGACGAGGGAATGGCAGGAGGCGGCGGATCCGGCTGCGGGGCGGACTTCCGGCGGAGGCGCGGTGAGGTTCGGGGTCGGCGATGAGCTTCATGAAGCTCCACGGCCATGGCGCGCCGGCCGGCCTGCGAGGACAGAGGAGGGCGGTGAGAGGAGACAGGTTGAAGAAGAGAAGGGAGAGGGAGGCCGTGGGAAGGAGGATAGGGTGGCCGGCGGATGCCCGGCTGGCCGGCCCTGGCGGCGGCGGTGGGATCCCCGCAGGCGGCGGCTGCGGGCTGGAGAGAGGAGGTGGGAGGTTGGGACGCATCTGAGCCATTGGATCGGCCGATCCGACGGTCCAGATTTCCTGGGATTGGTTTTTCAGATCTGGCTAGGGTTTGGACGAAATTGGGGCTAAAGTTTGAGGGGGTGGCTGCAATTTTTGGCTAGGAAACTCTAGAAAGGGGTGGGAGTGTGGTGGTCTTTATATAGCCCAGGTGGCTGACAGTTTGCAAAAACATCCCCGTTTTTTCTCTCACGCGCGCGGTGTTTACGTTTCTGACCGCCGAGGGTCCGCAAGACCTCCGATTCGGGTAAAACTTCGAACTGCGCGATCAGCGCGTTGAGCCGGCGGCGTTCACCTCGCGCTGGAACCATTCCAAGAACACTTTCCGGCGCGCTATAAAAAATAACCCGTTTAATTGTTAAACGGGGTTTTCGTTCCGTTGGCTGCGGCTGGTCTTGTGCGGTTTTCGCGACGGTGATCGGGTGAAACCCAATGTCGTAAAGGTCGAGTGTCAGGGTGGAAAGGGTCAGTCTCCGTCCGGTACGAGATAAGAGGGTGAAAAATAATCGCTGATCGATAAATCGGGGATGCAAACATCGCAAAAAAATCAGACAATCAAACAATTCACACCGAAAATAAAAATTTTTAATTTTTGTGAAATATGGGTTGTTACAATAAGCAATCACTTTGCGCTCTTGCATTAGGACACAGCCTAATCCTTGACGAGACGCGTCTCAGTATATCACGAAGTCCTTCCGAGTATCAAGGGGTGCAAGCACCGGAGGAGAAGTGAGCTTGTCCTTGAGAGCTTGGAAACTTTCCTGACATTTGTCTGTCCACTCAAACTTGACACCTTTGTGAAGCAGATTGGTCAGAGGCTTGGAAATCTTCGAGAAGTTCTCGACGAAACGACGGTAATAGCTGGCGAGTCCGAGGAAACTTCTTACTTGGTTGACAGTCTTGGGGGGAGTCCAATCCTGGATAGCCTGAATACTTTCTGGGTTGACGACAATGCCATCCTTGGAAATCACGTGACCAAGGTAGGTTACTTCGGGAAGCCAGAACTCACACTTGGAATACTTAGCGTAGAGTTTGTGTTCTCGAAGCTTTTCCAGTATAATAGGAAGATGTTCAGCATGCTCTTCTTCATTCTTGGAGTATATTAAGATATCATCCAGATAAACCACGACAAACTTGTCGAGGTATTCCATGCATATGTAGTTCATCAATCGGGAAAAGGTGGCTGGGGCATTCTTTAAGAAAAAGGACATGACGGTGTACTCGTATGAACCATAGCGAGTAATGAAGGCGGTCTTCGGAATGTCCTCCTCACGGACCCGGATCTGATGGTCACCCAACCTCAAGTCGAGTTTTGAGAATACCGTAGATCTAGCAAGTTGATCATACATATCGTTGATCCGAGGAAGCGGATACTTGTTCTGTATTGTTTCCTGGTTGGTAGGTAGATAGTCTTGGACTAAACGGTTTGTGCCATCGCTTTTCTTGACAAAGAGCGAAGGTGCTCACCAAAGAACTGGGGTGAATGAATCCTTTCTGAAGTGCCTTGTCGATTTTCTCCTAAAGTTCAAGGAGTCCATGTGGCGGCATATTGTAAGGACGCTTGGCAATAAGAACAGTGCCTGGGTTCAAGTCGATGACAAATTCCACCTCTCTGTTCGGGGTATTCCCGGTAGTTCTTCTGGGAAGACGTTGGGAAAATCGCGAACAACCGGAACGTTCTCAATTCCTTCCAGAGGTGAGATATTCAAAGCATGCACCATAAAGATCTGCGTTTCAGCATCTCGGGTAATTCGGGTGGTGTGGTTAACAATCTCGCCGAAGGGGTGAAAAAGTTGGACAGACTTGGGGCCACAATACAGTGCGGCATCGTGAACTTTCAACCAATCCATGCCCAGAATGAGGTCTATGGTGGAGGTTTTCAGGATGATGGGGGACACAAGGAATATAATCCCTTCGACGTCAATGGTGACATCGTGTACAATCATGGAGGTTTGGAAACGGCCTCTAGGGGTGCAGACAACCATCGGTGGGTTCATCTTTTCAAACATTATGTTACGTGATAATGCAATGCTTCCGACATGAATGAATGCGATGCTCCTGAATCAAATAAAACAGTAGC
This sequence comes from Bromus sterilis, assembly GCA_950022295.1. Classification (NCBI taxonomy): domain Eukaryota; kingdom Viridiplantae; phylum Streptophyta; class Magnoliopsida; order Poales; family Poaceae; genus Bromus; species Bromus sterilis. Next base: position 58,377,801 of record OX465598.1, on the reverse strand, counting down.
AGGTGCAGAATTAACGAGAAGGGTACCCATCACGGTAGCGGGTTGTTCCTTAGTTTCTTCAACATTAATGTTGTAAGCATGTCCACGAGCATGAGCAGCAAACCCAGTGTTATTGTTGGGGGTCCTGTTGTTGCCACAACCATTTCCGCGGCCAGCGGGGTGAACTACAAGTTGCTTCTCTTTCTGGGGCAATCTCTGGAAAAATGTCCAGGTTGGCGGCACGTGAAGCATAATCCATCCTGAGGACGAAGGGGTGTAGCATTGGGTGCTGGAGGTAGAGCTCTTGTCATCTGCGGTGGCGGAGGAAGATGGGGTGCAACATAAGAAGGCCATGGAGCAGGGGCAGGTGAATGGGTCACACTGGTAGGGAGACAGATGCGACGCTTCTGTGTTGCGCCCGAAGATGAGCCAACGTCACGATAGCGCTTTTGCGAGTCCTTGAGCTCCATCTGGGCAGTCTCGACGGTGATAGCCTTATTCACCATGGTGGAAAAGTTGGCAAAATCATGAACGGCAAGAGCGAGCCTGAGGTCTGCATTGATTCCACGGCGGAACTTCTGCTGCTTGCGGATATCAGTGGTGATCTCTTCTTCTGCATAGCGAGAGGGGTTGAGGAACTCACGCTGATAGGCTTCAACAGTCATGTTGCCCTGAGTGAGGTTGCGGAATTCTTCCCGCTTGAGATCCATGATTCCCTGAGGAATGTAGCGGGCACGAAAGTCGGACTTAAATTCATCCCATGTGATGACTTCTCCAACTGGCAGTGAACGCTTGTCGGTGCTCCACCACTGAGCAGCGGCGCCTTTCAGGTGATAGGATGCAAAGTTCACATAGTCGGCTGGATCGACATTAGCAGAATCCAACTCATGAGTGATGTCGCGAAGCCAGTCATCAGCATCCAACGGTTGAACAGAGTTGCAGAGTATAGTGGGGTTGACGCGGGTGAAATCGTGCAGAGTCACTGTGGCATGCTGATGGTGGTGCCCATTCTGATTCTGCTGGGGGAACTGAGCCATGACATTCTGCATGAACTGACGGTTCATCTCGAACTGTTTCATCATCGCGGCCATGTAATCCGGCGGCGGAGGTGGGTCGTTGGCAGCACGACCACGACCACGACCACCACGACCAGCCATCCTGCTAGAATTTAATAGGGGTATTTCAGCGATGAAAATTTAACGAGATACCGGAATCAAGCATGAGGTAAAGCGACAACAAAGAGGAGGCGTGAATATATAGGAGTATTCATATCAGACATACACATCCATACACGGAATCAATCGAAAATCGGGTAGCATAACGTCATAGAAATTAAGGAAAAAGGACACACTAGGCGGCGCGCAGACCACGGTAAGGAATACACGACGCGACATAGCTTCCTCTAAGTCAATCACGCCGCAAGAAAACTATTGGCCACATGAGTTTGTGCCAGAGAACGCGCGGCCTGCCCTGAATGAGAAAGGGGATCCGCGGTCCGGGACCTGGGTCAGAACTCCTGCGACACGACTCAATAGAGGGGTAAGCACCAGAACGCCGAGTGGAATCAAGAGAACGTAATCCTAATGTCAGAGTTAGTAAACCTTACCAACAAGGATAAGAGAGCAGAGTCCCAGAGCATAGGTACGGAGAAAAAGGATCCTAATCCCATAGATATCACGACAGGGTGATATCGATGTGGGCCCGTAAGCCAAACATTAAGTTAGCAAAATAGTTTTTCAAATGCTAGACTCAGCTTAGACCAAGTAGTGGTTGGGTGGCTTCCTACATGCAGTCGGCTCTGATACCAACTTGTGACGCCCCCAAAATCAATCTTGTACAGTAATCATACACGCAGGGTACACGGCTGAGATTAGGGTGCCACGGTGAAAATATCACAACACAACACTAAACACAAATAAGATAAATCTGATATTACAAACCAGGGATCATGAGGATCCGAATACATAAGTTATACAAGCCATAATATCTGAGTACAGACATAGTTAGTCAAGCTTTGCCTTAAGAATACTAGCACAAATGACATCAGAGATACAGATGGAAAAGGCGAGGGCTCCTGCCTAGGATCCACCGAACTACTCCTGGTCAACGGGAAACTCGACGTCGTAGTAGTCGCCTCCCGGGTACTCCTGCTCCTGGGCTCCAACGTCGACTGCAGCGGCCGATCAAGCAAAACAAAAAGGGGTAAATAAAGAAAGGGTGAGTATCTAGCATACCCGCGAGTCTTACGTCCAGCTACTAAGCATTTATGCATTTGTATCAAATGGAAAGGAGAGGCTATATATAGTGGACTAGATTGCAGAAAATCAGAATAAGGAAGAGAAGCTAGGCCTATCAAAGACTAGCATCTTCCGACGAGTCTTGCAGCATGAGGAGAGAATAGCCAACAGTTCATTTAAAGCATAAAGTAACAATGCAGCAGAAGTTGCTACAGCATTGTATAATAGTAAGTTGTAATAATTAGCAATGCCTCCGAGATCCCTTCCTCGACTTCCCCGCGAGGAAGAAAGCCCGGAACCAATCAGTTTTGTAGTAGTAGTTTGTAGGAGTAAGATCTGGCTTCAGCATAAAGCGTCCTGTTACCGTGGACACGGCTATTCGAGTAGAGTTATTCTGCTAATATTAGCAGAATAGACCAGAACCGCAAGCACATTTTTTGCTCTAACTTTTTAACCGTTGGTCCGAATTGAGCGTATGATACACCGTTGGATTCGTATGGAAAAGGAGCATCTTCCGTATGTTTAACACTTCCCCCGATTATTCACGGATTAAGAGAAGTTTCAAAAATGGTGCGGCGAACCACTTTCACAGCCGCAGTTTTTTCGCAATTTCTCTTAAAATGTTCATCGGAATGATGAAAATGATATACCGTTGGAAAGATGTCGATTAGGCGCTCCATCCATATGTATAACTCTTTGTCTAATTCTCGTCGGATTTGAGAGAAATCTAGCCGCAAAAAACGTGCACACTCTGTTTTTTTCCGGTGGATCTTGTAGAGAGTAGAACTTTTTAACCGCTTGTATGATTGATACGTATGATACACCGTCGGATTCGTATGGAGTAGGAGATAATCCATATGTTGAAAACTTTTCCAGATTCCCCATGATTTTGAAGTAATTTGAAAAACGGTGTTGCTTCCCTCTTTTGGACAGCGGGAGTTTTTGCCTAAATTCGTTTGATTCATTCGTCCGATTGATGCAATTAACACACCATTGGATAGCTATTGTCGAGGCGCTCCATTTGTATGTAAAACACATCCTCTAATTCCTTACAGTTTAAAAGTTGTGTCGATTTTAGTAAATCGCGGAACTCCGTTCTTCGCGTACCCCGGAATCGACGGAGTGAACTGCATTTGTCGGGCGACCGCACCGCATCCGATGGGCAAGCGCACTGCATTATCGCCAAATAGAACGCAGCTGTTTTTCGTGGACCTAGAATCAGCCAAATGAACTGCATCGGAACGGGCAACTACACCGCATTTGTCTACACAGAGAACTGCATGCATTTTTTTGATAAATTTATCATACCGTGACACTTTGCTTGGGGAAGTGCACCGCAGCACACATGGAAGCGAAATGCACAACTTTCTTTTGTGTTTTTTAAACATATGTATACAGTGAACTACAAATATTTCTTGTCTTATTTTTTCAAAGTAAACCGCAGAACAAAAAACTTCAGTGCATGAATTTACAAACTATACACCTCAAAACCAAAATGAATTTAGTATCAAATCTTTTCATGCATGCGCCTCATACACACTATTGCACAGATACATGCCACAGAACACAGAGGCTTCGAAGTGTGGGTACAACCGCATGAAATGAATAAATGTTCTGCCCTCCTCCGCTATACGAACTGCAAGGAAAAGATGTTTGAGCACAGATGGCGTCGACGTTTGTTGTTGCCGCCGATGAACTGTGCAACGCGAGGCACGACTCTTGTGCGGCGCCGATCTGCCGGAGGGCGGTTGCTCCGGGCCTCCACTGGCCAGGTCCACATGGACGGATGCACGGATCCGGAGGGTCTGGGCGGGGCCCCGCATTGAGCCATGGATGGGAGGAGCGCCGGTGGGGGAGGGTGCGGTGGCGGGAGGGCCCTAGGATAAAGGAAGGTACATCAAGGGGCAACAATGACAGGCTATGCAATTGAATAGGATTGTAACGTAGCAGCAGCATTAACAATGCCTAGTGCAAGAAATGTACGGAAAAGATAGGCGATATCTAGGGAAGAGAATGGCTCTGCTTGCCTGGAAGCTCGACGGTAGGGGTAGGGTCATCGACGAAGTAGTCATACCCGGTAGAGGGGTCTACCGAAGATTAAGGGGGGGAGAAAGTATAAATACAAAGAAATCATATACAAACAGATGCATGACATGACAGATGCAATGTTAACGGTGTTCTAACGCAGTGCAATGCACGTTGCTCAGCATGGAAATTCATCCGGGGATAAAATACCAGCTCCGGGTGATTATCGACAGACGGACCGGAGGGGGAATGTCTCGTGTTCGTTGTGTTAGAGGGGTGTGGTTGACATACGGAAAGCGTATTTGCATTCGTTATATTTTTCTGATCAATTTTAATGTATAAAGTTTTTGAATCTGCCTTACGGTTTAAAAGATATTTAAATTCAAAGTTTAAATCAATTTAAATGATTTTACGAATTACTTTTATTATTTACTTAACAACATTATCCAGAACAGTACCACTAACATGGTGGACCCACATGTCAGTGGAAAATTCATTTAATTTGTGATTAACTTAATTAAACATGGATTAGTCAGAGGAGGGCCCCACATGTCAGTCTCTTTATTAGACTAAACATTTTATTTAATTAAACAGTGGGGTGGGGCCCAGGTATAAGTTACACAGTGTTAATTAATCTATTTAATTAACTTGAAAGGGCTGGGGCCCAGACGTAAGTGACTTATAGTATAAATAATAGTTTTTATTGTTTTAATTCATAGGTTAATTAACAGGGGGGTTGGGCCCACAGTCAGCGGCACACAGGGGTGTGATTAGTCCCTAATGACCGGCCTGACCGGAGGGACCGACCTGGCGGTGAATCCGGTAGTCCCCGGCGACGGCAGAGTTCGCCGGAGTTTGACCGTGCGCAGCACAGGCCACGGGAGGGCGCGCGGGTGGGTTCATTCGAACCAGCAGAGTGTCGCGGTTCGTTAGGTGGTGGCGGACTCGCCGGAAGATGGCCGGAGCGGCGACGACGAACTTGCGCGCGACGACCCGAGCACGCCTCCGATGAGGACGGCTATTCGGGTGTGTTTGAGACAACTGGAAAGCCCACGGGGAATCTACACGAGGCGGTGAGCGCGATGGTGACGCGCACGGGGCCCGATGGTCGCCGTGGCTACGCCGTCGACGAGCGCGCGCGGAGGCGGGCTCGGACATGAGGAGGGCGCCGACTACGGACACGGGGAGAGGTAGGGGAGAACGGCATTCCGTGCGGGGGCTCACCGCAGTTCTGCAGATGTGCAAAGCGGGCTCGGGGGAGGCTCGACGGCGGTTAATCGGCGACGAGGTCGCGGCGGCCGGGAGGGGGGGGATATCGACGACGATGGCGAGGAATGTAACGCGCCCCGACTCGAATCAAAGCGCGGGATCGGCAAAGAGGAACACGGCGGAGCTGCTGGACATGGAGGGGAGGGTTGCGGTGGTCGTGGGCCACGGCGGTGCACGACGGCGGCGATGGCCGAGCTCGGGGAAGTTTTCCCCGACGAGGATGAGGTGAGGAAATGGGGATTTAGGGTTAGGATTTGCCACGGGGTGTGTGAGGGAGTACTTAACGACGACGGCGACGCTGTAGCGTTGTGGTGCCACGCATCGCGCGGCGGCCGGCGTCGAGCACCGGGGAGATGGCGCCACGCACGCTCGGGATGAACAGGGGAAGGGGATGACCGGGGTGGGCCAGGGGGGGGGGGGGCTGGGCCGCACTGTATACTTGATGCACCAGGGGGGTTTGGCCTCTTTCTATTTATTTTTATTTCTTTTCTGTTCCCTTTTTCTTTTCTGTTTGTATTTATTTTGGCTAGCATTTGGTTTTTGTAAAATAGGTCACATGTTCCAAAATTGTTGTTACACTTTACCATGATGCCACAAAAGATTAGGGGCAGAACAAAATTCATTTGATTTTTTTTAAATAGTATTTGATTAAAATGGTCTGTTTTAGGCACTGTTGGATTTGTTTGATTTATTTTAGAACTTAATAAATTCCCATATCCACATGGACATTGTCCACTGAATATTGGGCATTTTATAAAAGTTGTTGCAAAATTTTTGGTTGAACTTTTATTTGCCACATTGTTTTTAATTTCAATCACAGGGAAATTTGAATTTTAATCGATCCAAAGATGATCAAGGAATGATTTGCAACAATAAACATCATTAGCAAAAGTGATTATTGTACCCTGACACTGAGGGTGTTTCAAATCTCATAATAGATTGGATCCCAGCAAACACAACATAGAAACAGCAGGAAAATTACATAGATGCCTTGATCATGTAGGACAACTCACAAGGGCTAAGAATTGAAACACAAGATTGGAGAGAAGACATCAAATAGCTGCTGGTCATGGACCCATGGTCCAAGGAGGACTACTCACGGCACATTCGGAAAGCGCTCATGGTACTGGAGAAGATCCCGGAGGTCAATCCTCCGTTTGGCAAGGTGCCGGGGAGAGGTGTTCTGGTGCTCCCTATCTTGGAAGCGCGATGGCGGCGGAACAGAGGTGAAAATCGCGATTCGGGGTTCCTCTTGAGGGTTTCTGGAACGGGGTGTAAATATAGGCCGAAGGGGGGCACTAGGGGAGGTGGCTCCGCCCAGGCGCCCTCCTGGCGCGTCCAGGGGTGGGGCCGCACCACCTGGCCGCCTGGGTGGGGCCTGGCCCACCTCTGGACCCACTTCAGGCTTCTAGAGTCTTCCGATGCGCTGATTTTTTATATACTTTTATTGGAATTAATGGGGCTTTGTAAATATGGGTAAAAACTGCAATTCATAGACATCAGCAGACAGAAACTGGCACTGGGTGCACTGAGTTAGTAGGTTAGTCCAAATATGTGTAAAAAGGTATGATAGTGTAGAAAAACACATAGAAAAGTCACCCAAATGTGCATGGAACAATCAGAAATTATAGATACATTTGGGACGTATCAGGCCCCACCCCTTGCTGCGCTAGGAGGCCTCCTGGGAGTGGGGTGGCCCCCCATCCGGCTGCCCTTTGACCCTCTGGAGTCTTCTAGAACACTGATTGTTTATATATTTTTCTTGGAATTTTTCTGGCACTGGAAATATTGATAAATACCTGCAATGCACAGACATTAGCAGGAAGAAACTGGCACTGGGTGCACTGAGTTAGTAGGTTTGTCCAAATATGTGTAAAAAGGTATGAAAGTATAGCAAAACACATAGCAATGTCACCCAAATAAGCATGGAACAAGCAGAAATTATAAATAAGTTTGGGACGTATCAGTGGTGTAGTACATATAGTGCATTGCGCGTTGACAAGGTGAGCAGTTTTCTGTTTGAATGTGTTTTTTTTACTTCAAGGACTGTGAAGCATGAGCTCCATAGTATTTTATTGCAGAGGGGAGAAAAAAATTTCTCAAAGGGGTACAGGGGATTTACATGCAAGGAAAAAATAGAAAACTCTGTATGAATGTGGTTGTCCGCCGTCCATGTTTAATGTATGCAAGCGGACGGACGAATAATCGGTTTTATATCCGATAGATAATGGTATCATCGGCATTGAATAGATGTGGAGCACAAAGCTCTTGTTCGTCCTACTGCTTTGCTTCTAGTGAGGTCGCGTCGTTCTTGTCTTGCATCCATGCCATCCCCAATAAACGATCGTGTCAACTCTGGACCGGGTTGACAGGCATGAATGTGCAGTCATCGCTTCACGCGTGGAGAGGGTTTTTTGCATAGGGGTATTCGGTTGGGATCAGTGTATCGGGCGCGCGACATGGCGGTTTTCCGGCTTCCACAAAGCCCCCTCCCCAGCGGTTTGCGATGATTTGTGGTAAAACAAACACACGTACCTATCTGAAAAGTATATGTATGGGTTGGATGGTTTGCGGGAAGTTTAATGGTTTGCGTTGGACATGCCCTAAGAATGTATAACCACACTTGGCTAATTTGAGTCTCTAAATATCCACATAACTGATCGGTCACTTCGGCGAAAAATGCTTGAAAAGCATCAATTTTTCATAGATCACAATCACACTTCTCAGATCTTAATTTTCATTTCCATACAAAAGCATGCAATGTGATAAGATCTACGTAAAATACTAATGCTACACTACTCATAATCACATATGTCGTTGAAGTTCCAGATGGATCCATCGGCCTCGTGGTCATTGGCGATCGTGCGATATGGCGACGCCTTTTCGGACTCCTCCTGCTCCATTTTCACAAAGAGCTCCTCCCGCTCCACGACCGACTAGCGGAGGAAACGACAATTCACCATACCGCCACCTCAGACTCTGAGTGGATGGAGTCGAGGATGTCCTGATGCACGATCACCTCCTTCATCTAAGGTATCTCGTATTGGGTGAGCGCATCCTCCCACCTCCTCCACTTTAAAGAGCTCGTCATCCTACGCCTCCTCCTATTCCACCAGTTCCTCCTCCTCCTGCTAGATGTTCTTTGGCTCGTCCACATCTAGCTTCATGTGCTCCGGTCCCTCCGGATTCGTACCATCATAAGCAAATCCCACCACAATGCCTTTGGTGCGAAGCGCGGTCCATACCTCCTCCGCGGGTCGCATCACCACATAGAGCTCTGTCTGGCACTTTGGAGTGAGCATCTTGTAGTAGGATACCTTTTTCCGAACCATGGTAGCATCGGTGGAACTTGGATCCAACTTGGAATGGGTAGAGGTGGAAGAGGAGGGCGACAGCGTGGACGGTAATAGTATGCTAGGGTTACCTCACCATATGCCTATTAACGACAGACAGCCTCCCTCGGGACAATGAAACTGGAGAGGCGCCATGAATTGGTATGTACTTAACTGAAGAGGCGTCCGTTGGACCGGATGATTTTAGCTACTGCGCATGTGTTAGTCTAACATGGCAGGCACATCTGGCCGTCCCCATATCGACCCCACATACGGGCTGGATATGGGGAGCGTTAGTCATCCCAGGTGTTTGGGGTTGATTTTCCTTCTCCTTTTGGGTGGGAAAAGCCTATCCAAGAAGGGATCAGGCAGGTTTCCCGGGCGTTTGGCGGGATATGGGGAGCCCGATTGTAGATGCTCTTAAAGCCTCTCCAACGTCAAACCCAAAAATGGACATGGTATCCATCCACAAAGACTAATACGGGAGTCGACCATCAAACCTTTGTCGCAAATTTCACTCGCAGTTCATTCCAAATCGGTCAAATTCAGATAAATTAGGGAGAAATTCATTTAAACTCTGATGTAATCTATATAAATCATACACATTTCATTAAATCCAAATTACTTTCATTAAACCGGACTAAATACTATTCTTTTCACCTATTCTAAAATTATGTAGGTGGTCATGCACATCGGCCCGAGAACTCCAGAAATTGAAGTTGGTTTATTGCGAGTTGTTGGGCTCCGTGCAGAGAAAAAGCTTCAGTGCAATGGGAGTCCGATCACCAACAGTGAAGCTCCAGGAATTGACACTGAAGCAAGTCGGGTTGAGCACAGATCAGATCCATATGGGATAGTGAGACGTCCAAAATGCATCACTATTTTGTATCATAATTTACCACTATTCATTGATATATTTCATATTATGATGCATCTCTCATGGTGATTTAGCTTATTTTACATAGTTTAAATTTTTTTTGGTGACAAGACAGTAGAACCAGGAAACAGTGGGGAAAAGTGCACATAGAGATGGCATATCTCCGCAACTCCAAATGGTGTGAAAATCTACAAAAACAATTTTTGGAGCAATTAACAAAGCCACGTAGAAGGAGCCCCGAAGGGGGGCCACCAGGAGACCAGGCGACCCGGCGCCGCCCCCCTGGCTGTGCCGTAGGAGGTGGGCCCATCCTCCCTGCTAGTTAGATAAGATTTTCCGCCGCAGATGTGAGGCCGAAACCAACAGAGAAGAAAAGACCTCTCCGTCGGGCAAATTCCGTCGGGGAAAACTCCTCCCGGAGGGGGAGATCATCATCATCGCCATCTCCATCGTCACGAGCATCATCGATATCATCATCACCATCTTCCTCAACATCAGCACCATCTCCATCCCCATCTCATCTCACTTTACCAACGCAATTTGTGTTGTACTTTGCACAATTCATCCCCTCTACTTTACCAGTGTTGATTACTACTTTGTGGTTGATGCTATTAAGTTTTGTTGGAGAATTATTTTTATGATCAGATTGTTCCTCATATATTTATCACCTCTGAACATGATCTATTTTATGTCTTGTGAGTAGTTACTTTAGTTCTTGAGGACATGGGAGAAGTCTTGTTGCTACTAGTCATATGATGTTGAAGTAATATGTGTTGGTTTGATATTTAAGTTGTGGTGTCACTCTTCTAGTGGTGCTATGTGAACGTCGACTACATAGCACATCACCTTTTAAGGGCCTAGGGGTAGGCATTGTGTATAAAGAATGCTTATGGTGGGTTGCCGGCGTGACAGAAACCTGAACCCAAGTTTGCATACTTTTGCACAAGGGAGTGTAGGATCCTAGAGTTTACAACTACAATTAGGTTTACCTTAATTTCTCTCTTGTATTTGTGGATGCTTGCAAGAGGTTTAACTGTAAGAGTGCACTTGTCTTAGTCTAGGAGGTGTACCATCATAGGTTCATCCACACAACACTCATCAAAGCAATAGATACTACTAGGCAGAATATGGTGAAAGTAACTTGACTATCTCCCGTCTGTCGATAGGAGCGTTTAGCCTTTATAAGTAAAAACTTTTGTCTTATCCTTTGTGTTCAAAAGGATAGAGACAATTGCTGCACCAATTTATCTTATACTTTATTTTCCTTTTATTTACCTGTAAACTATTACAAAAACCCATAAAAGTTACCTTTCAGTGCTTGCAGTCATTCCTTGCTCAAAATCACTTGTCTTTACCTTCTTCTCCTCGTTGAGATCGACACTCCTACTTATCAAAAAAGCTAGGATGGCGCCCCTACACTTGTGGTTCATCAAATAGGATATGTGCCCACATTCATCTCCCATGTTTTACTCTTCCTCTTTGTCGTTGTCTGGCATCTAGATGTCACCGATGGAGGTGAGGTCCAGGATCGACATGGACATGTCGGCCTCGTAGTCTCCTAGCATGGACGATGTGCACGATGCAAAGCTGCAAAGGTTGTCGTCCATCATCGCTCGTGCTACCTTTGCATTCTGTTTTGTCTCGGCCGCATTATAATTGGGGCGAGTGTGGAGCATGGCCTTTTAGAGTGCCCGTTATTGCTCGACCATTTTCAGGTTCTCTTTGTCCATGTCCACCAAGTCATCCTCGCTCGCTAACTCGCCTTATATTTTGCTCTCCGCTAGCCGGAAGGCCGACATCGACGATGGGTGCTCCTTCGCCATGAAGGAAGAAACGTGTGACCACACCTACTCCACGAGTATGCATGACAGTATGGGATGGTGCATGCAAGGGCTTCAGCTCTTCATAGGACACCTTATTATCGGTTCATCCCCACTCGACCCCGGTGAGCTCGGTGATAAATTAGCCTCTATCCACCGCACACGACGTCCTGCCAGTTCCCTGCAACACCGGCCAACTCGTACTTCTGCTCCGTTGAGAGGTTGTCCAATAATGCATTCTTGTGTAATTTATTTTGGCATGGAGTGGGAGGAGTGTTTGCCTTTTGTTGAGTTCTCATATCATAACCGCTAATCAGGCCAGTCTCTAGGGAGCTCCCTTTGAGGTGTTCTATGGCAGGAAGTGTAGGATCCCGCTCAATTGGTTCGAGATAGGTGAGACGTAGCTTTTTAGTACTGATCTGATTCAGGAGGCAGAGTATAAGGTGAAGGTTGTGAGGGAACATATGAAAGTATCTAGTCAAGGCAAAAGGTGTATTATGACAAGAAGCATCATGGTGTGGGATTCCAGATCGGTGACTTGGTCTACTTGAGGGTGTCTCCATGTAGGAGAACTCGCAGTTTCAGGATAAGGGTAAGCCTGCTCCGGGATTCATCGGGCCCTTCCATATCCTTCGCCTTTCATCTTGAGCTTCTAGAGATTATCTATGGTGCATGATGTGTTCCATGTGTCACAGTTGAAGAAGTGTTTCAAGCAGCCTGAGTAGGCAGTGGACTTAGGTGTTATTCAGTCGAGTGATGATTTGTCTTATCTAGAGTGCCCAATACGTATTCTTGAGGAGTCTAAGCGCACGATGTGTATACGATGGTGAAGTTCCTGAAGGTGTAGTGGTCTCACCATTCGTAGATGTTGATACATCCCAAACATATCTATAATTTTTTTTCTTGTTCCATGCTTATTTAGGTGACATTGTTATATGTTTTGATGCACTTTCATATCATTTACAACTTATTTGGACTAACCTACTGACTCAGTGCCCAATGCCAGTTTCTTTTTGTTTTTTTCCGTGCATTGCAGAAAAAAGGTGAAAAATGAAAGTGATCGAAAAAATCCAGAAACATTCCTAAAAAATATCCACGTCGAAAGAGCCCAGGAGCCAGAAGGAGGACCGGAGGGGGCCAGGCGCCTGCCTGGTGCGGCCAAGGGTGTGGTCGCGCCCTCTGGTCACCTGGACTAGGGGGGCACCTCCCAGGCTCCCATTTGGCCTATATTTATCTCTCGTTCAGGAAATCTCGAAAGAGAACTCCACCACACGAAAAATCCTACTGTTCTGTAGCCACGATTACAATCTCGGGATCGCCTGAAGAACCCATCTTGGCACCCTGCTAGAGGGAGGATTGACTTACGGAGGCCTATCCATCACCATGATCGCCTCCGTGATGCGTCGTGAGTAGTTTCCCTTGGAACATGGGTCCATGATCAGTAGCTAGATGATATCTTCTCTCCAATCTTGTGCTTCAATGTTTAGCCCTTGTGAGCTGCCTATCATGTGGCACCTATGTATTAATTCCTGATTTGCTCTGTTGTGTTTGCCGGGATTCGATGGATTATGATATTACATTCAGATTGTGATGAGTAATATTTGGTTTTCTTTTTTATTTTAGTTCTTCAATAGACTTGCATGTTCTCTGTTGTGGTTTATTGCTTTGGCCAAGTAGTAGATTGCAACTCCAAGAGGGAGCGTTATTCTAGAGAATGGGTTCATGCCTCCAAATTTCCGGCTTGAGTGACAGAAACGTGGGACTATGGAATGTGTTGTTGCATTAGGGTTAAAACATCGGTGCTTATTACTGCGCGCCATAAGGATTGCTTACATTATGCATAGACTGTTAAGGTAGTTGTCTGTTGGTTTGAACTTACAATTTGGTTGGGGTTCGCAACTTAATACCAGCGATATGTTCTGTATATGTATATCAAGGTGGATGATTAGTGAGTAGATGCTAATGAATAAATGGTCTACTCGTCTTGGCGTAGTGCCCATAAGAGTGAGTATCTTTGCTTTCAAGTAGCATAATTAGCATTGCGGTGCGTTCATAATTTTGTCAATTGCCCATCTATAATTTTTTCACCCAGCATAGTTGTTTACTGTCTTTTAGGAGAGCGACGTCACTAGTGAAATTCATGGCACCCCGGTCCATATTTTCACCATAGTTTGCACCTTCACTTTTACTGCTTTATTTCTTTTCAGTTGCACTATTATTTTTCCGTTGTGTTTGATCATTTGTAAACGGCAAGGCCGGAGAGATTGAAAATCTCTCTGAACTCGTTGGGAGAAAAGTTATTTGTGTTCATGTGTGCATACTCACGTCAAATCACGCACTAGGGTATATTTATGGCGTCGTTGCCACCTTCTTGTGATCTTCGGAATCCTACTGGAGACAAACCTTTGTATCTTCACCGAGGGAACTTTTCCGCTATTTGCATCATAACCTTCCACTTAGGGTAACAAACGGGATGTTTTTTCTGCACCCACCAGGAGGCCACTTGGGAGCATGAAGACCATATTAATTCTGAGTACCTGGAATTTTTTGAGACTTAAATCTTATGATGAGATTCCTCGTCACAGAGGGAGAGTTGTAAGATCCCATATGCAGCAAACCCTAATGACTTTCCTTACATGATGTGTTTTTGCTTTTCTTCCCCTTGATGTGAAACTTGGCATGGTGATGTAATGGAACATTTCATGTGATGATTAAATGTCAAAACAATTTTGTGTCCTAATACGTCCCAAACGTATCTATAATTTCTGCTGGTTCCATGCACTTTTATGTGACATTGCTACATGTTCTGCTACACTTTTGTATCATTTTACACATATTTGGACTAACCTACTAACTAAGTGCACCCAGTGCAAGTTTCTGTGTGCTGATGTCCTTAATTGCAGTGATTTTGCCACAATTTAAAATGCTGCAAAAATTCCAGAAAAATCAGAATAAAAATCAGCGAGACGAAAGCTTCCGGAACCCCGAAGGAGGGCCAGGGGGCCCACCTGGTGCCCCGGCGGCCAGGTGACGTGGCCCCACACCTGTCCGCGCCACCAGGGTGCCTGGGAGCACCAGGTGGCCCCTGGCTCGCCCCTTTGTCCTATATTACCTGTTCACTCTAGAAACCCTCAAGGAGAACTCTGCATCGCAAATTACCTCTCTATTCTGCCGCCGCCACGCTTCCATAATCGGGAGCACCAGAAGACCTCTTCCCGGCACCCTGCTGGAGGGAGGATTGACCTCTGGGAGCTTGTCCACCACCATGGACTCTTCTCGGATGTGTCGTGAGTAGTCCCCCTTGGACCATGGGTCCATGACCAGTATCTATGTGATGTCTTCTCTCCAATCTTGTTCTTCAATATTTAGACCATGTGAGCTGCCCTACATGATCAAGCCACCTATGTAATTTTCCTGATGTTGTTATGATGTGTTTGCTAGGATTCGATGGATTATGAGATTATGTTCAGATCGTGATGAGTTATATATTTGGTTTACCTTTTATAATTTGTTCTTGAGTAATTCTTGCGTGTTCTCTGTTTCTTTTTATTGTTTGGCCAAGTAGTAGATAGTAACTTCAAGAGGGTGCGTTATGCATGATTGTGGGTTCATGGCCCCCGATGTCTAGCTTGAGTGACAGAAACATGAGACTAGGGGATGTTTTGTTGCCACCTGGGAGAAAACAATGGTCCTTGTAACCGCGATTGCAAGGATTGTTTACCTTACGCGTAGATTGTTAATGCAGTTGTCCGTTGCTTTGAGTTTACCCTTTGGGTGGGACTCGCAACTTAATACCAGAGATGTTCTGGATGGATATCTCAAGGTGGATTATTAGTGAGTAGATGCAGATGGATTTCGGTCTACTTGTCTTGGCGTACTCCCCATACTTTTGAGCCCCTTAATTTCAAGTAGCATAATTAGCATTGCGGTGCGTTTATAATTCTGTCAATTGCCCAGTTGTAATTTGTTCACCCAGCTTAGTTGTTTTATCGTCTTTTGGGAGAGAAACATCACTAGTGAACATCATGGGACCCCAGTCCATATTTCCACCACTATTTTCACCTCCACTTTATTGACTGCTTTTACTTTCAGTTTCTATCATCACTATTATCCTCTTGCATTTAATCCTTTGTAAACAACAAGGCCGGAGAGATTGACAACCTCTCTGAACTCGTTGGGAGAAAAGTTATCTATTGTGTGTGCAGGTCCATTTCAACTTGTCTCAATCCGGCAACTTGATATCTGGTGCCGTTGAAACCTACTTGCAGAATTTGGAGTCCGCCGGAGATATAAACCTTGGTATCTTCACCGAGGGAAACTTGTTGCTAGGCTACATCTCAACCTTCCACTTGGGGTAACCAACGAGGGGCGAGAAGCCATCAAGCTAATTTCTGACACCGTTGCCGGGGACTCCACTCTTCAAGATAGGGGAGTTGCAAACTATCTCTTATCTTTTCTTTTTAGTCTTGTTAATTTACCTTATCGTTTTGATCTTAGTGTCCTTTATCAAAAATCACAAAAAAATTAGTTACCTTGCTTTGTTTAGTCAGCAGGTCAAAACCTTTTACCTTTGGTGTTGCACCCGAAGGGGAGATTCTATCCTTCAAACAAAGGGGTGGAGAGAGTTTAAAAGATGCTTGGATTAGAATTAATGATTCTCAAGATAGAGCCACCAAGAAGCAATTGATACGTCCAAAACGTATCTATAATTTCTGCTTGCTCCATGCCTCTTTTGTGTGATATTGCTATGATATTGATGAACTTCCATACACTTTTGATCATATTTGGACTAACCTATTAACTCAGTGCACCCCTGACGAGGGGGTGACCCCACGACTCCTACGGATGAGCCTACCCGGTGTACCCGAAGACAGAAGGACCACAAAGACGCCGCCTGGGCCCAGCCTTGGCCCACTAGTGGCACCGACGTAGGAGTCCGTGACTCATACGGAAGGTGTAAACTTGCCGTACGGAACAAGATCTTGGTTAGGAAACCTCATCTGTAATCCAGGGCGGACTCCCCGAGACCTAGCCTAGTATATAAAGGCTAGGAGGGGAGACGTCAGGGCACAAGCAATACACAATCTGTAACCCTAGCCTTGTGCGCACTAGCCTTGGCTCCCCTGTAACCGCCATCTCCAATCAATACTATCGAGCAGGAACGTATCCTCCTGTTAGCCGACGAGCTATCGTCCAACCTGTGCCTCTCATGACTAACCCAGGGTCCCTGACCCTGGGATTTGCCGGGGTACATTCCCGTCAATTGGCGCCATCAGTGGGAACTACACAGGTTGGAGTTACGATCTCGGCGGTTTCGTCTCCAGCAAGCCACAACTCAAGAGCAAGAACCAGATGCAATCCACCCGAGGAATTCAAGATCACGGCGAATATCTCTGCCGCCCCAGCAAGACCGCTCAGTCTGAAGCCGTGTCAAGACCAATACTACGACGGCAACCAAGCCCACCGCCAGCAAAGGAGAACTCGACGACCCAAAAGAAAGGCGCGAGGGTTCCACATGGAGATCCCGATCGATGAGCTGCAGCATGAAGCAGAGGGCTCGCCGACCACTCGATGACCCGCCGCCACCCAGGAACCCGCCGCACAGCAAGACACCGACTCCGAGCTCGAGATCAGCGACCGCCATGATCATCGCCAACAAGGAAGAAATCGACGACTCAGAAGACGGGCGCGAGGATTCTACGAAGAGACCTCACCCGACGAGTCGAACTATAAAGCCACGCGCTCGCCGACCACTCGACGACCCGCCGCCGTGCGGACAGCCGCCGCCCGCCAGGACAGCGACTCTGAGACTCAGACCGGCGAATACTACGACCCAGATCGAAGGCCAGACGAATTCTCCAATCTCATAAGGAACCAGAATCTAAGCGAGGGGATCGAAATCGACCCGCGAGCTCACGAGTACCCAGCGGACCACGCACTGTTCTTCTGAATCTCAAGGAGGAAACGGCATGCCGGATCCAGCAAGCTCACGGTCAGGGAACAACTAGAAGGACCCTGCACGATCCACTGCTTCGAAGACGCCCGGGGATACATTAGATCGAGCCACACTCTGGGAGACTGCCGCCTGTTCAACGAACTCGCAGACAGCCTCAAGGAGGAAAAACAACAAGAAGCCAAGCGCGCACGACGAACCGATCACTCGCCCACTCAAGGACAGGTGTACACGATCCAAGAAGGCAGGGTTTCGCAAGCCCAATAGGACGCCTACACCCTGCAGGTTAGAGCAGTCGAGAACCTTAACGCAGTCGAAGTCTAACAGCTACACGACGCAGAAACCAACATCACGTTCTCCCAAAGCGACCATCCGCCCGCAGTCCCAAGACCGGGGCACGCGCCCCTGGTACTCGACGCTCAAATTGGAGGGTACGACATGGACAAAATCTTCATGGACGGAGGCAGCAACATGAACATAATCTTCGTCAGCACCCTACGCAAGATGCTGATCCCGCGATCAGTATGGAAGAAATCAAGCACCGTGCTATACGGAGTGGTCCCAGGAGAAGCAGCCACTTCCCTTGGATTAATCGAGCTCGAAGTCGTCTTTGGAAGCTGACGCAATTTCGCAAGACGCACCCTCGAGTTCGAAGTACTTGATTGGAAATCAAAGTATCACGCCATATTGGGACGTCCAGTGTTCGCACAATTCATGGTGATTCCGCACTACGCCTACCTCAAACTCAAGATGCCAGGATCCGCAGGCGTCATCACAGTCAACGAGAGCTTCATCAAATCAGAAAAATGCGACCGCGCTTTCCACAAAGTCTCCGACACCTTCGGAGCCGAGCAAGAACTCACAGAAATAGCCATGGCGACAGACAAAAGCATCTTCCCACTAGCAAGCCGAAGCGAGTCAACAGAGTATCGACGGGACTTCAAGATCGACAGCGACACGGTCATCCAACAGCTGCACCCGACAGACCCAGAAAAAACAGTCCGCGTGTACGCCCACCTCCCGGAAGAGCAAGCGACTGCCCTCATCGCCTTCCTCCGTGAAGAATGGGAAATCTTTTCCTGGTGCCCAGCCGACATGCCAGGAGTACCGCGTGAGTTGGCGGAACACGTGCTGCGCATCAAGCCAAACACCAAGCCAGTGAAGCAGGCGCTACGAAGGTTCTCAGAACCCAAGCGCAGAGCAATCGGAGAGGAGGTCAACCGATTACTCGACGCCCAATTCATCCGAGAGACGAAGAAAACCACTTGGATCGCCAACCCTATGCTGGTCCCCAAGAAAGACACAGACGTGCTGCGGATGTGCATCGACTACGGGCCAGTCAAATAATACTGCCCAAAGGATCATTTTCCACTGCCAAGAATAAATCAGATAATCGACTCGACAGCATGATGCGATCTACTATCGTTCTTCGACGCCTACTCAGGATACAACCAGATCAGGATGAACGAAGAAGACGAAGAGCATACATCATTCATCACCCCTTACGGCGTATTCTACTACAGAACAATGCCCTTCGGACTCAAGAACGCTAGTGCCACATACCAGCGGATGATGCAAGCCTGCTTAAAAGAGCAAATCGGAAGAAACGTGCAGGTCTACGTGGACGCCATCGTCATTAAAACCTATAGTGCAGACACGCTACTCGATGACCTGCGCGAGACCTTCGCAGCACTCAACAAGTACAGAATCAAGCTCAACCCGAAGAAGTGCGCGTTCGGCGTCCCAACCGGAAAGTTTGTCGGGTACATCGTCTCCGCTCGAGGAATCGAATCGAACCCCAAGAAAGTTCAAGCAATCGCCAGGATGCAGGAGCCAACCGACATCAAAGGCGTGCAGCAGCTCACCGGAAGACTCGCAGCCCTGAGTCGTTTCATCAGGAGATTGGGAGAGAAAACACTGCCTTTCTACCAGTTGCTCGGAAAATGAGAGAAATTCGAGTGGACCGAAGAAGCCCGCAAAGCATTCGCAGACCTGAAGAACACACTCTCGACCCCACCGATCTCGGCGGTACCCAAAGAAAAAGAAAAGTTGTACCTCTACGTCGCAGCACGCAACAGCGTGGTAAGCACAGTACTCGTCGTCGAGCGTACAGAAGAAGGAAAGATCCAGAGCATACAGAGGCCGATCTACTACCTCAGCATGCTCTTGACAAAATCCCAGCAGCGGTACCCGCACTACGAGAAGCTACTACTGGCCATCATCACGACCACAAGAAAGGTGTCGCACTACTTCGACGAACAACCTATCAAAATCGTGAGCAGCGCACCACTCGCGGACATTCTCAACAACCCTGGAGCGACTGGGCGAGTCGCCGAGTGGAACATTGAGCTCAGTCCGTGGGAACTGCAATTCAAGCACCCAACAACAATCAAGGCCCAAGTACTCCCAGATTTTCTGGTCGAGTGGACGGAGGTCCAGACACCAGGCCCCCCGGACCTATCGAACTCATGGAAAATGTTCTTAGATGGGTCCAAAAGACAGCAAGGAGCCGGAGAAGGAGTCGTTCTGGTCTCCCCTAAAGGAACCAAGCTCAAATACATCCTCCAGATCAACTTCAGCCAAGCCTCCAACAACGAAGCCGAATACGAGGCACTGCTCTATGGCATGCGCATGACCAAAACATGTGGTGCCACTCGCCTCGTAATCTATGGAGACTCCAACCTCGTCGTCCAGCAGGCGATGAAAGACTGCAATGCAGTACCGACAACATGGCGGCCTATCAGAAGCTCTACAACGCGCTCGAAGGAAGCTTCGACGGCTACGAGCTCAATTATATCCCCAGAACAAACAACACAGAAGCTGACGAACTCGCAAACATTGGCTCGACTCGAGGATCAGTACCACCCGGCGTTTTCCTTGAAAGCATCAGCCAGAGATCCATCAAGGAAAAAACAGCAGCACCAGAGGCAGCTGTAGACGAAGACACCACAGAACCAGCACAGGTGGCATCAGCAAGTCCATCCGAAGGCAGCAGCAGCCAAGCAGTCAAACCTACCGATCCAACAGCACTCGAAGGACCAGCGTGGACAAAACCGTTCATCCGATTCCTAATCGAAGGCACACTACCGCAAGACGTCTCAGAAGCTCGGCGCATCAGCTACCGATCCAAGGTATTCACAGTCATCAACAGACAGTTATACAAGCGAAGCATCACACAGATACTCCAGAAGTGCATCGACGAAGAAGACGGCAAAGCCCTACTGCTCGAAATATACGAGGGCACCTGCGGGCACCACGCGAGCAGCCGAGTACTCGTATCTAAAGCATTCCGAGCAGGGTTTTATTGGCCCACTGCGATGAAAAACGCAGAAGACATCGTGCGGCGTTGCATTGCCTGCCAAAAATTTGCCAGCAAATCGCACGCTCCAGCCTCAGAGCTCAAAACCATACCACTATCATGGTCGTTCTCCACCTGGGGACTCGACATGGTGGGCCCACTCAAGAAATCATCGAAAGGCGGAAGAACACACCTGCTCGTAGCAGTCGACAAGTTAACTAAGTGGATCGAAGCAGTGCCCATCACCAGCTCCACAGCCCTCACATCAGTGAATTTTATCAAATCAATCATCTTCAGGTTCGGGGTGCCGCACAACATCATCACGAACAACGGTACGAACTTCACAACGACAGAATTCCAGAACTTCTGCGAAGAGTTGGGCATCAAAATCAACTACGCATCAGTGGCGCACCCGCAGTCTAACGGCCAAGTAGAAAAAGAAAATGGCCTAGTATGCGGAGGACTCAAAAAGCGGCTCCTTGCACCACTTGAGCAGGCCGCGGGAAACTGGGTAGAAGAACTCCCTGCAGTACTATGGAGCCTGCGCACCACCCCAAACACTGCAACCCAGTAAACACCTTTCTTCATGGTGTACGGGTCGGAGGCAGTACTACCACACGACCTCAAATTCCGGGCACCCCGAATCTCGGGGTACGAAGAAGAAGAAGCAGAAGAAGCACTGCAAGATGACAAGGACTCAGCAGACGAAGCAAGGGACACAGCCCTAGCAAGGTCAGAGGGGTACCAGGACAAACTGCACGCTTACCAAAGCAGTCGCCTGCGCACCAGAACCTTCAATAAGGGCGACCTTTTGCTACGGCTCATACAAGAGAAGGTCCACAAGCTTGCCCCCCAATGGGAAGGACCGTTCATAATCACATAAGTCATAGGAGGAGGCGCCTATAGACTGAAAAACCCGAAGACTGACAAGGACGTGGGAAATCCATGGAACGTAGCGAACCTACGCCTGTTCTACCCATAGTCTCCACCAGCCATGCTCATCTGGCAGCTCATGTAAACCTTCGACGCAATAAAATGATGTTGCCCAAATACTACCACATCAAAGCACTCGGGGGCTCGAGTACAAAACTCGGGGGCTCGAGTACAAAGCTCCCCCCGAGAGACGCTATCGTCGCAATCGCGATCTTTTACTAAAGCACTCGGGGGCTCGAGTACAAAACTCCCCCCGAGAGACGCTATCGTCGCAATCGCGATCTCTTAACAAAGCACTCGGGGGCTCGAGTACAAAACTCCCCCCGAGAGACGCTATCATCGCAATCGCGATCTTTTACTAAAGCACTCGGGGGCTCGAGTACAAAACTCCCCCCGAGAGATGCTATCGTCGCAATCGCGATCTTTCACCAAAACACTCGGGGGCTCGAATACAAAATCTCCCCCCAAGACTTCATCATCGCTCACGCAGCCCGAAGCTTAAAAGGAACCAAGCAAAAACCCATCGACAAGTGCCATCCGTTGAACTCTGTCTGAAATCAAAAGGAAAGACACGGCTACAACCAGATTGAACACCGAGCACTCTGAAGAAATTTTGGAGGGAGCACAGGACGCAGACAATCCTTTAGTCTTCACATGATCGCCAACGATCACCTAAAGACTCGGGGGCTACTCCCATCGGGAGCGCTGTCGCGCACCCGATAAAAGACAGAAAATAATCGAAGAACAACAAAGGAAACAAATCTCAGCCTACGTTCGACTCTCCGACTCAAACGTAGCCTCGGGGGCTACTCCCATCGGGAGCGCTGTCGCCCACCCGATAGAACCCACAGTGAAAAGTTTTGAAGGACTCGAAGACAGCTCGCGACCACAAAGTACTCAAAGACAAATTCAATTGCAAAGGCTCAAGCACAGTTCGCATTACAAGGACCCGAAGATCATTCTCAGTACAAAAATATTCAAAGTACATTGAATAGAAGGCAACTCTGATTACTCGAAGGCAATCCTCATTACATGGAGAACTAACCTAGTTACAAAAGACGCAAGCAGCCAATAAAGCCTACAACATCAATCACCCAAGGAATTATGACTTCTACATGTGTGCCCATGCTGGGATGATTCGCACTAAGACAACGAGCATCATCACACACAAATGAGGAGTCGAAGCAGCAGGCTCATGATGTCAATGACATAACAAAAGGTGAAGCTCGAGTTATTTGCAGAGCGGTTGAAGACGATGCTCCACCAGCTTCTTCCCTGCTCCACCAGCTTCTTCTCCTGCTCCACCAGCTTCTTCTCCAGCTCCATCCGAGATGCCGGCGAAGATGACGCCGTTGCCTCCAGTTCTACAAGGTCGCATTGGCGCTCCCGCTTGACCGGTGGCTTGACGTCGAGATCCTCTTCAGAACCGAAGGGAGAAGCAATTGAAGACGGCTCAGCATCAGCACCCGAAGAGTCACCGGAGGAGGAAGCAGTTGAATACGAAGGCGAAGGACTCCTCGACCTACCGGAACCATCGATGCTTGTCTCCGGCCAATACGGATCCATGCGGTTGCCGCTCGGGTCAAAGGCGTGGATGACAAGAGTTTTTTCGCCATCAAAACGGCAAAAAAGAGTGTCACCATCACGCAAGTTCAACCGTCGAGCAAAGGACTTCCAGCCAAAGCCAAGAAAAATCAAGCGGGAACTATCGATCTCCAACTTAACATAAGAAGGAGATCGAGCGCACCCCTGAAGACGAAGCAGCAAGCCATCAAGACTGTGCTCAGAAACAAGGGCAGAAAAAGCAGCAGAATGCGAGCAGCGTTTCGGCCACGGACGCGCAGGAGGAAATCATAGCGCCACAAACCCTCCTCTAAAAAAGAGGAGGAAGGCGTCGATGGTGCACCACGACGGCCACCGCGAGAACCCGGCCACGGATGGCCATACCTGTGCCTCGTTTTGGCCCCATGAGAAGATGAAGAAGAGGAGCTAGAAAAGCAGAAGAAGAACGCTGCTGCCAGATGAAGAAAAGGGCTCTATTTATAGCACAAGCCCAAGAGCACGCAGGAGCCCAGATGACGGCAGCAATTAATTCAAAGACCAAGCATGCCGGGCGGTTCGAATTCCAAGACAAAGATGCCTTCACACGGGCGGCATTGTGCGCTGGACACGTCAAATATCGCACGTTTTCAATGCACGCATCCATAACTCAACAGGCGGCTGCAGCATGCCACCAAAAGCCACCATTATGACCGGTCATGCAGACGTGACGGTTAGCATCCAGAGCATCTTTGACGGTCCTCCAGCAAGGAGATAGTTATCTTCACCAACAAGAGGTAAATCAAAGGGGTAGCGAGAAGAAGATGCAGTTTGCAAGCGCCGCTTTCTACATGGTTTAAATACATTTTTCAAATATATCTAACTCCCATCGGGAGCGTATCCACCGATGAGAGTTTCGGGTGCTCCTTTACACAAAAGACAAAATGTGCTCGAGTGACTACTCGCACCCATGAGAGTTCCGGGTGCTCCCTCACCTAGAAGTAAAAATGTCCTCGAGTGATTACTCGCACCCATGAGAGTTTCGGGTGCTCCCTCACCACGACACAAGATGAGCAGACCTGCACTCACCAGATCGAGCAGTCCCAGAGTATCGGGTGCTCCCTCACCCCGAGAACAAAGTGATACTCGAGTGATTACTCGCAAAACTCTATGTACCCGAGCACTCGAAGACCACCCGAGCAAATACTCCTCTACATTACTCCTTGCCTGAGCACTCAACAAAGCTCCGCGAGCGACCACTAAAACAGCTCACTTGATTGTTTATTCCAAGTGGGTGCATCACTAACTAGGCAACGCACCTCAATAAAAATACATATTCCTGGAACACGATACACTGTGCCTAGATGCCACGCAAGCTTAGCGTGTAGGTAAGACCCCGCTGCGCAGATCGGCCGGGCTGGGACTTGCCGCAGAGCGATTTCACTCCCAACCTTTTCCATGCGCTTGCATGATAGAAAAAGTCGGGAACGCACCTAGGCTATGAACTTTACTGGCGGCAACTGATCACTGTAAGACCTGCAGCGGCATGACTTTTGATTGACACCAGTGTTCCAAGCTCATGTCGAGGGACATGAGTTTGATTGGGATACTACGGTTTTTGCCACTAGTGCAATTCACCAAGGCTCAACCAGTCGACTCCTTGGTCCCTTTCAGCTTAGCATCCCTCGAAACAGGTTTTGTCATGGCCCCAGACTGCCAGCGACCCGCGGTTGAACCGTGCATACATCAAAACAACGCAAGAACGGACTCGAGTCCCTGCGCGCCTCTTCGAGTCCCCCAGTCACTCGGGGGCTACTAACGAGGGGGTGACCCCACGACTCCTAAGGATGAGCCTACCCGGTGTACCCGAAAACAGAAGGCCCACAAAGACGCCGCCTGGGCCCAGCCTTGGCCCACTAGTGGCACCGACGTAGGAGTCCGCGTGTCAGAACCCCAACTAGGGTAAGTGCTAGGGTTTGTTTGATCCCTTTGCTTCATGGAAAAATTTCAAAAGAAATTCAAAATTGGGGAAAGCAGAAAGCCCTAAAGAATTTAATTAAATGGCCAGACAAAATTTGTTTCCAAAAATTGCTCTGGTATTTTTGAAAAGTCTTATAAATATGCATGATCACATATAAAGTGAAGTGGGTCCCACTGCATGCACCAAGATTTGCTAAAAATTCCAAATAGGGCTTGGAAATTAAATTAAACTCCAATTTGAATTTAAATTCAAATTGTATGAATTTCAAAAGTCACCAAAACTTATGAGTCGCTAGCTATATATGTTATAAGCCCACATAAATTTTTTCATGATTTTATAAAATGCCTTGATATTTTATTTGGGGCAAAACAAATAACAGAAAAAGAAAACAGAAACAAAAAACACAAAGAAAAGGAAAAACAAAAGCTAGCCCACCCCTACAGGCCTCGGGCCCAACTAAACCCCCGACGGCCCAAGCCCACGGCCACCCTTGTCATCTTCCTCAACCAGCTCGGTGGCGAGCTGGGAGGGAGCCGGCGACGCCACCGCGACGCCCAGCGGCTTCCAGACCTCCCCCTGGCCTCTAAGCGCGCCACGGAGCTGCCCACGAACCCCCGCACCCTTTCCCCCTCCTCTGGCTTCCTCCCTGTCTCTCTCCCCCGTGAATCCAGCGCCGCCCGAAGCCCAGCCGGAGCACGCCGCCGTGCAGCGCGTGGCCATCGAGCATTTCCCGACGAACTGCGCTGTCCAGAAGGTCCGCAGCAGACGACTTCATCAAGCTGCGCAACGAATCGAGGCCAGAAGCCCTTGGAAGAGCCGCCAGCTTCGAGTTCTTCCCCACGGCCGCCGTGCGCCATTGAAGGAATTCGCCGTCGCCTCGCATCCTCCAGCTTCCTCGAGCCCTTCTCTGCAACCAGGGTGAGCTTGCGCTCATTTCCCCTCAAAGTCCCGCTCGAATCCGTGCCCGAGTCGTGTTTCTCCATGGTCCAGTCCACGACCGCCGCTGCCCCTCGTCGCCGGCGAGGTTCCGGCCGCCCCCTGACCTCCCTGGTGGCATCGCTCGAAGCAGACGAGCACGGGCTACCCACTGGTAGTTTCCCCGTGCCCAGCCGTGGCCGGAATGGTCACTCCGGCAGGGCTCCGCCGTGCCCAGTGGCACCGGTGGCTAGCCGCCGGCCGGGTGGATTAGCTTAAGGGCTAATCAGCCCTTAATCCCCCCCAGTGACGATGACAGGTGGGCCCCCTAGCCCCTTAAGCCCCTCTGTTAATTAAACAGAGAGGGGATTAACCCCTCTCCCACTGACAGAGAGGCCCCACCAGTCAGACCCCCCTCCCCACGTCATGCTGATTTCAGCATGACGCAGTAAACCATTTTCCAGAGATTTAAAATAATCCAGAAATTCCAGAAATTCATTTAATCTTTGAAAAATCATAGAAAATTTAAATCAACTCCAAATTAAACATATAATATATGAAAAATTATCAAAAAAATGCAAGGATTAAGAATATGAAATTTGTTTTTATGTTTGACCAATTTAAATAGGGGCAACAGTAGCAAATGTGCATATGACTTAATTTGAATTCAAAATTGAAGTTTGAATTTGCAATTCTTTTGCAATACACGTCAATTAAATGGAATTTTCAACACATCAATACCATGTACATCATGTTTACACAACTTATCATGTGCTTGAGCATTGCAATTATATTTATTCCTTGATTGCTTTGTTTGCTCGATAGACATGCAACCGGAACCGGAGGCCACCCCCTTCGTCGAAGACACCGTGTGTGTGAACCTCGTCAGCAAGGCAAGCAAACCCCATTGATCATGTCTATAAAATCCCAATTCCCTCTCAGTCTCGCTTATGCATGTTTAGGAGATCACTTTGTATCGATTCTTTCGCATAGTTGAACCCATATCCGATGCATGACCTATCATCTTGTCACAGTAGTAAGCAATCCACAATCCTAGCTGACATAGGAGTTGGTTGATATCATGTGGCCCCTGCAACTGTTAATGCTTATTGCATGCTTAGTGGTAAAATAAGGTTGCTTTTGATGTGAGTCGGGATGATGGTGAACATGGTGTTGATGAAAGTGAAACTGTGTCGGTGAATCCACCCTAATACAAGGTGAACGATGAGAGGCTGTGTAGGAGTACACAGTGGGTTGTCTCGTTGAACACCGCCTTAAGCACCGAGTTCTTGTATGGTAATCCAAGACAAAGAGTACAACCACACATTGGGCTCACTGACCCCTCTCGGCCTAGTACCTTGATCCGTGTCGACGTCCAGGAGTCACATTAGTTCGGGCTTTCCATTTGACATGTGCATAGAAAAAGAACGAAGGAAATGGTTGCATCATATAGATTTGTGAGTGCACCTGTGAGGCAGGAAATCCATCTGCCAGAGGTGGCGTCTCGGTCACTTACATTGTTTGAGTCCGTTTCGTTAATCCGGCCGGGCTCTCGAGCGGAGGAAAACTCAGATAGTCGACTCCTGGAATAGACCGGTTGTGAGCGAAGTGTCGTGGTGAACATCCTCGCTGTCACCTCTTGAACGGTGGCGAGCAAAAGGCGGTAACTGATGGTCATGTGTGTGTAGCTTACACCCTTGCAAGGTTAACAAAACTATTCGAATAGCCGCGTCCGCGGTTAAGGACTACTTGGAACCTGTACCTGATTATTAGACAACTTGAATGGATTCTTATAAACTCGCAAGATAAGCGTGAGTGCTGTAAGGCCCGATATGCGGTACTATTCCAGATCTAGGTATTTCACCCAGATCCGGGGACGAAGCACATATCGGTCCCACCGCGACATATGACAAAGCCATATGCCCCGGATTTCCAACATGATATCACAACATTACAGATACAAGGATACAACATCTCATACAATCGGCATACAACTGCCTTAAATACAATATAACAGCGGAAGATATATGTCTGAGTACAGACTACAAGAAAATGCCTACTAGCAAAGGAGAAAAACATCGATCCCATAACCACACGGGTCCAGGCCTCCGCCGGGATCCGCCTAACTAGTCGTCGTCGAGTCTTCACGTGAAACGTCGATCACCAAACCTGTTGTCGATCAAGAACCCTGAAAATAGTATGGGGGTAGTATCATGAGTACAGAAGTACTCAGCATCCAACTGTAGTGGTCAACTGACCCAGCAAGGACTTCATCACTCGTCATTCTAGGACAACTAGTAGTTTACGGTAAGGAAGGGGTAAGTGGTGAGGTTGCTGCCGCGCTAGCATTTATGAAGTGGCTAACGATCTAGAGAGTAAGGTAAGAAGCCAAGCATTCGATGAGGAATCGCCTCCAACAAGTCTGCTATCCACCTACTACGCAAACATAACATCTATCCTATCCTTGTCCTCCTCTTCGCATCCCAACGAAGAAGAAGCAGTCAAGGCATACACATGTTGATCAAGTTATGTTAAGATTATCTTAGTTGTTGTTGTCTATGAACAAGGAGTAGGTCTCAAGTCGTCCATAACCGTGGACACGGCTTCTCGAAAAGATTTAACCCTGCAGGGGTGTACCAACTGCCCATTACGAGGCTCCGCACGCACGTCCATCACTCTTAGTTGCTACCCATCACAGGCAACCATTTTATGATTTAGTTCCAAGAGATCCGAAATGACAGGTCCCTCTAGCTAACAACAAACAAATCCGGGTGGCCCCCGGGGAGTCGACATCCAATCCAAAAGCTGGCCACGCCCTCAAATCGGACTCTTCCGTCTCAACAGGGTTTGGGTTACCGAGACGCCTCACGTGAGGCCTCGGGCCCTCGCCGGTCAAAGGTGGACCAACAGGGAAACCATGTCTCCGCTGGTCCGGGTTGGTTGGAAAACTACTGGCGTACGACCAGCACACACACGATTTCAAAAGGTAAATCAGCTTGGGCCACCACTAGAAATGCTTGAAGCTAGATAGGTAAGAAAAGGGGACCCCATAAATCCCACACGCGGTTAGGCATGCTTAGTCTTAAAACCAATACTCGGAACTCGGATCCTAGGTGACTCGAATGGAACAAAGCGTCGGGGCGGGATAGCCTAGACCTTCCATCCTTCGTCGAATATAGTCAACATTATAATAATCATATCATTAACAACAATAATAATAATGTGATATCCCAAACCAAGTAGTAACAGGGTAACATCATAGCATCCTAAGCAGGCATACTAAGCAGGGGCTGAGCAACGAGCAATAGTAAAATAGCAGTACAAGGTTTGCTGGGAAGGGACATGGCTGTATCGGTTTGAAAGAGGCTGTAAACATGTGGTAGGATCAAACATCGAACCTAACCTAGACTAGCATGCAAACCGCTGGTTGAAATAGAATGTATCATAAGTAATGTATAGTCCTTGCCTGTTGATAAGTCGGGTTCCGAAGGTGTAGTTGATCGCAAGCTCGCATCGTCTCCGAGAGTTATCCGCGGGAGCACACAAGAAGTAAACACTGGAAAGCAATCAACGAGCAAGCATCTATTACTACGAGGCAAACACGAGCAAGCATCAACAAAAAGGAAACACGAGACATCGCACCTGCCGTCGAGAGCGGTTACTAACAATTTAAGTGGAGTACTCGTCACACACGACGATACCGCACGTTTAAGGTGGTTCAAGTTGTTTAGCTACAGGTGAGCAACCAACGGTTAATAACATGGCAACTCAAGCAAGAAAGGCATATCACACAAACATGTCAAGAGGTGACGCACAAAGTAAACTATCTATGCTAGTCAATTTAAGTGGGGCACAACCTAAACATGGCATAACACTAAGTGCCGCACGATGATTAAAAGATTTGGTACTGTTCTGTCCTAAACCATATTTTAGATTGGCTAACAGAAGAAAACAATGGCACAAACACAAGGTACACGAAAAACTAATCAAGTTACATATAAAGAACAGCCCAAACGGAGTTACAGTTAAAAAGATACAAGCAAAACAAGTTACGGGCACAAACCGACAACATCACGAAGCACACTTTGGAGCAATGCATAAACAGGACAATCAATGCAAACATGGTCACAAATGATATGGAACTAAAGTTTACATGACAGGCAAGGCATGGCAAAAAGAATCATGCAAAAAGGCATCATAGATCAAAAGATATTAAGCAAACAACATGGCATCACAAAGTAACAGACTTGGAGAAAAACAGAGGTGGCTGTCAAAAACAGCAGCATAGCAACTTTAGAGCAGAAAATCTATATGACCAGGAAGCATATCATGGCAATGCAATACATGTAATGAAAGTAGACATGATTCTTAACAATATGCAATTAGAATCACTCAATTCCGATAAACGGTCGCGACACACTCATCGACCGAAGTTGCAACAAAATAACAGTTTCAACAATAGCAGCACAATAACATCAGGATAGCTACTTTGGAGAAAGATTTAAACATGATGCAGCAAGAAAATATGGCATGTGAATGCATGAAAATGAAGTAGAAACATTTCTTAACGCAACGCAAAAGAAATCAATGCAATAGGCCTCATGGATTTGTTACAATCATCATGCAAAGTTGCAACAAAATATAACAGCAGCACATAATAGCAATTTGTAGCAGTTTAACAGCATGATGCCCTGTTCAGCACACAATTACACAATTAAGATGAGCTCAAATGCAAATGCTCACAAAAGATGAAAGCTAGAGCACACAATTTTAAATAATTCGTCTTTTGGGCGCGAAGTCATCCGGGCTACGGATCGCTTGCTATCGTCAACGCGGAATCGAATCAGCAGAAGTTGTTCCAACACTTTGCAAAAATAACAGGGTGCTGGAAAAAAAAACAGAGGCGAAAAAAATAAAAAATAAAAAGGGGCCTCACCCCACTAGGCTCGGCCCAAGTGACTGGACGGGGGGCGGCCTGGGCTGTGGCTTGCTGGGCTGCCAGGCCGGCCCAGCTCGGCGGCGGTTGGTGGCCTGGCCCACCTGGCCTGGCGGTCTGGACCGGGCGCCGGCTGGATCCCGCTCGACCTCCTCCCGAGCGGCGGCGGCTGCGCCGGCCACCGGCTGCGAGGGACGAGGAGGAATGGCGGCGCCAGGCGGTGGAGCTTGCGGGAACTGGGCGAGACGGCTTGGCCCTGGTCGCCGGCAAGGTGCAGGCGTGAGGTGAGGCGGCCGGCGACGACCTCCGGCTCGTGTCGCGGCCTCCCATGGCGCGCCGGCCATGGCAGGGACGGTGGAGGGCTTCGGTGGCCTGCGAGAAGGAGATCGAGGGTGTGAGGGAGGAAAGGAGGCACGAGAGGAGAGGGAAAGGAGGAGGGAGCCGCGGGCACGGCGTCTGGTCGCCGGCGGTGGCGTGGAGCCGACGCCGGCGTGCCGCGGGCGGAGGAAGTGGAGGCGCGGACCTCCCGGCCCAGATCGGGGCCCTGCGGGGCCCGGTGGCGCGGTTGGTGGCTGGGACTGGCTGGAGGAGGGAGATGAGCCACGTGGCTCGATCTGGACCCTCTGTTGGTCAGATCTGAGGGCCAGAAACGAATCTGGCTAGGGTTTTGGGAATTTGGGGGCTAGAGGGAAATTTTGAAGCAAAACTCAGGGGGTGGCTGCAAATTTTCCATGGGGGAAACCCTAGAAGGCCTAGGGGAGTGTGGTGGTCTATATATAGGGCAGGGTTGGCTGACCATTTGACACAAACGCCCTCGGTACCCCTCTCGCGTGTCCGGTGATCGCGTTCGTGACCGCCGAGACCCCGTACGGACTCCGATTCCGACGAAATCTCGAACCACGCGCTCAGTGCGTCGAGCCCGTTGATCGTACCTCACTGCGGTGACATTCCGACAACATTTTTCGGCGCCCCAATAAAATAATCCGTTTATTAAATAAACGGGGTTTTCGTTCCGGTGGCGATGGCTGGACTTGTGCCGGTTGCGACGGTGCTCGGGTGAACCCTGGTGTCGCACAGGTCGTGTGCCATGGTGGGAAGGGGTCGGTCTCCATCCGATATGAGATAAGAGGGGGAAAAATAATCGCCGATCCATAAAGCGGGGATGCAAACACCGCAAACAAATCAGACAATCAAACAATTCACACCGAAAACAAAAATTTTAATTTTTTTGAAAACTGGGCTGTTACAAGTGCTATGGTGTGCTTCCTCGTGGGGAAGTCGAGGAAGTAATCATAGTGGTGTATTGGTTGGAGATGTAGTGGACTCGTGTACGCTTCTTACCTCAAGTCTGGTATTCGTAGTTCAGGATTAGCCAAGTCAAAGCTGGCACTTCTGCATGATGAAACCCCACCTCCCTTTACCTTGATACTTGAGCATGAGTAGTATAGATCTGATGTAAGTCTTGCTGAGTACGACTTTGTACTCACGTTTGCTTATTATATGTTTTAGATAAGAAACCGGACCCCGATGGAGTCACCGACCTGAAGCTCGACATTGACTAAGTTAGCATAGTCCCAGACAGCAGTCTGGTCCCTCGTGGAAGGGCATGTTTGTTTACAAGGCTTCTCTAAGCCATTTTTTAAACTTGTCTGTACTCAGACCTAATTTGCTTCCATTGTATGATGTAATGTTGATCACAGACATGTGATCTTTGTATACTCTATGTATAAGTAATTAAAGAAGTACTTTGTAGAGTTATGTGATGATACCTGCTGTTCATACTAGGCATGTGTGCTGCGTGTATGTTTATAACATGCATGTCTTAGTATGGGTTTTTGAGACCTTAGTTGTGATCTGGCTGGCGGTCTTTTATACACCAAGTGTCCCTTAGATGTGCGTAGCTTGGGGCATCGCGATGCGATTGTTCGTGACTCCGTCACGTGCACACTTTGTTGTATGACCGAGCCCGCCCTAGACCCCGACTAAGTGATCGGGCTGGAGTAAGTCAATGTAAGAGTTAGATTCAATCGATAACATGGTTGAGGCGACTTGTCTATGAATATGGGATTCACCACCCATAAGCATTTAGACTTGTGAGCGGACGTTGAGGACCCATCGCAGTTGATCATCCGGCCTGAATGGGATGCCCCTCACGTTCGATGCTTACCGAGAACGTTCTGTGCTTGGCCTTGTCTGCTTAGACAAGTGGGTACGGTTCTCGGCTCTACATGTGATTGCATCGTGACTGGAATTACATACGCATATTCCGGGTCCCGACAGACTTGGTATCAGAGCAGGACTGTCTGTAGGATTATCAAGCCCTTGGTCGAAGTCGAGTCTAGCATTCTATAGTTATATAGTTACTTGGGTATAAAGGGAACAACGTAAGGCTTCTTTTTCTCCTTACCCTCATCGATCTGAGTTCTGAGTCACCCTTATCTTTTCTACGGGATGATAGGACTAGGCTCATCTATGTCTTACTAGAACATCTTGTTGTTTGCTTCTTTGTAGCCGTAGGAAAGTTGTGTTCAGTCTTCTAGAGTCTTTGTGCTTCCTATTTTGAGACTTCCTATGTAAGTGATGTTGAAATGTTGTGAGGATTTACATTTCTCTTGCAATTACAGCCGTTATGCTGTCCGAGTCATTCCAGGTTTCTTCAGAATCTGATGCATTTGCAAAATCCTTCTATCCATTTCGATTGTCCTTTTAGAAGAGCTTTTAGGTGGCATGCCCCACAGTTCTCTAGAGTTTGTTGTAGGTTTTGTTCTAGAAACCTTTAGTGATTCATTTCCAGTTCTTCCTCCCAGTTTAGAGGTCTTCTAGCAAGAAGAACCACACTAATCATCGTGTTGGGGTACTTTGCTAATCTAACATATCTGTTGTAGCCCCTAATAAACCTTGGTCATCCTCTAGGAAGCTATCCAGAGATCCAACTCCTTAAACCTAGTCACCCGACAGCTGTGTAGAATTCATAGTTGATCTTATACCAGGCACAAACCCAATTTCTAGACGCCCATATAGAATGGCCCCACATGAGTTAGCTGAGATAATAATCCAACTTGAAGTGTTGTTGGCAAAAGGCTTCATCCGCCCTAGCTCATCGCCATGGGTTGCCCCGTTCTGTTCGTAACGAAGAAAGATGGAACAGAAAGGATGTGCGTAGACTATCGCCCGCTATATCTAGCGACGATAAAGAACAAGTACCCACTGCCCAGGATCAATGATCTTTATGATCAACTTGCAGGATCCTCTGTCTTCTCCAAGATGGATTTGAGATTAGGCTATCATCAAATCAGAATCCGAAACGAGGACATTCCCAAGACGGCTTTCACTACTCGTTATGGTCTTTACGAGTACACCGTCATGTCCTTTGGTTTAACCAATGCCCCCGCCACATTCTCGCGCTTGATGAATTCGATCTTCATGGAGTATCTAGATAAATTTGTTGTAGTTTATCTTGATGACATTCTCATCTACTCGAAGAACGAAGAAGAGCACGCAGAACATCTTAGGTTGGTATTGATGAAGCTTAGAAAGCATCGCCTTTATGCCAAGTTCTCCAAGTGTGAATTTTGGCTACCAGAAGTGACCTACTTAGGCCACGTGATTTCTGCGAAAGGTGTTGCAGTCAATCCCGAGAGAATTCAGGCCGTCCTTGACTGGACTCCACCTGAATCGGTTAAGCAAGTTAGGAGTTTTCTTGGCTTAGCAAGCTATTGCCGCCGCTTCGTCGAGAACTTTTCTAAAGTTGCAAAGCCTCTTATTGAACTCCTCAAGAAAGATAAGAAATTCCAATGGACTCCCAAGTGCGAGGAAAGCTTTCAAGAGCTAAAAAGAAGATTGACTTTTGCAGCCGTACTTGCACCTCCAGACACCAAAAGGGATTTCGAGATCTATTGTGATGCTTCACGGCAAGGGTTAGGATGCATACTTATGCAAGATCGACATGTGCTAGCTTATGCTTCACGCCAGTTGCGTCCACATGAAGAGAACTATCCAACCCATGATCTTGACCTCGCTGCCGTAGTTCATGCCCTGAAGACTTGGCGACATTACCCCCTTGGTAATCGTTGTGAGATTTATTCAGACCACCAAAGCCTCAAATACATATTCACCCAGCCAGATCTTAATCTCAGACAAAGACGCTGGATAGAGTTGATAAAAGATTATGACTTAGGAATTTCTTACACCCCAGGCAAAGCCAATGTCATGGCTGATGCACTTAGTCGTAAGTCGTACTGTAACAACCTCATGTTACAGCAGTATCAACCACTTCTTCATGAGGAATTTTGAAAGCTCAATCTCGAGATTGTTCCTGGTGGATCTCTTTTCAACTTGGTGGTGAAACCAACCCTTGAGGATCAAATCATAGTTGCCCAAAGACGTGCACGAGGTGTTCGTCGGATCAAGGAGAACATTGCTAGCGGAGTTGCTAAATGTTTCTCCACAAATAGCAAAGGAACGGTATTCTTTGAAAATCGTTTGGTAGTACCTAAGAATAGGGATCTAAGGCAACTCATCCTCAAAGAAGCCCATGACACACCCCTCTCGATTCATCCCGGTAGCACAAAAATGTACCGAGATCTACGCCAGAGATTTTGGTGGACCAGGATGAAGAGAGACATTGCTCGATTTGTTGCTGAATGTGATGTTTGTCGTCGCATTAAGGCAGAACACCAAAGACCTGCTGGTACACTTCAACCTTTGCCTATTCCAGAGTGGAAATGGGACAAAGTCGGTATGGACTTCATCACCGGCTTTCCAAAAACCCAGAAAGGAAATGACGCCATCTTCGTTGTCATAGATAGGCTTTCCAAAGTTGCTCACTTCCTTCCCGTTCGCGAGTCTATAACTGCTAGTCAGTTGGCGGACTTGTACGTCTCTAGAATTGTGTCTCTTCACGGTGTTCCTTTGGTAATCAATTCTGATCGTGGTAGCCTTTTCACCTCTATATTCTGGGGAAGCTTTCAGAATGCTATGGGAACTCATCTATCCTTTAGTACAGCTTTCCATCCTCAGTCTAGCGGTCAAGTTGAAAGGGTTAATAAAATCTTGGAAGACATGCTCAGAGCTTGTGTTATCTCATTCGGAAAGAATTGGGAGAAGTCTCTTCCATTTGCTGAATTTGCTTATAACAATAGCTATCAATCTAGTCTGAACATGGCTCCTTTTGAACTCCTTTATGGACGACGATGTCGAACACCTTTAAACTGGTCAGAAACCGGTGAAAGAGAATTCTTTGGACCGGATATGATCAAGGAAGCAGAAGAGCAAGTTCGCATTGTTCGTGATCGTTTGAAAGCCGCTCAGTCTCGTCAAAAGAGCTACTATGATCGTCATCATAGAGAGGAGAGCTACAATATTGATGAGAAGGCTTACCTCCGGGTTACTCCTCTGAAGGGAACCCAACGATTCGGTATCAAAGGCAAGTTGGCCCCACGTTACATCGGACCTTTCCGCATTCTTGCCAAACATGGAGAAGTTGCCTACCAACTTGAACTACCCCCTCACCTTTCCCGAGTACATGATGTATTCCATGTGTCACAACTCAGGCGTTGCTTCAAGGACCCCATCCGTGAAGTCGACCATGAAACGCTTGATCTCCAAGATGACCTTTCTTATCGAGAGTACCCTGTTCGTATTCTTGATTCAGCAGAACGTGTCACTCGTCGTCAGAAGATCAAGTTCCTCAAAGTGCAATGGTCACATCACTCCGAGAAAGAAGCAACGTGGGAAAGAGAAGACCGCATCCGTGCCGAGTACCCCACCTTCCTCCCGACGACTTCTGAATCTCGGGACGAGATTCTTTTGAGTGGGGGCGAGTTGTCAGAACCCCAACTAGGGTAAGTGCTAGGGTTTGTTTGATCCCTTTGCTTCATGCAAAAATTTCAAAAGAAATTCAAAATTGGGGAAAGCAGAAAGCCCTAAAGAATTTAATTAAATGGCCAGACAAAATTTGTTTCCAAAAATTGCTCTGGTATTTTTGAAAAGTCTTATAAATATGCATGATCACATATAAAGTGAAGTGGGTCCCACTGCATGCACCAAGATTTGCCAAAAATTCCAAATAGGGCTTGGAAATTAAATTAAACTCCAATTTGAATTTAAATGCAAATTGTTTGAATTTCAAAAGTCACCAAAACTTATGAGTGGCTAGCTATATATGTTATAAGCCCACATAAAAGTTTTCATGATTTTATAAAATGCCTTGATATTTTATTTGGGGCAAAACAAATAACAGAAAAAGAAAACAGAAACAAAAAACACAGAGAAAAGGAAAAACAAAAGCTAGCCCACCCCTACAGGCCTCGGGCCCAACTAAACCCCCCACGGCCCAAGCCCACGGCAACCCTTGTCATCTTCCTCAACCAGCTCGGTGGCGAGCTGGGAGGGAGCCGGCGACGCCACCGCGACGCCCAGCGGCTTCCAGACCTCCCCCTGGCCTCTAAGCGCGCCACGGAGCTGCCCACGAACCCCCGCACCCTTTCCCCCTCCTCTGGCTTCCTCCCTGTCTCTCTCCCCCGTGAATCCAGCGCCGCCCGAAGCCCAGCCGGAGCACGCCGCCGTGCAGCGCGTGGCCATCGAGCATTTCCCGGCGAATTGTGCTGTCCAGAAGGTCCGCAGCAGACGACTTCATCAAGCTGCGCAACGAATCGAGGCCAGAAGCCCTTGGAAGAGCCGCCAGCTTTGAGTTCTTCCCCACGGCCGCCGTGCGCCATTGCCGGAATTCGCCGTCGCCTCGCATCCTCCAGCTTCCTCGAGCCCTTCTCTGCAACCAGGGTGAGCTTGCGCTCATTTCCCCTCAAAGTCCCGCTCGAATCCGTGCCCGAGTCATGTTTCACCATGGTCCAGTCCACGGCCGCCGCTGCCCCTCGTCGCCGGCGAGGTTCCGGCCGCCCCCTGACCTCCCTGGTGGCATCGCTCGAAGCGGACGAGCACGGGCTACCCCCTGGTAGTTTCCCCGTGCCCAGCCGTGGCCGGAATGGTCACTCCGGCAGGGCTCCTCCGTGCCCAGTGGCACCGGCGGCTAGCCGCCGGCCGGGTGGATTAGCTTAAGGGCTAATCATCCCTTAATCCCCCCAGTGACGATGACAGGTGGGCCCCCTAGCCCCTTAAGCCCCTCTGTTAATTAAACAGAGAGGGGATTAACCCCTCTCCCACTGACAGAGAGGCCCCACCAGTCAGACCCCCCCCCACGTCATGCTGATGTCAGCATGACGCAGTAAACCATTTTCCAGAGATTTAAAATAATCCAGAAATTCCAGAAATTCATTTAAACTTTGAAAAATCATAGAAAATTTAAATCAACTCCAAATTAAACATATAATATATGAAAAATTATCAAAAAAATGCAAGGATTAAGAATATGAAATTTGTTTTTATGTTTGACCAATTTAAAATAGGGCAACAGTAGCAAATGTGCATATGACTTAATTTGAATTCAAATTTGAAGTTTGAATTTGCAATTCTTTTGCAATACACGTCAATTAAATGGAATTGTCAACACATCAATACCATGTACATCATGTTTACACAACTTATCATGTGCTTGAGCATTGCAATTATATTTATTTCTTGATTGCTTTGTTTGCTCGATAGACGTGCAACCGGAACCGGAGGCCACCCCCTTCGTCGAAGACACCATGTGTGTGAACCTCGTCAGCAAGGCAAGCAAACCCCATTGATCATATCTATAAAATCCCAATTCCCTCTCAGTCTCGCTTATGCATGTTTAGGAGATCACTTTGTATCGATTCTACCGCATAGTTGAACCCATATCCGATGCATGACCTATCATCTTGTCACAGTAGTAAGCAAACCACAATCCTAGCTGACATAGGAGTTGGTTGATATCATGTGGCCCCTGCAACTGTTAATGCTTATTGCATGCTTAGTGGTACAATAAGGTTTCTTTTGATGTGAGTCAGGATGATGGTGAACATGGTGTTGATGAAAGTGAAACTGTGTCGGTGAATCCACCCTAATACAAGGTGAACGATGAGAGGCTGTGTAGGAGTACACAGTGGGTTGTCTCGTTGAACACCGCCTTAAGCACCGAGTTCTTGTATGGTAATCCAAGACAAAGAGTACAACCACACATTGGGCTCACTGACCCCTCTCGGCCTAGTACCTTGATCCGTGTCGACGTCCAGGAGTCACATTAGTTCGAGCTTTCCATTTGACATGTGCATAGAAAAATAACGAAGGAAATGGTTGCATCATATAGATATGTGAGTGCACCTGTGAGGCAGGAAAACCATCTGCCAGAGGTGGCGTCTCGGTCACTTACATTGTTTGATTCCGTTTCGTTGATCCGGCCGGGCTCTCGAACGGAGGCAAACTCAGATAGTCGACTCCTGGAATAGACCGGTTGTGAGCGAAGTGTCGTGGTGAACATCCTCGCTGTCACCTCTTGAACGGTGGCGAGCAAAAGGCGGTAACCGATGGTCATGTGTGTGTAGCTTACACCCTTGCAAGGTTAACAAAACTATTCAAATAGCCGCGTCCGCAGTTAAGGACTACTTGGAACCTGTACCTGATTATTAGACAACTTGAATGGATACTTAT
The DNA here is from genome assembly GCA_950022295.1 of Bromus sterilis. Taxonomy (NCBI): domain Eukaryota; kingdom Viridiplantae; phylum Streptophyta; class Magnoliopsida; order Poales; family Poaceae; genus Bromus; species Bromus sterilis. The sequence continues at coordinate 58,338,139 of OX465598.1, read as the reverse complement.
AAAACTCGCAAGATAAGCGTGAGTGCTATGGTGTGCTTCCTCGTGGGGAAGTCGAGGAAGTAACCATAGTGGTGTATTGGTTGGAGATGTAGTGGACTCGTGTACGCTTCTTACCTCAAGTTTGGTATTCGTAGTTCAGGATTAGCCAAGTCAAAGCTGGCACTTCTGCATGATGAAACCCCACCTCCCTTTACCTTGATACTTGAGCATGAGTAGTATAGATGTGATGTAAGTCTTGCTGAGTACAACTTTGTACTCACGTTTGCTTATTCTATGTTTTAGATAAGAACCCGGACCCCGATGGAGTCACCGACCTGAAGCTCGACATTGACTAAGTTAGCATTGTCCCAGACAGCAGTCTGGTCCCTCGTGGAAGGGCATGTTTGTTTACAAGGCTTCTCTAAGCCATTTGTTAAACTTTTCTGTACTCAGACCTAATTTGCTTCCGTTGTATGATGTAATGTTGATCACAGACATGTGATCTTTGTATACTCTATGTATAAGTAATTAAAGAAGTACTTTGTAGAGTTATGTGATGATACCTGCTGTTCATACTAGGCATGTGTGCTGCGTGTTTGTTTATAACATGCATGTCTTAGTATGGGTTTTCGAGACCTTAGTTGTGATCTGGCTGGCGGTCTTTTATACACTAAGTGGCCCTTAGATGTGCGTAGCTTGGGGCATCGCGATGCGATTGTTCGTGACTCCGTCACGTGCACACTTTGTTGTATGATCGAGCCCGCCCTAGACCCCGACTAAGTGATCGGGTTGGAGTAAGTCTATGTAAGAGTTAGGATTCAATCGATAACATGGTTGAGGCGACTTGTCTATGAATATGGGATTCACCACCCATAAGCATTTAGACTTGTGAGCGGACGTTGAGGACCCATCTCAGTTTATCATCCGGCCTGAATGGGATGCCCGTCACGTTCGATGCTTACCGAGAACGTTCTGTGCTTGGCCTTGTCTGCTTAGACAAGTGGGTACGGTTCTCGGCTCTCCATGTGATTGCATCTTGACTGGAATTAGATACGCATATTCCGGGTCCTGACACCGCAACTCATACGGAAGGTATAAACTTGCCGTACGGAACAAGATCTTGGTTAGGAAACCTCATCTGTAATCCAGGGTGGACTCCCCGAGACCTAGCCTAGTATATAAAGGCTAGGAGGGGAGACGTCAGGGCACAAGCAATACACAATCTGTAACCCTAGCCTTGTGCGCACTAGCCTTGGCTCCCCTGTAATCGCCATCTCCAATCAACACTATCGAGCAGGAATGTATCCTCCTGTTAGCCGACGAGCTATCATCCAACCTGTGCCTCTCATGACTAACCCAGGGTCCCTGACCATGGGATTTTCCGGGGTACATCCCCGTCAACCCCAGTGCCAGTTCCTGTTTTCTGCAGTTTTTCTATTTTAGGTTTCCCCCATATCAAAAGTGCTCCAAAAATTCGGGAAAATCCAATAAAAAATCAGCGCAGAAAAGCTTCGGGAATCACCGAGGGGGGGGGAGAGGGGACCCACCTGGACCCCAGGCGCCCTCCCGGCGCGCCCTAGGGTGGGGCCGCGCCAGGGGGGCGTCTAGACCCCTGGTGGCCCCCTGGCTGCCCCCCTTCACCCATATAATCCCCGTGACGTGAAAACCCCGTGACGGGAACCCTTTTTCGCGTTCTCTCCCCTGTTCCGCCGTCGTCGCGCTTCCAAGATCGGGAGCACCAGAAGACCTCTTCCCGGCACCCTGCCGGAGGGAGGAACCACCTCCGGGAGCTTCTACACCACCATGGATGCTTCCCGGATGAACCGTGAGTAGTGCACCTTGGACCATGGGTCTATGATCAGTAGCTATGTGATGTTCTCCTACCCTCTTTGTTCTTCATGGATTAGACCTCGTGAGCCGCCTACATGATCGAGGCACATATGTAATATTTCTGCTGTTGCTATGCTGAGTTTGCTGGGATCCGATGGATTATTAGATTATGTTCAGATTGTGTTTGAGTAGTATATTTGATTCTCCTCTTTTATATTTATGTTCTACAGTAATTCTTGCTTGTTCTCCGTTGCTGTTTATTGCTTTGGCCAAGTAGTAGGTAGTGACTCCAAGAGGGGGCGTTATGCATGATTGTGGGTTCATGGCCCCCGATGACTAGCTTGAGTGACAGAAACATGAGTCTAGGGGATGTGATGTTGCCATAAGGGGGAAAACAACGGTGCTTGTATTTGCGGGTGCAAGGATTGTTTACTTTACGCAAAGTTCTTTAATGCAGTTGTCTGTTTCTTTGAGTTTACACTTTGGGTGGGATTCTCAACTTAATACCAGCGAGATGTTCTGGATAGATATCTCAAGGTGGATGATTAGTAGGTAGATGCAGATGGATTTCAGTCTACTTGTCTTGGCGTACCGCCCATGCTTTTGAGCCTCTTCCTTTCTTTATAGAATAATTAGCATTGGTTTGCGCACATAATCCTTTCAATTGCCCAGCTATAATTTGTTTACCTCACATGGCTATTTTATCATCTTTTGGGAGAGAGACATCACTAGTGAACATCATAGGACCCCGGTCCATATTTCCAATATTGTTTACACCCACTATCATTATTATCCCGTGCGTTTTATCCTTTGTAAACAACAAAGCCGGAGGAATTGAAAACTCCTATGTACTCGTTGGGAAGCAAAGTTATTTGCTGTGTGTGTAGGTCCAGGTGAATTAAGCAACTTTGAGTTGTGAACGGCGCCATTGTTCACTTCACCACCTTCTTGTATCTGTTGGAGTCCTATTGGTTCGACATTCAACCTTAGCATCTTCGCTAAGGGAAACTTGCTGCTGTCTACATCTCAACCTTACACTTTGGGTAACCAATGAGGGGGCGTTAATTCGTACCATCAAAAGGAATTTTTGGCGCCGTTGCCGGGGACTCCATTCTTCAAGATAGGGGAGTTGACCACTATCTTTTATCTTTTCTTTTTAGTCTTGTTAGTTTACCTTTGAGTTTTTGCTTTAGTTTCCTTTATCAAAAATAAAAATAAAAATAAAAATAGTTACCTCGCTAGTAGTTTTCATTATGTCTAGTCCTTTTGCCTTTGGTGAAGCAGAAGGGCTCACCTTTAAACAAAGAGGTGGTGAAAGTTTGAAAGATGCCTGGTATAGAATTAATGATTCTCAAAAAAGAGCCACCAAGAAGCAATCATTACTATCCTGCTTAGAAACTTTTATGTTGGAATTACCTCTTGGAATAGGGTTATTCTAGATATTGCTATCAATGGGAATTTCATAGAAGCCCCAGTTTGGGAAGCTCTTAGTGTTATGGAAAATCTTGTTGGAAATCTCCCTGTTGCTAGCATTCAAGAGGACATTACATTAGCTCATATTATGAAAAAACTTGAAAAGATAGAGCTAGAGATGCCAAGCATTAATAAGATAAGTGTGTTGGATCATAAGATTCAAGGGAATTTGAATAGACTCGATAGCTCCATGCAAAAAAAAACTTTGGAGACCATCAAATCCCAAGACTTGGACCCTTCTAGGATTGATAAGATTGAGGAAATCATTGACACTCTAGGAACTACTTTCTCCTCAATAAAAACCAAAAAGGTGGAAACTTCCGCAAAGAAGGAACCTAGGTTCGTTTACATTCCAAAGTCTCCTCATTTCAAAAATAATCTATCTATTGCCAAAGGGGTTGAAACTGTGAAGACTTTGGAAGAGATACCTCTCTTTAATAGAATAAATGAGACTCCAATTGATCTTTTGCCTTTTGCTTTTATTCCTAGAAGTATCTTTATTAGGCCTTTATTTGAAAGACCTCTTAAGAGTGGTTGTACTATTGATGAGCTTTTTGATGATCTTGATGATGGTTCAATTGATACAACTTGATCTATTTTCATTAAGCCTAGCTAATGGCTTTAAAGAAACGCATTCAGGAGGCAGCCCGCAACGAATTTAGGATTTCCTTTTTGTTTTTCTTTTTTTTTGTGGTATTGATGATTTTTACTACTGTAGCAACATCATTGTATCTTTACTTTTCAAGCTTTGTGCCTTTTATAGCCTCATATGACAAGGGAAGTGAAAGTTCTGACATGCTGTCCAGAAAACAGATGATGTCCTCGTGACTAGAAAAATCACAGAAAAATCCTAGTTCATGTTTTCGAGCTAATTATTTTACACAGCATTCTCTATACAATTACGGAACTTTCGTATGTTCTGTGTTTTTTTATTTGAGTTGCCGAAGTATCCCTAAAATTTATTTACTACCTGCTGGTCTGTTTTTTACAGATTCTGTCCTGTTTTGTCTTTTGTTTGTTTTGCAAAACTTAAGCTTGCTTTTCTTTGCAAAAACTTTTTGGCAATCTTTAGAAACAGTAGCTCTTCAAGAATATCTTTATTTCCGGTAGAGGAAAAATTATTTTATTATGGGTACTAACCTCGCTAATCAGATTATGATGAGTTATGTATGAAGGGAGTTTTCAAGTGTGCGAGCGAAAATGATGAAAGAAGATTAAGAAGTGTCAAGCGCTCAAGCTTGGGGATGCCCCCATGCATCCCCAAGAAATATTCAAGGAGACTCAAGCGTATAAGATTGGGGATGCCCCCGTGCATCCCCTTCTCCATCAACAATTATCAGTTCGTCTCTCGTTTCACTATATTTTTATCACTTCATGCGTTATGTTCTATGCTTGGAGCGTCTCGCTCTTAGGTTTTATTTTTAGTTTTATTTAGCTTTGCTTTCTGTTCATAACAAGTTAGAACCCAGCTTTCTTTGTGTGGGAGAGAAACACGCTCCACTTCCAAAATCTAGAACACAACATAGGATTTTTCATGCTTATCTTTGTTGTGTGTGCTCTTTATCTTTTTCATAGCTAATGTCATGTTTTGCTCTTAGATTTCATGTTTATCTTTTCAAAGAGCTTTTGTTTAGTTTGTTGCTGGAACTCTCTTGAGTTGCATGTTTATCTTGTTTAGAGAGTTTGCCTATTGCACTGAGTTTTGTGGCTTGACTTGAAGTAGGTAATTGAGGTTGCTATTCTTTTGTAGTAGTAACTTGCAATAGTTTTCAGGTATTGTTTTGAGTAATGTTTGAACTTTTGGTGTCAAGAGCTTTAGCCTATTAGTGATAGATGTCGTATTTGGGAAATCCGTGCTAATTTTCAAAACTTACAAAATTAGTTGAGAACTTTAGCTACTAGATGGATCACTACTCTTCTGAGGGGTCGAATATTAGAGTACACTCACGTACCATGAGTCGAGGATGCGCAAGGATAACCAAACCCCAAACACTCCTCCTCGGGGTAGTTGTCTCTTTGTGAAACCTCCTTATTAGATTGAGAGTTACCAATAATAAGTGCATGAGTTCTTCGGACTAATGTGAGTATTCGAAAGATGACACTTCCACCTTCCATATTTTTCTAGCCTCTCATGTGCCGTGCATTGCCTCATTCTCACTCCGAGAGTTGGCGTCCACCTTCGCCGGTACATCCAAACCCTTGGCATGATACGCTCTTTCATCATAAACCTCCTTATATCCTTCCTCCAAACAGCCACCATACCTACCTACCAAGGCATTTCCATAGCCTTTCCGAGATATATTGCCATGAAACATCCATCCTCTCATGACTTGATCTTCATGTCATACATGCTACTTGATTGATCGATGAGCCGCATGCTAGTTGGGCTTTGCCCTAATCATTGCTACATGACGCGCTAGTATCATTGCATATCCTGCTACACGGGTAGAGGCATACATTTGCATACATCATGATAGTTACATCTTCTTTATGATTTGAGTACTTTGTAAAGTGTGAAAGATCTTCTATACTTTTTGTAATATATAGAGTGTTGCCCCTAAAGTGAGGAAAATATCCCAAAGCGGACAAATTAAAAGATCCCAAAGTGGACAAATTAAAAGATCCCAAAGTGGACAAATGAGAGTAATAGAAAGAGCCATTGAGGCCACCAAAAAATACAAAAAATTGAAAAAAGAGAAAAAGAAATAAAAAGAGAGAAGGGGGCACACTACTATTCCTTTTGAGAGATCCACACTCGTACTCCCTCTTATATCTTGTACTCCATAGAGATTATCATTTATGCATATAGCTATGTGGGGACTTTCACACTATAGAACTTGGCTTGTATATTCCAATGATGAGCCTCCTCAAATGAGCTCTAGGTCTTCTTGAGCAGGCAAGTTGGATGCACCCCCACTAGTTCCATTGGAGAGCTTTTAGCTCATTTTTGCATTCGTTGCATGGCAATCCCTACTCCTCACATCATATCTATCATTTGGCTTTCTCTCGCCTATGATTGTCCTCATTGATGTGAGCCTTTCACACCTTTTTGTCTTCCTCCTCCACCATATTCTCTCTTTGCCATCCTAAGTGTCTACTTTCTTCCTTACGCTCATCTATTGCATGAGTGCTCAAAATGTCGAAAAGGAGTGGATCATTTTGACTTGTACCTGGCTAGTGGTCTGGGGACGAGTGAAGATAAGATTCCAAAGAAGACCAAGTGTGAAACTTTAGTAGATTGAGTTCTCAACACAAAAATACTTTTTCTCGTCTATCCCTATCCCCTTTCTTGCACGCAAACACCATTTGGAGACATTCGAGTCACGGACAGGGAGAGCGCTTGCACCTTTATGTTCTTATGTTGCTTGTTTCAATGTTAAATATAGACTCTTGCATGTTATGACTTGAATTGAATTACATGCCTTGATTGCTTTACTTAAAAGTTCTTATATGGTTGTTAGCATGTCACCACAAAAATTATGCTTTTATCATTTACCTACTCGAGGACGAGAAGGAATTAATCTTGGAGATGTTGATATGTCCAAAACGTATCTATAATTTCTGCTTGCTCCATGCCTCTTTTGTGTGATATTGCTATCATATTGATGAACTTCCATACACTTTTGATCATATTTGGACTAACCTATTAACTAAGTGCACCCCAGTGCCAGTTCCTGTTTTCTGATGTTTTTCTATTTCAGGTTTTCCCCATATTAAAAGTGCTCCAAAAATTCGGGAAAAATCCAATAAAGAATCAGCGCAGAAGAAGCTTCGGGAATCACCGAGGGGGCCAGAGGGGACCCACCAGGGCCCAGGCGCCCTCCCGGCGCGCCCTAGGGTGGGGTCGCGCCAGGGGGCCGCCTGGACCCCTGGTGGCCCCCCTGGCTGCCCCCCTTCGCCCATATAATACCCGTGATGTGAAACCCCCGTTACGGGAACCCTTTTTCGCGATCTCTCCTCTGTTCCGCCGCCGCCGCGCTTCCAAGATCGGGAGCACCAAAAGACCTCTTCCCGGCACCCTCCCGGAGGGAGGAACCACCTCCGGGAGCTTCTCCACCACCATGGATGCTTCCCGGATGAACCGTGAGTAGTCCACCTTGGACCATGGGTCTATGATCAGTAGCTATGTGATGTTCTCCTACCCTCTTTGTTCTTCATGGAATAGACCTCGTGAGCTTCCCTACATGATCGAGGCACATATGTAATATTTCTGCTGTTGCTATGCTGAGTTTGCTGGGATCCGATGGATTATGAGATTATGTTCAGATTGTGTTTAAGTAATATATTTGATTCTCCTCTTTTATATTTATGTTCTAGAGTAATTCTTGCATGTTCTCCGTTGTTGTTTATTGCTTTGGCCAAGTAGTAGGTAGTGACTCCAAGAGGGAGCGTTATGCATGATTGTGGGTTCATGCCCCCCGATGACTAGCTTGAGTGACAGAAACATGAGTCTAGGGGATGTGTTGTTGCCACAAGGGGGAAAACAACGATGCTTGTATTTGCGGGTGCAAGGATTGTTTACTTTACGCAAAGTTCTTTAATGCAGTTGTCCGTTGCTTTGATTTTACATTTTGGGTGGGATTCGCAACTTAATACCAGCGAGATGTTCTGGATAGATATCTCAAGGTGGATGATTAGTAGGTAGATGCAGATGGATTTCGGTCTACTTGTCTTGGCATCCGCCCATGCTTTTGAGCCTCTTCCTTTATTTATAGCATAATTAGCATTGGTTTGCACACATAATCGTTTCAATTTCCCAGGTGTAATTTGTTTACCTCGCATTTTATCGTCTTTTGGGAGAGAGACATCACTAGTGAACATCACAGGACCCCGGTCCATATTTCCAATACTGTTTACACCGACTATCAATTTACTGCTGTATTTACTTTTCCGTTGCTATCACTATCATTATTATCCCGTGTGTTTTATCCTTTGTAAACAACAAGGCCGGAGAAATTGTCAACTCCTATGTACTCGTTGGGAAGCAAAGTTATTTGTTGTGTGCGCAGGTCCAGGTGAAGTAAGCAACTTTGAGTTGTGAACGACGCCATTGTTCACTTCACCACCTTCTTGTATCTGTTGGAGTCCTATTGGTTCGACATTCAACCTTAGCATCTTCGCTAAGGGAAACTTGCTGTTGTTTACATCTCAACCTTCTACTTTGGGTAACCAACGAGGGGGCATTAATTCGTACCATCAGCAATCCACTACCATACTGCGTAGAATTTTTTTTATGTTGGTATTACTTCTTGGAACAAGTTTGTTTTAGATACTGCAATCAATGGAAATTTCCTAGAATCCCCTGTTTGGGAAGCTCTTAATGTTATGGAAAATATTTTTGGAAGCCCCCCTATTCTTAGTACAAAAGAGAAAATTACTTGAGCTCACATTATGAATAAACTTGACAAGATAGAGCTAGATATGCCAAGCATGGGAAGAATAAATGAAGTAGATCATAGGATTCAAGGGAATTTAAATAGGCTCGATAGCTCCATGCAAAAAATTTATACCACCTTTGAGACCCTTAAATCCCATGATTTAGACCCTTCTAGGATTGAAAAAATTGAGGATATTATTGAAACCTTAGGAACTACTTTATCCTCCATCAAGACTAAAAAGGTAGAAACCCCTTGAATAAGGAACCTAAGTTCGTTTACGTACCAAAGATTCCTAAACCGAAAACTAATATATCTATTGCTAGGGGCGTGGAAACTGTGAATACTTTGGAAGAGATACCACTCTTGAATAGAATTAGAAATTGATTTCCAATTGATCTTACTACCTTTGCTTTTATTCCTAGAAGTGTTATCTCCAGGCCTTTATTTCAAAGCCCTCTTAAGACTAGTTGTACTATTGAAGAGCTTTTTGATGATCTTGATGATGGTTCAATTATTACAACTAGATCTTTGCATCATTGATACGTCCCAAACGTATCTATAATTTCTGCTTGCTCCATGCATGTTTTGTGTGATATTGCTATGATCTAGATACACTTTCATACACTTTTGATCATATTTGCACTAAATTATTAACTCAGTGCACCCCAGTGCCAGTTCTTGTTTTCTACTGTTTTTCTATTTCAGGTTTCCCCCATATTAAAAATACTCTAATAATTCGGGAAAATCAGATAAAAAATCAACGCAACGGAAGCTTCCGGAATCACCAAAATGGGGCAAGAGGGCCACCACCACGGACCCAGCGGCCACCTGGTGCGGCCTAGGGCTTGGCCTCGCCAGGAGGGCGCCTGGACCCCTGGTGGCCCCCCTGGCTGCCCCCTTCACCTATATATTCTTCGTGACGCAAAACCTCAGAAGACATAACCCCTTTTCGCGATCTCGCCTCTGTTCCACTACCGCCGCGCTTCCAAGATCGAGAGCGCCAGCAGACCTCTTCCCGGGACCCTGCCGAAGGAAGGATTGACCTCCGGGAGCTTCCCCTCCACCATGGACGCTTACCGAATGAGCCATGAGTAGTCTCCCTTGGACCATGGGTCCATCATCAGTAGCTATGTGATGTTCTCCTCCCCTCTTTGTTCTTCATGGTTTAGACCTCATGAGCTTCCCTACATGATCGAGGCACATATGTAATTTTTCTGCTGGTTCTATGCTGAGTTTGCTGGCATCTGATGGATTATGAGACTATGTTCAGATTCTGATTGAGTAATATATTTGGTTCTTATCTTTTCTATTTTTTGTTCCTAATTAATTCTTGCATGTTCTCCGTTGCTGTGTATTTCTTTGGCCAAGTAGTAGGTAGTGACTCCAAGAGGGAATGTTATGCTCGATTGTGGGTTCATGCCCCCTGATGACACGCTTGAGTGACAGAAACATGAGTCTAGGGGATGTGTTGTTGCCACAAGGGGGAAAACAACGGTGTTTGTAACCGCGGTTGCAAGGATTGTTTACTTTACGCAAAGTGCTTTTTAATGAAGTTGGTTGTTGCTTTGGGTTTACACTTTGGGTGGGGCTCGCAACTTAATACCAATGAGATGTTCTGGATAGATATCTCAAGGTGGATGATTAGTAGTAGATGCAGTTGGATTTCGGTCTACTTATTTTGGCGTACCGCCCATACTTTTGAGCCTCGTCCTTTCTTTGTAGCATAGTTAGCATTGTGGTGCGTTTTTAATCCTGTCAATTGCCCAGTTGTGATTTGTGTACCTCGCATAGCAGTTTTATTATCTTTTGGAAGAAAGACATCACTAGTGAACATCACGGGACCCCGGTCCATATTCTCATCACTGTTTACACGCTCTTTTATTTTCCTGCTTTTACTTTCTAGCTGTTATCATTATCCTTTGTGTTTGATCCTTTGTGAACAACAAGGCCAGAGAGATTGACAACCTCTCTGTACTCGTTGGGAAGCAAAGTTATTTGTATTGTGTGAAGGTCCACGTCAATTGCGCCGTTGGCACCTACTTATCATTGTCGGAGTCCTACGGGAGACAAACCCTATCCTCTACATAGGGTAAATTCGCCGCTAAACCACATCTAACCTTCCACTTGGGGTAACCAACGTGGATAGATCATCAATCATGCCTAGGTAAAAGGCATAAAAGAAAGCGCTTGTTGGGAGGCAACCCAATATGTTTTTACTTTCAGTTTTAGTGGTCTTGGTGTTTGTTACTACTGTAGCATCATCATTGTATCTTTATTTTCAAGCTTTGTGCCAAGTTTTAGCCTCCGATTGCAAGGAAGTTCAAAAGTTGTGACATGATGTCTAGAAACAGATTTTGTCCCCTCGACGGAAAATTCGGCTAAAATCACCAGATCATGTTTTTGATGTGAATAGTTTTGACAGCATGCTCCATATAATTGTCTTTCGTGCATTTGTTCTGAGTTTTTTTATTTGAGTTGCAGAAGTACCCCAAAAAAATTATTTACTACATGTTGGTCTGTTTTTCACAGATTCTGCCACGTTTTGAGTTTTCTTCGTTTTGCAAACCTTAAGCTTGCTTTTTCCTTGCAATATTTTCCGCAATCTTGAGAAAAAGTATCTCTTCAAGAATATCTTTATTTCCAGTGGAGAAAAATTGTTTTATCATGGGTACTAACCACTCTAAGAATCTTATGGTGAGTTTCGTATGAAGGGAGTTTTCAAGTATGTGAAGAAGTTGATGAAACAAGATTCGGGAGTGTCAAGCGCTCAAGATTGGGGATGACCCAATGCACCCCAGAGAAATATCCAAGGAGATTCAAGTATCTAAGCTTGGGTATGCCCCCGTGGATCCCCTTCTCCATCAACAATCATCAATTCGTCCTTCTCCATACTATATTTTTATCGCTTCATATGTTATGTGCTAAAGTTGGAGCGTCTTGCTCTTTAATTTTTAGTTTTTTTAGCTTTGCTTGCTGTTCATAACAAGTTGGATCCTAGCCTTGATTGTTTGGGAGAGAAACACGCTCCACTCCACCGTAGAACAGAATATAGTCTTGCATGCTTATCTTTCTGTTTGTGTGTGTTCTTTATCTTTTCATAGCTGCTGTCATGCTTAGCTCTTAGTTTTTGTTCTTATATTTTTAAGAACTTTTTTTAGGTTGTTCTAGCAAATCTCTTGAGTCTTCATGTTTATCTTGTATAGATACTTTGCTTGTTGCACTGAGTTGTGTGTCTTGCATGAGTAGGTAATTAAGGTTGCTATTACAAGTGTAGTAGTAACATGCAATAGTTTTGAGGTATCGATTAGAGTAATGTTTGGACATCAAGGTGCCAAGAGATTGAGCCTATTAGTGATAGGTGTCATATTTTGGGCAATCCGTGCTTATTTTCAAAAACTACAAAAATTAGTTGAGAACTCTAGCTACTAGATGGATCACTAACCTCTGGAGGTGTTGGAATATATAGAGTACACCCATGTACCATGGGTCGAGGATGTGCAAGGATAACCAAACCCTCATACACTCCTCCTCGGGGTACTCGTCTCTTTGTGAACCTCCCGATTAGTTAGAGAGTTACCGATAATAAGTGCATGAGTTCTTCGGACTAATGCGAGTATTCGATTGTTGGCACTTCCACCTTCCCATATTTTGCAAGCCTCTTCGGTACCGTGCATTGCCCTTTCTCACCATGATAGTTGGTGCATACTTTGCTGGTGCATCCAAACCCTTTTCATGACACGCTATGTCATCATAAATCTCCTTGTACCTTCCTCAAAACATCCACCATACCTACCTATTGTAAGGCCCGATATGCGGTACTGTTCCAGATCTAGATGTTTCCATCCAGATCCGGGGACGAAGCACATATCGGTCCCACCGCGACATATGACGAAGTCATATGCCCCATATTTCCAACATGATATCACAACATTACAGATACAAGGATACAACATCTCATACAATCGGCATACAACTGCCTTAAATACAATACATCAGCGGAAGGTATATGTCTGAGTACAGACTACAAAAAATGCCTAGTGGCAAAGAGAAAAACATCGATCCCCATAACCACACGGGTTCAGGCCCTCCGCCGGGATCGGCCTAACTAGTCGTTGTCGAGTCTCCACGTGAAACGTCGATCACCATACCTGTTGTCGATCAAGAACCCTGAAAAGAGTTTGGGGTTAGTATCATGAGTACAGAAGTACTCAGCATCCAACTGTAGTGGTCAACTGACCCAGCAAGGACTTCATCACTCGTCATTCTAGGACAACTAGTAGTTTACGGTAAGGATGGGGTAAGTGGTGAGGTTGCTGCCGCACTAGCATTTATGAAGTGGCTAACGATCTAGAGAGTAAGATAAGAAGCCAAGCATTCGATGAGGAATCGCCTCCAACAAGTCTTGCTATCAACTACCTACGCAAGCATAACACCTATCCTATCCTTGTCCTCCTCTTCGCATCCCGACAAAGAAGAAGCAATCAAGGCACACACACGTTGATCAAGTTATATTAAGATTATCTCAGTTGTTGTTGTCTATGAACAAGGAGTAGGTCTCAAGTCGTCCATAACCGTGGACACGGCTTCTCGAAAAGATTTAACCCTGCAGGGGTGTACCAACTGCCCATTACAAGGCTCCGCACGCACGCCCATCTCTCTCAGTTGCTACCTATTATAGGCAACCATTTTATGATTTAGTTCCGAGAGATCCGAAACGATAAGTCCCTCTAGCTAACAACGAACAAATCTGGGTGGCCCCCGGTGAGTCGACATCCAAATCAAAAGCCGGCCGCGCTCTCGAATTGGTCTCTACCGTCTGTCGCAGGTTTGGATAGCCGGTTAATCACACATGGGAAACCGGGTCCTCAGCTGAACAAGGTGGTCCAGCAAGGGAACTATGTCCTCACTGGTCCGGGTTGGTTGGAAAACTACTAGCGGCCGACCAGCACACACACGGTTTCAAATGGTAAATCAGCTTGGGCCACCACTAGAAATGTTTGAATCTAGGTAGGTAAGAAGAGGGGACCCCATAAAATCCCACACGCGGTTAGGCACGCTCAGTCTTAGAACCAATACTCGGAACTCGGATCCTAGGTGACTCGAATGGAACAAAGCGTCGGGGCGGGATAGCCTAGACCTTCCATCTTTCGTCGAATATAGTCAACATTTATAATAATCAATATCATCAACAACAATATTATAATGTGATATCCCAAACCAAGGAGTAACAGGGTAACATCGTAGCATCCTAAGCATGCATACTAAGCAGGGGCTGAGCAACGAACAATAGTAACATAGCAGTACAATGTTTGCTGGGTGGGGACATGGCTGTATCGGTTTGAAAGAGGCTGTACACATGTGGTAGGATCAAACATCGAACCTATCCTAGACTAGCATGCAAACCGCTGGTTGAAATAGAATGGATCATAAGTAATGTATATTCCTTGCCTGTTGATAAGTCGGGTTCCGAAGGTGTAGTTGATCGCAAGCTCGCATCGTCTCCGAGAGGTACCCGCGGAAGCACACAAGACGGTAAACACTGGAAAGCAATCAACGAGAAAGAACTCTATTACTACGAGGCAAACACGAGCAAGCATCAAAAAGAAGGAAACACGAGACATCGCAACCTACCGTCGAGAGCGGTTATGATGTCTACGCACTCTTCTATTCTTGTAGACTATGTTGGGCCTCCAAGCGCAGAGGTTTGTAGGACAGCAGCAATTTCCCTCAAGTGGATGAGTTATCGAACTCAGGGAAGTAGAGGTTGAAGATGGTCTCTCTCAAGCAACCCTGCAATTAAGATACAAGAAGTCTCTTGTTTCCCCAACACACCTAATACAACTAGGAGTTGTATAGGTGCACTAGTTCGGTGAAGAGATGGTAAAATATGGGTGATAGGTGTGATAAAACGAAGTAATATAAATCTGTAATAAAAAGTGCAGCAAAGAAACAAGTAACAAAAGTGAGTGCAAACGGTGTAACAATGATAGAAACAAGGCCTCGGCTTCATACTTTCACTAGTGGCAACTCCCAACAACATTAACATAGTCTAATCACATGATATTTCCCATAAAACATGCAATGGAGACGTACTCGGAGGTCATTCCTTTATGGTCAAGAGAGGACGAGAATTGTGTAGGGCTACAAAAGAACACCTCAGAGTTCGTAGTTCTCAATCTATGGATTTCCCAATGTCACCGCGGCCATCCAAAGAGAGTACCACAATCACCACAACATATCTAAAGGATAGTCAAAGACAAGCACCAAGAGACTCTCAATCTTCAATCCACACACAAAAGAGGAAATCACTCATGAAAATATTCTTCTAACCCATGTCCAATAGACCGCTGTCACCTTGGTCTCGTGGATTATACTAGATAAGATCAAGTGAGTACATCAAATCCAATACATAGAAGAGGGGGAAATATCATGGGATCACCCTAGATTAACATAGCCAATGATCCCAACAAAGATCACATCATGGGAGAGAGAGAAGCCACATAGATCAAGATACAAGCCTTAGCCCCGAGGGGGAACTACTCGCACATGGACATGGTGAGTGAGAGAGAGTTTTTGATGGAGAGGTTCAGCTCGGAGAAGATGAAGGAGACGGCGACGGCGGCGGCCACGGCGGCGGCGGCACCCACGACCACGGCGGTGGCAACGGCCCTTGGGGACAGAGGCACTTGGCCCCTTCTTCTTCCTTGCAGATGGTTCTGCTGTGGAGATTGATCTCCACCTCAATACGTCTGCCAAGGGGGAGGAATTTTCATGGTGCCCTTTGACCTAGGTTTCCTCTCTTTATATAGACTCTCGGATTCCCGTCATCCAGATTACGTCTTCTGTATTTCGGGGTTTCTGGAAGCATCCGAACTCCGATTGGACCGAATTTTATGTCTAGATCCGCCGGGAAAACATTCCCTACAACTTTGTAGTTTTAAATTTTTCCGTTTGAGGTCGTCTTCTAGAGTTTCCGAGGCGATCTTTAAAACCTGTCTTGTGGGGACAGATTTCGGGAGAGTTAGAGTCTAACTCCTACAAGGCTCCTTTTTGTGATTTTTCCTTTATCCAAGTAATTCCTACACATACACTACAAAAACAAGAACTTGTGCACTCTTGCAACCATTAATAGGTTAGTTCCAAAATATGTTATAAAAAGATATGAAAGTGTAAGCAAAACATGGCAAAGTCACACAAATCATGCATGGAGCAAGCAGAAATTGTAGATACGTTTGGGACGTATCAACATCCCCAAGCTTATTTCCTGCTCGTCCTCGAGTAGGTAAATGATAACGAGCATAATTTTTGTGGTGACATGCCACACAACCATATAAGGACTTTTAAGTAAAGCAATCAAAGCATGTAATTCAATTCAAGTCATAACAGGCAAGAGTCTATATTAGCATTGAAACAAGCAACATAGGAACATAAAGGTGCAAGAGCTCTCGCTGTCCGTGACTCGAATGTCTCCAAATGGTGTTTGCGTGCAAGAAAAGGGATAGGGATATACGAGAAAAAAGTATTTTTGTGTTGAGAACTCAATCTACTAAAGCTTCACACTTGGTCTTCTTTGGAATCTTATCTTGACTCATCCCCAGACCACTAGCCAGGTACAAGTCAAACTGATCCACTCCCTTTCGATATTTTGAGCACTCATGAAATGGATGAGCGTGAGCAAGAAAGTTGACACCTCAAAGGCGAAATAGAAAGAAGGTGGAGGAGGAAGACAAAAAGGTGTGAAAGGCTCACATCAATAAGGACAATCATAGGCGAGAGAAGGCCATATGATAGATATGATGTGAGGAGTAGGGATTGCCATGCAACGGATGCACATGTGAGCTAAAAGCTCTCCAAGGAAACTAGTGGGGGTGCATCTAACTTGCTTGCTCAAGAAGACCTAGAGCTCGTTTGAGGAGGCTCATCATTGGAATATACAAGCCAAGTTCTCACTACAAGAAATATGCTAACTTGTGACCCTACATATTGGTCACTGAAAGGTCATTGTTCTTCATTTGTGACCTTTTTGTGACCAAAACCAGTTGGTCAAAAGCTGAGGGTCGCAAAGCGGACAATGTGACCTTTTTTCTGAAATGGTCAAAGATGATTATGACCAAACCGAAGGTACGTCAGATCCAATGTGGCAAGCCGACGTGACAAACTTATATGGGCCAGAATCAGCCTGGTCCAATTCAATCACTTATATGGGCCAAGCCTAGTAATTCTGTCCATTTATTCAGTCAATTTTGGTCAGTTACATGGGCCAAGCCCAATAATTTTACAATTTTCATTTCAGTCTATTTACAATATGGCCCCACATGTCAGTTTTCTTTTGTTTCTTTTAAATTGTAAAGATGGTCCTAATAGTCGGTATTTATTGTTTAGGTCCCACTTGTCAGTTCTCTATTTACGTAATTATCAATAATTTGATTCAAACTGAGCCAACAACACATAATGTTTCATAAAACAGCCAAACAAAGCACTTTACAATTACAATCATGCTCAGTACAAATCTGGCATTCAACTAGATAAATACAACTTATTATACACATAACTAGCCCTAGTGAGCTAGAACACATTGTTGGGTGCATGTTTTCTTCGGGATTCTTCCTCCTGAACCTCACCAACTTTTGAAGGATGAAAGTCAGCATCCGCATCTGCAACTAATAAAGAAGAAAAGTTCAGAACAAAATCAAGTGAATTTGTGCATATAACACTCTCATAACAGTGAAAAAATATTACAGAATTTTAGATCAAACAATGCTAAAAAAGAGTGCTCAGAACAAGAAAACAGAGGCATATCTCTCAGTGATTTTCCACTTTCGAATAGGGAATAAAGAAGACAATGTTAAGGCTGGAAGATACCAAAAAGGATGACATACTGCTTAGATGAATTAGTCTATAGCGGAATTAGTCTTGAAGCAAGTATAGAAATTAAGATGAAAATTAGTAATAACAGCTCATTGCCACAATACACTTGCAACTAGACACAAATTCTCAAAGAACCTTTACTGAAATAGACCGTTTGTAGTTTAGACCGTTTGTAGTTTAGACCAAACATTGACCTAGCCAGTTAGCAAATCACTTCACATAAATTAAACTAGATTGTACAAAGAATCTATAGTATTCAGTAAACTATGCCAAATTAAACTAGATTGTACAAAGGAGTAAAATGTTTAGCAATCTGTAATATTCAGTAAAAGGGAGATGCCTAAATTCAACTACTCCAATCAGAAATATTAAAAGGGAGATGCCCACAAATCAATTAACAAACATTTTCATTGATCAAGTAGTACCACATCACCTAATGCAAGGGAAAATCACAAGCACAGTACAACAGACAGTGGCTACTTGTTCAGATTGTAAGTGACTGTTACAGTAACAGATTTCAGTATCAATGAAAATCTGAAAATCACATTTTTAGATTTCAGTTCCAGTGACAGTATCTAGCATTGTTAAAAAGCAAGAATGTGGAGATCAGAAGTATTACCTTTGTGGCAATCTTCTTGCACTTCTTGGAACCTGGCCTTGGGCTTCATGTCCAGGCTTCTTGTGGGACTTGCCGGTAGCGGGGATAGTGGCGTTGGGGGAGGTAGACATTGGCCCCCGGGTGGGCATAGTGAATATAGTCCACCCATGAAAAATTACAAGAGTTAGCCAAGGTAATGGGCGGAAGGAGAGGAAATCGAAGGAAGAGAGCGGTGCTGACCTTGATGGCTTCGGTTGCTTGACGGACGAGCACTTGAGCGGAAAGAGGAAAACCATGGTGGCGAGGGCTCGATCTGAACGATGCCATGGTGGATCTGCAAGGTAGAGGAGACAAGGTGAGGAGTAGGGGGCATGGTGAATGAGATTGGGGTTGGGGATGGACGAACCAGAAACCCTAGTACCCTTTGCTGCTGCGTGGTTGTGCCATGTCGAGGTGGGGTGATCCCATCGAAGAAGGGCGGAGAGGCCGCCGCCGACGCCCTGCCAGAAACCCTAGCCACAGTTTGGTCGCGATGGATCTCCCTCCCCCATGTTCTTCTCTCCCTTCTAGGGAGGGGAGGGGTGAGGCGGGAGGAGGAGGGTGCAGGGAAGACAACAACGGCGGCGAGCTCGGCCAGAGGGATGTGGCGGCGCCGATCTGGAAGGGGAGGGAGGTGATGGCGCCAATCTGGAAGGGGGCGGGAGGAGGCAAGATCTCGATCTGTTGTCTTTGCATCTGGCGAGATGGGCGAGACCGAGACGTTCGAGGGAGGTGCGATATTGAGAGGATGAGGGAATCACCGACTACCGTTGGATTCGGGAATATCCAAAGGTGTTGGATGTCGATGCGCGTGAGCTGCTATGGACCAATCAGAACACAGTATATGTTTAACAATTTATATTGATTGGAAATAAGGTGTTGGAACATTTTAAATGATCTCATATTTTGCACAAATGCGTATATTGTTATGACAAACTGTTTTTACGAAGAAAGTTTTCTTTTTATTTACGCAAAATTTTATTTTATATTTTTTGAGTACTAAAGCAGTTTTTTTTTGAAGAACCTACGAAATATTTATTGTGAAATTGGGCCACTACTTTTTTCAAACATATTCGACCATGATTTATGTACAATTAACCAATGGTTGTATGCCAAATTCTTTTCATACACCTATCATAAAAAAGACAAAATTTAGTTGATCTAGTAGGAACTGGGTACAATTTGAAGTACATGTGCTTTATAGTTTGCTCTTTATTTTTTCCAAAAATCATTTTTAGCTACACAAATAGCTATTTTATTAGAGATACATCCAGAGTTTTTCAAGGTTTCAACCCTATATATGAACCGTGATGGCCACCGTTTTGACCGCATTTTGAAATGGCGCATTTAAAATTCAAAAAGATTAAAAAATGTAAAATCTTCGCGTTGCATCCTAATTTATGTCCTAGTAACCATAAAAACCAACAAACTTGTAATAATGCAACTATCTTAAAAATTTCTTCTCAGAATGAGCTATCGAGTATGAAGGTTCGTGGCTTTCAAGCCAAATGACCGATGTTAGTGCTAGTTTCAAAGGATAGTTTTCCCAAATGATCTCATTTTTTGCAAATAGGTGCATATTGGAATGGGCAACAAGTTTTCCAAAGAAAGTTTTCACTTTCGTTATACGAAAAATCAATTTTTCATTTTCCGAGTGCCAAAAGTAGGGTTGTTTTGTGAAGAAGCTACTAAATATTTGGTGTGAATTTGAACCACTCCATTTTTGTAAAATACTTGACCATATTTTATTAACAATTGACCAAATGTTTGCATGATAAATGATTTTATCCACCTCTACTGAAAAAGACAAATTTTCGTAGAATCAGCTGGAACAGGGTCAAATTTGAACTACATGTGCTTGATAGTTTGCTCTTTATTTTTTCAAAAAATCATTTCTAGGTACACAAGTAGTCATTTAATCAGAGATAAACCAAGAGTTTTCCAAGATTACACCCCTAGCTATCACCGGTCATGCCCGCCGTTTTGACCGCATTTTGAAACTGGCATTTAAAATTCAAAAAAAATCAAAAAATGTAAAACCTTCGCGTTGCATCCTAATTTATGTCCTAGTAACCATAAAAACTAATAAACTTGGAATAATGCAAATATCTTAAAAAAGTCTTCTCAAAATGAGCTATCGAGTATGAAGGTTCGTGGCTTTCAAGCCAAATGACCGATGTTAGTGCTAGTTTCAAAGGATAGTTTTCCCAAATGATCTCATTTTGTGCAAATAGGTGCATATTGGAATGGGCAACAAGTTTTCCAAAGAAAGTTTTCACTTTCGTTATACGAAAAATCAATTTTTCATTTTCCGAGTGCCAAAAGTAGGGTTGTTTTGTGAAGAAGCTACCAAATATTTTGTGTGAGTTTGAACCAATCCATTTTCGTAAAATAATAGACCATATTTTATTAAAAATTGACCATTGCATGATAAATGATTTTATCCACCTCTACTGAAAAAGACAAATTTTCGTAGAATCAGCTGGAACGGGGTCAAATTTGAACTACATGTGCTTGATAGTTTGCTCTTTATTTTTTCAAAAAATCATTTCTAGGTACACAAGTAGTCATTTAATCAGAGATAAACCAAGAGTTTTCCAAGATTACACCCCTAGCTATCACCGGTCATGCCCGCCGTTTTGACCGCATTTTGAAACTAGCATTTAAAGTTCAAAAAAAAAACAAAAAAATGTAAAACCTTCGCGTTGAATCCTAATTTATGTCCTAGTAACCATAAAAACTAATAAACTTGGAATAATGCAAATATCTTAAAAAGTCTTCTCAAAATGAGCTATCGAGTATGAAGGTTCGTGGCTTTCAAGCCAAATGACCGATGTTAGTGCTAGTTTCGAAGGATAGTTTTCCCAAATGATCTCATTTTGTGCAAATGTGTGCATATTGGAATGGGCAACAACTTTTCCAAAGGAAGTTTTCATTTTCGTTGTACGAAAAATCCATTTTTCATTTTCTGAGTGCCAAAAGTAGGGTTGTTTTGTGATGAAGCTACCAAATATTTTGTGTGAGTTTGAACCAATCCACTTTTGTAAAATAATAGACCATATTTTATTAACAATTGACCAAATGTTTGCATGATAAATGATTTTATGCACCTCTCCTGAAAAAGACAAATTTCCGCAGATTCAGTTGGAAGAGGGTCAAATTTGAACTACAGCTGCTTGATAGTTTGATCTTTATTTTTTCAAAAAATCATTTCTTGGTAGACAAGTAGTCATTTCATCAGATACCCACCAAGAGTTTTCCAAGATTACACCCCTAGCTATCACTGGTCATGCCCGCCGTTTTGACCGCATTTTGAAACTGGCATTTAAAATTCAAAAAAAATCAAAAAAATGTAAAACCTTCGCGTTGCATCCTAATTTATGTCCTAGTAACCATAAAAACTAATAAACTTGGAATAATGCAAATATCTTAAAAAAGTCTTCTCAAAATGAGCTATCGAGTATGAAGGTTCGTGGCTTTCAAGCCAAATGACCGATGTTAGTGCTAGTTTCGAAGGATAGTTTTCCCAAATGATCTCATTTTGTGCAAATGTGTGCATATTGGAATGGGCAACAACTTTGCCAAAGGAAGTTTTCATTTTCGTTGTACGAAAAATACATTTTTCATTTTCCGAGTGCCAAAAGTAGGGTTGTTTTGTGAAGAAGCTACCAAATATTTGGTGTGAATTTGAACCAATCCATTTTTGTAAAATAATAGAACATATTTTAATAACAATTGACCAAATGTTTGCATGATAAATGATTTTATCCACCTCTCCTGAAAAAGACAAATTTCCGCAGATTCAGTTGGAAGAGGGTCAAATTTAAACTACAGCTGCTTGATAATTTGCTCTTTATTTTTTCAAAAAATAATTTCTAGGTACACAAGTAGTCATTTAATGAGAGATCTACCAAGATTTTTGCAAAATTCCACCCCTAGCTATCACCGGTCATGCCCCCCTCCCCCGTTTTGATCGCATTTTGAAGCCCGCTTAAATAATGTTGCCGAAGAAAGTTTTATTTTTCTTTGAATAAAAATATATCTTTTCATTTTTGGAGTGCAGAAAATGAGTTTTTTTTGTGAAGCAAATACCAAAAATAAGTTTCAAAATGTGAGAACTATATTTTCTATAACTATTAGACCACATATCATGTACAAAAAATCACAATAATAGAAAATCTTCGCGTTGCGTATGTTTGCAAACCGAAACATTACAATTGTATGTTTGCATTTCATCATGTCATAATTTTAAAACCCTGCATTTATTTTATCTTGCATTTGAATTTAAAAAAATAGTCCTATTTTGTTTCATGACCCTATATAAGGCAATATATAATCTTAGTGGTATTTTATATTTTATTGGGATAAAAATTGTCCCTAATAGTCCATAATAAAGGAGAACATCTTTAAAAAATAAATCAAAATTTATTTGGTCGAAATTGGAGTTCAAAATCGAAAGGTATAAAAGAAAGAAGAAAAAAAGAGCAAAAAAAAGAACTAGGTTAGCCGAGCCGGCCCAGGACGTATTATATTTCATGGGCTATCCTACACGTTCCTTTCATGGGCTTTGGCCCAGGACGCATCAAAAATATCAAAAATCTGGACCATGACCATTTAAATTGGTCTCAATCGGGCCAGAATAGGGAAGCAAACCTTTGCTCTTTGCATTATGACCAACTCATGTACATGTTTAGACCCTCTCAAACAATTGGGTCGAGATATGTGACCAATTTTTTCAAGGTCACCGACAAAAGGTCACTAGTTGACATATTTCTTGTAGTGTCTATAGTGTGAAGGTCCCCACATAGCTATATGCATGATGATGATCTCTATGGAGTATAAGGGATAGAGGATGAAGTACTAGTGTGGATCTCTCAAAAGGAATAGTAGTGTGCCCCCTTCTCTCTTTTTATTTTTCTTTTTCTCTTTTTTCTATTTTTTTGTATTTTTTTGGTGGCCTCAATGGCTCTTTCTATTTAATTCTCGTTTGTCCTCTTTGGGATCTTTTGATTTTCTCCTCTTTGGGATCTTTTCCTCACTTTAGGGGAAACACTCTATATTTTACAAAAAATATAGGAGATCTTTCACACTTTACAAAGGTACTCAAAACATAAAGAAGATGTAGCTATCATGATGTATGCAATGTATGTCGCTGCCAGTGTAGCAGGAACATGTATGTCATGAAGATCAAGTCATGAAGAGGTGGATGTTGCATGGAAATATATCTCGGAAAGGCTATGGAAATGCCTTGTAGGTAGGTATGGTGGCTGTTTTGAGAAAGGATATAAGGAGATTTATGATGACAGAGCGCATCATGCCAAGGGTTTGGATGTACCGGCGAAGGTGGACGCCAACTCTCGGAGTGAGAAGGAGGCAATGCACGGCACAGGAGAGGCTAGAAAAATATGGGAAGGTGGAAGTGTCAACTTTCGAATACTCACATTAGTCCGAAGAACACATGCACTTATTATCGGTAACTCTAAATCTAATAAGGAGGTTCACAAAGAGACAAGTACCCCGAGGAGGAGTGTATGGGAGTTTGGTTATCCTTGCGCATCCTCGACTCATGGTACGTGAGTGTACTCTAATATCCGGCCCCTTAGAAGAGTAGTGATCCATCTAGTAGCTAGAGTTCTCAACTAGTTTTGTAGGTTTTGAAAATAAACACGGATTGCCCAAAATACGACACCTATCACTAATAGGCTAGAGCTCTTGACACCAAAAGTCCAAACATTACTCAAGACAATACTTCAAAACTATTTCAAGTTACTACTAAAAAAGAATAGCAACCTCAATTACCTACTTAAAGTCAAGACACACAACTCAGTGCAACTGGAAAACTCTCTAAACAAGATAAACATGAAAACTCAAGAGAGTTCCAGCAAAAAACTAAAAAAAATCTATTTAAAAATATAAGCATGAAAACTAAGATCTAAACAAGGCAGTAGCTATGAAAAAGATAAAGAACACACACAGCAAAGATAAGCATGAAGAATCCTATGTTGTGTTCTACATTTTGAAAGGGGAACGTGTTTCTCTCCCACACAAAGTAAGACAGGATCTAACTTGTTATGAACAGCAAGCAAAGCTAAAGAAAACTAAAAATAAAACCTAAGAGCGGGACGCTCCAAGCATAGCAAATAACGCATGAAGTGATAAAAAATATAGTGAGACGAAGCACGAACTGATGATTGTTGATGGAGAAGGGGATGCACGGGGGCATCACCAAGCTTAGACGCTTGAGTCTACTTGAATATTTATTGGGGATGCATGGGGGCAACCCCAAGCTTGAGCGCTTGACACTCCCGAATCTTCTTTCATCATCTTCCATCGCACACTTGAAAACTCCCTTCATACATAACTCATCATAAGCTGATTAGAGAGGTTAGTACCCTTAATAAATAATTTTTCCCACTGGATATAAATATATTCTAGAAGAGCTACTGTTTCTCAAGATTTCCAAAAAGTTTTTTCAAAGAAAAAGCAAGCTTAAGGTTTGCAAAATGGAGAAAAGGAAAAACAGGACAGAATCTATGAAAAACAGACCAGCAGGTAGTAAAGAATTGTTTAGGGATACCTCTGCAACTCAAATAAAAAAACTCAGAACATACGAAAGTTCCCCGATTGTATAGAGCACACTGTGTAAAAATTTCAGCTCAAAAATATGAACTGGGATTTTTCTATGATTTTTTCCGTCACGAGGATAGAATCTGTTTTCTGGACAGCATGTCACAACTTTCACTTCCCTTGTCATATGAGGCTATAATTGGCACAAAGCTTGAAAAGTAAAGATACAATGATGTTGCTACAGTAGTAACAATCATCAAGACCACTAAAAACAGAAGAAAAACAAAAAAGAAATCCTAAATTCGTTGCGGGCTGCCTCCCGAAAGCGTTTCTTTAAAGCCATTAGCTAGACTTAAGATTTTAGTGATGCTCTCGTAGGAATAAGAGTTGAAGAACAAAAGAGAGCATCAAGAAGCAAATATCAAACACATTTAAGTCTAACATGCTTCCTATGCAAAGGGATCTTGTAGAGAAATAACTCATGGAAGCATAAAGATATTAGCATAGGAAGCCAAAATAAGTGCAACTTCAAAACCTTCAACATAAAGAGAGGGAACTTGATATTATTGAAATATCTATAAGCATATGTTCCCCTCTCATAATAATTTTCAGTGGGATAATGAATAAACTCAACAATATAAGTATCACATAAAAAATTATTATCATGATCCACAAGCGTAGGAAATTTGTTACTCTCCACATAAGTGAAATCCTTCTCATTAGTAATAGTGGGAGCAAACTCAACAAAATAGCTATCACATGAATCATTCTTATCATGGTGCACTTGTAAAAAATTATTCTTTATAGCATAAGTGTCATCACAATAATCATCATAGATAGGAGGCCAAGTATCATCAAAATAAATTTCCTCATCAAAACTTGGGGGGCTAAAAAGATCATCTTCATAAAACGCAGCATCCCCAAGCTTATGGTTTTGCATATCATTAGTATCAAAAGTATAAAAAGAAGACATGCAAATAACATTACTACTATCATGAGTGTTGTGCAAATAATAAAGCTCCATAGGCTTTTCGATCTCCTCCTCAAACACTTCATGTCCTAACTCAAGATAGAGCTCATAAAGCTCTCTCATAATTTTTTTGTTGTTTTCCATAAAGCCTAACAAGTGAAAAGTAAAAAAAAACAAGAAACGAAAAGATTTAATTGCAAGATCTAAAGATATACCTTCAAGCACTCACCTCCCCGGCAACGGCGCCAAAAATAGCTTGATGTCTACGCACGCTTCTATTCTTGTAGACTATGTTGGGCCTCCAAGCGCACAGGTTTGTAGGACAGCAGCAATTTCCCTCAAGTGGATGCCATAAGGTTTATCGAAATCAGGGAAGTAGAGGTTGAAGATGGTCTCTCTCAAGCAACCCTGCAATTAATATACAAGAAGTCTCTTGTGTCCCCAACACACCTAATACAACTAGGAGTTGTATAGGTGCACTAGTTCGGCGAAGAAATGGTAAAATATGGGTGATAGGTGTGATAAAACGAAGTAATATAAATCTGTAATAAAAAGTGCAGCAAATAAACAAGTAACAAAAGTGAGTGCAAACGGTGTAACAATGATGGAAACAAGGCCTAGGCTTCATACTTTCACTAGTGGAAACTCCCAAAAACATTAACATAGTCTAATCACATGATATTTCCCATAAAACATGCAATGGAGACGTACTCGGAGGTCATTCCTTTGTGGTCAAGAGAGGAAGAGAATTTTGTAGGGCTACAAAATCACAGCTCAGAGTTCGTAGTTCTCAATCTATGGATTTCCCAATGCCACCGCGGCCATCCAAAGAGAGTACCACAATCACCACAACATATCTAAAGGATAGTCAAAGACAAGCACCAAGAGACTCTCAATCTTCAATCCACACACAAAAGAGGAAATCACTCATGAAAATATTCTTCTAACCCATGTCCAATAGACCGTTGTCACCTTGGTCTCGGGGATTATACTAGATAAGATCAAGTAAGTACATCAAATCCAATACATAGAAGAGGGGAAAATATCATGGTATCACCCTAGATTAACATAGCCAATGATCACAACAAAGATCACATCATGGGAGAGAGAGAAACCACATAGATCAAGATACAAGCCGTAGCCCCGAGGGGGAACTACTCACACATGGACATGGTGAGTGAGAGAGAGTTGTTGATGGAGAGGTGCAGCCCGGAGAAGATGAAGGAGACGGCGACGGCGGCAGCCACGGCGGCGGCGGCGCCCACGACCACGGCGGTGGCCACGACCCTTGGGGGCAGCGGCCCTTGGCCCCTTCTTCTTCCTTGGAGATTGATCTCCCCCTCAAGACGGCTGCCAAGGGGGAGGAATTTTCGGGGTGCCCTTTGACCTAGGTTTCCTCTCTTTATATAAACTCTCGGATTCCCGTCATCCAGATTACATCTTCTGTATTTCAGGGTTTCTGGAAGCATCCGAACTCCGATTGGGCCGAATTTTATGTCTAAATCCACCGAAAAAACATTCCCTACAACTTTGTAGTTTTAAGTTTTTCCGTTTGAGGCCGTCTTCTAGCGTTTCCGGGGCGATCTTTAAAACATGTCTGGTGGGGACAAATTTCGGGAGAGCTAGAGTCCAACTCCTACAAGGCTCCTTTTTGTGATTTTTCCTTTATCCAAGTAATTCCTACACATAAAGTACAAAAACAAGAACTTGTGCACTCTTGCAACCATTAATAGGATAGTTCCAAAATATGTTATAAAAAGATATGAAAGTGTAAGCAAAACATGACAAAGTCACGCAAATCATGCATGGAGCAAGCAAAAATTGTAGATACGTTTGGGACGTATCAGGTTACTAACAGGTTAAGTGGAGTACTCGTCACACACGACGATACCGCACATTTGGAAAGGTTCAAGTTGTTTAGCTACAGGTGATCAACAAAGGTTGTTAACATGGCATCTCACTCAAAAATGGCATAGCACACAAACATGAAAAGAGGTGAAGTATAAAGTAAACTATCTATGCTAGTCAATTTAAGTGAGGCATAACATAAACATGGCATACACTAAGTGTCCCATGAAGATTAAAGCATTTGGTACTGTTCTGTCCTAAACCATATTTTATATTTGTTAACAGCAGCAAACAATAGCATAAACACAAAGTACACGAAAAACTAATCAAGTTACATATAAAGAACACTCCAAACGGAGTTACAATTAAAAAGATACAAGCAAAACAAGTTTGGAACACAATCTGCCAACATCAGGAAGCACACTTTAGAGCATTGCAGAAATAGGATAATGAATGCAAACATGCCCACATATGATATGCAAATAAAGTAGACATGACAGGGAAGGCATGGCAAAAAGAATCATGCAAAAAGGCATCATGAACAACTAGTTATAGCCCATGCAAAATGCAATAAAACATTACTGGTCTAGGACTTAGTGAAAATCACGAAAACAGGGAAGAAACTATTATTTTTATGCTGTATAAACAGGAGCAAAACTATATGCAAAAGTGCAGCAACATGACATAGCAATATATGAGCATGAACTAGACATGATGGTGATCAGGTACAAACAAGAATCAAGGTAATAGGCATCACAGATCAAAAGATATTAAGCATGCAGCATGGCATCGGAACGTTACAGACTTAGAGAAAAATAGAGGTGGCTGTCAAAAACAGTGGCATAGCAACTTTGGAGCCCAATAACTAGATGACCAACAAGCATATCATGACAATGCAATACATATAATGGAAGTAGACATGATGCTTAACAGTATGCAAAAAAGAATCAATGCAATAGGCCTCATAGATGTGTCACAATCATCATGCAAACTTGCAATAAAATAACAGCAGCAGCACACTAACAGGAAATAACAACAATTAACATCCTGATGCCCACTTCAACACAGATTTACACCATCAATATGACCTCAGATCAAAATGCTCACAAAAGATGGATTGAAGTGCACACAATTCTAAGCAATTTTCCTTTTAGGGGCAACGTCATCCGGGCTACGGTTCACTCGCAATTATCGTCGCAAAATTGAATCAGCAGCAAACAATTCTCAGGACTTAAGGAAAAAATAAGCAGTAGGAAAAAAAACAAAAAAAAACGGCCTCACCTAGTGGGCCTCGGCCCATGAGGCCGGATGGGTGTGGCTGGGCTGCTGGCGCCGGCTGGGCGTTGGGCCACGGGGCTGCAGCGGCCCACCTGGCGGTCAACGGGGCTGGGACGTCAGATCGAGATCCTCCCGATCCCGACCGGACGGTGGCGGCGCTCGACGCCGGTGGACTCCGACGAGCGGTGGTGGGGAGGCGCCGGAGGTAGGAGTGGGATCGACGGGAGGCGGTGGTAGCGTCGGTCGCCGGATCCGTGACGCAGAGGGGTCGACGGTGAGGCTTGGGGCGGTGCGGGCTCCTAGTCCGTGGCGGCTTGACCTCGTGCGGTTTTCGCGATGGTGATCGGGCGAAACCCGGTGTCGCAAATGTCGAGTGTCAGGGTGGCAAGGGTCGGTCTCCGTCCGATACGAGATAAGAGGGGGGAAATAATCGCCGATCAATAAATCGGGGACGCAAACACCGCAAACAAATCAGACAATCAAACAATTCATACCGAAAACAAAATTTTTAATTTTTGTGAAATCTGGGTTGTTACACCTATCAAGGCATTTCCATAGCCTTTTAGAGATACATTGTCATGCAACATCCACCATCTCATGACTTGATCTTCATATCATACATGCTTTTGCTTGATCGAGGAGCCGCATGATAGTTGGGCTTTGCTCTTATTATTGCTACATGACGCGCTAGTATCATTGCACATCCTGCTACACTGGCAGAGGCATACATTTGCATACATCATGATAGTTTTCATTTTTTTTCTTTATGTTGAGTACTTATTAGAAAGTGTGAAGACTTTATATTCTTGTAAAATATAGAGTGTTTCCTTCAGTAAGGAAAAGATCCCAAAGAGGACAAATAAGAGATAAATAGAAACAGCCAAAGAGGCCCCAAAAAATACAAAAAAGAGAAAAAGAAAAATAAAAAGAGAGAAGGGGGCAACACTACTATTCCTTTTGAAAGATCCACACTTGTACTCCATTGCAATATTTTTACTCCATAGAGATTATCATTAATGCATAACTATGTAGGGACCCTTACACTATAGAACTTAGCTTGCATCTTCCAAGGATGAGCCTTCTCAAATTAGCTCTAGGTCTTCATGAGCAAGCAAGTTGGATGCACCCCGACTAGTTCCATTGGAGAGCTTACCTTAGCTCATATGTGCATCGTTGCATGGCAATCCCTACTCCTCACATCATATCTATCATTTGGCTTTCTCTCGACTATGATTGTCCTCATTGATGTGAGCCTTTCACACCTTTTTGTATTCCTTCCCCATCATTTATCTCTTTGCCATCCTAAGTGCTATCATATCTTGCTCACGCTCATCCATTGCATGAGTGCTCAAAGTCGAAAGGGAGAGGATCAGTTTTACTTGTACCTGACTAGTGGTCTGGGGATGAGTTAAAATAAGATTCTGAAGGAGACCAAGTGTGAAACTTTAGTAGATTGAGTTCTCAATTAAACTATTTTTTTATCTCTAATCCCATCTCCCATTGCTTGCATGCAAACACCATTTGGAGACATTCGAGTCACGCACAGCGAGAGATCTTGCACCTTTATGTTTATACTTTGCTAGAATTAATACTAAGACTCTTTCTTGTTATTATCTTGAGTTGAATTGCACATCTTACTTGCTTTACTTTGAAGTTCTTATATGTGTGTTAGCATGTCACCACAAAAATTATCTGTGTTATCATTTACCTACTCGAGGACGAGCAGGAATTAAGCTTGGGGATGTTGAGACGTCCCAAACGTATCTATAATTACTGCTTTTTCCATGCACTTTTATGTGACATTGCTACATGTTTTTCTACACTTTTATATCATTTTACACATATTTGGGCTAACCTACTAACTCAGTGCACCCAGTTCCAGTTTCTGTCTGCTGATATCTTTAGTTGCAGTGATTTTTCCCCAATTTAAAATGCTCCAAAAATTCCAGAAAAAACAGAATAAAAATCAGCGAGACGGAGGCTTCCGGAACCCCGGAGGAGGGCCAGGGGGGCCAACTGGTGCCCAGGCAGCCAGGTGGTGCGACCTCACCCTTGGCCGCGCCACCAGGGCGCCTGGGAGCACCCGGTGGCCCCTGGCTCCCGCCTTTATCCTATATTACCTCTTCGCTCCATAAACCCTCGAGGAGAACCCCACATCACGAAATACCTCTCTGTTCCACTGCCGCTGCGCTTCCAAGATCGGGAGCACCAGAAGACCTCTTCCCAGCACCTTGTTGGAGGGAGGATTGACCTCCGGGAACTTCTCCACCACCATGGACTCTTCCCGGATGTGCCGTGAGTAGTCCCCCTTAGACCATGGGTCCATGACCAGTAGATATGTGATGTCTTCTCTCCAATCTTGTTCTTCAATTTTTAGACCTTGTGAGCTGCCCTACATAATCAAGGCACCTATGTAATTTTCCTACTATTGCTATGTTGTGTTTGCTGGGATCCGATGGATTATGAGATTATGTTCAGATCATGATTAGTTATATATTTGGTTTACCTTTTATATTTTGTTCTTGAGTAATTCTTGCATGTTTTCCGTTGCTTTTTATTGCTTTGGCCAAGTATAGATAGTAACTCCAAGAGGGAGCGTTATGCATGATTGTGGGTTCATGCCCCCGGTGTCTAGCTTGAGTGACAGAAACAGGAGAGTAGGGGATGTGTTGTTGCCACCAGGGAGAAAACAACGATGCTTGTAACCGCGGTTGCAAGGTTTGTTTACCTTACGCATAGATTGTTAACGTTGTTGTTTGTTGCTTTGAGTTTACACTTCGGGTGGGACTCGCAACTTAATACCAGGGAGATGTTCTCGATAGATATCTCAAGGAGGATGATTAGTGAGTAGATGCAGATGAATTTCGGTCTAGTTGTCTTGGCGTACTTCCCATACTTTTGAGCCTCTTACTTTCAAGTAGCGTAATTAGCATTGCGGTGCGTTTATAATTCTGTCAATTGCCCAGCTGTAATTTGTTCACCCAGATTAATGCTTTTATCTTCTTTTGGGAGAGAGACATCACTAGTGAACATCATGGGACCCCGGTCCATATTTCCACCACTTTGTACACCTCGACTTTATTTACTTCTTTTAATTTCAGTTGCTATCATCACTATTACCCTCTTGTGTTTAATCCTTTGTAAAAAACAAGGACGGAGAGATTGACAACCTCTCTGAACTCGTTGGGAGCAAAGCTATCTGTTGTGTGTGCAGGTCCAAGTCAACTTGTCTCAATCCGGCAACTTAATGTCTGGCGCCGTTGACACCTACTTGCAGAATTCGGAGTCCGCCGGAGATATAAACCTTAGTATCTTCGCCGAGGGAAACTTGATGCTAGGATACATCTCAACCTTCCACTTGGGGTAACCAACGAGGGGCGAGAAGCCATCATGGCCTTGTTCCATTTGAATTTGAATTCATCTTTGAATTTCAAGAAGCATGTTCTAAGAATTTTCCA
This sequence comes from Bromus sterilis, assembly GCA_950022295.1. Classification (NCBI taxonomy): domain Eukaryota; kingdom Viridiplantae; phylum Streptophyta; class Magnoliopsida; order Poales; family Poaceae; genus Bromus; species Bromus sterilis. The sequence goes on along the minus strand of OX465598.1, from coordinate 58,305,853 downwards.
TGGATGGGGAATCATCCCTTAACCTACCCCTTTGGCATAGGCAACATAACGGTAAATGGCTTTGACCACACAGGAAGCCACTATTTGGGATTTTGTCTCATGCTAATGGTGGTGTCTCTAAGATTAAGGGAAAGGTTGATAATATCCATGTTAACTTTAGGAATAGAGATGCATCCGTTGACTTCATGATTTTGGAGTCAACAAGTCAAGGAAATATAGTTCTTGGAAGATCCTTTCTTAAAGCTGAGATGCTCTAGCAATGTTGGGAAAGGACAAATATGCTTTCGTGGGAAATCCATAGGTACTTATGTCTTCTCTAGAAGAAAGAAAGAGGATCTCATTGAAGAGAAATTTGCAAATTTTTATGATCCTTATGATGATGCTTTTTATGAACCTTGATCTTCTTGCTTCATGCCTAGCTAAAGGCATAAAATAAAGTGCTTATTGGGAGGCAACCCAAAATGTTTTTACTTTCAGTTTTAGTGGTCTTGATGCTTTGTTACTACTTTAGAAACATCATTGTATCTTTATTTTCAGCTTTGTGCCAAGTTTTAGCCTCTAGTGACAAGTGAATCAAAAGTGGTGACATGTTGTCCAGAAAATAGATTATGTCTGCTTGACGAAAAAATTCGTATAAAATAACCAGATCATCTTTTTTATCTCAATTTTTTTACAGTATGCTCTATACAATGTTGAAACTTCCACCTGTTCTGAGTTTTTATTTGAGCTACACAAGTGCCAAGAAAACATTAATTACTACCTACAGTTTTGTTTTTCCCAGATTCTACCCTGTTTGCGTTTCTTGAGTTTTGCAATTCTTACTCATGCTTTTTCTTTGCAAAAACCTTTTGGCAATCTTGAGAAACAGTAACCACTGTTGAAAATATTTGTTTCCAACAAAGGCTTTATTAATGTCACTAACCGCTCTAATCAATTTATGATGAGTTTCGTATGAAGGGAGTTTTCAAGTGTGCGAAGGAAGATGATGAAAGAAGATTCAGGAGTGCCAAGATATTAAGCTTGGGGATGCCCCCACCACCCCAAGAAATATTCAATGAGACTAAATCGTCTAAGATTGGGGATGCCCCCACGCATCCCCTTCTACATCGACAATTATCAGTTCGTCCTTCTCCACACTATATTTTTATCTCTTCATATGTTATGTGCTTTGTTTGGAGCGTCTTGCCCTTTAATTTTAATTTTTGCTTAGTTTAGTTTAGTTTTTTTTGCTGGTAATAACAAGTTGGACCCTAGCATGCCTTGTTTGGGAGAGAAACATGCTCCACTTTTGCCTAGAATGCTAATAGTTTTCACTCCAATCTTTATTGGGTGTTCTTTCTTTGTTCTATCTGTTGTCATGTTTAGCTCTTGCCTTTCATGTTTATTCCTTTTCTAAGAGATTAGAAATATAATTTTTTAGGACTCTCTTGAGTTGCATGTTTATCTTGTTTAGAGAGTTGGCATGTTGCACTGAGTGTGTGTCTTACTTTGAGTAGGTAATCAAGGTTGATATTCTAAGTTTAGTATTAACTTGCAATAATTTTGAGGTATTGTTTCAAGTAATTTTTGGACTTTTGTGTGTCAAGAACTCCAGCCTATTAGTGACATGTGTCATATTTTGGTTCAACGTGCTTATTTTTGAAAACTACAAAAAATAGTTGAGAACTCTAGCTACTAGAAAGATCACTAACCTCTGTGAGGTTGTAAAAGAATACCCTCATGTTATCATGGGTTGAGGATGCGCAAGGATAACCAAGCCCCCATACACTCCTCCTAGGGTGCTTGTCTCTGTGAATCTCCTTACTAGATAGAGAGTTGACGATAATAACTGGATGTGTTCCTTTGACTAATGTGAGTATTCGATCATGGCACTTACACAAGCCATATTTTGCTAGCCTCTTCGGTACCGTGCATTTCCATTTATCACCTCGAGAGTTGGTGCAAACTTCGCCGGTGCATCCAAATGCTTGGCACGGTACGCTCTGTCATCATAAGCCTCATTATATCTTCTCAAAACAGTGACCATACCTACCTATCAAGGCATTTCCATAGCCTTTCCGAGATATATTTCCATGCAAAATTGATGCTAGCGAGGAAGTGATACTCGTCCCTCGTTGGTTACCCCAAGTGTAAGGTTGAGATGTAGCGTAGCAGCAAGATTTCCCTTGGCAAAGATGCAAAAGTTGAGTGTCTCCAATAGGACTCTAAGGTCGACAAGTAGGTGGTAAAGTGCACAATGGCGCCGTTCACAATCTCAGGTCGCTTACTTTACCTGGACCTGCACACAAATACAAATAACTTTGCTCCCAACGAGTACAGAGAGGTTAACAATCTCTCCGGCCTTGCCGTTTACAAAGGATCAATGCAACAGATGATGGTAGTGATAATTGCAACTAGAAAGTAAAAAAGAAGTAAATTGAGGGTGTAAACAGTGGTGGAAATATGGACCGGGGTCCCATGATGTTCACTAGTGATGTCTCTCTCCCAAAAGACGATAAAAGAGATAAGCTGGGTGAACAAATTACAGCTGGGCAATTGACAGGATTACGAGCGCAAACCAATGCTAACTAGGCTACAAAAGAAAGGAAGAGGCTCAAAAACATGGGCAATATGCCAAAACAAGTAGACCGAAATCCATCTGCCTCTACTCACTATTATCCACCTTTAGATGTCTATCCAGAACATCTCGCTGGTATTAAGTTGCGAGCCCCACCCAAAGTGTAAACTCAAAGCAATAGAAAACTGCATTAAAAGAACTTTGCGTAAAGTAAACAATCCTTGCAACCGCGGTTACAAGCACCATTGTTTTCCTCCTTGTGGCAACATCACATCCCCTAGACTCATGATTCTGTCACTCAAGCTAGTCATCAGGGGGCATGAACCCACAATCAGGCATAACGCTCCCTCTTGGAATCACTACCTACTACTTGGCCAAAGCAATAAACAGCAGTGGAGAACATGCAAGAATTACTCAAGAACACAAATATAAAAGGAGAAGAACCAAATATATTACTCATCACAATCTGAACATAGTCTCATAATCCATCAAAAGCATAGCAATATCACCCAAAACATGCATCGAGCAAGCATAAATTATAGATACGTTTGGTACGTATCAAACATCCATCTTCTCATCACTTGATCTTTCATTGTCATACATGCTTTTTCTTGATCGTAGAGCCGCATGATAGTTGGGCTTAGCCCGTATAATTGATACATGACGCATTAGTATCATTTCATATCCTGCTACACTGGCAGAGGAATACATTTGCATACATCATGATATAGTTTCCGTTTTATTATGAGCACCTTTGTAAAAGTGTGTTGATCTTCTTCATCCTTGTAATATATATAGTGTTTCCCTTAAAGTGAGGAAAATATCCCAAAGAGAACACAAATAAAAGATCCCAAAAGAGGACACATGAAAATATCCCAAAGAAAACAAATGATAGATAAATAGAAAGAGCCAAAGAGGCCACAAAAAATGCAAAAAATTGAAAAAAGAGAAAAAAAGAAGAAAAAGAGAGAGAAGGGGACAACACTACTGTTCCTTTTAAAAGATTCACGCTTGTGCTTCAAAGTAGCATTGTACTTCATAGATAGTTTTCATATCATTCATGCATAACTCAGTGAGGACATTTACACTATAGAACTTGGCTTGTATATTCCAATGACAAGCCTCCTCAAGAACTCTAGGTCTTCGTGAGCAAGCGAGTTGGATTCACCCTCACTAGTTCCATTGGAGAGCTTTCATATACTCATAGCTCATTGTGCATCCGTTGCATGGCAATCCCTACTCCTCGCATTATATCTACCATTAGGCCTACCCTAGCCTAAGGTTGTCCTCATTGGTGTGAGACTTTCATACTTTTTTAATTCCTTCCCCATCATTTATTCTCTTTGCCATCCTAAGTGCCAACTAATCTTGCCCGTGCTCATTCATTGCATGATTGCTCGAAATTTAAAGGGAGAGGATCGAATTGATTTGTACCTGGACGATGGTCTGGGGATGAGTCATAATAAGATTCCAAAAGAGACCAAGTGTGAAAGTTAGTAGATTGAGTTCTCAATAACTATTAAGTATTTTTATGCTCTAAACCCATCTCCCACTTTCTGCACGGGAACATCGATTGGACACATTCGAGTCACGGACAGCGAGAGGTATTTCACCTTTATGTTCTCACTTCGCTAGTTTCAATAGAAGATATAGACTCTTGCTTGTTATTATCCTGACTTGAATTACATATCTTGCTTGCTGTACTTTAAAGTTCAAGTCTTTGGTGGTAGCATGTCACCAGAAAAATTATCTTGGTTGTCATTTATCTACTCGAGGACGAGCAGGAATTAAGCTTAGGGATGTTGATACGTCCCAAACGTATCTATAAGTTTTTCTTGTTCCATGCTTGTTTTCGTGACATTGCTATATGTTTTGATGCACTTTCATATCATTTACAACTTATTTGGACTAACTTAATGACTCAGTGCCCAGTGCCATTTTATGTCTGTTTTTGTCCATGCATTGCAGAAAAAAGGTGAAAATGACTCGGAAAAATCCAGAAGAAATCCTAAAAAATATCCAAGTCAGAAGAGCCCCGTAGCCAAAAGGAGGACCGCATGGGGGACACCCGTGGCTCAGGCGCCTGCTTGGCGTGGCCAGGGGTGGCCACGCCCTCTGGTAGCCTGGACCAGGGGGCACCTCCCAGGGTCCCCTTTGGCCTATATTTATCTCTCGTTCAGGAAATCACAAAAAGAGAACTCCAACACGCGAAAAAACCCTACTGTTCCGCCGTCGTCGCGATTCTGATCTCAGGATCGCCTGAAGAACTCATCCCGGCACCCTGTCGGAGGGAGGATTGTCCTCCGGAGGCCTCTCCATCACCATGCTTGCCTTCATGATACGTCGTGAGTAGTTTCCCATGGACCACGGGTCCATGATCAGTAGCTATATGATGTCTTCTCTCCAATCTTGTGCTTCAATGTTTAGCCCTCGTGAGTTGCCTATCATGATCAAGGGACCTATGTATTAATTCCTGCTTTGCTATGTTGTGTTTGCCGGGATCCGATAGATTATGAGATTACGTTCAGATTGTGATGAGTAATATATGTGGTTTACCTTTTTGTTTTAGTTCTTGAGTAGTCTTGCATGTTCTCCGTTGTGTTTTATTGCTTTTTCCAAGTAGTATATTGCAACTCCAAGAGGGAGTGTTATGCTAGATAATGGGTTCATGCCTCCCGATATCCGACTTGAGTGACAGAAACATGGGACTAGGGAATGTGTTGTTGCCATTAGGGGTAAAATAGCGGTGCTTATGACTATGCGTCATAAGAATTGCTTACATTATGCATAGAGTGTTAAGGCAGTTGTCTGTTGCTTTGAACTTACAATTTGGTTGGGGTTCGCAACTTAATAACAGCGAGATGTTTTGGATAGATATCTCAAGGTGGATGATTAGTGAGTAGATGCTGATGAATAAACGGTCTACTCGTCTTGGCGTAATGCCCATACGATTGAGCCTCTTTGATTTCAAGGAGCATAATTAGCATTGTGGTGCGTTCATAATTCTGTCAATTGCCCAGCTCTAATTTGTTCACCCAGCATAGTTGTTTACTGTCTTTTGGGAGAGAGATATCACTAGTGAAAGTCATGACACCTCGGTCCATATTTCCACCATATATAGTATGAACCTCCACTTTTACTGCTTTATTTCCTTTCAGTTGCACTATTATTTTCCCATTGTGTTTGATCCTTTGTAAACGGCAAGGCCGGAGAGATTGTCAACCTCTCTGAACTCATTGGGAGCAAAGTTATTTCCGTTCTTGTGTGTGGGTCCACGTCAACTCACGCACCAAAGTAAATTTCTGGCGTCGTTGCCACCTTCTTGTGATCTTCGAAATCCTACTAGAGACAAACCTTGGTATCTTCACCGAGGGAAATTTTCCTCTATCTGCATCATAACCTTCCACTTGGGGTAACAAATGAGGAGGTTTTTTCTGCACCCGTCAGGAGGCCACTTGGGAGCATGAAGACCATCTTCGTTCTGAGTACCTGGAATTTTTTTAGACTTAAATCTCATGATGAGATTCCTCGTCGGAGAGGGAGAGTTGTAACATCCCATATGCAGCAAACCCTAATGACTTTATTTTCATCATGTATTTTTGCTTTTCTTCCCCTTGATGTGAAAATTGTCATGGTGATGTAATGGAACATTTCATGTGATGAATTTCAAGATGCATGTTCCACGAATTTTCTATGGATGGCGAATCATCCCCTAACCTACCCCTTTGGCATAGGCAACATAACGGTAAATGGATTTGACCAGAAAGGAAGCCACTATTTGGGATTTGGTGAGGCGACGGTGAGTAGAGGTTAGAAAAGTGAACAACGTTAGATGGGTGGGAAAACTAAGAGACGAGGGAATGAAAATAGAAATCCCTTTTATATTATACTATGTTATATGTCCTTTGGTAGCTGTATCTTGTGATGTACAGATTGTTGAAAATCCTACAGTAATTAATTGGCTGAATGTGAGTAGGTGGCACATGATACGTCCCAAACGTATCTATAATTTATGCTTGCTCCATACTCATTTTTGTGATATTGCTATATGTTTTGATGCACTTTCATATATTTTACAACATATTTGGACTAACCTATTAACTCAGTGCCCAGTGCCAGTTTTTGTTTGCTATTGTCCGTGCATTGCAGGAAAATGTCAAAATAATAGTGCTCGGAAAATTTCAAAAAAATCAGATATAAAATATGGAAGACAGAAGAAGCTTGGAGCCAGAAGGGGGACACGGCCAGGGGGGTTGTAGCGTCCTCTTGCCCCCTAGGCCAGGGTGGCCATCCCTCAGGCCCCCTTCCGCCTATATTTAGTCCTCGCTCTGAAAACCCTCGTGAGCAACCCTGTTACGCAATTTCGTCCACTTTTCCGCCGCCGTCGTGATTAAGATCTCAGGATCGCCAGAAGAAGCTGTCCCGGCACCCTGCCGGAGGGAGGATTGACCTCCAGAGTCCTCTCGATCACAATGATCGCCTCCAGGATGTGCCATGAGTAGTCCCCCTTGGACCATGGGTCCATGACCAGTATCTATGTGATGTCTTCGCTCCAATATTTTTCTTCAATCTTTAGCCCTTGTGAGCTGCCTATCGTGATCAAGGCACCTATGTATTTGTTCCTTTTTTACTATGTTGTGTTTGCTAGGATCCGATGGATTATGAGATTATGTTCAGTTTTTTATGAGTAATATATGTGGTTTACCTTTATATTTTAGTTCTTGAGTGTTCTCGCATGTTCACCGTTACGTTTGTTGCTTTGTCCAAGTAGTAGATTGTAACTCCAAGAGGGATTGTTATGCATGATTGTGGGTTCATGCCCCCGATCTCTAGCTTGAGTGATAAAAACATGAGACTAGGGGATGTGATGTTGCCACCAGGGAGAAAACAACGGTGCTTGTAACTGCTGTTGCAAGGATTTCTTATGTTATGCATAGAGTGTTAAGGCAGTTGTCCATTGCTTTGAGCCTACAGTTTGGCTGGGGTTCTCAACTTAATACCAGCGAGATGTTCTGGATAGATATCTCAAGGTGTATGATTAGTGAGTAGATGTTGATGGATAAACGTTCTACTTGTTTTGGTGTAATGCCGACATGATTGAGCCTCGAACTTTCTTGTAGCATGATTAGCATTGCGGCGCATTTATAATTCTATCAATTGCCTAGATGTAATTTTTTCACCCAGCATGGTTGTTATCGTATTTTAGGAGAGAGACATCACTTGTGAAAATCATGGGACCCAGGTCCATATTTCCACCATTGTTTACACCGCTCCAATTTACTGCTTTTACTTTCCTTTCAGCTACAACTATTATTTCCACCCTTGTGTTTGATCCTTTGTAAACAGCAAGGACGGAGATATTGACAACCTCTCTGACTCATTGGGAGCAAAGTTATTTGTTTCTGTGTGCAAGTGCACGTCAACACGCCACCAAGAAAATCTCTTGCGCCGCTGTCACCTTCTTGCAGTCTTTGGAGTCCTACTGGAGACAAACCTTGGTATCTTTACCGAGGGAATTTACCGCTATCTTCATCATAACCTTCCACTTGGGGCAACCAACGAGGAGGTGTTATCTACACCCATCAGTACACTATGCACTTCCATCTCGGATTTGGGATACAAGTTTCTACTCAGAGATGGTACCTCATAGTTGGACTTACATAGATTCCTACCAACTTGCGTGCGACTAGATGTGACCTAGTACCACTTATTACCAACAATACTATATTTAAGCTTTAATAAATATAAAAATTGGTATATATTGAGAAGCACCTTGATTTTCCACAATTTCACACAATCTTATATTCGGTTATTACTATTCATTGGTATTCTTGTGCAATTGGAAGTATTTTATTCTTCTCTCTTGAGATGAAGTTTGAGTTTAAAAATTATAATAGCTTTGAGTTTATTTGACGAGCATACGATGTCTCTTTAGTTGAATTGATATAGTTTTGCTCATAACATCCTAAATGGGAATTAGTGCAGATCATGTTATTTTTACTTCATCACCATGTTAAAAAACAACATGCTTTTGTAAAAATAGGAAAATATTAATTCTTCAGTTATAATCAAAATATCAAACATGCATATTATCAGCTCGAATAGGCTTTAAATAATACAAAAAATGACAAATTGTTACTTAATTGAAATATAACTAGCTAGACTGTTGACATAGCACTAAATGGAATTCAATAGAGTTCTCCATACAATGTGATAGTATCAACATCTTGTCAACTAGAAGAAGAGTTTTATGGAGCATCGATATCTTATCCACCATTTTCCATGGATACTTGGCCTACATCATCACCATTATATCCCAAGAAAGAATTACTCTCTAGGAATGCATCATAGTATGGTTGATCAGAAAGTGAAAAAGCTCAATGCTCATAGCCAAATGGGTCCTCGGCGACGAAGTTATAATCACTAGAGTTGATCAATGGCGAGGAATCCTCCAAGATGTACTTGAATGTTGATTCAGATCTTGCATAGTTATGTGGTTTCTCCATTATATTCTGAGGACTTGCATAATTTTGAACTTCAAAATCCAATTGTGGGGATATCTCATTTACCATATCAGTAATAGGTGGTAGCAGAAATTCCAATTGTTCCGACGGAGATAAAGGTTCAGATTGGAACACTTGTGGTAACTGCATATGAAAAATTGGTGCCATCGTCTGTTCGGGCGGTGAGGGTACTAGGAATGAAAGAACTTGATCTTGCGGAATATAGAAAGAAGATGAGGACTGTGGTGATGAAGAAATAGTCTTCATGCAGTCCAATGATCGACCTATCAATGGTTGTAGATCTTTTTTTGCACTTGGTCCATTTATTTTCAATCCATGGCCATGATGCAATGGAGGCAATCGATGTCTGATATTTTCTTGGACCCGCGAGAGGTCAGTGAAGAGCTTATTGAGATCTTCAAGATTCAGATCTTCTTCCTTGGAGAAGAGCGGGTTTGATGCCCTTCCAGGGTTCCCATCTTGGATCTCCTTCATGCGGTTGATGGATAGTTCAATTATCTTATCCTCGTTTGCATTCTCAGTCTCAAACCGCTCCACCTCATCCTGCATCCATGCAATCCTAGTAGTCGCCGCGCCGCCGGTGGGGGGATCTAGCGGTGGAACACTAGATAGGAACTTATCAATAATGGGGTCAGGAGATGGTGTCCCAAATGAGTGCATCTTTCCGATGTCCGTCTCTAGGACGACGGCAACCCTCGCTCTAGTGAGGGCAGAGAGGTTAGCGGCGCACTTGAAAAAACCAATGCGCCGCTTGAAGAAGGTGACGGAACGCTCTCTTCCATTGTGGATGTACTTGATACCCAACCTCCTCTCCCTCCTTGTCATACTAAAATGTAGGACTGGAAATCAACTTACTATTACGAATATCTAGCTAGTAGATCTAGAGAAAGCTATAGAATCAACAGTCTGATCAACTAACAACATATTGGTGTGGGATATCAAGATATGTACTCCCCTTATATAGAAGGGAAAGGAGCATAAGGATTGTGTTTCTTTCCACTACCACCAATGTCTTCTAAAAAATCATGTTGGTATGGTCATGTTGGGTCCATTGGTTAGAGACATTTAGATAATTGCCGATGAGAAATTTTTGTTCTCATAATCCTTTTGGTGTACCAAAAAGGGAAGTTCTAAATTTTCAATTATCATCATACCCAAGTTAATTAAGATTATATTTTACTGTTGCTATTTCAGTAGACTATGTTCATATATATCTTGTATGAGCAATAACATACCCATTTTGTAAATATGTTATTTATGGAAACTACTAATGGTTAGCCAAGTATTCTTATATGAGTATAGTCGCGTCCTTATTTTGAACCACTACAAGATTTCTTGATATGTACCTATGTTTCCAACCTTATTTGGAACCATTAAAGCATTTCTATGTTTAGTATATGAAAGTTAATCTGATGCTCTTACTGGGTTTTTGTAATTAATGTCAACATATCACAAATGTTTTTGGAAACAGAGCTCTTTTATCGCGGGTTTTATCTAGCTTATCTGAGGAAAATTCCATTTGGTTACAACAAACAATATGAAAGGTGATCCCGACAAACTGTCATTAAGATAAGTGTTGGCCAAGCTAAGGATTCTCCATTTTGATTTTAGTGATCCAAGATCACACTGAGTCCATAAGCATGTCAACTCTAAGAAAAGGGGATAAGTATGTTGTGATGAGTATATTTCTCTTAGTAATCAAATATAAACTCCAAAATGCGCTAAAAATATTCATGTTCTCCACCAATGTTTAGGAAATAGGTAATTGGTGCTTGTTGGTGCAGATATACCCCTCGTTGGTTATCCCGAGTGCAAGGTGATGATGATGTAGATAGCAGCAACTTTTCTCTTGCGTGAGAGCATAAGGTTTATTGAACCAGAAGGACTCCTAAGATTTCAAGTGGGTGGTGTAACACCCTCAGTGTCAAGCATTAGTGATCACTTTTGTTAATGATAATTCCCCGTGATTAGCAAGTCATTGCTCACCTGTAGGGACCCGGAATATGCGTATGTAATTCCAGTCACAACTCAATCACATGGAGAGCCGAGAGCCGTACCCACTTGTCTAAGCAGACAAGGCCAAGCACAGAACACTCTCGGAAAGTATCGTACGTGAGGGGCATCCCATGCAGGCCGGATGATCAACTGAGATGGGTCCAAATCGCCCGCTCACAAGTCTAAATGATTATGGGTGGTGAAATCCCATACTCATAGAAAAGTCGCCTCAACCATGTTATCGATTGAATCATAACCCTTACATAAACAGACTCCATCCCGATCACTTAGTCGAGGTCTAGGGCGGGCTCGATCATACAACAAAGTGTGAACGTGACAGAGTCACGAGCAATCGCATCGCGATGCCCCAAGCTGCGCACATATAAGGGCCACTTGGTGTATAAAAGACCGCCAGCCAGATCACAACTAAGGTCTCGAAAACCCATAGTAAGACATGCATGTTATAATCATACACGCAGCACACATGTCTAGTATGAACAGCAGGTATCATCACATAACTCTACAAAGTATTTCTTTATTGACTTACACATACAGCATACAGAGATCACATGTCTGTGATCAGCATTACATCATACAACGGAAGCAAATTAGGTCTGAGTACAGACAAGTTTAACAAATGGCTTAGAGAAGCCTTGTTCAACAAACATTCCCTTCCACGAGGGACCAGATGATGTGCGAGGTAATGATAGTGATTTCTCGCCCTTCGTTGGTAAACCCCAAGTGGAAGGCGTGATGTAGCACAACAGCAAATTTCCCTCAGTTAGATACCAAGGTTTGTCTCCAGTAGGACTCCGGAGATGATAAGTAGGTGTCAGCGGCGCAACTGACGCGGACCTGCACACAGACACAAATAACTTTGTTCCCAACGAAGTTCAGAGAGGTTGTCAATCTCTCCGGTCTTGTTGTTCACAAAGGATCAAACACAAGGGATAATGATAGCAACTGAAAGTAAAAGCAGAAAAGTAAATGAGCGTGGAAACAGTAATGAGGATATGGACCAGGATACGTGATGTTCACTAGTGATGTCTCTCTCCCAAAAGACGATAAAACTGCTATGCGAGGTGAACAAATTACAGAAGGGAAATTGACAGGATTATGAATGCACCGCAATGCTAACTATGCTACAAAATAAAGGAAGAGGATCAAAAGCATGGCCACTATGCCAAAATAAGTAGACCGAAATCCAAATGCATCTACTACTAATCATCCACCTTGAGATATCTATCCAGAACATCTCACTGGTATTAAGTTGCGAGCCCCACCCAAAGTGTAAACCCAAAGCAACAGACAACTGCATTAAAAAGCACTTTTCCTAAAGTAAACAATCCTTGCAACCACGGTTACAAGCACCGTTGTTTTCCCCCTTGTGGCAACAGCACATCCCCTAGACTCATGTTTCTGTCACTCAAGCGTGTCATCGGGGGGCATGAACCCACAATCGAGCATAACGTTCCCTCTTGGAGTTACTACCTACTACTTGGCCAAAGCAATAAACAGCAACGGAGAACATGCAAGAATTACTTAGGAACAAAAACATAAGAGATAAGAACCAAATATATTACTCAATCACAATCTGAACATAATCTCATAATCCATCAGATCCCATCAAACTCAGCATAGCAACAGCAGAAATATTACAAAAGTGCCTCGATCATGTAGGGCAGCTCACGAGGTCTAAACAATGAAGATCAAAGAGGGGAGGAGAACATCACATAGCTACTGATCACGGACCCATGGTCCAAGGAAAACTACTCACGAGACATCCGGGGAGCATCCATGGTGGAGAGGAGACTCCCGGAGGTCGGCCCTCCCTCCGGCAGGGTGCCGGGAAGAGGTCTTCTGGTGCTCCCGATCTCGGAAGTGCGGCGGCGGCGGAACAGAGGAGAGATCGCGAAAAAAGGGTTCTGTCCCTGAGGGTTTCACGTCACGGGGAATATATAGGCGAAGGGGGGCAGCCAGAGGTGGACCAGGGGCCCCAGGCGCCTCCCTGGCGCGGCCCAGGGGGTGGCCGCGCCGGGTGGCCGCCTGGGCCACCCGTGGCTCCCCTCTGGCCCCACTCGGGCTCTTCGCAAAGCTTCCTGTACGCTGATTTTTCCTATATTTTTCTGGCACTTTTTATATGGGGAAAACTTGGAATAGAAAAACAGCAGAAAACAGGAACTGGCACTGGGGTGCACTTAGTTAATAGGTTAGTCCAAATATGATCAAAAGTGTATGAAAGTGTATCTAGATCATAGAAATATCACACAAAGCATGCATGGAGCAAGCAGAAATTATCGATATATTTTGGACGTATCACCAGACTGCTGTCTGGAACTATACTACCAAGGTCAACGTCGATCTTCAGGTCGGTGACTCCATCGGGGTCCGGGTTCTCATGTAAAACATAGAATAAGCAAACGTGAGTACAAAGTCATACTCAGCAAGACTTACATCAGAACTATACTACTCATGCTCAAGTTTCAAGGTAAAGGGAGGTGGGGTTTCAACATGCAGAAGTGCCAGCTTTGACTTGGCTAGTCCTGTACTACGAGTACCAGACTTGAGGTAAGAAGCGTACACGATTCCACTATCAAGTCTCCAACCAATACACCACTATGGTTACTTCCTCGACTTCCCCACGAGGAGGCCCACCAAAGCACTCACGCTTATCTTGCGAGTTTTATAAGTATCCATTCAAGTTGTCTAATGATCAAGTAGAGGTTTCCAAGTAGTCCATAACCGCAGACAAGGCTATTCGAATAGTTTATTAACCCTGCAGGGGTGTACATCTTCATACGCGTGTCATCACTTATCGCCTCATTCTTGTCACCCTTCAAGCGGGTGTCGGACGTGGATGAAACCAAGGCACTACCCTCACATCACCTTCTCTAATCTAGAAGTCGACTACCTGAGTTTGTCACCGCTCGAGAGTCCGGCCGGTTCTACAAAACAGACTGAGATAATGCAAGGGACCGAGACGCCACCTTTGAAAGATGGTTTCTCTTCCTCACAGGTCCACCCACATATCTATGCATAAGTCAAATGGAAAGCCCAAATCTAGTGTGATTCCTGGACCGGATCGGGTACGTAAAGAGGCCAAACGGGGCTCCCATAAACCCTACATGTGGTCATACTCTTTGTCTTGGATCACAAAACAGGAATGGGGCCTAGGGCAGTGTTCAAGGAGACAACCCACTGTGTACTCCTACACAGCCTCTCATCGTTCACCTTTGTTTAGGGTGGATTCACCAACACGTTATCATCAGCACCAATATGATCATTCCATCCCGACTCACAATCAAAGTAACCTCATTGTACCACTAAGCAGCATTAAGAAATAACAGTTGCAGAGGCCACATGATATGAATCAACTCCTATGTCAGCTAGGATTGTGGTTTTCTTACTACTGTGACAAGATGATAGGTCATGCATCAGATATGGGTTCAACTATGTGGTAGAATCGATACCAAGGTGATCTCTTAATCATGCATAAGCGAGACTGAGAGGGAAGTGGGATTTTATAGACATGATCAATGGGGGTTTGATTTCCTTGCTGACGATACACGGGTCTTAACGGTGGTCTTGTTCTTTGGGGGTGATCACCGTCTCGGAGGCACTGTTACCGGCACAAACATCAACAAAGGGGGGGGCAACATTGAATGTAAATGCACAAGCACATGCTTATGTTGTCACATGATGGGAATGGTACTGTTTTGTGGCACATTTGATTTAAATGAAGTGTATTGCATTTGGAATGCAAATTCAAACTCCTTATGTTGTTCAAATTAACCAAGTTGCATTTGCTATTGTTTGATCATTGTAAACCATCTTGTCATGTGTAAGATATGCCTCTGATGTACAAGTGATCATGTTTGCATTGCAATGGTTCAAATTGGAATAGAATTTGTATTTAATTTGAATTAATTCCAATTAAACCAAATAGCAAAAGCTACTGGTCCCAATTTAATATCAATTCAAACATGGTTGAAAGTTGGATATTTGGATAGAGCATTTTCTGCTGATCATTTTTCATATATTATATGTTAAATTTGGATTTCATATGAATATTCTATGAATTTCCAAAGTTTAGCTATTTTTCTGCAATTTCTGGATTTTCTTTAATTCTTTAATCCTTTTCTTTTTAATTCTTTTCAAATTATGGTGTCAGCATGACGCAAGGGTGATGTCATAGGGGGGGCTGACATGTGGGGTGAGGGTGTCATAGGCTCTGGGGTTAAAACCCTGTTAGTTATAAACTAATAGTGGTTAGGTTAGTGGTAGGGCCCACTGTCAGCCTCTGTTAGTGGGGCATTAGGCTGGGGGTTAGGTGCACGGTTAGGGCCTCTAATGGACTGGTCGCCGGAGTTCACTGGAGAAGGTCGGAGAGTTCGCCGGAATGGCCTAGAGGGCACGGGGGTGAGGAATGGGAGCACAAGCGGGCTCCTTGCGACGGCGCGCGTCTGCTAGAGCACCAGGGGGTCAACGGCGTGCCCTCGGGCCACGACCACGAAGAGGCTGCGGCGGCCGGAGCTACAGAAGGGCGGCGGTGGTGATTAGGGGCCCGGGAGGAGGCGCGGAAAGGGGCAAACGACGCAGGAGCTCACCCTGGTCACGAAGGAAGGCTCGGGGAAGCCAGCGGTACAGCGCAGGCGACGAATCGATTGCCGGAGCCCATGGCGGCCAACGGCGCTCCGGCGATGTTGCCGTCGTCTCCGGTGCGGTATTAGCTCGATTGAAGGGGGAAATCGAAGAAAACGTCGGCGGGGATCACGTCGGACAACTTGTCTCACCTCCTCGTCGTTGTTGGCCACGCCGGAGCTTGACGATGATCCACGGCGGCCCACGGTTCTTTGCGAGCTTGCACTTGGAGAGGGAGAGAAGGGAAAGAAATGCAGGGCTTCTGGGCGTCTCCTGGCGACGTGTAGAGTACGGGGGAGGGCTCGGCAAGCGGGAGGTTGAAAGGGGGGGCGCCGGCATGCGCTCCACGGCGACAGCCTTCTGGCGATGGGGAAGAAGACAAGCCCGTGGTGGGCTTGGGCCGGGGGGTTGAGTTGGGCCTGTGGCTTGTGGGGTGGGCTGGGGTTTTTCTTTTCTATTTACTTCTATTTCTCTTTTCAGTTTTCCTTTTTTCTTTTGTTTTGCTCTGAGATAAATAGTAGAGAATTTTATAAAAATGCCCAAATATTTTTATAAACCCTACGTGACCAGAAGCAAGCCACCCCTAGGTTTTGAGCATTTTTGAAATTCAAACAATTTGAATTTCAATTCTAATTGGGGTATTATTTAATTTCCAAGGCACTGTTTGAATTTTAGAAAATTCCTTGGGCATGGGAATGAACCCAAACCACTTTTGAAATGATCACCATCATTTATTGGAATTTTCCAAATGTTCAAAAGATTTTCGGAAAAAGATTTTTATCTGGCCATTTGAATTAATTTCTCAGGGCTTTTCTTTTCCCCATTTTTGAATTTCTGTTTGAAATTTTCACATGATGCAAAGAAGCAACAAGCCCTAGCACTTACCCTAGTTGGGGTTCTGACATCACCCTTGTTCATGCCAAGTCAAATTCAAACCAAATTGAATTTCCAAAACCATGGTGGAAATAAAACCTTGCCCAAAAATGATGCAACCAATTTTATTAAATGTCAATTAATCAGTAGGTCATGATAATATGGTAATGGATATTTATTA
Source organism: Bromus sterilis (assembly GCA_950022295.1). Lineage (NCBI taxonomy): Eukaryota > Viridiplantae > Streptophyta > Magnoliopsida > Poales > Poaceae > Bromus > Bromus sterilis. The sequence continues at coordinate 58,289,082 of OX465598.1, read as the reverse complement.
AATTATTTAAATGAATTAAATAAATCAAAGAAGTAGCAAAACCACCATATTTAATCCTTTTTAAATAGAACAAAATCCAAATGATTTTTATTAGCAACCAAACTTTGTGTGGCATTGTTATTTTGTGCAACAATAATATTGGAGCGAGTTACAAGTTTTACAAAAATGCTAAAGTAGCTAAAACAAATTAAAACAGAAAGAAAAAGAAAACAGAAGACGGGAAATAAAATAAAAAGAAAAACACTAAACCTCGCCTAGGGCGAGGCCCACCCCGGCCCACCACGCCCCCCCCCTTCTTCTTCCTCTGTTCACGGGGGGGGGGGGAGGGGCGTCGTGGCGCCCATCCCACGGCCGGCCATCGTCGTGGTGGCCATCCACGGCGACCCAGGCGTGGATAAGGCCACCCCCGCGCCCCCTTCTCCTGGGAACCCTAACCCTAGCTGCCTCCCCCCATTTTCCCCCTCCCTCTCTCTCTCTCGACAGATTGCGCCCGAACCCGCCATGGACGCGACCATGAGCTCGCATGGCCACTAAGCTCCGCTTGCCCTGCCGAGTTGTCCAGAGCGTACATCGTCCTCGTCTCTGTCGAACTACGCAGGGAATCGACTGGAGCTGCGCCCACGACCACGCCCCCTTCTTCCTCTCGCGTCACGGTCGTCGGCGAACTCGCCGGAACTTGCGTCGCCCCGACCACCCCGGCCCCATACGAGCCCGCCATTGTCCTCCTCTCTGTAACCCGCGTCCTTCCCCCCTTTCCCACACCAATCCCTCGCCGTAGGTTCCTCGAAACCCGTAGCTCTCCATGGCCGGGGGCATGAGCTCTCGTCGTGCTCGGCGCCGTTGTGGCTTGGCCGCAACCCGTGTTCCTTCTGCCTCCCCGCCGCGCACCCCCTGTATTGCACCGCGTCCCCTCGCCGCACCCCCACCCCCTCCGCGGTTCCCCTCGCCGGCACGGCCACGCTGCCGTGGCCTTCGCCGCATGTGGGCACACTCTGTGACTAAAGCCACTGACCATTGGGGCCCACCCCTGTTTAAGTTAGCCCCTAACCTCCATTAGTGCTAACCCCCCTGGTTAAAATTAACAATAGAAAAAAAACCTAAGGCTTACATGTGGGCCACAGCCACTAACGACACATGTTAAATTAATATAATTGTTAGAAATATATGACTCACTAACATGCGGGCCCTGCATATTTAAGAATTAATTAAATTAGTTAATTATAACTTGTGAATATGACTGCTGGGCCCCACTTTTGTTTAATTAATTAAAATGCTTTTTATATAATGTGTGTATGACATGTAGGTACCACCGGTCAGTTGACCAGTCAACTATTGATGTGGATAATGTTACAATTAAATAATAAAAGTAATTCTAAAAATAATTATAAAATAATTTAAACTTTAAAATTCAATATCTTTTAAACCGTAACCCCTATTAAAATAATTTATATATGAAAGTTGCTCAGAAAAATACGAAGAATACGAATACGCTATCCATACCCCCACCACACCCCTCTAACATACCGCACACGAGACTTTCCCACCCCCCTCTGGATCGTCTGTCCGGTAATCACCCGGAGCCGGTAAAATATCTTGTTAAATCATGTTCCATCCGCAACGTGAAGCACCGCGATAGTTCACCTCTAGCTTAACGTATTGCCATGTGTTGCTATTTGTTGTTGTGTATTTATTGTTCCCCCCCCCCTCTCTCTACCGATAGACGTTGAGACTGTTGCCGGTGCTTCCCCCTTTGATCGACTACGCCGTCGACGACCCTACCGCTACCGTCGAGCTTCCAAGCAAGCAGAGTCATTCTCTTCCCCGGATATTTCCTATCTTTCCGTACTTTTCTTGCACTAGGCATTGTTACTTCTGCCGCTATGTTACAATCCTATTTAATTGCATAGCCTGTTTTTGTCGCCCCTTGATGTACCTTCCTTTATCCTATGCTGCCCATAAATATATATTATATTCAGCAGTGAGCCCTGCGCATTGTTAGTCAACTAGGATTAGATAGCGGGTCGTGATCACTCTGGGAGTGAACGCGGATACGATGATTATAACTGCACAGGTACGGTACAATGCAGACACCGCCTAAGGCACATAACTCGGCTCTGCCGAGCCACATCAATTGGAGCTATCGAGGAGTAATCCTCGTACTCCACTCGTTGCTGACTCTGTATAGCCGCCCTAGGGTCCTGAACAACGATTGTCCTTAGAGGTAGAAGTCGGGTGACCCAACGGTGCTCGCGAGTGGTATTGCGACGGAACGACAGGGAGGGTACGACCAGTGTATAGGTGTGCTTAGACCCTGTCGTTGGCCGCGAGAGTTACCAAACCACGGAAGTCGAGGTCCTCTAGGAGCACACGCGAGATAAGGTAAGGAGTCGGTTCACCTTGTTGGTAACCGCAGAGACTTGGTGGGACGACAGGGCAGGCACCGATATACTGGTGGTCCTGACTACTGTCGTTGTCCGCGGGTCACTTAAGTCGAGGCAACGATAACAGTTTCCCCACAAGTTAATAAAATGACTAAGGGTTCGGCGGATGACTTGAGTAGCCTTTTGGCTTTTACGCGCTGCCTACACGTGGGATAATGAGTTATGGGCTCCTCTGCTTCATAGTCTCGTTCGAGGACTCTTCAGACGTCAGCAAATCCGCGGCCTGCGCTGGGAAGTGGTTTTGTCTTATTTGCTCGCGCGGTGATGTCTTATTTGGTTTGATTTTGCTTCACCGGCCAGCCACGCACCATGCAGGAGTACGTCGGGGTTGGGGTCCAAGGCCCTGCGTACTTAGGATTTATACCGACGGATGGCCTCTCTGTTGGGTTTGAAAGATGGGCTATGGAGTGTCGGATAGCCTCGGTGGGGCATTCCCTAACAAGGTGTGCGCCACCCTGGAGATCCGTGCGTTGTAGTGTAACAGAAGTGCACCCCTGCAGGGAAGATTAATCTATTCGAATAGCCGTGTCCACGGTAACAGGAAGCTTTATGCTGAAGCCAGATCCTACTACTACAAACTATTATTACTAAACTGTATGGTTCCGGGTTTGCTTCCTCGCAAGGAAGTCGAGGAGGTGATCTCGGAGGCATTGGTAATTATTACAACTTACTATTATACAATCATGCAACAACTTCTGCTGCATTGTTACTTTATGCTTTATATTGAACTGTTGGTTATTCTCTCCCCATGCTGCAAGACTCGTAGGAAGATGCTAGTCTTCGATAGGCCTAGCTTCTTACCCTTATTCTGATTTCTACCTTGTAGTCCACTATATATAGCCTCCCCTTTCCATTTGCTACAAATGCATAAATGCTTGGTAGCGGACGTAAGACTCGCGGGTATGCTAGATACTCACCCTTGCTTTATTTTCCCCCTTTTGTTTTGCCTGATCGGCCGCTGCAGTCGACGTTGGAGCATTGGAGTCCAGGAGCAGGAGATCCCCGATGCTGACCACCGCAACATGAAGATCCCCGATGCCTTCTACGATGTCGAGTCCCCCGTTGACCAGGAGTAGTTTGGAGGTTCCCAGGCATGAGGCCTTGCCTTTTCGATCTATTGTTATTTGTGCTAGCCTTTTTAAGGAAACCTTGTATTCGTGTGTATGTATTCAGATGCTATTGCTTCCGCTAACTTTGTGTTTTCGAGCTGTTGTATTCGATCCCTCGTGGCCCCTGGCTTGTATTAAGCAGCTTGTATTATTTTATTTGTAGAGTTGTGTTGTGATATCTTACCGTGAGTCCCTAATCTCGATCGTGTACCTTGCGTGTATGATTACTGTACACGGCTTGATTTTGGGGGCGTCACAGGTGGTTAGCAGGCAAGCGACGCCAAAAACTTGTTGACCTAGACCTACATACAAGACACACCTAACTTTGCACCCAACGAGTCAGAGGGGTTGTCAATCCCTCTGTCTTGCAGTTTACAAAGGAATAAACGCAAGGAGAAAAAAAATGCAGAAGAAAGAAAGTGAAAGCGGTAAATTGCAATGGTGTAAATATATAATGAGGATATGGATTGCGCCTTCCTGGCACTCAGTAGTGATGTCTCTCTCTCTCTCCCAAAATACGATAAAACTCATGCCTAGTTGAACAAATTGCAGTTGGGCAATTGACAAAATTATAAATGCACCACAATGCTAACTATGCAACAGGAAAGTGTAAGGTTCAATCATGTAGGCATTACACCAAAACAAGTAGAACGTTTATTCATCAACAACTACTCACTAATCATCTACCTTGAGATATCTATCGAGAACATCTCGCTGGTGTTAAATTGCGAGCCAAAACTATGTGTTTTAAACTCAAAGCAACGGACAATTGTTTAACACTCTATGTGTAATGTAAGCAACACTTGTAACACGCAGTCACTAGCACCGCAGTTTTACCCCTAATGGCAACATCACATTTTCTAGTCCCATGTTTCTGTCACTCAAGTTGGACATTGAGAGGCATGAACCCACTATCTAGCATAGCACTCCCTCTTGGAGTCACAATCTACTACTTGGCCAAAGCAATAAATTACAATGGAGAACATGCAAGAACATAATATAAAAGAAGATCAAATATATAATTTCCAAAATCTGAACATAATATCATAATCCATCGGATCCCAGCAAACACAACATAAAAACATAGAAATTATAATAACATATATGCCTTGATCATGATAGGAAGCTCACAAGGACTAAACATTGAAGCACAAGATTGGAGAGAATACATCAACTAGCTTGCTGCCATTAACCCTAGGTCCAAGGAGGGACTACTCATGAAGCATCTCGGAGGTAATCATGGTGATGGAGAGGCCTCCGTAGATCAATCCTCCCTTCGGCTGGGTGCCGGTACAGGAACTTCTGCTGATCCCGATCTTGGGATCGCGGTGGCGGCGGAACAAAGACGGAAATTGGAAAAAGGGATCCTCCTCGAGGGTTATTGGGAAACAAAGAATAAATAAAGGTGAAACCATGCACCAGGAGAGGTCCCACCAGGCCAGGCAGACAAGGGGCACATGCCCCTCCTGGCTGCGCTAGGTAGCCGCTTGGCCAGGGGATGGCTCCCCCTGGCCTCCCTTCGGGACTCCGAAAGCTTCTCTAAAGTTGGAATTTCTAGAATTTTATGGGATTTTCCGACAATATTTATTTTTCACCTTTTCATGTGATGCACAAATAGACATTGGCACTGGGTAGTAGGTTAATTGGTTAGTCCCAAATATGTTATAAAATGATATGAAGGTGCAGAAAAACATATAGCACAGTCACACAAACAAGCATGGAACAAGCAAAAATTATAGATATGTTTGTGACGTATCAATTGGTAACTGTTCGGTGAGCTGGAGAGTAGGGCTTAATCATAAATCGTCCAATTAATCAGAATTAAAAAATCGAACATTAATCGGTCAATTGTTTTATAAAACTCATATTCCCGGTGTTGATACCCAATTTTGTGCACGCAAATATGTTTATCCTTCGATGAAATATTAAAGCAGTTACAATGCTCTTTGATCTGCAAAATATAAAAGCTAATAAAAATTGTAAGAATCACAATAGTAAGAACTTGCAAAATCTTTAAAATATTAAAAATTGGAAAACTCACTATTTCAGTTGCCTTTGATATTGCGTTGTTCCTAGTCACCGCTGTCCATGTTGCTCTTCCTGACTTGTCGTGTTCTTCCCCTGCTCTATGATGCCCTTGATTTTTCTCGGGGGTTGTGATGTGAGTTGCTGGCCCTGACCCTTTCTTCTTCTCAAGGGAGGGGGTGTGCCGCCAGCTACTGCCCCTCCCCTTACTGATGGTCACCATTGGTGAGGAGAGGCGCGAAAGGGAGGGCATTGACCTTGATGGTTGTTGGTTGACAAAGGAGAGGAGGGAGAGGGAGGGCATTTGGCCGGTGGTAGGGGGCTATCCGTGGTGTTGGGTGAGTCGGACGGCGATGCAGGGGTTAGTGAGAGCTTGGGGCCTCATGAAAACCTAATCGGATGGATGAGGACTGGTTTGATAAGAGGGGGTTAAAAAATTTGCAACCTGCCCCCTGTTTGTATATGAGATTAATCGGTTTTATACCTATTAATCAGTATGACGATCGATTAAATGCTAATTAATCCTCTGACCAATTAACGCTAAAGATTAACAATAATCTACATAGTTGTTGGGCGAGTAGTGATTAATCGGCTTATTAATTGGCTACTCGAACGATCTTTTGAATAACGTTCTTCACTATATTGAACCAACTTTCATACCTCAAATCTTCCAAGCTCATCCAGTTAGAACCGACGATCGGTTCATCCATATATAGCCATTGCAAAAGCCTAGAACTTCGTAGTAACCAAATACTTGTTAGAACCCCATGTTAGGTATGTGATAGGTTTAGCATGTAACATTTCATCATGTATAAATTTCAATTGAAATTTGAATCGAGGGATGTGGAAGTCTCAAATTTGATTTCAATCAAAGGCAAGATTAAATATTTTTCAAAAAAACCAATTAATCTTTGATAAACTCCGATAAATAGGCTCGGGTCCAAAATAAATATTGCGGAACTCACCATTATTATTTGAATTGGAATTAAATATTTTAGAATTCCAAAAATTTTGAATACTTGTGAATGCATTTTGATAAGTCATATAAGTTCACATTTAAAGTTTTAGGATTTATAAAATTGGTTTAATTTTGAAATAAAATAAACACAAAATAAGAGAAAGAATTAAAAGAGAAAACACATGATGAAAAGAGAAGAAAGAGCTTACCTGGACCAGCCCAAAGGGACATGAGGGTTTTCTTCCACCACCTACCAGAAGGATGCAAACGAGAGGGGCAGTGCACACACACATGGTCTCCACGTCATGCCTGCCTCTCTGGCCCTCCCCCCACCTTATCCGATTTCCAAGAACATCCTAGAGCCCCCTGGGCCTATCCCTCCCGGTCACTTTCCCTATCTCTCTCTCTATCTATCTATCTTCTGTCTACGCGCTTGTGTGTGTGTGTGTGTGTGTGTGTGTGCGCGTGCGCGCGCACGCGTGTGTGTGTCCGAGCACACCCGAGAGCGCCATTGTCGCCGTCATTCCTTATTACAGCGACGACTGTCATCAAATCTCCAGCCTATGATGTATTGCAGGTCCTACTCGGATCCGACTACTACCCCGATGATCAAATCGACCTAGAACACACCTACAACGACGCAACCGAGCGACGACGATGCCACGGCTGTCGTATGCATTCGTTACATTTGCCAGACATAAGACTTCTCCGACCTCACCGTCAGCGTCAGATCAATCGCGGTGAGCTTATCTCCATTCCTCCGACCCCGTGCTTAATATGTTCCTGTCGTCACCGCCCCATGAGATCCAATGCACGGTTTCCGCCTTGGCTATCGAGCCGCACGATGCCAAGCTCCCTCTGCTCTCCATTGACGTCTCATGTGCTCCCCGCGTCCTGTAGATGCTGATAACCCACAAGTGTAGGGGGTCATTTGTGGCCTTTTCGATAAGTAAGAGTATCGAACCCAACGAGGATCTAAAGGTAGGATAAGTATTCTCTCAATTTCTATCAACCAATGATACAACTCTACGCACACCAAAAGTTTAGTCAATCTATAAAATAAAACTATAGGAACTTTGTGGGTATGACAGGATAGTTTTACAAGATAATAAATAACAAGAAAATAAAATGTTAGTTGATGAAGCAATAAAGAACACTAAAGTAACAGAAGTATGAGTGTGGAAAAGTGATGGATGGTGTTGCGTAATTGTCCATGATCAAATAATCAAGTAAAAGGTTGGTATTCCTCTTTTATGTGGAGAGGCAAAGCTAACAGGCTCTCACTTACTTGTGATTGCAAGTACTTATGACTGGAATATTAGCAAACATTCGTAAATAGTAATAATTCATTAAGGCAAAAACCCAACCATAGCCTTAAGATCATATGGTCCTCTCTATCCCATACAATGTCAAAAACCGGAGTGGGTTCATGTTTCTGTCACTCAAGCAACCCACCCTCCGGCTTCCTTCACGTACTACAAACCATATGATGAAGATCCATGTGCGCATAAACATGTTGGGCACCATAGGACTATAAAAAATTCAATATATAGCTCAAACCAACCATAAAGATTCAATAAATCATTCATAGGACAAAAATATCTATGCAAACATAGTATAAATCATCTAGGAAAAATTTTAACCTCAAAACACCATGTTTACATAGGGGATTACAAAGGTTTGTGGGAGAGTGGACCGATATAGATACATGAAGATGGCAATGTAGATGACGGTGAACATGAAGAAGGGGACAATGTGGAGCGCAGGACGGTGTCGGCAGCAGGCGGTGGCGTAGGGGGCTCCTCCTGCACCGTCGGCCATCAAGGGATGCGCCGCCCCTTAGCCCCCTTCCTCCATGATTTCTTGGTAATGAAGGGAGCCCTCCCCCATGGAGATGAGATCCATGTGGGAGGGAAGACCGTGGCTTTGGTGGCTGCAAATTTGTGACAATGGATGGATGCCTCCAAAACTAGGGTTTCCTCTCTTTATATAGGTGGATGCAATCATCCTTGGCCCTCCGATGGATGTCCCTTTGATCCAAGGGCTCTTGGACACCTCTAGAACCTTACTAGGGTCTTCTATCAGCCCTCATGAGGTCCCAAAGTCGTGGCTTGACCAAATTCATCAAGTTGGGTAAGAGTTGGAGTGAATCACGTCACAAACTCTCAGATTCCCGTAATCAGATATTTTTTCCTTCAGTAAAATGGGACGATAGGCCGCATACGGACTCTGATTGGGCTGTTCTTGGGCTTAAATTAAATATAGAAATTTTCAATAACTTGTAAGTTTTAATTTTTTCCATTTGACGTCATCTTCATGGTCCAAACTAACGACCTCTAAAAATTGTTGGGAAGACAAATTTCAGGAAAGTCAGATTGCAACTCCAATAAGGCTCCTTTTGTGTTTTCGTCAATTTCCATGGAATTCCTACACATCAAAGTGTAAAACAAGGTGCACTTTTGCAACTATTAATAGGTTAGTCCAAATAAATCATAAACTTAATATAAAAACAAGTGTCAAATGCATAAAAGTAGCATAAAACAATAAAAAATATAGATACGTTTTGGACGTATCATATACTACCCATGCCTTCGGTTTGCTCACATCCCAGCCTTAGTCGCACACCCGTCAGACCCATACTTCGGCCGCCACCTATTTGGTCGCCACCGTTGCCACCATCCATCTCTAGCCACCCCACCTACCAGGACCACGACCAAGCCTGTTCGAAGAGACGAAGACCAACACGTAAAGAAGAAGACAACATGGGTTCAAAATGAACATCCATGATTGGAGGAGATCGTTTCTGACAAGAAAAGGGGGTGGAGATCTATTTAGATTACTGTTTATCTTTCAATTGTTGTCATTGCTTTACTGCATTATAATTCAAACTCAGTAAAAACCCTGTAACAAGTAGCAAGTTGAGCGAGGGGGATGGTAAGAGAGAAGTACTTAGTAGTTGATCTAGCTAGTTCTAGGGTTCGTATCTCCCTCTATCAGCACCCAAAACCTGGCCTCTGTGAGAAATTTCACCCTCTTCGCATGCCAATTCTCTCCATTTATTTGTTAATTCGCTTGATCCACGACTTAGGCCTCACAAGGGTATCAAACCACATTCGATCCTTGGAGAAATCGGCAGATCAATGCTAATTCAAGTAGAGGAGATATGGAGGTTGGGTTCTCTTGTAAAATCCGCCCCGTCCCTCCCATTTTGCTGCGGTGGTGTACCGGGTCTTCGGCGGCGTAGGTGGCAGTAGATTACTGATACGTCCCAAACGTATCTATAATTTCTTCTTGCTCCATGCATGTTTTGGGTGATATTGTTATGATTCTGATGCACTTTCATACAATTCTGATCATATTTGGACTAACCTATTAACTCAGTGCACCCCAGTGCCATTTCCTATTTTCTGCTGTTTTGTATTTCAGGTTTTCCCATTACTTAAAGTGCCCAAAAAATTCCGGGAAAAATATATAAAAATTAGTGTTCCAGAAGACTCCAGACGCCCGAAGGAGAGCCGGAGGGGGGGTGATGGATTCTCGCCCCTCGTTGGTTACCCCAAGTGGAAGGTTTGAGATGTAGCGCAGCAGCAAGTTTCCCTCGGTGAAGATACCAAGGTTTGTCTCCCGTAGGACTCCGGATATGATAAGTAGGTGTCAGCGGCGCAACTGACGTGGACCTGCACACAGACACAGATAACTTTGTTCCCAACGAAGTTCAGAGAGGTTGTCCATCTCTCCGGTCTTGTTGTTCACAAAGGGTAAAACACAAGGGATAATGATAGCAAGTAAAAGCAGTAAAGTAAATATGGCGCGGAAACAATAATAAGGATACGGACCGGGATACGTGATGTTCACTAGTGATGTCTCTCTCCCAAAACACGATAAAACTTCTATGCGGGGTAAACAAATTACAGAAGGGCAATTGACAGGATTATGAACGCACCGCAATGCTACGTATGCTACAAAAAAAGGAAGAGGCTCAAAAGCACGGGCAGTACGCCAAAATAAGTAGACCGAAATCCAACTGCATCTACTACTAATCATCCACCTTGAGATATCTATCCAGAACATCTCGCTAGTATTAAGTTGCGAGCCCCACCCAAAGTGTAAACTCAAAGCAACAGACAACTGCATTAAAAAGCACTTTGCGTAAAGTAAACAATCCTTGCAACCGCGGTTACAAGCACCATTGTTTTCCCCCTTGTTGCAACAGCACATCCCCTAGACTCAAGTTTCTATCACTCAAGCGTGTCATCGGGGGGCATGAACCCACAATCGAGCATAATGTTCCCTCTTGGAGTCGCTACCTACTACTTGGCCAAAGCAATAAACAGCAACGGAGAACATGCAAGAATTACTTAGGGTGCCGAAAAGAGGTCTTCTGGTGCTCCCGATCTCGGAAGCGCGGCGGCGGCGGAACAGAGGAGAGATCGCGAAAAAGGGTTTTGTCTTCGGAGTTTCCCCATGACGGAGAATAAATAGGTGAAGGGGGTCAGCCAGAGGTGGACCAGGGACCCCAGGCGCCCCCCTGGCGCGGCCAGGGGTGGGGCCGCGCCGGGTGGCCGCCTGGGACCCCCTGGCTCCCCTCTGGCCCCACTTGGGCTCTTCGCGAAGCTTCCTGTACGCTGATATTTCCATTTTTTCCCGGAATTTTTCTGGCACTTTTTATATGGGGGAAAACTGAAATAGAAAAATAGCAGAAAACAGGAACTGGCACTCGGGTGCACTGAGTTAATAGGTTAGTACAAATATGATCAAAAATGTATGAAAGTGTATCTAGATCATAGCAATATCACACAAAACATGCATGGAGCAAGCAGAAATTATAGATACGTTTTGGACGTATCAACATCCCCAAGCTTAATTCCTGCTCGTCCTCGAGTAGGTAAATGATAACGGCACAATTGCTGTGGTGACATGCTAGCAACCATAAAAGAACTATGAAAAGTAAAGCAATCAAGGTTAGAGATTCAAATCAAGTCATAACATGCAAGTGTCTATATTAGCATTGAAACAAGTAACAAAAGAACATTAGGTGCAAGAGCTCTCGCTGTCCGTGACTCGAATGTCTCCATATGGTGTTTGCGTGCAAGAAGGGGGATAGGGAATACGAGAAAAAAGTATTTTTTTTAGAACTCAATCTACTAAAGTTTCACACTTGGTCTTCTTTGGAATCTTATCTTGACTCGTCCCCAGACCACTAGCCAGGTACAAGTCAATTTGATCCACTCATTTTCGAAATTTTGAGCACTCATGCAATGGATGAGCGTAAGCACGAGAGTTGATACTTAGGATGGCAAAGAGAGAAGTACGGAGGAGGAAGACAAAAAGGGATGAGAAAGGCTCACATCAATGAGGACAATCATAGGCAAGAGATGCCAAATGATAGATATGATGTGAGGAGTAGGGATTGCCATGCAACGGATGCACATACGAGCTAAGAAGCTCTCAAATGGAACTAGTGGGGTGCATCCAACTTGCTCGCTCATGAAGACCTAGAGCTCGTTTGAGGAGGCTCATCCTTGGAATATGCAAGCCAAGTTCTAAAGTGCGAAGGTCCCCACATAGCTATATGCATAATGATCATCTCTATGGAGTACAAGGATATAAAGGGAGTACTAGTGTGGATCTCTCAGAAGGATAGTAGTGTTGCCCCCTTTCTCTCTTTTTATTTCTTTTTTCTCTTTGTCTATTTTTTTGTATTTTTTTGTGGCATCAATGGCTCTTTCTATTTAACTCTCATTTGTCCTCTTTGGGATCTTTTATTGTGTCCACTTTGGGATCTTTTCCTCACTTAAGGGCAACACTCTATTTTACAAGAAGGTAAAGGAGATCTTTCACGCTTTACAAGGTACTCAAAATCATAAAGAAGATGTAACTATCATGATGTATGCAATGTATGTTGCTGCCAGTGTAGCAGGAACATGTATGACATGAAGATCAAGTCATGAAGAGGTGGATGTTGCATGGCAATATAACTCGGAAAGGCTATGGAAATGCCTTGATAGGTAGGTATGGTGGCTGTTTTGAGGAAAGATATAAGGAGGCTTATGATGGCAGAGCGTCTCATGCCAAGGGTTTGGATGTACCGGCGAAGGTGGACACCAACTCTCGGAGTGAGAAGAAGGTAATGCACAGCACGGGAGAGGCTAGCAAAATATGGGAAGGTGGAAGTGTCAACTTTCAATACTTACATTAGTCCGAAGAACTCATGCACTTATTATCGGTAACTCTCAATCTAATAAGTAGGTTCACAAAGAGACAAGTATCCCGAGGAGGATTGTATGGGGGTTTGGTTATCCTTGCGCATCCTCGACTCATGGTACGTGAGTGTACTCTAATATTCGATCCCTCCAAAGATTAATGATCCATCTAGTAGCTAGAGTTCTCAACTAGTTTTGTAGGTTTTGAAAATACACACGGATTTCCAAAAATACGACACCTATCACTAATAGGCTAGAGCTCTTGACACCAAAAGTTCAAACATCACTCACATCAATACTTCAAAACTATTGCAAGTTACTACTAGAATTTAATAGCAACCTCAATTACCTACTTTCGAGACAAGACACAACTCAGTGCAACAACCAACTCTCTTTAACAAGATAAACATGAAAACTAAAAAGAGTTCCAGCAACAAACTAAACAAAAGCCAAGGCTCTTGCTAAAGACAAACTAATACTAAGACTAAACATGGCAGTAGCTATGAAAAGATAAAGAACACACAACAGCAAAAAGATAAGCAGGAAAAATCCTATGATGTGTTCTAAATTTTGAAAGTGGAGCGTATTTCTCTCCCACACAAAGTAAGACGGGATCTAACTTGTTATGAACAGAAAGCAAAGCTAAATAAAACTAAAAATAAAACCTAAAGTGAGACGCTCCAAGCATAGCACATAACGCATGAAGTGATAAAAATATAGTGAGACGAAGGACGAACTGATGATTGTTGATGGAGAAGGGGATGCACGGGGGCATCCCCAAGCTTAGACGCTTGAGTCTCCTTGAATATTTATTGGGGATGCATGGGGGCATCCCCAAGCTTGAGCGCTTGACACTCCTGGATCTTCTTTCATCATCTTCCATTGCACACTTGAAAACTCCCTTCATACATAACTCATCATAAGCTGATTAGAGAGGTTAGTACCCTTAATAAAATAATTTTTGCCCACTGGATATAAAGATATTCTTGAAGAGCTACTGTTTCTCAAGAGTGCTAAAAAAATTTGCAAAGAAAAAGCAAGCTTAAGGTTTGCAAAAGTTAGGAGAGACAAAACGTGGCAGAATCTGTGAAAAACAGAACAGCAGGTAGTAAATAATTTTTTAGGGGCACTTCTACAACTCAAATCAAAAAACTCAGAACATACGGAAGTTTCGTAATTGTATAGAGCATTCTGTGTAAAACATTCAGCTCAAAAAGATGAACTGGGATTTTTCTGGAATTGTTCTGGTCACGAGGACAGAATCTGTTTTCTGGACAGCACGTCACAACTTTTACTTCCCTTGCCGTAAGAGGCTATAACTTGGCACAAAGTTGAAAAATAAAGATACAATGATGTTGCTACAGTAGTAACAATCATCAAGACACAACAAAAGCAAAAAGAAAAACCTAAATTCGTTGCGGGCTGCCTCCCGAAAGCGCTTTCTTTTATGCCTTTAAGCTAGGCATGATGCAAAAGAAGAATCAAGGGTATCCAAGATCAGAATCATAAAAACCTTCAAATTGATTTTCAATAAGCTCATTCTTCTTCTTACTAGGAAAGAGATATGTACCTTTCGCCATACCGCGTAAGCGTATGTGCCTATTACCAATATCAATGAAGCCTTTCATAGCACGGAGGAAGTCTCTTCCGAGCACAATATTACTTTGGTTTGGCTCCATGATGAAGAAATCCATTGGTGCAGTCCTATGAAGGAATGCAACTTGGACTTCTTTTACCTTTCCTTTAATCTCTGAAATATCTCCATTAGAATTTTCATGATAATATGATAATTTATCCTTATCTAGCTTCAAAGAATCATAAACTATTTTTGGCATAGTAGAAACTGTGGATCCAATATCACAAAGAGCAAGGAAGCTTTGGTTAGAGATGCTAATCCTAACAAAGGGCTCCCAATCATCATCTATCTCCAACATTTCTTTCTTGTTGGACTTAAGTTCCTCTACTTTACTCAAGTCTAGAGCATCCAATCTTTTTTCAATAGTAGCAAGTCTATCTATGACAGTATCAATACTACGATCATAAACAAAATAACTAGATAGACTATGCAAAATATCAAGAGCCCTATCTTCATCACACTCTAGAAAATCTCCTTCAGCTATAATGTCAAGAGAGTGTTTACACCACTTAAAAAGACCATGGTAAAAATTTCTAAGCACAATTTTTATAGGTATCCAAGGCATAATTCTTTTATGTGCTTCAGAGATTTTGTCCCATGCCTTCTTCATATTTTCTCCATCCCTTTGACGGAAATCGAGAACTTCCGATTCCCGCAAAGCACCTAGCCCTAACATGTTCATATAAACAAGGAGTACTACTAACAGCAAGATAAATAAAAAAATTGTAAATTTTGATAAAATACACAAAGATAAAAAATGAAAGGTAAACTAACAAGACTAAAAAACAAAGGTAAAGGGTAGTGTGCAACTCCCCTATCTTAGCACTCGGAGTCCCCGGCAACGGCGCCAGAAATTCGCTTGATGGCTTCTCGCCCCTCGTTGGTTACCCCAAGTGGAAGGCTTGAGGTGTAGCGCAGCAGCAAGTTTCCCTCGGTGAAGATACCAAGGTTTGTCTCCCGTAGGACTCCGGATATGATAAGTAGGTGTCGGCGGCGCAAATGACGTGGACCTGCACACAGACACAGATAACTTTGTTCCCAACGAAGTTCAGAGAGGTTGTCAATCTCTCCGGTCTTGTTGTTCACAAAGGGTAAAACACAAGGGAGAATGATAGCAATTGAAAGTAAAAACAGAAAAGTAAAGATAGCGTGGAAACTGTAATAAGGATATGGACAGGGATACGTGATGTTCACTAGTGATGTCTCTCTCCCAAAAGACGATAAAACTGCTATGCGAGGTAAACAAATTACATAAGGGCAATTGACAGGATTATGAACGCACCGCAATGCTAAGTATGCTACAAAAAAAGGAAGAGGCTCAAAAGCACGGGCAGTACGCCAAAATAAGTAGACCGAAATCCAACTGCATCTACTACTAATCATCCACCTTGAGATATCTATCCAGAACATCTCGCTGGTATTAAGTTGCGAGCCCCACCCAAAGTGTAAACCCAAAGCAACAGACAACTGCACTAAAAATCACTTTGCGTAAAGTAAACAATCCTTGCAACCGCGGTTACAAGCACCGTTGTTTTCCCCCTTGTGGCAACAGCACATCCCCTAGACTCATGTTTCTGTCACTCAAGCGTGTCATCGGGGGGCATGAACCCACAATCGAGCATAACGTTCCCTCTTGGAGTCACTACCTACTACTTGGCCAAAGCAATAAACAACAACGGAGAACATGCAAGAATTACTTAGGAACAAAAATATAAGAGATAAAAACCAAATATATTACTCTATCACAATCTGAACATAATCTCATAATCCATCAGATCCCATCAAACTCAGCATAGCAATAGCAGAAAGATTACAAAAGTGCCTCGATCATGTAGGGCAGCTCACGAGGTCAAAACCATAAAGAACAAAGAGGGGAGGAGAACATCACATAGCTACTGATCACGGACCCATGGTCCAAGGAAAACTACTCACGAGACATCCGGGGAGCATCCATGGTGGAGAGGAGACTCCCGGAGGTCGGCCCTCCCTCCGGCAGGGTGCCGGGAAGAGGTCTTCTGGTGCTCCCGATCTCGGAAGCGCGGCGGTGGAGGAACAGAGGAGAGATCGCGAAAAAGGGTTTTGTCTTTGGTGTTTCCCCGTGACGGAGAATAAATAGGCGAAGGGGGCAGCCAGAGGTGGACCAGGGGCCCCAGGCGCCCCCCTGGCGCAGCCAGGGGTGGGGCCGCGCCGGGTGGCCGCCTGGGCCCCCCCTGGCTCCCCTCTGGCCCCACTTGGGCTCTTCGCGAAGCTTCCTGTACGCTGATTTTTCCTGTATTTTTCCCGGAATTTTTCTGGCACTTTTTATATGGGGGAAAACTGAAATAGAAAAACAGCAGAAAACAGGAACTGACACTGGGGTGCACTGAGTTAATAGGTTAGTCCAAATATGATAAAAAATGTATGAAAGTGTATTTAGATCATAGCAATATCACACAAAACATGCATGGAGCAAGCAGAAATTATAGATACGTTTTGGACGTATCAGGGGGCACCTATCACCCAGGCGGCCACCTGGCGCGGCCTAGGGGGAGGCCGCACCCACAGGCCGCCTGGGCGAATGGGACCTCCCCTGGTGGCCCCCCTTGGCCCTTATTTTTACTCCCATCGCGAAAACCCTGATGCCAGAACCCTTTTCACCAGAGGCAATTCCGATCTTGCCGCCATCGCCAACAAGCTTCGGGGGACCATAATTCCTGTGTCGCACCCTGCCGATACGGGGAAGTGGCCCCGGATTCATCTCCATCGACGTTTCTTCCTCCCTCCATGATGCGGGAGTAGTTCCTCCTCGGGGTTGAGGTTTCTACAATAGCTATGTGGTCAATTCTCTCTCCCATGATGTGATCTTGATTGTGATCATATGCTATGTTAATCTAGGATGATCCCATGATGTTTCCCCTTCATCTATGTATTGGATTTGATGTACTCACTTTTCTTTATCTAGTATAATCCCCAAGACCAAGGTGACAGTGGTCTATTGGACATAGGTTAGAAGAATATTTTCATGAGTGATTTCCTCTTTTGTGTGTGGATTGAAGATTGAGAGTCTCTTGGTGCTTGTCTTTGACTATCCTTGAGATATGTTGTGGTGATTGTGGTACTCTCTTTGGATGGCTATGGTGAAATTGGGAAATCCGTAGCTGAGAACAACGAACTCTAAGGTGTGCTTTTGTAGCCCTACACAATTCTCGTCCTATCTTGACCACAAAGGAATGACCTCCAAGTACGACTCCAATGCATGTTTTAGTGGAAATATCATGTGATTAGATTATGTTAATGTTGTTGGGAGTTGCCACTAGTGAAAGTATGAAGCCTAGGCCTTGTTTCCACCGTTGCAATACTGTTTGTGCTCATGTTTACTACTTGTTTGCTTGCTGTAATTTTTATTAAAGATTTATATTACTTCTTTTTGCCACACCTATCACCCATATTTTACCATCTCTTCGCCGAACTAGTGCACCTATATAACTCCTAGATGTATTAGGTGTGTTGGGGACACAAGAGACTTTTTGTATCTTAATTGCAGGGTTGCTTGAGAGTGACCATATTCAACCTCTACTTCCCTGAGTTCGATAAACCTTAGATCATCCACTTGAGGGAAATTGTTGTTGTCCTACAAACCTCTGCGCTTGGAGGCCCAACAAAGTCTATAAGAATAGAAGCGTGCGTAGACATCAAGCTATTTCTGGCGCCGTTGCCGGGGAGGTAAGGCTTGAAGGTATATCTTTAGATCTTGCAATTAAATCTTTTCGTTTCTTGTTTTTGTTTTCACTAGTTAGGCTTATGGAAAACAACAAAAGTATTATGAGAGAGCTTTATGAGCTCTACCTTGAGTTGGGACATGAAATGTTTGAAGACAAAATCAAAAATCCTATGGAGCTTTATTATTTGCACAACACTAATGATATTAGCAATGTTATTACTATGTCTTCTTTGAATACCTTTGATGCTAATGATATGCAAAGTTATAATCTTGGGGATGCTACATTTGATGAAGTTGATCTTTTTAGCCCCCCAAGTTTTGATGAGGAAATTTATTTTGATGATAATTTGTCTCCTATCTATGATGAATATTGTGATAACACTTATGCTATAAAAAATAAATTTTTGCAAGTGGATCATGATAAGAATGATTCATGTGATAGCTATTTTATTGAGATTCCTCCCACTACTATTGATGATTTTGCTTATGTAGGGAATAATAAATTTTCTATGCTTGTGGATCATGATAGGAAAGTTTTATTTGATACTTATATTACTGATTTTATTCATGATCACACTAAAAATTATTATGAGAGGGGAACATATGTGACGGGGATCAACACTCGTCGAGGCAGGAGAAAGTCATAATCTGCAGGCGCGTATGTTCCTCGAGTGATCAACAATCGTGAGCAACGCACCACTCGCGGACATCCTCAACAACCCCGGAGCGACCGGTCGAGTCTCCGAGTGGAACATGGAGCTCAGCCCATGAGACCTGCAGTTCAAACACCCAACACCAATCAAATCCCAAGTACTCCCAGATTTCCTGGTCGAGTGGACAGAAGACCAAACACCAGGTCCCCCAGACCTATCCAATTCATGGACGATGTACTTCAACGGATCCAAAAGACAGCAAGGAGCCGGAGCAGGCGTCGTCCTAGTCTCCCCCAAGGCGACCAGCAGCACTCGAAGACCCGTCTAGGTTACATCCCACTTTGATCCCCGTCACAAATGTTCCCCGAGTGATCAACAATCGTCGACGCAAATCCCACTTTTATCTCTATGACGAAGCTTCCCAAGTGGAGAAAGCAACATGGATAGCAAACCCAGTCCTAGTCCCTAAAAAGGACACCGAGTTACTGAGGATGTGCGTCGACTACGGGCCTATCAGCAAGCACTGCGCAAAAGATCACTTCCCCCTGCCAAGAATCGATCAGATAATCGACTCCACAGCAGGACGCGACCTCCTCTCCTTCATCGACGCATACTCAGGGCACAATCAAATTAGGATGTAGGAAGAAGACGATGAGCACACCCCGTTCATCACCCCCTATGGCACATCCCGCCATCACAAAATACCCTTTGGTCTAAACAATGCCGGAGAAACATACCAGCGAATGATGCAAGCATACATGAGAAACCAGATTGGTGGAAACATCCAGGTCTACGTAGACGAGATCGCCATCACAGCCAAAGAACCCGCGCCAGAAGCAACCCCAGAGGATGACAGCACAGGTGAACCAGCGCAAGTGGCAGCCGCAAACCCAATCATTAATGAAGAAGCCAACAACGCAGTCGAGGAGGCAACGCCAACTGTACCCGAAGACCCAGCCTGGAGAGAACCGTTCCTCATATTCCTAATACAGGGCACTTTACCACAAGACGTTGCAGAAGCCCGACGCATTAGTTGGCGATCCAAAGCATTCACAGTAATCAACAGACAAATCTACAATCGTGAGCAGCGCACATATGTTCCCCGAGTGATCAACAATCATGAGCAGCACACCACTCGCAGACATCCTCAACAACCCCGGAGCGACCGGTCGAGCCGCCGAGTGGAACATGGAGCTCGGCCCACGAGACCTACAGTTCAAACACCCAACAGCAATCAAAGCCCAATCAACCCCAGACCTATCCAATTCATGGACGATGTACTTCAACGGATCCAAAAGACAGCAAGGAGCCGGAGCAGGCGTCGTCCTAGTCTCCCCCAAGGCGACCAGCAGCACTCGAAGACCCGTCTAGGTTACATCCCACTTTGATCCCCGTCACAAATGTTCCCCGAGTGATCAACAATCGTCGACGCAAATCCCACTTTTATCTCTATGACGAAGCTTCCCAAGTGGAGAAAGCAACATGGATAGCAAACCCAGTCCTAGTCCCTAAAAAGGACACCGAGTTACTGAGGATGTGCGTCGACTACGGGCCTATCATCAAGCACTGCGCAAAAGATCACTTCCCCCTGCCAAGAATAGATCAGATAATCGACTCCACAGCAGGACGCGACCTCCTCTCCTTCATCGACGCATACTCAGGGCACAATCAAATTAGGATGAAGGAAGAAGACGATGAGCACACCCCGTTCATCACCCCCTACGGCACATCCCGCCATCACAAAATCCCCTTTGGTCTAAACAATGCCGGAGCAACATACCAGCGAATGATGCAAGCATACATGAGAAACCAGATTGGTGGAAACATCCAGGTCTACGTAGACGAGATCGCCATCACAGCCAAAGAACCCGCGCCAGAAGCAACCCCAGAGGATGACAGCACAGGTGAACCAGCGCAAGTGGCAGCCGCAAACCCAATCATTAATGAAGAAGCCAACAACGCAGTCGAGGAGGCAGCGCCAACTGTACCCGAAGACCCAGCCTGGAAAGAACCGTTCCTCATATAACTAATACAGGGCACTTTACCACAAGACGTTGCAGAATCCCGACGCATTAGTCGGCGATCCAAAGCATTCACAGTAATCAACAGACAAATCTACAATCGTGAGCAGCACACATATGTTCCCCGAGTGATCAACAATCGTGAGCAGCGCACCACTCGCAGACATCCTCAACAACCCCGGAGCGACCGGTCGAGCCGCCGAGTGGAACATGGAGCTCAGCCCACGAGATCTGCAGTTCAAACACCCAACAGCAATCAAAGCCCAATCAACCCAGACCTATCCAATTCATGGACGATGTACTTCAACGGATCCAAAAGACAGCAAGGAGCCGGAGCAGGCATCGTCCTAGTCTCCCCCAAGGCGACCAGCACCACTCGAAGACCCGTCTAGGTTACATCCCACTTTGATCCCCGTCACAAATGTTCCCTGAGTGATCAACAATCGTCGACGCAAATCCCACTTTTATCTCTATGACGAAGCTTCCCAAGTGGAGAAAGCAACATGGATAGCAAACCCAGTCCTAGTCCCTAAAAAGGACACCGAGTTACTGAGGATGTGCGTCGACTACGGGCCTATCAGCAAGCACTGCGCAAAAGATCACTTCCCCCTGCCAAGAATCGATCAGATAATCGACTCCACAGCAGGACGCGACCTCCTCTCCTTCATCGACGCATACTCAGGGCACAATCAAATTAGGATGAAGGAAGAAGACGATGAGCACACCCCGTTCATCACCCCCTACGGCACATCCCGCCATCACAAAATCCCCTTTGGTCTAAACAATGCCGGAGCAACATACCAGCGAATGATGCAAGCATACATGAGAAACCAGATTGGTGGAAACATCCAGGTCTACGTAGACGAGATCGCCATCACAGCCAAAGAACCCGCGCCAGAAGCAACCCCAGAGGATGACAGCACAGGTGAACCAGCGCAAGTGGCAGCCGCAAACCCAATCATTAATGAAGAAGCCAACAGCGCAGTCGAGGAGGCAGCGCCAACTGTACCCGAAGACCCAGCCTGGAAAGAACCGTTCCTCATATTCCTAATACAGGGCACTTTACCACAAGACGTTGCAGAAGCCCGACGCATTAGTCGGCGATCCAAAGAATTCACAGTAATCAACAGACAAATCTACAATCGTGAGCAGCGCACATATGTTCCCCGAGTGATCAACAATCGTGAGCAGCGCACCACTCGCGGACATCCTCAACAACCCCGGAGCGACCGGTCGAGCCGCCGAGTGGAACATGGAGCTCGGCCCACGAGACCTGCAGTTCAAACACCCAACAGCAATCAAAGCCCAAGTACTCCCAGATTTCCTGGTCGAGTGGGCAGAAGTCCAAACACCAGGTCCCCCAGACCTATCCAATTCATGGACGATGTACGTCGACGGATCCAAAAGACAGCAAGGAGCCGGAGCTGGAGTCGTCCTAGTCTCCCCGAAGGCGACCAGCACCACTCGAAGACCTAGCTAGGTAACATCCCACTTTGATCCCCGTCACATATGTTCCCCGAGTGAAAAGGGGAGTCGAGTAGCGTGTTTGCGCTGTAGGTTTTGATGACGATGTCGTCCACGTAGACTTGAACGTTCCTGCCGATCTGGTCTCTCAAGCATGCTTGCATCATCCGCTGGTATGTGGCTCCCGCATTTTTTAGGCGAAAAGGCATTGTTTGGTAGCAGAATACTCCATAGGGGGTGATGAATGAGGTGTGCTCTTCGTCTTCTTCCTTCATCTTGATCTGATTGTATCCTGAGTATGCATCGAGGAAGGAGAGGAGGTCGCATCCTGCTGTGGAATCGATTATTTGATCGATTCTTGGCAGGGGAAGTGGTCTTTTGGGCAGTGCCTGTTGATGGGCCCGTAGTCGACGCACATCCTCAGTACCTCGGTGTCCTTTTTAGGGACTAGGACTGGGTTTGCTATCCATGTTACTTTCTTTGTCTCTCTGATGAACTCTGCGTCGAGTAGTCGATTGACTTCTTCTCCGATTGCTCTGCGTTTGGGCTCTGAGAAACGTCGCAGCGCCTATTTTACTGGCTTCGTGTTTATCTTAATGTGGAGCGCGTGTTCCGAAAATTCTCGTGGTATCCCGGGCATGTCGGCTGGGCACCAGGCGAAAATTTTCCACTCTTCGCGAAGGAAAGTTATGAGGGCGGTTGCTTGCTCTTCTGGACGGTGGGCATATACGCGGAATGTCTTCTCTGGGTCTGTTGGGTGTACTTGGTGTGTGATTGTGTCGCTGTCGACGCTGAAGTCGCGACCGAATTCCTTTGTCTCACTTCTGTTTGCTAGTGGAAATATGCTTTTGTCCGTCACCATGGCTATTTCTTTGAGCTGTTGTTGGGCTCCGAATGTGTCGGAGACTTTGTGGAAATTGCGGTCGCACTAGTCCGATTTGACGAAGCTTCCCTTGACTGTGATGATTCCTGCAGGTCCTGGCATCTTGAGCTTCAGATATTCATAGTGTGGAACTGCCATGAACTGTGCGAACGTCGGTCGCCTGAGTATGGCGTGATACTGCGACTGCCAGTCGAGTACTTCGAAATCGAGTGCCTGCTTTGCGAAGTTGCGTTTGCTGCCGAAGATCACATCAAGCTGTATTGCTCCGATGGAGGTTGCTACTTCGCCCAGGACTACGTCGTATATTGTGGTTCCTGACTTCTTCCACACTGATCGTGGGATGAACATCTTGCGTAGAGTGCTGGCGAAGATTATGTTTAGACTGTTAATGGCTTCTCGCCCTTCGTTGGTTACCCCAAGTGGAAGGTGGAGATGTAGCGCAGCAGCAAGTTTCCCTCGGTGAAGATACCAAGGTTTGTCTCCAGTAGGACTCCAGAGATGATAAGTACGTGTCAGCGGCGCAACTGATGTGGACCTGCACACAGACACAGATAACTTTGTTCCCAACAAAGTTCAGAGAGGTTGTCAATCTCTCCGGTCTTGTTCTTCACAAAGGGTAAAACAAAAGGGATAATGATAGCAAGTAAAAGAGGTAAAGTAAATATAGCGCGGAAACAATAATAAGGATACGGACCGGGATACGTGATGTTCACTAGTGATGTCTCTCTCCCAAAAGACGATAAAAATGCTATGCGAGGTAAACAAATTACAGAAGGGCAATTGACAGGATTATGAACGCACCGCAATGCTAACTATGCTACAAAAGAAAGGAAGAGGTTCAAAAGCACGGGTAGTACGCCAAAATAAGTAGACCGTAATCCAACTGCATCTACTACTAATCATCCACCTTGATATATCTATCCAGAACATCTCGCTGGTATTAAGTTGCGAGCCCCACCCAAAGTGTAAACCCAAAGCAACAGACAACTGCATTAAAAAGAACTTTGCATAAAGTAAACAATCCTTGTAACCGCGGTTACAAGCACCGTTGTTTTCCCCCTTGTGGAAACAGCACATCCCCTAGACTCATGTTTCTGTCACTCAAGTGTGTCATCGGGGGGCATGATCCCACAATCGAGCACAACGTTCCCTCTTGGAGTCACTACCTACTACTTTGCCAAAGCAATAAACAGCAACGGAGAACATGAAAGAATTACTTAGGAACAAAAATATAAGAGTTAAAAACCAAATATATTACTCTATCACAATCTAAACATAATCTCATAATCCATCAGATCCCATCAAACTCAGCATAGCAACAGCAGAAATATTACAAAAGTGCCTCGATCATGTAGGGCAGCTCACGAGGTCTAAACAATGAAGATCAAAGAGGGGAGGAGAACATCACATAGCTACTGATCACGGACCCATGGTCCAAGGAAAACTACTCACGAGACATCCGGGGAGCATCCATGGTGGAGAGGAGACTCCCGGAGGTCAATCCTCCCTCCAGCAGGGTGCCGGGAAGAGGTCTTCTGGTGCTCCCGATCTTCGGAAGCGCGGCGGCGGCGGAACAGAGGCGAGTTTGCGGAATAGGGTTCTTCTTCTGAAGTTTCCCCGTGACGGAGAATAAATAGGCGAAGGGGGCAGCCAGAGGTGGACCAGGGGCCCCAGGCGCGGCCAGGGGTGGGGCCGCGCCGGGTGGCCGCCTGGGGCCCCCCTGGATCCCCTCTGGCCCCTCTCGGGCTCTTCGCGAAGCTTCCTTCACACTGATTTTTTATCTGAATTTTCCCGAATTTTTCTGACACTTTTTATATGGGGGAAAACTGAAATAGAAAAACAGCAGAAAACAGGAACTGGTACTGGGGTGCACTGAGTTAATAGGTTAGTCCTAATATGATCAAAAGTGTATGAAAGTGTATCTAGATCATAGCAATATCACACAAAACATTCATGGAGCAAGCAGAAATTATAGATACGTTTTGGACGTATCAACATCCCCAAGCTTAATTCCTGCTCGTCCTCGAGTAGGTAAATGATAACAGCATAATTTCTATGGTGACATGCTAGCAACCATAAAAGAACTTTGAAAAGTAAAGCAATCAAGGTTAGAGATTCAATTCAAGTCATAACATGCAAGTGTCTATATTAGCATTGAAAAAAATAACAAAAGAACATTAGGTGCAAGAGCTCTCGCTGTCCGTGACTTGAATGTCTCCAAATGGTGTTTTCGTGCAAGAAGGGGGATAGGGAATACGAGAAAAAAGTATTTTTTTGTTGAGAACTCAATCTACTAAAGTTTCACACTTGGTCTTCTTTGGAATCTTATCTAGACTCGTCCCCAGACCACAAGCCAGGTACAAGTCAATTTCATCCACTCCTTTTCGATATTTTGAGCACTCATGCAATGGATGACCGTAAGCACGAGAGTTGACACTTAGGATGGCAAAGAGAGAAATATGGTGGAGGAGGAAGACAAAAAGGATGAGAAAGGCTCACATCAATGAGGACAATCATAGGCAAGAGATGCCAAATGATAGATACGATGTGAGGAGTAGGGATTGCCATGCAACGGATGCACATACGAGCTAAGAAGCTCTCCAATGGAACTAGTGGGGGTGCATCTAACTTGCTCGCTCATGAAGACCTAGAGCTCGTTTGAGGAGGCTCATCCTTGGAATACGCAAGCCAAGTTCTATAGTGTGAAGGTCCCCACATAGCTATATGCATAAAGATCATCTCTATGGAGTACAAGGATAAAAAGGGAGTACTAGTATGGATCTCTCAAAAGGATAGTAGTGTTGCCCCTTTCTCTCTTTTTATTTCTTTTTTTCTTTTTTTCTTTTTTTTGTATTTTTTTGTGGCCTCAATGGGTCTTTCTATTTAACTCTCATTTGTCCTCTTTGGGATCTTTTATTGTGTCCACTTTGGGATCTTTTCCTCACTTAAGGGCAACACTCTATTTTACAAGGTAAAGGAGATCTTTCACACTTTACAAGGTACTCAAAACATAAAGAAGATTTAAATATCATGATGTATGCAAGGTATGTCGCTGCCAGTGTAGCAGGAACATGTATGACATGAAGATCAAGTCATGAAGAGGTGGATGTTGCATGGCAATGTAACTCGGAAAGGCTATGGAAATACCTTGATAGGTAGGTATGGTGACTGTTTTGAGGAAAGATATAAGGAGGCTTATGATGACAGAGCGTATCATGCCAAGGGTTTGGATGTACCGGCGAAGGTGGACACCAACTCTCGGAGTGAGAAGAAGGCAATGCACGGCACGGGAGAGGCTAGCAAAATATGAGAAGTTTGAAGTGTCAACTTTCAATACTTACATTAGTCCGAAGAACTCATGCACTTATTATTGGTAACTCTCAATCTAATAAGGAGGTTCACAAAGAGACAAGTACCCCGAGGAGGAGTGTATGGGGGTTTGGTTATCCTTGCGCATCCTCGACTCATGGTACGTGAGTGTTCTCTGATATTCGACCCCTCAGAAGAGCAGTGATCCATCTAGTAGCTAGAGTTCTCAACTAATTTTGTAGGTTTTGAAAATACACACGGATTGCCCAAAATACGACACCTATTGGTAATAGGCTAGAGCTCTTGACACCAAAAGTTCAAACATTACTCACATCAATACCTCAAAACCATTGCAAGTTACTACTAAAATTAAATAGCAACCTCAATCACCTACTTTCAAGACAAGACACAACTCAGTGCAACAACCAACTCTCTTTAACAAGATAAACATGAAAACTAAAAAGAGTTGCAGAAACAAACTAATCAAAATCCAAGGCTCTTGCTAAAGACAAAGTAAAACTAAAACTAAACATGGCAGTAGCTATGAAAAGATAAAGAACACACAACAGCAAAAAGATAGGCATGAAGAATCCTATGATGTGTTAAAAGTTTTGAAAGTGGAGCGTGTTTCTCTCCCACACAAAGTAAGAAGGGACCTAACTTGTTATGAAGAGCAAGCAAATCTAAAGAAAACTAAAAAATAAACCTAAGAGCGAGATGCTCCAAGCATAGCACATAACGCATGAAGTGATAAAAATATAGTGAGACGAAGGACGAACTGATGATTGTTGATGGAGAAGGGGATGCACGGGGGCATCCCCAAGCTTAGACGCTTGAGTCTCCTTGAATATTTATTGGGGATGCATGGGGGCATCCCCAAGCTTGAGCGCTTGACACTCCTGGATCTTCTTCCATCATCTTCCATCGCACACTTGAAAACTCCCTTCATACATAACTCATCATAAGCTGATTAGAGAGGTTAGTACCCTTAATAAATAACTTTTTCCCCACTGGATATAAAGATATTCTTGAAGAGATACTGTTTATCAAGAGTTCCAAAAAGTTTTTTCAAAGAAAAAGCAAGCTTAAGGTTTGCAAAAGTTAGGAGAGACAAAACGTGGCAGAATCTGTGAAAAACAGAACAGCAGATAGTAAAGAATTTTTTTGGGATACTTCTGCAACTCTAATCAAAAAACTCAGAACATACGGAAGTTTCGTATTTGTATAGAACATACTGTGTAAAAATTTAAGCTCAAAAAGATGAACTTGGATTTTTCCGGAATTTTTCTAGTCACGTGGACAGAATCTGTTTTCTGGACAACATGTCACAACTTTTACTTCCCTTGCCGTAAGAGGCTATAACTTGGCACAAAGTTGAAAAATAAAGATACAATGATGTTGCTACAGTAGTAACAATCATCAAGACACAACAAAATCAAAAAGAAACACCTAAATTCATTGCGGACTGTCTCCCGAAAGCGCTTCTTTAAAGCCATTAGCTAGGCTTAATGCAAAAGAAGAATCAAGTTTTATCAAGAGAAAGAGAATAACTAGCCCGTGTAACGGACTCAAAAGGTAACTTGATTTTCTTTCTAGGGAAGTGTTCCATCCCCTTTTTTAATGGGAATTGGAATTTTAGATTCCCCTCTTTCATGTCAATAACCGCACCAACGGTTCGAAGAAAAGGACGTCCCAAAATAATTGGACATAAAGGTTCACACTCTATATCCATAACGATAAAATCAACGGGAACATAGTTGTCATTGCCAATGATAAGAACATCGTCGATCTTCCCCAAAGGTTTCTTTATGGAAGAATCAATAAGACGAACACCGAAAGAACAAGGCTCAAAAGGCTTCAATTCAAACATATCAAATATTCTTTTGGGCATAACGGAGGTACTAGCTCCAACATCACATAAAGCATAGCAAGAGAAGTTATTTAATTTAATTTTGATCATAGGGTCCCAACCATCATCTAGCTTCCTAGGTATGGAGGCTTCTACTCTAAGCTTCTCCTCCCTAGCTTTGATGAGAGCATTTGTGATATGCTCCGTGAAGGCAAGATTAAGTGTGCTAGTGTGGGGGTCTCTAGACATTTTGTGTAGCAACCTAATAACTTATAAGAGGGTGCAACTATCAAAATCAATATCACTACTATCAAAGGTGGTAGTAGTGTCATCTAGGCTCACTTGTTTTAAACCCTCTATGTTCATAGGAGTTTCTTTATCTACGGTTGAGGTATTAGCATCACCATTAATAGGTCCAACGGGACTAGGAGTGCATTGGGTGCTAATAGTTTGGGTGTCCTCAACAATTTGGATAGTGGAAACTGTGTGGTGTGTAGGAAGGCTCTTAATTCTATCTTCTTCCTATTTTTCTCTAGCCCATCTTTCTTTAAGTTTAGCCATCATCCTAATATTTTCATTGATTTGTAACTGGATAGCATTAATAGGAGTGGCCTTATTCTCCTCGAGGGGAGAGGTTCTAATTTTAAGCATCTCAATATCAAGGGCTAAGCTTTCTACCTTCAAAGAGATATTATCTATTTTAGCTAATTTCTCCTCTACATTTTTGTTGAAGGCTTTTTGGGTAGTGATAAAGTCTCTAAGCATGCTTTCTAATTCATAAGAGGGGTTCTTGTTGCTAGGGTAGGTGTTGTTGTTCCCATAGTTGGATGGAAACGGTCTAGGATTGCTAGCAAAATTTCCCCTATAAGCATTGTTGTTGAAGTTGTTTCTAGCAATAAAGTTCACATCTACTTGTTCTTGGGCAACCAAAGAATTTAAAGGAACATCATGAGGATCAATAGAGGGTTTCTTGGTAAGTAGAGACATAATTAAGTCAACTTTTTCATTGAGGGAGGTAATTTCCTCGACAGAATTTACCTTCCTACCTGTTGGAGCGTGTTCGGTGTGCCATTGCGAATAATTGGTCATCATTTCATCGAGAAGCTTCGTGGCAGCACCAAGTGTAGTTGACATAAAGGTTCCTCCCACGGCCGAATCTAACAGGTTCCGCGAGGTAAAGTTCAAGCCTGCATAAAAAGTCTGGATAACCATCCAGGTAGTCAAACCATGTGTAGGGCATTTCTTAACAAGAGATTTCATTCGTTCCCAAGCTTGGGCAACGTGTTCATTATCCAATTGCTTAAAATTCATAATATTACTCCTCAATTGGATAATTTTAGCAGGTGAGTAGTACTTCCCTATAAATGCATCTTTGCACTTATCCCAAGAATCTATGCTATTCCTAGGCAAAGATTGAAACCAGATTTTAGCGTCTCCCCTTAAAGAGAAAGGAAAGAGCTTGAGCTTAACAACATCACCTTCTACTTCTTTATACTTTTGCATATCACATAATTCAACAAAATTGTTCAAGTGTAAAGCAGCATCATCTCCAGCACCAGAGAATTGATCTCTCATAACAAGATTTAGCAAAGCAGGTTTAATTTCATAAGAGGTAGCTGAAGTGGCAAGTGTGGCAATGGGAGTGCAGATAAAGTCTTGGTTGTTGTGACTAGTGAAGTCACACAACTTGGTGTTTTCAGTGGAACCCATAGTAGCAGCAAGTGTGGCAGATTTTTTTGTAAATTTTGATAAAAGACACAAAGATAAAAACTGAAAGGTAAACTAACAAGACTAAAAAACAAAGGTAAAGGGTAGTGTGCAACTCCCCTATCTTAGCACTCGGAGTCCCCGGCAACGGCGCCAGAAATTAGCTTGATGGCTTCTCGCCCTTCGTTGGTTACCCCAAGTGGAAGGTGGAGATGCAGCGCAGCAGCAAGTTTCCCTCGGTGAAGATACCAGGTTTGTCTCCAGTAGGACTCCAGAGATGATAAGTAGGTGTCAGCGGCGCAACTGACGTGGACCTGCACACAGACACAGATAACTTTATTCCCAACGAAGTTCAGAGAGGTTGTCAATCTCTCCGGTCTTGTTGTTCACAAAGGGTAAAACACAAGGGATAATGATAGCAAGTAAAAGTAGTAAAGTAAATATGGCGTGGAAACAATAATAAGGATACGGACCGGGATACGTGATGTTCACTAGTGATGTCTCTCTCCCAAAATACGATAAAACTGCTATGCGAGGTAAACAAATTACAGAAGGGCAATTGACGGGATTATGAACGCACTGCAATGCTAACTATGCTACAAAAGAGAGGAATAGGTTCAAAAGCACGGGCAGTATGGCAAAATAAGTAGACCATAATCCAACTGCATCTACTACTAATCATCCACCTTGAGATATCTATCCAGAACATCTCGCTGGTATTAAGTTGCGAGCCCCACCCAAAGTGTAAACCCAAAGCAACAGACAACTGCATTAAAAAGAACTTTGCGTAAAGTAAACAATCCTTGTAACCGCAGTTACAAGCACCGTTGTTTTCCCCCTTGTGGCAACAGCACATCCCCTAGACTCATGTTTCTGTCACTCAAGCATGTCATCGGGGGGCATGAACCCACAATCGAGCACAACGTTCCCTCTTGGAGTCACTACCTACTACTTGGCCAAAGCAATAAACAGCAACGAAGAACATGCAAGAATTACTTAGGAACAAAAATATAAGAGATAAAAACCAAATATATTACTCTATCACAATCTGAACATAATCTCATAATCCATCAGATCCCATCAAACTCAGCATAGCAACAGCAGAAATATTACAAAAGTGCCTCGATCATGTAGGGCAGCTCACGAGGTCTAAACAATGAAGATCAAAGAGGGGAGGAGAACATCACATAGCTACTGATCACGGACCCATGGTCCAAGGAAAACTACTCACGAGACATCCGGGGAGCATCCATGGTGGAGAGGAGACTCCCGGAGGTCAATCCTCCCTCCGGCAGGGTGCCGGGAAGAGGTCTTCTTGTGCTCCCGATCTTCGGAAGCGCGGCGGCGGCGGAACAGAGGCGAGTTTGAGGAATAGGGTTCTTCTTCTGGAGTTTCCCCGTGACGGAGAATAAATAGGCGAAGGGGGGCAGCCAGAGGTGGACCAGGGGCCCCAGACGCCCCCCTGGCGCGGCCAGGGGTGGGGCCGCGCCGGGTGGCCACCTGGGGCCCCCTGGCTCCCCTCAGGCCCCTCTCGGGCTCTTCGCGATGCTTCCTTCACGCTGATTTTTTATCTGAATTTTCCCGAATTTTCCCGAATTTTTCTGGCACTTTTTATATGGGGGAAACTGAAATAGAAAAACAACAGAAAACAGGAACTGGCACTGGGGTGCACTGAGTTAATAGGTTAGTCCAAATATGATCAAAAGTGTATGAAAGTGTATCCAGATCATAGCAATATCACACAAAACATGCATGGAGCAAGAAGGAATTATAGATACGTTTTGGACGTATCAACTGCTGCCTCCATCCATGAAGATTCTGTCCATGTCGTATCCTCCGATCTGCGCTTCGAGGACCAGGGGTGCATGCTGATGGCTTCTCGCCCCTCGTTGGTTACCCCAGGTGGAAGGTTTGAGATGTAGCGCAGCAGCCAGTTTCCCTCGGTGAAAATACCAAGGTTTGTCTGTCGTAGGACTCCGGATATGATAAGTAGGTGTCAGCGGCGCAACTGACGTGGACCTGCACACAGACACAGATAACTTTGTTCCCAACGAAGTTCAGAGAGGTTGTCAATCTCTCCGGTCTTGTTCTTCACAAAGGGTAAAACACAAGGGATAATGATAGCAATTGAAAGTAAAAAACAGAAAAGTAAAGATAGCGTGGAAACAGTAATAAGGATATGGACAGGGTTATGTGATGTTCACTAGTGATGTCTCTCTCCCAAAATACGATAAAACTGCTATGCGAGGTAAACAAATTACAGAAGGGCAATTGAAAGGATTATGAACGCACCGCAATGCTAACTATGCTACAAAAGAAAGGAAGAGGCTCAAAAGCATGGGCAGTACGCCAAAATAAGTAGACCGAAATCCAACTGCATCTACTACTAATCATCCACGTTGAGATATCTATCCAGAACATCTCGCTGGTATTAAGTTGCGAGCCCCACCCAAAGTGTAAACCCAAAGCAACAGACAACTGCATTAAAAAGCACTTTGCGTAAAGTAAACAATCCTTGCAACCACGGTTACAAGCATCGTTGTTTTCCCCCTTGTGGCAATAGCACATCCCTAGACTCATGTTTCTGTCACTCAAGCGTGTCATTGGGGGGCATGAACCCACAATCGAGCATAACGTTCCCTCTTGGAGTCACTACCTACTACTTGGCCAAAGCAATAAACAGCAACGGAGAACATGCAAGAATTACTTAGGAACAAAAATATAAGAGATAAAAACCAAATATATTACTCTATCACAATCTGAACATAATCTCATAATCCATCAGATCCCATCAAACTCATCATAGCAATAGCAGAAAGATTACAAAATTTCCTCGATCATGTAGGGAAGCTCACGAGGTCTAAACCATGAAGAACAAAGAGGGGAGGAGAACATCACGTAGCTATTGATCACGGACCCATGGTCCAAGGAAAACTACTCACGAGACATCCGGGGAGCATCCATGGTGGAGAGGAGACTCCCGGAGGTCGGCCCTCCCTCCGGCAGGGTGCCGGGAAGAGGTCTTCTGGTGCTCCCGACCTCGGAAGCGCGGCGGCGGCGGAACAGATGAGATATCGTGAAAAAGGGTTTTGTCTTCGGAGTTTCCCCGTGACGGAGAATAAATAGGCGAAGGGGGGCAGCCAGAGGTGGACCAGGGGCCCCTGGCGCGGCCAGGGGTGGGGCCACGCCGGGTGGCCGCCTGGGCCCCCTGGCTCCCCTCTGGCCCCACTCGGGCTCTTCACGAAGCTTCCTGTACGCTGATTTTTCCTTTATTTTTCCCGGAATTTTTCTGGCACTTTTTATATGGGGGAAAACTGAAATAGAAAAACAGCAGAAAACAGGAACTGGCACTGGGGTGCACTGAGTTAATAGGTTAGTCCAAATATGATCAAAAGTGTATGAAAGTGTGTCTAGAACATAGCAATATCACACAAAACATGCATGGAGCAAGCAGAAATTATAGATACGTTTTGGACGTATCACATGCTCAGGCCTCGGGAGTGCGAGCGGATGGTCGTTTTGTGAGAAGGTGATGCTGGTCTCGGCGCCGCTCAGTTGGTAGGTTTTTGTTGCCTTTAGGTCTTCGGCTGCTTCGTCCTGCAAGGTGTAGGCATCTTACTTTGCTTCCAAGGGTATTCCTTCTTGGATCATGCAGATTCGTCCCTGGGACGCGGGGTACTGCTCCTCTGCACTCGGCGCTGGCGACTGCGTGCTTCTTCGAGTGCGTTTGACTTCGCGCTGCTTCTCCTCCTTGAGGTTGTTGGTGAGTTCGGCGAATAGGCGGCAGTCTCCCAATGTGTGGCTTGCTCTTAGGTGTCCTCGGCCGCCTTCAAAACAGTGGATCGCGCAGGGCCCTTCCAGTTGCTCTTTGGCTGTGAGTTTGCTGGAGCCGGCGTGCCTTCTTCTTCTTGAGACTTGGCAGATCTGCGAGCGGTCTTCTGCTCGGCTGTGAACTGTTGGGTCGAGCTCTATCCCATCACTGAGCGATTGATTCCGGATGAAGTTGGCGAATTCGTCTGGCCTTCGATCAGGGTCGTAGTAATCTCCGGTCTGGGTCTCGGAGTCACTGTCTTGGCGTATGGTGGGGATCCGGGCGGCGGCGGGTCGTCGACTGATCGGCGAGCCTTCGGCCACGCGCCGCGACTCCTCG
Source organism: Bromus sterilis (assembly GCA_950022295.1). NCBI lineage: Eukaryota > Viridiplantae > Streptophyta > Magnoliopsida > Poales > Poaceae > Bromus > Bromus sterilis. The sequence continues at coordinate 58,254,974 of OX465598.1, read as the reverse complement.
AGGGGGATTCTCAAGTGGCTTCCTTGTGCTTGTCTTCTGGGTCGTCGGGTTCTTTTCCGTCGATGATAGATCTGACAGTCGTCGAGGTGATGGACTTGGTTCGGCTGCAGGTTGGGTGATCCTGATGAGGCGATGGAGATGCTTGCTGTGAACTTGAATTTCTTGAGCGGGCTAGATCTGGCTCTAGTCCTCGAGTCTTGATCTGTTGAGGGCGGGACCGTCGAGATCGTGATCTCAACCTGTGTAGTTCCCACAGACGGCGCCAATTGACGGGCATCAACCCCGGCAAATCCCATGGTCAGGGACCCTGGGTTAGTCATAGAGATGGCACAGGTTGGACGATACTCTTCGGCTAACAGGAGAAGCACTTCCTGCTCGATATTATTACGTGAGGGGGCGATTACAATGGAGGCCAAGGCGAGTTCTCGCAAGGCTAGGATGAGTAGATGCGTATTGAGTTGATCTCGACGTCTCCCCTCCCAGCCTTTATATACTAGGCTAGGTCTCGGGGATTCCGTGCTAGGTTACATAGGTAGTTTCCTAATCCTAGTTCTGCCTGTACGTCAAGTTGCACCTTCCATGTTAGTCGCGGACTCCTACGTCGGTGCTTGATTGGGCCAATCGTGGGCTTGTCGTAGCTTCCCAGTGGGCCTTCTGTCTTCATACGCACCAGGTAGCCTCACACGTAGGAGTCGTGGGGTCACCCCCTCGTCAATATGCTTATAGATATCTCAATAATATCAAGTTCCCTCTCTTGATGTTGAAGATTTTGAAGTTGCACTTGTTTTGCCTTCCTATGCTTATTGCTTTGTGCTTCAATGAATTATTCTATTGCAATATTCCAATGCATAGGAAGCATGTTAGACTTAAATGTGTTTGATATTTTCTTCTTGATGCTCTCTTTTGTTCTTCAACTCTTATTCCTATGAGAGCATCATTAAAATCTTAAGCCTAGCTCAAAGGCGTAAAAGAAAGCGCTTGTTGGGAGGTAACCCAATTTGTTTGTCTTTCTGTTTTTTGTGGTCTTGATGATTGTTACCACTCTAGCAACATCATTTTCTCTTTATTTTCAAGCTTTGTGCCAAGTTTTAGCCTCCGATTGCAAAAGGTTCAAAATTTGTGACGTGCTGTCCAGAAAACAGATTATGTCCCCTTGACGGAAAAATTGGCTATAAATCACCAGACCATCTTTTTGATCTGAATTTTTTGAAAGCATGCTCTATACAATTGTCTTTCGTGCGTCTGTTCTGAGTTTTATTATTTGAGTTGCATAAGTACCCCAAAAAAATTATTTACTACCTGCTGGTCTGTTTTTCACAGATTTTGCCACGTTTTTCCTTTTCTTTGTTTTGAAAACCTTAAGCTTTCTTTTTCTTTGCAAAACTTTTTGGAAATCTTGAGAAACATTAGCTCTTCAAGAATATATTTATTTCCAATAGAGAAAAAATCATTTTATTATGGGTACTAACCACTCTAATCAGCTTATGATGATTTATGTATGAAGGGAGTTTTCAAGTGTGCGAATGAAGATGATGAAAGAAGATCCGGGAGTGTCAAACGCTCAAGCTTGGGGATGCCCCCATGCACCCCCCCCCCCAAGAAATATTCAAGGAGACTCAAGCGTCTAAGCTTGGGGATGCCCCCGTTGCATCCCCTTCTCCATCAACAATTATCTGTTCGTCCTTCGTTCCACTATATTTTTATCACTTCATGCGTTATGTGATATGCTTGGATGGTCTTGATGTTTAATTTTTAGTTTTCTCTAGCCTTGCTTGTTGTTCATAACAAGTTAGAACCCAGCTTTCTTTGTGTGGGAGAGAAACATGCTCCACTTTAACCTAGAACACATCATAGGATTTTCATGCATATCTTTGTTGTGAGTGTTCTTTATCTTTTCGTAGCTGCTGTCATGCTTAGCTCTTCTGTTTTCATGTTAATTTCCTTTTCAAGAGCTATTAGTTAGTTTGTTGCTGGAATTCTCTTGAGTTTTCATGTTTATCTTGTTTAGAGAGTTGGCTATTGCACTGATTTGTGTGTCTTGACTTGAAGTAGGTAATTGAGGTTGCTATTCAATTGTAGTAGTGACTGGCAATAGTTTTGAGGTATTGTTTTGAGTAATGTTTGAACTTTTGGTGTCAAGAGCTTTAGCCTATTAGTGATAGATGTCGTATTTTGGGCAATCTGTGTTTGTTTTCGAAAACTACAAAAAACTAGTTGAGAACTCTAGCTACTAGATGAATCACTAATCTTTGGAGGGGTCAGATATTAGAGTACACACACGTACCATGAGTCGAGGATACGCAAGGATAACCAAACCCCCATACACTCCTCCTCGGGGTACTTGTCTCTTTGCGAACCTCCTGATTAGATTGAGAGTTACCGATAATAAGTGCATGAGTTCTTCGGACTAATGTAAGTATTTGAAAGTTGACAGTTTCACCTCCTTATATTTTGCTAGCCTCTTCGGTACCGTGCATTGCTCTTTTCTCACCGCGAGAGTTGGCGCATACTTCGCCGGTGCATCCAAACCCTTGGCATGATACGCTCTGTTATCATAAACCACCTTGTATCCTTCCTCAAAGCAGCTACCATACCTACCTATCAAGGCATTTCCATAGCCTTTTCGAGATATATTGCCATGCAACATCCACTTTCTCATGACTTGATCTTCATGTCATACATGTTCCTGCTACCCTGGAAGAGGCATACATCTGCATACATCATGATAGCTTCTTCTTTATGTTGAGTACTTTTGTAAAGTGTGAAAGATCTTCTATACTTCTTGTAAAATAGAGTGGTGCCCCAAAAGTGAGGAAAAGATCCCAAAGAGGACAAATTAAAAGATCGCAAAGAGGACAAATGAGATTTAAATAGAAAGAGCCATTGAGGCCACACACAAAAATACAAAAAGAGAAAAAAAAAGAGAGAAGGGGCAAAACTACTATTCCTTTTGAGAGATCCACACTCGTACTCCCTCTTGTATCTTGTACTCCATAGAGATGATCATTTATGCATATAGCTATGTGGGGACCTTTACACTATAGAACTTGGCTTGTATATTCCAATGATGAGCCTCCTCAAATGAGCTCTAGGTCTTCTTGAGCAAGCAAGTTGGATGCACCCCCACTAGTTCCATTGGAGAGCTTCCCATAGCTCACATGTGCATCCGTTCCATGGAATTCCCTACTCCTCACATCATATCCATCATTTGGCTTTCTCTCGCCTATGATTGTCCTCATTGATGTGAGCCTTTCACACCTTTTTGTCTTCCTCCTCCACCATCTCTCTCTTTGCCATCCTAAGTGTCAACTTTCTTGCTTACGCTCATACATTGCATGAGTGCTCAAAATATCGAAAGGGAGTGGATCAGTTTGACTTGTACCTGGCTAGTGGTCTGGGGACGAGTCAAGATAAGACTCCAAAGAAGACCAAGTGTGAAACTTTAGTAGATTGAGTTCTCAACTAAAATAAATAGTATGTTTTTACTCTCTAGTATTCCCATCTCCCACTTCTTGCACGCAAACACCATTTGGAGACATTCAAGTCATGGACAGCGAGAGTTTCAATGCTAATATAGACTCTTGCTTGTTATGACTTGAACTGAAATACATGCCTTGATTGCCTTACTTAAAATTCTTTTATGGTTGGTAGCATGTCACCACAGAAATTATGCTTGTTATCATTTACCTACTCGAGGACGAGCAGGAATTAAGCTTGGGGATGTTGATACGTCCCAAACATATCTATAATTTCTGCTTGATCCATGCATGTTTTGGGTGATATTGTTATGCTTTTGATGCACTTTCATATGCATTTGATATTATTTGGACTAACCTATTAACTCAGTGCACCCCAGTGCCAGTTCTTGTTTTCTTCTGTTTTTGTATTTTAGGTTTTCCCATTACTTACAGTGCCCAAAAAAATCTGGGAAAATATATAAAAATCAGCGTTACAGAAGACTCCAAACACCCGAAGGAGAGCCGGAGGGGGGCACCTGTCACCCAGGAGGCCAACCGGTGCGGCCTAGGGGGAGGTCGCACCCACAGGCCGCCTGGGCGACTGGGACCTCCCCTGGTGGCCCCCCTTGGCCCTTATTTTTACTCCCGTCGTGAAAACCCTGATTCCGGAACCCTTTTCTCCAGAAGCAATTCCGATCTCCGCCGCCATCGCCAATAAGCTTCGGGGGACCCAAATTCCTGTGTCGGCACCCTGCCGAGACGGGGAAGTGCCCCCAGATTCATCTTCATCGACGTTGCTTCCTCCCTCCATGATGCGGGAGTAGTTCCTCCTCGGGGTTGAGGTTTCTACAGTAGCTATGTTGTCAATTCTCTCTACCATGATGTGATCTTGATTGTTATCATAGGCTATGTTAATATAGAATGATCCCATGATGTTTCCCCTTCTTCTATGTATTGGTTTTGATGAACTCACTTGTCTTTATCTAGTATATAATCCCCGAGACCAAGGTGACAGCGGTCTATTGGACATGGGTTAGAAGAATATTTTCATGAGCGATTTCCTCTTTTGTGTGTGGATTGAAGATTGAGAGTCTCTTGGTGCTTGATGGTCGAGATGATGAAAATGTTATCTCGCCCTTCGTTGGTTACCCCAAGTGGAAGGTGAGATGTAGGATCGCAGCAAATTTCCCCTATGTAGAGGATAGGGTTTGTCTCCCGTAGGACTCCGACAATGATAAGTATGTGTCAACGGCGTAACTGACGTGGACCTTCACACAACACAAATAACTTCGTTGGACCGGGGTCCCGTGATGTTCACTAGTGATGTCTCTCTCCCAAAAGACGATAAAACTGCTATGCGAGGTAAAAAAATCACAGTTGGGCAATTGACAGGATTAAAAATGCACCGCAATGCTAACTATGCTACAAAGAAAGGACGAGGCTCAAAAGCATGGGTGGTACGCCAATATAAGTAGATCGAAATCCAAGTTCATCTAATACTAATCATCCACCTTGATATATCTATCCAGAACATCTCGCTGGTATTAAGTTGCGAGCCCCACCCAAAGTGTAAACCCAAAGCAATAGACAACTGCATTAAAAAATAACTTTGCGTAAAGTATACAATCCTTGCAACCGCGGTTACAAGCACCATCGTTTTCCCCCTTGTCGCAACAGCACATCCCCTAGACTCATGTTTCTGTCACTCAAGCCTGTCATCGGGGTCATGAACCCACAATCAGCATAACGTTCCCTCTTGGAGTCACTACCTACTACTTGGCCAAAGCAATAAACAGCAACGAAGAACATGCAAGAATTATTTAGGAACAAAAATATAAAAGATAAGAACCAAATATATTACTCAATCACAATCTGAACATAGTCTCATAATCCATCAGATCCCAGCAAACTCAGCATATCAACAGCAGAAAATTACATATGTGCCTCGATCATGTAGGCCATCTCACGAGGTCTAAACCATGAAGAACAAAGAGGGGAGGAGAACATCACATAGCTACTGATCACGGACCCATGGTCCAAGGGAGACTACTCACGGCACATCCGGGAAGCATCCATGGTGGAGGGGAAGCTCCCGGAGGACAGTCCTCCCTCCGGCAGGGTGCCGGGTAGAGGGCTGCTGGCGCTCCCGATCTTGGAAGCGTGGCGGCGGCAGAACAGAGGCGAGATCGCGAAAAAGGGTTCTGTCTTTGGAGGTTTCGCGTCATGGAAAATAAATAGGCGAAGGGGGCAGCTAGGGGGCCACCAGGGGTCCAGGCGCACCCCCCCCCCCCGGTGCGGCTAGACCCTAGGCCGCGCCAGGTGGCCTCCTGGGTCCCTGGTGGTGGCCCTCTGGCCCCACTTTGGTGATTCCGGAAGCTTCCGTTGCGCTGATTTTTTTTATCCTATTTTCCCGAATTTTTGGAGCATTTTTAATATCGGGGAAACCTGGAATAGAAAATTAGCAGAAAACAGGAACTGGCACTGTGGTGCACTGAGTTAATAAGTTAGTCCAAATATGATCAAAAGTGTATGAAAGTGTATGTAGATCATAGCAATATCACACAAAACATGCATGGAGAAAGCAGAAATTATAGATACGTTTGTGACGTATCAACATCCCCAAGCTTAATTCATGCTCGTCCTCGAGTAGGTAAATGATAACAAGCATAATTTCTGTGGTGACATGCTAGCAACCATATAATAACTTTTAAAGTAAAGCAATCAAGGTAAGTGATTCAATTCAAGTCATAACATGCAAGAGTCTATATTAGCATTGCAACAAGCAACGAAAGAACATTAGGTGCAAGAGCTCTCACTGTCCGTGACTCGAATGTCTCCAAATAGTGTTTGTGTGCAAGAAGAGGGATATGGGAATACGAGAGAAAAAATATATTCGTTGAGAACTCAATCTACTAAAGTTTCACACTTGATCTTCTTTGGAATCTTATCTTGACTCGTCCCCAGACCACTAGCCAGGTACAAGTCAATTTGATCCACTCCTTTTCAATATTTTGAGCACACATGCAATGGATGTGCGTAAGCACGAGAGTTGACACTTAGGATGGCAAAGAAAGAGATATGGTGGAGGAGGAAGACAAAAAGGATGAGAAAGGCTCATATCAATGAGGACAATCATAGGCGAGAAGGCCAAATGATAGATATGATATGAGTAGTAGGGATTGCCATGCAATGGATGCACATATGAGGTAAGAAAATCTCTCCAATGGAACTAGTGGGGGTGCATCCAACTTGCTCGTTCATGAAGACCTAGAGTTCGTTTGAGGAGGCTCATCCTTGGAATATGCAAGCCAAGTTCTATAGTGTGAAGGTCCCCACATAGCTATATGCATAAATGATCATCCCTATGGAGTACAAGGATAAGAGGGAGTACGAGTGTGGATCTTTCAAAAGGAATAGTAGTGTTGCCCCTTTCTCTCTTTTTATTTTTTTCTATTTTTTCTATTTTTAGTATTTTTTTGGTGGCCTCAATGGCTCTTTCTATTCAACTCTCATTTGTCCTCTTTGGGATCTTTTAATTTGTCCACTTTGGGATCTTTTCCTCACTTAAGGGCAACACTCTATTTTACAACAAGTTATAGAATATCTTCACACTTTACAAGGTAGTCAAACATAAAGAAGATGTAGCTATCATCATGTATGCAAATGTATGCCTCTGCCAGTGTAGCAGGAACATATATGGCATGAAGATCAATTCATGAAGAGGTGGATGTTGCATGGCAATATATCTCGGAAAGGCTATGGAAATGCCTTGATAGGTAGGTATGGTGGATGTTTTGAGGAAATATATAAGGAGGTTTATGATGACAGAGCGTATCATGCCAAGGGTTTGGATGCACCGGCGAAGGTGGACGCCAACTCTCGGAGTGAGAAAAGGGAAATGCACGGTACGTAAGCGGCTAGCAAATATGAGTAGGTGGAAGTGTCAACTTTCAATACTTACATTAGTCTGAAGAACTCATGCACTTATTATCGGTAACTCTCAATCTAATAAGGAGGTTCACAAAGAGACAAGTACCCCGAGGAGGAGTGTATGGGGGTTTGGTTATCCTTGCGCATCCTCAACTCATGGTACGTGAGTGTACTCTAATATCCGATCCCTCCAAAGATTAGTGATCCATCTAGTTGCTAGAATACTCAACTAGTTTTGTAGGTTTTGAAAATAAACACGGATTGCCCAAAATACGACACCTATCACTAATAGTCTAGAGCTCTTAACACCAAAAGTTCAAACATTACTCACAACAATACCTCAAAACTATTGCAAGTTACTACTACAATTGAATAGCAACCTCAATTACCTACTTCAAGACAAGACACAACTCAGTGCAACAACCAAATCACTTAACAAGATAAACATGAAAATTAAAGAGAGTTCCAGCAACAAACTAAAGAAAAGCCAAGGCTCTTGCTAAAGACAAACACTAAAACTAAAAGTAAACATGGTAGCAGCTACGAAAAGATAAAGAACACTCAACAGAGGAAATATAGGCATGAAAATCCTATGATGTGTTCTACATTGGAGTGGAGCGTGTTTCTCTCCCACACAAAGTAACAAAGGATCTAACTTGTTATGAACAGCAAGCAAAGCTAAAGAAAACTAAAAATAAAACCTAAGAGCGAGACGCTCCAAGCATAGCACATAACACATGAAGTGATAAAAATATAGTGAGACGAAGGGCGAACCGATGATTGTTGATGGAGAAGGGGATGCACGGGGGCATCCCCAAGCTTAGACGCTTGAGTCTCCTTGAATATTTATTGGGGGATGCATGGGGGCATCCCCAAGCTTGAGTGTTTGACACTCTCGGATCTTCTTTCATCATCTTCCCTCGCACACTTGAAAACTCCCTTCATACATAACTCATCATAAGCCGATTAGAGAGGTTAGTACCCTTAATAAAATAATTTCTCCCCACTAGATATAAAGATATTCTTTAATAGCTATTGTTTCTAAAGATTGCCAAAAAGTTTTTGCAAAGAAAAATCAAGCTTAAGGTTTTCAAAAGTAAGGAAAGGCAAAACGTGGCAGAATCTGTGAAAAACAGAACATCAGGGACTAGAGAATTTTTTCGGGGCACTTCTGCAACTCAAATCAAAAAACTCAGAACATACAAAAGTTTCACAATTGTATAGAGCACTCTGTGTAAACAATTCAGCTCAAAAAGATGAACTGGTGATTTGTTTCGATTTTTTCCGTCAAGCAGACAGAATCTGTTTTCTGGACAGATGTCACAACTTCTGCTTCCCTTATCATAAGAGGCTATAACTTGGCACAAAGCTTGAAAATAAAGATACAATGATGTTTATATAGTAGTAAAAATCATCAAGACCACTAAAAACAGAAGTAAAAATATCTTGGGTTGCCTCCCAACAAGCGCTTTCTTTTACGCCTATAAGCTAGGCATAAAGCAAAAGAAGAATCAAAGGTCTCCGAGATCATCGGGATCATAAAAACCTTCAAATTGATTTTCAACAAGCTTATTCTTCTTCTTCCTAGGAAAGAGGTACTTACCTTTCGCCTTACCGTGTAAGCGTATGTGCCCGTTACCAATATCAATGAAGCCTTTCATAGCTCGGAGGAAGTCCCTTCCAAGCACGATGTTGCTTTGGTTTGGCTCCATGATGAAGAAATCCATCGGTGCAACCCTATGAAGGAATGCAACTTGGAATTCTTTTACCTTTCCTTTAACCTCTGAAATATCTCCATTAGCATGTTCATGATAGGATGACAATTTATCCATATCTAGTTTCAAAGAATCATAAACTATTTTTGGCATGGTAGAAACTATGGATCCAAGATCACAAAAATCAAGGAAGTCTTGGTTAGAGATGCTAATCCTAACAAAGGGCTCCCAATCATCATCTATCTCCAACATTTCTTTCTTGTTGGACTCAATTTCCTCTACCGTCCTCAAGTCTAGAGCACCCATCTTCTTTTCAATAGTGGCAAGTCTATCTAGAACAGTATCAATGCTACGATCATAAACAAAATAGCTAGATATACCATGCAAAATATCAAGAGATCTAGCCTCATCACACTCTAAAAGTCTCCTTCAGCTATAATATCAAGAGAGTGTTTACACCACTTAAAAAGACCATGGTAAAAATTTTGAAGCACAATATTTATAGGTATCCAAGGCATAATTCTTTTATGTGCTTCAGAAATTATGTCCCATGCCTTCTTCATATTCTCTCCATCCCTTTGACGGAAATCTAGAACTTCTGATTCCCTCAAAGCACCAAGTCCTAACCTGTTCATCTAAACAAGGAGGACTACTAAAAGCAAGATAAATAAAAAATTTGTGATTTTTGATATAGGACAAAAAGATAAAAACTGAAAGGTAGACTAACAAGACTAAAAAACAAAGGTAAACGATAGTGTGCAACTCACCTATCTTAGCACTCGGAGTCCCCGGCAACGGCGCCAGAAATTTTCTTGATGGTCGAGATGATGATAATGGTATCCCGCCCTTTGTTGGTTACCCCAAGTGGAAGGTGAGATGTAGGATAGCAGCAAATTTCCCCTATGTAGAGGATAGGGTTTGTCTCCCGTAGGACTCCGGCAATGATAAGTAGGTGTCAACGGCACAACTGGCGTGGACCTTCACACATCACAAATAACTTTGCTCCCAACGAAGTTCAGAGAGGTTGTCAATCTCTCCGGTCTTGTTGTTTACAAAGGATCAAACGCAAGGGATAATGATAATGGCGATAGCAACTAGAAAGTAAATGCAGGAAAATAAAAGAGCTTGTAAACAGTGATGAGGATATGAACCGGGGTCCCGTGATGTTCACTAGTCATGTCTCTCTCCCAAAAGACGATAAAACTGCTATGCGAGGTAAACAAATCACAGCTGGGCAATTGACAGGATTAAAAACGCACCGCAATGCTAACTATGCTACAAAGAAAGGAGGAGGCTCAAAAGCATGGGCGGTACGCCAAAATAAGTAGATCGAAATAAAACTGCATCTACTACTAATCATCCACCTTGAGATATCTATCCAGAACATCTCGCTGGTATTAAGTTGCGAGCCCCACCCAAAGTGTAAACCCAAAGCAATAGACAACTGCATTAAAAAATAACTTTGCGTAAAGTATACAATCCTTGCAACCGCGGTTACAAGCACCATCGTTTTCCCCCTTGTCGCAACAGCACATCCCCTAGACTCATGTTTCTGTCACTCAAGCCTGTCATCGGCGGGCATGAACCCACAATCGAGCATAATGTTCCCTCTTGGAGTCACTACCTACTACTTGGCCAAAGCAATAAACAGCAACGAAGAACATGCAAGAATTATTTAGGAACAAAAATATAAAAGATAAGAACCAAATATATTACTCAATCACAATCTGAACATAGTCTCATAATCCATCAGATCCCAGCAAACTCAGCATATCAACAGCAGAAAATTACATATGTGCCTCGATCATGTAGGCCATCTCACGAGGTCTAAACCATGAAGAACAAAGAGGGGAGGAGAACATCACATAGCTACTGATCACGGACCCATGGTCCAAGGGAGACTACTCACGGCACATCCGGGAAGCATCCATGGTGGAGGGGAAGCTCCCGAAGGTCAATCCTCCCTCCGGCAGGGTGCCGGGAAGAGGGCTGCTGGCGCTCCCGATCTTGGAAGCGCGGCGGCGGCGGAACAGAGGCAAGATCGTAAAAAAGGGTTCTGTCTTTGGAGGTTTCGCATCACGGGAAATAAAATAGGCGAAGGGGGCAGCCAGGGGGACACCAGGGGTCTAGGCGCCCCCCCCCTCCCCCCGGCGTGGCCAGACCATAGGCCGCGCCAGGTGGCCGCTTGGGTCCCTGGTGGTGGCCCTCTGGCCCCACTTTGGTGATTCCGGAAGCTTCCGTTGCGCTGATTTTATATCTGATTTTTTCTGATTTTTTGGAGAATCTTTAATATGGGGGAAACCTGGAATAGAAAACAGCAGAAAATAGGAACTGGCACTATGGTGCACTGAGTTAATAAGTTAGTCCAAATATGATCAAAAGTGTATGAAATTCTATATAGATCATATCAATATCACACAAAACATGCATGGAGCAAGCAGAAATTATAGATACGTTTGGGACGTATCAGTGCTTGTCTTTGACTATCCTTGAGATATGTTGTGGTGATTGTCGTACTCTCTTTGGATGGCCGCAGTGACATTGGGAAATCTGTAGCTGAGAACTACGAACTCTAAGGTGTGATTTTGTAGCCCTACACAATTCTCGTCCTCTCTTGACCACAAAGGAATGACCTCCGAGTACGTCTCCAATGCATGTTTTAGTGGAAATATCATGTGATTAGATTATGTTAATGTTGTTGGGAGTTGCCACTAGTGAAAGTATGAAGCCTAGGCCTTGTTTCCACCATTGCAATACCATTTGTGCTTACGTTTACTAATTGTTTGCTTGCTGTAATTTTGACTACAGATTTATATTACTTCGTTTTGCCACACCTATCGCCCATATTTTACCATCTCTTCACCGAACTAGTGCACCTATACAACTCCTAGTTGTATTAGGTGTGTTGGGGACACAAGAGACTTTTTGTATCTTAATTGCAGGGTTGTTTGAGAGAGACCATCTTCAACCTCTACTTCCCTGAGTTCGATAAACCTTAGGTCATCCACTTGAGGGAAATTGCTGCTGTCCTACAATCCTCTGCGCTTGGAGGCCCAACATAGTCTACAAGAATAGAAGCGTGCGTAGACATCAACTACTCGGGAACAAATCAACTAGATTGTGGAGGTTTCTGGAAAACAATTTTTTAGCTATAAAATTTCTGCTACTAGGCTGGTTCGTGTGCTAGTGGAGGCGATTCAGATGGCGGTGAGTTGCGAGACGAATGGGTTCCACACCATGGTGCAAGATCAAGACCTCTGAAATATTTGATTGGGATATCCGTCATTGTTCTACTATAGTGATGGTAGGTATGCATGAACGAGTGCAAATCACGGTGGAAAACTGAAAGGTGAGATGTCGAAATTGCAGGAAGAACTGTTCGATTTGAAGGAGTTAAGTTATGAAGTAAACCAGACACAGGACAAGATGGTGACCATACCCAGGGTCGAGCAGAAACTGGCAGAGATGAATTCTGAAATCCAGGAAAAACTCGAACTTATTCTACATAACAATACCCCAGACAAATCAAATACCTTGTGTAGAAAATCCAAGAGGTTAAGGTCAGTGAGGCTTTAAAAATTATTAAAGGAGGTAAGGCCATGGGTTCTAATTGTATACCCATTAAGGTGTGAAGAGGCATTGAAAACATAGCAATAGTTTGACTAACCAAACTTTTCAACCTCATTTTTTAATCAAACAAAATGCATGAAGAATGGAGGTGGAGTATATTAATATCAATCTTCAAGAACAAGAGGGATGTTCAAAGTTGTATTAATTCCTTTAAAAGTAAACTGATGAGCCATACAATGAATATATGGGGGGAAATCATTGAGCACCGCTTAAGAAAAATGGCAAGCGTGATCAAGAAAATCAGTTTGGTTTCATGTGTGGTAGGTTGTCCATGGAAGCTATTTTCTTGGTATGATATATTATGGAGAGATAAATGGAGCAAAAGAAAGACGCACATATGATGTTGACTTGGAGAAGGTCTACGATGAGATATCATTTAGTTTTATGTGGTGGTCCTTAGAGAAATACAAAGTTCCAACAAATTACATTACCCTCATTAAGTACATGTGAGGAAAAATTGTGACAAGTGTAAGAAAAACAGATAATGACACTAATGACTTTCAATTAAAATAAAACTGCATCAGGGGTCAACTTTGAGATTTTATATTTTGGCTTTGGTGATGGATGAGGTGACAAGATATATACAAGGAGATACCCCATGGTGTATGCTCTTTGTGGATGATGTGATGCTAGTAGATGATGGTTGGATGAGGGTCAATAAAAAGTTAAAGATGTGGAGACATATTTTAGAGTTGAAAAGTCTTAGTCTTAGTAGAACTAAAACTAAGTATATAAGATGCGATTTCAACACTAATAGGCATGAGGAAGAGAAGAAAGTTAGTCTTGATAGGCCACCTTAGAAGGACACCTTTTGATTTTTTTTGAATCTTTCAAACTGAGGGGTAAGACACCCCCCAGCATTTTATTACCAGGAACACAATATTTACAAATGTACAGCAAAAGCTTCAAAAAACACCTCTCAGGGTGGAAGGAAATCAATCCATCTAAGTAAAAGATCCTTAAATCTAGGCTTAATTCTATAACTAAGCAGGGTTAAATCATGAATGAAGCCAACCCTCCACTTAGCAAAAGAGGGCCTGACATGCTTGAAACATTTAGCATTCCTGATCAACCAGATGTTCCACCAGGCAGTAAACACCACTTCAGCGAAGAAAGGTTTATTGAAAGACTCCTTGGCGCTCTTGGCAATGTGAATCATGTCAGAACCATGGCTCGAATCAATTTGCAGGTATGCCCATATTCTAGCACTGAAGTTGCACTGGTAAAAGAGATGGTCTCCGGTCTCCAGGTGTTGGGTATGGCAAAGCACACACTCAGGACCATCCTGGATGTTCCAGTGTCGTCTGATGAGCATATCCTTTGTATTGAGACGATCCATGATTACCAGCCAAGCGAAAACTTTGGTCTTTAAGATGCAACAGGATTTCCAAATCCAATTTAAAAGAGGATTTGCATGTATAGGATCATGCACCAACTTGTAGAACTTCTTAGCAGAGTATTGTCCTTTGCTATTCAACCTCCATGTCCAGCAGTCCTTTATTTCGTCACCACTTTGATTTGGAAGGATTAGTTGCATCTTAGAGAGCTCCTGGAAAGCCTGTGCAGATAAAGGTAGATTGAAAATCTCAGTGAGATCAGCCACCTCCCTGGCCTCTTTTACAGATAGAAAAGGATCCTTAGCAAAGGAAAACAATCTTTGGAACTTCTGAGCTAGAGTGGCATTTGTGTTGGAGACCCAAAAATCACTCCACAGCAAAACAGAGTCTCCAAGACCCACTTTAACCTGGGACACAGCCACAAAGCTATCCATCAACTTGGCCACATCTTTCCACCAGAATGAGCCACAGAGCTCAGTAGAATGAGGCACTCTTTCATGGTAATAAGTGTTACATACAAGAGAGACCCAAGGCACATCCTCCTTATTGTAAAACTTATTCAGGTGCTTCATCAAAAGGGCTTGATTCTGCAGTTGCAAATTGAGAATGCCCAGACCACCCTTGTTCTTTGGTCTGCAAACAAGCTCCCAAGCAGCAAGTGACTTGCCAGAATCCTGTCCATACTTCCTCCAAAGACATTGTCTCTGGATCCTCTCCAATTGCTTGATGATACCAGCAGGAATGTGTAAAGAGCAAAGGAAATAGATGGGCATGGAAGATATCACAGAGTTGAGTAGCTGGAGTTTGCCCCCTTGAGTTAAAAAGCAAAAACTGGCAGTAAGTCTTCTCTCCATGCAGTACACCAAGGGGAGCAGATCCACAATTTTGGGCCTGGTAGTGCCCACAGGCAACCCCAAATATGTGAAAGGAAGCTTCCCAACTTGGCAACCAAAAACACTAGCCAACTCAGCTATAGAAACCTCATCAAGATTGATAGGAATCATGGATGATTTGTTGTAGTTGATATCCAGACCAGTGGACTGAGAGAAACTTTGGAGAGCTTCCTTGAGCCTAAGAACTTGTAAAGCCTCAGCTGGCATAACCAGGATTGTGTCATCAGCATACTGAAAAATTGGAAAATCAGGGTCATGGCATGGAATAGGCAAACTGAGATGCCCTTTCCTCAGCAGATCGTTGACAACAGATTGCAGAAGATCGGCAACCAGAACAAAAAGAAGAGGGGATAAAGGATCACCCTGTCTGACCCCCCTTTTGCATTTAAACTGTCTTCCTGGGATGCCATTTAATAGAACAGAGGAAGACCCAGTGTCCAACAGTTGTTGCACCCAGATTCTCCATTTTAATGGAAAACCTTTGTGATTAAATATTTCTAGGATGGCATCATGCTCAATAGAGTCAAAAGCTTTCTCAAAATCAATCTTGATAAAAATCAGGGGTCTTTTGGAATGGTGGCACTGATGCAGGTACTCTAAAGTCCAGGAAATACAGTCCTGGATAGATCTCTCCTTGATGAATCCATATTGGTTTTTGTGAATGCACCTCCTGATGTCCTTCTGAAACCTATTAGCAGCCATCTTTGTGAGAAACTTAATACCCACACTAGTGAGGGAGATGGGTCTGAAATCATTCACAGTCTCAGGAACAGGTTTCTTGGGGATAAGAGTGATGAAAGAGCCATTTAAACCTTCTAAATCAGCATGGCCACTATGGAACTCCTCAGCCAACCTGTAAAAGTCAGTGCAAATTATGGACCAGCAAGATTTCAAAAATCTGCCATTAAAACCATCAGGTCCAGGTGATTTATCAGGTGGCATGAACTTGATTGTATCATCCATTTCTTTCATATCAAAATGGGCTACCAAAGCTTCCAATCCATCCACGGGAGCAAGCAGATCATTCAGATTGCAAGTCATGACAATACCCTTGGCTACTCTCATTCTATTTTTAAAAGCAGACCAAAAGGCATTAGCAAGTAGATCGTGGGAGGAGCAAGTAATTCCATCAGCTAGCTGGAGAGAGGATTTTGAATTCCTTCTATGCCTCTCAGAGGCCATTGCTTGAAAAAACTTAGAGTTCTCCTCCCCCACTTTGACATATCTATGTGTGCATCTTTTCTTCCAGTACATATGCTGCCAATGCAAGATTTTCTCCAGGTGCAACTTGACAATCCTCCTAAAATTGGATTCAGGTACAGTCAGCTTCCTGAACTCTTCTAAACAGTCAAGTAAGAAAATGATCCTGTTGCACTTGGAGATAAGCACTTTGAAGTTAGAAAGGTTTTTCTGCCAGTGTTTGAGGGCCCTTCTAAGTCTCTTGAACTTGTCCACAATTTTAGCCACAGGATGAACTTTAGAGGACCAAGCATCCCAAGAAGATTTAACACAATCCAGAAAACCAGGCATATCCACCCAAAAGTTTTCAAATCTAAATATGTTAGCTTTTGGGATGGAGGTGTTAATTGTTACCACACAAGGAACATGGTCTGAGGCAGTCTTAGCTAAAGGCAGCACCTGAGTTGAAGGGTAAGATAAAATCCAATTAGCAGAGGTGAAGAACCAATCCAGCTGCTCCAACAATGGATTCTCCTGCATGTTAGACCATGTAAATCTTCTGCCTTTCAGAGGAAGCTCAAGCAGACCAAGATGACCAATTATCTCATTGAAGATGAACATGTCATTGACATCTCCACCAGGAAAATTCCTATTATCCAAAGACCTGATGAAATTAAAATCTCCAAGCAAAATCCAATTGGCATCAAAGGGGATAGATAGGTGGTAAAGCCAATCCACAAAAATGTCTCTCTGCTGCTGCTCACAAAGGCCATAGACATTCACCAGAGTCCAAGATTTTGCATTATGAGAGGAAGTGAAATGAATCACCATCCCAAAAGCTTTTGTGTCAACCAACTGCCCATCAAAGATATCTGAATTCCAAATGGTCAGAATTCCCCCAGAGGCTCCTCTCGAAGGAACCACAGCAAATTGATCAAATCTCCTAGGGCAAAAAGATTTAATAAAGTTGTGGTCGACAGTCTCACATTTGGTTTCCTGAAGGCAGATAAATGCACACTGACTATGCTCAATTTTCTCCCGCACTGCACTTTGTCGAGCTGTTGAATTTAGGCCACGAACATTCCAACAAAGCACTTTCCAATCTCTAGTAGTTGTATAATTCATGGGAAGTAGAAGAAAAGGAAAGCGGGATAACTATAAACATTACAGTTATCAACCAGTAGCAGGAATAGCACCACGGTCCAAAAGAAAGCTGCCCAGAAATAGTATCACAAGTGGCCAATTTAAAGGCTTGCCAAACCCAGAAAACAAAATGGGAGCTAAACATCATCATCATCCTCCTGAGATGCAGATGATGGAGCTGCCATAAGCTTCTCCTTCGTCAGTAGAGCTGGGTTGATCTGCAGGTCTGCGCCAATGGTCTGAATGACCCTGATAGGAGTGGGTGGCACCACCTGTTCCTCCTGCTGAGCTGGGCCTTGGGCTTGTCCCTCAGACTCGTCCTCCGACACCAAGTGTATGGGCTTGGCCTTGGGCTTCTTTCATTTTGGAGCCATAGGGAGTTCTGCCAAAGTTTCCCGCCTTAAAGCCGTCCCGCTTGATTGCGCTTCTGGTGCAGCGCCTGATAGCAGTGTCAACAACGGGGGTTGTCCTCTTCTTGCGTCTTGGTGCTGTCACCTTTGTCAATGGGGGGCTGGAGAAGGTGAGCTCCCTGGGGAGCTCCACTGCAGGCATTGGAGGTGCAAAGGTATGTGGCCCTGCATCATCAGCAATAAAAGTAATAGAAAGCTCCATGGAACTCTCATCAAAAGCCATGCTCCAAGATCTCTTGGAACAGATCAGAGGGAGAGCCGGGCACAAGTTCAGGCTTATGGGGATCTGAAGGAAGCAAAGTTCAGGCATCACCCTGGAGAAAGCCCTGCTCCACTGCATCTCAGGGAGCAATTCAGGTCCAGCAACAATGTTGATCATCCCCACGAACACCTGTTGTGGGGGAATAGGGGGTGGGACATAGGGAACCAAGGCCAAAATGGGCTCCTCCTCAGCTGGGTGCTGTAGCAAATGATCCTCATCATCTGGAATGTTGACAACTTCCAAAACCGGTTGCTCCACCGATTCAGAAAGGTCAGGATGGTCCAGCACCATGGATTGTTGGTCTTGATCAGGGGCGTCCTGTTGGCCCTGGTGCTCCGGCTAATGGTTTGCAGCATCACCCCAGACTGCATTTCCCCAACCTGGAGGATCATTGGGGGTTGGAACATTGTCAGGAGCTGGTGCAGGGACGTCGTTCCAGCCAATAGCCGGATATTGGGGAAGCACCCATGGGATGTTATCTGGAACAAGCTCCCCAGGTAGAGGATGCGGGTTGCCATTGAGTGGCATGGGAACCTCATCCTGCGGCATTTGATTTGCCCAGTCTGCTCCCAAAATTTAGCAGGCAGCCGTCCAGTTAACCCTGTTTCCTCCCCATTCAGCATAATCACCGAAGACCACATCCCTTGGAACAAGCTCAGTGGAAGGGAAAGACGCATGCACAATCGAGCGCACCAAATATGGATCTTCAGAGTTCCAAGAATGAAATTTACCAAAAGTATTAATGGCCTCTGGCAGATTCTTGGTGTTGCGGTAGTCAAGAGGTATTCCAACCAGCATGAGACAGCCCGTACGGAAATCATCCGCACCACGGAAGCCTTCACCTTGGTCGTGGTTGTAGAAATGCACGAATCTATCACCGCCAAGATCGAAAGGAGGATGCTATCTGAGAGTGTACCTAACAGCCGCATCCCGAACTTGGAAAAGCCCCACTCCCAGAAACCATGGCTGCACCGAGCGCACCATGATGCTGCGGGCCTGTAGTAAATCCGCCACCTCCTCACGGGCTGGCCCCAAAGCTTCAGGAGGTGGTGGTGGCATGATCTCTGGCACCATGAAGTCCTCGTGGCGCCGCTCTGGCCTCGCCCCCGCAGTGACAAAGGTGCGCGGCAGGCGATTGGGCCCACCATCCACGATTAGATGGACACCGAGGAGATAGCGATGGGGTTCGAGCTCATAAACCGCCATGGATGCCGAGCTTGGGATGCAGCGAGAGCAAGGAGGACCGGCGAGATCGATTGGAGGCGGCGAAGCGCAAGAGACAGGTGGGGTTTTCTCCTCGGAGACGCTTGGGCAGGGGATGGAGGTGGCGCGAGTCCCAATATTAGAGGAAGAGTCTGGTGTGTACTCAATGGGATGTTGCGTGTGAATCGGCCTCCAGATGCGTCCCTCTCTACGTGCAATCGCATCGCAGTCCCGTCTACGGTGGCCCACGCGGTTGCATGCCATGCAGATCCGTTTTGACTGGCAAGACGATGACAAGTGGCCCTGAATTTTGCAGATAGAGCAGGTCATGATCCGGGCCACCATGTCATCCACCATAGCTTCAAACGCATCCGTAGAAGGCACGCCCTGCGTGGTGGAGGAGGAAGCATGCATCCAATATTTTTGTTTATCCTGTAGGGCAACTCCAGATATGGATACGTGTTGTTTTCCCACGATAGGCGAGGCACAATGGTTTAAAGATGGTAGGAGTGTCCGTTGCACCTTATCAGGTAAAGAATCCTTATCACATGCGGAAGATCCGGGTTCGGTCATGGAAAGCGGAACTGTTCCGAATTGAATCACCGGCGTTGCCACCGTCCGGTGAACAACCAGTGGCGACGACGCCGGAGGACATTCGTCCGGGAGCAGGTCATAACCAGCTTGAACCAAATCTTTACGAGCTTCTGGATGAACACGCAAATTATAGCTCTTGCAGGCCTCATAGTCAATTATAGTAGCAAAACGTAGGGTTTTGGACATAGATGGCCCAACTTTCATCGCCGACTTTTTTGGATCCGCACGTAGTGCGTTCATCCCTGCCTGAGCACGTTTCTTGGATGGACTAACCAGTGTCAATTCCTCCTTGCATTTTTTCTGCCAGAGCTTGAACTCAAAGATCCATTGAGGCCCTCCATAATTCCAAAGATAAAATAACAAATAAACTTTGGAGAGACAAACTTCCTGCGCTTGGTAAGCAGAAAACCAACATGTTTGTTAGCAACCGTGAAAGTGAAAACACGATCACATAGAGAAGAAACCTTGAGTGCATCACATCGACCACCCGTGATGGACTCAAGAGCAACCGCCGCGGAATCTTCATCCAGCTTGAAAGATGTGCGTCCAAAGGCCACCACCATGGTGAACTGGCCCGAATGCACGGTGGGATGCACCGTAGAGAAAAAAACTACGTCGAACCTCCTCAGAGAACTCCTTTCCAGGAGCCAGATCCAAACCCATCTGGAGGGATGCATAGACCGCCATGAGATGGCTACCAATGCAAAGAGGAGGAGACGCCGGAGATGATGATCGGAGCCAAAAGTTGATGGAGAGGCCCGATCAACGAAGATCTTCGATGGGGTGACTAGGGTTTAGAGGTGGCGACGTGGGGGTGGGAGAGCACCATCGTCCTTTTGATATTTTGGATCAATAATGTTGCAGAAGGATGATGATATCGAAGAAGATTTGAGTCATTGAACCAAAGTTGGATGAGTGAAGTGATACCAAGCTTTTGATGTTCTATGTGGTAAGATATTGCCACATAAGCTAAAAAGGTAGCTTATATACAATGTAAAATTGTCATGTGATATTGTGTGATGTTGAATGTTGGCCAACTAAAAGGTGACATGTTCAACAACTAGGAGTAACAGAGATGCACACGTTAAGATGGATATGTGGTCACACAAGGGAGAGTCAAATCTAAAATGATAATTTATATGATAAAGTTGGACTGACACAAATTGAAGAGAAGCTTGTTCAATATCATCTGAGATGATTTGAGCATATAAAACACATGTCTCATTAAGTGCTAGCACATACCAGACATATAAGGTGTGCTGATAATGTTAAAAGAGGTCACGGTAAACTAAACTTAACATGAAAGAAGTCCATGAAGAAAGATCTGGAGGTCTCGATATCACCAAAGATTTAGAGAAATGATAAGTGTCTGAAGTCAGGCACCAGCCTCCTTCGCCCGAACGTTTTAATCACCGTAGATCGCAATGTACTAATATTAAAGCAGCGAGAAGATTCCACGTCACGTTTCTAGGTCATTCGTTCCAACCACACCCGGGCCAGACACCCTCGACCTATGTCTCCCTCGTCACACTCGCCCCCACCCCACTGATGGCTTCTCGCCCCTTCGTTTGTTTCCCCAAGTGTAAGGTTGAGATGTAGTGCAGCAGCAGTTTTCCCTCGGTGAAGATACCAAGGTTTGTCTCCAGCAGGACTCCAGAGATGATAAGTAGGTGCTAGCGGCACAATTGACGCGGACCTGCACACAGACACAGATAACTTTGTTCCCAACGAAGTTCAGAGGGGTTGTCAATCTCTCCGGTCTTGTTGTTTACAAAGGATAAAACGCAAGGGATAATGATAGCAAATAAAAGCGGTCAAGTAAATGTAGAGTGGAAACAGTGATAAGGATATGGACCGGGATACGTGATGTTCGCTAGTGATGTCTCTCTCCCAAAAGACGATAAAATTGCTATGCAAGGTAAACAAATTACAGAAAGGCAATTGACAGGATTATGAACGCACCACAATGCTAACTATGCTACAAAAGAAAGGAAGAGGTTCAAAAGCACGGGCAGTACGCCAAAGTAAGTAGACCGAAATCCATCAGCATCTACTACTAATCATCCACCTTGAGATATCTATCCAGAACATCTCGCTGGTATTAAGTTGCGAGCCCCACCCAAAGTGTAAACCCAAAGCAACAGACAACTGCATTAAAAAGAACTCTGCGTAAAGTAAACAATCCTTGTGACCGCGGTTACAAGCACCGTTGTTTTCCCCCTTGTGGCAACAGCACATCCCCTAGACTCATGTTTCTGTCACTCAAGCGTGTCATCAGGGAGGCATGAACCCACAATCTAGCACAACGCTCCCTCTTGGAGTCACTACCTACTACTTGGACAAAGCAATAAACAGCAACGGAGAACATGCAAGAATTACTTAGGAACAAAAATACAAGAGATAAAAACCAAATATATTACTCTATCACAATCTAAACATAATCTCATAATCCATCAGATCCGATCAAACTCAACATAGCAATAGCAGAAATATTACAAAGGTGCCTCGATCATGTAGGGCAGCTCACGAGGTCTAAACAATGAAGATCAAAGAGGGGAGGAGAACATCACATAGCTACTGATCACGGACCCATGGTCCAAGGAAAACTACTCACGAGACATCCGGGGAGCATCCATGGTGGAGAGGAGACTCCCGGAGGTCAATCCCCCCTCCGGCAGGGTGCCGGGAAGAGGTCTTCTGGTGCTCCCGATCTTGGAAGCGCGGCGGCGGTGGAACAGATGAGATATCGTGAAAAAGGGTTCTTCTTCTGGAGTTTTCCCGTGACGGGGGATAAATAGGCGAAAGGGGGCAGCCAGAGGTGGGCCAGGGGCCCCAGGCGCCCCCCTGGCGCGGCCAGGGGTGGGGCCGCGCCGGGTGGCCGCCTGGGCCCCCCTGGCTCCCCTCTGGCCCCACCCGGGCTCTTCTGGAAGCTTCCTGTACGCTGATTTTTCCTGTATTTTTCCCAGAATTTTTCTGGCACTTTTTATATGGGGGAAAACTGAAATAGAAAAACAACAGAAAACAGGAACTGGCACTGGGGTGCACTGAGTTAATAGGTTAGTCCAAATATGATCAAAAGTGTATGAAAGTGTATCTAGATCATAGCAATATCACACAAAACATGCATGGAGCAAGCAGAAATTATAGGTACGTTTTCGACGTATCAACATCCCCAAGCTTAATTCCTTCTCGTCCTCGAGTAGGTAAATGATAAAACCATAATTTCTGTGGTGACATGCTAGCAACCATATAAGAACTTTGAAAATTAAAGCAAGCAAGGTTAGAGATTCAAATCAAGTCATAACATGCAAGAGTCTATATTAGCATTGAAACAAGTAACAAAAGAACATTTGGTGCAAGAGCTCTCGCTGTCCATGACTCGAATGTCTCCAAATGGTGTTTGCGTGCAAGAAAGGGGATAGGGAATACGAGAAAAAGTATTTTTGTGTTGAGAACTCAATCTACTAAAGTTTCACACTTGGTCTTCTTTGGAATCTTATCTTGACTCGTCCCCAGACCACTAGCCAGGTACAAGTCAATTTGATCCACTCCTTTTCGATATTTTGAGCACTCATGCAATGGATGAGCGTAAGCACGAGAGTTAACACTTAGGATGGCAAAGAGAGAATATGGTGGAGGAGGAAGACAAAAGAGGATGAGAAAGGCTCACATCAATGAGGACAATCATAGGCAAGAGATGCCAACTGATAGATATGATGCGAGGAGTAGGGATTGCCATGCAACGGATGCACATACGAGCTAGGAAGCTCTCCAATGGAACTAGTGGGAGTGCATCTAACTTGCTCGCTCATGAAGACCTAGAGCTCGTTTGAGGAGGCTCATCCTTTGAATATGCAAGCCAAGTTCTAAAGTGTGAAGGTCCCCACATAGCTATATGCATGATGATCATCCCTATGGAGTACAAGGATATAAAGGGAGTACTAGTGTGGATCTCTCAAAAAGGATAGTAGTGTTGCCCCTTTCTCTCTTTTTATTTCTTTTTCTCTTTTTTATATTTTTTTGTATTTTTTTGTGGCCTCAATGGCTCTTTCTATTTAACTCTCATTTGTCCTCTTTGGGATCTTTTAATGTGTCCACTTTGGGATCTTTTCCTCACTTAAGGGCAACACTCTATTTTACAAGAAGGTAAAGGAGATCTTTCACACTTTACAAGGTACTCAAAAGCATAAAGAAGATGTAACTAACATGATGTATGCAATGTATGTCGCTGCGAGTGTAGCAGGAACATGTAAGACATGAAGATCAAGTCATGAAGAGGTGGAAGTTGCATGGCAATGTAACTCGGAAAGGCTATGGAAATGCCTTGATAGGTAGGTATGGTGGATGTTTTGAGGAAAGATATAAGGAGGCTTATGATGACAGAGCGTATCATGCCAAGGGTTTGGATGTACCGGCAAAGGTGGACATCAACTCTCGGAGTGAGAAGAAGGCAATGCACGGCACAGGAAAGGCTAGAAAAATATGGGAAGGTGGAAGTGTCAACTCTCAATACTTACATTAGTCCGAAGAACTCATGCACTTATTATCGGTAACTCTCAATCTAATAAGGAGGTTCACAAAGAGACAAGTACCCCGAGGAGGAGTGTATGGGGGTTTGGTTATCCTTGCGCATCCTCAACTCATGGTACGTGAGTGTTCTCTGATATCCGACCCCTCAGAAGAGTAGTGATCCATCTAGTAGCTAGAGTTCTCAACTAGTTTGTAGGTTTTGAAAATACACACGGATTTCCAAAAATACGACACCTATCACTAATAGGCAAGAGCTCTTGACACCAAAAGTTCAAACATTACTCACCATCAATACCTCAAAACTATTGCAAGCTACTACTAGAATTAAATAGTAACCTCAATCACCTACTTCTCAAAACAAGACACAACTCAGTGCAACAACCAACTCTCTTTAACAAGATAAACATGAAAACTAAAAAGAGTTCCAGCAACAAACTAAACAAAATCCAAGGCTCTTGCTAAAGACAAACTAAGACTAAGACTAAACATGGCAGTAGCTATGGAAAGATAAAGAACACACAATAGCAAAAAGATAAGCAGGAAAAATCATTTGGTGTGTTCTAAATTTTGAAAGTGGAGCGTGTTTCTCTCCCACACAAAGTAAGAAAGGATCTAACTTGTTATGAACAGCAAGCAAAGCTAAATAAAACTAAAAATAAAGCCTAAGAGCGAGACGCTCCAAGCATAGCACATAACACATGAAGTGATAAAAATATAGTGAGACGAAGGGCGAACCGATGATTGTTGATGGAGAAGGGGATGCACGGGGGCATCCCCAAGCTTATACGCTTGAGTTTCCTTGAATATTTATTGGGGGTGCATGGGGCCATCCCCAAGCTTGAGCGCTTGACACTCCTGGATCTTCTTTCATCATCTTCCATCACACACTTGAAAACTCCCTTCATACATAACTCATCATAAGCTGATTAGAGAGGTTAGTACCCTTAATAAATAATTTTTCTCCACTGGATATAAAGATATTCTTGAAGAGCTACTGTTTCTCAAGAGTGCAAAAAAGTTTTTGCAAAGAAAAAGCAAGCTTAAGGTTTGCAAAAGTAAGGAGAGACAAAACGTGGCAGAATCTGTGAAAAACAGAACAGCAGATAGTAAAGAATTTTTTAGGGGCACTTCTGTAACTCAAATCAAAAAAACTCAAAACATATGGAAGTTCCGTAATTGTATAGAGCATACTGTGTAAAAATGTCAGCTCAAAAAGATGAACTGGGATTTTTCTGGAATTTTTCTGGTCACGAGGACAGAATCTGTTTTCTGGACAGCATGTCACAACTTTTACTTCCCTTGCCGTAAGAGGCTATAACTTGGCACAAAGTTGAAAAATAAAGATACAATGATGTTGCTACAGAAGTAACAATCATCAAGACACAACAAAAGAAAAAAGAAAAACCTAAATTCGTTGCGGGCTGCCTCCCGAAAGCGCTTCTTTAAAGCCATTAGCTAGGCATGAAGATCATAAAAGTTGCTCTCATAAAAATAAGGATTTGAAGCAAAAGAGAGCATCAAGAAGCAAATATGAAACACATTTAAGCCTAACCCACTTCCTATGCATAGGCATCTTGTAAGAAATTAAATCAAAGAAGCACAAAGTGACATGCATAGGAAGGTAGAACAAGAATAACTTCAAAACTTTCAACATGAAGAGAGGTGTTTTTGTAACATGGAAGTTTCTACAACCAAACTTTCCTCTCTCAAAGTAATTTTCAGTAGCATCATGAACAACATCAAGAATATAACTATCACATAAATCATGTTGTTCATGACCTACAATGTCACAACCCCAAGTTAGGTATGTGCTAGGATTAGCAAGTCCCTTTGCATCATGTAAAAATTTCAAAAGAGAAGTCAAAATTGGGGAAGCAGAAAGCCCTGAGAAATTAATTCAAATGGCCAGATAAAAATATTTTTCCAAAAATCATTTGAACATTTGGAAAATTCCTATAACTGGTGCTGATCATTTTAAAAATGGTTTGGGAGCAATCCCATGCCCATGGAATTTTCTAATTTTCAAATAATGGCTTCGAAATTAAATAAATACCCTATTTGATTTAAAATTCAAATGTTTTGAATTTTAAAAATGCTCAAATTTTATAAGTGGTTAGCTCTCTTTTTTATGAGGCCATATAAAAAATTGTGGCATTTTATAAAATGCCTAGCTATTTTTATTAGATAGGTCAACCTACATGCAGAAATAATAAAAGGAAAAGAAAACAGAGCTTACCTGGCGCCTCAGGCGTCGGCCCAACTTCCCTGGCCGGCCCAGCCCACCGAGGGCTTCTTGTCTTCTTCCTCCCCGCCGAGCCAAGCTGCTCGGTGGAGGGTAGAGCGCGGCGACGACGCCACGACGACGCCCGACCTCTTCTAGGCCTCCCCTGCCCCCTCCTGGCGCCACGACGACGCCCCAGTCACCCCGCCCCCTTCCCCTCTCTTCCTGCTCGCTCTCCACCTCTCTGCGTCGCCCTCCCACGCGCAACCGAGGACCGCCGTGGAGCACATACGTGGAAACTCGCGGTCGGTGAGCTCCAGAGCCCCGCCACCTTGTCCAGGGCGCGCGCCGTCATCGAATTCATCTCCGTCTGCAAGCAATCGAGGCCGGGAGCCCCGAGCACGCCGTCCTCTTCGTCGAGCCGCCGCTGGACCCGCAAGAGCTCGTCGGGAAATTCGTCGCCGTGGAACCCTCATCGACCTCGCCGTCCCCTCCAGTAGCTCCAGGGTGAGCTCCTGCCTCGATTGATCCCTCCCGAGGCTCTCCTCATGCCTCCCCTTGCGAGTTCACCGTTACCCGAAGCTCCGGCCGCCGCGAGTTTGAAGTAGCCGTGGCCCCGAGCCTCTCCTGGAGCTCCAGCTCGCGCCATTAGACGCGGACGGCCCGTAGCCACCTCCCAGTGCCTCCAGTTTCTTTTCCCGTGCCCCAAATCGCCGTCCTCGTCTTCACAGAGCCACGGTCGCCGCTGAGCACGACGCCGACGAGGCCCCGGCCACTCCCAGGCCTCCCGGTGGGTGCAGCGCGATGCAGGCGTGTGTGGGCTTCATTTTGGTAGCCGTCTCGTGTTCTCCCGTGGCCTGTAGGCAACTCCGGCGAGGATGCCGCCGTGCCAGTGCCGCCGGCGTTAAGCCGCCGGCCACTTAACCCTAACCCCCGAGCTAAACCCCTAATCACCCCCTATCCCACTGACCCGTGGGCCCAAGGCCACTAACTAACCCCTGGTTAGTTTAACTAACCGGGTTAATTAACCCCCCACTGACAGCCCGGACCCACGCGTCAGCAGCCCCCTGACGTCACCCTGGCGTCAGGCTGACGCAGTAAATCAGTTAAATGGTTTATTTAATTTAGAAAATTCCAGAAAATACCCAAAACTTCAATAATTCATAACTAATTCATTTTAACTCCAAATTGGACAAATAATATGTCTAAAATTATCAGAAAAATACAAGGATTATGAATATGCAACTTGTTTCTATGTTTGACCATTTTAAAATGGGTGAACAGTAGCAAACATGCATATGGATCCTTTTCAAATTCAAATTTGGAGTAATTTTGCAAATGTTTTTGCAACACCCTTAATTCCAATGTATTCATCCACACATCAGAGACATTACTTCAACTATACCACATCACTTCATGATCAACATCTTCAAATGAACTTTCATGCATTCAAATGCATTTGAAATTCATCGATAAATCAAATGGAGTTTGAATTTGCATTTCCAATGCAATATACTCCTTTTAAATGGAATGCTCAACACATCAGTACCATGAACATCACCATTTCAATCTTATTCATGTGATTGTGCATTGTACATTATGTTGATCCTATGATTGTCATGTTGCTGATAGACGTGGAGCCGGAACCCGAGATCACCCCCTTCGTTGAAGACCCCGTGACTGAACCCCGTCAGCAAGGCAAGCAAACCCCCATTGATCATGTCGATAAAATCCCACTTCCCTCTCATGTCTCGCTTATGCATTGTTTAGGATGATCACCTTGATAACGTTTCTATCGCATAGTTGAACCCATATCCTTTGCATGACCTATCATCTTGTCACAGTAGTAAGCAAACCACAATCCTAGCAGATGTAGGAGTTGGTTGATATCATGTGGCCCCTGCAACTGTTACTGCTTATTGCATGCTTAGTGGTACAATGAGGTTGCTTATGATGTGAGTCGGGATGATGATAAACATGGTGTTGATGAAAGTGAAACGTGTTGGTGAATCTACCCTAATACAAGGTGAACGATGAGAGGCTGTGTAGGAGTACACAGTGGGTTGTCTCGTTGAACACCGCCTTAAGCCCGAGTTCTTGTGTGGTGATCCAAGAAGAAGAGTACAACCACACATTGGGCTCACTGACCCCTCTCATCCTAGTACCTCACCCCGTTCGAACCCCAAGAGTCGCAGTAGTTCGGAGTTCTGGTAGGGGTGTGGCACGGTCTGCGAAGTGGATGAACGGCTTTTCAAGACCGGCTTGGGACCCTGCACACATCGTTTGAGGCTGTACTGGAACCTCGGCCGGACTTCCATACGGATCCCCCTCAGATAGGCGACTCTCTGGACTAGAACGGAGCTGTGGGCAAAGTGTTGTGGTGGCATCCTCGCTGTCACCTCTTGAACGGTGACACGCAAAAGGCAGTAACTGATGACACGTGTGTGTAGCGGTACACCCCTGCAGGGTTAACAAAACTATTCGAATAGCCGCGTCCGGGGTTAAGGACTGCTTGGAAAGCTTAGCTTTATTATTAGACAACTTGAACTGGATACTTCTAAAACACACCAAGATAAGCGTGAGTGCTATGGTGTGCTTCTCGTGGGGAAATCGAGGAAGTAACCATAGTGGTGTAATTGGTTGAAGAGTTGTAGTGGACTCGTGTACGCTTCTTACCTCAAGTCTGGTACTCGTAGTTCAGGACTAGCCAAGTCAAAGCTGGCACTTCTGCAAGTGAAACCCCACCTCCCTTTACCTTGATACATATGCATGAGTAGTATAGCTCCTATGTAAGTCTTGCTGAGTACAATTTTGTACTCACGTTTGCTTAATCTATGTTTTAGATGAACCCACCGACCCCGATGGTGATTTCTACCTGAAGCTCGAAGAATGAAGACTCAGACCAAGACCAAGCTAGTGTAGTCCTAGTCAGACGACTGGTTCCCTCGTGGAGGGCTTGTTTTTAGATAAGGCTTCTCTAAGCCATTTGTTAAACTTGTCTGTACTTAGACCTACTTTGCTTCCGCTTGTTTGTTGTAATGTTGGATCACATGCTTGTGATATCTGTGTGCACTCTGTAAGAGTTATTAATAAAGACGTATACTTTGTAGAGAATTGCAATGATACCTGCTGTTCATACAAGGCATGTATGCTGCGTGTATGTTTATAACATGCATGTCTTTGTATGGGTTTTTGAGACCTTAGTTGTGATCTGGCTGGCGGTCTTTTATACACCAAGTTGCCCTTAGATGTGCGCAGCTTGGGGCATCGCGATGCGATTGTTCGAGACTCTGTCTCGTGCACACTTTGATGTATGATCGAGCCCGCCCTAGACCCCGACTAAGTGATCGGGCTGGAGTAAATCTATGTAAGGGTTATAATACAATCGATAGTATGGTTGAGGCGACTTGCCTATGAGTATGGGAGTTCATCACCCATATCATTAGACTTGTGTGCGGACGATGAGGACCCATTTCAGTTGATCATCCGGCCTGGATGGGATGCCCCTCACGTTCGATGCTTTCTGAGAACGTTCTGTGCTTGGCCTTGTCTGCTTAGACAAGTGGGCACGGTTCTCGGCTCTCCATATGATTGTGTTGTAGCGAGGCTTGCATACGCTAACCCCGGGTCCCGACATACAAGCACACGTGTATAGTTTTCAACACGGTTTTTAGGATGATAAGATAGATGCAACCCATCACATTGAGCATTGATAAGAGGAAAATTTTCCGGAGTTGGAGATTTTAAAAGGATAATAGGACACTCAAGTGTGGGTGCGATAGCAAAAATTTCATGCTTAACATGAGGAACTATAGCAAGTTCATCTCCGTAAGCATCATCCATAGTGGCATCAACTTCATCAAAAAGGGATATTTCAAAAGAATCCATAGGATCATAATACTCATATAAGGTAAGAGTCAAAGAGTTACTCTCATTAGAAGGTAGACATGGATGGCTCCATTCTTCCTCCTCTTGTTCGTCACTCTCCTCCTCTTTTTCATCCAAGGAGCTTTCAGGTTCAGTAATTTCTTCTTGCATAGAGTCCTGCAAAACATTAGTCTCTTCCTTTGGAGGAGAGATTCTCTCAAGATGATCAGTAATATAATAATTTGCATCATAATTTTCCAAAAAATAGTTAAGTATAGCAAGACTCTCAGATTTGTAAGGGGCGTCATCAATATTTTCAAGAAAAGAAGTAATTTCATAGGCACCCTTAAAAGCAACAAATTCTTCTATTTGTTCTGCATCATAAAAATCATAATTTCCCTTAGCATTAGAAGCTAAGGTTTCATCCTCATTGTACTCACATTGGAAAGCAAGGTGTTTGTGCCTCATAAAGCAACAAGATTCATCCCTGCAGAAAGATATATTATATATTGAGCACAAGTTTTTAGCATACTCATACGATTGATGTATGAGTCTCCATAAGTGTATCCCTTTTTTAGACAAGCGGTATTCCTTGTAATATTCTTGTTGATCCTCGGTGAATCCTCCATGCCAATAAGATCTAGTTTCAAAGAAGTTAGACATTGATTGGCAAGTAAGGAACTAGACATACTATATATATATATATTTTTTTTTGATAAAGGACACAAAGATAAAAACTGAAAGGTAAACTAACAAGACTAAAAAAACAAAGGTAAAGGGTAGTGTGCAACTCCCCTATCTTAGCACTTGGAGTCCCCGGCAACGGCGCCAGAAAACTTGCTTGATGGCTTCTCGCCCCTTCGTTGGTTTCCCCAAGTGTAAGGTTGAGATGTAGTGCAGCAGCAGTTTTCCCCCGGTGAAGATACCAAGGTTTGTCCCCAGCAGGACTCCAGAGATGATAAGTAGGTGTCAGCGGCGCAACTGACGCGGACCTGCACACAGACACAGATAACTTTGTTCCCAACTAAGTTCAGAGAGGTTGTCAATCTCTCTGGTCTTGTTGTTTACAAAGGATAAAACGCAAGGGATAATGATAGCAAATAAAAGCGGTAAAGTAAATGTAGAGTGGAAACAGTGATAAGGATATGGACCGGGATACGTGATGTTCGCTAGTGATGTCTCTCTCCCAAAAGACGATAAAATTGCTATGCGAGGTAAACAAATTACAGAAAGGCAATTGACAGGATTATGAACGCACCGTAATGCTAACTATGCTACAAAAGAAAGGAAGAGGTTCAAAAGCACGGGCAGTACGCCAAAGTAAGTAGACCGAAATCCATCTGCATCTACTACTAATCATCCACCTTGAGATATCTATCCAGAACATCTCGCTGGTATTAAGTTGCGAGCCCCACCCAAAGTGTAAACCCAAAGCAACAGACAACTGCATTAAAAAGAACTCTGCGTAAAGTAAACAATCCTTGTGACCGCGGTTACAAGCACCGTTGTTTTCCCCCTTGTGGCAACAGCACATCCCCTAGACTCATGTTTCTGTCACTCAAGCGTGTCATCAGGGAGGCATGAACCCACAATCTAGCACAACGCTCCCTCTTGGAGTCACTACCTACTACTTGGCCAAAGCAATAAACAGCAACGGAGAACATGCAAGAATTACTTAGGAACAAAAATACAAGAGATAAAAACCAAATATATTACTCTATCACAATCTGAACATAATCTCATAATCCATCAGATCCGATCAAACTCAACATAGCAATAGAAGAAATATTACAAAGGTGCCTCGATCATGTAGGGCAGCTCACGAGGTCTAAACAATGAAGATCAAAGAGGGGAGGAGAACATCACATAGCTACTGATCACGGACCCATGGTCCAAGGAAAACTACTCACGAGACATCCGGGGAGTATCCATGGTGGAGAGGAGACTCCCGGAGGTCAATCCCCCCTCCGGCAGGGTGCCGGGAAGAGGTCTTCTGGTGCTCCCGATCTTGGAAGTGTGGCGGCGGCGGAACAGAGGCGGGTTCGCGGAATAGGGTTCTTCTTCTTGAGTTTTCCCGTGACGGGGGATAAATAGGCGAAAGGGGGCAGCCAGAGGTGGGCCAGGGGCCCCAGGCGCCCCCCTGGCGCGGCCAGGGGTGGGGCCGCGTCGGATGGCCGCCTAGGCCCCCCTGGCTCCCCTCTGGCCCCACCCGGGCTCTTCTGGAAGCTTCCTGTACGCTGATTTTTCCTGTATTTTTCCCGGAATTTTTCTGGCACTTTTTATATGGGGGAAAACTGAAAATAGAAAAACAGCAGAAAACAGGAACTGGCACTGGGGTGCACTGAGTTAATAGGTTAGTCCAAATATGATCAAAAGTGTATGAAAGTGTATCTAGATCATAGCAATATCACACAAAACATGCATGGAGCAAGCAGAAATTATAGATACGTTTTGGACGTATCACCCACCCACTCGTCTCATCTTATCCATTCCCCTCCCCGCGCACCAGACCTATCCTCGCCGTTCACCGTCGTTCAATCAGGGCGGCGCGCGACGAGCCGGCGGTCGGTGCTGGTTGTCGTAATCAAAAAAATGGGTTGGCACCACCAATCAAGCCATCATTTCGACGCGTGATTGAGGCGACACCGATTTCGTCGTCCGCCGGGGTGGACGGGGGCGTAGACTCTGAACCTATGAACTCCCTGTCGTGTAGAAGACCATCGGCGACCTCCAGCGATGAAGTAGCACCACAAGTGTAGTGCCTCGAGGAGATTACACACGTACGGTGCAACCGATGTTCCCTCCGGGATCCGAACCAGGCGAGCAGCGGAAAGAAGACAGATTTGAATCCCGACTCTAGCAGAGCGACGACGTGCCTTGGTGGAGAACTCCCAACCAGGTGCAAACTCCAAACAAGGGGAGTCCTCTCGAGGTAGGAGAAAGAGAGAGGAGAACAACTCAATGGGATGATGGAAAAGGGGCACCCTACCCCTCCTTATATAGTCCAAGGAGGGGAGATTCTCCTCCCCCCCCATGTGGGACTAATCCCTTGGGAGGGGGGAGTGCGCCATCCTTGGGGGGGGCTCCCTTGGCGCATGGCCCAAAGGGGGAACCCCCTCCTTCCCCTAATGGGCCTCAAATAGGCCCATATGCCTTTTTTACATTTTATTAATTAATTTAAATATATTTTAATATTTAATTTTTTTAATTAAATAATAAAATATTATTAAATACAATTAAACTTTATTTTGCTCCTTTCAAAATATCTGGAACATCTTTCGGTAATTCCCGGAACAATTCCGGTGCTCTCTCCTTTTTCACCGATGATCTTGAATCTATCATAATGCGTCGATTACCCTTAAGTGTGACACCCTACGGTCCAGGAAACAGCAGACATGATCAAGAAACTCTCTTGATCAATGACTAATCAATTGGACCTGGTTACAATCCTTGATAGTCCCTGTGCTTGCATCGAATGAACTTCAATCGTTGTTGGAAACCGTTAACGATAAGACTTAATCCCTTTGTCCCGTGGTACTTTGTTTGTCCGAGGTTTTATCTGTTGTATCCTTATACCTAGTTCACACCTCGTTCTCAACAAACAAGTTTACTCATCTGTGCCTATTACATCTCTTGTGATCCAGTCACTTGCTTGCAAGCTATTGATGTAATACCACCGAGTGGGCCGAGAGTACCTGTCTGTCACATGGACTGACAAATCCCGCTTTGATCTATTTGCATACTCATCAACATATCTATTTCAGAATAACCAAAGTACACCTTTACGTCCAGCATATTTCAGTCTGGTGGTGGATGCAAATCAAAGCATCCTAATAGATAGCAATTACGTATGATCATTACGGTCTAAGGATTAAGTCATATGCTACAAAGTCATTGCAATGCTGAACTATGTGACTTAATCACATCGCAATGCTTTATGTGGGTGTGTGTCCATCACATCATTCTCCCAATGATATGACCTCATTGTCAATAGGCGATTCGTACCTCATGATTAGGAAACCTTGACCATCGATTGCCCAATGAGCTAGCGTACCTGAGTTTAACTAGGGACGAGGTGTTTATATACTACACGTGTATTAATGTTTCCGAATAATACAGTTCTAGCATAGTATAAAACGTATTATGAACAAAATGAATATGTGACAAATATCTTTATTAATTTGCCTCTAGGGCAC
Organism: Bromus sterilis; assembly: GCA_950022295.1. Lineage (NCBI taxonomy): Eukaryota > Viridiplantae > Streptophyta > Magnoliopsida > Poales > Poaceae > Bromus > Bromus sterilis. The sequence goes on along the minus strand of OX465598.1, from coordinate 58,220,406 downwards.
ATATCCAACATGCATCGCTTTCCTTCGCGCCTCCTCCCCGAGCCGATCATATTCACGTCGTGACCCCTCTGTGAGCCGCCTTCCTTCCCCATTCCCTATCTCGAGTAGAATTGTCGCATCTGCAATTTTACCATGATTTTGTAAATAGCATTTTAGTTCTTGAACTTTGCCATACAAATCTTGTAAGATTTTTGCCATGGAAATTCTTTTTTTATAACATGGAAAATTTTGTACTGGTGAGACGGCAAAAGTTGAAAAGATTTTCCATGCGTGTCGCCATGGAAAGTTTCTGGAGTAATTGCCATGTCAATTTTATAGAGTAATTGCCATGGAAAAATTATCTATTCTCTTTCTCGAGCTCAGAATTTTTTGTTTTGGTAACATGGCAAAGTTCATACTAGTGAGATGGTAAAAGTTGAAAAGATTTTTCCATGCGTGTCGCCATGGTAAATTTCCAGAGTAATTCCATGGCAAATTTACGGAGTAATTGACATGGCAATTTTATAGAGTAATTGTCATCTCAAATCACGTAGTAGTTTGCATGGTATATTTTGCTATGAGCTTTTGACAGGACAAAAGATTTTTGGAGTAATGGCCATGGAAAAATTATGTAGTAGTTCCCATGTATATTTTTATTTGAGTTCAACCATGGCAAATTCTTATTCTTTTGTCTTGCAAGCATGGCAATTTTAGTTCTTTGTTTGAAAACATGGCAATTTTTCTTTCAATGCCATGGCAAAATATATATCTTTGCCATGGTGTTACAAGTAGAATGAACATATCAAATAACTCCCATGCTTATACAAAAGAATTTGCCATGTATAACATAAATTATGATTAAAAAATTGCCATGGAAAATGTATATAAAAATCACCATGGCAATTATTTGGGACACCTAGGTGTCCCAAATGGGTGTCTATATATATATATATAATGTAGATAAATTATTAATCTTTATTTTACTAATATGGATTAGACTAATATGGGTTAGGTGTGCACGGTGGAGTATGTGTGTGTATGCTTTTTATCTTCAATAGTGTATTTACTATTCACTATTGGGTACACTATTCAATGCACTATTTGAAATAGTATTTTACTATTCCCACTGATATTTAATTTTTTGCTAATATTTGCGCGATAATTATGATATAATGCAGGATCTTATTAAGGCTGGCGAGGCCAACAGCATGAACGACTGTGTACGCGTATGTGTAAAGTCCTACTCGGTACTCACCATATTTTTCATTATGTTGTTTCAGATGTAGCTAATTACGTTCACTTGATGGTTTTATATGCAAATTTATGGGGTAAATTCCTATCGTCTTCCCAGGCAGTTCCACCCGAAGGGAACACTTCTCTACGGCCACAAGGTTCTCATTCAAACGCCACACTAGGCTAAACAGAGAACTACCGGCAGAGGTTTCTTCTATAGGATCCTTAGCATAAGAATTCGTCCCATAAATTCATAAATAAAAAGACCAAGTGAGACAAAAAAAACTACATCATTTTCACAACATAATTTACATATGGTTTTCCCTTTCGGGAGGCCCCGAAGGGATTACACAAACTAGGAAATTACCTTAATATTAGCTTCGGTGGAGATCTTACAATGTTGATATTATGGTGGCTATCTTACAAGAGAGAAAGTGGTGCTACTACTACGAAAGGAGTGCTCTGGCTAGCTCTTCTTAGCTCTGGTGCTCGTACTCTGAGTGTTTTTTCGTGTCTTGCTTCTGAGGCCAGGGTCTCCTTTTATAGCCGCGGGAGATGTGTCTGAGAGCCTTCTCCTCTTTATTTAAAATGGTGCACTTCCTCCTTACGTGTCCACTAGATAAGGATGCCTTCACAAACGTGTCCGACAGGATGATGGCTTCTCTTCTTTTCAAGAAATCTTTCACGTGGTTGCTTTGTGGAAAGCTTTCACGTGGGCTTTGTTTGTTGGTGAATAATTCGCTAGCCTCTAGTGTCTTCAATCACATGAGTAACACCATGCACATATGGCACTTACTCACATTGTTGTCTTCACCGTCGGCTTGATTATATTCTTGCCTTCTTCTTGGCTCAAATATCTGACTTTTATTTGATGCATAATTGCACTCCAATGCCTGCTCTTCAACTCATGGCTGCATGCACACATGAGAATGTGCTTGGCTGCAATGCCTGCTGCTGATATATTATTTTTATTAAAAAAAATTGGAGGGGTCCACCCTGCCCATTTATTTGATATTCCATATCAAACATTAAGACTTATGTAAACTTATATCATAATTTAAAAATATTCAGTTATCAATATTCGGGTTGGGGGTATATGTCCTCCGCGCTCTGATATATATATATATATATATATATATATATATATATATATATATATATATATATATATATATATATATAGTGAAACTATTCATCACCCAGGGTACAAAATAATTTATTCTTCACCCGAGGTAATTTTACGAACATTTCATAATTTTTTTACTTTTGTAATACAAATAGTTACATTAATATGGATTCACTTCATAAATTTTGATATAAAAAACAAAAATATTACATTTTATGTATATTTTACACCATCATTTTTACCTTTTTAATTTTACGTAATATAAAAATATTTTACGGCGATTATATTTTTTTACGTTCTCTTTTTACGTATGAAATGAGATAAAATTTACGAAATGTAAAATTATGGTGCATTGATGTCAAAACAGAGGGGGTGAGGAATAACTATTCCTCACCCAGGGTGACGAATAGTATATATATATATATTACCATGCTTTGTAATAGCATTGTAAGTTTTTGAACTTCGTCATGGAAAATGTTCTAAGATTTTTGCCATGGGAAATTGTTGTAAGATTTTTGCCATGGCAAAATATGTTTTGATAACATGGTAAATTTGTATTGGTGACATCGCAAATATTTTTTCCCATGAGTAGATTTTTCCATGTTATGAAATATGAAATTTCCATGTCCCTTAAACTACAATTGCCATGTATAACACAAATAATGATTAAAAATGGCCATGGCAATTCTTATTTGTTCGAATGGCAATTCTTATTTGTATAACATGGCAATTCTTAGTTATTTGACATGGAAATTCTGTAGATGTTGTACCATACGAAATGTTTTGATTTTAATTGAAACACCATGGCATTTTTTAACACGCATTTTGACATGGCAAATCTTAGTTATGTGACACAATTTTTTATTGTGTGATATGGAAATTTCTATCTGTGTATCATGGCAATACCAAATTATGTGATATGACAAAATTTATCTGTGTATCATGGCAATACTTAATTATGTGACATGGCAATTCTTTAGTCTTGCAAGCATGCCATTTTCTAGTTCTTTGTTTGCAAACATTCCCCACGACATGTTTTATGAAAAAAATTCACTAAACCATGGCACATTTTAGTTTCATGGCTACAACAAATTTTCTTTCTGAATGATAGCAAATTTAGTTTATGGTACATGGCAAAATTAGTCACCAATACAAAAAAAATCAAGCTTCAAAAAAAATACAAAAAAAAATCTGAACATGACATGTTTGGTTTCCATGCATCATGGCAATTTTACTTCAAGTATCATGGTAATATCAATTCATGGATCGTGGAAAACTCTTTTTCCATCAGTTCGTTTTTCCTTCTTAAGAACATGCCTAAATTTACCTTGTACCATGCCATTTTAAAATTATATTCGTTGTATTTTTTGTTGCCATGACATTCTCAGAATATATTTAGTATAGTAAAAACTAGGCTTTTATTTGTCACAACATTTTTTAACAGGATTTTTTCCTTTTTTTTGTTTTATAGCAGGAGAAGGCATGTAGTAGCGATGTGGGAGATCGTTCGGGTGGTGGTGGGTTTCCTATCGAACAAAATCATTCGCTACTGGGAGTTCTCCTCCCGAACGAAAATGTTCGGGCTGCGATTTGGACCTGGCGTCCGGCGCATATCGGTGTCCAAGATTTAACTATTGACGAAGTGCATGAAAGTTAGATATCCATATGCTAGACCAAGACTTAATTTTGATATCTTATGTGTATCAGTTCTAACCTACTCTAATTTATTTGTGATTGAATGACTTTGTTGTTATTCTTGTTTTTGTTACGAAACAATTTTTAATATTACATGAGCATTTTTTTTCTAAAAAAGTGTGCACTTCATAATTTTTCTAATTATGTAACTTTATTTATAAAAAAACAATAATACTTTGTAAGAATGGCACGAAGATTTTTCTCAAAATGTGTGAACACTTTTTCAAAACACGTTAATAATTTATTTTAATTTGCATAGAAAATTTTCTAAAATAATTTATACACTTTTAGAAGACAACAACAACAACAACAACAACAACAACAACAACAACAACAAAAGGAACCGAAGAAAAAAAACCTCACTAAAAACCGGTGGAGGAAATAACGCACGCCAAACTGGGCTGGCGTGTAACTCATAACTGTGCATTTCGCCACGCCAATTGGACGCTGAGCGTCAAATAGGAGCTCTCACCTATCAATGCTCACACGATCACACCCGACTAAGGATGGGAATGGATCGGCCCGCATTGGCCCGGATCTGGTACTCGATGGTCCTTTTGCTTTGTTCGGGAATATGAACCCGGTCCAATGGTTCAATAGTGATTGGTCTCATGTTTCATTGGTTAACATAATTCGGTCCACTTTAATACTAAATTTACACAGAATCTTTTAAAAAAGCATCATTTAGCAGCAGAAAATTAGAGCATGTTAGGATGTCTGGCGTTACTTTGTTCAAAGAAAAATAAGATATAACATCATTTACATTGCTACCACAAAGATATTAGTATCATAAGTTAGTACTTCCTCCGTTTCAAATTATTTGACATGGATTTACTTCAACTTTGGTTTGAACTTGAACTAAAGTCATGTCAAGTAATTTGAAACAGAGAGAGTACATATGTAACTTTAAAACAAATGAAATTTTGAGTTAATACTTCAAAATTTTACAAACACACAGCTAATGACATTTGCAAAGGCATATGCTATCAATAACGTTATACTATAAGTCTATAACCATGGACAATTAAATTTGGATCGATCCGCCTATCCCAATAACCCCCGCGGAGGATGCCGGTCGGCTTCTTTGGCCCATTATCCATATGAATCTGACCCAAAAATCATCAACCTTGAAATTTTTGGGCCGGATCAATGCCCAATGGGTAACGTCGACCCGTTCTGACCAGAAGAGCTCGCCGGCCATCTCCCCACTTCTCCGGCCACCGCCTCCGGTCGATCCCAACCAACGCGTCCAGAGCGGCGGCCGCAAGCGCGCGACGGCGGTTGCCTTCCACCTCCCCTAAGCCCTAATAACATCCCCATTCCCCACTTCGCCGGCCACCTCCCCCGCGCGAGTTCGACGGTGCATGCCCGCCTCCTGTCCACTTCTCTGCTTCCGGCCACCGCCACCGCCACCCCTCTCTCCTCTCCCGTACTTCCGTCGCTGTCTCCCGCCGATCTCACTTCACCATCGACAACAAGCCCACGGTTTGTGATCTGCTTATCCATTTGATGTTCGATTCAATCCATCTAGCTGCTTCGTTCTCTATGTTTTGATGTGCCATGCCGTCTTGGAGTTCAAATTCGTTGGTTTTTCCCATTCTCTGTAATGCTAATGCCTATTCAAGTCAGCAACGCATGTAGAAGCACACATCAACCACTAATTAATGAGTTCACAAGTACTAGATGCATATTGCCAGGAGTACCTTGAGGAACAGGTATGGTTAAAAATAGAAGATATCCTTATGCCATGTTTGGTTAATCCCCTTATCAAAGGGATTGAAGGGGATTGGAGAGGTTTGAAGAGAGATTTTGACTTACAAGGGATTTAATCCCTCTCAATCCCTTTTAAACCTTTTCATCCCTGCCTAACCAAACAAAGCCTTAATGATATGGAGTCATGGATGATCTGGAGGTTGCATCTATCCTTATCTCAGTTAGCAGTTTGCAAACTGTTTACAATTGTGCTAAGGCTTCTCAGAAAAAATACCCTTTCAGTTCATATTTCAATGGCATAATACTTATATTATAAAAAGTGTTCCAACTGCAAGATTTGGGGTTCAGAAATTTTCAACATTCAGTTTAGTAGCTTATGATTATAGTTCAAAACCTCTGGTACACAGTATGTAGAAAATAAAAAATAGTTCTCTTTCATTTCAAAATCAAGAAGATGCAGCTTCAATCACTAATTGTTTCTGCAATTATTCTACCATAAGTAGTATTAAAATGAAACTATGATTTGAAGAATTTATATCTCAAATATACAGATGTCATTTCCTTTTCATACATGTAGATGTAATACAAAAACTCATGTTGGTATCTTTGGCCAAAGCTGGATAGACTTGACTTCATTGATTATAGGATGGAGTTCTTTCATGAGTGGACGAAGTATCATTTTTTCCATTAAGTATCCTATTGTCGTATGAAAGCATTAGACATCATATGATGCATCAGTATATGGATTCTAAAAACAATTCTTAAAACTTGCATTTATACGTTGAGTTATGCTCAGTTAGACCTCCAGTTCAATAAAAATTTGTGTGGACCTTCTAAATTGAATACTTTGACAGCCATGGTGTTTAAGAAGTTCTAATGTTCAGGAGACCGTGGAATTGCTAAAGAGAATGCTATATGAACGATTGTTAAGTGCTCTGGAAAAGTGAAAGGTATAAATGCATGTGTTCTTAGTTAAGTGTTTTGGAGTGATGACTGTTTGCTTAGGTAGTGATGCATAAATGTTCAGGAAAGGGATGAAAGGCTAATGAAATGAGGGGCAGAAAAGAGAGAAATTAACTTCATATCTACGTGCAAACCTTATGTGCTGGAATACAAATAAAAATCTAGTACATCACATTAGATATTATTTCTTCCCAACTCTTGACAGGAAATAGCATTATTCTCTTGAAATAACCTTAGGCATGCATCTCAGGTTTATCTATCCTACTGCATATATCGACTATGTTCACAAAGGCCATCCAACAACTTAAGTGTAAGATTTTTCTGCTGTAAGCCTGATTCTGATTGCAAGATTGAGAAAACAGGAAACTACTATAAAAAAATAACATTAATACTCCCTCCACTTTTGTATACAAGGCACATCATTTCTCATGTCAAAGTTTGAGTTACAATTTTGGTCAATAAAATATACTAGTTTATACGTCATAAAAATATATAATCGGAAAGTTATTTGAAATGTGCATCCAATGGCATACTTTTTGTGGCTTATAACTCACACTGTATCTTGTATACAGAAATGGAGGGAGTACCATCTTACTGTCCATGAGGCCATGTCCATTGACCAGTGCCCAATAGAAATACTGCAACAATACATTTTAACTAATTACTATTGCCCATTTCATCGACACTAACATATTATATACTACTCCCTCCGTTCCAAAATAACCGTCGTAGCCTTAGTACAATTTTGTACTAGAGCTAGTACAAAGTTGAGACAGTTATTTTGGAACGGAAGGAGTACTAAGCAAACTCATCGATATAACCCTCATTGCTTGTATAAATAAGGAACATGTTCAACAAGTTGGTCACGTCGATATGGGTGTCAACTCTGGCCTAACAGGATGATCCCTCAGAAGTGATTGTGAGTAAGATTTGCGAAACCTCTGATAAGAACTTAGTATGCAAATACACACAAGTTCAGTCAATGGCAAATAAGTTCAGTATTGACACATGTTCAATCTATGGGATGGAGGATGCAACTTCCTTCGGTGGTCCTGCCTGGTACCTGCTCTGAGAGATGATGCGTTCGGGGAGGAGTACGCGACGGAAGAGTATCTGGCGGTGAGGAGCTGCTCAGGGGAGGTAGTGTGAAGCTCCAATGGGTATCCCTACGGAGAGGACCTGCTGGTTTCCTCGGAGGGGTGGATCTGGTACTCAGCGATGGAGGTGGAGGTGGGGTGGCGGCACGGGGGGTTCGCTGATGAAGGTCAGGTGGTGGCATGGGTGCTCGACACGGGGACAAAGGTGCACTGTGTCCGGGATGGGATCCGAGTGGAGGCGGGAATCTGAGAGTTGTATGATTTTAATGAAGTTGGTGGATCCTTATTCATATATCCGTAGTTGATCAATCCTTGAATTGCTTCTCTTCGGCATGTGGTTCGGGTGCACCGCCAGGCTCTCCTCGGCAGAATAGGGGCTTACCTGCTTTCCGTGCTCCTTTGAAGTAGATTGCCAGCCGCCGGAGGGCACCCTTTTTTGGGGCTGCTCAAAAACGAAAATGTTTTTTTTTCAGTTAAGGCAGCTGTTGGAGAGGCTTTTTGCCTCGAAATGCCCAAAAGAATGGTTATGCCCTAAGGGAGTTGTTGGACATACTCTTACCATAGCATATTTTAGATAACCTTCTATCTGGATAACATCAATTTTGTGAACCATCTCATTGTCTTGATTGTTTAAGTGATTCATGCAGCCTATATTGGCAAAACATCCACTTCTCAGTTTCTTTCCGAGAATGGTATTTCTATGTTTCGTTCATCAGTTGGTGGTGATTTCACATATTGTAATTTCATATTAGGCGTTTTTCAACTCTTCTGCATTATCTTGTACTACTTTGGTCATTTTTTGTACTTGTGTCACACTATATGTTTCCAATGCTGATACTGCAGTATGGCGGCCAGACGCAACATTCCTTATTCTGTTCTTCCTACGGAAGAAGACAGGGATGAAGACAATGTTGACCGTCGGTTCACATACACTCCAAATTCCTTGAGGAGGATCCCATGGAAGTCGATCGCCCTAGCATTGTTCCTCCTACTCCTGGGAAGCTCTCTTCTGTTCCTCTCATATTTTATATCCACAGGTCACATGGAGGGTGATAGTTCTCAGGTGTATGGTCTATTGTTCCTGGGTATCCTTGCTTTTCTTCCTGGTATGTCAATGTATATTGCTTCAGTTTCCGTATAGAGATTGATGCAACTGTTTCATCTTCCAGAGTGTATATTGGCTTCCTCTAATTATTCCATGAATATCCCTGTAAAAACAATGGCCACTTGCATGTATTTCCTGTAAAACTTCTTTTATAATGTCCACTTGCACTACTAGAGTAATTACGCATGGTGCAGTTTTCTCTCTTCTTATTACATATGTATATGCTTCCTGTAAAAGCAATCTCAACTTTTCGCATCTCAATTACCATGGTGAAAACAAAACTTTTCCCATTCTTCTGCATCTCAACTACTCCCTCCGTTCACAATAATAAGATGTTCTAACTTTTTTTTCTGAATCGGATGTATATAGATGAGTTTTGGTGTGTTTGTTTACTCGTTTCAGTCCGTATGTAGTCCATATTGAAATATCTAAAATGTCTTATATTTTTGAATGGAGGGAGTATTATGCTGAAAAAATATATTATCTCGCTCTTTAGTATCTCATCTATAGAATTGTTTCACTTTCCAAACGAGTATATAATTTTTACGTGTACATATTTACATTGCTCATGCAGGATTTTATGAGACCCGGGTTGCATACTATTCATGGAGAGGAGCGCCAGGGTACACCTTTGCTTCCATTCCAGATTATTAGCCTTCGATTTTAACTCATGTACTGGGCCGTAAAGATATTGAACTGCAAGAACAAGAATATGGAACTTCGTGGAGAATGAAATGAGCATGTATTGTTGTGTTAGTACTACAAAGTAGTTAATATGTTGATTCTCTTGTGCTTTGTTTGCTTGTGCATTGCTACCTACCTAAGATATTAGTTTTATGATTTTGGTACATTAATCTACAAATTTATTCTCAGGGCTATGTTCTGTTTTGCTGGCTGAAGATACAGTACTGTATATATTACCCCATACTTAAACTGTCAACTCTGTCTCTCATATGAAAGTTATTTATATTCAGATTACCAAATTTATGTCATGACATGAAACACACGATATGATGAATCTAACGTATTGATTTGATACTCTTGATGTTGATGATAATTCAAACTTAATAGAAGTTTGCACCGTTTTGACTGAAAAGAATCTTACACGCACTATATATTTTAGGACGAAGGGTGTATGGGCCCCATCCCATCCCTGCTGAAATTCATCAGGGAGGGACTAGGGAGGGAGGGGGAGAGATCACGTAAAAACCCGTAATGAGCCCGTATGTGTAGGATTATCACCCTCAATGACTCTCCGTACAAGCGAAAACAAAACTCAATGCCTAGGTTTCCTTCTGTAGCTGCACTTAGGGGGTCTTTTCTGATGGCTCAGCATGGTGAAAATGGTCAAGAAGACGATGGAATTTTCTCCAGGACAGGCGGTAAAGTATAGTGCTGCTGAAGAAGAAGATGGACAGACACAGTTCACTTCATGCTTCAGTTCTTTTAAGAAAATTGTGGCGCCGGGAGATAGCCGCCACCACCCACCCACCAAAGCGTCGCGGTCGCATTCAGCCATTGACCCCTCTGCTCTCCACTCCAATCCCACGCCCCCACGACGGCGTTGAAGATACGATACGGAATCCATCGCCTGGTTGTTGGCACGAGGAGGAGGGCTGGACAGAACCCCCGTCACGTCTATAAACCTACTGCTGCTGCTCGCCCGACGCTCACAGGCTCACACCTCGTGTGGTTGGTTGACTCGTCACTCGTCACCCTGCTAAGCAGAGCAGCTTTCGGGGCGCGATCCAGGAACCAACGGCAAGTAGGCGCCGCGGCGGCGGCGGCAGCTCGAGACACGATGGCCACTGCTCTCCGCCCTCCCCGGCTCCCAGGTGCGCCCCCGTGAACCCTGCTCCAACTCCAATCCCGGTCGCCGCCGGTTGTTTTAGGTCCGTAGACTCTGCTTCGTCCTCCACTTCTCCTCCCCGCCCAAGACCATCTCGATCCGTGGCCCGTAGGTTTGATCTGTTACATGCGTGCTTGGATTTCCCAGCTTGTGATTTGGTTCTAGTTTTCCCGTTATTCAGTTACTTATTATTCTTGTCCTCCGGTCCCTAAACTCCCAAACCAGACGGCCAGCTTCTTGAATCCTGAAACTTTTCCTGTTCTTGTGAGATGCGCATGCCTAGCTAGCTTTATTATTACAGTCCTTCGTGGTGGATACAGTTTCAGCTGAGAGATGAACGGAGGTGATGATATAACATCACGGTTTCAGAAAGTTTTTGTTCTTTCTGTTTTCTGCAATGTGTGTGAAGGTCGTTCCCAAAACGGATCGATATTGATGAGGGGCCATCTCCATCTCTGGAGCTGGATAAAGATCACGAAATCTCTTGGTGGAGCTGGATAAAGATCACGAAATCTCTTGGTTTGGCGTCAGGTCGACATCACGTTGGTCCAAGTTGGATAAATGTGCATGTCGACACGATATGTGTTGTTGGTACTGTACCTACCAGTAATAGTTCCATTCTACTACACGGTTGAGTATTAAGCGTATTATTCGTTCTGAAATTAACCGATCTAATCTATGTTGAAAGATTGACAAATACTACTCTCTTCATTCCATAATATAGTGCGTATTCGATTTCCGTGCTTCAACTTTAACCATAAATTTAATCAACGAGACCAATTGCGGCGGAAACAAAAAATGTATCGTCAAAAACTTCTTTCGAATACAAATTCAATTTTTTTCTTCCGCCGCATTTGGTCTCGTTGGTTTAATTTACGGTCAAACTTGAACCTCGATAAACGCGGACGCACTACCTTATGGAATGGAGGGAGTACTACTATTATGGAATGGAGGGAGTACTACTACTGGACTAAGTTGGAATTTTCACCATTCTGGTTTCTGAATCCTGGCGCTGCAAACGCCAAGCTGATGCCTGATAGTGCGTGCATTGCAGCAGTCACAGAGCAAGCTTCTTGTCTTCCCCGCCTGCCAAAGAACAGAGTTGGTGTTACTGGACGTAGGAGCTTCGCCGCCAGGGCCGGCTCCAACACCAGCAACGTGAGCATCCCGAAGCAATGGTACAACCTCGTCGCCGACCTGCCGGTGAAGCCGCCGCCGCCGCTGCACCCGCAGACGCACCAGCCGCTGAACCCCAGCGACCTGGCCCCTCTGTTCCCCGACGAGCTGATCCGGCAGGAGATGACGGAGGAGCGGTTCGTCGACATACCCGACGAGGTCCGCGATGTGTTCGAGCTCTGGCGCCCGACGCCACTCATCAGGTAACAAAAAAAGGAACGTGTGCTTGTTTGTATGCTCGATCAATGGCTGCCGCTGCTGCTCAGGGGAGCTTGGAGTGAGAGTTTTTTGATATGGCAGGGCGAAGAGGCTGGAGAAGCTGCTGGGCACGCCGGCGAAGATCTACTACAAGTACGAAGGCACCAGTCCGGCGGGGTCGCACAAGGCCAACACGGCGGTGCCGCAGGCGTGGTACAACGCGGCGGCGGGGGTGAAGAACGTGGTGACCGAGACCGGCGCCGGCCAGTGGGGCAGCGCGCTCTCCTTCGCCAGCACCCTCTTCGGCCTCAACTGCGAGGTGTGGCAGGTGCGCGCGTCCTACGACCAGAAGCCGTACCGGAGGCTGATGATGGAGACGTGGGGCGCCAAGGTGCACCCGTCGCCGTCCGACGTGACGGAGGCCGGCAGGAAGCTCCTGGCCGCGGACCCGACCAGCCCGGGGAGCCTCGGGATGGCCATCTCCGAGGCGGTGGAGGTCGCGGCCACCAACGCCGACACCAAGTACTGCCTCGGCAGCGTGCTCAACCACGTCCTGCTCCACCAGACCGTCATCGGCGAGGAGTGCCTGGAGCAGCTGGCGGCCATCGGCGACACCCCGGACGTCGTCATCGGCTGCACCGGCGGCGGCTCCAACTTCGGAGGCCTCGCCTTCCCCTTCATGCGCGAGAAGCTCGCCGGCAGGATGAACCCGCAGTTCAAGGCCGTGGAGCCCGCCGCGTGCCCCACGCTCACCAAGGGCGTCTACGCCTACGACTACGGCGACACGGCCGGCCTCACGCCGTTGATGAAGATGCACACCCTCGGCCACGACTTTGTCCCGGATCCCATCCATGCAGGTGCTGGTCACTGCAACTTTTTGAGTTCTGACGAGTCCTTCTCTGACTCCATTACTTGGCTTGTTGTTCTGCTTACTAATAATAATCCATTTTTCTGCAGGCGGACTTCGCTACCATGGAATGGCACCTCTGATCTCCCATGTGTATGAGCTCGGCTTCATGGAGGCCATGTCCATTCAGCAAACCGAGTGCTTCGAAGGTAGGAGTACTGACCAATTAACTCATTTTGCTGTTCTGATCAGTGATCAACACTTCTGTAACGACATGAAACGACATCTCTGAACTTTGCTGTCGATTTCTTTCTCTTGACCATGCATCTGAACTCGGACATTCCTTGTCTTGTTTGACGAATTGTGTGCAGCTGCCATACAATTTGCACGGACGGAGGGCATCATCCCGGCGCCGGAGCCGACGCACGCCATCGCGGCGGCGATCAGGGAAGCGCTGGAGTGCAAGAGGACCGGGGAGGAGAAGGTCATCCTCATTGCCATGTGCGGCCACGGCCACTTCGACCTTGCCGCCTACGACCGGTACCTGAGAGGAGACATGATTGATCTCTCACACTCCTCTGAGAAGCTCAAGGAGTCTCTGGCCGCCATTCCCAAAATCTGATGTTAGAGATTCAGGGATTGATAGAAGAACGATGTGGGAAGTGGGGACACAATAAGATGAACAATTTGACGCTTTGTTGGTGCATGGCCCAAATAAACTTGATCAATAAAAGATGTTATACCTTTTTTGCTACTGCTCCCTCACCCTGATACATTAGAGCATCTCTAGCCGTTCGGCCCCCCAAGACGATTTCCGGCGCTATTTTAGCCCCGCTTGGGGGCGCTCGGATGGCGAAACCGGCTTGGGGGGCCGGCTCCCCAGCCGCGACCTCAAGACGCCCCCAAAGTTCGGCCAAATTTCGCCGTATTTGAACAAAAACAAAGAAATTCGACAAACTTCGACCGATTTCATTAATATTTGGGCATAATTTACATAAATGGCGAACTAAAAAAATCTAAACTACTGTTGGAGGAACAATGCGTAGAGGTCGTCCATGGTCGTCTCTCGGGTGCCTCCTCCAGCAGTGCCGGCGGCGGCGGCGTCGCCGCCATCCTTGGGCTCCGGCTTGACGCCGGCCTGCGCGCTGCACATCCCGCCGCCGAGCGGCCCCCTCCTCCTCCGCACACGCAGCGGCGTCTCCTCCTCCTCGTCGTCGTCGGTGCCGTCCAGCACGATGTATGGCGGCGGCGGCGGCCACTTGCTGCGGCTGCTGCTGCCGCCCTCGCCGCGTGCCGTCGGCTTCTTGATCCTCGCCTTCTCGGCGAGTTTCTGGGCCTCGGCGAGGTCCCACGCCTCCTGCCGGTGCCGCAGCTGCTCGTCGAGGTAGTCCTTCTTCGCCCACTCCAATTGGGCGTCGAACTCCTCCTCGTCGTCGTCGGCCGGCGGTGGCGGCGGAGGCGGGGCGACCTCCTTGTCCTTCTTCTTCCCGAAGCCCAGGAAGCCACGCGCTTTGGCGCCGCCGAGGATGGGGCGTCGATGGAGACGTCGCGGCGGAGGCGCCCAGACGACGCCGGGGTGGGCTCCTTCTCCTTCTTCACCTCGATCTTCACCTCGGTTTTCACCGGGGCGAACTGCGGCGGAGAGAAGGTCGGCCCCGATGAATGGAGCCGGTGGAGCGCGAGGGGTGGCCACCGGAGGAGGAGGAGTTGTCCTGATCGCGCGGCAACGTCGCCACAGCGGCGTGCCGCGGCTGTAGGAGCGGCGGGCCGCGGCCCCGTACCCCATCGGCGGGTACTGGAGCCGCGGCGTGTTGCCGTGCTCGATGTAGGCCATCACCCATTCGAGGGAGCGACCCTCCGCGCTCCACCACCGAAGGCGGCCATCGCGGTTGTGCCGCTCGACCACCGGCATCAGGCCATTGGTGGAGGCGACCGCCTCGGCTCGCCGGAGCTTGAAGTAGTCGTCCCACGCGGCGGTGTTGTTCGCCGTGTTCGCCGGATTGGCGCGGTCCTCCGGCGTCATCTGGGCGCGGGCGGCCTCCACCTCCCAGGCAAAGGCGGCGGTGCCCACCAATGGCACAGGCGGCACTGGGACGCCGCCGACGGACAACACCCATCCGTGGGGTGGCCTGGTGTCCGGCGGGCAAGGATAGCCCACCTGCGCGAGGAGCAGAGCCTCCATCTGCGAGAGGTTGCGGTGGAGGAACCCGTTCCGGGTGAGGTTGTCCCTCATGGTCGCCGGAGGTCGGAGGAGCAAGGCGAGGAGCGAGGAGGAGGAAGGCGAGGAGCCAGGAGGAGAAAGGAGAAGAGCATGGGCGAGTGTTCACCGGCGAACCCTTTAAATAGCGGGAGGAACGCGAACAGGCGGCCTCACCGGGGCAGGACACGGGGCGGCGCGGTCGTCGGGCCGTTGGTTTTCTCGACGCGCCGCATTGATGCTCTGCGCGGCGATTGGACTCGTCACCGGCGCCGCATTGATTCACTGCGGCTGCGGCAGGTGCGGGGAAGCCGAGGCGGGAGGATGCCGATGTCGCGTGTTCACACGCCGACAAGTAGGGCCGGCGCGCGGCGCGCGCGAAACCGCGCGCGCGTTTCTCTCTTTCGCGCGGTTTTCTTTCATCCGGCGGCCCCAAGCGACACCCAGCGCGCCGGGTTTGGCTTGGGATCGCCGGACTCAGTTTTGGTCCAATCCGGCGCTATTTGGGCACTTGGAGGCGCGGCTGGGCGAGTTTCGTCCGCCCGGCGCAAAAAAAACCCGCCTTGGGGGCCTCTTGGGGGCACGACTGGAGATGCTCTTACATCGTAGTTTGGCACCGATGCGCCGCCGTCTTTGGAAAAGAAGGTGTTCTAGGGTGTCACACCCTGTATCTTGTATCACATCACCTCAGATAATAAAGTTGTGCTAAAAAAATCTAAGATAATAAAGGACGAAATTTGGATCCTGTATTTTTTTTAGTGCATTTGTATTTTATTTTAGATTTGTTTAAATTTTATTTGAATTGCGTGCTTGCTATCCTTTGAATTCATAGAAATTCCTTAAGCCACGTAATTTCTTTCTTTGACTTGAAATTCCACCCAATGATCATGCCATGATACTGATAGTAGATCATGAACATATTTTTATAAAAAATTACCTTCGACAAAAGTTTTTTGAATATTTAGCTCTTCAAAATCCCCAAACTATAGGTTTGAACTACAAATCTTTATTTTGCCTAAATCAAAAATATATTCAAACCTATTTGATTTAAGACTCACAATTCCACCAAAAATATTAATTTTAAATGTATTTTAGTATCTATTTAAAAGTTTTTTGTAGATGACAGAAATAGCTTCTATATAGGAAAGAATACCTTTTCTTGTACAAACTATTTAGAAATATTAGGGGATACTTGGATGATCATATAGAAAACCCTAGCCCGATAGAAGTTATTCTCGCGAGCTGTGAGAACCCTACAAGCCCTGATCTCCAGTCCCAATAGGCGCTTCGTACGGGCTATCATAGGCGAAGGGGAAGATTAGGGTGTTGACACCAGTTTTTGGCACAATGATATTCATATACAAGTTGGCCTCAAATGGAAAAGTGTTCTCATGAACAGGTTCTATAATTTCAATATGGACATCTTTGTAGTTGGAGTCATCTGTCATCCGAGACTATTTCAAAGAAGAAAATGTGTTCTGGACAACAAGACCATGACATTCAATGCACTATTTTGGCCAATTATGCCGAAAATGCCTGTTGTAAGCCGAGCCACTGGTTGCTCGGTATCGTGCCCGTTGATACTGCATGTGGATCAGAGTCATCCCCGTATTTGCGCATACTGTCCCCCCGTAGAGCTTGTCCCTCCATGTATTCGATTTGACTGCAAGGCTAGTGTTAGGTGCAGAATCTAGCCAAGAGGACACCAGCTTGTTGTGTTCCGCAGCACAGTACGTGATGGCGGAGCTGCGCAGGACATGCATACGCATGCTCCTCTATAAACAGAATCCGAGGCATTGCTCAGGTAGTAGTTTGACCCGTACGTGTTAATTAGCACAAATCCAACTGGACAACGCATGAATTAGCACAATGTCGCTGGTGTATATTGGAGGCGAACGTAACACAAATTCAACTGACCAAGCATGAATCTAGCACTCAGATATTTTTTTTCAAATTTAGTTAACACAACCTGATCAGAAAACACATCTAATAAAACCACACATAATGTTTTTCTTTTTGACATGGTAATCACATACATCACACAAATCTAATATTCACTACGCTTGAGTAAATTAAATAATTAGGAGGAATATCTATGTTTAAACTATACGGTACAAACGCAAAAAACAGTTATCACACTAGTTCTAAACTAATCAACTTGATCTACCCACGCTGCATATCCATGGACTAAGCAACTGTCCTGCACGTTTTGAATAAAAAATCGTACAGTACTTTATCTGTCACCACGACGTGCCAGAAAGTAGGTTGGAATCTGGAACATGTCAGGCGTTGCGTCAACAGTGTTACAGTGTGGTCAAGTCGCCATCATAATTACTGAAGCAACGAACCATTCATCATAACAGCGGCGGAAGTTCTGGGTCTGTCTAACCTTCTGATTTGCAATTTTCTAGCTTTTCCAACGTAATTTTGGAGACTAGCAATAATTTTAAGCAACAATTCATATTAGTCATCTCTCCAAAGAAAACTAAGCCATAACGTCAAACCTCAACCATGTTTGTTGCATCTAAATAAAGCACGATACCTCTCAGCGCGCCCCTCTGTTGCCAATGTTAAAGAGGAAGCAACCGACGGTGTGATGATACTGCCATGTCTAATCAGCACACCACACATGCTTTGCAAACAGGGTAATCTCGAATCAAAAGTCATGATGAGTAACACACCAAAATTAATGCAAAAACAACTATCCCACATCCACACATTGAAAGCACAAGGTAATTAGCATCCAGTATCTAAATATTAGAACACCTAGACTAGCCAGGTCTCATCAACAAATACCCGTTGCGAATAATAAAGCATCAGAACAAATGCTGATCGTTTTTTCGAATATAGAGAAAAACATGAATGTTGATACCAGTTATTGAATGAATGACTAAACAGTTTGCAAGTTCAACATCTAACGAGTGGAGCTAAATTGCTCGCGAGTTTGGGAAAGGCATCACCACAGAAAATTCAGCCTGATCTGCAAAAGTGGATATAAAAAGGAAAGACATGAGATTTTTCTTTAAAACCAGCTTCTACTAGTAAAACCACGCTATCAAGATCACATATTTTGCAGAAAGTAAATCTTCACCTATTAGTATTGTACAGGGGAGATTCTCACTGATGAATTCACGGAACACCCATTTGAATGTGTCCTCCTTTTCATCCTGCATCATGACGCCACTCAGCCACAATTTCCCCCACTCAGCAATCCCAATCAATGTCATATAACTTTACAAAATGTAAGTTAAATTGATGTTTCCAACAACAACACAACCATGAAGAAATTAAATGAACAAAATGAACATGAAGAAATTGAATAAACAAAATTTAAATATGAATAATCTGCCCAGTAAGGAACTGGGGAAAAGCAAACCAAAATGGCCAGTCCAGCTAAATGATCACAACAAATACGAAATACTAAGCAAAGTACCAAATCACATGGACGTAGAACAATAAAATAGGAGATATTTCGATATGCTGGCATTACAAGAAATTTGGCTGCCAAGGCTCAGCAGGTTTGCCACAAGCATTATTTTGATGACAAAGAACTCCACATTTTG
This sequence comes from Bromus sterilis, assembly GCA_950022295.1. NCBI lineage: Eukaryota > Viridiplantae > Streptophyta > Magnoliopsida > Poales > Poaceae > Bromus > Bromus sterilis. The sequence goes on along the minus strand of OX465598.1, from coordinate 58,201,665 downwards.
AACAATTTGGCATTTTCCTGCTTGGATTGAATTCTCGCTCTAGAGGCGCTTTGCCAATCCGCACCATGGAATGTTCAGTACGGAGTTTTTAAAATACACGTAACAAGCATTTTTCAATGGCAAAATTATCTCTGCATTAAAGTACAGAAACATGATACATTGAATAGTTCAGTGAAAAAATCAAATTGATACTTGCAGAACTGATCGTTGTTTTGTATGGAAGTTCAAGGATAGATATTTTTACATTAGCAAACAGTTCATAAAAATATAAATCCGACGCTTACTCTGAAAAGAACAATGCACAGTTTTTTTTCCAGCAAGATCGGCAAGGAGTAGAGACACGAGTATGGTGTGCTGGAACAAAACCAGTCTATCTTAGAAAAAGCAGGACATATTTCTTTAATGCAATTTTGTGTTGTCATCACAGCACTGAAAAAATGCAGGTATTGTTCCTGCTGCCAGGCTATGTAATTACTATTTTCTCTTTGAAGCACACCTGCATGTTAAGCTATAACAATTTTGAGCGAGCTTACTTGGAAAAAAATGAAAATCAAGGATAAATTAAAATAAATTGTTTTTGTGCTATAATGCTACTATTCAAAAACTATGGCTAACCTAATAATGCCAGTTCAAAAAATAGCGCGAACATCTTGGTAAAACACGACAACACTCTTTAGTTCAAGTTGGTATTCCCGCAAAACACTTAAACTGCAGGCATTTTGACCACTTAAACACTTAAAATTTACCGCCTCCGAGGGCACATCTAATTCTGGAAAACAAGATCGAAAACGGGATACATGTGTCAAATGAAAACAAAAGTTGCATGTTAATAATTCAGAACCAAGTGTGCCGCTAAAACCTATTTTTCTCCTTCAAATTTTTGGATCTGATGCAGTTATGCAACTTAGGGAATCTTTGAATTACAGTATCCAGAAACAAAGGAACACTCGTCCGAATTTGAATCCCGGGGAAAAATGCTTGATTTCGAAGAGAAAAACAACCGATTGGAGATGCAGATAGGAAAATACAAACCTCTTGGTCCATCTGCTAGTTGCATCAGAGGTTACTGTTTGAGCTGCCTGGTCGTGGCCTGATCCGGCGAGCTGTGCACCTCTGCTGATTTCACTTCACCCTGTGGACATTCAACCTGCTCTTAGCATATTTCACTCCAAACCTTACTTCCCAAGAGTACAAATTGTAGAACTGGTAGGCTTCATCCAGTGAATCGAACGATGTACCAATGCAGGGGTTCACCACATTGCCGCCTTTTTTCTCTATATAAGCCCTCATCGAAACTTCAAGAACGTTGTTCTTGTTCGGATTAACATTCCGCTGCACTGGGGCTCTACCAATCCTCACCCTGCAAAAGTTAGTTGCTCAGCGATGGAAAACAGCAACCCAGCCTGTGAAATGTAATTGCACAGCACAAGAAAACTGCCTTTTTCAGGTTGATGTGAGCATTATGGGTGGAGATTGAGCAGCAGGGTAATAAAACATAAAAATTTAAAAATCCCCCCTCCCCTTAAGTACTATGTTTCGGAAAATCCACATTTATGTGCAGATTTGTAGACACTGTTGGGGGGTTGCTAATGGCAAGTCAGGCTATTCGTCAACATGGTTGAACTTAATCTCATATCTTCATCATAAACAGATGGCGTGCGGACAACAAACATGAGGTCGAAGCAACAATTGATGGATGTGTTCCAGCCGAAAAGAATACCTCCTGGTCCACCCGCTCGTAGCTTCAGATGATACATGGAATTGTTCTTCTCCATGGGGGATTGGATCAGATCGACCGCCGTTCTCGAACAAGCCGTCGTCTCCTCTCCTCCTATCGCTGCTCCCGCCACACTCGCTGAAGCTTGAGACTCCGCCGGCCTGACCACTGGAGATGGCTGCGGATAAGTCGGCCGCTCGACACGTATTGGCCACGGATCTAGAAAATGCATCCTGTTGGATCACCAAAAAAAAAGAAGTTCAGCAAACCAGACTGATATGGGGGGAGGAGAGAATGGTTTGTTCGGATTTCCTTACCTGCTACGCAAGGATTCTTGGTAATCTGCTTGTCTTTCCATGGCGTTGAATCTCCAGATTTGGGAGGAACGGACGAGGCGTGGTTAGAGGTAGGAGGGGAGTCGGGGAAAGAAATGGTTAATGGGATGAGATGTGGTACAGAGTCGTAGCCAACCTGAAGTTTGGCATGGCCCAGCCTTAGCCTGTGGTGAACATTTGTGCCAAACTTATACGCCTACTATTCATAGCGCATAGATATAGCTTCTCCACCAGGGGACAATGACCTGACACACATGCATCTCGAGGCGTGAACGAACGCACAAGATTAAGAGCAACCAGTAGCTCGGCCTACATTAGTCCGCGTCCCCAATTATGCCCCCAATATGGCTTCAAATAATGAAATTTATACATCAATTGGCTTCGCCTCATCGAACCGGTCAATTTTGACACTTGAATCGCCGAAATCGGAGTTCGTATGAAGAAGTTAGAGCCAACTCTGTGTGCCACAGCAGGGAGGACCGGTACTACCGGCTGGTACGAGTGGTACTACCGGCCGAAACACAAAAATCTTCTATTGAATCTCAAAATCGGGCCAGTATCACCCCGGTTGTTCCGGTAAATAAATATATACCAGTACTACCGGTCTGGAGACCGGTACTACCGCCCGGGTACGCAAAAAACCTTGTGTAAGAGCCCGGAATAGTGCCGGTATCACCCCGGTTGTTTCGATAAAAATACATATACCAGTACTACTGGTCTACTATCGGTCGGACCGGTACTACCAGCATAAGTGAGTGGTGCTACCGGTCTGTGCGTAGATTCGTGCGGAGTTTGGAAAATCCGAGTTTGGCTAGAGATTTTGACAGTTTGGACGTGGATTCGAGTCCTTTTCTTGCACGGAAAGACCAACCCCCTCATAAATAGATGAGGTGAAGGCCGATTGAAACAACACACAATCGAACAAACACATCTACATCTTTTATCCTACTTTTATCCCTATCCCTTGTATCTTTCTTCTCGTTCTTCAAGATTGGAGGCAACGAATCCATGAGGTCCTAGGGGCGATCAGGTCGACCTAGGGAAGTCCATTGCCGCCGTGGGCCCTGATAGGGTCCCTCCCGGGCGTGTGAGATTTCGGGTCTACAAAATCACCCGTCGGACTGTTTGCGTACCGCGCTTCCGGTCGGGTCTCCTTTGACGTGATTTGCCGTGTATCACCCTCGGCGTCGAGGGTACACGGTGGCGTGTTTGTGTGTCAACACAGGGGAGGTGAGATCTCAATGGCGATTCCGATGCCGCCACCTCGAGGACAAAAACCCTAACAAGAGGGGAAGGTTCAATGGCAGTTAATATGAGATGGAGGGAGTAGACGCAATGACTCCAAGATGATGTGCTGTAATTTTGGTTGTATTAGAGATATTTATTATCTGTGTATGTTTCAATTTTATGTTTGATGTAATTTATCCAGTTAGTGAATAAAAATGGGTCGGTTTTAAGAAAAAAATATCGTTGACAGTCACTTTGTGGGTCGGTACCCAGGCCTGGCCGAGAAGAAAATATTTTCTCCAAAAAAAGAGAAATTTGTTTTTTTAGGGAAAAAAAGATTAAAAAAAATTGAGCGGTAAAAAAAAGGAGAAATTTGTGACACTTCTTGGTCTCGCATCCCCGAGCCCAACAGGCCCTAATACAAGTTCCGAGCCCAGCAACCCAGGCACACAATCGTCTTTTATTTTGTGTGGAACGTCCTCTGGAAGAGGAACAGGCCAAGCGGAGAAACGAGGGTTTCGGCTTCCCAGTCATCTCGACGTCTCCGGCGCCGGCGACCCGCGAGCGAGACCTCGTCCCCGGTCCTCTCGTCGGCGGCATCTTCCTCCTTCTTGTAGACAAGGTGAGGGCACAATTACACTTCCCTCTTTTACGGTCTCCACGATTCCCGAACGGAGTGGCGCTGACGTTGTTGTGGGCAGGCCGTGGGTAGGTATGAAGAGGGCCGCGCCGTCGGAGGAGCCGGTGGACCTCTCTTCCGGCGACGACCTGAGCTCGGATTCCGACGATGAGGCCGGGAAGGGGATAGGAGAGAACTCCTTCCGGCTGCCCATGTCCTCCAAATCTACAACACCAGCAGGAGGTGAGAGCTATTTCGGTCAATTTTTGTTATCAAAAGAATCGATTTGCGCGCTCATTTGACTAAATTGGTGTGATTTAGTTTGTATTGGACTATTTGTCCTATGTCTCGAAGACAAATTAAACAATTATAAAAAAAATAGCCTTCATTTCCTTGTATTGGTGTGCATAATTTACACTTTTTACATCGTTAGTTCTCAGCGGGTAACAATGTTGGGGGTAATAATTCACCAAAAGTCGATGAGAATTGATTTCTTGTTTAGGATTTGGTATTGGGGGTAATAATTGTGCAGGCCCCTAATAAACTGGCTTAGATGTTAAATTGTAAATGTTAATATTTTTTAAGTAGTTATGTATTGAACCCATAAGAATCTACCCACCATCTTTAGCAACATATTGTATAGGTTCATATTTGAACATTTTATATAGATTTCATTTGATTGGGTGAATTTTCAACGCTGTGACATATATAAATGTTCTTTTTCTGTCATGTATATCTTGAGCTATAACAACTGTTGTGGAGTTATTGCCTGTTTATCCTGTATATTTGATATTTTGTATTTTGTGAGGAGAGCAATATGTGATTAACATGCTAATTTTCACAATATATTTTGGTTTATTTAACAATAAATTTGTGCAAATGACAACACACTTATAATAATTATGTACTACCTCTAGCTTGCTACAACAACATATATTAGGGAACGGAGGGAGTATATGAGATTCAGTTCACCAGGGCAAGAAACCTCAGTAATTCTTAAACATTTTGCTTCAAGTTGTGGACTGAGTTGAGGGCTAGCCTTGACCTTCAGTGCCATACCTTCTCTATATACCTATGGAATTAACTAGGAACTAGCGTCAGCGAAAAGAACTCAAGTCTGGTTTCAGTCCTCAAGCACTGCTTGAGATCCTTAGCTAGAGTTTGCACTCACCAGCTATGAACAGTAGAGTTCTGCATTAGATTAGCTCTTGTAGTTTCAAGATTATATTTTTTTTCTGCATAGAGTTGCATATTTACTCTTGCTATAATGGGATACTGCAGGTGCATTGATCAGGAGGGCTGAAATGTATCAAGAGTACATGAAGCACATCCCAATTCCTGATCACTGCGGTTGTGTGATCCCATCCACATCATGGCTGGGACTCGGAAGATCGATGAAGCATTTATACGAGCAGCCCTTGCATTACCTCACCAACATTCTCTTGAAACAGTGGGATCAACAGAGGGTCGGTAGCGATAATGAGCACCAGCCTCTGGATGCTATCATCCACCCTATGAAAGCTCAAGCCCTCATTTGGGCCACCGAAGAGGTCCATAGGTTGACCACCTCTAGCCACCACTTAGAGAAGCTCTGGGCCGATGACCCAATGTACCATGCTCACATAGATCCAGTGTTCCCCTCCCTAAAGTTGCATTAGCAAACACTGCAAGTTGGACCGTCTTGCTCTGTCTATTTTTTTCTTACTGTTGTAATCTGGTACATTTTGGTTGTTAGTGAAGTAATATGAACCATATATCATTGTGATGTTAAAAGTACGATATGTGATGGTCAGGGTCTCTTTTAACACTGATTTAAGCTCTATGAACAGCGGCTATGTTAAAGAAGAAGAAACCTGGTGGTGTGGATTTCAGTGCTTTGAGCCGGCACGGGTATAGTGGTGGACCATCGATACTGAAAGTTGCTCCTCCGAAGGTTGAGCCTAACTGGACTTGGTCCACCGGGAAAGATCGCAACGAGAAGGAAGTTCTAACCGAGTCTTTTGAGGAGCGGGAACGAACAAGGCTTGCAGTAACTGAAGGAGAGAAGCTTATTGGTGTGACGAATCCCCAGCCGAGGCAAACGGAGAAAGAGAAGGAGGCTTCATTCTCACAGAAGGAGAAGCGGAAGAGAGACCGCGGGCAGGCCAGCAGGGGGAAGAACTACGTCGAGGAGGAGAAGCGGCTCCTGAGGGGGAGTGGTGTCTACTCTGGCTTTGATACTTAACCGTATCCATAATGAACAAATGTTAGCTTCCATCGTCACTGTTGGTGCATCTGCTGCTATTTGTGGGAAAGTTGAGTCGTGGGTCAATGGGGCTTTGCTTATTCATCTGTCACCTATCTGGCTTTGTGCTAGTTTAGACTTTAGACATACCTGCTATTTTACCAGAGCAATTCTCCTTTCTCTGTATACTCTCTTGTCCATCTTCGACTCTAATAGATCCTGCGAACCAACTTTGGTAAGTGTATTCTAACAGTTGAGATTAGTGTGCTATAGCGAATTGCTTTTCCCCTCTCTCTTACGGAGTATCTGGCTGACTAAATGAATTTAAACAAGTAACTGCAGGCACTAGCTCAACTGGTCAATGGAACTAACACAAAAGTTTACATATCACAGAGAGAAGCCGTTTGAACGGATCTAAGTGCCCTGGTCTACAATCCTCTGCGAAGTCTTCTCACGTACAACGCTGTGTATAAGCGCCTGCCCTTCCATCAGTTCTGCTTCTACGAAGAAAAAACCAGAGCGTTCGGCAACTCGATTTGCATCGACGCCACAATTTTCATAGGATTGACCCGGTTTCTAAAATAACTGCAGGGAAATCAATCCTGGCGCCCACAAAAGTTGCATTGACTTGGATACAAGAAATGGTATTGGGTTGTATGGAGCCTTGTTCCAGCGATCTCTTCCTCGGCAACGAAAGAAATTGAAGTTTCAATCATCCGGAGCTATTCTCTCGAGAAGGTAAGAAAATATGCTCTTGTAGCTCCCAAGTGAAGTCCCAACACAGTATTTGCAGGCATATATAAGTGGAAGGTGCATCCCAACACAAATCAGCCTCATACACATCTTGCCCAGTTGTCATGCGTAGATTGTCTCTTGGAAAGAAAATCGTATGAGAGAAGTGAACCATGTTTCTGCTTGCTGCTGTTCGCTTCATTCAATTTGTTTTTAAGGTAAACAACATGACTTTGCTGCATATTTTTATTGTTTTCAAACTAAATGTTACAAAAGTTAAAGGAAAAGCAAGAAAAAAGGTATACACGGATAAGATTACAACATACAACAACCAATCAAAGTATAAATTACAAGGGATCAGACAAGTCATCTGAGTCATCTGAAAGAAACAACCCAATCTTGCATGCCAAAATATTTGCTCCTGTTGGCCCGAAAAGTGAGCCAATTCATCTCCTCCTTGAATTTTTGTATGCAACTGTAGAGGCTAGGTGGAACATTGTTGAAGATGAACTCATTCCTGGTCGTCCAAATGGTCCAGCAAATCAGTATGATCACCTCCATGGAAAAATGAAGATTAAGAAGTTGTTTGAGATGAGCAACTTTCTGTTTCAATGAATCATGTTGAGATTGCCATGAAGGGCACATTTACTGCGAGCAGTGTGTAGCAAAGGGACAATGAAAAAAGAGATGGTCTCTATTTTCAATGACACTAACATTACACATAACACAATTATAATATGATAAAAATAAGTTCTTTTCTCAATAGCATAGCCTTGGTGTTTCACTTCATTCAATTTGACTGGGCCATCTTCCGCTATGGCAATGCCGATTTCAACTGGATTTCTAGACTGAGCTAGACAATCCATGAGGAATGGTACCCAAAACTTGTATGCCCGTACTACCGCTCGTAGTACCGTTGGTTACAGAAGGTTTACGGTAGTCGGTACGGTAGTAGGTACGGTACTACCTCGCCAGTACCGCTCTCACTACGGTACTACCGTCCTGCCTGCGCGCAAAAATAAGGTTGCGGCCCTTGTATCCCCGTTTAGACCCCCTAGCTTATAAATACAGAACCCCCTACGAGTTTTAGGGTTAGACCACGTTTTAGATAAACCCTAGTTCAGAGATTTACTTCTAAGCATTCATCTTGAATCATCAACTTCAATTCGTATCGATTTAAAGTTTGGATACTGCAAGTTCTGTGTGATTTGTTGTTCCACTGGGAATTAGTAGATTGCAAATTACCTTCTCGTGGTCGACGGCTACGTTGCGCAAGCGTGTGAAGTTGTGAATATCCAAAGGGTAGAGAGTTGTCGCATTGGCAACAGGGATCTAGCGAGGAGAGTTCATTGGCTACATACAAGTTATCTATCACCGCCCTCATATTCACCGTACGCTTACTGAGAAGATCGGGCCACCCCATATCATCTTGGTATCAGATTTCCAGTGTTACCTCGGTAAGCATCCACCAAATCCATCCTTTAGATTGATTTTGTTTTCGTCCTATCCATAAAAAGCCATACAAAAATATTAGGGTTTCTGGTTTGCCATAGCTTAGATTGCATCGAAGTCATTGTTTTAGTTTGCTGTTTCGTTGTGTTCTTTCCCCGAAAATTCTCCGCGGTGCGACATATTGTGGCCTAAAGAGACAGTTTTTACTGTAGAAAAATCAAATTTACTGTAGCAGTACTGTAGCAATTTCGACAAGTGGGGAAAAGAGACAGAAAAATCAAGAAAAAGGAGAAAAAGAGAAAAGATTCAAAAAAAGAGAGAAAGAAGAGTGCTCAAAAAGAGTTATCAAAGAGTGCAAAGAGATACACAAGTGCTAGAAGGGAAATATCAAAGTGGTGACCTTTTTGAGAGGCCTAAATTACTTTTGTCTCCACTATGTGAGTTTTTCCTTGGGTTTGCATCACACGATCAGCACTAGGACTTGACTTCGGTGTAGTTAGGGTGCCATACCTATAGCTCCACCACACATATCTTGCTTTGTCGTGTGTTCACTATTTTACTCGGGTATTCACTTCATCACATCCGTGCACTAGTCCTCCATCCGAACGGGCACGCATTGCTATTCACTTTGGAACGGTAAGATTCACCTGTTCTTATCAGTTTTGAGTGAGTTGTGAGTGTCCACCAAAAGATTTTGATTTAGTGCACTAACCTACTAATCATGTCTTAAAGTGGTTTTGATGTGATGCAGAAACAGGCTAAGGATGCTCCAGTTACATCGGAGGCCTATGAGAGGCTCCGTGATCATTTGACGGATATGATCACTAAATCCGCTGATAATGTTGATACTAATATGCAAGAGGTCCAACTGAAAGTGGACGCCACTGAAGTTACGGTCACCACCATGCAAACACAACTCAATGATCTCCAAGCAAGTATACATCAGTTGACCACGTCCGTTAATGGGCTGCAAGCCACGATTGACCAACGTCAACAGGGAGGCCAGGAGATGATGGTAGTGTCCATGGTGACAATGACATCTTGAGGGGCAATCAAGGCCGTGGGCGTGGTGCTCAAGGGCCGATACGCCAACCGCAACTTGGTTTTGGTGTGCGGCGTCTACCCATTCAGGAAGAAGATGTCTTGAGCACGCCCAATTTTACAATTCCCAAATTTGAAGGCTCCACGGATGTGGAAGAGTACCTCACATGGGAGCTTAAGATGGAGAAATTATGGCATTTGCATGATTATTCGAAGGACAAAAAGATCAAGATTGCTTCCTCCGAGTTTGACGTTTATGCCTTGCGTTGGTGGGAGAGTGTTTTGACCGAGATACAAGAAACAAATGGGAAGCCTATTCGTACATGGCGCGACATGAAGGCGACCATGAAAGCTCGGTTTGTTCCCACTAATTACTTGCAGAAATTTTTTGATAAATTGCAACAATTGAAGCAAGGTACTATGTCCGTTGATGCATATTATATGGAGATGGAGATGTTGCTGCAACGTGCACGAGTTCGCGAAGAAGTTGAGATGACTATGCAACGTTTTCTCCATGGGATTAAATTTAACATCAAGAGTATTGTGCGACATCACCAATACTATAATATGAATGAACTATTGCATCTTGCAAGGGAGGCTGAATCTCAGCTTGCAGAAGAGGCCCAACTGAAGTCAAGATATTCACCATCTAGCAGGTTTTCTCCAAGGACACCATCTGCCGCGCCTATGGAGAGCCCAAGTGCTTCTAGCCGTCCTTCTTCTTCATATTCTAAACCAGCCTCCAATGTTTCTATGGCCAAGAAGCCAGCTGCACCTGCCCCTACTGCAGGCTCTAATCTGTCTACAACTCGCAATCGAGAGGTAACTTGTCATGCTTGCGGTAATCCGGGTCACTTCAAAAGAGATTGTCCCAATAGAAAGGTCATGTTTGTTAATGAAGACACCGGCGAGTATGAAACCGGTGATGATGAAGACCCATCCGCATTTGATGATGAGGGATACAACAGTGAAGACGGCATGGATGCTTTTCCCTCGCATGCTCCTACTATTGTTGTGTCACAGCGTGCTCTTACTGTGCAGCCAAAATCTGATTCTCAGCGCTGCAATTTGTTTCAAACCAAAGCATTAGTTGACCCCAACAAAGCTTGCAAAGTGATCATTGATGGAGGTAGCTGCTGCAACCTCGCAAGCAAGGAGTTATGTGCCAAGCTAAATCTGAAATACTTACCTCACCCAAATCCATATTAAGTCCAATGGTTAAGTGACAGTGGTGATATGAAGGTGAATCATATGGTGCGAGTGAATTTCGAGATAGGCCCCTACCAGGATTCCATTGATTTTGATGTGGTTCCTATGACAGTTTGCCATCTCATATTGGGTCGGTCGTGGTTATATGACCGCCATGTACAACACAATGGCCGAGCCAATACATATCATTTGGAGTTCAAGGGCAAGAAAGTTAATCTCCATCCTATGTCCCCACAACAAATTGTGAATGAGTCTCGTCAGAAAGTAGAGGTGAATTTAGGACCTACGCGAGAGAACAATGTAATAGCCGTGAGTGATAATATAACGAAAAGTGTGAGAAAGACTAGTTTGCTTATATTAGACACCCAAGAAGACATGAGAGAATTTAGTGAGGATCCTACAGCCATGCCACTTGTGATTATGTACAAAGACGGGGTTTTGCTTTCTAATGATAATCATCCTCTTTCTCCTAGTGTGTCTACTGTTTTGCAGGACTATGATTATGTGTTCCCGGCGGAGGTTCCAGCGGGATTACCACCCTTGCGTGGTATTGAACACCAAATTGATCTTATTCTGGGTGCTACTCTTCTCAACCGGGCACCATACAGGACCAATCCATAAGAGACGAAGGAAATTCAGCAACAAGTGCAAGCGCTTCTGGACAAAGGGTATATTCGTGTCAGTCTTACCCTTGTGTTGTTCCTGTTATTTTGGTTTCTAAAAAGGATGGTACATGGCGTATGTGCGTAGATTGTAGAGCTATAAATAATATGACTATTCGATATCGCCATCCTATTCCACGCTTAGAGGATATGATTGATGAGTTGAGTGGTGCTGCTATTTTCTCTAAAATTGATTTGTGTAGTGGATACCATCAAATTAGGATGAAAGAAGGGGATGAATGGAAAACTGCTTTCAAAACTAAGTCCGGTTTATATGAGTGGTTAGTTATTCCTTTTGGTCTTACTAATGCTCCTAGTACTTTCATGCGCTTAATGAACCATGTTTTGAGAGAGTTTATTGGACGTTTTGTGGTTGTGTATTTTGATGATATACTTATTTACAGCCGCAATGATTTTGAACATGCTGACCATATTAGACAAGTTTTGCAAGTGTTGCGTGATGCTAAATTATATGCTAATCTTGAGAAGTGCACATTTGCAAAAGATAAGGTCATATTTCTGGGATACGTTGTATCTAAGCATGGGGTAGAAGCAGATTCTTCTAAAATTGAAGCAATTCAAAATTAGCCTACTCCCATGAACGTTAGTCAAGTACGAAGTTTTCACGGATTAGCTGGTTTTTATAGACGTTTTGTGAAAGACTTTAGTACTATTGCTGCACCGTTGGATGAGGTTACAAAGAAAGGTGTGGCTTTTGTTTGGGGCGTTGCCCAAGACCTTGCATTTGATGAACTGAAACGTTTGCTTACTTCTGCACCATTACTTGCATTACCAGATTTTTCTAAACAATTTGAGGTTGAATGTGATGCTAGTGGTATAGGCATTGGTGGTGTTTTGATGCAAGAAGGTAGACCTATAGCTTATTTTAGTGAGAAGCTTTCTGGTGCTAGATTGAATTATCCTGTTTATGATAAAGAATTGTATGCACTTGTTAGAGTTCTTGAGGTTTGGCAACATTACTTGTGGCCAAAAGAATTTATCATACATTCTGATCATGAAGCTTTGAAATATTTGAAAGCTCAATCTAACTTTCATAGGCGTCTTGCTAAGTGGGTTGAGTTCATTGAGTCTTTTCCCTACATCATTAAACATAAGAAAGGGAAAGATAATGTTGTTGCTAATGCTCTATCTAGGAAGAACATGTTATTGACACATCTTGATGTTAAGCTTCCTGGTTTAGAGAGTTTGTGTGATTTATATGCAACTGATCATGATTTTGCTGAACCATATCGTTTGTGTTTGCTTCGAAGCGCATGGGACAAATTCCACATCCATGATAGATTTTTGTTCGAGCTAACAAGCTTTGTGTTCCAGCATCGTCTGTGCGTTTGCTATTGTTGCAGGAATCACATGCAGGAGGATTGATGGGTCACTTTGGGCGTGAGAAGACACTACTCATGCTTGCTGATATTTTTTATTGGCCCAGAATGAGGCGTGATGTGGACAGGTTTGTTCGGCGTTGCATTGTATGCAATACATCCAAGTCCAAGATGAAGCCTCACGGTTTGTATACTCCACTATCGGCTGCTACCACACCTTGGGAAGATATTAGTATGGATTTTGTGTTAGGATTGCCACGCACTAAACATGGTCATGATAGCATATTTATGGTAGTGGATAGATTTTCTAAGATGGCACATTTTATTGCATGCCACAAAAGCGACGTTGCGTCGCATGTTTCTAATCTGTTTTTCAGGGAGATTGTACGCTTGCATGGAGTTCCCAAGACAATTGTTTCTAACAGAGATGTGAAGTTTGTGAGATACTTCTGGAAGACACTTTGGGGCAAGTTGGGGACCAAGTTGATGTTCAGCACTACATGTCATCCCCAAACTGATGGTCAAACGGAGGTGGTTAATAGAACATTGTCACAATTGCTGCGAGCTATGATCAAGAAAAATCTGCGCGAATGGGAGGAGTGTTTGCCACATATGACGAATTTTCTTATAGCAGGGCAGTACACACTACTACTCACCTTTGTCCTTTTGAGGTAGTGTATGGTTTCAATACTATTACACCTCTTGATTTTCCGCCTCTTCCATTGCAGGAACGAGTTAATATGGAGGCATCCAAACGAGCAGATTATGTGAAGCGGATTCATGAGAAGACACGAGAGGCTATTGAGAAGCAAGGCAAGAATGTTGTTGCTGCAAGGAACCAGTCACGGAAGCAAGTTCTATTTCAGCCTGGCGATATGGTTTGGGTGCATTTGCGCAAGGATAGATTTCCAGGGTTGCGGGATTCCAAATTAAAGCCGCGTGGTGCTGGTCCTTACAAGGTGTTAGCCAAGACCAATGAAAATGCATACTCGATTGATATTCCCATTGTTGAGTTTGGTGGCGCTAGCAACAGTTTCAACGTTGCTGATTTATCACCATACATGGGAGATGACCTTGGAGCGTCGAGGTCGACGCCTTTTGAAGTGGAGGAGATGATGAGGACATCCCTACTGACAAGACATCCCCAACTCTTCATGAAGAACAAGCTAATGAAATCAGAATTGGACCTATTACAAGAGCCCGTGCAAAACTAATAGAACAATAGGTGAACTTGCTCTTAATAGAATTTGATGTTGTGCTTAATGAGAATTATATATTGCCTAAGTCCTTGTGTGTATGCATGATCAGATACCATGGACAAGACGAGGAGCAGGAAGGAGAAGACGAGGCTCAAGGAGAAGAAGCCATGGAACAAGGGCAAGCCACACCGGACGAGGAGCCGCGAGAAGACGATGCAAAGAAGCTTCAGGCTACAGAAAGCGGTACTACCGCCCGTACTACCGCTCGTAGTACCGTTGGTTACAGAAGGTTTACGGTAGTCGGTACGATAGTAGGTACGGTACTACCGCTCTCCCTGCGGTACTACCGTCCTGCCTGCGCGCAAAAACATGGTTGCGGCACTTGTATCCCCGTTTAGACCCCCTAGCTTATAAATACAGACCCCTCCTACGAGTTTTAGGGTTAGACCACGTTTCAGATAAACCCTAGTTCAGAGATTTGCTTCCAAGCATTCATCTTGAATCATCAACTTCAATTCGTATCGATCTGAAGTTTGGATATTGCAAGTTATGTGTGATCTGTTGTTCCACTGGGAATTAGTAGATTTCAAATTACCGTCTCGTGGTCGACGGCTACGTTGCGCAAGTGTGTGAAGTTGTGAATATCCAAAGGGTAGAGAGTTGTCGCATTAGCAACAGGGATCTAGCGAGGAGAGTTCATCGGCTACATACAAGTTATCTATCATCGCCCTCATATTCACAGTACACTTACTGAGAAGATCGGACCACCCCATATAACTTGTTATTCTTCGACTACCACATCAACGACATGGGATAATCGTCTTTGAGCGCATCCTCTTCTTTATTCATGAGAACCAAGTCACGGTCCACCTCCAGGCTAAACCCCATGTCATCGCCCTTTATCGTGCGTGCCCACAACGATGCGCAAGTAGCACTCGAGGTTGTGCCACTTGGCAGGGCTCGACTTCTCCTTCAAGTAGGGAGACTTGCACGTGTCCACGAGCAGCTCCACGTCCACGTCGCTTTAGAAAGGCAATTTTTTTTTGCCTTTTGTTTGTTTAATTCATACAATAAACATAATTATACATGAATTTTTTGTTGCTCAATATTTTCGTGATTACAATAATGCACTCAACACTCATATATAAACGAGGCGTCAGGCATAGATGATATGTCTTTATCCCACAATAAAAAAAGTTTATCCCCAACTTTAGTAGCTGGCACGCAAAATTCAATCCACACGATTGCTATTTTTTTCAAATAGTGTTGGCGTTTCACTTGTTTGTATGTCAACTGTAATAGGTTACAGCTCTCCGACAACGGCGCCGTGCTCTCTCTAACGATGGTACCACACGCCTCGACGATGACAACGATACCGTGCTCGCCGCTCGCCGGCGATATTTTTTAGTTTTCTGATTTTCTTAATGTTGGTGTGTGAGAAATTAGCACTCCATTACTAATTGTATTACTCTTGGTATGGATGGATGACACGCCATTAATTTTTTTATCACTAGCGCAATATTACTGGCGTCGGGTGCCCATGGAAGCAAAGCCCTTTTTGATACGCCATAGATGAGTTTTCCAGTACCAGTGTCCACTCGATTTAAGAATGGCCATAATTTTTATTTGAAAACAAAGAAGAGGGGGAGGAACATCTCCATACAGGAGAATAAAGCTTTGGTCATGGCATGGTATAGTGTAAGCATTGATCGGATAGCAGGGGCCAATTAAAGCATGAAGACCTACTGAAAGCGCATTGCAGATTGCTATTATCGCAACATGTTTGTTTAATTGAACAGTCCATTAAGTCACTTGGTGGTTGATGTGTTTCATTCACGAATCTTGTAGTCACTGGGCAACTCATGTTGTTAATTTAGAACATGTCAAACCTAGTGGAATGACAAATGACATGCATGTGAAAATTTGTTGTTCAATTTTTTCTATGAATTTTTTACTCCCAAGTTTGTAATGTGAAATTTTAAACTTAACAACTCAGCTAAACAAATGAGATGTACAAGCACGTGGATCCAAAAAATATTTTTCTATCCTATTCCATTGTTGGGCTTTGTTCCAAAAAAATAAAAATAAAAAAGGAGCATCTTCATCAGGGGAGAAAGGATAAATCATCATCGGCTACAAAGTACACAACAAGGACGATACTGATGATGATGTCGAGGACAACCATTCAACCATTAATCCAAGCATCATCGCAAAGATGCCACCAGAATGAGAGGTGAGAAAGACAAACACATGTATTGAGGTGGGAAAGACAAACAAATGTATTGGAAAATAGAATGGAGGAGATGCAGTAGTGTTTAAGACCACAACTGAAGAGATCATAGCAAAAAAAAGTAAGTTGAAGGAAGTGAAAAAACAAAAAAGGACTCGAGGTCAAGGCAATGAAGGAGCGCAAAGTGACAATTGAGGAGCGCAAGGCAGCAACAAAGAATAGAAGCTGAGAGTTTTTGCAGACGAAGCACAAACGAAGAAAATGAAGCAAGAATACATATAATGTTAACGAACCCCGTTCGATTTGATGACTCCCAGTTGCAATATCTTGAGTTGATGAATGCACCAATTCTAGCATCAAAGATGGTAGGATGTGTGAGTGCACATGACAGCGTGGATGGCTCGGCAATGGTGATGAGAGTCAACAATGATGTTTTATGGTTGATCTTCCTATTTATGCTTTGTGTTGATGACCTTGTTTAGATGAACCATATGTTGCATGTTTGATCTTCATGTTTGAATCGTTTATTATGTCTTGTTTGAATAGTTTCCTGGATTTGTTATGTTTTACTTCAATTTTAATTTCAAATCAAATTTCATAAATTATGGATTTGAAATAAGTATTAAGTATGTGTGCTAAAAATAACATTTAGTTCTTCCATTGGGTTATTGGGTTTCTTGTTAATGAAATAATCACCCGATCTGAATGAAGCTTTGTTTCAGGAATTCCCTCTTTTTAATCCTTTTCTACTTTTTCTTTTCTATATCTCTAACTCACGAGCTTTCTTAATCTTATCCAATTTCCCTTCCTTTTTCTTATAGTGCACCATGAACCCCTAAATTTACTCTTCAGTTCGATCGCGGAGTAAGAGCTATGCCCTCTCCCTACGATTGCACCGTTCCCACTCTACAACCACATGTTGCCTCAACCTCGCCCAACAACCATCTGCAGCCTCGGCCACATGTCCTTCCTCAGAGACCTAGCTGATGACCTCACCGGTGACCTCGTCGCGCCTCCATCGTCTCTATCGCAGTATCCCCTCCCCATCCCACACCTAGTGTTCGTGGCGTTCTTGACCATACCCTTGTTATTCTTTGACTACCACATCAACAACATATGGGATAATCGTCTTTGAGCGCATCCTCTTCTTTATTCATGAGCACCAAGTCACGGTCCACCTCCAGGCTAAACCCCGTGTCATCGCCCTTTATCGTGCGTGCCCACAATGATGCGCAAGTAGCACTCGAGGTTGTGCCACTTGGCAGGGCTCGACTTCTCCTTCAGGTAGGGAGACTTGCACGTGTCCATGAGCAGCTCCATGTCCACGTCGCTTTAGAAAGGAAATTTTTTTTGCCTTTCGTTTGTTTAATTTGTATAATAAACATAATTTTACATGAAATTTTGTATTGCTCAATATTTTCGTGATTACGATAATGCACTCAACACTCATATATAAACGAGGCGTCAGGCATAGATGATATGTCTTTATCCCACAGTAAAAAAAAGTTTATCCTCAACTTTAATAGCTGGCACGCAAAATTCAATCCACGCCAATGCTGTTTTTTTTGAAATAGTGTTGGCGTTTCACTTGTATGTACGCCAACTATAATAGGTTACTTATCTTCAACAACGGCGCCCCTCTCTGACGATGGTACCACACTCTCCGACGATGACAATGACACCGTGCTCGCCGCTCCCCGGCGATATTTTTTAGTTCTGATTTTCTTAATATTGGTGTGTGAGAAACTAGCACTCCATTACTATTTGTATTACTCCTAGTATGGATGGATGACACGCCATTAATTTTTTTATCACTAGCGCAATATTACTGGCGTCAGGTGCCGAAGCAAAGCCTTTTTTGATACACCATAGATGAGTTTCTCAGTACTAGTGTCCACTCGATTTAAGGATGGCCATAATTTTTCTTTGAAAACAAAGAAGAGGGGGAGCAACATCTCCATGCAGGAGAATAAAGCGCTGGTCATGGCATGGCATAGTGTAAGCATTGATCGGATAGCAAGGGCCAATTAAAGCATGAATACCTACTGAAAGTGCATTGCAGATTGGCATCATCGCAACATGTTTGTTTAATTGAGCACTCCATTAAGTCACTCGGTGGTTGATGTGTTTCATTCACGAACCTTGTAGTCATTGGGCAGCTCGTGTTGTTAATTTAGAACCTACCAAACCTAGTGAAATGACAAATGACATGCATGTGAATATTTGTTGTTCAAATTTTTCTATGAATTGCTTACTCCCAAGTTTGTAATGTGAAATTTTAAACTTAACAACTCGGCTACATAAACGAGATGTACAAGCACGTGGACCCCAAAACTAGTTTTTTATCCTATTCCATTGTTAGGCTTTTCTCCAAAAAAAAGATGAAAAAAGGATCATCTTCATCAGGGGAGAAAGGATAAATCATCATCGGCTACACAAGTACACAACAATGACGATACTGATGATGATGCCAAGGACAATCATTCCACCATTAATGCAAGCATCACCACAAAGATGCCAGAATGAGAGGTGAGAAAGACAAACACATGTATTGAGGTGGGAAAGACAAAGAATTGTATTGCAAAATAGAATGGAGGATATGCAGTAGTGTTTAAGACCACAATTGAAGAGATCATAGCAAACAAAAGTAAGTTGAAGGAAGTGAAAAAAAAGGACTTGAGATGGTTCGAGGTCAAGGCAATGAAGGAGCGCAAAGTGACAATTGAGGAGCGCAAGGCGGCAACAAAGAAGAGAAGCTGAGAGTTTTTGCAGACGAAGTACAAACAAAGAAAATGAAGCAAGAATACATATAATGTTAACGAACCCCCATTGGACTTGATGACTCCCATTTGCAATATCTTGAGTTGATGAAGGCACCAATTCTAGCATCAAAGATGGTAGGACGTGTGAGTGCACATGGCAGGGTGGATGGCTTGGCAATGGTGATGAGAGTCAACATTGATGTTTTATGGTTGATCTTCCTATTTATGCTTTGTGTTGAGGACCTTGTTTAGATGACCATATGTTGCATGTTTGATCTTCATGTTTGAATCATTTGTTATGTCTTGTTTGAATAGTTTCCTGGATTTGTTATGTTTTACTTAAATTTTAATTTCAAATAAAATTTCATAATTATGGATTTGAAATAAGTATTAAGTACGTGTGCTAAAAATAACATTTTTTGAATTGTTTTGATGATATTATATACATGCATGTGCCATTTTTATGCTTGTTTAAAGAGGAATGGAAAAAAATTGTCGAGGAAAATATTTATGGGAGCTGAAAAAAAACTCGCATGCCAACTTCCATTAAATTTTAACACCCCATAAAATAGCTCTAAGAGAGTTTTTTTACAAGAATTATTGGAGATGCTCTTACATTACGAGGCAAAGGACTCCCTTGGAGCCTATTCTTTCTTGTTCCCTCTGAATCACATGTGTTTCTTCTCTCTTTTACATGCAAGCATTAAATGCTATAGCCAGTCTAATAATTAGTCTACTATATGGGTGAGATTTTACAAATACTTTAGGTGATACTATGACATTATACAACCAGCAGCAGACTTTCTTATTAGTCTTGCTTTTATCTGTCCTGGAAGTTTGGCTAATTGAATTTAGGGACAAAAACAGATACCTACAGGCACTAGCTCAACTGGCCAACGAACACACATAAAATGTTTATGCAATCAAATGCTCTCGGATGTACTGCGGTATTGGTAGCTTTATAATATAAAGCAGGGTAAAAATCTTTTTTGGTACAGCGTCATGCGCAAAAATTGCATTTAGTTCTTCTATTGGGTTACTGGATTTCCTGTTAATGAAATAATCTGCCGATCTGAATGGAGCTTTGTTTCAGGGATATCTTTCACCTTCACACGATCGATCTAAGCTGCCGCTGCTATTTTCTACTAGTCTATACTCTTTGTTTGGTTTGCTCAAATATCTCATGAAGCGTTTCATTATGGCAACGAAAAATAAAAGAAGTTTCAGTCATCCCGAGCTATCAGCAGAGAAGGAAAAAATATGCTGTTGTGGCTCCTAAGTCCCAGCACACTATTTGGAGGCAATATATAAGTGGTGTATCCCAATAGAAATCAGTCTCATACATATTTTTCCCAATTGTCATGCGTAGATTGCCTATTTGCCTTTTCCATGGAAAAAAGATTCACATAGGAGAAGCAGACCATGTTTCTGCTTGCTGTCAGCTTCATTCAATTTGACTGGGCCGCATTCGGCTATGGCAATGCCGATTTCATGTGGATTTCCGAGACAATTAGCAAGGAAAGGTAGCAAAGGCCCGTGTTATTGACTAAAAACTTCAAATGAGACATATCAGTTGTAATCCTCTGGCTATCAGGCTGAATTTGGGTCCTTAAGGTATCTCTAACCCTATCCCTAACGGATAGTGCATCCGTCCGCGGATAGGTCTACGGATACTGATGCGGAAACCGATCATCCAACTAATAGCTGCATCTGTTCGCCAAAAGTTTAACAAAAAATACATCAAATTCATATAAACTTGGACAAATTTTATTTAAATCGAACACATTCATTACATTCTAGATATGTTTGAACTATAACTACTATATATGGCCACCGGCACCCGTATACCACGACTTGTCTTTCGCATGTTCGGTAGAGAGCTAGGGGCAATCTGGTGGCCTTCATCACTAGTAGAAAACAGGGCTTTGCTTCAGGCCTCTCCAGCCCATTAGTCTCGGTTGTGCCACAAACCGGGACCCATGGGGGGCATACGTCCCGGTTCGTGCGCCCGGGGGGCCGACCGGACCTCGTGGGGCATTGGTCCCGGTTCGTCTGGGGGCATATGTCCCGGTTTCAGATAAGAACCGGGACCAATGGGCCTCGCTCCTGGCCCGCAACCATTAGTCCCGGTTTGTGGCTCGACCCGGGACGAAAGGCTGGCTATTAGTACCGGTTCCAGCCACAAACCGGGACCATTAATTTGCTATATATACCCCTCGCTGGCGAGCAGAGCACTCCAATGGTGCTCTGTTTTTTCGAGGAGGGCAAGGTGTCGTCGATCTGGTGACGGCAGATGTCATGGGATGGCTAAAAAGGGGTAATGCTAGCATGCGACGGCGCTCCGGCCGGGTCAAGGTACAAACACAGTGGACGCCGCGAAGTACCCAGGTTCGGGGCTCTCCGTAGAGATAAAACCCCTACTCCTGCCTGTCTGAACTATAGGCATATATGTGTACAGAGGTGCTCCTCGAGCTGTATGCACGCCTGGTCGAGCTGACCAGTGCGTGAGCTAGCTAATGGCGGATGAATGAATGAAGTGCCCTCTCCCTCACCGTGGTCATGCATTGCCCCTTATATAGTGGTGGCAAGGATGCTCCATGGGTGAGCACAAGGGGAAGAGGACAAAAGGGAGGTACATATGATGTGACCCCTTGATGTGATGTAATGTGACATGTCCTTCTGCACTATTCACGATGTGACTAAAGATGTCATGGCTTGTCTTGTCTGCTTGTCTCGTCTTGTTGGTGGAGATGCTGTTGTTGACTTCCGGGCAGCCGAGCTGCGGGCAACCGGCAGCCGAGTGCGCGGGCAACCGGCACGAAGCAGTCGGCAGGCGGCCGAGCTGGAGTGCCATTGGCGTGGAGCAATCGGCAACCGCCGAGCTGAACTGAGGGCGCAATCGTCGCCCGTTGTTCTGAAAACTCATTTCCTTTTCTTGACCCTACCGGGGGGTCATCCCCCCCGACAGTAGCCTCCGAGCCTCTGGGTGACTCGGTGAGTCATCCGGAGGGTTCTTCCTTGTCGGTGTAGACGTTTGCACTTGGTGCAGCTTCTTTCCAGTGGGGGCGCGCCAGCGCACCCACTGGGTGTAGCCTACGAGATTCGGGCCGACTGCGTGAAGTCGTCTCGGATCTTCTCTTGCTTGTGTAGTCGATGACGTCGAGTGTCTCGGCAGGGGCTTGCTTGAAGCAGTTGATCGAGAGGCGTGCTCAAACGGTACGGACTCTTATGGAGCAGTCAACCGGGAGGCGTGTTCAACCGGAACTAGCTTGCCTTGGAGAAATCAACCGGGAGCAGCCAACTTGGCCATCTCAACCGGGGTGAGCTTTCTTTTGGAGCAATCAACTGGGAGTAGCCAACTTGGGCATCTCAACCAGTATAAGCTTGCTTTGGAGCAATCAACCAGGAGTAGCCAACTTGGCCATCTCAACCGGGATGAGCTTGCTATGGAGCAATCAACTGGGAGTAGCCAACTTGGCCATTTCAACCAGGATGAGCTTGCTATGGAGCAATCAACTGGGAGTAGCCAACTTGGCCATCTCAACCAGGATGAGCTTGCTTTGGAGCAATCAACTGGGAGTAGCCAACTTGGCCATCTCAACCAGGATGAGCTTGCTTTGGAGCAATCAACCGGGATAAGCTTGCTTTGGAGCAATCGACCGGGATAAGCTTGCTTTGGAGCAATCGACCGGGATAAGCTTGCTTTGGAGCAATCAATCGGGAGAAGCCAACTTGTCCATCTCAACCAGGATGAGCTTGCGAGCAATCAACCGGGAGCAATCAACCGGGATAAGCTTGCTTTGGAGCAATCAACCGGGAGCAGCCAACTTGGCCATCTCAACCAGGATGGGCTTGCTATGGAGCAATCAACCGGGAGCAAACAACCAGGATAAGCTTGCTTTGGAGCAATCAACCGGGAGCAACCAACTTGGCCATCTCAACCAGGATGGGCTTGCTATGGAGCAATCAACCGGGAGCAGCCAACTTGGCCATCTCAACTGGGATGGGCTTGCTATGGAGCAATCAACTGGGAGTAGCCAACTTGGCCATCTCAACCAGGATGAGCTTGCTATGGAGCAATCAACTGGGCGTAGCCAACTTGGTCATCTCAACCAGGATGAGCTTGCTTTGGAGCAATCAACTGGGAGTAACCAACTTGGCCATCTCAACCAGGATGAGCTTGCTTTGGAGCAATCAACTTGGCCATCTCAACCGGGATGGGCTTGCTATGGAGAAATCAACCAGGAGCAGCCAACTTGGCCATCTCAACCGGGATGAGCTAACATGTTTTTACTCGGAAGTGATCATGCACAAGATAACTATTTGGGTTATCCGGTCTACCCGAAGGCAACCGGTCCCGAACTGAGTGTGCAACCAAATTGAAATAACGCGGAGATAACCCCCAAAGACTAGTCGGGTTCATTCGTCATGCTTGCTGTGATTAGCAGTATTGAGTGAGAACTCACATTGATTTTTTGGCGCAGTCGGAACACCCACTGGGTGAGAGTGTAGCCTCTAGGTGATTCGGTGAGTCATCCGGAAGGTGTTCTGTTGATGTAGCAGACGGGGCACTCGGCAGGCTCGTCCTTCGAGTGACTCGTCGGGTCATTCGGAGAGTTTTCTGTTAATGTAGTAGACGGGGCACTCGGCATGCTCGTGCTCCGAGCCTCCGAGTGACTCATCGAGTCATCCGGGCAAGTGACCCCTTGTGTGTTCCGGCGGATGGCCTGCCATCCGGGTCACAACCACACTCCTTTTCCGCAATCAGATGACCGGTCAGCACAATCGGATTTACACCGGCCGGCTTTTTTTTTTGCAGTTTTCCGGCCGATCTGCGCAGTCAGCAGGCCGATCTGACGCAGCCAACCCAGATTGCGGCGCAGTGAACTGTTGCTTGCCGTCGAGCAAAAAATTGCATTGCAATCGGCCCAACACATAGGCAGCTCGCGCACTAACTTTTTTTTTTGGCAATCGGATGCCGAGCTCAACAGTCGACGCCTCTTCTACTCTGCTCTTTTTCTCCAAATTTTTCATTCTTCCGAGACTTGCTGTTCCCGCACTCGGCGGCCGAGCTGGCGCAATCGGCCGAGCCAGCAACCCAACTATTTTGTCTTTTTACTGTCGATTGCTTCTAGTGCTTCTCTCTTTTTTTCTTTTTAAGCCGAGCTAACCTGCTCTAAAACTTCCTCTCTCTTTCTTGTGTGTGCAGTCGGATGCTTCTTGTAGGCGCTCCGAGCAGACGGCCGACGCAGCCTACGAATTCTTTGTTTTCCGAGGGCGCAGCAGACCTGACAGCAATCGGCCCGGTGTGCAAGTAAAAAACGCATCCGGCCGAATGCCGCATCGCAAACTGCCCTTCTCTGAATCCCTGATGCAGTCGGCAGGACCAACATCACAGTCGGCAAGCTCTTTTCTCTTTTAACAAGGTGCAGCCGGCAATTTCTCTCTGAAACGGCCGAACTGGCCCTTCTCTTTCTCTAAATCCTTCTCGTTTCTGAACTTTCTTTTTGTTTAGCTGTAGGCAGCCCGCGGGGGCGCTTGCGGGCCATGAGCCAGCAAGCGTACGCCGGGGGAGCAGCACACGGCGGGGGCGCATCCTGCCAAGCTGGTCGCATCTGGTGAGGCGGACGGGCGCGCGGAGGGACTCGGCGGCCAGGAGGCCAGCGAGCAGCCGAAGGGGACGGCGAGCAACCGGGCCGCTCGGCCGGCGGGCGGTGAGGAGGAGCCGGAGCGGACGAACTGAAGGACGAATCCGGCGAGCGCGCGCGGAGGCCGGCTGCAGGCGGCGACGCGGAATCGGAGCGGGCGAGCTGGAGGGCTCATCCGGCGAGAGCGCGCGGAGACTGGCTGCAGGCAGCGGCGAGGAACCGGAGCGGGCGAGCTCGGGTCAGGGGCAGCTGGCGGCTCGGCGGAGGAGGACAACCGAACGCAACCGATGGGAGATGGGCGCAGTCGGAGGCAGCGTGGCGAAGCGGGTCCGAGCTGGCCGTACGCGGAGGAAGAGACGAGCTCGGTCGCAAGAAATCGGCACGACACGGAGCAGCGCAACCGGCACGCGACGGGATCGTCAACCAGCGCGAAAAGGAGGAAGATTGGCACGGCGCAACTACTATCTGGCTTGAGACTGGCTTGTGCACGGGCAATGTACAGGAAATGTACGTAGCGAATCTGACTGTCTTTTTCTCTCTGATTTTTTTATGTAGCTTCTTGCTCTTTCGCTAGCAATCGGAGATGCAGCATGGTACAACACCAGCGAAGACGCCGGGAGCACGCAGCATAGCCAAGGTGGGATCTGTAGGCCCAGGGAGCGGCACAGCCGACGGGCGCGCCGGCGGCTAGAGAGCTTGCCACCGGCGGGCGCGCCGACGACGGTCTTTGGCAGCCGGCGGTGATTGGGCGCAGCCCGGCCGCCGCAGCCAGCGTGGCCGCGTGCAGGCGCAAGGGAGGAGCTGGAAGAAGGAGGCGGTGGCGGGCCAAACGCCGGCACCGCAGGAGCCGCCGCGAGCGAGGGAGACGCGTGCTCACGGCCTCAGGGCATACCCGCCGGGATGAGCATACTTGGGTGCTGACGAAGATGGCAGGGCGCGCAGCGCGCAGCCTCCGGGCGTTGACGTCGACGGCGGAGGGACTCGGCGGCCGGCGGGCCGATGACCACGGCGGAGACGAACGCGCAGCCTCCAGGCGCGGAGGCGCAGATAGAGGACGGAGAAATCGCGGGCGCCGCCGAGGAAAAACGCAGGAGTACGCTCGCGTGGATGAGGAACTTGCCAGAGAAGCATGGAGAGCCGCGGGCGCTGCCTCCGGGCAGAGGGTTGAAGCCGGAGACAAGGAGCATGGCCATGACCAGGACCATGAGCCCAGCGCAGCCTTCGGGGACGCATTGGATGAACTGGGATCCAGATCCAACAGAGCTTGTACTGAAGAAACCGCTGACGAAGAACAAATCCCGGCCGGAACGGAGCTCAGGTCGCTGCACTTTGCCCCACGGCCACGGTGGGCGCCAAATGTCGTCGATCTAGTGACGACAGATGCCATGGGATGGCTAAAATGGGATAATGCTAGCATACGGCGCTCCGGCCGGGTCTAGATTCAAACACAGTGGACACCGCGAAGTACCCAGATTCGGGGCTCTCCGTAGAGATAAAACCCCTACTCCTGCCTGTCTGAACTATAGGCATATATGTGTATAGAGGTGCTCCTCGAGCTGTATGCACGCCTGGTCGAGTTGACCAGTGCGTGAGCTAACTAATGACGGATGAATGAATGAAGTGCCCTCTCCCTCACCGTGGGCATGCCTTATCCCTTATATAGTGGTGGCAAGGATGCTTCATGGGTGAGCACAAGGGGAAGAGGACAAAAGGAAGGTACATATGATGTGACCCCTTGATGTGATGTAATGTGACATGTCCTTCTGCACTATTCACGATGTGACTAAAGATGTCATGGCTTGTCTTGTCTGCTTGTCTCGTCTTGTCGGTGGAGATGTTGTTGTTGACTTTCGGGCAGCCGAGCTGCGGGCAACCGGCAACCGGCACGGAGCAGTCGGCAGGCGGCCGAGATGGAGTGTCATCGGCGTGGAGCAATCGGCAACCGCCGAGCTGAACTGAGGGCGCAATCGGCGCCCGCTGTTCTGAAAACTCGTTTCCTTTTCTTGACCCTACCGGGGGGTCATCCCCCCGACACAAGGGGAGGGCTTTCTGGTGCTCTAGCTCACCTCCAATGCACATGATGTGTTCGATGAAATGCCTGAGCCACACTACTTAAGCTTTCTCCTCTCCAAACTCGGCCTCCAAGCTTCGTTTTCCTCAAGATTTGTCTAGGTTTAGCGATTCATCACGTCTCGTACCCGTCTTCACCGCCGTCGATCGCCCACGCCAATCTCGTCGCCGGCACCACCGTGGTGAGCCTCTTGTTCTTATTTTCTTTCTAAAAGAAAATAATTCTTACTTTTATGATTAGATATATACTTGTCTAATTTTCTTATTTTTATTATTGCTTGTTACTATATAGTGCGATGGTTACGGTATCTGCACATGTCGGCCCTCGTCCTGTCTATGATTCAGATGTGGTATATATTATCTTTTATAACTATTTGGTTCATTTATTGTTTATGACAATTAGGCCGACCAACGTGACATAGATTTTATTTATCTAGGAGGTAGTTGAACCGGAAATTCCTACCGACCCTATTGTCGACAGGTTAAATTTAGTTGAAGAAGAAAACAATTACTTGAAGGAAAAAATAAAAATAATTGAGGAGGACAAGATGCTATTGGAGTTGCATGTTGCGGATGTCATCAATGATAACAAGATCAAGATGGATGCAATGTGCTTGAAGATTAGAAAGATTAGAAAATATGCAATTGATACCGAGGCTTGGTATCATTATGCCGTTGGTTCAATTGTTATCTTCGTTGCGATTATGATCGCATTTGTTGTTGCATTGAAATGTTTTACATAGTTTCAATGTATGGCTTAGTTAGATGCTCTGGAGAGCTGTATGTTGTTCAATGAGAACTATGTATGTACTTTGGTTTTATTGTGATGATGAACTTCTATTAATTTGGTCACTTATCTATTCATGATGTTCTGTAATGGTTTTTGACACACTTAATTATATACAATGCACGCAGATGAACCGTTAATGGATGTACGGTGACAGACACACCTCCCAGTACATTAAGGGCATGCATGAGTTTCTCGACCTGGTTGAGGCAAACAAGAAGAATGGTTTTATGTGTTGTCCATGCCCTACATGTGGGAATACGAAGTCTTACTCTGACCGGCAAATCATTCACGCCCACCTGCTTTATAAGGGATTCATGCCACACTATAATGTTTGGACCAAGCACGGAGAAATAGGGGTTATGATTGAAGACGACGAAGAAGAAGAGTACGATGACAACTATGTGCCCCCTGAATACGGTGATGCTGCAACGGGGGAAGCGGACGATGTGCCCGATGAAGATCAAGAGGAACCAGACGATGTGCCCGATGATGATCTCCGCTGGGTCATTGTTGACGCAAGGAGACAGTGTGAAAGTGAAAAGGAGAAGATGAAGTTCGATCGGATGTTAGAGGATCACAAAAAAGGGTTGTACCCCAATTGCGAAGAGGGCATCACAAAGCTCGGTACCGTACTGGAATTGCTACAGTGGAAGGCAGACAATGCTGTGTCTGACAAAGGATTTGAGAAGCTACTGAAAATATTTAAGAAAAAATCTCCAAAGGATAACGAATTGCCCGACACTACGTACGCAGAAAAGAAGGTCGTATGCCCTCTAGGATTGGAGGTGCAGAAGATACATACATGCCCTAATGACTTCATCTCTACCGCAGTGCATACGAGGATTTGAATGCATGCCCGGTATGCGGTGTATTGCGGTATAAGATCAGACGAGATGACCCTGGTGATGTTGACGGCGAGCCCCGCAGAAAGAGGGTTCCTTCAAAGGTGATGTGGTATGCTCCTATAATACCACGGTTGAAACGTCTGTTCAGAAACAAAGAGCATGCGATTGACCTCTATTTCTCGTAAAGTGGTTGTGGTAGAATGAAGGGACTAATCTTTGTGGGTACTACATTTGCGAGTACATATACAACGCGACGATCTCTAAGAATGCCGGCTACTCTAAAGAACAATTTAAAGTGCGTAAGCAATAATATTCATAATTTTATTTTATTACCATCATTTGTGTTGAGTTTCATTCATATATCTATATTGACCCCCTTCTTCGAATTAGATTTGGGAGCTGCAGCAAGAAATCCTACCACAAGATCGCATAATAGCAATTCAAGAGGAATTGGAGGGATTCTTTCTTGACCACGTCATCAAGAAAGGCGGAGAATACCATATGAAACTTAATTTCACAGGTTAATTAGGGTATTGTAAGAGAAGTTATATTGTATACATGTAGCTAGTATCGTCGGATAGAGATACGAAAACTTGTTGTTCGAACTATATCTCGGAGAAGGAGATGTCGATCACTTCTCTCTGTATATGTTCATGACGATCTTCTGTACTTAATGGTTTAATTCCTTCATTTGCTTACTAGCTAGCTAGCATGTCGACCAAGTCTTCTCTATACGTATAGTACGTAGCGTCGACCAAGCACGGAGATAAGAGAGGACACCTCTCTCTATTAATTAGCTAGCTAACACAAACCCCTAAATTAACCCTAAAAAACACTCAACCCCCCCCCTAAAAAAACCAGCCCTTGAAAAGCTGACGCGTGGAGGCTTTTTGGTTTTGGGCCCTTCTTCCTGATCAAGCCGCAGAGGCCACGTGGAGCCCCATCTGTCCCGGTTCGTGGGCAAACCGGGACTAAAGGTTTTGGGCATTAGTTACGACCCTTTAGTCCCGGTTCCGGAACCAGGACAAATGGGCCTCTTTCTACCAGTGCATGGATACCAGAGTTGGTGTCCTTCCATTCGCTACTCTTCCTCATTGCCGATGGCGCCCCTGGACGTTCCCTCTTGGCCGTTGTGTCATCGTGCCGCTACCTCCATGGATCTCTCAACCACCTCGTTGTTACGATTATAAAATTCATCCTCTGCCTCGTCGATCTCCTTGAAGGTGTCTTGTAACTTGGCCTCGCGGATGCGGTACCGCCAGCGATCGCGGCGGATGCTGCAAGAGGAGCGGTAGGATTCGAGCAATGCTTCCTGCTCGGGCACGCCACGTCCTCCACGATTCCTAGTTGCTCCTCCGTGTGCGGGTGCTTGTCAAGGAGGAAGAAGTTGTAGGCCTGGTCGGCATGGATCTCCCGAAAAGCTTTCTTTCACTCTTCCACAACCATGTCGCTGTAGTGCACACGAGCCTTGTCCATGGTGATGCCTTCATGAGTAGGCGAGGATGGTGGCGCCGACTCTTCCAATAGAACATCCTCAACGCCGACCTCTGATGAGATCGCTCGCCTGATGGCCTACCAACATCTACAATGGCGATGATCTCCTTATTCTGCTTGGATATGAAGATGTCCCAGAGAGCTTTGGAGCGCAGGAAGCTATGTCGGGCGTGGTGTTGAGAGGAGATAGGGAACATATGAGGTTGGATACCCCTATTGGCACGCGTCGAGTATAAAGAGTAGATGGAAGTCCAGGTGGCACGATGATTAATGGTGAGAGGAAGACGGAATAACGGGTGGGCCATAGTAGATTCCACTGCAACTTCACTTGTTTAACGGAGGGAGGCGGACGGACGGGCTGTCGTTTGAACACGGAGAAGCAACATCTATCGGTAAGTGGTTTGGGAGGCGCTCTTGGTGTAAGGCCCGATATGAGGTACTGTTCCAGATCTAGATGTTTCCATCTAGATCCGGGGACGAAGCACATATCGGTCCCACCGCAACATATGACGAAGCCATATGCCCCGTATTTTCCAACATGATATCACAACATTACAGCTACAAGAATAAAACATCTCAATCAATCGGCATACAACTGCCTTAAATACAATACATCAGCGGAAGATACATGTCCGAGTATAGACTACAATCAAATGCCTACTGGCAAAGAGAAAATCATCGATTCCCATAACCACACGGGTCCAGGCTCTCCGCAGGGGTCCACCTAACTAGTCGTCGTCGAGTCTCCACGAAGGCGTCCAGAAGAAGAGTCGAGGTAGTAATCAACTGCAGCGGCCGATGTTGTAGTTATAGACCTAACAATAGATATAGGGGTAGTGATGGAGCTATGAAGATCTGTACGCAAAGATGGTGACACAAGAAAAGGTTATACAGGTTAGGCCTCTCCTTGGAGATAACAACCTTAATCCTGTCCCAGGTGAACTGGGTTGTTCTTGCTCAAAGTGTCGATATCCCTTCTATGGTGAAAAGGATGGGCTTATATAGAGTGCGCCCTGTCCCTTCGCTGCCCAATAATGGGTTTTAATTACAGAGTTAATGATGGCTATTATTACAATGAGAAACGTCCCTCCATTACAGTCATTTAAGTAGGGGTAACGCATATGGATTTAATGTCTCGTGACTCTGGCTCTTCCTCTTCTTGTCCGCGTATCGTGTAGCTCGGCTTTTCTTTCTTCCGAGTAACCGACTTACTCGGACGGTAGTGCTTTGCTTCCGAGTAACATCTTACTCGAAAAGGTCTTGTCCGAGTAAGGTTGTCCTCGTAGTAGTGTCATCCGAATAAAGAAACTACTCGGAAGAATCTGGCCTTATCCGAGTAGCTTCTTACTCGGATGGAAAGAGAGAGAAAGAGGTTTTTTGATTACGTTTTATTTTATAGATATTTTCTAAGAGGTGGTTATATTAGGGATACCCCCTGATATAAGGTACATGAGGGTATACCCTAGGTATTACCACGACAGTAGCCCCCAAGTGCTTCTGGGTGCTCGTGTGAATTCATGAGGTATACGGAGATTAAATTCGATAAGAGGCCCGGAAGGACTTTATCAACATTTGAGCTATCCACTCGATTATGCGCAGGTTGAGTTGTTTTTGGAAAGATCGGCGACACTTGAGCGTCTCTCGGAAGAGGTGGACTGAGGCCTCAGGAGGTGTGTCTTAGGGTAAAAGTCCTTAAACCCCATATGTAACCAGATCTGTAAATTTTGATAATTAAAGCATCAGATGGTGAGCTTTAAATCATATCCCATGGGATATCAATTCTTTACCCCTCACACCGTATCATGCTAATAATCTGGAAATCTGCGTCAGAGACGGATTATAAGAGAGTTTGATTGTTCGAAATTTCCTCTGAGATGCTTACTGAAGCTAGTTCGGGATTCTTCAAAGGTGATTTCTTGATCTAGCCGTTCCGAATGCTGACTTACTCGGATTGATTTTAATGATCTTTTTCCGAGTGATGACTTATTCGGAACAGACTTAGAGTGATGAGATCATTTTTCCGAGTTGCGGCTTATTCGGAAAGGTCATTTGCTTATTTTTCTTCCGAGTTAAGGTTTTGTTCAGAGATATCATTTAAGGGCTTTTTACTTCCGAGTTGTGCCAACTTGGAAGATTTTTTGTATGTCTTGCTTCCGAGTTGTTTTTCCATGGGAGCGAATCTTTTTCTGTCAGAGGATCTTATCTGTCAGGTATTCATTCTGGGCGGTTCCTCGATTTCCGCGTCAGTTAGTTATTCTACCATTAATTCAACGCCTTTTAAGGAGGCTAGATTTGGGGGACCGTAATAGGCGCCCTCATTAAGTGCCTTGAAAACTGCGTGGACCTTCTCCCCGCATCTATAAATATGACTTCCTCTTTCTTCCTCCTCAGTATAGCGCTCGCTCCTGCTTCTTCTCCACCGGTGTTCTTCTAAGTCGAGAGCTTCTCCTCCCGTCGGTGATCTCCCAGATCTTCTTCGAACCGGTGGGGCTCCCTTCCGCGCGTCTCCTGGCATCATGTCTGCGGGGGAATGGTTGCCTTCCGTCGTCACGACGGAGCTCATCCGGCGCTACCAAGACGAGGGGTTAATCCCTCGCCATGGCTGCCGCCTTCCTGGCCCAGGTGAGGTTGAACCTCACTCCAGAGAGGATGAGCGGGTTCTTCTTCTTTCTCATGTGGATAGGGGATTTTCTCTTCCGCCTCACCCTTTCCTCCTTGACTTCCTCGCTTTCACCGGATCTCAACTGCATCATATCGTTCCCAATTCTATCACCCTTTTGTCTAGCTTTTTCTCTCTGTGTGAGGGCTTTCTTGGGATAGATCCTCATTGGAACCTTTTCCGCACCATCTATACCATAAAGCCCCAAAAGATAAAGAACTCTGGGGAAGCAGAGATAAATCATCTTTGTGGGGGGATGTTCTTGGCGAAGAGACAGGGTATCCAGTATTTCGCCTCCAGTTTGCCTGATTCTGTGAAGAATTGGCAGAATAGCTGGTTCTACTGTAAGGTAGATACCGCCCCTGGGACTCGGACGCTGCCTCCTTACTCGGATGTCAGGCTGTCCGACTCCCGGGGCTGGAATCCTCGGTTGGTTGCTTCTGAGAAACAACGTGTTTTACCCTTAATGAGGGAAGTGGTGAGGATGAAAAAGGCAGGGTTGGATGCTATGGATCTCATTGCTCTTTTCGTTAGTCGGAGAATTCAACCCTTGCAAGCCCGAGCTAGGAGGATGTGGGAGTACACAGGGATTGACGATAACACCCGCTATAACAACTCGGCCATGTCTCAGAAGGAGTTTGAACAGCTCATGAAGATAATCACCAGTGTGACTCATGGTGCGCAGATGGCTGGCCGAGTTAGGCCTCTTGATATTAACCGCCCTCCAGCTCTGGTGATTTTCTTTGACCTGACTAGTCTTTTGAGTGTTGTGATAAATCTTGAATTTTAACCTGGATATTTTGTCTATTTGTCAGACGAACATTGCTCCATCTCCAGTCCCACTGGCGCCACAACACCCTGTTGAAGAGGACGAGGACAGCAACAATGACGCAGGACTCGGGGTTGAAGATGACGAGGAGACGGAGTCTGATGTAGTGCTTCCTCGCACAACTACCGAGCAGCGCTCTAAAAATAATCACGATCGTGAGGCAGCTCGGGAAGGATCTGTTCGGGGGACGAAACGTCCCATATCTCCGAGTAAGGGGGAAAGTAGTAGCAAGGCCACCGCTCTTAGCCCAATTCATGGGAAAGTGGCTCCCATGAAACAGCGGAAAACGCTTTCTACCCTTGGCGGGAGGAAGGTAAATGCTTCGACGGATGCCGCCGAGATTCCCAGGAAGTCTTCCGGGTCAGGGTCTGTTCAGGCTGCTCCCGCCGCTGTCGCTCCCCCACGACGAGCTCTCAAAACAGCTCAGAAGTAATATCCGACAACTTTTTATTTTTCCTCCTTTAGTGATTTTTGCAAATCTTAACTTTCCTCATATTGTAGTGTTCGTCCGAGTGGGTCCGAGTCACTCCCTGGCGTTGAGACTCATGATGCTGCAGCTTATGAAGATGTTAGTAACTGCGTTGTGACTGATTTCCAGGTGCTGGATTCTATTCCTGAGCAAATTCTAGTCGATGGTGAGTACTCGCTCTTTGGCTCTAGATTTTATCCTTGCTCCGTGTTTTTGCTTACAAGTTTTCTCTTGTTAGATATGGACATTGGCCTTGACGTAGATCCGATCCCCACCGCGAATGTGGCGACCTTCCCTGCTTCCAGCGCCCCGACTGCTCCAGAAGCTTCTACCCATCAGGAGGTTATTTCCCCTACGCCATCTCAACCTGTCACCTCGGGGGTGGATTTCGAAAGCACGCCTATTCCTCCTGCCACCTCGGGGGTGAAAGATGCCAGAAAGAGTTCTACTGCTTCTGTTGCAGCCTCAGGAGAAATTCGGCCTCCTCCTTCTTCAATCTCGGTCGTTGTCTCGGTTGAGGATGCCGTAGTAGATGGATTGAAGGGGTCTCTGACGAAGGCCTCAGAAATTGAATTGCGGTTACGCGAGTTAGCCTCCGACGCTGGGATGATGAAGACCAAGTTGCATGTAAGTACTTATGCAAGCCCTGTGCCCACTGGGTGTGTGGGTTCAATTTCCGAGTTGTTTTTGATAGACTTCCCGTGGGGGCATTACTTAACGCACCCAGTGGGTGTAGGCCCCGTGGCTCCGAGTAACTTCTTGAGGTTACTCGGAGTCTTATGTTGTAGATGCCGTTGGCTAAATGATCTTCTAGTGGGGGCACTTCTTAGTGCACCCACTAGGTGTAGCCCCCAAGGCTCCGAGTTACTTCTTGAAGTTATTCGGAGTCTTATGTTGTAGAGACCATTGACTGAATAATCTTCCAGTGCGGGCACGTCTTAGTGCACCCACTGGGTGTAGCCCCCAAGGCTCCGAGTAACTTCTTGAAGTTATTCGGTGTCTTATGTTGTAGAGACTATTGATTTGATAATCTTCCAGTGGGGGCACTTCTTAGTGCACCCACTGGGTGTAGCCCCCAAGGCTCCGAGTAACTTCTTGAAGTTATTCGGAGTCTTATGTTGTAGAGACTATTGATTTGGATGATTTTTCCTGTGCCAGGAGGCTTGCAAACTTGGCACTGATTTTGTGAAACTACAAGAAGAACATGAAGCTTTGAAGAAAAGGCATGCTGAGGATAATGGTAAGGCTATGTTTCTAATAGGAAATGAGGAGTTTCCAAATTTTTCGCTATGTGATGTTTCTAACAACTGAATCTGCAGAGGCTGCAAAGAAAGCATTTGATGCGAAGGTGAAAGAAAATGATGAATTTGTCAATAAGATGAAAAAGGAGATTGAGCAGACTGAGAAACGCGCGAAGGAGAAGAAGATTTTGGAGAAACAAGTGGCCAGCCAGAAGAAGGCTCTTGAAGAAAAATAGGCCACTATCTCCCAACTTCAATCCGACCTGCAGAAGTTGTCCGAGCTGTGTTCCAAAGATAAGGAAAACCATGAAGCTGAACTGGCAGCAACTCGGGAGTCTGACAAAAATGCTGAAGAGTACTGTGCCGGTAGATTTGCTTCGTTTAGTGAGATGCTATCCAGTAAGATGTCTTCCTTGCACCGGGCGTCTGACCTGTTGCTGTTAAGTCATCTCGTTTGATTTTTACGCTTATTGTGTCTTTGCAGTTTATTCCACCAATCCTGAGGCGGAACAGGCGCGAATGGCCGAGTTTGCCGAGCTGATGAAGAAGGACAATTACACTCCCAAGACGACGGAATTTTCCTTATCCAAAGGCCTGCTGACCATGAGGTGTGCGAGTGCAAAGAAATATGCTGAAGAAACCATGGGTGCCACCCAAGGTTTGAAGAATTACATCTCGCCTACTGAGGAGAATCGTGTTCATCTGGATACAGTTGTTCCTCTACTTCAAGCAGATCCGCAGCAAATTGCTCGTTGGAAAAGGTCTTGAGCTCGGAGTGGCGCGAATTATGCTCTGGCCCTGGCTAAAGCTCACTTTTCGGAGAAAATCCACAATCTGGAATGAGTTGGAGATGGTGATCCAGAGCATGGTCCGAGCTGCACGACCTTCTTGTCCCGCTATGCTGAGACTGCGAGTCGGATTGCGAAGATGCCAGATCTTGATTTCTTCGTGGAATCTACCGGAGTTACCAGTGAATCTGATGAGACTAGTGATGCCTGATCATGCCGGGGGACAAAATCGTTGAATTTGCCTCGGAATGCCGCGAGGTTTTGTAATAAATAGTTTATGTCTTATTACTGTGCCCTGGGTGCACAGTTTGTCTCGAAAACTACCGCCCTTTATTAAGAAGGCCTGACTCTGAGGTGTTGATGTGTTTTGCTATAACCAGATATCTGCAAGGATATAGAACTATGTTTCTGAAATCATTGTTCTTCTTTGTTCTCTGGTTTTTGAAGTACTTGTTGAGCAACTTTAGCAAAATGCAGCTTAAGCTTCCATCTAGGCTGCGTACAGTTCGGATAAGGAACTTGAGTTTTGTCGTGACGTTAAGTAGCCCCCAAGTTTCAGAAAAACTTGTTGGGTAACTTAATTAAATTTTGCTTAAGCTTTCATCCGAGCTGCGTACATCTCGGACGAAAAACTTGGATTTTTCGCAACGTTAAGTAGCCCCCAAGTTTTAGAAAAACTTTTTGGGTAACTTAGTTAAATTTTGCTTAAGCTTTCGTCCGAGCTGCGTACAGCTCGGACGAAAAACTTGGGTTTTTTCGCAACGTTAAGTAGCCCCCAAGTTTCAGAAAAACTTGTTGGGTAACTTAGTTAAATTTTGCTTAAGCTTTCGTCCGAGCTGCGTACAGCTCGGACGAAAAACTTGGATTTTTCGCAACGTTAAGTAGCCCCCAATTTCAGAAAAACTTGTTGGGTAACTTAGTTAAATTTTTCTTAAGCTTTCGTGCAGCTCGGACGAAAAGACTTGGATTTTTCGCAACGTTAAGTAGCCCCCAAGTTTCAGAAAAACTTGTTGGGTAACTTAGTTAAATTTTGCTTAAGCTTTCGTCCGAGCTGCGTACAGCTCGGACGAAAAGACTTGGATTTTTCGCAACGTTAAGTAGCCCCCAAGTTTCAGAAAAACTTGTTGGGTAACTTAGTTAAATTTTGCTTAAGCTTTCGTCTGAGCTGCGTACAGCTCGGACGAAAAGACTTGGATTTTTCGCAACGTTAAGTAGCCCCCAAGTTTCAGAAAAACTTGTTGGGTAACTTAGTTAAATTTTGCTTAAGATTTCGTCCGAGCTGCGTACAACTCGGACGAAAAACTTGGATTTTTCGCAACGTTAAGTAGCCCCCAAGTTTCAGAAAAAATTGTTGGGTAACTTGGTTAAATTTTGCTTAAGCTTTCGTCCGAGCTGCGTACAGCTCGGACGAAAAGACTTGGATTTTTCGCAACGTTAAGTAGCCCCCAAGTTTCAGAAAAACTTGTTGGGTAACCTGTTATAACCAGTTATCTGCAAGGATATAGAACTATGTTTCTGAAATCCTCGTTTTCTCCTTCTTCTTAGGTTTTCGATGGATTTAGTACAACTCGGACGAAAGCTTGAATTAAAAATGCAAGTGATGAAGGCAGAATCTCTTTATTAAACCAATTGACAAGCATCTCATGCATAGAAGCGCCGCAACATTTGGGCATTCCATGCATGTGGCTCTTCTTTATTATTCGTTACATCATATAGCCGATAGGCTCCATTACCTAAGACTCGGGTTACAATGTAACGACCTTCCCAAGGAGGGGCTAGCTTGTGATCAGAGGTTTGCTTGACACGCAAAACCATGTCACCTTCCTGAAAGGAGCGAGCTCGGATATGTTCCTCTCTTCTTCTAAAAGGTCTTTATTAAACCAATTGACAAGCATCAGAGGTCTTGTTGGTAAAATGCCGAGCGCATTAGGGCTAAGTTCCTCTCTTCTTCTAAAAGGTCAATGCCATCTTGCCGAGCTGTCTCGGCTTCTTCTTCAGTATACTGAGTTATTCGAGGAGCATTGTGCTTCAAGTCACTCGGCAGGACAGCTTCTGAACCATACACCAAGAAAAAGGGAGTTGCCCGAGTGGACCGGTTTGGAGTCGTTCTCAATCCCCATAATACTGAGGGTAGTTCTTCAACCCAGGCTCCTGCTGCTTCCTTTAGTTGTCGCATAAGTCGTCGTTTGATTCCTTTCAAAATCAACCCATTTGCTCGCTCTACCTGGCCATTGGATTGAGGGTGTGCTACTGAGGCGAAGTTTACTCTGGTACCCATATTCCAGCAAAACTGCTTGAACTTGGCTGAATTGAAATTCGACCCGTTGTCGGTGATGATATCATGGGGAAAGCCGAAACGGTGTACAATGCCCTGGATGAAGCTAACTGCGGCGGCTGAGTCTAAGATTTTTATTGGTTTTGCCTCTATCTATTTTGTGAATTTGTCCACAGCTACTAGGATATGTGTGAATCCTGAGGTGCCTGTCTTGAGTGGCCCTATCATGTCCAATCCCCATGTAGCAAAAGGCCATGCTAAAGGTATTGTCTTCAACTCGGATGCTGGCTTGTGTGGCTGATTCGCGTAAAACTGACAGCCTCTGCAGTGATCAACAATGTTCTTGGCATCTCTTAAAGCGTTGGGCCAGAAGAATCCTGCTCGGAAAACCTTGGCCACTAGTGTCCGACTTGACGCATGGTGACCGCATTCGCCGGAATGTATGTCTTGTAAGATGAGTCGACCTTCTTCTTCCGATATGCACCGCTGGGGGAGCTTTGTGACACTGTTTCTGTACAACTCATTGTTGATCACTGAGTACGATTTTGCTTTTCGCACTACTTGCTTGGCTTCTACTTCGTCATCTGGAAGCTCTTGCTTTTGGAAGTATCTCAGAATGGGCAAGGACCACTCGGGAGGGATTACCTCTGTGTCAAAAACAAGATCCACAACTGCAGGAATATCTTCTTTGTCCGGAATGTTCTCATCTGGCAGCATGCTTGGATCGGCTTCCGAGTAAGGGTCTTCCTTCAGAGTTGGGGCGTGTATGTGCTCCAGAGAAACTCCTGGGGGAATTTGTCCCCGAGTTGATCCTAGCTTGTCTAAGTCATCCGCTGTTTGGTTTTGTGTCCTTGGGATATGATGGAGCTCCAGCCCATCAAATTTTTTCTCCAGTTTTCTGACTGCTACACAGTAGGTTGTCATTGCTGGGCTCCTTATACCCCATTCTTTCATGACCTGATTAATCACCAGGTCGGAGTCTCCAAAAATCATCAACCTTCTGATTCCGAGTGAAATGGCCATTCGTAATCCATACAAAAGGGCCTCATACTCGGCTTCGTTGTTTGTTGCTGGGAAATGGATTTGAAGGGTGTATCTCATTTCGTCCTTTCTTGGGGAAACCAGCACTACTCGTGCTCCCGCTCCATTTAACATCTTTGACCCATCAAAAAACATAGTCCAGTGCTCAGGGATTGGTTGTGGGATGCTCTGTGCTTCTGTCCATTCGGCCAAAAAATCTACCAAAGCCTGTGACTTGATTGCCTTCTTGGGTTGATAATGGATATCGTATGGTAAAAGGTCTAATCCCCATTTTGCAATTCTTCCCGTAGCGTATCTGTTATTCATGATCTCGGCCAAAGGAGCTTCTGATACTACTGTAACCGAGTGGTCTTGAAAGTAGTGAGCCAACTTTTGTGATGCCAAGTGAATTCCCATTGCCAGCTTCTGGTAATGGGGATATCGTTGCTCGGATGGTGTGAGGACCTCGGAGATGAAATATACAAGCCTTTGAATCTTTTGTGCTTTTCCTTCCTCTTCTCTTTCCACCACTATAGCTACGCTGACGACTTGGCTTGTGGCTGCAATGTATAATAAGAGTGGCTCCTTTTCTTTCGGTGCTGCGAGGACCGGCCGAGTTGATAACTGCTTTTTCAATTCTTCAAAGGCCTCTTGGGCTTCTTCGGTCCACTTGAAGTTTGACGACTTTTTCATTAACTGATAGAGAGGGAGTGCCTTTTCTCCGAGTCGGGAAATGAATCGACTGAGTGCTGCGAGACACCCTGTTAGCTTTTGGACATCTCGGAGCTTTTGAGGCGGCTTCATGTTCTGAATTGCTGCTATCTTCTCTGGGTTGGCTTCAATTCCTCTTTCAGAAACCATGAATCCGAGTAACTTTCCGGCTGGAACACCAAATACACATTTTTCTGGATTTAATTTGATGTTATAAGATCGAAGACTCTGAAAGGTTTTGGCCAGGTCGGCCAGTAAGTTACTTCCCTCAGCTGTCTTAATCACAATGTCATCAACATATACTTCGACATTTCTGCCGATCTGCCAGATCAAACAATTCTGCATCATGCGCTGATATGTAGCCCCCGCATTTTTAAGTCCGAATGGCATGGTGACATAGCAGAAACAGCCAAAAGGAGTTATAAATGCGGTTAATATTTCATCTCGTTCATATAATCGGATTTGATGATAACCCGAGTATGCATTGAGGAAACATAGTCTTTCACACCCAGATGTGGAATCCACAATCTGATCAATGCGAGGAAGAGGGAAGTGATCTTTTGGACAAACTTTGTTGAGATGACGGAAATCAACGCAAGTTCTCCAAGATTTATCTTTCTTTGGAACCATCACAGGATTTGCTAACCACTCTGAGTGGAAGATTTCCTTAATGAATCCAGCTGCTAGCAATCTTGCTATTTCTTGTCCGATGGCTTTTCTCTTTTCTGAAGAAAAACATCTAAGGGATTCTTTTACTGGTCTTGCCTTCGGGTCAACCCGCAATTTGTGCTCAGCCAACTCCCTTGGGACTCCGGGCATGTCAGATGGCTTCCACGCAAAGATGTCCCAATTCTCACGGAGGAAGTTGTTGAGCTCAAATTCCTATTTAGGATTCAGATCACTGGTGATGTTGGTGAACTTGTCCTCATCATCAGAATGGATCCGCACTTTTTTGGTTTCTCCTGCCGACTCAAACAAAGATGATTTCTTGGGTTGCAACAACTCGGACGTGTCGATTGTCTTCTTCAACTAGGCCAACTCAACTTCTGCCATTTGCTGGTCGGCTATTAATGATCCTTTCTGCAGCAACTCTTCTGCTTGTTTATAATCTTCGGATACGGTGATCACACCACTAGGGCCTGGCATCTTTAACTTCAAATAAACATAGCAAGGAATCGCCATAAATTTTGCATCAGCGGGCCGTCCGAGTAGCGCGTGATAAGCACTCGGAAAGTCGACTACTTCGAAGGTAATCTTTTCCTTCCGAAAATTATCAGGTGTACCGAAGACTACATTCAGAGTAATCATTCCTAGCGAATGTGCTTTCTTTCCGGGGATGATTCCATGAAATTCCAAGTAACTGTTACTGAGTTTAGACATCGGAATGTTCATGCCTTTTAGGGTACTAGCATATAAAATATTTATGCCACTGCCTCCATCCATCAAGACATTCCTCAGCCTAAAATTGCCATTTCCTGTTTCCACCAATGGGTCAACTATCAAAGCGTGTCTTCCAGGGTGAGGGATATGAGGGGGATGGTCCGATTGATCAAACGTAATCGGAACATTTGTCCACTTCATATAACTCGGAACGGCAGGAGCAGCAGTGTTAACTTCTCTAAACCTCAACTTTTCAATTCTCTTTGATTCTCGGCCTGCAAAAATGACCAAAACTCCGTCTTCCCGAGGAAAACCTTCACTGTCCAGATCTGGACTTCCTTCCTTTTTCTTTCCCTTGTCCTGCTGTGACCCGGTCTTTGCATTTTGCGCAGCTCTCTTGATCAGTCGACATTGCCTAGCAGTATGCTTCGGGAAAACCGTCTTTCCTTCAGCATCTTGGGTGGTATGAAGAGGAAAAGACTGATTTAGGATATCATCATCATTTGAAGGCCTTTTCTGACGAGGCTGTCACTCCTTCCTCGACTGATTTTTGCTATGGATCCCTGCTGAATTTGCGGCCGCTACCAATTCGGCGTCTGTTGGTGCCCCTTCTGCCTTTCTCTTACTACCTCCCCCTCCATTCTTTTGCTTGGGGTTGGTGGCCGAGTTGTTACCACTTCGATACTGCTGGGACTTCTGCCGAATTTCCTCTTCCCCATTAGCATATTTGTTTGCGATTTCTATCAATCTGCCAAGTGAAGTGACATCAGGGGACCTTGCGAGCTTCAAGCTTAACTCCTTATACTTGACACCTTGCTTAAAGGCATGAATTGCTTGGAACTTGGAGACTCCTTCTACCGAGTTGTGGAGTGTGATCCATCTCTGAATATATTCTCGAGTGGGCTCATTGTGACCTTGAGTACATAACTGCAATTCAGTCAGCCCTCCAGGTCTCTTGTAGGTTCCTTCAAAATTCTTGACGAAAACTCTGACTAGATCTTCCCATACCCAGATGTTGTTTGGTGGAAGCTGATTTAGCCATGTCCGAGCTGAACCTTCCAGCATCAGGGGAAGGTGCATCATGGCTATCTCATCTCCACCTCCTCCTATCTGGACTGCTATTCTGTAGTCATCTAACCATGTCTGCGACTTAGCGTCACCCCGGTACTTCTCTACTCCTTGCGCTATCCTGAAGCGAGGGGGAATCGGGGTTGATCGGATTCTCTCGCTAAAACAGACGGGGCCTGTAGCCATCGGATAACTAACTTGGTCTTGTCGATACGCCCTGGCACGATCTACTCGATTTTGTACTAAATGACTTCGAGCATCATCTTCAATATCTCGGTATCTTTCTTCTTGATGATCCACTCGGCTCCGCTCTTGGTCCCTCCTCCGAGCTGCGTAGTCTTCATCTCTCCTCCGAGCTGTATACTCATCACCTCTTCGAAACTCTGGATTTCGGAACTGTTCATGGAGGTAATCATCATGAAGATCCCCCTTGTTCCGAGGTGAATGATTTCTGTTTCTTCGGGGAGTATAAACAGACTAAGAGGTGCCCGTGAGGGGAGGTTGAGAGTGAACCCGCTGTAGTGATTGACTGACTTCAGCATTCTGCTCCACTGCTTTTTGTAACAGGAATGCTAAGTGCTCTATTCCTTCAGCTGCTGAACCACTCGGCTGCAAGGAATTTGCAATCCGAGTAGCTGCTATTAGATTTTCGATTGGGGTATCCAGAGCTCGGAAAGATTGATTTTCGCCATTTCCCCTCAGTTGACGACTGGTTCTACTCTGCTTGAGGCGAGCCACTTCCCGAGCCTGATGTTCCAATGTATTCTGTAGTTCAGTTAGACGCTGCCGTTCAGCTAAATTGGTTAGCCTGGCTGCCTCTAAGTGTTGCCCTTCTGGAGTTGAGGTGTCTATGGGGGTTTGCAACATCTGCTCTGCTGCTTCTGCCGTTGCTTGTTCTTCCCGAGTAAGGGGCCGTCGACTGGAACCTCCGAGCTCTAGACGCCTGAAAGCAGATGTTCACCGACGTCCTCCTCCGAGTGGTATCTCTTCATTGCCCCGAGATGCCTCGTTAGTCCGATCTCCGCCCTCTCTGGTTGGTGACCCCTGAGGTGGTGGAGTCCCGGCCATACAAACTTCTGCCATGGTGACAGGAGAACCGTTGCTCCCTTCTTGTTCGACCTCTGGCTCCGGGTCAGACATCAAAAGGTCTTCATCGTCACCGGAGTTGAAGATGTGCAAGAGTGATGCAGTTGGAGCTTCCTTTGCAAACAACTCGATGATGGCCTGCTGAGCTGACTCCACAGAATCGATGACTGCCACCTGCTGGATCGGGCGGGGCTTGTTTCGATAAGGAACGCGTGGGAGGCCTGACCTCTTCTTCTTATGGTGAATAGGCAACGGAGCCTGGGTCTGAGGACGGACTGGTAACTGAAGGCGAAGAGCCCCCGATGTGTCGGCTCGAAAGTGTACGCTGCCCCTTGAGGGCAGCAGCTGCGCTTGGAGCGGCGCATCCGTCAGCCAAGCGGAGTCGTCGGCCACAAAGGCTAACGATCCAAGGAGAAAACTCTCGCCGTGGACGAGTTGGGGACCGCGGGTCGACGAGGAAGACGAAAATAAACCCATCTTTACGGTTGCTGATCAGCTCAGCCCCAAGGTGGGCGCCAATTGTTGTAGTTATAGACCTAACAATAGATATAGGGATAGTGATGGAGCTATGAAGATCTGTACGCAAAGATGGTGACACAAGAAAAGGTTATACATGTTAGGCCTCTCCTTGGAGATAACAACCTTAATCCTGTCCCAGGTGAACTGGGTTGTTCTTGCTCAAAGTGTCGATATCCCTTCTATGGTGAAAAGGATGGGCTTATATAGAGTGCGCCCTGTCCCTTCGCTGCCCAATAATGGGTTTTAATTACAGAGTTAATGATGGATATTATTACAATGAGAAACGTCCCTCCATTACAGTCATTTAAGTAGGGGTAACGCATATGGATTTAATGTCTCGTGACTCTGGCTCTTCCTCTTCTTGTCCGCGTATCGTGCAGCTCGGCTTTTCTTTCTTCCGAGTAACCGACTTACTCGGACGGTAGTGCTTTGATTCCGAGTAACATCTTACTCGAAAAGGTCTTGTCCGAGTAAGGTTGTCCTCGTAGTAGTGTCATCCGAATAAAGAAACTACTCGGAAGAATCTGACCTTATCCGAGTAGCTTCTTACTGGATGGAAAGAGAGAGAAAGAGGTTTTTTGATTACGTTTTATTTTATAGATATTTTCTAAGAGGTGGATATATTAGGGATACCCCCTGATATAAGGTACATGAGGGTATACCCTAGGTATTACCACGACAGCCGATCAGGCAAAAGAATAAAGGGAAAAGAGAAAAGAAAGAGGTGAGAATATATCAAAAGTCTTGTAACTAACTTCTCACGGGTAAGAAGGGGGTAGTGGTGAGGTTGCAGACACACTAGCAATATATGAGTGGCTAACGGTCTATTTTAGAGTAAGATGAGAACTAAGCATTAGATGAGGAAGCGCCTCCAACAAGTCTTGCTATCAACTACTTACGCAAGCATAACACATATCCTATCCTTGTCCTCCTCTTCGCATCTTGACGAAGAAGAAGCAGTCAAGGCACACACACACGTTGATCAAGTTATAGTTATGATTCAGTTGATGTTATCTATGAACAAGACGTAGGTTCCAAGTCGTCCATAACCGTGGACACGACTTCTCGAAAAGATTTAACCCTGCAGGGGTGTACCAACTACCCATTACAAGGCTCCGCACGCACGCTGATACGTCCAAAATGCATCACTATTTTATATTGTAATTCATCCTTATTCATTGATATAT
Organism: Bromus sterilis; assembly: GCA_950022295.1. Taxonomy (NCBI): domain Eukaryota; kingdom Viridiplantae; phylum Streptophyta; class Magnoliopsida; order Poales; family Poaceae; genus Bromus; species Bromus sterilis. The sequence goes on along the minus strand of OX465598.1, from coordinate 58,156,837 downwards.
TTCACATTACGATGACGTTCTTATGTTGTTTTGGCTTATTTTACGCAATTTTCAACTTTCCGGTGCCGAAGCAGCAGACGCAGGATTCAGCGGTAAAAAGTGGACGCTGAGTTGCTGAAGAAGAATACCTCCAAATTACCTGAAAATCGACGGGGGGTATTTTCCGAAGGATTAACGAAGACTCACCGAAGAGGGGACAGAGGGGGGCCAGAGGGGCCCCAGGTGGCCACCTGGCACGGCCCCACCCCTGGCCGCGCCGGGAGGGCGCCTGGAGCCCTGGGGCCACTCCTGGCTCCCCCCTCTGGCCTATATACTCCTCGTTACGCGAAAACCTAAAGAAGAGAAGCTTTTACGGAGTTCCGCCGCCGCTCCGTGGCGGAAACCTACAGAGAAGAAAAGGGCTCTCCAGCGGGCAGATTCCACCGAGGAGATCACCTCCCGGAAGGGGAGATCATCGCCATCGTCATCACCATCGTCACGGGCATCATCGAGATCATCATCAACATCATCCCCAACATTAGCACCATCTCCACCACCATCCAATCTCACCTCACAAGTTTATCTTGTGTTATAATCCGTACTATCTATCCTCTCTACTCTATCGGTGTTGATTACTACTTTGTGGTGAATGCTATTGAGTTTTGTTGGAGAAATATCATTATGTCCAGATTGTTTATCATATATTTATGACCTCTGCTCATGATCTCTTTTATGTCTTCTGAGTAGTTACTTTAGTTCTTGAGGACATGGGAGAAGTCTTGTTGTTAGTAGTCATATGATGTTGAAGTAATTTGTGTTGTTTGATATTTAAGTTGTGTTGTTATTTTCCTAGTGGTGTTGTGTGAGTCGAACACTCAACACTTCGCCTTATAAAGGACCTAAGGGAATACATTGTCTATAAAGAATGCTTACGGTGGGTTGCCGGAGTGACAGAAACCTGAACCCCAGTTTGCACGCTTTTGCACAAGGTACTAATGGATCCTTGATCTTATTGCTGTGGTTATACTTTGCCTTAATTTCTATCTTGTATTTGCGGATGCTTGCAAGATGTTTAATCATAAGAGTGCACTTATCTTAGTCTAGAAGGTGTGCTAGCATAGATCGGAGTATGGTGAAAGCACGTGACTACCTCCCCATGTGTCCTCAAGAACGCTTTAGTCTTTATAAGTTCAGTTGTCAGGCGTATCCTTTTATCAAAAGGATTGGGCCACTTGCTGCTCCTCAGTACTATTTACTTTGCTTGCTTTTACCTTATCGTTGCTTATATCGAAAACCCCTAAAAAGTTATCTTTCAGTGCTTGCAGTTATTCATTTTCCAAAATCACCTATCAATACCTTTCGCTCCTCGTTGGGTTCGACACTCTTACTTATCGAAAACGCTACATAAATCCCTTTACGTTGAGGGTCATCAAGTAACATTTTCTGGCGCCGTTGCCGGGGAGCATAACGCTATTGGTAAGTGAAGCTGGTAAGGAATTTTGTTTTACCTTGTTATTTTTATTTTGCTGTTGTTGTTCTTTTTCCGTATGGACAACCTAGCTATTGGATCGTTGCTTATGGGGAAACACCCCACATCTGTGGTGGTTGTTCCTCCCCCTACTGAAATTGTGCCTTATAAAATACCAGCTGGTATTATCGATTGTGTTTTTGCTAATCGTTATGCAGGAGACAGACATCCAAGTGAACACTTGCTATATTTGTCACAACTATGTTCACTATTTAAGCTTGCAGGTGTATAAATGGAGTTTGTCATGAAGAAATTGTTCTCCGTATCGCTCACAGATAAAGCTTCGGATTGGTATAAGCTTCTCGATAACTCTCATTTGCTTGAATGGCAAGAGCTTATGTCTCTCTTTTATACCAAGTTTTATCCTCTTCATGTAATTCATCGATACAAGAATTATATCTATAACTTTAGGTCTCGTGACGGAGAAAGCATCGCTCAAGCTTGGGGGAGATTGAAATCCCTAATTCTCAAATGCCCTATTCATGAGCTCCCCAAGAAAACTATACTTACAAATTTTTATGCTAGACTTTCTCGACGGGATAAGGAGATGTTGGATGCCTCCTCTAGTGGGGTATTTCAGACAAAAAGCGTTGAAGAAAGATGGGATCTCCTTGAAAGGATCCAGAAGAATACCGAATATTGGGAAATAGATAAAGGTATTGAATCCGCTATAAATTATGAGCATGATTATATAGAGAGCTATGTGAAAACTGATTACTTTAATACCTTTTGCTCTAAGATTGGTCTTGATTCCCATCTAATGATTGATTTTTGTAAGGACTTTGCCTCTCATATTGACTCTTCTAAGAATAAGAAGAATCAACATCATAAACCCTTCAAAGAATCATCTATTGATATTCATGTTGCTGACCCTATTGTGCCTACAGTTATATATGAAAATCCCCCTTTTCCCGTAAGAATAAGGGAGCATTCTTTCGTGACAGTCATAATGAATAATTGTGAGAGAAGAATTGATGAGTCTGGGGCCCAGATTAAGGTCGATCCTCAAGTTGCATTGGTTAAGGATCTTATTACTAATGATGCTTTAGATTCCAATATAAATTTTTGTGCTATTTCCACTACCTTGTCACAGCCAAGAATAAAGGCCCAATTTCAGGTACTCTAGTAGTATCTGTTAAAATAGGAGATCACAATTATTATGGGCTATGCGATTTGGGATCGAGTGCTAGTGCTATCCCGTATTCACTTTATCAAGAGATCATGGGTGAATTTTCACCTTGTGAACTTGAAGAAGTTGATGTTACTATTCATCTTGCAAACAGAGCAACTATCTCTCCTATCGGAATTGTGAGAGACGTTGAAGTTTTATGCGGAAAGGTAAAATATCCTACCGACTTTCTAGTACTTGGTTCAGTAAGGGATAATTTTTGTCCTATTATTTTCGGTAGACCTTTTCTCAGAACCTGTGGAGCTATAATAGATTGCAAGAAAGGTAAAGTTTCTGTTGAATTCAATGGTGAGCCATATGAATTTAACTTTTCTAAGTTCTCTAAGCAGCCTCGTGGTACTGATTTGCCTAGTAATGATAAGATTATTGAAGATATTGCTTCCATTCATATTCCTCCTAATGATCCTTTGCACCAATATATGGAGGACCATGAGAATGATTTGCATATGCAGGAGAGGAATGAGATGGAAGAAATATTCTTAAGACAACCTGCTATCCTAAAGCACAACCTTCCAGTTGAGCCTTTGGGAATTTTATCGAAACCAAAAGAAGATCCAGTGTTTGATCTTAAACCTCTTCCTGATTCGCTCAAATATGCTTATTTAGATGAAAAGAAAGTATATCTTGTTATTATGAATTCTAACCTTTCAGGGTATGAAGAAGAGCGACTATTGGAAGTACTTCAAAAACATCGAGGTGCGATTGGCTATTCCCTTGATGACCTTAAGGGGATTAGTCCGTCTATTTGTCAACATACCATCAACCTTGAGCCTGATGCTAAACCAGTTGTTGATCATCAACGACGGTTGAATCCGAAAATGATGGATGTTGTAAGGACTGAGATTCTCAAGCTTCTAGCCGCAGGTATTATCTACCCTATATCTGATAGTAAGTGGGTAAGCCCGGTTCATTGTGTTCCAAAGAAAGGAGGGACAACTATGGTTCCTAATGATAAGAATGAACTAATACCTCAGAGAATTATTATTGCATATAGAATGTCTATTGATTACAGGAAGCTGAACAAGGCAACCAAGAAGGACCACTACCCGTTTCCGTTCATCGACCAAATGCTTGAAAGGTTATCCAAAAACACTCATTTTTGTTATCTTGATGGTTATTCTGGCTTCTCTCAAATTCATGTTAACACTGCTGATCAAGGGAAGACCACTTTTACTTGTCCGTATGGTACTTATGCTTACAGACGTATGCCTTTTGGTTTATGTAATGCCCCTATTATTTTTCAAAGGTGTATGTCGGCTATCTTTCATGGTTTTTGTGAAGAAATTGTGGAGGTATTCATGGACGATTTCTTCGTCTACGGAACCTCTTTTGACCATTGTCTCCACAACCTTAATAAAGTTTTGCAGAGATGTGAGGAGACAAATCTGGTGCTCAACTGGGAGAAGTGCCACTTTATGGTCAAAGAGGGAATTGTTCTTGGCCACAAGATTTCCGAGAGGGGAATTGAGGTGGACAGGGCCAAGATCGAAGCAATTGAAAGGATTCCCTACCCAAGGGACATCAAAGGTATTCGTAGTTTTCTCGGTCATGCTGGTTTCTATAGAAGATTTATTAAAGACTTTTCTAAGACTTCGAGACCCCTCACTAATCTTCTCCAGAAGGACGTTCCTTTTGTTTTTGATGAAGATTGTAAGGAAGCCTTCGAAGTTCTTAAGAAAGCTTTAATAACCGCTCCTATAGTACAACCACCTGATTGGAATTTACCTTTTGAAATTATGTGTGATGCTAGTGATTTTGCTGTTGGAGCTGTATTAGGACAGAGGGTTGATAAGAAGTTGAATGTTATATCTTATTCTAGCAAAACCCTGGATAGTGCTCAAAAGAATAATGCTACTACTGAGAAGGAATTCTTAGCAGTAGTGTTTGCTTGTGATAAGTTTAGGCAGTATATTGTTGATTCTAATATTATTGTTCATACTGACCATGTTGCCATTAAGTATCTTATGGAGAAGAAGGATGCCAAACCAAGGCTCATACGATGGGTACTCCTTCTTCAAGAATTTGATTTGCAGATTGTCGATAGGAAAGGAGCAGACAATCCGGTGGCAGATAATCTTTCAAGGATGGAAGATATACCGCATGATCCCATTCCAGTCAATGATAGTTTTCCAGACGAACAACTAGCTGTTGTAAAAGTACAATCTCTCTCCGATCCTTGGTTTGCAGATTATGCTAACTTTATCGTTGCAAAGTTTTTGCCTCCAGGTTTAACATTTCAGCAAAGGAAGAAGTTCTTTCATGACTTGAGGCATTAATTTTGGGATGACCCACATCTTTTCAAAGAAGGTCCAGATGGGATCGTGAGAAGATGCATACCGAAACACGATCGGAAGGACATTCTTAAACAATGTCACGACAGTCCATATGGAGGACATCATGCTGGTGAGAGGACCGCACATAAGGTTCTTCAATCAGGTTTTTATTGGCCTACTCTCTTTAAGGATGCTAGAAATTATGTTTTATCCTGTGATAAGTGTCAGAGAGTTGGTAATATTAGTAGAAGGAATGAGATGCCTATGAATTACTCTCTAGTGATTGAGCCTTTTGATTGCTGGGGTTTTGATTTTATGGGTCCTTTCCCTTCCTCACACAAGTACACTCACATTTTATTTGCTGTTGATTATGTAACCAAGTGGGTAGAAGCAATCCCCACTGAAAGTTCTGATCACAAGACATCTTTGAAAATGCTCAAGGATGTAATTTTTCCTAGGTTTGGAGTACCCAGGTACCTCATGACTGATGGGGGTTCGCACTTTACACATGGAGCTTTTAGAAAAGCTTTCTCCAAGTACGATGTCAATCATAGAATTGCTTCACCGTACCACCCTCAAACTAGTGGGCAAGTTGAGATCACCAATAGAGAGACCAAGTTGATCTTACAGAAGACAGTTAATAGAAATAGAAAATATTGGTCAAATAAGTTAGGAGATGCTTTGTGGGCGTATAGAACTGCTTACAAAAACCCCATGGGCATGTCTCCCTATAAGATGGTCTATGGAAAGGCTTGCCATCTGCCATTAGAATTAGAACACAAAGCTTTCTGGGCTATTAGAGAGCTTAATGGTGACCCGAAATTAGCTGGTGAAAAGCGTCTCATGAACTTGACTTCTCTAGATGAGTGGAGAAGTGAAGCTTACGAGAGCGCTAAAATGTTCAAGGAAAAGGTAAAGAAGTGTCACGATAGGAGGATTCTGAAACATGAATTTAATGTTGGTGATAAAGTTTTGTTGTTTAGATCCCAATTCAGGTTTTCTCCAGGTAAACTACTTTCCAGGTGGGAAGGGCCATTTCATATTGAGGAAGTCTACCGCTCGGGTGCGATCAAGATTAACAATTTCGAAGGCACCAAACCTCAAGTGGTGAATGGGCAAAGACTTAAGCATTACATAGCAGGAGACCCCGTCAACGTTGATGTGGATTTGGCATACACAACAAATCATGAAGAACATGTTGCAGCCCTGTTTCAGACAACAGCAGAAGCAGAATAAGGAAATGTATGTATTACGGTAAGGAAACATCGCGAAACCGCCATAAAAGTTCTAGTTTACGAGTTTTTGCAAAATATAGAAAATTTGAGGCCGAAGTGGAGCCGGAGACCATCTCCAGGGGGCCCAGGCGCCCCCCCTGGAGCGGCCCCACCCCTGGCCGCGCCGGGAGGCCGCCTGGGCACCCCGGAGTCCGTCTCCGACCCCGCTTTGGCTCGTTACCTTCCTTTCTGTGCAGAAATTTTTGCTATATATTTGCCCGGATCGTTCTGGCAACGTATCTCGCGATTTCGTGCGTTTTCTTTTCGATCTGTTTCTGCCAGGAAATATTTCAGCTAGACCTAGGTGCCATGGCTTCCCCAAGTTCCCCCAAGGACAAGTTCGTCGTCAACGTCATCAACCCTTACCTCGCTGAGGTGAAGAAGCACCCCCAGGTCCTTCGTGTGGAGGATGGTGACCTCCACGAGGAGGATCTGAAGGGACCAGTCAAGGAGGAGAGCACCGAGGAGCGGCTGAAGGAGATGGAACATGAGGTCTTCAAGTTCAAGAAGATGGTGGAGCGTGGTGTTGAAGCTAACTTCGACATCATGAACGAGATGGAGGCTTCCCACAAGAAGGAGATGAAGGAGATGTGGTCAAGTTTGTCCGCACTAGAAGAAAAAGTTTATGAGCTCCAAGCACAGATCTATGATCTGCAGAACCAGAACTATGAGTATGAACTAAAGTTTATGCGCATGGGTTTGGGTGCTGAGTGCAGGATCCTAGAGACGGGAATGTCCTTTGAGACTGGAGAACAGCTGCCATGGAAGCGCTTCGCCAAGGAGTACGTGACCAACAAGAACAAGGATGAGGAGTAAATCTCCTCGGGTAATGGCATCCCCTTAGCTTGTTCCAAGCTTGGGGGAGTGCCCGGTATTTTAATCTTTATCTATGTCTTTTAGAGTCAAGTAGAGTCGTATCATGTCTAGGGAAGTTATCTTATAAAATAGGTGTTTGCTTTGAGGTCTATCACTCCTTTTTGGAGAGTTATGTATCTGTGAGTGTGGAGTCGTGTATGATGGAATATTAATGAGAAGTCTATTGATCCCTTCGCTGCACTCAGTATTCTCTTCACGCAATCGACCTCATGATGATTCTTATGGGGAGTATTGACCTTATATCAGGTATGGCTTTGAAAACTTTATTTAATATTGGCAAACATAGCTTTGGTCATGACAACAAGCATGTTATTTTTCAAAGTAGCGACATAGCCAAAACCCTCTTTGTTATTATTCTTGTAGTGTTATGATGACAAGGAAGACAACTATGTGGGCAGCCCCCTAGCTTCCTGGGGTGGACCAACAAGAGAAACCATGTCTCAGCTGATACGTCCCAAACGTATCTATAATTTCTGCTTGCTCCATGCATGTTTTGTGTGACTTTGTCATGATTTGCTTGAACTTTCATACACTTTTGAGCATATTTGGACTAATCTATTAACCCAGTGCACCCAGCTGCCAGTTGCTGTTTTCTGCTGTTTTTGTATTTCAGGTTTTCCGGCCATTAAAAGTGCTCCAAAAAAACCCAGAAAAATCAGATAAAAAATCAGCGACCCGGAAGCTTCCGGAATCACCAAGGCAGCGGAGGGGGGCCACCACAGGGACTCCAGAAGGGTCCCTGGCGCGGCCTCACCCTAGGCCGCGCCAGGGGGGCTCCTGGCTGCCCTGTGGGTCCCCTCGATGCCACCCTCCGCCTATATTTAGCCCTCGGGGTGGAAACCCCTAATATCGATCTTTTTTCCGCGAACTCGCCTCTGTACCGCTGCCGCCGCCGTTTCAAGATCGGGGCTGCCTGGAGAAGCTGCCCCGGCACCCTGCCGGGAGGAGGAACCCCCTCCGGGAGACCATCCATAGCCATGGACGCCTCCCGGATGTGCTGTGAGTACTCCCCCTTGGACCATGGGTCCGTGACCAGTAGCTATGCGATGTACTTCTCTCCTCTTTGTGCTTCAACTTTCGAGACCTCGTGAGCTGCCTCAGATGATCGAGGCACTTTTGTAATTTCAGTTGTTGCTATGCTGAGTTTGCTGGGATCTGATGGATTATGAGACTATGTTCAGATTGTGATAAGTAATATATTTGGTTCTTCTCTTTTATATTTTGTTCTTGAGTAAATTCTTGCATGTTCTCCGTTGTAGTATTTTTCTTTGGCCAAGTAGTTTGCTTGCAACTCCAAGAGGGAGCGTTATGCTTGATTGTGGGTTCGGCCCCCTGATGTCTAGCTTGAGTGACAGAAACATGAGACTAGGGGATGTGCTGTTGCCACCAGGAATAAAACAACGGTGCTTGTACCCGCGGGTGCAAGGATTGTTTACTTTACGCAAAGTTCTTTTAATGCAGTTGTCTGTTGCTTTGAGTTTACACTTTGGGTTGGATTCGCAACTTAATACCAGCGAGATATTCTGGATAGATATCTCAAGGTGGATGATTCGCAGTAGATGCGGTTGGATTTCGGTCTACTTACCTTGGCGTACTGCCCATTGCTTTTGAGCCGTTCCTTTCTTTGCAGCATAGTTAGCATTGTGGTGCCTTCATAATTCTGTCAATTTCCCAGCTATGATTTTTTTACCTCGCTAGCACTTTCATCGTCTTTTGGGAGAGAGACATCACTAGTGAAAATCACGGGACCCCGGTCCATCTTCACATTATTGTTTACACCCTTAGTTTACTTTCAGTCTTTACTTTCAGTTGCGACTATTATTATCTCTTGCGTTTATCCTTTGTAAACAGCAAGGCCGAAGGAATTGACCACTCCTCTGTACACGTTGGGAGCAAAGTTATTTGTTTCTGTGTGCATGTCCTGTCAACTCCCTAGCCAGAAGCTAATCTCTGGCGCTGTTGGCACCTTCTTGTATTTCTGCGAGTCCTACTGGAGACAAACCTTGGTATCTTCACCGAAGGAAATTTGCTGCAACGCTACATCTCACCTTTCACTTGGAGTAACCAACGAGGAGTGAGAGAACTATCCTCACCGTATCAGCTGGCCCAAGTTATTTTAAAGAATATCTGCCAGGAGCGACCCAACAGACACACACACGGTTTTCAAATGGTAAATTCAGCTTGGGCCACCACTAGAAATGTTTGAAGCTAGGTAGGTAAGAAAAGGGGACCCCATAAAATCCCACACGCAGTTAGGCACGCTCAGTCTTAGAACCAATACCCGGAACTCGGATCCTAGGTGACTCGAATGGAACAAAGCGTCGGGGCGTGATAGCCTAGACCTTCCATCCTTCGTCGAATATAGTCAACATTATAATAATCATATCATCAACAACAATATAATAATGTGATAGCCCAATCCAAGGAGTAACAGGAGGTAACATTTGATAACATCCTAGCATGCGTACTAAGCAGTGGCTGAGCAGCGAGCAATAGTAACATAGCCGAACAAGGTTTGCTGGGATGTGGAGGACATGGCTGTTTGGGTTTATTTAAGAGGCATGAATATGAAGTGGTAGGATCAACCAATCGTTCTAACCTACACCTAGGAAAAACCGAAGACGAAACCGAAGTGAGCTGAAAGTTATAAGCATGATATATGCTCCCCCTTACCTGATGAGAAGACGAAACCGAAGGTGAAGTCGATCGCAAGCTCGCAACGTCTCCGAGAGGTACCCGCGGAAGCACACAAGAAGGAAACACTGGAAAAGGCAATCGACGAGCAAGCATCTATTACTACGAAGCAATCATGAGTAAGCATCAACAAGAAGGCAACACAAGACACGGCAATACGATACGGATCTACCGTCGAGAGCGGTTGCTAACAGGTTAAGTGGAGTATTCGTCACACACGACGATACCGCACATTTAGAATGGTTCAAGTTGTTTAGCTACACAAGATGAGCAAAGGTTTTTAACATGGCATCTCACTCAAGCATGGCATAACACACAAACATGATAAGAGGTGAAGCATAAAGGAAACTATCTATGCTAGTAAATTTAAGTGAGGCACAACCTAAACATGGCATATCACTAAGTACCCCACGACAATTAAAAGATTTGGTACTGTTCTTCCCTAAACCATATTTTAGGTTGGTTAACAACAATAAACAATAGCATAAACACAAAGTACATGAAAAACTAATCAAGTTACATATAAAGAACACTCCAAACGGAGTTACGGTTAAAAAGATACAAGCAATGCAAGTTATGCACACATGCTGTTAACATCAAGGAGCACGCTTTAGAGCAATGCATAAACAGGATAATGAATGCAAACATGCTCACAAATGATATGCAACTAAAGTAGACATGGCAGGGAAGGCATGGCAAAAGGAATCATGCAAATAGGCATCATGGTTCACTAGTTATAAGCAACACAAAAAGCTATAAAACATTACTAGTCAAGGACTTAGTCAAAATCAAGAAAACATGGCAGAAACTGTTTTTTTTATGTTGTATAAACGGGGTTAAATATATATGCAAAAGTGCAACAACATGACATAGCAATATGTGAGCATGGAGTAGGCATGATGATGATCACGTACAAACAAGAATCATGGTCATAGGCATAACAGATCAAAAGATATTAAGCATGCAACATGGCATCGGAAAGTTACAGACTTAGTGAAAAACAGAGGTGTCTGTCAAAAACAGTGGGATAGCAACTTTGGAGCTAAACATATCTATGACCAGAAATGCAAACATGACAATGCAATACATATAATGGAAGTAGACATGATGCTTAACAATATGCAAAAAGAATTAATGCCATAGGCCTCATGGATGTGTCACAATCATCAACCAAACTTGCAATAAAATAACAGCAGTAGCACACTAACAGAAATTAGTAGCAGTTAACAGCCGGATGCCCACTTCAACACAGATTTTCACCATCAATATGACCTCAAATCAAAATGCTCACAAAAGATGAACTGAAGTACACACAATTCTAAACAATTTTCCTTTTGGGCGCAACGTGATCCGGGCTACGGTTTGATCGCAAATCTACTCGCAAAATTAAATCAGCAGCACAATTTTTTCAGACTTAGCCAAAAAATAAATAAAAGGAAAAAAAAGCTAGATCTTGGAAAAAAACGGAACGGGCCTCACATGGTGGGCCGAGGCCCATCTGGCCAGCAGTGGGGGTTGAGGCCGGCTCGGGCCGCGGGTGCGATGTGCCTGGTGGGCCGGCCCAAGCGGCGGTTGGAGGGAGGCCGGCTCCATCGTCGTCCAGCTCGCCCGAGCCCGACCGGCAGAGGCGGCTGGAGCTTGCCGACGAGCGGCTGCCGGCGAGGAGGTGCAGGGCGAGGTGGAGGTGGCCGAGGCTGTAGAGGCGCGCGGATCCGGCGAGCACATCGGGCGGCGCGGCGCGGAGTTCTTCGGGGCTCCGGCTCGATTCGTGGAGGCGGCGGCTCCATGGAGGCGGGGTCGCCAGTGACCTACGGTGCAGAGACGAGAGGGTGAGAGGGAGAGGAGAGGCGCGGAGGAGAGGGAAAGAGGAGAGTGGAAGGGAGGTAGGCGGCGGCGCGGCTCCGGTCTGTCGGCGGCGCGGAGAGCCCGCGGGGGGCTGGGCGGAGGAGAGAGAAGAGGAGGAGATGACGTGGCCAGATCTGGGCCATCAGATCTCAGATCTGATGGTCCAGATTTGAGGGGGGCTAGGGTTTCGGGATTTTGGGGTTATTGGGCAGATTTTTGGGGCAATGTGGAGGGGGTGGCTGCAATTTTTGGCTAGGGAAACCGTAGAAAGGGGTGAGAGTGTGGTGGTCTTTATATAGCTTAAGTGGCTGGCAGTTTGCAAAAACATTCCCGGTTTTTCTCTCTCGCGCGCGGTGTTTACGTTTCTGACCGCCGAGGGTCCGCAGGACCTCCGATTCGGGTAAAACTTCGAACTGCGCGATCAGCGCGTCGAGCCGGCGGCGTTCACCTCACGCTGGAACCGTTCCTAGAACACTTTCCGATGCGCTATAAAAATACCTCGTTCAGTTATTAAACGGGGTTTTTCGTTCCGTTGGCTGCGGCTGGTCTGGTGCGGTTTTCGCGACGGTGATCGGGTGAAACCCGGTGTCGCAAAGGTCGAGTGTCAGGGTGGCAAGGGTCGGTCTCCGTCCGATACGAGATAAGAGGGGGGGGGGGATAATCGCCGATCGATAAATCGGGGATGCAAACACCGCAAACAAATCAGACAATCAAACAATTCATGCAGAAAACAAAATTTTAATTTTTGTGAAACCTTAAGGACAACCGTGAAGACCATTGACTAAATCTAAAACTATGATAGCAACTATGGATATGTATTTTTTTAAATGTCACTTAGTAAAATAAAACACGATGTAACTCATAATTTGATTTTCTATGAAAAAATTGCTTATAAATTGTGTGGTTGAGTGCATTAATTTTTATTTATTTATTTGTGATAGGTTGCACGCACAGGCAAAGTTAATGGGAGCATGTGCATTAAAAGTTAGTGAAAGAGTTTTTACATAGTGAACGTACTTGATGATGTGGATATCTTGCATGTCAAGATAAATATATATATGAGGATGAACTATTTAGGTATTATAGATATATAAAGTCAATTTTACGTACATCATTGGTAGTTTGTCATAAAATTAAAATTTTCCCCCGTTGCAACGCACGGGCATTGTCCTAGTAAGAAACTAGAAGAATACCCCGCGCGTTGCAGCGAATTTTTTTATGAAAACTCTACAATGTAAATTGGAAGGGTATAAAATTCATGTAAATGAAAGTGAATGATATGGATAAATTATTGAATACAATAATGAGTGTTATGGATAGCTTGCATGTTGAGATAGATACCCCAAATGCATGTTAGTTGAGTTTGTTAGAGATGCCATGGTTAAATGATTGTATACAATAGTGAGTGATGTGGATAGCTTACATGTTGAGATAGATACCACAAATGCATGTTAGTTGAGTTTTGTTAATAAATGAGATGGACAAATGATTGGATGCAATAGTGGGTGATGTGGATAGCTTGCATGTTGAGATAGACACATTAAATGCATTTTAGTGGAATTTTGTCTTATAAGAGATATAGATAACTGCAATAGCCCAACAGGTTAACTGAACGAACTGACAAACATGCATGTAATCAAAAGTTCACATAACACTGAGAGGCGTTCTTAATTCTGGATTTAGAAGCGCATCAACTTCTTAACTTTTTTGCTAACGACATCACAAACGGCGGAGTGAATTAACCTCTGAATTTGAAATCACTGCTCGGAGTTGGAGGGCCTGCACAAATGGAGGAGCACTTTCAACCCGGTGTCCCTACGTAACGGATGAGAACAATCTGCCGATCTGAATGGAGCTTTCTTCCAGCGATCTTTTCCACATTTACACGATGGATCTCATCTCCTGCTGCTATTTTCTACTACGCTATACTCTTCGTTTGGTTTACACGAATATCTCATGAAGCGTTTCACTACGGCAACGAAGGAGAAAGAAGTTTCAGTCATCCCGAGCTATCACTCGAGCAGGAAAAATATGCTCTTCTAGCTCCCAAGTCCCAACACACTATTTGAAGGCATATATAAGTGTAGGGTGCATCCCAACATGAACCGGTCTCATACACTTTTTGCCCAGTTGTCATGCGAAGATTACCTTTCATGAAAACAAAAACTTCAGATAAGAGAAGCGGACCATTTTTCTGCTTTCTCTCTGCTTCATTCGATATGTCTTGAGGCAGAGACAATACACGAGGAATAGTAGCAAGAGAGAATTTCTTATTTGGCCTTTTTCTAAAATCGATTTTCCTTTTTGGCTCAACAAAAAAATTCTTCTCTTTTTTGACACTTCAACTAATTTTGTTACCTATATGACACTTTTATCAGTTTTAGCTAGTAATGGTGTTAAGTTCAATATAAAAAATTATTTTACCCTTAGTTTAGTATGTGAGCAGATTATCAACATTTTTATGTTGGATTTTACAATGTTACTAGGCAATACTGACGAAAGTGTCAGCATAGGGAACAAAATGAAATTTAAGTGTTAAAAAGGAAAAAATGATTTTTAGGCCAACAAGGAAAGAAAATTTAAAGGAAGGACCAAATAAGGAATTATCTCTAGTAGCAAATGCTAGAACACCGGTTGGAGTACTTCTCTTTTTGGCACATAAGCGATTGAAGCTTGTTCACTTCAAGTAATATACGGACCCGATCGCCCCTCCCGCTCCCCGCGAGCGGTGGCGGCGGCGTAACCTAACTACGCGCCCAGCACCCCCTCCTTTCCTCGTCGCCGCCGGGAAAAATGATGATACATATTATATCTCATTTATAAAATATAGATCAAGTTACAAGATACGAAAACATCGACCATAAAGAACAGAAAAATATAGGATAACTCTATGAAAGCAACTCTAGCATATCCGCTGAATTTGCTTACTGCAAAAGTGATATGCGCTCGCCCTATAACTCATATGCAATACGAAATCGAATTTGGCAGAACAGATACACCATCGCATATGTCATATTTCAAAAAAAAAATCAACCTTTAATATTTTGCGCTTACATTCATAGCCACAACTATGCCGGATTACGAAAAGATATCAACAAAATAAAAATCTACGGCGAAAACCGGAACACCATCGCCGCCGGAGCCGGATCACTGACCGTCGTGGAGGTGGTAGTCGAACTCCGATTGCATCAAGACGTATGAGAGGTCGTAATCCTCCCGTGCGGCCTCCAGACGGTCACCGACGCCATCCGCGCCAGCCGCCACGGCCTCCTTGACCTCTTTGAGGTCGTGCTGCGCGACTTGGAAGCGCGCCGTCGACGGCCAGAGGAGGCCGCTAAGCTCGTGGAGACGCGCCCAGTGGCTCCTCCAGTGGTGGGGGAGGGCTTCACGGGGGCGGGATTGCTCGGACCTCGTTGGGTCGACGAGAGGAGGCGGGGGTGCGACGAGCTCGCCACGACATCGTTTCGGGTCCTCTTGGCCGGAGGGGAGCCGCTCCACCCTTCATGTTTGCTTCCTCTTCCTTTGGCCATCGGGATTTATCGCCAGAGTTTGAGCGGGATGCGGCGAAGGGGGGGTTGGATGCGGCGGCGGGGAGGAGATGGAATGCGAGACGACAACCCTATCCCCCTCCCTACTTAGGGAGTTTGATCCCTTTTGAATTGTTTTGCATTTTTTTGCTTTTATGAGTTAGTGGGTGCATATGCCCGCGTGCTCCATTTACAATTTCCGAAGTAGCATCTCTTTTGTTTTTTCATTTTTCTTAATAAGATTGAACAATTTATTAAATTTATATTAAATATCAAATGTTGTAAGAATATTATTTTTGTATATTTACACTAATAATAATAGTATTATAAAATCTATTATATTATAAAAAAAGATAGATAAGACATCATGTTCATTCATATATTAAATTATCACAGTCCTTAATTTTAAAAATTCATTGTTGAGATTTAGAAAAATTAGCGTTCACTTTAGTTATGTGGAAGATTTAATGTTCATCCACATGAAGTGTGTGGAGGCACACCGATAAATCTATTATATGTGGCGATCTATCTAGGCAAGCTTTCAGGTACTCCCTCCAATCCATAATATAAATTTGTTTTTCAAGCTATGTTAGTTTGAAAAATGATATACTTATGGTACTGAGGGAGTATCTTTCATGTATTTTTTATAATATATTTAGACATTCAATTTGTGATATATCATTATGTATAAGATGTATAAATATGTCACAAAGTAGATGATATGTCGATCAATATTACTTTGCAATTTTTTACGGCGCCTTTCATTTTTTTCCTGTACAAACCATCTTTTCACAATATTAGATCAAGGTAAATTTGTTATTGAGCTACCAAATATGTATTTCAAAAAAGGTTGCATCATCCTTTAATTACTAGACATTATCCCATGCATTGGCACCTGGATTAGATATTTAGTTTCTAAATGTTGTATACAGTATGCTGAACTATGGTATGTGTTCCTTAAGAAACAATCAAACTATGATATGTAGAAAAAAACGGAAAAAATACAGTATAAAAAGTTGAGTGTGTCATAAAAAAAATTGTAGACAAGTGTCAAAAAATAAATGCGATGACATTTAAATTCTACTATGCATATTATATATTGTAATGGATTATTTTATAGTTGAAAAAATTATCGCATATAGGTAGCATAAAGATAATATTTGATATGTAAAAAAAAGTGTTCACAACAAACATTAAAACAGCAGTGATATTGGCCTCCGGAGGACGCGTCTCCCAGTCCCAGTCCGCCAGCGCGCCGGTGCTGGGATCGAAACCGGATTCACCACCAACCACCTGATCGAAACCGTTTGCCGGGCCTAGCAATGTGGCATCACCTTCCTTTTCCGGCTAATCACGCTCCCAAGCACCGTTTTAACCCGCAGTCCCGCAGCTACATCATCATTTATTTGGAGCTAAGCCAGACTACTGGCCTTAATCATGGCGGCCGCCGCGTCCCGGAGAGACGCACCAATCCGCGTCCGCGTCCGCCCCTGCTCCGGCCGCCGCTGCGTATCCTATCTACTGGTACTACATATACCGTCCGCCTCACCGGAGAGCCGCAACGAGCTACCCAAGCCCAAGCGATCTCTCACCGGAGAAGCAAAGCACACGCGCGCCGCAGCCCAACGATGCCGCCCCGCAAGAAGACCACCATGAGGCTCATGGAGGACGCGCGGGAGCGCGCCAAGGCGCACGCCAGGAGGGCCAAGGGGCTGCAGAGGATGGCGTCGCAGCTGTCCACGCTCTGCGCCGTCCCGGTCGCGCTCGTCTGCCCCGCCGCCACGGGCGCCGGGGCCCCGCCGCTCGTGTGGGAGTCGGAGGTGGGGGTGATGGAGAGGTACCGGCGCGCCGTCCCGGCGGAGTCCCGCGCGCGGCACACGCACCGGGGCTACCTCGAGACGCAGCTGGGCAAGGAGCGGGCCAAGCTCGCCCGGGCGCGCCACGGCTGCCCCGCCGCGCTGCCGGACTGGGACGCCGCGCTCAACGACATGTCGCTGGACGAGGCGCGCGGGCTGCTCGAGACCATCGACGCCGCGCTGCTGGCCACGGGGGACAGGATGGCGGCGCTGGGCATCCTTGCCGGCGGCTGCCACGGCCCGATCGATGATCAGGTTCAGGTCGCGCCGCCGGGTTCTTCCGATGACGCCGTCTTGCCGCAGCAGATCGGGAACGATGGTGGCAACCCCGTGGACGTGGACGCCTCCGGCTTCCAGATGGCGCCGTTCCACGCTGGGATCAACGAAGGCCTACTCGAGCAGTTCTCGTGGGGCGACACCTTCAAGATTCAACCAGGGTGCGGCGGCGGCAACTACTCGGGCAGCGGCGACGAGATGCTCGTGACGGACATCTCCATTGCTGATTACAACTACTCGGGCGGCAGCGACGAGATGCTCGCGCCGGACATCTCCATCGCTGACTACAACTACTCGGGCGGCGGCGACGAGATGATCGCTCTGAACTTCGCCAATGCTGACTACAACTGCTCGGGCGGCGGCGGCGAGATTCTCGCGCCGGACTTCACCAGTGCTGACTACAACTGCTCCGGTGGCGGCGAGGAGATGCTCGCCCCCGGCTTTGGCAATGCTGACTACAACTGGCCTGATCTGACCATGTGGCATCCCGACGAGTTGTGCGATGCAGTCATGCCATTTGGGTGCTACCCTGACTTCGCCGACGGTGCTCTGGCGCCCGGGCACTCCGCTCAGGTCGTCGCCGGCGGGGGCTACGTGAACACACTGCCATCTGTGTATAACGGGTGCCCCATGGCAATGGGTGTGGGCGACAACTTCACTGATCTGGATAACAACTACACGGCTCACTGGCAGTTTTGAATTCTGACACAAGCAGTCTATTACTAGAGGAAATGCAGTCGTAATTTTAGAGCTAGGATATCTTGATTTTTGTAGCCCGATATTTGCAGATTTAGGCTGCCCGTAATGGTGGTATCATAGGTAGTATCAGGGCTCTTCCAATGCATTGTTTCTTAGCACAATATCATAGGAGCAATAAATATTTAAGATACAATTCTTACAATGCATTGTTTTCTTAGAGGTTGTATCTTATTTAATGATTTTAGCTCCATGCATAAATGTGATTGGTCTAATCATGTTTTTTGCATATGGCCACGTGCAAGGGTTGTATCTTAGCTAAGATACAACCTCCCTCTCTTTCTTCATTAAATAGTATGCCACATAAGCAAAATGCCTATGATTACGTGCTAAGATACAAGCATTGGGGGTGCCCTCATGCATGCCAAGTAAGCAAATTTGATGAGGTGGCATACAATTTAATGAAGAAAGAGAGGATGTGGTATCATATTATGATACCGTATCATATTAAATGTAGTACTAATATGTGTCTTGCATGTCAATAAATAATACTCCCTCCGATCCATAAAACGTGTCGCTCATTTTGTACTAAGTTAGTACAAACTTTGTACTAAGTGGGCGACACTTTTTATGGATCGGAGGGAGTACTACTTATGATACTACTATATGATACTATGCATTACGGAGGTTGTATCATACACTAGTATCATATATATGATACTAACTTATGATACTACCCATTACGACCAGCCTTATAGTATAATTTCTTTGCATTATGTCCATGATTTTGCACGGAAATTTCTGTACATTTACCATCAGTTATTATTGAGCTTCTGTTCACAATTTGTTTTTTCCAGTAAAGGTTCATGGTTCACAAAGTTCATGATTATAGCTTCAAAAAAAAGTTCATGCTCATGATCTCAAATTCTCAAGTCAAAAGGACACCTGCCAACAATAAATTCCAATTAAAAGGACACCTTCTTAGAAACAATCGATTTTTTTAACTTAGTGACAATCGATGTGCATGTACATTTCCATTTAACTAGATGATTCCTTGCACATTGCTGCGGTAACTTTGTTAGAAAATACGTAAATAGTTTCTAAAAATAACTAAATCTAATAAAAATAGGACGCAGATATCTACCACACATGTGGGCGGGGAGTGGCAATTCCGAATGTTTTAGATGGCAATTTTAGTTAGTGATAGATGGCAACTTCAGGTCGTAGATGGCAATTTTTAAAAATTGATGGCAATTTTTGGTTCGACATGGCTACTTTGCCTTCATAATTGCCATCTATGCCTAACTAAAATTGCCATCAAAATCGTTTGGAATTGCCACCCTCCGCCCACACGTGTGGTGAGTATCATTACCGCAAAAATATGTAAGCATGAAAATCAATAAAGAACGTGTCTAAAAATAGAATAAAAACTTTGGAATTACTATTAAAAAATCATTTAGAATAAAAATGACAAGGATGACTAAAATGCATGTATGATGCGACAACGTTCATGCATAGACTAATGCAAAAAATAATTGTAATTTATAAGTTTGCGTATGTGGCATATTTTGCATGGCCTAGTTAGAGAGAAGATTTAAATGCATGACTTAGTAAGAATGTTGAGGTGAACACTTTAGATGTCAAAAAAATTAGGAAGAACTTCTTCAGAGTGTAAGGTTTGTTTCGCTTCAACTAATTGACCAATACATGAACAATAACAACTTCACAATCCCCTTTTTTTAGCTCGACCCCTTGATTTCTGGAAATTTTAAACCCAATTTCCTTTATAAATTCTCCAATCTAAATGGAAGAGAATTTTTCACATTTCTACCTTTCTAATATTGGTTTTAACGAACTAGGACAATGCCCGTGCGTTGCAACGGGGGAATAGTTTTATTTTATGATAAAATACCTTTAATGTACATAAAATAAACTTTATATATTTATAATACCTAAATAGTTCATCCCCACAAATCTATTTATATTGAATGCAAACTTTTCACATCATCAAATAGGTCTGTTATGTAAAAGCTCTTTCATTAACTCTTCAAGTACATGCTTCAATTCAATTTGCATGTGCATGCAACTTATCATAAATAAATAAAAACTTTTTAATGCACTCAACCTCACAATTTATAAGAAAAAAATATAAAAAATTAAATTATGAGTAAATCACATTTTATTTTTCTATGTGACATTAATTATAAATACACATCCATAGTTGCTATCATTGTTTTTGATTTAGTCAATGGTGGATATGTCTTCATGGTCTCTACTTAACGTTGTTTTCGTCTCATATCATCTTGCCGATATATTGTTCAGTAACTAAATAGATAAAATAAAAATCAAACTCATTTGTGGATTTTTCATCAAAATATTAGACTTTTTATTTTATAAAATATTTCTTTCAAAAAAGAATTTATAATCAAATTATACTATGTTTCATAATTTTTTTCATATATTTTAAAACATCAGATTCTTTCTTAACAGTTCCCGCAACAACGCGCGGGGAACCATCTAGTTTTAAAAAGGCGCATAAGCATTTAAAATAATATAAAAAATTAAAATGTGTGAATACATTTTGTGAGTTTATTTTGTGGGTACACTTTTTTGTGAGTTAGCTACATGTATGATTTTGGAATGAATGAAATAAAAAATTATCGGATACAAATTGGAGTTTTTTGGAAAAGGAAATATATTTTTGGGTACAAAATAATTCTTTTCAGGTGAACTATATTTTTGTCCTGTAAAATTTGAGTTTTCTAGGCCGGAAATATTTTTTCAGGTAAAAATAAATTATTTTGTGGTAAAACATAGTAATTTCGGGGAAAAAGTAGATTTTTTGGCTTGACTTTGTTTGCATAAAACAAACTATTTGTATGAAACTGAGCTTGAGAGACAAGTTTAGAAAGCAAATCGATACGCTTTACAAATTGGTGTACTAAAGTGAGCATTAAAGAATAAGTTGTTGTATGAATGATGCAATTAAGTCGAATTTTTATGCTCAAATTACGCAATAGGCCCAGCTAGGCCTATTCAGGGATTACTACATCCGGTCAATGGCAGAACGGACCGACCTAAAAGAAAAAGGAAACGCCGAAGCATTATCTTGTCACTGGCGAAAGAGGCCCAACGGCCTACCCAGCGAAGGCTTTTGTTTTTTGCATGTAACACTGGATTGCGGGTTGATTCTTTACAAAGGAAGAGGGTGAACACTTTACATGTCAAAAAATTAGGACCAACTTTTTTAGAATGTAAGATTTGTCTCGCCACAACTGATTGACCAATACATTAACAATAACAACTTCACAATCCCCCTTTTTTTTTAGCTGGACCCCTTGGTTTGTGAAAATTTTAAACCTAATTTCCTCTATAAATTCTCTGATCTAAATGGTAGAGAATTTTTCATATTTCTACCTTTCTAATATTGGTTTTAACGAATAAGATGAACAATCAGTCCAACCCCCAAAAAGAAAATTGTAAGAAAACAAATGCAATACGACGTGACAAATTTGGAAACCACTCGTATTCGCTGAGAACAAAAGGGTGGATGGGCAGCGCACGCTGCGCTCCGCGTTTGTTGACTTAAAGTTGTATTTTTGTTTTTTTACATGCGCTTTTTTATTTTGATATTTCCCTTTTCCCTTTTATATTTTTTGATTCTACAAAAATTCATTCTGTATTGATTTTTTTAATTGTATATTAAAAAAATTATCCTATACTAAACAAAATCATCATATTTTACAAAAATATATTCTATATTAAAAAAGCTTCAGTCTATACTGAAAAAAATCACCTTTTATTCAACATATATTAGAAAAATGTTTAGTATATATTACAAAATGTTCAGTTTATATTAACCAAAGTTCATCATATATTGGTAAAAAGTTTAGTCTATATTAAAAAAATTCATTGCACATTAAAACAAATCAATGTATATAATAAACGTTTAGTATATACTCCTTCCGTACCAAAATATAAAGCATTTTGTGTGTGCAAATTGAACTACAAAAAATGACTTTTATTTTGGTACAGAGATACTTTCTTCATTCCATATTAAGTGTCGTTGAAATGGACGTATTTAGCACTGAAATATATCCATTTTAGCGGTAGTGGTGGAGATCTGACACCGAGACGGGTGCTAGGCAGAGGGAGGGCACCTTCAGAAAGATCATGGCAAAAGTACGAATAAGGCTAATCGGTCGGAGTGCGGACGTATGGCGGACGAGCCACACATCGGACTTTATCTTTGCCACCCATACACGCTGTAAGATTTGTGGTAGTCAAATCATGGTCAGAGCTTGTCTCCTTTACCTTTCCGGGATACAAGCACTGGACAGAGAAAGAAGTATACGACTCTTACTGCTGCACTGTGATGTTGGAACATGTGATCATGTCTTTCTCCTGCACTCTCGTCATGTACAGTGCTTGTACAGTAAAGCACGTCGCGGCGTGACGGCATGGAATAATCAGGGAGTGATGTGCAGATTTATTGCATTTTGTTGAGAGTGTGTGCGTGCATTTGATTGTGTATTAATAAAAATAAGGTTAGCGTGACAAGAGAGTGAACTTTTTTTTGGGAAACAAATTATTCCGGTCAAAAAATTTGCTGCTTCTCGGTGGATATTATTTAAAAAAAAACATGAGGGGCAAAAGCTTTGTCCCGTATATTAATTAAGGAGAGAAATACATTTGTCAACTAGAGGCTTTGCATTGGATAATCAGGTTTAAGTCTTTTGTTTTGATTGTTGATCAATAATCATACAATGTATTTGACGATCCTTTTTGTGTTGTAGATTAATTTTTTCACGATTTACTAATTATCACGCAACCAATCTACAATGCTAGACATGTGGATTCAAATTTTTCATCGCCATTGACTATTCGAGTTATTAAGTTAGTCACATAATATACTACCTTTGGTACTTTTTATTTCGCATTTAAGATATTTCTAAATCAAATTTTGTAAACTCCCTTCATACATAACTCATCATAAGCTGATTAGAGAGGTTAGTACCCTATTAAAAATAATTTTCCTCTACTGCAAATAAATATTTCCAGGAAGGGAT
Source organism: Bromus sterilis (assembly GCA_950022295.1). NCBI lineage: Eukaryota > Viridiplantae > Streptophyta > Magnoliopsida > Poales > Poaceae > Bromus > Bromus sterilis. Next base: position 58,133,755 of record OX465598.1, on the reverse strand, counting down.
ACTATTTCTCTTGCCTTCCCAAAAGTTTTTTCAAAGAAAAAGCAAGCTTAAGGTTTGCAAAACTGCCAAAAGAAAAACAGGAACAAAAGCTGAGAAAAACAGAACAGCAGAGAGAAAAGAATTTTTTAGGGATACTTCTGCAACTCAAATAAAAAAACTCAGAACATACGAAATTTCTGTAATTGTATAGAGCATGCTGTGTAAAAAATTCAGCTCAAAGAGATGAACTGGGATTTTTCTGTGATTTTTCTAGTCATGAGGACAGAATCTGTTTTCTGGACAACATGTCACAACTTTCACTTCCCTTGTCGTATGAGGCTATAAAAGGCACAAAGCTTGAAAAATAAAGATACAATGATGTTGGTACAGTAGTAACAATCATCAAGACCACTAAGAACAAAAGAAAAGCAAAAAGAAAAACCTAAATTCGTTGCGGGCTGCCTCCCGGAAGCGCTTCTTTAAAGCCATTAGCTAGGCATGAGTGTAACAATGCTCACGAAAGAATAAGAGTTGAAGCACAAAAGAGAGCATCAAAGGAGCAAAGACAAACCACATTTAAGTCTAACATGCTTCCTATGCATGGAAAACTTGAAACAAAATAAATAAATGAAGCACAAAGCAACAAGCATAGGAAGGTAAAACATGAGAACCTTCAAGATTTTCAACATGGAGAAGGGTGTTTTCCTAACATGAAAATTTCTATAACCATATTTCCCTCTCTCATAATAATTTTCAGTAGCATCATGAACAAAGTCAACAATATAATTATCACACAAAGCATGCTTTTCATGATCTACTAGCACATAATCATGTAGACTTTCTAAGCAAACCTCATCATCATTAAGAACATCCATAGTAGGCAAAAATATAGGTTTATCATAAGATTCATCAAGATAGCAAGGGTTATCATAAATAACAGTAGCAAAATCATCCTTGCAAGTATCATTCATAGGGGCATCGTGGACACAAGCATCAATTTCATCAAAAAAAGATATTTCAAAAGAATCCATAGGATCATAGCAATCAATATAGCATTCATCCTCCTTTGGTAAGCATGGAGGGCAATCATATAAAGTAAAAGTCAAAGAGTTACTCTCATTAGTAGGTAGAGATGGGTAGTTACTCCATTCTTCCTCCTTTTATTCGTCACTCTCCTCGTCTTTTTCATCCAAGGAGCATTCAGTTTCAGCAATTTCTTCTTCCGTAGAGTCCTGCAAAGAATTAGTCTCTTCCTCTTGTGGAGAGAACCTTTTGAGATGGTCAATAATATAATAATTGTCATTAAAATCCACAAATAAATAATTAAGTATTTCAAGATTCTCGGATTTGTAAGGGGCATCATCAATATTTTCAACAAGGGAAGCAATTTCAAGGCACCCTTAAAGATAACAACTTCTTCTATTTGTTCTGCATCATAAAAATCATAGTTTCCCTTAGCGTAAGAAGCTAAGGTTTCATCATCATTGTACTCACATTGGAAAGCAAGGTGTTTGTGCCTCATAAAGCAACAAGATTCATCCCTGCAGAAACATATATTATATATTGAGCACAAGTTTCTAGCATAGTCATACAACTCCTGTATTAGTCCCCATGAGTGTATCCCTTTTTGAGACAAGCGGTATTCCTTGTAATGTTTTTGTTGATCCTCCGTGAATCCGCCTTGCCAATAAGATCTAGTCTCAAAGAAAGTAGTCATTAGTAGCAAACAGAGTAATACGCAAAAGTGTACTTATCAAGTGAACTTATAAGTAAAGCTATGCTCCCCGGCAACGGCGTCAGAAAATAGTCTTGATAATCCACAAGTGTAGGGGATCGCAACAGTCTTCGCGGGTAAGAATAACCCAATTTATTGATTCGACACAAGGGGAGCTAAAGAATACTTATAAGCCTTAGCAGTTGAGTTGCCAATTCAACCACACCTGAAAAAGCAGTAGACAAGATATAAGTAGCAACGGTGTGTTGACGGGTGTAGCCTTTAAGACTTCCCCAATCACCAACACCACAAAGTAGTAACAAAGTAGTAGGAGCAGCAAAGAAAGTAAAAGTAACAACGAAGGCAATGAAGGTGAAAGATGGACCGGGGTTCAAGGTTTCACTAGTGGTACCTCTCAAGAAAAAGAACAAGGTGCTGGGTGAACAAATTACAGTTGGGCAATTGACAGAATTGCACCAACTCTAGCCAAAGAACAAACTAGAGCATCCTAGTCTAAGAACCAAACGTAGGCATGTGTTCTGTATGTAGTTGTACGTGCTTGCAATAAGAACTTTGCACAACATCTTTTGTCCTACCATCCCGCTACGAACGGGGCCACTTAAGGAACTTATGGAGATTAAGGTGCTCCTGCGGCGGAGCAGCGGAACAAAGCATTAACCGGATCCGGCTATGGAAATATATCTCGGAAAGGCTATGGAAATGCCTTGATAGGTAGGTATGGTGGCTGTTTTGAGGAAAGATATAAGGAGGTTTATGATGACAGAGCGTATCATGCCAAGGGTTTGGATGTACCGGCGAAGGTGGACACCAACTCTCGGAGTGAGAAGAAGGCAATGCACGGCACGGGAGAGGCTAGCAAAATATGGGAAGGTGGAAATGTCAACTTTCAATACTTACATTAGTCCGAAGAACTCATGCACTTATTATCGGTAACTCTCAATCTAATAAGGAGGTTCACAAAGAGACAAGTACCCCGAGGAGGAGTGTATTGGGGTTTGGTTATCCTTGCGCATCCTCGACTCATGGTACGTGAGTGTTATCTAATATTCGATCCCTCCAAAGATTAGTGATCCATCTAGTAGCTAGAGTTCTCAACTGGTTTTGTAGGTTTTGAAAATAAACACGGATTGCCCAAAATACGACACCTATCACTAATAGGCTAGAGCTCTTGACACCAAAAGTTCAAACATTACTCACATCAAAACTTCAAAACTATTGCAAGTTACTACTAGAATTAAATAGCAACCTCAATTACCTACTTCCAAGACAAAACACAACTCAGTGCAACAACCAACTCTCTTTAACAAGATAAACATGAAAACTAAAAAGAGTTCCAGCAACAGACTAAACAAAAGCCAAGGCTCTTGCTAAAGACAAACTAAGACTAAAACTAAACATGGCAGCAGCTATGAAAAGATAAAGAACACACAACAGCAAAAAGATAAGCAGGAAAAATCCTATGATGTGTTCTAGATTTTGAAAGTGGAGCGTGTTTCTCTCCCACACAAAGTAAGAAGGGATCTAACTTGTTATGAACAGAAAGCAAAGCTAAAGAAAACTAAAAATAAAACCTAAGAGCGAGACGCTCCAAGCATAGCACATAGCGCATGAAGTGATAAAAATATAGTGAGACGAAGGACGAACTGATGATTGTTGATGGAGAAGGGGATGCACGGGGGCATCCCCAAGCTTAGACGCTTGAGTCTCCTTGAATATTTATTGGGGATGCATGGGGGCATCCCCAAGCTTGAGCGCTTTACACTCCTGGATCTTCTTTCATCATCTTCCATCGCACACTTGAAAACTCCCTTCATACACAACTCATCATAAGCTGATTAGAGAGGTTAGTACCCTTAATAAAATAATTTTTCCCCACTGGATATAAAGATATTCTTGAAGAGCTACTGTTTCTCAAGAGTTCCAAAAGGTTTTTGCAAAGAAAAAACAAGCTTAAGGTTTGCAAAAGTTAGGAGAGACAAAACGTGGCAGAATCTGTGAAAAACAGAACAACAGGTAGTAAAGAATTTTTTAGGGGCACTTCTGCAACTCAAATCAAAAAACTCAGAACATACGAAAGTTTCACAATTGTATAGAGCACGCTGTCAAACAAATTCAGATCAAAAAGATGATCTGGTGATTTGATTCGAATTTTTCTGTCAAGGGACATAATCTGTTTTCTGGACAGCATGTCACAACTTTTGCTTCCCTTGTCATAAGAGGCTATAACTTGGCACAAAGCTGAAAAATAAAGATACAATGATGTTGCTACAGTAGTAACAAACATCAAGACACAACAGAAGAAAAAATAAAAACCTAAATTCGTTGCGGGCTGCCTCCCGAAAGCACTTTCTTTTATGCCTTTAAGCTAGGCATGATGCAAAAGAAGAATCAAGTTTTATAAAGAGAAAGAGAATAACTAGCCCGAGTAACGGACTCAAAAGGTAACTTGATTTTCTTTCTAGGGAAGTGTTCCATCCCCTTTTTGAATGGAAATTGGAACTTTATATTCCCCTCTTTCATGTCAATAACCGCACCAACGGTGCGAAGAAAAGGACGTCCCAAAATAATTGGACACAAAGGTTCACACTCTATATCCATAACAATAAAATCAACGGGAACATAGTTGTCATTGACAATGATAAGAACATCGTCGATCTTCCCCAAAGGTTTCTTTACGGAAGAATCAACAAGACGAACACCAAAAGAACAAGGCTCAAAGGGCTTCAATTCAAACACATCAAATATTCTTTTGGGCATAACGGAGGTACTAGCTCCAACATCACATAAAGCATAGCAAGATAAGTTATTTAATTTAATTTTGATCATAGGGTCCCAACCATCCTCTAGCTTCCTAGGTATGGAGGCTTCTACTCTAAGCTTCTCCTCCATAGCTTTGATGAGAGCATTTGTGATATGCTCCGTGAAGGCAAGATTAAGTGTGCTAGTGTGGGGGTCTCTAGACATTTTGTGTAGCAAGCTAATAACTTCTGAGAGGGTGCAACTATCAAAATATATATCACTACTATCAAAGGTGGTAGTAGTGTCGTCTAGGCTCATTTGTTTCAAACCCTCTATGTTCATAGGAGTGTCTTCATCTTTGGTTGAGGTATTAGCATCACCATTAATAGGTCCAAAGGGACTAGGAGTGCATTGAGTGCTAATAGTTTGGGTGTCCTCAACAATTTGGATAGTGGAAACTGTGTGGTGTGTAGGAAGGCTCTTAATTCTATCCTCTTCCATAGGGATAACTTCCGGTTTGGCTGCCATTTGATTTATCAAAGTAGATTGGGTGTGGGACATATTCGAAACATGGGTTTCAGTGGCGGTAAGTCTAGCTTGGAGATTAGAAATCTCACTGTTCAGGCTATCAAGCTGTTCACTAATGTTTTGCAGAATGGCAGTATGCTCACCTATTTGCTTAGAGAAGGCTTTGTTTTGTTCAAACTGGGTGTGCATATAGTTCTTAGTAGCTTTCTCTATTTCTACCAATTTCTCATAGCTAGGTAGGTCTCTTTTCGTATAAGCAGGATTATAGGAGTTGTTGCTAGGGTAGGTGTTGTTGTTCCCATAGTTGGATGGAAACGGTCTAGGATTGCTAGCAAAATTACCCCTATAAGCATTGTTGTTGAAGTTGTTTCTAGCAATAAAGTTCACATCTACTTGTTCTTGGGCAACCAAATAATTTAAAGGGACATCATGAGGATCAATAGAGGGTTGCTTGGTAAGTAGAGACATAATTAAGTCAACTTTTTCATTGAGGGAGGTAATTTCCTCGACAGAGTTTACCTTCCTACCTATTGGAGCGCGTTCGGTGTGCCATTGGGAATAATTGGTCATCATCTCATCGAGAAGCTTCGTGGCAGCACCAAGTGTAGTTGACATAAAGGTTCCTCCCGCGGCCGAATCTAACAGGTTCCGCGAGGTAAAGTTCAAGCCTGCATAAAAAGTCTGGATAACCATCCAGGTAGTCAAACCATGTGTAGGACATTTCTTAACAAGAGATTTCATTCGTTCCCAAGCTTGGGCAACGTGTTCATTATCCAATTGCTTAAAATTCATAATGTTACTCCTTAATTGGATAATTTTAGCAGGTGGGTAGTACTTCCCTATAAAAGAATCTTTGCACTTATCCCAAGAATCTATGCTATTCCTAGGCAAAGATTGAAACCAGATTTTGGCTTCTCCCCTTAAAGAGAAAGGAAAGAGCTTGAGCTTAACAATATCACCTTCTACTTCTTTATACTTTTGCATATCACATAATTCAACAAAATTGTTCAAGTGTAAAGCAGCATCATCTCCAGCACCAGAGAATTGATCTCTCATAACAAGGTTTAGCAAGGCAGGTTTAATTTCATAAGAGGTAGCTGAAGTGGAAGGTGTGGCAATGGGGGTGCAGATAAAGTCTTGGTTGTTGTGACTAGTGAAGTCACACAACTTGGTGTTTTCAGTGGAACCCATAGCAGCAGCAAGTGTGGCAGATTTTTTTTGTGATTTTTGATATAAGACACAAAGATAAAAACTGAAAGGTAAACTAACAAGACTAAAAAAAACAAAGGTAAAGGGTAGTGTGCAACTCCCCTATCTTAGCACTCGGAGTCCCCGGCAACGGCGCCAGAAATTTGGCTTGATGTGCGAGGTAATGATAGTGATTTCTCGCCCTTCGTTGGTGAGCCCCAAGTGGAAGGCGTGATGTAGCACAGCAGCAAATTTCCCTCAGTAAAGATACCAAGGTTTTTCTCCAGTAGGACTCCGGAGATGATAAGTAGGTGTCAGCGGAGCTACTGACGCGGACCTGCACACAGACACAAATAACTTTGTTCCCAACGAAGTTCAGAGAGGTTGTCAATCTCTCCGGTCTTGTTGTTCACAAAGGATCAAACCCAAAGGATAATGATAGCAACTGAAAGTAAAAGCAGAAAAGTAAATGAGTGTGTAAATAGTGATGAGGATATGGACCGGGATACGTGATGTTCACTAGTGATGTCTCTCTCCCAAAAGGAGATAAAACTGCTATGCGAGGTGAACAAATTACAGAAGGGCAATTGACAGGATTATGAACGCACCGCAATGCTAACTATGCTACAAAAGAAAGGAAGAGGCTCAAAAGAACGGGCAGTACGCCAAAAATAAGTAGACCGAAATCCAACTGCATCTACTACTAATCATCCACCTTGAGATATCTATCCAGAACATCTCGCTGGTATTAAGTTGCGAGCCCCACCCAAAGTGTAAACCCAAAGCAACAGACAACCGCATTAAAAAGCACTTTGCGTAAAGTAAACAATCCTTGTAACCGCGGTTACAAGCACCGTTGTTTTCCCCCTTGTGGCAACAACACATCCCCTATACTCATGTTTCTGTCACTCAAGAGTGTCATCGGGGGGCATGAACCCACAATCGAGCATAACGTTCCCTCTTGGGGTTACTACCTACTACTTGGCCAAAGCAATAAACAGCAACGGAGAACATGCAAGAATTACTTAGGAACAAAAATATAAGAGATAAGAACCAAATATATTACTCAATCACAATCTGAACATAATCTCATAATCCATCAGATCCCATCAAACTCAGCATAGCAATAGCAGAAAGATTACAAAAGTGCCTCGATCATGTAGGGCAGCTCATGAGGTCTAAACCATGAAGAACAAAGAGGGAAGGAGAACACCACATAGCTACTGATCACGGACCCATGGTCCAAGGAAAACTACTCACGAGACATCTAGGAAGCATCCATGGTGGAGAGGAGACTCCCGGAGGTCGGCCCTCCCTCCGGCAGGGTGCCGGGAAGAGGTCTTCTGGTGCTCCCGATCTCGGAAGAGCGGCGGCGGCGGAACAGAGGAGAGATCGCGAAAAAGGGTTCTCCTCTCGGAAGTTTCTTGTGACGGAGAATATATAGGCGAAGGGGGGAAGCCAGGGGGGCCACCAGGGGTCCAGGCGCCCCCCTGGCGCGGCCAAGCCCTGGGGCGCGCCACCAGGGTGCCTGGGCCCCTGGTGCTGGCCCTCTTGCCCCACCCAGGTTCTTCCGGAAGGTTCCTTCACGCTGATTTTTTATCTGAATTTTCCCGAATTTTTGGAGCACTTTTTATATGGGGAAAACTGAAATAGAAAAACAGCAGAAAACAGGAACTGTCACTGTGGTGCACTGAGTTAATAGGTTAGTACAAATATGATCAAAAGTGTATGAAAGTGTATCTAGATCATAGCAATATCACACAAAACATGCATGGAGCAAGAAGAAATTATAGATACGTTCTGGACGTATCAGCAGGCGCCAGGCTTGTCAGGCAAGGAGAGCTTGGTTAAAGAGACGGAAGTCCCTAAACCCCAAGCCTCCTTTAGTCTTATGCGTCTGAATCTTAGGCCAGCCCAGCCAATGGGTCTTCCTCTTTCCTTCCGACGCACCCCACCAGAAGTTTCTAACCATCTTGTTCAAGTCATCACAAACGGACATCGGGAGCTTGAAGACACTCATAGCAAAAGTTGGGATTGCTTGCCCAACCGCCTTGATCATGGTCTCCTTTCCTGCAAGAGAAAGTGTATATTCCCCCCATGCATTGATCCGTTTAGAGAGTCTGGACTGCAAGTTTTGGAACTTCCCCCTCGACAGCCGACCGTCTGGTGTGGGTAGACCTAGGTACTTGTCTTCAAACAAGTCACGACTTATCCGAAGAACCTCCCGCACCCTTTCCTGAATATGCACCGGGCAAGAGTTGCCGAATAGAATGCTGCACTTGGAGGGGTTAACAAATTGTCTAGTAGCCTTCTCGTAAGTTGTCAAAACTTCCGAGACCTTCAGAGCTTGCTCCTCCGTGGCCTTAAAGAACATCAATGTGTCGTCTGCAAACATCAGATGGGATATACCCGGGCCTCTCCTGCATACTTTGAGAGGAGAGAAATTGCCTTGTCCTCACCATCCTTCAGCAAAGCCGAGAGACCGTCAGCAACAAACATGAAGAGAAAGGGGGACAAAGGACCACCTTGCCGAAGCCCGTGCGGCGGTGCGAATGAATCCAAGAGGGTTCCGTTAAATTTCACAGAATATCTCACCGAGGTGACACAACACATAATCCAGTCGACCCATTGGTGAGAAAAACCCAACTTTTGCATCATGCGCTTCAAGAATGTCCAGTCCACCCTATCATACGCCTTGGAGAGGTCCAGCTTGAACGCGCAGAAGCTCTCCTCCGGTCTGCGTTCAAGGTGAATAGCATGGAAGCATTCAAAGGCCACATAGGCATTGTCCGTGATCATCCTACCTGGGACGAAAGCACTTTGGGCCGGTGATATGATCTCATCAAGCATCGGCCTCATCCGGTTAACCAAACACTTGGCCACCACTTTGTAAATAACATTGCATAAACTGATAGGCCGGAACTCAGATAATTTGGTAGGGTTGTCCACCTTCGGGATGAGGACAATGGAGGTATTGTTAACCCCCTCCAGCATGATCCCCGAACGAAAGAACTCCTGTACTGCGGTAATGATTTGGTCGCTCATGACTCCCCAGTTCTTTTGAAAGAAACAGACAGGGAAGCCGTCCGGCCCAGGGGCTTTCAAGGGGCCGATCTGGAAGAGGGCATCCGATATTTCTTTGCTAGTGAACTCGGCACACAGGTTTGCATTCATGGACTCAGTGACTCTAGCTTCCATTAGTTCCATCACCGGGTCAGCAGACAGGGAGGAGTCCGCAGTGAACAGGTTTTCAAAGTAAGTGGTAGCAAGCCCGGCCATCGACTCATGGTCCTCATAGGTAACCCCATTTTCATCCACTAGGTATTTGATGCGGTTTTTGCGGGCGCTCCACACAGCTTTACGGTGAAAAAACTTTGTGTTGCGGTCCCCTTCCCGTAGCCAGGCAACCCGGGAGCGTTGCATCCACAACATTTCTTCCATGTAGAGGAGCTCATTCATGTTATCAGTCGCCTCTCTAATATCCTTCCTATCCGCATTCATGGCAATAAGTTCCTCTAGCCGAGTTCTGGACTTGTTGATCTCCTTTATTACATTCCCAAACTTTTTGGAGCTCCAGTTTCGAAGCTTCGTCATGATAGAGTCCAAACCTGAGGCCACATCACCCAGATTAAGCGTGGATCCCAGCTCGGTCCAATATTGTTGGATTACCTCCGGTAGTGTAGGATCTCTCTCCCACATCACCTCGTAATGACGACACCTTCTCCCATCGGGCGGCCTCGGTTCCTCATGGAAGCACCGTAGGAGGATTGGCAGATGATCCGAGCTTGGAGCAACAAGGTGCTCCACCTTGGCATATGAAAATGGATCTCTCCACGAATTATTTGCAACAACCCTATCCAGCCGGACTTTGACATTGGCTCGCCCAGCTCGTTTGTTATCATATGTAAACGGCAGCCCTACGAAGCCAAGGTCCCCCAAACCACAGACGTCAAGGGCTTCACGAAAGTCAAGCATTTGTCCCATCGAGCGGGGGGTGTCGGAGAAGTGCTCAAACCCCCACATCGCCTCGTGGAAGTCCCCAATAACCAGCCACGGCAAATCGGCCTGAGTGTATAGGTCTCGAAGGTGAGACCACATACGATGTCGGTCTTCCACCCGTGGTTCTCCATACACACACGTGATTCTCCACAGGCCATCCGTGCTCCCAGTATCCACAAATGCATCCATATAACGATCATTCTTCCCTTTTATTTCAACAGACAGAGACTCATGCCAATACAATGAGAGAGCACCACTCATACCATTACTATCACATGCGGCAAAACCACTCAGCCCTAGCCTAGCACAATATCTCTTCATCTTGAATTCTGGTTGCCTCGTTTCACATAGAAAGACTATGTGAGGGGAATGAGTCTGTGAAAGACTCACCAAATCGCGAACTATCCGAGGGTTCCCCCCCCCCTCGGCAGTTCCAGCTTAGGATATTCATTGCTCCTAACGGAGCCCGGAAGGCTCCGTTAGGTTACCGGCGGCCCCAAGGACGGTTGCCTCCAGTTCTTGCCCCTCCTCCTGCATCACCTGGTCCTCCGCCACCTGGGTATCGTGCCCTCCCACTTGTTGATCAGTTCTACGTCTCTTCTTAGGTGGGGTTCCAGCCGTCATCCCATCCTCATCATGATCTTTCTGCTTGTACTGAACCATTATCTTGCTGCTAGCATCGTCCGCAACCGAACCGGCCTTTGGCCTCTCAGCTTGTCGTTTGCCCAAGGTAGATGCTTCCTCTGTAGTTTCTCCCTCAGACATTTGTATGTCTTGTGAGAGATTCCTTATGGCCGGAATCATATCAGAACTCCTTGGCTGCACAGGTAACATGTCAGCCCCTGACCCCTCTTTGGTCTGTCCCTGTTCTGGCTCTAGCGGGTCATGTCCCTTCATATTCCTCATCTCTGTTGCAAGCAGCTCATCAATGGCTGGGTTCCCCTTTGTCTGGTCTTGGACTATCTTGGCCTTGCCTGTTCTGCTTCCTCTTTCTCTTTGAGAGCCCCGGCCGTTGAGGCTTCCCGTAGACGATCCACTACTTTCAGAGCCAAAGTGTAGTTCCCTGAAAGCCAGGGGGTTGGATTTGGCTCGCAACTTGCCCCCTTGCTTGGTGAAACGTCTTGGAGGTGAGCATCGCAGTCGCCCACTGAATTTCCCTGATGGTGTCTCCCCTTTGATCATTCGTCCACATGACTTCTCTTTATGCCCAAGGTAGCCACAGGAATAACAAAAGTCTGGAACCTTTTCATATTGGATGTGGAATTCCACTTTCGTTTTCTTCTCCTTTAGTTTTGCTATCATCGCCACGTTTGTCTCAATGGGGTGGGACACGAGCATAGCCACCCGCACCCTCACGTAATTTCCATGCCTCCCGTCCAGGCCGATTTGTAGGACTGTACACAGGGCTCGCACCACCGCTTCCGTTCTCCAGCATGCAGGAACATCCCGTCCAGTTGAATTTTACTTCTAATGATTGAACATATAGATAGTTAACAAAACATGATTTTTTTAATTTATTGTAATATCAGAATCACTTGTGTTGAGTTTGTGTCGAATATAGTGTACGAATTGGGTTACATTGGACTTGGGAGTTGTAGTGTGGGTGGGATACGTGTAGTGTTAGAGTCGGACACGTTGTATCCTTGGGCTCTCATATAATGAGGGGCACCCCACGGTTGTAACCTATGCCAACATAATAGCACAGGCACGCAGGGGGAGCCGGCGGCGTGTGTCGGCGCCCGAGTGGCCGGTGTGCGGTATTGTAGCGGTGTCATGGGGAGGAGCGCCCATAGTCATGCCCCGGAGATGTAGCCGATGTTCGGTGAACTTCGTTAACAAATCTCGGTGTCGTGCCTCGTGTAATTGCTTGGTCCTCGGATGATCTACTTCGTGCTGCGGATCTATTCTAACAAGTGGTATCAGAGCAAGGTTAAAGATCGAGGTAGTAATCGATTGCCGCAGCAAGACGTACCGCGATCGGGCGAGCGTTGAAAACGGCGGCTTACTGGCGTACGAAGAGCAACCAGGCTGAGGCGGATTCGATCGAGTTTGTTTGGACCAAAACTGGACCGAGTCCAGGTAGTATTTGTGTCCGGTATGGAAACCTGCGGTGTGCTATTTAACTAGCGGCAAGGGCTGGGTTACCGGAAAGACGCAAGACACAGTGCAGATCAATTCGGCGGGAGGAAACCATCAGCGATACAGCAGCGTGCATTGGAAGGCAAGGTTAGCAAGCAAGGCTTGCATCGGCACTTGTGCAAAGGAGCAATCCCACGTGAAGATCAGAAGGTGTTTTTTGATTGGATTTGCTATTAGTATACTAGTACTTGGGCATCACGTGAGAAGAGAAGCTCGGATAATTTTTCGCAGTGTCAGCTATACAAAGAATCATGGCGCCAACGGGTACTCGATTTGAAGTGGAGAAGTTCAACGGAACTGGAAACTTTGGGTTATGGCAGACAAGGGTGAAAGATTTGTTGGCACAACAGGGATGCTTGAAGGCGTTGCGGGATGCTAAGCCAGCTAAGATGGATGCTGAGGACTGGGAGGAGTTACAGTTGCAAGCAGCCGGAACTATACGGTTGTGTCTGTCGGACCAGGTTATTTATCATGTGATGAATGAGGATTCGCCGAAGAAGATCTGGGAGAAGCTGGAAAGTCAATATATGTCCAAGACTACGACGACCAAGGTGTATTTGAAGCAAAAGTTGTATGGGCTGAAGATGCAGGAGAGGTCGGATCTTGTGGAGTACATGAACGTCTTTAATCAAGTCATGACGGATCTAGCACGCTTGGGTGTGGCAGTTGCTGACGAGGATAGGGCGATTCTTCTTCTTTGTTCATTGCCATCATCCTATGACCATTTGATCACTACTTTGACCACGGCAAGGAGACCGTCAAGAATGAGGATATTACTGCGGCATTATTGTCTTATGATATGAGAAAGAAGAACGCGGTGGAAGTCACTCATGGTGAAGGTTTGCTAGTCAAAGGTGAAGCATGGAGGAAGGGATATGAGGCAGGGAAGAACAAGAAAAAGAAAAAGAAAGTACAATGTCACAAGTGTAAGCAGTGGGGACATATGAGAAGGGACTGTCCAGATGGTGAGTCTAGTGCTAATGTGGCAGCTCATGGTGATGACTCAGACAGCAGTAGTGATGTTCTCGCAGTATTAGACAGGCGGTCAACCAAAAGTGAAGCGTGGATGTTGGATTCAGCTAGCTCTTTTCATGTGACACCCAACAGAGAGTGGTTCTCTTCGTATAAGTCTGGTGAGTTTGGTTCAGCCTATGTGGGCGATGACACAGGTTATCGTGTTGCTGGAGTAGGTGACATCAAAATCAAGATGTTTGACGGAGTTGAGCGGATGCTTCGGGGAGTCAGGCATGTGCCAGGGCTAAGAAGGAATCTAATTTCGCTTGGAGTTCTTCATGATTGTGGTATGGAATTTCATTGTGATCGGGATAAGAAGACCTTGAATATCATGGAAGATGAGGTGATCGTGATGATTGGAGAGAGGACAGCTTCGCATCTTTACAGGTTGCAAGGGAGCACTATTGCAGGTGGAGTCACGGAGACTGGAGTTGCAGGAATAGCGGAAGGATCTCACGGAGGCGGCGGGTCTGGGGCAGACTCGTCGGGTAGCTCTCGGTAAGCTACGAAGAAGACAACTCAAGTCCGAAGTACATGGAAGTTTGACGCATGGACAAATTCAAGGTGGTGAAGAATATTCGCCAAGGTGGAATTTGTTGAGTTTGTGTCGAATATAGTGTACGAATTGGGTTACATTGGACTTGGGAGTTGTAGTGTGGGTGGGATACGTGTAGTGTTAGAGTCGGACACGTTGTATCCTTGGGCTCTCATATAATGAGGGGCACCCCACGGTTGTAACCTATGCCAACATAATAGCACAGGCACGCAGGGGGAGCCGGCGGCGTGTGCCGGCGCCCGAGTGGCCGGTGTGCGGTATTGTAGCGGTGTCATGGGGAGGAGCGCCCATAGTCATGCCCCGGAGATGTAGCCGATGTTCGGTGAACTTCGTTAACAAATCTCGGTGTCGTGCCTCGTGTAATTGCTTGGTCCTCGGATGATCTACTTCGTGCTGCGGATCTATTCTAACAACTTGAATTTGAATTCTAAAAATTTGACCCATCATGACATTACTATGCATCAAGTATTTTTTTTCAAATTATTGTATTTAACAGGCAATACATAAGCTTTATGCAAAAGTTTAATTATATTCTCATTAGCTAATAGCAAACCCAGTGCATAGTTAGCACATCTATTATTTAATACAGTAGATAGGGAAGGAAGATGGAGTAAATAAAATATGAATATAGTTGTTTTGGTAACATCAAAACCTGCACAGTGGTGGACTGGAGCATGATGACATTCGAGTAGACGACCCAGACTAGTGAGGCTTGGTTCAGTAGGGGAAGAGTAAAGGCGAAAAGATGACTGTGTGACTCGACATGACCTGATCTTGTTTCAATAGTGTGGAGTACACCATGGTACAGAATTAGCTGCCAAGATTTGATGGCCAAGTCCCTGCAACGTCTTCTTTAATAAACGTCATTGTATAACATAATTGTGTATTAACAATAAAGGTTAGCACGGTAAGAGTTCGAATTTCCTTTTTGTTAACATAACGTATTTAGGTTTTAGACTTTTTTGATGCTTTTTGGTATTTTTTTCTTAAGCGTTAAGTGTGAAAGTCTTTATGTTGTTCAGATTTATTAGGGCTGTTATTTTACACATCTGTTGGTATTATTACTCTAAGCAATATTAAACCTTGTTACAGTTTCTTAACCATAGATGACTGCTTTAGTGTTGCACATGCAGTTTAGCCCATGTGTATGCGTAACTTTTTTGGTCCTATGCAGAAATGGACTGGTACATTGGCTGTCTGGTCTATCACATGAATGGACTTAAGAGCAGGGTACGACGGCATAGAGTCATTCAAAAAGTAACTGGCAGCTTTCCCTGAATACACGGGAAGATATGGGATACAAGGGGGCATGCAGCGTAAATACAGGTGAGGGGATGATCCAAACGGCTGGCGAGCAGCCTACCTGGTGCTCGTCCGCCATTAGGAATTTTCGTAATCGGTCGTTACTATGAGAGAGAGAGAGACGGCTTTGGGCTTCTTGGGCAACAACACAAGGAGGGCCTCGTTCAACAGCTTCACTGATCTGGACAACAACTACACGGCGCACTGGCAGTTCTGAGGTCTGACACAAACAGTCTGTTACTAAAGCAAATGCAGTTGTAATTTTAGAGCTAGAATATCTTGATTATTGTAGTCCGACATTTGCAGATTTATAGCATAATTTCTCTGTATTACGTTCATTATTTTTGTACGGAGATTTCTATAAATTATACCATCAGTTACTATGGATTTTCGTCAAAGGATATGAGGTTCTGTTCACAAACTTTTTTTTAATAAAGCTTTATGGCTCACAAAGTTCATGCTTATGATCTCCAATCAAAAGTACACCTGCAAAAAAAACTCAAGTCAAAAATAGAAACAATCAATATCATGTACTCCATCAAATTTGTGGAACAATCACAACCCTTTTCTTATATTGGTTTTAACTAATTAGATGGATAGTCACTCTAGCAATATGACGTGACACCCGCAAAAAAAACAATACGACGTGACAAATGCGACCACATCAACCAACATTAGCTGAGAGTACACAAATTTCTCAGACATTATGCTTAGGGCATCAACCAAACACGTCGGGGAAGGAGGTTCAAGGATCTCAACAGTTTCTGGAAGCTCTCAAGCTTGGTCTAGAAGCGCTTGAGGTGGAAATATCGAAGTCCCGAAGTGCGTGGGGCACTAGTTGTGTTGCTTCATTGCCTAAAAGGCAACACATTTCGGAAGCGGTGTTTGTGTGGACGAGCTCATGTGCTCTCGGATCACCGATCCACGATAGTTGATGTTGACGCTGGGCCCCTATAATAAACAGTGAATAAACGAAATTGTTAAATGCATGGTGACCCGAATACGTATACGTCTGGACTGGAATGTGGGCCATGGTGTGGACGGAGTATGTATGTTACCGTTAGCGCGCACAGAAGCAGAGCCGTGGCCCAGATTGTTAGATGCCGTCCTGGTCCGTGGCCCAGGTATATCTCCAGGAAATACATAGTACAATTAGCTCTGCACCGTCCATAACTTCGTGTTTACAAGAAAACATTACAAATTTCAACAGCAAATAAATTACCAGCTGAGCTGACGTGAGGTCGTATTTCAGAAAATCAGCAGCTAACTGGTTCTGGATAGATACCTGAAGATATACTTGTGATTAGATTAAACTAGAGTCTGTACGGAGGAAATGTAGCGAGTGAATAATAGTAGAGAAAAATTAGGAGAATGGAGTAAAATAATAATGATTTGAGACCTATAATACTTACGGAAAATTCAGGTTCAATTGGGTGTTGCCAAGTGAGATAAGGCGATTCTGGGTCAGGCTGTTGGTCAACCTGGCTTAATCTCCGGAGTATTATTGACATCATCTCATGATCGATGAGCCGACCGCTAATTAGCTGCTGTTTGATTGCTTATCCTGTAATCCTAATAAACCTCGGCGCATCATCCACTATGAAGTTCCTGCATAAGATAAATAATAATTGATGGATTCTCATGTAACAAGACAGAGATACTATTAACTTGCCTAGCTAGATCTTCAGTTGAGGACGTATCAAAGAACTGCAATATGAGTCCACTTACAATTGCGGCGGATGTGGAACTGCGCCCCTATCCCACGGATTTGTTTGATAACCCTGGGAGTTGTCCTATCATAGTTAGTACTAACTTATACTTATGACTACCAAAATGCTTATGTAGCAAATAATTAAAGAAAAGAGAAAGTGTTGGAATAACATAGGTAGATACGGTATCATGTTAAATGATATGCTATTATGTGTCATACATATCAATAAATGAAATCACCTATGATACTAGTTTATAATATTATACATTATATGAAGGTAGTACTATCATACAATAGTATCATATGCATGATACTACTATATAATACTCTCCACTATGAGTAGCCTAAGGGCTCGTTTGATTCATAGGAATTTTATAGGATTTTTGTAGAATTTTATCACATAGGATTTTTTCCTACGTTACTCATTTGATTCATAGGAATTGTTTCTATAGGAATTTTTGTACTACTTCCTATAGGAATCCTAACATTCACTCCAACCTCTTTCTACAATTCTTTTGATGGAATTAAACAAATTTTGATGCAAGCAAAATCCTATAGGATTAGAGTGGGCATGCCATTGCAATCCTATGTTTTTTCTGTTTCTATGATTTTTCTACCCTATGAATCAAACAAGCCCTAAACAGTTTTAGGTGGTAGGTGAATACAGAGGCTTAGAGCATCTCCAGCCGTTCGCCCCCCCCCCCCCAAGACGTTTTGCGGCGCTACTTTAGCGCCGCTTGGGGGCGCTTCGGCGGCGAAAACGGCTTGGGGCGAGTTTCCCCCCAGCCGCGCCCCCAAGGCGACCCCAAGACTGGCGGGCCGGCTCAGATTCGGCCCAAATTCGACCCAAAAACGGCGCAAATTATTATTTTTGGCACAGATTCAGCACAAACATGGAAATATAGGCGCAGTTCGGCGCAAATTCGGCGCAAATTCGTCGCAGTTCGGCGCAAATTCGGCATACACATAGTTCGGCACAAATACAAAAAAACAGATCAAACTAGACATTGCCTTTGCGCATCCATAGATGATCCACTAGATCTTCCTGCAGTTGAGGATGCACGTGCGGGTCTCGGATCTCCTGGCGCATGTTAAGATAGGCTGTCCAATCTGATGGTATCTGGTGATCAAGAACTGCAAGAGGCCCCTGGTTGATATATGGTTCAGAGTCATACACTGGCTCCGCTTTCTCGCTCTCAATGATCATGTTGCGCAAGATGACACAACAATTCATCACCTCCCACATTTGATCTTTCGACCAAGTCTGAGCGGGGTACCGGACAATAGCAAATCGAGACTGTAGTACCCCAAATGCCCGCTCGACATCCTTCCTACAAGCCTCCTATCATTTGGCAAAATGGGCGTGCTTCCCCCCTGACACAGGGTTTGAGATAGTCTTCACAAATACCGGCCATCTTGGATAGATGCCGTCTGCCAGATAGTATCCCTTGTTGTACTGGTGCCCATTGACCTCGAAGTTCACCGGAGGAGCATGACCTTCGACAATCCTGGCAAAGATATTTGAACACTGCGGGACGTTGATGTCATTGTGTGTTCCTGGCATGCCAAAGGAGGAGTGCCAAATCCAGAGATCATGTGTAGCAACCGCCTCAAGTACCACACTGCAGTGACCTTTTGCACCCTTGTACATCCCCTGCCAAGCAAATGGACAGTTCTTCCATTCCCAATGCATGCAGTCGATGCTTCCAAGCATCCCAGGAAATCCTCTTGCTTCATTCTCTGCTAGGATTCGAGCAGTGTCTTCTGCATCGGGTGCTCGCAAGTACTGTTTTCCAAAGCAGCCAACTACTGCTCTGCAAAATCTGTAGAAACAATCAAGGGCGGTGGACTCGGCCATGCGCGCATAGTCGTACTGTTCATCACCAGGAGTTCTGTATGTAAGCATCCTCATGGCCGTTGTGCACTTCTGAAGTGAGGAGAACCCAACTGTGCCGGTGCAATCTTTCTTGCAAACGAAGTAGCTGTCGTACTCTCGAAGTGAATTGACAATGCGAAGAAAGAGCTTTCGGCCCATGCGGTACCGGCGCCGGAATGTCTTCTCGTCGTGCAGGGGAACACGGCAAAGTAGTCGAAGTAGAGCAAACAGTAGCCCTCCGAACGGCCCCTCTCCTTTCCCTTCCGGCGACCCATCTTGGAACCTCCTCGGTGCGGCTCCTTGTTGGCACCGAACAGGTCGGCCAAGGCGGCGAGCATCATGAGGTGCTCATCGTCCTGGGCGCCGGCGTTCGCCTCTCCCTCCATCAACGCGGCGAAGAGTGTCTCGTCGTCGGAGTCCATCTCGAGGACGCAATTCGTCGAACAGGTGGGGCGCGAGGTGGCGCCGATTTTGCGCCGGCGCCAAACGCCGGTGAACTAGGGGCGACCTTGGAAGAGGGGAGGCGTGGGAGAAGCAGCGGCGTGTTTTGGGCGGTAGAAACGGCTATTTAGCGGCGGCGCGGCGGCCGGCGACGACAAGGGCGATGGGGAGAGGTGGGGGGAGAGAAGTCCCTTTTTGGGTCGGCTTGGCCTGCCAGTGGGCCAGGAAGAGGATTTCGTTTCGTCCGACGCCCCCAAGCGACCCCCAGCGCGCTGGGTTCGGGTTGAGTTCGCAGGACTTAAAATCGGCCCTATCCGGCGCTAATTGGGGTCTTGGGGGCGCGACTGGGCGAAATACGTCCGTCCGGCGCTACTTTCGCCGTCTTGGGGGCCTCTTGGGGGCGCGGCTGAAGATGCTCTTAGATGAAGCAGCTGGAAGCCTTGGATGGGTGCATTTAAGTAGCCGACCGATGACGCCGTTGGACCAGGACTAGCTAAAACGGCACAGAAAATCAAGTCCATCTGAGCTGTCGGGTGGTAGCGGAAACGGAGTTAAAAGCAGACACTGCCGTATGTGGGCCATATGCATTTAAGTATTTTAGGGATACATCAGAAATACATGCATCCGTACGTATATACTACTCGGCCCAGCACCAGCAGTAGCTCACGTGGACCAATGGAATTCCGAGTGCACATGAGCTCGTGCACACAAGCGCACTTTCGACACATTTCACTCTTCAGTTTGATCTACGTAGATATAGATTGGTTGAACTCACCATCCATAAGCTATGGTATCACATATGTGAGTGAGGCACGTGGCTTAAAAAAACGCCAGAATGTCCAATACATCCATTGTTACAGTCACTTCAATGGAGATTTTAACTAGATTTTTGTGTTGTCAGATTCAACATGGGCTGTAAGTTGGACTTCATACTAAGATACTCCCTTCAATCCATATTAATTATTACTTATTTATTAAATCATCAACAATATAAAATTAATTAAACTAAATCAACAATAATTAATATGAATCAAATGAAGTTTTTTTTGGACCGAGATGATTTCTTTGCCATTACATGACATGAAGGAAAGACAATGTCATATACATGATATAGAAATGGGAAAAAGCAGGTCCAAAGCGCTATCATGAAGAACACCATGCATTGTCCGCAATCGGCACATTACGGAACGCAACCTGGTGATACCAAAATAAAGCTAGTCCTAACAAAATATATTAAAGTTTAGGACCACAGCCGAGTTAACACTAGAAAGATAAAACAGTAGCTAACACTTGAAAGATAACAACAATAGCAAAAGCAGTGTAGAACAGCATCCCGGAAGACATCTTTGAGTTCCATCTTCACAGGTCCAGATAACCTCATCAAATCGACGATATTGATTTTCAATAGGTCTGCTCCTTGACGAGTTATATATAATATAATTAGTCTTTTGCATCCCCCCTTCCATTGCCAATTTTTTTTTGGCTTCGTTCACTTTTGGACCATGTGGTTTGGTTCACTCAAATATCTCTCATCCGAAATCTCCATGACTTGTTTAGATCAACACACTGGAGTTCTACATGATTACATATGACCATTATAACCCCGACTGCTAGCTATGATCAGGAGGAAAAAGTATCCAAGAGCACTTCAATCATCACTCGAACAATAGGCACACCATTTTATAGCGAATTGACTGGTGCTGTTTTGAGTCCCATCAGCTCATCAGCTCATCCAGACTTCGCTTTGTTTCACCGGCCAATATGTCTTGTGTGGAAAAAAAGCATGTCTTGTGTAAAGAAGCAAAACGTGTGTGCTCTTTTTGTGTGGAAGAAGCAAGACTTGTGTCCTTGCGTTTTTCTTCGTTAGATTCTTTATCCTTGGTGATCATTTTATTTTCATTTTTAGCACATGTATACTGAAACGGTCATTTCTAGCTAGAGGGTGTTCCACACTGTTGGCGAAGCGTGTCTCACCCGATAAAGATCTAGGGACCCTAGAAGCGTCTTGATGTCCTCTGTGAGCAGCCAGTGCATAAGAGCGGTCCAGCCCAGAATCCGCCAATGCCAGTGCAAAGCTCTGGCAGCCCGTAATGAGTCTTCAGATCCCTAGCTTCAAAGCCAACTGCATTGCCCTGCCGACATGCCATTAGCTCGGCCACTTTTGGAGTACCTGCCATTTGGAAAAATGACATGATCAATAACAATCATTATCCATTCCCATGGCAACATAGAAGAACACATGGCATACTTTCATTTGTGAATGATGAATTGCATCCCCTTGGATAGTCTAGATACATCCGTTTCAGCAACGGTAATATGGATTAGAGGGAATAGGTCTTTGCACTTGACGCGTGTGAATTTTCATGCAGCGCAGATGACCCCGTTTTAATCTATTTATGCTGGAGTTCGAGTTCAGCTCCAACCACCAGCCCGTTCATCAACATCCGCCATACATTCATCTTAATCTTTCTAGGGACGCCAATGTTCCAGAGCTCCAGCCAACCCCTGTGAGAGTTGGCCGATGTCGAGAAATTCTCCCCGCCCGCCTTGTGTCAGGTGTTAACTGAAGTTAGTTCAAGCAGTGATGCTCGCTGATTTCTGCTGACTGAACATGACATTGAAACATGCTCGTCATTCGTCAATGTAGGTGTAGTGAAGTAGTGACACAGAATTCAGTGAACACATTTTGCTCACTGGTTGTTGCTCAAATGCTCAGTGAAACAAATTCAGTGTACATTTCAGTGAACAAACAAGCTCAGCGTACAATTCAGAAAACGCACAAATTGAATGTCAATTTTTTTTACAGAATTTTGTATTACTGAATTTGTGTTCAGTTAAGTGAACAAATTGAACAAAGGATTCAGTGTTCATACAAGTGAACAAAGTCATCGGACCGAATTCAGTTCGCTCGATATGCACAAATTCAGTCTCAGGTTATATTTGACTCAGTGTAGTTTTATTTCACAACAATTAAGTGTCAAAAAGACCAGCTTCAGTTTCAAAAGATTCTGTTTGACTCAAATTCAATCCATGTGCCAAACAAAATTATCTCAGATGTCTAAAAATCCAGTTTCAGGTATCAACAAATTCAGTCTCAGGTTATATTTGACTCATATCTCAAATCAATAAAAGCAATATTTCTTTCCGTAGTAGCCAGATCACCGTCGAAACCCTAACCCTACCGAGCACAAGCAAGAGTGTGGCTGGGTTGGACCAGGTCCCGTGCAGCTGGGTGCGATCAGGCTTGACCAGGTAAGGCACGGCGCGGACTAGTTCCGGTGCAGCGCGGCCGAGGACGGTTCGGTTTGTAAAAGACGGAAAAATAGAAACTAAACTAAACCGCCGGCGTGGCATATACAATAAATAGAGAAACGGAAATTTAAAAAAAAATGGGGAATTTATGTGTCCACTTATTCTTCTCCTACCTAATTGGAGTAATTCATGAGCATCCATATTGAACTCATCAGGTAGAAGTTGCATAGCTTAACTGAACTGACTCAGCAAGAGTTTCTTGTACTACTACTACATGATAGTAACAGCCGGTACAGTCAACTAGCTCTACAGCAAGCCTTGAACATCAGAAAGATTCAGACAGCTTTCAACATAACCCAATGCAGAAATCAAGTTGGTCATTAGCCTCAGTTACAAACTTAAAAATATAGTGCAAAGAGTTAAAGCATGGGACATGACCAAGTTAACAGACTTACATTTAATTCAGTTGCACCAGACAAATAGAGATGATCCATTCACTTGAACGCTCCAGCTTGTCAGACACCTAGTCAAGTTCCATACCTGGAAAACTCCACTTGACTCCAAGAAACCAACCAGTTGCAAGCTAGTACTGGATACAGATACACGCAGCAAGAGCGCCGTCTACATGTCCAAGTAGTAGTCACTACAATCTTCCATGATTCAACGTAGTATAGCACTCCCTCAAATGTTTACTGCCATCAACAGACTAACAGAGTACTATGATTCAACCTTCATGTCCGCATTCCTTTCACAGCGTTCAGAACCATCCATGCCTAGTTTAATCAAGAAACGAAGCCAAGCCCATGTAAATGGCAGACGGTTCATGCTGATGGATTCACATGTTGACAGCAATTGTGCATTATGCCCCTAGCATGATCTGAAAAGATACAGCAAACACATATGAGATTGCATAGTTTTATAAGATTGTAAGTTCTTGAGAATCCGAACAATATCCTTACTTAATCAAAGTACTTACAAGCTGAATAAATTAATTATACACAAATCAAAATAAAGAAGACATACATAAGTTATAGGTGTTTGAAAACAGGAACAGGGCTTGTTAACATTGATATACCTAGAGTGTAGAAGCTCCTGTAGGGGATGATTTTGCTTGTGAATCTCATGCTTGTCAACTTGCTGACTTGGCCTGAACTGATCTCAATCGTGTATGACCCATCATGTGTGCTCAAGAAGACGACCCCGTCTGCGGATCCAACCAGTACGCCACCTGACATGCCCTCCCAGTCCACCCATCTGGGCGCGATCCAGCGGCCAGGACCGGTCATGAGCATGTCGAGATGGACGACCTTGTGCCGCAACCACGAGACAGCTCCATCTTGACAAGCCTCCCTTGACCACACGTGGAGGCTGGACTCCTCCAGGCCGGCAAACACAAGCACACCGTCGTCCTCCGCTGCGACGAGGACAGTGCTCTCCTGCTCCTCCTGGAATTGGGTTTCGATCACCGACAACGTGTTCTCGGCAATGTCGTACTCCAGGATTCTGTAGCTCTGTCTAGAAGGGAAGTAGACTGTTTTGCCCACTAGAACATTGAGATCAGGACAGTCCAAGTACCCCATCTGATCCATATCGCCATCTGGATGCTCAACATAGATTGCGTCGCTCCATTCACCGGACACTGATGAGTACACGGAGGCAAGCGCTGCCTTCTCTCTGTTGTTGAGGGCAACGAAAGCCACGAGGAAGGGGCCGCCATGGCAGTCGGTATGGTTGCAGTCGTCCATGGCGCAGAGAACCATGGCGCTCCAGGATCCGCACCGGGACTTATAGCGAGGCATGGGCAAGCGCCAATGGGCATCCGTGATGGGGTCCCAGACGACGAAGTGTTGGCCCAGATCCGACCGAATACGGAGGAGTATGTCGCGTATGGCGTCATCGGGAAGTTCCGGCGGCGACCGGTGGCGGCGGCGGCGAGGCGAACTCATAGTAGGTTTGGGTGCGCGAGCGATTGGGGACGAAGGGGATTTTTTTTACCGCGATAACTGCCGCCCCTCAGGTTTGGAAATAGTTATAGTTATGGACCGAACGTCTTTGTACTAACTAATCGCGCCACGTTAGTTGTTTTATTCATTTCTTATTTCACGTATGCATGTAAGAGGGGTGATGCAAGCTGAACTTGCTATCATTGCAGCCTGGTACATCTGGTAGCAGCGATAGACAAGTGGTGAAAGGTGTTTCAATACCTAATCCGCAGAAGACGGCGCTTGCAATCAGAGTCTTTGCGACTAACTATTTTAAAGCATACAATAACAAAAGTCCCGGAAGGAAGAAGGATTAGATGTGGAGCAAACCTACACATGGGGTAATCAAAATCAATGTAGATGCTGCATTCTATCAAGATGGCCATAACGAATGGATTTTATCTAGCAGCACAGCTGGGCTGTTCGAGGATTATCATGGAGTCAATATAGCTCCTTTGTCGTTGACACCATGCGAGATGACAGCTACCTAGGCCAAGATTCTATGGTGGTTCTAGAGTGTGATCACCTGAGCAGAGAACTGGATGCAATTTCTTATAGCCATTGTTTGAGAGATGCAAACCAGGTTGCACATAAATTAGCTAAACATTCTTTTGGCATTAGATCCTCTGGCTTTTGGGACGCTGAAATCCCAGACTTTATTTCTCTTGAGATTGTAAACGACTTGGTTATTATTTGAGGATGTAAGTTATTTTTACTGTCAAAAAAAGAGGGGTGATGCAAGCGGATATTTTTAGGATTTCGATTCTAAAATATTATATTTTTTAACGAAAAAACAGATTTAAAATATGTTTTCATCATTAAATCCATCTCAGCAAGATCTTCAAAGCTACACCACATATGAATATGTTTCGTTGGCTTTTTTTAGGGCCAAAAGTCGTTATAGTGTTTACACTAAAATTACTATAGGGTCTATACTAAAGTTGTTATGGTATGTTTCAATTACTTTTTCTTCTACATTTTAAAATAAAGTTTAACATGTTATAAAAAATGAATAAAAAAATTCATGATCGAAAAGGATAAAATTGCCATGATGTGTAGACTAAAAATTGCTAAGGTCAAACAAAAAGTAGTTATTTTCTAAAAAATACCATGTTAAAAAATTGTCATGGCGTAAAAAAACTAAAATTACCATGGTGAATTACTAAAATTTATAATGATCCATGAACTAATTTTGACATGGTTCATAATTAAAAAAATCCA
Source organism: Bromus sterilis (assembly GCA_950022295.1). Taxonomy (NCBI): domain Eukaryota; kingdom Viridiplantae; phylum Streptophyta; class Magnoliopsida; order Poales; family Poaceae; genus Bromus; species Bromus sterilis. Next base: position 58,108,093 of record OX465598.1, on the reverse strand, counting down.
TCGTTTATTACTAAAAAATACCATGGTTAATAACTAAAAGTTGACATGAACCGTAAACTAAAATTACCATGGTAAGTTACTAAAATTTATCATGATCTATGCACTAATTTTTTCATGGTTCATATAGAAAAATAATTTCCATGGCCAAAATACTAAAATTGCCAAGATCAAAATACTAATATTGCCATGATGAATTACTAAAACTTGCCATGATCCATGAATTAAATTTCCATGGTCAAAATACTAAAACCACCATGATGAATTACTAAAATTGCCATTTGCTTCGCTCATTTATGCCTAGAAGATCATCTAGTGATGTTATCTGATACGTCTTCAATGTATCTATATTTTTTTGATTGTTTTATGTTATTATATGCCATCACTTTCATACACTTGAATATAATTGTCGTGGTATCGAAATGGCAGATGCTATAGGGGATGTCTTATCAAGAGTGGTTAGGGGCTACCTTAGAAAAACAAATACTAGGACATCTCTTGTGAAAAAACGAAGAGTGTACAAGTCCACAATCGTCACAAAATGGTCAGGTCGTATCATATATATATTGTCTTTCCACGCAAATCCAGTTGCACACTCTTTTCTAGTGAATGAATAGCTAAAGTGGCACCACGCTTGGAGTATAGGGGATTACGTCGTAGGCATGGGTAATTTTGTGCGTGTAGTCGATGAATGTGTTGGTGTCCGGATGGTGATATCTCAAGTCATGCATGATAGCCACATGCCTACAACCTCCGGCGCTCTGGCTATCTGAGTCAGAGCATAAGAGAAATTGAGATCTCCGCACTATACCACCATCAAACAGTCCTGCTATTAGATGCATACTGTTAGCTGGGATCGTGATAACATGGCGTTGAACCCATGGTGGGGGATGCCGATCCACATCGCCGCACACCCACATCCGATGAGCGTGACTTTCTTCGGGTTTGGTCCCTTGATGAACAAGGTACAGCTCCCCGTCCATTTCTTTTTAGACTAAAGGCCGTGACCCGATTTTATAAATAAATCCATAAAGGCAATGGTTCACAACACATCACAGATCAAGGTTCATCAAGCATAACGAGAAGTAGCGGTACAGATCATCAACGGATGACCGAAACCAGGCACGCAGGCCCCTACCTACATACCTAGTTTAAGATAAATGGGGGTGGAGGCTTGAGCAGGGCGAAGTAGCAAAAGAACACTTCAAGTCGAGGGCACGGAGAGACGTCTGGCGGCATCGTGAATGTTACTGATTATTGCGTCCACACCATCACGATCGTCCATCTTAATCGTTGATTTCCACTGCAATAGAAGTGACAACATAACATAAAGGCAATGAGCCGACTTTTCAGGGAACTTATGTTCAATCGTAAATTTGTTGCGGGTAGTCCATAAAACCCAAGCCGCGGTGCCCCAACAAATCCAGAAGATACGTTTTGTGGATCCCGAGATAGAACTAGAGATGGAGAGGATCTCAGAGAAAGAGAGCGGATTCCAAGAAACATGGAAACATTCCCGAACACATGCCCAAACCACCTTAGCCAGAGAACATGTAAATAAAATGTGGTTAGTGTCCTCCCTGACACCACACAGAGCACAAGTTGCATTGGCGGTACCATTACGTTTAATAATTTGATCAGAGGTAGGTAGCTTGCCTCTAGCCGCCTGCCATAAGAAGGTCTTAATCTTGGGGGGGGGGAATCTTCGCTTTCCACATGTGAGAGAGCCGGGACCCCGCAGACGGGGAGCACAAATGGTTATAGAGAGATTTAACCGAGAAGGAACCAAAGGCGGAGGGGGGGGGGTCCATGTGACGTCGTCCTTGTTCCCCGAGAGCGAAGGGAACAGAGCAACAAGTTGATGCCATTGTTCCAACTCTACCTGAGATAGGGAGCGGAGAAACTGAAAGTCCCAGCCATCTAGCGCTAATTCCGAGATGGAAATTTCAGGACGCAAGCAGTAAGAGAAGAGGTTGGGGAAATTCAATGATAAGGGACCATCCCCAGTCCACCAGTCCGGCCAGAACCTAACAGAAGAGCCATCGCCCATCGAAAATTTAACCAGGGATCTGAAATTGTCTTTGACCTTTTGGAGGTCTCTCCAGAACTGAGAGCCCCCCTTGACATCCGCCATAAGAGGAGAGGAGGAAGGGGAGTATTTGGCTTTCAGCAACTTGTACCAGAGGGTGTTGGGATCAGCCCTTAGAATTTTCCACCACCACTTTGTAACCAGACACAAATTCATGATCAAAGTATTAGTGATTCCCAACCCACCTTTCGCTTTGGGCCGGCAAATGATGTCCCACCGTACCATGCTGTATTTCTTTTTGTTCTCCGAGGAGTTCCAAAAAAAGTTGCTACGATGCTTGTCAAAACCCTCGTGGCAGAATTTGGGAAGAAGGTAGAAGCCCATCGTGTAAGTGGGAAGCGAAGAGAGACATGAATTGATCAGGCAAACCTTGCCAGCCTGAGAGTTGAATCTCCCTTTCCAGGGTAGACTCTTTTTCCCAGTTTCGCCACCACCGGGTTGAAAGTCGCACCAGAGAGGTGATGGTCCGCAATGGGAATGCCAATATATGACATAGGAAGAGAGCCCACCGAGCAATTCATAAGATCCGCCAACCTGGTTGATTCCACCAGATCACAACCGAAAGCGAAGAGTTCAGATTTAAGGAAGTTGATCTTCAGACCGGAGAGACTCTCAAAACAAAGGAGAATCAACTTGAGGTTAGCGAGACAGAGATCCGAGGCTTCAACCAAGATGATTGTGTCATCAGCGTATTGTAAGTGGGAGATACCCTTCGGGATCAAGTGCGAAGCCACCGGAGTGATGTGTTTAGCCGCAACCGCGCGGTCCAGAATGCAAGCAAAGGAATCTGCGACAAAGTTGAACAACATAGGTGAGATCGGGTGTCCTTGACGCAATCCCCTCCCATTTTTGAAGAAAGGGCTAATAGCCCCATTCACCTTAACAGCCGTGTGACCACCTTCCACTAGTTGCATAATGCGGTGGATGTAACTACCCTCAAAGCCCCGAGAGAGAAGCACAAATTGAAGAAAGTCCCAACTGACAGAATCATAAGCTTTATCGAAGTCCAGTTTCAGAAGAATGGCTTTAGTCCTACGTTTGCCAAGATCGTGCGCGAGCTCGTGGAGACTAACAATGCCATCCAAAATAAAACGGCCCTTGATAAAAGCAGATTGTGTGCACGAAATGTGTTTGTGGGCAACCGGGTCGAGGCGAATGGAGAAAGCTTTAGAAGGGAACTTGGCCAAGTTATTAATCAACGCGATGGGTTGAAAGAACTTGATGGAATCGGCTCCTTTAACCGTAGGGAGGAGGGAGAGAACAACGTAGTTCAACCGAGAAATGTCCATCGTCCCAAGGCAGAAACCAGTGATAATAGCCGTAACCAAAGGTCTAAGCACAACCCAGAATTTCTGGAAAAAGATATTTGAGAAGCCGTCCGGGCCTGGAGCAGAACAAGTTTTGGAGGAGAACACAACATGCTTGATCTCTTCAACGGAGAAGGGCATCATCAATTCCACATTCTCAGCATTCGAGGTCAATGAAAGGGGGTCCCAGAAAGAGGGGGCGAGAAAGATGGGTGAAGCAGGCCTCTTAGAATACAGACGTTTATAAAACTCCACGATATGAGACAAGATGGACTCAGGGTCTGAAGAAAGAACGTCGTCAATCATTAACCTCGAGATTTCGCATCTGTGGCGCCTCCCATTGGCAATCGCGATGAAGTACTTGGTGGGGCGATCGTCTCGCAACATTCATGAAGATCGACCCAGTTCCAGCCAATAAATCTCCTCTCTTTGATGAAAACTCATGAGAGAACGGTCGAGAGAGTGACGGAGCTCCCATTGAGCATCAGAAATACCAATCGTGTCCGCAAGATCATCCAATTTCTTAATTTGGCTGGTCAAATGATCCTTGATTGCCTTAGAATTCGCGACAAGATTGGCACTCCAGCCCTTGAGAAAGCGGCGCAAAGATTGCAACAAGAAGTTCCAGTCATCCATGGGGCCAAAAGATCGATGGGGTAGAAGACAGATAGAAACAATACGGTCAGAGATGGACGGGATGAAATCGTCGATCTCCAACCAAGGCGCCTCAAAGTGGAAACGACTAATTTGGCGGCTGGCTTTTTCCTTTGTATCCAGAATCAGAGGTGTGTGATCCGATCCCACAATAGGATGGGCAAGAAGTGAGGAGCGAGGGAAAAGACAATCCCAATGAGTAGAGACTAGGACCCGGTCAAGAACCGACCGGACGGGGGCCACTTGCTTGTTAGACCAGGTAAACCGAGCGCCAGTTCCATCAATTTCAAGAAGCGCGGCATCACTGATGAAATCTTTAAAGGCATTAGCGCGCGTCCAGGATAAATTGGCAGATTTCTTTTCATAGGAAACCTGAGCAAATTGAAATCGCCACCTAGGATATGAGGTACCGGGCATGAGATCGTTTTGTTAGCCAATTCCTCCAGGAATGAGTGAGACAAACTATGATCAGCGGGGCCATATACTGCTATCAGCTCCCAGGAGTTGTTATTCGAAATCTCAAGGAGCCGCATGCTAGCAAAGAACTGACCAGAATCAGTTGCAATCACATAAAAAAGGTCTTTTTTGCACCCAAAAGGATGCCTCCTGCCAAGCCCACTGAGGGAAGAAAGTGCCAATGGAAATGGCCCCTGGGAGTTAGACGAGAGAGCTCCGAGGGGGAAAAGGAGTCTTTTTTCGTTTCTTGAAGACAGATTAAATCCACATGAGAGATTTTTAATCTAGTTGAGAGATTTTTAATGCGGAGGCTCGACCGAGATGGCGCCACAACGCGTCTCGGTTTTCTAGATTTAGGAGCAGAAGGAATCGGCCTTGCACTTCTCGGCGACGGTGCCGGATTCAGACAGGGATCAGAGGTCGACGCAGACCCAGCTTGCGTAGCTCTCTCGGCAGCCGCCGCCATGGCCTTTGCCAAGATAGCCTGGGCAAGTTTGTTAGCCTGCAACAACGAAATGAACGAGGAAGGAGAGGCCACCGACGGGTCGATAACCAGCCCAACATCCCGCACCACCCCCAAGCAGTGATCGATGCTCAAATCGGCAAGAATGGAACGAATAGGAGAGCGAGACTGATACACACCTACCACGTCACGTGCTGCGGCTCGCGACTTGGCCTGGTCCAGGATGGATCCCGTGCGGTGGCTAGCCCTCTCGCTCTTGCGCGCGGTGGAAGTCGGGGTCCTCACGGGGGCGTGGCGCTGCATGGGAGAGGGGAACCCAGGTGGCGAGATAGGCTCCTCCTCTCCACCCAAGTCATCCTCCAGAGAGCGGAATAGAGGCACCGCGGACACTTTCGAGGCCTCCCTGGTAGCTGCGCCTTTGGCCTCGCGCTTCGCCTCCTCCCTGGCCTTCTTGTGTCGCGGTGTGATCTTCTTGACAGTGTTCCTCCGCTTGGAGGAGCGAGACGCTGGCAGATCAGCCCCGGCCACCGGCCCCGCCCCATCGACCTAGGAGTCCTCGATTCCAGAGAGACAGCGAGGACGGTCGCACCTGGAGGTTCAAGGCCCCAGTAGACACCAGGGGGCTTGGGGGAATAGGGGAAGCCAGCGGAGCGGGAGGGTCTTGACGGGCCGACGAGGGAGGACAACCGCATCTGGGGTGGCGGTTGGGGTACAACTTCTGGATTCGGGGCCCGAGGGCATCCCATTCCAACTGAGAGAAGGGCGGGCCCGAATCCTCTGTCTTGTTGTCCTCCCCATCTTCCTCCTCGTATTTGTCATCATTAACATCATCTTCCTTGGGGGCGGTGGGGAGGTTGAGAGGAAGGTGGAGCAGGCGCAAGTTCACCCTCCACCCGCACCGGAATGGAGAAGCCCTCAGTAGATGGGAATATTTGTACTGTGCCAACCAGCCGCTCCGGGACCGGGGAGGCCACCCGCACCCGCACCGCGCCTACCCGGGCAATGGAGATCCCCTCCACTTCATGAGGGAGCCCGACCAGCTCGGTAAATGCCAACATCGTCTTGGGGCTGCACATCAGAGGAGGGACACCATCGAGGAGGACCTAAACATCCCCAAGGTTCCCGCAGGGGCGACACACCTCGACCGCCTCCGAGACAGACACCACCAGTTGGTTGAGAGTGAGGTTGGAGCTGCGCGCAGCCATGCGTAGGCTGTCTCGAGAGGGGAAGAGGACTCCGAAATCCGAGGTCAAGATCTGACAAATCTGCCAGTCCCAGCCCTCATCACTCCAGGTCGATAGCTCAGCCGCAAGCAAGTCAAGGGAGGCATTGTCAAAGATAACAGTGGCCACCGCGACGTTGGAGGAGCTAGGGTTTGGCACCACCGCCTCAGCGAGACCGGACAGGGCAAAGAACTCGCACCCGGGCAGATCAGATCCGAAGCGCTTGAGGGCCGGGGGTGAACTCCCCTTCCATCTCAGCTAAGGTGGACGCGAAGCATTGGAGCCTAGGGCACCCGGGAGGCGCTGGCACGACGCTGAAATACTCATCCTCCAAGCTGAAGCGAAGGAAACCTCAGACATGATCGGCGGCATCCGCTGGAAGCGACTCGTCTATTTGCCAGATCAAGGAGCCTCTGAAGAAGATGGCCGTATGGACTGCGACGGTAGGGTAGGGCGGCGGCACCGCGGTCTCACGCCATTGCGTATCTCTTCCAATGGTGAACACCTCCATGCCGATGATTTGTCCGATGATTTGTCCGGTACTGTTAAAGTATCAGGATGAATTTATTCTGAACACGAAAGTTGTTCAGAATAGTTCAACTAACCCGGATACCCCACCCATATGTTTGTCGGATGTCCACGACACCTCCGGCATGATCCCTTCCCCCTCCGGACACCCTGTCCGGTAAATTTGTAACACTCTCACTGTCAGTGAACAGTAATCACAATTACTGTTGATCATTACTGTTCAAAATTTTGCTTTGATCAACCTGGGTCAGTTCAAAAATTCAAATTGACCTTGTGATGTTATTGAAAGCAATATGGCCATGGGCCTTGATCATCTTGAATCACAACAAGTCTAACCCCTTTGAATTGAAACCAAATCAAAACTCAAAGTGCCTTGTGGTGAATATTAAAAATAGGTGACAATTAAACTTTGCTCAAAAATGGTGAAACCAATTTTGTAAAATGTATAATAATCATTTGATCATGTCCCTATAGTTTGGGAAATTTGTTGAACTACCAAATAAATCAAACAATTAAAACAGTAGCTTAATTTGTCCATTTTAATCATTTGTTAATTAAATAAAATACTAAATGATTTATAAAATCACCAAAACTTTTGTGGCACTGTTATATGGTGTGACATTAATTTAGGAACACTTGGCAAATTTTATAAAAATCATATACTAGCTAAACAAATAAAACATAAGGCAAAGGATAAACAAAAAAATAGAAAAATTGCAAAAGAGTATTTGTCGCCCTGGGCAAAGCCCCCCATTTGGGACAAGCCCAGCACAACCCCCAGCCCACTTCCCCCTCTTCCCTCCCCTTACGCTGTTCACCACGCACCCCGTGGAGCTCGCCTGAGCGTCCATGGCGCAGATGGGCACGCGTCGGCCATCCGGCGACCCGCCGACGCGTATAAGGCCGCCCCACACCGTGGGAAAACCCTAGATCGACCCCATTTCCCCTCCCCTGTCCCCACTTCCTCGATCTCCCTCACCCGAGCGCGCTGCTCGCCGCGCCGCCGTGTACGCCGTGGCCAACGGCGACTCCGAGCCGCACCACCATGTCCAGCCGCCTCACCACCCCCGTCTTCATCACCCCACGCGCTGAATCGAGCCGGGAGGCCCCTTGCGCTCGCCATCGCCGCCGACTCCTTCGCCACGGCCGCCGCCGTCCTCGCCAAAATCCCGGCCGCTCCGAAGCCCTCCGGCAGCCCCGACCCCTCCCCTACCCTCGCTGTAAGCTGCGGCCCCGTTTCCCCTTACTCCCGTCAGAAATTTGCAAGCCCGAACGCCACCTCCTCCATAGTCGTACTCCAGCCTCCACCGTGCTCACCGGCTGCTGCACCCTAGCCTCGCTCTCGGACGTGTCCTGCCTCCACTAGCAGCTCCAGGCGCGCCCTACCCCGTGCCTCGTCACGCGTGGCCTCGCCGCGCTCCCCGTGACTGCCCCCCCCCCCCCGGTTCATCCGTCGTGCCGCCGCACGCCCTGTATGCGCTGCTGCTGCAGGCGGCTCGGCCGCCCCACCTTGTCGTGCCGGCCTCCACCACCCCTTCCCGTAACCCATCTCTCCGCGCATCCCCCCCTCTCGCCGGAGTTGGCCGATACGGCCGCTCCGCCGTGTCTGGCTTGCCTCCAACGTGCACACCGGTTAACCAGTGGGCTAACCCCCACTGACTGGTGGGGCCTTCCCGATTTATCCCCCTGTGACACTGCCAAATGGGGCCCATGCCCCTAATTAATCTACTGTTTAATTATAATGGAAATAACCCCCACTGTCACTTACAACTGGGCCTAGGCCATTAAACAGATTAAATAATAGATTTTAACACCTATGCCACTTACAGCTAGGTCCCACCTGTAGGAAATTATATAAAATGATAAATAAAGATTATTCTGTGAATGACATGTAGGCCCCTATGCTTTTTAAATAAATAGAATGATTTATTTCTGTCTCTGTGTATGACATGTGGGTCCACCCTGTCAGCACTATTCTGGATAAGGTTTCGGATAATGTTATAATTTAATAATAAAAGAAATTCCAGAAATTCTTTAAATTGATTCAAATTTTGAAATTCAATATCTTTTAATCCGTAACTCCGATGGAAAAACTTTATACATGAAAATTAATCAGAAAAATATAACGAATACGATTACACTATCCGTATGTGTACCACCCCCCTCTAACTTTCCGAACATCGGCATTCCCCCCCTTCGGGTCGTCTGTCGATAATTCCCGGTATCGATAAAAGTTGTTTGTATACGAAAGTTGCTTAGGCGAGTACAACGAACTCGGATACACTACCCATAGCCCCACCACACCCCTCTAACTTACCGCACACGAACCTTCCCCCTCCGGATAATCTGTTCGGTAATCAACCGGTACTGATGAGTCAACCCCGGATAAATCCCGCTCCGAGCCAACCACTTTGCGCTGCGTTAGAACACCGTTAACAATGTGTCCGCCATGTGTTGTATTAGTATTGTTATTATTGTTGTGCATTTACTGTTTCTCCCCCCTTATTCTCCGGTAGACCCCGTTGCTGCCGCCGATGACATCGTTGCCGAGTACGACTACTTCGTCAACGACCGTACCTCTACCGTCGAGCTTCCAGGCAAGCAGAGCCATTTCCTTCCCCAGATATCACCTATCTTTCCGTACATTTCTTGCACTAGGCATGGTTACTGCTGCTGCTACGTTACAATCCTATTCAATTGCATAGCATGTTTTTGTCGCCCCTTGATGTACCCCCCTTTATCCTATGCTGCCTTATAAATATATATAATATTCAGCAGTGTACCCTGCGCATTGTTAGTTACTAGGATTAGATAGCGGGCCGTGATCACTCTGGGAGTGATCGTGGAAACGATATAATACAGCTGCAACATGTACGGATCAATGCAGACGCCCTAGGGAGCCTACAACGGCGAGACTCTGCCGAGTCGCTTCGAGTTTGACTTACGCGTGGACGAACTCGTATTTCACTCTCGTCGGCTCAGTAGCGTAGCATCACCGGGATGATACGAGGTTTATCTCTTTAGCTCATTCCGCTGTGGTGTCTCGGCACCACCGGGGTGATATGAGAATATTCCTCTTTAGTTCATTCCGCTGATGTCTCTGTCGAACCTCTTTAAGTGTTCCATCGAGGGTGATACCTCCTGGTTTCACTTAATGGTAGTCACTCGAATCAACTGGTGTCCTTACAGGTAAGGAGTCGGGTGACCCAACGGTGCCCGCGCAGGGTATTTTAGCGGAACGACGGGTCAGGTGTATTCCACTGGTGTGCGGCGGGCCTGGTACTGTTCGTGGCCGACAGATATCCTGTTGTACGAAAGTCGAGCTCTTCAGAGCAAACGCGAGACAAGGTAAGGAGACGGTTCAACTTGTTGGTAGCCGCACGAGTTGGTGGGACGACAGGGCAGGCGGCCATTGGCTCTAGTAATGGGGGTGTACCTGACTGCTGTCGTTGTCCGCGGCTCACCTAAATAAGGACAACGATAACGGTTGTTCCGACAGATAATAATTAAAATGCTTAATGGGTCAGGTGGATGACTTGAGTGGGTCGTCGTGCCCTTTAAGCACTACCTCCACGTGGGATTACGGTGTGGGCCCTCTGCGTTCTAGCCTCGTTCGAGGGCTCTTTAGACGTCAGCTTTACCTCGGGATGATTGCCGAGCTTGGACCGCTTACTCCGGTAGTGGGAAGTGGGTCTGCTTCACCGGCCAGCCACGTACCGTGCAGCAGTACAAAGGACAAGGGTCCAAAGTTCCTTTGTACTTAGGATTTAGACCGGCGGATGGCCTCTCTGTTGAGCTCGAAGGATGGACTTCGGCGTATCGGATAGCCTCGGTGGGGCATTCCCTGACCAGGTGTACGCCACCCTGGAGATCCGAGTGTGTAGGGTAATAGTAGTGTAGCCCCTGTAGGGATGATAATCTATTCGGATAGCCGTGTCCACGGTAATAGGACGCTTTATGCTGAAGCCAGATCCTACTACTACAAACTACTACTATTAAACTGTTGGTTCCGGTTTCTCTTCCTCACAGGGAAGTCGAGGAGGGGATCTCGGAGGCATATATAATTATTAATTATTACAACTTATTATTATACAATGCTGCAGCAACTTCTGTTGCATTGTCACTTTATGCTTTATATAAACTGTTGGCTGATTCTCTTCTTGTGCTTCAAGACTCGTCGGAAGATGCTAGTCTTCGATAGGCCTAGCTTCTTATCCTTGTTCTGATTTCTACCTTACAGTCCACTATATACAGCCTCCCCTTTCCATTTGATACAAATGCATAAATGATTAGTAGCGGACGTAAGACTCGCGAGTATGCTAGATACTTACCCTTGCTTTATTTCCCCTTTTTGTTTTGCCTGATCGGCCGCTGCAGTCGACGTTGGAGCCTTGGAGTCCAGGAGCAGGAGATCCTCGATGTCGTCCACTGCAACATGAAGATCCCCTATGCCTTCTACGACGTCGAGTTCCCCTTTGACCAGGAGTAGTTTGGAGGTTCCCAGGCAGGAGGCCTTGCCTTTTCGATCGAGTGTTGATTTTGTGCTAGCCTTCTTAAGGCAAACTTGTACCTTGTGTCTGTACTCAGATACTATTGCTTCCGCTAACTTTGTGCTCTCGAGCTGTTGTATTCGAGCCCTCGTGGCCCCTGGCTTGTATTAAACAGCTTGTATTATTTTATTTGTAGAGTTGTGTTGTGACATCTCATCGTGAGTTCCTGATCTCGATCGTGTACCTTGCGTGTATGATTACTGTACACGACTCGATTTTGGGGGCGTCACATGTAGTTAACGTGCGCGCCCGCTACGTAGCGGTAAAAGAAACGGGCAACCTTGTAGGTGGCGGAGCGGGGGTCATGGACGAGACCCAACGCCCCTCCTCGGCGGAAAAGCCTGGGGAGCCGGTTGGGAATGGCGTTGTGGGGCCTCCCGGGCAGGATCAGAACGCGGCGTGTGGCCCGGTTGGCCACTCTCACCGTGTCCTCCATCAGCATCAGCACAAGGACGTCGCAGTGCGCGAACTTGTGCGTCGATTCCTCCGCGGGGAAGGTGTCCATGGCCTGAACCAGGGTCGTGGCACCGGCGCCATGGCTCTTCTTCTTCTCCCGCCGGTATAGGCCGGGGGTGGTCACCTTTTTGTCTGCGATGAAAGTAGAAGCGCTTTCGTCGTAGGCTTTGAGCAGCGGCGCGATGAGCACACTCGGCTCTCGGAGGCGGTGATGCGCGCGCTGGAAAGACCGGTCGCCGATGATGGTGTCGTGCCAGGCCTTGTAGACGCTGGTGAAGCGCATCAACGACTTGACGGGGAGAAGAAGCAGGTCTACGAGATGAGCTCGTGCGTTAGGTACCGCGGTATCATGATCTCGTCGTCCATTGCGAGATAGAGTGATGGTGTGGCTAGGTCTCAGTAACCAAGTCTCAGTCATGTCACATAACATACAAGAGAGAAAAAAGAAAAACTAAAAAAACAGTTTTGCACCAATTTTAATGTAAAATTTTACGGATATAGCATCGACTGAGACTTAACGAAATCTCAGTCGACTGAGACCTAGCCAGGCCGTAGATTGATTGATTCTTGTAAGGGATGGAAATTTAAAGAAAAAGTTCGTTCTGAAGCATGGCAAGCGCGGACGATTTTATGCCAATTGTAGTGCAAACGCGACGGCAACTGCAGTATATGTGCATGGCAACTTGTTACAATTTGATTTTTTATGACAACCGCGTGCGAGATTTGCCATAACGTTTGCTGCGAATTGCCATGTAAATCATTCATTCATTCCATGTCCTGAAGTGAATGTTCGCTCTCTACAATTTTCCTTCTTGCAAGGTATACGCACGTGTAAGTCCCTCCGGTAGTTTATCTACGTACATGCGCGTGCAGGTTCAGAGTTCCACTCTAATTCGTTCCGGTACAATCTTTCCTAAAGGTTAGGACGTCGATAGACACCACACGTCAGGTGCGAGAAGCTAGTACCGAACAGTTTTGTTCGGTACAATCCATTCACCTGCTGAACGATTTTGTTTGGTGCAATTGCACTAGCCGTCCGAACGCCATGCACGTACAGCTTCGTGCATGCAGAGCTTGCTATGCGCGTGCAGCTCGGCTGCCAGCTCGCAGCCGCTGCCGTCGTCGCTGTCGCTTGCCGTCGCTCGTGGTCGCTTGCAGCCGTCGCTCACCGCCGTCGTCGTCGCCATCTCGCCGTTATCGCCGTAGCTTGCCGCCGTCGTCTCCGTGGCTTGCCGCCGCCGTCGTCGTCGTCGCTTGCCGCCGCTGTCGTCGCCGTCTCACCGTTATCGCCATAGCTTGCCGCTGTTGTCGCTCGCCAGCACCATTGTTGTTATCGATGTAGCTCGCCGCCATCGTCGTCGTCATCGTCGTAACTCGACACTATCGCCGTAGCTTCTAGCCGACGTCATCACCGTAGCTCGCGTTATCGCCGCACCTTGTCGTTGTCGTCGTCGTCGTATCTCGTCACCGTCGTCACCTCCATAATTTTAGCTCGCTGCCTCTGCCGCCTCCATTGTCGATGGAAAATTTGCCATGCTCATGTTCCGCAATATAAAAACTGCCATGTCGTACAAATAAGAATTACCATGTCCCATATATAACGAATGCTATGTCACGTAAAATAAAAAAATGCCATATCCGACAAATAAGAATTGCCATCTCACAATTTTTTTTACATTCTCAAACGAAAAAGAAATTGTCATGTCCTACAAACAAGAATTGTCATATCGTACAAACAAAAAATGCCATGTCCTACTACTAAGAATTGGCATGTCTTACCAATAAGAATTGCCATGTCCTACTACTAAGAATTGCCATGTCGTATGAATAAGAATTGCCATGTTCAATAAATAAGAATTGCCGTGTCCTACTAGTAAGAATTGCCATGTCCAATGAATAAGAATTGTCGTGTCCTACTAGTAAGAATTGTCGTGTCTGATGAATAAGAATTGCGATGTCCTACGAATAAGAATTTCCATGTCTGATGAATAAGAATTGCCATGTCTCATGAACAAGAATTGTCATGTCCTATGAATAAAAATTGTCATGTCCTACGAATAAGAATTGTCATGTCTGATGAATAAGAATTGCAATGTCCTACGAATAAGAATTGCCATGTCTGATGAATAAGATTTGCCATTGTTGGATATATGCCTTAGAGGCAATAATAAAGTGTGTTATTATTTATATATTCATGTTCATAATTAATGTTTATATTTCTGTGCTATAATTTCAATGATCCTGACTGTGAGATTCAGAAGAAAACTCATATGCATGTGTGGAAATGTAAACAACAAGAGTTCCTGGTTTTGCCTCTAAGACCAGCCCATATGCTTATTGATGATTATGTTTTCTTAATCATGGACATTATTCTTGTAACAAGGATGTCAATAGCAATGAGAGCATATTGTTAGCAGAACAATAATGTTGAACCGACCCCAATGTTAAATGATATACTTAGAGAACTCATCGTAAACAACGTTATAAGTCATATCATAAAATGTTATTATATACAAAGTTCCTTTGACTATGAGAATGTCAAGTTGCTTCACACAAGAAGATGTGCTTTGGTTCTTAGATGAATCTTCCCGTAAATGAGAAGTAGTAAAATAAGTTCTGGGTACATTGGACAGTGTGTCTAGTAACGGTGATAGCTCGAGACTGGGATTTTCTCCTTCACGATGAAGAGATATAGACTCAGGGCCCACTCGGTATAACGGTATCCATTCTCGTCTGGCCAGACACTTTGTGATTCAGTCACGGGGATACCGGAATACATAACGAGGAATGAAGACAAACGAGAAATGAGGATAACTGATGGCTTGTGATCAAGAAGTTGTTTCACATAGGTGCCAAACTTCTCTCCTCTAACTTTGTCATATATCGGGAAGCAAAGGGAATAGTATACGATAAACATAAAGGTTCACTCGAAGTCTTTTTGTGTATGTGTGGGAGTCAACATGGGTGTCCATGGCTCCGCTGTTGATTATTGACTGTTGACAATAGGTTGTTGTCCTACGTCCGGAAGACGTTCCGAGTCATGTCCGCATAATACCGAACCTATTGGGTCACACACTTAACGAGTAGTAATCTGTTAGAGAACTAGGAGATGAAAAGAGAAAGGTACCGGAATTTTTTCGGGTGGAACCGAAAATGTTTCGGATAGCGATAAGAAATGTTCTAGGTAGTGCCGAATGGTTTCAGAATATTCGTGAACGGTCTCGGATGATTTCGGAACATTCAAGAAGAGTCTTGAAGTGGTAACAAGACATCCGTGATAGTCTCGGAAGGTTTTGCAACATTCGGTAATAGTTGTGGAAAGGTTACGAAACATCGGGAAATTGTTCCGGGAGCTCCAAAAATGTTCTGGGAGGTCCCGGGAGGTTCCCAGGAGCTTATGGAAGTATCCGGAGGGTTATGGAACTCTCCAAGACGCGAAAACCGAATCTGGACCAAGTAGGAAGGTCCACAAGGCCGTAGGTCGGTGGGAAATAGACTTTCCTTGGGGGCCAGGGCAAAACGCCAGGGTCCCTGGCGTTTCCCCCCTAGACGCCGTAGTCCGCGGCGTTTCGTACTGGAATCCGTGTTGAACTCCTCCTGGTGGCCAAAACCGACTTTGGGGAGAACCCTCGCCCAAGTTGCGACCCCAGGCTTCCACCTATATATTCGGGGGCAGGGGTAGCCCCAAAGATACACCAGAAAAGCCCCAAGGTTGCCCTAGCTAATCCACGCACCTCTAAATCTCTATTCGGGCTAGATCGTTCTAGTCCAAACGCCGCTAGGCTGTTCTTCCTCTACTTTGTCTCGGTGTCGTTCTTCTCTGGACGGCGGAGCGCTGCTGGATTGCTACATCGGGACGTGTGGATACCGGTAGAGGGATCATACCTTTGATCCTTCTTCGAGGAGCTTCTTCTTCTTCTCGGAGATCTGTTCGTGGGACTTGTTCGTGGGATAGATCGAGGGACTGTTCGTGGGAGATCTACTTTGACTACTTCCACTACGTCCGCGAGCTTCACCAACTCTTCTTCCGCTGCAATTGTTGGTGAGCATTGTCCTAAACCTTGTATGCAATCTATCATGGATGATCTTGGGTTCTTAACTCGTAGGCACGATTTTTTTTTTCTACTACGTTCCCCAACAGTGGTATCAGAGCGATCCTTGATTAGATGCATGTTTAGGTAGATCATATGTTGATATGAGGCATTGATTTTCTTGTTTGCTTCCCTGTCATGTGATATTTTCTTTGCTCGACGGCATGATGAGATTTTGCTACAAGGTTTGAGTTTTGCCATGATCCCTCTATGCTGCTTTTAGTATGCTGGTTGCCTTGATCATGGACTACATCAAATTCCTTGGATCTCATCTTAGTCTTGCTATAGAAATTTTTACATGAACGGGCTTGTGGATTTTATGAACTCAAATCCACACGGGGGTCACGCGTTTAATGAAGTTTGGCTTGTGGCATTAGTTGCTAAACGCACCCTGTATGTTAAACTAGCAACAAAAGAAGTATCGTGTTTTGTTTTGTCTAGGGTTTCTCGTTTGCCATGTAAACCTGCTTAACAACCACGATAAAATTTGCAACAACCCGTGTAGATAGCGATCTAACTCGTTTTTGCAGAGAATGCATGTGATGTGGTATAGCCTTCAAGATTTGCAATGTGTTTGTATGAGATGCTATATGATGTAATATTTTTCGCGGCCTGCGAGCCGTGGTACGGCATGATGACTGGAGTCATATGATTGTCACTTAATTATGGCCTGCGTGCCAGAACTGTTTAGTAGTTTGAGGCAAGGCTATAGATAGAGACGAGGTGATGATCAATGATGTGAAGGTGGACCCCAACACACATGCCTAAGCCGTGAGGAGGTCCCGGCGCCAAGGACAAAAGGCGGTGGGTGGAGACTTCAACCACGGAGTCATGAAGGCAACGAAAACTTCAAGACACAAAGGGCTATACCATGTCACATATTTTATGAATTGCCTGTGATGTTAATCCCTTTGATGCACCCTTGTTTGATGCGCGGTAGTCGTGTTTTATTAGGATGGTCTCTCGCAAAATAATATCAAGTAGATAATGTTCTCCCAACTGTAGCACCGTCTATACTATGTTTCACACCGGAGCAGGTCATTTCACATGGGTGCACACGGTGTGACGCATAAAAGGCGGGTGTGTTAAGAACACACTGCATTTGCACTTGGTTGTCTTGACGGTTTGGATAAAAGTTTGCTACCGGAACACGCCCATCGAAAGATGAACAAGAATCACCCTTGCGTGATTGGCAAGTTGGCCTACCAATTCAGTCTAAGCCACCAGTGATGTCACATCAATGGCGGACGACTAAACTTGGATCTTGAATCACTTAGAATCAACTACGAGAGATGTTGGTCTGAGTGGGAGCACTTATTAAATTAATAGTATGATTAATTAGTGCAACTGAATTATGAACATTGTCTAAAGTGAAACTTGTGTTTATGTTGTAGATTGAAATGGCCCGTGTCAATCCCCAGTTTAACTTAGGTCCGTTGATTGAGAAAGAAAAATTGAAAGCTGATGGAAGCAACTATGCAGACTGGGTTCGTTCCCTGAGAATTGTACTCAGGAGTGCTAAGAAGGACTATGTCCTGACGACACCTCTCCCAGCAGCACCGGGGCCTGAAGCCACGGTTGCTGAGCAGAATGTGCATCAGACTAAGCTTGATGATAGCACCGCAGTTCAGTGTCTTATGACTGTGTGTATGGAATCAGAGTTACAAGGGAGGTTTGAAAACACCGATCCCCACTTAATTGTTAAGGAGTTAGACGCTCTGTATGCCAAACACGCTATAACTGAACGGTATGAGGTAACTCATGCCATGTGGAATTGCAAGAAGTATCTGGCAGATAGAAAGAAGCCTGGTTTTACCAGCGAAGGTATAAAAGTTATATATGTCATAGATGTTTTTATTTCCGGCCCTCACTCTAAGTCGTGGGTATTTGATACTGGAGCTGTTGCTCATATCTGTAATTCATTACAGGGACTAAGGAGAATAAGGAAGCTGGAAAGGAATGAAGTGACGATGCGTGTCGGAAATGGAGCTACGATCTCTGCTAAAGCCGTGGGCGTCTACACTCTACATCTACCTTCAGGATTTACCATAGAATTAGATAATTGTTATTTCGTTACTGCTATTTGTAAGAACATTATGTCCGGATCATGTTTAATCCGCGACGGTTATAATTTTAAGTCTGAGAACAATGGTTGCTCTATTTACTTGAAGAATATGTTCTATGGTTTTGCACCTATTAAGAATGGGTTGTTTTATTTAGATCTTGAATGTAGTAACGACATCTTAAACATAAGCTCTAAATGACTTAAGAAGGATGAAAATACCACTTACATGTGGCACTGCCGTCTGGGTCACATCGGGAAGAAACGCATGCAGAAACTTCATAAAGATGGGATTTTGCAATCTTTTGATTTCGAATCATTTGATAAGTGTGAGGCTTGTCTGATGGGCAAACTGACTCGGACGCCGTTCACATGTCATGTTGAACGGGCGACAGACTTATTGGAAATAATACATAGTGATGTGTGTGGACCGATGAGTGTACCGGCGCGCGGTGGATATCTTTACTTCGTAACTTTTACTGACGATTTGAGTAGATATGGTTATATTTACTTAATGAAGCAAAAATCCGAAACTTTCGAAAAGTTCAAAGAATTTCAAAACGAAGTTGAGAATCATCGTGACAAGAAAATCAAATTTCTACGATCTGATCGTGGTGGTGAATATCTTAGTCATGAGTTTAGAGAACACCTCATGGAGCGTGGAATCGTTTCACAGCTGACGCCACCTGGAACTCCACAGAGAAATGGAGTGTCTGAGAGGTGTAATCGAACTTTGTTAGACATGGTGAGGTTCATGATGTCATTAACTGATCTACCACTTTCTTTTTTGGGTTATGCGTTAGAGACTGCTGCTTTTACTTTAAATAGGGCGCCGTCAAAGTCTGTGGAAACGACACCATACGAGTTATGGAATGGGAACAAACCCAACATTTCGTTCCTGAAAATTTGGGGTTGTGATGTTTATGTAAAACGTTTACAACCGAACAAACTCGACCCTAAAGCAGACAAGTGCTACTTTGTAGGTTATGCCAAAGACACCGTAGGCTATTCCTTTTACCACCCCTCCGATGGCAAAGTCTTTATTGCTAAAGGAGGAACTTTTCTTGAGAAAGAGTTTCTTAGCAAAGAGGTGAGTGGGAGGACAGTACAACTTGATGAGGTTAGTGAACCTTCGGAACCAAGGAATGAAATGATGGAAGTTGTTCCAGCAGTCATTCCGATGAAGGAACTGGAAGCTCCTGCAAGTGATGCAGGAACTTCTGAGAAGCTAGTGACTGAACCAAGGAGATCAGGCAGAGTACGTCAGCTACCAGAGTGGTATGCTAACGAAGTATTCATATTAGAAGATGATGAGCCTGTGAACTACAAAGAAGCGATGATGAGCCCCAACTCCACTGAATGGCTACAAGCCATGAAATCCGAAATGGAATCCATGTACGAAAACCAAGTATGGGACTTGGTGATCCCTCTAGAGGGTGTGAAACCAATTGAATGTAAATGGATTTTCAAAAGAAAGACATACGCGGATGGTAATGTCACTATTCATAAAGCTAGACTTGTTGCGAAAGGGTTCTGACAAGTGCAAGGAGTTGACTACGACGAGACTTTCTCGCCAGTAGCAATGCTTAAGTCTGTGCGGATTTTACTAGCAATTGCTGCATATTTCGACTATGAGATATGGTAGATGGACGTCAAAACAGCTTTCCTAAATGGGAACCTCGAGGAGAATGTATACATGATACAACCTGAGGGTTTTGTCGCACCAAAGGATGCTGGAAAGGTATGCAAGCTTAAAAGATCCATCTGTGGACTAAAGCAAGCATCACGGAGTTGGAATCTTCGTTTTTATGAAGTGGTCAAAGGTTTTGGCTTCATCCAGAATGGCGAAGAAGCTTGTGTTTACAAGAAAGTAAGTGGGAGCGCAATATCTTTTCTAATACTGTATGTAGACGACATATTGTTGATTGGAAATGATAAAGAATTTCTTAAGACTATAAAGGAGTCATTGAAAAGAAGTTTTTCGATGAAAGACTTAGGTGAATGTGACGCCCCCAAAATCAGACCGTGTACAGTAATCATACACGCAAGGTACACGATCGAGATCAGGGACTCACGGTGAGATATCACAACACAACTCTACAAATAAAATAATACAAGCTGTTTAATACAAGCCAGGGGCCACGAGGGCTCGAATACAACAGCTCGAGAGCACAAAGTCAGCGGAAGGAAAAGTATCTGAGTACAGACACAAGGATACAAGGTTGCCTTAAGAAGGCTAGCACAAAAACAACAACGATCGAAAAGGCGAGGCCTCCTGCCTGGGAACCTCCAAACTACTCCTGGTCAAAGGGGAACTCGACGTCGTAGAAGGCATCGGGAATCTTCATGTTGCGGTGGTCGGCATCGGGGATCTCCTGCTCCTGGACTCCAACGTCGACTGCAGCGGCCGATCAGGCAAAACAGTAAAGGAAATAAAGCAGGGTGAGTATCTAGTATACCCGCGAGACTTACGTCCGCTACTAAGCATTATGCATTGTATCAACGGAAAGAAGAGGTTGTATATAGTGGACTGAAAGACAGAAATCCAGAGCAAGGGTAAGAAGCTAGGCCTAACGAAGTCTAGCATCTTCCGATGATGTCTTGCAGCATGAGCTAAGAATCAGCCAACAGTTTATATAAAGCATAAAGTAACAATGCAACAGAAGTTGCTGCAGCATTGTATAATAATAAGTTGTAATAATTAGCAATGCCTCCGAGATCCCCTCCTCGACATCCCCGCGAGGAAGAAAACCCGGAACCATACAGTTTAATGATAATAGTTTCTAGTGGTAAGATCCAGCTTCAGCATAAAGCGTCCTGTTACCGTGGACACGGCTATCCGAATAGATTAATCTTCCCTGCAGGGGTGCACTTGTGTTACGCTACACGCACGGATCTCCAGGGTGGCGGGAACCTTGTTAGGGAACGCTCCACCGAGGCTATCCGACACTTCATAGCCCATCTTTCAAACTCAACAGAGAGGCCATCCGCCGGTCTAAATCCTAAGTACGCCGAGCCTTGGACCCCAACCCGAACGTACTCCTGCACGGTGCGTGGCTGGCCGGTGAAGTTGAAGCAAATCCTAATAAGACACCACCGCGCGAGCAAATAAGACAACACCACTTCCCGGCAATCAGCCCGCAGTACTGCTGACGTCTGAAGAGTCCTCGGACGACACTACGAAGCAGAGGAGCCCATAACTCGTAGTTCCCACGGGTAGGTAGTGCGTACATGGCATATAGCCAACTCAAGACATTCACTGAACCATTTAGCATTTTAATTAACCTGAGTGACAACCGTTAACGTTGCCTCGACTTAACTGACCCACGGATAATGACAGCAGCCCGGACCACCAGTACATCGGTGCCTGCCCCGTCGTCCCACCAAGTCACTGCGGTTACCAACAAGGTGAACCGTCTCCTTACCTTGTCTCGCGTGTGCTCCTGGAGGAGCTCGACTTTCGTAGTTTGCTAACTCTCGCGGCCAACGATCAGGGGCCAAGCACACCGGTACACTGGTCGTACCCTCCCTGTCGTCCCGTCGCAATACCACTCGCGGGCACCGTTGGGTCGCTCGACTTCTTACCTTTAAGGACACCAGTTGGTTCGAGTTCCTACCATTAAGTGAAACCAGGAGGTATCACCCTCGATGGCACACTTAAAAAGGTTTGACAGCGACATCAGCGGAATGAACTAAAGAGGTAAACCTCGTATCATCCCGGTGATTCTACGCTACTGAGCCGACGAGAGTGAAATACGAGTCCATTCCACTCGTAAGTCAAACTTGAAGCGACTCGGCAGAGTCTCGCCGTTGTAGGTTCCCTAGGGTGTCTGCATTGATCCGTACCTGTTGCAGTTGAAATATATCGTTTCCGCGATCACTCCCAAAGTGATCACGACCCTCTATTCTAAACCTAGCTAACAATGCGCAGGGTTCACTGCTGAATAATGCATAAGTAATAATAGGTTGCATAGGATTAAAGGAAGGTACATCAAGGGGCTACAATGACAGGCTATGCAATTGAATAGGGTTGTAATTGTAGCAGCAGCAGTAACAATGCCTAGTGCAAGAAATGTACGGAAAGATAGGCGATATCTGGGGAAGAGAATGGCTCTGCTTGCCTGGAAGCTCGACAGTAGCGGAACGGTCGTCGACGAAGTAGTCGTACTCAGCAGCGGTGTAGTCGACAACAGCAGCGGGGTCTATCGGAGATTAAAGGGGGGGGGGGGAAATAGTGAATACAAAGCAAGCATATACAAACAATTGCATGACATGACAGATGAAATGTTAACGGTGTTCTAACGCAGTGCAATGCACGTTGCTCGGAACGGAAATTCATCTGGGGATGAACGGCCAACTCCGGGTGATTATCGGACAAGGTGTCCGGAGGGGGGAGATATCATGCCGGAGGTGTCGTGGACATCCGACACATGTGTGGGTGGTGTATCCGGGTTAGTTGATCTATTCCGAACAACTTTCGTGTTCGGAATAAATTCATCCGGCAGGTTTTTTTACCAGCACCGGGAAATATCGATAGACAGCCCGGAGAGGGGGAATGCCGATGATCGGTGTGTTAGGGGGGGTGGGGTAGACATACGGATAGCGTATCCGTATTTGTTATATTTTTCTGATCAATTTTCATGTATAAAGTTTTTCCATCGGACTTACGGATTAAAAGATATTAATTTCTAAAGATTTAAACATTTTTAATCAATTTCTGAATTTCTTTTATTATTAAAATAGAAACATTATCCACAAGTCTATCCAGAACAGTGCTGACAGGGTGGACCCACATGTCATACACAGAAACAATTTAAATCAATTTAATTTATTAAAAAGCCAGGGGGTCCACATGTCATACACTGGATTTGATATTAATTCATTTTACTTAACAAAACTGACAGTGGGACCCACGTGTAAGTGGCACAGTGCTAATCTAATCAATTTTAATTAAGTTAAGGGCATGGGCCCATCTGTCATAGACTATGTGGGTATTTTAATCTAGCAATTCATTTAACAAAAAAGGGCCCCACATGTCATTTGCCTTAGCCATTTAACAGGTTTTAACTACTTAAATAATTTTTCATTAGTGGCTAATCTCTCAGGATGGCCCACCTGCCAGTGGGTAAATCCACTGGGTGTATCCCGCACGCACCCGCCGGCGACGAGCCGTGGCACGGCGGCGTGCACAGGGGGCGGTTCCGGCGACCGTATGGTCCATCGAGAGCATCTACACGACGAGGGGCTTGGCTCGCATCAATCTACCGCACGGGTACGAGCCAAGACGTCCCAAATGCAGGCCACGGCCATGCCCAGCGGCGGCCGGAGTACATCCATGGCGGGGACGGCGACCGGAGGGGCTAATTGAAGAGCGGGAAGAAGGGAATAAGCAGGGGCTCACAGTGGAGCTCGGGAGTGTGCACGGGGGGCGGGGCTTGCGCTGCCGGCGGTGAATCGGCGGGGTGGGTGCCGACGGACGTGGGGAAGAAAGCCGACCGGGGTGCGTGTACGGGACGTTGTAGCCCGATTTGCGACGGGAGGGGAAGGGGACGTCGGTGGTGGTCCTCCTGGACAACCCGACGCGGTCCGCGGTGGCTGCTGGCCACGGCGGAGGCGGAGTCGCGGTCACGGGTACAGAGCGGCCATGGGAGAGCCAGAGGAAGTGGGGAGGGGGAAGGGGATGGGAATGGAGTAGGGCAGGGGGCGCGGGGCCTTAACCACGGTGCATGGGGGCAGGTGAGATGGGGGAGAGGGAGCAGGTGGAGGGTGGGGGCATGGCCAACAGTGGCCATGGCCCTGTTGACGTGCGGGGTGGGGGAAACAGGGAAGGGGAGCAGTTGGAGAAGAAGCGGGGGGGCCCGGGGTGGGCCACGCTGGGGGGAGTGGAGTGGGCTAGGGTGGGCCTCGGGGTGGGCTTTGCCCAGTGGCGCTAGATAGGGTTTTGTTTTTATTTCTTTTATTTATTCTTTCTATTTCTATTTTATTTAAGTGCCATGTGAATTTTGTTATCTATGAAAACATTTTTATTATTGGTGTTAAACATTATAGAGAGGCTACAAAAAGATTGGCTCAAGTATAAAATCATTAGAATTTTTGTTTTATTTAAAAGGGATTAAATGCCACTGATTTGACACTATTTTGATTTGATTAAATTAGTAAAACATTTTATAAACTCCTATTTCATTTTTAATAAGACCTACTGATTATTAGGCTTTTAATAAAAATGATTGCATAATTTTTAGTTCAATTATTATATCCACTTGTTTATTATAATTACCATGGCAATTCAATAATTCCCTAGCATTTATTTTTATTTCATATTACTAAATCACTTTAATAAAATATCCATTACTACATTATCATGGCCTAAGATTGCTAGGCATTTATTTTAATATGTTCCAAAAAATTTGGTTTGACAAATATTTTTATTTCCATTTTAAAGTTTATGGCAATTTGGATAATCCAACCTTATGAGTTTCATGATTATCATTGACTTGAGATTATGCAAATGACTAAGGTGATTTTGGTTTAACCATGATCAAATGATAGACAGGAATCCACAAGTCTTGGAGAGAATTTATAATTTACCCAATGTGAAAATTTTATCTGGGTTGGAAAGTGACAGAGCTATGATCAAAGGTGATCATGGCTTGATCATCAACAGTAATGAGCCTTAAACAGTGGAATCACTGTAGTGATTACTGTACTGGATCTGAGGGTGTTACAAATCTCCACCACTACAAAGAATTCTCGTCCCGAGAATTAAAAGTAGTGTTAGGGGTAGAGTTTCGGTTTCGCCTTCTAACAAATCTTCTGGTTCCTGTTGTCATACTCGAAGAAATTAATCCTTCACGTTGAGGCCTTCATATCTTTGCATCGGTGCATCTCGATGGGTTTTCATCCTTTCCTCGGGGCTTCATCGCACTTACGAACAGGTTAAGAGGTAAAGCTTAAGGGGGTCGGATTGATACATGATCAATCGAATGGGGTTGCTCAAGGGTATGGGGTACAAAGTCCTTCCGAGTTTAACCTCAGGGAAGCACGTCGAGAGAAGTTTTAAGCGGATAGGCACGTATTCGATGCCGATGACGGAAGATGGGAAAGGGGCCCCGATCATCAGACACAATCACTGAGTCTGATATCGGACGGAATATCACAAGGTCGATGACAAGAGTCAGGTTTCGGTCCTGTGGAACTGTGGGTTATGGGCCCACAGAAGGTAAGAAGGGTGGCGACATTCCATGCGAGCACGATGCAAGGTTTGTCAGAGAACAATTTGTCAACTATGTCGGCAACATTATCAGTGCCAAGGGCGAGGGACGAAGAGAACCATTTTCCTGCTCGTTAAGACGAGGCAGACCAATTGGCAAAGTTCTCGTCCATCGGTGGTCACCGAAAAGTCATCAACAATCGTAACTGGTTGTACAGACAATGTAGCACACCAAATGGTTTACATAAGCAGGGAATTTCACTGCTTAGACAAGATACATTACAAGAAAGGTTAAACAGACCAATGGAAAGGAAAAGGTGATGATACAAAAGTATCAGGTGTATATCTTTCCCAAGGGAAAGCAGAGCACGATGTACACGACCAAGTTGTATTGGCAGAGAGTCAAGGGGGTTGTCGATGATAACACAAGGCATCGAGGGGCAATGATGGTATTTCACACAATGAATCCAACCGACACATGGAAGAAGCCACGTAAGCTTAGTCGGATAATAATCCACGAAAAGGTCGGATGGTTCGCAAAGGATCCGATGTGAGTATCGGCACTGAATCGAGAGGCGAAAGAATGCAAAGGCATCGAGTGATAGAAGCATCGGAATAATGCGATGCTTGAGTACAAGGGAATCGTGTTTTCTAGATCGGGAGGTGGATGCAATCATCCATACGGACTTATCGGTGGCATGGGATTGCAAAGGCGACGAACACGTAGGTTCTCGGGAATTTATCAAAGAGTAATCTTCGAAATCTTCAGGTGAATCCAGCGATCACCGGGAAGGCAGTGCTCTCCGGAAGGAAGGAGGTACGAGAACCTAAAGTCAGAGTCATTAAAACTTTACCAGCAAGGATAAGAGAGCAGAGTCCCAGAGCATAGGTACGAAGAAAAGATCCTAATTCCAGAGATATCACACGTAGTGACATCGATGTGGGCCCGTAAGCCAAACATTAAGTTAGCAAGTAGTTTTGCAAATACTACACTCGACTTCGACCAAGGAGTGGTTAGGGGCTTCCTACAGGCAGTCGGCTCTGATACCAACTTGTGACGCCCCCAAAATCAGACCGTGTACAGTAATCATACACGCAAGGTACACGATCGAGATCAGGGACTCACGGTGAGATATCACAACACAACTCTACAAATAAAATAATACAAGATGTTTAATACAAGTCAGGGGCCACGAGGGCTCGAATACAACAACTCGAGAGCACAAAGTCAGCGGAAGCAAAAGTATCTGAGTACAGACACAAGGATACAAGGTTGCCTTAAGAAGGCTAGCACAAAAACAACAACGATCGAAAAGGCGAGGCCTCCTGCCTGGGAACCTCCAAACTACTCCTGGTCAAAGGGGAACTCGACGTCGTAGAAGGCATCGGGAATCTTCATGTTGCGGTGGTCGGCATCGGGGATCTCCTGCTCCTGGACTCCAACGTCGACTGCAGCGGCCGATCAGGCAAAACAGTAAAGGAAATAAAGCAGGGTGAGTATCTAGTATACCCGCGAGACTTACGTCCTCTACTAAGCATTATGCATTGTATCAACGGAAAGAAGAGGCTGTATATAGTGGACTGAAAGACAGAAATCCAGAGCAAGGGTAAGAAGCTAGGCCTAACGAAGTCTAGCATCTTCCGACGATGTCTTGCAGCATGAGCTAAGAATCAGCCAACAGTTTATATAAAGCATAAAGTAACAATGCAGCAGAAGTTGCTGCAGCATTGTATAATAATAAGTTGTAATAATTACAATGCCTCCGAGATCCCCTCCTCGACATCCCCGCGAGGAAGAAAACCCGGAACCATACAGTTTAATGATAATAGTTTCTAGTGGTAAGATCCAGCTTCAGCATAAAGTGTCCTGTTACCGTGGACACGGCTATCTGAATAGATTAATCTTCCATGCAGGGGTGCACTTGTGTTACGCTACACACACGGATCTCCAGGGTGGCGGGAACCTTGTTAGGGAACGCTCCACCGAGGCTATCCGACACTTCATAGCCCATCTTTCAAACTCAACAGAGAGGCCATCCGCCGGTCTAAATCCTAAGTACGCCGAGCCTTGGACCCCAACCCGAACGTACTCCTGCACGGTGCGTGGCTGGCCGGTGAAGTTGAAGCAAATCCAAATAAGACACCACCGCGCGAGCAAATAAGACAACACCACTTCCCGGCAATCAGCCCGTAGTACTGCTGACATCTGAAGAATCCTCGGACGACACTACGAAGCAGAGGAGCCCATAACTCGTAGTTCCCACGGGTAGGTAGTGCGTACATGGCATATAGCCAACTCAAGACATTCACTGAACCATTTAGCATTTTAATTAACCTGAGTGACAACCGTTATCGTTGCCTCGACTTAACTGACCCGCGGACAACGACAGCAGCCCGGACCACCAGTACATCGGTGCCTGCCCCGTCGTCCCACCAAGTCACTGCGGTTACCAACAAGGTGAACCGTCTCCTTACCTTGTCTCGCGTGTGCTCCTGGAGGAGCTCGACTTTCGTAGTTTGCTAACTCTCGCGACCAACGATCAGGGGCCAGGCACACCGGTACACTGGTCGTACCCTCCCTGTCGTCCCGTTGCAATACCACTCGCGGGCACCGTTGGGTCGCCCGACTTCTTACCTTTAAGGACACCAGTTGGTTCGAGTTCCTACCATTAAGTGAAACCAGGAGGTATCACCCTCGATGGCACACTTAAAAAGGTTTGACAGAGACATCAGCGGAATGAACTAAAGAGGTAAACCTCGTATCATCCCGGTGATGCTACGCTACTGAGCCGACGAGAGTGAAATACGAGTCCATTCCACTCGTAAGTCAAACTCAAAGCGACTCGGCAGAGTCTCGCCGTTGTAGGTTCCCTAGGGTGTCTGCATTGATCCGTACCTGTTGCAGTTGGAATATATCGTTTCCGCGATCACTCCCAAAGTGATCACGACCCTCTATTCTAAACCTAGCTAACAATGCGCAGGGTTCACTGCTGAATAACGCATAAGTAATAATAGGCTGCATAGGATTAAAGGAAGGTACATCAAGGGGCTACAATGACAGGCTATGCAATTGAATAGGGTTGTAATCGTAGCAGCAGCAGTAACAATGCCTAGTGCAAGAAATGTACGGAAAGATAGGCGATATCTGGGGAAGAGAATGGCTCTGCTTGCCTGGAAGCTCGACAGTAGCGGAACGGTCGTCGACGAAGTAGTCGTACTCAGCAGCGGTGTAGTCGACAACAGCAGCGGGGTCTATCGGAGATTAAAGGGGGGGGGGGAAACAGTGAATACAAAGCAAGCATATACAAACAATTGCATGACATGACAGATGAAATGTTAACGGTGTTCTAACGCAGTGCAATGCACGTTGCTCGGAACGGAAATTCATCTGGGGATGAACGGCCAGCTCCGGGTGATTATCGGACAAGGTGTTCGGAGGGGGGAGATATCATGCCGGAGGTGTCGTGGACATCCGACACATGTGTGGGTGGTGTATCCGGGTTAGTTGATCTATTCCGAACAACTTTCGTGTTCGGATTAAATTCATCCGGCAGTTTTTTTACCAGCACCGGGAAATATCGACAGACAGCCCGGAGAGGGGGAATGTCGATGATCGGTGTGTTAGGGGGGTGGGGTAGACATACGGATAGCGTATCCGTATTCGTTATATTTTTCTGATCAATTTTCATGTATAAAGTTTTTTCATCGGACTTACGGATTAAAAGATATTGATTTCTAAAGATTTAAACATTTTTAATCAATTTCTGAATTTCTTTTATTATTAAAATAGAAACATTATCCACAAGTCTATCCAGAACAGTGCTGACAGGGTGGACCCACATGTCATACACAGAAACAATTTAAATCAATTTAATTTATTAAAAAGCCAGGGGGTCCACATGTCATACACTGGATTTGATATTAATTCATTTTACTTAACAAAACTGACAGTGGGACCCACGTGTAAGTGGCACAGTGCTAATCTAATCAATTTTAATTAAGTTAAGGGCATGGGCCCATCTGTCATAGACTATGTGGGTATTTTAATCTAGCAATTCATTTAACAACAAAGGGCCCCACATGTCATTTGCCTTAGCCATTTAACAGGTTTTAACTACTTAAATAATTTTTCATTAGTGGCTAATCTCTCAGGATGGCCCACCTTCCAGTGGGTAAATCCACCGGGTGTATCCCGCACGCACCCGCCGGCGAAGAGCCGTGGCACGGCGGCGTGCACAGGGGGCGGTTCCGGCGACCGTATGGTCCATCGAGAGCATCTACACGACGAGGGGCTTGGCTCGCATCAATCTACCGCACGGGTACGAGCCAAGACGTCCCAAATGCAGACCACGGCCATGCCCAGCGGCGGCCGGAGTACATCCATGGCGGGGACGGCAACCGGAGGGGCTAATTGAAGAGCGGGAAGAAGGGAATAAGCAGGGGATCACAATGGAGCTCGGGAGTGTGCACGGGGAGCTGGGCTTGCGCTGCCGGCGGTGAATCGGCGGGGTGGATGCCGACGGCCGTGGGGAAGAAAGCCGACCGGGGCGGCGTGTACGGGACGTTGTAGCCCGATTCGCGACGGGAGGGGAAGGGGACGTCGGTGGTGGTCCTCCTGGACAACCCGACGCGGTCCGCGGTGGCTGCTGGCCACGGCGGAGGCGGAGTCGCGGTCACGGGTACAGAGCGGCCATGGGAGAGCCAGAGAAAGTGGGGAGGGGGAAGATGATGGGAATGGAGTAGGGCAGGGGGCGCGAGGCCTTAACCACGGGGCATGGGAGCAGGTGAGATGGGGGAGAGGGAGCAGGTGGAGGGTGGGGGCATGGCCAACAGTGGCCATGGCCCTGTTGTCGTGCGGGGTGGGGGAAACAGGGGAGGGGGAGCAGTTGGAGAAGAAGGGGGGGGGGCGGGGTGGGCCACGCTGGGGGGAGGGGAGTGGGATGGGGTGGGCCTCGGGGTGGGCTTTGCCCTGTGGCGCTAGATAGGGTTTTGTTTTTATTTCTTTTATTTATTCTTTCTATTTCTATTTTATTTAAGTGCCATGTGAATTTTGTTATCTATGAAAACATTTTTATTATTGGTGTTAAACATTATAGAGAGGCTACAAAAAGTTTGGCTCAAGTATAAAATCATTAGAATTTTTGTTTTATTTAAAAGGGATTAAATGCCACTGATTTGACACTGTTTTTATGTGATTAAATTAGTAAAACATTTTATAAACTCCTATTTCATTTTTAATAAGACCTACTGATTATTAGGCTTTTAATACAAATGATTGCATAATTTTTAGTTCAATTATTATATCCACTTGTTTATTATAATTACCATGGCAATTCAATAATTCCCTAGCATTTATTTTTATTTCATATTACTAAATCACTTTAATAAAATATCCATTACTACATTATCATGGCCTAAGATTGCTAGGCATTTTATTTAATATGTTCCACAAATTTTGGTTTGACAAAGATTTTCATTTCCATTTTAAAGTTTATGGCAATTTGGATAATCCAACCTTATGGGTTTCATGATTATCATTGACTTGAGATTATGCAAATGACTAAGGTGATTTTGGTTTAACCATGATCAAATGATGGTCAGGAATCCACAAGTCTTGAAGAGAATTTATAATTTACCCAATTTGAAAATTTTATCTGGGTTGAAAAGTGACAGAGCTATGAGCAAAGGTGATCATGGCTTGATCATCAACAGTAATGAGCCTTAAACAGTTGAATCACTGTAGTGATTACTGTACTGGATCTGAGGGTGTTACAGTGAAGCCGCTTACATATTGGGCATTAAGATCTATAGAGATAGATCCCGACGCCTGATAGGGCTGAGCCAGAGCACGTATATAGACAAGGTTCTGAATAGGTTCAGAATGGAGAAATCTAAGAAGGGGTTCCTCCCAATGTCACATGGTGTGGTACTCTGCAAGAGTCAGTGTCCTAAGAACACTAAGGAGCAGCTAGAGATGAGCATAGTTCCATATGCTTCGGCAATTGGATCTGTTATGTATGCCATGATATGTACAAGACCAGATGTTTCCTATGCTCTGAGTATATGTAGCAAATACCAGAGCAACCCAGGTAGTGCACACTGGGTAGCAGTCAAAAATATTTTGAAGTATCTAAACAGAACTAAGAATATGTTCTTGGTATTCGGAGGTGATGAAGAACTTGTTGTAAAGGGTTACACTGATTCAAGCTTCATGACAGATCCGAATGACTTCAAATCTCAATCAGGATATGTTTTCACACTCAACGGGGGTGCCGTGAGCTGGAAAAGTTCTAAGCAGAATACGGTCGCGGATTCTACAACGGAGGCGGAGTACATCGTAGCTTCAGAAGCTACGAAGGAGGGATATTGGATTAAGAAATTCATCACTGAGCTCGGTGTGGTTCCTAGTGCTGAAGACCCATGGAGATCTACTGTGACAATAGTGGAGCCGTGGCGCAAGCTAGAGACCAAGGTCCCACCAGAAATCCAAACACATTGAACGCCGTTATCACAAAATCCGAGAGTTCGTTGACAAAGGATATGTGAAAGTATGCAAGATTCATACGGACCTGAACGTGTCAGATCCGATGACGAAGCCTCTTCCACGAGCAAAGCATGAGCAACACCGAACAACCATTGGTGTGAGAGAACTTATGTAACTAGTATTATTGTATCTAGTGCAAGTGGGAGACTGTTGGATATATGCCCTAGAGGCAATAATAAAGTGTGTTATTATTTATATATTCATGTTCATAATTATTGTTTATATTTCTGTGCTATAATTGCAATGATCCTGACTGTGAGATTCAGAAGAAAACTCATATGCATGTGTGGAAATGTAAACAACAAGAGTTCCTGGTTTTGCCTCTAAGACCATCCCATGTGCTTATTGATGATTATGTTTTCTTAATCATGGACATTGTTCTTGTAACAAGGATGTCAATAGCAATGAGAGCATATTGTTAGCAGAACAATGATGTTGAACCGACCCCAGTGTTAAATGATATACTTAGAGAACTCATCGCAAACAACGTTATAAGTCATATCATAAAATGTTATTATATACAAAGTTCCTTTGACTATGAGAATGTCAAGTTGCTTCACACAAGAAGATGTGCTTTGGTTCTTAGATGAATCTTCCCGTAAATGAGAAGTAGTAAAATAAGTTCTGGGTACATTGGACAGTGTGTCTAGTAACGGTGATAGTTCGAGACTGGGATTTTCTCCTTCACGATGAAGAGATATAGACTCAGGGCCCACTCGGTATAACAGTATCCATTCTCGTCTGGCCAGACACTTTGTGATTCAGTCACGGGGATACCGGAATACATAACGAGGAATGAAGACAAACGAGAAATGAGGATAACTGATGGCTTGTGATCAAGAAGTTGTTTCACATAGGTGACAAACTTCTCTCCTCTAACTTTGTCATATATCGCGAAGCAAAGGGAATAGTATACGATAAACATAAAGGTTCACTCGAAGTCTTTTTGTGTATGTGTGGGAGTCAACATGGGTGTCCATGGCTCCGCTGTTGATTATTGACTGTTGACAATAGGCTGTTGTCCTACGTCCGGAAGACGTTCCGAGTCATGTCCACATAATACCGAACCTATTGGGTCACACACTTAACGAGTAGTAATCTGTTAGAGAACTAGGAGATGAAAAGAGAAAGGTACCGGAATTTTTTCGGGTGGAACCGAAAATGTTTCGGATAGCGATAAGAAATGTTCTAGGTAGTGCCGAATGGTTTCAGAATATTCGTGAACGGTCTCGGATGATTTCGGAACATTCAAGAAGAGTCTTGAAGTGGTAACAAGACATCCGTGATAGTCTCGGAAGGTTTTGCAACATTCGGTAATAGTTGTGGAAAGGTTACGAAACATCGGGAAATTGTTCCGGGAGCTCCAAAAATGTTCTGGGAGGTCCCGGGAGGCTCCCGGGACCTTATGGAAGTATCCAGAGGGTTATGGAACTCTCCAAGACGCGGAAACCAAAACTGGACCAAGTAGGAAGGTCCACAAGGCCGTAGGTCGGTGGGAAATAGACTTTCCTTGGGGGCCAGGGCAAAACGCCAGGGTCCCTGGCGTTTCCCCCCTAGACGCCGTAGTCCGCGGCGTTTCGTACTGGAATCCGTGTTGGACTCCTCCTGGTGGCCAAAACCGACTTTAGGGAGAACCCTCGCCCAAGTTGCGACCCGAGGCTTCCACCTATATATTCGGGGGCAGGGTTAGCCCCAAAGATACACCAGAAAAGCCCCAAGGTTGCCCTAGCTAATCCATGCACCTCTAAATCTCTATTCGGGCTAGATCGTTCTAGTCCGGACGCCGCTAGGCTATTCTTCCTCTAGTTTTTCTCGGTGGCGTTCTTCTCTGGACGGCGAACCGCTGCTGGATTGCTACATCGGGACGTGTGGATACCGGTAGAGGGATCATACCTTTGATCCTTCTTCGAGGAGCTTCTTCTTCTTCTCGGAGATCTGTTCGTGGGACTTGTTCGTGGGATAGATCGACGGACTGTTCGTGGGAGATCTACTTCGACTACTTCCACTACGTCCGCGAGCTTCACCAACTCTTCTTCCGCTGCAATTGTTGGTGAGCATTGTCCTAAACCTTGTATGCAATCTATCATGGATGATCTTGGGTTCTTAACTCGTAGGCACGAAATTTTTGTTTTCTACTACGTTCCCCAACAGCCATGTCCTACGAATAAGAATTGAATGTCTGATGAATAATAATGACCATGTTCCATGCATAAAATTTACCATGTCCTGCAAATACAAATTTCCATGTATCCCAACCTATTGGGTTGAAAACCTATTGCAGCATTGGAACCATGACGATTTTGTCATGTTCTACTAAAATTTTTCATGTTAAAAAAATAAGAATTTCCATGTACTAAAAATAAGAGTTGTCGCGCATCAACCCCCCCCCCTCACAACGTTGGATATCTTCTCGAGGTTCATGAGTCGTCGTCACAACTCTCTACGATCCTTGATGCATTACTACAAATTCTCGTCGTCGTATGGCAGATTCGCCGTCACCGCAACACCACAACATGGACAACTGCTCCAGCCCCAACCACATTCTCATCCCTCGCCGTCGCAGTTGAGCTGCGCCGGAGAATCTCTCCGACGCATATGTATCCCAAGAACCCGTCATAGCGCGCACCATCACCCCACCCCCTCTTGACCATCGGATATCTTCCCGGGGTACACTGGTCGTTATCCCCCCTCCCCCTCCACACACCCCTCCCGACCGGCGGATATCTACTCTACGCAGCTCTCCGAGGTGCTCGCCGATGAGTGAAAAGTATCTGAAAAAAATGGTAGCTTTAAATCTAGCGAAAAAACAGACGAAACAAATCATGACAATTTTAGTACAAACTGCATGGCAATTTTAGCGTGAATAGCATGGCAATTTTTGGTCGAAAAAAAAGTTGTCGAAACATGCCAATATGGGGTTTTGTTTCGAAGATCTCGTCGCGACGGATTTAATGGTACAAACGGAATTTTGAACGGATCTTTTATTTAAGAGATAAAACTTTTTAAAGTTTGAAAAGTCTAAAAGTTGCACTAATCTGCGAACCGAACTAAATTAATTTGCTGACTTCATCATCGGCCACGCGCAATGATTAGTGCAAACAAATCAACAGTAGATGTTGCGTTCGGATGGAGAGAAAGTATACCGAAAGTGTGGTGGCTATCTTTATCCAAAGGTTAAGGCCGAAGTTTGGTCTGATCGTGCCAGGCTAGTGCGCTAGTTATCCTAGTTTATGTTAAGGCGCCTGCCGAGCCGTTTGATTCAGGTCGATGAAGCCGTCGGATTGCTTGACTTTAACGCGCAAGTTTTGCAACAGAGTATTTGTTGCGCTCACTCGATTGCAACAGATTTTTTATTGCAAAAACTTTAGCGAGCACTTTTTTTACGCGAAATCATCATCATAAGACAACCATCCTTTGCAACAGGGATTCTGTTGCGGTTGAGCCCTTACAATAAAGCCTTTGTTGCAAAGCTTGAGTGAAACGTTTTCTTTTTTTTTCTACTAAATTGGTCCGATCTTTTTTCTCCGGCAAACCACAAAACAGAGATGCGCACGGGTGGCGGCGCCCGATCTCGCTGATATATCCGTTGTTGACGATGGGTCTTTTGCAGAAATTGTCGTCGGCGACATGCTTCCGCAACAACTGTTGCCGTCGTCGCCCATGTCACCGCACCACATTATCACCCCTCATCCACTTTGAAACAAGCTGCATGTTGCAAAGCTTGCTTTGCAACAAAGGATCAGTTACAAAGGGTGAACGGTTTTGAGGTTGGGCATCATTCACACGCAATGTTGAATAACGAGGCCATCCAATGGCGATGAAGGCGGCAGACGACGTGTTGTAGAAATCAGCCGTGAGGTAAATCTTTTTTCTTTTGTTAATTGATGTGCGATAGTATATTATTAAAATGTATTATCTGTACAACTATGATATTAAAATACTATTACGTCGATCTATGATACTTATCGCTAAAATGGATTTATATAAAGTATAAATGCATTTCAGTGCTAAATACATCCATTTAAGAGCGTAACACAAAAAAACTATAATGTTCAACCATATTACTTGTCGCTCAAAAGGGTGTACCTAGATGTAGTGCTATATACAGCTATTTTAAAGAGTGTGATCGGCAATGATGGTGTCACATTTTTTTTGCTACAAGGTATTACGAAAAAAACTATCATTGATTCTCGTTTTTTTGCAACCAGATACAACAAAGTGTTACTAGCGACAACACATTGCGAATTTGCTGCAACCGTCAACGAAAAAGCTACCATCAATGACAAAATTTGCTTCCACGACATGAAGGCAAGTCCGGCCTATGAAGATGATGTCACGATTTTTACTGCAACGTATCAAAAATAAAAAATATATAAATGATTTTTTTACTGCATCGGGGATTTATTTTACAGCAAAATAGATGATGTAAAAATTGATGCCCTAGAAATTGGAGCTTCTTCATTTTTACTTCACAATGTCATATAAACATGGAAACAACATTATAAGGCGTAGACCAATTGATAGGCAGTCCACTAGTATAGTATAGACCAGTGGCACGATCCACGTAGTGTTAGTTCAGTTGGGCGACCTGATTAATTGCAGCTTGTAAACTCTAGTGAACAAGGAGACCCATGCAAATGCTTGCCCCGGAAGCTTTGCTGATCCATGAACGCTACAATTCAACCGGTTGTGTTAATCGTACGAGAGATAATAATGCTTATCGTCGTTGATCAAGGGATAAGCGTTATTATCTCTCGTTAAGCAATCACAGGTTTCATTAGGCAATCAGATCCACTCAAAGGAATCCATCAAAGAAAAGAAAAATCTACTCCAAGATATTTTTTTTGAAGCAATCACAAGTTTCGTTCCTTTTTTTTGACAGAGTTGGCTTCGCAGTTAGCACAAAGGTTGTATGACAGCATGAGCATAACAATACCTTGATGAACTATACTCAGTGACTCCATACGCATGGTGCAGCTATATATATGAACATTCTTCAACCTCCCATTGATAGTTTTTTGTATCATTGAAAACGCAGACTACTTTTGATTTACAAAATTGCACTTTTCAAGAAAGTATATGCATGTATAGAGAAATGTTATATGTAATAGGTCTTGGAAGTGTTATGTCATCATGAGATACTGGAGCAAAACAAATAAACAAGATACATTGTTATGAATGACGAGGGGGAATAGATTCTCTAAGAAGGGGAAACTGGTTTCATGCTCGAAGTCTCCAAAGGGTCGGATGCTGATAGTGTGACCAAAAACACACAATAGCTTACAAATAGCTTGAAGTTGAAAAGAAAATTGCACGAGAAGATCAATCCACACAAAATGTAAGTTAGCTAAGCCAAAGAAGTCATTCGAAGGCTTGGGGGTGTGCAGCCTGTGCAAAGAAATAGCACGCTAAACTTTCATATGGCTTCTATTGTTCTAGGTCTTCAGCCTACCAAGCTGCCAGACATGTAATCTCAAGTATAGGAGCGAGGGCTTTCTGCTGTAAAAAAATGCATGACGTCCATTGGTTTGATTTGTTCAATATAATTGGGGTGACACCCTTCTGCTCTGAAAAGATACGTACATGACATATATTGATTTATCTTTGTAGATGTAGTACAACATTCCTCCTGAACTAGCTACTATAAGGGCAATTCCAGCGAGCGCAGGCTTACGGTGCTCGTTATTTTACATAAAACATATTTAAAAGTTTCAAAAAAATAAAAAATGAGTTCATGAAAACTTATATGTGTTAAACACAAACGTGTGAAAATTTATTTGAAAATATTATGATTTGTAGGTTGTACAAAAAAACCAGGCCCAACAAGAAAAAATGATCCACTGGAAATTCATATTTTTCTTTCTTATGCAACGTGTGAAAGTATAATGTTATGAAATTTTGCACGTACTTGGTATAATTGTGTATATGTGTTAAAAAAATTGAATTCTTCAACGTTGGAGAAAATGATTTTTGGAAATGAGCTCCATGGTTCTCATCCATCATTCACATTTTTTGAAAACTCTAACACAGATCATCAAAACAGACACATCAAATATTTGCAAACGCTCCCGAAAACAGTGATAAGGGAGCTGACCATCCAACCGTGTGCACCAAATGTTGCCCTTATATTTTTATGTTCGAATATGCAAAGCAACCAAAATAACTATAGATAAATATCATAATTTATCCATAAATAGCATGCAGATATGTTATTGCGATAACAATTCAAATATAAATAATACAATGAAAATGATTTTTTTAATTAAATTCAACTTATTCAGACATATGTTCTACTTGACCAATTAATTGAAGCGCTGACAGGTGGTCAACCAGAGCATTCTGAATGATCATGAGTTCCTCAATGCTGAACATGTTAATGCATTTGGCTAATATCCTAAAATGTCGTCGTCTTCTATGGTGTAAGTTTGATATGATCACCCATGTTCTCAAAATCCAGACTGCTGTGAACTACCTCAACCTCATCCTCCATAATGATGTTGTGCATCATGACACATAGCATCATAAATATTTATAGATCTTATATTTTGTAGCTCCTCCAACAACTGAAAAAACAGGCATGGAGCATGTCAAGTATCCTCCACATCCTTTCTAGCTCCTTCTTGTCGTTGGGAAAAGGGAGATATTTTCTAACCCCTTGGCTCAGAGATGGTCTCGACAAAGATCACCCACAACGGATAAATACCACCATAAAAATTGTAGTCCACGTTGTAGTCATAATTATGATTGGTATACTTGCACGGAAGAGCTCTCCCCGTAGTCAACCTAGCAAACAATGAAGTCTGATCCAAAACGTTGATGTCACTATTAGACTCGGACAAATGCCAAGAAGTGTTAGGGTCATCGCTTGTTGAGTATGGCTATCGGGTTGTTTATGTGTGTACGGGTATGCATGCACTGTGAGTAGTTCACATGTGGCTAATTTGTATCGATTTTCGCTCGGTTTTCCATTAATTAACTGAGCAACTCTCTTCTTCTTATTTAATATATGTGGCAAAGCTTTTGCCACCGTTTTGAAAAAAAAGGTCTAACGATGCAACTACTTAAGACTGATGGTGGGCTTCTTGCAATGGCTTTGATATTGCCCTTGTGGCCTCTGGATAGTTCTTTCATTTCTAGTACATGCCATCTAGGGATTCGAGTATATCGGGCCACCGTCTTGCTTTCGAGAGTGTCAGGAGCCTTGTGGTGTCCTAGGCAGTTGGCTCTGTCAAGTACTCCGGGTCAAACATTTTCACCATCGCCGTAGAAAACTTAACCGTGGCTTCAAGGCATGCGTTTTCAAACATCCGGACATACTCTACTGACGATCCGATGAATCTACGATCGTGGCATAGGCAAGCATCCTCAAGGTAGTTGTTGCCTTCTCGTAACCAAAGAAGCCAATGATTCTGATGGCATAATAGTTCAAAATGATGTAATCATCATATGCTCAGAGACTATATATTGTACACGTGCACGAACACATTTCACTGTATCCAAAAGAGACGGCAAAAAAAGGACTCGAATAGCGCATACTCGTTGAAGTAGTCGCCATGAACGCCAGATCCACCATGCCATTTCTAGTTCAACACTTGATGTCCCTTGACTGCCCCCTTGTAGTTGAGAACATATTACTTCACGGATTGCCCGTGTCTACAAAGAACCACTCTCATCATCATCGTTTTCACTCTCATATCCCCCCTCATATGACGATAACGAATCCATGAAAATTGCATAGAAGTAATCATCGTTCGAATTCATCATGTTTTCTTCGAAGTAAGGAGCAAATTATCATCAAATTTTCTGCGGAATTTCGATGAACACTCATCAGGTACGGTGTTCGCCATATATAGTATCTACAGACTACAGGGGTGGAGAATACCGGGCGCCAGACGAACGAGGGATGGAAGGGTGGCATAGGCAATGCAAGTTTGGCTCTAGGTGGAGAGGTGAACGTTTGGCAAGGCCCGAGCAGCTTGCCGATGGTCAGCAGCACTGCCGGTCTAGTAAAGAGCGGAACCCTACAATGTTGTTTAAGAGAAGGTAGAGCTCGGTTCCTTGCTCATGATGTTATTACTAATCAACCTCTCTTACCTTGTCCAGCAAATCATTAAGATTCCCAACTATCATCAAAATTAATCCCAACTCCAGAACATCGGACTGCGTTGTTTTTGGATGATCCTTCAGCCAATTCATCCAGCAAAACCAGTGGTATCAGCATGAGAGCAAAACCTTGTCCAGCAAATCATTAAGATTCCCAACTATCATCAAAATTAAGCCCAACTCCAGAACATCGGACTGCGTTGTTTTTGGATGATCCTTCAGCCAATTCATCCATTAAAACCAGTTGTATCAGCATGAGAGCAAAACCATGCCTCACCTAGCCTAGCTAGAAACATGTGAAGAGGCACTCATGCTTTTGCAGTCACACGTAAATTCCTTGGTTGGTTAGTGAAAGGGTTCATAAGCAAAGTGTGAAACATAAATTTATATACATGATAGCGCAACACAAGCTACCCATACTCGTCGATGATCCATGCATTCTAGGGCACGGGGAGGTACCCATACTCGTCGTTGAAATATAAAAGTCACAACTGGAGATAAGCGCATCTTGGCAATGGTCACAATTGAGCAATGTTTGTTAGAAGATCGTCAATAACTATGGTTCACGTTAGATAATGGAGTAAGCCAAACATACTTTATATCCAAACCAATCTCGACCCAGCGCCATGGGAAGAGTCTTAGGGAAACCACTATGTGCCAATAGCTAAATTTGCCACGTAATCATATTTGGCACTGATACTAAATGTGTTGTTTTTGTACAATGTAGGCCAATTGTAAAATGATGCAAAGTGGAACCCACCTATGTTAAATTAGAAATACTTTTCTCTTCCTCTCCATTGACATACGGTATCCCTCCGTGATCCTTCCAATAAATATTTTATTACCTACAAATTTACATGCCGGTGTCTGTCAAGGCAAAGGACAGCCTGACCAGCCAAAGGCTTGCTTCCCTAACTGAACCAGGACGTCGTTGTATGTCCTTCAATTTGATTGTAACAACATCTCTAATCCATTTCCTATAATTTGAGAAAAATAGTCGAACATCTTTTAGCACAGTATATTTGCTCTTCTAGATGACTTTTCTTACTCATCTTTTAAACTCAAATCCTTAAAATTTATATTTAATTCATGTATTTCATCGAATATTTCCATCCCCACCACACAGAACACACAACCAAAATAATTATTGTGGTCACCATGCTTCCGTCACCTTTGCTCGAGGTTGTCGCCAACACGGTGGTCGCAACTATGTTCAACCCGCATTTCAAGGAATCCCATGTGTTCCTGTGCCGTCGAGCAACCTCCTGTGCATGCTTAGCCATCATTTACGGGTTTTTTTCTTCTGAAAAAGGGGATAGACACCCCGGCCTCTGCATCACTCGATGCCCACAACCTTTTATTAATAAAGTAACCATTATTTACGGTGAGCAATCAAAACAGTAGCTTGGTCAGGGACTAGATTGGTCGTACCGTTTCCACCTTGAGCCGTGGCGGTGGAGGCGCTGTGGCACCCCGGCTCAGAGGACCGGAACGCCCCGTGCTCCGGCCCAGAGATCAAGTCTTCTGGAACACGGCACTGCTTGATATAGAACCGAACAGCTTTCTATTACCGAAGATAGGGGTACACAGGGTCTATTACAATGCTAGCGGGGGCACAACTTGCTCCTCAGGCTAGCCTCGACTCTACACCAAGCAGCAGCATAACTCTCCAGCAGCGGAATATAACTCGGCAGCGGAACAACAACGGCGGTGATGAACTCCAATCCACAGGGTACACTGGCTGGGACACCTCCTAGCTCGCAAACACCGGGAGCGTCGTCCTACGCATCTAAAGAACGGCCTGCAAATCTGGCATGACACGCCAGGTCAGTACATTGAATGTACTTGCAAGCTCACAACATCCAAAGCAACAAGGCAAAACAATAACATGGCATTAGCAGGTTCAAGTATCTTAGTGAGTTAAACAGGTGGACAACGATATCATGCAAACAGATGATCAACAAGCATATTATCAGCATTAAAACTAATGCACACACAATCACCGTTTAAGGTCACATGGACCCCACATGATCATCGCATGATCACGTGTCTTACCTCGGAGTCCTTACAGACTCAAGCACCGGGTCACCTCGTGACCAAATCACTTCCACGGGTCGTCGCACGACCAAACGGGTCATCGCATGACCAATCCAAACCACTTCCACGGGTCGTCGGACGACCAAACGGGTCATTGCATGACCAAACGGGTCATTGCATGACCAAAAGGGTCATCACATGACCAATCACTTACCACAGGCATTCCACCGAACTTATGTTAATCTCATGGTGTGACCTAGTAAGAACTGTGTTCATTACCGTGGACGCGGCTATTCGAATAGATTTGTGTGACTCTGCAGAGTTTGTGCACGTTACCCACACTATGGAGTTCTTCCTCCATCCAATACCTCAGAACTTGTCCCACAGGATCCTTGGAACTCGTACTGCAGGAGTGGACTAGGACTTATCCAACGAGTCTGTTTTACCGCGTGTCCCTCTTACCGTATCACCGACATCTCGTCTTAGGTAGCCCCTGTGTCCTTCCGACACTGACCATCGCATGGCCCTGACCATCGCATGGTCCATAAACTTTGTCCCCCCCCCCCCTCCCCGCAGGGACCTGCGCGCATAAAAAACTGGCTCTCAACACTATCGCCGTTTACTCGGCCAAGGCAACTGTCGCGCATAGCCTCCCTCTTTGGTGATACGCATAAGAGAACCCACTGGTAGAACGAATCAAGGCCTGCCCATTCAGGCAAATGTGGCTGCACGGATAAGTTCGGTTCGGTGGCACCTGATCAACTTGTCATGAAGCATGTCTCCAACAGCAAACACAAGTATCAGGTGCAACATGAGTAGCATCAGATCATAACAATGCATAGCATATTAGCATAATAATTTCAGATATGATCAAACATATTTTAGATGGTGAACTTATCCGTGTTACAAAGATTAAGTTATTAACATGGCAACATTATGAATGCAGTTGAGCATAACTTAGGCATAGAATGATCTAGCATGAGCAACTTAACATGGTGTTGGTATGTTGTGGTTACGATGATTCAGGACATAACATGGCAATGACATAATCAAGCATAGCATGAATGTAACATGGCAAAACATAGCATAGTAGTAGCATATTCAAGGATAGCATGGCAATGATAACATCAATCATAAAATGGCAACATGATCACGGTCACCGATATAAGCATATCATCGAGAAGCAATTTTAGAAGCACGTCAAAGCTTTGCAAAGGTGCAAAGGATATTGTGTCTTGCCTTCACCAACAAGGTGTAGGGAAAAACTCCGGGTCTTCAACACCACAAAGGCCTGAAAAGATTTTATAAAAAGGCACGGAGAAAAATGGGTCAAACTCCACTTTTGTTTGACCAGCAAAGAACCACATAAAAACATGGCACAAAACCTATGCCAAAACGAAGAGGAGCTCGATACGAAACCAACGCAAAAAGAATCACCACATTTGGACTTACGGTTGCGGAGATACGAGGTGGAGAAGTTCGGGGGCTGGTTTTTGGTGGAAATACGCTTTCTATAAGTGAAAGCGCATTTCGGGACCGAAGGAGATAAAATACGCCTTTGTTGACTGAAAATGTATTTTCGCCCGAAGGAAAACAAAATACACTTCCCAAGTGGGAAAACGTATTCCGGACAGGTGGGCGCCTTCACTAACAGAAAACGGCCCAGAGCCTGGGACGCTGACGAGTTGGGCCCAGTGGCCAGTCTATCCTCCTCTTCCCTGCTTCTTGTTCCTCTGCCTCCCGTGACGTAGAACAGGGGAGGCCGGGGCACGACGGGCCAGTCCACGAATCGCGGGGCCAAGGCAGCCGACGACGGGGCCAGCGGGGCGGCCTGCGGCACTGCACTCCGTGGCCTGGCGCGGCGCGCTAGGCGGCGGTTGCCCGGGGAGGGGCGGGGCTAGGCCGCGGGGCGGCGGCTCCAGGGCGCCGGGGAGATCCGCGGGGTGAGGAGTGCTGCAGCCGCGGGCTGGGAGGAAGATGGGGGGCTTCGGCTGCTCGGGATTTGAGCGGAGAGAGCCGGTGGTAATGGTGGCCGTGGAGGTGCGATGGGGCTCCGGCGATCAAATTGGAGAGGGGTAAGTGGCTAGGAGAGGTGGGGGCTGCTGGTGGTGCTCTGGGAGGTCGGGAGTGCGTGCTTCTTATAGCCGG
Source organism: Bromus sterilis (assembly GCA_950022295.1). Taxonomy (NCBI): domain Eukaryota; kingdom Viridiplantae; phylum Streptophyta; class Magnoliopsida; order Poales; family Poaceae; genus Bromus; species Bromus sterilis. Next base: position 58,064,175 of record OX465598.1, on the reverse strand, counting down.
GGCGGAGATGCGCGCTCCGGGCCGCGACAATGGCGAGCGGCCGGGGCGTGCGTCGAGATGGTGGCCAACGAGGGCGACGAGACGGGGTGGCGTGGAGCACGCGCGCTCAGCAAACCCGGGCGGCGCGGGTGGACAAGGAGCTAGGCGACGAAGCGCACTGGAGCGCGATGGAGAAATGTCCGGCACGCGCGGAGCGTGGCCAGAGCACGCCGTGTGCGTCCAAGAGCGTGGCCACCAAGTTATGGATAAGCTCCTGCGTGGCCAACTGTGTCTAGAGTGTGCTCCTTTCCACGCTGATCACTGTGGTCCAAAAAGTTGGGCTAAAGGGTAAACAGGATGAGCTTATCCTCACTTTGAAGATTGATGTAGCAAACTTGGGGCACAAGCTGGGCTCACATGGTGGGGTTTGGGGTGGTTCCAGGTTGTCTTATGGACTTAGGGTAGGAAGTACTATGCTTCTGTGGAGTTTGGGCTCAAAATAATCAATGTACATGGTACTTCCTTTGCAAATGCACCATGGAGGCTGAAGGTGTTTGTACTGGGCTGTGGCTGGTACATAGCCCCCCTTAGCATGATATTTGGCATAGCTTAATAATACACTAGGGTGAGTATGTGTACCAAGTGTCATCTCAAATGGATCAAGCTCTCTAGCACTTCCTTTGCAAATGTCCAATTAGGCCAGAATGCAAAGTTGAAGCTAGCATCTCATAGGATTGGTGGAATTGGCTGAACATTAGTGTACTGGGGTTATTTGGCATGGTGCACATGTGTATAAAATTTCATGGCCATTAGACAAGCCTAGATAGCACTTGCTTCACAAGGTGTCCTTCTGACCAGAAACTTAAACTTGATGATGCACTCACATGGGTAATGGGATTTGGCTCACATTTGGTTTGGTGGAGTTATATAGTGGTAGGATCATGCTCAAAAAGTTTCAAGGAAAATGGGATCCCCTATCATGCACTCGCTTCACAATGCCCCGTTGCTGCACCCAAACTTTGGGAATTTATTTTGGGAGTTTGGCTAGTCAAATGGTGGTGGAATTTGGTGGAGATCAATGAGATGATCATATGATCTTGCACCAAAAGTTTCACCAGCAATGGATCAAGAGAAATGGCACTCCCTTCACAAAGCTCCATTCTGCCCCCACAGACAAATGAATTTTTCTAGAGGAAAAATCCACTTGGGCTATGCAATGTTTTTGGAGAAATTGGCAAGATATGACATCAAGATCATGAAGGAATTATTTGGGGATTTATGGAACAATATAAATATGGGTTGCTTCACAAACCTCAAATAATTGGAATATTCCTTTTAATGGAAAAAAGGAATATATAGCTTGAATATATGGTGGCTTGGATGAGGTGGGTCAATGGAATGGCATTGGCAAGGATTGGAAACAAGGGACACTTAAGCATGGAAGAAAATTATGCTCAAGTTCAAGTCCAACGAGATGCTCAAAATCAAATCCAATAGCAAATCCAGAAATAAATAAGAAAAGTTTTTGGAAAAAGAAAGTTCCAAAATCCAGGGTGTCACAGGCACACATCGTGTACGTAGCCTCTTCAAATAGGTCGCGACCCATTGACAATACTACCCATCAATGTGTTTGGGTACATTCTCTTCACGAGGAACGACAAAGCGCTTCATCGACACAAGATGGTCGTGTTGACCGTGCTGCATCTATCGGAATCTCGTCGGAATTTTGCGGCCAAAGGTCGTTGGGCTATGGGTTATCGGTGGTGGCTGATGGGAGATCAACACCATAGTGGATGCGGTCGAGCTGGGCGCAACAGTGGGCGAGAATGGAGACGAAGAAATTATACTCATCACGGCTATGAAAGAGTAAATATAAGGGTTTTCTGTTTTCACGTTCCTTCTTTCTTGGTTCTTATCAATTTTACCCCGCCCCTCTAACAGTACTCACTTTTTCCCTGCTCTCTCAGCCTCACAAAAGCCCAAACGGTGGTTTCCCGTCGGGTCAAAACCATTCACTGTAACTTCGCCCAATACTGATGCGCAAGACCCTTGAAATGCGGACAGGTGTGACCGGCTAGTACATAGTTGGGTAATTTTCCTCTTAAAATATGGGCAGACATATCTCTCTCTCTCTCTCTCTCATTCGCATCTCCCCTCAGATACTAACTTGTGGATCACCCCAGGACCCACTTGTTAGTGTCTGGTTTATTGGAAAAAATGTGGTATATTGCCTATCATCTACGTGCTAGAAAGGCCCTCGATTCAGTGACCCAGGAAGACAACTCGCGGCGGTGTTAGATAAAACGATTCAGAGATTCGAAGGTAGAGCATTGGGATAAACTTAGCAAAACATTCATTGATTTGTTTAATGCTAATATAGAGTGAAGTGATATTACAATAGAGATTAGGGGAGCGCTAGGCATCAGACTACTGATCCTAGCACTTTCATCGGACCAATGGACCACCGTTAGATTAGGTTGCTTCTATTCGTTGGATTGGTAGTTAAGATGTGAGTCTGTTTACATGTGACTGCTTCGTACAAGCAATTGCAACCAGAAATCACGCTGAATTAGTATAGGTCCATTCAATTCTCACGTAATCTGCTATTCAGGTTAATTGCATCACAAAATCAAGGAAAGCTGAAATCAAAAATCTATTTATATCATATAAATATTTTTTTAGTTTCATCTTCTCGTACTACAGAATATGGTTGCTTCTACCAATAAAAAAAATATTTGCACTAATACTAAAATGTGCTTCCACTGAAGGTTAAATCTTCTTCGATCTAATAAAATTTGTGACAAGTGTAATATTTTTGACCGCCTATTATGAAACGGAAATATGTTCCTACAACTATTATTTTTTTCTAATTGCGACAAACATTTGCTTGGATCTACCAAAACATATACTGAAATCGTTCAAATAGTTTGCTTCCATTATTTGTCTCTGTGTAAGAACATTTGTGCCATGAGGAAGGGTAATATATTTGCTTCCATCCAAAGAATATATGCTTCCAATAGTCGCTTCAGTATGACGAAAACTTGCATCCAATGTAGCGGTATTTTCGTTATTATTTAACTTTGCGTCTTAAATGAATTTCTCTTCCGTGAGGTTTTTCTTAATCAAAAGGTTTTCCTAAATGTGTTCCCAATGCGAATAGAATATGGTTCAATACGCTAGACAATTTCCCTACTGTATTTTCTTTGTTTTCCTTTGATGTTTCAAATTTGCTTTCACGCTGAATTAAACATGCTTCCATCTTACAATGAACTATCTTACACGTTGGTTCAATAGAAATTTGTTAGACTAGAGAATTGCTTCGAACCAAATAAGTCCCTCTTTCCATTAAAACAAAAACCAATATCCTACGTGCACATACTTCAAGAACATTAGGGACGTGTTTCCAAGAAATAAAAATTTATTAAATTTGCTTCCATCGTATGCACATCATGCTTCCAATGCTACAAACCATGCTTCATAGTACATAGTTGCAGTTGTCCTTCCCACATTATCTGAAAATGTGATTCCTTGATTTTCGCAAGCCACATGTGCAATCCGGCATGGAGCAGTGATGGTAGTACCATTGGGTGGTCGACGTGCCGCGTCGCATGCCATTCTTAACATCGACCATAGCCTTGTCATGCTCACCATCGACGAGCATGTTCTTCAGCTCACATTAGTGTTGTAGTAATGTAGTATGATTTATTGATTTGAATACAAACATGACACCTACAAAAGAATATGAAGCATGAAAAATGAATCAAACCGAACACAACATAGAAGCACAAGAACAAACCATATGAAGAAACCTAACACAATGTAGAAGCTCTGTATGGCAAAAAAATCTATACAACGAGGAATTACAACTATGGTGCGTATGAAGAAAATCATACACAACACAGAAGCACAATTATGATATATATGAAGCATGTAAATTTAGAAAGCACCATAGTGCAATATGAACATACTTCATGTAATCCTCTGTGCCTACTTCCAACTCCGAACAACGCGACAACCACACCGGCGGCCGGTTGTTGATGAGCACCATGGCCGCCTACTGAGAGTCCATCGCGGTAGCTCATTGGGTTGGGGCGCTGGATAAAAATTAGGGCGGCACAAGAGAGAAGGACAATGCGACCTCATGGATCCAAAGATAAACAACGCAGTGGATCACGGACAACGGCGATGCAGAGGGAAGAGAACGGTGTGGCGTGGTCGATCAGAGAGGGACAAAGCCATGTGTCAGGGGACATGGAGAAGAAGCTCTTCCTCCAACAATTGGGGAATAATAAATGCTAACATAATGGGTCGCTAGATTAGGGGAGTACTGGGAGTTACTATACGTGGAGAACGGCCCGTTGGTACGGGATTTGATGAAAATCTCTCAATGTGATGAAAGGAAAATCAACGGCTTTGGACCGGTCTGCTATTTGCAATATGCCAGACTTCTGATATGAAGTGTTTTCCTAGAGATTAGGCGCTTAGGTGCTACATCATCACTACTATTAAAAGGGAATCCGTCGCGATCGTCGTGATGGTTTAACCAATCTTTTAACATTAAAGTTGTGAATATGTACCCACCATGCCATCCATAAGTTGAAAAAAAACCCGGTTACCACCCAACGCAAAAAAGAGATCAATTCACCGTACGAAAACCGCTGCACAACAGATACAATGTGGCTATTCCTCGGGATCGTCAAGGTCAGGACATGGTCAAAGCTCACGTGCAAGGTTTGCAGTCTTTAATCCCTTCATCTGTACAGAGGTCGACTGTGATAAGGTTACGAGGCCGTAGGCTACTGTTCCCTTGCTAAACCGAAAGTCGAAACACAGAGAAAGAGACAAGTTCATGGAAACTCACAAAAATACACTGTGCAACACCCGCGCAACCGTCTCTGTCCCTGTAGAGCTGCTGCACAGGTACTCCCTTCGTCCGCGCGAATAAATGTAACTTCCGTTATGACAACCATTCTTGTAACTTTCGGTCTCTTCAATGCAAATTGTTGAAGAGAAGAACGTAATAAGGTACAAACCATGCCAGCGAGCTACCCCATCTCTTTTTCTTCTTCTTTAATTCACATGGTACAAGTCTGAGTATAAACCTATGCTTGGAATATGCATTTTTAGACTAGCAACCAACGTATTTACTTATTTTATGTAAATGTTTCAATGGCGGACAGAGTCGAGTTCGTTAGAGCTGGGGGGTTGTGGCTATGGCTTAGAGGGGTTCGGTCTAGACTGCAGGGAAAGGAGATACAGTGATGCGGGTGCAACGCCGACATTACTCAGTCATAGGAGATGAACGAAATTGAGGTCGTTGGGGGCGATCGTGGCGGCCACTCTGTGTGTGTGCGAGATGCTCAGGGTCAGGCATAGTGAAATGAGAGAGAGAGAAGCCGACCTAGGCTTAACCGAGTCAGCAGTGTGAACGCATTCAAAGCCAGTTGACAAAGGCAAAATCAACATGAGAGTTGATTTCTGAACCACATAATAAGTTTGTAGTATAGGTTCACTGGTTCTGAAGTTCAAAGTTGAATATTAAATCAAGTGGTTAGTTTAAAATTGTAATATGAATTTTTTTTATCTTTGCTTTTTCATGCAATTATCACGCACGTTACATTTTCACACTTATGTTTTATTTATTTAGTAAAACCCAAAGCAACGCACGGGCATTCAACTAGTAATACTAATATGGGAAGAGGCCGTTGCATGCAGAGTGGCCGCCCTCCTCTGATCTCGAGTTGCGGCCTTATCTTTCGCTGACTGGTGCCGAACGACATCTTCGTGTGAAGTGGAGACAGACACGGCTAGCACCGAATAGTCGAGCAGCTGCTGCGCCGCGTGTAGGGCCTCCTCGGCCTTTGCAGTATGTACGGAAATTTCATACGCTGCTACCGGTATTTCGGGAGATAACATTTCGACAAGCTCGACTCCTCCTCGGCGTCCTCCTCCGCAAGCTACCGGCGGTTATGTGACAGCTCGGACAACGTGGGCTCGAGCTCGGTCGGTGAAGTAGTAGAAGGAGCCGCCAGCGCCGGATGAGCAGTCGACCAAGGCCTCCAGCGAAGCGGCATGCCAGGAGCCAGCGGTTTCCTTGAAGCCAGCGTCGGTGTTCGAGCCCGCGGCGCTGATGGAGGCTCGCGCCGTGGTTGGAGCCCGCACCATAGTTGGAGCCCACTTCCTCGCCTCGTGCTCCGACATTTAGTGTCGGTGGCCTGGGCATACGTCCTCCAGTGGAGATCCGAGCATTATCACGCTCCCTCAGCATGGCGGCTGAATTAGCTTTCGTGAGGGCTTGTTCGGTTAATCCCCTCCCCACTGGGATTGGAGGGGAATGGAGAGGATTGGAAGGAATTTTGACTTATACGGGATTTAATCCCCCTCAAACCCCTTCAATCCACTTGGATTCGTCATCAGCCGAACAAGGCCTGACGTGTGGATGCGATGGAGTGGAGTGGACCGGAGAGGTGCCAAACATCGGTATTTAAGCAGTGTCAGGAGTGTTGATACAGATGGGAATGCGTGAGAGAGTTTTGGTGGCAACTCGATTTGGCAAAATGCACGGTGGCGGGAAGGAGTGATGGATGCGCATGCAGTGGGAATGGTGAACCGCCACTTGGGAATGCAGAACGATCGTGTCGCTTTGTTCTCTGGATGGCAGAAGTATGGATGAAACCGGAGCAGAGAGATCGGTTTCTTTTTGCAAAACACCCATGGTTGATCGACATAACCAACCTCTTGTGGATAGCTCTATGATCCAACAGACACCATTCGGAGCTAGGTCTACATCCAACGGTCATAGTCGATCGCTAGACTTACGAGAGAAACTATTGGGTTTTGAGGCAGTCAACAGGGTTATGTTGGGTTTGACCAATATTCAAATTTACTACTAATTCAAAAAATCCATAAACTTCACCCAGGCTTCATTTTGTTGTTACTTAAAAGGATTTGGACTAATGTTTTCATTTTCATTTTGTAAAGGTGTTTTTTCATGCTATTAAAGCATGTTTTTTCAAAAATAATAATATGAAAACTAATTCAATAAACATCGAGACCTACAATGCGCACTATATAGTCATAATAGATGGTAATGAAAAATATTTGGCTGATTTAGATAAGGTAAAAAAATAACTTTCTTTGAAGCTCATTCGGAGCACATTTTTCATGACTATTAGTTTTATTTCCCGTAATCCTTTCAAAATTTTACCATATCCTATGTGAGTGAAATGATCACACCATGCCAAGTTTCATCATTTTTAGAGATCATCTTATTGCTTTTCAATTTTAAATTTATTTAGCACAAAAAATCGATAAAATGCATGAAAACTAGCAAACAAACTCAGAAAAGGTTGAAAGTTGGTATGGCACAATCATTTTACTCAAATAGCATGTTAAAAAGATGAGAGGTTACGAAAAAAATTGGTGCACTTGGTGTGTAAAAACTGAACCATCTCTTTTGAAGTATAATGGTTTCGGAAGAAACTCAAGCGTTACAAAGTTATTTATTTTTTAAACTTATTTTAACTCCAATCTTTTTATGTGTTCTTTATGAGATATTCAAAGTGTCATCCTTAAATTTTACTCTTCATGTATGTACAGTTTTTTATTGGAATTAATTGACCCTAAAATTGAAAAGTATAGCAAATAAACTCAGAAAAGGTTATAACTTGGCATCACACATTCATTTATCTCACATTGCATATGCTAGAAAGATAAGAGAGTTAAAAAAAAAAGATGCACTTCGCATACAAACTAGATCACCTCTTTTAAAATATAAAGTTTTAAAAGAAAACTCCAGTGTTATAAAGATATTTCATTTTTTAAACTTTAATATTTTTTATGTTCATTTTGAGCTATTTCAATTCCAAACTGGCGAGGAAAGCACAGGGCTTATTTCCTGATCAATGACAGCTCCATCCGCGAGGCGAAGTGGCCGACCATAAGCTGCCACGCCGAGCACTATCGCCGCATGTAATGTAGCCGCGCGGACGCGAGGGGCAGACCACGAGCTGCCACGACGAGCACTGTTGCCGCATGTAGAAGTTGTCGTTCGGTCTGAGTCGCATCAACCCCATGTAGGCGCCTGTGATGTACATCAGTATAGGTACTCCGACTCATAGTGGAACTGAAGACGACGCAGACGATGGCTCGGGCCACCGGTGACCGTTAGCACTGTGAGCTTTGGTACGTGCGCCATGTCTTCTACATATAAGGTCGCTCGTCCGTAGGCCGAGAAACTCGAAGGGAAAGTGTCGATTCGATGTCCGGGTACATCCACACATGCGAAGATGAAAAATAAATAAATAATTGTGGTGAAAGATGCTTATGTGCAAGATGTTCGTTCAAATTTTAAAGAAGTTCGAACATCTGAGAAGATTACGGTAATTTTTTTTCAGTTTCTTTAAACGCTACTGTTTATGCACTATTTTGGACTTAATTTGTCTTTTTTTTTTCATGAGCTCCCTAGATGGTAAAAAAGGTTTAAATTTTACATAATCATTTAGCCCCTAAGCATTTTTCATCATAAAAATATTTGGAATTTTTAAATTTTTATATATTTTTAGATTTTTTTTGTGTAGGAACATATGAGCCTGAGCTTAGGTTCGAATGACTTTTTTTCTATTGATGGGTGTGTAGCTCTTCTTCTGCGGGACGAGTCCGAGTGTGGGTACCAACCGGAACCAGTGGTCCGGTCCGTGGGTACACATAGGATAGAAGAACCACGTGAAGCAATCACAGGTTCCATTCCGCTTATAACAGAGGTTGGCTTAGCACCAAAGTTGTATGACAGCATGAACAGAACCTTATCGAACTATACACGTGACTCCATACGGATAAATGCAGTTTTTTTGCGGGCAATGTAGCTATATATATACGAACATGTGCCTTGCAATCCATTTCATTGATAGTTCAATCACTGAACGTGCAGAATACTCTTGGTTTTCAAATCGCACCTTTCAAGCAAGTAAATAGATAGTAAATGTTTGTTGTAGATCTTAGGTGTGCTACGATTATCATGGGATATTGGAGTAAGCCAAATAAACGAGATGCATTTGTATGAATGGTGATGCAACCTAGTTGCCCCAGGAAGACGAAACTGGTATGCTCATCGAAGAAAAGAAAGGGTTAGATGTTGATAGTGTGCCCAACCACATCTAATGCTTTGTAATAGATTTAGAAGTAGCAATCAATATGAAGACTAAGCCGACCGGTCCTGTTTGAATCCATGGGTTAGAGTTAGAGTTGGTTAGATTGAAATGAACTAATCTTAAAACATCCAAACAGGAGGGTTAGAGTTGGTTAGATGCATCTAACCCATCCAAAAAAACTAACACACCCAAGAGGTGTTTATTTGGGCTATAGTTGGATGGGGCCCAGGAAACGTTATTTTTCCTTTTACCTCCACCACATCAAATCCTGGTTAAAGAAATCAAATGATTAGAAAAAGTACATTTATTGACAATCTAACCCGGTCATCCAAACACCTCTTTGGATAAAGTTAATTCAGGATTAGAATCTAACTCTAACATTTAACCGAGTTAGAGTATCCAAACAGAGCCCTAATATAATGTGATTTATGTGTTTATTCTATTTCACTCTGTATTGTAAAATTCCGAGAACAATCAATGTCTCACACCATATTTATGTGTACCTTTATCTCACACCAGATCAATGTCTCTGTCACCTAGCTCACTGAATTGATGTGCAAAACTCTTCTTTTACAATAGAAAAGAAAAAAACATATGCGAATGTTCAGCCAAATAATGATTTGATTTTTTTGCGGGAAAAATTATGATTTATTCCGTCTATGCTAATTCATCTGTTTACGTTGCTCCTCTTTATAAGATTCAAGGGAAAAAGTTGCTCTGCCTGCACAACCGATGCTTTTTCCATCTAACTCAGAAAATCAGCAAACAGATTTGTCTTTGATTTTCGACGGAAACTAGATATAAAAGATGATGATTGCGCTACAATCGGTTTTATTGAAACTAGTCATTTTCTTGCTTTATCTCGTCCTGTAGTGCAACACTTTGTAAATTATATCTTGCAAAGTATTCAACTGATAAAAAAAAACAATTCACAATTCTATATCAGTCTTCTTCATTACATCCTACAAATAGATTATGGGTTATATGTGCGATATTTGGGGAGAAGCTTTATTTTTGTTCTGTTTAAGTTTAGGTTAGTTCTCACTCATGGCACAAGAAAAAGTTTCCATGAATGCTTGCAACGAGTTAATTTTAATTCTTTGCACGAGGAAGTTTCAGTAGTAGTTGCGGTTGTGAATACTTAATCTTGCATATATATGAGAGTGAATTCCAGAAAACCATCACATTAAAGCGTAGGGTCGCAGAAAAAGCTCTTTTACATTTTTTTAGCAAAAAACACTGACTCTGCGCTTACTTTTTTGCAAGAAGCGCTGATTCGTTCTTTTGGGTATTTTAATCTTGTTTATGATAGGTGAGCTTGATTTTGTTGGCGTGGCGTTACGGGCAGCGGCTAATCCCGTTAGATGATGGTGGAGGCGCGCACGGTCACCAGAGCGCGCGCTGGGGCGGCGAATCGTGGGGGAGTGGACCACATGGCACTCGTCGTGTAGATGATGCGGGTCACGGGGCAACCGCGCGCGGTGAGCGCGCCCACGAGCTCCCTGATGTAGTCGGTGAAGGCCGCGGGGTCGGTGTTGCTCCTGACGTACCCGACTTCAGTGCCGTCCGAGAACAGGCGGAGCTCGAGGTGGCTGCCGCCGAGGGGACGGGCCCTCCCCTCGACGTCAAGCGCAACATGCCTGGGTCGCCTCCTTCCGCAATGGTATTTACTTCAAAAGTTCAAATACATTTGGTAGGACTGTCATAGCAAAACCAGTTATGTTTTTCATCGTGATTGATGATGTACGCATAGGCAGATTACTAATCTAAAGCGGTCCCATCCTCTCTATCCTTTATCAATTTTTTGGTTGCACAAGTGTTCAAATCTGGTGTATCTTTTCCCATTCAGGATTTCATATCTGTTACAGATTGGCTTGTCAACTGAATCAATGGTTCCTGCAAGAATTCAATCATGAAATAATTTTGGTTGACTGATGAAGCTCCAAATCTTTGATATGTAATTGATAAACCCTCACAACAATCAATCATCACCACGATCTCTGGCGCAGAGCATGGTGACTATGGAGTTCTCTCAGGGCCTCTGCACCTTAAGGGCAACATCGTTAAACTTTTTAGCCATGATATTCCCTGCGAGCATCAAGGTGCTGTTGGGTCCATCTTATTTAAGTGCTAATTTTTTTTTGTCCTTGTGTTATCGGCTACTTTCAGTTTCTAGGGAGAGTTCTCATAAACAATTTAAAATCAAATCTTATGATCGAAGGGTATATCCTATTAAATGGTATCTGTAGTTTGAGATGTACTATCTTTGCTGATATTGAATGTCAAAGAGCTTGGACATCAGTATAAGGGGACATGATCTGATTTGTATATTATGTCCATGTATTTGTAATGGATGAGGTTGAATTTATCTAGACAATTCTTTTTTTTTCAATAGTAAAGGATTATAGAGTAAATTAGTGATTGGAAGATGTAACTATCTGCATCAAAGTATTCTAAGTGGAAAGTTCGGATAGTTTACTTATGTACGGAGTACACTTTTAAGTTGGAGCTTACGCCATGTTGTAAATCACTCCTCTGTACATGTTGCATTTAGAACTTCTATAATAATTAATGAAACTTATTAATGGATATATGATATGCATAATATGTTGTAAATGAACAACTTATTTTCCACATATATTTTACATTTTTTGGGCATGTTATAATAGGAATTAATCATAATATATCTACATGCTACATCCTTATTTTTTAAACATAAGAAGAACACATCACAAAATACATAGAAAGGAATAATTGATAAAAAAAACGGCATGGCAAAGTGCGCGTCTTCTTCTAGTATCTAAACTAAATCAGAAGTGACAAACGATTTAGCACGGGGTACCACACAACTCCTGACTCGATGCAACAAAGGTGCACATTTCTAAAAAGGCATGATACTCCCTTCATTTCACAATGTAGTGTACACATATTTATCGAGATTCAAGTTTGACCATAAATTAGACCAACATGACCAACTGCGATGGGAACAAAAATTATATCATTGAAAATTTCTTTCGAATATGAATTCAATGGTATAATTTTTACTCCAGTCGCAATTGGTCACATTGGTCTAATTTATGGTTAAAATTAAATTTTGATAAGCGTGACCAGACTACATTGTGGAATGAAGGGAGTACTCCCTCTATTCCATTATCTAATGCGCATAGGCTCTAGCGTTAATACCAATGAATGAGGTCGCAGTTATACTTTGGACGAGATTGCTCAGCCCTCACAGCATGTGACCCTAGCCCTACGCTGATACGTCTCAAACGTATCTATAATTTCTGCTTGCTCCATGCATGTTTTGTGTGATATTGCTATGCTTTGATATACTTTCATACACTTTTGATCATATTTGGACTAACCTATTAACTCAGTGCACCCCAGTGCCAGTTTCTGTTTTCTTCTGTCTTTTTATTTCAGGTTTCCCCCGTATTAAAAGTGATTAAAAATTCCGGAAAATCCAATAAAAAAATCAGCGTATGGGAACCTTCCAAAGCCCCGAAGGAGAGCCAGGGGGCCACCCTGGTGCCTAGGCGACCAGGGGAGCGACCCCACCTAGGCCGCGCCAGGGGGCGCTTGCACTCCCTGGTGGCCCCCGACAGCCCCCCTTCGCCTATATATTTGTCTCGTCCCGAAACCTCCGGAGAGAGAACCCTTTTTCGCGATCTCGCCTCTGTTCCGTCGCCGCCGCGCTTCCAAGATTAGGAGCACCAGAAGACCTCTTCCTGGCACCCTACCGGAGGGAGGGTTGACCTCCGGGAGCTTCTTGATAACCCTCAACTGTAGGGGATCGAGATAGTCTTCGCGGGCAAGATAACTCAATTTATTGATTCGACACTTGGGGACACAAAGAATACGTACAGGCTTTGACAATTGAGTTGTCAATTCAACCGCACCTGAAATAAACACTTGCTTGCACAAAGGTATTAGTAGCAACTGTGATACGGTGGTAGTAGTGGTGGTGATAATAGTGGTGATGGTGGTGGTGAGACAGCAAAAGTAAACAACTAGTAACCAGCAGGAAAGAAAATACTATAGGCTAGGGAGATGGATGGTTGGGCGCTGCTTGGATGAGAACGAACATGTAATAGATTCTAACACGGGCAATGCTCACAGAAAAGAAAGGGTCATCTAGGCAAATATCAAACATCAGGCGTGTATCCCAGGGTAGTTGTACGTGCTTGCAATACGAACTTTGCACAACATCTTTTGTCGTACCCTCCCGCTACAAACAGGGCCAAAAGGAACTTAGGGAGATTAAGGTACTCCTGTCAAAGAGCACCGGAACAAAGCATTAACACTTCATGGATACACGGAATCCTCAAATTATAGTCCATCCCCTTTGGTGTCCCAAGTTGTCACCATTGGGATCGCTGGTTCCAGACTATAATAGGTGCATACAACTCATACATAGGATCAAGAACACCACAAACTCAAGAAACAAAAGGGTGATCAGATCTGAAATCATGGCACTCGGGCCCAAAGTGACAAGCATTAAGAGCAACAAGTTGTAACAGAGATGATAAACACCAAGTAGATGATAGGCAACATGCCCCAACAATCTGATTGAACTATTACATGATCTAACTCATCCAATCCTACCATACCCTTTGCCTACAGCAGGGAATTACTCACACATGAGAGAGGAAGTCATGGAGGGGTGATGGAGAGGCAATGCTGATGACGATGGCGATGATTTCCCCTCACCGTTGGCCAAAGCAGCCTCCAGATTAGCTCTCCCAGAGAAGAACAGAGGGTTGCGGCGGCTCCGCAACGTAGATTGGAAAAGCGACTTTTGTTCTGGGGTTTCTGCGTCGGGGGAATAAATAGGGACAAAGTGGGGCACTGGGAGATGTGGGACCAAGCCAGGAGGGCAGGTGGCACGGCCACGGGCTGGGCCGCGCCAGGCACCCTCCTGGCTGCCCTGTGCCCCCCCTTGGACTTGCGGAAGCTTCCGGAACGCTGATTTATTATATATTTTTTGGGATTTTTCCAGCGTACCTAAATATCCAGAAACCTGCACAAAAGAAAACAACACTGGTAGCTCTGCTGAAAACAGCGTCAGTCCGGGTTAGTTTCGTTGAAATCATGCAATAATGAAGCCAAAACAATAGCAAAAGTGTTTGGAAAAGTAGACACGTTTGAGACGTATCAACTCCCCCAAGCTTAGCTATTGCTTGTCCTCAAGCAATTCAGTTCAACGAACTGGACGCGACAAAGAAAACTTTGACAAACTCTTTTGCTTCATTAGATGTATATAATCATGTACTACGAAAGAGTTTAGCAAGTTTTGACACCATGCTACAAGGACAATGCACGAAGCAATCCTTCTTTCATGTAATCAGTCACGAACAAACAAAAAGTAAATAATATGCTGCTGAGAATCAATTTAAGATCACAATGCACATAGCATGAACATATCAGAGTGGTATCTCGCTAGCCTCCATGAGTGAAGCAAAACATAAATGCAGAAACTCCTCCGGAGTTTTAAAGGAGACTAGAACTCAGAACTCAAAGTAAGAAACATCACAAGCATGCAGAAGACAATGTGATACTTTGGGACAATGCATGTTACACTAAGAATGACAATTATGCTCTCATAGTTGGTGCTTTGGAGAAAGGAAGGTGAAGACTCTCGAACCGTGGCTTTTGATGGCAAGGTTGAAAACCCGTGAAAGGAAGCAAAGAATAAACATGTACCAGAGCTCTTGGTTTTGAAAACAGAGATAAAACTCTTTTGATAAGTGCAACTTTCCAGTCAACGGTGAACGGTAAAGGTCTCTCAATATCTCCCATGCCAACCATATTAATGCCTTTTGCTTACACATGTTCCCTTATCCATAAATCCTTTGATGGTCTACGAAACCTTTTATTTTGCCTCAAGTATGGAAGGAGGGTATCGTTCCATCTATCATAAGCAACATTTGGTCCATTTCTTTCCATCATCAAGTATGGGGGAGGTGTAACTCTTATATTTTTTTAATTGACTAGTTAAAACTTCCGTCAAAATATTTTTGGCATGGTAGATACTGATTTTCCCTTAGCGCACCATGAGCTTGTACAGTTGCAAAAGGGAAGCTTTTGAATAAATTTCGAGATGGTACATGAGAATCTAAGTTAGGAGTGGCCGGTAAATACCACATATAGGTAGGTATGATGGACTCAAATAGAAGAACTGGGTTTAGAAAGGTGATTGTGGAAGCACAAGCAGAATTCCGCTTGGTGCTGGAGGAAGGCTAGCAAAAGACGGGGAAGCGACCAACCAGAGAGCATAACGGTCATAATCATGCAGAGCGACAAAGGAACATTGAATCGGGCATGAAAGTGATATAGCTCACTCTGAAGTAAAAATATCATCAAGGCATAACAGACTTTTTAGTCTTAACATGCGTGAACATGTGCCAAGTGAACCCAAGAATTCCCCGGAGGGAAATACCACTTCAATATGCCACACCATGAACAATGCAATGCATGTCAATCATTTCAAGCAACACATTATAAACTCTAGCTATTTGAGACTAACCACAAAGAAAGCATGAACCACTGGGAAAGCATTGTAAACATAGCACTATGTCGCTACAAGCTGGTCTCTAATCATAAGTAAAGGCATATGTACAAAAGTAGAAACAAAAAGAGTTCATACTGGCTTTCCTTGTTGCATCCCTTCCGTCGATCTTCGTCATTACTGCCTTGTCACTTGCACGATCGAACGTAGGAAATTATAATCATCACGGACTCGAGCTGAACTCTGAAACAAAGCAAACTAAAGAGCAAAGGAAACATTTTTTTGGGTTTTTTAAGGTTTAACAAAAGAAAAAGAAAGGAGAAATCTTTTTGGGTTTTTGCAAACTAAAAGAACAAAGAAGAACAGGAAAAAACTTCAAAAAGATAAAAGCGAACCAACGGTAGATACAATGGAAGGGTAGGAGAGCACGTACTCCCCCAAGCTTAGGCTTTTGGCCTAAGTTGGGCTCGTCTACTGCGGTCCCGAGGAGCCTCCTGCTCCAGGGTAGTACTGGTATGTCCATGGGTCGTATGCGTCCTCCGGTGCGTACACCGAAGCCCTGGGCTCCTCCCACGTGGAAGAAGAAGGTCCCGCCCCCCATCCAGAGGAAGACCCTTCACCCCAGGGGGTGACGGTCTCCTCCTGAACTGGTGGATATACCACGTGCACCTCCTCGTCTGGCTCGATCCCCTCCGTGGGGTCGTGAAACTGGTATCTCCCCGTGATCTCATCAAACTCGGCCACTGAAAAACGAAATCCGTTCCTGCGAGAAAAATCAAACACAAGTGGTGCAGGTAGACAGACAGTGCGTGCCACACCGTCTTTAAACCGCAAAATATAATCAAGTGTATAGCGGTCAGAGGTCTTAGTAACAAAGACATGCCTCTTCATGGCAGCCAAGTCAAGGCTAACAAAAGGAAAGATTGCATCATCTGGGCGCGGTTCTCCTTGGAGAAACTGCAATGGAAGTGTGGCATAGACGCCACCAAAGAGGTCCCCCTTGTTACTATTAGTAGCAAGGCATTTCGCAATAAGCGAACCCACATGATACTCATGCTTCCCTGAGAGGGCATTCGCCATGATAGAAGTATCAGGCGTAGAAGTGATGCTCGTGTTGTCTCGAGCCAACACTCCTCTAGCAATATAATAGGCGAAATACCTGAGGTGAGGGAACATAATGTTGGAAATCTTCTGACGGTTGGATGGCCTCACTTCAGTGTTACAGAACGAGTCGAGGAGGGTGTTGAGTGCAACAGTTTGGACATTTTTCCTCTTCTTCTTCTCGACCAAGCCTGGAAAACCTAAAGCTTCACAAAATATACTCATAGGCATGGTCAGCAATCTTTCATAAAGTCGAAACACCACAGTATCATTGTCAGAATAAAACCTGAAACTGTTAACAAAAATAGCGGTGAGTGTCTCGTACTGTGGTACACGGCTCGTAACAAGCCGTGTCAAACCTGCATTGGCACACATAGCATATAACTCTTCTTGTATGCCGGCATCCTCCATGAAATGTTCGCATGGAAATGCCATGGCTTTTGCGGGTGACGCGTCCAACATCTCTATGGGTACGATATCTTCATTGTAGCTCACCCTCGTGGTCGAAGGTGAAGCTGCGGAACGCGTAACATGGCTAGAGCGCTCGGTTTTCTTCTTCCCTAGCCACTTTCCTAGCCTCTCCATTTATGAATTTTTTAACAATTCACAAAATCGAAGATTTAAGCAAAACTAGTTTGGGCAAACCATTCTACTTACTTTACCAAGGCTCAAACTAGCAACAAAACTTGAAAAATAAATTTCTACACAAACATTTAAGCTCAACTAAACAGCACCAAGAACCACTAAATACTCACTAATGAAGCCACCAACTAGAAAACTAATTGGAGGGGTGAGGGAGTCACATACCAGAGAGTATTTGTTCCAAATTTCAGCTCAAATGAGTGGTTGTAGAAGGAGATCGAGGTTCCGTTCTTAGGAACAGCAAGAACAACAGAACCAGAGCAAGAACACGAGTTTTTGGGAGGAAGGAGAGAGAGTGAGGGAAGGGAGGCCACCAGGGGGTGCCTGTGGGCCCCAAGAGGGTGGGTGGCGCGGCCAGGAGCTGGTCCGCGCCACCTGGCCTCCTGGGCCAGGGGTGGACCCCCCTGGTCAGCCACAGGTGCCTCCTGATGGCTTTTTACTTGGAAATTTTGATTTTGATTTTTCTGGAATTTTCTGGGCAACTTCACTGTAGAGAATTTTTCAAAGTTCAAAAAGCTGCAAAAACTTTCGTGAACTTGAGACAAAAGTTAGAACAAGTGAAGCTTTAAACACAAAAACTTGGGTACAGCAAGGAGAATAAAAGCTAAAGGAAATGAAAACATAACAAGCTCAACTTTTTACCTATATAAAACATGCTAGTTAGCAAGGTTGATCAAGTCTTACCAAAAAACCTGTGGTATATAGCGCAGAAAGTCTCGCCTCTTATGAAGTGATCATTGCACTCTCACTTTAATGGACATTGTCCCCACCATAATTGTCTTGTATTTATGGTATACATGTAGTGGACAATCCCATTCTTCAATCTTCACAGTCTCGATATTCTCAATGGAGTTAAGGCCATGCCTTTTGTCGATCTTCTTCGGAAAATACACCGTGTGTTCTTTGTCATTCACGTTGAAGGTAACCTTCCCTTTATTGCAATCAATAACAGCACCTGCGATGTTAAGAAAAGGTCTACCAAGGATAATGGACATGCTCCCATCCTCTAGCATGTCAAGCACAACAAAATTAGTAATTATTAAGCAATTGGCAACTTCAACAGGAACATCCTCACAAATACCGATCGGGACGGCCGTGGACTTGTCGGCCATCTGTAGAGAGATATCTGTAGGAATTAATTTCTCTAAAAAAAGTCTTTTGTAGAGAGAAAAAGGCATAACACTCACTCCTGCACCAAGATCACATAAAGCAGTTATAACATAATTATTTTTTATGGAGCAAGGAATGGTGGGTATACCTGGGTCACCGAGCTTCTCAGGAATCTTTCCACTGAAAGAGTAGTTAGCAAGCATAGTAGATATTGCCTCAGTAGGGACTTTTCTTTTATTAGTAACAATATCTTTCATATATTTAGAGTAAGCAGGTAACTTAATAGCATTAGTCAAAGGAATTTGAAGAAAAAGAGGTTTCATCCACTCACAAAACTTGTTATAGTGCTCTTCTTCTTTGGTTTTGACGGACTTGCTTGGGAAAGGCATGGGTTTCTGTACCCATCGTTCTCGTTCCTTCCCATGTCTCCTTGCAAGAAAGTCTTCTCTAGTATACTTCTTGCGCTTATCGGGTGCTTCTTCTTCACGAACCTCGGGTGGATCATTCTTTTCAACATCTTTTTCAGGTTTAGCACCGTCTTCAGTCTCAGCATCGAAGGTAGATATGCTGTTTGGATCAACAACTTGTTCTTCTTCTTCTATAGGATCATTGGAATTGTCAGCTTCCTTGTGTTTCTTCTTCTTCTTCTTCTTCTTCTTCTTCTTATTTGGAGAGCTAACAATTTCTTCTTCCTGCACTTGAGAATCTTGCTCGATCCTCTTTGGATGCCCTTCTGGATAGAGAGGGTCCTGGGTGTGTGTTCCACCCCGGGTCTTTATACCATAAGATTGTAAATTGTCCTGTTTGGCATTATTAGCAAGCAAATCTTTTTGCACATTAGAAATTTGTTCAAGCTGAGTTTGAACCATATGACAATGCTTCACAAGAAGTTGGACAGATCACTTCATAAAATCGTATAAAAATAAAGCAAGAGGATGCGCGTTAGCGCAACGGCTTTCGCGCTAGTTGCTCAATCCGTCTTCATAAAATCGTATAAAAATAAAGCAAGAGGATGCGCGCCCATAAAAAAGTACTTTTTGATCTCCAAATACCAACCGCCCACTATCGGATGGACTTCTTGCTCAGTTTCGTGGTCAGAAGATCAACATTCTGAGTAGAATTCTTTTGTCTTGAATATATGCCCTTCTTGGTTCATTCATTCCTGAGTTCTCGCTTCGCCCCTTCTCCCGCTTGGCGGGCTTGGTATGATATGTTCGTGATTCCCATTATCAAGAATAGGGTGAATTCTAAATGTAGGTGGGGTCTTACCAGTAACAGGAAGTTTTTCAGTAAAAAATAAGAAGAAAAGCTAGTTCTCAGTGAGTCGGCGCACCGATTGTTGAATTCCAGCTAGAACTACAAGAGCAGTCGGAGTTGCTCAATCCGTTGCTTGCTTCTCTTCTGTCTTGGAAAAGTGAGGATTTCCTATCTGATCCAAACCATTGTCTGGTTTTTTCATCTGGAAATGCAAAATAGAAAGTCCATTTTCCACCTCTGATACATCAACCCTGCCTCACGTTACCTCCTTCCGAGCCTGCGGCATTCCGGCCGGCATATCTCGAGATCGAGTTTAAGTTTCTTTTCTAGTTGGGGATTAAGACCCGGTTAAACCGAAAAGGGCGGATGGGGAAGGAAGAGCTTTCTGTAACTATTACATTAGTAAGGCAAGGAACTTCTTAAAAGAACGGCAATTGGTAGGGTACCCCTTCATTTCAGGTTAAGAAGATGGGAAAGCGCCTTTCTCTCTATAAGAACAGTGCGTTCCGAGGTGTGAAGTGGGAGAGAGGGGATGTGATGATTGAGGTTTTTACGAAAAGGTTGTTTAGATTTCCGAAAAGGTTGTTTGAATTTACGAAAAGTTTGCTTGGATTTACCAAAGGGTTGCTTGGATTTATTAAAAGTTTGCTTGGATTTACCAAAGGGTTGCTTATTTAACATCATTAACTGTTCTACCTACAACATCAAGCAAACTTTTGATAGCAAGAGTATTATCATGCAACTGACCTTGTATCTTCTCATTGAAGTGACTCTGCTTCATAATAAAATTATCAAGCTCATCTAAACATTGGTCAGGAGGTTTACCTTTAGGGATGTCACTTGCATTGAAATCTAAAAGAGAGTGTACCTCTACCATAGGTGGGTGAGTGGTAGGCTCACACAACTTCTCAATTGGGGGTAGATTCTTCATGTCTTTAGCTTTAATTCCTTTCTCTTTTATAGACTTCTTTGCTTCTTGGATATCTTCGGGGCTTAGGACAAGCATGCCCCTCTTCTTTGGTGGTGGAGGTGGTTCAGGCATGGACCAATCTTCATGGTTTTTGGAAATCTTGCCCATCAATTCTTCCGCATAGTCCGGTGTTCTTTGCCTGAAAACACAACCAGCACAACTATCTAGATAGGATTTAGACACATCGGTTAGACCAGCATAAAATATATCAAGTAATTCATTCTTAGGGATCTCATGTCCCGGTCTAGCCTTCAGCAAACTGCAAAATCTCCCCCAAGCTTTAGGGAGATGCTCATCCTGCAACTGTTTAAGGTTATAAATTCTTTGCAAAGCAGCATGTTGCATATGAGCAGGAAAATACTTATCAACGAAAGATATAGCCATATCCTGAGGACTTTGAATGGAACCACATGGTAGTGCATCATACCATGCTCTAGCATCTCGTTTCAAGGAAAAAGGAAGAAGCTTGGTCACATAAAAGTTCCGGATCCTTTCATCAGTAGTAAGCAAGCCACCCAACTCAGTGAGTTTGGTCAGGTGCTCGATATCATCATCATTTTCTCTGCCATAAAAGGGATCAGCTTCAACTGTGGATATAAGTGAAAGATCAACAGAGAAATCATAATCAGGATCAGTGATGCATATGGGAGACGTAGAAAAAGTAGGATCAGGAGTAAACTTGTTCTTCAGGGAGTGCTTTGCTAGCAACTTCTTTATAGTAGCAGGGTCGGAATCAGCACATTCATTAAGCTCCCTGCAAAAATCATCATCAAGTGTAATATAATCATCCTCAAGGAGTTTCTCCTTAAGGCCAGCAAAGTTATGAGTTTTTCCAATAGGTGTTTGGGTAACAGGAATTTCAACACCCGAGAATCGGACAGCAGCAGCAATCTGTTCTTCAATAAAAGAACCAAGTGAACCTGTAGTCCCAAAGGTAGTAGAAGCATCATCCAAAGTATCTGACATATTGCCAGACTCAGCAGAAGTAGCATGTAACTAAGGCGAATCAAACTGACTCATAACTGAAGGTGAATCAAGTTTAGCACTAGTGCTAAGAGCAGTACCTTGTCTCGTACGGGATGGTAAGATCGGAACCTTGGGGTCTCCTTTCTTACCCATAGTGGATAGCGTGCAACAGGTAGGATCCTTCAAGTAGACCTGTAAATAAAGCTATGGTCCCCGACAACGGCGCCAGAAAACAGTACTTGATAACCCTCAACTGTAGGGGATCGAGATAGTCTTCGCGGGCAAGATAACTCAATTTATTGATTCGACACTTGGGGACACAAAGAATACGTACAGGCTTTGACAATTGAGTTGTCAATTCAACCGCACCTGAAATAAACACTTGCTTGAACAAAGGTATTAGTAGCAACTGTGATACGGTGGTAGTAGTGGTGGTGAAACAGCAAAAGTAAAACAACAAAAGGAAACAACTAGTAACCAGCAGGAAAGAAAACACTGTAGGCTAGGGACATGGATGGTTGGGCGCTGCTTGGATGAGAACGAACATGTAATAGATTATAACACGGGCAAGGCTCACAGAAAATAAAGGATCATCTAGGCAAATATCATACATCAGGCGTGTATCCCAAGGTAGTTGTACGTGCTTGCAATAAGAACTTTGCACAACATCTTTTGTCGTACCCTCCCGCTACAAACGGGGCCAAAAGGAACTTAGGGAGATTAAGGTACTCATGTCAAAGAGCATCGGAACAAAGCATTAACACTTCATGGATACATGGAATCCTCAAATTATAGTCCATCCCCTTTGGTGTCCCAAGTTGTCACCATTGGGATCGCCGGTTCCGGACTATAATAGGTGCATACAACTCATAGATAGGATCAAGAACACCACAAACTCAAGAAAAAAAAGGGTGATCAGATCTGAAATCATGGCACTCTGGCCCAAAGTGACAAGCATTAAGAGCAACAAGTTGTAACAGAGATGATAAACACCAAGTAGATGATAGGCAACATGCCCCCAACAATATGATTGAACTATTACATGATCTAACTCATCCAATCCCTACCATCCCCTTTGCCAACAGTAGGGAATTACTCACACATGAGAGAGGAACTCATGGAGGGGTGATGGAGAGGCGATGATGATGACGATGGCGATGATTTCCCCTCACCGGAGGCCAAAGCAGCCTCCAGATTAGCTCTCCCGGAGAAGAACAGAGGGTTGCGGCGGATCCGCGACGTAGATTGGAAAAGCGACATCTGTTCTGGGGTTTTTGTGTCGGGAGAATAAATAGGGCCAAAGTAGGGCACCGGGGAACGTGGGACCAAGCTAGGAGGGCAGGTGGCGCGGCCAGGGGCTGGGCCGCGCCAGGCACCCTCCTGGCTGCCCTGTGGCCCCCCTTTGGACTTGCGGAAGCTTCCGGAACGCTGATTTTTTATATATATTTTTGGGATTTTTCCAGCGTACCTAGATATCCAGAAACCTGCACAAAAGAAAACAGCACTGGTAGCTCTGCTGAAAACATCGTCAGTCCGGGTTAGATTCGTTCAAATCATGCAAGAATGAAGCCAAAACAATAGCAAAAGTGTTTGGAAAAGTAGATACGTTTGAGACGTATCACTTATCCACCACCATGCACGCTTCCCGGATGATCCATGAGTAGTCCACCTTGGACCATGGGTCCATGATCAGTGGCTATGTGATGTTCTCCTCCCCTCTTTGTTCTTCATGGATTAGTCCTTGTGAGATGCCCTACATGATCAAGGCACATATGTAATTCTTTCTGCTGTTGCTATGTTGAGTTTGCTGGGATCTGATGGATTATGAGACTATGTTCAGATTGTGATGAGTAATATATTTGGTTCTTCTCATTTATATTTTTGTTCTTGAGTAATTCTTGCATGTTCTTCGTTGTTGTTTATTGCTTTGGCCAAGTAGTAGGTAGTGACTCCAAGAGGGAGCATTATGCTTGATTGTGGGTTCATGCCCCTTGATGAGTAGATTGAGTGATAGAAATATGAGTCTAGGGGATGTGTTGTTGACACAAGGAGAAAAACAATGGTGCTTGTAACCGCGGTTGCAAGGATTGTTTACTTTACGCAATGTTCTTTTAATGCAGTTGTCTGTTGCTTTGGGTTTACACTTTGGATGGGGCTCGCAACTTAATACCAGCGAGATGTTTTGGATAGATATCTCAAGGTGGATGATTAGTAATAGATGCAGATGGATTTCAGTCTACTTATCTTGGCGTATCGCCCATGCTTTTGAGTCTCTTCCTTTCTTTTGTAGCATAGTTAGCATTGCGGTGCGTTTTTAATATTGTCAATTTCCCAGCTGTAATTTGTTTACCTCGCATAGTTGTTTATCATCTTTTGGGAGAGAGACATCACTAGTGAACATCATAGGACCCCGGTCCATATTTCCACCACTGTTTACACCCTCAATTTACTTCCTGTTTTACTTTCTAATTGCAGTTATCACTACCTATTATCTATTGCGTTTGATCATTTGTAAACGGAAAGGCCGGAGAGATTGACAACCTCTATGTACTCTTTGGGAGCAAAGTTATTTGTTTCTATGTGTAGGTCCAGGAAAAGCAAGTGATTATTGTAAACGGCGCATCACTTGCCGAACCACCTACTTGTCGATCCTTGGAGTCCTCCTGTATTCGATAAACCTTACTGTTGTCGTGTAAGGGAAATTATCCGCTATCTACATCTCTACCTTCCACTTGGGGTAACCAACGGGGAGCACTACTTCGGTGCCATCAAGATAATTTCTGGGGCCGTTGCCGGGGACTCCAATCTTCAAGATAGGGGATTTGCACACTATCTTTTATCTTTGATTTTTAGTCTTGTTAGTTTACCTTTCATCTTTTTTCTTTGTGTCCTTTATCAAAAATCACAAAAAAATTATTTACCTTGCTAGTAGTTATCATTATGTCTGGTCCTTTTGCCTTTGTTGAGACAGAAGTGCTCACCTTTAAACAAAGAGGTGGTGAAAGTTTAAAAGATGCTTGGTATAGAATTAATGATTCTCAGAAAAGAGCCACCAAGAAGCAATCCTCACTACTATCCTGCTTAGAAACTTTTATGTTGGAATTACTCCTTGGAATAGGTTCATTCTATATACTGCTATCAATGGGAATTTCCTAGAAGCCCCAATTTGGGAATCTCTTAATGTTATTGAAAATCTTGTTGGAAATCTCCATGTTGCTAGCATTCAAGAGGATATCACTCTAGTTCACATTATGAAAAAACTTGAAAAGATAGAGTTAGAAATACCAAGCATAAATAAGATAAATGAGTTCGATCGTAAGATTCAAGGGAACTTGAATAGACTTGATAGCTCCATGCATAAAATTATCAAAACTTTGGAGACCATCAAATCCCATGATTTGGATCCTTCTAGGATAGATAAGATTGAGGAAATAATTGACAATTTAGGAACTACATTCTCCTCAATCAAACCCAAAAAGGTAGAAACTCCGGCAAGGAAGGAACCTAAGTTCACTTATGTCCCTAAGGTTCCTCGACCCAAACATAATCCACTCATTGCCAAGGGAGTTGAAACTGTGAAAACTTTGGAAGAAATACCTCTCTTAGATAGATTTATAAATGAAACCCCAATTGATTTTCCGCCTTTTGGTTTTATCCCTAGAAGTATCTTCATTAGGCCTTTATTGGAAAGACCTCTTAAAACTAGTTGCACAATTGAAGAGATTTTTGATCTTCATGATGGTTCAATTGATACAACTTGATACTTATTTTTGCTTCTTGCCTAGCTTACAGGCGTAAAAGAAAGCGCTTGTTGGGAGGCAACCCAAGATGTTTTTACTTATTTTTTTAGTGGTCTTGATGATTGTTACTACTGTAGAAACATCATTGTATCTTTATTTTCAAGCTTTGTGCCAAGTCTAGCCGCCGATTGCAAGAAAGTCTAAAAGTTGTGACATGTTGTCCAGAAAACAGATTCTGTCCTTGGACGGAAAAATTCACGATAAATCACCAGATTATCTTTTTTATATGAATTGTTTTGACAACATGCTCTATACAATTAGCTTTCGGGCGTCTGTTCTGATTTTTTTTTATTTGAGTTGCAGAAGTACCCCAAAAAAATTACTTACTACCTGCTGGTCCGTTTTTCACAGATTCTGCCACGTTTTGCCTTTCCTCAGTTTTGCAAGTCTTGCGCTAGCTTTTTATTTTTTAAACCTTTTGGCAATCTTTAGAAACAGTATCCTTTCAAGAAAATCTTTATTTCCAGTAGAGGAAAATTGTTTATTTATGGGTACTAACCTCTCTAATAAGCTTATGATGAGTTATGTATGAAGGGAGTTTTCAAGTGTGCGAGGGAAGATGATGAAAGAAGATCCGGGAGTTTCAAATGCTCAAGCTCATGCATCCCCAATAAAAATCAAAGGAGACTCAAGCGTCTAAGCTTGGGGATGCTACCGTGCATCCCCTTCTCCATCAACAATCATCAGTTCGTCCTTCGTTCCACTATATTTTTATCACTTCATGTGTTATGTGCTATGCTTGAAGCGTCTTGCTCTTTAATTTTTAGTTTTCTTTAGCTTTTTTATGTTCATAACAAGTTAGAACCAAACTTTCTTTATGTGGGAGAGAAACACGCTCCACTTTAAACTACAACACATCATAGGATTTTTCATGCTTATCTTTCTTTTGTTGTGTGTTCTTTATCTTTTCGTAGCTGCTGTCATGTTTAGCTCTTTGTTATCATGCTTAACCTTTTATGAGATTTTTGTTTAGTTTGTTGCTGGAACTCTCTTTAGTTTTCATGTTTATCTTGTTTAGAGAGTTGGCTGTTGTACTGAGTTGTGTCTTGACTTAAAGTAGGTAATTGAGGTTGCTAATCAATTGTATTAGTAACTTGCAATAGTTGTGAGGTATTGTTGTGAGTAATGTTGGAACTTTTTGGTGTCAAGAGCTCTAACCTATTAGTGATAGATGTCGTATTTTGGGAAATCCGTGTTTATTTTCAAAAACTACAAAAACTAGTTGAGAACTCTAGCTACTAGATGGATCACCAATCTTTGGAGGGATTGGACATTAGAGTACACTCACGTATCATGAGTCGAGGATGCACAAGGATAACTAATGGCGGAGAAGTTGATAGGTTTAGTTGGGTTTCCTTCCCTGTCAACCGCGCCAATAAACGATCCTTGATAACCCACAAGTCTAGGGGATCAATTGTAGCTGTTCGATAAATAAGGATGTCCATCCCAACGAGGAGCAGAAGGTATTGACAAGTGACTCTGGATAAGGAAAAGTCTGCACACACTGAAAGGTAAATATTTAGGGGTTTTTGGTTTAAGCAACAGAAAGGTAAAAGACAAGAAAATTAAACAGGGTAACTGAGGAGTAGCAAGTGGCCCAATCCTTTCACAAGGATAAGCCTAGGAACTGAACTTATAAAAGCTAAAGCGTTCTCGAGGGCACACGGGAGAGATAGTCAAGTTACTTTCACCATATTCCTCCAAGTAGTATGTATTGTGTCGATAAGTGTCGGTGGGTGGATCAATGCTAGTACACCTTCTAGACTAAGATAAGTGCACTCTTATGATTACACACCTTGCAAGCATCCGCAAATACAAGGTAGTAATTAAGGCATAAGCCTAACCACAGCATTACGATCGAGGATCCATAACTCCCTTGTGCAAAAGTGTGCGAACTGGGGTTCAGGTTTCTGTCACTCCGGCAACCCACCATAAGCATCCTTTGTGCACAATGTATTCCTCTAGGCCCATGAAAGGTGAAGTGTTAAGTGTTCGACTCACATAAAAACACTAGAGAAATAACAACACAACTTAAGTATCAAACAACACATAATACTTCAACTTCATATGACTACTAATAACTAGACTTCTCCCATGTCCTCAAGAACTAAAGTAACTACTCACAAGACATAAAAGAGATCATGAGCAGAGGTGATAGATGGGTGGCAAACAATCTGGACACAATAATATTTCTCCAACAAAACTCAATAGCATTCACCACAAAGTAGTAATCAACACCAACAACGTAGAGAGGATAGATAGTACGGATTACAACACAAGTTGCAATTGTGAGATGAGATGGGATGAAGGTGGAGATGGTGCTGATTTTGGGGATGATGTTGATGATGATCTCGATGATGCCTGTGACGATGATGATGACGATGGCGATGATCTCCCCTTCCGGGAGGTGATCTCCCCGGCGGAATCTGCCCGCTGGAGATGGCTTTTTCTTCTCTGTAGGTTTCCTCCACGAGGCGGTGGCGAAACTCTGAAACTCCTCTGGTTCTAGGGTTTTTACCCCAGGGGGGTAATACAGGCCAAAGGGGGCATCGAGGAGGGTGCCTGGCGCGCCCTAGGGGGGGCGCCAAGGACCCTTCTGGTTGCCTGGTGGGTCCCCTCGGGTCCTCTTCGGTGAACTCCTGTGAATCTTCATAGAAATGATCTCCGTCAAATTTAATCGAATTTGGAGTTGATCTGATTCAGCAACTTGATGTCCACTTTTCACCGCTGAATTCTTCTTCTGCTGCTTCGGCACCTGAAAGTTGCAAACTGTGTAAAACAAGCCAAAACAACATATGAACAATACTTTAAAGTGGAATATATCAATGAATAGGGTTAAATTACAATATAAAACAGTGATGCATTTTGGACGTATCAACTCCCCCAATCTTAGACCTCGCTTGTCCCCAAGCGATTACTGAGCTCGGCAAACCTGTTCACAAGTTTAGAGAGTGAAGTGTCGATAAAAGAATACGGACAAGAAGCATCAAGATTTCTCACCGAACTGAAGCATCCTCAACAGCAACCTCAACTCATAAGGTTCTTATGAGAAAGTAGTAACAATTATAACAAAGTAGGACCAAGAAAACTCATCAAATCATAGCAAACATAGCCTTGGTCAAGGAACAACTAGTAACTTTTACTTTTGCTATTTCACTTATAATGGAACCAGTTGAAGCTTTTGAAAGAACATGTTATTAGTCAAGAAGTGCACATGTTAACACAAAGGAAGATGTTTACTTGGCATAAGCCTTGAAAACAATTTACTTATCAAAAGATAATGTCAACAAAGATGTAACATGCTAACTCTCAATGCAGCTTTATATGCAAGAATCTTTATCAACATCAAGTGTCTATTCTCGCTCAGGAAGGATGGAAGTAGGAAGGACTGACTCAGCACAAAATAAAGGATAAACCCCGTGCAAAAGGGTAAGCAGGGAAAACTCATGTGTCATCTCTAGATCAAACAGGACAAAAACAGACTTTGGGAGGTGCATGATTCGTCAACGGCTGCTGATAGATAACTCACTCACTTCATGATTTAGACAAGTTTCGAGGAACGGCTCCCATGTGGGGATGATCACATCCCCTTAAATTCCTTTGTTTATCACTCATAAATGGGCGAAGGAACTTGTGTGTTAGTATTTATGTTTTACGAGCAAGGCACTAGTGCTAGTCCCTTCTCGTATTAGGGGTTTGCAGATTAGACATGCAATCCCAAGATAAAACTTGTCCAAATTAAGAAGATCATGGGTTACCCACCACTTCCTCATGAGCTGAATCAGAGGCACAAAACAGAAGATTTTGAACATCTAAAGATAGCACATAAATTATATACTTTAGGAGTGGTAGTGGAATACCACGAATAGGAAGGTATGGTGGACTCAAGTGGAAGATATTGGTTTCAGGGTATGGAAGTACAAGCAGAGTTCCGCTTGGTACAGAGTTTTGGCTAGCAAGGCTTTGAGAGACCAGACAA
The DNA here is from genome assembly GCA_950022295.1 of Bromus sterilis. Classification (NCBI taxonomy): domain Eukaryota; kingdom Viridiplantae; phylum Streptophyta; class Magnoliopsida; order Poales; family Poaceae; genus Bromus; species Bromus sterilis. The sequence continues at coordinate 58,034,714 of OX465598.1, read as the reverse complement.
TTGATGATGACTTGGATGCAAGCAATATAAACCATAAACATTAAAACTAGCATGGCACATCAAGTTGTCTTCCTTGTCAACATAACACTTCAAGCATAATAACACAAAGGTTTTGGCTATGTCGCTACTTTGAGAAAAACATGCTTGTTGTTATGACCAAAGCTATACTTGCCAAGATTAAATAAAGTTTTCGAAGCCATACCTGATATAAGGTCAATACTCCCCATAAGAATCAGCTCATAATGTCGTTTGCGTGAAGAGAATACCGAGTGCAGCGAAGAAACCAATAGACTTACCATTAATATTTCTTCATAGATGACTCCACACTCACGGATACAAAACTCTCCACAAAAGGAGTGATAGACCTCAATGCAACACCTATTTCATAAAGTAAATTCCCTAGACATGATATGACTCTACTTGACTCCTAAATACAAAGATAAAGATAAAGATACCGGGCAATCCCCCAAGCTTGGAACAAGCTGAGGGGGTGCCATTACCAAAGGAGATTTACTCCTCATTATTGTTCTTGTTGATCACGTACTCCTTGGTGAAGCGCTTCCAAGGCAAAGGTTCTCCAGTCTCAAAGGAAATTCCCGTCTCCAGGATCCTGCACTCAGCACCCAAACCTATGCGTAAGAACTTAAGTTCATACTCACAGTTCTGGTTCTGCAGATCATAGATCTATGCTTGAAGCTCATAAACACTTTCTTCTAGTGCGGCCAAACTTGACCACATATCCTTCATCTCCTTCTTGTGGGAAGCCTCTATCTCGTTTATGATGTCGAAGTTAGGTTCAACACCATGCTCCACCATCTTCTTGAACTTGAAGACCTCATGTTCCATTTCCTTCAGCCGCTCCTCGGTGCTCCGTCCCTTGACTGGTCCCTTCAGATCTTCCTTGTGGAGGACACCATCCTCCACATGAAGGATCTGGGGGGTGCTTCCTCACCTCTGCGAGGTAAGGATTGATGACGTTGACGAAGAACTTGTCCTTGGGGGAACTTGGGGAAGCCATGGCACCTAGATCTGCAGAAAGTTTTCCTAGCAGAAACAACTCGAGAAGAAAACACGTGAAATTGAGAGATACGGTGCCGGGACGATCCGGGAAATATATAGAAAAAATTTCCGCAACAGAAGGAAGGTTTCAAGCCAAGGTGGAGTCGGAGTCGGAGTCCGGGGCACCCAGGAGGGTGCCTGGCGCGGCCAGGAGGAGGGGGGGGTGCCGGGAGGCCTCCTGGCCCCCCTAGAGCTCCTCTCCGGCTCCACTTGGGCTTGGAATTTTCCTAATTTTGCAAAAACTTTGAAAAGTAAACTTTTATTGACGTTCGCGATGTTTCCTTACCGTAATACATACCTTTTCTTATTCTGCTCTTGCCGGTGTCTGAAACTGGGCTGCAACATGTTCTTCATGAGTTCTTGTATATATCATGTTCACATCCACATTGATAGGATCAACTGCCATGTAATGTTTGAGTCTTTGTCCATTCACAACTTGTGGTTTGGTGCCTTCAAAATTGTTAATCTTGATTGCACCGGAACGATATACTTCTTCGATATGAAAAGGTCCTTCCCATCTGGAAAGTAGTTTACCTGGAGAAAACCTGAAACGAGATCTAAACAACAAAATTTTATCACCAACATTAAATTCACGTTTCATAATCCTTTTATCGTGCCACTTCTTTACCTTTTCTTTGAACATTTTAGCGCTCTCGTAAGCTTCACTTCTCCACTCATCTAGAGAAGTCAAGTTCATGAGACGCTTTTCACCAGCTAACTTTGGGTTAGCATTCAGCTCTCTGACAGCCCAGAAAGCTTTGTGCTCTAACTCTAATGGCAAATGGCAAGCTTTGCCATAGACCATCTTATACGGAGACATGTCCATGGGGTTTTTGTAAGCAGTTCTATACGCCCATAGAGAATCTCCTAACTTCTTTGACCAGACCTTTCTAGAACTGTTTACTGTTTTCTGGAAGATCAACTTGATCTCTATATTGGTGAGCTCAACTTGCCCACTACTTTGAGGGTGGTACGGTGACGCAATTCTATGATTGACATCGTACTTGGCTAGAGCTTTCCTAAAAGCTCCATGCGTGAAGTGTGACTCTCCATCTGTCATGAGGTACCTTGTTACACCAAACCTGGGAAAAATTACATCCTTGAGCATTTTCAAAGATGTCTTGTGATCAGCACTCTCAGTGGGGATTGCTTCAACCCACTTGGTTACATAATCAACAACAACTAAGATGTGTGTGTACTTGTGTGAAGGAGGAAACAGACCCATAAAATCAAAACCCCACCAATCGAAAGGTTCGATTACTAGTGAGTAATTCATAGGCATATCATTTCTCCTGCTAATGTTACCAACTATCTGACACTTATCGCAAGATAGAACGTACCTTCTGGTGTCCTTAAAAAGAGTAGGCCAATAAAAACCTGATTGTAGAACTTTATGTGCGGTCCTTTCACTGGCATGATGTCCTCCATAGGGACTATCGTGACATTGTCGAAGAATGTCTTTCTGCTCGTGCTCCGGTATACACCTTCTTACGATCCCGTCCACACCTTCTTTATAAATATGTGGGTCATCCCAAAAGTAATGCCTCAAATCCGTGAAGAATTTCCTCCTCTGCTGAAATGTAAAACCTGGAGGCAAAAACTTTGCAACGATAAAATTAGCATAATCTGCAGACCAAGGATTGGAATGAGATTGTACTTTTACAATAGTAAGCTGTTCATCTGGAAAATTGTCGTTGACTGGAATAGGATCATGCGGAATATCTTCCATCCTTGAAAGGTTGTCCGCCACCGGATTGTCTTCTCCTTTTCTATCGACAATCTGCAAATCAAATTCTTGAAGGAGTACCCATCTTATGAGCCTTGGTTTGGCATCCTTTTTCTGCATAAGATACTTAATGGCAGCATGGTCAGTATGAATAATAACCTTGGAATCAACAATATACTGCCTAAACTTATCACAAGAAAACACTACTGCCAAGAATTCCTTCTCGGTGGTAGCATAATTATTTTGAGCACTATCAAGGGTTGTGCTAGCATAGTGTATAAAATTCAACTTCTTATCAACCCTTTGTCCTAAAACAGCTCCAACAGCAAAATCACTAGCATCACACATAATTTCAAAGGGCAAATTCCAGTCAGGTGGTTGTACTATAGGAGCGGTTATCAAAGCTTTCTTAAGAACTTCGAAAGCTTCCTTACAATCTTCATCAAATACAAAAGGAACGTCCTTCTGGAGAAGACTGGTGAGGGGTCTCGAGGTCTTAGAAAAGTCCTTGATAAATCTTCTATAGAAACCAGCATGACCGAGAAAACTACGAATATCTTTGATGTCCCTTGGATAGAGCATCCTTTCAATAGATTCAATCTTTGCCTTGTCCACTTCAATTCCCCTTTCGGAAATCTTGTGACCAAGAACTATACCTTCGTTAACCATGAAATGTCACTTATCCCAATTAAGCACCAAATTTGTTTCTTCACATCTCTGCAAAACTTTATTAAGATTGTGGAGACAATGGTCAAAGGAGGTTCCATAGAAGAAAAAGTCGTCCATGAAGACCTCCACAATCTCCTCACAGAAACCATGAAATATAGCAGACATACACCTCTGAAAAGTAGCAGGTGCATTACACAAACCAAAAGGCATACGCCTATAAGCATGCGTACCGTAAGGACACGTGAAAGTGGTCTTCTCCTGATCCGCGGTGTTAACATGAATCTGAGAGAAGCCAGAATACCCATCAAGATAGCAATAGTGGGTGTTTTTAGACAACCGCTCAAGCATCTGATCAATAAAGGGCAGAGGATAGTGGTACTTCCGGGTGGCCTTGTTCAACTTCCTGAAATCAATACACATTCTATATCCAATAATAGTCCGCTGAGGTATTAGTTCATTTGTACCATTAGGAACAACAGTCATACCTCCTTTCTTAGGAACATAATGAACTGGACTTACCCACTTACTATCAGCTATAGGATAGATGATACCTGCGGCTAGAAGTTTGAGAACCTTCGTCCTAACCACGTCCTTCATTTTTGGGTTCAACCGTCGTTGATGATCAACAACCGGTTTAGCATCGGGCTCGAGATTGATAGTATGTTGGCAAATGGATGGACTGATACCCTTGAGATCATCAAGAGTATAGCCAATAGCACCTCGGTGTCTGCGGAGTGTCTCCAATAATCGCTCTTCTTCATACCCTGAAAGGTTAGAATTGATAATAACATGATATACTTTCTTTTCATCTAAATAAGTGTACTTGAGCGTATCGGGAAGTGGTTTTAGATCAAACACCGAGTCTTCTTTTGGTTGCGAGAGGATTCCTAAAGGTTCAACCGGGAGGTTGTGCTTCAGGATATCAGGTTGTCTTAAAAATATGTCTTCTAGCTCATTCATTTCCTGCATACGCATGTCATTCTCGTGGTCTTCCATAAATTGCTGCAAAGTGTCGCCGGGAGGGATAGCGATAGAATCAATTTCTTCAATAGTTTTGTCATTACTAGACAAATTAGTACCACGAGGCTTCTTAGAAAACTTAGAAAAAATAAATTCATACGACTCACCGTTGAATTCAACAGAAACTTTACCTTTCTTGCAATTTATTATAGCTCCACAAGTGCTGAGGAAGGGCCTACCAAAGATAATAGGGAAAAAACTATCTTGCACTGAACCAAGTACAAGAAAGTCAGTAGGATATTTTACCTTCCTGCAGAGTACTTCAACGTCTCTTACAATCCCAACTGGAGAGATTGTCTGTTTATTTGCAAGATGAATCGTGACATCTATGTCTTCGATCTCACACGGCTGAATCTCGTGCATGATCTCTTGATAAAGTGAGAAGGGAATAGCTCTGACACTGGATCTGAAATCACATAGCCCATAGTAGTTATTCTCTCCTATTTTGACAGATACAAAAGGTGTACCTGAAATTGGGCCTTTGTTCTTGGCTGTGACAATGTTAGTGGAAACAGCACAAAAACTAATAGTAGATTCTTCAATATCACTGGTTACCAGATCCTTGACCATTGCAACTTGAGGCTTGACCTTGATCAGGTCCTCAGGTTCATCAATGGTCCTTCCATTTTTGTTTAGAATACCTGTAACAAAAGAGTGCTCCTTTATCCTTGAGGGATAAGGAGGCTGTTCATACACAACTGCAAGTAAAACAGGATCAGTAACATTAATCTCAATAGGTGACTCCTTGAAAGGTTTATGATGTTGACTCTCCTTCTTCTTAGAAGAATCAACACGAGAAGCAAAGTCCTTGCAAAAGTCAATCATTAGCTGGGAATCAAGGCCAATTTTAGAGCAAAAGGTATTAAAGTAATCAGTCTTCACATAACTCTCAATGTAGTCATGCTCATAGTTTATAGCGGGTTCAATACCTTTATCAATTTCCCAGTCTTCAGTATTCTTCTGGATCCTTTCAATAAGATCCCATTTTTCTTCTATACTTCTGGTCTGGAACACCCCGCTAGAGCAGGCATCCAACATCTACTTGTCCTGACGAGAAAACCTGGCATAAAAATTTGTAAGTATAATTTGCTTGGGGAGCTCATGGTTGGGACATTTGAGCATCAGGGACTTCAGTCTCCCCCAAGCTTGAGCGATGCTCTCTCCGTCGCGAGACCAAAAGCTGTAGATGTAGTTCCTGTCTTGGTGAATTTCACGAAGAGGATAGAACTTTGCATAAAAGAGAGACATAAGCTCTTGCCATTCAAGCAAATCAGAGTTATCGAGTATCTTATACCAATCGGAAGATTTATCTTTAAGTGATACGGAGAATAATTTCTTCATGACGAACTCCACTGTTACACCTACAAGTTTAAATAAAGAACATAATTGTGACAAATATAGTATGTGTTCTCCCGGATGTCCTTCTCCTGTATTACGATTAGCCAAGACATAATCAATAATACCAGTTGGTATTTTATAGGGCACAATTTCAGTAGGGGTAGGAGTGACCACCACAGTCATGGGGCGGCTCCTCACCAGCAACGAACCAACAGTAGAGGGGTCCATAAGGACCGAGAGTAGCATAAGCAAAAATAAAAACATCAACACAAAGTAAAGGTTTCCTTACCGGCTTCACTTACCAATAGTGCTAAATCTCCTCGGCAACGACGCCAGAAAAGCTCGTTGATGGCGGAGAAGTTGATAGGTTTAGTTGGGTTGCCTTCCCTGTCAACCACGCCAATAAACAATTCTTGATGACCCACAAGTCTAGGGGATCAATTGTAGATTTTCAATAAATAAGGATCTCGATCCCAACGATGAGCAGAAGGTATTGACAAGTGACTTTGGATAAGGAAACGGCTGCACACACACTAAAAGGTAAATATTTAGGGTTTTTTGGTTTAAGCAACAGAAAGGTAAAAGGCAAGCAAAGTAAACAGGGTAACTGAGGAGTATCAAGTGGCCCAATCCTTTCACAAGGATAAGCATAGGAACTGAACTTATAAAAGCTAAAGCGTTCTCGAGGGCACACGGGAGAGATAGTCAAGTTACTTTCACCATATTCCGCCAAGTAGTATGTATTGTGTCGATAAGTGTCGGTGGGTGGATCAATGCTAGTACACCTTCTAGACTAAGATAAGTGCACTCTTATGATTACACACCTTGCAAGCATCCGCAAATACAAGGTAGTAATTAAGGCATAAGCCTAACCACGACATTACGATCGAGGATCCATAACTCCATTGTGCAAAAGTGTGCGAACCGGGGTTCAGGTTTCTGTCACTATGGCAACCCACCATAAGCATCCTTTGTGCACAATGTATTCCTCTAGGCCCATGAAAGGTGAAGTGTTAAGTGTTCTACTCACATAACACCACTAGAGAAATAACAACACAACTTAAGTATCAAACAACACATAATACTTCAACTTCATATGACTACTAACAACTAGACTTCTCCCATGTCCTCAAGAACTAAAGTAACTACTCACAAGACATAAAATAGATCATGATCAGAGGTGATAGATGGGTGGCAAACAATCTATACACAATAATATTTCTCCAACAAAACTCAATAGCATTCACCACAAAGTAGTAATATATCAACACCAACAGAGTAGAGAGGATAGTAGTACGGATTACAACACAATTTGCAATTGTGAGATGAGATGGGATGGAGGTGGAGGTGGAGATGGTGCTGATGTCGGGGATGATGTTGATGATGATCTCGATGATGCCCGTGACGATGATGATGACGATGGCGATGATCTCCCCTTCCGGGAGGTGATCTCCCCGGCGGAATCTGCCCGCCGGAGATGGCTTTTTCTTCTCTGTAGGTTTCCTCCACGAGGCGGCGGCGAAACTCCAAAACTCCTCTTGTTCTAGGGTTTTTAGCCCAGGGTGGTAATATAGTCCAGAGGGTGCACCGAGGAGGGCCACCAGGCATCCAGGAGGGTGCCTGGCGCGCCCTAGGGGGGGACGCCCCAGGGACCCTTCTGGTTGCCTGGTGGGTCCCCTCGGGTCCATCTTCGGTGTGACTCCAGTGAATCTTCATAAAAATGATCTCCGTCAAATTTCATCGAATTTGGAGTTGATCTAATTCAGCAACTTGATGTGCACTTGATAACCCACACTTCAGGGGATCGAGATAGTCTTCACAGGTAAGAATAACCCAATTTATTGATTCGACACAAGGGGAGCCAAAGAATACTTATAAGCCTTACCAGTTGAGTTGTCAATTCAACCACAGCTGAAAAAGCACTAGACAATATATTTAGTAGCAATGGTGTGTTGACAGGTGTAGTCTTAGAGACTTCCCCAATCACCAACATCACAAAGTAGTAACAAAGTATTAGCAGCAGTGATGAGAGCAATAGTAACAACGAAGGCAATAAAGATAAGAGATGGACCAGGGTTCAAGGTTTCACTAGTGGTAACTCTCCAAGCAACAAGACAGGTGTTGGTTGAACGAATTACAGTTGGGCAATTGACAAAATTGCACAAACTCTAGCCAAACAAACTAGAGCAACCCTAGTCTAAGAACCAAACGTAGGCATATGTTCCGTATGTAGTTGTACGTGCTTGCAATAAGAACTTGCACAACATCTATTGTCCTACCGTCCCGCTACGAACGGGGCCAAAGGGAACTTACGGAGATTAAGGTGCTCCTGTCAAAGAGCACCGGAACAAAGCATTAGCACTCTATGAACACATGTGATCCTCAAATTATAGCCCATCCCCTTTGGTGTCCCAAGTTTTCACCATTGCGATCGCCGGTTCCGGACTATAATAGGTGCATACAATCGTAGATAAGATCTAGAACAACAATTATAATCATGCAACCATAATGTGCTCCGATCTGAAATCATGCTACTCGTGCACTAGTAACAAGCATTAAGAACAACAAAATTGCAGCAACAATAACTCATAAACCTCTTAGGACTGAACAAGGTAACAATTCATCGGATCCCAACAAACACAACACCAATTACATAATATGGATCTCAATCATGTAGGGAAGGTCATGAGAACTTTGTATTGAAGATCAAGGGGGAGAAGATACCAACAAGCTACTTCCAAGAACCCATAGTCCAACGAGGAACTACTCACGATCCATCATGGGGTGAAGAAGAGTTGATGAAGATGGCCCCGGGGGCCAAGGCCCTCTCCGGCAGGGTGCCGGAGCAGGATCCTGGTGACCCCCGAAGCTAGGTTTTGATGGCGGCGGAGATCGGGATCGCTTCTGGAAAAGACGTCCGCATATCTCGGGTTTTTGCGTCACGGGAGATTTTATAGGAAAAGGGGGAGTCTGAGGCGGTGCCCAGGTCGCCCAGGCGTCCACCCCGCGCGGGTGGGCCCTGGCCGCGCCGGGAGAGCGCCTGGGGGCCTTGGGCCACCTCCTGGCTCCGTCCTCCGGCTGGAGGACTCTTCCGATGTAGATATTTTTTGGTAATTTTCTGAGCAACTTTATTTTTGGACTTTTTCTGCATTGCAAAGACAAAACAGACAGAAACTGGCACTGGGATCTATATTAGTAGGTTAGTCCAATAAATGATTCAAAATCATGGCAAAAATATGTAGCAATGACACAAAAAGGGCATGGAACGAGAAAAAATTATAAATACGTTTGAGACGTATCAGCATCCCCAAGCTTAATTCCTGCTCGTCCTCGAGTAGGTAAATGATCAAAAGATAATTTTTGATGTGACATGCTACTTAGGAGTAAAGGCAATCGATCTAATGTAATAAAGATACATAAACCAAAAACAAAGTGATATAAAGAAATAGTCTATAGTTGATATTAAGCAAGCAATGGTGAACATATAAACAATTGAGCTCTTGCTGTCCGTGAATAGAATGTCTCAGTCGGGGTCCCCGTGCCAAGAGTGGGGATGGTTTAGAGCATAAAAATACTGAATAGTTGTTGAGAACTCAATCTACTAAATTTCACACATGGTCCCTTTGGAATCTTATTTTGACTCGTCCCCAGACCACTAGTCAGGTACCAGTCAAACTGGTCCTCTCCCTTTCGACTTTGAGCACTCATGCAATGGATGAGAACGAGCAAGATACGTTGGCACTTAGGATGGCAAATAGAATAAATGAGGGGGATAGGAAGTCAAAAAGTGAGAAAGGCTCACACTAATAAGGACAATCATAGGCGGGAGAAAGCCAAATGATAGATATGGTGTGAGTAGTAGGGATTGCCATGAAACATGCAGATGCACAAAAGCTATAAGTGTATGAAAGCCCTCCAATGGAACTAGTGGGGGTGCATCCAACTTGCTTGCCCATGAAGACCTAGAGCTCTTTTGAGGAGGCTCATCCTTGGAATATGCAAGCCAAGTTCTATAGTGTATAGATCCCCACATAGTTATATAAGAATGATATGAATACTCTCTATGAAGCACGGGTGCTACTTTGAAGCACAAGTGTGGAATACAGGATAGTAGTGCTGCCTCCTCTCTCTTTTTTTCTTTTTCACCTTTTTTTGTATTTTTTTGTTTTTGGGTGGCCTCCATGGCTCTTTATTCTCTCTCTCTTTTTTTATTTCGTCCACTTAGGGATCTTTTATTCCTTTACTCACTGTAGGGGCAACACTCTATAAGGACATCAACACAATTTTATTTACTTATAACTCTGAATCAAAAAGTAATGACTCTATATGAATGCCCCTGCCAGCGTAGCAGCAAGGCAATATGACAATGAAGGATAAGTCATATGAACATGAAGAACGATGGATGTTGCGTGGCAATATATCTCGGAAAGGCTATGGAAATGCCTTGATAGGTAGGTATGGTGGCTGTATTGAGGAAGATATAAGGCGGTTTATGTATGACAGAGCGTATCATGCCAAGGGTTTGGATGCACCGGAGAAGTTTGCACCATCTCCCACGAGAAGGGCAATGCACGGTACCGAAGAGGCTAGCAAAATATGGGAAGGTGGAAGTGCCAACAATCGAATACTCGCATTAGTCCGAAGAACTCGTGCACTTATTATCAGTAAATCTCTATCTAGTCAGGAGATTCACAAAGAGACAAGTACCCCGAGGAGGAGTGTATGGGGGTTTGGTTGTCCTTACGCATCCTCGACCCATGGTACGTGGGGGTACTCTATATATTCCAACCCCGCAGAGATTAGTGATCCTTTTAGTAGCTAGAGTTCTCAACTATTTTTTTTAGTTTTCGAAAATGAAGCACGGTTAGCCAAGATGCGACACCTATCACTAATGGGCGCAAGATGAATTGCATAAACATTCATCATTACTCAATCAATACCTCAAAACTATTGCAAGATATCCTAAGCTGGACCTAGTGATCTGGATTACCTATACACCACATATAAAACATACCATGAGACATATAAACCAATGCAACCGAAATAACTCTCCAAAAAAATATAAGTGAAGCACGAGAGTTCTATACTTTCTACAAAATAAATTAAATGCTCTCAAACAAGATCTAAGTGAAGAACAAGAGCTAGCAAAACAGGCAGTAGATAAATTTAACACTCAACAGATATAAGTGAAGCTCTAGAGTGTTCTATGATAAAGTGGAGCGTGTATCTCTCCCAATCAAGCATGGTAGGGTCCGACATTGTAATGACCAGCAAACAAAACAAAACTAAAAGCAAATATACAGACGCTCCAAGAACAGTACATATCATGTGAAGCAATAAAAATATAGTGTGGAGAAGGACGAACTGATGATTGTTGATGAAGAAGGGGATGCACGGGGGCATCCCCAAGCTTAGAAGCTTGAGTCTCCTTGAATATTTTTTGGGGGTGCCGGCATCCCCAAGCTTAAGATTTTGGAACTCCTAAATCTTCTTTCATCATATCCCTTCGCACACTTGAAAACTTCCTTCACACAAAACTTCTCATAAACTTATTAGAGCGGTTCGTACACTAATAGATAATCTGCCAAAACAGGACAGGTTGTAAAGATTAATTTTTCAGGTGCACTTCTTCTGCTCAAATAAAAAAAAGTCAAAACATATGAAAGTTTCAAAATTGAATAGAGAATTCTGTGTAAAAAATTCAGCTCAAAAAGATGAACTGGTGATTTGTTTTGATTTTTTTTGTCAAGCAGACAAAATCTGTTTTCTGGACATCATGTCACAACTTTTGCTTCCCTTATCATAAGAGGATAGAACTTGGCACAAAACTTGAAAATAAAGATACAGTGTTGTTGCTACAGTAGTAACAACATCTAAGACACAACAAAAGCAAAAGAAACCTAATCCGTTTTGGGCTGCCTCCCAGAAGCGCTTCTATAAAGCCATTAGCTAGGCATGATTGTAACGATGCTCACAAAAGAATAAAAAGTTGAAGCACAAAATAGAGCATCAAAGGAGCAAGTATAAATCACATTTTAAGTCTAACATGCTTACTATGCATGGGCATCTTGTAAGAAAATAAATAACTGAAGCACAAAGTATCAAGCATAGGAAGGTAAAACAAGAGCACCTTCAAGATTTTCAACATGGAGAGAGGTGTTTTCCTAACATGAAAATTTCTACAACCAAATTTTCCTCTCTCATAATAATTTTCAGTAGCATCATGAAAAAACTCAACAATATAACCATCACACAAAGCATGCTTGTCATGATCTACTAGCACATAATCATATAAACTTTCTAAGCATAACTCCTCATTATCAAGAACATTCATAGTAGGAAAAAATAGAGGGTTATTATAAGACTTATCAAAATAGCAAGGGCTATCATAAATAACAGTAGAAAAATCATCCTTGCAAGTCTCATTCATAGGGGCATCATGTCCATAAGCATCAATTTCATCAAAAAGGGATATTTCAAAAGATTCAATAGGATCATAGCAATCAATATAGCATTCAGCCTCCTTAGGTAAGCATGGAGGGCAATCATATAAAGTAAGAATCAAAGAGTTACTCTCATTAGTTGGTAGAGATGGGTAGCTACTCCATTCTTCCTCCTTTTGTTCGTCACTCTCCTCCTCTTTTTCATCCAATGAGCTTTCAGTTTCAGCAATTTCTTCTGTAGAGTCCTGGAAATCATTAGTCTCTTCCTCTTGTGGAGAGAACCTTTTGACATAGTTAGTAATATAAGCATTATTGAAATTCTCAAAGCAATATTTAAGTATATCAAGACTCTCAGATTTTTAAGGGGCATCTTCAATATTTTCGACAAAGGAAGCAATTTCATAGGCACCCTTAAAAACAACAAATTCTTCTATTTGTGCTACATCAAAGAAATCATAATGTCCCCTAGTATAAGATACCAAGGTTTCATTATCATTACACCAACATTGGAAGGGAAGGTGTTTAAAGGGCAAGCAGCAACAAGATTCATCACAACAATAAGATATATCATAATCAGAGCATAAGTTTCTAGCGTATCTATTAACTTGAGATATAATTTTCCATATAAATTTCCCTTTTTCAGACAAGCGGTATTCCTTATAATATTTTTGTTGATCCTCCGTGAATCCACCTTGCCAATAAGATCTAGTTTCAAAGAATTTAACCATTGTAAGCAAACAGAGTAATAAGATAAAGTGTACTTATCAAGTGAACTTATAAGTAGAGCTATGGTCCCCGGCAACGGCGCCAGAAAACATCCTTGATAACCCACACTGCAGGGGACCGAGATAGTCTTCGTGGGTAAGAATAACCCAATTTATTGATTCGACACAAGGGGAGCCAACGAATACTTATAAGCCTTAGCAGTTGAGTTGTCAATTCAACCACACCTGAAAAAGCACTAGACAATATATTTAGTAGCAACGGTGTGTTGACAGGTGTAATCTTAGATACTCCTCCAATCACCAACACCACAAAGTAGTAACAAAGTATTAGCAGCAGTGATGAGAGAAATAGTAACAACGAAGGCAATAAAGATAAGAGATGGACCGGGGTTCAAGGTTTCACTAGTGGTAACTCTCCAAGCAAAAAGACAGGTGTTGGGTGAACGAATTACAGTTGGGAAATTGACAAAATTGCACAAACTCTAGCCAAACAAACTAGAGCAACCCTAGTCTAAGAACCAAACGCAGGCATGTGTTCCGTATGTAGTTGTACGTGCTTGCAATAAGAACTTGCACAACATCTATTCTCCTACCGTCCCGCTACGAACGGGGCCAAAGGGAACTTACGGAGATTAAGGTGCTCCTGTCAAAGAGCACCGGAACAAAGCATTAGCACTCTATGAACACATGTGATCCTCAAATTATAGCCCATCCCCTTTGGTTTCCCAAGGTGTCACCATTGGGATCGCCGGTTCCGGACTATAATAGGTGCATACAACCGTAGATAAGATCTAGAACAACAATTATAATCATGCAACCATAACGTGCTCCGATCTGAAATCATGCTACTCATGCACTAGTAACAAGCATTAAGAACAACAAAATTGCAGAAACAATAACTCATAAACCTCTTAGGACTGAACAAGGTAACAATTCATCGGATCCCAACAAACACAACACCAATTACATAATATGGATCTCAATCATGTAGGGAAGGTCATGAGAACTTTGTATTGAAGATCAAGGGGGAGAAGATACCAACAAGCTACTTCCAAGAACCCGTAGTCCAACGAGGAACTACTCACGATCCATCATGGGGTGAAGAAGAGTTGATGAAGATGGCCCTGGGGGCCAAGGCCCTCTCCGGCAGGGTGCCGGAGCAGGATCCTGGTGACCCCTGAAGCTAGGTTTCGATGGCGGCGGAGATCGGGATCGCTTCTGGAAAAGACGTCTGGATATCTCAGGTTTTTGCGTCACGGGAGATTTTATAGGCAAAGGGGGAGTCCGAGGCGGTGCCCAGGTCGCCCAGGCGGCCACCCCGCGCGGGTGGGCCCAGGCCGCGCCGGGAGGGCGTCTGGGGGCCTGGGGCCACCTCCTGGCTCCGTCCTCCGGCTGGAGAACTCTTCCGATGTAGGTTTTTTTTTTGGTAATTTTTTGGGAATTTTCTAAGCAACTTCATTTTTGGACTTTTTTCTGCATTGCAAAGACAAAACAGACAGAAACTGGCACTGGGCACTATATTAGTAGGTTAGTCCAATAAATGATTCAAAAGCATGGAAAAAAGATGTAGCAATGACACAAAAAGGGCATGGAACGAGCAAAAATTATAGATACGTTTGAGACATCACCACTTTTCACCGCTGTATTCTGCTTCTGCTGCTTCGGTACCGGAAAGTTGCAAACTGTGTAGAACAAGCCAAAACAACATAAGAACAATACTTTAAAGTGGAATATATCAATGAATAGGGTTAAATTACAATATAAAATAGTGATGCATTTTGGATGTATCAATAACCAAACCCCCATACACTCCTCCTCGGGGTACTTGTCTCTTTGTGAACCTCCTGATTAGATTGAGAGTTACCGATAATAAGTGCATGAGTTCTTCGGACTAATGTAAGTATTGAAAGTTGACACTTCCACCTCCTCATATTTTCTAGCCTCTTCGGTACCGTGCATTGCCCTCTTATCACTCTGAGAGTTGGCGTCCACCTCGCCGGTGCATCCAAACCCTTGGCATGATACGCTCTGTCATCATAAACCTCCTTATATCTTTCCTCAAAACAGCCACCATACCTACCTATCAAGGCATTTCCATAGCATTTTTGAGATACATTGCCATGCAACATCCACCTTCTCATGACTTGATATTCATGTCATACATGTTCCTGCTACACTGGCAGAGGCATACATCATGATCGCTACATCTTCTTTATGTTGAGTACCTTGTAAAGTGTGAAGATCTTCTTTACCTTCTTGTAAAATAGAGTGTTGCCCTTAAGTGAGGAAAAGATCCCAAAGAGGAGAAAATTAAAATATCCCAAAGAGGACAAATGAGAGTTAAATAGGCCACCAAAAAATACAAAAAATAGAAAAAAGAGAAAAAAAGAAATAAAAAGAGAGAAAAGGGCAACACTACTATTCCTTTTCAAAGATCCACACTCGTACTCCCTCTATATCTTGTACTCCATAGAGATGATCATTTATGCATATAGCTATGTGGGGACCTTCACACTACAGAACTTGTCTTGTATATTCCAATGATGGGCCTCCTCAAATAAGCTCTAGGTCTTCTTGAGCAAGAAAGTTGGATGCACCCCCACTAGTTCCATTGGAGAGCTTTCCCTAGCTCATACGTGCATCCGTTGCATGGCAATCCCTACTCCTCACATCATATCTATCATTTGGCTTTCTCTCGCCTATGATTGTCCTCATTGATGTGAGCCTTTCACACCTTTTTTGTCTTCCTCCTCCACCATCTCTTTCTCTTTACCATCCTAAGTGTCAATTTTCGTGCTTACGCTCATCCATTGCATGAGTGCTCAAAATATCGAAAGGGAGTGGATCAGTTTGACTTGTACCTGGCTAGTGGTCTGGGGCCGATTCAAGATAAGATTCCAAAGAAGACTAAGTGTGAAACTTTAGTAGATTGAGTTCTCAACCAAATAAATATTTTTCTCTCTCGTATTCCCATCTCCCTTTCTTGCACGCAAACACCATTTGGAGACATTTGAGTCACGGACAGCGAGAGCTCTTGCACCTTTATGTTCTTATGTTGCTTGTTTCAATGCTAATATATACTCTTGCCTGTTATGACTTGAATTGAATTACATACCTTGATTCCTTTACTTAAAAGTTCTTATATGATTGGTAGCATGTCACCACAGAAATTATTCTTGTTATCATTTACCTACTCGAGGACGAGTAGGAATTAAGCTTGGCGATGTTGATATGTACCAAAGTTATCTATAATTTCTGCTTGCTCCATGCAAGTTTTGTGTGATATTGCTATGCTTTTGATACACTTTCATACACTTTTGATCATATTTGGACTAACCTATTAACTCAGTGCACCCCAGTGCCAGTTCCTGTTTTCTGTTGTCTTTTTATTTCAGGTTTACCCCGTATTAAAAGTGCTCCAAAAATTCCAGAAGCATACAATAAAAAATCAGCGTACGGGAACCTTCCAGAGCCCCGAAGGAGAGACAGGGGGCCACAGTAGTGCCTAGGCGGCGAGGGGCGCGGCCCCACCCTAGGCCGCGCTAGGTGGCGCCTATACTCTCTGTGGCCCCCCGGCTACCCCCTTCGCCTATATATTTGTCTCGCCCCGAAACCTCCGAAGAGAGAACCCTTTTTCGCGATCTCGCCTCTGTCCCGCCGCCGCCGCGCTTCCAAGATCGGGAGCGCCAGAAGACCTCTTCCTGGCACCCTGCCGGAGGGAGGGTTGACCTCCGAGAGCTTCTCCACCACCATGGACGCTTCCCGGATAATTCGTGAGTAGTCCACCTTGGACCATGGGTCCATGATCAGTAGGTATGTGATGTTCTCCTCCCCTCTTTGTTCTTCATGGATTAGACCTTGTGAGCTGCCCTACATGATCAAGGCACAAATGTAATTCTTTCTGATGTTGCTATGTTGAGTTTGCTGGGATCTGATGGATTATGAGACTATGTTCAGATTGTGATGAGTAATATATTTGGTTCTTCTCTTTTATATTTTTGTTCTTGAGTAATTCTTGCATGTTCTCCGTTGCTGATTATTGCTTTAGCCAAGTAGTGGGTAGTGACTCTAAGAGGGAGCGTTATGCTTGATTGTGGGTTCATGCCCCCTGATGACTAGCTTGAGTGACAGAAACATGAGTCTAGGGGATGTGCTGTTTCCAAAAGGGGAAAACAACGGTGCTTGTAACCACGGTTGCAAGGATTGTTTACTTTACGCAAAGTTCTTTTAATGCAGTTGTCTGTTGCTTTGGGTTTACACTTTGGGTGGGGCTCGTAACTTAATACCAGCGAGATGTTCTGCAAAGATATCTCAAGGTGGATGATTAGTAGTAGATGCAGATGGATTTCAGTTTACTTATCTTGGCGTATCGCCCATGCTTTTGAGCCTTTTCCTTTCTTTTGTTGCATAGTTAGCGTTGCGGTGCGTTTTTAATCCTGTCAATTGCCCAGCTGTAATTTGTTTACCTCACATAGCTGTTTATTGTCTTTTGGGAGAGAGACATCACTAGTGAACATCATGGGACCCCGGTCCATATTTCTACCACTGTTTAAACCCGCAATTTACTTCATGTTTTACTTTCTAGTTGCAGCTATCACTACCTATTATATGTTGCGTTTGAACCTTTGTAAACGGAAAGGCCGGAGAGATTTACAACCTCTCTGTACTCGTTGGGAGCAAATTTATTTGTTTCTGTGTGCAGGTCCAGGAAAAGCAAGTGATTATCGTAAACGTCGCATCACTTGCCGAACCACCTGCTTCTCGATCCTTGGAGTCCTCCTGGATTCGATAAACTTTACTGTCCTCATGTAAGGGAAATTAACCTCTATCTACATCTCTACCTTCCACTTGGGGTATCCAACGGGGAGCACTACTTCGGTGCCATCACACGTGCATGCTGCAACCGGGGATAACTCATGCAACAATTTCAATGGAGGCCAATTTCATCAAGACTTGCATTGATGGGCAAATGCACACTACAACATGGAATTTTAGCAAAAAAATCTACGCACTATAAAGAGGAATGGAGGGAGTACCTATTTCTGTCTGCTGGGTCGGCCCTCGAACATGGAAAATTCTGCGATGGAATAGGCCGGGTTCATATAAAATAGGGCCTAATAAATCTACACACAAAAATATATTTTTAGAAATGAACATAATGTCAACACTATTGTGGAATGGACAGAGGGCATATGCCCCCCCCCGCGGCGTGTCTATTTCATCACGTTGTGTTTTATTCAATAATTATTTGTGTTGAGTAATTTTTGGATAGTTATGACTTTTAAAAAAAATTCCTGATATGTGATATATATCAATAAGAGATTTTTTTACTCTCCTATAGTTTTTAGGTCCATTATACCTCATTCCCCCTTGTTATGTCATAGTACCTCGGGTGGTGCTGACTTGTGATCTACTATGTACTTGACAAAGCTTGCAATGAAAATTATGGCTAATGACATTTAGGCTTGTGGAATCAAAGAAACTGTGGTGTAACCTTTGACTCATCTTCTTCTTATTTCCTCTCTAGTGGTCCACTGTGGCATCGCCTGATGGGAACCAAAGTTCTAGACGCCAAGCGCAGTGGCACATACAACCTGATCCGCACATATACACGCATTGAGTGAAACAATCCGTAAGCAGTTCAACACACGTTCATTTTTCATACCCACAGAATGATAATCCCACCCGCTATCTTGTTTTTGTCTGTCTCTTTTGGTCAGGAATAACTTTGCTGCTGATCAACCTCCACGACAACGCCCGAAACCACATGCCTTTCCAAATTGAAATTGCCCATGCGCTTGACGAATCATTTGGATCCACGGGATAGGAGTACCATCTCACCCCTGAAGGTGGCAACATCCAGATCTAGGTGATGATGCTCAATAGCAGGGCTTTGGCCATCGATGTGGATGGAGACATCCCTAGGATGGAGCCCAACATCGTAGATGGAGCGCACCACTGTGCTATTGAGCGTCTTTCTATTATGTTTGCTCACATGCCATTTCTATGCCCATTCATGTAGTTAAGGGCTTTTGGTGTGGTTTTCGATGTTGTTGTCATCATAGATGGGGATAAGAGTGACTAGATATGCCATTTAATTAACTAGTACTAGTTCTTTAGCGGCCTTTTCTACAAAATTAACATTCTCATGAAGCCGGCAACCAGCCAGCAAAGGTCCCCAAATGGATGATTGGGAGGAACAAACATATCCCTAGTAAATTCTTCTACCACAATAAATCTCCTAGATCTTCCAAATAGATTTACTACACAAGCATAATGATCCATGCAAGGCTCTACATGACCGTACTTAGTATTATAAAGGCTCAAGTGCGAATGGGGTATAATGAACCTAAGAACTATAGGAAAGTGACATCAAAAAGATTATCGGACAAAATAATTTTGAAAGGCATAAACATCAACAAAATTATTTTAATTAGCAAATAATATCTTAAATACACAATGTATATGAGATTATAGGACGCAAATGATGACTATAAGATACGTGATGCAACGTGATGAAATGCGTGGAGGGGGGATATGCCCCCTGTTCATTCAATAATAGTGTGCACATATATTTATTTTAAAAATTCATTTAGCTATGTAGATTTATTGGACAATTTTTTTAAATGGGACCTAGTCCGCCGCTCCTTTTTCCATGGACTATAGGGCCGGCCTGGAGGCTCAATTCCACTTGTATTTTTGTCAAACCAGAGTGACTTCAAAAAAATATCACATTCAGAAACGCGATAGCATAATTAGGAGCATCCAACCTAATGAAAAAATTAAGAGAAGGTAAAAAAGCCGTCCCCCCCCCCCCCCCCCCCCCCCCCCGCGCCCCCCTAAAGATCCCCGAAAGGTCCAAGCAAGCAGTTGGCACCCACTAGTCTTTAACCTGGTGGCTTCAAAAATGCCTTCAACCGAAGTCCATCGTTGGTTAAAATACTTCGGAGTTAAATATCCATCTTCGTGTATCGCATAAGCATTGATCATCAATTTCCAGGAAACAAGGTCCTCAACATCCATATCTACCCAATGATTTACTCAGCAACATCAGTTCTTCTTAACTTTGCATACATGACTATTAGAGCATTGGAAATCAAGACAATGTATCCATGGAAGATCTTCCCTTGTAGAAGTAATCCAACATTTTTTTTTACTCAAGGCCGTGACGGAATCAGGCACAAACCCAGTACCATGACAATAAAGAGTGTTGAAGAGGTCTAAAGGTTCATTTACGTGGTCGCTCGCTCTTGGCAAGTCATGATATCACATGGTGTTCCATGAAACAATATATTTAAATGTCATGCCTTCAAACACCAAATATACCCCGCCAACTTGCTCAAATCTAGTAGTATAGATAATTGCAGAAGGATTCCAAACTTATTTACTTAAATCCATTAATCCTATCTAATATGGGCTGCTAGAGCTCGATATTGCATGGTCCTTACGTTGACGCGGCACAGCCCGACTATACAAGGAGGCCGCCGTTGGCTAAGACCAGTCTGTGTTGTTGTCGGGCGCTACAACAACACTCTCATCATCTGGCGCCCACCCATAGTCGAGCACTACAGTGTAGGTGACTCGCTCGATGTTCTCCGGCAGGTAAAACCGAGGCGTGAGGTGTTGACGACCTTCTATGATGTTTCCCACGCCTCGACCTCCATCCTCTCTGCGTACTCACAACTCTACCACCAGCAAATCAAAGAGATCTTGATGTCCACCTCCCTTCTGGAGCGCTCCTCGGAGTCGGAGGTAACGATTGCCACAAGGTGTAGTCTATATTCTCCTAGAACTCCTCGAAGAGGGGGTACACGAGTCTTGCTCGATGTTCTCCTCCGGAGTGGCGGCGAGCATTCCTCCTCAACATGGAGATAAAATCAAAGTTTTGATTGGTTTTCGATTCCCCCCCCCCCCCTCCCCCGGTAAGATGGCTGAATTTTGGCTAGTTTCAGAAGGTTTGGCCAAGATTTAACCAAAATTTGGTTGAAATTTGACTAAACTGACCAAAATTGACTAAAATCCGAATTTTTTGGTGAAATAATTTTTTTTCATCCCAGGCCGAGATGGCCGAAATCTGAATATTTTGGCCGCAATTCAAAACCTAGGATAAAATACGTCCTTGGCGTAAGACGATGATGTTTCCTTCTTGGCGTGTGGCCGCAATTTTCCCTCCTCACGCTAGGGACGGGGAACGCCATGACGGACTAAGCGAGATCTAGGGAAAGCAGTTGCACGCGAAAGGTGAGTAGTATGAAGAATGCTCGGGACGGAAGTAGTTATAGGTGGTGGATGTCTCGATGGGCATCGTGGGAGAAGCAACAGTCGGTCACTGGAATTTACAATATTAGGCCCCACAAAGGAGTCTATCGTCAAATGTGTATGGTCGTTTATGTTGTCCACATGACAAGTTAATGGTCGGAATTATCAAAAATATTCATATTTTTCAAGAAATCTTTCCTTTATAGAAAATCTCTTTAAAAAATCATGAATTTAGAAAAATGTCTGGGTTTTAAAATAAGGACCACAATTCCCAGCGACTAGTCGCGTTCGAAAGGGGTGGATCGAACGAGGATGTCGTTGCGAGGAAGGGGATCGAGCGAACCCATTCTGTTCGCTATGATCGAGCTCCAGCGTGATCTCCCTTAGAGATCCTTTATTTGGGCCAAAATAAGCCCACTTCATTGTGAAGAAAATAAAAAATATCATTAAATTAATTTTGCTATGTAAAAATATGTATAATTTCCATGAGTCAAAAATATGAAATGTTATTTAAACATTCTCACTAGAATTTGATAAAAAAATTAGTAAAATAATCGAAAAAATTCCATGCCATTTTGTGATGAGGATTTTTTTTTGGGTGAAATTTACCATGATCTTAGAAAAAATGACATGTTGCGAAAATTAAAGTGAACTAAGATTGCCATGTCTAAAAAGAACCATTGGCCATGTTCAAAAAAACATTTACCATGATACATATTCTAAAATTGTTATGTACGAAAAATAGATATGTCATGCTACATAAACTTCATTTGCCATGTTGCATAAATTCCATTTTCCATCTTCAAAAAATACATTTGCCATGCTGCATAAACTTCATTTGCCAT
The DNA here is from genome assembly GCA_950022295.1 of Bromus sterilis. Lineage (NCBI taxonomy): Eukaryota > Viridiplantae > Streptophyta > Magnoliopsida > Poales > Poaceae > Bromus > Bromus sterilis. The sequence goes on along the minus strand of OX465598.1, from coordinate 58,012,630 downwards.
CTTCAAAAAATACATTTGCCATCTTGCATAAACTTCATTTGCCATGTTCAAAAAAAATATTTGTTATGCTAGATAATCTAAAATTGCCACGTCCAAAAAAAATATTTGCCATGCTACATAAATTTCGTTTGCCGTGCCGCATAAACTTCATTTGCCATGTATTAAAAAAAATACATTTGCCATGCCTCCTTAAGGAAAGAATTTTTTTACCAAGTTAGAAATAAGAAAAGAGAATGTTATGCTATGTCTACTACAAATGTTACATGAATTTATTTATTTGCCATGCAACATAACTAAAAATTACCATGTTATATATCCTACAAATGCCATCTTAAAAAGAAACATTTGCCATGTTATATAAAATGCCATGTAAAATTTTCTTTGCCATATATACTACGTAACTTCATTTTGCCATTATCATTTCATTTGCCATGTCTAAAAAGTACATTTGCCATGCTACATGAACTTCATTTGTCATGTCCGAAGAAAAATATTTGCCATGTTGTGTGAACTTCATTTGCCATGTTTAAATACAAAAATATATCAAGATTCATAAAATCAATTTTTAATGGTTTAAAAAAAATCATCTATCAAATACATTCTTTGCATGTTTTTTCCATCTAAGTTTTAAAACTAAAAAACAAAGATACTGTGTTTAGAACTTGCCATTAAATTTGCCATAATGGTTTATATATTTGTAATAAAATTAAATTAAATTTCCATCATTTATATTTTTGTTATATAATTTTTTTCATGTGTTTAGAACATATTTTTCGGGGATATTTTGCCATTCAAGAAAAGGAGATACCAGGATTCAAACCATGCTACCTCACATTAGCACTAGAGGACACAACCACTACACTAGACGTCACTGGTTCAATTAACTACATGTTCGCGCACGAATTTATACAAAGCTAACTATTTTAAATTGTTGAGCTGGCTGCATCCGATATTTCGTGATCCATGTAGAACGATCGAGCCGTGCATAATCATTACACACATTTTTGTTTTAAAATTGCATGGGGTGTGTGCGCATTCGTTTGCTCCCTATGGTTTAGGTTAAACAATTTCCATATTTTTGCATAAATTGTTTGCCTTTAATAGTTAATTTCCAAATAATGTTTCTGTTCTAAATAATGTACAGAATTTCAAGAAATATTTGTGTTTGCAAAAATATTCACAAATGATCACCTTTTACAAAAAAGGACAAGTATTCATAAATCATTTACTATTTATAAAAAAATGTTTATATTAAAAAACTATTTTTACATAGAACGGAAAAACCGTGTGTTAGCAACTACAGTACTTCGAGCCTTCGAGTCGCTACAACTCAAACTAAAAAAATGGGAAACAAAATAAATAAATCAAGTGAATAACGCTTAGGCTATGTTCCATTACTCCTCTCTTGAATTGATTTGAAGAATATTGAGGTGGATTTCGACTTCAGGGAATTTAATCCTATTCAATCCACTCTAACTCCTTTCAAACTCTATGCAACCCGATAAACACTTAATGAACCTGCTCGTTGCTTCTGTGATGTGCTTTTGTAGGAGTTCCTTGTTAGCGCCTCACACGATGCCTTTCATTAGATTATGGAAGATATGTTTTGCTTTTGCAGCCATATGATTTATTATCAATTTATTCATACATCTTTAAATAAAGTGATTTATGTTTTTTTAGGAACACCTATCGCGCAATTAACACACAAGTTTCGGCCAGAAAGGCTAGCCCAATAAGGTATGTTCCATCCCTCACCGCGCTCTGCATCAGTCATCGTTCTCCTTTTTTCCCTTCACACCGTTGCTGCTGTGTTGTCGTCCATGAGAAAACATAGTCTAATTAAAGGAAATTTTAAAACATGTTCATGAAAAATACAACACATGTTTCTGATTTTATTCAAAAGTTCTTTTTCATTAATTTCAAAAATGATGACGGATTTGAAAAAAACTTTCAACAAGTTCCAAAAATGGATGCAAGTACAAAAGTTAAATATTTTTAACAATGTTCACAAATTTAAGATAATTCATGAATTTGAAGCTAACATGAATAAAGGTGATTTTTTAAATAATCTGAATGGATTTGAAAAATATATATTTTTAAAGTTAATAAACATAAAAAAATCACTGATTTCAAAAATTTCATGAATTAAAAAATGTATATTTTAAGAAAATAGGAAAAAAATTGGAAATAGAAAAAGGAAAGAAAGATAAAACCAATGAAATAGAAAAACCAAGGAACCTAGCCGTGAAAATGACATGGAACTAGTTTTTTTAGGGAATCATCACTGTTTTATTCAACGCAAATATCCACTGGGATGATTACATGATCAGTGGTGCAAGCAACCAAACATGACGACCTAAGGCCAATGGAATAGAAAACTTAGTTTAATAGTCTGCTTCGAAGTTTCTACTCCTAATTTCATAAATAAAATTACAAGAGTTGATTTTTTTTAGCTATCTCTAATCTCTCTGATAATTGCTTCATGTTCTCCTCCTGTACCTTCAGTGATATCGTTAATCACCGTTACACAATCACTCGGGATGATTATATCCTATATCACGAGATCTTGTGCTAATGCGATCGCCTCCCTGCATATTATAGCCTCCACACAAGTCACATCATATTCATTCCTGAAATTGTTAGTGATATGCCGACCCCTGGTGTTCATGTATGTGTGGTTTCTGCAAATTACTGCCGCTGCTACCCGGTTCAGTGGCTTGGATGTGGCTCAATCCACATTAAGCTTCATAACACCAGCACTAGGGGGTAACCATGGTAACTTCATAGGCCGATCGAAAATAGTGTTAGATTCTTTTCTCTAGAGGACAACTCTTAGAGATCTCAAGAATGTACCTTTTAAAGATTGAAATGCTCTAGGTGATTGAAATTCATTCTCATAAATGGCCTTTCGACGAACATACCAAATCGATCGTAGAGTTACAACCATCTCCACAACTCGCTAGCTGATAGCGACTGATGCATGATCAAGATCCACCGTTTGACATTGGGTCAGCTGTATTAATCAGATGATCAATCATGTCATTGCTAGATAGTGCCCAAACACACCTCGATATAGCAAAATCGATAAGAGCATGTCTCCAAGAATCAGCTCTACCACAAAGAACACAATGATGGTCATCCTCCATGCTCCTGTGAGCTAACACATCGAAGGTAGATATTAAATTTCTAGCCAACTTTCATAAGTAAACTTTTACCTTGGAAGGAACCGTAATACCCTACAATATTTTCTAGCATGAGGCTTCATTCAATGTACTAGAGGCACCGGAGTTGTGGAATAGCCAATAATCTCTCATACGAGTGTCGACTAGCATTCGATAACAAGTACGCACCGTGAAGGTGCATTTTATATCATGAGACCACGGCTAGAAGTCTTCCACATGACTTTTGCAAACCGGGATCTCGCAAGGATGACCGGTTCATCCATTGGCAGAATGTGTTGGCTGATCAACTCCGCTTTCCAGGATGCATTGTTTGTCTACAATAGCTCACTAGTTAGGTTAGCGTTTCCACTGAAGTAATCGTCCTCATACTCCCACCCCCTACGTAACCAATTGTGGTTCCAAATGCCCGTGAATTTCCCGTCCCCGGTTCTCTTAATTAATCAAACCATGTGCCATGCATGATTTCCTGACCTTCCAAGATCGACCTCCAAATCTGTGAAAGATGACCCCCAACGGTATCTCCAAGGAAGGAAGAGTTAGGGTAATAGACAATCTTCAAAATTTTAGCACTCAAGGTTTTGGTTTCCTTTAGGATCCTTCATGCTTTTCTAACCAGAAGTGACAAATTAAAAACTCTAGATCTTTAAAACCGAGGCCTCCAAGAGAATTTGGCCTACTCGTAACCCATGCGACCGTTCTTTTGCCATTCTGGCTACCCCACTAAAACTTCCTAGTCATAGCATTTAGGTGCTCACACAATTCTCTTGGCAACTTGAAACAACCCATGGAGTATACTGGAATTTCTTGAACTACGGATTTGATAAGAACCTCCTTGCTCCCTACTAACAACTTTTCCAACAATCCTTGAGTATTCTTACACACTCTATCTTTCAGAAACAACAAAGTTCCATTCTTTGATCTTCCCACATCAGAAGGCATACCTAGATATTTTTCACTAAAATATTTATTTTGGATGTCTAAGCACTTTTTAACTTCATCTTTGATAATCTTTGGGCACTCTTTACTAAAGAACACTAAAGATTTTTCTCTATTTATTTTCTGCCCTGACCCCTTGCAGTAAATATCCAACATGTTTGATATTTCTTTCGCACCCATTCTACTTGCTTGAAAGAACGACAAGTTGTCATCTGCAGAAAGCAAATGGTTTACACATGGAGCTGAAGGAGCCACTTCCAATCCACCTATATATGATTGATAAGTAGCTTTTAGGAGGAACAAAAGGCGACCCTCTGTTGATAGCAAGAAGAGATAGGGTGAAAGGGGATCTCCTTGACGAATTCCTCTTGAAGGTGCTCAAATTTTTGCCGTTGAAATTAACAGAGAACGACACTCAACCAATTACATTAACACACTAAACGAGTTATTAGGGAAGCTCAATTTCACCATTATGGCTTGAAGATATGTCCACTCAACTTTGTCATGCGCTTTCATCATATCCAACTTTAATGCACAAGACCGATGTTTTAATGCTTTATTTGTCTTCATAAAATGCAAACACTCATACACCGAGATGATATTATCCTTCATTAAACATCCGGGGAACAAAAGCGGCGGAATGCTCATGAGAAATGTTATCAGGAAGAATAAGGTTCAACCTGTTGGCAATAACCGTCGATGCAAATTTATAAAAAACATTGCATAGACCAATGGGGCGAAATTGTGAAAGGTTTGAAGCCTCATTTACCTTGGGGGTTAGGACTAGTACTGTATGATTGATAGCTTCTGCTGATTCCTCTCCTCTTATGATACTCAAAACAATTCTTATAACTCCCTCCCCACAAATATTTTAATGTTGCTAAACAAAATTCATCGGGAAGCCATCTAGACCCGGCGTTTTTAGATGGAACATTTGGAAATGGGCCACTTTTACCTTATCTACTCCTACGGTGCTTCAAGAATAGATACCATCTCACTATTCACCTTGCAAACAACCGCATCCAAAATCGGCTCCATGCCAGAAACACCCCCGATGCAAATAAGAAATTTTTATATTTTATTGTCATGTTCTCCATTAAGGATGGGTTTGTGAGGATCACACCCTGTGCGTTTAAAAGACTACTGATTCTGTTTCGTCTCCTCCTCATATCGCCCTTAGATGATAAAAATGTGTGTTCTTGTCCCCCTCGTCCAGCAACTAGACTCTCAAACGTTGATTCCACATATATTCTTCCCGGTGATAATTTTCCTTTAAATTTTCTGTTACCTTTAGTTCGTACTAGCAAAAATGCCCGTGCATTGCACCGGGAATAAAAACCGTACTTTTTTTATCCCAATGGCTTCAAGATTTGGATGTAAGCTAGCAGAAGGACCATTAATGACAACACAAAGCAAATTATATATGTTAAGTTTTTAGTTGTTCTATATAGAGTACTGAAACTTGTTAATTAGATTCAATACTTAGAGGTCTAGAATAATTACCCAAAAAATAGATAGTTCACCAAGAACCAACATGCCATTATTTTTGCAGGAGGAACCAACATGACATTCATCAGGGGTAGTTCAAGTGTTCAACATGCATTTCTCCTCTTGAGTGTTAACATTAGTTTTATTTTAGAGTGAGACGCGGAGATAAAATAGTACTTTCTCCATTGTACTGCAAAACGATTTTATATTATCGAACGAGGAGTGAGTAACATTAAATAGAACCTATATATTTTCCATCATCATTCATAATAGCTTGAAAAAATCATTGAGAGTATATTGTAAGTTCCCTGGTAATGTTGTGGTTTTAATCAAGCCAAGTAATCTATTCTATTCTATTATATACTAAAAGCAAAATACGAAGCTATTTTTAAGACACCACACTGATCCACGTCATCAGAATTATTTTGATGGTTAGATCTATAATTTAATGGTCACGATCTGTCCAAAATCGCGTAACGCTATAAACATCAAGTTCTCAAAAATAAACACGTCTCCTTTTTGGCCCTTTCCCCTGACACGTATCACGTCTATGACCGATTGGTCAGGTTGCCGCCCCGATATTAACTTCCATCCTCCTGCTCAGGGCATACATACATGGTTGTATTTTGTGTGCGCTGGGTACTCTTGCTGGCAGGAAGCGGCAAGCTAGCGCCTACTACATGCGCGTCCGGCCGGTGGCCAATTCGATCAGCTAGCCACTAGCTTGCTTCTCACGTACGTGAGATTTCTATGCATGCAAAGCCCAGGCACTAGCTTGCTTTCTACTCCCTTCATACCGAAATTTAGGTCCTTGGAATACACTGGAGTAGTATACTTTAAAAATCTATATTTTAATATGGAGGAAGTACGTACGTACATGTTCTCGGCGGAAAGAAATCATCCATAGGAACGTGTGATCAAGTTCAACAAGGAGCATCATTGGGTCCTCAACATCAAGATGAAGCAAGGTGGTTCAAGAAAACTACTAAACTAGCTACCACGTGTTCCCATCATATGCACTAAGTCACCTTCATATGACCGTGTATCTTTCCATGCTCTGGTCGGATTGGATCCGTGTATGGGCCATGATAGTGTGGTTGCTCGACGGGGAAAAGCGAGACGAATTTCCTAGCTGATGTGAGGTTCAAGTTCCATATCGACTACAGAAAGTTTTAGGCATTTTTTCACTGCTAGGCAAGCGAGTGATACGTACAACAAGCGCTACATGTAACAAAGATTCGTGTTGATGCTTCAATGTGAGAGATGATCGTTACCACTTACCAGATAGTTAGAAGCCAAAATACAACCGGAGAAGATCGACTGATCGAGTATAAACTGGTGAACTGCTTGCCACCTTTAATCACGACACCATTATGCATTTTCTACCCAATAGGTAAGACACAGACACCTCTCTTCACTGCATTTTTTGTTTCTTTTGTTTTTTTTTGCGGGGACTCTTGGTTATATTTGTAAAATGACCAACTTACTCTATCATATTTGATGTGCATCTTATACTCTGCATACCAATCATCAATACAGTTTAATTCAGTCATCAGATAAATACAGTGCATCCAAAGTTCTAAAGGGCAGGGTACGCCAGAAAGCGTGCATCCGAAGTTAGGTTTAGTTATGTTTCTTATTTATTTATGTTTTGAATTTTCACCGGGGAAGGGCGGAACACCCTCCACCTGAATTTGTATTCATTTGCCTATAAGGCTTTACAACCTACTGCAAGATAGGTTCAAGTGAACCAGAAGTACAGGGGGGCACGGAGGGAAGAAATAAAGGAAAACAACCCACTCCACAACACACACATAACAAGGGGGACACGAAGGGAAAACACAACACAACACAAACACAACACAACACAACACAACACAACACAACAAAGAGCATCACCGGATAAATTGAACGACATCGGCCAGCCAAGACCGAACCATGACACTGCGTCGTCGACGCAATCGAAAGGCTTCACGCACCGAGACTGCACAACGCCGCGACACCACCTGTGTCACGAGGCGTATTCAAAGGGCCACGCGAGGCCGAGACGACGCCACGACACCTTTGTGCCATCAGCGAAATCGAAGGGCTTGGCCAAGCAGACCAAACCACGCCACTGGACCGTCGACGTAATCGAAAGGCTTCACACAACCGAGACTGCACAACGCCGCGACACCACCTGTGTCGGGGGTGCATTCGAAAGGTTGCACGAGGCCGAGACGACACCACGACACCTCTGTACCATCGGCGTAGCTCCAGGGAACCGCCTAGCAGAGACGCACCAAGCGAGCACTCAAGCATGGCACACAACATTGTCGACCCCAGATAGGCCTTCCCACCGCCACCGTCCACCAACCTCAAACCAGCCAAGCACCACCCCAACCCGAAGGCAAGCAGCATGGACCAGCGTCTCCGAAGACAGGCGCCACCAAGGTGGTAATGACGTCAAGAACGCCGCCGTCGTCCGATCCAGGAACTGGATCTAAGGGTTTCACCCGGAGAACGAACAAAGTGAGCGAGGATCAAAGCATCACACAGCGGCACCTCCAAGGAGGGGTCCGACGCAACAATGTGTCGATGCCGCTCGCGCCGACCGAGGCCGACACAGGACTTTCACCCGTAGCTATCAACCTCGCCACCCTATTGCTGAGCCACATCCCTGCTGATGCCGGAGCCACCACCGCGCAGGGGCAAGATGACGCCGCCGAGGATCTGGAGCGCAGCGCCACCCCCAACCGCCAAGCACCGCAGACCACCAGAGGACAGATCCAGAAGGATCCAGCCCGCCTGCACCGCAACCGGCGGACCCAGAACGAGCCTGAGCCATCCGCTGCACTGCCCACCCCCAGCCCCACGAGGCACACCCGCCAGGCGGCCGCAGCCAGAGCACCCCACGCACAGAAGCACACGGCCAGCGTGGTCGCAGCACCGCGGCTCGCCAACGCGAGCAGGGGACGCCATGGACGGGCGAGCCCGCGTGAGCAGCCACCCAGCGCCGCACAGGCAGCTCCACGTCGCAGAGAGGAGGCAGGGCGCTGGAGCCGGTCGATCCCAGATCCGAGCCCCCGCGCCAATCCCGACCGCCGCGAATGAGGGGGGCTCCGCCGTGCCCGAGGCCACCCCGCGACGAGAGCAAGTTCTCCGCCGCCGCCGTCGGCCGCAGCGGCTTCGCCCTGCAGATTCCTTCGGCGGTGGCGGAGGGAAGAGAAGGGGTCGAGGGTGGGTGGCGGCGCTAGGGTTGCGCTTCCGCCCGAGTCGCCCGCACGGGAGCGAAGCGGGAGCTCCTCCGACTGAACTGATTTGGGTTTTTCATGTTTCTTATTTTCATAATTCTAAATTTCGTTATGATAAAAACCACTCAACTTTTAATGGTCACAATCACCAAAGAATAATGATTTTTTTACATTCTACACACAAATATCTACAGAAGACGCACCCACTTTGCTAGTTAAGCAACTAAATGTTACGAATATAATTCGTCAAAATAATAATTCGACATACAAATATTAAAGCCAAAAAATAGTAGAAGGACACATATAGATATCACATATGCCTAAGGAGCAGCCTCATCGTCATAGTTAACCAACAAAATAGACCATCTATGTGATGAAAAAGCAAGATGAGAAAAGTGTAAGAACTACTCCTATAACGTGTACGTCCACTGCACCAGTAGTGTTATGGTTGGCATTAGACTATTAGAGGATCAGAGGTGTTATTACAGTTGGACATCTGAACAGCAGCCCCTGCGGAGAGATGATCTTGACCAAAACCTATCTAGCTAGGGGTTGTGCAAGAGTTCATAGGGTGGGGCAAGGACTTTCCAGGATGGTATAGATCACGAAACCAGCTCCAGGGCAACAGTGCAACACACATTAGTTTGGGCGAGGCTGCGGAAAAGCATAAGCATGGAGGGCGCGGACTCTTAGCGTCTGACGCAGAGCACGGCAGCAGCGCGGATGGCTCGGCTACACCGGAGTTCATTGTGCCGGCGTGATTGCGCTATCCACTTCTGCGTGGCAGGGCACATCCCTTTTCCCAGGGAGTCAAGAATATAGGCAAGGAGAGGTGATCTTGTTGTGGATATAGCCTCCGGTGGCGGCGTGGCCTAGACTCCTAGTGAACGCGGCTTCAAATTGACGTGAGATACTTTTCTGGCCGGCAGTCCTCGATCGCCTATTCGTTAGTCCCGCCTGCTGCGATCCTTTGCCGACGCACGACACACTATTCGCCGCTGGCAGCCATGGCTTGTCCTCTTCGACTCCGACCACCACAAAATCCTCCTTCAACCTGAGCACTGTCGTGTTCCGATGGCCTCCAGTCCAGGCGCCGGGTGGCCGCGGTTCGGTGCAGGCCGCCTAGGGCCTTTCCGCAAGACGCTGCGGACCGTCGGCGCTTTCGAGCAAATTCTTCAGGCGTGCTATGCTTGTTTCCGCATCAGACCCCGTGTGCTGCTTCAAGGCACGGTTGGGGCTTATGTATAGAGTAGTTACAGGCTTGTGTTTTCATCGCGTGCATCGTGATGTTTTCGAACTCGATTGGTTTTGCGTTAGGAACGAAGATACGAAACGGTAGGAAGTCAAGGAATTATGGGAGGAAGAAACGTATCCTATTCGCTCCAGCTTTTTTACCACAGCGACAACGAATCGTTTTTCACTTATTTACTAAACCATGGGTTGATTACCAGAAAGATCAAGGGTTTTTTATAGAAAACTAGGAAAAGTGCCCGTGCGTTGCAACGGGAAAACATAATGTCAGTATGATATCAATTAATAGTATTGAATGTGTTGAGCCTGTCGAATGAGATACATGATGGTCAACCCAACCGCGATCCAACGAATGTATTATTCACCATCGTCCATTTCTCCCCAATTCTACTTCCTAGTATACCATGTTAGGATGTGTCGAGCCTTGCCTATGTGATGATGTAATTATTGTTACTGGTAGCCTCATCGATCGGCTAGTTCGACGCAGAAAAGAGCTACAACATATCCATATGTATCCAGAAAGCTCCATTGACCACCAATTTTTTATGTGGTACATCTCACAAGTGTTTTGTTTATTTTTTATCATAAGTCCTAACAAAAAGAATAGTAGAGTGATCATGTATAGAACTAATAATGAAAGAATAATAGAGAAAATAAATTAATTTTATTATTCGTAATCGAAATAAATTTATTTTTTAGTTTGGAAGCAACATACTACCAGCTAGCCTATAACCCTTTTTTTTCTTAATGTTGAATTTTTAATTTCAACTGGGCCAAATACATGGTTTTCGCATATGTTTTTTTCTTATTACTTAAATTATGAAGAATCGTTCCTTAAATTTCTCCACATTCAATCTCACAAATATATTTTTAGTATTTTTTTCCTTTTTCTTACTTTTATTTTTCGCCTGAAAAATAAATATTTTGTGCATTAAACTTTTAAATGGTTCGTAGCAAAAAAAATTTAAAACTATTCACATTCAAATTTTGTAAATTTAAAAAAAAATGCTCGCACTTAAAACTATTTTCCCTCCTTGGAACATTTTCATATATTTTTATTATTTTTTGCATCATTTTTTATAAGAGATTTGCATTAAAAATATTTTTTTTTAAATCATATATAAAAATGTGTAAAAACCTATAACATATTTATTAAATAGTTCCCACTTTAAAAATGCGTTAAAATATTGGCACACTTCAATGTGTTAAATTGGTCACACATAAACCTTTTATAGTGTGAATTATTATTAAATAATATATTTTTTCAATTGCAAACAATTTTTAAAAAAGTGAAATATATTTTTTCGTACAATATAATTGTGTGTGTGCGCGCGATAACGAAACTGGCCCAGCAGTTCGGAAAAAGGCTAAGGCCCAAATGTGACAGCGAAGCGTTTTTGTTTATCCTGCTTCAGTGAGGTGACAATCTCAGATGGGCCGAATTTCTTTCAAAGTGCAGCGTTAGACGGGCCAAGTGGAGCAGCGAAACGTTTTTTTTTTACTTATTTATTGTAGTGCGGGTTAATTTCCAGAAATAGCAGAGACTTTTCTATAAAATATACATGACGGACGAAAAAAAGGGGAGAAACGCACCTCCCTTTATTATTAGGTATAGATATATGACGGAAGTAGAAACTCACCTCTTTTTATTATTAAGAAAAGATGATCAGGTCCCACATGTCTCATCGGTTGAGGAGAATACTCGGTTCATGCTTCAGGTTTTTGATTCATTGCTGACAGAAATGTCATTTCTTATTCAGTGTGGTTTCAATTTTTTTTCTTATTCAGTGTAGGCAATAGATAAAACTGTGCTGGTTCTGAAACTGGATGATGGGGAACTAGTGAAGGGAGATGTGTGCGCTCTGGGTTGAGGATATATATGTCTTTCCCGCAGTGACCCCGAGTGTAGCATCTAGAAGGAACATCGGCTCACTAGTGCATGTTTGATAAAGTTTGATCCATCATGGAAGGAACATCGGCTCATTAATGCATGTTTTTATTTTATTTTATTACTTTTACTTTTATTAAAATAATACATTGTATGCTTTTAAAATTTATCTAGATATGACATGCATGACAATAAAAAGTTTGTTTATAACAACAATTGCACAGGTTTTGAGAAAAGAAACCGCTATCAGTCAATTCAGACGAATCGAAAAAAAGTCAAAATATGGCGTCGGTAGCCCATGCAGTTTAACATAGCAAGATCCATGCCCTTTTGTTCCTCTCTTTTCCTCTCTTCTCTTCTAGAACAATGCTTCAACATATGTTCCTTTGATCCCTCTTCTCTCTTTTCTTCTAGAATAATGCTTCTAAATTTGTTTCTTTCAACCTTCTTCTCTCTTTTCTTCTATAACAATGCTTTTAAAGTTATAAGATCATATATAGCCGAAGCCCTCAAATCGATCCTATACGTTCAGGCGGATGGTCTGTTCAGTGACCATATGTGGGACGAATATGGAATGAAAGGACCGGATGAGTCAATCACATGAGATCAGGCCCACGTTTGTCCATCCAGATCCCACAAAATATCCTAGATCGTACAAACCCTAGTCAAAGTTCACACTCTTCTGGACCACTCCGTTTCACTGCCTGTACCCTCCCCTCCACGTCTCGTTCTCTCCCCTACATCACGTACGACTCTGACAACGCATATGACAACGAGTCTGATTCCGTTGATCGAGGCCGGCTCAATGACTCCATCAACTAGGCCTCGAATGACGAGGAGCTCACGCTCTGCATTTCCCACCGTCGGTCGTGGATGGACAAGGGTAGGAGCTCAAGCTCCACAACACCCCCTCTGGCTCGGCAATGCAATGCATTCAACCACATGGGACCATCATGCTGTGCACCTTAACAGATCGGTCGTTGGGCGTGCCCATCCCCTACCCCTCCAGGCCCAAATCCCCTTGTCTGGCATTGGGTTCTTGTGTTCACGCCTTCATACATCCAATCGGAGGCACGCGCCACATGGCGTGAGAGGCATCGATCAAGGTAGAGGGCAGCGAAGGTCGGTTCCTCCCTAACCTATGCGAGGTCCTCCCAACACCTACGAGATGTCCGCTTCGATTGATCCGGAGGAGCATCTCTTATGTGAGGTCCTTCGCCTGTCGCTGACCAAAACGAAGATTGGCATGAGGCACCTCCTCCACAAGAATGTGAAGGCACTTCAGCTCGGAACCTAGGAGTTCGAGCGCCTCGCTAAGGAGAAGGAGACCGGCAGAGCGAAGGCGGCGCGACTCGCGAAGGAGCAGACCTACATCGTCCGACGTCTGACTGACATCATCAGCTCTTCTTCGTCGTCATCCGGCATGATGAGTGACGATGACAACCCTGCTCCATCTACTGACACCTACATGGAGGATTACCATCGCTTTGATGACCACAATGGGAAGCGACCGACAAGGAAATGGTGATGTCCGTCGCCCCCTCTCAATTTTTCTAATCATTATTGTATCTATGTCCATTGACGAACTTGATCTGTTGGGTCCGTTTGTAAAAAAATTACTGGATCTATGTTGATTTGTGCTATGTTCTATGTTGCTACGCTGATTTACACAGTTATCATATTGCCTGAGTAGTAAGATATTTTTTAAACACAGTACAACACAGATGCTCACATACACATGAAGTTGAGGTGTGAATATGAGGAGGATGGGCTATGTGCACGAAAAGAATAAAGGGATGACACGGTCATTGTCCGCGGCGTATAATGTAACGAGGTGCATATAATGTGTCACATTTGTGAGTTTCAGATGAAGATGCTCTAAAGACGTAGCATTTTTCATTATGTTAAAACAAAAAAAGGCATAGGTTGATTCTCTTTATTTATATATTCTTTTATTAATATATTAATATAATGCCGTAGAACGATTGTTCTACGGTCTTGGTTCAAAAAAAAGATGCTCTGAAGAAAACAATGTTTTATTCATGAAATTTCCATCTTTTTTTTTTGCCTGGAACCTTACTCGTTATATTGACCAGAAACAATGTTGCATACTACCTATACTATTCCTCAGGTCTAATCTGCGCTCAGGTTTGTTAGGATTTCGTTAATTAAATCTGTCGGCCAATCCTTGTGTAGCACGTGTAAATCTGGGGACAGGGAGGTGTAGCTTTCCGTGTGCGTGTTGCAGTTTTCTAATTTGCATGCCAATACTTGCTTTTGATTGGTTGGGGTGTAGGTCTGCATGCATGCTGTCGCTATCGTCTCCTGCTTTTTAAATGTTGTACGTGAATTTGGTATTGCATGTGCTGAATTGGTGCGCCAAAGTCCGTGCTAATGTTCCTTGGATGCGCTGAAGTTCGTGCTAATGCTGTAGTAGTACGTAGGTGCGTGCGTTGCATGCTGTTTGCTTTGCTGCATGCGTGGGGCGTTACCCAGATATTCTTTAATTATTTTTGCTGCTTCTTGCGTGTCGTGTTTCTATGATTTGCATGCACTTTTTGTCGGCGTGTCAGGTTGTAAGGCCTTGCCGACATGTTAGTACCTTCTGGGTGATTCGTTTTCCTTTTGACCACCGCTTTCTATTGGTCGGTTCAGTGTTTTTTTTTCTGTACTTATCCGTTCGTGTGTAGTATAAATAGTGTACATGATGGTTTGGACATGCATTAGCATTCTCTTTAGGCAGGCGTTCAGGTTGTTATGGCGCGTGGTGGTGCTCCTTCTGCGGAGCATGGAGGGCGACGTGATGCTCGCGCTCCCCGTCGGCGAGGTCGCCCATGCACTATACCTGGTCGTTCTTCGGGTTCGCGCGCTAATGGTACTTCTGGTTCTAATGATTTCATGGCTTCTGTGGATTCTTTGGCGCCTGGTTGTCGGCTTCCGTCGGGACTGCCGAGAAGGCGTTTGGTTCCACATCAAGTGTCGTTGTGTTGTTTCTTTGTAGGAAGTTTGTGTTTGCCTGAGTAATGGTTGTCATTTTTTTTTTTTGTTGTACCAGGAGGTGGTCTTGAATCCATCCGTTTTACTCCCGATGCTGCTTCTGCCCGTTCTTCTTCTTCTTATTGTCACTTTCCTTCAGGGGTGCCACAAAGCCGTCTTCTTCCGCGTCCCGCACCTTCTTCGGCTCCTTCTCATGGTAGTTTGTTTCATTTGTCCCCCTTGAAAGTTAGTGTTCAATATGGTAGTGATGGGGCCGTTTTTTTTTGTGTTAGAAGATGGAGTTGGGTTCGCCCCTTTTGCTCAAGCACCTTCTGCTCAAGAAGTGTCCCGTCTGCGACGAGATATTCGATTAGGAAAGCGGCCTGTTGATTGTAATCAAGGTTTGTGTAATTTGATTATAGGTTGTGTCTTGTGTGGTATTTTTTTTTGTTTCTAATTTATTATTATTATTATTATTATTATTATAGTAGATGCTTCTAGGAGGATTTGTACTGAAGAGGAATCTGGTTGTTTGACGTCTATGGGGCATTCTTCTGGTGTAGGTATGTATGTATTTAATATTGTGGTTATTTTCCTTTTTTAATACTCATTTTTCTTTACCTTTTTAATACTCATTTTTATTTATTTGTGCAGATGGGTTGACGGTTGATTGTGATGTAAGTACTGGTGTGCAAATGGGTGTGATGGGTGACCTGGGTAGGGCTCATAATTCTGTTGTTCAGCCTGCTCAACGCTTTACGTTTATGGATAACCATTTTGGCGTTTATGCGTCACCAATGCCACCTCGCCGTATTGTTCCCTTATTAAGTGAAGGATCTGTTTATAGGTCGACGCCTTTAGGTTTGTTTTTTTTCAAATTCCTATGAATTTGTTTGCCATTTATTTGATTTATTATTTGTAGTTTAAAAGGACTTTATTGTTTTCAGTTCGAGGTACTCCTCTTTTGGATCGGGCGAATATTTTAAATAATCGTCAGAAACGTAAACTGATTCGTGATTTTCATTCCGGAAGAAAGAGAGGTAATTAAGTTTTAGTTTATTTAATTGAGCCTTTTTGTATAAACAGTATATATGTTTTATATTTATATTTTTTTTTTCTAGTTCGTCCAATGGAACCTCCTTTCTCAAAGGAATATATTTCTTTTCTTAAAGGTATATTTGTTAAATTAGTTGTTTCTTATGTTAATTTTTTGTTCTGTATTTGTGAATGTCGGGACTGATTATGTTTCGTTCGGTGTTAGTTGCTTCTCGCGGACGGTCTTATTATGGTGCACCTAATTTGAGTTGTCAAAGATGCGGTGCGTTTTATTGGTTTTTGGAGGGTTCGATGCGTCACAAGGATGGTAAACTCTCGGCATCCTATTTATACTGGTTGTTGCCGTGGTGGAAAAGTTTCTTTGCCTAAATTTGCTGATTGGCCACAACCGCTAAAGGAGTTACTTCGATTTGATGGTGGTCCGGTGTGCTCCCGTTTTTTGCGGCTCATTAGGCATTACAATTCCATGTTTGCCTTCACTTCTTTTGGAGCACAAGTTGATCGTAGCATTAATGTTGGAGGTGCTCCGTATGTTTTC
Source organism: Bromus sterilis (assembly GCA_950022295.1). NCBI lineage: Eukaryota > Viridiplantae > Streptophyta > Magnoliopsida > Poales > Poaceae > Bromus > Bromus sterilis. The sequence continues at coordinate 57,996,082 of OX465598.1, read as the reverse complement.
AAAATGAATGGTGTGGTTTATCATCGGATTGGGCCTCTTATGCCTTCTGGGAATGATAGTCCTAAATTTGCACAGTTATATATGGTTGATTCGGCCGATGAAGTGTTGAGTAGGATTAATGTGTTTGATCGCGAGGGTGATAATTCTCTTGAACCTGATCCTAATCTTGTGTCATGTTTTATTGAGATGTTAAACAAAACACATCGTTTGGTACATAAGTATAGAATTGCTCGGCAGAATTTGTGTTCCAATGATGGTCCAAAAGTATCTATCCGTTTTTTGGTGCTGATGGTAGTTCTCATGGAACGCGTTTTTCTGGCCCAACTACTTCTGAGGTGGCTGCTGTTATTGTTGGTGATATTACTCCTGATCGAAAGAAATTTGACGTAATTGTTGAAACACATGCTGGAAAGTTGGAGCATGTGTCGGCCCTTAATCCCAATCTTATGGCTTTGCAATACCCTTTGATTTTTCCGCATGGTGACAAAAGTTATCATTTGGGTATCAAATATATGGATGTTGATGTTGGTTCTATGGGTGAGGAGGCAGATGATTTTTTATATGATGAAGATGTTGATGCCGGTGTTGATGTGCATCGACGACCTAAATCCTCGCGTACTCAAGTGTCTATGCTTGAGTATTATGGGTATTATTTGCATTATTGTGAGCATGAACCCAATCCTTACACTTGTTGTGGTCGTTTAAGTCAACAAGTGGTTGTTAATACTTATTCTTGTGTTGAGTCCGATCGTTTAGAATTTCATTTTAGGAATCAGGACAAATTACGATCTGAGACATATCAAGGTATCTCGGATGCAGTGGGTGAGGGTGATTTGACTGGAAAAAATCTTGGTGTTCAGTTCATATTGCATGGTAGCTTTACTGGTGGACGACGGTACATGGTATTGAATTATCATGATGGCATGGCTATTTGTCGTGAGTATGGTGCTCCTGATTTATTTATCACATTTACCTGCAATCCAAAGTGGCAAGAGATAGCCGATGCTTTAGCTTCTGAGCCCGGACAACTTCCTTCTGATCGGCCAGATATTGTTACCAGGGTTTTCCATATGAAATTTTCTGAATTTTTGGCCGATGTAAAGGATGGATCATTATTTGGCACTATTCAAGCATGTGAGTATTGTTTGTGTTCATTATATATTTATATAGTCATTTAGTATTGTATGTATATTTAGTTTTGTTTAATATGTTTTTTTACTACAATTTTAATTGGTTCTTTTGTTTTTATGCAGATTTATATGTTGTGGAGTTTCAAAAGAGGGGTTTACCTCATACTCATACCTTGGTTTGGCTGGAGGCAGGTTCTAAAGATCCATCTCCTTCATTTATTGATCAGTTTATTTGTGCTGAATTACCGGATCCTATGTTAGATCCTCTTGGATATGCTCTTGTGGATGAGTTTATGGTGCATGGTCCCTGTGGTGAACATAATGCGAAGTGCGCATGCATGAAAAATAATAGTTGTTCCAAAAGATTTCCGAAACCTTTTAGTGATGAGACAATGGTAGATGACGTGGGATTTCCTGTGTATCGTCGTCGTGATGACGACCGATTTGTTCTTCGAAACAAAGGTACTCTTCGCCTTGGGAATCAATGGGTTGTTCCTTATAATATGAAGCTTCTTAAAAAGTTTGAAGCTCATATAAATGTTGAGTGGTGCAACAAGACAAACCTTTTGAAATATCTATTCAAGTATCTTACCAAGGGGCATGATGTTGTACGAATGCGTGTTGATGTTGACAATGGAGAAAGAGAGGAACGAAGAGGCATTTTTACTGTGCGGTTACCTACTGGGAAGAATGAAATTGATGATTATGTCAAATGCAGGTAAAGCTCGATGTATATTACGGTATGTCTTTTTTTGGGTTATCATTGTATGCTTATATTTTGTTTTTTTATTGAAGGTACTTATCTGCATGTGAATCTGTTTGGAGAATGTTTGCTTATGATATTCATGGACGGCAACCTTCAGTTGAGAGATTGGTTGTCCATCTACCTAATATGAACATGGTCATTTTTAATGAAGATGATAACCTTGATGGTGTTTTGAACAATCCATTTGCTATGAAAACTATGCTAACAGAATGGTTTGTTGCAAATCAGAAACATTCTTGTGCAAGAACTCTACATATTTAGACTTTCCAACCAAATGGGTTTGGAATAGTGGTAAGAAAATGTGGACAAAAAGGAAACAAGAAAAGAAACTTGCTAGCAGAATTGGTCGAATATATCATGTCCATCCTTCTACTGGGGAGTTATTTTTTCTTAGGATGTTGCTTATGGTGGTATGTGGTGCGACCTGTTACGAGAATTTAAGAGTTCACAATGGTCGTTTGTATGATACTTATAAAGAGGCGTGTCAGTCTAGAGGTTTGGTTGGTGATGATAATGAATGGTTCAAGTTGTTTGATGAAGCTATTGTGTGGGCAACTGCATTTCAGTTGAGGCATCTTTTTATGACTGTACTTCTCCATTGTGAGGTTGGAAATGGAGGTGCGCTTTTTGATCATTATTGGCCGAGTATGGCCGAAGATATATCTTTCAGATTGTCTAAGAGTTTGAATAATCCTAACTACAAAATACCAGAAGATTTTTTGCAGGATCAACTATTGTGTGAATTGTCTTCCATGTTTATAAAAAATGGCTCATGCCTTGCTTCGTTCAATGTCACTTCACGTACTATTCCTATTAGGAATGAGAGTTTGAACAGACTTATACTTGAAGAGTTAAGTTATGATACTGCTGAGTTGATATCTGAGTCAGAGGTTTTATATCATAATTTGAATGATGAACAAAGAGTTGTATATTTTGATATATTGGATGTTGTCCGTTTAGATAAAGGAGGGGTGTTTTTTGTTTCTGGATATGGTGGCACGGGGAAAACTTTTCTTTGGAAGTCAATTATTGCTACATTAAGATCTGAAAGAAGAATTGTACTTGCTGTGGCTTCATCCGGTGTTGCATCCCTTCTTTTGCCTGGTGGTCGAACTGGACACTCCAGATTTAAGATTCCATTATCAGTGAATGAGCATAGTCAGTGTGGAATATCAAGAAGTTCTATGTTAGCAGGTCTATGTCAAAGAGCTTCTCTTATTCTATGGGATGAGGCACCAATGACACATCGTTGTTGTTTTGAAGCTTTGGATAGAACGTTAAGGGATATTCTTTCAGTGGATGATGAACATAATCAGTTTTTGCCTTTTGGGGGCAAGGTTGTATTGTTTGGTGGCGACTTTAGGCGGATTCTGCCTGTTGTTGAAGGTGGTACGAAAGAAGACATAATTGATGCATCATTTATGAGTTCTCCTCTATGGTCTCATATAAAAGTTCTTAAGTTGCACACAAATATGCGGTTGTCAAATCCCGATTTTTCTCGAGATGAGCGGGCTGAATTGGCAAGGTTTTCAAATTGGGTTGAAGACATTGGAAATGGAACCGTTGATATGCACTATGGAAGTAATGAGGTTACACCTTCCTGGATTTATATTCCTGATGATTTAGTTTTGAAACCTGTTGGAAATCATATGCATGTTGCTGTTGATGATATTTATGATGATTTTTGCTTGAATTACAATGATGGTGATTATTTGTCCCGTCGTGCTATTGTGTGTCCTACAAATACTATTGTGGATGAGTTAAATGACGTGGTTTTCAATCGTGTTCCTGGAGATTGTGTTGATTACTTAAGTTGTGATTCGATATCAAAATCTACTGATCGTATTGATGAAGTCGAACTGTTTTATCCACCTGAGCTGTTGAATTCTATAACTATTAACAACTTTCCTCAGCATAAGATTGGTCTGAAGGTCGGTGTACCAGTTATGCTTCTTCGGAATGTGAATCAATCATTGGGCATGTGTAATGGCACCCGACTGATTATTACCCGACTGGGTGATAGAGTTTTGGAAGGGGAAATTATAGGTGGTTCGAATAGTGGACAGCGTGTTTGTATCCCACGGATTGTTTTAAATTCATCCGGCTGTAAATGGCCGTTTACACTTAGAAGGTGTCAGTTTCCAGTTAGACTATGCTATGCTATGACAATTAACAAAAGTCAAGGCCAGACGTTATCAAAAGTGTGTGTTTATTTGCAAGAGCCGGTATTTTCTCATGGACAATTGTATGTAGCTGTGTCACGTGTTACTTCTCGACAAGGTCTTAAATTTCTTATCGAGGATTCAAGTGGAGTTCCAACTAATGAAACCAGAAATGTGGTCTACAAGGAAATTATTTATGGTCTTTGATGATAAATGTTCATCTTCATCACGGTATTTTGTTCAACGAATCCATTTGTTGTTTTATAATTTGATGTCTATTTATTGATATTTTTGCACTAATAATGTTATTTAATACTATATTTTTTTTAGGTTTAAGCAGATTGTTTACAAGGAATCTATGTATTGTCTTTGATAAAAAAAATCATCGATGAGAGTACGTAATTTAGATTATGTTTGATATGCATTCACTTTTCCTACAATTCTATATTTATTATTATTGTTATTTACATTAACAATGTTTCTTAACACCATTCGTTTTTTTCAGACTGAAGGAGTGTGTGCAAATGGGCCCATGGAGAAGGCGTGATCGCTTATGGCTTATTTGTTGAAAAGTTGCAAATGTCTGCTCAAAGCGATAGATTACTTCATGTTGTTAGTGGATTAGGTTGAGATGTTCAGTTTAGACACATACATGTAATCCATGTTCATAGAGTAATAAAGTTGTGTGTTTATTAGTAGATTATATTGTACGTTGAAGTTATTATATTTATACACAGTTCTACGTCTTTGCTCAGCTTAGCAGCATGTTTTTTAGATATGCTGCCGCACTGCCTTTCGCTTAAGTGGTATCGAGTTAGCACACTTTGTTTCTTACTCCCTCCGTTCCAAAATAATTGTCTTAGCATTTTCAGTCCTTATTGTGCTGTCAAAAGACACATGACAGAGAGTAATGACAGACCAGCGATGTTTGGAAATACATTTCTTACATACAAATGTATTGTTTGGTGTCAAGAAGCAACATATATTCCTTGCAAAATTCAAGTGAAGAGAGTGCCTTTGCATCTTCTTGATTTGGCCCATCCATCCATGAATGTATAGATTCCACTTCGATCATTCCGAGTGAAGATTAAGGCTTATGCAAATTGATAATCAAAATTTAAATGTAGTAGGATGTTGATTTATTTTCCCAAAAAATATAGTATTTTTTTTAATCTTTGTTAGTTTTACTATGAACTTTTGTCATGTATTTTGAATATTTGTAATGTGATATCCAGTGTAATATATTTCCTTTGAAATAACATTTTATGTACTTCATTTGACATACGAATGGCAAATATTTATTTTATGTTCTTTTGTTATTTAATTATTAGTACGCACATTGTATTTTTTTTGTACTTTTTATGCGACAAACTATGGGTACATGAGTGTCCTTGGTTTCTAGAATAAATACAGTTTTCTTGCTTCCTGCTACTACGCTCACAACCCTTTCAACATGTGTGTAACAAATGAAATTGTTTACGCTACCTTCCCATACTTGATGCAGACATCATTTATTGCCATGTCTTTATGCTTGATGATGCCATCATGGGTTTTTCTTGCGTTGAAGGCCCAGCCAGTGGACAAGTGCATCCAACTGTCGGTACAATGGTAAGGAACTAAGCGATGACAAATTCTAGGCAAGAAAAGATCTAACTAAGAATGTATCCGTTCTTTTCTTTAGTTGTTTAAGATTATCGTTGTTTGTTTCTTATTTATCATCGATCTGCGCTAGGTGTGTTTATTGTCTTGCTTCGTTCAATCAATGTACTATTTTTATTAATCAATGGCTCGAATGGTTATTTTATTATCAACCTGCATTCTTTTACATGTTTATATAAACTACTAATTAATCCGCGGCGCTGCGCCGCGGGGACTAAGGCTAGTTTGTACTAAAGCCGGACATAATCGTGTGAAGAGGCATGCATGCTTTTCGAATCACACAAGTACTGAAGTGCGAACGGTAAAAGTTGCATAATTTATACATGACAACATGGCATAATCTGGATGGTCTACAAATTACAGTGCAGCACTCAACTCAATATATAAGCGGTTCTGCAGTGCTGCTATAAACACTTCATGGACGTTGCCTGATAATTCAGCAATGTTTCCCACGTCCACAAGAAATTTTGATAATGTTAGGACATCGGAGTAAACCAAATATGCGCGCAAATACCTTATGTATATCTCCAAGTTACCATTCCAAAGAAGACAGGGATCGATCTTTAGCTCTCATCACAGAAAAGAAGTTGTACATGCATCGACTGCTTAAATCCGACGACGCCGTGGAGTGCAAATCGAGACAGCAGAAGAACGGTCCTAGCTAGAATCGGTTGATATGCATACCCTTGTTCTTGTCCTTTTTTCTGTCTTTTTAATTGGGAAAGATCCATCAGAAGCGGCATAATCTTAGATCTCATGGGCCACGGCGTGAACTGTCGTCACCCGTGAGCTGTGGAGGTATCCCCTGTCGCACCCGTGGGCCAAAGTCAGAGAATCTCCACCGCATTGAGACGAACGAGAGGATGCCTCTACATCGCCGACGCTTACAGGCGGTGGAGATTCTCTGACTTTGGCCAGCCTGAACTTTGGGCCATTGACAGGCGGGCCCTGCATTTGATGGGTCCCACATCACAGTGACTCAAAGTCAGGGAAAAGGCAGTTCAATGATATGTGATGCATGATTCGTTCTTTGTTCTGTAAGAGTACGTATTAGCATGATGTCCTAGGTAAATGCGTGGAAAATAAGCCAGTATAATAATCTTTGTTCTGTGTCTAAAAATATATTTTACCAAGCATTTGTTTTGTTAGCTAGAGAAATGTAGCCAATTAAATATTTTTCTTGGAATTACGATTTTTTTTCAGTTGCCTTTGAAATTTGTCCATGCTAATAGTCTATCTGGAAACGAAATAAAGACAACAAACCCCCATATGTGTCCTTAATATATGGCCCTATCTATTATTTCACCAGGTAAAAAATCATATAACATCGAGATGTATCCTTCATATCTGACGTTATTTTACATTCTTAAGAAGTTTGTCTCAATTCTCTTAACATGCAAAATATCCACCTTAACATCTCACTAAGCCATTATCTTTATTATCTTAGCATGCACACATGCATGACATCTCATCAAAGGTCCACCACAATAAATATGCATGAGATAAATGTTTTCATTAATATTTAATCTCATTCACAAATCCATCTCACCACACATGCCACCACATCAAGACTCAATCAACATGCCTGTTTTTTTCATTGTATCATGTCACTTATATTAAATAAATATTTCCAATTATACAATAAGCAAATACAATATATAATAATATTTTTAGTTTTAGTTTACATATTATTAATTGTACTATTTATGCTTCATACAATCAAAATATATTGCGTTTGATTTTCGTAGCAACGCGCGGGGTATCCTCTAGTTTAGTGTAAGCTCGGTACATAAATAAATGAATTTTTAGAGACGTATGAACCAAGTTTCCAACACTGACTTCAAGCATATTAAAAACTAGATGATGCCCCGCACGTTGTTGCGGAATTTTTTTGCAAAATATTTCAGTGAAAATGTTTGGTTAAATGAAGCATGTATATTTGAAATAATAACTTTTGAACTAATATATGAGTTTGATATAAATATCATAATAAAAAAAAGTTCCCATGCATGCATGTTGCATGTGGGTTTTTATTATGCATAGTGGCATATTGAGGTGGATCTTTCTCATGCATGTTGAATGATGAGGTGGCATGTTTGCATGTTGAGAGAAATATGATAGTGGAGGGTGATGTGGCATGCATGATGAGGTGGAGTGTGTGCATGTTGAGAGAATTAGAAGTAGTGGGGAGCAACTTCTTAAGAATGTAAGATGTAAGATGTAAGATGTAAGACATCATTTATCCATGAAAATAATAATCATTTAGATTAGAAACAAAAAATGGTTTCATTGGACTTGTCAAGAATATATTCCCTTTAAATAATTTCTCATATCTTTCTACGAATATAAGCATACAAAATGGAAATAATATGTAATATGTTTAAGGATAGCGCTGAGCGTCGGTTGACCGGTCCAAAGTTCGACCGATCGGTTCGGTACAACACAATTGATCTACCTTTGTGGAAAATTGTACTCGTACAACCCATTGCTGGAAAAAATTATCTTTTTGTGTTTGTGTGTATTTTTTTCTCGATTTTTAGTATGGTTGCAGTAAAAATCATAACATCGTTGTCGCATTTTATATTTGACGTCAACTGGTGGCAGAAAATTGGTCATTGGTGGTACCTTTTTCGCTATCGGTTGCAGCAAAATTCGCAACCTCGTCATCATTGGTAATCACACTTCATCATTTATGGTTGTATATAAAATCGATGGCCAGTGATAGCTTTTTTCGTTGTTCGTTGTAGTAAAAAATATGGCATCATCATCGGATACACTCTTTCAAATACATGTAATCAATACTACAATAAATCTAGATAGATCCGTTTAAACGACAAAGTTATATGGATTGATATAGTAGCATTTTTTTGTAACCGTTTCAAATTAATGGATATACTTTATACTAAAATACATTTAGACACATATGTATAATGATAAGTAAAATAGATCATAGCACTTCCTCCGATCCATATTACTCGTTCCTGAAATAGATGTATCTAGAACTGAAATACGTATAGATACATCCATTCCGATGATAAATGATATGGATAGGAGGGAGTAATGTTTTATTATCATAATTGTACAAATAATAGAATTTTATTATCATAATTGTCCTGATAGTATTACCTCCGATTCACAATAAATGTTGCTCATCTAGTATAAAATTTCTATTAGTTTAATATATAATTTGCGACACATATTATGAATCAAAAGGAATTTTTTTATCACAGCTCTGTCACCTACCGCGCATCATACGCAGAAAATTTGACATCACTCCGCGCACGAGCCTAGCGCGAAGGCCGGTAGGAATAGATTAATACCGAGTACTCCTTCAAAACATTCCATAAGAATCACTTTTGATGAGCTGAGAATGCGTGATGTGTCGCGTATTGAGCGCTTTCATTGCTATTTCATTTTTTTTGTATACACGTTCTCGATGTTTACAAGACTTTTCGTGTTTTTCGGTTTTCAAACGTTTTTTCTACATTTTGGTAAAAGACATTACGCAAAAATGTATTTTTTTTACAAGATGCACGATCGTGCCTCTCGAAGGCGCATGTTTGCTTTCGCGAGAGGCACACCCTTGCCTTCAGAAAGGAAAAAAACAAAATTATGATCGTGCTTTTCGTGGAGGCACATGTTGCTCTCGCAAGAGGCCTGTCCCATGCCTCTAAAACGCCAAGAAAACAGAGGCACGACCATGCCTCTCGTGGAAGCACATATTTACTTTAGGGAGAGGCACACCGCGTACCTCTAGAAAGGAAACATAGATGCATGATCATGCCTCTTGTGGAGGCACACAATTGTTTTCACAAAAGGCATACTCTGTGCCTCTACAAAAGAAAAGCTGAAACCTCCTGATCACGACAAGTGGCGCGCATATAGTGTACCACTTGTCAACTGCGAAAGGGGTGAAGTATTTACTGTAACGAGTACTCTTTAATTAACGATTTCGTTAATAAATGAGTTGTGCCGTGTTAGCACATGGACCATTATCATACGCTCATACACGATATAGACCCATTTTACCGTTATACATTTGAAAAGAACTTCAAAATTATATTTTACACTTGTGTATTTAAAAAAGTAAAAATTAGTCGTGGCTCAGGTATATGGCAGGAGGCGGGTTGCAGTCCATAGTCCATTCATGATCCATTCAACATAATCACTAGTTAAAGGATACAATTTACAAATGTGACTTTTTATTTTGATGTTACGCGCACCAATTGTCGCTATCAGAGAATTTTGAGCCGTTATTTTATTCTGCGTGTGAGAATGAGAGTTTGAATGTTTATGCTTTTTTCATAGATTATTTTTTTAATAAATTATCTCTTGAATCGTTCGTTCAAATCATGAACCGTTTTCACCGTTGCATACTTCACATCGAAATGATTAAAATTAGATCCATGTCGATAGGTTGCAACGGAATTTTTTTGTCGAAGTCTGTGGCAAAAAAATATACTAAACTATTGTTGAAATTTCACTCAGCCACATATATGCTTGTCGTTGAGCCAAATTTTTTACTTCTCGCATTGTTATAGTTTTGCTTCTCGCGCGACCATAATGTCTTTTCTCGCACAACCATAGATGTAGTTCATGCACAACCATAGTTTTTCTTCTACCACAGTCAATTTTTCTTCTCCCGCAGCTACAGATTTAGTTCAGACGAAAACATCGCAATGCATGTAAAATGTGACACATGATCACACCTAGAAACACCAAAAATAACCTGCGCGAATCCTCCCAAGGATATCCGTTAATTAGTCGCTCTGCCATTTAGCCACATGTCGGGTAGGTTATCACGGGTCTGGCACACAGGATCCCGTGTCAGCACATTACACCGAACCATTTGACCAGGTTTTTCCATCGCGACCCTCATCCCAGAGCCTAGCCAGCCTCGCTGACGCTGCGGTTTGCGGTGGCCATCGTAAGGTCTCCGTGAGGGTTTATTTCTTTGGATTCGATGGTAGATTTCGGTGATGAGGTGCAAACTATGAACATTGAATTGACGCAGAGGAATGGTTGCATAATGGCGTCCATCGCACATCACAAGTAGTTGTTGGCACCGCGAAAAGTGGACATGGCAACACATAAGTAATGTTGATGGTTGTGCTACTCGAGTATCCAGTCTCAAGCTTCGAGATGAAAACTTACATTTGATCCGAGTTGGTTATACCTGGCATTGGCGGTAGCTTTTATGTCGTTGTCTTGTGAAAGACATTTCTCGGATATGATCCACCTGTTTTAGGATGAAAACCTGATTTTGGCTTTGGATTATAGGATCAGGGGACAGCTGCGCTTGAGCATCACTTCTTTCCTAAAGGCGTCGTTGTTCAAGAACTCATTGTACGTGTGTTGTTATGAGATGGTTGGTGAGAATATGATCTTTGTTGTAGTTTGTCGATCGCAAATTTGATCTCTTTAAGTTTCTTTTCTAATATAACATTTTTTGACTAGGAACTCTAAGGCTTCGTGCCCCACAGTATTTTATTAAAATAGAATATTTACAAATGTACAAGCTTGTCTACCAATAGTAGAAACCATAAAGGGAAAAGCAAGAAAAATTAACAGACTAAAGAAAAAAATACATTCAGTGTGGTAGGAAATCAATCAACCAAAGCAGTTCATCCCTAGCTCTAGGCTTAATCCTGTGAGAGAGAAGTGATATGTCATGGGAAAAACAACATCTCCACTTTGCAAATGAGGGTCTTTCATGTTTAAACACCTTTGCATACCTCACAATCCAGATATTCCATCAGGCTGTGAAGACCACCTCAACAAATAAGGGTTTGTTAAAAAAAAATTGTCTGTCTGGCAATATCAACCATATAGTCTAATGTAACATTACTATTTGTTACTTTGTTTTTGTGTGTGAGTGCATTAGTGTAGGTTTTGTACATCTTATCTATGAAAAGACCGATATATGTTCATTATGTTTAAATTCTTTTGATACCCCATTCTAAGACGATATAATTCATCATTTTTAAAGTAAATAGACAATTCAACTTATTTACATGCACATATGTAGTATTGTTTCTACAAACACATGGAAAGTAATGTTGTTAGCTCGAGCTCAAATGCTCTCTACTTGAACAATGAATAATAAATAATTCAAAAAAATCTGATTTTTTTTATACCAAACATTGAGAAAAAATTTACATGTGTGCGAAATTTCGTGATAAAATCACATTGTGGAGGTGTGAGAAAAAAAACAAAATTTATGCTCAAAACTGATTTTAAAAACATTCCTTTTTAGCATCTATTTTGTTTTTTTCTCACACCTCTACAAATGTGATTTCATCACGAAGTTTTGCAAATATGTAAAACTTTTGTCAATGTACATCACAAAGAAAATCTTTTTTTTTCATTTTACTGTTCACTTGTGCTCATTTGAGCTCGATTTTACATACACCTTGTATCGCAAAACACATGACATATCATAGGAAAAATGTCCGGCTAGCTAGAACTTAACTTCCTTCTCTCCTAATTAATACCATCAGTTATAATTCTTTTGTCGAGGAAGATTATAGGTAGGTATGCAGTCCTTAAGATCATGAAATATAACAAAAATATTATGCATGGTTAAGATGAAAGAAAAAACACTTGGAATTATAAATAAAATCTAACATGCAAAGTTGAATTGCAGATGGTACATGAGACGACCCATTGTTTCTGTATGGTTTGGACCAGTGAAATTGAAGAGTAGACTATGGACCATCCTATTGAGCATTTGTATTGGGATGGTTTGTTATTTTTATATATATTAGATAAGTACATGGAACTAATTAAAGGCAAGTGAAGTGATATATTACTTTTTTCTTCTTCTTCTTGGAACTTAATTTCTTTCTCCATTGATTTAGGTACTTTCCAATTAATTTTCTAAAGCAACAAGGTGTTTGCAAGTTTTATATGTTGTGCTACATTGTTAAATTTCGAAACACAATCTATATCTTGTTATTTATATGTGACATTAAAGTCCAACCTTGCTTTAGATATCCTATATACTATGTGCCGAAAGCTAGTAGGACATATTGTTTAAGATGCGACGAGTTGATTTGAAAAATACATGTGATTCGTATTTTGTGCTACATAATATGGTGAAAAGCTTCTACCTTTTCTGATGGAAATACAACTTCTACTAGTGTATTTTGTTACGGAGTATTTATTTTTTGAGAAACACTTCTGCTGATGTTTGGTTTGATGATTTAGCCTAAGTACGAAAAGTGGCCACGAATCAGAATCGGTTGTTTGTTGTCTTCAGGCCCTAAAAGAAAGCAAGCCCACTAAGATTCGAAAAAATAACCATGTGAACCAATCGCAAGTTTCGTGTGAGTATTCTGTAAAGGTTGACTTAGCAATTAGCACCGACGTGCATTTCTGCATGACAACATGAGAACAAGGCAAAAACTTGATAAGCTATACTTGTGACTCCATACCAATGGTGCAGTGCAGCTATATATACCAAATCTGTTGTTGTAGAATTGATCATTTAAGATACAAAGAATACTTTTGCCATACAGAATTGTACCTTTATTTGAGGGGGCAAATCATACATGTCAACGAGTTATGTAGAAATGTATAATGTTGTGTCGTGAGATATTGGAGGAGGCCAAATTAATTAGATAATTTCAGGTTTTCTGTGGATTAAATGGCAGGCTCGATGCTGGAAATGCGCGATAGTTGTTTGCCGTTCAGTGGTATACTATAGGTATTGGGCTCGGTGTATAGCAGTTTCTGATGTCTTTCCAAGTGGCTATCAATTTTTAATTGGGTTATGCTCCCTTTGCACTTTGACGTCTATTTTGTAATAAACTATTGGAATGGGGTTATATGTGCTTGTTTGCATACGACTACAACTAATTAATAAAATCACTATTATCATTAAAAAATCAGAAAAGAGAAAACACCTTGCAAGCATCAATTTTATAGAGCTTTTGATCCGCCACATTGCTTTTACTTTTTTCTTACCATCATTAATTTCATCGACATCCCTTTTGATTGTTGTCGTCTCTGTAGCGTGGTGAACTGTGTGTTAGTTTCTACATGTTATCATCAGTCTTGTCAATGTTTTCTTTGATCGCCGCCGTTAATCTAGTATAGCGAATTGGTGATCAGAAAATGTTTGAGGTTGGCAAGAAATGCTGCAACAGCGAGCATATGGAGGACAGGAAATTTGAGCCGATGCTGTCACCACCAAGGACATGAACGACCACACGCAGACCTTCTGCTATCACGACGACTCCAGTTGCATTGCCTGCAGAGATGCCATGGCTTACCTTGTTTCTCAAGCTCAAAATGAAGCTTCTCATGATGTTGATGCATAGAACATTGGTATCACGCTCTGAAGTGAGCCTCCCAGGTGCAGGTTAGCACATGGGATGTTGATGCATCGTTAGCTATTTCAGGAACATATTTTCACTGATGAGGAAAAAGTTTGCATTGCTTTGTTGAGAGAGATTGTACAATTCACATCTGGAAGCGAGTCAACACAACCGCTCAATCCACACTACACAATTATCACTTCTCCTACTAAATTGGACCAGTTAATGAGCATCATGTAGAAGTTACACAGCGTGACTAAACAGTCAGTACAGTTAGCCACCTTTATAGAATCCTGAACATAAAAACGCACAGATAAAATAGTCTAATCTTCAGAAATCTTTCAACATCTGCATGAGTGAAGTCAAATCCTGAACATAAAAACGCACAGATAAAATAGTCTAATCTTCAGAAATCTTTCAACATTTGCATGAGTGAAGTCAAGTCTACTTAAAGCATCTCCAGCCGCGCTCCCAAGAGGCCCCCAAGCCGGCGTTATTTGCTCCGGACGGACGAAATTCGCCCAACAGCGCCCCCAAGAGTCCAATTAGCGTCGGATTGGGACGAAAGTATATCCGGCGATCCAAAGCCGACCCCAGCGTGCTGGGGGGCTCTTGGGAACGCCGGACGAAACGAAACGTCGCGTGGGGCCGCTCTGTCGGCGAGATACAACTCATCTCCCGCCGTTTTCCATTCCCCCCGCCCCTAGCTCCCGCCATTTCCCCCCAGATCTGACCCATGCCGCCGAAGAAGAAATATGCGCCCCCTCGCCGCGCCGATGAGCCAGCTCCCCCCCCCCCCCAAGCAGAGGAAGCCGATGGCGCCGCTACCAAGGCCGGAAGGTTGGAAGAACGTCGCGTGGCAGGCCGACGAGTTGCGCTGCCAGGTGACGTCCGCTTCTCGGCGCACTAGGCTGGAAGCCCAGCTCCTCCGGAAGAGCATGGAGGCCGCCAAGCAGAAGGCGGCGAAGGATCTGGAGGCGATCCAAGAGGCGGAGGCTGTGGCCAAGCGTGACCTGCGGGAGGCCCTTGCGGCGGCGGAAGCCGTCCACTCTGGTGCGTCACAGTTTCGCCCCCCAACTCAGTAGAGCGCCGCCTCCCCCGCCGGTAACTTCTCACCTTCGACGCCGTCGGCATGGGGGGCACACGCTCGCCTGATTCCAGCGGCTTCGACCCCAACCATGCCTTCCCCCACGCCCCCCTGCGCACGGCGTCGGCATCCGGCTCGCCAGCTTACTCGCCGGCCTACGCGTCCACCCCGTCCTTGCTGCACAGGGAATCCATCCCCTTCACCGCCGGCTCCGAGTCTTTCTCCGCGGAGATGGAGCACATCATCACCGCCGGCTCTGAGGCTTTCGCCGTCCAGGACGACGATCTTACCCATGAAGCCATCGCCGAAGAAGAGACGCAAGGCGGCGAGGTCGACGTCGAGGAGACACAGGAGGCGCCCGAGGAGCAGGCCGTCAAAGGGAGGAAGAGGAGGAAGAACGGCGAGGTTCCCCTGAACCGCGTCAAGTGGTCGGCCAAGGAAGACGAATGCCTCACCGAAGCATGGAAGACGATGAGTTTGGACCCCATCATCGGCGCCAACCAGAACGGCGACACGTACTGGAACCGCGTCAAGGTCGCGTTCGACGAGCGGAAGCAGGTCGACCCCGCCTTCGTCGGCATCTTCATGGACCGCGGCGCGAAAGCCATGGCGTCCCACTGGTCGGCCATCCAGGCAGCGTGCAACAAGTGGCATGGCATCCAAGAGGAGGTGCATGCCAGGCCCGAAAGCGGCGCAAGCAACGACCAAAAGGTACGCTCTAATCTTGAACTCGACGTGAACTCGTCTGTCCTGACCTCGCCGTGCATATCGCGCGCATGTTCGCCATGTTCCGTGAGGACAATGGCGTCGACTTCAAGTTCATCACCACCTTCGTCCGGCTCGACTCGTGCGAAAAATGGAAGGAGCTCCGCGTCCAGCTCTCAAAGACGAAGAACGGCGTCTACGACCCAGACGCGCCGGCACCGGCGGCGTCCGCAGGGCGCCCGGACGAGGGCAACAAAAAGGCCAAGGCGTCAAAGCCCGCCGCGCCGGCTGCCGAGAGGCTGCAGTCGGCCATTGAGAAATGCATCGCCGACGCCACAAGCAACGTCGCGATCAGGGAGGAGAAGGCCAGGCGAGGTGGTCGAAGCTGCTGACAAAGCAAGACGTCAAGCTCGAGCTCCTCAGGACAAACGCCGCCGCAAAGAAGACGAACACTGACCTCACCTTCCTGGCGACAATGGCGATGATGAATTTGGCTGAGATGGACGCGCCGGTCAGGTAGTGGTTCATCGCCGAGCATGCCAAGATCTTGGGCCAATTGGCGCCGCCAGTGGTCGCGCCGCCCGACTCCTCCACTACGCCGGCTTCTGCGCCCACCTCGCCCAGGAGCACGCCGTCGACCCCGCGCACGTCGACCACACCTCCCGATGGATTCCACGAGGACATTGGTTTTGCCGTCGACCTGGACGGGCCCCGTTTTTGAGTCATCGCCGGCCTGTTTTTTTTGTTTCCCGCGTAGATCACGCCGCCTGTGGCATGTGATCACCGAACCATGGCATGTTGATCGCTGAACTTTGCTGTTTTTTAAGAGGGAAGAAGACTATTCGAAATTATGTGCAAGTCGCCATTTTCTTGGGGCCGCCCTTTGGGTCGCGGCTGGGGGGAAACTCGCCCCAAGCGTTATCGCCGCCCGGGGCGTCCCCAAGCGGTGGCTAAAATAGGGCCGAAAATCGTCTTGCCGAACGGCTGGAGATGCTCTTAGCCTTGATTAATAGTGTTACAGTTAATTCACCATACCAAACGGTTAGACCACGCACCATACCAAATTACAATTAATTCACCATACAAACATTTGAACACTGCCAGTTCCATACCCGAAAAGTCCACTTGTCTTGCAGAAACCTACCAGTTGCGAGCTACTCTAGTAGTGATATAGATACACACAGAAAAAAGCGCCTTGTACATGTCCTAGCTAGTAGTAATCACCACAATCATCATTCGGAATTCAACATAGTACAACGCTCTGTCAGATGGTGGCTGCAATCAACCTTTATGTCCGCATTTTCTTTCAGAAACAAGACATGCAGAACCCTCTAGGATTTGAGAACCATGCATGCCTGTCTAGTTTAACCGACAGACAAAGCCAGAGTCCTCGAGTGTAAGCCGGTTCATGTTGATGGATTGGTAAGCCTCCTGGTTTTATTAATGGTACGTACACGACGCCTATCGCTTGATCAAGGACAGCTCCATCCGCGCGGCGAAGGGGCAGACGGTCAGCGCCCACGGCGAGCACTGTCGCCGCATGTAGAGGTATCCGTTCGGCCCGACCCGCATCGGCCCCATGTAAGCATCGGCGATGTACAGGTACTCCGATTCGTAGTGGAACCGCGGACGGCGCAGACGGTGGTTCTGGCCGCCGGTGACCCTCGTGCCGCCAATGGCCGTGCAGAAAGACATCAGCACGACAGCTACGGCGAGCGAGACCGTCAGTAGCGCGAGCTTAGTAATGCGCGCCATGTCTGCCCTAGTATATACCTGTGAGTTCTTGTTCGTCCGTGAGCACAGCACAAGGCCTCTGGTTTTATGTGCCGCGCGTCTTCTGGTAGCACACGGTTCGGTGTGTTGGCCCGAGTCCGACTGTGATTACGAGTAGGAACCGGCGGTCCGGTCGTGAGAGGAAACAAGGCCACTACACATCAGATAGAAGAAGAACCACGTGAAGGCAATCATATCCATTCAAAGGAAGGAAAAGAACGTGAAGCAATCACATGTTTCGTTCCTCTTCTAACAGAGTTGGATTAGCACCAAGGTAATGACAGTCTGAATAGGACGATACTTTGACCAACTATATCGACTCCATACGGATGGTGCCGCTATATATATGAACATTGATAATTGGATCACTCAAGCTAGGAACTGCGGTGCAGAATTCTTTTGATTAGCAGAAGAATCGTAGCTTCCAAGGAAAGAGAGAAAGAGGGAGATAGTTGATGTAGATCATACAAGTGTTATGTTGTCGTGAGATATTGAAGTAAGCCAAATAAACGAGTTGCATCCTTATGAGTCTCTAGGCAGTCTAACTACTCTGAGATGCAACTACTGGTTTTATGTTCTGGGTCGCCAACGTGTCAGTCCTCGATGGTATAATTTACGCCTGTACACAAAGCCTGGATAGGTTAAATTTGAAAAGTAAGTTGCGCCAGTAGATCAATAGCCACAAAGTATAAGTTTGTGGAGCCGCAAGCTAAAGCAAATCAGGCACCGTTGATTTGGTCCTGACCGCGGAGGTTCCTCAATTTGCAGGGTCCCTCTTTCCGATGATGTGGTTTTCTTGAGCCCATCTAGCCAACATGTCCATAATCACATCTAGCAGTCTTGAGTTGTATGTAAAAATATATTTTCCATAAGGATATCAAAAGTAAAATGAACAGCATGAAGAGTTTCTTGTTTTATTTTAATTTTATTAACTTTTATTGCCAACAAGAATTTAACGCATGAGAAACCATCAGATTCGGTGGTTTACTCTGGTGATGAGATGCAAATTATAAACAATGGTTTGACGCGGAAGAATAGTTGCGATGAGGCAGCGATAGCACATGGCATGTAGCTATTAGGATCGTAAAAAGTGGTTGCGACAACACATGAGCTCGTCAAGAAATGCTGCAATAGGACGCACATGCTGGTCTTAAATTTTGAGACGATGTTGTCACCATCAAGTACATGAACGACCACACTCAGATGTTTTCCTACCACGATGATCCTAGTTACATTTTCTACAGTGATGGCACATGGCTGATGTTGTTGCTCAAGCTCAACATGAATCTACTGATGTCTGATGATATTGATGCATAGCGTAGAACATTGGCATCACGCTCTGAAGTGATCCTCCGAGGTGCAGCTTAGCACCTGGGATGTTGAGAGCATCTCCAACAGCTGCCTTATTTAAGGGCAGCATATTGGGCGTGCCCAAAAGTTTTGGACAGTAAAAAGTGTTTTTTTTTTGCATGAAAATTCGCATGTCCAACTGCTACCTAAATTTCAGTTTTTGAGCATGAACGTCGGCCAAAAAATCAACTACATCTAACTTGAAACATTAAAATTATAGTACTATAACTTGATTTAAATTAAAATACTACTACTACGAGTACTACTTTGTTCAAATTAAAATACTAGAACTACACTACTCTACCTCGTCGGTGTTTTCCTCTGCCTCCTTCCCAAGTGTCGTTCAATGAACACCACCGTAGTAGTCGCCGT
Organism: Bromus sterilis; assembly: GCA_950022295.1. Lineage (NCBI taxonomy): Eukaryota > Viridiplantae > Streptophyta > Magnoliopsida > Poales > Poaceae > Bromus > Bromus sterilis. Next base: position 57,976,757 of record OX465598.1, on the reverse strand, counting down.
CCTCCGACTCGGCCTCTTCTTCCTCGACTTTGATCGGCGTCGAAGAAGATTTCAGCTGCTTCTACTGCATCCTCTCCTGCCCCCGCGCGCTCTTTCACTCCCACTCCTATTAATACTACACTTACTCAGGATGCTCCTGTGCTAACCTCACCATCCTTTGCTCGTCGGTCTACCAAGGATTCTCCAGCTCCTCAACGATGATCGACTCATCGGCTATCGCCGAGCGGTACATCGTGGTCACCTTAGGCCCGGCGCGCTCCGCCTCTTGCAGAGACGCAACATCGTGAAAGTTGCGCTTGCTCGCAGGAAGACCGAGTTGCCACACATCAATATCATACGCGCGTGCGGCCAAGTCCTTCATCTCGAAGGTGCCGAGCCAGTACCGTCGGCTGGCATGCTGGAAATCAACAATGTACTGGCGCGAATGCCGCAGCCGCACTCCCTTCTAGATGCTCTTGGACAGAATGGCATCAGTGCCGACCGGGGGTGGTGGCGGGGATGTCGTCCGCAGGAGGGGACAATGTCGGTGGTGGGCATCGATGGAGCGTGGCGTCGGAGGAGGGAGGGTATCATCCGTGGAGGGTGGCGTTGGAGGAAGGGAGGTCATCGATGGAGGACAGCGTCGAAGGAGGGGATGACGCCGTTGGAGGCGCCAATGGTGCAGGGAGGCGGGCGGCATCAGTGGACAGAACAACAATCGCAGTTGGTGGATCTGATCAGCGATGGCCAGATCCGATCGGTGATGGGTTAGATATGGTGGACGGTAGTGAAACTGCGCGGCTGCAGACGGGGGAGGAAGCAAGCTATGGGAGGGGGTGTTTTTTAGGCACGGCCGGGCTACTGCGCCGCATATATGGAACACCGAAACCAGATTTTTTGGGTACCCAAAAATGATTTTGGATAGTTGGGCAGCTGTTGGAGTCCGTCTTTTGATATTGTTGGCAAAAAAGTGGATGATGCCCTACAACAGAGCAGCTATTAGAGATACCCTGATGCAGCTTTAGCTCTTTCGGAAACATTTATTTTGTTTATATTTTCGTCGATGAATTAAAAGTTTACATTGCTTTATTAAGAAAGATTGTATTTCACATCAGGAGGCGAGTCCAGACAACCGTTCAATCCACACTACACAATTACCATTTTTCGTATAAAACTGGACCAATTCATGAGCATCATCAGGTAGAAGCACCCAGACTGGTAGTTGAACTGCGGCGGCGCAGCTGGTGGCTCTGGCCGCCGCCGGTGGCCCAGGTGTCGCCGATGGCGATACACAGAGACCGAGAGACATCAGCAGGACTGCTACAACGAGCAACGCCGTCAGTACCGTGAGCTTCGTCATGCGCGCCATGCCTGCCTATAGTACTAGTACGTACAGTACGTGTGAGCCGAGAAACGCAGAAGGCCTCTTGTTGTATCAATGGGTGTGGATTCGGTCCGTACACAGACAGAACTTGAAAGGAAACAAACCCACTACACATCGGATTGAATGAAAGAAGAAGAACCACGTGAAGCAATCACAGGTTTCTTCCCTCTCTTCTAACAGAGTTGGCTTAGCACCACGGCTGTATGATAGCAAGAACAGGACGATGCCTTGACTAACCATACTCGTGACTCCATACCAATGCGGCTATATATATATACGAACATGCTTTGCCGTCCTATATATTCATAGTTGGATCACTGAAGGCTGCAGAATACTTTAGATTTACAAAATCGTAGCTTTCAAGGAGAGAGAGAGAGATGTTTGATGTAGATCATATAGGTGTTATGTTGCTGTGAGATATTGAAGTAAGCCAAATAAACAAGATACATTCTTATGATTGGTGAGGCAGCATAAGTTCTCCAAGAGCCATGTCATAGTCTTCTATTCAAGTTCGCGAATGTGCCAGCCGTTGCCAGCGCCAGCAGATAGCGTTCGGATATATTAGAGATGACAAGAAAATTGAATGAAAAGTTCAATCCCTACAAAATCTAAGTTTGTGGTGCTGCAAGCTATGGAAAATTAGGCGTCATTGATTAGGCCCTTGGCAAGGGCGTGCAGCCCCATCGAAGGAACATGTCTATCAACGAGTGGTGGTCGAGATCCAAGCTACTCAATGAAACCTTCTGGATTGTTTTTAGGGGTTTAGTTAATTTTTATATTTTTAGGGTCTAATATCAGGGAGCATTTGCTGTGCAATCATCTAATTCATGGAATTATGCAATTAAATCAACCTGGTCGGTTTGATCCGAAAACTGTGTCCAGGTCCAAATTGGCGTGCCCTAGATCTGGACACATGAAACATGACCGATTTTCACAGATTTGGACCGTTTTGAACAGTACATGCATCATTTTCCCCTGGTTTCACCTGCGTCATCACAAGGCTCATGGGTTAGTTAGCATTGAATCAACACAATTGTTTTCCCCTGATCTAGACCAAAAAGGTGAGATGGTAGGAGAAGAATCTCTTAGCCTTCACAATCACATGTTCTTTAGTGGGATCTCATTCTACTCAAAATATATGTCATTTTATTTTGCAGGAGCTAGTATACACGCACGTACGCAGAGGCACGACTACCACGTGACCATGCACCGGCCGTGTCCCGGTGCAGATACATGGCCATGCGCGCACGCCTAATCGTCGCTATACCATGAACCAAACATCGCAGCATCGTCCTCCATGATTCGCCCATATCCTTGTCCATGCAGACCGATCCTTCCTTCCCCATGCGCTCTAGAGATGAGAGAGATGCATGCATGATACTGCCTACAAATGCCCATCGAGCTCGCACACAAACGTACCAGCCATCCAAACAAGCTCATCATCTCTACTCCAACACTTCGGTAGCTATTATCATGGGCAACGTCAAGGTCTCGGTGTGGGTGCTGCTCGCGCTCGCCCTGTGCGCTCTGCTCGCCGCCGACACGGCGGTGGCGGCGGCCGGGTGCGACGCCAGCGCGCTGAGCCCGTGCGTGGGCGCCATCATGCTGGGCGGGGCGGTGACGCCGGGGTGCTGCGCCCGGCTGCGCGCCCAGCGGGCGTGCCTGTGCCAGTACGCGCGCGACCCGTCGTACCGCGGCTACGTCAACAGCCCCAGGGCGCAGCGCGTGGTCGCCGCCTGCGGCCTCCCCAAGCCCAAATGCTGATGCTCCATCGCACGCCACCGCCCCGTGGCCGGCATGGCATGGCATGGCATGCACCGGCAGACGGCGGTCTACGTTATGTGATGTGTGGTTAAGTAATACGGTCGACGCCATCGAGCTAGAGTGGTCTACGACTGGCTTGCTGGTGGACGTGTCTACCTAAATAAAAGTGGGTTGCTTAAGCTGCGCAGGCATCGTGCTTGTCTACGTACGTTCTGTTCTACTATTATACGCACATGAAAAAAGTGTTTCCCTTCCAATAAAAAAAAGGAAAGAATGAAGTTTTTCCAGCGTTCCGTCGCTTGTTTTGCTTTTGCTCGAATCGAATGTCGATCTATGATCAGGCAACGCATGTTTAAAGGGCCACGCTACGTGTCCGTAGGCTGATTCTTTGAAAAGATTAGTCGGTTTAACTGCCGTCCGATTAACATTTAAGATGCGTATGTGTAGAAGATATTAAAAGAATATTTTTTTGCAACAGACTATTTGTTGCGACGCTCCTTTGCAATAGGATGTCTGTTGCAAAGCAATTTTTATACGTGGAGATACCAAAAGTAATATTCTCTTACAACAGATTGTTTGTTGCGAAGCTTCTTTGCAACAAGATGCTTGTTGCGAAGCTTTTTTTGTACGCAGAGATACCAAAGAAATATTCTTTTGCAACGGACTATTTGTTGCGAAGCTCCTTTGCAACAGGATGCTTATTGCGAAGCTTTTTTTGTACGCGAAGATTTTTACACGCGTCGTTAAATTTAGCTTATCACTTAGAATATTCTTTGTAACAGAATACTTGTTGCTAAACTTTTTTGCAACATGCAGGGTGTCGTTGCAAAATAAAAAAAATTTGCAATATAATGATGTTGCAAAAAATTATTATTTTTTATCTTTGCTTTTCTTCAACTTAAATATTGTTGCGCGAAAAAGTTTGCAACAATAATAATGTTGCAGAAAAATTACTATTCGTAATGCTAGGTAGACCATATCAAGCACATATCGTACAAAGGAGACAGTGAATCGCTCGCAAAGTTACCCATACGACCAAGTTGCTATCCATTAGTGCATGTGTGACTATGCCAGATTTGATCAGACGGCTCCGAACACGGTCAATCGTGAAGTGATCAGCCGGTTGATTGGCGTCTTTTCGAATGTTTAAATCCAAACAAACACATGCATTTAAACTAGCTCTATGATGTTTTCGGCTATAAACACATGTTCCCATATTACCAAAAATTGACATGCATGTTATATATCTATGGGATACATTTGGAAACGGCCGACCGACCCAGATTTCGGCCGATCGCCTTCCTCATGTGCCTGTCTGTGTGCGCAGCGCAGCTTTTCTCTCCTGTGCGAATTGATCTGCCGCCTTCCTGGGTTCCAGCGCCCCGCCGTTGCCGCCGATCCTCGCTGTTGGCCCCCGCACCCCTATCGCCAGTTTCCTCACCGGTGGCGCAGCCGTCGCCAAGGTGCAAGCACCAGATCCGCCATGGTCATGGCTCGAGGAGCTCGCCGCCGTGCTTTCGGAATCTCATCGGCGTTCTCCTTCTACCCAGATCTGATGCCTCCCGACTAGTTGCGTCCGTCCCGGTTCTCCTCCGACGAGGCCGCACCTCCCCATGCCCCCACGTCGCCGACCCTGGCCGCCATGGGCCATAAGAAGCCCCGTGCACATCCATCATATTTTTTTGCTACAATCATATCATATTTTTGCTACAAAGGAATAAACTGATGTTTTTGCTACAACGCACAATGTACAGGGAATATCTGAGTATGTAATGTTGCAACCAATATACCATTTTGTTTTTATTGTTTTATGTTTTTGCTACATCACCACTCCGGAGCTAAGACCTTGATGGCGGCGACGATGAATTTTGTTGCAACCGTTGTTTTTTCTTCTATTGCTACTATTGTTGTATGTTTTTGTTACGCACAATGTTACAATCGATTAAAATTTGCTACCACCAATTGATGGTAAATATTGTATGCAACAAAGATATCACAATTTTTATTGCAATAATGCTAAAAAATAAGAAAAAAGTACACACAAATATAAAAAATATTTTTTTGTTGCAACCGGTATATTTTTTGCTACAACCGTACTGTTTTCTGCTGCATGCAACCGACCGGCCGAAATTTCTGCCGGTTGACCGGCGCAGAGCAGTGGCATATATCTATTGACAAATATCATCCACGGCTTCTATGGGCGCCACTGCCATCTTTGTCGATTAAGTAGCGGTCGAACACACAAATAGATCAGCGGATATGTTCTTCCATCAGAGTTACCCGACCCGTCACGCTCCTCCTTCTCTTGTACGGGCGGCAATCCTAGCAATGCACGAACCGTCCCGTTTTGCTCTTGTAGAAGGACGCATGTATGTCTCCGTTATCTCTTCTTCGTGCCTGCATCGAGGTTGCCTCGGCCTCTTGCGTCTTCCATTCCTACGGCTGGCGCATCTGCCACGATAGCCCTCATTCAGCGAACCGGAGACGTGCCAATAGATGGACCTCGGGCCTGCATCCTCGGTGGGGCCAAGAGCTAGTTGCGTCGGCGCTTTGGCATTGCGCCGAAGCGATGCAATGTTTGTTGGGGCACTCCTAGCGGGAGTGGGGGAGGGCAATGCGAACGAGCATTGCCCCCTCCCGCCCGATTTGGGATGATGCCACAACCGACGGATCTGAAGTAGTTGTAGTTAGATCCGCTGCCTACCACACGGAGAAGGTCGGAGATCGCCAGAAGGGATCTTAGGGGCGAAGTGTAGTGGAGAGTGGCTAGGGTTGGTTTGGGAGCAAATGGGATTAATATATGTGGGATCGAAGTGAGGCAGATGGGTCGGATCCAACGTGGTGAATGCTCTCGGCCCTTTCCCATATCTACCCATATTTTGATTTGATATGAGAAGTGTTGGTCGGCCCCAAACGTAAAAGATCGGTATGAGGAATCCGACTGGGTCGCTTTGTTTGTGACCTAGCCATCGACACGCTCTATATGGACAGTTTGGAAACTGCAGATGTAGATGCTCTTACTAGGGAATGTCGAATGAAAAGGGTCTCCACACCGATGTCCGCACAACGATCTGATAATGATTTTATTCAAAGTTTTAAATAATCGACGCTATAGCGATTTGATCAGTGTGACGCTAAATGGTTTGAATCTATTAAGCATTTTTTTGTTTTTTCGAGATGAATGGATGTGATGCCTACGCGACGTAAGATTTTTGTGATATTTTTAGGATGGATGTGAAGGTTTGTTTTTCTTTTTATACAAATGAAAACTTTTCTTTCAATCGACTTGACTAAACTACAGTAAAAGAGGAAAGTGCATCACGAGTTAAGTTGTCATAGAAACAAACGTATACGTGTCTAACAAAAATAATAGACTCACGGATCTCTACAGGGTTGCCACAGGATTATTTCCAAACTATCATTAATCCTCCCCCTGAATTCAACCAAGGTGGGGCCTAGCCACATCCTTAATCCAATTAGAATCTGCTAAAACGAACTACACCCCGTAAAGCCAAGTAAAATCCCGTGAGTCTAGCATTGCTCCGTGTCTAATGCTATCTTTTAAATTTGATGTCATATTCGTATGTGGATAGAAATATCAGTTTGCGAATACTGTTGCGAAAACCGACCATCTAATCCTAACAAAAATACAGAAATAATACAGAAAAATCACATATACAGGAAAGAATTATATTTAAATTTTGATATAATTTACATAAATCGATTGTATTTCATGCAAGCCAGATAGTTTTCATAAAAAATGGACTTTAACCTAGTCTAGAAATGCACCCAGTATGTACACGGTGGCCGCAAGCTTCAGGCATTAAAGTCGATTCAGTGTTGTTCCCGAAATTAGCACTCGAACACAGCGGCCGAGTATGGAGGAGGCCCACCATGTTGTACTCTTCATTCCTTCGAGCCTGCGTTCGCCGTCCAGCCGTCACGGGTAGAAGTGAGGTCCACGATCGATGCGGACATGCCTTTATTGGAGATGCCTAGTGCAGACGACATCCAGGAGGCTGAGATGTCTACGTAGTCATCCGCGGTCGCCTGGGATGCCTTCGCGTCCACCTTTGCAAGGGTCGCGTTGTAGCTTGGAGGCCGTGGCGAGCGGACTCGTAGCGCGTCCGTTGTTGCTTGATATAATTTGGGGTCTACGCCGCCATGACCGTCTCCCTCGTCTTGCTACCGTAGATTTGGGTATCCGCTAGTGGGTGCTTCTCGAGAAGGTCCATGTTGTACCTATGGTCCTCCATTGTCTAATGGAAAGCCGAAAGCGGTAGCGGCACTGGCTGGTCGTCTGCCATAATGGCATCGAAGTTGGCCCTCTCCTGGTCCATGGTGATGTCGGCATGGACCTCCGCGGGCAAGGGCTCAATCTCGGTGTGTGATACCTCCTCAATCATCAAAGCCTCCTCCTCACTCAACTCTGAGCTCGCCGACAAGCCAACCTCTATGCCCCGCGCACGCTGCTCTTGCCAACTGCCCGCCGAACGGGCCAACTCGTGCTTCTGCTCCATTTTCATGCTCTCCTATAGGGCTCTTGAGCTGGCCGACATGGTCAGAAGTGTAGAATGGGAGGAGTGTGAATAGTGCAGTGCGCGACCACATTAAATAGTGTCGACTTGATTGCGGGGCGACGAAGTGGTTTTATCATTCACCACGTCTGTTCAATGCCGTCAAATGGGCGGACGGGTAACCCGTTTCAATTAGGCGGATAACCATTCTGTCGTCTGTCTTCGACATTGAACAGGAGCGAAGACTGGAAATTTTAGTCAGCACGTGTCTTAAACATCTAGCATGAGCGGAGATCTGAGCTGCGGCTCTAGTGAACCACCACACCGTTCTGGGCTAGCATCAATGCCGACTCCATTGAGCGGTCATGACCGGTCAACCGACATGAATGTTCCACCGCTTCGCGAGCGGGGGAGATTTTTTGACGCAAAGGGCTTTGGGGTGGGTTCAAGTTGTCGGATGGGGGTGTTTAGGCTATTCGAACTCCCCCTCAATGCTTCCGGTTTAGTCTGATTTGCGAAAAAATGAACAGATGATTCAGTCCATAAGAGGATATAGCAACGCATTGGATGATAAAACTAATCCTAACAACTTAATTCGAAAGATGTGAATGATTTAAAAATCTGCATTCGAGATGTTCTAAACTATCATCGGCATCGTCCCCAACAAAAAGGAGAAGTCATAAGAGCATCTCTAACAGCTACCCAAAAAAATGACATCGTATTAGGTATTGGGCACGATATTTTTTATGGCGCAAAAAAAAACATTTCCAGCAGCTGACCTGTCTCCAACAGCTGCAAAAAAAACTACTATACTACAATTTTATGTTCAATTTAAAACATTTGAACTTATATAAACATTCAACTTGTACCGTATATACATGTAAATATATCTAAACAACTACTCCCTCCGATTCATAGTAAGTGTCACTCATTTTAGATTAAATGAACAATACTTATTATGAATCGAAGAGTGTACCATTTAGTCAAATATGTGTAAATAAATACTTCCTTTGTTTTGAAATAAGTGTCTGAATTTTATACTAATTTTAGCACAAGATCATAGTAGAGTTGAGACTTATTTCAAAATGAAGAAAGTATATCATTTTTATTTTAAATATGGATGTATCTAGATGTAAAACTTAGTCTAGATACATCTTAAAAGACGTTGCAGTTAACTGGGAATCAATACTAGTGCAAAGTTTGGAGTTAAGCTAGCTGCCGGTGTTGAAGATGCAAAATTCAGAGTACAAAGTTCAGAGTTGCTCTGCACCTCGCCGGCCCATGCTCCCCTCCACGCTTCACCTGCCGGCTCCCGCCCTAACGTGGGTCGGAGCGAGCCGTGGGCGCAGGTGTCGCATGCTGGCCTTCCTTTCGGGTTAGTGCAGCGCCGAGGTGTCAAGGATCGGCTGAAGCCGTCCGTCTCGCTGACAGTGGGGTACAGGAGGCTGCAGGAGTGAGGTGCGCGTTTTGGGCAAAAAAAATTTAGGAACATAGTACAACTCTGATGCTCACATACACGAGTATACAATCACCCCTATGACGCACACACGCACACCCTACCCCTATGAGCATCTTCGCAATACTGAGTCGGTACATCATCTTGAGATTAACGAAGCTACCACCTCGTCTGCGACGGAAACGTCTCCTCGAAATGATTTTTTGGGCAATCGTGCAGTCATGCACAATGTCAATGTGTTGGGCAGATTTCATGATTTTTTAGGACAGATATTATGATTTTCTAGGGCACCTCCAATCGCACGATGCATTTTTATTCGCGCGCGTTCGCATTTGCGTCAAAGCGGTCAAAACCGCACCCAACGCGCAACCGTTTGCATTTATTAACGTGGTCATGTCTGCTCGTTATCTGCGCCGACGCAAACCGCACGCAAAACTGCGTCGAGTTTGCGCCGGCGCGGACACCGAGCGGACGTGTTGAGGGTCCGCTTCGTGTCTGCGCGCACCGCTTCAGTCCGTAACGGTCCCACTAGGCAGTCTTTGTGGCGTCTTTTTATAAAATGACCACACGGCGCGCAATCGCTATCCCCTAGCCCGCGCCCACAACTGCCTCCCACCGCCCGATCAGAGCGCCACCAGAGCGTCACCAGAGCGCCGCCACGCCAAAGTGGTTTAGCCGCGCCAAGAATGACCATGAGGCCCCCGGCTCCAACCGCCAGCGAGGCCGCGACCGCTCCCCTCCCCCACCCCCACCCCCTGATAAGGAGAGTCACCCTGATGATACGAATCACCGGGGGAATTCTCTTGAGTTTGTCCTGATCTTTCACAGCAATCCGGATATAAATCCTTCCAATCACGCGAAGAACGCAACCTGAAGAAGAGGAAAGAATCCAGCAAGCAACATGATGGAGATCACCACGCCTCAAACCAAAACACGACAATCCTTGATGAACACAAGAACCTCCGCGGCAATCTTTATTGGATAAACGGCATCGCCAACCCCGGAGGGAAGCTTCACCAAGAGATACAACTCTTAACCCTAAAATTCTTGTCTAAACTTAAGCTGACCCTAAAACTCGTAGGGGGTGTTCTATATATAAGCTAAGGAATAAAACTAGGGATACATGGGCCGTAGCCCGTCAAATCTGCGCGCAGGCAGTTTCGGACGTCAAATGGGTTTCGGACGTCCGATGCGTCGGACGTCCGAATCGTGTCGGACTTCCGGCTGTTTTGACACCGGTACTGTACTCGGGGGCCGCCGTCCTCGTTGTTGATGTCGGACGTCCGAATTGGGTCGGACGTCCAATGTCCAGAATCTTGTCCATCTTCGCCTCCTCCGCCAGCGCATATCTCAACCTTCGTCGTCCTGCCCATATCATCCTCCCCCCTTCAAAAAGAGTTGTCCCCAACGCGTGAGGTTCTTCTCGAGAGGGTGGTGTGATATCAACAACATCACACGTCTTTGTCACTTGACTTGATGCAGCACCGAGCGCCTCCTTTCTTCTCCATATGAGTTTGGACTTTGGCGCCACCACCTTCTTCTTCTCAACTCTTGCTGGAGCCCTTTGTAGCTGAACATGAATCTTCTTTGTACAACCCTGCAAAGTGGTAATGCCCGGGCCACACAACTGACGAACACGTCCATCCTTGCCTTTGTGCACATGCACAGCTACTCCAACAAAATATCGCAGAGGTGTGCGAACAAAACTGTGGTCATCAAACCTCGTCGCCATATGCACCGAGTCACGAACAACACCACTGTCATCAGTCTGAACACCTTTGTCAACACAAACGGAAGGTGTGTCACATGCTGCAATTTCCTTCCTTTCATCACGAAGAGGCGTAACTTCAACCGGCTTGTCACCAACAAGTACAACTGGCTTGTCATCTACAGGCATGGCTGAATGAATTTCAGTACTGACGCTCCTAGCATCATGCTCCTCAGGCTGCAACTTAGCTAAACTTGGTTGTGGTTTAGCCTTGTGCAACTTCTCCCTGTGAACCACCAGCACCACATCGGACTTGATATGATCATCTCCCATAGGCTTCAAAGTCCGCTGTTTGCCATCATGCATAAAACAATATGTATTTGCTCGGCCCGCATGTATAGCATTGCGATCATACTGCCATGGACGCCCAAGTAACAGTCCACATACCTCCAATGGCAACACATCGCACTCAACCTCATCAACATAGTCATCAACTGTAAATGGAACACGCACCTTATGAGTAACCTTCAGCATACCGCAGCTATTCAACAACTCGAGATGCTTCAGTTCAGGAATACGCCATGTGGACAACCTCAATGCTTCCACCATCGCTTTGCTAATGCCATTGGTACAGCTACCACCATCAATCATCAACTTGCATGCTTTTCCTTTGATCATACACTGCACCTGAAATAAATTCCACCGCTGGCATCTATCCACTGTCATACAAGTATCACCATGTACTCTCTTGAGTTGCACATTCAGCCCACTCAATGGTACAACATCATCCACAACATCCTTGCCAACATCATCCGCCATGTCAGAAATCATGGCTGCTGTCTTATCAATTTTCTGAAGTGGAACAACCGTCTGACTAATCTCAACAGAATTTGGAATCAACTCCTTTTGAGAGCGAGTTTTATGATCTGAGATTGTCTTGGGCATAGCTTCTATCGGTGTCTCAGTCTCCGCTAACACTTGCAAAATTGTAGACATAGCATCCAACCCTGCATCAGCATGACCAACCGCAGTATTGTTTGTACGTTTGCGGCTAAACCGCTGCGAACCGGGAGCGTCGGCCATACAATTTGGAAAGCACACAAGATATCCTTTCCAATTTGTGCTTACACGCCTTATTTGGAGCTCGGATGCGGATTCTGCACCTATATCAATTTCGGGACTCCTGACAGCCAAATTCAATTACGGGATTTCTTCTCTTCAACCTCTAACAATCTCCTCACAAATCAATCTAGCGGAAACAAATCTGCACAAACACAGCAGCAATCTGCAGCCTCTATGCACAATCTCCTTCAAACAAATCAATCTGAACGAGAAATCCTCCAAGCAAACTCCTCCCAACAAAACCGATCTAGATGCAATCGATCAACACAACCTCGCCGTGATCAACCCGAAAATCCGATACCACATGATAAGGAGAGTCACACCTGATGATACGAATCACCGGGGGAATCCTCTTGAGTTTGTCCTGATCTTTCACAGCGAGCAACCCGGATATAAATCCTTCCAATCACGCGAAGAACGCAACCTGAAGAAGAGGAAAGAATCCAGCAAGCAACGTGATGGAGATCACCACTCCTCAAACCAAAACACGACAATCCTTGATGAACACAAGAACCTCTGCGGTAATCTTTATTGGATAAACGGCATCGCCAACCCCGGAGGGAAGCTTCACCAAGAGATACAACTCTTAACCCTAAAATTCTTGTCTAAACTTAAGCTGACCCTAAAACTCGTAGGGGGTGTTCTATATATAAGCTAGGGGATAAAACTAGGGATACATGGGCCGTAGCCCGTCAAATCTGCGCGCAGGCAGTTTCGGACGTCCGATGGGTTTCGGACGTCCGATGCGTCGGACGTCCGAATCGTGTCGGACTTCCGGCTGTTTTGACACCGGTACTGTACTCGGGGGCCGCCGTCCTCGTTGCTGATGTCGGACGTCCGAATTGGGTCGGAAGTCCGATGTCCAGAATCCTGTCCATCTTCGCCTCCTCCGTCCAGCGCATATCTCAACCTTCGTCGTCCTGCCCATATCACCCCCTCCTCCGTCGGCGATGGGGCACCGGAAGATCTATCTTGCCCGGTGCCATGGCCGCACGTCGGACTGCCGGGCCAGCGTCGCCTGAGTCACGACCGCGTCCCCAACCTGGCCGCCTCGCCCCGCGACCAGAACGTGGCGCGGCCAGAACGTCGCGCCCGAAGAGGAAACAGAAGAGGCGGCCTTCCAACTCGCCGTCGCCGAGGAGGAGGCAGCGCTCCAGCGCACCCTCGAAATCTCCGAGGCCTAGGAGAAGGCGATGCGGCCGGGGTTGGATTTCGCTCTCCAACAGAGTGTCAACCCGGCACAGCCTCCTCGACGCGCTGGTGGAGCGCTCGTCATCCGCGACAAGCAGGCGCCACCACCACCACCGCTGCCGCCGCCGCATTGCCCGCTTCCTTCGCAGGCGCTGTCGCCGCCGCCACCAGACCAGAAGTCGCCACCGCCGTCGCGGTGGGGATTAGTGGGCGCCGTAATTCCGACCTTCATACCCGCCGCCGCCGCCACCCTATGGTTCCGAGATGGACTCGCCGCCGCGCGACCACCTGCTGGAGCCGAAGCCGTTCAGGGAAGGCGCATTTTTTAATTTCAGTTTTTATAAATTTAACTTTTAATTAGTTGTAATGGACGGTTAATTAGTGTTTAGTTAGTTAATTTCTGTATATTTTTTGTTCATTTTTGCGTTTGTGTCGGTGCGTTGGGCGACCGTGAAGGGTGTTTAGACAAAAAGCGAACACGCGCGCGGACGAGTCCGCGCAAACCGGACAAAAACCGAATAAATCCGGCGTCCGTTTGCGTCGGCGTCGGCGCATTGGAGTTGGCTCCTAGGCTGCTTTAAAAAGCTTCAGGGCACAATCAAATTTTTAAATAGCAGTTGGAGCACCTTTTATTATTATTTTTAGCATGTGTTTAGGTAGAACCTTTTTTAAGCAGCTGTTGAAGATGCTCTACGTAGCAGTAGGCACAGTCACCAGATAACACTACAGTATCATTCTATCTTTTCGCTTGCGATTTGCGGCCCTGATTCCTGCAGCTGATCGTTGGAGCCTTGGCGGTTGCAACGTCCACATTTCACACCTTCGGTTTCTGTCGCTCTCCTCTCGGAAACACTAGGAAAAGTGTTTTCAGCCGACCAACCGATCACTGGCGCCAAGGCTACCTCGCATCTGCAGCCACTCCAATTGCCAGGATGTGTCCGCCGGGCCACCTACAAGATTATAGAGATCTCCACCCACTGCACTGCCCAAGTGCAGCATCGGGCCAGCCACAAGATTGCAGTAATCTCCCAAGCTCTCGCCGGCCATGGGCTCCGCCGGCGAGCACACGGTGGCCCTGCTCGACCGCCCTCCCTCCGACTCCGAGGTCTTATCCCTTTCAGTTCTCAGCCTTCCTCGTGATGAACTCGTTTCTCTTTGATTCTGTTCGGACCCATGGATGATGTTTGGCTTGGCCGCTAATTTAAGCGCGGATTGCCGTCGCAGCAGGCAGCGGAGGCGTACACCGCCGACGGGTCCCTTGACTTCGACGGCAACCCGGCGCTGAAGAATCGCACGGGTGGATGGCGCGCGTGCCGCTCAGTTCTCGGTAATGTGTTTCTTCTTCACCTGTTCTTGCTATTGTAATACTTAAAATTCTTTGCGTGATGATTGATTCAGTTTTACTCTTGGAACGACCTATGGACTATGGTGTGTGTGCATGCAGGTACCGAGTTCTGCTACTGCCTGGCCTTCTACGGCATCTCCAACAACCTCGTCACGTACCTCACCGGCGTCCTGGGCCAGAGCAACGTCGCCGCCGCCAGGAACGTGTCCACCTGGCAGGCCACCTGCTTCCTCATGCCCCTCGGCGGCGCCGTCGTCGCCGACTCCTACTGCGGAAGGTACCGCACCATGGTCGCCTCCTGCTTCATCGGCGTCGCGGTCAGTACCCAACCCACTCTGGTCTGGACTGGAGCACCTCACTCAGAAGTTCAGACTCCAATTTTGCAAGATTCTGTTTTTGGGCAGGGCATGCTCATGACAGCATTCTCGGCGTACCTGCCGCTGCTCGTCAAGAACGGCGTGTCCTTCACAGGCCTCAATTCGTCGAACGTGGTGTCGGTACAGGGGTTCGTCTTGTTTCTCGGCCTCTACATGATTGCCATTGGCTTGGGCGGCCTCCGGCCGTGCCTCATGTCCTTCGGCGCCGACCAGTTCGACGACGGCGACCCTTCGGAGCGCGCCACCAAGGGCTCCTTCTTCAACTGGTACGTGTTCAACATGAGCTGCGCGGGGCTGTTATCCGGCACCGTCATCGTGTGGGTGCAGGATCATTATGGCTGGGCCCTGGGCCTGACCATCCCGGCGGTCATCCTGGCCCTCGGGCTTTCTTGCCTGGTTGCGGCGTCTCGGACGTACAGATATCAGCGAACCCGTGGCAGCCCGCTCACCAGAGTGTGCCAGGTCGTCGTCGCCGCCATGAGGAAGCACAGCGTCGAGGCGCCGGTCGATAGCTCTCTGCTCTACGACATGCAGGAGGACGACCTCGCCATGAAGGGAGTTCGGAGGATCGAGCACACCACTGATCTCCGGTCAGTTACTGCAATCCTCTGAGTTTTCCTCGCGTGATTGGTATCACTAGACTGATGTTCTGTTTGCTTGCTTGCTCAGATTCTTCGACAAGGCCGCCATTGTCGTGGCTTCGGACAAGGAGGTGGAGGCGGTAGCGCGCAGCAGCCCGTGGAGACTCTGCGCCGTGACACAAGTCGAAGAGTTCAAGATCCTAGTACGGATGCTACCGCTCTGGGCGACCGTCGTGTTCTTCTACGCCGTGTCGGCGCAGCTCTCATCGACATTCGTCGAGCAAGGCATGGCCATGGACGCCGCCGTCGGCTCCGTGCGCGTCCCGCCCGCGTCCATATCCACCTTTGGCATACTCACCATCATCGTCCTGATCCCGCTTTACGATCGGGCCTTCGTTCCGGCTGCCAGGAGGCTCACCGGGAGGGAGAAAGGAATCTCGGAGCTGCAGAGGATCGGCGCCGGCCTCGCCATGCCCGTGCTCGCCATGGCCGCGGCGGCGCTTCTAGAGACGGCGCGCCTTCGCGCGGCGAAGGGGGCGCCCCTGGCGCCGAACGCGACGAGCGTGCTGTGGCAGGTGCCGCAGTACGCACTGGTGGGCGTGGGCGAGATGCTCACCACCATCGGGCAGCTCGATTTTTTCTACAGCCAGGCGCCGGCCGCGATGAAGACGGTGTGCACGGCGCTCGGGTTCCTCGCGATATCCGCCGGTGACTACCTGAGCTCGGTCCTGCTGACGGCCGTGCAGTGGGCAACAACGACTGGAGGTGCGCCGGGGTGGATCCCCGACGACCTGAACGAGGGTCATCTGGATCGCTTCTTCTGGATGATGGCCGGACTGGGCTGCGTGAATCTGATGGCGTTCGCGAGCTGCGCCAGGAGGTACAAATCCACCAAGGGTTGATGACCACCACCACTTGCCAATCACCAACACCAACACCATCACTTGTCCAACCACCACCACCACTTACCGGCACGACATGGGCTCTACGCGCTTGCTTCCGCCACTCCAGGATGACCAACCTAGCATATCATGCCACTCTTTGGTTAAATTATCCATCTCATCTCGGTTCATAGACATGATCTTGCTCCTCGACAAGGAGTTTGGCCATAGACTTGTTCTCCTCGGTAATGACTTTTTTTCTTCAATGACGACCTTGCGCAACCCTTTCTCTGGGATCATTTGCCACCTTTGGTCCTTCTATTTAGCCCTATTCTCGGTTAAGAGCACCTTTGGTTCCAATGTCTTGGCCACCATCGTCTCATTTAATTGCCCCATTTGATCAATCTTCTTTCTCAAACTTGATGTCTCGGCTTGCTTCTTGAGCATGTTTCTTAGGCCCAGGGGCGGAGACAAGGGGGGGCTAGCAGGGGCTAGACCCCTGCCAATCGCTCGCCCCCTCAAGAATTTTTAGCAGGTAGTATAAGATATAATTACTGTATGTACGCTAATTAGCCGGACCTAATTACTGTATATACGCTAATTAGCCTGACCTAATTACATCATTAGCCCATATATAAACTACTAGTTAAACCGAGGTATAGTACTTCTTAAGCCCAATAGTCCATGTGGATGGCTTTTGCCTTTTGGTTTTCGTTAGGCCTGGCCTGATCGATCCATCCGATGAAAGTCTAGCCCCTGCGTCTAGGTTGAAGGGAAGGGTGTTTACATTAGGGCGTCGTTTGTCGTTGCCGGCCGCCGCCGGCGTCTCTGCCCTCTCGTGCATGTCCTTGGTGCGTGGCTGCGTAATACAGTGATTTTCATCACTGTTGGCTGCTGGCCGTTGGCTGCCGCTTTCATTTGATTGCTCATCATACCGTCGACACCATCAGTTGCCGTGAAGATTCATATAGGTACAAATCATTATCACTACTCTGTATTAATTAGATCAAATTTTGCCGTACGGATTCATACAAATACAAAAAATTGTCGTTACTCATTAGATCAAAGTTTTTCCATGAGAATTCATGCAGTACAAATCATTATAATTACCCATTAGATATAAGATTTATCATAAAAATCACTAAGAAGGAGAGATCAGGTAGAGAAAGATAACAATCGTACTAATAGCTATTAATTACTATAAATTAAAATCTTATTGTTAGATTAGTGAATTAATCTATTAATCGTCGGTAATTCACGAAAAAAGTTCAAAAAAATTTAAATTTTTTTGTGGTGAAAGATGCTTATATGCGAGATGTTTCTGCAAAATTTGGAGAAGTTTGGATTTCTGGAGAGCGTGTAGCGAAAAAGACAAATTCTGTCCGGAATAGTGCGTGAATAGTGTCTTCGTGAGAAGCAGCGAATTTCTCCTTTTTGCCGCGCACTCTCCAGAGGTTCGAACTTCTCCAAATTTTGCACGAACATCTCTTTCAAAAGCATCTTCCACCACAAAAAAATTAGAATTTTTTAAGTTTTTTTCATATTTATTTATTTTATTTTATTTTTCCCAGGTGCGGATGCACCTGGGTGCAGAAACGTCGCTCCCATTAATCATGTTTATTTCTGTCTATGTAGTAGTCAAAGATGAAGAGAAAGACACCAACAACTATAGGGGCAATTCTTTTAAACCAATTGCATCGACTTCAAGCTCAGATATTACTTGTGCCCAAAATGTAAATCCATCCAAGAAACAAATTGTTGCAACACTGAAAAACGTTGCAGAAGAAGACACAATTGGAAACACAAAATATGAAAGGAACCCGGTAAGCAATTAATATGTCTTGATATTTTCTCTATTCTATGAGCATTGGTTTCTCGCCCCCTCATGTTTAAATCCTGGCTCCGCCCTGCTTAGGCCGTCATTGTTGTGGTCATGCCAAAGGGATACCCCTTAAAAGGCAAAGACTATGGATACCCTTAAAAGGCAAAGACCATGGGGTACCCGTAAAAAACACGGGAAAACATAACAAACCAACTTAACACAATCCTGAGCAAGGAGCTATCTCGGAAGATAAAAATGAAACTATACTCAGCTCACGTGGCATGCCAATGTGGCGACATGTCAGTGACTGAAAGTAGATAACATGATGGTTAGTTCGTGCATGGTGTTCTTTTTGTAATTAACCCCCTACATTTTATTTTAATTAAATACCACCAAATGATAAGATTCACTAGTCAGTAAAAGTACAAAGCCTTATAAATTTACGTCCATGGGGTTCGAACCCGGATCCCCTAGTTGCGAACGAATGGCTAAGGCGAAGCAACTTAGTTGTCTAACATTGATCCTATAGAATTATATCATTATAAAGTTAAATGGGCTGCACAGCCCATTTGGCTTGTTAGCATTTTTTACATTTTTAAATATGAAAAATCTACTTAAGTAAATTAGTAAAACAAATAAATTTAATAAAAATTATAAATAAAAAATACATATCATTAAATTATATAATGATAAAAATTGTATTTATTTGATATGAAATTTTATATCATTCATAATTACATTTGTAAACACCATCAATCATATTTTTATGTTATATAAATTTAATTATTTTTTCATTTAACTTTTTAATTATATAGAGTTTTGAATTTAAATATTTTCATTGAAATAATTATATTTATTTTGTTATTAATAACTTAATATGTTTGCAGTTACTTAAGGTAATTATATGGATTGTTAAATCAATACATCAATAATTTAAAATTTTATTTATTTTTTATATGTATATCATTTGCAAAACATGATTATATTGTTTATATTCTTTACCATTTTTTTAAAAGAAACTAACAAGGGAAATGGACTTTGCAACCCGTTTAACTCTAGGAGGATATAATGCTTTTGGTTCATTGCATGACAGAAAATGTACTTTGGTCTAGCGGTTCGAGCGCGCAAACAACTCGTAGGTTTTGTTTTCGAACCACATTCACTAAGAATTTTTAGTCAATTATCTATGTATTGATCATTGATTTAGTGGATTTTATTAGTTATCGTTATTTAATTAAAATAAAATGCAGGGGTTAAGTGCAAAAAAATACCATGCACGAGTTAACCAGCACATTATCTACTTTCGGTCGTTGACATGTGAATCATTGCTACGTTGGCATACCACGCAAGCAAGGTATACGGTTGCATACGGAGGCATCATATTTACCCTCGAACAAGTTAAAGCATCAGTTTCGCCGAAATGCTCTTTGTAGCTCGGGCTCCTTGGAGCCCTGCAAATTTAAAATTAAAAATTCGTCAAAATTCATATTTTTACATTTTAAAATATTTTGAAAAAATACAGATATACATGGAGACATAACGTATAAATGTGTAAATTTTTATGATATAATACGTTGAAATGAAGGTTGTACAAAAAAGATAAATCTGATACTTGTTAACACATGATACTGTTCATTCTTCCAGGACATGCATTTGTCTTTTTTGTACAGGCCGCAATTTAAGGTATTTCATCGTGAATTTTTACACACATGTACATTACATCATTACGTATTTGCATATTTATTTTTAGATTTTTTTTGGAATTAGAAAATTTGAATTTCAAACTTTTTAAAATATCAGGATCCATGGAGCTTGAGTTTCGAAACGCATTACTCTAGTTTCGTGCATTTTATAAGTTTTGGCATAAAAATATCCGCAACGAACAAGTTTAGGTATCACCGGTGTATTTAACTTCCTTTTTTTACAATCTCTGGGGGATCCAGGCTCACCAGCAGTGGTGTATCAAGTGAAAAATAAATTCAAGATCCACCTACTCCAACTTGTTCCGGGCTGCTAGTACGACGCATTCTCATCTGAATTAATAGGATAGTTAAGTCAAACACTGGAATTAATAGTCTGTCCCTGCAGCAATCGACACATTTGAATCATCAAATCTCCCACTGACTTGGGAAAGGAGCAAGCTGGTTGCTGTACTGAGAGTAATTTCTTCTGTTGCATCAGGTAGATTTTGACAACATTTCGCTGGCTACTAATAGAGCCGCAAATTGCAGCTCGAAGGATAGGATGATTAACCCGACAAGTCGGAGAGCGACGGGAACCGAACGTTTCTGGGACCTAGACAAAATAGAGCATCAGGGCCGCAACAATGCTATCTGGTGGCTGTACCCACCTTCCCGTAACGATGGGCAGCGGGCACCGCATTCAGCATGCAAGTGAACCAGCAATGCTACACCTACAGTTTTACGGACTCTTCTTAATTAGCGCGTTTTAATTGGATCAAGGGAAGGGAAAAGGCCCACCCCGGGAGAAATCAGGGGGGCGGTGGAGAAAATTAAGGAACAGCCTGTAAAATTCCTGTAAGGAGCCTGTAGATGTAGCATTTTTGCAAGTGAACGTATGGTTTCTCTTTTTCTCGACGATGCCAACGATTCCTGCTGTGTTTTACGACGCTTTACCGTGAGAGACTAACTCGGCGTGCGCTTTATTCACTTATTTTTGAAAAAGGAGAATATATTAATATTAAAGTGATATCAATTACACCTGCCCTCTGCAACTACACAATGCCTAAAAGGCATTACGGATGCACTCAGCCAAACAAAAACAAAAGGAGAAGAAAGAAAAAAAAATAGTCCCGCTAAAGAGTTACAATCTTCGCAGCCGCAGCACAACCACCACCAAGCCAACACCTGATGTCTAATTCTTCAAAAGCAACGCCTTCAAGAAGGTTCGGTGCCAGGCACAACCAATTAAAGTCAGACCTTAGATTTTCACCCTGAAGATGTCTTCAGCAAGACCATTGTCAGGCATAACCAATTAAGGCCAGACCTTGGATTTTTACCCTGAAAGACAAGACTTTGAACTTCACTTGTGTTGTCGCCCCCGCTTACATACGACTGCCACGATTCCTGAAACTCCGAGCCAGTTCCTCATCAACGCAAAGGATTCGAACACCATTGCCAGTCCTCCGATCACAGCTTCCATGACATTCTCCCTCTGACTTCACCATGGATTTGCCCATGATGGCAACAGAGTAGAGCTTCGCGCCAATTTTTTCGGCATGACCGAATACCGCCCGATCCAGCAATCTCTAGGCATGAACGCCAGTGGAAGATCGCCGACGGAGCCTTCCAGAACCCGACACTCTGGCCAAATCAAAGAGGACAGGCGCGCGGTAGTTCTTCGTCTTGGCGTCAGAGTAACCTTAGGACCACCACCAGGCCCCGACGCCGCGAGACCACTCCCAACCGGCAGTGTAGGAGAGGCGAAGGCGACCGGAGGCGTCCCACCATCTCTGTCACGCCGCGCCGCCGGAAGCAGTCCGACGTCGTGCAAGCATTAGATCCGGGTCGAGCGACCCAGGATCCACGCGTAGAGCACGGCCAACCCACCCCTCCACCAGCCCGCCCCGCCACACCGGCGGCACCACGGCCGGACCAGACCACCGCGGAGCGCCAACTCTCCATCCTTCCCCATCCTCGCGCGCGCAGAGAGGGGATGAGCCGAGTGCCGGCATGCACCGCCACACCCAGCTGCGTCGGCCACCACCACCGGCCGTCACAGCCACCCGCAGCCACCGCCGGTCCACGCCGCCCAAGACCGCAGCCCACACCGCCCTCTGCATCATACGCCAGATCCAATCGGATTGGCAACTGACGCGCAGGACGTGAACCACCCCTCATCGCAGCCAACCACACCACCACGGGAGCCCGGGCACCATTGTTGGAGGGCCCTCGGCCGCGCCACCGCGACCCACGAACGCGGCGCCCCTACCCAGCGACACCGGCCCGTTCCGGTCCCCTGCGCATGGGGGGGGGGCAAGACGTCCCGCCGCCGCTGACGCCGGCAGGGCTTCGCCCGACCACGTCTTGTGGAGGTGGCGAGAGAGAGGAAGGAGCCGGAGGGGGGACTAGGGGCGGCGGCGGCTAGGGTTTCCTCCCCGTCGCCCGCGGGAGCGACGTGGGAGGACGGTTTCTGTGCTCTACCTACCTTGCAAATAGCGGTTTATTCACTTGTATGTTACAGAGTATTGACTATTCAATTCTTTTAAGGTATAGAGAATCTACTGTCATTGAGAAATCACCACCGGATTCCCCCACATGAATATATTACTAGCGTGGCATGCAAATAGGTATATCCGTCACGATAAGGCGGCGTTCTTTTCAATAGTTTTTTAAAACGTTGCCAACCGGGGAATAATCCCTTCCTTGGTTATACGTTGTTAGATAAATGAGACCTTCGATTTATTCGAGCGACCTCAGCCAAAGCTGAGACTCGAACTCGGACGGCTTGGCCAACACTCACAGCCTCTAGCCACTAAGCTAGCATATCAATAGTTTTTTGAAGGTGAAAGAACCAAGCATCTAGGTTTTAGATTGTTTGACGCAAAATAAAATATTTGTGACCGATCTCCACGAAGAAAGGAAAAGAAGGAGCGTCGATTTCTTTCATGTACCGGAAAAAAGGAAAAGAAGGAGCGTATATTCCAGGCCCATACAGTCCCCCACCCCAAAGCGCAGCACACATAGCACATTGAGTCGATGACTCATCGGGAGTGAGGAAAGGGTCAGGGAAGTGGGGAGGGGAGGCCTGGGGGGTGATGGTGGCTGATGCCTGGAGGAGGAAGGTGTTGTGGTTCGCAGGCTTACTCCTCATCCGGGTGTTCGCACTGCACAAAGACATGTCTCCTTGATACCCAAAGCTTATGGCTTCAGTGTTGAGAAATGTCAAGTTGATGATGATTCTGAGGTGGATTTTAGTTCTGCTTGGTCCACCCTAGCTTGTCCTCGCGAGGCGGGGATGGCTGTTTGAAAGCTCGTTTGTAACCTCCAAGCACCAGATACGGAGGTACTAGTGTCTAGCAGTCTAGCTGAAGATGCTGGCTGGACAGGACCAACCAAAACGTTAGTAGAGTGTTGCTGTCCAAATGAAATGTTTGTGTAATTCACTTCGATGTGGTTGAATGTAGTGGTGGTGAAGGAGACACTTGTATCTCAGTGTGCTTTCACTTCCTCTGCAACTTGCCCTTTCCCTTTCGCACCGCTAGAGCTACTACCCTATGAGAGCGAGGTACAGTACTAGTACTAAGAGTATCTTCAGCCTACGTCCCCAAGACGTCCTAAAGCTGGCGCTATTTGCATGCGGACGGGTCAATTTCGTTCAGTCGTGCCCCCAAAGACCTAAATAGCGTCGGATTAGGCAAAAAGTGGATTCGGCGATCCCAAGCCGCCCCAGCGTGTTGGGGGCTTTTGGGTGCGTCGGATGAAATGAAACATCAAGTGGGACCGCGGTGTCGGCGAGAGAGGCCGCTTCTTCCGCTGTTTTCCTTCCTTTTCCTCCCTCACCCGCCGCAGCTCCCTCCATTTCCTCCAGATTCGCCCCCATGCCACCGAAAAAGACGGGATATGTGCCCCCTCGCCGCGCCGATGCACCACCACCACCACCGCCGGCCCCCAAGCCCAGGCCGGAGGTTTTGACTGACGGCGAGTGGAAGGCCGACCAAGACCGCCGCTCGTGGACGACAACCGACCGGCACAGGAGGCTCGCCGCCCAGAAAGTCCAGGACGCGACGGTCGTCGCGGAGAAGAACCTGGAGGCCATTCAAGAGACGGCGGCGGTGGCCAAGCTGGACCTTGCGGAGACCCTTGCGGCGGCGGCCATGGCTCGTTCGAGCGGCGCGCCGCTGTTCCGCCCCTCCAACACAGCAGAGCGTCGCCTCACCCGTCGGTAACTTCTCGCCATCGACGCCTACGCCGACTACGGCACCGTCTCCCAGGAGCACGCCGTCCACTCCAGACATGCCGTCCACACCGGACGAAGAACTCGGCGAGCCACTGGCGTCAGCCGTCGACCTCGACGAACTTCTTTGAGGCACATATCGGCCCACTTTTTGTTCCCCGCATAGATCACGCCGCATGTGGCATGTTTGATCGTTGAAACTTGGCATGTTGATCGCCGAACCTTACAATTTTTTGAAGTGGGAAGAGAATATTTCCAAAATTATGCGAATTCATCGTTTTATTTGGGGCTGACCTTGGGGCCGCGGCTGAGGAGGCGGTCGCCCCAAGCCAGTTTCGCCACCCGAGCGCCTAAACGGCGCTAAAATAGCGTCGAAAAACAGCTTGGAAGGCCGAACGGCTGGAGATGCTTTAAGTAGCCGGCGGGGCCACGTTTAAGTGTTTAACACGCCAACAGCGGTGGTCTCTGGTTGCCCTGTCCAGCTTTCAGATGCCTGTTCATCTCGCCATCGCCTTCAATCACGCGCACAAATTGCTCAGAACGTGCTCAACTTCTTAAGACAGACGCTGGGCAGGCCAGCCAGTGGAGCAGAGTAATCTTCAGCCACCGGACGCACCGTTCATGGCCTCCGGCAGCGAGCAGCGGCAGCAAACGGTTGCCCTGCTCGACTACACTCCCGCCGAGGTCTCGTCTCCCTCTCTCTCGGCTCTGCCTCCATCGTTAATGGATGTTTCACAGTGGAGTGGATTTCTGGCAGCGGCAGGTAGCGGCGGAAGCATACGCCACCGACGGTTCACTTGATTTCGACGGGAACCCGGCGCTCAAGCATCGCACAGGTGGATGGCGCGCGTGCCGCTCACTTCTAGGTAATCTTCCATTCCATGCCTTGTGTTGAGATCCTTTTTAACGAAAAACAGAGGCACTCCTACAGTATATCATTAGTGAAATCTTGTCTACGGTAGTACTATCTTGTGTATTTCTTTCTCGTGGTATTCTTGAACTGGCTTCTTCATCTAATATAGTCTTGGTTGGATCTCTTTGAAAATAAAATTCATTTTGGATTTTGTCCCAAGAAAAAACATGTCATCCTTTTTTTTTTGTTATTTCCTTCAATTTTGTAGGTGGCAACTGAATCTCAATTGAATTAATCACACACGTGTATCAACACAAACATACTGGCAACTATATTTGAGTGGCAAAAATATGTCACATTTACACATAATTAATGGTTTGAAATGTCGTCTAGCGATAATTTGTAAAATATGCAATATGGACACGACATTGCTAGTGCATACTAACAACACTAGTTAGACTAACAAATCAAATGGCATGTTGCCAATGAAGGATTTTCTGCGTTAGATCACCTTCTCTGTTCCCTTAAAAAGCAAGACCACCTCCTCTCCAAAGGAATGGCTTCTATACATGTCAAAAACCCAAAGTGAAACAGAGGCATAATTTGGCTCATTCATTAACTTAGAAAAAAAATAATTGCTCAATTAATTAATTAATACTATAAAAAATTACCGAGTCACATACATAAGATACCTCATACCTCACATACAACACTACATAGAAGACCTCATTGAAATAGCATACTCCAAACATGGTCATCACTTCTCCGCGAGCAAGCCCCATTTCCATTCTATCTTCTTGGGCAAGTGAACTCGACCTCGACCTTATCATAGGTAACCGTCGACTCTAAAACCCAAAGTGAATTTACGAGAGAGAGGAATGAGGTTTCTCTTATTGATGTTTAGTAAGCTAATATAATTAAAAATCCATAGTTGTCTGACATATTTTTTACATTCATTTTTTACTTTCTTATTGATGTGATGTGCAGCTATTACATCCTGCTATAGCCTGTCGATCAATGGACTCACGTACAACCTCGTCACATACCTCACTGTCGTCCTTGGTAAGGGCAATGTTGCGGCTGCAAGAAGTGTCTCCACCTGGCAGGCTACCAGCTCCGTTATGCCACTGGTTGGTGCAATCTTGGCCGATTCCTACTGGGGAAGGTACCGCGTAATGGTCATATCCTTCTCTGCCTTCTTGGTGGTATGTTAATCCCATCAACAACCTTACACTATAACAAATATCCATTCTAGATCTTGCGATTGCCAATTGAGATATTCAGATATATTTTTTTGCGAGAAAGAGATATTCAGATTATGGACGGGTCTATGCACGATCTATCCTCCACCAGTAGCCTGCGCCATGGAAGCAAGCTGAAAGAGGAAGAAGGCATGTTCCCGGTGTCTCTAGTCAACACCAGAGAAGAACTCCATGTCATCAACCTGCCATATCCGTCTCGGAGGCAAATCATACTCTTAGGACTCTTTTGATTTGTAGAAATTTTGAAGAAAAAATTAAAAATATAAATTTATAGGAAGAATTCCTGTAAATCCCTTTAGTTTGTAGGAATGGATTCATCATATTCCTATGGAGGTTAGGATCCAACCCTTCACATTTTAAAGGAAAAAAACATTAGCCTAAACTGAATGAAAAAATTCTTATCTTACGAGTCAAATGAAAAAATTATTATCTTATACTTCCTATGATTTTTCTATTCCCGTCATATTCCTATCATGTGAACCAAAGGATGCCTTAGCCTACCCTACCATATACAGAGGCGGCTCGGCCTCCCTTCCCTACCCAACTCCGTCTAGCAATATCGATGTACGTAGAAGAAAGGGAGAGGAGTCGAGGAAGAATGGGTGACTGTCTAATAGATAAGAATAGGAGAGGGAAAAGTTGTGGCTACATTCGGGTGCATTGCACCCACAATGAATAGTAAATAAAATTGAAAGTTTCTAGAATCAATTATGACCAAATTTATCTTTTATAAAGCAAAATCTCACTAAGATGCATTTAATGTGTCATCTCGACATGCAAGCTATCCACATCATCCACTATTGTTTTGTTCTGATCGCTCTGTTACAAGTTAGTCGACAATTATTTAAAAATATATTTCTTAACACATGCCAGAATTTCTTTACTTCATACCTTGGAAATACTTAACTTCCTCTTTGCAGAATACACCTATTATGAATTATACGCAAAAAGTATGTTTATCTTTAAAAAAATATACACTTATACGTGGGTTACACGTGCAAGCTTACTAGTCTCATAAGGTTGTTAAAGTTTGAGGGTTATGTTTTTCTTGTTTGCAGGGAATGATCATGACAGCTCTTTCCGCGTACTTGCCGCTGCTCGTCAAGAACAACATGCCCAACATGGCGTCCGTTCAGGAGGTGGTCCTGTTTCTCGGCCTATACGTTATCGCGGCCGGAGTAGGCGGTCTCCGGCCATGCCTGATGTCCTTCGGTGCCGACCAGTTCGACGACGGCGACCCGTCGGAGCGAAGGGCGAAAGGCCCCTTCTTCAACTGGTACGTGTTCACCATGTACTGCGCATCGATGGTATCCAGCACCGGCATCGTGTGGGTGCAGGACCGCTACGGCTGGGCGCTGGGCCCGACGATCCTGGCAGCCCTCCTCGCAATCGGGCTCTCCTGTCTGGTTGCGACGTCGCGTGCATACAGGTTTCAGCAGACCAGCGGCAGCCCTCTCACCGGAGTGTGCCAGGTCGTCGTTGCCGCTGCCCGTAACTTCAACGTCGAGCTGCCGTCCGATAGCTCTCTCCTTTACGAGTTGCCAGATGATGATCCCACAATTAAGGGATTTGAGAGGATAGAGCACACCACTGACCTTCAGTTAGTTCACTGAATCCTCTGGTATGTGTTGTTTGCTTTATTAGATTCTTGACAGGAGGTATTAAGTATCTGCTTCTTATTTGAACAGATTCTTCGACAAGGCAACCATTGCCATTGTCGCGCCTTTGAGCAAGGAAGTGGAGGAGGCAGACGCGCCGGTGTCGCGTAGTCCATGGAGGCTATGCACCGTGACGCAGGTGGAGGAGCTCAAGATTCTCGTGAGGATGCTGCCGCTCTTGGCGACCATCGTGTTCTTCTATACCGTGTCGGCACAGGTCCCATCAACTTTCGTGGAGCGTGCTCTGGCAGGTGCCACAGTACGCGCTAGAGGGCGCGGGCCAGGTTCTCACCACCATCGGGCAGTTCAGCTTCTTCTACGGCGAGGCGCCGCCCGCGATGAAGACAGTGTGCACGGCACTTGGGCTCCTCTCGATAGCAGCCGGGGAGTACCTGAGCTCGTTCCTGCTGACGACCGTGCAGTGGGTGACGGCGACCGGCGGGGCGCCGGGGTGGATCCCCGACGACCTGAACGAGGGGCACCTGGATCGCTTCTTCTGGATGATGGCTGGACTAGGCTGCCTGAATCTAATGGCTTTTGTGAGCTGCTCCACGAGGTACAAATCAAGGAAGGCTTAATTGCCAAAGATGTTGCGGTAATTTCGTCATTAGCCATGTTCAGGAATACGAACACCACTCGACGTATATAACAATTCTCCTTTGTAAAGAAGAGGAAAACTGGATCATACCACAATTGCAAAATGTTAATTTAATACAGAAATTTAGTAATGCCATGCTAGTAAGAGGAAGACAGAAAAGGCACGGAAAACTTACCTTGGAGGTTTAACCTCCTTTGAAAAATAATCCAAAGGGTCTGCATTTCGCTCTAAACTTTCCTACCTACATTCCTTCAGGCTCCAGCACAGTACACTACAGTACAATCTAATGGAGTTTGGTTAACTTGATCTTGATGTTTTAGTTTCTCCCACCGACAAAAGCCGCCGAATTCCTCTCTTAAAACCCACTAAACTGGCAAGTGATGCCTCCCATCAGATAGCAGATTGGACAGCGGCAGCAGAGTAGGGATAAGATCTACTCCTAGCTGGTTGGTTGTCACACTTACAAAACGGACCTTGTATTGATCGTTCGATGACAACTGAATTTTTTATTTTAAACATGTGCGTCAAATAATATATATCCCATCAACGTGTTGCAATTTCCATGTTCGAATAGAAATATTAATGTTTTTTGCTGCTGAATCAACTTTATTTTTCCCCCAGTTGGTTCATACTAGGGCCATGGTCTTTTGTAAATAACTAAATATGTACGTACAAAACATCTACAACGTTGTATCTAAAATGTTGTTGGAACATATCCTTGCACTCACATAGCACGATTGCAATTGACAGTGGGCGAAGCGATATCTGATACATCTATGTGAATTAAACTCGTTCGTCCCATCAGCTCATGAAAATTAATTAAAAAAGCAAGAGACAAAAGAACAGGAAGGTGTACCTAAAAAGGTTGCCAAACAACGGGTTTTTATTTCCTTTTGCAAGATTCTTCAAAAATGAGGACCCTAAAGACAAGCGATAAACAGTGGCTGGTGCCTTTTGCAAAGCTGACAGCAGCCCACCTTGGAATTGAATCTTGCTCCTCTATAATACATCCAACGGCTCATAAGTCCTTGGTGCACCAGGTGCACCAATTCCTTTGTTGCACAGGATACTTTCTCCCCCCCCCCCTCCATCCTCCCTCCCCTCGCCCCTGACCTCCTCCCCTGGTTCCGGCCGCCTCACCTCCTCGTTGTCCTTGCTCCGGCAGCCCCTGGTCGGCTCCGGTAAGCCTCGATCGACAGTTGCGGTGTCCTTGTCGGCTTCTTCTCCCCTCTCATGTGATGGTTCCTTATCTTTGGGTGTTTACCGCCCGCGGCTCAGCTCCGGGTCGACGTCGAGTTTGATTTTTCGAGATGTAGTAGTGATATTATTGTTACATTAACTGGATTACTCGAGATCTATTGGTGATATTATTGTTGCATTAGCTGATTTATTCGAGATGTATTAGTGATATTATATGATAAAAATATCACTGTTGCATTTTTATTTGAGTTTATCATTTTTTTTACTTTTGCTTTAAATGCCGATGATTAAAACCGTTGTCACACAATGTGACAACAGGGTTGATCGAGTGAGCCTTGTGATATGCACAAGTATGAAACTTATGCATCTTACTTGGCTCGTTGGCTCCATCCCTGTAGTTACTTGTTTATGTCCAATCTAAATATGAGGCACAAATCATATTACTTTTTATGATAATTTCGTACTTTTCATGATATGTGTGTTCACTTTGAATTAATCTTTTGAAATATAAACATAGAAAATGTCTTCCAAGCGCGAGTATTGTCACGACGACTCCGATCGATGCAACGATCATGTGTTGGATGAAGACACATACTTTTCCCTCACGCTTAGGTATGTCTTTAAAATTCGTACGGTATGCAACTTCAACGACATGTTCTTCTTATTTAAGCACGCATGACTTAAGTTTTTGTTTTAACGTGATTTTTTTATAATTCAACTAGTGCATCCCTTCCTGTGCAAGACGTCACGTTTGTGACAAGATCCATGTTCATGATTTTGAAGAAACTCTTAGACAATAAGTTAAACTTAAGACAAAACATTCCGTTCTTAAGATTAACATCTTTAATGAACCAGAGGCCACATTCTTTGGCTGTTCAAAATGAGATGCATTATGCAAGACATATGCATTTGACGATAATATGAAAATAGCATTCGATCTTGGACGTCGTCGTCGAGGCACCAATGTTTTTAGTGATGATGAAATTTCGATGGAACTAGGCGACATGATTTCAGTTCAATCTTCATGTGAGTTTGTTAAACAACAAATTTTTTAATTCTACAACTTATTTTCTTTGCTTCCAAATGTTGATAATTTATTTATAATTGTCAGCTTATGTTTTTGCCATGGAAGAAGTACGGAATCTTGTTGATAATACCTATTATAATGATGGCATGGACCTAAGTATGAATGAACAAGATCAATTTATCAAAGTTTTTAAATTGTTACCTTCGTATGCGATCCATTTCAAGGCTGCCCCACCTTTTGGACCATACGTTCCATTTGTCCTTCGATTGGAGGACTATATGCTTAAATGGCCTAGCCTAGTAAGATTTGTACCATTCTGTCAGTATCCTACCTTCTTAAAAAATGCATTCTTATTAAGTATACTCCATTGCTAACTATGATACTAATATGTATGTTCTTCAACAGAGGATCCCGTAAGCTGCTACGCCTAGTTGGATGCTGGGATTGAAAGGCGGTGATGTTTGTGCACGGCCATGAAGTGATTCTTTCAAACATGATTACAACATTGAAAGTGGAACCGATGACAGTGTCAAAATCAAAGCATGGAGGAAAACAGTGTTCCAGAAGAAACCACAACTTGGAGACAAGTTGTTCTCTATTCTCTACTATGGAAAATTTGGACGTGCTTTTTGGTTTTATTTCCTTTCACCTTCACGTGTTGAGTAGGTCTTACTAGTTATATGTGCTCGGAGTAGGTTATATAGTAGTGGACGTAAAAAATTAGGTATTACTATGCTTAAAGTCTTGTGGTTACCGTGAGATATATATTCACTAGTAGAAAAAGGCACATTTGTCCCGGTTCTATAGGGCCTTCTGTTCCGGTTCTGGAACCGGGACTAAAGGGTCGTTACTAAAGCCCATGACCTTTAGTCCCGGTTCGCTTACGAACCGGGCGAACCGGGACAGATGGGCCTCCACGTGGAAGCTAGCTGGAGCGGGGGCTGGAGGACCTTTAGTCCCGGTTGGTGTTAAAAACCGGGACTAAAGGAATTTTTTTGAAAAAAAATTGGATTTTTTTCATTTTTGAATCTTTGAATTATTTGACAATTTAATCTCTAATCACCCCTCCTCACTGCTTCAGAATTTAATCTCTAATCTCTAATCTCTAATATGATTATAATCAACACTCATTCCAAATCATCTAACTTCCCGGCCGGTCACCCATCCTCTCACTACTCCAGCCCGAGCACGCTTAACTTTCAGGTTCTATCTCCCCTAGTTTCCAAGTCTGCACTTGTTACGCTTAACTTTCAGGTTCTATCTCCCCTAGTTTCCAAGTTTGCACTTGTTGTTTTCCTGACAATAGTAAGATATCAATCATTATAACCCTTAGGTCTTGATATCACATGATTTAATTTTTTGAATTCCAAACAATTATTAAAAAACAATCACGATTAACAAACAACAATGATGTCAGGATTAACAAAAAAACAATCACGATTAACAAACCAAATATATATATATATATATATATATATATATAAATTCATAATATTTTATTACAGAAGATCGAAGCTAGAAGCGTCTAATCTAACGACTAGAAACTACTCGATCTTCTGCTTCTTGGCGGAGGTCCCGGCGCCCTCATCGTCGTCGCTGGGCGCCGCCCGCTTGGTGGCCTCCTCCGACGCGACTTTCGCCTCCACACGCGGCGTCATCTCGGCCTTCTTCTTCTCCTTCTTCTTGGCCCTCGCCTTGGCCAGGTTCGCGCAGGACTTCTCCGCACGATCGGCACGTCGAAGTTCCTGCGCCTCCAGCCGTTCCAGCGGGTCGTCGGCGGGGGGGGGGGGGGGGGCTGTCGGCGGCGGCGCGCGATCGTCGCCCGCGCTGTCGAGGCCGCCGCTTCGGAGGCAGGTCCCAAAACTTGCGCCTTTCGGAATTGTCCTCGTCCGACAGGGTGTCGAAGTCGGACGGCCATCGTAGCGGCGACCCCGACATGGCGGCGAGAAGCTCGTCGGGCGCGAGGGATGAGAAGGGAAGATGAGATGAGATGAGTCGGATGGAAGTGCTCCCGGGCGCCCTTCGTCTACTTATAGCTAGCCTGAGAAGCTCGTCGGGCGCGTGCCCGATGAGCTTCCCATGCGCGTGTGGCTTCCCAACGCGCGCCGCACGCGCATGGGAAGCTCGTCGGGCGTGCGCGGAAGACGAAGCGCCGTCATTGGTCCCGGTTCGTAGCTGGAACCGGGACTACATGTATCCATTAGTCCCGGTTCCAGCTACGAACCGGGACCAATGGTTGGAGGCCGCACGCGCATGGGAAAAGAAACCGCCTCGGGACGAAGCGCCATCCATTGGTCCCGGTTCGTAGCTGGAACCAGGACTAATGGCCAACCTTTAGTCCCGGGTTCAGCTACGAACCGGGACCAATGGATGGAGGCCCATTGGTCCCGTTTCGTGTCTGGAACCAGGACTAATGGGTCCAGACGAACCGGGACCAGTGCCCCACGAGGCCCGGCCGGCGCCCTGGGCGCACGAACCGGGACGTATGCCCCCATGGGTCCCGGTTCGTGACTGAACCGGGACTAATGGGCTGGCCAGGTCTGATCAAAGCCCTGTTTTCTACTAGTGATTGTTACTTGTGATGTGCGCGCGTTGTTTGTTATGATAAGATATTGTAATTTGTGATGCGCTTCAAAGTGATTTGTCATTCTAGGTTATTGTGTACTGGTATTGCTATGAATATTGTATATATTTAATTATTTATGTATAAAATGTTGTTGGAATATGTTTAAAAAAAGAAATCTGGAAAATACATTGATGGCGTACACACTGATTTATTGCTGGCGTACAACCTATGATATCACTGGCGGGGCTTTGCGTTCGCCAGGGAAGGAATGAAGTGCCGCTGGCGGCCACACACATGTACGCTAGCGGTAACCAACTGTAGCGCTGGCGTACGGATTGCTCGCCAGCGGTACCTGCTACCATTGACGTGGCAGCACTGGCGTACGCTTGTTCGCCAGCAGTAGCTAAAAAGCGTCTGGAATAGCCTATTTCCTAACAGTGTAAACCCCTAACAGTAAACCCCTAAACAGTAATAAAATAAACCCATAAACCCTTAAACCTTTAGTCCTGGTTGGTGTCACCAACCGGGACTAAAGGTTCCCAGCCCCGCCGTGCACTTTCGGCCCACGTGGTGTGGCATCAGTCCTGGGCCGTAACAAATCAGAACTTAAGTGTTTGGGCCTTTAGTCCCAAGTTATCAGTCCTGGTTGGGGAACCAGGACTAAATGTCGTTCCCAACCGGGACTGATGGCATGTTCTGCACTAGTGGTGGGTTGGCCCTAGCACTCTTCTTTCGCCAATTCATTTTAGTTGCCGGATGTTATCACTTTGATGGTGCTGCTGACGAGTTCCGGTCTTTGTGGATTGGCGTATATCGCCCCCGGATATCTAGATCGGGAAGGCTCAGGTCGCACACTCTCATATTATCAACCAGTGCGGTTTCAAGAGGGCACGGTGCGAAGCTTCACTTTTTTATCACAATCATGGGACATGTCTAAGTCAAGATTCTCAAGGCATTGATGATAGAGGTGGATAAAGTCATGGCAGCTATGATTGGAGGTCTTGAAGCTTTGGTGGAAATGCGTATTGGAAGTGATGAAGACTGGGTGCCAAGTGGTTGATGACTTGCAACAGCGGCCTTGGTAAGGGAGGGTGGCAACACTGTAGATTGCATCTTTCGTGGTGCTCCTCGAGTACCGAGTCTCGATTTTCAGGGTGAAACTCAAGGCCAGGTCTTTATTGGTTGTACCTGGCAATGATCTTGCTGAAGGCATTGTTTTTTGCAAGAACTCAGACTTTCTCTAGGATGAAAATTCAAGATCTTCGATCGGGCAATGATAACACTTGTGCATTGTTTTTTTCTTGTAGGTGTTGCTTTTGGAGAACCTCTTTTGTAATTCGAGTGTTGTTTTCGATGTTGGTTGGAGTGTTGCTGATGTTAGTGATTGATCATCAAGGCGGGTCATGTTTTTATTTTATCTTTTTGGTTGCGTGTATCCTTGATGCCTTTTGGTATCTTGTTGGTACAGAGGCCGGGTGTAATTGATATATCTTGATATTAGCATATTCGCTTTATCAAAAATATCAAAATGCATAGATAAAATGAGCAAGCCATTAGAAATCTTTCAACATATGCATGGATGAAGTCAAGTCTATGTAGAGATTAGCCTTGATAACATCACAGTGTAAACGTTTAAACCACGCTCCATACCAAATTAGTAGTCTTACAATTAATTCACCAGACAAACACTTGAACGATATGTACATCGCTGCCGCTTATATCTGGAACATAGCTAGTCAAGTTCCATACTCGGAAACTCCATTTCTCTCGCAAAAATCTAGATGCACGCAGCTAGCAAAAAGCGCCTTGTAGATATCCTAGTAGTAATCACTACAATCATCCAGAATTCAACATAACCCAGTATGGTTCAATCAATCTTTATGCATGCATTCTCTTTGAGACGCACAAGAGGTCAAGACATGCAGAACCTTCATAACAAAATCGAATTTCAGAACAATGCACTCCTAGTTTAATCAACAAACAAAGCCAACGTCCACGAATCACGTTCATGGATTCACAGGCCGTCGTCGTCCTGTTGTATTGTTCATAGGTGAGGGAATCACAGAATCGCTTATCCCATGATCAACGACAGCTCCATCCGCAAGGCGAAGGGGCAGACGTGAGCTTCCACGGCGAGCACTGTCGCCGCATGTAGAGGCAAAGTTTAAAATAGCTCGCTATAGTGGCGCTATAGCGTCGCTATAGTGGTGCTATAGCATATTGGGCGTCCTTCCGCTAAAGCTATGCATATATTTCGCTAAATGGAAAAGCGCGCTAATATCGCGATAAATGACGCTAAAATGCTAAATCAAACGAGAAAATAGTGTTTTTCTTTCAAATGAATTAGGTGTTGGTTTTTTTTTGGTAAGTGAGAATAACGTAACAAAATCTTTGCAATCAGCGTAATGTTGAGCTAAGTATTTACTGTTGTACCCTATCTAGTTTTGGTAAGTGAGAATAAGGTAAGAGTTTAGATAATATGCATATATGAGGTTTAATATTCATACAAATTTTCTCACTATTACAGAATACGCTATGTGGCTTAGCTTCGCTATAGCTTTCTTAGCGTCTGGATTATGCCGCTCCTAAGAAGCATAACCCGCTATTTTAAACTATGTGTAGAGGTAGCCGTTCGATCCAACCCGCATTGGCCCTATGTAAGCGTCGGCGATGTACAAGTACTGTGACACGTAGTGAAACTGCAGACGGCGCAGACGGTGGCTCTGGTCACCGGTGGCCCTCGTGTCGCCGTTGGCGATACACAGAGACACATCAGCACGACTGCTATGGCGAGCGACACCGTCAGTAGCGCGAGCTTAGTCATTCACGCCACGTCGATCCTGTTATGTACAGTACACTGCAGGTAACACGTACTACGTGTGAGTTCTCGTTCCTTCGTGAGCAGAGAAGCGCACGAGGCTTCTGGTTTTATCGGTGGGTGTGTCACGCCTCTTCTGCTAGCACACGGTTTGGTGCGCTGGGCTGAGTCTGACTCCGACTACGAGTCGGAACCGTTTGGCCGGTCCGTGGCGTACATTTTTTTTTGAAAAGGGCTTTATTACTTAAATTTAAGTAAGTACACCTGGCCTCTGCATAACTAAGATGCACACATCCCGTCCGTGTCGTACATAGACCTTGAATGAAAGGAATCAAGCCGACTGCACACAGGATAGAAGAAGAAACACATGAAGCAATCACATCCATTCAAAGGAGAAAAAACGTGAAGCAATCACATGTTCCGTTCCTCTTCTGATACAGTAGGATTAGCAGCAAGGTGGTATGAGTATGACAGCCTGAACAGGATGATACCTTGACCAAATATATATTGATGTGGACTCCATACGCATGATGCAGCTATATATATATGAACATTGATAGTTGGATCACTCAAGGTAGGGTCTTCAAGGAAAGAGAGAATGAGGGAGATATTTGATGTAGATCATACAAGTGTTGTGTTGTCATGAGATATTGTAGTGAGCCAAATAAATGAGTTGCATCCTTATGAGTGGCGAGGCAGTCTAAGTGCTTTAAGACGCTGGTATTGGTTTTATGTTCAGGGTCGTGAACGTGTCAGTTGTTGATGGTGTAATTCACACCAGTGAACTATGTCCGTTTAGGTTAAAGTTGAAAAGAAAGTTGGGCAACATGATCAATCGCCACAAAATATAAGTTTATGGAGCCACCTGTTAAAGGCAGATCAGGCATCCTCAATCAGGCCCTGACCGCGTGCAACCCCCTCGACTGCATAGTTTCCTTAACTTGCAGGGGCCTCTTGCTGCTGATGTAGTTTTCTTGAGTTGACATGTCAATAATCCTACCATGCAGTCAAAAATAAAATGAACTGCATGAAGAGTCTCTCGTTTTCTCTTAGACCTTCACGCCTGAGAAATCACCACCATCTTTGATAGGAGAAGTGACAAGTCCGGCCTACAGCGAAGGCTTCACGGCCATTAGGGTGGCCACCGTGAGGGTATCTCCCCCCATATTCGGTGGTTGGCTCCGGTGATGAGACGCAAATTATAAACGATGGGCTTGATGCAGATGAATATGGTTGTAGCTACTGGGATTGTAAAAAATGGTCGCGATTACACATGAGCTGAGCAAGAAATGCTGCAACAGGGTGCACATGCAGGTCTTGAAATTGGAGCTGATGATGTTGTCACCATCGAGTACCTGAACGACCACACCGAGACGTTTTGCTACCACGACGACTAGTTACATTTCCTGCAGAGATGGCATGGCTGATTTATTTAGTTTATATTTTCACTGATGAATTAAGAGTTTGCATTGCTTTATTAAGAAAGATTGTATTTCACACCAGGAAGCTAGTCGACACAACCGTTCAATCCATACTACACAACTACCCCTTTTCCTATAAAATTGGACCAATTCATGAGCATCAGGCAGAAGATGTTAGTAGCAGTCAGTACAGTCAAGCAGCTCCGCGGAAGCCTGAACACCAAAACGAATAGATAAAATAGGTAAGTCTTCAGAAATCTTTCAACATGTGCACAGATGAAGTTAAGTCTATGCACAGATTAGCCTTGATAACATCACAGTGCAAACGGTTAAACCACGCGCCATACCAAATTAACAGTCTTACAATTAGTTCACCTGACAAACACTTGAACGCTACTTCGCTGCCACTTATCTGGAACATAGCTAGTCAAGTTTCATACCCGGGAACTCCATTTGTCTCGCAAAAACCTACCCGATGCACGCTAGTACTGGATATAGATACACGCAACTAGCAAACAGCGCCTTGTGTATGTAGATGTCCTAGTAGCAATCACAACAATCATCCAGAATTTAATATAACCCAGTATGGTTCAATCTCTATGCATGCATTCTCTTTCAGACCCAAGAGGCCAAAACATGCAGAACCTTCATAACCAAATCGAATTTCAGAACCATGCATGTCTAGTTTAATAGTCAACAAACAAAGCCAAAGTCCACGAATCATGTTGATGGATTCATAGGCCGTCCCCTTCCGGTTGTATTGTTCGTAGGTGAGGAACCACAGAATCGCTTATCCCCTGATGATAAACAACACCATCCGCGAGGAGAAGGGGAAGACAGTGAGCTACCACGGGGAGCACTGTCGCCGCATGTAGAGGTAGCCGTTTGATCCAACCCGCATTGGCCCCATGTAAGCGCCGGCGATGTACAAGTACTGCGACTCGTAGTGAAACTGCCGACGGCGCAGACGGTTGCTCTGGTTGCCTGCCGGTGGCCATCATGTCGCCTTTGGCGATACACAGAGACATCAACATGACTGCTGCGGCGAGCGAGATCGTCAGCAGCGCGAGCTTTGTCGTGTGCGCCATGTCGATCCTGTTATGTATAGTACTCCCTCCGTTCCAAAATAACTGTCTTAATGTTAGTATAATTTTATACTAAAACTAGTACAAAGTTGAGACAGTTATTTTGAATCGGAGGAAATACAATGCAGGTAACACGTAATACGCGTGAGTTCTCATTTCTCCATGAGCAGGGAAGCGCACAAGGCTTCTGGTTTTATCGATGGGTGTGTCCTGCCTCTTCTGCTAGCGCACGGTTTGGTGCGCTGGGCTGAGTCATACTCTTGTATGAGTCGGAACCGTTTGGCCGGTCCGTGGCATACATAGACCTTGAAAGGAAACAAGCCGACTGCACACCGTATAGAAGAAGAAACGCGCGAAGCAATCACATCCATTCAAAGGACAAGAAAAACGTGAAGCAATCATATGTTCTGTTCCTCTTTTGATAGAGGTTGATTAGCACCAATGTGGTATGACAGCCTGAACAGGATGATACATTGACCAACTATATATTGATATGGACTCCATCGGATGCTGCAGCTATATATATATGAGCATTGATATATAGTCGGATCACTCAAGTCTCAAGGTACAAAATTCTTTTGATTTGCAGAATCCTAGCTTCCAAGGAAAGAGAGAAATAGGAGATGATTGATGTAGATCATACA
Source organism: Bromus sterilis (assembly GCA_950022295.1). Taxonomy (NCBI): domain Eukaryota; kingdom Viridiplantae; phylum Streptophyta; class Magnoliopsida; order Poales; family Poaceae; genus Bromus; species Bromus sterilis. Next base: position 57,937,582 of record OX465598.1, on the reverse strand, counting down.
AGTGTTATGTTGTCGTGAGATATTGAAGTAAGCCAAATAAATTTGTTGCATTCTTATGAGTGGCGAGGCAGTCTACGTGCTCTTAGATGCAGCTACTGGTTTTATGTTCAGGGTCGCGAAAGTGTCAGTTGTTGACGGTTTAATTCGCATCGATAAAAAATGACCGGATAGGTTAAATTTGAAAAGAAAGTTGCGCGAGAAGATCAATCGCCACAAAATATAGGTTTATGGAGCCACAAGCTAAGGAAAATCAGGCATCCTTGATCAGGCCCTGACCGGGTGCAACCAACTCGTATGCAGAGTTACCTCAACTTGCAGGAGCCTCTTTTTGAGATGTCGTTTTCTTGAGCCCACCAGTCCGACAATTCTACAGTCCCACTTGGCAATCTTGAGTTGTATGTAAAAAATATTGTTTTTGATCTAACACATATCAAGAATAAAATGAACTTCCTGAAAAGTTTATTGTTTTCTCTTAGTTTTATTAATTTTTATTTCTAACAAGACCTTCACGCGTGAGAAATCACCACCATCTTGGATAGGAGAAGTGACAAAAATTGTACTGGATATAGATACACAACTTGCGAACAACACTTTGTGTACATAGATACACAACTTGCGAACAAATAGATACACCATCAAAATTTTTACTGGATATAGATACACAACTTGCGAACAACGCTTTGTGTACGTAGATGTCCTAGCAGTAATCACTACAATCATCCAGAATTTAACATAACTCAGTATGATTCAATCAATCTTTATGCATGCACTCTCTTTCAGACCCAAGAGGCCAAGACATTTTTTTTATTGGAAAAGGAGGAAAACCTCCAGCCTCTAATCGATGCATGCAACCATATTATTGAAATTAAAATGTAACAAAGTCTCAAGGTCTTGAAGTGCTCATAGTCCGAGCAAGAACGGAACTCAAATGATAAATGCCACAAGCGGCGATAAAAAATAGACTACGATGCCTACACACCTAGCATGTTATTAGTTCGCCATCCAAATCGGTTGTAGATAGCCCGTGCTACCATCTCCCAACGATTGCACCCAATAACCAAAAGCTTTCTGAAGTCCGTATGAGTTAGTAACAACCACATACGGATCCAAGCCGTATCTTTATAGATAACCTAGAAAAGATTCATGAATTGTGTATCATTAAAAATCAGATCATTCCTAGTATTCTAAATTAATATCCCAAAATAGAGCATACATCCCTATCCAAATATGTTTGGCCATGTGACTAACCTTCATAACCAAATCGAATTTCAGAACCATGGATGCCTAGTTTAATAAACAAACTAAAGCCAAAGTCCACGAAAAAAGGCAGCCGGTTCATGTCGATTGATGCACAGGCAACGCGATGAAAGTACATGACGCCTATCCCCTGATCAACCACAGCTCCATCCGCGCGGCGAAGGGGCAGACCGTGAGCTCCCATGGCGAGCACTGCCGCCGCATATAGAAGTAGCATAAGATTTAATCCACGAAATAAACAAACAATCCATGGCAATAATGAAACAGATCAAACTAGCCATGCGATCAACTAAAACAGTAGACAACGAGATCACATCTAAAGCAATTACTAGGAACACGACTTGCAACATGATCTCAAACAGAGAAGAACAGATCACGTACGGTGCAGCGGGTGTGGAGCCGCTGGTGTTGGTGTTGGTGTCGCCCATGTCGTTGATGGAGAGGCTGCCGACGTCCGGGAAGAAGTCGTCGTCGGAGAAGTAGTCGTCGCTGTCAGCAATCGCGCGAGTGCGCTCCCCAAAAACCTGATCGCCCCTCTCCCGTACAGGATCTCGAGAGGCGGAGTTTCGGAGGCCTGATGTCCCTTCTTGCGGTGCACGCCGGAAGAAGGGATGGAGAAGACTTGAGCGGCGGCGCAATGATCTGGAACGAGGAGGAACCATATGGCTGTGCGGCCAAGGTAGGGTTTGCGTTGTTTATATAGACGCAGCGGGACGGGCCAACGTGGGAGTAGAGCCCACGAAAACGGCGCACCAATTAAGCATAATTAACGCGTCCGTTAATTACAATTAATGCCTCATTAATTTTCCCGAGCTGCAAAAATATAAGCGTACGCATAGCTTTGTCCTCGGCTCGGCTCCTTCCCGAAACCCGACGCGCGCGCGTCGTGACGAGGCGAGGCGAGCGAGGAGGAGGAGCGCGCGTGTAACACTTCTCTTCTCAAGCTCTTACAAGTGCTAGTGGAGCTCACCTTATAAAGAGGTGTGGCTCTCCCTCCACTAGCGAGGTGGTACTAAACTTCCCACCACTTGCTATGCATGAATGGGCCAAGAGAATTTCAGAATTTACAAAGTGCTTTGGGCCAAAGGCCCACTCAGCAAATGAGTGCAAAATTCAGCAATCCCCCACAAAGTCTCATTGGCTCATCTCATCATTTTTGTTCCAAATCATTGTTTATATACCGATGTTTTAGTGGAGACTGTTAAGTTGAACTTCCACGTAGAATTCATGCTGCACTAGTTCACAACTTGAATAGTGGACTATGCCTTGAACTACAAGCTTTCTGTAAATCTAGTTTCACACAAACCCTTGATCGATACTGGGCTGCCGCAAGGCTTCCCCGCGGGTGGAGCTTATACGTCATACTCCAAAGCCTTTCATGAGTTTATTAGAGAGCACCCAACTCTCACGGACTGCGACGTTTAACAGCCTAGCTCATATAGGTGTATTCCTCAAAAGATGCTCTGCAAGACGACATCTTTGCTTATATACATAAGCCACTTGGAACACATTAAGATAAATATCAACCTACCATGCAGATCAGGAGAGTATTGCATCATAACGGAGTGGGGTAACCAATATAAGGATACTCTCCTCTCAGCTGACCAACAGCTTGTCTCCTACTTCTACTTCACGGGATCTCCGATCACATAGAGTAGGTTACCACTGTGGACAACTCAAACGGTGGGTCTCAAACCCATCTCCCTCGATGCATTATCTATCACATTACGTGATAGACCCTTTGTGAAGGGATTCGCCAGATTTTTAAACGTTTGGATATAATCCAATGTAATAACTCCGGAGTTCTTCAATTTTCTGACAGATTTCAGTCTCCTCTTCACATGTCTTGATGACTTCATATTATCCTTAGAACTGTTTATTTTGACGATCACAGTTTGATTATCACAGTTCATTAGGATAGCGGGTATTGGTTTTTCCACCACAGGTAAGTCCATCAAGAGCTCACGAAGCCACTCTGCTTCAACAGTGGTTGTGTCTAATGCTGTGAGTTCTGCTTCCATAGTTGACCTCGTTAAGATGGTCTGCTTGCAAGACTTCCAGGAAACAGCGCCACCACGAAGTGTAAACAAATACCCACTTGTGGCCTTAATCTCATCAGCATCAGATATCCAGTTGGAATCACTATAACCCTCAAGTACCCTAGGATACCCAGTATAGTGAATCCCATAGCTCGCAGTGCCTTTCAAATATCGCATAACTCTCTCAAGCGCATGCCAATGATCATCTCCCGGATTTGACACAAATCGGCTCAGTTTGCTAACAGCAAATGAGATGTCAGGCCTCGTGGCACTTGCCAAGTACATAAGCGAGCCAATAATCTGAGAGTATCTCAGTTGATCTCTAGCAATCTGTTTATTCTTACGAAGTAGCACGCTAGGATCATATGGTGTTGGAGAGGGCTTACAGTCGCTATACCCAAAACGACTTAAGACCTTTTCCACATAGTGAGACTGAAGCAGAGTAATCCCACCATCATCATCTCTTAGTAGCTTGATGTTCAAGATAACATCAGCTACCCCCAGATCTTTCATCTCAAAACAGCGAGATAAGAAATCCTTGACCTCCTTGATTAAATCGAGGTTGGTCCCAAAAATCAATATGTCGTCGACATATAGACAAAGAATGACTCCCTCGCCCCCACCATGGCGATAGTACACACACTTGTCGGCCTCGTTTACAACAAAGCCTTCAGCAGTTAAAGTCCTTTCAAACTTTTCGTGCCACTGCTTAGGAGCTTGCTTAAGGCCATACAACGACTTCAATAACTTACACACCTTGCCCTCTTGACCAGGTACTACAAAACCATCTGGCTGCTCCATGTAAATTTCCTCGTCCAACTCTCCATTGAGGAAAGCTGTCTTAACGTCCATTTGATGAACGAGAAGACCATGCGAGGCAGCCAATGAAAGTAGCACCCGTATAGTGGTCAATCTGGCCACTGGTGAGTAAGTATCGAAGAAGTCTTCACCTTCTTTTTGAGTATAGCCCTTGGCCACAAGCCTTGCTTTGTACTTCTCAATAGTACCATCAGGCCTAAGCTTTTTCTTGAACACCCACTTACATCCTACAGGTTTGCACCCATAAGGACGTTCAGTAATTTCCCGGGTTCCGTTAGCCAAGATGGAATCCATCTCACAACGAACGGCTTCCTTCCAGTAGTCAGCATCAAGAGATGCATAGGCTTCTGAAATAGTGCTGGGTGTGTCATCCACGAGGTACACAATGAAATCATCACCAAAGGACTTTGCAGTCCTCTGTCTCTTGCTCCTTACAGGAGTTTCATTGTCATCCTCCTCAGGATTCTCAATGTGTTCTATCGAAATGGTGGTCTCAGGAATCTCAGTTAAATCCTGACCAGATAAAGTAGGAATCTCCTGGTTTGATGAGGTAGGCATATCCTTCATAGGGAATATATCCTCAAAGAAATTCGCATCATTCGACTCCATAATTGTACCAACACGCATGTCAGATACCTCAGATTTTACTATAAAAAATCTATAGCCAATGCTATGAAAAGCATAACCCAACAGAACACAATCTACGGTTTTTGGTCCAAGCTTGCGCTTCTTGGGGATCGGTATATTGACCTTTGCCAAACAGCCCCAAGTACGTAAGTAAGAGAGTTTAAGCCTTTTCCTTTCCCATTCCTCAAATGTGGTAACAGTTTTTGTCTTTGAGGGGAACTCGGTTTAGGACATGACATGCAATCATTAGCGCCTCCCCCCACCATGCCTTGGAGAGACCCGAAGTATCTAACATGGCGTTAACCAAATCAGTTACAGTTCGGTTTTTTCTTTCGGCCACCCCATTTGACTGAGGTGAATAGGGAGGCGTCCTCTCATGTATTATACCATGTTCCGCACAAAACAAATCAAATTCATTGGAAAAGTATTCTCCACCACGATCAGACCTAAGCCGTTTAATCTTTCGATCAAGTTGGTTCTCTGCTTCAGCTTTATAGTTTTTGAAGTAAGTTAAAGCCTCATCTTTAGATTTCAGAAGATACACATAACAATATCTAGTAGAGTCATCAATCAACGTCATGAAATATTTCTTTCCACCTTTTGTCATCACACCATTCATTTCACAGAGGTCTGAATGTATAAGTTCCCGTGGTGCCAAGTCTCTTGCCTCTGCAGTCTTATGGGACTTGCGAGGTTGCTTAGCTTGAACGCATACTTGGCACTTGGAACCCTTGACAGTAGGAAACTTCGGAATTAAACTCATATTAGCTAACCGCGTCATGCTACCAAAGTTAATGTGACAGAGTCGAGAATGCCAAACATTGGACTCATTATCATAACAAATGTGATTAACAACTTTGGTGCAAATATCTGACAAAGATAGGCGGAACAAGCCTCCGCATTCATAGCCTTTCCCAATGAATTGTCCATACTTGGAAATTACAACTTTATTGGACTCGAAAACCAACTTAAAACCATCTCGACACAAACGCGAACCGCTAACGAGATTTTTATTGATGGAGGGCACATGATGAACGTTCTTCAGTCGCACGATCTTCCCCGAAGTAAACTTCAGATCCACCATACCGACCCCACGAACAGTAGCATATGACCCGTTCCCCATCAGCACGGGGGAAGTCCCTGTGACCTGATAAGAAGAAAACATAGATGCGTCAGCACAGACATGAACATTGGCACCAGTATCAATCAACCAATCAGGAGACTGACATAATGAAAGGATTGTAGGGACGTACCCAGAGTCTTTCATCTCCGTGTCAATGACAACATTGGCGGTCTTGCCGCCATTCTCAGGTCCGCGCTCCTCATAGCGATTAGGGCAGCTGGATGCCCAATGTTTTTCACTGCCACAAACATGGCACACTCCCTTCTTCTTATTAGGATTCTTCTTGAAGTTGGTAGGCTGTGACGGCTTGTTCCTTTTATCGAACTTGCCTTTTCCACCAGATTTATTCTTGAAGTTGAACTTGTTGGGCTGGTAGTTCTTTTTATGTACCATATGGGCACTTGAACCACCCTCAGGAACTCGAGCACGTGTATCCTTTGCTCTCGCCTTCTCTTCAACATCAAGAGTCCCAATGAGATTCGCAACGCAAAACTCTTGCCTCTTGTGTTTTAAAGAAGTAGCAAAGTTGTTCCACGAATGTGGAAGTTTGGCAATAATGCCTCCGGCCACAAACTTGTCCGGCAACACACACTTGAAGTGCTCAAGTTCTTTGGCAAGCGACTGTATCTCATGCGCTTGTTGAACAACAGAGCGCTCATCAGTCATCTTGTAGTCATAATATTGTTCTATGACATACAATTCGCTGCCAGCGTCCGAGGCCCCAAACTTGGCCTCGAGCGCATCCCACATGTCCTTGCCGTTATCAAATGACATATATGAATCCACAATGGAATCATCAAGAATACCAAGGAGGGCACCCTGAAAGAGAGTATCGATCTTCTCATAAGCCTCCTGCTGTGCAGGATTAAGATCGCCCTCGGGCTTGCCCTTGGTGGCGTCATAGCATTGCATGGACTGAAGCCAGTACACTGCTCTCGTGTGCCACCGCTTATAGTGCACCCCCTTGAAAGGCGGCGGCTTCATAGACGCAAGAAAGCCAGATGCAGTAAATTGCCTATAATCAGGTTTTTGGATTGTTGAATATATTAGCAATTTAGCATAAGATTTAATCCACGAAATAAACAAACAATCCATGGCAATAATGAAACAGATCAAACTAGCCATGCGATCAACTAAAACAGTAGACAACGAGATCACATCTAAAGCAATTACTAGGAACACGACTTGCAACATGATCTCAAACAGAGAAGAACAGATCACGTACGGTGCAGCGGGTGTGGAGCCGCTGGTGTTGGTGTTGGTGTCGCCCATGTCGTTGATGGAGAGGCTGCCGACGTCCGGGAAGAAGTCGTCGTCGGAGAAGTAGTCGTCGCTGTCAGCAGTCGCGCGAGTGCGCTCCCCAAAAACCTGATCGCCTCTCTCCCGTACAGGATCTCGAGAGGCGGAGTTTCGGAGGCCTGATGTCCCTTCTTGCGGTGCACGCCGAAAGAAGGGATGGAGAAGACTTGAGCGGCGGCGCAATGATCTGGAACGAGGAGGAGGAACCATATAGCTGTGCGGCCAAGGTAGGGTTTGCGTCCGTTAATTGCCTCATTAATTTTCCCGAGCTGCAAAAATATAAGCGTACGCATAGCTTTGTCCTCGGCTCGGCTCATTCCCGAAACCCGACGCGCGCGCGCGCGTCGTGACGAGGCGTGGCGAGCAAGTAGCACTTCTCTTCTCAAGATCTTACAAGTGCTAGTGGAGCTCACCTTATAAAGAGGTGTGGCTCTCCCTCCACTAGCGAGGTGGTACTAAACTTTCCACCACTTGCTATGTATGAATGGGCCAAGAGAATTTCAGAATTTACAAAGTGCTTTGAGCCAAAGGCCCACTCAGCAAATGAGTGCAAAATTCAACACGACCCGCATCGGCCCCATATAAGCGTCGGCGATGTACAGGTATTCCGACTCATAGTGGAAGTGAGTACGGCGCAGCCGGTGACTCTTATCTCCGGTGGCCCTGGTGTCGCCGATGGCCGTACACAGAGACGTCAGCACGACTGCTACCGCGAGCGACACCGTCAGTAGCGCCAGCTTCGCCATGCGCGTCATATAGTAGTAGTAATATGTTACTGTTCGCTCGAGAAACGCAGAAGACCTCTGGTTTTATCGACTGGGTACGTCATGCATCTCCTCCTAGTACAACGGTTCGGAGCTCTGGGACGAGTCCGAGTGTGGTTACGAGTGGGAACCATGTGGATGGATTCTCTCTCTGATTGAATCAAAGAAGAAGAACCACATGAAGCAATCACAGGTTTTCTGCCTCTTGTGACAGAGTTGGTTTAGCACCAAGGTTGTATGACAGCAAGAACAGGACGATGCCTTGACTAACCATATACTCGTGACTCCATACCAAGGATGTGGCTATATATACGAATATAGTTGGATCACTGAAGGCTGCAGAATAGTTTAGATTTACAAAATCGTAGCTTTCGAGGAGGGGGAGAGAAAGAGAGATGTTTGATGTAGATCATATAAGTGTTATGTTGCTGTGAGATATTGAAGTAAGCCAAATAAACAAGATACATCCTTATGAATGGTGAGGCGGCCTAAGTGCTCTAAGAAGCACACGATGGTATTCTATTCAGGGTTGTGAATGTGTCAACCGTTGATGTTGTAACCAGCCTCAGTAGATCACCTTCGGTTAGCTTGAAGATAAGAAGAGGGAAGCGTGAGAAAATCAATCCCTACAACAGATAGAGCTCAGATAGCTTGAAGATATTGAAGAAATCTTTTAGTGCTACAAGCTAAAACAAATCAGCCATCTTTGACCAGGCCCTGGCCTAGGGGCGTGCTTCCCGTTCTGAGGAACTTCCTCAAGTTTCAGGTGCCTCCTTCAGATGTAGGCCGGCGGACCACCAGGCCGACATGTCCACAATTCCACCTGATAGTATCGAATAGTATATAAGTAAAATCCGTCATTACAACTATCGGGAAAAAAACGAACCAAATTAAGATTTTCTCAATAAAAATGTGCTAATTGTTTTGATTGATAGTTAGAGACAGTAGCAGGAGCAGTGGGTGCGCAAGGTTTAGAAAACATTTGACTACTTGATAGTTGATGCATATTGCAGCTATTTGTAAAACTGAATTTGCATTTTTCCATTTCTGATTAACATCAAGTTGCATGGCATTACTCAAAGGATGACTAGACTTTTGTAACATATGAAAGAAAATATCTGTATACGTTGTTTGTAAAATCTCAAATTATGAGACAAGTGGAAAATGTTCATTATCTACCTTATTTTGTACTATATTCTAAAGTTATATGATTGCGAAATTTTGGTGGCAAAAGATGCAAGATCTCAACGTGGCGTTTTTTCGTTTGCATCATCACATGACTTGAGCTTGGGAAAAAATTATTTGTGATGTGCTTTTATTAAATCTATAGTAGTTACCCGTGCATTCCATGTGCAAAATTAGTAGCTTTATCAAAGAGAAACATATAATTTGATGAGCTTAGTAAAAATATATTAAAACTCATGTTTTGTGAATAAAAAATGATATAAAATATAATAAAAAAATTAGCGCATACTTTTTTAGATCAGTGCACATATTATATACTTGATCCCCACAGATGTTCTTGGGTAACGGTAACCCCGCGCCAAAAGGCCCAAAAAGATATGTGAATTTTTCACCCATACAAATGAGCTTTGGGTTACAAGCCTCGGAACCGACTCACTAAAAGCGAAGATTAGCAGCACCCTAAAGATAGGGGATAAATCGGGGCGGAGTGCTCGACCCATTAGGCCTGCTGACCATAAAATCAAAATTCTAGTATCTACTTCGGTTCGGCATCGCTGGAGAACATTATGTGAAAAACCATAATCCACCTTCAAAAAAGAAAATACAAAACCATAATCTTCACTTCATGCAAAACTAGAATACATGTAGTACTTGCTTTGTGAAAATATGTTGTACTCTACTAGATGAGTGTCACTTATTAAGGATCGAAGCAGTACTACTATCCAATTCAGGCCTCGTTCTCAACATAAGAGTTGATCCTACATTTAGCCCGGCCGACTTCCTGTATTTTTCTGGTAAAGCTTCCTGCATGCACCACCTCAAACGAAGAGGCTATATTATTCCTGGTGCAGGCTGATGCCACAAGAAGAAAAGCATGAAGGTGCTCACACAACCAAACACCCGAGTCCAATCGGCGCCTAATCATCACCCACTAAGCACACCTCCGAAAAGGTCTTTGCATTGCCACCAACACACCTATTGTAATGCCGATCGATCGGTGATGTGAAACCCAAGGCGGAAATCGACTTGTCCACCCAGATAAGCAAAGCATATTATGCTCCATCGGAGCCCGCGGCTGGCTGGCCGGCTATCCTTTTTATCGCCTTTAGATCGAGGCTCACTAAGGTTTATCGGCCGGAACTCCACCCACGAATAGCCCTGGGTGCGCCATGACTCACGCGATCGCGAGCTTGAGCTTGGCACGTTGTTGCCGCCGGGATAAGCAGACCGGCGGCCGGCCCCAGCCGGGATCCCCTCCCTCCACGATCGCCTGCTTGCTGCGATGCGATCGGCATCGAAACGCACAGTGGAAAGTGGCTTTCGATCTTTCCATGGTTGGTCGTTGGGCAAATCATGGAAATCAATCCGCGGAATAGGAAAAGGAGATCAAAACTAGATATTTTATACTACCGTACCATCTTCTGGTGTGAATTAAGTCACCGTGGATGATCGATGTGTTGTGTCATGGCCGTCCGTCCGTTCGGTCGAACTGATCAGGCGTAAATATCTTGTCGCGAGGAATGTAACCAGCATTCCAGCATGCATGTTTACAATTAATTAGTGTAATCTTGTCTTTAGAGGAACCTTGGCTTGCAGAAAGTGTTCGTCTCATGGGAGACATGCGAGCTAATTAACCTGCCCGCTCCGCTGTAACACAATCTTGTGTTGACTGGAACCTTGCACCTTGCAGTGATCGTTCGTCCTAGTGGAGACATGCAAGCTAATCACCAGTGCAGCCATGCATGCGCGCAGGTGCAGCAAGGCCCATTTGTCTCGGAGATAAGTTCGGTGGGATGCGATGCGATGAACAGGGAACGCATGCGAGCATGCAGATACAAGTAGCTAGCTAGCTAGCGTTGATTTTTGAGATCATATGGGATCGATCGATTCCAACATCCGGGATATGTATTCTCCAATAATTGAGATGTCTATTCGAGTTCCGTAGCCAACTTGGAGCCCCTACTTGTTTCTTTCACAAGATATCTCGATTATCCAAACTAGTTAGTCACGCAAAGTAATAATACATTGACATGGTAATTACACAAGAACTTTTCTCACCAATCGATCTTCTCGCAAATAGTTGCTCTCCGTTCACCACGTATTAAAGACAGCGAGAAATGTGGTCTTTAACGTGCTGTCTTCCAGCGTCGATCGCCGGCGCGAAAACGACCTCGACTACGCGAAAGCCGGAAAGCATCGCCGTGCCGATCCCCAATAAAACTTGTACGGTTGTTGGCAATTCCAGAACCCCGCACGGAAGGTAGAAGAAGACCTGCACCTCTCACACCACATCATCCCTCCAAGAAACTTTTGACTGCCGGCCGAGGCATGAGGCATCTCCGTTTGCGAGACCGCACACGCAAACCCCGGCGATCGGCCGGTCGACGCCGGAGGAGCGAGGCGGACTCCTCTTTCGTCTTCTCTTTCCACGGCCTGGCCGTTTCGATCGGCAGCGCCGTCGTTTTCTTCCCGGGAAACGGCGGTGCGGTGCGCTTTCAACGTGGCCCGAAGATGTGGCTCCACTTGCGTATGGGGGAGGAGGGGGACACCGACGGCGACGCCGAGCATCTCGGTTTGGTTTCGATGGGGATAGGATATGTTGCATCCAGAGTATGCTTGATGAGACCCCTTTTGTTTCTGTTAAGCTAGCTAGATGGGGTAGTGCTAGCTTCTTCTAGTTCTGGCTAGGAAATCTTCTGGCGGTGTAGACCTTCTAGTTCTTTTTTTTTAACGTATAGACCTTCTAAAGCAGGCCAAATGGCACATAGGAAATTGCCTATCGGTCGGGAATGCTATAATTAAATGGGAGGGAATATAAAAAAGATTCAATGGAGACAAAGAAATGCTTCAGGGGGGAGGTTCCCATCTCCAATAATGTGATTACTTAATTCTGTCGATCTGCTAGAAAAATAACTCCACGTCAACCAGTGAGCATCATCCACATATCACAACTGTAAGCTGGTAGTTGAGCTCATGTTGCTGTCGATCGCGCCTGTTTAGTTTGAACTTCAGGTTGAAGTGTGCAGGCCAGCCATTGGATGTGATCTGGGTGGGTTAGGTTTGTAGCGTGGTACTGGAGTATTTGCATGTGTTCGAGGTTGCACGATCAACGTATAATATGCTCTATTAATCGAGGAGGATCAATCCCATCCAATCATCCATATGTGTGTTTTGTGTTTTTCTAACTGCGTGGATTAGGATAGCAGCTGCAGCTAGCTGGAGTGGATGTGGTAAAAGATAGCCACATGATTAGGCCTGTAAAATAATGCATGCAGTGTTGGAGGTTGCAAATGTTACCACTAGCAGCATATAATACCAAGCGATTCGACGGTCACTTAGTCGAGGAGGATCAATCCCATCGATCGACGTAGTTGTGTCCATTTTTCTAACCGCAGCAAGTCCAAATACAACTGTCTGTGTCGGCAAAATGCTTCTTTTATTCCGTCGATGCAAGATCCGGTGGCCACCCATGATTTGGTATGACTCGCCATGACGCACAAGCCGGCCACCAGATGTTGCCGTCCATCTTCTGTTTTCTTCCTTCCTAGCTCAAGCTCAAGATCAAATATTCAAATCACTTTCTGCTCTGGGTTCGCTTTTATGTTTACCAGTAATCTATTTGTCTGACAGGGCATTGCCGATTATTTTGCCTGACAGGGTATGGCACATAATGTATTGTAACTGTAAATGGATGCTTACTCAGCGAAGATTTTCTGTCATCGAAGATTTTATCTGACAGTGAATGGTACAGAATAGTCTTATTTCGAATAAATCTGACTTTGCTGTGTGTCCTGACAACAATCTAGTAATCTGCCGACCTGATTTAATCTGTCGTACTAAGCTGAAATGCTGTCGACGCAGCGTTGTGTAATTTAATGTCGACGAAGATTGAAACAATGGATGTGTCTGGGAGCCCGGGGCGCATTCTGCATATGCCGCCGCTGTATAAAAGCAAAGCTGGAGATGCGTTAGGTATGATCGTCACGGGTCCATTATTTGTTAATCTCATTTAGTGGTGGTGGGGTTTCAGGGTATACTAGATCTCTGATGGCGCGCGTTGCCGCGCCCGTCTATTTGTACAATGAAATGATAGGAATTTTCATAAATATATGTCAACATCAAACATATTAAATTTGTGCATATAACAATACATTATTCGACAATCTACGGAAATTTCATATATAATCAATAAAAGCAAGCTTCATATATACAAATTGGCTTGGTATAACAACGTAAATACGATTTTAATAGTAAATACAAAAAATCAGTACTGCCAAGACAAATAATAAAGAATAAGCAGTAGATTCTATACATGGTGCATAAACAAAATCTTCGCAGACCTCTATCAAAGGGCCACCGTGTTTGGAAACAAAGAATAGTGATTTTAGCATGTGGCACCGGGCTTTTCTTGTGGAGGGCATCACATCCTGGGACAAGAATGCTAACAAGAATTATAATTAGTTGGAATATCAAATAATGATATACTATACTACTCCCTTTGTAAACTAATATAAGATGTTTTAGATCACTATAGTAGTTATCTAAAACGTCTTATATTGATTTACGAAGGGAGTACCATACAAGCAGCCTGCTACTCATATCTGAAAAATGAGTACATGGTTTAAAGAAAGAAAATCTAGGTCCAAAAATAAAATATGGATGCTGACATATATTGCAAACAAAATTAGGATGCTCATAGACTCTCGTACATTGTTGGTCATTTTAACTCCTGCATATATAGCAGTTTAAAATGTAGGGAAAAAGGAAATGGTAAATAATTAATATTTCCAGACTACTATATTAGCATGTACTCCCTCCATCCAAAAATAAGATCTAGTTGAAACACTTATAAAGTTAGTACAAAGTTGACAGTTATTTTAAGACGGAGGGAATTGAAAAAAATGGGACTCCAGAATCATGTACTTACGCTCATAGAAGTCGTTTGGTTTATAACATGAAAGGAATTTATAAATTAGAAATTAGAACTACATAAGTTATCGATTAGCTTGAGATTCAAAATTATAATATAAAACAAGTTCTTGCATTCAGGTTTAGAAAAATATAAATATATTTGCATGTACCAGATTTATGATATGTCAGGTTAGATGATTCAAAAGTTTTTTTTGTTCCTATCCTTTCCTTCATCAAACTACTCCATGATATATGCTGCAATGGATTGAGCTATCATCTGAATTTTCTTTGGGATAGTACTCATTGCATTCTTCGGTGAAATATTACATTGACTTTCCATGGCCTTGGAAAAAAGTGACTGCAACCAATATCTATGCATGAGATAGTAACTACCCAAAGGTGTTGTGTTTTAGGCAAGTTGCAGCTTTGGGTATTTCTTTATGTTATTATAATGCATCTAGTGTTTGCAAATAATTGATGTGTTGACATGTTTGCAAGACACTCATGATGCAGATTACCGACTACTTCGATTATTGTCCAAACCAATCTGCTTAATTACAATACATTTTTAAATGACAAGAAAAGTTCCAAACTAATGCGTCTGAAAAAAATACCTTGCAAACTGCATTGAATCTGTAAAAAGATAGGGAAAATTATCTTAGTTCTTCATAGGTCAAAACATTGACACTTTTTCTGATTATGCGCCGAGTAAACTGTGACGGAGGGAGTAAGAGTAAGCATTAAAGAAGTGTCATATAATCGGATTGCTTGCGACTGTGGGCCTTTGATTATGAAACGATAGGCAACGGGTAGCACTGCCCAAAAATATAGCTCTTTGCACCGTTACGTGCATAGAAGAAGAAGTGTCATGATAAGTACGGTACATTGTCACAAATCACAAGTCATACAAACCAGTAAGTTGTGTTGAACTGTGTGGCTTGGACTTCTAGAATGACAACCTATCGGTGTCGGTGCAGTACCAAGCCCATGCCTTCTAGAATGGTACCAATCGGCCACTACTTAACATCTTTTAGGACAACGGGACCAAAACCTTGTGCAAGCACCAAGCAGTAATGGCATTGGCATGGCACTTAATTCCATTAGCTAGAGGACATGAACAATTGGATTCGGAAGTGCCATATATTCCCAAAGGGTGATGCTTCCCAAGTGAATCTTAATTCCAGCGGTTGTCTTCTAGGCTCCTGAAAATCTATTACTAACGGGTTTTGTCCTTGTGAAGCCCTAAAAATTTATTACTAACGGCATATGAAAGCCACCCTAGGGGCTCAAGGATGCATGGCTCCAACATGTCGTCGTCTCGTCGACTATTATAAAACTCAACGTAAGATTGGCACGGTGGACTAATCTTGAGTTATTTTTGGGTGTCCTGCTTCCTCTAATTTCCATGATAGACTATTTGTAGATGACTGCTAGCCATTTATGTTTTGGTGTCAGTTTCAAAGAATAAATACTTTTTTTTGTTTGGAGGTGCTGACTACATGACCACGGTCGCCTCTTTTTGCCAAGCCTAGGCGACCCACTCTTTTCAGAGGAGCGGTTCGCCGCCAGCTTTTGTCTTTTGCCAGCGCCGCTGCAGGTTTCCTCTCCCTTCGTCAGCTGCTTCGATGACGGGAGGATGGGGGTTTTAGATCTGTGTGTTGGTTGTGTTCACGGTGTGGTTAGGGTCGAAGGAGATGACATTGCGATCATTGCGGCGATGTCCCATCAAAATAAGTCTTTTCGGGCTTCCTACAGAGTCGGACGGGGCTCTTGCCGCCGTTCAAGAGCCAGTGGGGTTGGGGATCCCGGATCTCGTTGAGGTCGCGGCTATGGTGTCTAGAGGATGACCTGCACTGACCGGTCAAGTCCTAGGGCGATTGGTGATTTTGTGGAGACGTTGTATGAAGGATTGACATTTGGGTTTTGTGGGCGATATGCGTGATATGAAGGATAACGTGCTACCAAGATGAGTGGGTCGCTTGTTTTTCTTATTTCCCGAGGATCCATGTGACGTTGGCCTAGGAGAGCAAACAACAAGGTCATTTCGCTATACCCTTTTCGTTTTAAGTGAGAAGCTGCGGGAAGCCATCCTTATCTCCCTCGGTTTTTTATATATCATTGTGAAGGAGTGAGGGATGGAGATAAGCTAAGCTCACTTCTTGAAAAAAGGAAGTTTTTTTGAGCTTCTGATTTATCTTAACAATAAGCTGCTAAAAACTGCAAAAGAATTGGTCCTAACTTTAATCGTGGAAAATGTAATCACAAACTAAACAACATCTAAACATCTCTACACACGTGTGTGTTAAGCATGGGGCAGGCCATTAGAGCATGTGTTTTACATTTTGCACCAGTCTTCACAGACAGATAGACATACATGAAACTTTTGGGGCCATGCTTCTAGGCTGAGGGGCTCTACACCTTTATCCTCAGTCCATTCTTTGATGTTTTACTAATACTGTACGCGTGCTCTACCTTTGCCGACCCTAGATTGATCGGTGCAAGTGCGGGCGGACGCATCGATCCTTCATCATGATCGTCCAAAAGTGGCACTGAGCAACAAACCTAATTATATGGGATTGCGTTTGCGTACGTGATGCATGATCAGCGTAAGGCCGGCAAGCACACGTTCACGACCACGAGATCAGCGGTGCCAATAAACTATGCAGAGAAGGACATGCATGTCCTAGGCAAGCAAGAAAAAGTAGAGTATATGCAATAATTCACTAATAATGCTGCACATTCATATACGGAGTAGTAAAAGATATACAATGCTGCCTGGAGATTAATGCTTTATATCCTCCGGCCGGGCCGGGGATATGATATGCACACGTAGGGTGTGTTTGGTTGAGAGGATAGATTTTACCGGATGTGGGTATCCCCAATCACCTGGCTAGGGATAGCCATTTTTTTGTTTGGTTGTATGGGATACAGATAGCCCATTTTTTGTTTGTTTGTCTGGGATAGCATCTCTTCTTCAATCCGTCGCCGCGCCTAGTCTCCTCCTTCACCGGCCGGTCCTTCCTTTGCCGCCGCGCCGCCTCCGTCCTTCGCCGTCGCTCCGCCGCGCTTGGCCGGCCCCGTCGGCCGCGCCTGCTCGCGCTGCCACGTAGGGCCGCGCCGCCGCGCATGCCCGCGCTGGCCTTGCCTGGCCTTGCCTGGCCCCGTCGGCCACCTCCGCTTCCCTCCTTTGCCTGCCTGCGCCACCGCGCCTGGCCTCCCTCCTTTTCCTACCCGCGCCGCCACGCAGGGCCGTCGCGGTTGGACGGCCCCGTCGACCGCGCCGTCGCGCATGGCCGCGCTGGCCTCGTCGGCCTCCTCCGCCTCCCTCCCCCATCGGTTGCGCCGCCGCTTCTCGCCGCGCCGCCGTGCCCAGCCGGCCCCGTCGGCCGCGTCGACTCGTCTAGCCTCGCCGGCCTTGCCCTCTTCCCCCTCGCGCTTGCCTGGGATAACGAGGTCCGTGACATTTTGGCGGAGCAGCGTATCCCGTTTTTTAGAGAATATACGAAGCATCTGGCTATCCCTATCCTTGCTTGTCCATAAACCAAACAACTGCTATCCAGGTAAAAATTGGCTATCCCTGTCCCAGGATGGGATAGCCCAGCAACCAAACGCATAAAATTAGGTCAGCCATGATAAAAAAGGACGCCCATCATGTCGTCAAAACTCAAACATCCAGCTCAGAAGAAAAAAGAAAATATTGGAGTCGTTGTCCATGGAGGCAGGTGCTGCTTAGGTATTCATTTCTACGACCCACTCGTTATTTGCAGGGCTAGTTGGAACCTAATTTTAATTTTATTATATATATAATAAAATAGAAAATGTCCAGTGACACCATCGTACATGTATATGAGTATATCTTGTTTGTTTTCTCTGCTCGGGTAGATGGCAGGAGAGAAATTGAGCGCGATGTCGTGTCGGGTCGAGTGAGGAAAGTTGCTGGGAAAGGGAAGCGGCAAAACTTACTGTCGTCAAATAGGAATGGAGGGAGTACGTAGTAGTACGCGAAGACGTGGATCGACGCACCAACCAACCTAACGCTACGCCCTACGTGCAGAAGTTTGTTTTGGCGTCTCAGTGACATGGACACTGATTTGTACTGTCAAAAAACAAAAGACATGGACACTGATTTGACCGACGTTTTTATTTCACTGCGATGGGGTTTGACCTTAATTCGCCTCCATGCATGCATGGCTCCACGCCCAACGCCAGACGTGTGGCAAACCGCGGTATAAAGCCAACGATTTAAAAATAAATAAACTTTGGCACACAAAATTGGTAAAGATGAAAACCAGTTTGAGCGCGTGCCGTCGACCCGTCTCGTGGCGTTGCGCCGAGGGGAACGAAACGAAACAAACAAAAACGCGAGACGTGTGCTGTGGTGCGGTGCGGCCGGGTCCCCACGCGCGCACGTCCGCTTTTGCGCAGTGCGGGGCACGTCACGTTTTTTATTTTAGGTCGCTACCGGGTGGGCCGCGACACCTGGACCCCGCCACTGCTGGGCACTCCAACGTCGACTGTCAAGTGAGAAGCGCACTCGCATATCACTCGCCCTCTTCTACACGCCGGCGGCAGCGTCAACCGGACGGCTCGCTGGCACCATCTCCGGTGATGGGTGGGGCCCGCCTGGGTTCTCGTGTTGAGAGATCCGTTTGGTTGCTCGGGGAGGGGGAGGGTGTGGTGAAATGCGGTCGCGCTTTGGTCCGAGGGTGGATTCTATGTGGAGTGTGTGTGTGGTGGAGAGACGTCGATCGCGAGAGTTCTGCCTTAGGGCATGTATAATTGTACTACTCCCTTCCATTCGGGAGCAACTAATTAGCGGGTACCCTCTCGCACGCTTAAGTGGAGGTCATTTTTCACGTGTTCCGGTGTCGTCATGTGGCAATGTTTTGGACGCATTGCGCGCAACCATCGAGCATGTCAGATTCAACCACAATTTTCCGCGCAGCCACAGTTTTGCCACAGCTCAGTTTTTCAGCCACAGACCCACAGCCACAGTTTTTTCAGCCACAGCCTCTACCAATGCCATAATTTTTTCAACCACAGCTCCCTGCCACAGCCTAGTTTTCAGCCAAAGTCACACTTTTTTCAGCCATAACTCCCTGCCACAACTCAGTTTTCAACCAAAGCCACAGTTTTTCAGCCACAGTCCAAGCCACAGGTCCGCGCGCAGCTACAGTTGTTGTTCGCGTGGGACACAGTAAAAACGCGACACGTGTCGGATCCAGAGAGCGTCAAAAGTGACCTCAGCGAGGACGCGCGAGAGGATACCCGCTAATTAGTGATTGACCTCCGATCCATATTAATTGATGCACACTTAGTACAACTTTAGTATAAAGTTGCACTAATTGTGTGTCAATTAATTTGGATCGGAGGGAGTACCTTAGATTTATTATGCAGATGTGGAGGATAAATAAATTAAAAAAAGGCTTTGCCTTCTCTTATTTAAGAGATGATCCCTTAGCAATAATTCTCTCACCACAAATTTAGGAACCTCTAGTTATTATAGCTAAGCTAAGATAAAACTCATTGTATATCACTTTTTTTGTCATATCTAAATTATGTGACGACGCTAAGATAGAACAGTCTTATCAACCATTGTACATGCCCTTAGCCGAAGAATTTGTCGTTTGGAGGGTCACAACAGAAGTATCGAAAACCTGACGTATCCTTTCGCTCGTGTCGTTGACATACCTTCCCTCACAGATCCTCCTTCCTTCGCCGTCTTCGATAAGTGTGGCAGGCAAAAGCCCGCGCGGTGTCGGTGGCGACAGGGCCTCAACATTTCCCCTCTTACGAGATTTGGGGGGCGTGGGTGATCGCGTGCGAGCGCGGACAAGGGCCAAGCGCGGCTCGGTGGAGCAAATCCGGATCGATCAGTCTAACCTTAGCCTGATCCATGTAGATGCTCAAGGCGGAGGTTCAAGGGGGGGGCTGCATCTTGTTGTTGGGAGGAGAGGTTACCGGCGATGGTCGAAGTTATCGCTAATGGTGTTTTCAGGCGTCATTTTCCTTCTTCGAGGCATTGATCTAGCAGTCTCTGCCTCCCTTTCCGACATACTCAGAGGGGAACCCTAGATCCGGTTTACCAGATCGGATGATGATGGCGTTCTAGCTTTTCTTGGCGCCGATTCCCCTCTTGAGGGCATCATTTTGGAGATTGATTTGGTCAGAGGGATTCGTGGGTCGTGGAGTGGATCGTGAGGCCGATTGGGGTTCTTCCCTTTGGCGGTGGCAGCTAGAGCATCCTTCATATGCGAGGAGTGGCGGGCATGCTATGTCTATACGACTCGTAGATAGAAGTGGCATATGCTCGCTCCCTTCGAACATATCATTTATCTTTGTTGTTGGCGATGCTGGCAGATATGCATGTGGCAGCCTAGTGATGGGTTTGGCCTTCTTGTGTCTTGTATGTATCGTTGTGCTTTAGACCTCATATGGTAGGTGTGGCTTGTCGTTGTTCAGGTTTTCGCTCGGTTTTTCTTTAATAAATCGAGTAGTTCGGGGCCTCGTACCATCTTCTTTTAATCAAAAAAATACGTAGCTCTCGTGTGTTTATTTCAAAAAAAACTTGCCGTTTGGTACATATATCTTGAAGAGGTGGATTTTTAATTGTCCATAAATATTTGAATTATATTGTTTAGATGTAGTTTGCTATTCAACACGTCTTATATATGGTTACAAAGTTAGGGGAAGTTTGCAGACGTCTAGACCTTCGTCATAGGTAGGACTTTGACACCACGATCAAAAAATCTTGTCTGCAACCCACATCTTCGTTATTTTTTCCTTGCTTTATATCTGCTTTCAGAATATATGATTTATTCCTGATCGAGGAGTTTGGATCTTAATACTTGAGAGATTAACTATCGCATACATTGGAAGGCACATGACATTCTCAAAAGCAAGAGGATGGTCAGATATGTTCGGATCTCTCAATTGTATGCATTGAAGATGGAAACACTGACCATATCCTCGACAATACCAATATCAGTGCTATGTTAAGAACCCCGCTGTCATACTTGAAGAAGTTGCGTCACATGATATCTCAAATTGATACATTTTTTTAGCATGCTCGAATCTCACAATGATATAAATGTGTCGCAACGGTCTCATTGTTCGCTAGGTTTGATCGAATAACAAGCTTCTCCGTGCAACTATACTAACAACGGGTATGAGTAGAACATGTATTACTATCTGATTGATGGTATCTATCCTCGTGGGAGGTCTTTTTGGAGACCATTTCTAAGTCAGTTGGTTAGGAAAAAATCCACTTTGACCAAAGACAAGAATGAGCTAGAAAGGATGTGAAAAGAACATTTAGAATGCTCCAAGCCCGCTTTGTAGTTTTTCAAGGACATGCAAAAATATTGGTCTGGACTTCTGGAAGGTGATGATATATTATATGTTCATGCATGATATCATCGTGAATGATGAGGGTGAAGATGTTCTTGAAGATATGTAATTTGTGAAGATGGGTGATCATATCAGAAATGTATATGTACATGTACAAGCGGGTACATATGATATCATGTCCACACAATGCTAAAAGTTTTCTTTGAGATCTGTAAAAGCTGTGCTAGGAATATTGCATATTTTATACAAAAACAAATAAAATGTACCTAATCCTTAAGGAAAATTCTTCATTTTTCCAGTGAATTGAACCATGCATTTTCAAATCTTATAGGAACCAATACGTAATAGCATATTAGTCATACGTTTTTCCTGCTCCTATGTTTTCAGAATCCTACAAACAATGAAGCAATTTTAAGTTCCATTTCATATATGTTGGTAGAAATTTGTGGTATGTATTCAAAGACTACATCTTATGGATGGTATAATTAAAATAAACGCATAGTGCAAAAAATGAAGAAATTTTTGGCAGAAATATCAAACAACAACGCACGGATAAGATATCACATGTACCCGCTTATACATGTACAAAATCTGCACTCGTGATCATATTCAATTTATACATTCGAATCCGACCATATCTGATGATTTAATCCAAATGCATCAATAAATTCAACATCGTGCACTCATGAGCTTATTATTGAGCATTTATGAACGATTTTAAAAGGACAACTAAAATGTATTTGTGGGTTGAATTCAAGTCTGAACTATTTTATTAAAAAAGTAGTTAGATTGTAATATTTAAATTTATACTATTGTCGCATTTAAATATTTTAAGTGTTGCAGAATTAGAAAAAAATAGAGACAAAAATTTAGAAGATATGGTTGGATGACCTGCTTTCGTATCCCTATCCGCAGAATGGTTCAGACCAGTTTGCAGATGGATATTATGTCTCTATTAAAGGTCATCGTTGAAGATGCCCTAAGCAAGGAGTTTTTGTTTGATTCAGGATTCAACATGAAGTTTATTGTTACTCCGATCCATGAATTTGAAGTACATTTTTATTGAAATGATTTTTCCTATAGGTAAAACTAGATCAAATTCAGACTGCTCATAACGTTTTATATTATGTATTTACTTTTGGATATTAAAATGAGACATGTATAAATCCATATATCAGATTATGCGGATTTGACTACTGGATTACCGAACACGAACATGGTACTACAATGGAACAAAATTGGATCGAAAAGAACATATAGCACATGCATATACAAATAATATATTAATCCATTAAACTAAAAGTATACATAAACGGTGAACTATTAGGTATTGAATAAACCAAGTAAATCAATAAAAAGGTATATGTCTTGTCTCGTAAGAAAGATAACACCCATGAGAGAAAGATGGACTATCTTATGGGGACATATATTATGCTTTGTTTGCAAGAATTTTTAAAAAATGAATGGGAATTTTGGAGGAAAAATACTTCGAAGTCATTTGGTTTGTAGGAATTAATTCCTATTCTTAGAAAGATAGGTGTCAATCTTCACATTTCAAAGTAAACGAAAACTGTAATTTAGTCTTAATAGAAAAATCTATCCTATGAATAAAATGATATTTTTTCTATAGAAAACGGATACATGTCATGTCAATTCATATGGTTCTCCTAGTCCCATGATATTTCTATCCTTCACAAGTTTGACTTAGAAATACACGTTTCATTTGACCTTATCTATTATCCAAAAAATTACAAGGAAAATGGGCGCATTTTATCATGTGAAAAGTGCCCTTTGCGGAATATGTAGCAAGTGCAAACCATTTGAGATCATAAAAGGGGTCGTAGTTTGAGTTTGTAGATGCAGTAGTTCCATAAGACCTTCCACAATAAAAATATCATAGCTAGTACTGTATCATGCATACAGACTAAGTAATTTTTATGATGTGGTATAAAATTAAATGAAGAAAGAGAGGCTTGAGTAAATGCAATACTACTTTGTACTCCCTCCGTTTTTATTTACTCTGCATATTAGAGTTGACTAAAGTCAAACTTTGTAAAGGTTGACCAAATTTATATAAAAAAATGAACATTTACTATAACAAATCTATATGATGTGAAAGTACATTCAATAATAAATCTAATGGCATTGATTTGTTATTTTATATGTTAATATTTTTGTTTATATTTTTGGTCAAAGTTTATAAAGCTTGACTTTGACTAAAGCTAATATGCGGACTAAATAAAAACGAAGGGAGTATCATAAATGATATTAAATAAACCATATATGATACAAAGCTATAATACTATGCATTAGTAGAAAGGTAGATCGATACACTAGTATCATGTCTTACATGATACACTATTATGTGAGCTCTAATGAAAGCACAAGACTCGATTGACTTTAAATTAATAAATTCTAAACTGAAGCCAAGACTTACATAGTCTTGAACAAAGTCTTAATTTTCACCTATGTTTCCTTCATTAACCTCCAAGAAATCTTCCCTTTTAACACTCTTTTAAAATATGGCCAGGGTGCCCTTAGATGCCAACATCTCGAGAAGCATAAACTAGCAATAATTTGAATCTTAGTTTAGTGCACTAATTGCAGTATGATTGACTGTCCGTGCACTTAGCATGGTAATCTACAAAGTGAAACCTCACATGACAAGTACATGCTTCCAGCCACATAGAAACAAAAACAGACATATAACATCTCCCAATCTCTCATCCAGGCATGCGATGGAACTACCGTTATCGCTCAAAATCCTTAAATCCTGGCCAACGAACCAATGGTGCCACACACGACACAAGCATGCAAAACCACCTCCTGCTTGTGACCTGTTCATTCAGAAACTGACGCATCCGAATAAATCCACCCAATAAATGTTTTACGGAAATGTTCTGGTAATCTCTGTCAAAGTTACAGGTCTGATAATGTTGGCCTCATCTACTGTATCTTTCCACTTTACACGTGTTTTTTTTGTCATGTTTTTTTGCACTCACGTTTCAGTTTCACTCCCATCCCATGGATTTTGTGACCTCTCAAGAACAATCTTCAGAGAGCACAGAAAATCCTCAGAGGATGCAAGCTCAGCCGGCCACGTCAAAAACAGCCAAGCAGCCACAAGCAAGTTCCATTAATAAGACCAAAATAAAAGGAAAAAAAAACGCACCTTTTTTATTTTGCCTTACTTATAGCCTTTCTCGGCTTTATTGCGGTTTTGCTCCTCCTGCCCCACTCCCCCCATATTCTTCTAACCTTCTCTCCCCTCCCCCACCTGCTGCCGCTTCTCATCTCCTTCCACACACACAGTTCCGCCCTCCCTCCCTCGTCTCCGGCCCCGCTCGGCTCCGCCAGCCGCCTCTGCCTCCGCAGGCGGCCCACGCCAATGCCGTCCGTGCCGCCCCCCTCCGGACCTGCCCCCCGCGCTGCCCCTTTGACCCCCCATTAAAAATACCTCCACAGGTCCACACATATCTCACCTAATCCCGTCGATCTCCCGCCGGGTCCGGTCCGAGCGTTCAAGAACGTCCCGGCAGAGCACCAACTCCTCTGCTTCTGTCCCAGCGCGTGTGGATGAAGAGCGCCCCTGCCATGGACCCTGAGGCGGCGGGCACTCCTCCGGAGACCACGGTATGGCCAAGGGAGTTCACCTTCTGATGCTCGTTCCAGGATTCGATCGAGGGCCGGCGGATTGGTGTTTCTTGCACCGTTCTTGCCGGCCGGCCGGCGTCTTGGCTGAATGTGCTTTTTTTTTTGTTTTGTTTTTGTTTCTGATGGTGGTGCTTGTCACGCGTTTTGGCTCTGCGGCAGGGAGGAGGAGGAGGGGGGAAGCGGCGGCTGCCGTGGCGGATGACGCTGAGCCTGGCGTACCAGAGCCTCGGGGTGGTCTACGGCGACCTCAGCACGTCGCCGCTCTACGTCTACAAGGCGGCCTTCGCCGACGACATCCAGCACTCGGAGACCAACGAGGAGATCCTCGGCGTCCTCTCCTTCGTCTTCTGGACGCTCACGCTCGTGCCGCTCCTCAAGTACGTCTGCGTCGTCCTCCGCGCCGACGACAACGGCGAGGGTGGCACCTTCGCGCTCTACTCCCTCCTCTGCCGCCACGCCCGCGCCGCGCTTCTCCCTCCCGGCCGCGGCGCCGAGCCCGGGGACGAGGACCAGTTCTCCGACGCGGCCGGCGCCGCCGCCAAGAAGTACCTCGAGTGCGGCAATGCCGCCGGCCGCGGCGGGGGCGCCGCCGACAGCGTCAGGCGCGTGCTGGAGCGCCACAGGGTGCTGCAGCGCGTCCTGCTCGTCCTCGCGCTCGTCGGCACCTGCATGGTCATCGGCGACGGCGTCCTCACGCCGGCCATCTCCGGTGCGTCTCGCAATCGCCAAACCCGTCTGCTGCTCTTAATTCTTACTACTCTCCAATATCCCAATACCATTTCTGGGTTGTTTGCGGCGATGCGGAATGCTGATTTGGATATGGTGCTCTGTTTCTGCAGTCTTCTCCGCGGTGTCTGGACTGGAGTTGTCCATGGAGAAGGGGCATCACAAATGTAAGGATCCGATCCAATCATGGCCATGGCCATGGCCCTCTCTCTTTCTATTGCTTTGGATTGGATTCAGAACAAGGCAGATTTGTCTTCCTAGCCCTATCCTCACTGTTTCTTCAGTCAAGGTCTGAACTAGATGACTCAGGTCCACTCCCAAATCTGCAGATCCAGTTATGGAATCACCTCGCTGTTAGATTATCAATCTTATGCCAACTATTGGTTTTTAACCTAGCAATGGTAGATAGTGTGGCGATCCGGTAAAACCGGATGAATGAAACAGTGGATGGTGAAAGGTAACTGCAAGGACATGAACGAATTGGCTTAGCCAATTCAGATGATCAGTTACGTGCAAGATGCAGTTCTGTGTGCGTGCAGTACTTCAGTTCAGTTTCCGGAAAGTATTTAAAGGAGCATTATCACAGAAAGGGATGTGCGGGTACTGTCACTAGCCATCGCGTGCCTAACAGTTGATATGACCAGAAAAATGGACTAATTTCCTCACCATTCATGGCTCCAACTTACTGTACTTTTCGGTGCTAATGGTGTGGAAATGTAGTTGGAGTTAGAGATGACCATCATCTACAATGCTATGCTTGTTTAGTTCAATGGGTTATTCGTACAAGAAAAGAGAGAAGGCACAAATATGGTATCTTCGAAAGTGACGTATGCTGAAGAAAATTCTGGAATTCAGAGCATAGGAACTTCGTTTTTCTTCTCCATACCAATAATTCTGCCCTTGTAGAATTAAATTATGCCTGCACATGTGTACCATACTTTATGCTGATTCTTTCGTTTGTTGTAGATTTGTTCTGCTATATTTAAAAATCTTTCTGATGGTGTTGCTAATGTGATTGTGCAGATGTGGAGTTACCTCTTGCTTGCGTCATACTGGTCTGCTTGTTTGCACTCCAACACTATGGCACTCACCGGGTGGGATTCCTTTTCGCCCCGATCGTGATTGCGTGGCTTCTATGTATAAGCATGATTGGTGTTTACAATATTATCAAATGGGAACCTCATGTATACCAAGCGTTATCTCCGTATTACATGTACAAGTTCTTGAAGAAAACACAAAGAGGAGGCTGGATGTCCCTAGGGGGAATACTGCTCTGTGTTACTGGTACTATGCTCAGCACAACCATTCTTCAGTGCCTTGATCTGTGGATCATGTCCTCTAATATGTGTGCTTCACTGTTTCAGGATCTGAAGCGATGTTCGCAGATCTGGGTCATTTCAATCAGTTGTCGATACAGGTGAAGAAATGACTGCTGCATGCTCATTTTACTGGTGAATAGTTGTGCCTGATAACTATTTCCTGGATGCAGATTGCTTTTACTTGCATGGTTTACCCATCATTGATCCTTGCATACATGGGCCAAGCTGCTTATCTGTCTAAGCATCATATCCTGGAAGGTGACTACAGGGTCGGATTCTATGTGTCTGTGCCAGGCAAGTCATGTTCCTCAGATCTCTTCCATCAGAAGCGAGAATAATATTGAATTGCTCTCCTTGTGCTCTGTTTTAAAATGTCTCCAACTTTGTCATTTTTCAGAGATAATTAGATGGCCAGTTCTGGCAATCGCCATCCTCGCAGCAGTTGTGGGTAGTCAAGCTGTTATCACCGGCACATTTTCGATGATCAAGCAGTGCACTTCCCTAGGCTGCTTTCCCCGGGTGAAGATCGTGCACACATCCGCCAAAGTACACGGGCAGATATACATTCCCGAGATCAACTGGATCCTGATGATACTGTGTTTAGCTGTAACCATTGGTTTCAGAGACACAAAACACTTGGGCAATGCTTCAGGTATATACCATGTTAACGCTAAGTCATTGACACCTTGAGCCACCTTATCCTCTGCTAAACTGACCATCCATACATATGACTGATATATGGTGATGTTTCTGAAAAACAGGGTTGGCTGTTATAACCGTCATGCTGGTCACGACATGTCTGATGTCGCTGGTGATAGTCTTGTGCTGGCACAAGAGCATATTCCTCGCAATCGGGTTCATCGTGTTCTTCGGCACCATCGAGGCGCTCTACTTCTCGGCGTCGCTCATCAAGTTCAAGGAAGGAGCCTGGGTCCCCATCGTCCTCGCCTTCTTCTTCATGATGGTAATGTGCATCTGGCACTACGGCACCATCAAGAAGTACGAGTTCGATCTTCAGAACAAGGTCTCCCTCAACTGGCTCCTCAGCCTCAGCCCAAACCTCGGCATCGTTCGTGTCCGTGGCATCGGCCTCATACACACCGAGCTCGACAGCGGCATCCCTGCCATCTTCTCCCATTTCGTCACCAATCTGCCTGCGTTCCATCAGGTATTTATTTGAGCAAGATTCTTATTCTTGTGAAGCTTGATCGGCTTACATTGGTCAGACATTCAGAAATGTGTTGACACGTCCACCATTTCCTGGTGTCGGTGATGAGCAGGTGCTGATCTTCATGTGCATCAAGAACGTCCCGATACCGCACGTCTCGCCGGAGGAGCGGTTCCTGGTCGGAAGGATCGGGCCCAAGGAGTACAGGATCTACCGGTGCATCGTCCGGTACGGGTACCACGACGTGCAGATGGACGACCAGGAGTTCGAGAAGGACCTGGTGTGCAGCATCGCCGAGTTCATCCGGTCGGGGGGCGGCGCCTCCAAGGCCAACGGGGAAGACGCCGACAAGGACGAGGAGCGGATGTCGGTGGTGGCCTCCGGCAGGATGCGCATGCTGGAGGAGGTGGGCTTCGGCGGCGTGGCGGCGTCGGAGTGCACCATCGGGCCCTCGCGCGCGGCCAGTGGGGAGAGGGAGATCCGGTCACCGTCGCCAACGCCAACGCCGGCGCCGGCGCTGGGCGTCCGGAAGAGGGTGCGGTTCGTGCTGCCGGCGTCGACCCCGCGGCCGAACGCGGGCGTGGAGGAGGAGCTGCGGGAGCTGACGGACGCGCGGGAGGCCGGCATGGCCTTCATCCTGGGCCACTGCTACGTCAAGGCCAAGAGCGGGTCCAGCTTCATCCGGCGGCTGGTGATCAACTTCGGCTACGACTTCCTGCGGCGGAACAGCCGCGGCCCCAACTACGCCGTCACCATCCCGCACGCCTCCACCCTGGAGGTCGGCATGATATACTATGTCTGATGTCTGATCTGATGATCAACTCCGAAGACTATAGGAAGAAGAAGATAAAGCTAGATGAAAAAGGATAAATGAGACGAATTTGCAGTTGTATATTGCTAGATCTGGACTTGAGAGTTTTTGATGTACATGTATGTAGCCCTGTTTGTTTCTCTTGGGCCTCTTCCTTCTTCAACCAACTTGTAAGTAGTAGCACAAAGACGGGCGCCATTAGAGGGGCTGAGAGGTTGTACTGCTGATTGAAAAGGCCGAGTGTGAGCACTGGATTCCGTCTATCTATTCGATGGGTGGATTCAAAAGTTACAGGTAAGCATCGAGCTGGTGTTCAGTATGTATAGATCAAGGACTGTAACTGCTGTAGGAAATATCCATAGAGTATTTAGGGTTTGCCATCAAGGCTTGAATTGGGGAAACCAGAATTATGAGCTCAGCCACAGCCCGGTTATTGAGGTACAAACGGCTTCAATCACGAGCTTATTCATTCCGGTAGAAACTCAAGATCTCGGATAATGCTACGTCGATGCGCGCTGGCATTGTTCTTGTTGAAGGTGGTGGATTAAAGTTTAGCTTTGAGGATAAGAATATGAGTTCAACCTTGGGTTGGATTCATCATCATCAACACATATATGACGATTCCTTTCTGAAAGCGTAGCCTAGGAGTTGTATATTTTTCGTTTTGATTTTGTCTTGTAACATAGTGTTAGCATCTATCTATTGGAGTTACTATCGTGAGGCATGCAGACTCGAGTTTTATTTCGCTTTATTTTTTTATCGATGTTGTTCGGCTGCTGGATTTCTCTTTCTTAATAATATAAGAATGTGTGCATCGCTCGATACAAAGGCCAAAGGTTATCCTCTTTAAAAAAAAACACATCCTGGTTGTTAAATAAGAAGAGAGTTACTCTAAGAACACAATAAAATTTAAAAGAGTAAAGATATTTAACAAAAAATCAACGCCTCTTCGACAAGTGAAACACCAACTTACTTTGGAGCCGTTGGATTAATGAACCGGTATGTGCTAGAACAACCAAATCTAATTGAACCGAGCTTAGCCCTTGTATAGTTGTTATAATATTTCTTAATCTGCAAGACATAACTATCTTGCCTCATTAGGGAGCGAGAGTATTTGTGTTTTTGTATGAAGGTTTAGATCGAGCAAGCAATCTAGGCGCCATTGCTGCTTACCACCTACGTATATAGTGATTGAAACAACAAAAGTAAAATAAAGAGAATAAATGTAAACAATAAACTTCCGTATTGATTATGGCAGCACCCATTCCTTCCTTAATCCTGCATTATCTTCAAGGTTAAAGGGAGTAATTCCTACACCTAATGTTGTGGTTAAAATTGGTAATGGAACTACTATTCCTTGACCCGTGTACAACCAAAATACTAAGGGAAAAGCAGTGGTGCTTGTGGCTATTTTACTAACAAGTATTGGTTACATTATGCACTGAGTTTATAGCATTTCTCTGTTGCTTTTAGTTTTCAGCTTTTGGTTGTTGCTCACAACTTAATACCAACGAGATGTTCTGGATTAGATATCTCAAGGTGGATATTTAGTAGTATATGTTTTGGATTGAGGTCTGCTTACTTTGCGTGTAATGCCTACATGATTGAACCTTGCACTCTTTGCTAGCATAATTAGCATTACAGTGTGCTCATAATTCTATCAATTGCTCAGTTGTAATTTGTTCACCCAACATAAGTTTTATCATTTTACGGGAGAGAAACACCACTAGTGAAGGTCATGGAACCCGGTCCATATTCTAATCTTAACTACTTGGAGAGAATGATCAACCAAGGCGTTTCCTGAAATATACATCATATCGACAATAGATTGTTGTTCATTGTTGTTCGAGTTAAATAGGGCACTGTTATGAAGGAATTCAACCATCTCCTGCCCCACATGCAATTGAAATTCTTGTTTACGCAAGTTTTCACGACCCCATAGTTCACCACAAGTGAAACATAGACCCTTAGCTTTGATGTATGCATGGAGAGCTCCCCACTTATCTTCTCAACCAACTGAACGATGACTATCATAGTTTCTTTTGTCATCAGAAACACGAACCGATAAGCTTATGGATGGGGGAGGAGGCAAAGGAAAGGATGTGTATCTTCATCCTAGGATATTGTATGATCCATCACTAGGGTATTGATAATAGAACCAAGTTCTTCCTGCAAGATAGAGATCCGGTAGGCGGCATCCAAATATGCAAGTTGCTGAATGCCAATTGCAACTTTGATCGGTGGTTCCTTCTATCCGGTGAGTTGATCATACAAAAGTGAGAATTTCTCCACATAGTTCTCCATAGCTATTAGTAGTTTGATTCCTGTTGAAATGAGCTTGCAAGAGTCAACAAAATTCTTCCCTAGTGGCGTTGAGAACTCGATGATGGGCCGATTCCAACCACCATGCTGCAACTCCATCAAATAACGTCATAGAATAAGAAATCCAAAGTGACAAGGGAGTGTTCCAAAGCTTGGAGTAATCTTCACCGCGAGATTGTCGCAACTTCAGATTGGTACCATCAAATCGCGATGAGTCCATCACTAGTACATAAAAGTTCATCTATGGCGTGCCAAAAATGACCTTGCTGGCGTAGGCACCGGACGCCAGCAATATGGTGCCAGTGATAAGAAAAAATGCAGACGTCGAGTGCCTACACAAGCACTATTGTTAATACTTATGGCGTGCGAAGTAGTGCCACGCCAACATTTTTAATTTCTATGCATTAAAAATAATTCATAAAATATTGTTTTTCCTGCCAAATCATACAAGTTTAACAAACGAGCTAGCAAGAATTGACTTGATGTTCCGAACTAGGTTTTTCCTTGTTCGGATTGAATCCATCTGTAAACAAATCAATCCTTTTATTTCTCTTCTCCTACCTGCTTAAGTAGGTTGGTCTCTTGCTTAACTTGGTCCATTTCCTGCTTTAAATCTCTAACCTTTTTCTCCATAGACTTGATGATCTCGATATTACACCTCACAATATATAGCATCCTGTCCATCCTTCCTCAGGGGAAATTTAATTGATGACATCAGGAATCACATGATCGAAAAATTGACAGAAGTTTCATTGTAGCTCCGACAATGCAAATATAAAATGTACATGTTAGTAATATATTATAAGTCTAAATCCATGTACACAACTACAAGTAAATCTATCAATACACAAAGACTACAGATTAAGTTTAAATCCAGCTACAACTACAAATAACTATAAGTCTAAATCCATCTACACAACTACAAGTAAATCTAGCAATACACAAAGATGTATTATAAATTCATCTCTAAGTCTAAATCCGTCTACAACTACAAGTAAATCTATCAATACACAAAGACTACAAATTCCTCTCTAAGTCTAAATCCGTCTACAACTAAAAATTAATCTAGCAATACACAAAGACTATAAATTCATCTCTAAGTCTAAATCCATCTACAAATACAAGTAAATCTAGCAATACACAAAGACTAAAACTTAAGTTTAAATTCACCTACAACTACAAATAAGTCTAAATTCATCAAATTCCACCTCGGAAGGCGACGGGCGAGAGGGGGTGTGTCGATGAACAAGGGGATGAGTGAGGATGGGAGGGTCGAGGATGAGTCATCGATGGCGGAGGGCGGTGCACGGAGGGTCGAGGACGAGTCAACGACGGAGGAGGGCGGTGTAGGGAGGCCCAAGGACGAGTAGGCGACAACGAAGGGCGGTGCAGGGAGAGTTGAGGACGAGTCGGCGGCAGCGGAGGGCGATGCAAGGGAGGGTGGAGGACGAGTCGGCGGTGGCGGAGAGCGGTGCAGAGAGGGTGGAGGACGAGTCGGCGGTGGCAGAGAGCGGTGCAGAGAGGGTGGAGGACGAGTCGGCGGCGACGGAGGGCCATCTAGGGAGGGTCGAGGACGAGTCGACAGCGGCGGAGGGTGGTGCGTTGAGGGGCGACGATGAATCAGTGACAGACGCTGGTGATGACGCCATGATGACGGTCGAAAAGTGTGATACATCTATAATTAGGAAAGGGTGATGCATATAGAATCACAAGTTTTACCGACGGAGTTGGTACTTGACGTGTCAGGTTGTGTGGACGTCAGCATTTATACCACTATCTATGGTGTGACATAAAATTCAAAGTCACCATATTTATTTGCCGGGGGAGGAAACCTGGTCCCACCTAGTGCTATCGTTGCAACAAGGACATAACGGTGGGGTACGAAAAAGTGATACGCAAGCAATATTTAAAAAAAAATGCGGTGGTGTCAATTAAATTTGGCGTGCCAGCAATTAAAGTTGGAGAAAAACTTTTTCCTACTAGTGCATCTGAGGATCCGAGCCACAAACATCATAAGAGTTTCCTTGATAATTTTCTACTTGATGTGAAGAAGAATGGGTCGCATTTTTCTCGACTTGCATACCTCGCACCGAAGTTGGGCATAGGTTTTATGCCTAGATAACATATTTTTGATTTCCACATGGTGCCCATCGGGGTCAATCGATCCACCTCATGGTACGCTTGAAGCAATGCTGGTGCACCCTTGTAAGAAGATTGAGTCATGGCTATCCAGTTTGTTGTGGAGCTCGTGAAGGTCGATGCAGGTGGTGACCTTGACTTCATCGACTTTTCCTAAGAGCTGATGGAGCTTAGTGTCTAGATTGGAGATCGCTTGAGTGATGTACTCATTGCAATCCCACATGATCTTATCCAACGCCCAATCAAAGTCATCTTAGTGCATATCATAGATCTCCCTCTTCCCCAATGAGATCTTCTTCATGGTTGTTTCTCGTTGCTTCTCAGCGAATTTGGTGAGGTGGGGGTGGTGGGGAAAATTCTTAGACTCGAACGAATCTGATGCCAGAATTTGAGCATTGAATTTGACCTATTCGAAATTCAAATTACAAGTAAGCACCAAGCTAATGTTCATCCCTCACACTCCATTCCTATTCTATCCTAGCTGTTGTCAATTTCCCTCCTCCTATCCTCCACGGTACAAGAAGCTTTTTCTATAGTTACAAGGGTGGCGAGAATCAAATCGAATCCCGTAGCGACACGAACTCGAAAAGGCGTTATAGCGGTCTCCACCTCATCCCCTCCACCCCTCGTCTCCTTTGCTCACAAGGCTTTTACCTCCTTCGACCCCTCTTCCTCGCAAATCAAATGTCCTCGTCGACCAGTGAGGCAAGAGAGGGGGTCCCCTTGTTCCTTTCCTTTTGTAGCTTGTTCCTCTGTGCCCCTTGTGGAAGTTGGGTTTGTATCCTTGCCAAATAAACCAAGTATCATCTCTTTGGTATTCTTCTCCCTTGTTCTAGCCTTGGTAATCACGATGATTGCTGTGGGAGGATTTAAAGGGAGCAGATCTAAGGCCTCTCACCAGACTTTGGTTGGTGCTAACCTAGATCCTAGGTATTGGTTTCCTCTTCTTCAACTGATAATCGTGGCGATGGTCGAGATTCTTTTTGAGGTTTGCTGGTAGTTTTTGAATCTAGTTCTTCCTTTTTTCCTTTTCTAATAGTTTAATTCGATAAATATATGTTTACTTGGTTCCCTCCTGCGGGTTTGGTCAATTAAAATCTATTTTCTCCAGTGAATTTGGTCGATTTGTGATGCACTTACTTCTCCTAACCTATCTGAGTGTGATAGTATTGAGTTGATGCATGCATTATCTCCTTATTCATGGCACCTTCCCTCTTTTTCTCTGGTGATGTCCTCCCTTTGTTTTTCATGCACCAGATAAAAGCCATCCCAAGCCAAACGATCTTTTTTGAATGTTTTTCTCCCTTTTCAACCTCCTTTGTAGAGGTCCGCTTTGCGGTCTTGGGAGGAAAGGTT
This sequence comes from Bromus sterilis, assembly GCA_950022295.1. Classification (NCBI taxonomy): domain Eukaryota; kingdom Viridiplantae; phylum Streptophyta; class Magnoliopsida; order Poales; family Poaceae; genus Bromus; species Bromus sterilis. The sequence continues at coordinate 57,902,713 of OX465598.1, read as the reverse complement.
CCGTTCAATTTCAATGGCAGTGTTCCTTTGGCGATTTCTGGAGAGGTTTTGCCCATCGAGGGGCTATCTCTCGTTGCCAAAGAAGCACATGCATATCCGTCTTATTTTCCTTCTTTTGGCTCTTCTACCTCCATATCTTTTGTGAGATCAATCGGCAGCCCTTTTAGCAATGTTCTCTTCTGCTTGACAGTGATGATCGGCTTCTGAGTTCATCCATGTGGGCTCCTCTCCGATCAGCAACGAAGAGGCACGCGGGATAAGTGTGCTACATTTGCGGTAGTGTGGCATCCCTAGATGAAGGTTTAAGCCACATTGCTATGCTTTTTTGAAGTTTTCGTCGCGTTTTGTTCAAGGGCGGTTTTGTTTTTCACCTTTTTTGCTGGATGCCCTTTATATTTATGAGGGCTGTAATCTTGAATGTAATATTCTATGGTTCTTGTTTGGACCCATGAATAAGTATTTTGTTTTTGAAACAACCCACTAATCACTTTTGTGAGGGGTTACAACCCACTAGTGGAAGAAGGTTTTGACAAGTTTTTTTTTTGAGCGGTATTTTGACAAGTAGTAAAATACAAGGCCATGGGCCCATTCAAGGCCTGTTGAGTCGCCCGTTCCCGCGCTTCCTCAACCTTGTCGCTGCCTGACACCGAGCAAGCAGAAATCCAAACTAAAAAAAAAAAAAAACAAACGAAAATCCTGAAGCTGTGATTTCGATTTCCGTAGGCCATGGTGGACTCGACTAGCCTAGCACGAAAGCTGAGGTCGCTGTGCATCGCGGGGGAGCTGTCCCGGGCCGTGAGCCTCCTCCACCGGAGCGCCGTGTGCCCCGTCGCCAGCGCCTACGCCCTCCTGCTGCAGGAATGCGTGAATCGGAGGGACGCGAAGCTCGGCAAGAGGATCCACGCGCGCATGGTCTCCACCGGGTTCAGGTGCGGCGACTACATGGCCACCAAGCTGCTCATCTTCTACGCCAAGATCGGGGAGCTCGGCGTCGCCCGGAGCCTGTTCGACGGAATGCCGCGGAGGGACGTCGTGGCGTGGAACGCCATGATATCCGGGTGCACGCGCGGGCGGGTGGAGGCGCAGGCTGTGGACATGTTCGGCCTAATGCGCGCGGAGGGGCTGCGGCCGGACCAGTTCACGTTCGCGTCCGTGCTCTGCGCGTGCGCCAGGATGGCCGCGCTGGAACACGGCCGGCGCGTGCACGGCGTCATGGTCAAGTCGGACCGCGTCTCCGGCAACGTGTTCGCCAACAGCGCGCTCGTGGACATGTACCTCAAGTGCAGCAGCGCCGAGGACGCGCGCCGGGCGTTCGCGGCCGCGCCGGAGCGGAACGTCACCATGTGGACCGCGCTCATCTCCGGGCACGGCCAGCTCGGCCACGCGCGCGAGGCGCTGGCGCTCTTTGACGAGATGACGCGCGACGGGTTCCGGCCGAACGACGTGACGTTCCTCGCCGTGCTCTCCGCCTGCGCGCACGGCGGCCTGGTCGACGAGGGGCTGAGGCGCTTCTCCTCCATGCCGTCAGACCACGGCCTCACCCCAAAGGGAGTGCACTACGCGGCGGCGGTCGACATGCTCGCCAGGGTCGGCAGGCTCCGCGATGCCTATGAGCTCGTCAAGAACCTTCCAGACTGCCAGGAGCACTCGGTGGTCTGGGGCGCTCTTTTGGGCGCCTGCCGGAAGCACGGAGACCTCGGGCTGGTCGAGCTGGCCGCGCGGCGCTTCTTCCGACTGCAGCCGGGGAACGCCGGCAAATACATCGTCCTGTCGAACACGTACGCTGCCTGCGACATGTGGGACAGCGTGGCCGGCATGCACGAGACCATTAAGTCGCTCGGCATTCGGAAGGACCCCGCCTGGAGCGCCGTCGAGGTCCAGGGGAAGAAGCACATCTTCCTCGCCAGAGACACGTACCACGATGAGTGCTGGGAGATATATGAGGCCTGCAATGCCTTGGCCCGTGCCATCACCGAGCAAAGCTACGGTGATCACTGCTGGTCGGAGAGGTGAATAAATCCTTCTGATTTGTTTAGTGACGTGCAGGTCTTCTCGTTTGCCAGCGCTTCAGCTGCATCCATTGACTGAGAGGGCAGTAATATCTGACGAGGAAGTTTCAAATTGCAACAAGAGATGGAACAACTTATCATTCGTCCGGTGAACTCGGACAAGAGATGGAACAGCTGATCTCTCCAGGAGCAACAAACAAAGGTCAGCTATTTAGATACTAACTCTGTTTGCAAATTGCAACAACAGTTCTCGAAAATGTTTTTTTCCCAAATGCATTGACAGTAACAGTGGAGATAAAAATTATGGGTAAAACTGAAATAACAGGTACATCGCCCGTACAATATTTCAGATGGATACATTTGAGGCACCAGACACTATTTCTTCGTCTTCTCACAACAAACCTTGCCTGCTAAGATTGAACGAACAAACTCAACTATGTTTTTCTTTTCGGACAGACTATTAAACTAAAGCGACTTCTTGTCTTCCTACTGCGGTAATGCAGAGGCTCTACACAGCCTTCTTGATCATCACCTGATCCATGTGTTTCACAGCACATGTCTAGCAGCTAAAACAAACCTATATCTATGTCTATGTCCTCTCTCCCATTGCTGTTACAACATTAAATTCAAGAGAAGTTATTTTTCATCTGGTGTGTGTACCATGAAACGGCGAGCATTGTCAGTTGGAGACAAGTGTCCCAACAAAGCCCACACCGACGATGAAGAAAGCCATGGATTGCATGAAGAGGAAGATATAGTAATATCTTTTCCCGAAAAAAAGGTCGTAGCATCCACAAAAGAAGATATAGGCCGCAACACCAAGCTCCAAAAGATGCAACCTGATTCCATGTTAAAGTTTAGCTACGAGAGTTGAGATTTGAGAAATCCATATATGAGTTAAGCCAATTATGATAATGCACCTTTCTCTTATCCTGGTTCGCAGCTTCTTGGATGGCTTGGTTTGTACTTTCGTCTTCAGAACATCACCAAGCTTTTCTGTCACCACCCACTCGTTCACCCTACCTAGCTCCAGTAGACCGTTGAAGGTCGCCCTTGTTCTATGCAATGACATGACATTCTCAAACAGGACCCAAAAGATAACCAAGTGAAAAGACCTGCATCAATTGATGTTTTTCTCATGTTAATAATGTATGTGTCGCTAAAGCCAGGAGGTTTAGGTTCATCAACTTTGAAACAAATTGCATAGATGTTTAGATTGACTAGCACCTTGGAGTCCCAACAGCATTGAGAAGAGTGATTATGGTTGGAATGTAGAAGTAGCCCCACCTTGGTATCTCAACCTCAGGAACAAAAACTGTGGCCGGGATAACAAGGCAGTAAAACACGGACGTCAAAATGTGCCCGACTATCTTGCGCACGAAAAAGAAGTTGTAGATGACGTAGATTTTCTTCCAAAGCGTCACTTTCTGCATCAAGACCAATAGCCTGTTAGGAAACTACATGCGGTAGAAATTTCAAAAAATATATACTACTACTAGCTTAGTGCAAGTTACCTTGTTTCTGACAATCTCCATCAACATTTTCCTGAACAGATTTGCGGGCCCGCACGACCATCTGTGTTGCTGGTACCGAAATGCTTTGAATGTACTTGGGAGCTCACTTTTCACCTGAAGACATCATTAGAAGTTCAGCTTATGCAGACAAGGAGTACAAAGTGGTGCACCGGTTTTCTTGCATAAACTGATGGGTTACTGGCGCATATTCACCTTAAGATCACCAAGGTAGACAAACTTCCATCCCTTGAGGCTGGCTCGGACTGCCAGGTCCATGTCTTCAACCGTAGTTCGGTCCTTCCATCCACCTGCCTCATTCAGAGCAGATATGCGCCAGACACCCGCGGTTCCTGTTCAACAAATATTTAGCATGTTAAAAAGATGGAAAAGGGGATACAAAGTGTGACTGCTGCTAAAATTCATGGCCAACTATGTACTGGTGTCTGCATGCTAGTTACTCCAGGAAAAGAGAGATAGAATCCCCCATGGATGAAAAGGGTGACATATATATTGCGAGACCAAAATGTTTACCATTGAAGCCAAAGAAGGCGTAAGCTGAGGAACCCACTTCTTGCTCCACCTTGAAGTGATAGTCCAAGGACATCTCCTGCATCCTCGTCATCAAGCACTCGTTTGCATTCACTGCTCACGCACACAAGAGGAAGCAACAAGAGACAGACATGGTATCACCGTGCAGTAAGAACTCAGGCCAAAGCAAGCAGAGATGTATTATAACAGGAATGGTGCCATACCGAATACCCAGCGGGCCTGGACAAGGGCGATCTCAGGGTTGTGGACAAGGAAGGGCATGGCGCGGCACAGGTAGTCGGGATCGGGTTGGAAGTCGGCGTCGAAGATGACCACGAAGTCACACTCTTTGACGTAGTCGTGCTTCATGCCTTCCTTGAGCGCGCCGGCCTTGTACCCACGCCGGTTGTCCCTGATCTCGTATTTGATGTTCACGCCCTTTTTCGCCCAGCGCTGGCACTCCATCTGCACCAGCTCCTGCACGGGGGTATATGGGTGATCATGAACAAATAATCAGGAAACGCATTTGATTTGCTGAGTTCGACTAGACACATAGTTCACGCTAATGGTGTGTACCAATTGTAAGAAGATTTTAATATGAAAAGTTACAGGTATACATTCTTTTGCTTGATCTTTCCTCCAGGCTGCAGTCAAAGCAAGCAATTTATTTTCTGAAGAAACCACACTAAAAAGGAAAGTCTGGACGACCACAATCTTATGGATACTAGAAATGGGCTGGTAGTTGTAGAAAATGCTCTGATGGTTGCAACATGTTTGCTGGAGCACCACCCTGTTGAAACCAATCCCACTACTTTTGCTGAAACATGACAACCTTATTACTGAATCACTAGGTAGATGCAAAATCGATAGCCAGACATTTAATATGGTCGTTTAATTACTGCTCAAGCATAATGTACTCTCACTGTTTGGGTTTATTGGACCCCTTTATATTTAGGGTCAAAATTCAATCATAAATTTGAACTAATAAAACGTATAATATATGCATGCATTGCATGCATGCGTGCACTAATAAGGAGGGCACTGTGCACTCACCCACATAAATCAAAACTATGCCATGATAAATAATTTGTCAGGTATATATATCAGCAGAGAGGAGGGATCGATATGGTTCGTGCTTGTAAGTATGGCTATTGGGTTTACTACCTTGATGTTGAGGTCCGTGGAGTCGTCCAGCACCTGGATGACGAACCGATCCGACGGCCAGGACAGCCCGCACGCCGCCCCGATCGACTTCTGGTAAACCTGCGAGTCAACCACGCCCAAAAAAGAGTTAAGGACCGTTTTCATCGGAGGAAAGCATTTAGAGCGAAATATTGGCTAGTAAATGGCAGATTGTGAGCAGCTCAAGAGGACGCAGACCATGCAGTAGACAGTGCTCACCTCGCGCTCATTGTACATGGGGATCTGGACGATGACCATGGGGTAGGCGGCGCTGCCGAGCTCCGGGTCCTCGTCGCCGTCGTGTAGGGGCTCCGACCGCCACTGCCGCTCAGGGCGGCGGCCGAGCAGCCTCATCGCCACGACGACGACGGCCATGTACACCTTCTCCACGAACAGGATGACGCACATGGCGAGGCAGACCGCCACGGACGCGCGCAGCAGCGGCACGATCACCGGCCCGCTGACCTGCTTCCACCCCACGGCGATCTGCTCCGCCGCCTCCATTGCAACTCACGCCTGAGCAGACGAGAAGCGAGTGAACTAGCTACGAAAATGGAGCGTGGAGCTCGGAATGTGGCTGTCGGGGTGTGGGTGGGTGCTCTTGCTGGGAACGTGGCTGGCAGGGGTATAAAAGGAGGGAGAGGAGGCGTCGGCGGAGGCGTCGGGTAGGGAGGCGGAGGTGTTTTCGCGATCGATTTATTGCGTATAAAAGATAGAGATTGGGCCTATAATAAATACTTAAATATCGCAGTTTTTTTTGCGAGTTAATATCGCAGTTTTTGTTGTGCTGACTGCTCATGATATTCTGCCATGGTTCTACTTATTTATGGGGTAGTAATGTTTTTCATGTTCTCCATTAATTTCTTGCATTTTGTGTAATATTCGATTTTATTCATTGTGCTGAATTTTTATGAGGCTGTACCATTGGTGTACACATGAATTTATCAGTTGATATTTTCGGTGATATGATCAATTTAATTATTTGCTTTAATTTGTAGACCCAGAGTCGGTTTATTTAGGCTAGGCCTAAGTTGTATTGTATGAGCGGTTGTATTTGTTGTACACATGGATGTATGAGGATGTGCATGTGCATTCACTCAATTAATTTGTTTGCATGTATGAGGATATCTTTTAGCAAACAAATAGTGGTGTGCAGGTTTCTAATGTCGAACTGGCGATAGCACAAAAATTTACATGGCAATGGATCAAACTATGACGTTGCCATAACGCAAATTTTATGTTGTGAACAGTTTATTTTTTAAGTACTTTGGCATTTTCATGTCAACATGTTTGATGATACTTTGATCTTATGTATGGATCAAACTAGCTACGACTCCCTGCTTATTTCCATGTCCTATGCAATTTGGATCCAAATCTGTGATCTAACTGTGCTAACTTTTAATCAAAAGTTTGTGTGAGTAATTGTATTATTTGGTATTTGTGCATGTGCATTCAGTTAATATTTTTTTGTGATATGGCTTACTGCTTTAGAATGGTTTGGGGTATTAAATACAATATAATTAGGCTAACTTTTGATAAGATATGATATATTTGATATTAGTGTGCACTCCATTAACTAATGTTTAGTATCAAATGGTTTCAACGTCTTAGTTTCTTTTAAGATATGTGTTGTGAAGGTTTCCACTTCTTGTATGTTAAATGTGTTTAGTATGACATATGGCTATAAACGTGTTGGCATTGGCTTATTTTTTATTGTATTATTTTTTATTAATTATTCAATGATAAAAATATAATCAATAAATACTATGTGATATCTAAAGATCACATCTTTTTTCCTATTGATCTCGTTATCAATATCCTCATGAAGTTTTGTATTTCAAACATGTCTATATGTTTTATTGCTTATGCAATACAGGCCGATATGCTATACTGTGTTACCATGTTTGTTGCATGCACATTTTTGCTAGGTGCAGCTTGGTGAATGTGAGGCGCCCATTGCCGATAAATTCAACTTTACGTGAATTCTCACTGCTGTAAAATTATTGTTGGTTTGCGCCAAAATGCTAGAGTAGTTAATTGCAGTAGGTTTGATTTATGTCCCGATGTGTTCCAACACATGCGATGAATCAACATACAATCTACGCAAAAGGGATCTAAAAGATACAGACTGTCATTTTCAATTATTTGAAAACGTAAAACACCCCTAAATCTTAAAATCTTCGTTCGATACCTCTCCCACAGCGTTATGATGATGAATGGCAACATATCAAAGTGTAGCTAGAAGAATAGAGCAAACAAAGTTGCTTCTATAAGTAAATTGCTCGAAACAACTCATTCTCGGTAACCATTTTTTTTATTTTTCTTGTAAACACTATGTCTCACATTGGGCATTAATGGAGTCACTAATAATGCAGAAAACCTGCAAATATCCTTGTAGGGTTGATCGAGAGGCCGGAAGTACCGTAGAGGAGAGCTCGCGGGGATTTACCCAATTTTAGGCCCTCGTGGTAGAGGTAAAACCCTAATCCATCTTTGTTTGGATTATGGGTGGATGGAATCTACAAAAGAGGGGGTTACAATTATGCCTAGGGTTATATGGGAGAACCGGCCTTTTGATCGAATCAGACTAGGATTCCTCAAAGTAACCACCAAATTGATGAAGCATCTAGAAGGAGGGCTCCTCGTATGGTGCCAAGATTCCTAATGAGGCCTACACCATGGACCCGTAGGACGACAAAATGCCCGGACTATCCTTGTACAGGCCAATCCCAGAATATCGCACCGTCACTATCTCCATATCCCACACCATCCATATGAAACCATTGTCGATTGAAACCTATAATCACTTCATGATGATGTCTCTTTGTTGTTAATTGATAGAATATGTTTTGGTTGAGTATATATACTTCTAGATTGTAGCCCATATCATTATGCCCCTACACGTGTTTATCTTTGCAACTTGTGAGTAGTTTATTATGTTTTTGGTGACGCGGAAGAACTCTAGTTTGTTGATATCATATTATAATTATAATTTTCTTAATTCTTTCTAGAGGATACATTAAGAAGATTTCCCAATAAAAGAATCAAATACCTCTGCCAAAGACTCAAACCATTCAGAATTTTTTTCTTGCTAATACCCCATATACATCATTGGGTTTCATCTAGCCGACCTTGTTGCTCTAATTGTGATGGCCTATTCTAGTAGTGATGGAGGAATTATGAGGAGGTTTGGGTAGAACTCCATCACAAAGATGCATGGGTGGAAGGGGTTGTGGATACTTGAGGCAAATGACATGTGTGAGTAATCCAACCTTGTCTTAACTACCGGATTGGAATTTTGCGGGATTTCATGATTATAATTTCGGTGGCAGACAAATGATGCCGCTCTTTCTAGGGTAACAAATGATGGGTGGAAAGCAAGGATCTTATAATTTCTTCACCAGTTTCTCGAAAAGCCTTCCCCTATAATAACTGGGGATTTCCCAATAAATTTACTGTCTTTCCCACGTGTGCTCTTGTATAAAATTCCGAATACAACTTTCCTTATACTTATACTAACATATGTGCCCACATCTCTCTCTTAGGCACAAAATACACCAATGGATCTCCAGGTGATGCAGCGCATGCGGCGAAGAGGTAGTGGGCAGTGGTGAGGTAGATGAGTGGTGGCCGAGGAGATGCGGTGGCGGCTGGTTCGGGCACGTTGGGGCTGGTGACGATGAGGCAAATCTGGCGGCGAGCCGGGTTGGCGGCTGAATGCATCGATGGTGGCCCGACAGTGACATGTTTTGTTGGGAGCATGAAGGTTCGGATGGTTGGCACTAGCCAACGTGAATTAGGTTATATGGAAAGAAGCATCTTGTCCTCGATAATAAGGGAAGATCGGGTGTTTGTTCATGTGCTCGCCTAAAAAAAGTAGGTATCTAAGAGTTGTTGTAGCATGTCTTTTGTGCCAACTTTCCCTATATAGTAGGTATTTTTTGGAGAAAGGGAAGTTGCTTGAGATGTTTAGGGGTAAATAACAAGCTTTACTAATTAATATGAAGGTTTATGGGAATAAATAATGATTCATGAGGCAAACCCGACCACATGTGGCGACCCTGATCAAGAGAAACATAATACTTGGCGAGGTTATGAGCATCGGAGTTCGTTTCACGGCCTTCAAACATAAAGCCATAGACAATGATATTTTGTGTAGCATCAAAAATCTTCTTAATAATAGAGCCATGGCGTTCACTGGTTCCGCCTTAAATATCATCAATTCTTGGTTTGCAATCGCATGAAATGATGCTCATGTGTAAGGTTAGGTCATGAACTAGATCTTGCACTTACCGACAAACAAGGGCCTCCAAAATAGCCGGATCAATGATACCAGGGAAAACCATCGCCAACTAACCCAGGAAAAGATCATTGTAATCGTGAAAAACAGCTAGAGCTGCACCTCAATCTATCTATATCTCTTATAAAGCAAAACCCCACTAAGATGCATTTATGGTGTCTATCTCAACATGCAAGCTATCCACATCATCCACTATTGTAGCCAATCATTTGTCCATGTCATTCACTAACAAAATCATACTAAGATGCATTTATGATATCTATATCAACATGCAAGCTATCCACATCACCCACTATCATAGCTAATCATTTGTCCATATAATCCACTTTCAATTGCATGCATCTTATACCCTTTTAATTTACATTGTAGAGTTCTTATAGAGATTTCCGCTGCAACGCGCGGGGTATTCTTCTAGTTTATATTATGTTAGATACCTCCATCAACATTGATCTTCATAAAACGAACAACAAGGAACTTCAAACCTTGGGGTGATGAACCATCCTTGAAGTATGCAAATGTACCGAGATCTTTGCCATTTATCGGATGCTCTAGAGTTCTTCTATGTACCGTTTGATGAATACGTGTGTTGACAATGGAATCTGGAATATACTTTCATGGATGGGTTTTCTTCTAGTTGCCTAAATTTTTCATAGTCAACACCATCTTAGTCAAGCCTGCATGCAATAAAGATTCAATCATGGTGAATATCCATTGTTTGGTGTTTGGTTCAGTTGTAGCACCCAAGTGTTCCACGATTTCCTCATCAACCAAAACTCAAACACTTGGTCATCGAGCAATCAAGTAAAGAGTGTCGCCAAGAGTTAGCGTCTCCACATAGCGAGCAATTATCAGAACAACCATCTTTTCGTTGAGACACACATCTTCCGTAGGTAAGATTGTTTGGCAAGGCACCAAAAGAATGTTCGAAGCTTGCCCGATACAACCATATTCCACATATTAGTTCAACTCTTTCCCTTATAGTGTAAGAATTGGATGTGTCAGCTTTGTCCTCAAACCAATCCTCTCTCCATTTTCTAGTTTGTAATAGCATGTGATATGAGGATTGTACAAAAACTTAGTTTTTTTTCTCATACTACCAAGTCACGAAGTCTTCAATTTCGCTAGTACATAATGGAGTCCTCCCGATGATAGCCGCATCCACTAGTAGAATAAATTGCCGAAAGACGTTCATATTCCATGTTGCATTTGTGTTTTCGATAAGTTCACTCACAAGATTCAGAGGATTGTCCAATAGACATGCAATAGGACTTATGTACTTATCCCATGGGATCCAGTTTTGTGTCCATAGCCGTGTAGAATACCCATCACCGATATGTCTGATGAAACTTGGAGATGGAACATCCCTTCCTTTGACAAAGATGGTGCGGCTATGTGCCGCCCTTAGTACCTCTTAGCATAAGATCACTTCAAGGGATTCGGTACTGGGCCAACTCATTTACCCCATGGTAAAGCAATGATGAGATCACGTTAACATCACATGTGCCTTTTTTGTTTTTCCCACCCTATTTTCACATTTTTTTTTGTTGTTTGCTTTTTCATTGTTTAATTTTTTTATTATAAACATATATCCCCAAAACACTTTACCAATTTTGTAGAGATGTTATTCATGCTTTTAAAACAATGTTAAATGTGTATATAAAAATTTAGTTAATTTATAAGGAAAATGTATGACGTGAATGGAAAAGTATAAATATTAAAAATGTGTTAAAAATACCTAAAATGTTAAAAATAAATATAGAATGTAAAAAATGTGTATGTAATTCAAATAAAGTGTTTCAAGATAATAAAAACATATAAGATAAAATTTAAAAAGGTTCCATGAGTTTAAATGTGTTCATGAAATATTCAAATATCTTTGACCAATTTTAGAAAATGTTAAAAAACATAAAAAATTGTACGTGACATTTTAAATAAATATTTTACAACATATAATTTTTTTTTCATGACATTTAAAAAATGGCTTTCAATGTCAAAAAAGGTTTGTGTAGGTTAAAAACATTTTATTTCCATTAAATTTTAGGTGACATTAAAATAAATATTCTTGAGATTCCAAAAATATCCATATGTTTATACAATGTAGAAAATGTTTTTGTAATTCTAAAATATATATTGATATTAATAAAATATAGAAGATGTATCTGTTTTTACCATATTAAAAAAAATTAAACATGCATTCAAAAAAATATACATCATGTATTTACAAATTTCCAATGTGTATCGGTGATAAAAAAATATGTGTGTGTTAAGAAACCAACCAAGCCGACAAAGAAACAAAAAGAAAGAAATAAACAAAGAATGCAATGAAAATCAAGAATAAAATAAAAATGAAATTAAAGTGTAATGAAGAAATTAAGAAAGAAAACCCAAATAAAAATAATGAAAAACCGAAGAAGAACAAGAACCGGTGAAAAAAGAAAAACCTAAGGGAAAAGAATCCAGAGCAAAGCCATCGAACCTACTACAGTGACACACGAGTATCATGAGCGAGGTGCATTAATGGACTGGTTTGATAGTCCTCCATCCATACCTTAATAAAAATCGATGGGCGCAAGACGAAGATTTCCCGCAACAAATGGATTTATGTCACAAAAAGAAAAAAAAATCAAGGGTTCAAAAAAGGATTTTTTTATTGAGAAACTTGTTCACTCTTTATTGCTCATCAAGTATGTTTAGCTTGATACAATCTGGATCATGGGAGTAAGCTTAGGCCGACCCTAGGCGTCATTCTGCTGATAAAAGCCTTTTTTAAACCGCCTTGAGGTCCGTCAGATCATACTTAAAAAAACGGCCCTGATCTCTGCCATGGGTGTTCTCATTCGCTCTTGATACGTCTCAAACGTATCTATACTTTCTGCTTGCTCCATGCATGTTTTGGGTGTTATTGCTATGTATTTGCCACAATTTCATATCTTTTTATAACATATTTTTGAATTAAACTATTAATGGTTGCAAGAGTGCACAAGTTCTTGTTTTTTTACTTTATGTGTAGGAATTACTTGGATAAAGGAAAGATCACAAAAAGGAGCCTTGTAAGAGTTGGTCTCTAACTCTTCCAAAATCTATCCCCACCAGACAGGTTTTAAAGACCGCCTCGGAAACGCTAGAAGACGGTCTCAAACGGAAAAACTTAAAACTACAAAGTTGTAGATAATTTGTTTCCGGTGGATCTAGACATAAAATTCGGCCCAATCAGAGTTCGGATGCTCCATGAAGCCCCGAAATACCGAAGATGTAATCTGGATGACGGAAATCCAAGAGTCTTTATAAAGAGAGGAAACCTAGGTCAAAGGGCACCAAGAAATTTACTCCCCCTTGGCAGACGTCTTGAGGGGGAGATCAATCTTCACAGCAGCACCATATCCAAGGAAGAAGAAGGGGCCAAGGGTCGTGGCCGTGGCCGTCGCTGCCGTCGTCTCCTTCATCTCCTCCGGGCTGCACCTCTCCATCAACAACTCTCTCTCTCACCATGTCCATGTGTGAGTAGTTCCCCTCGGGGCTAAGGCTTGTATCTTGATCTATGTGGTTATCTCTCTCTTCCAAGATATGATCTTTGTTGTGATCATTGGCTATTTTAATATAGGGTAATCCCATGATGTTTCCCTTCTTCTATGTATTGGATTTGATGTACTCACTTGTCTATATCTAGTATAATCTCCGAGACCAAGGTGACATCAGTCTAGTGGTCATAGATTAGAAGAATATTTCATGAGTGATTTCCTTTTTTGTGTGTTGATTGAAGATTGAGAGTCTCTGGGTGCTTGTCTTTGACTATCATTGAGATATGTTGTGGTGATTGTGGTATTCTCTTTGAATGACCGCAGTGACATTGGGAAATCCATATATGAGAACTACGAACTCTAAAGTGTGCTTTCGTTGCCCTACATAATTCTCGTCCTCTCTTGTCCACAAAGGATTGAGCTCCGAGTACGTCTCCAATACATGTTTTAGTGAAAATATCATGTGATTAGACTATGTCAATGTTGTTGGGAGTTGCCACTAGTGAAAGTATGAAGCCTAGGCTTTGTTTTCACCGTTGCAATACCGCTTGTGCTCACTTTTTGTCACTTGTTTGCTTGCTGCACTTTTTATTACAGATTTAGATTACCTTGTTTTGCCACACCTATCACCCATATTTTACTATCTCTTCGCGGAACTAGTGCACCTATACAACTCCTAGTTGTATTAGGTGTGTTGGGGACACAAGAGACCTCTTGTATCTTAATTGCAGGGTTGCTTGAGAGAGACCATCTTCTAATCTCTACTTCCCTGAGTTCGATAAACCTTAGGCATCCACTTGAGGGAAATTGTTGCTGTCCTACAAACCTCTGCGCTTGGAGGCCCAACATAGTCTACAAGAATAGAAGCATGCGTAGACATCAGATCTACCGAGCGCAACGCAACAAAGTCTCTTCAGTGCAGACCCGTTGCTCCATGATGCCGCCGGCGAGAAACATCGAAGCTCCAAGAAGCCGCCGGCGAGCGCGGCGTCGCAGCTCAGGGGAACCACCGGTGAGGGATGCATCGCAACATCCAGGCTACATTGCAACTCCGGGAGGCCGTTGACGAGAGCTACATTACAGCATCCAGTCTACATCACAACTCCGGGAAGTCGGCGGCAAGTGTCGCGTCGCAGCATCGGGAAACCGCCATCATGCACCAAGTTACAGCTCCAGAAAGCCATTGGAAAGCGCCTATAGTCTGCATCGCAGCTTCAGGAAGGTGCTGTGTGCGCTACGTTGGAGCTTCAGAAAACCGCTGGTGAACGCTGCATCGCAACATCGACAGCGAGAGCTGCGACTAGGGAAGCCGCCGGCGAGGGCTGTGTTGCAGCATCCAATCTGCATCGCAGTTCCGGAAGGCCGCCGACGAGCAACGCATCGTAGCTTTGGGAGCTGCTAGCGAGGGCTGCGTCGCAGCTCAAGGGAGTCACCGGCGAGGGATGCGCTGCACCATCTCCAGTTTACATCGCAGCTCCTGGGAAATCACCGGTGAGCGCTGGGCCACAACATCGCAACTTTCGCTTGTAGGACCCCAGCCGCCGTGGATGGGTGTACCTCGCAGCAGCATCTTGGTGGCTCCGCCAATCGGAGGTGAAAAATTGGTAAAAGGAGATGTGTTGATAGTCGAGGAAAGAAAGAGAGAAACGAGATAATGTCATGTGTGCGTGTGAGGTCTAGACGTTTATGTTCGAGGAAACGAGAGGACAAAGGCATCCTGTTCCCACAGGTCACGTGTGGGACGTGGAAGGCGACTTGAGGGAGGCGTGAGATCAGTCGATGGAAACGGGGCGTGATACGTCCCAAACGTATCTATAATTTATGCTTGTTCCATGCACTTTTATGTGACATTGCTACATGTTTTTCTACACTTTTATATCATTTTACACATATTATAACTAACCTACTAACTCAGTGCACCCAGTGCCAGATTCTGTCTGCTGATGTCTTTAAGTTACAGGTATTTTACCCTAATTTTCAGAGCCCAAAAAATTCCAGAAAAATCATGTAAAAAATCTGCGAGACGGAATCTTCCGGAGCCCTGAAGGAGGGCCACGGGGCCCCACCAGGCACCCAGGTGCCCTGATGACGCGGCCACCCCCTGGTCGCGCCAGGTGGCTGCCTGGGAGCCCTGGCCCACTCCTGGCTCCCCCCTTTGGCCTATATTACCTCTTCGTCCAGGAAACCCTCGAGGAGAACCCTGCATCACGAAATTCCTCTCTGTTCTGCCGTCGCGGCGCTTCCAAGATCGGGAGCACCAGAAGACCCCTCCCCGGCACCCTTCCGAAGGGAAGAAGGACCACCGGGAGCTTCTCCACCACCATGGACACTTCCCGGATGTGCCGTGAGTAGTCTCCCTTGGACCATGGGTCCATGACCAGTAGCTATGTGATGTCTTCTCTCCAATCTTGTTCTTCAATTCTTAGCCCTTGTGAGCTTCCCTACATGATCAAGGCATCTATGTAATTTTTCTGTTGTTGCTATGTTGTGTTTGTTGGGATCCGATGGATTATGAGATTATGTTCAGATCGTGATGAGTTATATATTTGGTTTACCTTTTATATTTTGTTCTTGAGTAACTCTTGCATGTTCTTCGTTACTTTTTATTGCTTTGGCCAAGTAGTAGATAATAACTCCAAGAGGGAGCGTTTATGCATGATTGTGGGTTCATGCCCCACGATGTCTAGCTTGAGTTTCAGAAACATGAGACTAGGGTATGTGTTGTTGCCACCAGGGAGAAAACAACGGTGCTTGTAACCGCGGTTGCAAGGATTGTTTACCTTACACATAGATTGTTAATGCAATTGTCTGTTGCTTTGAGTTTACACTTTGGGTGGGGCTCGCAAATTAATACCAGCGATATGTTCTGGATAGATATCTCAAGGTGGATGATTAGTGAGTAGATGCAGATGGATTTCGGTCTACTTGTCTTGGCGTACTACCCATACTCTCAAGCCTCTTACTTTCAAGTAGCATAATTAGCATTGTGGTGCGTTTATAATTCTGTCAATTTTCCAACTGTAATTTGTTCACGCACCTTAGCTATTTTATCGTCTTTTGGGAGAGAGACATCACTAGTGAACATCATGGGACCCCGGTCCATATTTCCACCACTGTTTACACCTCCACTTTATTTACTGATTTTACTTAGTTGCTGTCATCGCCACTATCATTATCACTACTATTATCTCTTGCGTTTGATCCTTTGTAAACGACAAGGTCGGAGGGATTGACAACCCCTCTGTACTCGTTGGGAGAAAAGTTACTTGTTGTGTGTGCAGGTCCACGTCAACCTCATCTCCATCCGGCAACTTAATGTATGGCGCCGTTGACACCTACTTGCAGCATTCAGAGTCCTCCGGAGACAAACCTTGGTATCTTCACCGAGGGAAATTTGCTACTAGCTACATCTCAACCTTCCACTTGGGGTAGCCAACGAGGCGCGCTCTCGCGCGTTATCAAGCTAATTTCTGGTACCGTTGCCAGGGACTCCAATCTTCAAGATATGGGAGTGCACACTATCTTTTATCTTTTATCAAGCTTTTTAGTCTTGTTAGTTTACCTTTTAGTTTTTATCTTAGTGTCCTTTATCAAAAATCAATTTTTTTGTTTACCTTGTTCTTGGTTGCTGCTGTTACTATGGGTTCCACTGAAAACACTAAGTTGTGTGACTTCAGTAGTCACAATAACAATGACTTTATCTGCACTCCTATTGCTCCACCGACCACTTCAACACCTTCTTATGAAATTAAACCTGATTTGCTGAATCTTTGAAAGATCAATTCTCCGGTGTTGGAGATGATGCTGGTTTACACTTGAATAATTTTGTTGAGCTTTGTGATATGCAAAAGTATAAGGAAGTAGATGGTGATATTGTTAAACTTAAGCTTTTTTCCTTTCTCCTTGAGAGGAGGAGCTAAAATTTGGTTTCAATCCTTGCCTAGGAATAGCATAGATTCTTGGGATAGGTGCAAGGATGCTTTTATTGGGAAGTACTACCCACATGCTAAGATTATGCAATTGAGGAGTAATATTATGAATTTTAAGCAATTGGATAATGAACACGTTTCCCAAGCTTGAGAGGATCATTTTGACTTGTACCTGACTAGTGGTCTCGGGATGAGTCAAAATAAGATCCGGAAGGAGACTGATGGATTCTCCCCCCTCGTTGGTTACCCCAAGTGGAAGGTTTGAGATGCAGTGCAGCAGCAAGTTTCCCTCGGTGAAGATACCAAGGTTATCGAACCAGTAGGACTCAGGAGATACAAGTAGGTGGCAACGTCGCCAGAAATTTCTTCCTGACTAGGGTGTTGTCGTGGACCTGCACACAGCAACAAATAACTTTGCTCCCAACGAGTACAGAGGAGTTGTCAATTCCTCCGGCCTTGTCGTTTACAAAGGATCAATGCAAGAGATAAAAGGTGCAAAGGAAAGTAAAAGCTGAAAGTAAATTGAGGGTGTGAACAATAATGTGAAGATGGACCGGGGTCCCGTGATTTTCACTAGTGATGTCTCTCTCCCAAAAGACGATAAAAGTGCTAGCGAGGTAAACAAATCACAGTTGGGAAATTGACAAGATTATGAAGGCACCGCAATGCTAACTATGCTGCAAAGAAAGGAAGGGCTCAAAAGCAATGGGCAGTACGCCAAGGTAAGTAGACCGAAATCCATCTGCATCTACTACAAATCATCCACCTTGAGATATCTATCCAGAACATCTCGCTGGTATTAAGTTGCGAATCCCACCCAAAGTGTAAACTCAAAGCAACAGACAACTGCATTAAAAGAACTTTGCGTAAAGTAAACAATCCTTGCACCCGCAGGTACAAGCACCGTTGTTTTATCCCTGGTGGCAACAACACATCCCCTAGTCTCATGTTTCTGTCACTCAAGCTAGACATCAAGGGGCTGAACCCAAAATCGAGCATAATGCTCTCTCTTGGAGTTGCAAATAAAATACTTGGCCAAAGCAAATACCGCAATGGAGAACATGCAAGAATTTACTCAAGAACAAAATATAAAAGATAAGAACCAAATATATTACTCATCACAATCTGAACATAGTCTCATAATCCATCAGATCCCAACAAACTCAGCATAGCAACAACAGAAATTACATAGATGCCTCGATCATGTGAGGCAACTCATGAGGACTCGAAAGTGGAAGCACAAAGGGGGGAGAGATTCATCACATAGCTACTGGTCACGGACCTATGGTCCAAGGAGGACTACTCAAAATACATCCGGGAGGCGTCCATGGCTATGGATGGTCTCCCGGAGGGGGTTCCTCCTTCCGGCAGGGTGCCGGGGTAGCTTCTCCAGGCAGCCCCGATCTTGAAACGGCGGCGGCGGCGGTACAGAGGGGAGTTCGCGAGAAAGAGATCGATATTAGAGGTTTCCATCCCGAGGGGTAAATATAGGCGAAGGGGGGCGTCGAGGGGACCCACGAGGCAGTCAGGAGGGTCCCTGGCGCGGCCCACTTGCCCTCCTGGCTGCCTGGTGGTGGCCCCCCTTCCCTCTCTTGGTGATTCCGGAAGCTTCTGTTGCGCTGATTTTTTATATATTTTTTCCGGAATTTTTGGAGCACTTTTAATGGCCGGAAAACCTGAAATACAAAATAGCAGAAAACAGAAACTGGCAACTGGGTGCACTGAGTTACTAGGTTAGTCCAAATAGGTTCGAAAGTGTATGAAAGTTCAAGCAAAACATGGCAAAGTCACACAAAACATGCATGGAGCAAGCAGAAATTATAGATACGTTTGTGACGTATCAGAGACCAAGTGTGAAACTTTAGTAGATTGAGTTCTCAATTAAAATATATATTATTTTTTATCTCTAATCCCATCTCCCATTGCTTGCACGCAAACACCATTTGAAGACATTCGAGTCACGGACAACGAGAGCTCTTGCACCTTTATGTTCATACTTTGCTAGTTTCAATACTAGATATAAACTCTTGCTTGTTATTATCTTGACTTGAATTGCACATCTTACTTGCTTTACTTTGAAGTTCTTATATGTGTGTTAGCATGTCACCACAGAAATTCTCTGTGTTATCATTTACCTACTCGAGGACGAGCAGGAATTAAGCTTGGGGATGTTGATACGTCCCAAACGTATCTATAATTTCTGTTTGTTCCATGCACTTTAATGTGACATTGCTACATGTTTTGCTACACTTTTATATCATTTTACACATATTTGGACTAACCTAGTAACTCAGTGCACCCAGTGCCAGTTTTTGTCTGCTGATGTCTATAAGCTGCAGGTATTTTACCCCAATTTTCAGAGCCCCTAAAATTCCAGAAATAAAAAATCAGCGAGACGGAAGCTTCCAGCGCCCCGAAGTACGGACAGGGGCCCCCACCAGGCACCCAGGCACCCTGGTGGCGAGGCCACCCCCCTGGCCGCGCCAGGTGGATGCCTGGGAGCCCTGGCCCACTCCTAGCTGCCCCCTTTGGCCTATATTACCTCTTCGTCCAGGAAACCCTCAAGGAGAACCCCGCATCGCAAAATACTCTTTGTTCCGTCGCCGACGCGCTTCCAAGATCGAGAGCACTAGAAGACCCCTCCCCGGCACCCTGCCGGAGGGAAGAAGGACCACCGGGAGCTTCTCCACCACCATGGACGCTTCCTGGATGTGTTGTGAATAGTCCCCCTTGGAACATGGGTCCATGACCAGTAGCTATGTGATGTCTTCTCTCCAATCTTGTTCTTCAATTCTTAGCCCTTGTGAGCTACCCTACATGATCAAGGATCTATGTAATTTTCCTGTTGTTGCTATGCTGTGTTTGTTGGGATCTGATGGATTATGAGATTATGTTCAGATCGTGATGAGTTATATATTTGGTTTACCTTTTATATTTTTTTCTTGAGTAATTCTTGCATGTTTTACGTTAATTTTTATTGCTTTGGTCAAGTAGTAGATAGTAACTCCAAGATGGAGCGTTTATGCATGACTGTGGGTTCATGCCTCCCGATGTCTAGCTTGAGTGACAGAAACATGAGATTAGGGGATGTGTTGTTGCCATGAGGGAGAAAAAACGGTGCTTGTAACAGCGGTTGCAAGGATTTTTTACCTTACGCATCGATTGTTAATGCAATTGTCTGTTTCTTTGAGTTTACACTTTGGGTGGGACTCGCAACTTAATACCGGCGAGATGTTCTACATAGATATCTCAAGGTGGATTATTAGTGAGTAGATGCATATGGATTTCGGTCTACTTGTCTTGGCGTACTGCCCATACTCTCGAGTCTCTTACTTTCAACTAGCATAATTAGCATTGCGGTGCGTTTATAATTTTGTTAGTTTCCCAACTTTAATTTGTTCACTCAGCTTAGCTATTTTATCGTCTTTTGGGAGAGAGACATCACTAGTGAACATCATGGGACTCAGGTCCATATTTCCACCCCTGTTTACACCTCCACTTTATTTATTACTTTTACTTTCAGTTGCTATCATCGCCACTATCATTATCACTACTATTATCTCTTGCGTTTGATCGTTTGTAAACTACAAGGCCGGAGGGATTGACAACCCCTCTGTACTCGTTGGGAGCAAACTTACTTGTTGTGTCTGCAGGTCCACGTCAACCTCATCTCCATCCGACAACTTAATATCTGGCGTCGTTGACACCTACTTGCAGCATTCGAAGTCCTCCGGAGACAAACTTTGGTATCTTCACCGTGAGAAATTTTCTACTAGCTACATCTCAACCTTCCTCTTGGGGTAGCCAATGAGGCGCGCTCTCGCACGTTATCAGGGTATTTCCCGTAAACTTAACAAGATTTAGAGGGTCATAGTATGAGGCTCTTCCTTCAAAACAAAAGGAACATGATTCAAAATTGGACGTGGCTAGAGAGCGCGCCCGATGGTGCGTTCGGGCAGACCTACTATATTAGGAAAGGAACCTACCACATCATCCAAAACTGTTAAAAAAGAAAAGTACACACCATCCATCAGTACGTTACTTCAGTACGTGCATTTATTTGGAGTTTTGAAAATTTTAAAAAGCTATAACTTTTTATTTATTTGTCGGAATTCAAATCCATTTTCACTATTAAGTTTTTCTCGCGATGATTTCTTTAAAACTAGACCCCATATGGATAAATTTAGACAAAATTTTATTTTTGAGCAACTTTATATGATATTGAAGCAATTTTAGTACTATAAGAAAGCAACTCTTCTTATTTACCTAGTACGACTGCTTATTAGCTTGATTTGTATAGAACCAAGAAAACGACATAAAATATGGGGTTTCTTTAGTGCTACATATAAGAAAATTTATTGCATTACATGTATGAATGAATTACTAACATTATCTCAACTTCCTATCATGGTTACTCAATTGCCTATCGTTGATGATCAATTGTCTATCATTGATGTTTAGTTGCCTACAATATTATATTAGTAAAACCCAAAGTAATCGGTCGTAGAAAAAACAAATAAGCAACTATCCTAAAAAAATCAAGAAACTATATTTTCAAAAACAAAAAATAAAAATGTTCTAGCAAAACCAAGAAACTGTCCTCATAAAATCAAGAAACTATCCTAGAAAACTAAGGAATTGTTGTAACAAAACCAAGCAAATATCTTAGAAAACCAAGCAACTGTCCTAGCAAACCAAGCAACTATCCTAGCAAACCAATCAATTGTCGTAAAAAAAACCAATCAATTGTCCTAACAAAATTAAGCAACTGTCATAGCAAAACCAAACAACTGTCCTAGAAAATGCAAGCACCTACATTATAAAAAAAACACAATGCAAAATGTCTGCCATCAAATACAAGTTGCCTACCGATGATTCTTAGTTACCTTCATATGATGAAAATGGTTTGCTGTGATTTTTAAGTGGTCCATGACATATTTACTTGATAAATTCATTAGTACATACGATGTACGAAAGTTGCATCTATTTAATACTAAATTTGCTTCGTTTAGCATCATACATAGTTGCTTATTTTTTAAAGATCGTCGAAATATGTTCATATGGGATCTCGTTTTGAAGATCTCGTCGCAGAAACCTAACGGTGAAAACGAATCTTCGTTTTGAAACTCGGTTCAAAAGTTATAGCTTTTTTTTGTAAAATGAAATGAAATAAATTAATTACGTCAGCATATGCATGCGCGGATGTGCTTCTCATTCGCATGCGTGGAAGCATGGTCCCTCACTGTCGTAGTCTGTTGTGACCAATGGTCTTTTTTTGTCGGTTAGCGGATGCTTTTAATTAGTGCAGATGCGTCCCGCCGTAGATGTGGATCGGACAGCTCTCGACTGGGTGCGCCTGGTACAACTACGGGGCGCAACAACGCTTTTAAGCCAACAGGTTCAAAATTTGTTGTATGAATATAAATTTCCTTGGATATACTGTTCAATAAGGCAGAGTAAGGTATATATAATACTGAAGGAGGCCCGAAATCACACGACGCGCGCTATCCGGAAATTCGTCCGCTATTTACTCGCTACTAGTTCAACTATGAGTTCCAACTAGCAAACATGCACGTGCGTTGCTACGGGATAAACAAATTTTTGTATATCTAAACATAACAGTCATACATAAATTTTCGCCTCTGGTCCTCTTTCCGTCCTCTATTCGTCGTCGATGTCTCCGTCATCGTCTCCGATGAGGTGGATGAATGCGGCCCCCACGACACGCCTTGGGTCCAGAAGACCTATGGGGGTAGCGGCGGCGGTTGGGGCATCAGTGGCGACGAAGGCAGCATCGGTGTCTTCAGCGACCAGAACGCAGACAACAGTGCGTTGATGGTTCAGACGGTCCTCATGAGGTCGCGGATGACCTTGCAGATCTGGGTGTTATGGTTGTCTATGGGTCGTGGTGGCAGCAAGGCCGGTGGTAGATCCTCGTACCACGGCCTCACTGGTGACATCAGGGGCAGTGGAGGCGGCGGGTGTGCATAGACGGTGTAGTCGGGCTCCACGGACGTCACATTGAGCAGGACTGTGAGCCCCATCCACTGCTTGCGCTCCTCCGCTCGGTCTCCTCGAGAGTGGTCTGACTCCTATCCGCAGAAACGCAAAGGTGGAACTATTAAATAATGTATGAAACTTGATCGGTACGAAGCATTTTTTAACGAAGAGTTTTTCTCACTTATAGGTGGCATTGGTGGTAATTTCTATCAACTTTAAAACGAAGAGTTTTTCTCACTTAGATGTGACATTGGTTGTATTTATATCAACTTTAAGGGCAAATAAGATGACGGACGTAAAAAAAGGGAGAAACGCACCTCCCTTTATTATTACTAGTAAACATGCCCGTGCGTTGCAACGAAAGAAAAAATTAAAATTTAAAGTTTATTTTAAACCCTAAACTTGGAGTGGTTCGGTGATTTAAACCCGGAAATCAAAATCTCTATTGTTTGCATCATGAAATAATGAATCCCGATTTAAATTGAGTACGTATTGGGATGGTTGGATGGATATTAAAACACATCGAGCCGGTCCATTAGCGCAGTAGCTCGCGCTCAGTCTAATCAATTTTTTTTAATTTTTGTTTTGTTTTATTTTCTTTCCTTTTTTTTTCTTTCATTTTTTTGCATTAAAAATAAACGTTTTGTACGTTAACTTTTTTAAAATTTTTGTAGTAAAAAGCAATTAAAACTATGCACACTTAAATTGTAAAATTTAAAAAAATGCTCGCACTTAAAAATATTTCCTCTCTCAGAACATTGTCATTTCTTTTTATTTTTCTTTTGCATCACTTTAACAAGATATTTCCAATAAAAAGAAGTATTTTAAAATATGTTCATACAAAAAAAGTATAAAAATCATAAACGTATTTATTAAATAGTTCACACTTTAAAATGACGACGTACCCGGTGAAAACCTCAATTTGGTGAAAATCTAAAAACTACCAATCTGGTACATGGGATGGTTAATGAATGGAGCAGATCTAAGGTGCGATTCCCGATCGATGACTTAACTCTGTTTTCCACTTTGCCCCTGTCTCTTTCTCCACGATCAGTACACCCTTGACTACTCGATTGATCCTCTACGATCGCTTCGCCATCAATTTCGGGTGCTGCAGATCGTGCCGCCGGCCATGAGCCCTTTAAAATCGTGTTAAAATTTTCACGCATAAACTTTTTATAGTCTAATTTTATATTAAATAATCTTTTTTGTAAGTGCAAACTATTTTTCAAAGCGTGAACTGCATTTTCTATTCTTTTGTATTTTTTGTTTTTTTCAGTCATTCATTCTTCCCATGAAAAATATACGTTGTGTACGTTAGCTTTTTAAAAGAGTTTGTATTCAAAGAAATTTAAAACTCATTCGCACTCAAATTTTGTGAAATTTAGAAAAAAATGCTCGCACTTGAAAAAATGTGCTCTCTTAAAAAATCATTTTTTTCACAACAATTGTATAAGATGATTGCACTAAAAATAATATTCTAAAACATGTTCATATATAAAAAATGCGTAAAAATAATGAATGTATTTATTAAATAGTTTAGACTTTAAAAATGCATTAAAATATTAACGCACTTCAATGTGTTAAATTTTTCACATATAAATTTTTTATGGTGTTAACTTTTATTAAATATTATTTTTTATAACAACACTGGCCAAATAGTTAGGGAAAGGGCGAAGACTCAAATGTGTAAGCAGACCTTTTTAATTATCCTACTTCAGTGGGGCGTCAACCTTAAATGGGCCGTATTTTTTCAAAGTGTTGTGCCAGATGACCCAATAGGAGCAGAGAAACTTTTGTTTTTTTCACTTATTATTGAAGTGCTATAAAATCATTTCTTTTTCTTTTTCTTTTGCATCACTTTTATTATATGTTTGCATAAAAAATAATATTATAAAATATGTTCATATATAAAAATGTATAAAAATAATGAATATATTTATTAAATAGTTCAGACTTAAAAAATGCTAAAATGTTAGCGCACTTAAATGTGTTAAAATTTTCACACATAAACTTTTTTGGTATGAATTTTTATTAAATAAATTTTTTATAACGATACTGGCCAAGTAGTTAGGCAAAGGGCGAAGACCCAAATGTGTAAGCAGAGCGTTTTTTATTATCCTACTTCAGTGGGACGTCTACCTTAAATGGGCCGTATTTTTTTCAAAGTGTTGTGCCAGATGGCCTAATAGGAGCAGCAAAACTTTTATTTTTCACTTATTATTAAAATGAGGGTTAATTCGCAAAAAATGCAGGGATTTTTTTGTAAACTGTGCATGACGGACGAAAAAATGTGAAAAACGCACCACCTTTATTATTAAGTAGAGAGGTATAGATATAGATATAGATATAGATATAGCGTACCAAAAAAAGTATAATTATAAATATAGATATAAATATAATTTTTTTTTTGTCAAATCTTTTGTTTGTTGTTTGTGTTAAGTAATTCTGCGTAACCTTCGGGCGTATGGCGGTGACGCTCGAGCCTATAAACCACGCGCACCGCCTGCCCACACGGCTCACAAAACCCTAAGAAACAAGGCCGCTTCTATAGTTCTATTCCATATCGATGGCTGCCCAGGGTTTCCTCTCCTCGTCGTACAGGATCGCCGGCCAGCTTGCGGCGGCAACTAAGTGCGGCGTCCAGTCGTACGCCGCAGCGGCGGCGGTCGTGACGCGGCAGGGGCCTCCGGCGAGCAGGCTGGCTGCGACGGCGCAGCAGGCGGCTCCGAAGAAGGAGTTCTTCTGGATGAGGGACCCCAAGACGGGCAACTGGATGCCGGAGAACCACTTCGACGCGGTCGACGTCGCCGACCTCCGCGCTCGGCTGCTCTTCTCTAAGAAGTAATGGTTGATCAGCGTGGCGACGATCGACGATTTTGAGTGGTTTAGACGGGAGACGCATGTGGTCGGCTCTACAATTGAAGGCTTCTTGGTCCACACGGATCTTTCGTTTTTCTGCGCATGTTATCACGAAGTAGCGGAGATTTGTACTGCAAGTTGGTTGACATGCATGATATTTTCATTAACTTTTCCTGTGTTTCGTTTGTGTTCATGTTTAGTGTGTATTATGCATGATTAGATTTCTTCGGTCGTACCCGTGCTCTTAACCCCTCACATGTACTACGTATGAGTATGATCGGTATAGAAAGACTTGAGGGCATCTTCAACTGTCTTCAAACTTTCGCAATTGTTCGGATCAGTTATATTATTCAAAACGAATCTGTATCCGTCCGCGGGTTGGTTTGTGTGTTTATTTTTTCGCAAATTTGATTTAAACGGGGATTTTGCAGGAGTCCAGACTGCCATCACGATCATTGCCCGTCACCTAGGACCTACCCAAAATCTCTTCATACCAAAAATATTTCCGCATGCGAAGCAATCGCCATGCCGTTCAATGTCGTAGAAACGCTATTGGAGGGTTTTGTTAGAGCTCCATTCTCCACGCGCGCATTCAATGCCAGAGAGATGCAACACGGCAGCTCTGAAGCGACAGTGATGAGGGTCATCGCTCTGTTGTTCGTGTGTGTTCAATGCCGGAGACGCAACAGAATGACTTCGAAGCAACACCGTCGCATCAATGTGGACGGCAGCCGAGAAGCCTACACCTAGCGACATTGAAGTCGGCTTCTTGTACGTCTGCCTACCCGCGGCTTTATAAGTGATGCGATGAGCCTCCGTAGTCGATCATTCCATTCGTGCCCAAACTCATCCTAGCTTAAACTCATCTGCGTCCAAACTCCAACCATGGTCTGGTCTTTGATCATGACATACAAGATGCTCACTCCGGTAAGACGAGTGGAACTCCTGGCGGCATAAGAGAGGAGGATATTTGGCGCACGGATGTGCAGGACGACGCCTCGGTGCACCAGGAGGAGGAGGAGGAACTAACTCCGGTGCGCTGATGTTAGCTCGCCCGGAAGATTCAGGACAAATGCGCTGTCGAGTAAACCGTCTTGACGAATCCCGTCAATGTGAAACAAAAAGTGATCCTCGGCTCCATTCAGTCTAAGCACGAGCTACAAGCAAACTATTGTCGTGTCCGTGAGAAAGAGGCGATGATCAGTGAGATCTTCGTGGACTTGGAGGACAACAAGGAGCCAACTAAGCAGGCCGAGGAGATGGATGTGGACTGCGATAGTGTGGAGACGGATGTGGAGTCTGATTAATTTTTCTACTTAAGTCTGAAAATAGTTTAACAAACGAAATATATCATCCGTTAATGTAAATTATATCCGGATTTCAATGAATTTTGTCTGATTTTTTCAATTTTTGGTTGAAATGATCGCGAACTTTTGAGGCTACGGTTGGACGGTCGGCTCTCACATCAGTGTCTGCGGATTGGTTCCCCCCGATCCACGTACGGATTTGCTATCGGTTTTAGGGGCCAATACTGAAGATGCCCTAAGAACCTGTAAAATTCTCAGAACAAAACGATCGATAAACTCTTACAAGTTACCTAGGCAATCCATACAAAAACCATTTTGATACCTAGGCAATCCATAAAAAAACCATTTTGACATTTTCTCTCTCGAGCCACCCGTTATTCCCAAACATTTATTATGATTCTTTCTTAACTATTATCACTACAGAAAAATAAATTTTCGCCTTGTGTTTAAACCTAAATCGAGGATTTTGTCGGTTACTCGGCACACAATCTCCTACACCAAGAAAATTCATAAGGTACACGACAAAGAAAACGTTCTTGTCTTACAACATTGAACGCTGAGAATGGTAGGAAACACATTCGGCATATAGAATACTTACGGTGTATAAAACCAAAAACACATGGTCAACTCCTGTCACTAGATTTATTACCCTTCCATATCATCGCCCTCAGCGGTACTGTGATGACAAGACCTTGGAAGCCGAGTGATCTTCCAGTACTCACATTTTTTCAAACAAAAATTACACTTTACACCCGAGAGAAGGTTTTTTCATCGTAGACATGGTAAATGGGAATGCTCTTACAATATTTTTCTCATGTTTAAGGTTAGCTTTCAGAAACCCTATGATAAAATCAAATGGCCTTTGTTTATCAAATGATACAAAGGAATTATGTACACTATGAGAAGTGGTCATGTTTGTATAAGAGTTATTGACAAAATTGTACCTTATTTTAAAACACACAAGGGAGTGATAGATGGAGACACTCCCTTATTTTCTGCTCTTGTTGTTGATGCTTTAGCTATTATTATGAATAATTCTAGGAAAATAATATTATTAAAATGGTTTTGTTGGAAAGTCTTGAATTTTTGGCCAATATGCAACAATATGTTGATGTTACTACTTTCATGCTTCAAGATGATCTAGTTGATGCTAGAAAATTAAAGTTCATCCTATGTGCCTTTGAGAAAATGTCTTGTTTGATTATTAATTTTCATAAGAGTGAAATATTTCCTTTTGAAGAGGTTGTAAATAGAATTAGAGAATGTCAGGGAATTTTTACTTGTGACATTGGAAAAATTCTACTTAAATATCTAGGAATTCTTGTTTCTAATGTAAGAATGAGGAACAAACACATGAATGGGGTGTTGGAGAAAATTGAGAAGAGATGTGGATGTTGGCAAGAGAAAATTGAGAAAATTGCTCAATAGAGCTGATAGAACTACCTTGGTCCAGGTGCGTCTCATCAATATCCCTTTATATAAGATGTCATTTTATCCTCTATCTGTGGGTGTTAGGAAGAAAACTGATCTTTATAGATCTAGATTGGTATGGCAAGCAGCTGAAGATAAATTGAAATATCACTTAGTGAATTGGAAAACTTGATGTCTCCGTAAAGATTAGGGGTGGGGGGATCTGGGGATTCTTTATTTAGATCTGACGAATCAAACACTTTGGCCAAATGGTTCTAGAAACTTGAAATCGGGTTTTGGCAGGAAGTGATTATCAACACGTATATATTTGAATGTATATTGGGGACAATTGTATTTCTGGCAGTAAACCCAAAGTGGGTGATCCTCACTTTTGGAAGAGCTTGTTAAAAGTAAAAGATCTCTTTTACAACAATTGCAAGAAAATTGTGGGTGGTCAGAAAAAATACAAGATTCCAGAAGGATTGTTAGGTTGATGACAAGCCACTAAAATACGTGTATCCCAAGTTATTTGACATCAGCTTTAATAAAAATATTTATATTTTTGAGGCTATTAGGATAAAATGGGAGGGTTTCTCTTTTAGAAGAAGCCTATTGTGTGAATCTTTAGATCATTTGAATAGTTTATAAGCTAGGTGTGAGGAAATTTGTAAGTCTAATGACAAAATGGATTTAAGTGGATCTTTAAAGCTGACAGGAAAATCTCAATAAGCTCTCTTTATAAGAAACTTGTTTGCAATCAAAATGGTTTTCCTCATAATTTTCTTTGGAAAATCAAGATTCCTCCCAAGATTAAGATTTTCATTTGGCTCTTGGTAAGGAGAAGTATTCTTGCCAAGGATAACTTGTTGAAAAGGGGGTGGGTTAGTAGTGATAGATGTGTGTTTTGCGGGGACAAAGAAAACATAACATTGACCACTTATTCTTTAAGTGTCCAGCTGGTAGATTGATTTGGATTCTATTAAAATATGCTTTCAATTTTCCGAACATACCTGATGACTTATCTTCTTGTCTTGTTGGGGGGGGGGGGGGGAGGGGTAGGGGGGTTAATAGCTCCCCAAAACATGACAAAGAAAACTTGTGTTTGTGGGTATTTCTGGTTTGTTTTGATCAGTCTCGAGATGTACCCAATGACACTAATAAAACCAATGGTGTCTTCGATCTCTTAACTACTGATATATTTTACAGATTAAGGAGGTAAATCAAAGGGTGATGAAGGCGGGGCAAAACTTCTCGAGCAGGTGGCAAGTGAGGTGTATAGATCTTCCCAAACAAATGGTTCAGGACCTAAAACAAACTACCAGGATCCCTCAGCAAGGGGCCATAAACTTGGGATACGAAGATCTAATAGGATCAAACACGGATCACATATGATCCAATAAAACCTAGGAGCTCGAGACGGATAAGTCGGAAGCTCAGACTTCTGAAAAAGCATATTGCATAACACACCAAGTAGCAGACTCGGCGTCTCGACCTAGACCAAGGACAAGATAAAAAAAAGTAAGTAGACATCCCTCAGCACTGTTGCATGCTTCAGCCACCGATTCTTTGTACTCCAGGACGCCATCCTTCAGTAAATGAAATTGGAGAGGAAGACCTCTCTTTTGATAAAGAAAAAGATGTGCACAGTTGAGCCACCAGACACTACTTCTTCCTCTTGTCATAACAAACCTTGCCTGCTACCAAGACTGAACGAACAAACTCTCTTATGTTTTTTTGGGCAAAGTATTAGACCTCAGTAATTTCTTATCTTTTCCGAAAATAGGCTTTCGCCCCGCTTTATAGATAAAGAAAAATTTCATATATTTTTACTGCAACAATGCAGAGGCTCTACACAACCTTCTTGATCATCACCTAATCCATGTGCTTCACTGCACGTGCCTAACAGCTAAACAAACCTATATATCGATGTCTTCTCTTCCATTGTTGTTACATTGAACCTTTTCAGACAACATTACACTCAAGAGAAGTTACTTTTCATCTGGTTTTTGTACCATGAAACGGCGAGCATTGTCAGTTGGAGACAAGTGTCCCAACAAAGCCCACACCGACGATGAAGAAAGCCATGGATTGCATGAAGAGGAAGATATAGTAATATCTTTTCCCGAAAAAAAGGTCGTAGCATCCACAAAAGAAGATATAGGCCGCAACACCAAGCTCCAAAAGATGCAACCTGATTCCATGTTAAAGTTTAGCTACGAGAGTTGAGATTTGAGAAATCCATATATGAGTTAAGCCAATTATGATAATGCACCTTTCTCTTATCCTGGTTCGCAGCTTCTTGGATGGCTTGGTTTGTACTTTCGTCTTCAGAACATCACCAAGCTTTTCTGTCACCACCCACTCGTTCACCCTACCTAGCTCCAGTAGACCGCTGAAGGTCGCCCTTGTTCTATGCAATGACATGACATTCTCAAACAGGACCCAAAAGATAACCAAGTGCAAAGACCTGCATCAATTGATGATTTCTCATGTCAATATTATATGTGTCACTAAAGTCGGGAGGTTTAGGAATTAGGTCCATCAACTTGTACACAAACCTTGGGAGTCCCAACAGCATTGAGAAGGGTGATTATGGTTGGAATGTAGACGTAGCCCCACCTTGGTATCTCAACCTCAGGTACAAAAACTGTGGCCGGGATAATAAGGCAGTAAAACACAGACGTCAAAATGTGCCCGATTATCTTGCGCACGAAAAAGAAGTTGTAGATGACATATATTTTCTTCCAAAGCGTCACTTTCTGCATCAGGAGCAGTAGCTTGTTAGGAAACTGCCTGCAGTAGAAATTTCAAAAAATATACTACTAGCTTGGTGCAAGTGACCTTGTTTCTGACGATCTCCATCAACATTTTCCTGAATAGATTTGCGGGCCCGCACGACCATCTATGCTGCTGGTACCGAAATGCTTTGAACGTACTTGGGAGCTCACTTTTCACCTGAAAACGTCATTAGAGGTTTAGCATATGGACATATTGTTCATTCTGCACATACATACAAGGAGTACAAAGTGGTGCACTGGTTTTCTTGCATGGACATATTTACCTTGAGATCGCCAAGGTAGACAAACTTCCATCCCTTGAGGCTTGCTCGGACTGCCAGGTCCATGTCTTCAACTGTGGTTCGGTCTTTCCACCCACCTGCCTCGTTCAGAGCAGATATGCGCCACACACCAGCGGTTCCTGTTCAGCAAGTTCAACCGTTATTAACTGGAAACAAAGGAAGGAACACAGATATATTTCTACAGAAGAAAGAGAGACAGATCATAAAAAGGGAAACACAAATAATACCCCACAAGAGAAAGTTGAGACCAAGTTTACCATTGAATCCGAAGAAGGCATAGGTCGAGGAG
This sequence comes from Bromus sterilis, assembly GCA_950022295.1. Taxonomy (NCBI): domain Eukaryota; kingdom Viridiplantae; phylum Streptophyta; class Magnoliopsida; order Poales; family Poaceae; genus Bromus; species Bromus sterilis. The sequence goes on along the minus strand of OX465598.1, from coordinate 57,870,786 downwards.
CCCACTTCTTGCTCTACCTTGAAGTGATAGTCCAAGGACATCTCCTGCATCCTTGTCATCAAGCATTCATCTGCATTCACTGTTGGTTCGCGCAAAAACACCACCAACAACAAGAGAATTGTCATCACAATGCAGAAGAATATCGACCAAAACAAGTAGTAGTACAAAAGTACGGTCTAGTAAAAACATCATATCATCAACGGTACTGGAATATATACAGATTGGGAAACACTCCCCCCCCTTCCCCACCTGACCGTTAAAAAAAATACTTTCTTTGATCCATAATAAGTGTCGCTAATTTAGTATAAAGTCTATACTAGCTTAATACAAAATGAGCGACACCTATTATAGATCGAGGGGAGTACTAGATATAACTTTACCAGTGGTTTGTCCGACAAAAGAACCACTAGAGGAGCTATCCGCAATCTAAGATACTTTGAAAGGATTGAAAACTTTCACTAAATGGGGTATTCAATTGAAAAGAGTTTAAATGAGTTAATTAGCATAAAAATATCAAAGTACAGGGTAAAATGGAATTCACTCTATGTTGAAATATCGGTTGCTTGCTTTGTAAGGAATTTCATGATAGACTACGCTATGAAGAGATAGGAAGACCTACCTAGCAACGAGAAATACCAGAACTGAAATTCCTTGCCTTGACCACATATGCATGAGAGGGATATATTATTTTTCCGTGATCGATACACAAACATTTTCACGCAGATGAGATCGAGATGAGGAGAATGTCGTACACGTACCGAATTTCCAGCGGGCCTGGACGAGAGCGATGTCGGGGTTGTGGATGAGGAAGGGGACGGCACGCCACAGGAAATCAGACTCTGGCTGGAAGTCAGCGTCGAAGATGGCCACCAAGTCGCACTCTTTAACATAGTCGCACTTCATGCCTTCCTTGAGTGCGCCGGCCTTGTACCCACGTCGGTTGTGCCGGATCTCGTACTTGATGTTCACGCCCTTCCTCGCCCAGCGCTGGCACTCCACCTGCACCAGCTCCTGCACACTCACAAGGAGAAAGAGGAAAAATCAGAGTTTGATCATACACACGGTTCACTTCGCACCAAATGCTACTCCTTCAGTCGGGGTTTTAGGATCGACGTGGGGTTTTAGGTCTTCAATTCAACTTACGAAACGTGTATTATATACCAACAAAATCAAAACATTGGATTTATATCCGAATAAAGTTTTTACAGATATAATTGTGATGACATACAACATATATTTAGTTAATCAAGTTACTGCTTACTTGTTGAACCGTATATTACTTAAAAACCACGACATGTATACTGATGATATACTTTCTTTGTAAAGAAACAAAAAAACATTTAGTTCAGTAATCTAAATGCTTTTATATTTCTTTACGAAGAAAGTACAAAGTATATATACGCACATTCTTTGTACTTGAACTTGATCGAGCTCTAAGAGGCAATCAGCATCAACATATAATAGTAATCTTCAGTTTTTAAGAAGTCTTTGACAGTAGAGTCTGAACAACCCAAATGTTATCGGTACCACAAATATTTTGGAAGCTGTATAAAATGTGCAAATACTCCCCACAGTACACTGGAAACGACAGGCCAGCCCAGGCCCCATACATTTTCGTGTCAAAACTCTGAAAAATAACGTGAAACTTGACGACATGCATGTACAATGCAGGGATAGTGTCTGTCGACCCAGAACTGAGCGAGTAGCATGCGTGCACCTGCACGGCTGCACCACACCACTGCCCTAGGTCATGCAGCCAAATATGCTAAGAGCAACTCAAACAGATGTTATATATCCTTTCATCCTGCAAAATAATCGTCGATATGGTATACCGAAGCAAAAAAAGACCAGAACAAATACTCTATGTTTTTCTGGTCTGCAATTTTTTTTTGCAAAAAGCGCTAAAAACAACCCCGCAACCTGTATATCTGTCATTTTACTGGACTCATTTACGATTTCCTATAACCCACCAAAAGACGGTGAGCTCCGTAAAATATCTTTCGCACCACACCGCAGTGGAGCGAGGTCCACCGGCGCGACTAGCGGCCGCCGGGCGTTGCCGGAGCGAGGTCAAGCGTTGCCACGGCAGCCACGGGCAGGAGCAATGGCTCGACCCGCCAGTGGCTCGAGCACCGGCGGTGAGAGCAGCAACCTGCCCCGGGGCGAGCAGCGGCGAGCCTAGGCGCGGTCAGCCCCAACAGTGATGTGGCCATACCCCACAGATGCCTATCATGACCCTACCCGGTGCGCACAAGGGCCGGGACAGCACTCGCAACCCATCAAAGGAACCGAAACAAGCCCGCCAAGGCAAACCAGCAAGAGCCCTTAACCCTGAGTACGTAGCAAGTTAGGGTAGAAATCCTTGTAAGCGAGCCAGACTCCCCGAGACCAAGCCTACTATATAAAGGCTAGGAGGGGCAAGGGCTCGAGGCACTCAATACTCGATCCTTCAAACCCTAGCGAGATCGATCTCATCGGGAACACCCTTGTTATCACCCAATCAGTAAAGTCAAACAAGCAGGATTAGGGATTTTACCTCTATGAGGGTCCCAAACCTGGGTAAATACCTACCTTATGTTAGCCGACAAGTTCACCAGCGACGCGATATTACCCTTCTACGAAATCCTAGGTGCCTAATCATGGAATTTTGCATGGCACACCCGCGTCAGGCGGCCAACCAACGGCCCTCCAAGGGCACGGTCAACCCTAGCGGCCAAACAAGCGCTCAGAACCGACACGCTTGCCCGAGCGCATCCTGCCCCGACGGCCTGCGCACGCCAACACCCTCCTGTGCGAGCAGCAGCCTCCCCCACTGATTTCTTTCCTTCTCTCTCCGTGAAGAGGATGATTCTGGGATTCGATTGTAATCTAACTTTCATTTATAGGGGGCTTTGTTGTAAACTAATAGGGTATATGTTCTAGCAGAGCAAAAATCATATGGCAAAAACGTGCAAAAAAAATGTTTTGCAGTGATCTGCATATCGATTTTGCAGTACCTTTTATTACGTGTCTGATAGAGTTGCTCTAACCGAATTCCAAGCTCCAATCCAAGGGACCCCTCTCTAATAATAAGCCAAACTGTGCCATGATAATTTAGTGACAACTGACAAGTTCACCTTACCGGGTTGGGAGCAAGCAGCTTAGTAGGAGTAATGAAGTGTTTATATTTCCCAAATTAGATTGCTTGCCTATGGAAAAAGAGACAGGGTCACTGTTTGTTGTACTCCTACATAAACGTGATCCTTTCCCGATTCCCCCTGACTAAGCTTCCATCAACTATGTTCAGACTCAGTGATTTTATTTACCTGGATGACGGGGTCCGTGGAGTCGTCGAGCACCTGGACGACGATCCGATCAGACGGCCAGGACAGCCCGCACGCCGCCCCGATCGACAGCTTGTAGACCTGCAAACCAGCCACGCCAAAGAGGATACACATGAGACGAGAGAACAACACCGTCCGTCTAAGCAATGCATGCACCGTCGTCGTTCGTTCGGACGGACGACGATGCTCTCACCTCGCGCTCGTTGTACATGGGGATCTGGACGAGGACCATGGGGTAGGCGGCGGTGCCGAGCTCGGGGTCGTCGTTCACGGGCTCCCATCGCCACTGCCGCTCGGGGCGGCGGCCGAGCAGCCTCGTCGCCACAACCACGACGGCCATGTACACCTTCTCCACGAACAGGATCACGCACATGGCGAGGCAGACCGTCACGGACGCGCGCAGCAGCGGCACGATCACCGGGCCCCGGACCTGCTGCCACGCCCCCGTGATCGGCTCCGCCGCAGGCAGCGTACTCATCCCGGTGCCCGGCAGCTTTGCTTTGCTGCGTGCGCTCTGCGTCGGCCTAACAGGGAGGGAGGTCGGCGGGGGCGTAAACAGATGGGTTTTGTCGGAGGCCGGATTTTAACGGCGGCGGGACGAGGGAGGGACCCGTCATTCCAGAGGGAGGCCCGCAGCGCAGTCAGCGTTGGTGCTGTCGACGTTGGACGTTGGACGTTGGACAGCCTTGCTAGATGTCGTTTTTGTTTCGGTGGAATCTCCGGCAAATGCACTCTTTATCTGTATTTTTAAAGGGAAATCATCAGTTTAAACAGAAAAAAGTACATAACCGGATATTGCTACGCCAAACGTCCATGTGAAGGACAATTTGATTGCCACACCTTCAAAAGCAATGTGGTCCTTCTCCCACTTATTTTTCATCACTTCTCGGTTTTTCTTTGGGATGGTGGATCGTATATCCGCCCCTCTATCTTTCTCTTCATCATCATCCAATCCAATAGATTGACTGGAGCTTGATCCATTATTATTTTTTCAACTTTTTATGTCACTTTGGATGTCCTTAAGAAGGGCTTGCCACTTTGGCTTTTCATTCAATAGCAACAACCAATGAGATAAAGTAAATGTCTTCTTCTCGCTTTGCTTGTATAAACATGTTGCTATACCGGCATGGTTTTGGACACCTATGTTACTTTGGTTCCGACCAACCACTTGTGCGAAGTAACCAATAAATTTGATCATGCCCTCTTGAATGGTAGACCACATATGGTGAAGAGAGCCTACATTGCGGTCGGTATGGATTATGTGGGGAAGTGTATAGTGCTTTTGTGTATGATAGTATTTATGAATTTCATCCTAATATTTGAATCATTTTTGCTCATTTCCACATACTGGATCCATACTAGTGGACAACCAAGCCTCCACCAACAAAATACCGTCAACTTATGTGAATGGTGGACCTCTTGGCTTAACTGTCTTTTTTCTTTTGGATTTTGATGTCTGCACAACATCAAACAAAGAGGAATTGGTATCTCTTAGATCAAAAAGCATAGGATCTTGACCATCTTGAATGATATTTGGTATAATTGCATTCTACAACATGTATAAAATTTAAATTATCGCTCTAGAACAATGATCGGACAATATGTGCAACTAAATCAACCGTTACAAATATGAAATTGAGCAAAAAAAATCGTGTCTTGGTTGGCAATTTGATCGAACAACTTGTGGGCATGATCGACGCTGTCAATGTCCTCTTCATGTCGCTCCCTTCCGAGCTCCGGTGAGTCGTCCATCGTCCTCATGCCAAAACCTCCCTCCGAAAAGGTGTTCGGGATCCTCCGAGTCCACTACCCCATCGAAAAATGGTTCAGTTGTGCAAGAAATTGCAATTTTCTGACTACTAGGACAGACGGAACCGGCGGGGTAGCGAGACCGCCAATGTCCATGATGTCGCCTCTGATCTCCGCATGGACTCTCTCCGCGCATCCATGTCCGCACGGAGTTATATCTGTATTCCAGAATACACCCAAGCCACCACTCATGTGAGAACTACTTACATCAAAGCTATTATCATAACCTAGAGTACCTTTTAAATTTTTGAATTGTACTTTATCTATCTATGTTTCCACAATGCAAATCACAGTGGGGGTAAAACGCTTCACGAGATTGCGAAGCTTGTGAACTGTCGTAGGGTTATCCTCCCCATGCCAGTTTCAGCTTATGATACTCATTGCTCCCGTTACCCCTCTATCATGGAGGTCGCCGTTTTGGCTTCATTTGTTTATGCTTGCTACACATTCTTCTCAATGGATGATCGATCACTAATAGAGCCTGTTTTTTTATCTCTTGGGGTCTTGTTTTGGAGGCGAGCTTGGAGGGATAGATGTTGAGATGATTATTAGATTCTCATCATGAATTAGTTTGCTAGCTTCAGCCTCCATATCAATGGGTGTTCATGTCCTCGTAACTATTGCTTCTTGGGTTCGCTTTCTTGGGTTCGCTTGCTAATAACTCATAAGGTTTAGCACCGAGATGATTACTTTTCGTGCCAGTAGCACTACCACGACCTCCTCCTTCACCAGAGAATCCTTCACGACTCCCTCTTCCTTTCCTGCGTTGTTCCATCCCTAGCCTGACTCCTCGGTACCATGAGGCCCTCAAATCTTTAAAGATGAGAGCATAATGAGTGTGTGTATTCCATTATCATGTTCCTTAAATTGGTGCCCTAGCATTCCGCACAACACACACCAGTCCGGAGATCTCTCGAACTTAACCCTTAATTTTTTTTGTTTGCCCCATTTGACCAGAAAAATGACATTCTTCAAGGGTTTGCACACATTTGTTTTTTACACGAGCTTTGAAAGACTTTCCTTCTAAATCTTGGGACTTGGTTTAGCATAAATATATTCCCTCACTTTTCCAGCTAGTGCCTTCAAAAGGGATATAACCATCAAGAAGATCCTGTATCTGAACCATAGATCTAAAATATCTGAGTTAATGAGCGAGGGCTTGGTGAATCCACATAAGGTGCTAAGCTGTAACACCCCCAATGTTAGACTACAGTAATCACTTTTGTTAAATGCCAAGTCACCATGCTTAGCAATGCTTGATCACTTTGAGTCATGCTCATTCAGATCCCAACTCAATTAAAATAAAAAATAATAAAAGTGGAAATAACTCAACTTCAATTTCAAAATGCAGATGTTAGTCAAGATATAACCTATGCAAATAGTTAAACAAAATTATTGATAATATTTTAAACAGTCCTAAGTAATTGATAGATCTAAACCAATATTGGTGGGAGTTATTAAATTTCCCCTAGGATATTAATTAAAAAGTGGAAAATTATAGTTAAGCCAAAAATGATGAAACCAATTATATTAAATGCCTAAATATCTGTAAGTCATAATAAAATGAAAATGGTAATTTATGAAGCTATTTACATAATGCAAATAAATTAAAAACTATAGAATAGTAGACCATTTAATCATTTTGTAATTAAATAAAATTGATTTGGATTTTATTTAGGGCCCACACTTTTTGTAGCAGTAATATAAATTGCAACAATATTATTGGTACAAGTGTCTCATTTTACAAAAATCTTTGCTAGCCAAATAAAATATAACCAGAAAGAAATGCAGAGAGAAAATAAAAAAAAGTGGGGGAAAAAACTAAGTTTCGCCCTAGGCGCTAGAACCCGGCTCAATCCACCCCAACCCACCTCCCTCTCCTCTTCATCCCCATCCCCTGTTCCCGGGAGCACCGTGGCAGCAATCCACGGCACCATGGCCGCAGCGAGCTACCGTGGCGGCCATCCCACGACCCACCGTCGTGAATAAGAGCAGCCCCCCCCCACGAACCCTAGCCGCCCCTTTTTCCAATTCCTTCCCTCCCCTCGCGCTCTGCCCCCTTCCCGCGCCGGAGCCGCCATGGCTGCCGCCACGCCGGAGCCGTCTGCGTGGCCACCGGCCTCCTCCTCGGCCAGGATCAAGTCCGGGAGGGCCTCCTTGCTCCTCCAGTTCGCCCCACCCCAAGGTCGAGCTTAGCGCCACCGCTGCGCGCGAATCGGGCCGCCCCTTCGCCGCCTGACGTCATCTTCCTCGACGAAATTTGCGTCGCTCCGGTCTCCCCGAGCCCGCTGCCGTCCACTGCAGGCTCGCCGTGAGCATCCCCTCTGTTTCCCCCTTGTTCCCCGTTCGATTCATCGTCGTATCACCCACCCCATCGAGCTTTTGCATCGGCCACCGCTATGCCGCCATGGTCGCGCTCCCGAGCCATGGTCGCGCTCCCGAGCCATGGTCGCTCCTGTGCGCGCTAGCTCACGGCTGCGACCACGTCGTGCCAGCCGCCTCCGTGGCGCCACGGCCTTCCGCACCTTCGCCGCGGCCCCTCGTCGGAACGGCCGCCGGCGTTCCTCTGTATCCCGGCGGGCGAGCCCAACCTGGGGGGTTGGCTGGGCCACTGACTAGCGCCCCCTAGGTTAATTAGCCACTAACAAAATTTCTTAAGAGGTTAACCCCCCCCATGTGTATGACAGTGGGCCCTGGGCCTTTAACCATCCCTTTGTATTAATTAATATTACAATTTAAACAAATGTCTCACTGACATGTAACCCCATTTGATAAATAAGATAAGCGAAATGTTTTCAATAGATATGAGTGATTGACATGTGGACCCCTAGGCTGTTTAAATAAGTAAAATAAATTGTTTAGTCTCTGTGTATGACAAGCTTGCCCCACTGGTCAGGTTTGACCAGTCAACAGACTTATAGATAATGTTGTATTTAAATAATAAAAAGAATTCCAGAAATTCAATAAAATGATTTAAACTTTAGTAATTAATACGGAGTATCTTTTAAACCGTAACTTCGATGAAAATAAATTATATATCAAAGTTGATCACAAAAATATCACGGATCCGAATACGATACATGTATTGCCACCCCCCCTTCAACATACCGAGCGTGGAATGTCCCCCCTCCGGTGAATCCGGCCGGTAATTCCCGGAGCTGGTAAAACTGTCCGGATGAAAAAGTTCTGTATATGAAAGTTGTTCAGAATGGAACAACGAGCACGGATACACTATCCGCATGTCTGTCAGATGTCTCTAACACTGCAGACATGGAACCTTTCCCATCCGGATTGTCTGTCCGGTAATCAACCGGTACTGACGAATCATCACCGGGTGAATTCCCGCTCCGAGCAAATCACCTAACACTGCGTTAGAGCCCCGTTGCTTTCTATCTGCTATGTCATATATTTGTATTGCTATTATTGTTGTGTATTTACTGTTTCTCCCCCCCTTATTCTTCGGTAGACCCCGTTGCTACCGCCGGTGACACCGTTGCTGTGTTCGACTACTTCGTCGACGACCGTACCCCTACCGTCGAGCTTCCAGGCAATCAGAGCCATTCTCTTTCCCAGATATCGCCTATATTTCCGTACATTTCTGGCACTAGGCATTGTTGCTGCTGCTACGTTACAATCCTATTCAATTGCATAGCATGTTTTTGTCACCCCTTGATGTACCTTCCTTTATCCTATGTTGCCTATATAAATATATATTATATTCAGCAGTGAGCCCTGCGCATTGTTAGTTAGGATTAGATAGAGGGCCGTGATCACTCAGGGGTGTGACGCGGATACAACTTATTATAACTGCCACAGGTACGGTACAATGCAGACACCGCCTCAGGCCCCCTAGCTCGGCTCTGCCGAGCCACCATCAAGTGTGAGCTATCAAGGAGTAAACCTTGTACTCCACTCGTTGCCGACTCTGTATAGACGCTCTAGGTATCTGAGCAACGGTTGTCCTTAAGGTAAGAAGTCGGGTGACCCAACGGTGCCTGCGAGTGGTATTGCGACGGGACGACAGGGAGGGTACGACCAGTGTACCAGCGTGCTTGGCTCCTGATCGTTGGTCGCGAGAGTTACCAAACCATGAAAGTCGAGCTCCTCCAGGAGCACACGCGAGACAAGGTAAGGAGACGGTTCACCTTGTTGGTAACCGCGCGCTTTGACGGGACGATAGAGCAGGCACCGATGTACTGGTGGTCCTGACAGTTGTTCGTTGTCCGTTGTGTTAATTAGTCTGGCAATGACAATGGTTGTCCGCGAGATAATAAAATGACTAAGGGTACGACGGATGACTTGAGTAGCCTTTTGGCTTGTACGCGCTGCCTACGCATGGGATAATGAGTTATGGGCTCCTCTGCTTCATAGTCTCGTTCGAAGACTCTTCAGACGTCAGCAGTATCGCGGCCTGCGCCGGGAACTGGTGTTGTCTTATTTGTTCGTGCGGTGATGTCTTATTTGGTTTGATTTTGCTTCACCGGCCAGCCACGCACCATGCAGGAGTACGTCGGGGTTGGGGTCCAAGACCCTGCGTACTTATGATTTAGACCGGCGGATGGCCTCTCTATTGAGTTTGAAAGATGGGCTATGGAGTGTCGGATAGCCTCGGTGGGGCATTCCCTAACAAGGTGTAAGCCACCTTGGAGATCCGTGCGTTGTAGTGTAACAGAAGTGCACCCCTGCAAGGAAGATTAATCTATTCGAATAGCCGTGTCCACGGTAACATGACGCTTTATGCTGAAGGCAGATCCGACTACTATGGACTATTATTACTAAACTATTGGTTCCGGGTTTGCTTCCTCGCAAGTCAGTCGAGGAGGTGATCTCGGAGGCATTTTTATTATTACAACTTACTATTTTACAATACTGCAGCAACTTCTGTTGCATTGTTACTTTATGCTTTATATAAACTGTTGGCTATTCTCTTCTCTTGCTGCAAGACTCGTCGGAAGATGCTAGTCTTCGATAGGCCTAGCTTCTCTTCCTTATTCTGATTTCTACCTTGCAGTCCACTATATACAACCTCCCCTTTCCATTTGATACACATGCATAATTGCTTAGTAGCGGACGTAAGACTCGCGGGTATGCTATATACTCACCCTTGCTTTATTCCCCCCTTTTTGTTTTGCCTGATCGGCCGATGCAGTCGACGTTGGAGCCTTGGAGTCTAGGAGCAGGAGATCCCCGATGCCGACCACCGCAACGTGAAGATCTGATACGTCCCAAACGTATCTATGCTTTCTGCTTGCTCCATGCATGTTTTGTGTGACTTTGTCATGTTTTGCTTGAACTTTCTTACACTTTTGAGCATATTTGGACTAACTATTAACTCAGTGCACCCAGTTGCCAGTTCCTGTTTTCTGCTGTTTTTGTATTTCAGGTTTTCCGGCCATTAAAAGTGCTCCAAATATTTCGGAAAAATCTCTACTATCTAAAAAGAACCTAACGGTTCCTCACGATCCTCTATCGTGTTTTGCCATCTCTTTCGTCAACCAATCTAAGCCCCACCCCTCAGCCTAATTTCCCACTGTTAATAATTATACCCCATCAATCAGCCATAATAAGCACGTACATAAGTTAGGAAACCACGCACGTACAGTTAATTACCAACAGATTTCGTCACATTAGTAATAAAATAAAAATAAATGCAATGATTTCATACCAAAATTCCGTACCATTTAAATGTTGGGAATGTGCCCTAGAGGCAAATAAAATATGTTTTATCGAGCATATTCCATTAGTTCATAATACGTTTGATACTATGCTATAACTGTATTAAGCCGAAACATTAATACAGGTGTGGTATACAAACAACCAGGTCCCTAGTTAACCCTAGTATACTAGTCCATTGGGCGATTGATGATCAAGGTTTACTGATCATGAGACAATGGCGTCTGTTGACAATGGAGTCGTATCATTGGATAATGATATGATGGACATACACCCACCAGAAGTTTTGCGATGTGATCAAGTCACATAGTTCGACATTGCGATAACTATAACGTAGTGACCAGATCCTTAGACCGTAATGATCATACGTAATTGTCATCTATGAGGAGACTTTGATTTGTATCCCACCGCCTGACTGAAATATGCTGGCCATAACGGTGCACTTTGGGTATTCCAAAATAGATGGTTGATGAGTATGCAAATAGATCAAAGCGGGATTTGTCCATCCGTGTGACGGATAGGTACTCTGGGCCCACTCGGTGATGTTACATCATAAAGTTTGCAAACGTGTGACTAGGTCACGGAGTTGTAATATCACGGGAACGAGTAAACTTGTTTGTTGAGAACGAGGACGAACTAGGTATAGTGGATACCGATGATCAAACCTCGGACAAGCAAAGTACCATAGGACAAAGGGAACAGGCACACGGTTAACGGATCCAACAGCGATTGAAGTTCATTCGATGGAAGCGCAGGGGCTATCAAGGATTGTAACCAGGTCCAATTGATTAGTCATTGATCAATGAGAATTGTCTCGATCATGTCTGCTGTTTCCCGGACCGTAGGGTGTTACATTAAGGGTACTCGACGCAGTAAGGATTGATTCGGGATCACCGGAGAAATTGGAGAGAACACCGGAATTGTTCCGGTGATGACCGGAATTGTTCCGATGAAGGCCGGAAGTTGTTCTGGGTATTTTGAAAGGTTCAAAATATATTTAATAATGTTTAATATATGTTTTATTATTTAATTATCTGAATTAAATATTAAAATGTATTTAAATATAATTAAAATGGAAGAAAAGGCATATGGGCCTCCTAGGGCCCATTAGGGGGAGAGGGAGTCCTCCCCCATGGGCCATGGCGCCATGAAGGGGGCCCACCCCCTAGGGCTGCGCCATTTGCCCTCCCCTTGGGATTAGTCCCACCCCGGAAGTGGAGGGGAGGGTGGCACCCCTCCTTGGCCTATATAAGGAGGGGTAGGGTGCCCTTTTTCTTCATACAAATTGATTTGAGACAAGTTTCTCTCATCTCTCTCTCCCTCCTTTCTCCTTCCTCGAGTGGACTCCCCTTGTTTGGAGTCTACACTTGGTTGGGGATTTCTCCACTATACGCACGCCGTCGTGCTGCTGGAATCTGGATCCGAATCCATCTTCTTTCCGCTGCTCTACTGGTTCGGAGCCCGGAGGGACGTCGGGTATACTGTATGTGTATAATCCCGCGAGGCACTACACTTGTGGTGCTACTTCATCGTCGTGATCGTATCGCGAGGTCTTCATCAACAACGTTCCGACGGGGACGTAATCCCGTCATCGGTGCACAAGGATCGGGTGGCTACAGGAGTCATCGTGGATCTGCACGGCATCGGGGATTGCCGGTACGACTACACCAACCACGTTCATGCGGGAACGTTTCCCGCTTAACGGACTACATACTGGTATGTGATCTATCTCTGTCCGTTACTTGCATCAACATAGCGTAGGTCTTGGGATTGGGTATCGTAGGTTATGAAAAATTTGTGTTTTCTACCCCGAACCCCAACAGTGGTATCAGAGAAAGGCTATGCGTAGATGTATTGTACGGATAGAACACATCTAGTATGTGGGCATCAATTCTCCAATTGTTACCCTCTCACGTGTACTCATTTAGCGTTGCGGCAATGTTTGATGAAGCGGCCCTCGACCGACCTTACGCGTTTACGCGAGACTGGTTCCACGCTTGACATATGGCTTGTACCATATAAAGTGGCTGGGGGGTGTCTGTCTCTCTGCATTAGCGATGCGAAGATGTTTGCAACGGAGGGCCCCGACAGGGGTGTAATAGAGACAATTGTGGATTGGTGTTGTGGCTTGTTTTCGCAGGATAGAAAGCGGTTCTTTTCTCGAAACCCTAGCATCCACGTAAAACCTGCAAAAGATAAAGTAGAAAGGCGTTTTCAACTTTAATTTGCATGTCGGGGGGAATCGTAGCATGTATGATTTATACTGTTGCATCCTGTTTTGCTAATATGTTAGATATACGACGGTAGCATAATAGGATGATCCCTCACTAATCCAACAAAGTGTCCTTCCTTAGTGAAGCACCATCTGGAAAGTTCTTCATTATGGAGGCATCACGTGTCACACGGGTGTCAAACATTTTTACGTTCACAAGAGATGGGTGGAGCAAGCCTAGCATGTCCAGAAACATGGCCTTGCATACGCGGCATATACTCACTAAGGTTATTGTGGCGAGCCTAGCATGTGCAGACATGGCCTCGGGACACAAGAGACCGAAAGGTCGAGCATGAGTCACATGGATGATGTGATTGGCATGATGGCCTACCTTGAACAACATACTGATGGTCGTGTCACACGGGGGAGGTATGTTCTTCAAGGATCGTGTAATCACTTAGACTAAACTATGAGTGATGTTTGTCTGAGTGGGAGTTCCAGAATTGTTTTTGAAACATGAACTCCATATTATGAACTTAATCTTCATGTCTTAGCAAATATCATTGTAGATAACGTCATACCAATGTTTAGAACTATGGCTCTTTTAGTATGATAGAACTTAAAGGTAAATGGGTCTTACTTCATTGATGTGTATCAACACCATTAGAGACATACTCATTAGTAATGACTTGCTAAATATAATACGAAGAACTGCTAGGAGATACACCTGACAACTCCATAATCAAGGAAGATGATGATGAGTATCGTACTCACCGTCACTTATGAATGACTGTCCAATACACCATACTTCATTCTATGAGTCTGAATTGTGAATGCATGTTAACCAACACGTATGACGTGCTAGGTGAACTTGAAAGCACTTGGTCACAAATCAGAGTAATGGAATATGAGTATATGGATGGGGTTTCTTTCAACTATGGTGGAAGGAACAACTGTTGGAAATATGCCCTAGAGGCAATAATAAAATGTTATTATATATATATTTCCACGTTCGTAATTAATGTTTATATTTCTGTGCTATAATTGCAATGACCCTGACTGTGAGATTCAGAAGAAAACTCATTTGCATGTGTGGAAATGTAAACACCAAGAGTTCCTGGTTTAGCCTCTAAGACCAGCTCATGTGCTAACTGATGATTACGTTTTCTTAATCATGGACATTGTTCTTGTAACAAGGATGTCAGTAGCAATGGGAACATATTGTTAGCAGAACAATGATGTTGAACCGACCCCAGTATTGAATGATATACTTAGAGATCACATCGTAACTACGTTATAAGTCATATCATGAAATGTTATCATATACGTAATTCCTTAGACCATGAGAGTATCGAGTTGCTTCACACAGGAAGACATGCTTTGGTTCTTAGATGAATCCTCCCATAAATGGGAAGTAGTAAAATAAGTTCTGGGTATGTCAGATGGTGTGGCTAGTGACTGTGATAGTTCAAGAATGGGATTTGCTCCTTCACGATGAAGAAGATATTCACTTCGGGCCCACTCGGTATGACGGTATCCATTATAGTCTGGCCAGACGCATTGTGATTCAGTCACGGGGATACCGGAATACGATAACGAGAAAAGGGACAAACGAGCAAAGAGGATAACGAGTGGCTTGTGTTCAAAAGTTGTTACACATGGGTGCCAAACTTCTCTCCTCTAACTTTGTCATATATCGCGAAGCAAAGGGAATGGTACATGAATAAACATAATGGTTCACTCGAAGTTTCTTCGTGTATGTGCGGGAGTCAACATGGGTGTCCATGGCTCCGCTGTTGATTATTGGCTATTGACAAAAGGTTGTTGACCTATGTCCGGAAGATGTTCTGAGTCATGTACGCATTATACCGAACCTATTGGGTCACACACTTAACGAGCAGTAGTCTGTTAGAATACTAGTATGGTAGAAGGTTTAGTGGTAGCAAAGCAGAATAGTTCATACGGGTACCGGAAGTAGTTCCGGAGATTTATGGAATTGTTCATAAGGGCACCAGAAGTAGTTCTGGGTATTTAAGGTTATGTACGGATCACTCTGGAGTAGTCCCAGGTGGTTCCGGAACATATGAGAATGGTACTGGGGAAGTCCTGGATCAACCGGAATAGTTTCCGGATAATCGCTGGGCGTCCCGACAACCTTCGCGGTCATCGGGTGGCTTAAACTGTAACTCGGATGGTCTTGGAAACTATCCGGATGGCTCCGGAACGTCCGAGAACGGTCTCGGAAGGTCCTGGAAGTGCTCCAGAAGTGTCCGGAATGTCCCGAAACGGTCCCGGTATGTCCCGGAAGGTCTTGGAAGCTTCTAGAAGGTCATGGAAGGTTCTGGAAGGTTCCGGGCAGTACCACCCACTCCCTTGCGCCCCTAGCCTTGGGGGGAAAGCCACCTAGGCTGCCTTGGCCGGCCAAGGAGGTGGGGGCGCACCAAGGGGAAGGAATCCCCTCCAGGTGGAAAGTCCAACTCTCCAATATGGCAGGTTTCCGGTGGGAAGGTTTGGGAGGTTTGGGAGTCCAAGTTGGACTCCCCACCCCCCTTATTGCGCCCCAAGGGTCTCCTGGCCACCTATATAATGAGGGGAGGGGGTGGGGGGCGCAGCACAACTTGTCCCCAAGGCCTATGCGCCACCCTCCCTCCTCTAAACCCCGTTGCTCCACTTTTAGACCCCGGTTTAGACGCTGTTCTAGATCGGAATCCGTTAGGATTTTCTCCCTCTAGTTTTCTCGGTGGCGTTCATCTCTGGACGGCGGAGAGCTGCTGGATTGCTGCTACGGGATGTGTGGATACTAATGGAGGGGTCGTACCTTCGACCCTTCTTCGAGGAGCTTGTTCATGGGACTTGTCCGTGGGACTAGATCGCGGGACTTGTTCGTGGGATTGATCGAGAACTTGCGAGATCTACTTCCACTAAGTCCACGAGCTTCACCAACTCTACTTCCGCTACATCGGTTGGTGAGACATGACCTAAAACCTTGTATGCAATCTTCTTGGATGATCTTGGGTTCTTGATTCGTAGGCCGAAAATTTTGTTTTCTACTACGTTTCCCAACAGTGGTATCATGAGCGATCCTTGATTAGATGCATGTTTAGGTCTAGATCATATGTGTGATATGAGGCATTGATTTTCTTGTTGCTTCCCTGTCATGTGATTTTTTCTATGCTTGATGGCAAGTTGAGGTTTTGCTACAAGGATTGAGTTTTCCATCGATCCCTCTATGCTGCTTTCAGTATGCTGGTTGCCTTGATCATGGTCTACATCAAACTCCTTGGATCTCATCTTAATCTCGCAATAGAAGATTTAACATGGAAGGGCTTGTTGATTTTATGAACTCAAATCCACACGGGGGTCACGCGTTTAACGAAGTTTGGCTTGTGGCATTAGTTGCTGCACGCACCCCGTATGTTAAACTAGCAACAAAAGAAGTATCGTGTTTTGTTTTATCTAGGGTTTCTCGTTTGCCTTGTAAACCTGCTTAACAACCACGATAAAAGTTGCAACAACCCGTGTAGATGGCGATCTAACTCGTTTTTGCAGAGTATGCATGTGATGTGGTATAGCCTTCAAGATTTGCAATGTGTTTGTATGAGATGCTATATGTTATGTAATATTTATTCGCGGCCTGCGTGACGTGGTACGACATGATGACTGGAGTCATATGATTGTCACTTAATTATGGCCTGCGTGCCAGAACTGTTTATTAGCTCGAGGCAAAGCAATAGATAGATGCAAGGTGATGATCTACGATGCGGAGGTGGACCCCGACGCACATGCCGGAAGCCGTGGTGATGTTCCCGGCGCCAAGGACAAAGTTGGTGGACACGGTGACTACAACCACGACGACGTGAAGACAATGAAGACTTCACGAAGCAAAGGGCTATACTATATCACATAATTTTATGAACTGCCTGTGATGTTTATCCCTTTGTTGCACCCTTGTTTGATGCGCGGTAGTCGTATCGAAAAGTGTATGGTCTAAATTATCTCTTACCAAGTTACGTTATTATTATTTAGAGTTATTAATTTAATATGCAAACACTCACTTCAGCATAGGGAACCATCTGAGTTCGTGGAAACCAACACTATATATGTCATGGTGTGTTGTGGTTTCTAGGAAGCTTGATTTATGTAAGATAAATTATCTTTGTAGTGTATCCTTAGACAACTATGGATGCATCTTCCACAACTAGAACCAAAAGGAGCAAAACTTGTATTTCTATGTTTGGTGTTTGTCAAGAATTGTTCTTGATAAATGTGGTAATGGAAGAAAAGTGAAAGTTCAACCAAGGTAATTGACCTTGCCTCCAAATGTCAGAGTAGTGCAACGGAATATGTTCTGGAAGCAAAGCTCTACAATAAGAGGAGAAACTAATGATAATGATCATGATCTTCTGATGGGAGCTTTTACTGAGAAAGGTAGGATTCAAGAATATATATTTGCCCCTGGTGCAAAATGATATTCATGATTCACTTGTCATGTTAATGGAACAAGACATTCCTACGAACTACAGAGAAGCGATGGTGGACCTAAGTGCGAGATATGACTATGAGTCATGAAATCCTATGTTGAGTTACATTTAAGATTGCTTGAATCTTATCAAGTAAGGAGGTTACTTGATATTCACAATAACTTCAGAGTTATGAGGAATAAATGTGAACATCAAAGGGACGTCAAGATTGGTTTTTCACAAAGATTGTTTCTGACAAATTCGATGGGTTGACTACAATGTGTAGCAATGCTTGAGTCAAAGGGATATTCACTACGATTGATCCAGGATTGTTATCAATACCGCGACTTCCTCAAATCCTGTATTTGAAGAAGTGTTGTAATTGGTACAACAAGAAGGTTTTGGAAAAACAAATGGATACTAGTGTCTCGTAAACTGAATTCTCATTTTGATGGATGATCAAAGGATTTTGGACTTAACCAAAATATCGAGGAAACATGCATTTGCATGAAACTGAGTGGGAGCTGAATAGTTTCCTGAAACTTAATATGTAGACGACATATTTTGAGTGGGAGCTGTGGGAGTATTATCCTAGACTTATATGTGAATGACATATTTGAGTAGGAGCCATGTGGTTAGTATCCTGAACTTAATATGTGTCTGACATATCTAAGTGGGAGCCATGTGGATGTTATCCTTGTCTTATATGTGGCCGAGATATTTGAGTGGGAGCAATATGAGTGTTATCATATAACTTAATATGTGCATGACATATTTGAGTGGGAGCATGATAACATTCTCATATATGGATAACATATTGTGAATGGTGTAGTTGGTGTTAATGATTATTTGAATCTTTCATAAATGAAGATGAATAAGTATTAAGCATTGAAGATCTATTAAGATAGATATGTGTTTAATAACATTGAGTCGTAATACTTTCCTGGATAAGATTCTGAAGGAGTTTAGAATGGGACAAGTCAAGAAGTGGTCCTTACTTGTATATCCAAGAGAAGTGTTGAGTTAATCTCAGTATAAGAACAATGGTTAATGGTTAATGAAAGAAATGGATGTGTTGGATCCTCTATGCCTTTGTCATAGGTTCTTTCATATAAAACCAGAGTTATGTACGCGACGTAATGTGACCCAAGTTCTTAGTAGTAAGAACATGTTGTGATATGATTTATGAGTAAATCATTGAACAAAGAGTTAAGTTTATCCTTCAGTGTCTGAAGAGAACTGAGGATACATCTCAAATTTGTAAAGGATAGTGGACTTGACCATAAATGTTATGCTGGTTCAAGTTTTGACACTAACCTAGAAAATTGAGATATCATACTAATGAATGCCTAAGTTGAAAGAAACATGGTTGGACATCAAAGTTGCATACAATGCACTAAGGATTGAATCTACATTGATGTGGCTGCTTTAGAAGTAGCAGGAGTTATATTATGGCTTAAGAAGTTCGACTTCTGATTGAGTGAGTTTCAAGTGTGCATGACTATGGGAAAGTCCACGTGACCCACCGGATGTCATTGCTATGACACAGCAAACGTAGTCTCACTTCACCGCAAAATATATATACCTCATCATTATAGTGGATAATGAAGGAATGTCAAATTAGGTGACATTATGATTTGCAAAAGGACATACGGTTCTGAATGGTACCCAGACCGTTGATACAACCTCCTCCACGGGCAAGCATGATCAATAAGGAGTTATGATCCAGAGAAAATGCAACTAGATTATTTGTACTCTAGTGCAAGTGGGAGACTGTTGGGAATGTGCCCTAGAGGCAAATAAAATATGTTTTATCGAGCATATTCCATTAGTTCATAATACGTTTGATACTATGCTATAACTGTATTAAGCGGAAACATTAATACAGGTGTGGTATACAAACAACCAGGTCCCTAGTTAACCCTAGTATACTAGTCCATTGGGCGATTGATGATCAAGGTTTCCTGATCATGAGACAATGGCGTCTGTTGACAATGGAGTCGTATCATTGGATAATGATATGATGGACATACACCCACCAGAAGTGTTGCGATGTGATCAAGTCACATAGTTCAACATTGCGATAACTATAACGTAGTGACCAGATCCTTAGACCGTAATGATCATACGTAATTGTCATCTATGAGGAGACTTTGATTTGTATCCCACCGCCTGACTGAAATATGCTGGACATAACGGTGCACTTTGGGTATTCCGAAATAGATGGTTGATGAGTATGCAAATAGATCAAAGCGGGATTTGTCCATCCGTGTGACGGATAGGTACTCTGGGCCCACTCGGTGATGTTACATCATAAAGTTTGCAAACGTGTGACTAGGTCACGGAGTTGTAATATCACGGGAACGAGTAAACTTGTTTGTTGAGAACGAGGACGAACTAGGTATAGTGGATACCGATGATCAAACCTTGGACAAGCAAAGTACCATAGGACAAAGGGAACAGGCACACGGTTAACGGATCCAACAACGATTGAAGTTCATTCGATGGAAGCGCAGGGGCTATCAAGGATTGTAACCAGGTCCAATTGATTAGTCATTGATCAATGAGAATTGTCTCGATCATGTCTGCTTTTTCCCGGACTGTAGGGTGTTACACTTAAGGGTACTCGACGCAGTAAGGATTGATTCGGGATCACCGGAGAAATTGGAGAGAACACCGGAATTGTTCCGGTGATGACCGGAATTGTTCCGGTGATGACCGGAATTGTTCCGATGAAGGCCGGAAGTTGTTCCGGGTATTTTGGAAGGTTCAAAATATATTTAATAATGTTTAATATATGTTTTATTATTTAATTATCTGAATTAAATATTAAAATGTATTTAAATATAATTAAAAATGGAAGAAAAGGCATATGGGCCTCCTAGGGCCCATTAGGGGGAGAGGGAGTCCTCCCCCATGGGCCATGGCGCCATGAAGGGGGCCCACCCCCTAGGGCTGCGCCATTTGCCCTCCCCTTGGGATTAGTCCCACCCCGTAAGTGGAGGGGAGGGTGGCACTCCTCCTTGGCCTATATAAGGAGGGGTAGGGTGCCCTTTTTCTTCATACAAATTGATTTGAGACAAGTTTCTCTCATCTCTCTCTCCCTCCTTTCTCCTTCCTCGAGTGGACTCCCCTTGTTTGGAGTCTACACTTGGTTGGGGATTTCTCCACTATACGCACGCCGTCGTGCTGCTGGAATCTGGATCCGAATCCATCTTCTTTCCGCTGCTCTACTGGTTCGGAGCCCGGAGGGACGTCGGGTATACTGTATGTGTATAATCCCGCGAGGCACTACACTTGTGGTGCTACTTCATCGTCGTGATCGAATCGCGAGGTCTTCATCGACAACGTTCCGACGAGGACGTAATCCCGTCATCGGTCCACAAGGATCGGGTGGCTACAGGAGTCATCGTGGATCTGCGCGGCATTGGGGATTGTCGGTACGACTACACCAACCACGTTCATGCGGGAACGTTTCCTGCTTAACGGACTACATACTGGTATGTGATCTATCTCTGTCCATTACTTGCATCAGCATAGCATAGGTCTTGGGATTGGGTATCGTAGGTTATGAATTTTTTTTGTTTTCTGCCCCGAACCCCAACATTAAATACCATAAGTATATAAAAAATCAGCCCGGAAGCCTCCGGAATCACCAAGGAAGGAAGGGAGGGCCACCACAGGGACTCCAGAAGGGTCCCTGGCGCGGCCCCACCCTAGGCCGCGCCGGGCACCCTCCTGGCTGCCTTGTGGCCCCTCTCGGTGCCCCCTTTGGCCTATAATAAGCCCCCATGACGAAAACCCCTAAGATCGATCTGCTATTCCCGTTCTCCTATCTGTACCGCCGCCTCCGTTTCAAGATCGGGGCTGCCAGGAGAAGCTGCCCCGACACCCTGCCGGAAGGAGGATCCCCCTCCGGGAGACCATCCATCGCCAAGGACGCCTCCCGGATGTGCCGTCAGTAGTCCCCCTTGGACCATGGGTCCGTGACTATTAGTTATCTGATGTACCTCTCCCCTCTTTGTGCTTTCACTTTCGAGACCTCGTGAGCTGCATCACATGATCGAGGAACTTTTGTAATTTTCTGTGTTGCTATGCTGAGTTTGCTGGGATCTGATGGATTATGAGATTATGTTCAGATTGTGATGAGTAATATATTTGGTTCTCTTTTATATTTGTGTTCTTTAGTAAATTCTTGCATGTTCTCCGTTGCCGTATTTTGCTTTGTCCAAGTGATTTGTTGCAATTCCAAGAGGGAGCGTTATGCTTGATTGTGGGTTCAGGCCCTTGATGTCTAGCTTGAGTGACAGAAACATGAGACTAGGGGATGTTGATGTCGCGAGAGTTGCTCGCCCCTCGTTGGTTACCCAAAGTGGAGGTTTGAGATGTAGACAACAACAAATTTCCCTCAGTGAAGATACCAAGGTTTGTCTCCAGCAGGACTCCAGCAACGACAGGAAGGTGACAACGACGCCATATTAGCGGTTGACGTGGACCTGCACACACAACAGATAACTTTGCTCCCAACGAGTACAAAGGGGTTGTCAATCCCTCCGGCCTTGTTGTTTATAAAGGATAAAACGCACGGGATAATAATGATAGTGATATCAACGGAAAAGTAAATAAAGTAGTAAATTGATAGTGGGTGTAAAGAGTGTTGGAAATATGGACCAGGGTCCCATGATGTTCACTAGTGATGTCTCTCTCCCAAAATAAGATAAAATAGCCATGCGAGGTAAACAAATTACAGCTGGGCAATTGACAGGATTATGTGCGCAAACCAATGCTAATTATGGTATAAAGAAAGGAAGAGGCTCAAAAGCATGGGCGGTACGCCAAGACAAGTAGACCGAAATACATCCGCATCTACCTACTAATCATCCACCTTGAGATATCTATCCAGAACATCTCGCTGGTATTAAGTTGTGAATCCCACCCAAAGTGTAAACTCAAAGCAACAGACAACTGCATTTTAAAGAACTTTGCGTAAAGTAAACAATCCTTGCACCGGAAAGTACAAGCACCGTTGTTTTCCCCCTTGTGGAAACAACACATCCCCTAGACTCATGTTTCTGTCACTCAAGCTAGTCATCGGGGGGCATGAACCCACAATCATGCATAACGCTCCCTCTTGGAGTCACTACCTACTACTTGGCCAAAGCAATAAGCAGCAACAGAGAACATGCAAGAATTACTTAAGAACATAAATATAAAAGAGGAGAATCAAATATATTACTCAAACACAATCTGAAAATAATCTCATAATCCATCGGATCCCAGCAAACTCAGCATAGCAACAACAGAAATATTACATATGTGCCTCGATCGTGTAGGGCAGCTCATGAGGTCTAATCCATGAAGAACAAAGAGGGGAGGAGAACATCACATAGCTACTGATCATAGACCCATGGTCCAAGATAGACTACTCACGGTTTCATCCGGGAAGCATCCATGGTGGTGGAGAAGCTCCCAGAGGTGGTTCCTCCCTCCGGCAGGGTGTCGGGAAGAGGTCTTCTAGTGCTCCCGATCTTGGAAGCGTGGCGGTGGAGGAACATAGGAGAGATCGCGAAAAAGGGTTCCCGTCTCGGGGTTTTTGCGTCACGGGGAATAAATAGGCGAAAGGGGGTAGCCAGTGGGGCCACCAGGGGTCTAGGCGGCCCCTTGGCGCGGCCCCACCCTAGGGCGCGCCAGGAGGGCGCCTGGGGCCCTGGTGGGTCCCCTCTGCCCCCCCCTCGATGATTCCCGAAGCTTCCTGTACGCTGATTTTTTTATTGGATTTTTCCCGAATTTTTGGAGCACTTTTTATATGGGGGAAACCTGAAATAGAAAAACAGCAGAAAACAGGAACTGGCACTGGGGTGCACTGAGTTAATAGGTTAGTCCAAATATGATCAAAAGTGTATGGAAGTTCATCAATATCATAGCAATATCACACAAAAGAGGCATGGAGCAAGCAGAAATTATAGATACGTTTTGGACGTATCAACATCCCCAAGCTTAATTCCTGCTCGTCCTTGAGTAGGTAAATGATAAAAGCATAATTTCTATGGTGAGATGCTAACAACCATATAAGAACTTTTAAGTAAAGAAATCAAGGCATGTAATTCAATTCAAGTCATAATAGGCAAGAGTCTATATTTAGCATTGAAACAAGCAACATAAGAACATAAAGGTGCAAGAGCTCTCGCTGTCCGTGACTCGAATGTCTCCAAATGGTGTTTGCGTGCAAGAAAGGGGATAGGGATATACGAGAGAAAAAAGTATTTTTGTGCTGAGAACTCAATCTACTAAAATTTCACACTTGGTCTTCTTTGGAATCTTATCTTGACTCATCCCCAGACCACTAGCCAGGTACAAGTCAAAATGATCCACTCCTTTTCGACATTTTGAGCACTCATGCAATGGATGAGCGTAAGCAAGAAAGTTGACACTTAGGATGGCAAAGAGAGAATATGGTGGAGGAGGAAGAAAAAAAAGTTGTGAAGGGCTCACATCAACGAGGACAATCATATGCGAGAGAAAGCCAAATGATAGATATGATGTGAGAAGTAGGGATTGCCATGACACGGATGCACATATGAGCAAAGGTAAGCTCTCCAATGGAACTAGTGGGGGTGCATCCAACTTGCTTGCTCAAGAAGACCTAGAGCTCATTTGAGGAGGCTCATCATTGGAATATACAAGCCAAGTTCTATAGTGTGAAGGTCCCCACATAGCTATATGCATGAATGATCATCTCTATGGAGTACAAGATATAAGAGGGAGTACGAGTGTGGATCTCTCAAAAGGAATAGTAGTGTACCCCCCTTCTCTCTTTTTATTTATTTTTCTCTTTTTCTCTTTTTTTGTATTTTTTTGGTGGCCTCAATGGCTCTTTCTATTTCTCTCATTTGTCCTCTTTGGGATCTTTTAATTTTTCCTCTTTGGGATCTTTTAATTTGTCCTCTTTGGGATCTTTTCCTCACTTTAGGGGCAACACTCTATATATTACAGGAAGTATAGAAGATCTTTCACACTTTACAAAGTACTAAAATCATAAAGATGATGTAACTATCATGATGTATGCAAATGTATGCCTCTGCCAGTGTAGCAGGATATGCAATGATACTAGCACGTCATGTAGCAATGATTAGGGCAAGGCCCAACTAGCATGTGGCTCATCGATCAAGCAAGTAGCATTTATGACATGAAGATCAAGTCATGAGAAGATGGATGTTGCATGGCAATATATCTCGGAATGGCTATGGAAATGCCTTGGTAGGTAGGTATGGTGGCTGTTTTGAGGAAGGATATAAGGAGGTTTATGATGACAGAGCGTATCGTGCCAAGGGTTTGGATGTACCGGCGAAGGTGGACGCCAACTCTCGGAGTGAGAAGAAAGCAATGCACGGCACATGAGAGGCTAGAAAAATATGGGAAGATGGAAGTGTCAACTTTCGAATACTCACTTTAGTCCGAAGAACTCATGCACTTATTATCGTTAACTCTCAATCTAATAAGGAGGTTTCACAAAGAGACAAGTACCCCGAGGAGGAGTGTATGGGGGTTTGGTTATCCTTGCGCATCCTCGACTCATGGTACGTGAGTGTACTCTAATATTCGACCCCTCATAAGAGTAGTGATCCATCTAGTAGCTAAAGTTCTCAACTAATTTTGTAAGTTTTGAAAATAAACACGGATTGACCAAAATCCGGCCTCTATCACTAATAGGCTAAAGCTCTTGACACCAAAAGTCCAAACGTTACTCAAAACAATACTTCAAAACTATTGCAAGTTACTACTACAAAAGAATAGCAACCTCAATTACCTACTTCAAGTCAAGATACAAAAATCAGTGCAAATGGCAAACTCTCTAAACAAGATAAACATGAAAACTCAAGAGAGTTCCAGCAACAAACTAAACAAAAGCTCTTTGAAAAGATAAGCATGAAAGCTAAGAGCGAAACATGGCAGTAGCTATGAAAAAGATAAAGAACACACACAACAAAGATAAGCATGAAAAGTCCTATATTGTGTTCTAGATTTTGAAAGTGGAGCGTGTTTCTCTCCCACACAAAGAAAGCTGGGTTCTAACTTGTGATGAACAGCAAGCAAAGCTAAAGAAAACAAAAAAATAAAACCTAAGAGCTAGACGCTCCAAGCATAGCACATAATGCATGAAGTGATAAAAATATAGTGAAACGAGAGACGAACTGATAATTGTTGATGGAGAAGGGGATGCACGAGGGCATCCCCAAGCTTAGACGCTTGAGTCTCCTTGAATATTTCTTGGGGATGCATGGGGGCATCCCCAAGCTTGAGCGCTTGACACTCCTAAATCTTCTTTCATCATCTTCCCTCGCACACTTGAAAAATCCTTCATACATAGCTCATCATAATCTGATTAGAGAGGTTAGTACCCATAATAAAATAATTTTTTTCTAATGGAAATAAAGATATTCTTGAAGAGCTACTGTTTCTCAAGATTTACAAAAAGTTTTTGCAAAGAAAAAGCAAGCTTCAGGTTTGAAAAATGAAGAAAAGGAAAAACATGACAGAATCTATGAAAAACAGACCAGCAGGTAGTAAAGATTTTTTTAGGGATACTTCTGCAACTCAAATAAAAAAACTCAGAACATACGAGAGTTTTGTAATTGTATAGAGCACGCTGTGTAAATAATTCAGCTCAAAAAGATAAACTGGGATTTTTTTGTGATTTTTCTAGTCACAAGGACATAATCTGTTTTCTGGACAGCATGTCACAACTTTCACTTCCCTTGTCATATGAGGCTATAAATGGCACAAAGCTTGAAAAGTAAAGATACAATGATGTTACTACAGTAGTAAAAATCATCAAGACCACTAAAAACAGAAGAAAAACAAAAAGGAAATCCTAAATTCGTTGCGAGCTGCCTCCCGAAAGCACTTCTTTAGAGCCATTAGCTAGGCTTAATGCAAATAGAAGGAATCAAAGATCATCATAATAATCGGAATTTTAAATCAATTCAAATGGTTCCTCAATAAGTTCATCCTTGTTTCTTTTAGGAAAGGGGTAAATACCTTTTTCCTTCCCGCGTAGGTGCCGGGGATGTACCCCAGCAAATCCCATGGTCAGGGACCCTGGGTTAGTCATGGGAGGCACAGGTTAGACGATAAGCTCGTCGGCTAACAGGAGGATACGTTCCTGCTCGATATTATTGATCCGGGATGTCGATTACAGGAAGGCTGAGGCTAGTGCGCACAAGGCTAGGGTTACAGATTGTGTATTGCTTGATCTCGACGTCTCCCCTCCTAGCCCTTATATACTAGGCTAGGTCTCGGGGATTCCGTCCTGGATTACAGACGAGCTTTCCTAACCATGATCTTGTTCCGTACGGCAAGTTTGCACCTTCCTTATGACTCGCCGACTCCTACGTCGGTGCCACTAGTGGGCCAAGGCTGGGCCCAGGAGGCATCTTTTTGGGTCTTCTGTCTTCGGGTACACCGGGTATGCTCATCCATAGGAGTCGTGGGGTCACCCTCTCGTCAGTAGCCCCCGAGTGCCTGAGGGACTCGAAGAGGCGTGCAGGGACTCGAGTCCATTCTTGCGTCGTTTTTGATGTATGCACGGTTCAACCGCGGGTCGCTGGCAGTCTAGGACCATGACAAAACCTGTTTCGAGGGATGCTAAGATGAAAGGGCCCAAGGTGTCGACTGGTCGAGCCTTGGTGAATTGCACTAGTGGAAAAAACCGCAGTAGCCCAATCAAACTCATGTCCCTCGACATGAGCTTGGAACACTGGTGTCTAGCAAAAGTCATGCCGCTGCAAGTCTTACAGTGATCAATTGCCGCCAGTAAAGTTCGTAGCCTAGGCGCGTCCGCACGGCTTTTTCTATCATGCATGCGCATGGAAAAGGTTGGGAGTGAAATCGCTCTTCGACAAGTCCCAGCCCGGCCGATCTGCGCAGCGGGGTCTTACCTACACACTAAGCTTGCATGGAATCTGGGCACAGTGTATCGTGTTCTACGAATATGTATTTTTATTGAGGCGCGGAGCCTAGTAGATAATGAACCCACTTGAAATAAACAATCAAGTGAGCTATTTTAGCGGTCACTCATGGAGCTTCACCGAGTGCTCGGGCGAGGAGTAACGTAGAGGAGTATTTGCTCGGGAGGTCGTCGAGCGGTTGAATAGAGTTTTGCGAGTAATCACTTGAATATCGCTTTTGCTCTCGGGTTGAGAGAGCACCCGATACTCCGGGACCACTTGATCTGGCGAGTGCAGGTCTGCTCATCTTGTGTCGTGGTGAGGGAGCACCCGAAACTCTCATGGGTGCGAGCAATCACTCGAGCACGTTTTTACTTCTGGGTGAGGGAGCACCCGAAACTCTCATGGGTGCGAGTAATCACTCGAGCACGTTTTTTACTTCTGGGTGAGGGAGCACCCGAAGACTCTCATGGGTGGATACGCTCCCGATGGGAGTTAGATATATTTTTAAAAATGTATTTAAACTATGTAAAAGACGGTGCTTGCAAGTTGCCTCTTCTGTTCACTGCTCCTTTGATTTACCTCTTGTTTGGTGAAGATAACTATCTCCTTGCTGGAGGACCGTCAAAGATGCTCTGGCTGCTAACCGTCATGTCTTCATGACCGGTCATAATTATGGCTTTTGGTGGCGTGCTGCAAGTGCCTGTTGAGTTATCGATGCACGCATTGAAGATGCGCGAGATTTGACGCGTCCAGCGCACAGTGCCGCCCGTGTGAAGGCATCTTTGTCTTGGAATTCGAATCGCCCAGCATGCTTTGGTCTTTGAATTAATTGCTTCCGTCGTCTGGGCTTTTGCGTGCTCTTTGGGCTTGTGCTATAAATAGCCCCCTTTTGTTCATCTCGCAGTAGTGTTCATCCTTTGCTCATCTTGCTCCTCTTTCTCCTCCTCTTCTCATGGTGCCCAAGAGCGGAGCTGGTATGACTGTCCGCGGTCGTGCTCGCCGCGGCCGTGGTGGTCGTACTCCGCGCTCTTCTCGCGGTGGTCGTCATGGTGGGGCGTTGGTGCCTTCCTCATCTTCCTCGGTGGAGGGTGTTTGGTGTTATGACTTTCTCCTGCACGTCCGTGGCCGGGGCGCTGCTCGCATTCTTCTTCCTTCTGCATTTTCTGCCATTGTTTCTGAGCGTAGTCTAGATGGGTTGCTCCTTTGTCTCCAGGGGTGTTCTCGGCCTCCTTCTTATGTTGAGTTGGAAACCGACAGTTCCCGCTTTATTTTTCTTGGTTTTGGCTGGAAATCCTTTGCTCGTCGGTTGAACTTGCGTGATGGTGACACTCTTTCTTGCCGTTTTGATGGCGAAGATACTCTTGTCATCCGTTCCTTTGACCCGATCGGCAACCGCATGGATCCATACTGGCCGGAGACAAGCAGCGATGGTTCCGGCGGGTCAAGGAGTCCTTCGCCTGCTTCTTCAACTGCTTCCTCCTCCGGCGATTCTTCGGGTGCTGATGTTGAGCCGTCTTTAACTGCTTCCTCCTCCGGCTCTGAAGAGGACCTCGATGTCAAGCCACCAATCAAGCGGGCGTTCCAGGCGACCTTGTAGAAATGGAGGCATCGGCGTCATCTTCGCCGGCAGCTCGGGTGGAGCAGGAGAATAAGCTGGTGGATCATCGTCTTCGACTGCTCCACAAGTAAGTCGAGCTTCACCTTTTGTTATTTTATTGACATCATGAGCCTGCTGCTTCGACTCCTCCTTTGTCTGTGATGATGCTCGCTGTCTTAGTGCCAGTCATCTCAGCATGGGCACTCATGTAGAAGTTATAATTCCTTGGGTGATTGACGTTGTAGGCTTTATTGGTTGCTTGCGTCTTTTGTAACTAGGTTAGTTCTCCATGTAATGAGGATTGCCTTCAAGTAATCAGAGCTTCCTTCTATCCAATGTACTTTGAATCTTTTTTGTACTGAAAATGATCCTTGTGATGTGAACTGTGCTTGAGTCTATGCAATGGCATTTGTCTTTGAGCCCTTTGCAAATGATAGTTGTGTTCGAGTCCTTGGCGATCGAGAGCTGTCTTCGAGTCCTTTGCGATCGAGAGCTGTCTTCGAGTCCTTTGCGATCGAGAGCTATCTTCGAGTCCATCAAAACTTTGCACTGTCGGTTCTATCGGGTGCGCGACAGCGCTCCCGATGGGAGTAGCCCCCGAGGCTACGTTTGAGTCGGAGAGTCGAACGTAGGCTGAGATTTGTTTCCTTTGTCATTCTTTCATTATTTTCTATCTTTTATCGGGTGCGCGGCAGCGCTCCCGATGGGAGTAGCCCCCGAGTCTTTAGGTGATCGTTGGCGATCAGGTGAAGACTTAAAGAATTGTCTGCGTCCTGCGCTCCGTCCATATTTCATGGTGATCCATCTGGTTGTAGCCGTGTCTTTCCTTTTGATTCCGGACAGAGTTCAACAGGTGGCGCTTGTCGATGGGTTTTTGCTTGGACCCTTTTGAGTTTCGGGCTGCTTGAGCGATGATGACATCTCTCGGAGGGAGATTTTGTAATCGAGCCCCCGAGAGTTTTGGTGAAAACGTCGCGATTGAGATGATAGCGTCTCTCGGGGGGAGATTTTCTACTCGAGCCCCCGAGGGCTTTGGTGAAAGATCGCGATTGCGACGATAGCCACTCTCTGGGGCAGTGTTGTACCCGAGCCCCCGAGTGCTTTTGGTAAGAGATCGCGATTGCGACGATAGCGTCTCTCGGGGGGAGTTTTGTACTCGAGCCTCCGAGTGCTTTGGTAAAAGATCACGATTGCGACGATAGCGTCTCTCGGGGGCAGTTTTGTACTCGAGCCCCTGAGTGCTTTGGTATGGTAGTATTTGGGCAACATCATTCTATTGCGTCGAAGGTTTACATGAGCTGCCAGATGAGCATGACTGGTGGAGACTATGGGTAGAACAGGCGTAGGTTCGCTACGTTCCATGGATTTCCCACGTCCTCGTCAGTCTTCGGGTTCTTCAGTCTATAGGCGCCTCCTCCTATGACTTCTGTGATTATGAACGGTCCTTCCCATTGGGGGGCAAGCTTGTGAACTTTCTCTTGTATGAGCCGTAGGACAAGGTCGCCCTTATTGAAGGTTCTGGTACGCAGGCGACTGCTTTGGTAAGTGCGCAGTTTGTCCTGGTACCCCTCTGACTTTGCTAGGGCTGTGTCCCTTGCTTCGTCTGCTGTGTCCTTGTCACCTTGCAGCACTTCTTATGCTTCTTCTTCTTCGTACCCTGAGATCCGGGGTGCCCCGAATTTGAGGTCATGTGGTAGCACTGCCTCCGCCCCGTACACCATGAAGAAAGGTGTGTACTAAGTTGCGGTATTTGGGGTAGTGCGCAGGCTCCATAATACTGCGAGAAGTTCTTCTACCCAGTTGCCTGCGGCCTGCTCGAGTGGTGCGAGGAGCCGCTTTTTGAGTCCTCCGCATGCTAGGCCATTTGCTTTTTCCACTTGGTCGTTAGATTGCGGGTGCGCGACTGGTGCGTAGTTGATTTTGATGCCCAGTTCTTCGCAGAAGTTCTGGAGTTCTGACGCTGTGAAGTTCGTACCGTTGTCCGTGATGATGTTGTGCGTCTTTCCGAACTTGAAGATGATTGATTTGAAGAGATTTGCTGCCGCGAGGGCTGCAGTGCCGGTATCGGGTACTGCTTCGATCCACTTGGTGAATTTGTCGACTGCTACTAGCAGGTGGGTTATTCTTCCCTTTGAAGATTTTTGAGCGGGCCCACCGTGTCAAGTCTCCAGGTGGCGAACGGCCATGAAGGTGGTATGGTCTTGAATTCTGAGACTAGAGCGTGTGGTCTGCTGGCAAATTTTTGGCAGACAAATAAATAAAAGAAAATCCAGAATTTCTTTTAAATTGAATAAATTTGGAAATTCAATATCTTTTAAACCGTAAGTCAGATTGAAAAACTTTATACATGAAAATTGATCAGAAAAATATAACGAATAAGAATATGCTACCCGCATACCCACCGCACCCCTCTAACATACCGAACCCGCGACTTTCCCCCTCCGGATCGTCTGTCCGGTAATTACCCGGTACCGGTAAAACTTTCCGGATGGAAATGTTCTGAACATAAAAGTTGTTCGGATTGCATCAAAGATCACGGTTAGACTATCCACGTGTCTGTCAGACAGTCACGACACTACAGACATGGAACTTTCCCCCCTCCGGGTCGTCTGTCGATAATCACCCGGAGCTGATATTTCATCCCCGGATGAATTTCCGCTCCGAGCTTTTATTTTGCGTTAGAATACCGTTAATTTTGCGTTAGAATACCGTTAATTTTGCGTTTGCCATGTCTTTTATTTGTGTTGCTATTATTGTTGTGTATTTATTGTTTCTCCCCCTCTCTTATTGTCCGGTAGTCCCGACGACCGCTGTCGATGCCCCTGTGATCTACTACGTCATCGACGACCCTACCCCTACCGTCGAGCTTCCAGGCAAGCAGAGCCATTCTCTTCCCTAGATATCTCCTATCTTTCCGTACA
Source organism: Bromus sterilis (assembly GCA_950022295.1). Taxonomy (NCBI): domain Eukaryota; kingdom Viridiplantae; phylum Streptophyta; class Magnoliopsida; order Poales; family Poaceae; genus Bromus; species Bromus sterilis. The sequence goes on along the minus strand of OX465598.1, from coordinate 57,838,841 downwards.
TTTCTTACACTAGGCATTATTACTGCTGCTGCTACGTTATGATCCTATTCAATTGCATAGCCTGTTTTTGTCGCCCCTTGATGTACCTTCCTTTATCCTATGCTGCCTATTATAATTATGCATTATTCAGTGGTGAGCCCTGCGCATTGTTAGCTAGGATTAGATAGCCGGCCGTGACCACACAGGGGAGTGAACACGGATACGATATATTAACTGTTACAGGTATGGTACAATGCAGACACCACCTAAGGCCCCCTAGCTCGGCTCTGCCGAGCCACCATCAAGTGTGATCTATCGAGGAGTAATCCTCGTACCTCCACTCGTTGCTGACTCTCTATAGCCGCTCTAGGTACCTGTGCAATGGTTGTCCTTAAGGGAAGAAGTCGGGAGACCCAACGGTGCCCGCGAGCGGTATTGCGTCGGGAACGACAGGGAGGGTACGTCCGACGTTACTGGCGTGCTTGGCCCCTGCTCGTATCTCGCGAGAGTTACCAAACTACGAAAAGTCGAGCTCTACCAAGAGCACACGCGAGACAAGGTAAGGAGACGGTTCACCTTGTTGGTAACCGCAGTGACTTGGTGGGACGACAGGGCAGGCACCGATGTACTGGTGGTCCTGACTGCTGTTGTTGACCGCGGGTCAGTTAAGTCGAGGCAACGATAACGGTTGTCACGCAGGTTAATTAAAATGCTAAATGGTTCGGCGGATGAGTTGAGAGGCCGCAAAGGCCTGTACGCACTACCTTCACGTGGGATATGGAGTTATGGGCTCCCCTGCGTCGTAGTTTGTCCAAAAGCTCTTCAGACGTCAGCAGTACCGCGGCCTGTGCCGGGAAGTTGTGTCTTCTTCGCTCGAGCGGTGTGTATTTGGATTTGCTATTGCTTCACCGGCCAGCCACGCACCGTGCAGGAGCGTGCAAAGGTGAGGGTCCTAGACCCCTTGGCGCATAGGATATAGTCCGGCGGATGGCCTCTCTGTTGAGCCTAGGATGGGCTGCGTCATTTCGGATAGCTTCGGTGGAGCGTTCCCTGAGAAGGTTCCCGCCACACTGGAGATCCGAGCGTGCAGGATGAACAGTAGTGCACCCCTGCAGGGAGTTTAATCTATTCGAATAGCCGTGTCCACGGTAACAGGACGCTTTATGCTGAAGCTGGATCTTACCACTATAAACTACTACTATTAAACTGTATGGTTCCGGGTCTTCTTCCTCGCAGGGAGTCGAGGAAGGGAACTCGGACGCATTATTACTATTAATCATTACAACTTACTATTATACAATGTTGCAGCAAATTCTGCTTCATTGTTACTTTATTGCTTTATATAAACTATTGGCTGTTCTCACCTTGTGCTGCAAGACTCGTCAGAAGATGCTAGTATTCGATAGGCCTAGCTTCTTACCCTTATTCTGATTTCTATCTTGCAGTCCACTATATATACAGCCTCCCCTTTCCTTTGATACCAATGCATAAATGCTTAGTAGAGGACGCCAGTCGACTTTGGAGCCTTGGAGTCCAGGAGCAGGAGATCCCCGATGCCGACCACCGCAACGTGAAGATCCCCGATGCCTTCTACGACGTCTAGTTCCCCGTTGACCAGGAGTAGTTTGGAGGTTCCCAGGCAGGAGGCCTCGCCTTTTCGATCTGTTGTTATTTGTGCTAGCCTTCTTAAGGCAACCTTGTATTCTTGTATCTGTACTCAGATACTTTTGCTTCCGCTAACTTTTTTCTCTTGAGCTGTTGTATTCGAGCCCTCGTGGCCCCTGGCTTGTATTAAACAGCTTGTATTATTTTATTTGTAGAGTTGTGTTATGATATCTTACTGTGAGTCCCTTATCTCGATCGTGTACCTTGCGTGTATGATTACTGTACACGGTCTTGATTTTGGGGGCGGCACAGATCTCTATATATGTCCAAGCATGTAAATACTATAATTTTGTGACGTAATTATATTTATAGACCCTAATGGTAACAAAATTTTGATATGGTTATTGTGGTTGTTTCTTCTGCTAGTTGTTTCCTTGTCTTCAAATAGTTGATTTCACATCTGGCTACAATATTCAAAATAAAAAACAACCTATGTCATCTTTCTTTAGAAGTTTCCTGAAACTCCACAAGAAACACAACTGACTGCTGCTCCATTGATTTAACATCCTTTGGGTCAAAGACCAAAGCTTCAGTGAAATTGTTGTACTAGAGATGTCTCGTACTTCTCCAATTGCAATGCTACTAGTACAACACCTACAGTAATATGCTTGCGCTTGGAATGGTAACCAGTCAGAACTAGATGATTCTTTGTATGTAATATTGGTTAACGTCAAAATTGAATCCACTGCCTCTATTTTTTTACCGCTATCATTGTGTTTCAGGTGAAGACAAGCGCCAAGTTGTCATTCTATTGGAACTTATGACCTATTTTAGCTACAAATCGTTGGATGAGAAACTTAATAGATCAACAACACCATCATCTCCCATTCTTTAGAAATAAACTCGCGGTGACTCATCAGATATGTTTGACGTCTTTACTTACTACTTGTCTACTAAGAGTATGGTAAATTACACTGATTCGTTATCTTAACAGAATGTGTCAATCAGGTTTCTCCAGTTACACATCCACTGTACGGTAGTACATGCAATCAAATCAAACTTATGTGCCTTCACTTCCTCATCACCCACGACACGAAATCTCTCACCCCACACAGATTGCTGGAAATTTCAAAGATACATTATTTACCATTCTAATAGGAAAATTAGATAACATAATTTATGGTACCAGAATAGAGGATTCTCTTTTTTTCTATCCTTGTACAAATATCCAAATGAAGAATGAGCTCTACAAATTGAACAAATGATCATCACCTATTTTGAGACAAGTAAACATTTTTATCTCTCATATATGTACATGTGATACGTCCAAAACGTATCTATAATTTATGCTTGCTCCATGCTTCTTTTGTGTGATATTGCTATGGTATTGATACACTTTCATACACTTTTGGTCATATTTGGCCAAACTTATTAACTCAGTGCACCCTAGTGTCAGTTCCTGTTTTCTGCTGTTCTTCTATTTCAGGTTTCCCTCATATTAAAAGTGTTTCAAATATTCGGGAAAAATCCAATAAAAAATCAGCACTTCGGAAGCTTCGGGAATCACCAAGGAGGGGCCAGAGGGGACCCACCAGGGCCCTAGGCGCCCTCCCGGCGCGCCCTAGGGCGTGGCCGCGCTAGGGGGCCGCCTGGACCATTGGTGGCCCCCTGGCTGCCCCCCTTCACCCATATATTTTCCATGACGCGAAACCCCCGAAGACAGAACCCTTTTTCGCGATCTCTCTTCTGTTCCACCGCCGCCGCGCTTCCAATATCGGGAGCACCAGGAGACCTCTTCCCGGCACCCTGCCGGAGGGAGGAACCACCTCCGGGAGCTTCTGCACCACCATGGATGCTTCCCGGATGAACCGTGAGTAGTCCACCTTGGACCATGGGTCTATGATCAGTAGCTATGTGATGTTCTCCTCCCCTCTTTGTTCTTCATGGTTTAGACCTCGTGAGCTGCCCTACATGATCGAGGCACATATGTAATCTTTCTGCTGTTGCTATGCTGAGTTTGCTGGAATCTGATGGATTACGATATTATGTTCAGATTGTGTTTGAGTAATATATTTGATTCTCGTCTTTTATATTTATGTTCTAGAGTAATTCTTGCATGTTCTCCGTTGCTGTTTATTGCTTTGGCCAAGTAGTAGGTAGTGACTCCAAGAGGGAGTGTTATGCATGATTGTGGGTTCATGCCCCCTGATGAGTAGCTTGAGTGACAGAAACATGAGTCTAGGGGATGTGTTTTTGCCACAAGGGAGAAAACAATGGTGCTTGTACTTGCGGGTGCAAGGATTGTTTACTTTACGCAAAGTTCTTTAATGCAGTTGTCTGTTGCTTTGAGTTTACACTTTTGATGGGATTCGCAACTTAATACCAGCGAGATTTTCTGGATAGATATCTCAAGGTGGATGATTAGTAGGTAGATGCAGATGGATTTCGGTCTACTTGTCTTGGCATACCGCCCATGCTTTTGAGCCTCTTCCTTTCTTTATAGCATAGTTAGCATTGGTTTGCGCACATAATCCTGTCAATGGCCCAGCTGTAATTTGTTTACCTCGCATGGCTATTTTATCGTCTTTTGGGAGAGAGACATCACTAGTGAACATCATGGGATCCCGGTCCATATTTCCAATACTGTTTACACCCACTATTTATTTTCTGCTTTATTTAATTTTTCGTTGCTATCACTAGCATTATTATCCCGTGCGTTTTATCTTTTGTAAACAACATGGCCGGAGGGATTGACAACCTCTTTGAACTCGTTGGGGGCAAAGTTATCTTGTTGTGTGTGCAGGTCCACGTCAACCGCCTAATTTCTGGCGCCGTTGTCACCTTCCTGTCGTTGCCGGAGTCCTACTAGAGACAAACCTTGGTATCTTCACCGAGGGAAATTTGCTGCTATCTACATCTCAAACCTTCCACTTTGGGTAACCAATGAGGGGCGAGAAGCCATTGAAGAAATTTCTGGCGCTGTTGCCGGGGTCGCAATCAAAGCTATACCCGCTAACTCTCGCGCCATCAAAGCAATTTCTGGCCCCGTTGCCGGGGACTCCACTCTTCAAGATAGGGGAGTTGCACACTATCTTTTATCTTTGCTTTTTAGTCTTGTTAGTTTACCTTTCAGTTGTTATCTTCGTGTCCATTATCAAAAATCCAAAAAAAATAGTATGTCGAGTTCCTTACTTGCCAATCAATGTCTGACTTCTTTGAAACCAGATCTTATTGGCATGGAGGATTCACTGAGGATCAACAAAAGTGGTACAAGGAACACCGCTTGTCTCAAAAGGGGATACACTTATGGAAACAAATACACCAGTTGTATGAGTATGCTAGAAACTTGTGCTCAATATATAATATATCTTTCTGCATGGATGAATCTTGTTGCTTTATGAGGCACAAACACCTTGCTCTCCAATGTGAGTACAATGATGATGAAACCTTAGCTTCTTATGCTAAGAGAAATTATTATTTTGATGATGTAGAGCAAATAGAAGAATTTGTTGCTTATAAGGGTGCCTATGAAATTACTTCTCTTTTTAAAAATATTGATGGTGCCCCTTAGAAATCTGAGATCCTTGCCATACTTAACTATTGTTTGGAAAATTACGATGCAAATTATTATATTACTGATCATCTTGAGAGAGTCTCTCCCCCAAAGGAAGAGACTAATGTTTTGCAGGACTCTATGGAAGAAATTGCTGAAACTGAAAGCCCCTTGGATGAAAAAGAGGAGGAGAGTGATGAACAAAAGGAGGAAGAATGGAGCCATCCATTTCTACCTTCTAATGAGAGTAACTCTTTTAATCTTACCTTATATGAGTGTTATGATCCTATGGATTCTTTTGAAATATCCCTTTTTGATGAAGTTGATGCCTTCTATGCTTATGGCCGTGATGCCACTATGGATGATGCTTACGGAGATGAACTTGCTATAGTTCCTCATGTTAAGCATGAAATTTTTGCTATTGCACCCACAATTGATTGTCCTATTATCCTTTTGAAATCTCCAACTTGTATTTCGGAGAACTGTGCTCTTATTAAGGCTCAATGTGATGGGTTACATTTATCTATTGTTCCTAAAAACTGTGTTGAAAACTATACACGTGTGCTTGTAGGTCATGAACAACATGATTTATGTGATAGTTATATTCTTGATGTTGTTCATGATGCTACTGAAAATTACTTTGAGAGAGGAAAGTTTGGTTATAAAAATTTCCATGTTACAAAAACACCTCTCTCTAAGTTGAAACTTTTGAAGTTGTTCTTGTCCCACCTTCCTATGCATGTCACTTTGTGTTTCTTTGATTTATTTTCCCACAAGATGCCTATGCATAGGAAGTGGGTTAGGCTGAAATGTGTTTCATATTTGCTTCTTACTGCTCTCTTTTGCTTCAAAATTCTTATTCTTGTGAGAGCATATTCTATAATCTTTATGCCTAGCTTAAAGGCGTAAAAGAAAGCGCTTGTTGGGAGGTAACCCAAGATGTTTTTTTTTTCTGTTTTTAGTAGTCTTGATGATTGTTACTACTGTAGCAACATTATTGTATCTTTACTTTTCAAGATTTGTGCCAATTATAGCCTCATATATCAAGGGAAGTGAAAGTTGTGACATGTGTTGACACACGGACACGTCACGTGTACCCTCGACGCCGGGGGTGATGCACCGCAACTCACGTCGAAGGAGATCCGTCCGGTAGCGCGATACGCAAGACAACCGGTGGACGCTTTTGATCACCCGAAATCCCATAGGCCCGGGAGGGACCCCGTCTGGGCGCACGGCGGCTATGGGCTGCCCTAGGTCGACCTTATCGCCCCTAGAGTTCTCGCGGATCGTTGCCCTGCAAGAACAAGAACAAACGAAGAACGAGGGAGAAGATACGTGGAAAAGTAGACGAAATTAGGGTTTAGATGTGTTTGCGATTGTGTGTTGTCTCAATCGGCCGTCACCTCATCTATATATGAGGAGGCTGGACTTTCCGTACAAGAAAAAGACTCCAAATCCCGTCCAAATCTTTCCATGCAGAACCGAACTCGGATTACAGGTGGGTCTGGGATAGCAGTTCGGTTTTTGGGCGTTTTGGGGATGAAAACGACCTCGGATGAAAAAAGTCAAAACATCAAAATTGTAGCCCTCGAAATTTCCAAGGATTTTCATGTTGAACGTTTTTTGATTCGGGGCCATCTTGAGGGCCGAAATCGTCACTCAAACGAATTGGTTTCGAGAGCATTCCGCCACTTTTTGGCGACTTTCACTTTCAACCCGATTCACCGCCTACGTGACCTTTACGCCCAGTCATTCCGAAGAAAACTCCCCCCCCGTCTTACCGCGGCTGCTGGCACGCGATCTCGCGAGGGTGAGCTAACTCCAAAAACCCGGAATTTCTTTGTTTTTGGCAAGAGCGGTGGGTGACAACGTGCAAGACTAGATAGGTTTGGACCAAGAAAGAGGCAAGCGATTGGGTCCTTCCCATCCTCTGTGATGTCAGTCTCTTTGTCATTCTTTCACCCTTCTCATGCTTTCCATCATACATCAATTGTATAGGTGTCTGGCTTCGGGCGTCACGTCACGTTTTCCATCACACATCGGTTGCACGGGTGTCTGGCTCCGAGCGTCAGTTTTTGTTGTTTGACAGGGCTGTACTCCGAGGGCTGTAACGTTTGCATACGAACTCGGATTGAGATGATTCAAAAACCAAAATCGACCGGTTCGACGAGACCAAGGCGCACCATGTAGAACATTTTTCCATTTGATGATGTCTTGAAGGCCTAATTGGCAGAATAGTACTTCGAATGCCAGGATCTTATCGCTTTCAACATAGTTTCGGCCCCCAAGATGTAATCGTATGACGATGGCTCGAACTACAAAGATGTTCAAATCAACGATACCAAACTTTTTCATGTAGACAACTTATTCATTTGAGGCCATCTTGTATATGAATATTGTCGTGCAAAAAACTGGTGTCAACACATGCCCCCCTATTTTTCGGCAAAACTTGCGTGCCGAAAAATAATTTGTACCACATAAGGTCTAAGAATGATGTCAACACTCCATCGGCCATACATATTCTTAGGGAGATAATTCCATATCGGCCATGTCTTGTTCTTAGGGCGATAATCATATATCGGCCATTAGCCCATTCAGGCTTCTTGCCACACACTTGGGTGGTATTTCTTCAAATACTTGCCATTGAGAGCTTTAGGCAGCAATGTTCCCTGTATGGATTCCACCAAATACGAATTTCCGTAAACTATTCTTATAATCTTGAAAGGACCTTCCCAGCTAGGTGACCACTTCCCGAATTTTCTACCTTTTGAACCAATTGGTAGAATCACCTTCCACACAAGGTCTCCAATCTGAAAATTCTTCAATTTCACCTTCCTATTGTAAGCTCTTGCAACTCTCAACTTGTCATTTTCTATGGCCTTTAAAGTAGCCAAACGCTTATAGGTGACCTCATCAATACTATCCATCATCAAATTATAAAAATCCACCGCCGACAAATCATTTTGTTTGGCTATTCTAAAGGCATTCAAATTAACTTCCACGGGTAAAACAGCTTCTTGACCATATACGAGCTCATATGGAGTTACCTTTGTAGCACCATGCCTTGAAATCCTATGTGCCCACAAAGCTTCAGACAATAACGCATGCCATCTCCTTGGATTATCTTCAATTTTCTTCTTGATGAGCTTGATTAATATCTTATTACTAGACTCAGCTTGTCCATTAGCTTGGGCATAATACGGGGAGGAATTGAGCAACTTTATATTATAGGATTCAGAAAATTCTCTAACTTGATGTGCCATGAAAGACGAACCTTGATCTGTAGTCAATGTTTGAGGGATACCGAATCTATGAATAATATGCTCGGTTATAAATTTATTTACCTCCACATGCGTCATATTCCTGAGAGGTATTGCTTCAGACCATTTGGTGAAATAACCAGTTGCTACCAACACAAACCGATGCCCCTTTGAAGAAGAAGGATGAATTTGTCCAATGAAGTCTAATCCCCATCCTCTAAAAGGCCATGGCTTAACAATATGATGTAACATAGCAGCAGGAGCCAATTGAATATCACCAAACTTTTGACAAGCTTCACACCCTTTGTAATACCTGAAGCAATCATTAATCATCATCGGCCAATAAAATCCAGCACGTCGCAATAACCACTTCATCTTCGGAGCCGACTGATGAGTACCACAAATTCCTTCATGAACCTCTCCCATATAAACTCTCGCTTGATCCTCATCCAAGCACTTTAAAGAAACACCATCGACCGTTCGGCGATAAAGATCATCATTCCTCAACTCGTACTTAAAAGCCATATGCCGAACAGTCCTGTCCACCCTTTTACTAGGTTCACGCAAGTAATCAATAATGGGCTTCCTCCAGTCTTGATTTTCACCTGCACTAGATTTTCCATTAGTGGCCGAAGTAGTAAGTTCTAATTCGGCCTCTTCCATATTGGCAATACAAGACATCGGTTCTTGAGAAATATGAAACATGCCACGATCAACATGGTAACTAGATGCTTGTTGTGCCAATTCATTTGCTTTCCAATTGTCATGTCTAGGTATATGAGCAATACTAAAATGATCTAAAGTGGAAACTACATCTAGACATTTATCAAGATAAACATTGAGTGATTCATCAAAGCACTTAAATATTCCAGAATCTTGTTGTACTACTAATAATGAATCACCAAAATCCTCAATATGTGTAGCACCTATATCAAGCAACATCTCTAAACCGATTAACAATGCTTCATATTCGGCCTGATTATTGGTGCAAAAGTATTCTAATCGGCATGAGGCCTCAAAAACAGCACCATGAGGAGATATATAAACAACACCAACACCCTGGCCACTGCTACAAACTGAACCATCAAAATATAATCTCCATGGTACTAACGAAACAAGGTTTATATCAATATCATGCTCACTATCAATCCGATGTTGAACTATAAAATTAGCAACAATTTGGCATTTCATAGATTTCAAAGATTCATAATCCAAATCATACTCAATTAAAGAATAATCCCACTTTCCAATTCTACCACTAAGAATTGGCCTATGCAACATGTATTTAATGACATCGGTTTGACAAGCTACTACACAATTACTACGCACTAGAATATGTCTCAGTTTTGTGCAATCATAATATAAACATAAGCATATTTTCTCAATGAAGGTATACCTTGTTTCGGCATCCAAGAGACGCCGACTCAAATAAGTAATAGCATGTTCCTTCCCTTCGGTCTCTTGAGTCAAAAGAACACCAATAACACCTTTCTCCGCCACAATATAAAGTCTAAAGGGCTTCCCATGCTTAGGAGCTTTCAACTCGGGAGGGGTGCATCAACCTTCCTTGACATATCAAATGCTTCTTGCTGTTTTCCCCCCCAAGTAAAATCAACATCATTCTTTAACTAAAGTATAGGGGTAAATGCATCAACCTTCCCTGACAAATTAGCAATGAATCTCCTCAAATAATTAATCTTGCCAAGGAACTTCTGCATATCTCTTTTGCACATTGGAGCCTCCACCTTCTGTATACCTTCAATCTTCTTGGGATCAATTTCTATACCGTCCTCATGAATAATAAAACCTAAGAACTTGCCAACCGATACGCCAAAAGCACATTTCAAAGGATTCATCTTCATTCCATATTTCTTCATCTTCTCAAAAGCTAAACGCAAATCGGCTAAGTGAGATTCAAAAGCATCCGATTTGACAACAATATCATCAATATAGACCTCAAGTATAACACCAAGTAGATCATGAATAATTATGTTCATAGCCCTTTGCTATGTGGCACCGGCATTCTTCCAACCAAAAGTCATTATCACCCACTCAAATAAACCAACAAAACCGGAGCACCGAAAAGTAGTCTTGTAAATATCCTCTTCGGCCATAAAAATATGATTATATCCCGCATTACCATCCAAAAAACTAATAACTTTATGTCCAGAAGCTTCATTAGTAAGCATATCGGCTATTGGCATAGGATACTCATCTTTGGGCGTAGCTCTATTCAAATCTCTGAAATCAATACACACCCTCACCTTGTTGGACCCTTTCTTCTCTACAGGCACGATATTTGAAATCCATTCAGCATACCTGCAAGCTCTAATAAAATTAGCTTTAAGCAATCGACCGATCTCTTCCTTGATACTGTTGGGAAACGTAGTAGAAAACAAAAATTTCGTGCCTACGAGTTAAACCCAAGATCATCCAAGATAGATCGCATACAAGGTTTAGGATAATGCTCACCAACAATTGCAGCGGAAGAAGAGTTGGTGATGCGAGTTGAAGAAGATCTCACGATCCGTCCCACGATCTTTCCCACGAACGGATCTCCTCGTCGATTCCCTCGAACAGTTCTCCGAGGAAGAAGAAGATGATCCTCGAAGTAAGATCAAAGCTATGACCTCTCCACCGGTATCCACACGTCCGGCACAGCAATCCGGCAGCGCTCCGCCGTCCAGAGAAGAACGCTTCCGAGAAAACTAGAGAGAGAAAACCCTAGCGAGTTCCGATCTAGATTAGAATCTAAACCGGGGTCTAAAAGTGGAGCAACTAGCAACTAGGGCAAGGGGGGGGGGGGCAGGGGCTTGTGTGTCTCCTCCCCCCCCCCTTGGCTCACCTTATATAGGTGGCCAAGGGGCTTGGTGCGCCGGCCTAGGGGGTGGGGAGTCCAACTTGGACTCCAAACCTCCTAGGACTTTCCCACTAGGACTCTTTCCATAATAGGATTGGGGAATCCTACTCCAAGTAGGATCCCCCCTTTGTGGTGCCCCCCACCTCCTGGCCGGCCAGGTCAGCCTAGGTGGCTTGCCCCCCAAGCTAGGGGGTGGGGCTAGTGGGTGGTACTGCCCGGAACCTTTCGGAACCTTCCGTGACCTTCTAGAAGCTTCCAGGACCTTCCGGACACTTTCAAGACCTTCCGGGACCTCCAATGAATGTTCCGGAGCCATCTAAATAGGTCTCGGGTCAATCCGGGCTAAGGTTAATATATCCGGTGATCACAACATATTGTTTAAGCTGTCCACCGATCACCGAAACTATTCCGGTTGATCGTAAACTTTCCCATTACCATTTTCATATGAACTAAAGTTATCTGAAACAATTCCAAAGTGTCTTAGCCATATTCTTTTCTCTTTACTTTCTTCCACTAAACCTTCAATCATCCTAGTATTCTAACAGATTACTGTACTTTAAGTGTGTGACCCAATAGGTTCGGTATTATGTGGACATGACTTGGAACGCTTTCCAGACTTACAGTCATTCGTCAATAATCAACAGCGGAGCCATGGACACCCATGTTGACTCCCACACATACACGAAAAGACTTCGAGTGAACCTTTATGTTTATCGTATACTATTCCTTTTGCTTCGCGATATATGACAAATTTAGAGGAGAGAAGTTTGGCACTTATGTGAAACAACTTTTGATCACAAGCCATCAGTTATACTCATTGATCGTTTGTCTTCATTCCTCGTTACGTATACCGGTATCCCCGTGAATAAATCAAAAAGTGTCTGTCCAGACGAGAATGGATACCGTTACACCAAGTGGGCCCTGAGTCTATATCTCTTCACCGTGAAGGAGCAAATCCCAGTCTCGAACTATCACCGTTACTAGACACACTGTCCAATGTACCCAGAACTTATTTTACTACTTCCCATTTACGGGAAGATTCATCTAAGAACCAAAGCACATCTTCTTGTGTGAAGCAACTTGACATTCTCATGGTCTAAGGAACTATGTATATAATAACATTTTATGATATGACTTATAACGTTGTTTTCGATGAGTTCTCTAAGTATATCATTTAACACTGGGGTCGGTTCAACATCATTGTTCTGCTAACAATATGCTCTCATTGCTATTGACATCCTTGTTACAAGCACAATGTCCATGATTAAGAAAACATAATCATCAATAAACACATGGGCTGGTCTTAGAGGCAAAACCAGGAACTCTTGTTGTTTACATTTCCACACATGCATATGAGTTTTCTTCTGAATCTCATAGTCAGGATCATTGCAATTATAGCACAGAAATATAAACATTAATTATGAACATGAATATATAAATAATAACACACTTTATTATTGCCTCTAGGGCATATATCCAACATTCTCCCACTTGCACTAGATACAATAATACTAGTTACATAAGTTCTCTCACACCAATGGTTGTTCGGTGTTGCTCATGATTTGGTCGTGGAAGAGGCTTCGTCATCGGATCTGACACGTTCAGGTCCGTGTGAATCTTGCATACTTTCACATATCCTTTGTCAACGAACTCTCGGATTTTGTGATAACGGCGTTCAATGTGTTTGGATTTCTGGTGGGACCTTGGTTCTCTAGCTTGCGCCACGGCTCCACTATTGTCACAGTAGATCTCCATGGGGTCTTCAGCACTAGGAACCACACTGAGCTCAGTGATGAATTTCTTAATCCAATATCCCTCCTTCGTAGCTTCGGAAGCTGCGATGTACTCCGCCTCCGTTGTAGAATCCGCGACCGTATTCTACTTAGAAGTTTTCCAGCTCACGGCACCCCCATTGAGTGTGAAAACATATCCTGATTGAGATTTGAAGTCATTCGGATCTGTCATGAAGCTTGAATTAGTGTAACCCTTTATAACAAGTTCTTCATCACCTCCGAATACCAAGAACATATTCTTAGTTCTGTTTAGATACTTCAAAATATTTTTGACTGCTACCCAGTGTGCATTACCTGGGTTGCTCTGGTATTTTCTACATATACTCAGAGCATAGGAAACATCTGGTCTTGTACATATCATGGCATACATAACAGATCCAATTGCCGAAGCATATGGAACTGTGCTCATCTCTACCTGCTCCTCAGTATTCTTAGGACACTGACTCTTGCAGAGTACCACACCATGTGACATTGGGAGGAATCCCTTCTTAGATTTCTCCATTCTGAACCTATTCAGAACCTTGTCTATATACGTGCTCTGGCTCAGCCCTATCAGGCGTCGGGATCTATCTCTATAGATCTTAATGCCTAATATGTAAGCGGCTTCACCTAAGTCTTTCATCGAAAAACTATTTTTCAATGACTCCTTTATAGTGTTAAGAAATTCTTTATCATTTCCAATCAACAATATGTCGTCTACATACAGTATTAGAAAAGATATTGCGCTCCCACTTACTTTCTTGTAAACACAAGCTTCTTCGCCATTCTGGATGAAGCCAAAACCTTTGACCACTTCATCAAAACGAAGATTCCAACTCCGTGATGCTTGCTTTAGTCCATAGATGGATCTTTTAAGCTTGCACACCTTTCCAGCATCCTTTGGCGCGACAAAACCCTCAGGTTGCATCATGTATACATTCTCCTCGAGGTTACCATTTAGGAAAGCTGTTTTGACGTCCATCTGCCATATCTCATAGTCGAAATATGCAGCAATTGCTAGTAAAATCCGCACAGACTTAAGCATTGCTACTAGCGAGAAAGTCTCGTCGTAGTCAACTCCTTGCACTTGTCGGAACCCTTTCGCAACAAGTCTAGCTTTATGAATAGTAACATTACCATCCGCGTTTGTCTTTCTTTTGAAAATCCATTTACATTCAATTGGTTTCACACCCTCTGGAGGGATCACCAAGTCCCATACTTGGTTTTCGTACATGGATTCCATTTCGGATTTCATGGCTTGTAGCCATTCAGTGGAGTTGGGGCTCATCATCGCTTCTTTGTAGTTCACAGGATCATCTTCTTCCAATATGAATACTTCGTTAGCATACCACTCGGGTAGCTGACGTACTCTGCCTGATCTCCTTGGTTCAGTCACTAGCTTCTCAGAAGTTCCTACATCACTTGCAGGAGCTTCCGGTTCCTTCATCAGAATGACTGCTGGAACAACTTCCATCGTTTCATTCCTTGGTTCCGAAGGTTCACTAACCTCATCAAGCTGTACTGTCCTCCCACTCACCTCTTTGCTAAGAAACTCTTTCTCAAGAAAACTTCCTCCTTTAGCAATAAAGACTTTGCCATCGGAGGGGTGGTAAAAGGAATAGCCTACGGTGTCTTTGGCATAACCTACAAAGTAGCACTTGTCTTCTTTAGGGTCGAGTTTTTTCTGTTGTAAACGTTTTACATAAACATCACAACCCCAAATTTTCAGGAACGAAATGTTGGGTTTGTCCCCATTCCACAACTCGTATGGTGTCGTTTCCACAAACTTTGACGGCGCCCTATTTAAAGTAAAAGCGGAAGTCTCTAACGCATAACCCCAAAAAGAAAGTGGCAGATCAGTTAATGACATCATGGACCTCACCATGTCTAACAAAGTTCGGTTACACCTCTCAGACACTCCATTTCTCTGTGGAGTTCCAGGTGGCGACAGCTGTGAAACGATTCCACGCTCCATGAGGTGTTCTCTAAACTCATGACTAAGATATTCACCACCACGATCATATCGTAGAAATTTTATTTTCTTGTCACGATGATTCTCAACTCCGTTCTGAAATTCTTTGAACTTTTCAAAAGTTTCGGATTTTTGCTTCATTAAGTAAATATAACCATATCTACTCAAATCGTCAGTAAAAGTTACGAAGTAAAGATATCCACCGCGCGCCGGTACACTCTTCAGTCCACACACATCACTATGTATTATTTCCAATAAGTCTGTCGCCCGTTCAACATGACCTGTGAACGGGGTCCGGGTCAGTTTGCCCATCAGTCAAGCCTCACACTTATCAAATGATTCAAAATCAAAAGATTGCAAAATCCCATCTTTATGAAGTTTCTGCATGCGTTTCTTTCCGATGTGACCTAGACGGCAGTGCCACATGTAAGTGGTATTTTCATCCTTCTTAAGTCGTTTAGAGCTTATGTTTAAGATGTCGTTACTACATTCAAGATCTATAAAACAGCCCATTCTTAATAGGTGCAAAACCATAGAACATATTCTTCAAGTAAATAGAGCAACCATTGTTCTTAGACTTAAAATTATAACCGTCGCGGATTAAACATGATCCGGACATAATGTTCTTACATATAGCAGGAATTCCTTAACAATTATCTAATTCTATGGTAAATTCTGAAGGTAGATGTAGAGTGTAGATGCCTACGGCTTTAGCAGAGATCGTAGCTCCATTTCCGACACGCATCGTCACTTCATTCCTTTCCATCTTCCTTATTCTCCTTAGTCCCTGTAATGAATTACAGATATGAGAAACAGCTCCAGTATCAAATACCCACGACTTAGAGTGAGGGCCGGAAAGAAAAACATCTATGACATATATAACTTTTATACCTTCGCTGCTAAAACCAGGCTTCTTTCTATCTGCCAGATACTTCTTGCAGTTCCTCTTCCAGTGACCTTTAGCTTTGCAGTAGAAACACTTAGTATCTTTGTTAGGGCCAGTACTAGAGGGTTTCTTGGTCTTGGCGCCAGGCTTGCCGGCGCCCTTGCCCTTGGACTTGCCCTTCTTCTTGAAACTGGTGGTCTTGCTAACCGCCAACGTATAGTTAGGGTCAGCCTGCATGGTAGTCTCCGTATTTTTCAGCATTGCAAGAAGTTCATTAAATGACTTATCCATCCCGTTCATGCGATATTTCTGAACAAAGCCTTTGAAACTTGGTGGGAGTGACATGAGGAAAATATCTATACCCAGTGATTCCGAGACCGGAAATCCCAGCTCAGTCAACCTTTTCCCAAGGCGCATGATCTTTATCACGTGCTCACTGACAGGTGTTCCTTCCTTCATCTTGCAATTCCACATGGCATGAGTTACCTCATACCTTTCAGTTCTAGCATGTTTGGCATACTGAGCGTCTAACTCCTTAACAATTAAGTGGGGATCGGTGTTTTCAAACCTCCCTTGTAACTCTGATTCCATACACGCAGTCATAAGACACTGAACTGCGGTACTATCATCAAGCTTAGTCTGATGCACATTCTTCTCAGCAACCGTGGCTTCAGGCCTCGGTGCTGCTGGGAGAGGTGTCGTTAGGACATAGTCCTTCTTAGCACTCCTGAGTACAATTCTCAGGGCACGAACCCAGTCCGCATAGTTGCTTCCATCAGCTTTCAATTTTTCTTTCTCAATCAACGGACCTAAGTTAAACTGGGGATTGACACGGGCCATTTCAATCTACAACATAAACACAAGTTTCACTTTAGACAATGTTCATAATTAAGTTGCACTAATTAATCATATTATTAATTTAATAAGTGCTCCCACTCAGACCAACATCTCTCGTAGTTGATACTAAGTGATTCAAGATCCAAGTTTAGTCGTCCGCCATTGATGTGACATCACTGATGACTTAGACTGAATTGGTAGGCCAACTTGCCAATCACTCAAGAGTGACTGTTGTTCATCTTTCGATGGGCGTGTTCCGGTAGCAAACTTTTATCCAAACCGTCAAGACAACCAAGTGCAAATGCAGTGTGTTCTTAACACACCCGCCTTTTATGCGTCACACCGTGTGCACCCATGTGACATGACCTACTCCGGTGTGAAACATAGTATAGACGGTGCTACAGTTGGGAGAACACTATCTACTTGATATTATTTTGCGAGAGATCACCCTAATAAAACACGACTACCGTGCATCAAACAAGGGTGCATCAAAGGGATTAACATCACAGGCAATTCAAAAAATATGTGACATGGTATAGACTTTTGTGTCTTGAAGTTTTCGTTGCCTTCATGACTCCGTGGTTGAAGTCTCCACCCACCACCTTTTGTCCTTGGCGTCGGGACCTCCTCACGGCTTCGGCATGTGTGTTGGGGTCCACCTTCATATCATTGATCATCACCGCGTCTCCATCTATAGCCTTGCCTCAAGATACTAAACAGTTCTGGCACGCAGGCCATAATTAAGTGACAATCATATGACTCCAGTCATCATGCCGTACTACGGCTTGCAGGCCGCAAAAATATTACATCATATAGCATCTCATACAAAACACATTGCAAATCTTGAAGGCTATACCACATGACATGCATTCTCTGCAAAAACGAGTTAGATCGCTATCTATACGGGTTGTTGCAAATTTTATCGTGGTTGTTAAGAAGGTTTACATGGCAAACGAGAAACCCTAGACAAAACAAAACACGATACTTCTTTTGTTGCTAGTTTAACATACGGGGTGCGTGTAGCAACTAATGCCACAAGCCAAACTTCGTTAAACGCATGACCCCCATGTGGATTTGATTTCATAAAATCCACAGGCCCGTTCATGTAAATTTTTCTATAGCAAGACTAGGATGAGATCCAAGGAATTTGATGTAGTCCATGATCAAGGCAACCAGCATACTAAGAGCAGCATAGAGGGATCATGGTAAAACTCAAACCTTGTAGAAAAATCACATCATGCCGTCGAGCAAAGAAAAGATCACATGATAGGGAAGCAAACAAGAAAATCAATGCCTCATATCAACATATGATCTACCTAAACATGCATCTAAACAAGGATCGCTCATGATACCACTGTTGGGAAACGTAGTAGAAAACAAAAATTTCGTGCATACGAGTTAAACCCAAGATCATCCAAGATAGATCGCATACAAGGTTTAAGATAATGCTCACCAACAATTGCAGCGGAAGAAGAGTTGGGGATGCGAGTTGAAGAAGATCTCACGATCCGCCCCACGATCTCTCCCACGAACGGATCTCTTCGTCGATTCCCTCGAACAGTTCTCCGAGGAAGAAGAAGATGATCCTCGAAGTAAGATCAAAGCTATGATCTCTCCACCGGTATCCACACGTCCAGCACAGCAATCCGGCAGCGCTCCGCCGTCCAGAGAAGAACGCTTCCGAGAAAACTAGAGAGAAAAAACCCTAGCGAGTTCCGATCTAGATTAGAATCTAAACCGGGGTCTAAAAGTGGAGCAACTAGCAACTAGGGAAATGGGGGGGGCGCAGGGGCTTGTGTGTCTCCTCCCCCCCCTTGGATCACCTTATATAGGTAGCCAAGGGGCTTGGTGCGCCGGCCTAGGGGTGGGGAGTCCAACTTGGACTCCAAACCTCCTAGGACTTTCCCACTAGGACTCCTTCCATAATAGGATTGGGGAATCCTACTCCAAGTAGGATTCCCCCCCTTTGTGGCGCCCCCACCTCCTGGCCGGCCAGGGCAGCCTAGGTGGCTTGCCCCCCAAGCTAGGGGGTGGGGCTAGTGGGTGGTACTGCCAGGAACCTTCCGGAACCTTCCGTGACCTTCTAGAAGCTTTCAGGACCTTCCGGGACCTATCGGGACCGTTTTGGGACATTCCGGACACTTCCGGAACACTTTCAAGACCTTCCGGGACCTCTAACGAATGTTCCGGAGCCATCTAAATAGGTCTCGGGTCAATCCGGGCTAAGGTTAATATATCCGGTGATCACAACATATTGTTTAAGTTGTCCACTGATCACCGAAACTATTCCGGTTGATCGTAAACTTTCCCATTACCATTTTCATATGAACTAAAGTTATCTGAAACAATTCCAAAGTGTCTTAGCCATATTCTTTGCTCTTTAATTGCTTCCACTAAACCTTCAATCATCCTAGTATTCTAACAGATTACTTTACTTTAAGTGTGTGACCCAATAGGTTCGGTATTATGTGGACATGACTTGGAACGCTTTCCAGACATACAGTCATTCGTCAATAATCAACAGCGGAGCCATGGACACCCATGTTGACTCCCACACATACACGAAAAGACTTCGAGTGAACCTTTATGTTTATCGTATACTATTCCTTTTGCTTCACGATATATGACAAAGTTAGAGGAGAGAAGTTTGGCACCTATGTGAAACAACTTTTGATCACAAGCCATCAGTTATCCTCATTGATCGTTTGTCTTCATTCATCGTTACGTATACCGGTATCCCCGTGAATAAATCACAAAGTGTTTGTCCAGACGAGAATGGATACCGTTACACCGAGTGGGCCCTGAGTCTATATCTCTTCATCGTGAAGGAGAAAATCCTAGTCTCGAACTATCACCGTTACTAGACACACTGTCCAATGTACCCAGAACTTATTTTACTACTTCCCATTTACGGGAAGATTCATCTAAGAACCAAAGCACATCTTCTTGTGTGAAGCAACTTGACATTCTCATGGTCTAAGGAACTATGTATATAATAACATTTTATGATATGACTTATAACGTTGTTTTCGATGAGTTCTCTAAGTATATCATTTAACACTGGGGTAGGTTCAACATCATTGTTTTGCTAACAATATGCTCTCATTGCTATTGACATCCTTGTTACAAGAACAATGTCCATGATTAAGAAAACATAATCATCAATAAACACATGGGCTGGTCTTAGAGGCAAAACCAGGAACTCTTGTTGTTTACATTTCCACACATGCATATGAGTTTTCTTCTGAATCTCATAGTCAGGATCATTGCAATTATAGCACAGAAATATAAACATTAATTATGAACATGAATATATAAATACTAACGCACTTTATTATTGCCTCTCGGGCATATATCCAACAGATACCTTCATATATTTTAGGATTAAACTTTCTAGTTGTTTGCTTATAAGGCCTAAAACCATTCTTTATAGGCAACCGATGCTCAACTAGCTCTCGGCTTAAACCCGGCATCTCATGATACTCCCATGCAAAACAACAAATATATTCTTTCAACAGCTTGATTATTTTAACTTTACAATCGGCTTCCAGATTTTTGTTCACAAACGTCGGCCTAGGAATTGAACCATCTCCTATGTCTACCTCCTCTAATGGATCAGCCGACGCAAAACCTTGTCCTAGCTTATCCATGTCTTCCAACTCTTCTATCGACTCGAATATATCGTTCCCATTGGACCGATATTCTTCAAGACGCTTCTGCATCCACTCGGAGTTAGAATCCATTTAAATGCATTGTTCCTTGGAGCCGGTTACCACCAACCGGCATTAGAGACACGGGCACGAAACCATTCTTTGTGGCGCTAAGAAAAACAAAATCTGACAAGTCGCGCCCCGTCAAGCAAGTAGCATGTGGATGTTGCCAATCCACCGGTGCATCAGCCAAAGCAACACAGGCCGAATTATTCGCATGAACAACCTCCACTTCCTCATCAACCCACTGAAGAACTGGTGCATAGTTGATGGTACGCGTTGATTTGCATGAACCCAATCGCGCCCGAGTATGACATTGTAGTTACCATACACCTCAGCAACAATGAAAGCGGTAGCCAAAGTCTTGCTCCCCACCGTAAGCTCTACATACATGACACCTTTGGCTTCAGTTTTTTCCTTGCCTTCAAATCCATTGAGCACCATATTGGTCTTTATCAATTCCGCCTCATTCAAACCCAACTTTTTGAAGACCAAATAGGGCATAAGATTCACAACAGCACCACCATCAACAACCATCCTAGAGACCGGTGATCCATTAATATGACCTTTGAGGTACAATGGCCTCAAGTGCGTCACCGGTTCTTTTGGCTTCTCGAATATAGCATTTTTAGGGCCAAAATCAAAATGAGCCACCTCCCCTTCTTCATCTACGTCACGAAATTCAGCGGGTAAGTAGAACACCATATTAATATCCATACTTTCACGTACAGGCGTAGGCTCATAATCTAGCAACTCCTCTTCTTCATGCATATCCACTGACCCCGATGTATTCTCAAGTGAAGGAGAAGTGATAGATGGTGTGGACGATACAATAGCATTTGCATCATCCTCTCTTGGAACTACCGGCGTTGGGAGAGCCACCGTGTTATCTATTTATTTAGGCCTCCACACCTTTGCCGCGGGCACCATGGGACGATCTTCGTTGAACCACTCATCCCTCAGTTTTTCTGCCTCTTGCTCCACCTTTTCATGGCTCCTCATGCGCTGCAATCTCCTCTTTTGTGATTTGGATATACCGGGAGGACACCATTTAGGTTGAGTATACTTGGGGTCTCTAGGCTTGACCTCACTTGTACTGGCTTCATGATCATTAGCCATAGGACCTTGCGGGACAGCCACCATGCCATCACTTGAAATAGCCGGATCATCAATAACAATCGGCTCTTTGAGTTTTAGCACCTCGGTGCCCACCATAACGGTTTTGACACCAAGCCCATCTTCCTTCGGCTTAGCGGAATCTGGAATTATATCACTCGGCGACTTTGCACGCCACATTTTCCTGCTAGCTTCCTTTGGATGACTTTGCATTGACCGATTGGCACCATAACTCAAACGGTCTTGTATGGGGTAAGAAATCCTCTCATGCACGGATCTTCTAGGCGCTGCCCACCCTGGATGGAAAGCATAAGGAGCCATTGGGGGCTGCTCCCATCTACCATCAAATCCTCCTGTATAGTATGGCCCATAAGGGGGCGGCGCATAAGGGGGTGGCGCCATCCATGGGGCTGGCGCCCATGACCCGTATGGCCTTGCTCGACGCTGAAATTCCTTCTTAGGAGGTGACCTTGAACGTTTCAAACGTGATGACCGATTAGAGCTAGAACCGGCCGCTTGGTTGGCATACTTGGACAGCAACATATCAAAAGTTGGCTTGATTTTCTTGCGTTGCACTTTAGCTTCATTTGTCTTCCACCTACCAATTTCCGGACTCTTGGGCTTGATAAATCTGCCACGAGTATTCTCTTGCACTTGTGGTTGCCCCCAGGTGTAGGATTCTTGATGGTGATCTTGATAATCTCCCCACCACCGGGTTGCTTGTCAAGCACCACTTGCCTCTCCGAGACCTTGCTGCCATCCTTACTTTTTCTGGATTCACCAATGACAACATTGTCCTTGTTAGCTGATTCGGCTATGTCAGGCCGAATTAACATCTTCCTCCCCTCCAAATCCATAGTGTTCATGGGGAAGGGCTGCTTATCAACTTGCATCTCAGAAAAATTCAATCGTCCGTCATTAATGGCCGATTGTATCTGTCGTCGAAAAACATTGCAATCATTAGTATCATGAGAAAAAGAATTATGATACTTACAATATGCACGCCGTTTTAGCTCCTCAAACGGCGGTAAAGCATGAGACATTTTAATAAACTTAGCTTGCAGCAAAGCATCAAATATTCTATCACATTTAGCAATGTTAAAAGTAAACTTCATATCATCATCATGATTCTTATGAATCGGCTTTAAATCTTGACAAGTAAAAGGTTTGGCCTTGGATGGCCAAACAAACTCGGCGGTATAGACATTAGCTTCATCGTCCGAATCACTATCATATTCAATCATATTCACCTTAGGACGATCAATATTATATCTATGCACCTCTTTATTCTCTTTGCCACGGCTCTCTTGAGCTAAAGCCCTTTGCAAGACTTGATTAATAGTTAAGAACTCATGGCCTTCTAACCTATCTTTAATGTAAGTTTTTAAACCATTAAACACAAGATCAGCTAAATCCCTCTCACTTATCACTAAACTATAACACCGGTTTTTTGTGTCCCTAAACCTCTTGACGTAATCGGAGACTGATTCATCATTCTTTTGTTTAACAGATGTAAGATGTGACAGTTTAAGTTCATTATCACCACTGTAAAAATGATCATGAAATTTTTTCTCAAGATGAGGCCATGCTAGAATAGAACCATGCGACAAAGATGAAAACCATGAAAAGGCAGTACCAGTCAATGATAAAGGAAAACAAACGTATTTTCAACTCTTTTGATGAAGCTACTTCACCTAATTGAGCTAAATATTGACTAATATGCTCCCATGTAGTCTTTGTGCCATCCCCACTAAACTTAACAAAATCTGGAATTTTATATCCTGGAGGACATTGAATTTCATCGAAATACTCAGGATACGGCTTTTGATACATCCGATTCCTAGGTAGTTCCACACCAAAGTTTTCTCTAAGCATCTTGGTCATCTCCTCTCTAAGGTTAGCTAATGCATCGTCTGTATTAGACGATGTTGCTTGTGACACTGGCACATGAGGAGTATGATCTGGGGCTACATGTGTGTATACCGAACCATAATTCGGCAATGATCCAATATTATCCTTACCTGTAAACAAAGTTTGGTTCGGCGTTGCCACCGAACCTGGCATACTCATGATAGGATTAATAGGTGGAACCACAACTTGATTTGTGTAGTTGGGGAAATAATTCATCGGCATGGGAGGCGCCGATGATAATGGCAAAACTGAACTAGGGTTTCCCAAACTAGTACGTGCACCAATACTACCACTAGATAATGGATGCATATTATTTTTAGCACTAGTATTCTCAACGCAAGCTCAGTAAACCAAATTATTTCCATCGGTAATACGACTATCAATTTCAGCCCATTGTTCAAGAGAAAAGGTAGTACTCACAGATGGTTTAACTTGCTCAACATGAAGAGGAGGGAACTTGATTTCTCCAACCGGAGCAATATTGCCTTGGCGATCTTTCTTGAAATTCCCAAGAAAGTCCTGCAGCTCCTTCTCTTCACGTGCCTTCTTGTACTCCTCATAAGCTCGGCGATGGTCCTCCGATAATTCCTCAAGACTAGGCTTGATGATGTTACCGGAGTCAACTTCCGATGGATTGGGAAGATTATCTCCGTTGGTCATGGTTGATGATGAAGCTTGATCTATTTTCCCCAGCGGAGTCTCCAAAAAGTGTGTTGACACACGAACACGTCACGTTTACCCTCGACGCCGGGGGTGATGCACCGCAACTCACGTCGAAAGAGATCCGTCCGGTAGCGCGATACGCAAGACAACCGACGGACACTTTTGATCACCCGAAACCCCACACGCCCGGGAGGGACCCCGTTTGGGCGCACGACGGCTATGGGCTGTCCTAGGTCGACCTTATCGCCCCTAGAGCTCTCGCGGATCGTTGCCCTGCAAGAACAAGAACAAACGAAGAACGAGGGATAAGATAGGTGGAAAAGTAGAAGAAATTGGGGTTTAGATGTGTTTGCGATTGTGTGTTGTCTCAATCGGCCATCACCTCATCTATATATGAGGAGGCTAGACTTTCCGTACAAGAAAAAGACTCCAAATCCCGTCCAAATCTTTCCATACAGAACCAAACTCGGATTACAGGTGGGCCTGTGACATCTGTTCTTTTTTTGGGCGTTTTGGGGCTGAAAACGACCTCGGATGAAAAAAGTCAAAACATCCAAATTGTAGCCCTCGAAATTTCCAAGGATTTTCATGGTGAACGTTTTTTGATTCGGGGCCATCTTGAGGGAAGAAATCCTCACGCTTTCCATCAGACATCAATTGTATAGGTGTCTGGCTCCGGGCGTCACGTCACGTTTTCCATCACACATCGGTTGCACGGGTGTCTGGCTCCGAGCGTCAGTTTTTGTTGTTTGACATGGTTGTATTCCGAGGGCTGTAACTTTTGCATACGAACTCAGATTGAGATGATTCAAAAACCAAAATCGACCGGATCGACGAGACCAAGCCGCACCATGTAGAACATTTTTCTATTTGATGATGTCTTGAAGGCCTAATTGGCAGAATAGTACTTCGAATGCCAGGATCTTATCGGTTCCAACATAGTTTCGGCCCCCAAGATGTAATCGGATGACGATGGCTCGAACTACAAAGATGTTCAAATCAACGATACCAAACTTTTTCATGTAGACCACTTTTTAATTTGAGGCCATCTTGTATATGAATATTGTCGTGCAAAAAACTGGTGCCAACAACATACTGTCCAGAAAACAGATTCTGTCCTCGTGACGAAAAAAATAGAAAATTACCAGTTTATCTTTTTGAGATGAAAATTTTACACAGCGTGATCTATACAATCACGGAACTTTTGTATGTTCTGAGTATTTTGATTTGAGTTGCAGAACTATCCCTAAAAAATTCTTTACTACCTTCTGGACTGCTTTTCACAGATTCTGTTATGTTTTGCCTTTTCTTCGTTTTGCAAACCTTAAGCTTGCTTTTTCTTTGCAAAAACTTTTTGGAAATCTTGAGAAATAGTAGCTCTTCAAGAATATCCTTATTTCCAGTAGAGGAAAAATTATTTTATTATGGGTACTAACCTCGCTAATCAGATTATGATGAGTTATGTATGAAGGGAGTTTTCAAGTGTGCGAGGGAAGATGATAAAAGAAGATTCAGGATTGTCAAACGCTCAAGCTTGGGGATGCCCCCGTTGATACGTCCAAAACGTATATATAATTTCCTCTTGATCCATGCCCCTTTTGTGTGATATTGCTATGATATTGATGAACTTCCATACACTTTTGATCATATTTGGACTAACATATTAACTCAGTGCACCCCAGTGCCAGTTCCTGTTTTCTGCTGTTTTTCTATTTCAGGATTCCCCCATATTAAAAGTGCTCCAAAAATTAAGGAAAAATCCAATAAAAATCAGCGATACGGAAGCTTCGAGAATCACCGAGGGTGGGGGGGCAGAGGGGACCCACCAGGGCCCCAGGCGCCCTCCCGGCGCGCCCTAGGGTGGGGCCGCGCCAAGGAGCCGCCTGGACCCCTGGTGGCCCCCCTGGCTGCCCCCCTTCACCCATATATTACTCGTGACGTGAAACCCCCGTGACGGGAACCCTTTTTCGCGATCTTTCCTCTGTTCCGCCGCCGCCGCGCTTTTCCAAGATCGGGAGCACCAGAAGACCTCTTCCCGGCACCCTGCCGGAGAGTGGAACCACCTCCGGGAGCTTCTCCACCACCATGGATGCTTCCCGGATGAACCGTGAGTAGTCCACCTTGGACCATGGGTCTATGATCAGTAGCTATGGGATGTTCTCCTCCCCTCTTTGTTCTTCATGGATTAGACCTCGTGAGCTGCCCTACATGATCGAGGCACATATGTAATCTTTCTGCTGTTGCTATGCTGAGTTTGCTGGAATCTGATGGATTACGATATTATGTTCAGATTGTGTTTGAGTAATATATTTGATTCTCCTCTTTTATATTTATGTTCTAGAGTAATTCTTGCATGTTCTCCGTTGCTGTTTATTGCTTTGGCCAAGTAGTAGGTAGTGACTCCAAGAGGGAGTGTTATGCATGATTGTGGGTTCATGCCCCCTGATGAGTAGCTTGAGTGACAGAAACATGAGTCTAGGGGATGTGTTTTTGCCACAAGGGAGAAAACAATGGTGCTTGTACTTGCGGGTGCAAGGATTGTTTACTTTACGCAAAGTTCTTTAATGCAGTTGTCCGTTGCTTTGAGTTTACACTTTGGGTGGGATTCGCAACTTAATACCAGCGAGATGTTCTGGACAGATATCTCAAGGTGGATGATTAGTAGGTAGATGCAGATGGATTTCGGTCTACTTGTCTTGTCGTACGACCCATGCTTTTGAACCTCTTACTTTCATTGTAGCATAGTTAGCATTGGTTTGCGCACATAATCCTGTCAATTGCCCAAATGTAATTTGTTTACCTCGCATGGCTATTTTATCGTCTCTTGGGAGAGAGACATCACTAGTGAACATCATAGGACCCCGGTCTATATTTCCAATATTGTTTACACCCGCTATTAATTTACTACTTTATTTACTTTTCCATTGCTATCACTATCATTATTATCCCGTGTGTTTTATCCTTTGTAAACAACAAGTCCGGAGGAATTGACAACTCCTCTGTACTCGTTGGGAAGCAAAGCTATTTGCTGTGTGTGCAGGTCCAGGTGAAGTAAGCAACCCTGAGTTGTGAACGGCGCCATTTTTCACTTCACCACCTTCTTGTATCTGTTGGAGTCCTATTGGTTCGAAACTTAAACCTTAGCATCTTCGCTAAGGGAAATTTTCCGCTACGCTACATCTCACCTTCCACTTTGGGTAAACCAACGAGGGGCGAGAAGTAAACTCTCGTAACATCAAAGCAATTTCTGGCGCCGTTGCCGGGGACTCCACTCTTCAAGATAGGGGAGTTGCACACTATCTTTTATCTTTGCTTTTTAGTCTTGTTAGTTTACCTTTCAGTTTTTGCTTTAGTTCTCTTTATCAAAAATCAAAATAATAGTTACCTTGCTTGCTGCTACTATGGGTTCCTCCGAGAACACCAAGTTGTGTGACTTCACTAGTCACACCAATAGTGACTTTATCTGCACTCCTATTGCTACACCTGCTACTTCAGCACCTTCTTATGAGATTAAACCTGCTTTGCTGAACCTTGTTATGAACGATCAATTCTCCGGTGCTGGAGATGATGCTGCTTTGCACTTAAATAATTTTATTGAGCTCTGTGATATGCAAAAGTACAAATAAGTAGATGCTGATATTGTTAAGCTTAAGCTTTTTCCTTTCTCCTTGAGAGAAGGAGCTAAAATCTGGTTTCAATCCTTTCCTAGGAATAGCATAGATTCTTGGGATAAGTGCAAGGATGCTTTTATTAGGAAGTACTACCCCCCTGCTAAGATTATCCAATTAAGGAGCTATATTATGAATTTTAAGCAATTGGATAATGAACACGTTGCCCAAGCTTGGGAACGCATGAAATCTCTTGTTAAGAATTGCCCTACGCATGGTTTGACTACTTGGATGGTTATCCAAACTTTTTATGCAGGCTTGAACTTTACCTCACGGAACTTGCTAGACTCGGCCGCAGGAGGAACCTTTATGTCAACTACACTTGGTGCTGCCACAAAACTTCTCGATGAGATGATGACCAACTATTCCCAATGGCACACCGAAAGAGCTCCAACAGGTAGGAAGGTAAACTCTGTCGAGGAGATCTCCTCCCTAAATGAAAAAGTTGACTTGATTATGTCTCTACTTACCAAGCAATCTCCTGTTGATCCTCATGATGTTCCTTTAAATTCTTTGATTGCTCAAGATCAAGTAGATGTGTACTTTATCTCTAGAAAAAACTTCAATAACAATGCTTATAGGAGTAATTTTGCTAGCAATCCTAGACCGTTCCCCTCCAACAACTATGGGAACAACAACACTTATCCTAGCACCAAAAACTGCACTTTTGAATTAGAAAGTATGCTTAAAGACTTTATCACTACCCAAAAGGCCTTCAACAAGAGTGTAGAGGAAAAACTAGAAAAATTAGATAATCTCTGGTCGAAGGTAGAAAATTTATCCCATGAAGTAGAATTGCTTAAAATTAGAACTTCTCCTCTTGAGGAGAGGAAGGTCACTCCTATGAATGCTATCCAAGTGCAAATTAATGAAAACATTAGGATGATGGCTAAACTTAAAGAGAGATGGGCTAGAGAAAGGAGGAAGAAGATAGAATTAAGAGCCTTCCTACACACCATAGCATTGCTACTATCCAAGTTGTTGAGGATATCCAAACTCTTAGCACCCAATGCACCCCTAGTCCCATAGGACCTATTAATGGTGATGCTATGACCTCAACCGTAGAAGAAGAAATTCCTATGACTATAGAAGCTACCAAACAAGTGGGCCTAAAGGACACCACTACCACTTTACTTGACAGTACTGACCTTGATTTTGATAATTGCACCCTTTCTGAAGTTATTTGTTTTACAAGATGTCTAGAGACCCCCACACTAGCACACTTAATCTTCCCTTCACGGAGCATATCACTAATGCTCTCATTAAAGATAGGGAGGAGAAGCTTAGGGTAGAAGCCTCCATACCTAGAAAGCTAGAAGATGGTTGGGATCCTATGATTAAAATTAAGTTGAATAACTTCTCTTGCTATGCTTTATGTGATGTTGGAGCTAGTACCTCCGTTATGCCCAAAAGAATGTATGATATATTTGAATGGAAACCATTTGATCCTTGTTCTTTTGGTGTTCGTCTTGTCGATTCTTCTGTAAAGAAACCTTTGGGGAAGATCGATGATGTTCTTATCATTGTCAATGACAATTATGTTCCCGTTGATTTTACTATTATGGACATTGAATGTGAACCTTCTTGTCCAATTATTTTGGGACGTCCTTTTCTTCGCACCGTGGGTGCTGTTATTGATATGAAAGAAGGGATTATAAAATTCCAATTCCCTCTCAATAAAGGGATGGAACACTTCCCTAGGAAAAAGATTAAGTTGCCTTTTGAGTCTGTCACACGGGCTAGTTATTTTCTTGAAAAGACTTGATCTATTTGCATTAAGCCTAGCTAATGGCTTTAAAGAAGCGCTTTCGGGAGGCAGCCCGCAACGAATTTAGGATTTCCTTTTTGTTTTTCTTCTGTTTTTAGTGGTATTTATGATTGTTACTACTGTATCAACATCATTGTATCTTTAATTATTCAAGCTTTGTGCCAATTATAGCCTCATATGACAACGGAAGTGAAAGTTGTGACATGCTGTCGAGAAAATAGATTCTGTTCTCGTGACTAGAAAAATCACAGAAAATTCCCAGTTCATCTTTTTGAGCTGAAATTTTCACACAGTGTGCTCTATACAATTATGGGACTTTCGTATATTCTGAGTTTTTTTATTTGAGTTGCATAAGTATCCCTAAAAAATTATTTACTATCTGCTGGTCTGTTTTTCACAGATTCTGTCCTGTTTTGCCTTTTCTTCATTTTGCGAACCTTAAGCTTGCTTTTTCTTTGAAATATTTTTTGGCAATCTTGAGAAACAGTAGCTCTTCAATAATATCTTTATTTCCAGTAGATAAAAAATTATTTTATTATGGGTACTAACCTCGCTAATCAGATTATGATGAGTTATGTATGAAGGGAGTTTTCAAGTGTGCAAGGGAAGATGATGAAAGAAGATTCAGGAGTGTCAAGCGCTCAAGCTTGGGGATGCCCCCATGCATCCCCAAGAAATATTCAAGGAGACTCAAGCGTCTAAGCTTGGGGATGCCCCCGTGCATCCCCTTCTCCATCAACAATTATCAGTTCGTCTCTCTCTTAGGTTTTATTTTTATTTTTCTTTAGCTTTTCTGGTTGTTCATAACAAGTTGGAACCCAACTTTCTGTCAGAACCCCAACTAGGGTAAGTGCTAGGGTTTGCTTGTGCTTTGCATCATGTCAAAATTTCAAAAGGAAATTCAAAAATGGGGAAGCAGAAAGCCCTGAGAATTTAATTCAAATAGCCAGAGAAAAATCTTTTTCCAAAAATCTTTTGAACATTTGGAAAATTCCTATAAATGATGCTGATCATTTTAAAAGTGGTTTGGGATCAATCCCATGCACATGGAATTTTCTAATATTCAAACAGTGGCTTTGGAAATTAAAATAACCCTATTTGGATTGAAATTCAAATTATATTGAATTTAAAAAATGCCCAAATTCCTTGTGTGATTAGCTACTGGTCATATAGGATTTTTAAAAGTATTTGGGCATTTAACAAAAATGCCTAGCTATTTATTTCAGGGCAAAACATATTTACAGAAAAAGAAAAACAGAAGAGAATTTAAAAGAAAAAGAAAAAGGAAAGCAACCCACCCCAGCCAGGCCGCGGGCCCAACTAGCCGAACCCCGGCCCAAGCCCACGCGGGGCTTGTCGTCTACCCCAAGCAGCTCGCTGTCGAGCATGCCGGGGGCAACGACCGCCACCTCGACGGCGAGAGCCGTCTAGGCCTCCCGGGGCTCCCTCTCCTCGCCACGACTTCGCCCAGAAGCTCCTTCCTCCATCCCCTCGCTCGTTGCTCTATCTCTCGCTCTCCTCTTGCTGATTTCTTCGTCGCCAGAGAAGAACCGAGCGCCTCCGCAGAGCACCGTCGTGGTCCGGCGTGGCCATCACCGTTGAGGAGCCGTGCCGACGTGTCCCACGTCTTCCTCGTCGTCGACTCCCTCACCAAGAAGAGGATTGGACGCCTCTTCGTCCCCGAGCCGCCGGAATCGACCCCGACATCTCGCCGGACCCGCACGACCTCGTCGTCGATTCCATGACCACCGCCGCTCCTCTGCCTTCGTCGACCCCGCCGTTGCACTCAGGGTGAGATTACGCCCATTTCCCCTCCAAGCCCGACTCCTCCCATGCCTCGGGTCGCCATCTTCACCTTGACAGGGCTCCGGCCGCCGCCGTTGACGTCGCCGTCGCCGCTGTGGGCTTCCACGGTGGCGCTGGCTTCCTCTAGCGTGCGCGTGTGGCCGGGGGCGTTCGTTCGGTGCAAGCGGCGCACCAAATGGTGGCCCGTGCCGCCCCCGTGCTGCTCCGCCGTGGCTTCTGGCCACCGGCGTTGAGCCGCCGGCGACGCGCTGACGTGGCCGTCATTAGGGTCCTAACCCCTCGGGTTAGTTGACCCTAGGTCAATGACAAGTGGGGCCAGCCCACTAATTAACCCCCTCGGGTTAATTTTAAACGGGGATTAAACCCACTGCCACTGACACTCCGACCCCACTGGTCAGCCCCCTGTGACGTCACCCTGAGCTCAGCATGACACAGTAAAGAAAATTCCAGAAAATAGAAATGAATTAAATTAATCCAGAAAATTCTAGAAATTACTTTAAACTTTGGAAATTCATAACTAATTCATATGAACTCCAAATATAGCAAATAATATGTCTAACAATATCAGAAAAATCCAAGGATTATGAATATGGGCTCTGTTTTCATGTTTGACCATTTTAAAATGGGTGAACAGTGCAAAACATCCATATGACTTTATTTCAAATTCAATTTTGAAGCACATTTGCAAATGACTTTGCATTTGACTTCTTTTAAATGGAATTGTACCCATATTGTGACCAAGAACATCACCATTTCAATATTGATCATGTGTTTGATGCATTGCAATTAAATTTATACCTTGTTTGATTGTTTGCTCGATAGACGTGCAACTGGAACCGGAGGCCACCCCCTTCGTTGAAGACCCCGATATCGAACCTCGTCAGCAAGGCAAGCAAACCCCATTGATCATGTCTATAAAATCCCAATTCCCTCTCAGTCTCGCTTATGCATGTTTAGGAGATCACTTTGTATCGATTCTACCGCATAGTTGAACCCATATCCGATGCATGACCTATCATCTTGTCACAGTAGTAAGCAAACCAAAATCCTAGCTGACATAGGAGTTGCTTGATATCATGAAGCCCCTGCAACTGTTACAGCTTATTGCATGCTTAGTGTTACATGAGGTTGCTTTTGATGTGAGTCGGGATGATGGTGAACATGGTGTTGATGAAAGTGAAACTGTGTCGGTGAATCCACCCTAATACAAGGTGAACGATGAGAGGCTGTGTAGGAGTACACAGTGGGTTGTCTCGTTGAACACTGCCTTAGGCATCGAGTTCTTGTATGGTAATCCAAGACAAAGAGTACAACCACACATTGGGCTCACTGACCCCTCTCGGCCTAGTACCTTGATCCGTGTCGACGTCCAGGAGTCACATTAGTTCGGGCTTTCCATTTGGCATCTGCATAGAACAAAGAATGAAGGAATGGTTGCATCATCCTAAATATGTGGGTGCACCTGTGAGGCAGGAAAACCATCTGCTAAAGGTGGCGTCTCGGTCACCTACATTGTCTGAGTCCATTTCGTTGATCCGGCCGGACTCTCGAGCGGTAGCAACTCAGGTAGTCGACTCCTGGAATAGACCGGTTGTGAGCGAAGTGTCGTGGTGAACATCCTCGCTGTCACCTCTTGAACGGTGGCGAGACCTGGCGGTAACCGATGGTCATGTGTGTGTAGCTTACACCCTTGCAAGGTTAACAAAACTATTCGAATAGCCGCGTCCGCGGTTAAGGACTACTTGGAACCTGTACCTGATTATTAGACAACTTGAATGGATACTTATAAAACTCGCAAGATAAGTGTGAGTGCTATGGTGTGCCTCCTCATGGGGAAGTCGAGGAAGTAACCATAGTGGTGTATTGGTTGGAGACTTGGATAGTGGCCTCGTGTACGCTTCTTACCTCAAGTCTGGTACTCGTAGCACAGGACTAGCCAAGTCAAAGCTGGCATTTCTGCATGATGAAACCCCACCTCCCTTTACTATGATACTTGAGCATGAGTAGTTTAGATCTGATGTAAGTCTTGCTGAGTACGACTTTGTACTCACGTTTGCTTATTCTATGTTTTAGATAAGAAACCGGACCCCGATGGAGTCACCTTCGTGAAGCTCGACGTTGACTAAGTTAGCATAGTCCCAGACAGCAGTCTGGTCCCTCGTGGAAGGGCATGTTTGTTTACAAGGCTTCTCTAAGCCATTTGTTAAACTTGTCTGTACTCAGACCTAATTTGCTTCCGTTGTATGATGTAATGTTGATCACAGACATGTGATCTTTGTATGCTCTATGTATATATCAATAAAGAGTACTTTGTAGAGTTATGTGATGATACCTGCTGTTCATACTAGGCATGTGTGCTGCGTGTATGTTTATAACATGCATGTCTTAGTATGGGTTTTCGAGACCTTAGTTGTGATCTGGCTGGCGGTCCTTTATACACCAAGTGGCCCTTAGATGTGCGCAGCTTGGGGCATCGCGATGCGATTGCTCGTGACTCTGTCACGTGCACACTTTGTTGTATGATCGAGCCCGCCCTAGACCCCGACTAAGTGATCGGGCTGGAGTAAGTCTATGTAAGAGTTAGGATCCAATCGATAACATGGTTGAGGCGACTTGTCTATGAGTATGGGATTCACCACCCATAAGCATTTAGATTTGTGAGCGGACGATGAGGACCCATCTTAGTTGATCATCCGGCCTGAATGGGATGCCCCTCACGTTCGATGCTTACCGAGAACGTTCTGTGCTTGGCCTTGTCTGCTTAGACAAGTGGGTACGGTTCTCGGCTCTCCATGTGATTGTATCGTGACTGGAATTACATACGCTAACCCTGGGTCCCGACACTTTCTTTGTGTGCGAGAGAAACACGCTCCACTTTCAAAATCTGGAACACAACATAGGATTTTGCATGCTTATCTTTGCTGTGTGTGTTCTTTATCTTTTTCATAGCTACTGTCATGTTTAGCTCTTAGTTTTCATGCTTATCTTTTTAAAGAGCTTTTTTTTAGTTTGTTGTTGGAACTCTCTTGAGTTTTCATGTTTATCTTGTTTAGAGAGTTTGCCTGTTGCACTGAGTTTTGTGTCTTGACTTGAAGTAGGTAATTGAGGTTGCTATTCTTTTGTAGTAGTAACTTGCAATGGTTTTGAGGTATTGTTTTGAGTAATGTTTGGAATTTTGGTGTCAAGAGCTATAGCCTATTAGTAATAGATGTCGTATTTTGGGAAATCCTTGTTTATTTTCAAAACTTACAAAATTAGTTGAGAACTTTAGCTACTAGATGGATCACTACTCTTCTGAGGGGTCGAATATAAGAGTACACTCACGTACCATG
Source organism: Bromus sterilis (assembly GCA_950022295.1). NCBI lineage: Eukaryota > Viridiplantae > Streptophyta > Magnoliopsida > Poales > Poaceae > Bromus > Bromus sterilis. The sequence goes on along the minus strand of OX465598.1, from coordinate 57,804,143 downwards.
AGTCAAGAATGCGCAAGGATAACCAAACCCCCATACACTCCTCCTTGGGGTACTTGTCTCTTTGTGAAAACTCCTTATGAGATTGAGAGTTACCGATAATAAGTGCATGAGTTCTTCGGACTAATGTGAGTATTCGAAAGTTCACACTTCCACCTTCCCATATTTTTCTAGCCTCTCATGTGCCGTGCATTGCTTTCTTCTCACTCCGAGAGTTGGCTCCCACCTTCGCCGGTACATCCAAACCCTTGGCACGATACGCTCTGTCATCATAAACCTCCTTATATCCTTCCTCAAAACAGCCACCATACCTACCTACCAAGGAATTTCCATAGCCTTTCCAAGATATATTGCCATGCAACATCCACCTTCTCATGACTTGATCTTCATGTCATACATGCTACTTCCTTGATCGATGAGCCGCATGCTAGTTGAGCCTTGCCCTAATCATTGCTACATGACGCGCTAGTATCATTGCATATCCTGCTACACTGGCAGAGGCATACATTTGCATACATCATGATAGTTACATTTTCTTTATGATTTGAGTACTTCTGTAAAGTGTGAAAGATCTTCTATACTTTTTGTAATATATAGAGTGTTGCCCCTAAAGTGAGGAAAAGATCCCAAAGTGGACAAATTAAAAGATCCCAAAGAGGACAAATTAAAAGATCCCAAAGAGGACAAATGAGAGAATTAGAAAGAGCCATTGAGGCCACCAAAAAATACAAAAAAAAGAAAAAAAGGAGAAAAAGAAATAAAAAGAGAGAAGGGGGCACACTACTATTCCTTTTGAGAGATCCACACTCGTACTCCCTCTTATATCTTGTACTCCATAGAGATTATCATTCATGCATATCGCTATGTGAGGACCTTCACACTATAGAACTTGGCTTGTATATTCCAATGATGAGCCTCCTCAAATGAGCTCTATGTATTCTTGAGCAAGCAAGTGGATGCACCCCCACTAGTTCCATTGGAGAGCTTGCCTTAGCTCATATGTGCATCCGTTGCATGGCAATACCTACTCCTCACATCATATCTATCATTTGGCTTTCTCTCTCCTATGATTGTCCTCATTGATGTGAGCCTTTCACACCCTTTTTGTCTTCCTCCTCCACCATATTCTCTCTTGGCCATCCTAAGTGTAAACTTTCTTGCTTACGCTCATCCATTGCATGAGTGCTCAAAATGTCGAAAAGGAGTGGACCATTTTGACTTGTACCTGGCTAGTGGTCTGGGGATGAGTCTAGATAAGATTCCAAAGAAGACCAAGTGTGAAACTTTAGTAGATTGAGTTCTCAAGACAAAAATACTTTTTTCTCGTATATCCCTATCCCCTTTCTTGGACGCAAACACCCTTTGGAGACATTCGAGTCACGGACAGCGAGAGCTCTTGCACCTTTATGTTCTTATGTTGCTTGTTTCAATGCTAAATATAGACTCTTGCCTGTTATGACTTGAATTGAATTACATGCCTTGATTGCTTTACTTAAAAGTTCTTATATGGTTGTTATCATGTCACCACAGAAATTATGCATTTTTCATTTACCTACTCGAGGACGAGCAGGAATTAAGCTTGGGGATGTTGATACGTCCAAAACGTATCTATAATTTATGCTTGCTCCATGCCTCTTTTGTGTGATATTGCTATGATATTGATGAACTTCCATACACTTTTGATCATATTTGGACTAACCTATTAACTCAGTGCACCCCAGTGCCAGTTCCTGTTTTCTGCTGTTTTTCTATTTCAGGTTCCCCCCATATTAAAAGTGCTCCAAAAATTCGGGAAAATCCAATTTAAAATCAGTGATACGAAAGCTTCGAGAATCACCGGGGGGGCAGAGGGGACCCACCAGGTCCCCAGGCGCCCTCCCGGCGCGCCCTAGGGTGAGGCCGCGCCAGGGGGCCGCCTGGACCCCTGGTGGCCCCCCTGGCTGCCCCCCTTCGCCCAAATATTCCTCGTGACGTGAAACCCCCATGACGGGAACCCTTTTTTGCGATCTCTCCTCTGTTCCGCTGCCGCCGCGCTTCCAAGAGCACCAGAAGACCTCTTCCCGGCACCCTGCCGGAGGGAGGAACCACCTCCGGGAGCTTCTCCACCACCATGGATGCTTCCTAGATGAACCATGAGTAGTCCACCTTTGACCATGGGACTATGATCAGTAGCTATGTGATGTTCTCCTCCCCTCTTTGTTCTTCATGTATTAGACCTCGTGAGCTGCCCTACATGATCGAGGCACATATGTAATCTTTCTGTTGTTGCTATGCTGAGTTTGCTGGGATCCGATGGATTATGAGATTATGTTCAGATTGTGTTTGAGTAATATATTTGATTCTCCTCTTTTATATTTATGTTCTTGAGTAATTCTTGCATGTTCTCCGTTGCTGTTTATTGCTTTGGCCAAGTAGTAGGTAGTGACTCCAAGAGGGAGCGTTATGCATGATTGTGGGTTCATTCCCCCTGATGAGTAGCTTGAGTGACAGAAACATGAGTCTAGGGGAGGTGTTGTTTCCACAAGGGAGAAAACAACGGTGCTTGTACTTGCGGGTGCAAGGATTGTTTACTTTATGCAAAGTTCTTTAATGCAGTTGTCCGTTGCTTTGAGTTTACACTTTGGGTGGGATTCACAACTTAATACCAGCGAGATGTTCTGGGTAGATATCTCAAGGTGGATGATTAGTAGGTAGATGCAGATGGATTTCGGTCTACTTGTCTTTGCGTACCGCCCATGCTTTTGAACATCTTCCGTTCTTTGTAGCATAGTTAGCATTGGTTTGCGCACATAATCCTGTCAATTGCCCAGTTGTAATTTGTTTACCTCGCATGGCTATTTTATCGTCTTTTGGGAGAGACATCACTAGTGAACATCATAGGACCCCGGTCCATATTTCCAATACTGTTAACACCCGCTATTAATTTACTGCTTTATTAACTTTTCCATTGCTATCACTATCATTATTATCCCGTGCGTTTTATCCTTTGTAAACAACAAGTCCGGAGGAATTGAAAACTCCTCTGTACTCGTTGGGAAGCAAAGTTATTTGATGTGTGTGTAGATCCAGGTGAAGTAAGCAACCCTGAGTTGTGAACGGCGCCATTGTTCACTTCACCACCTTCTTGTATCTGTTGGAGTCCTATTGGTTCGACACTTAAACCTTAGCATCTTCGCTAAGGGAAATTTGCCGCTACGCTACATCTCACCTTCTACTTTGGGTAAACCAACGAGGGGCGAGAAGTAAACTCTCGTAACATCACCCGTGCACCCCCAAAAAATATTCAAGGAGACTCAAGCGTCTAAGCTTGGGGATGCCCCCGTGCATCCCCTTCTCCATCAAAAATTATCAGTTCATCTTTTGTTTCACTATATTTTTATCACTTCATGTGTTATGTGCTATGCTTGGAGCATCGTGCTCTTTATTTCCTTTTTAGTTTTCTTTAGCTTTCCTTGCTGTTCATAACAAGTTAGAACCCATCTTTCTTTGTGTGGGAGAGAAACACGCTCCACTTCACCCTAGAACACAACATAGGATTTTTCATGCTTATCTTTGCTGTGTGTTGAAGGCAAGAGAGTGTTAATACTCTCAAGCCTCGTTGGTTACCCCAAGTGCAGGGTGAGATATAGTGCAGCGGAAAGTTTTCCCTTGGCAAAGATAGCAAGGTTTGTCTCCCGTAGGACTCCGAAGGATACAAGAAGGTGGTAAAGTGAACAATGACGCCGAGGTTGCTAGTTTCACCTGGTCCTGCACACAGATACAAATAACTTTGCTCCCAACGAGTACAGAGGAGTTGTCAATTCCTCCGGCCTTGCTGTTTACAAAGGATCAACGCAAGAGATAAAAGTGGAACTGAAAGTAAACTAAGGGTGTAAACAATAATGTGAAGATGGAACGAGGTCCTGTGATTTTCACTAGTGATGTCTCTCTCCCAAAAGACGATAAAAGTGCTAGCGAGGTAAATAAATCACAGCTGGGGAATTGACAGAATTATGAAGGCACCGCAATGCTAACTATGCTGCAAAGAAAGGAAGGGCTCAAAAAGCAATGGGCAGTACGCCAAGGTAAGTAGACCGAAATCCAACTGCATCTTCTATGAATCATCCACCTTGAGATATATATCCAGAACATCTCGCTGGTATTAAGTTGCGAATCCCACCGAAAGTTTAAACTCAAAGCAACAGACAACTGCATTAAAAGAACTTTGCGTAAAGTAAACAATCCTTGCACCCAGGGGTACAAGCACCGTTGTTTTATCCCTGGTGGCAACATCACATCCCCTAGTCTCATGTTTCTGTCACTCAAGCTAGACATCAGGGGGCTGAACCCACATTCAAGCATAACGCTCCCTCTTGGAGTTGCAAGCCAAATACTGCAACGGAGAACATGCAAGAATTTACTCAAGAACAAAATATAAAAGAGAAGAACCAAATATATTACTCATCACAATCTGAACATAGTCTCATAATCCATCAGATCCTAGCAAACTCAGCATAGCAACAGCAGAAATTACAAAAGTGCCTCGATCATGTGAGGCAAGTCACGAGGTCTCGAAAGTGGAAGCATAAAGAGGGGAGAGGTACATCACATAGCTACTGGTCACGGACCCATGGTCCAAGGGGGACTACTCACGGCACATCCGGGAGGCGTCCATGGCTATGGATGATCTCCCGGAGGGGGTTCCTCCTCCCGGCAGGGTGACGGGGCAGCTTCTCCAGGCATCCCCGATCTTGAAACGGCGGCGGCGGTACAGAGGCGAGTTCGCGGAAAAAGATCGATCTTAGGGTTTTCCACCCCGAGGGCTAAATATAGGCGGAGGGGGGTGTCGAGGGGACCCACAGGGCAGCCAGGAGGCCCCTGGCGCGGCCTAGGGTGGGGCCGCGCCAGGGACCCTTCTGGAGTCCCTGTGGTGGCCCCCCTCCGCTGCCTTGGTGGTTCCGGAAGCTTCCGGGTCGCTGATTTTTTTATCTGATTTTTCCGGATTTTTTGGAGCACATTTAATGGCCGGAAAACCTGAAATACAAAAATAGTAGAAAACAACAACTGGCAGCTGGGTGCACTGGGTTAATAGATTAGTCCAAATATGCTCAAAAGTGTATGCAAGTTCAAGCAAAACATGGCAAAGTCACACAAAACATGCATGGAGCAAGCAAAAATTATAGATACGTTTGGGACGTATCAACATCCCCAAGCTTAATTCCTGCTCGTCCTCGAGTAGGTAAATGATAACAAGCATAATTTCTGTGGTGACATGCCACACAACCATATGAGGACTTTTAAGTAAAGCAATCAAAGCATGCAATTCAATTCAAGTCTTAACAAGAAAGATTCTATATTAGCATTGACACAAGCAACAAAAGAACAAAAGGTGCAAGAGCTCTTGTTGTCCGTGACTCGAATGTCTCCAAATGGTGTTTGCGTGCAAGCAGAGGACTGGGAAAAAGAGAGAAAAAAGGTTGTTGAGAACAACTATCTACTAAAGTTTCACACTTAGCCTCCTTTGGATTCTTATCTTGACTCGTCCCCAGACCACTAGCCAGGTACAAGTCAAACTGATCCACTCCCTTTCGATATTTTGAGCACTCATGCAATGGATGAGCGTGAGCAAGAAAGTTGACACCTAAAAGGCGAAACAGAAAGAAGGTGGAGGAGGAAGACAAAAAGGTGTGAAAGGCTCACATCAATGAGGACAATCATAGGCGAGAGAAGGCCATATGATAGATATGATGTGAGGAGTAGGGATTTCCATGCAACGGATGCACATGTGAGCTAAAAGCTCTCCAAGGGAACTAGTGGGGGTGCATCTAACTTGCTTGCTCAAGAAGACCTAGAGCTCGTTTGAGAAGGCTCATCATTGTAATATACAAACCTAGTTCTATAGTGTGAAGGTCCCCACATAGCTATATGCATGATGATGATCTGTATGGAGTACAAGGGATAGAGGATGAAGTACTAGTGTGGATCTCTCAAAAGGAAGAGTAGTGTGCCCCCTTCTCTCTTTTTATTTTTCTTTTCCCCTTTTTTCTATTTTTTGTACTTTTTTGGTGGCCTCAGTGGCTCTTTCTATTTAACTCTCATTTTTCCTCTTTGGGATCTTTTGATTTTGTCCTCTTTGGGATCTTTTCCTCACTTTAGGGGCAACACTCTATATTTTACAAGAATATAGGAGATCTTTCACACTTTACAAAGGCACTCACATAAAGAAGATATAACTATCATGATGCAAATGTATGCCTCTGCTAGGATAGCAGGATATGCAATGATACTAGCGCGTCATGTAGCAATGATTAGGGCAAGGCCCAACTAGCATGCGGCTCATCGATCAAGCAAGTAGCATGTATGACATGATGATCAAGTCATGAGAAAGTGTATGTTGCATGGCAATGTATCTCGGAAAGGCTATGGAAATGCCTTGTAGGTAGGTATGGTGGTTGTTTTGAGGAAAGATATAAGGAGGCTTATGATGACAGAGCGTATCGTGCCAAGGGTTTGGATGCACCGGCGAAGTATGCGCCAACTCTCAAGGTGAGAAAGGGAAATGCACGATACCAAAGAGGCTAGAAAAAGTAAAGGTGGGTGGAAGTGTCAACTTTCGAATACTCACATTAGTCCGAAGAACTCATGCACTTATTATCAGTAACTCTCAATCTAATCAGGAGGTTCATAAAGAGACATGTACCCCGAGGAGGAGTGTATGGGGGTTTGGTTATCCTTGCGCATCCTCAACTCATGGTACGTGAGTGTACTCTAATATTCGAACCCTCCAGAGGTTAGTGATCCATCTAGTAGCTAGAGTTCTCAACAGGGGTTTTTGGTTTTTGAAAAACACACGGATTGCCCAAAATACGACATCTATCACTAATAGGCTCGAGCTCTTGACACCAAAAGTTCAAACATTACTCTAGTCAATACCTCAAAACTATTGCAAGTTACTACTACAAAGAGAATAGCAACTTCAACTACCTACTTCTAGTCAAGACACAAAACTCAGTGCAACAGGAAAACTCTCTAACAAGATAAAACATGCAACCTATAGAAAGTTCAACCTAAGACAAAAGAAAATCTCTAGAAAAACTAAAGCACTACAACTAAACAGAGCAGCAGCTAAGAAAAGAAAAAGAACAACTCACAGCTAAAAGAATAAGCATGCAAATCCTATGAGGAGATCTAGTTCAAGCGGAGCGTGTAACTTCTCCCACACAAAAGATTAAGCTGGGGTATAACTTGTTACTACAGCAAATAAAGCAAAAAAAAACCTAGAAAAGTAAAGAGCGAGACACTCCAAGTATAGCACACAACGCATGAAGTGATAAAAATATAGTGCAACGAGGGACGAACTGATAATTGTTGATGAAGAAGGGGATGCACGGGGGCATCCCCAAGCTTAGACGCTTGAGTCTCCTTGAATATTTATTGGGGGTGCACATGGGCATCCCCAAGCTTGAGCGTTTGACACTCCAAGATCTTCTTTCATCATCTTCCATCGCGCACTTGAAAACTCCCTTCATACACAACTCATTGTAGTCTGATTAGAGAGGTTAGTGCCCTATTAAAATAAAAAAAATCTACTGGAAATAAAGATAACCTTGAAAATCTACTGTTTCTCAAGATTTCTAACAAGTTTTTGCAAGAAAAAGCAAGCTTAAGATGTGCAAAACGAAGAAAAGGCAAAACAGGACAGAATCTGTGAAAAACAGACCAGCAGGTAAAAACGAATTTTTTAGGGGTACTTCTGCAACTCAAACAAAAAACCTAGAACATACGAAAGTTTTGTAATTGTATAGAGCATGTTGTGTAAAAAATTCAGCTCAAAAAGATAAACTGGGATTTTTCTCTGATTTTCTAGTCACGAGGACAGAATCTGTTTTCTGGACAGCATGTCACAACTTTCACTTCCCTTGTCGTATGAGGCTATAAAAGGCACAAAGCTTGAAAAGTAAAGATACAATGATGTTGCTACAGTAGTAAAAATCATCAAGACCACTAAGAACATAATAAAAGCAAAAAGAAAAACTTAAATTCGTTGCGGGCTGCCTCCCGAAAGCGCTTCTTTAAAGCCATTAGCTAGGCTTAATGCAAATAGATCAAGTCTTTTCAAGAGAATAACTAGCCCATGTGACGGACTCAAAAGGTAACTTGATATTTTTCCTAGGGAAATGTTCCATCCCTTTCTTGAGAGGGAATTGGAATTTGATATTCCCCTCTTTCATGTCAATAACAGCACCAACTGTGCGAAGAAAAGTACGTCCCAAAATAATTGGACAAGAGGGCTCACACTCAATGTCCATAATAGTGAAATCAACGGGAACATAATTGTCATTGACAATGATAAGAACATCATTGATCTTCCCCAAAGGCTTCTTTACAGAAGAATCAAAAAGACGAACACCAAAAGAACTGGGATCAAAAGGTTTCAATTCAAGCATATCATACATTCTTTTGGGCATAACAGAGGTACTTGCTCCAACATCACAAAGAGCATAACAAGAGAAGTTATTCAATTTGATTTTTATCATAGGATCCCAACCATCTTCTAGCTTCCTAGGTATGTAGGCTTCTAGTCTAAGCTTCTCCTCCCTAACTTTGATTAGAGCATTGGTGATATGCTCTGTGAAGGCAAGATTAAGTGTGCTAGTGTGGGGGTCTCTAGACATCTTGTGTAGGAAACCAATAACTTCAGGTAAAGTGCAGTTGTCAAAGTCTAGGTCACTACTATCTATCAAGGAGGTAGTGATATCATTTAGGCTCACTTGTTTGAAAGCCTCTATGTTCATAGAGGTTTCTTCATCTATGGTTGAGGTGGTAGCATCACCATTGGTAGGTCCAGTGGGACTAGGGGTGTGATGGGTGCTAATAGTTTGGACATCCTCAACTACTTGGATAGTGGATACTGTGCGGTAGGTAGGAAGGCTCTTAATTCTCTCTTCTTCCTTGGGAATGACTTCTGGTTTGGCTGCCATCTGGTTTATCAAGGTAGATTGGGTGTGAGACATGTTTGAAACATAGGTCTCAATGGCAGTGAGTCTAGTTTGGAGGCTGGAAATGTCACTATTCAGGCTCTCAAGTTGTTTGCTAATGTTTTGCAGGATAGAGGAGTGCTCATCTAACTGTCTGTAAAAGGCCTTGTTTTGTTCAAACTGTGTGTGCATATAGCTTTTGGTGGATTTTTCTATTTCTATAAGTTTCTCATAGCTGGGTAGGTCTCTTTCCCTATAATTCTGGCTGTAGGATTTGCTATTACCGTTCCCATAGTTGTTGGATGGGAAAGGCCTAGGATTGTTGCTATCAAAATTACTCCTATAAGAATTATTGTTGAAGTTGTTTCTAGAGATAAAGTTCACATCTACTTATTCTTGAGCAACTAAGGAATTTAAAGGAACATCCTGAGGATCAATAGGAGCTTGCTTGGTAAGTAGAGACATGATAAGGTCAACCTTTTCATTTAGAGAGGAGATCTCCTCGACAGAATTTACCTTCTTACGAGTTGGAGATCTTTCGGTGTTCCACTGAGAGTAGTTCAGCATCATCTCATCAAGTAGCTTTGTGGCAGCACCAAGTGTCGTTGACATAAAAGTTCCTCCCGCGGCCGAATCTAACAGGTTCCGCGAGGTAAAGTTCAAGCCTGCATAAAAAGTATGGATAACCATCCAGGTAGTCAGTCCATGTGTGGGGCAGTTCTTGACAAGCGTCTTCATACGTTCCCATGCCTAAGCAACGTGTTCATTATCCAATTTCCTGAAATTCATAATGTTACTCCTCAATTGAATAATTTTAGCAGGGGGTAGTACTTCCCTATAAAAGCATCTTTGCATTTACTCCAAGAATCGATATTGTTCTTGGGTAAGGATTGCAGCCACTCCTTGGATCTTCCTATCAAAGAGAAAGGCAAAAGCTTCAGCTTGACGATGTCTCCATCCACTTCCTTGTACTTTTGCATATCACAGAGCTCGATAAAATTGTTTAGGTGTAAGGCAGCGTCCTCTCCAGCAACTGAGAATTGATCTTTCATAACAAGATTAAGCAGAGCAGGTTTAATTTCATAAGAAGGTGCTGAAGTGGCAGGTGGAGCAATAGGAGTGCAGATAAAGTCACTGTTGTTGTGGCTAGTGAAGTCACACAACTTGGTGTTTTCATTGGAACCCATAGTAGCAGCAGGTATTTTTGATAAGGGACACAAAAGTAAAAACTGAAAGGTAAACTAACAAGACTAAAAAGCAAAGATAAAAGATAGTGTGCAACTCCCCTATCTTGTAGACTGGAGTCCCTGGCAACGGCGCCAGAAAACTTTCTGATGGCAAGAGAGCGTTAATACTCTCAAGCCTCGTTGGTTACCCCAAGTGCAGGGTGAGATATAGTGCAGCGGAAAGTTTTCCCTTGGCAAAGATACCAAGGTTTGTCTCCCGTAGGACTCCGAAGGATACAAGAAGGTTGTAAAGTGAACAATGGCGTCGAGGTTGCTAGCTTCACCTGGACCTGCACACAGATACAAATAACTTTGCTCCCAACGAGTACAGAGGAGTTGTCAATTCCTCCGGCCTTGCTGTTTACAAAGGATCAACACAAGAGATAAAAGTGGAACTGAAAGTAAACTAAGGGTGTAAACAATAATGTGAAGATGGACCAGGGTCCCGTGATTTTCACTAGTGATGTCTCTCTCCCAAAAGAAGATAAAAGTGCTAGCGAGGTAAATAAATCAAAGCTGGGCAATTGACAGAATTATGAAGGCACCACAATGCTAACTATGTTGCAAAGAAAGGAAGGGCTCAAAAAGCAATGGGCAGTACGCCAAGGTAAGTAGATTGAAATCCAACTGCATCTACTACGAATCATCCACCTTGAGATATCTATCAAGAACATCTCGCTGGTATTAAGTTGCGATTCCCACCCAAAGTGTAAACTCAAAGCAACAGACAACTGAATTAAAAGAACTTTGCGTAAAGTAAACAATCCTTGCACCCACGGGTACAAGCACCATTGTTTTATCCCTGGTGGCAACATCACATCCCCTAGTCTCATGTTTCTGTCACTCAAGCTACACATCAGGGGGCTGAACCCACAATCAAGCATAACGCTCCCTCTTGGAGTTGCAAGCAAACTACTTGGCCAAAGCAAAATACTGCAACGGAAAACATGCAAGAATTTACTCAAGAACAAAATATAAAAGAGAAGAACCAAAAATATTATTCATCACAATCTGAACATAGTCTCATAATCCTTCAGATCCCAGCAAACTCAGCATAGCAACATCAGAAATTACAAAAGTGCCTCGATCATGTGAGGCAGCTCACGAGGTCTCGAAAGTGGAAGCATAAAGAGGGGAGAGGTACATCACATAGCTACTAGTCACGGACCCATGGTCCAAGGGGGACTACTCACCGCACATCCGGGAGGCGTCCATGGCTATGGATGGTCTCCCGGAGGGGGTTCCTCCTACCGGCAGGGTGCCGGGGCAGCTTCTCCAGGCAGCCTCGATCTTGAAACGGCGGCGGCGGCGGTACAGAGGCGAGTTCGTGGAAAAAAGATCGATCTTAGGGGTTTCCACCCCAAGGGCTAAATATAGGCGGAGTGGGGGTGTCGAGGGGACCCACAGGGCAGCCAGGAGGCCCCCTGGCGCGGCCTAGGGTGGGGCCGCGCTAGCGACCCTTCTGGAGTCCCTGTGGTGGGCCCCCTCCGCTGCCTTGGTGATTTCGGAAGCTTCCGGGTCGCTGATTTTTTATCTGATTTTTACGGATTTTTTGGAGCACTTTTAATGGCCGGAAAACCTGAAATACAAAAACAGCAGTAAACAGCAACTGGCAGCTGGGTGCACTGGGTTAATAGATTAGTCCAAATATGCTCAAAAGTGTATGAAAGTTCAAGCAAAACATGGCAAAGTCACACAAAACATGCATGGAGCAAGCAGAAATTATAGATACGTTTGGGACGTATCATGTGTGTTCTTTATTTTTTCCGTAGCTACTGTCATGTTTAGCTCTTAATTTTCATGCTTATGTTTTTAAAAGAGGTTTCGTTTAGTTTGTTGCTGGAAGTCTCTTGAGTTTTCGTATTTATCTTGTTTAGAGAGTTTTGCCTGTTGCACTGAGTTTTGTGTCTTGACTTGGAGTAGGTAATTGAGGTTGCTATTCAACTATAGTAGTATCTTGCAATAGTTTTGAGGTATTGTCTTGAGTAATGTTTGGACTTTTGGTGTCAAGAGCTTTAGCCTATTAGTGATAGATGTCATGTTTTTGGCAATCCGTGTTTATTTTCAAAACTTGCAAATTAGTTGAGAACTTTAGCTACTAGATGGATCACTACTCTTTGGAGGGATCGAATATTAGAGTACACTCACGTACCATGAGTCGAGGATGCGCAAGGATAACCAAACCCCCATACACTCCTCCTCGGGGTACTTGTCTCTTTGAGAACCTCCTATTAGTTTGAGAGGTACCGATAATAAGTGCATGAGCTCCTCGGACTAATGTGAGTATTCGAAAGTTGACACTTCCACCTTCCCATATTTTTCTAGCCTCTCCTGTGTCGTGCATTTGTTTCTTATCACTCCGAGAGTTGGCGTCTGATACGTCCAAAAAGCATCACTATTTTATATTGTGAATTCACCCTATTCATTGATATATTCCACTTTAAAATATTGTTCTTATGTTGTTTTGGCTTATTTTACACAGTTTACAACTTTCCGGTGCCGAAGTAGCAGAACCAGAATTCAGCGGTAAAAAGTGGATACCAAGTTGCTTAATCAGATCAAGTCCAAATGAGATGAAATTTTACGGGGATCATTTTTACGAAGATTGACTGGGAATCACCGAAGGAGGAGGTGAGGGGAGGCAGCCAGAAGGGTGCCTGGCGCGCCCCCCCTCCTGGCCGCGCCAGGCACCCTCCTGGATGCCTGGTGCCCCCCCTCGGTGCTCCCTCTCGCCTATAATACCCCCTGGGGTGAAAACCCTAAAAGAGGAGTCATTTTGGTGTTTCGCCGCCGCCACGGGGCGGAAACCTACAAAGGAGAAAAGCCATCTCCGGCGGGCAGATTCCGCCGGGGAGATCACCTCCCGGAAGGGAAGATCGTCGCCATCATCATCATCATCGTCACGAGCATCATCGAGATCATCATCAACATCATCCCCAACATCTTCACCATCTCCATCTCCATCCCATCTCATCTCACAATTGCAACTTGTGTTGTAATCCGTACTATCTATCCTCTCTACTCTGTTGGTGTTGATTACTACTTTGTGGTGAATGCTATTGAGTTTTGTTGGAGAAATATCATTGTGTCTAGATTGTTTACCACCCATCTATCACCTCTGATCATGATCTCTTTTATGTCTTGTGAGTAGTTACTTTAGTTCTTGAGAACATGGGAGAAGTCTAGTTGTTAGTAGTCAAACTATGTTGTAGTATTATGTGTTGTTTGATACTTAAGTTGTGTTGTTATTTCTCTAGTGGTGTTATGTGAGTCGAACACATAACACTTCACCTTTCATGGGCCTAGAGGAATACATTGTGCACAAAGGATGCTTATGGTGGGTTGCCGGAGTGACAGAAACCTGAACCCCAGTTCGCAGACTTTCGCACAAGGGAGTTATGGATCCTTGATCGTAATGCTATGGTTAGGCTTATGCCTTAATTACTACCTTGTATTTGTGGATGCTTGCAAGGTGTGTAATCATAAGAGTACACTTATCTTAGTCTAGAAGGTGTACTAGCATTGATCCACCCACCAACACTTATCAACACAATACATATTACTTGGCGGAGTATGGTGAAAGTAACTTGGCTATCTCTCCCGTGTTTTCTCAAGAACGCTTTAGCTTTAATAAGTTCAGTTCCTAGGCTTATCCTTGTGAAAGGATTGGGCCACTTTCTACTCCTCAGTTACCTTGTTTACTTTGCTTGTCTTTTACTTTTCTGTTGCTTAAACCAAAAACCCCTAAATATTTACCCTTCAGTGTGTGCAGCCTTTTCCTTATCCAGTGTCACTTATCAGTACCTTCTGCTCCTCGTTGGGATCGACATCCTTATTTATCGAAAATCTACAATTGATCCCCTAGACTTGTGGGTTATCAAGAATCGTTTATTGGCGCGGTTAACGGGCGAGGCGATCCCACTAAACCTATTAACTTCTCCGCCATCAACGAGCTTTTCTGGCGTCGTTGCCGGGGAGTGTAGCGCTATTGGTAAGTGAGCCCGGTAAGGGAAATTTTATTTTCTGTTGTTACTTTTAGTCCTTATGGACTCTTCTGTTGTTGGTTCGTTGCTGGCAAGGAGCCGTCCCATGACTGTGGTGGTCACTCCTACCCCTAGTGAAATTGTGCCCTATAAAATACCATCTGGTATTTTTGATTATGTCTTGGCTAATCGTTATACAGGAGAAGGACATCCGGGAGAACACCTGCTATATTTATCACAATTATGTTCTTTATTTAAGCTTGCAGGTGTGACGATGGAGTTCGTCATGAAGAAATTATTCTCCATATCCCTCAAAGATAAAGCTTCAGATTGGTATAATCTACTCGATAAATCTGATCTGCTTGAATGGCCAGAGCTTATGCCTCTCTTTTATGCAAAGTTTTATCCTCTTCGTGAAATTCACCAAGACAGGAACTACATCTACAACTTTTGGTCTCGCGACGGAGAGAGCATCGCTCAAGCTTGGGGGAGACTGAAGTCCCTGATGCTCAAATGCCCAAACCATGAGCTCCCCAAGGAAATTATACTTACAATTTTTATGCCAGGCTTTCTCGTCAGGACAAGGAGATCTTGGATGCCTCCTCTAGTGGGGTATTCTAGACCAGAAGTATGGAAGAAAAATGGGATCTTATAGAAAGGATCCAGAAGAACACTGAATACTGGGAAATTGATAAAGGTATTGATCCAGCTATAAACTATGAGCATGACTACATTGAGAGTTATGTGAAGACTGATTACTTTAATACCTTTTGCTCTAAAATTGGTCTTGATTCCCAGCTAATGGTTGACTTTTGCAAGGACTTTGCTTCTCATATTGATTCTTCCAGGAAGAAGGAGAATCAACATCATAAACCTTTCAAGGAGTCACCAATTGAGATTAATGTTACTGATCCTGTTTTACCTGCAGTTGTGTATGAATAGACTCCTTATCCCTCCAGGATAAAGGAGCACTCTTTTGTTATAGGTATTCTAAACAAGAATAGAAGGACCACTGACGAACCTGAGGACATGATCAAGGTCCAGCCTCAAGTTGCAATGGTCAAGGATCTGGTAACCAGTGATATCAAAGAATCCACTATTAGTTTTTGTGTTGTTGCCACTAACATTGTCACAGCCAGGAACAAAGGCCCAATTTCAGGTACACCAGTTGTATCTGTCAAAATAGGAGATCATAATTACTATGGGCTATGTGATTTGGGATCTAGCGTCAGCGCTATTCCCTTCACACTTTATCAAGAAATCATACACGAGATTCAGCCGTGTGAGATCGAGGAGATAGATGTCACTATCCATCTTGCAAATAAACAAACGATCTCTCCAGTTGGGATTGTAAGAGATGTTGAAGTACTCTGCAGGAAGGTCAAATATCCTACAGACTTTCTTGTACTTGGTTCAGTGCAAGATAGTTTTTTCCCTATTATCTTTGGTAGGCCCTTCCTCAGCACTTGCGGAGCTATAATAGATTGCAAGAAAGGTAAAGTTTCTGTTGAATTCAACAGTGAGCCGTATGAATTTAATTTTTCTAAGTTTTCTAAGCAGCCTCGTGGTCCTGACCTGTCAAGTAATGACAAAATTATTGAAGAAATTTCTTCCATTGCTATTCCTCCTAATGACACTTTGCAGCAATTTATGGAAGACCACGAGAATGATATACATATGCAGGAGAGGGATGAACTAGAAGACACATTTTTAAGACAAGCTCCCATCCTAAAGCAAAACCTCCCGGTTGAACCTTTAGGAATCCTCTCGCAACCGAAAGAAGACCCGGTGTTCGACCTAAAACTACTACCCGATACGCTCAAGTATGCTTATTTAGATAAAAAGAAAGTATATCCTATTATTATCAATTCTAACCTTTCAGGGTATGAAGAAGAGAAATTATTGGAGACACTCCGCAGACACCGAGGTGCTATTGGCTATACTCTTGATGATCTCAAGGGTATTAGTCCATCTATTTGCCAACATACCATCAATCTCGAGCCCGATGCTAAACCGGTTGTTGATCATCAACGACGGTTGAACCCAAAGATGAAGGACGTGGTTAGGACGGAGGTTCTCAAACTTCTAGCCGCAGGTATCATCTATCCTATAGCTGATAGTAAGTGGGTAAGTCCCGTTCATTGTGTTCCTAATAAAGGAGGTATGACTGTTGTTCCTAATGATAAAAATGAACTCATACCTCAGAGGACAATTATTGGATATAGAATGTGTATTGATTTCAGGAAGTTAAACAAGGCCACCCAGAAGGACCACTATCCTTTTCCCTTTATTGATCAGATGCTCGAGCGGTTGTCTAAAAACACCCACTTCTTCTATCTTGATGGGTACTCTGGCTTCTCCCAGATTCACGTCAACACCGCGGATCAAGAGAAGACCACTTTCACGTGTCCTTACGGTACTTATGCTTATAGGCGTATGCCTTTCGGTTTGTGTAATGCACCTGCTACTTTTCATAGGTGTATGTCTGCAATATTTCATGGTTTCTGTGAGGAGATTGTAGAAGTTTTCATGGACGACTTTTCCATCTATGGAAACTCCTTTGACCACTGTCTCCACAATCTTAATAAAGTTTTGCAGAGATGTGAAGAAACAAATTTTGTGCTCATGTGGGAAAAGTGCCATTTCATGGTTAACGAATGGATAGTTCTTGGACACAAAATTTCCGAAAGGGGAATTGAGGTGGACAAGGCAAAAAATGAAGCTATTGAAAGGATGCCTTATCCAAGGGACATTAAAGGTATTCGTAGTTTTCTAGGTCATGCTGGTTTCTATAGAAGATTTATCAAGGACTTTTCTAAGATCTCGAGACCCCTTACCAATCTTCTCCAGAAGGATGCTCCTTTTGTATTTGATGAAGATTGTAAGGAAGCTTTTGAAGTTCTTAAGAAATCCTTGATAACCGCTCCTATAGTACAACCACCTGACTGGAATTTGCCCTTTGAAATTATGTGCGATGCTAGTGATTTTTCTGTTGGAGCTATTTTAGGACAAAGAGTTGACAAGAAGTTGAATGTCATCCACTATGCCAGCAAAAAACTTGATAGTGCTCAAAAGAATTATGCTACTACCGAGAAGGAATTCTTGGCAGTGGTGTTTGCTTGTGATAAGTTTAGGCCGTATATTGTTGATTCTAAAGTTATTATTCATACTGACCATGCTGCCATTAAGTATCTTATGCAGAAAAAGGATGGCAAACCAAGACTCATTAGGTGGGTACTCCTTCTTCAAGAATTTGATTTGCAGATTGACGATAGAAAAGGAGAAGACAATCCGGTGGCGGATAATCTTTCAAGGATGGAAGATATCCCGCATGATCCTATTCCAGTCAACGATAGTTTCCCAGATGAACAGCTTGCTGTTGTAAAAGTACAATCTCATTCCGACCCTTGGTTTGCAGATTATGCTAATTTTATCGTTGCGAAGTTTTTGCCTCCAGGTTTCACATTTCAGCAGAGGAAGAAATTCTTCACGGATTTGAGGCATTACTTTTGGGATGATCCACATCTTTATAAAGAAGGTGTGGACGGGATAGTAAGAAGGTGTATCCCGGAGCACGAGCAGCGGGACATTCTTCGACAATGTCACGATAGTCCCTATGGAGGACATCATGCCGGTGAAAGGACATCACATAAAGTTTTACAATCAGGTTTTTATTGTCCTACTCTCTTTAAGGATGCCCGAAGGTACGTTCTATCTTGTGATAAGTGTCAGAGAGTTGGTAACATTAGCAAGAGAAATGAGATGCCTATGAATTACTCACTAGTGATCGAACCTTTCGATTGCTGGGGTTTTGAATTTATGGGTCCTTTTCCTCCTTCACACAAGTACACACACACATCTTAGTTGTTGTTGTTTATGTAACCAAGTGGGTTGAAGCAATCCCCACTGAGAGTGCTGATCACAAGACATCTTTGAAAATGCTCAAAGATGTACTTTTTCCTAGGTTTGGAGTACCAAGGTACCTCATGACAGATGGAAGGTCACACTTCACGCATGGAGTTTTTAGGAAAGCTCTAGCCAAGTACGATGTCAATCATAGGATTGCATCACCGTACCACCCTCAAACTAGTGGGCAAGTTGAGCTCACCAATAGGGAGATCAAGTTGATCTTGCAGAAAACAGTAAACAGTTCTAGAAAGGACTGGTCAAAGAAGTTAGGAGATGCTTTGTGGGCGTATAGAACTGCTTACAAAAACCCCATGGGCATGTCTCCGTATAAGATGGTCTATGGCAAGACTTGCCATTTACCATTAGAGTTAGAGCATAAAGCTTTCTGGGCTGTCAGAGAGCTGAATGCTGACCCAAAGTTAGCTGGTGAAAAGCGTCTCATGAACTTGACTTCTCTAGATGAGTGGAGAAGTGAAGCTTATGAGAGCGCTAAAATTTTCAAAGAAAAGGTAAAGAAGTGGCACGATAAAAGAATTCTGAAACGTGAATTTAATATTGGTGATAAAGTTTTGTTGTTTAGATCTCGTTTCAGGTTTTCTCCAGGTAAACTACTTTCCAGATGGGAAGGACCTTTTCATATCGAAGAAGTATATCGGTCGGGTGCAATCAAGATCAATAATTTCGAAGGCACCAAACCTCAAGTTGTGAATGGACAAAGACTCAAACATTATATGGCAGTTGATCCAATCAATGTGGATGCAAACATGATATATACAAGTACTCATGAAGAACATGTTGCAGCCCAGTTTCAGACTCCGGCAGGAGCAGAATTAGAAAAGGTATGAATTATGGTAAGAAAACACCGCAAACGTCAATAAAAGTTAAATTTTCAGAGTTTTTGCAAAATTAGGAAAATTCCAAGCCCGAGTGGAGCCGGAGAGGAGCTCCAGGGAGGTCAGGAGGCCCCCTGGCGCGGCCCCACTCCTGGCCGCGCCAGGCACCCTCCTGGCTGCCCTGGACTCCGCCTCCGACTCCATCTAGGATTGAAACCTTCCTTCTGTTGCGGAAATTTTTGCTATATATTTGCCCGGATCGTTCCGGCACCGTATCTCTCGATTTCGCGTGTTTTCTTTCTTGGTCTGTTTCTGCTAGGGTGAAAATCTGCTGCTAGAGATGTCTTCTTGTGGCTCGAGCGGAGAGGACTTCCTAGGACGGCGTCTACGTCAAGTTCATAAGGATCTTAATCAAGGGAAGCACGTTGATTGGGCTACCGAAGAAGAAATTGTCGCAAGACGAGCTGAGATGGAGCGCTCCGTGAGAGAGGAAGTCAAGACTATCACTGCCCAACAACAAGGAGGTCCAAGCAATCCCATCATGGTGGGATCTGTCCAACCTCAGTATGATCTTTCTCTTAACCTTTCAGGGCCCTCCACCTCACTTGAAGATCAACGAATGCTTTCCACCATCTCCGAGGCCTATCGCATCACCAACCAACTCATTGAAGATTTCCATGTACTAAAAATACAAGTGGAAGTCTTGGAGTTGGAGAACCAAACCCTTCGCCGTGTCATCCGGGATCTGAAGAAACAGCCACAACAAGAATGAGGAGTAAATCTCCTCGGGTAATGGCACCCCCTTAGCTTGTTCCATCCTTGGGGGAGTGCCCGGTATCTTTATCTTTATCTTTATCTTTATCTTTATCTTTGTCTTTAGGAGTCAAGTAGAGTCATATCATGTCTAGGGAGATTACTTTATGAAATAGGTGTTGCTTTGAGGTCTATCACTCCTTTTATGGAGAGCTTTGTATCCGTGAGTGTGGAGTCGTCTATGAAGGAATATTAATGAGAAGTCTATTGGTTTTCTTCGCCGCACTTGGTATTCTCTTCACGCAATCGACATTATGAGTTGATTCTTATGAGGAGTATTGACCTTACATCAGGTATGGCTTCGAAAACTTTATTTAATCTTGGCAAGTATAGCTTTGGTCATAGCAACAAGCATGTTTTTCTCAAAGTAGCGACATAGCCAAAACCTTTGTGTTATTATGCTTGAAGTGTTATGTTGACAAGGAAGACAGCTTGATGTTTCATGCTAGTTTTAATGTTTATGCTTTGTATTGCTTGCATCTAAGTTGTCATCAATTGTCTGCTCTCTCAAAGCTTTGCTAGTCAAAACTCTGTACCAAGCGGAATTCTGCTTGTACTTCCATACCCTGAAACCAACTTCTTCCACTTGAGTCCACCATACCTTCCTACTTGTGGTATTCCACTACCATTCCTAAAGTATATAATTTATGTGCTATCTTTATATGTTTAAAATCTTCTGTTTTGTGCCGCTGATTCAGTTCATGAGGAAGTGGTGGGTGACCCATGATCTTCTTAATTTGGACAAGTTTTATCTTGGGATTGCATGTCTAATCTGCAAACCCCTAATACGAGAAGGGACTGGCATCAGTGCCCAGCTCGTAAAAGATAAATACTAACACACAAGTTCCTTCGCCCTTTTACGAGTGATAAACAAAGGAATCCAAGGGGATGTGATCGTCCCCACATGGGAGCCGTTCCTCGAAACTTGTCCAAATCATGAAGTGAGTGAGTTATCTATCAGCAGTCGTTGACGGATCATGCACCTCCCAAATTTTTTGTTTTTATTCTGTTTGATCTATAGATGGCACATAAGTTTTCCCTGCTTACCCTTTTGCGCGGGGTTTATCTTTATTTTGTGCTGAGTCAGTCCTTCCTACTTCCTTCCTTTCTTGAGAGAGAACAGACATTTGATGTTGATAAAGATGCTTGCATATAAAGTTGCATTGAAATCTAGCATGTTACATCTTTGTTGACATTATATTTTGATAAGTGAGTTGTTTACAAAAGCTTATGCTTATTAAACATCTTCCTTTGTGTTGACATGTGCACTTCTTGACTAATAGCATGTTTTTCAAAAGCTTCAACTGTTTCATTATAAGTGAAAGAACAAAAGTAAAATTTATTAGTTGTTCCTTGACCAAGGCTATGTTTGTCATGATTTGATGAGTTCTCCAGGTCCTACTTTGTTATAATTGTTACTACTTTCTCATAAGGACCTTATGAGTTGAGGTTGCTGTTGAGGATGATTAAGTTTGGTGAGGAATCTTGATGCTTCTTGTTCGTATTATTTTATCGACACTTCACTCTCTAAACTTCTGGATAGGTTTACCGAGCTCAGCAATCGCTTGGGGACAAGCGAGGTCTAAGCTTGGGGGAGTTGATACGTCCAAAAAGCATCACTATTTTATATTGTGATTTCACCCTATTCATTGATATATTCCACTTTAAAATATTGTTCTTATGTTGTTTTGGCTTATTTTACACAGTTTACAACTTTCCGTGCCGAAGCAGCAGAACCAGAATTCAGCGGTAAAAAGTGGATACCAAGTTGCTGAATCAGATCAAGTCCAAATGTGATGAAATTTTACGGGGATCATTTTTACGAAGATTGACTGGGAATCACCGAAGGAGGAGGTGAGGGGACCCACCAAGCAGCCAGAAGGGTGCCTGGCGCCCCCCCTCCTGGCCGCGCCAGGCACCCTTCTGGATGCCTGGTGCCCCCCCCTCGGTGCTCCCTCTCGCCTATAATACCCCCCCTGGGGTGAAAACCCTAAAAGAGGAGTCGTTTTGGTGTTTCGCCGCCGCCACGGGGCGGAAACCTACAGAGGAGAAAAGCCATCTCCGGCGGGCAGATTCCTCCGGGGAGATCACCTCTCGGAAGGGGAGATCGTCGCCATCATCATCATCATCGTCACGGGCATCATCGAGATCATCATCCCCAACATCAGCACCATCTCCATCTCCATCCAATCTCATCTCACAATTGCAACTTGTGTTGTAATCCGTACTATCTATCCTCTCTACTCTGTTGGTGTTGATTACTACTTTGTGGTGAATGCTATTGAGTTTTGTTGGAGAAATATCATTGTGTCCAGATTGTTTACCACCCATCTATCACCTCTGATCATGATCTCTTTTATGTCTTGTGAGTAGTTACTTTAGTTCTTGAGAACATGGGAGAATTCTAGTTGTTAGTAGTCATACTATGTTGTAGTATTATGTGTTGTTTGATACTTAAGTTATGTTGTTATTTCTCTAGTGGTGTTATGTGAGTCGAACACATAACACTTCACCTTTCATGGGCCTAGAGGAATACATTGTGCACAAAGGATGCTTATGGTGGGTTGCCGGAGTGACAGAAACCTGAACCCCGGTTCGCAGACTTTCGCACAAGGGAGTTATGGATCCTTGATCGTAATGTTGTGGTTAGGATTATGCCTTAATTACTACCTTGTATTTGCGGATGCTTGCAAGGTGTGTAATCATAAGAGTACACTTATCTTAGTCTAGAAGGTGTACTAGCATTGATCCACCCACCAACACTTATCAACGCAATACATATTACTTGGCGGAGTATGGTGAAAGTAACTTGGCTATCTCTCCCGTGTTTTCTTGAGAACGCTTTAGCTTTTATAAGCTCAGTTCCTAGGCTTATCCTTGTGAAAGGATTGGGCCACTTTCTACTCCTCAGTTACCTTGTTTACTTTGCTTGTCTTTTACTTTTCTGTTGCTTAAACCAAAAACCCCTAAATATTTACCCTTCAGTGTGTGCAGCCTTTTCCTTATCCAGTGTCACTTATCAGTACCTTCTGCTCCTCGTTGGGATCGACATCCTTATTTATCGAAAAGCTACAATTGATCCCCTAGACTTATGGGTTATCCAGAATCGTTTATTGGCGCGGTTAACGTGTGAGGCGATCCCACTAAAACTATTAACTTCTCCGCCATCAGCGTCCACCTTCGCCGGTACATCCAAATCCTTGGCACGATACGCTCTGTCATCATAAACCTCATTATATCCTTCCTCAAAACAGCCACCATACCTACCTATCAAGGCATTTCCATGGCCTTTCCGAGATACATTGCCATGCAACATCCATCTTCTCATGACTTGATTTTCATGTCATACATGCTACTTGCTTGATCGATGGGCCGCATGCTAGTTGGGCCTTGCCCTAATCATTGCTACATGACGCGCTAGTATCATTGCAAATCCTGCTACACTCGCAGAAGCATACATTTGCATACTTCATGATAGTTTCATTTTCTTTATGATTGAGTACTTTTGTAAAGTGTGAAAGATCTTCTATACTTCTTGTAATATATAGAGTGTTGCCCCTAAAGTGAGGAAAAAATCCCAAAGAGGACAAAATCAAAAGATCCCAAAGAGGACAAATGAGAGAAATAGAGAGAACCATTGAGGCCACAAAAAAATACAAAAAAATAGAAAAAAGAGAAAAATAAATAAAAAGAGAGAAGGGGACACACTACTATTCCTTTTGAGATATCCACACTCGTACTCCATCTTATATCTTGTACTCCATAGAGATTATCATTCATGCATATAGCTATGTCGGGACCTTCACACTGTAGAACTTGGCTTGTATATTCCAATGATGAGCCTCCTCAAATGAGCTCTAGGTCTTCTTGAGCAAGAAAGTTGGATGCACCCCCACTAGTTCCATTGGAGAGCTTACCTCGGCTCACATGTGCATCCGTTGCATGGCAATCCCTACTCCTCACATCATATCTATCATTTAACTTTCTCTCGCCTATGATTGTCCTCATTGATGTGAGCCTTTCACACCTTTTTTGTCTTCCCCCTCCATCATTCTTTCTCTCTTTGCCATCCTAAGTGTCAACTTTCTTGTTTACGCTCATCCATTGCATGAGTGCTCAAAATATCAAAAAGGAGTGGATCATTTTGACTTGTACCTGGCTAGTGGTCTGGGGATGAGTCAAGATAAGATTCCAAAGAAGACCAAGTGTGAAACTTTAGTAGTTTGAGTTCTCAACACAAAAATACCTTTTTCTCTCATAATCCCTAACCCCTTTCTTGCACGCAAATACCATTTGGAGACATTCGAGTCACAGACAGCGAGAGATCTTGCACCTTTATGTTCTTATGTTGCTTGTTTCAATGCTAATATAGACTCTTCCCTGTTATGACTTGAATTGGATTACATGCCTTGATTGCTTTACTTAAAAGTTCTTATATGGTTGGTAGCATGTCACAACAGAAATTATGCTTTTTATCATTTACCTACTCGAGGAAGAGCAGGAATTAAGCTTTGGGATGTTGATACGTCCAAAACGTATCTATAATTTCTGCTTGCTCCATGCTTCTTTTCTGTGATATTGCTATGGTATTGATACACTTTCATGCACTTTTGATCATATTTTTACTAACTTATTAACTCAGTGCACCCCAGTGTCAGTTCCTGTTTTCTGCTGTTTTTCTATTTCAGGTTTCCCCATATTAAAAGTGCTCCAAAAATTCGGGAAAATCCAATAAAAAAATCAGCGCTTTGGAAGCTTCGGGAATCACCAAGGAGGGGCCAGAGGGGACCCACCAGGGCCTCAGGCGCCCTCCCGGCGCGCCCTAGGGTGGGGCCGCGCCAGGGGGCCGCCCGGACCCCTAGTGCCCCCCCTGGCTGCCCCCCTTCGCCCATATATTCTCCGTGACGCAAAACCCCCGAAGACAGAACCCTTTTTCGCGATCTCTCCTCTGTTCCGCCGCCGCGCTTCCAAGATCGGGAGCACCAGAAGACCTCTTGCCGGCACCCTGCCGGAGGGAGGAACCACCTCCAGGAGCTTTTCCACCACCATGGATGCTTCCCGGATGAACCCTGAGTAGTCCACCTTGGACCATGGGTCTATGATCAGTAGCTATGTGATGTTCTCCTCCACTCTTTGTTCTTCATGGTTTAGACCTTGTGAGCTACCCTACATGATCGAGGCACATATGTAATCTTTCTGCTGTTGCTATGCTGAGTTTGCTTGGATCGGATGGATTATGAGACTATGTTCAGATTGTGTTTGAGTAATATATTTGCTTCTTCTCTTTTATATTTATGTTCTTGAGTAATTCTTGCATGTTCTCCGTTGTTGTTTATTTCTTTGGCCAAGTAGTAGGCAGTGACTCCAAGAGGGAGAGTTATGCATGATTGTGGGTTCATGCCCCCTGATGACTAGCTTGAGTGACAGAAACATGAGTCTAGGGCATGTGCTGTTGCCACAAGGGAGAAAACAACGGTGCTTGTACTTGCGGGTGCAAGGATTGTTTACTTTACGCAAAGTTCTTTAATGTAGTTGTCTGTTGCTTTGAGTTTACACTTTGGGTGGGATTCACAACTTAATACCAGCGAGATGTTCTGGATAGATATCTTAAGGTGGATGATTAGTAGGTAGATGCTGATGGATTTCGGTCTACTTATCTTGGCGTACCGCCCATGCTTTTGAGCCTCTTCCTTTCTTTATAGCATAGTTAGCATTGGTTTGCACACATAATCCTGTCAATTGCCCAGCTGTAATTTGTTTACCTCGCATGGCTATTTTATCGTCTTTTGGGAGAGAGACATCACTAGTGAACATCATGGGATCCCGGTCCATATTTCCAATACTATTTACACCCACTATTTATTTTCTGCTTTATTTACTTTTCCGTTGCTATCACTATCATTATTATCCCATGCGTTCTATCCTTTGTAAACAATAAGGCCAGAGGGATTGACAACCTCTCTGAACTCGTTGGGAGCAAAGTTATCTGTTGTGTGTGCAGGTCCACGTCAACTGCCTAATTTCTGGCACCGTTGTCACCTTCCTGTCATTGCCGGAGTTCTACTGAATACAAACCTTGGTATCTTCACCGAGGGAAATTTGCTACTATCTACACCTCAAACCTTCCACTTTGGGTAACCAACGAGGGGCGAGAAGCCATTGAAGCAATTTCTGGCGCTGTTGCCGGGGACGCAAGCAAAGCTATACGCGCCAACTCTCGCGCCATCAACATGCGCCCTCCAGATTCTTTTCAGCAGCTATAATACCTAAATAGTTCATTTTCATTAACCTATTTCTCTTGATATTCAAGTTATCCACATCATTAAGTAGGTCCACTATGTAAATATTTTTTTTCATAAAAATTTCATGCACATGCTATCACAAATAAATATTAAATTTTGTATGCATTCATCCTCATGATTTAGAAGGGACTTTTTTTTATAGAAAATTATGAGTTATCTTGCATTTTTTCTATGTGATTTTTTATGAATGCACATATGTAATTTTTTTAGCGGTATGCACATATGTAGTTGATATCATTGTTTTAGGTTTAGCCAAGGGTGATGTCTTTATTGTCTCTACTCAATGTTTTTTCGTCTTATATCATCTTGCTGATATATTATTAAGGTAATAAATTAACAAAATAAAAATCACACTCATTTTCAAAAAAATCATCAAATTTCTTAGATTTTTACTCTAAACTATATTAATATATATATAATTAAATGTTACTATATTTAATTTTTATATATTTTAAACATCAAATTATTTATTAAAAATTTCCGCGGCAATGCGTGGAGTATCATCTAGTTTTAGGGTGATTTCTTTTGGCGGCTTAAAAAATAAGCTGCCTCCTCCCTTGCTTCTACCGTAAGCAATATATATTATTAGTTGGGGCTTCTAAACTAGCTATTGTATAACTAGTTTAGAAGCCTTCGTAAATTTAGAGGACGGCTTATTTTTTAAGTTGAAGAGGAGCAGCTTATTTTTTAAATCGTCCAAAAACACTGGTCCTTATAGTACTTCCTCCGTTCTGAATATCTTAACTCTGGTATAACTTTATACTAAATTTAGTACAAAATTAAATCATTTATTTCAGAATGGAGGAAGTATTGTTCTGTCAAAAAAAATGAATAGAACAATTTCCACAAAAAATTAAATTAAATTAATGGACTAATGAGCAATCTGTGGAAAGAGAGCAGCCGAGCAACCAACCCAAAAGGCAAAATGCACAATTGCAAAAGCCACCTCCCGCCGCCGGAACCGGATCCTCTAACTTTGAGAAGGAAAGTTAGAGAAGCTACAGTACCCTAACTTTCCTCCTTTGAATCCATATGATTAAAGTTAAAATGATTTAAATTAATTTTCAAATTATAAATTTATTGTTGTTCTTTATAGTAATTACATACAAATAAACTAATAAACTAATGGTGAAATAAAATTAATTTTAAATTATTTTTATCTACAGTAAATAACAATACTAAACAACATGCTAACAATTTCTAACTTTCCTTCTTAATTTTACACTAGCATAACATTGTAGCACGGTGACTTTCCTTCTTACAGTCATTGGATCCATCTCCCCCGCCGCCATGCTTGCTTTCTCCACCCACCACCAACCCCCGACATAGGGCCAACTGTCCCGCCACTCGCGGGTCACGCTCCCCAAATCCCCCACAACACCCACCCTAGGCTTTCGCTCGCCCCAAAGTCAAGCAACAGACAACGCATTTCCTCAAACACCTAGCCCTCCCTCCATGGCCACCTCCGCCCTCGCCACCCTCTCGGCCGCCGCCGCCGCCGCGGGGGTCAAGCGCGCCGTCCTCTCACGCCGCCCCTCCCCCTCCTCCTCCCTCTCCTTCGCCGCCCGCCGCCTCGCGCCGGGGCTCCTGCTCCGCGCGCCGCTGGGAGCGCGGGCCGCCGCCTCGGCGACCGCGTCCCCGGCCGCCACCGCGGCGCCCATCGCGGTCGGCGACCGGCTCCCCGACGCGACGCTCTCCTACTTCGACTCCCCCGACGGCGAGCTCAAGACAGTGACGGTCCGCGACCTCACCGCGGGGAAGAAGGTGGTCCTGTTCGCCGTCCCGGGCGCCTTCACGCCCACCTGCACCCAGAAGCACCTCCCGGGGTTCGTGGCCGCCTCCGCCGAGCTGCGCGCCAAGGGGGTGGACGCCGTGGCCTGCGTCTCCGTCAACGACGCGTTCGTGATGCGCGCGTGGAAGGAGAGCCTCGGCGTCGGCGACGAGGTGCTGCTGCTGTCGGACGGCAACGGCGAGCTGACCCGCGCCATGGGCGTGGAGCTGGACCTGTCGGACAAGCCGGTCGGGCTGGGCGTCCGGTCGCGCCGCTACGCGCTGCTGGCCGACGACGGCGTGGTCAAGGTGCTCAACCTCGAGGAGGGCGGCGCCTTCACCAACAGCAGCGCCGAGGACATGCTCAAGGCCCTCTGAGCGAGCCGCGCGATCCCCCCTCCGCTCTCGCCATGGCTATGGATCATCAGCCCGGTTCGTCCTCTGTTTTCTAAAAGCGTTTTTGCTTCGTTTTCCTGAATAATCGTCGGTGCGGGCTGCGGCAACGGCGGCGGCCTGTGTTTTCTGCTGCTGTCACCTTGATGCGGTGGCGAGCGCCGAGTAGTGCAGCGTAGCTTCGAGTTTGTCATCTTTGATGTGATGTGAAGAAGTTTGTGGAGAAGTATCTAGTGTATGGCAGTAAGAGACGTGGCCGTGTCCTGGTTTGCAACCTGGCATGGCAATGACATTATAGAATGGAATAACAACTTTTGCTTCTTGTTTGCATCGTATTCGTATCATAATGGTTCGTATGCATACATCCGTGTCGTGATGGCACGGCTGCAGGCCTGCAGTGCCGTTTATGCAGGGAAAAAAATCAGGTTGTGGTGACTATGCGCACCAGCGTTGCTAACATGTTCTGAATTTGTGATGATATCTATGTTAATGGAACATGTAATATTGTAATTCCTTCAACATGGCTACGGCCATGGTATTGTGATTCAGGAAGCCAGGGGTCATCTGCCTCTTGGCATGAGCAAAGGATCTTCTCTTCTTTTCAAACCCTCACATGTACGGACAGTCAAACTTTTATTTAATTCGATGGAGCGTTCATTTTTCTCTCTTCTATAAAGTAGAGAGACAAGACCGTTGCTGAATTGCTGATGCTTAGTGCCCTAAGAAGCAGTGCACATTCTGGGGAGCTTAGAGCATCTCTTGACGTTCGGTCTCCAGCACCTAAGGCGACTTTCGGCGGTAAAATAACGTCGTTTGAGGGGCTGTCAGCGCAAAAATCGCCGTGAAGGCGATCCACTTCCTAGCCCTGGCTCCAAGTTCACCCCCAGGCGCCGAGATTTGGCCCAGATTCGGTCTAAATTTGGCTCAATTTCATTTCATTTCGGCACAGATTTAACAGTCTATAGTTGGCTCAATTTCATTTCATTTCGGCATAGATTTAACAGAACATGCAGTTTTGGCTTAAATTTGGCGAATCAGCACATACAAACACAAATAATTATTTTGACATACTTTGGTATAAATTGAAACACATCGAACTAGGCATTGTTCTTGCGCCTCCATAGGTGTTCCATCAGATCGTGCTACAGTTCTTGATGCACTTGCGGGTCTTGGATCTCCTGACGCATATTGAGTAAGGTTGTTCAAGCTGCCGGTACCTAGTGATCAACAACTGCAAGAGGACCCTGGTTGAGATATGGTTCAGTGTCAAACATGACCTCTCTTCCTCGCTCCCAATGATCATATTGTGCAAGATGACACAACAATTCATCACCTCCTATATCTGAGATTTCGACCAGGTCAGAGTGGGGTACCAGACAACAGCAAATCGATATTGGAGCACACCTAATGCTCGTCTGACATCCTTCCTGCAAGCCTTCTGGCACTTGGCAAAGTAGGATTACTTGCCTCCTGGCACTTGGAAAAGTAGGATTACTTGCCTCCTGGCACAAGATTTAAGATAGTTTTCACAAATATTAACCTTTTGGATAGATGTCATCTGCTAGGTAGTATCACTTGTTGTAGTGGTGCTCATTGACCTTGAAGTTCACCGAAGGAGCATGACCTTCAATAAGCTTGGCAAACACATTTGAGAACTGCAGCACGTTTGTAAGTGCATCAAGTGCCCTCCCCTTGAGGTTTTGGAGTTTGATGACAAAACGGTTAAGGGATTGATGTGTTTGTGAGTACACACAAGAGAACAGTCCCTGATGAGGTGTTTAACCACCAATGTCGACCCCCCAAAATGTTGAGGAACATTGGAGAAATCGGTGTGTTTCCTGAAGATTGAAGTTGCGCGAAATCCTGAGGAAGTAGGATCCTGAAGCGTTCGGTTGAAGCTGAAGCTGAGGACGATCCTGAGCACGTTCGCGCTGAAGACGAAGTTGAAGCGTAGTCTTCGCTAAGACTTTTTTATACTTCTCGAGTCATAGGAAAACACCGCACTGTTGGAGGGGTTGAAGAAAACGAGTTCCGAAGGTCTGAGGAAGTGCTCAGTTAGAAATCCTGAAGAAAAACCCTGAGGAAATCTCCTGCAGTAGAAGTTCAGTCCTCGGGTGTCTGAGACGTTGTTCTTCAGGACACTGAGGTAACTAACTTCGGTTGAGAAGTCTGAAGATCGCCAGTGCGATTCTTCTGAAAATCGTGAGAGAGAATACTTTGACCGTGCCACGTGTTGCGTGGTGAGAGGCTAGAACCTATCTAGCAACGGTCATTTCCGAGGGCATGAGAGTAATTGCATGCATGGACATTTATGTCCTTTCACCTCGGGTTGCTCCGCGGCTATAAATAGCCACCCCCAGCCCCATTTGTGGGTTGGCTGCTCCGAGAGAAAAACTGACACTTGTCATTTGAGAGCAACCCACCTCTGAGGAAACTGAAGAACCTATGCGAGGAAAACCACCAGCCTGAGTAGTTGAGCATTTCTGAGGAAGTCGGTTCGAGTGATCCGAAGCTTTTTACTCTTGAAGACTGTGATCTTTCAGCCGGTGTAGAAGTCTTCAGTCTGAGGAAGTCAAGATGCAATTGTGACTTCCCGGAGTGACTGAGTCTGTGAAGGTTTCGGGAGTCTACCTTGAAGACTCACCTGAGTTATTGGACGGAGTCTGAGGACTTTAGTTCAAGGAGAACAAGGTGAAGACTATGTCTTCTGAGTTGAATCTCAGCCTCTCCAACCAGACGTAGAGTTGTCACAGCAACTTGAACTGGTCTACCAAATCAATGTCTTCAATCTCTGGTGCTATCTCTTCAACCTCTTAAGCTTCAGTATTTGCTATGTTGACTTCTTATGCTTCAGCTCTCCCTCTGCTCTTTGTCTTCATACTATGCATCTGAAGCATTTCTGCTTATCTAAATTGATTTATTTCTGTTGCATTATGATGAGCTGCCCTAATGATTACATTCTGTGAAGTTTTATTTCTTCATCATTTTGGTTACTTCTTTAGCTTCATGATTGCTTCAGTCCTGAAGAAAACCAAAATCTGGTGGTAAAATTGAAAATCTCCCATTCACCCCCCTCTGGTCGATATATTGCACTTTCAATTGGTATCAGAGCAAGGTACTTCCTTGTTCTGTGTGATTCGGTTTAACCACCTGGAGTTTTAGTTATGTCGACCTCAGGTACAATGAGTGTTGCCTCAAACTGCCCTATCTTCGACGGGACAGACTATCCATACTGAAAGAACAAGATGAGGATGCATCTTGAAGCCATTGACAAGGATCTGTGGGATATTGTTGATCAAGGCATTCCTGAAGCAAATTTGATGACTGCTCCTGAAGTTGTCAAGAAGAACTGACAGCTTGATGCAAAAGCTCAAAGCATCATTGGTGGTCATCTCAACAAGGCCCAGTTCAACCGTATCAGTGGTCTGGATACTGCAAAGAAGATATGGACAAGACTGTCTAAAGTCAATGAAGGAGTCTCTGCTCAACGAGACTCACGGGTTGATACACTACGCAGTCTCTTCAACAGGTTCAAGAGGCTGGACAATGAGCACGTGCAACAAACCTTTGACAGACTCACTGACATATTCAATGAACTTCAAGCATTAGGTGCCGCTGATATCACAGACCATGAAGTTGTGAAGAAACTACTGAGGTCACTGGATGACTCATTTGAGTTCCTGTCGCTGATGATTCAAGAAAGGTCTGACTTCAAAACTCTGGATCCAGCGGGCATTCTCGAGCGCCTCAATGCTCATGAACTGAAGCTCTCTGAAAAACGAGATTTATACAGCTCCACGCCTAAAGTTCGCGCGCTAAAAGCTAGAGCACGAAGAGTGTCCTCTGATGAAGAGTCTGAGGCTGATACTGATAATCCTGAAACTCTCAGCCGTGAACTTGCTCTCCTCACCAGAAAGTTCCAGAGATTCACGAAGAAGAATCTCTTCGGAAATTCCTCAAGATCGTACTCAAGAAAAAGCAAAGATGATGACTCTATCGAAGCAAGAAAGAGAGTCTGCCACAAGTGCAAGAAACCTGGGCATTACATCGCTGAGTGTCCTTTATGGGAAAAGGAAGCTAGACTGAAGAAGAAGAAAAAAGGGAAAGATGACAGTTCTGATGAAAAGACAAAGAAGAAATCCTCAAGATCCTCAAAGTCTGATGCTGAGGAAGAAGAATCTGAAAAATCTGAGGGTGTGGCCGGTCTATCTCTTGCCACGACGCTTGTCTCAAAGTCAATCTTCAGCACTGAGGAATCTGGTCTATCACATGTTGATGATGAAGCTGAAGACACAACTCCTGCCTTCTACTTCATGGCCAAGTCCTCCAAGGTATCTTCTTACTCATCATCAGATGAACCCTTTGATGAAGAACCTGATGAAAATTGTGCTAAACTTGCATCTAAGCAACAACGTGCACTTGAAAAGACTCAGATCTCACTAAACAAAAGTGATGATATGTTGGTTGAGGAAATGACGAAGACTCAAAAGTTGACTGATGAATCAAAAATTCTTCAGTCAAAGTTTGATGACTTGTTCAATCGTCATGAGGCACTCCTTACCGATCATGAAAAGCTGTCTCATGAGTTCCTCATGAGGAAACAAGAACTTGAACGTGTAAGGATGTCTCATGACGATCTGAGGAAAGAAAATGATTCACTCCTCTCCCAACAGATCATCATGCCACAAGAAGGATTTAATCCTCCCTGTTTAAAATGCATTGAACATGATCGTATCATCTCTGTGTCTAGTTCCTCAATGTCTTCAGACTCTGTTATTTCTATTGCCTCTGTGGTATCTAACTCCTCATTTGAGGATACCATAGACATTGCTGAAGAAAATGCTAGGTTGAAGAGTCTACTGGAAACAAGCATGTTCAAGTGTCTGAAAGGACATCAGACCCTTTGTGACATCCTCAAGAAAGAGATCCTCAACATAAACCCGAGGAAAGAAGGTGTCGCATTCACTCGGAAACTCAACCCCGATGGGTCTTACTGGAAACCTGAACAATATCCAGAGACCACTTGGGTTCGGGCAAAGATGCCCCCTCCTGATCCCTATACCTTATCTGGTTATGATGTTGTTTCTTCAAATGTGATGATTGAGTCATTTGACTCAAACTATAAACTGTTTAAGAATGGTAATGGTGAGGTATTTGCCAGATACATCGGAGCTAACTGCAGGAACGGTCGTCCAGTCAAGCAGATCTGGGTTCCGAAGGACCTCATCACTAACCTTCCAGTGAATGCAGATGCAAATGAGCTGAGGAGATCATCTGAGGACGATACCTCAAAAAGAAATGATTGTAATCATGTATCTGCTAACCATTTTGTTCACAGGGAAGCTCCACATAAGAATGCTTATTCATTTGTTTATCCTGATGCTACCATCTCACACCCCATTAGGTCTCATCACCCTCATCAATCCTCATGTGCCTCAAGACCACCCATAAAGATGTGGGTGGTTAAGAACTAATAATCCTTGCAGGGACATGTCCTGAGGCAATTACAATTTCTGCAGATCATATGCCCAGGACAACAACATTTGAGTCAGTTGAAGGATAATTATATTGTTTGGTTTCATAGAATCAATCCTGAGGAACATCCTGAGGAATTAATTCTGAGGAACCTTAAATTCCTCAAACTGAGACTGGCTCATAACTTGCTGTATGAGATACTAATTCATTTGCAGGGAAAGGCTGAATGGGTGATGGACAGTGG
Organism: Bromus sterilis; assembly: GCA_950022295.1. Taxonomy (NCBI): domain Eukaryota; kingdom Viridiplantae; phylum Streptophyta; class Magnoliopsida; order Poales; family Poaceae; genus Bromus; species Bromus sterilis. The sequence goes on along the minus strand of OX465598.1, from coordinate 57,770,241 downwards.
ATGCACAAATCACATGACTGGTGACAGAAGTCTTCTTATGGAATCATCACTGAGTCCTTCAAAGAAAATCATCACCTTCGCTGATAAAGGTAAAAGTAAGGTATTGGGTCTCGGCAGAGTGGCTATCTCACGAGACCAACACATTGATAAAGTCATGCTTGTTGAATCCCTTGGATACAACTTGATGTCTGTATCTATGTTGTGTGATCTTAATCTCGTTGTTCTCTTCGGAAAACATGGTTGTATTGTCTTCATGGTTAGCGATAACGCCGTTTTCTTCAGTGGGGTTAGGAAAGGTGACCTGTATATTGTAGATTTCTCTGAAGGTCCTCAGGTCGCTACATGCCTCATGGCACGAGCCTCAGAGTGCTGGCTATGGCATCGAAGACTCGGCCACGCTGGAATGAGAAATCTTCAGAAGCTGGTACTGAAGAAACATGTCCTCAGGATTGAGGAAATCAGATTCTCAAAGGATCGGCTCTGTGGTGCTTGCGAAGCTGGAAAGATGACCAAGGCCAAGCACCCAGCGAAGACCATCATGACTACTACGAGACCACTGGAATTGCTTCACATGGATCTATTCGGTCCTCCAAAGTATTCAAGCTTTGGAGGTAATGTGTATGGTCTTGTTATTGTTGATGACTTCTCACGATACACTTGGGTGCATTTTCTTCTCTATAAGTCAGAAACCCCAGCAATCCTCAAGCGCTTCACCCTGCGAGTCATGAACAACTACAACCTGAAGATCAAGCACATTCGAAGCGATAACGGCACTGAGTTCAAGAACTTCGGTGTGGAAGAGTTCCTCGATGACTTGGGAATCACTCATGAATTCTCTGCTCCCTGTACTCCTCAGCAAAATGGAGTTGTTGAGAGGAAGAATCGAACCCACATCGAGATGGCTCGCACGATGCTGGTTGAGTACAATACTCCACTCAAGTGGTGGGCTGAAGCAATCAACACTGCATGCCACATCGTCAATCGAGTGTATCTTCATAAGTTCTTCAATAAAACATCATACGAGTTAATGGTCGGTAAGAAACCCAATGTAAGTTACTTCAAAGTATTCGGTGCACCCTGCTGGATTCGTGATCCTCATCACGAGTCCAAATTTGCACCCAAAGCATGTGAGGGCTTCATGCTTGGTTATGGTATCAACTCGCACACCTACAGAGTCTTCAATATTAGTCATCATAAAATTGTCGAAACTGTAGACGTGCGATTTGATGAATCTGATGGCTCCCAAAGAGAGCACCTGCCACATGATTTAGGTGAAGCACCACCTGAAGAACAGATCAAGAAGATGGGTGCTGGTGACATCATTCCTGTGGATCATCCTGAAGAAATCCACATACCTCCTGCTCCTGAAGAACATCCAAATCCTGATGACGATCCTGATCCTGAGGCTCCTGATACCCCTGAAGCCCCCGAAGCACCTGAAGCTGATGCAAATGAATCTGACACCAGTGACGAAGATGCGCCTCAAGATCATCCTCCTCGACTTCCTCGTGTGGCAAATGAAGTTCAAGTGGACAAAATCCTTGCTGATGTCAACCTACCAGGTCCTCTTACTCGTGCAAGAGCTAATCGTATAGCTAACTTTTGTGGGAATTTCTCGTTTGTATCAATTTTAGAGCCCACCAAAGTCACCGAGGCATTCCAAGAAGCGGAATGGATTCAGGCAATGCAAGACGAACTTCTTCAGTTTAAACTGAATGATGTTTGGGAACTTGTCAAACGTCCTAATCCTCGAGTTCACAATGTCATCGACACGAAGTGGATCTACCGCAACAAACTCGATGAAGATGGACAAGTCATCAGAAACAAAGCTCGTCTTGTAGCTCAAGGATATACTCAAGTCGAGGGGATCGACTTCGGTGAAACCTTCACTCCTGTTGCTAGACTTGAGTCCATTCGTATTATGCTTGCATTCGCTAACCATCATAATATCAAGTTATATCAAATGGATGTGAAAAGTGCTTTCCTCAATGGTAATATCGAGGAAGAAGTATATGTTGCTCAACCTCCAGGTTTTGAAGACGCAAAGAAACCTGATATGGTGTACAGATTGAAGAAAGCCCTCTATAGACTGAAGCAAGCCCCTCAGGCTTGGTATGACACACTAAGGGACTTCCTCATCAGCAAGGGCTTCAAATCTGGTTCCCTCGATCCAACTCTTTTCACAAAACGATATGATGATGCATTATTCATATGTCAAATTTATGTTGATGACATAATATTTGGATGCACTAACAAGAAATACAGTGAAGAATTTGCATTCTTGATGAGTGAACAGTATCAGATGTCCATGATGGGCGAACTGAAGTTCTTCTTAGGGCTCCAAATTCGTCAACAACGCAACAGCATCTTCATCTCTCAGGAGAAGTACCTCAAGGAGTGCCTGAGGAAATTCGGGATGCAAGACTGCAAGGGCATCAAGACACCGATGCCCACAAATGGACAACTTGGCCCTGATGAAAATGGCAAGGACTACGATCAAAAGGTATACCGCTCCATGATAGGTTCTCTGCTATATCTATGTGCATCTAGGCCTGATATAATGTTGAGCGTTTGCATGTGTGCCCGATTCCAAGCGACACCAAAGGAATCGCATCACCAAGCGGTGAAACGAATTCTTCGATATTTGGCTCACACCCCGTCGCTAGGCTTATGGTATCCAAAAGGCACACAGCTGGATCTCGTCGGGTACTCAGACTCAGATTATGCTGGAGATCGAGTGGATCGGAAGTCTACCTCAGGAACATGTCACTTCCTCGGACGTTCTCTTGTGTGCTGGTCATCGAAGAAGCAGAACTGCGTCTCCCTCTCCATCGCTGAAGCTGAATACATTGCTGCTGGTGCTAGCTGCTCACAGCTTCTTTGGATGAAGCAAACTCTGAAGGACTACGGCATCAACCTGAAGAAAGTACCACCACTATGTGACAATGAGAGCGCCATCAAGATCTCTCAGAACCTAGTACAGCACTCGAGTACGAAGCACATTGAGATTTGGTATCACTTTCTTCGAGATCATGTATTGAAGGAAGATATCGTCATCAGCCACGTGAAGACTGAAGATCAACTTGCTGATATATTCACTAAGCCTTTGGATGAGAAGCGATTTAGCACTCTGAGGTGTGAGCTAAATATCTTAGATTCCTCAAACGTCCAGTGAATGGACACACATCCTAACGCTTAAACAATATTGAAGAATCCTGATGTACAACATACGATGCGTCGTACTCCTCAAATCATGAGGAACTACCTTGCTAAGTGTGAAGAAATTAACGTGGAATTGACTCAAGATCCATACGACAATTGTATGGTATCAAGTGTCTCATTCCCTATAAGGTGGGTAGCGCCACCGCCAAAACACCTCAGGATTTGTTGTTCCTCAACTTCCACAGGATCTGTTGTTCCTCCACTTCCTCAGGATTTGAAGTCTTCATTACTGATGATCACCGTGTTTTTCCTCAACAGCGTTCACCTATAGTTATTGTTCTTCAACTTTTGCTTCTTCATCTAGGTGAACGTGATCGGACCCGTCCCTCTGTGCTCACTTATCTAATCTGTCTATCTCATATGCGTTCATCCGGAAATCATGTATTCCTCAGGCTGAGACCATTAGTCTTCATCATCAGCCTGAGACCATTTGTCTTCATCCTCAGCCCTTTGTCCTCAAGTTCCTCAAATCAAGGATTTTCAGTTACAATTGTCTTCAATTTGTTGCGATTTTACCGCACGTCGTGCTTATCCATCATTATGATATCCACTGAGGATCCCAACAATCCGGGGCAATCTGGTCCACAAATTTCACAACCCCTCAGTTTTCACCCCTCTATAAATAGCCCTCTACCCCCCCCCCCGGTCATTTCCCCCACCGCTTCTCTCACTCTCGCGCCGCCGCCCTTGAGCTCCTCAAGCTCTTGTGCTAACGTCGCCGGAGTTCGCCGTCGCCGGGGACGAAGACACGTTGTTCCTCAGCATTTGCCTCAAGTCTGGTATGCTTATTCCTCAGTCGCTTATTCGTCAGCATATTATTCCTCAGTACTGTTGTGTCCTCAAGCCAGTTAATCCTCAACTGTACTGCTAGCTTTCTGAGACCTATACCTATGCCTCATTCCTTTGTTTTTCTCAGCCTATTCCTCATGAACGCATATAACCGTACCCCACTTCCCTCGCAACTTAATTCTGTCACAGGTACATGTCTGCTGAGGAATCGTATGGTTCTCATAGTCTCACTTCATTTGCAGCTCAGCTCGAACGTACAATTCCTCAGTCTCCTCAGCTGAAGAAAATGGCTCCTCGACGTAAGCACACTGATACCGCTAAAGACCTGCCTCCTGAACTCTATGAGAAGCTGAAGACTCCCGAACGAGAAACTGCTGATGGGCCAAGCGTTGGGTGGCCTATCAATGGCTTAATCCTCAACATGAGGAAATGTTTGCAGTTAATCCGCCACTGAAGACCTTGGGTATCAAGGCTCGACCTCCACCAGCTCCTGGAGTGATTCCTGATCCCACAACAATGCACACTCCTGGAGACTTTCCTGCGGCATATGAGCAGTACCTCAAGCGCACTCGCAGCCGTGTCAAGAACCTGGTCCGTGACTTAACTGCTTCAATACAGATTCCGCCTCAGGATCAGTCTCAACCCAGACAACAACCTCCGCCTCAGCACCGCAAAAAGGCTCCTGGCATGAAACCTTCCCAGAAGACCTCAGCTAAGCCTCACGTTATTGGTTCCTCATGTCAACGCACGGATGGTGCTGCCCCCTCCTCAAGGATACGCACTGATGAATCAGGTCATGCTCCTGAGGTCTCAACCACAATGCCTCAGTCTCAGCTGAAGACCAAAACTGTTCTTCAACGCGGCCCTCGCCCCTCACCAAAGAAAACTGCTATGCGTGGCGCCATTCATCATACTCCTCAAACCTCTGATGATGAAGATGAATTTGAGGATTTGGCCGGCTTCGTCGCCACTGAAGCTGATAAGATTGAATATGTGCGTGCTGCGGCCAGACGCAAAGCTGAAGCAACGGGTTCAGAAATCCCGCTTCTCCTTGATCCCAAGAAGATCTTGGAGTACATTGAAATTTGGTCTGTCAAGCCTGACACTCCTCTTGATGATTTGGACATCCCGAAAGACATCAAATTCTGTGTTCAACAATTCCTCATAAATGAGATTCATCAACGAGATCTCCAGAAACAGTTGAAGGCCAAACTGAAGAAAGTCCTCAGTGACTTCAAAAAGAAACCTATCACTGATGTTACTCCTCAGGAGTTTATAGAGCATCAATGTGAAGTTCAACGCCTCAACATTGAGTTCGCTGCCAACCACGCTTATATTGGCAAGTCCAAGGAACGGATCTCACAACAGATGGCCAAGTTGATGAAGCTTCGACAGCCTGCTTCCTCAGTACCAACTGATGCCTCTGCCAAAAGCCTCAAGCGCATGCCTGAAGCCCAACCCTCAACTCCACCCGCTGCAAAGAAGCCTACTGTTGAGGACCCCATTGATGCTACACCACTTTCCTCAGCTCCTCCGACAACTCAGACCGCTGATACCACCGTTCACATTACTGCTGCCTCAACTCCACCTCAAAATCCTCAGCGCAGCTTAATCGTCTTCACTCCGCCCCATGCTGCAACACCCATTGTTCCAACTCCTTCGTCCCCACCGCCACCAGTTATCACTGAGATTGAAGACATGGACGTCGACATTATGGATGATGGAACTCCTCGTGTCCATGATGAGGATTATGGGCTGACCAACTCGCCCACTCATACGGTCTTCTCACCTGAGCCTCACTCCAACACCGTGACCGATGTGCTTCCTGATACTTCTCTGCAGTCTGAAGAATCAGTTGGTGCATCGTCCTCAGCGTCTGATGCTGATGACCCAGAAGCCACAAGTGCTCCCACAAACTCTGCTGCTGATACTGATGCTGCAGCAACCACTACTACTGATACTGATGCTGTTGAACCTACCACTGCTGATCCTCAGCCAGACCCACCAGCCGCTGAAACTGAAGCTGAAGCCGAGCAAAGCACAAATGCCCCTCTTGAAGCAGAAAACAGTACAAATGCTCATGCTGAAGCCTCAAAGGATGGCTCTGAAGACAAACAGGCCACATCACCTCGTCTTCCCAAGGACCTCAACACATCTTTGCCTGAAGCATCTGCAGCGGCTCCGCCTCAGCCTCAAGCCTTTCTTCAAATTGAAGTGCCTTAAGCGCCTCCACCAACTCAAGGCCCAGTTCCAGCTCGGTCCTTGTGTCCGAAGGAGAAGCAACCATTCTTCCGTGACCTTGAAGCTGATGATACCCCAAGCTTTGATGCTGCTGATTTCTTCAATGCCATGAGTTTCTTCCAAGAGGGGATTCAAAATCCATATCATTCTGCTCCACCTCGAAAGCTGCTGCGGTTCTGGACAGCCACTCAGAAGAACTATTATGCTTCAGTGCTCTATAAGCAAAACAAATTGTTTCCTCACAAGCATATTCCTCTGATTGATATGGAAGCTCTTCCCTGCTTCAACAATGTGCTTTAGGATCTGCATCATGCAAAGCTGCTTCAGTTCTGCTCTGAATGCATCCACTGGAATGAAGAGCTTGTGCTTCAGTTTTATGCCACTTTGTATGTTTCAGGAGATCCCCTGGATGTCAACACCCGGGTCCTCGAGTGGATGACTAAGCATCATCACTACACCATCAGTGTTCCTGAAGCAATTGACATTCTTGAGTTGCCTCAGTGTACTTTCCCCACTGCTTGCACCTATGGGTCTCAAATTCTTCGAGATGACCTGATGAACATGCTCATGAAGCCTCAGGCCCCTGAAGCCCCTGCTCGCACAAAGTTTCCAGTCTCTGAGCTTCTGTATCTGCCAAGTACATTGTATCGGATTCTGGCGAAGACCTTCTGCCCCATTAAAGGCTATGAATCCACTGCTGAAGAAGTCATTGGCATCATGAAGAACATACTCCACAACCTCTGTATGTCTGGACCAATCAACGTTCCTGACTTCTTCTTCAGAACTCTGGTTGACGCAGCACAGAATCCTCATATCCTGAAGCCATACGCGCCATGGATCATGAAGCTCATCCGATCCATGACTGGTATTGATTTTCAACCTGGTCACCCGAATCATCGGACATATCTGCCGCCTTTCGAAGTGCTTTAGCATACGATTGCTTCAAATGATAAGGGCAAAGGCATATTCTATGAAGAAGTTCTCCCGACCAATTCCCTTGGTGGAAACATTCGTCATCCTCAGTCTCGCACTACTGATGAAACCAGAACTCATGCCTCAACTGAGGATACAACTCAGGATCGAGTGATGACTGACCGAGAGCTTCTGATTAGTCTTCATCAGAAGGTTGACCGCAACCATGATTGGGTGAAGCGCCAGTTTTCTGAAGTCCTCAGCTACATGGCTCAGACGCATTCTTCAGTGAAGAAAGTGCATCAGTATACTCATCATACATATCAACATCTTGATGCCTTGATGAAAGAAGTACTCACCCCTGAAGACATTGCACAATTGGATCTTCAAAAGCCTCCGATTCCTGCGATCAAACCCCCGAGGCAATTCAGATGCTGCACAACTCCTCCGCCGGCCATGGACTCTTATTCTTCAAACCAGGAGATGACTGCTGAAGAAGCTGAAGACACTGCCGCCTGCCCGCACACTGCAACAGACTGCCTCATGCGTGACTCACCTCAGCCTTGAAGCATATTCAAAATGCTTTAGATATTAAAAATTGTTCAACTCATATGCATATCCTCAGGGGGAGCTTCATTATATCCAGCTTAATAATAGAAATGTTCTTCAAAGTTTTTATTCTTCAAACTCATAATTTTATCCCCGTTGAAGCTTAACCTGATTGTCATCAAATCACCAAAAAGGGGGAGATTGTAAGTGCATCAAGTGCCCTCCCCTTGAGGTTTTGGAGTTTGATGACAAAACGGTTAAGGGACTGATGTGTTTGTGAGTATACACAGGAGAACAGTCCCTGCTGAGGTGTTTAACCACCAATGTCGACCCCCCAAAATGTTGAGGAACATTGGAGAAATCGGTGCGTTTCCTGAAGAATGAAGTTGCGCGAAATCCTGAGGAAGTAGGATCCTGAAGCGTTCGGTTGAAGCTGAAGCTGAGGACGATCCTGAGGACGTTCGCGCTGAAGACGAAGTTGAAGCGTAGTCTTCGCTAAGACTTTTTTTATACTTCTTGAGTCATAGGAAAACACCGCACTGTTGGAGGGGTTGAAGAAAACGAGTTCCGAAGGTCTGAGGAAGTGCTCAGTTAGGAATCCTGAAGAAAAACCCTGAGGAAATCTCCTGCAGTAGAAGTTCAGTCCTCGGGTGTCTGAGACGTTGTTCTTCAGGACACTGAGGTAAATAACTTTGGTTGAGGAGTCTGAAGATCGCCAGTGCGATTCTTTTGAAAATCGTGAGGAGAGAGAAAACTTTGACCGTGCCACGTGTTGCGTGGTGAGAGGCTAGAACCTGTCTAGCAACGGTCATTTCCGAGGGCATGAGAGTAATTGCATGCATGGGCATTTATGTCCTTTCACCTCGGGTTGCTCCACGGCTATAAATAGCCACCCCCAGCCCCATTTGTGTGTTGGCTGCTCCGAGAGAAAAACTGACACTTGTCATTTGAGAGCAACTCACTGATGGCTTCTCACCCCTCGTTGGTTACCCCAAGTGGAAGGTTGAGATGCAGCGTAGCGGTAATTTCCCTCAGTAAAGATACCAAGGTTTGTCTCCAGTAGGACTCAACGATAAGTACGATAGGTGGCAACGACGCCAGAAATTATTCTGATGCGTGGAGTTGTCGTGGACCTGCACAAAACAAATCATTTTGCTCCCAACGAGTTCAGAGGAGTTGTCAATTCCTCCGGCCTTGTCGTTTACAAAGGATCAAACGCAAGAGATAAAAAGGTAATAGTAAAAGTAAAAACAGAAAGATAAATAGTGGGTGTGAACAATAGTATGAAGATGGACCGGAGTCCCGTGATTTTCACTAGTGATGTCTCTCTCCCAAAAGACGATAAAAATGCTAGCGAGGTAAACAAATCACAGTTCGGCAATTGACAGGATTATGAAGGCACCGCAATGCTAACTATGCTGCAAAGAAAGGAAGGGCTCAAAAGCAATGGGCAGTACGCCAAGGTAAGTAGACCGAAATCCATCTGCATCTACTACGAATCATCCACCTTGAGATATCTATCCAGAACATCTCGCTGGTATTAAGTTGTGAATCCCACCCAAAGTGTAAACTCAAAGCAACAGACAACTGCATTAAAAGAACTTTGCGTAAAGTAAACAATTCTCGCACCAATAGGCACAATCACCGTTGTTTTATCCCTGGTGGCAACAGCACATCCCCTAGTCTCATGTTTCTGTCACTCAAGCTAGACATCAGGGGGCTGAACCCACAATCGAGCATAACGCTCTCTCTTGGAGTTGCAAGAAAATAACTTTGCCAAAGCAAATACTGCAACGGAGAACATGCAAGAATTTACTCAAGAACAAAATATAAAAGGGCAAACCAAATATATACTCATCACAATCTGAACATAGTCTCATAATCCATCAGATCCCAACAAACTCAGCATAGCAACAGCAGAAAATTACATAGGTGCCTCGATCATGTGAGGCAGCTCACGAGGTCTCGAAAGTGAAAGCACAAAAGAGGGAGAGGACATCACATAGCTACTGATCACGGACCCATGGTCCAAGGGGGACTACTCACGGCACATACGGGAGGCGTCCATGGCTATGGATGGTCTCCCGGAGGGGTGATCTCCTTCCAGCACGATGCCGGGGCAGCTTCTCCAGGCAGCCCCGATCTGAAAACGGCGGCGGCGGAACAGAGAGGTTTCGGCGAAAAAGAGTTCTTGTTTAGGGGTTTCTACCCCGAGGGGGTTATATAGGCGAAGGGGGCGTCGAGGGGCCACCCAGGGCAGCCAGGAGGGTGCCTGGCGCTCCCTAGGGTTGGGGCCGTGCCAGGGACCCTTCTGGCTCCCTGGTGGTGGTCCCGGCTCTCTCCCTTGGTTATTCCGGAAGCTTCATGCCCGCTGATTTTTAATATAATTTTTGCGGAATTTTTTGGGCACTTTAATCAGCCGGAAAACCTGAAAAACAAAAACAGCAGAAAACCAGAAGCTGGCAACTGGGTGCACTGAGTTAGTAGGTTAGTCCAAATTGGTTTAAAAGTGTAATAAAGTTCAACCAAAACATGGCAAAGTCACACAAAACATGCATGGAGCAAGCATAAATTATAGATACGTTTGGGACGTATCACCCACCTCTGAGGAAACTGAAGAACCTATGTGAGGAAAACCCCCAACCTGAGTAGTTGAGCATTTCTGCGGAAGTCGGTTCGAGTGATCCGAAGATTTTTACTCTTGAAGACTGTGATCTTCCAACCGGTGTAGAAGTCTTCAGTCTGAGGAAGTCAAGATGCAATTGTGACTTCCCGGAGTGACCGAGTGTGTGAAGGTTTTGGGAGTCTACCTTGAAGACTCACCTGAGTTATTGGACGGAGTCTGAGGACTTTAGTTCAAGGAGAACAAGGTGAAGACTATGTCTTCTGAGTTGAATCTCAGCCTCTCCAACCAGACGTAGAGTTGTCACAGCAACTTGAACTGGTCTACCAAATCAATGTCTTCAATCTCTGGTGCTATCTCTTCAACCTCTTAAGCTTCAGTATTTGCTATGTTGACTTCTTATGCTTCAGCTCTCCCTCTGCTCTTTGTCTTCATACTATGCATCTGAAGCACTTCTGCTTATCTGAATTGATTTATTTCTGTTGCATTATGATGAGCTGCCCTAATGATTACATTCTGCGAAGTTTTATTTCTTCATCATTTTGGTTACTTCTTCAGCTTCGTGATTGCTTCAGTCCTGAAGAAAACCAAAATCTGGTAGTAAAATTGAAAATCTCCCATTCACCCCCCTCTGGTCGATATATTGCACTTTTAACGTTGACGTCATTGTGAGTTCTTGGCATGCTAAAGAAGGAGTGTCAAATTCAGAGGTCATGTGTAACAACTGCCTCAAGTACCACACTGCAGTGCCCTTTTGTGCTCTTGTACATCCCTTGTCAAGAAAATGTGCAGCAACTGCCTCAAGTACCACACTACAGTGCCCTTTTGCGCCCTTGTATATCCCCCGCCAAGAAAATGGACAATTTTTCCATTCCCAATGCATGCAGTCGATGCTTCCAAGCATCCGAGGAAACCCTCTTGCTTCATTCTGCGCTAGGATCCGAGCAGTGTCTTTAGCATTGGGTGATCGCAAGTATTGTGCTCCAAATACTGCCACCATTGCCTTGCATAACTTGTACAAACACTCAGGGGCGGTGGACTCGGCCATGCGTGCATAGTCATCCTGCTGATCACCGGAAGCTCCGTATGCAAGCATCCTCGTAGTCATTGTGCACTTTTGGAGTGAGGAGAATACAATTGTGCCGGTGCAATCTTTCTTGCAAATGAAATAGCTGTCGAACTCCCAGATGGAATTCACAATCCGGAGGAAGAGCTTTCAGCTCATTCGATAACGGTGCCGGAATACCTTCTCGCCGTGCAGTGGAGCATCGGGAAGTAGTCGGCGTAGAGAAAGCAATAGCCCTTCGATCGATGCCTCTCTTTCCTCTTCCGGCGGTCCATCTTGGAGCCACCTTGCCGCGGCTTCGTGCCAAACAGATCGGCCAGAGCGGCGAGCATCATGAGGAGCTCTTTGTCCTCGATGCCGACATCGGCCTCCTCCTCCATCAGTGCCGTGAACAGCGCCTCATCGTCGCAGTCCTTCGCCATGCAGGCAATTGGCCGAACACCTGGCGATCGTGGTGGGCGTGAGCTGCCGCCGGCGTACACGCCTGCGCGGTCGGAGGCCTGTCAATCTCCGCCAAGAGCGGGGAGGAAGCTGCTGGCGGTGAACCCTCCCCTTTTATGGCGGGTCCAAGGGTGGAGCAGAGGCTGTTTGCAGAGGGGCGACGTCGACGTCGGCACGGGGATGGGGAGGAAGGTGGTCGGTGTGGTCGAATCTGGGAGGAAATAGTTTTTTCGCCTGACAGTGGTGGCCCACGCAACGTTTTTCGTACCGTCGGAGCCCCAAATGCCTTCCAACACGTTGAGTTCGGCATGGTATTGCCGGGCGAAAAAAATGGGCCGAGCCGGCGCTATTCGGCGTCATAAAAGCGTGACTGGGCGAAAAACTCACGTCTGGCAATAAAAAAGGTGGCCTGGAAGTATTGTTGGGGGCATGGCTGAAGATGCTCTTAGCATGAAGCTTTTGTTTGGGGAGCAGAGATCATCAGACAAGCTCTCAAACTGGTACGAGAGGCTACATCGGAGCTGAAGATTCGTAGTTTTGTCTAAAGAGCAACCGAGCGCCCCTGAAGACGGTGACTCACGGAGGAGCATAGTTCGTCTGTATGCGTGGATTGCTCGACAAGAATCCATCTTTTCTTTCAAAAATTGTTTTCAGTTGACTAACTAAACAAAATATGTCAGCTACAACAAGCAAAAAAAACATTAACCAAAAAAATATGAACACAATTTGCATGGACTTTTTTCTTTGAAAAACACATTACAAGCGCAGCCGCTCACGTACACACACATTCTCACACTTATGAACACCACACACACTTCATACCCCCCATGTACGCCTTAGTTGACGGACACCCGTGCCAAGCTTAGGAATTGAACTTGAATGTGCTGGTTCCATCACAAGGATGATAACCAACTAAGCTATGCATAGTTCGTAAACCCGCATGGACTTGCTCCACCTTGTTGCACGAACAAAATTTCTTATGAATCACAACTTGTCTTAAGTTCACAAGGTTAGTACCCACATATTAACACAAACTAACCCGGACACCTGCGTCGCTCTCCTAGGCGGCTCCGGTGGAACCCTAGCCGGCCGCCTCCCCTGCTCCTCCCTACTTGCCGTCGTCGGAGGACGCCGGCGGCGAGGCGTTCTTCTCGCGCTTCGGCGGGATCCCGCAGTGGGGGAGGCTCGACCCTTGCTGGCCGGCGCGGCGCGCCCCCGTCGCCTTCATCTCCTCCGCGTCTTCGGCGGCGACCGTGGCGTCTCCCTGAACCCTGGTGCTCTGCAAGCGGGGACCTCGTCCCAGATCGGATCTGGCCTCCGCGCCGGATCTGCTGTCCTGCGTGCGGCTTGGAGGGCGTCGGTGCTGCCCGGGCTCGGGCAGTGCTGGATCGCTGGTTTTCTGGCCGACGTCGAGGTTTGCGGTGGTCTCTTCCTTGTCATGGCGCGATGACTTTGGGAGAGGTGTGCGGATCAGCAGAGGCGCAGTGCGCGAGGGTGTGGTGTTGGGCGGTGCTCCGGGTGAAAGCTTGATGAGCTTTTGCCGGTCGACGGCGTCGGCATCCGCTGATGTCGTGTCACCTCCTTGGAGGCGTCGTCGTGGAGTCTCCCCCTGCACACCTTCAGTTTCGGCTCTTCGGGTGATGGCCTAAGGTCCATCGGGTCGGACGACGACGTCGGCATCGTCGCTTCCTTCCTTGAGGCATCGTCTTGAAGAGATTTGGATCTCGTTTGCACGCTCTATGGGCTGGACGCTCACAACATTGCGGTCGGCAGGTGCCCGTCCGGCAATGTGGATGTGCGCGACTTCTTGTGTGGCAACAATGACGGCTTCAAGCGGAGTTGGTTTGTTGTTGGGTCTTGGTAGTCGGTCTCTTCCAACGTGTTCGAGGGGTCGCCATGTCTCACTTTGTCTTTCTGAAGTCGAAGATGCTGAGAGGGCCTCGTGGTGACCATGACATGCGACAGGTGGTCGGTTCCGGTGCTGGCTAGGCGCAAGTCCAACGCTTCTTCCTACGATGCTTGTCTACAGAGTTGGAGCTGCCTGGTGGTCGGTGCGTGCGGCTGACTGTTTGGCATCGGCCGGCACAGGCCTCGTCGCTTGCTTGCGGTGAGGGATTCTTTGGTGCTTGTTGATGGTGGAGTCGGAGTCACCCTCGCGAAGGTGTGATGACGATGACGGCCGGATGGCAACCTCGACAACGCTTTTCTTTTTGGCAGTGTGTGTGCGTTCTTGTATGGGTTGTCAGGTCGCCCTATTTGCCTTGTTATTGCGGGCATGTTGTAACGATTTTTACTCGGTTTTTCGATTATTAACTGAGCAACTCTCTTCTTGCTTAATGAATTCGAGATTCTTTGGGTCCGACTTAAAAAAAACTTGTCTTAAGGGTGGTGAATGAACAGGAACCAGCACCATACAGATGAATAAACAGAGGAAAGATACAAACAGTCATGCAGTGGTCTCGGCAATTTGACCGAGGGACTATCAAATTTGATCCTCAAAACATGTGATCTAACTCTTCACCAAATTACTGGCTTAGTTTGGCGGTGAAAGATTTCTAAAACCAAAGTATTCTGAAACTGTAATATTTCTATGGATAGAATACTTCAGTTTTGGAAAAAGTGTTCCGAACCTTTTTTTTATATACTTCAAAATCAGTGCAATTTTCATCAATATTGAATTATAAAAAACTACAGTTCTGCGAAAGCCAAACAACTTGTGAGCTACCTCTTCATCAAATTACTACATGTATTTCGTTCTCTGCACTTGGCCCTTCATGATTTTAACAGTGTTCCAGCTATTCAAAGTGTAGGCAACTAAAAATTTCCACGGAGAGCTCATATTCAGGCCCTTGATTTGCACGACCAGTGGATACACAGTCCACATTGAACTAATAAATGTCAAACTACCAGGTAATAGAGTATTTCTTGAACGACAGTGTGCGTAGAATACTAACATCAAAACACACACCAACTTCTCTTTTCATATCTCCTTTACGAAGACTAGAGACGAAAGCGGGTAAAGCAAGAATTGTATTGCATTACTCATCCAAAAAATACCATGCAACATAAGGGACAACTTGAGATTCACTGAAGACTTGAAGAGTAATGAACTATCTATATGATAGCAAAGTCACTCCAAATTGATTGGCGACGTTGCAGAGAAGCAGTGGTCGTGCTTTTGCTCCAACCAAGCATAGATGCAGCTAGAAAGCAGAGATTAGAATTGTTGGCGCATCAAGAAGTGAGTATTATGGTACTCCTTCCGATCCATAATAAGTGTCGCTCATTTTGTACTAAGCTAGTACAAACTTTGTACTAGATGAGCGACACTTATTATGGATCGGAGGGAGTACTAAAAATGACTTGCATATGTAAAAACATGGCATAGCAGATTTGCGGGCTAACTGGAGATTCAACTAACCAAGATAGCTGAGTAGCTGATAGCAGTCATTCTTAACTAATTTTGAGAGCTGTAGAGATGAAATCAGCTAACTGAACTGATAAAATGAGACTACTTTAGATTATCCTGATGGCCTAAGCCTAAAACTACTTGATGACATCGAAATCCTGGGAACATCAAAAACCATTCATAGAACACTAGGTAAGAATCACGGAACCAAGGCGCTGAGCATAGAGATCAACTCCTTCATGATGGCAGGGCAGCTTTGACTCAGATGCTCAAAGCCGTCACTGGCCATGGCTGCCTTCAGATTCGCCTGGGAGCTGAGAAAATCAAAGCATGCCTTCTTCAGTCCACTGCAGTGGTGTTGCTCGGCTAACACCAAGATTGTGGCCACCGTGCTCACTTGTATGCACTTGCAGAGCTCTTCGCAGATCAACTTGAGCCTGTCCAAGTTATACCTGTCAGCCGCGACGAGCAGATGCTGCGACATGCTGTCTTCCTCCTCCCCTTCCCTCTTCCATCTCCGGCAAAGCGTCGGCGTCGGTGTACATAAAATAGAGCAATGCCTTGAACACCTGCGCATCCATGTCATCTATTTTGATGACGGCCGATGCGTCGACGCTCTCCTTCATCTCCCCGAAAAGCTCTGCACTGAACACCGGCGACCGGGCGGCGATCAGGCAGCGGTGCGCTGCGAAGGTCTCCCCTCCGGCCTCGAACACCACATCGGTGCCCTTCTCTGCGAGGAGGAGATTGCCCAGGTGCAGGTGAAGGTCGGACGGGGGCACGGTGACGAACGCTAGAGGGGCGGGCTCCGGCGTCTCCACCGCGCGGAAGTCGCTGACGACGACCACGTCGCACCGGACGGCGAAGGAGTCGCCCCTGAGATGCTTCGATTTCTCCAGGGCCTCCCTTGGGACGAACTTGGAGTTGCCCCAGCCCCAACTCGACTGGCCAGCGAAGTTGTTCAACGGCTCCGACGCCAGCGGCAGCGCATGGTTCTCCGGCTCGCCGGCGAAGTGGAACTGGTGCTGCGCCCTCACCGTCGTTGAGATTTTTTCGACGAGGGCGAGGCGGAAGGATATGTAACCAGCGTTCTCCGCGTTGTCGCCGTTGGGGGTTAATAGCTCGTGTGCGACACATTTGATGGGAATTGCATGCAGTGTTAAGTCGTTGTTGAAAATTGCTCCCATGCGATGCTTCACTGGCCCAAATAGCCGAGGCCCATTCGGATGATTAAAATGGTCGTCAACGGGAGTGAGGTTATGTTTAAGACATGTGGGTCCTACTTGGCAGTGCATCTAGTTACGGCCCCACTTGACAGTGCATCTAGTTACGAGCCCCACTTGGCAGTGCATCGGTTGAGACGTGTCCCCGTGCCTGGCCTGGCTGTCTGAACCTGTGTTGCTCCCTCCTCTCCATTTCCGGCGGTGAGCCGGAGACGGCGGCGGCGATTTTGTTGCAGCGGCGGAGCTTTCCCGTTCTCGGCGACGACGGTGGCTGTGGTGAGTGAATCCGGAACCCTTGTCCTGCCCGTTCCCTCTGTGTCGAGTTAGATCTCGCCGCCGCCTGTTTCCCTCCTCTGTTTTTGGTCGATTTGATCCAGATTTGGGTGGGGCGGAGGGGGGCTAAAGGCGATGGAGCCACCGAAGACAACAACGTTGACTAGGTAATCCGTGCATCCTTTCCAACCAATGCAATTTGTGCCTCGTCTGCTTCCACTAGCTCACAGTGCGCGCCATTGACAAACAGGGGCGATGATGCTCGGACATTTGAATTCACTGTCGAATTCTTTCCTTCTAAGGCGAAGCTAGGTGATGGTAGCGTGCGGGACATAGAGAGAGACACTATTGTGAAATAGGAGGTTGAATTAGCAGAGATTGATCCACAAGAACTACAGAGCATGGAAGAGAAGGCCGTGAGGAATGTGGTGGAAAAAATTGTGGAGAGCATTTTTTTGGGTCCAAAGCAAGAGGTAGCATTGTTATGGTTTGATAATTGGAAAGGAGAGTATGTGAGAATTGAGGATGGCGAAGAGATGGTTGATGAAATCGATCGACAAAATGGTTGGACAATCAAACGAACTACGTTTCATGCAGAGCTAGTTGATCTGAAATCAGATTCTAAGGTTGGATATGTTCCCTCAAAATTGGCTGCACAAATGGTAGATGATGATTGGGCTTCAGAGAGGCAGATAATGCCCATGTGTACGGGTGAGGTGACAGTATTACATGAGGGGGCTGATGCAGATGCACAAGAGGGCTCTGATGGTGTTGCAAGGGTTCATTCTGTTGATTGGAATTCAGTTGAATTAAATGACCCAACTGATTTAGTCATTGCACCAATGGATGACACTGAGATGGCCAAAATTTTTGGCATTCCAGTAGCTGATGAAGATAAGGAAGAGAATGATGAAACTAGTATGCCTACTGATGCTAACAGAGATATATGTGAAGATGTGGATGGACAGCTGATGGAAGATGCTGCAGATGATGTTGATGATGCACATGATGATGAGTTGGTAAATGTCTATGACAAGGAAAACCCTGTTATTGCAGTAGGGAAGTTGTTCCCAAACATGGATGAGTTTAGAATGTGTTTCAAGACTTATGCAGTCAAACATGAGTTTGATGCCAAGACAAAGTGGACTGACAGAAAAAAAAATTATGCAAGATGCAGAGGTTTTGATGGAAGTGTCAAGCCTTGCAAGTGGTACATATCTGCTAGACGCCAACCTGATGGAAGTACCATTAGGGTCAATCAAATCCCACACCAACATACTTGTATTACAAGTTCACAGAGAGTATCAACCATGACATCACAACTTCGGATTGCAGAAAATATCACTCCTACTTTAGCCAAGAAACCAAATACTACTGCAAAGAAACTTAAAGTAGACTTGGAAAAGCAGTACCCAATTAAGGTGAAGTATAACACAGTGTGGAAGGCAAAACAAAGGGCAATGAAAGAATTATATGGTGACTGGGCAAATACATTTAGGATGCTTTATAATTTCAAAGCAGAGGTGGAGAAGAGGTCACCTGACAGTGTTGTGCAGATTGATACTGAGGTAACAAAGGAAGGAAGAGTCCTTTTCTCAAAGTTTTTTATGGCTTTAAAGCCTTGCATTGATGGCTTCAAGGCAGGTTGTCGTCCATATTTGAGCATAGACTCATCGTTTTTGACCGGCAAGTGGAATGGTCAATTGGCATCTTGCAATGCTTTAGATGGACACAACTGGATGTTCCCTGTTGCTATTGGCTTGTTTCAGTCAGAAACAGAGGTCTCATGGACATGGTTCATGATGCAGTTGAAGAGATGCATAGGTCCAGTGTCACCTTTAGCAGTTCACACAGATGCATGCAAAGGGCTAGAAAATGCAGTCAAGAATGTGTTCCCCCATTGTTAGCAGAGAGAGTGCTTCGTCCATACGTGGATGAATTTGATCAAAAAGTTCAGAGGGGAAGAATTTGGTCGCATGTGGCCAGCAGCAAGATCTTACACTAAACAGACATATTCATATCATCCTGGTAAGATAATGACAGCATGCCCTGAATTTGGTCCATGGGTGTACACCTACCATTCTCTATTATGGTATAGGTCAGGATTTAACACTGCCATCAAGTGTGATCATATCAACAACAACTTGGCAGAAAGTTTTAACAACAAGGTGAAGCAGTTGAAAAACCTGCCTGTGCATGACATGGTTGACCAAATCAGGATCATGATCATGCGCTTGTGGGAATTGAGAAGAAGGATTGGTGATTGTCTGCAAGGGGACAAACTTCCCGCAGTGGTACAACAGGTGGTCAACAGGAGCAGAAATCTTACACATTTATCTGTTGAAAAATCTTCTGTGTGGGGTTTTGAAGTTAGAGATACCAAAACTGGTAGAAGGCATGTTCTTAACACTGAAATGCATGATTGCACTTGTTTGGAGTGGCAACACACTGGGAAACCATGTGATCATGCCATACTTTTCTTGGCCTCCCAACCAAAGGTAAACATGCACCCTTATTTGCACGAATATTACTCAGTAGAAAAATTCAAGGCTGCATATGCAACTCCAATTCCAGCACTTACAGATCAGTCTCAGTGGCTTGAAGTGGACATAGAATTTTCCATGTGTCCTCCCCTAACAAAAAGAAAGGCTGGTAGGCCTAAAGAGAGCAGATTCAAGGCATGGTTCGAGAGAGGTGGGAGTAGTAAAAAAGGGAAGGGAAAGAAGGATGGAAAACCAAAAAGGTCCCAAAAAGATAACAAAAATAGATGCAAGTTGTGCCAGGAACTTAGGCACCGAGCTGGATCTTCCAAGTGTTGTTACACTCCCGAAAGGCCAAATTATGTGTGCTAATTTTTTTATGTTTACTATTTGGCTGCATTTTTCAATTACAAACCAATTGACATGCTTAATTTTTTTAGGAGGAAGCGTGCAGTTGAGCCCCTTGTTGTTGAAGATTGCTGGCCAAAGAAAAAGGCAAGAGGCAATGGCTGTAGAAAAAAGAGAAATTTTGGTGAAACAATGCAAACTGAGCAAAATGGGCAAGACTTGGATGTGCTGCAAAATGAGCAAGACTTGGATGTGTTCCAAAATGAAGATGTGGTCCAAAATGAAGATGTGGTCCAAAATGAGCAAGACTTGGATGTGCTGCAAAATCAAGATGTGGTGCAAAATGAGCAAGATATGGATCTGGTGCCAAATGAAGATCTTCCTGCTGATGTTGTGCAAGCTGAGCCTATATTAGAAGTTGTGTTGCCTACCCCTGTTTTTCCAGCAGATGTGGTGCCAACTGAGCCTATATTGGAAGTTGTGTTGCCAACTGAGCTTGATGATATTCCAGCTGATGCAGTGATGAAAACCAAGAGCTTGAGTGAAATGGGTGTAGTGGTAAAAAGAAGCACTGATAAAAAAAAGAAATCGAGTGGTAAGACGAAGCTGAAGTGAACTGGGTGTACTATGCTATAGAATAAAACTTTGCGTGAAATTGTATTTGTGTAATAATATTCAAGTTTGGGACAAAATTCAAATTTGAGCCAAAATTCAAATTTGAGCCAAAATTCAAATTTAAAGTTATTTGGTACGTGGTATGGTGTTACAATGATTTATGTACTATTACACATGTTAGGTGATTAATCGGAGAACTTTTATTATGTGAAACTTTGGACATGAAAAATGTGCTCCAAATGAGCTCCAAAACCCCCTCCAAGCCCCCCTCCAAAGCCCCATTTGTAAGCAAGTTTTTTTTCGACCTTCTTCAAATGAGCCAAAAAATGAAACTTGACATCTTAGTCATATAAAAAGATGATTGTCACAAGTTTTATATTTTTTGAATTATTTTTAATTATTTATAATAACTCTTGAAAACCGTACAATATCGTATGTGATGGCCATCTTTTTGTGAAGGTTTTTTCATGAAAAACCCCAAAGTCCAAGTTTATTATTATTCCTATCAATCTAGTCACATAGAATGATGAATGGCACAAGTTTTATATATTTTTGTTTTTTTTTGAATTAGTTATAGTCAACCCTAACTTTTGAAAACCGTACAACCTCGTACGTGATAGCCACTTTTGTGAAGGGTTTTTCATAAAAAACTTCATAGTCCAAGTTTAATATTTTTCTTAGCAACCTAGTCACATATAATGATGATTGGCACAAGTTTTATATTTTTTTTGTTTTTTTTTGAATTAGTTATGCTCTACCCTAACCCTTGAAAACCTCTCAAAACCCCTCAAAACCCCGTCTAAACCTCTCAAAACCCAGCACCCCATCGGACCATTGGATCACCTTGAATGGATGGTCTGGATCACACATTAAGGCTACGTCAGCAGCGATCCGTGGCCTTCACTCTGATTGGCTGGCCTTTTTAGCCCTTTTTTTAATTGCTGGACGAGCAGAGACGCGTGCATGCGTTGTTGGGATTCTTAATTAAAAGCAGCCCACCCTTTTATCCGTTGGACCTCACAGCGTGCCTCGCATGGATGCACGTAGCCCTGCCTCCCTCGCTCGCCCATAGCCCTGCCTCCCCTCGCTCGCGCGCTGCCGACGCTGCATGCATGCGCATCGATAGAGAGGAGCACGCCCGACGCAGCAACCTGACCGACGCAGCAGGCACACAGCCATGCAGAAGCCGATCGACGCAGCAGTCTTTCGGCGCGTTTTAATTGCTCATGTGCGACAAACCCTGATTTAATTGATCTTGTGCGACGTGTAAACTATTTTAATTGACCCTGTGCTACGTGGGGTGTGTACATGCCCCCTCGATGCAACGCGGTAGATGGAGAGGAAACGGTGGATGGAGAGGACGCAACGTTTCACACTCATGCCCGCCATTACTATACCGGGTGGATGGAGAGGAAACGGTGCACGCAGACGCTAGCTATTTAAGCACCCCTAACATCATCTCCCTCACCCCGCACTCTTCTCTACCCTATCTTCTCATCTTCTGCCACCCGGCCTTCTTCTTCATCTGCTAGTCCATCTTCTCCACCTCTCACGCCAAGATGCAGTACACCGGAGCGACTTACCGTGTGCCGCCCACCGTCCCCGAGAGGCTCTACCCTGCCCAAGTCCTCGTGGAGAACACCCTACGGGTGTGGGAGATCTCGAGGTGGAGGGGTGCAAGGGAGCTCACCGAGTTCTTCCTCTCCGCCGGCTACCGCCACCTCCCCAGGGGTTCTCCGGTGATGTTCCGCGTGAAGGAGCTGACCAACAATGGGTATCCTCTCAGCCTCATTGTGAGGTTCACCAACCACTTCGATGCCTACCACCTCCTCGGGCGTGTTTTTTGGTGTGGATGCGAGTTTATCGCGTTCACAACATACAACATCTTTACGGACGTGGACAGCATCTTCCCCAGGGGCAGCATGCACACTCTCCCCTACCGCACCGACGGCGATGACGAGTGAAAGCCGAGTTGGGCGCTTTGGAGGAGGAGCTTGGAGTACCTGGTGGTGCAAGTCTAGGGTCTAGTTATCGAGTGTTAGCTTATCGATCTAGGGTCCTATCTTTTATCTATGTAGTGTTGGGTTCTATCTATGTAATGGTACTATCTTAGGCAATGCTATCGGTTTATGTAATGGTACTATCTTATGCAATGCTATCGGTTTATGTAATGGTACTATCTTATGCAATGATACTATTTATGTTATATATATTGATGTTCTATCTAGTTAGAATATAAAGCATACAACAAATATATAAAGAAAAAAATCACAATACATACATGTGTGTTCATGTAAGCATACAACAAATATATAAATACATACATACATGTGTGTTCATGGCACGTTAGAATGCATGCATGTTAATTCATGTAAGCATACCCCAAAAAATACATATATGTGTGTTCGTGTAAGCATAGAACAAATATATAAATACATACATGTGTGTTCATGGCACGTTAGAATGCATGCATGTTAATTCATGTAAGCATACCCCAACAAATATATAAAGAAAAACAAATCAAAAAACATACATGTGTTCATGAAGCCGTGCATGAATGGATCTATATATCCTCCAAAAAAACGATTCAAAGAATTTACATATGTGTCTCAAAAAATGATCCATCACAAAATGGGCACGACTATTTTTTATCGAAGCAACATGCTTGTACCAAGCGGGTAGCCCTGTTTTCTGTTTGGGCCTGCTTTTTCTTCTTATTACTCTAACTTTGGGGCGCCACATGTGGCTTGTTTCACCCCATGATGAATCATGTATTCCTGTAAACATTGTTGTGGAGTAATAAAGCTTGGTTAATCTAAAAAAAAGAACTCTGCACCTCCACTCTGTTAACTAAAGAATTGCTGCACATTATGAACACACATGACCCAAAGTACATGGCTAAAACCAGCAACATACAACAAAGTTCATGATCCGAAGTACCAGGCTAGAGCCCATTATTACAAACTAGAATTATGAAGAACTACTTGTTCTATTGCAAGCTAAAGAGAAAGAACACATATGCAGAGAAGGCAGCTATGTGAGTTATCAACACAGCCAGGTCCTTGTTCATGTCATCAACACATATTGCTGCATCTTTTTCATCAATTGCTGCATTTTATGCTTAAAATAATCCATTACAAACACAGGCAGGTTTTGCTTCACATAAATTCAAATTCAGCTAGACCCCTGAAACTACTAGCCACACACAATAACTGAAACTTGGACCCCTGAAACTGGCTGAAACTAGATTGACACACTAACTGAAACTCTAACAATTTCTAGCGATTGATGAACATCAAGTAAAAGAAACCCATGGCAATGACACTGCAATAAAATGCTCCAGCCATCATATTTGCTTGCTGCTTCAAATCGATCACTGGCTTTAGTTGCTTGCCTATTTTCTTCAATTCACACCCCAGTTCAGCTTGCCCATAACATTGACCTGATCTGTCTGCCAAATGCGGGGCGTGTTCCACAGCAAGCGGTGCCCCAAAATTGAGGGGGCCTTGGGTTGATCCCTCCAATTTCAACCTATCAACGTAGTCATCGAGCCACTCAAAATACCCGCATTGCTCCAGAACCTGAAAAACAGGGGTTGGCAACTCATGAACTCTAGATCCAACCCTAGATCCACCACCCAAATTTGATGAAAAAAGAAAGAAATCGAGAGAAATAGACCATACGATTGGTCGACTGGTGAAGTAAACGGATCTAACCTGCCCCGGCTGTGGCCTGCTCAAGCATTTCACAAAGTCGCGCCCACGGTTGCCATTTTCTTTCTTCACACAAGTCAGACGCTTCAGAGGCTCCATGCGTGGGAAATTGGGGCATCTTGTTAGCGGCACTGGACCGTACTTCCTCCATTGGCGGGAGTTCGCGCTCGAGCTAGACATCACTCGCCGGCGGCGCGCTTCCTCGCCGGAGAAGAGGAAGAAGAAGGTGGGGGAAAGGAGGAAGGGCAAGCAATGGGGGGAGGATGGGCTGGCTCGGGTCCGGGCACGCTGATGAGCACGGCCATGCTTATGTGGATAAGTTGTGGGTCCCGCACACATGAGAGACAGGTTGGTCCCACGTGTCATAACTTATGTCATAACTTAACCCCTTGAGTTTTGAATTTCGTGGTTAAACAGAGCCATGTCGCATCGCAGCTATTGTTTGCTTCAAAGTTGTCGCACGAGAGCAATTTTGATCAACAACGTCGCACTGCTTCCATTCCACGTCAAATGTTTAGCACAGGAGCTATTGACCCCCCCCCCGTTGGGGTAGTAGAGGATGAGCCAGCAGTGGCCTCCCACGTTGAAAGGGCAGGACTTGAGGGCCTGGCCTGAGGGGATGCCCTTGGTGCGCGAGTAGAGGTCGATGGTGAAGTGGTGGAAGCTGGTCACCGTGTCGGCGACAAGGGTGGAGGCGAACCGCGATGGCTTGCCGCCGGCAGCGGTTGACGACATGGCAGCAAGTGGGGGATTGGGGCTGCGCGGCTCTGCTCTGCGCCAGGGTTCAGGGAAGGGAGGCAATATACATACATCACTCGCGCAAAACATAAGTACAAATCGCTACTGGGTCGGCCCACTTAACAAATGCAACCCTCCACAACTGCTTTTTTCTATCACTAGGAGAATGCCCATGCATTGCAACGGGGAAATAAATCCTCGTGTTCCTCATAATATATTCATGTGATTTAGCAACATATGAAAAGGTTTAATTAATGTGATTGAATGATATATGGAAGTATTTAATTAACGTGATTGAATTATGCATGGAAAGATGTTAATATGATTTAAGTCGCATATGGTAAGGTGTGGTTAAATAAGATTTGGTGGGATAAGAAAACCAGTTGGACGAAAAACTCGATGAAGAGGCGTGGTGGAAGAAAATAAACCGGTTGACGGAACTGCTGGCAAAACACTTGGAAGGGACCGTGAGGAATCGTTAGCCTTTTTTTAGATAGTAGAGATAGAGATTCGCCGCCACTTTACCTGCGAGTTAGGGCTTAGACTTACTCCTGACGGTGATTTTCGATGTTGTCGAGATGATCCCCCTGCCCCTTCTTTCCAGCTAATCCTCTTCGTAATCTGGTGGGGGTGGTTCCCTATCGTTATCTTCAGGATCTTGCCAGGAAGTGGAAGGTTATGGGGGGTATTAGGGTTTGTTCGAAGACCCGACAATATTGTTTGTTGGGTTAGGAAAGAGATTGCTGGAACATCGACGGAAAGCATGGGTGAGGTGGATTCAATGATGAAGAAGCCAGGGCTAATCGAAGAGGGTCTACACGACGTCATTGTTGAGTAGGAGGAACCACTTCCGGCAGATGTGAATGGATGGATGGCCATTGCTAGAGGACCATGGAATTTTCTTAGGAACGCGGTAGTCTTAGCACCTTATGATGGATTCACCAAACCCTTGATGATTAAGATGGATACTGTAGATTTATGGATTCATATACATGATTGTCTTGATGGTTATGTCCTCTTCGAAAGGCAGTAGCTGGAAAAGTGAGGAAATGTATTTATGCTAAACCTAAGTCCCAATATTTCGAATGAAAATTTTCCACAGTTCGTGTATAAATAAATGTGTGTATACCCTTGAAGAACATCGTTTCTCTGGTCAAATGGGGCAAACGACAACTTTTTAGGGTTAAGGCAATATACATGGCTCGCTCAAAACGTAAGTATAAGTGGCTACTAGGTTGACACACTTAACAAATGTAGCCCTCCACAACTGGTTTTTTTTATCATTCACCCCCACTGTACCCTCGAGTCAGGGTTTAGACGTACTCCCGACGGTTATACTTCGACGTTGTAAAGTTAATCCTCCCCTGCCCCTTCTTCCCGGCTAATCCGCGATGTGATCTGGCGGGGGCGATCCCCAATCGTCATATGCGGGATCTGGAAAGGAAGAGGAAGGTTCTGAGGGTATTAGGGTTTGTTCAAAGACCCTACAAGATTTTTTGTTGGGTTAGGGAAGAGATGGCTAGAACAACAAAGGAAAGCATGGATGAGGTGGATTCAATGATGAAGGAGCTAGGGTAATTGAAGAGGGTCTAGACAACGTCATTGTTGAGGAGGAGGAACCAATTCCAGCAGATGTGAATAAATGGATGGCCATTGATAGAGTGCGTATGGAGAAGAGCTTTAGCCAATTCATCTTCTTCAGTACTATGAAGTCGACATGGAATATTGCCCAACAAGTTAAAATCCGTCCTTTGGAGGATAATCTTGTACTGTCTTGGGGGATTGGGATAGGATGATGTTAGAAGGATAGTGGAATTTTCACGGGAACGCGGTAGGCTTATGTGACGCCCTCAAAATCAAGCCGTGTAGAGTAATCATACACGCAGGATACACGACCGATATCAAGGACTCATGGTAAGGTAATCACAACACAACTCTACAAATAAAATAATACAAGCTGTTTAATACAAGCCAGGGGCCACGAGGGCTCGAATACAACAACTCCAGATCACAAAGTTAGCGGAAGCAATAGTATCTGAGTACAGACACAAGGTACACAGGATCCGCCTTAAGAAGGCTAGCACAAAACAACAACGATCGAAAAGTCGAGGCCTCCTGCCTGGGAACCTCCAACTACTCCTGATCGAGGGGGAACTCCACATCATAGAAGGCACCAGGGTCTTCACGTTGCGGTGGTCGGCATCGGGGATTTTGTCGTGGGAAAGTCACGGCAGATGTCCGTAGAGTCGGACTTATCATGGGACCTTTGCTGCGAGGAAAATTCAAGGGGAAAGTCGACATAGGTACAAGACTCGGCGAGTTACCCAGGTTCGGCCCCGACGGTGCGGTAAAGACCTACTCCTGCTTTACGACTATAGGGGGATCGACTCCTCAATAGGAAGAGTCGATCGTATCGATTACAGTGGTGATGTTTTGCCGGCTTAGTCTCGTTGAGATCTAGGCTCTGGAGCGAGTTTTCTAAACCTGGCTTGAGGTAAGTCCTCTCTCTGGCTCCCGTGGTCCTCGGCTTATAAAGGTGTCGGGTCCCGGGATTCCTAGAGTCCGACTCCTACACGATGTGGAGTTCTATTCTACTTTGCAAGTTTTCTACGTGCTATACAAGGTAAGTCGAATTCCTTCTAGGGCTTCAATCTTCACGCTTGGCACGTCAGACTCCTGATCGGGTCTTCTTTATGGGCTTTCATATGTAAGTCGGCCCGGAGGTTCTCAATGCCGGGTCTATGGGCCTGATCCATCCCCCCGACATTAGCCCCCAGGATTGTTGTGATGCTTCAGTCTTCACATCAATCTTCTTCCTGTCTTCTTTATTTCCACCGACTCTTCATGGATCAAGGGCCGACTTTATGCTTGTCGTTGATTGGGAGTCGAAGTCATCTCTTTTACTTCAATTCCTTGACCTTCATGGAGTCGTTTTCTTCGTCGAATCAGCTATCATCTGATGCTTTACTAGAAGTCGACACCTAAATCTTTTAGGTTTCCTGTTTCTTCTTACTTTGAAGATTTCTCCTTTGACCTTTGGTCAAAGATTCTATTTAGTTTTTATGATCACACTGCCAGAAACGCCGGTTAAAGGCATTGATGTTTGTAGTGGGAATCGAGGAGTCTTTTCATAAATGCCATCTACCTTGGGTAGTTATCCCTTGTTTATTGTGGCATTAATGGACCCTCTCCATGAATCTATTATAAATATCCGTTGGATAGCTTGATCTTTCAAGCACATCCTATCCTTTTCTTCCTCTCCCTACTTTCTCCATGGCCCCTAAGCTAGAGACCTCTTCGCCTTTGGCCTCCAATGATCTTGATCCTCATGCAAGTACTCAAGGTCGTGGTCGTGGTCGTGGCCGTGGTAGAGGTCGTGGCCGTGGCAGAGGTAGGGGAAGAAGGGCTCGTGCTGCCTCTCCTTCTGAATCTCCCCCTTCCTCTCCTGAGAGAAATGAATTCTTAGTTCATATCCGGACGATCCGTCGCTGGATCAAACTTCCTGAGTCTTTTTCACAACTTGTGTTTGACTCATCGCCTTCGGGTCTTTGGCTCCGATCTGATGGGTGTCCTCATGGGCCTGTCTGGGTAAAAGTTAGTTTTTCTAACCAAGGCACCATGTTTTTTGAGAAAGGTTGGAAAACTTTTCTTTGCTCCAGGAATATTTCTCGAGGAGACACCATTATCTTCAAGTTTGATGGTGAAGACACTTTATCAGCTAGGATCTTTGACTCGGATGGAGACCGAGCCTGCTGTTGTGTGGAGAGTTCCAGTGATGAAGAGCTCCTTAGTGAAGAAGATGTTTTGACAGAGGATGAGACCGACTCTGAATAAGATGCTTGAAGTTGTAGGTTCTTCTTTAGTATTAGTTTCCCGATTTTGGCTTTTGCTTGTAAGGTTTCTTCCTTTGATGTAAGATCCAGTTGGTTTTAATGAATGAAATCTATGATCTTTTGCTAAGTCCATGAATTTATGAGTCGGTTTTTATTCCTGACTTGAAATGTTTTCTCGGAGTATATGGGAGCCGACCACTTATGATAGTGTATGTATCTGTAGCCCCCTGAGTCGATTCAGAATAATGTAGTATCCGCTAATCGACTCATAGGATAGATCGACTTGTATTCCCCATGAGATGGTATGGTCATGTTTATATGCCGTACCGGGTCATCAAGAGGGACTTTGTGTTTATGAAACTTGCTTGGAAGTAGTGTAGCCCCCAACTGTCGGGTTGTCTTGCTTGCAATAACCTGGGACTTACAATTTCTTGCATATTTTTTGAAGTGTTACTCCCCAAGAGTCGGTTTATTCAGCTGGGTGATGTACCAAGTCTTCTTTTGAGAAGAAGCCTTTAAGTGTAGTCCCCATGAGTCGGTACATGCACCTGTTGTGCAGTGCCGAGTCACATAGGTCTATCTTTGAATCTGTCAAGTCATATAGACATGACACGATGGGTTTTATTCCCAGTAAATAAGTCGGCGAGAGCCGGCTTGACAAATGTTGATATGGATACGTAGGGCCAAAGCCGCCGCGACCGAAGTCGACTTTATATATGGCGATAGCATTCGCGATCGAAGTCGACTTTATATATGGCGATAGCCTGTTGCGACCGAAGTCGACTTTATATATGGCGATCGCCTGTTGCGACCGAAGTCGACTTTATATATGCAGAAGATGCAATAAAAAGATGTATTTCTCATGAGTTGGTGTGGGCATATTTTGTGCCATGCCGATTCACACAGGTTAATGCTTGAAGATATATTTTTTGAAAAAATGAAAAGAGTATGTAATGATGCTGATGTATGCAGAAAGAAAATATAAAGGCTCATATAGAAGTCGACTCTGGATTCATCTTTTCCTCATCTTCTCTTTGTTGAGAAGAATTTTGGGTTATCCATGAGTCGGAACTCCTCTGTATGCCGTCTCATATTGATCAGCGTTTTTCCGTTTGCTTTAAAACTTCTTCTTGAAAGTTTCTAGCCGGGTTTCGCGTATTTAGATCGTGTGAGCATAAGCTATACATGCCAAGGCATGTTTTGCCATTATGTATATGACGGGATTTCTTTGGATAAGAGTCGATGAGTGACATGGAGCCCCCCTACTGCCCCTGAATAAGCTTATACACAATTATTTTTACATATATATGCCGAGTTTTCGGATAAAGAGTCAATGATTGTTATGGAACTCGCCGATTCCACTTAATAAGAAATATATATGCTCAGTACCAATAGAGGGGTAGATCCAGCCCCCAGGTCTCTGAGATATAATAATGCAATGTATGCAAATGTATGATGTGATTTTAAATGCCAAAAAGTAAAATAGAGTTTGGTATGGCAGTAGCCGTTGCGACTTGTTAGTCGACTTAGTTGTATGTGGCGAAAGACAGCGCGACAGAAGTCGACTTATGTATATTTTGATGGCGAAAGCCGGCACGACCAATGTCGGCATACATATGTATATTATGGAGAAAGCCAGTGCGACGTATGTCGACTTTCAGTAATGTTTCTGTTTCTACTCAATTTTAATATGGACGGAGTTGTGCGATGTTCCACGGTCTGGGAGTCTCCTCCATGCTTGTGCGCGTGTCCGCTTTCTCTCGTATATCCACTAGGTAGTAGGATCCGTTGTACAGGTTCTTGCTGACCACAAATGGTCCCTCCCATGGAGAGGATAACTTGTGCATTCCATCTTTTTTCTGTATGAGTCGGAGCACCAAATCACCTTCCTGGAAAGTCCGACTTTTGATGCGACATTTATGGTAGCGTCGTAGATCTTGTTGGTAGATAGCCGACTGAGCTACAGCCAAATCTCGTTTTTCATCGAGAATATCCAAGGTGTCTTGTCTTTCTTTCTCATTTTCGGCTTTTACATAAGCAGTGACTCGAGGCGAGTCATGACATATGTCACTTGGGAGGACGGCTTTTGCTCCATAAACTAGGAAGAAGGGTGTATAGCCTGTCGACCTGTTGGGAGTCGTCCGGATGCTCCATAATACTGAGGGTAACTCCTCCTCCCAACAACCCGGCGTCCTTTTCAAAGGAACAACGAGTCGAGGTTTGATGCCTCGGAGCAACTCTTGGTTGGCTCTCTCGGCTTGTCCGTTGGACTGTGGGTGTGCTACTGATGCAAGGTCGAGTCGGATGTGCTCGTTCTGGCAGAATCGCTGCATAACCCCTTCTGATAAGTTAGAACCGTTATCAGTGATGATGTTGTGGGGATAGCCGAATCTGTATATGATCTTCTTCAAGAATTTCAGTGATGTTGCAGCGTCGCATCTGCGTACCGGCTCTGCCTCCACCCATTTGGTGAATTTGTCAACTGCCACTAGTATGTGGGTATTCTTGTTCGCTGACCTTTTAAAAGGTCCCACCATATCAAGTCTCCATACTGCAAAGGGCCAGGTGATAGGTATCATCCTGAGTTCTTGAGACGGCACGTGAGCTTGTTTCGCATAGCGCTGACATCCATCACATTTCTTGACTATGTCCTCTTCATCCGCATGAGATGTAAGCCAGTAGAAACTGTGTCGAAAGGCTTTAGCTACAAGCGAACGAGAGCCGGCATGATGTCCGCAATCTCTGGAGTGTATTTCGTTCAGGATGGCTCTACCTTCTTCTGGTGAGACACATCTCTGAAAACATCTGCGGCACTTCGCCGATGTAACTCGCTATTGATGAGTACAAAGGATTGGATTCTTCTGACGATTTGCCTGGACAATATCTCATCTTGAGGAAGTATTCCTCGAGTCTTGTAATCCAAGTAAGGTACGACCAGGAGGGTGTAGCATGAATTGCTGCAACCAAGGCCGGCTCTGGATCTGGCTCTGCTATGTCTTGCTCTGTTGGTGGTTGTACATACGGCTTTGTTAGGACATCCAGGAATACGTTTGGAGGGACCGGCTTTCGCTGAGAGCCGAGTCGGGAGATAGCATCTGCTGCTTCGTTTTCCCTATGGTCCATGTGATCAACTTGGTATCCAACAAAAAATACGGCTTGTCTTTGTACCTCTCGTCGATAGGCTGCCATTATGGGGGTTTTGGAATCCCATTTTCCTAACACTTGTTGAGAAACGAGATCAGAGTCGCCATAGCACTGGATCCAATTTATATTCATCTCACGAGCCAGCCGAAGTCCATGGAGCAAAGCTTCATATTCTGCTGCATTGTTGGTACAAGTGAACTGCAGCTGTAGAACATAACATAATTTCTCCCCCTTTGGTGAGGTAAGACCACGCCGGCTCCTGACCCTTGGAGCTGCCGGCTTCCATCGAAGTGCATCGTCCAATACTTGGTGACTGGCTTCTCCGGCGATGTTTGGATTTCTGTCTAGTCATTGATGAAGTCGGCTAGCGCCTGGGATTTAATGGTCGTTCGCGGCTTGTATTTGATGTGATAAGCCCCCAGCTCTATGGCCCACTTTGCAATCCTTCCCGTTGCTTCCCGGTTTTGGATGATATCTGCAAGTGGTGCTGAGCTGGCCACAGTTATGGGGTGCTCCTGGAAGTAGTGTTTAAGTTTCGACTTGCCATGAATACACCAAGAACCAATTTCTGCCAGTGAGGATAGCGTTGCTTTGATAAAGTCAAGACCTCACTGACGTAATAAACTGGTCTTTGCAGAGGGTGCTCCTTGCCGGCTTCCATACGCTCGACAACAACCACGGCGCTGACCGCTCGATTATTGGCTGCGATATAAAGTAACTGTAAGAGCAAGTTTTGCCCCCGAAGGTTTTGGACATTGTTGGACAAAGCAGAAGTGGAACTAATATTGTTTTCGAGTATCAACATATACTTAGGTTCCGAAAGTATGGAGTTTGCAAGTAGAAGGTTGAAGAACAACTCACTGCAGCAGAGCTGCAGTCATCTACCGAAACCTTTTGAAGGAAGACGACCCCTAAAAATGCTGTCGAAGAAGATGACTCTCTCGAGTAAAAGCGCAACGAGGAGAAAGCTGAAGCTGGTCGAAGACTTAGTCTTTTTTACTAGTTTCTCTTTATTTTATTGAGTCGTAGGAAAAACCGTACTATTAAGAGGGGTTTGCTAGTTGAGATCTTAGTCAAAGTGAATTTGCTCTGCTCAACCTAAACCCACGAAAGCCTACCGAGAGAAATCTTACTGAGTCGAGTGAATAGCTCGAAGGCAAAGTCATCGCACTTCGTGCCTTCGAGAGAGAATTCGTTCGGTAAGTCAGCTTACTTGTTCCTCAAGTAAAGTTGCGCAGTGATTGGATTCCGACCGTTGTGGACACGCGTCAAGCGGTCGCATCGGGTCACTTCAGTCATTTTACCCATTGGGATCGCCAACTATAAATACCCCGCACCTACCCGCCATTTCGGGTTGGCTGCTCCACTGGAGATTCTAAGACAGAAGTCTGTGAGCATCCCAAAGAGATCCATCGAGAGAAAACCAAAACCCAAGTCTAAGCTGAGTTGAGCAATTCATAGAGACTTAGGTCGAGATTAGCCGATCTTTTTATCTTGGAGAACTGCAAGTCTCCTAGACGGTTAGGCGTCGCCTGTCAAGCAGTCGAAGAGTAATTGTCGCTGCTGAAGGAAGTTTGTAAAGGTCTCGGAGATGTCCTGAATCATCTACCTCGAGTGAAAACTGGACAAGCTCGAGGAGTTTGTTGCAGTGGAGAATAGGACGGAGAGAGTTTTGCTCCAGGTGTTCAATCACCGGTCCCTCCAACCAGACGTAGCACTTTGCAGAGTGTGAACTGGTTTACCAAACATCGTCGTGTCAGGCTCGTTTTCCTTCTAGCATTTACATTAAGTACTTACTCGTTGCCTGTTTGCCTTCGATGTTTTCCTTCGCTCCAAATTCTTTCGAGCCATGCATTACTTTCGATACTGTATTTCCTTCGAGATGTCTTTAGTCCTACTATGTTTGCATGAATTCCTTCTAAATTCCTTAGAATTTTTAGAAGTGATCATTCACCCCCTCCCCCTCTGATCATTCTTGAGCTTTCAATTGGTATCAGAGCTAGGCAGTCCCTACGCTCTGCGTATTTTGGTCTAACCACCTGGAGTGTTGTCAAGAATGTCGTTTGCAGCTGTTCGCTCGGGGAACCGATTCCCATCTTCAATGGGAAGGACTATCCCTATTGGAAGGACAAAATGAAGAGGAACATCATGGCCATCAACTCTGCCGCTTGAGAAGTTGTCAAGAATGGTGTAAATGTCAAAGACAGAAGTGCAATCACTCCTGAAGAGGCTAAGAAGATGGCCCTCGATGCTGAAGTCTGGGTATTCATCACAAATCATCTGATTCCAGAAAAATATCACGAGGTCAAGAATATTCCTTCGGCCAAAGGTGTTTGGGATTATCTCGAGAAAATTGGTGAAGGTGTCTCTACTCAGAAAGATGCTCGCATTGACACCCTTCGAAGCAAGTTCTATCATTTCAAGAGGCACGAGGGGGAAAAAGTTAGTTCCATATACAGCAGACTCACTGCGCTGTCAAATGAACTGATTTCCCTCGGTGCCGATGACATTACCAATCGGATTATTGTCAGAACTTTGCTCCGTTCCCTTGATGATTCCTTCGACCACATTGTGCTGATGATTAAGGAAAGGACTGATTTCAAGGATCTAGTTGCCGCTGATATTCTTGAGAGACTCAATACCTTCGAGATGGAAGAAGATGAAAAACGATATGTTAATGGGACCTGAAGGAAATCTCATGCACTCAAGGCCAGAGCTTCACATCACTCCTCTCCTGAAGCCAGTTCTGAATCTGGAGGTGCCTCTGATGACCCCGAGGACATTGGAAAAGATCTGTCACTGATAATGAGAAGATTCAACCGCTTTCAGAGAAGGAACTCCTCTTCACCGAAGAAAAACTAGTCTTCAAGAAATTCGAGCAATTCATCACAGCATCGATCATCATCCAGAAACTCATCAGCGAAAGATAACTGTTGCTACAAGTGCAAGAAGCCAGGTCACTTCATTGCTGATTGTCCTCTCTGGGAAATTGAACATAAATCAAAGCACTCTCACAGCAGCTCTTCGAGCAAGTCACATAGATCGAGCAAAAATTATGATTCGAAGAGATATGATTCAAAGTCTAGAAAAGACAAGAAAGATGGTTCATCTTCAGAGTTCATTCTTCTCCAACCAAAGAAGTGAAGATGAATCTCCAGCTTACTGCTTCATGGCCAAGGCTAAGGTATCCTCATCTAAGAATTCCTACGATACTTCTGATGGATCTTCTTATGAAAGTGACTCTAGGATAAGCTATGCTAAACTTGCTAAAATTGCTTCTATCCAACAAGATGAACTAGATTCTCTAAGTGAAACTATTCAAAAATGTGAGACTTTGTTGATCGATGAGATTGAGAAAGGTCAAACTTTGACAAACGAGCATGCTGCTCTGAAGGAAAAGTATGATGAACTCTCCTCTCGTCATGATCTTCTCTCAGTGGACTACGAGAAGCTAACCTATGAATTCCTTCAAAGGAAAATGGCTCTCGAGAAACTGAGAGAGGCTAATGAAGAGGTGGAAAGCGTCAATCTCACTCTCATGGCTCAACAAGGCTCAGAAGCTAAGAATGAATCTACTTCACCTTGCTTAACTTGTTTGGAACGAAGTAAAATTGAGTCTATTTCTAAGAAATCGAAAGGAAAGCAACCTATTGTTACTGATGATGCTAACCCCTCGAACGAGGAAACCATTACCGAGGAACTCCTCAGGTTGAAAATTTTATTTGAAACAGGCATGTTCAAAAGTGTGCATGGACACCAGTACGTATGTGATATCCTACGAAAAGCTCTCCTTCACAAGAATCCACGAAACGAAGGAGTTGGCTTCGAAAGGAAAATCAACCCTGATGGAACCTACTGGGAACCCGAGCAGTATCCTAAAACTGTCTGGGTTCTTGCGAAAGAAAAGTCCATTGACATTGCTAACCTTTCAGGTTTCAGTTGCAAAATTGATAAGGCTATTGTCGATGAATCACTTGATTCTGACTACAAGCTTTTCAAAGATCAGAAAGGAAAGGTGTCGGCTGAATTCGTTGGTACTCCTCCAAAGAATGGTTTCTATAAGCGACAGATTTGGGTTCGCAAATCTCTCGTAGAAAAACTGCCCCCTAACCATTCTATGCAGGGAAAATCCTCGGTACCACCGAATCACTACTATTCTCTCGAGGATAGAAATGAACCTTTGGTGCCTACTTCAAATGTTCCCCAGAAGGAATACTATCGTGTCGATAGAAATGTTTATCGTCATTGTGACAATAACACCAAAATTGTTGTTACCCATCGATACTCTAACCCCTCGTCGAGGAATTATATTTATGGTGTGCTTGATGGTCCTCATCGACAATGCAATCCTGTTCGATATAATATTTCTGCCCCATCTAGCTCTACCATGCCTTCTAAGTCACCTGCTCGTTTGTGGGTGGTTAAGAAGAACTAATTCTTCTGCAGGGCTATGTCTCCGGTGGATCCGAATGGGTCATGGATAGTGGATGTACAAATCATATGACCGGAGACAAAGATTTGTTCACCGAAGACAAACTTACTGAATCATCACAGAGATACATTACCTTCGGTGACAACAACAAAGGAAAAGTTCTTGGTTTGGGTAAGGTTGCCATATCGAAAGATAAGCATATCGATAAGGTTATGCTTGTTCAATCTCTAGGATATAATCTCATGTCTATCTCAAAACTTTGTGACATGGGTATGCTTGTACTGTTTTCTGCGTCTCGTTGTGTTGTCTTTTCACAGGATGACTATTCCTTCGTGTTCGAAGGATATCGCAAGGGTGATCTTTATATTGTTGATTTTTCTTCGGGGCCTGCAGTGTCCACATGTTTAATGGCCAAAGCCACTTCTGGTTGGTTATGGCACCGAAGACTTGGTCATGCAGGAATGAAAAATCTTCAAACTCTTATCTCGAAGAAGAACATCGTTGGAATTGATAATGTGAAATTCGATAAAGATCGTCTATGCAGTGCCTGTGAAGCAGGAAAGATTGCCAAGAAACATCACTCAGCAAAAACCATTATGACTACTACTCGTCCTCTTGAATTACTTCATATGGATTTATTCGGTCCTCAAAATTATGCTAGTCTTGGAGGTAATAAGTATGGTCTGGTTATTGTTGATGATTTCTCTCGATATACTTGGGTTTTCTTTCTAGATGACAAGAGCAAGGTTGTTGAAATTTTCAAAACTTTCGCAAAGAGAGCTCAGACTTAATATGAATTATCTCTCAAGCATATCAGAAGTGATAATGGTACAGAATTCAAAAACACTCATATCGAAGAATTTCTTGATGAATATGGCTTTACTCATGAATTCTCGGCTGCTTATACACCGCAACAAAATGGTGTGGTCGAGAGAAAGAATAGAGCACTTATTGAAATGGCCAGAACAATGCTTGCTGAATACAAGACCCCTATCAGGTTCTGGGCCGAAGCTATCAATATTGCATGTCATATCATCAACAAGGTTTATCTGCACAATTTTCTGAAGAAAACTTCACATGAACTCATCACTGGTAAAAAGCCGAATGTTTCATATCTCAGGGTTTTTGGTGCTCCATGCTATATCAGAGTATGAATCACAGCTCCAAGTTTGCCCCAAAGGCTCGAGAAGGTTTTCTCCTAGGTTATGGTTCGAATTCTCACACTTACAGAGTTTACAACTCACATCTTGGCAAAGTTGTAGAAATTGTAAATGTTCGATTTGATGAAACTAACGGCTCTCAAAAAGAGCAATTACCTCTTAACCTGGATGAACCACCTTTAGATGAAGTTATCAGGTACATGGCTATTGGAGATATTCGACCTATCGAAGGAAATACACATCAAGCCAACAGGGATGATGATGGTCCAATGTTCCCACACATAGCCCGGGGCGCTGGAGATCAACATCCTGAAGCAATTGATGCACAGGTCGAAGGAGAACGCATAAACGAAGAAAATGCTCATCCCGAAGGACAAGCTGAACCCGAAGGAAATGATCCCGAAGGACAAGCTGATCCCGAAGGTCAAGCTGATCCCGAAGATCAACCGGATCCACAAGATGATGAAGGAGTTTTACCTCGTGTTCGAAGAAGAGTGGACGTTGACTCAATTCTCGAAGAGATTCGTTTACCAGGTCGTCCCACCACTCGTTCTCGTACTCGATTAGCTAACTTCTGTGGAAATTTTTTGTTTGTATCCATGCTAGAACCATCAAAATTCGATGAAGCCATGAAGGACTCAGACTGGATGACTGCTATGCTCGAAGAACTTAATCAGTTCGAGAGAAATAAAGTCTGGTCCCTTGTAAATAGACCTGATCCCACGAAGCATAATATCATTGGTACGAAGTGGATCTTTCGCAACAAGCAAGATGAAGATGGCATTGTGGTAAGGAACAAAGCTCGACTGGTTGCACAAGGCTACACCCAAATCGAAGGTATTGATTTCGGTGAGACTTATGCCCCAGTTGCTCGACTTGAATCCATTCGTGTCATGCTTGCTTTTGCCAATTACAATGGTATATTGCTATATCAAATGGATGTCAAAAGTGCATTTCTTAACGGTGAAATCGAAGAAGAAGTATATGTTATGCAGCCACCAGGTTTTGAAGACCCGAAGAATCCTGATAAGGTGTACAGGTTGCACAAGGCCCTATATGGGTTAAAGCAAGCACCGCGTGCTTGGTATGAAACACTGAAGGATTTTCTTCTGAAGAAGGGCTTCAAACCAGGAACAACTGATCCGACTCTTTTTACTCGTGCATACAAAAATGATCTTTTTGTGTGTCAAATTTATGTCGATGATATTATTTTTGGCTGTACTAACCCTGA
Organism: Bromus sterilis; assembly: GCA_950022295.1. Taxonomy (NCBI): domain Eukaryota; kingdom Viridiplantae; phylum Streptophyta; class Magnoliopsida; order Poales; family Poaceae; genus Bromus; species Bromus sterilis. The sequence continues at coordinate 57,731,799 of OX465598.1, read as the reverse complement.
TATTAGCGAAGAATTTTCTCGTATGATGTCGAAGAAATATGAAATGTCTATGATGGGTGAATTGAAGTTCTTTCTCGGGCTTGCTTCATAGTTGTTAGGGTGAAAGTTTCACCCTGTCCTCGTTTTGAAAAAGAACGGGACCTGGCGCATGTGCATTAACCACACGGATTTAAACAAAGCCTGCCCAAAGGATCCCTTTGCTCTGCCTCGTATTGACCAAATATGCGCAAATACCAGATGAAGCTAAACCCGGCCAAGTGCACCTTTGGGGTACCTGCAGGTAAACTCCTTGGATACATAGTATCAGAGAGAGGTATCGAGGCAAACCCAGTGAAAATCAACGCTGTCATGACTCTTCAGAAGCCGACCTCCATAATGGGAGTTCAACGACTCACAGGATGTGTAGCCGCTCTGAGCCGGTTCATAAGCCGACTCGGTGAAAAGGCAATCCCTCTGTATCCACTCTTGAGGAAATCAGAAACGTTTGAAGCAAAGGCATGGTTTTATATTCTTTCGAAGACCTTGATGCCAATGCTCGATGTGCACGATGATTTTACCATTCCCAATGATGTGCAACTTGCTCTGTTGAAGTTAGTCCACGGTCTTCCTTTCGATTTTGAAGACTACTTCATCAGAACTTTGGTGTCTTGTGCTGATGATCACAATTCCCACAAGCCGTATGCACCATGGCTGATGGCAATCTGCAATTACTCTCGGGACGTGCCATTCCCCGTGTCAATTTTCCCGAAGATTTTCACTCCACCAGTTAGAGAAGTGTTGCAGATTGTTGCTCGACCCAACGATCAATATGCTGAGCACACTGGCATCCGCGCCCATTTAACTGAGTGGAATGTTCGCTCGAAGTTTATCAAGCCAGTGCATCACATGGAAGTTTCCCTTCGGTCCCAGCAAATGCTTCAACATCACATCGACCAAGATTTCATTCAGAAGCAAGCATTGATGGACGAGATCAATCATTTGCGCAATATTACCATGAACAACAATCAGATGCTGCGTGAATGCCTTCTGCGTGATTGGAAAGGCCTGCGGAAATTCAATTCACTCGGTCAACTTCAACGATGCGGTTTCGAAGAATATCCTCCTCATCTGAACAGAAATTGGACTAATGATGATCGAGTAGATCGCCCGGATCCCAATATCCCTCGGCTGCTGAAGAACAGAGATGTGATCAGTGTCGATGATTATTATCACATCACTGTGAACACCTTCTCCTCCGACTCCGAGCAAGATGAAGCCCCTCAACGTCCAGCGAGAGTTTACTCTCCACTCCCTCGAAGCCCCAGGACCCCGCCAGAATCGCTGTTGGAATCTTCTGGAGATCATCACTCCTTCCGCACGAAGATCACTCCTCCTGACGCTCGCCCAATTCGTCGTGCTCCAACGCTCGCCAAATCTTCTCGTCGCCGCCGGAGCCATCCTCGCGAGTAGGGATTTCTTTCGACCCTATTCTCTCGACTTTTTGTACGTTTTGACAAAAAGGGGGAGATGTAGTGGCATCGAAGAAATTAGTTTGCCTACGGGGTTAAGGGCTTTGCTTTTCATTCGATAAACTTTTGATCTTTGAGTTTTTGTGAGTAGTTTCAACAAACATTCGTTTCATCTTCGATCTGGTTGTAACTAACTCTAAGTAGGTCTGTGAACTGCTACGCTTTTCGTAAGATATCTATCTGCTGCGTGCGATACTTAACATTTTTGCAGGAAGTTATCTTTCATATAAGTTCACAGGTCCTTCGAGGAGATTGCATATTTCTCATTGGATATTATCTAGAATGAAATTTCACTCGCTAAGATTATTGATGTTTTTCCCTCGACTCTAGTTGTCAAATATGCACTTCACAGGAAATTCTTATCTTCCGTGCATACATCAAGGGGGAGTATTTCATCGATCTTAGCACTGGTTTATCATCGAAAACTCAAACCTTTTTTCAAATTATATATCGATGCCTGTTTTGTCAACAATCGTCCAAAAAGGGGGAGATTGTAAGAGCAAGTTTTGGCCCCGAAGGTTTTTGACATTGTTGGACAAAGCAGAAGTGGAACTAATATTGTTTTCGAGTATAAACAGATACTTAGGTTCCGAAAGTATGGAGTTTGCAAGTAGAAGGTTGAAGAACAACTCACTGCAGCAGAGCTGCAGTCATCTACCAAAACCTTTTGAAGGAAGACGACCCCTAAAAATGTTGTCGAAGAAGATGACTCTCTCGAGTAAAAGCGCAACGAGGAGAAAGCTGAAACTGGTCGAAGACTTAGTCTTTTTTACTAGTTTCTCTTTATTTTATTGAGTCGTAGGAAAAACCGTACTATTAAGAGGGGTTTGCTAGTTGAGATCTTAGTCGAAGTGAATTTTCTCTGCTCAACCTAAACCCACGAAAGCCTACCGAGAGAAATCTTACTGAGTCGAGTGAATAGCTCGCAGGCAAAGTCATCGCACTTCGTGCCTTCGAGAGAGAATTCGTTCGGTAAGGCAGCTTACTTGTTCCTCAAGTAAAGTTGCGCAATGATTGGATTCCGACCGTCGTGGACACGCGTCAAGCGGTCTCATCGGGTCACTTCAGTCATTTTACCCATCGGGATCGCCAACTATAAATACCCCGCACCTACCCGCCATTTCGGGTTGGCTGCTCCACTGGAGATTCTAAGAAAGAAGTCTGTGAGCATCCCAAAGAGATCCATCGAGAGAAAACCAAAACCCAAGTCTAAGCTGAGTTGAGCAATTCATAGAGACTTAGGTCGAGATTAGCCGATCTTTTTATCTTGGAGAACTGCAAGTCTCCTAGACGGTTAGGCGTCGCCTGTCAAGCAGTCGAAGAGTAATTGTCGCTGCTGAAGGAAGTTTGTAAAGGTCTCGGAGATGTCCTGAATCATCTACCTCGAGTGAAAACTAGACAAGCTCGAGGAGTTTGTTGCAGTGGAGAATAGGACGGAGAGAGTTTTTCTCCAGGTGTTCAATCACCGGTCCCTCCAACTAGACGTAGCACTTTGCAGAGTGTGAACTGGTTTACCAAACATCATCGTGTCAGGCTCGTTTTCCTTCTAGCATTTACATTAAGTACTTACTCGTTGCCTGTTTTCCTTCGATGTTTTCCTTCGCTCCAAATTCTTTCGAGCCATGCATTACTTTCGATACTGTATTTCCTTAGAGATGTCTTTAGTCCTACTATGTTTGCATGAATTCCTTCTAAATTCCTTAGAATTTTTAGAAGTGATCATTCACCCCCTCCCCCTTTGATCATTCTTGAGCTTTCAGTAACATAGGTTCTTTAGGCTTGGGAGCTGCCAGTATTGGAGCCTGGGATAGTTGTTTCTTCAGTGACTCCAGGGCCTGATCGGCTTCCTCATCCCAGACAAACGTTTCTGATTTCCTCAAGAGTGGATACAGAGGGATTGCATTTTCACCGAGTCGGCTTATGAACCGGCTCAGAGCGGCTACACATCCTGTGAGTCGTTGAACTCCCATTATGGAGGCCGGCTTCTGAAGAGTCATGACAGCGTTGATTTTCACTGGGTTTGCCTCGATACCTCTCTCTGATACTATGTATCCAAGGAGTTTACCTGCAGGTACCCCAAAGGTGCACTTGGCCGGGTTTAGCTTCATCTGGTATTTGCACATATTTGGTCAATACGAGGCAGAGCAAAGGGATCCTTTGGGCAGGCTTTGTTTAAATCCGTGTGGTTAATGCACATGCGCCAGGTCCCGTTCTTTTTCAAAACGAGGACAGGGTGAAAGTTTCCTTCATAGCTGCTTCATAGTTGTTAGGGTGAAAGTTTCCTTCTGGCTTGCGATAGTTGTTTCCCCCTGCTTTTGTCTTTGGGAGCCGACATTTGTGTCGGCTACCAAGTCAGAAGTAGTCTGATCAAGCCGTCGCTTGGTTTGCTGATTCTGATTCTGGGATGTTTTGCCACCATTCTTGTTCTGGACGGCTTTATCCTGCTGAGGTTCAGTATCCTTTGTCTTGTCAGACTCGGCGTATTTGATGACTGCGTTCATGAGCTCTCCTATATCCTTGACCTTCCTTTTGAGTCGGCCAAGTTTGTGGACTAGGGGCTCGAATTTGTAGTTCCTTTCCAAGACGATGACGACTGTTTGGGCTGTGATAGTGTCCGAAGAGTGGATTATTTCTGCAACCCGTCGCGCCCAGCTCAGGGTCGACTCACTTCCTTATGGACACAATTCTCTAGGTCGACGATCGTGGTAGCTCGCCGGCATGTGCCTTGGAAGTTCTGGATGACTTTTTCCTTGAGGTCCGTCTAGGAGGTGACGGAATTCTCTGGGAGATTTTTGAACCATGAGCGAGCCGGCCCTTCCAACATCATTGTGACGGAAGGAGGTCACCCCTCCGGGAGACCATCCATAGCCATGGACGCCTCCCGTATGTGCCGTGAGTAGTCCCCCTTGGACCATGGGTCCGTGATCAGTAGCTATGTGATGTCCTCTCCCTCTTTTGTGCTTTCACTTTCGAGACCTCGTGAGATGCCTCACATGATCGAGGCACCTATGTAATTTTCTGCTGTTGCTATGCTCAGTTTGTTGGGATCTGATGGATTATGAGACTATGTTCAGATTGTGATGAGTAATATATTTGGTTTGCCCTTTTATATTTTTTTCTTGATTAAGTTCTTGCATGTTCTCCGTTGCAGTATTTGCTTTGGCCAAGTTATTTGCTTGCAACTCCAAGAGAGAGCGTTATGCTCAATTGTGGGTTCAGCCCCCTGATGTCTAGCTTGAGTGACAGAAACATGAGACTAGGGGATGTGCTGTTGCCACCAGGGATAAAACAATGGTGATTGTGCCTATGGTGCAAGAATTGTTTACTTTACGCAAAGTTCTTTTAACGCAGTTGTCTGTTGCTTTGAGTTTACACTTTGGGTGGGATTCGCAACTTAATACCAGTGAGATGTTCTGGATAGATATCTCAAGGTGGATGATTCGTAGTAGATGCAGATGGATTTCGGTCTACTTACCTTGGCGTACTGCCCATTACTTTTGAGCCCTTCCTTTCTTTGCAGCATAGTTAGCATTGCGGTGCCTTCATAATCCTGTCAATTGCCCAACTGTGATTTGTTTACCTCGCTAGCATTTTTATCGTCTTTTGGGAGAGAGACATCACTAGTGAAAATCACGGGACTCCGGTCCATCTTCATACTATTGTTCACACCCACTATTTATCTTTCCGTTTTTACTTTTACTAGTACCTTTTTTATCTCTTGTGTTTGATCCTTTGTAAACGACAAGGCCGGAGGAATTGACAACTCCTCTGAACTCGTTGGGAGCAAAGTTATTTTTTTTGTGCAGGTCCACGACAACTCCACGCATCAGAATAATTTCTGGCGTCGTTGCCACCTATCGTACTTATCGTTGTGTCCTACTGGAGACAAACCTTGGTATCTTTACTGAGGGAAATTACCGCTACGCTGCATCTCAACCTTCCACTTGGGGTAACCAACGAGGGGCGAGAAGCCATCAAGCTAATTTCTGGCGCCGTTGCCGGGGACTCAAAGGAAGTACAAATACGCGAGTCCTGATAACCGCCAATTTCTGGCGCCGTTGTCGGACTCCTGTATCAAGAATAGGGGAGTTACACGCTATCTTTTACCTTTGCTTTTTAGTCTTGTTAGTTTACCTTTCAGTTTTTACTTTTGTGTCCCTAATCAAAAATACCAAAAATACCTGCTGCTACTATGGGTTCCAATGAAAACACTAAGTTGTGTGACTTCACCGGTCACAACAACAGTGAATTTATCTGCACTCCTATTGCTCCACCTGCCACTTCAGCACCTTCTTATGAGATTAAACCTGCTCTGCTTAACCTTGTCATGAAAGATCAATTTTCAGGAGCAGGAGAAGATGCTGCTTTGCACCTAAACAATTTTATCGAGCTCTGCGACATGCAGAAATACAAGGAGGTGGACGGAGACATCGTCAAGCTGAAGCTTTTCCCTTTCTCCTTGAGAGGGAGAGCCAAGGAGTGGCTACAGTCTCTACCCAAGAATAGTATTGATTCTTGGAGTAAATGCAAGGATGCTTTTATAGGGAAGTATTATCCCCCTGCTAAAATTATTCAATTGCGGAGTAACATTATGAATTTCAGGCAATTGGATAACGAACACGTTGCCCAGGCTTGGGAACGTATGAAGACGCTCGTCAAGAACTGCCCTACACATGGACTGACTACCTGGATGGTTATCCAGACTTTTTATGCAGGCTTGAACTTCACCTCGCGGAACCTGTTGGATTCGGCCGCGGGAGGTACCTTTATGTCAACCACACTTGGTGCTGCTACAAAACTACTAGATGAGATGATGCTAAATTATTCACAATGGCACACCGAGAGAGCTCCAACTGGTAAGAAGGTAAACTCTGTCGAGGAGATTTCCTCTTTAAATGAAAAGGTTGACCTTATCATGTCTCTACTTACCAAGCAACCCTCTATTGATCCTCAAGATGTTCCTTTAAATTCTTTGGTTGCTCAGGAGCAAGTAGATGTCAATTTTGTCTCTAGGAACAACTTCAACAATAATGCTTATAGGAGTAACTTTGGTAGCAACAATCCTAGGCCTTTCCCATCCAACAACTATGGGAACAACACTTATCCTACCACTAGAAACTCCACTTCAGAACTAGAGACTATGCTCAAAGACTTTATCACTACCCAGAAGGCCTTCAACAAGAGTGTGGAAGAAAAATTAGATAAACTAGATATCCTCTCTTCGAAGGTAGACAATATAGCCCACGACGTAGAGATGCTGAAGATTAGAACCTCTCCCCCTGAGGAGAGGCAGGTCACTCCTATGAATGCCATCCAGGTCCAAATTAATGAAAACATTAGGATGCTGGGAAAACTTAAAGAGAGATGGGCTAGAGAGAAGGAGGAAGAAGATAGAATTAAGAGCCTTCCTACCTACCACACAGTAGCCACTATCCAAGTAGTTAAGGAGATCCAAACTGCTAACACCCATCACACCCCTAGTCCCACTGGACCTATCAATGGTGATGCTACACCCTCAACCATAGAACAGGAAACCTCTATGAACATAGAGGCTTTCAAACAAGTGAGCTTAAATGATATCACTACTTCCCTTATAGATAGTAGTGAACTAGACTTTGATAATTGCACCTTACCAAAAGTTATTGGTTTCCTACACAAAATGTCTAGAGACCCCCACACTAGCACACTAAATCTTGCCTTCACGGAGCATATCACCAATGCTCTAATTAAAGTTAGGGAGGAGAAGCTTAGACTAGAAGCCTCCATACCTAGGAAGCTAGAAGATGGTTGGGATCCTATGATTAAAATTAAATTGAATAACTTCTCTTGTTTTGCTCTTTGTGATGTTGGAGCAAGTACCTCTATTATGCCCAAAAGAATGTATGATATGCTTGATTTGAAACCTTTTGATCCCTGTTCTTTTGGTGTTCGTCTTGTTGATTCTTCCGTAAAGAAGCCTTTGGGGAAGATCGACGATGTTCTTATCATTGTCAATGACAATTATGTTCCCGTTGATTTCACTATTATGGACATTGAGTGTGAGCCCTCTTGTCCAATTATTTTGGGACGTCCTTTTCTTCGCACAGTTGGTGCTATCATTGACATGAAAGAGGGAACTATCAAGTTCCAATTCCCTCTCAAGAAAGGGATGGAACATTTCCCTAGGAAAAAGATTAAGTTACCTTTTGAGTCCGTTACACGGGCTAGTTATTCTCTAGAAAAAACTTGATCTTCTGCTTTAAGCCTAGCTAATGGCTCTAAAGAAGCGCTTTCGGGAGGCAGCCCGCAACAAATTTAGGTTTTTATTTTTGCTTTTGTTCTGTTCTTAGTGGTCTTGATGATTTTTACTACTGTAGCAACATCATTGTATCTTTCTTTTTCAAGCTTTGTGCCAAGTTTAGCCTCAGAGTGCATGAAAGTTCAAAAGTTGGAGCTTGCTGTCCAGAAACAGATTCTGTCTTCTTGACGGGAAAATTCGCGATAAATCACCAGATCATCTTTTCTATCTGAATTTTTTTGACAGAATGCTCCATACAATTGGCTTTCTAGCCCCTGTTCAAAGTTTTTTCATTTGAGTTGCAGAAGTACCTCGAAAAAATTCCCCTTTCTCTGCTGTTCTGTTTTTCTCAGCTTCTGCCCCAGTTTTTATTTTCGCAGTTTTGCAATCCTTAAGCTTGCTTTTTCTTTGCAAACTTTTTTGGGAAGGCAAGAGAAACAGTAGATCTTCCTGGAAATCTTTATTTGCAGTAGAGGAAAATTATTTTATTAGGGTACTAACCTCTCTAATCAGCCTACAATGAGTTATGTATGAAGGGAGTTTTCAAGTGCGCGATGGAAGGTGATGAAAGAAGATCCAGGAGTTTCAAGCGCTCAAGCTTGGGGATGCCCAAGTGCACCCCCAATAAATATTCAAGGAGACTCAAGCGTCTAAGCTTGGGGATGCCCCTGGTGCATCCCCTTCTTCATCAACAATCATCGGTCTGTCTTTCGTTGCACTATATTTTTATCACTTCATGCGTTATGTGCTTTGCTTGGAGCGTCTCGCTCTCACTTTTCTAGGTTTGTTTTGCTTTCTTTGCTGTAGTAACAAGTTAGACCCCAACTTGCTCTTTTGTGTGGGAGAGAAACACGCTCCACTTGAACTAGAACTCCTCATAGGATTTGCATGCTTATTTCTTTTAGCTGTGAGTTGTTCTTTTTCTTTTCTTAGCTGCTGGTCTGTTTAGCTGTAGTGCTTTAGTTTTTCTAGAGCTTTTCTTTTCAGGTTGAACTTTCTATAGGTTGCATGTTTTATCTTGTTAGAGAGTTTGCCTGTTGCACTGAGTTCTGTGTCTTGACTAGAAAGTAGGTAGTTAAAGTTGCTTTTCTTTTTGAAGTAGTAACTTGCAATAGTTTTGAGGTATTGACTAGAGTAATGTTTGAACTTTTGGTGTCAAGAGCTCTTGCCTATTAGTGATATATGTCGTATTTTTGGCAATCCGTGTGTTTTTCGAAAACCAAAAACCCCTGTTGAGAACTCTAGCTACTAGATGGATCACTAACCTCTGGAGGGTTCGAATATTAGAGTACACTCACGTACCATGAGTCGAGGATAACCAAACCCCCATACACTCCTCCTCGGGGTACCTGTCTCTTTGTGAACCTCCTATTAGATTGAGAGTTACCGATAATAAGTGCATGAGTTCTTCGGACTAATGTGAGTATTCGAAAGTTGACACTTCCACCTACCCATACTTTTTCTAGCCTCTTCGGTACCGTGCATTGCCCTTTATCACCTCGAGAGTTGGCGCATACTTCGCCGGTGCATCCAAACCCTTGGCATGATACGCTCTGTCATCATAAGCCTCATTATATCTTTCCTCAAAACAGCCACCATACCTACCTACAAGGCATTTCCATAGCCTTTCCGAGATACATTGCCATGCAACATCCACCCTCTCATGACTTGATCTTCATGTCATACATGCTACTTGCTTGATCGATGAGCCGCATGCTAGTTGGGCCTTGCCCTAATCATTGCTACATGACGCGCTAGTACCATTGCATATCATGCTATCCTGGCAGAGGCATACATTTGCATCATGATTAGTTACATTTTCTTTCTGTGAGTACCTTTGTAAAGTGTGAAAGATCTCCTATATTCTTGTAAAATATAGAGTATTGCCCCTAAAGTGAGGAAAAGATCCCAAAAAGGACAAAATCAAAAGATCCCAAAGAGGACAAATGAGAGTTAAATAGAAAGAGCCATTGAGGCCACCAAAAAATAAAAATAAAGAGAAAAAGAGAAAAAGAAAAATAAAAAGAGAGAAGGGGGCATACTACTATTCCTTTTGAGAGATCCATACTAGTACTTCATCTTCTATCCCTTGTACTCCATAGAGATTATCATCATGCATATAGCTATGTGGGGAACTTTTACACTATAGAACTTGGCTTGTATATTCCAATGATGAGCCTCCTCAAACGAGCTCTAGGTCTTCTTGAGCAAGCAAGTTAGATGCACCCCCACTAGTTCCATTGGAGAGCTTTTAGCTCACATGTGCATCCGTTGTATGGCAATCCCTACTCCTCACATCATATCTATCATATGGCCTTCTCTCGCCTATGATTGTCCTCATTGATGTGAGCCTTTCAGACACCCTTTTTGTCTTCCTCCTCCACCCTTTTTCTATTTCGCCTTTTAGGTGTCAACTTTCTTGCTCACGCTCATCCATTGCATGAGTGCTCAAAATATCGAAAGGGAGTGGATCAGTTTGACTTGTACCTGGCTAGTGGTCTGGGGACGAGTCCAGATAAGAATTCAAAGGAGACTAAGTGTGAAACTTTAGTAGATAGTTGTTCTCAACAACCTTTTTTCTCTTTCTTCCCAGTCCCTTGCTTGCACGCAAACACCATCTGGAGACATTCGAGTCACGGACAGCAAGAGCTCTTGCACCTTTTGTTCTTTTGTTGCTTGTGTTAATGCCAATATAGACTCTTGCCTGTTAAGACGTGAATTGAATTGCATGCTTTGATTGCTTTACTTAACAGTCCTTATTTGGTTGTGTGGCATGTCACCACAGAAATTATGCTTGTTATCATTTACCTACTCGAGGACGAGCAGGAATTAAGCTTGGGGATGTTGATACGTCCCAAACGTATCTATAATTTCTGCTTGCTCCATGCATGTTATGTGTGACTTTGCCATGTTTTGGTTGAACTTTATTACACTTTTAAACCAATTTGGACTAACCTACTAACTCAGTGCACCCAGTTGCCAGCTTCTGGTTTGCTGCTGTTTTTGTTTTTCAGGTTTTCCGGCTGATTAAAGTGCCCAAAAAATTCCGCAAAAATTATATTAAAAATCAGTGGGCAGGAAGCTTCCGGAATAACCAAGGGAGAGAGCCGGGACCACCACCAGGGAGCCAGAAGGGTCCCTGGCGCGGCCCCAACCCTAGGGCGCGCCAGGCACCCTCCTGGCTGCCCTCGGTGGCCCCTCGACGCCCCCCTTCGCCTATATAACCCCCTCGGGGTAGAAACCCCTAAACAAGAACTCTTTTTCGCGGAAACCTCTCTGTTCAGCCGCCGCCGCCGTTTTTAGATCGGGGCTGCCTGGAGAAGCTGCCCCGGCACCCTGCCGGAAGGAGATCACCCCTCCGGGAGACCATCCATAGCCATGGACGCCTCCCGTATGTGCCGTGAGTAGTCCCCCTTGGACCATGGGTCCGTGATCAGTAGCTATGTGATGTCCTCTCCCTCTTTTGTGCTTTCACTTTCGAGACCTCGTGAGCTGCCTCACATGATCGAGGCACCTATGTAATTTTCTGCTGTTGCTATGCTGAGTTTGTTGGGATCTAATGGATTATGAGACTATGTTCAGATTGTGATGAGTAATATATTTGGTTTGCCCTTTTATATTTTGTTCTGGATTAAATTCTTGCATGTTCTCCGTTGCAGTATTTGCTTTGGCCAAGTTATTTGCTTGCAACTCCAAGAGAGAGCGTTATGCTCGATTGTGGGTTCAGCCCCCTGATGTCTAGCTTGAGTGACAGAAACATGAGACTAGGGGATGTGCTGTTGCCACCAGGGATAAAACAACGGTGATTGTGCCTATTGGTGCAAGAATTGTTTACTTTACGCAAAGTTCTTTTAATGCAGTTGTCTGTTGCTTTGAGTTTACACTTTGGGTGGGATTCGCAACTTAATACCAGCGAGATGTTCTGGATAGATATCTCAAGGTGGATGATTCGTAGTAGATGCAGATGGATTTCGGTCTACTTACCTTGGCGTACTGCCCATTACTTTTGAGCCCTTCCTTTCTTTGCAGCATAGTTAGCATTGCGGTGCCTTCATAATCCTGTCAATTGCCCAACTGTGATTTGTTTAACTCGCTAGCATTTTTATCGTCTTTTGGGAGAGAGACATCACTAGTGAAAATCACGGGACTCCGGTCCATCTTCATACTATTGTTCACACCCACTATTTATCTTTCTGTTTTTACTTTTACTAGTACCTTTTTTATCTCTTGTGTTTGATCCTTTGTAAACGACAAGGCCGGAGGAATTGACAACTCTTCTGAACTCGTTGGGAGCAAAGTTATTTGTTTTGTGCAGGTCCACGACAACTCCACGCATCAGAATAATTTCTGGCGTCGTTGCCACCTATCATACTTATCGTTGAGTCCTACTGGAGACAAACCTTGGTATCTTTACTGAGGGAAATTACCGCTACGCTGCATCTCAACCTTCCACTTGGGGTAACCAACGAGGGGCGAGAAGCCATCATGTTGCTGCCACCACATTGGCCATGGGGTTGTTGTAGTGATCCCGGGTGTATGGAACCGTTCCTGCCGCGGCGAGGGTACATGTTGCCTTGGTCGCGTGTACCCTGGGGGAGTCGACTGATTTGTATCCTGGAATAGTCTTCGAGCCGGGAGGTCAGCAATGATTCGGCTCGTGGGCCCTGCTGGGCGTGCGTTGGCAAGACTCAGTCTCTGTGCTTCTATCAATTCTAACTCATGTCGCAAGCGCCTGGATTCTTGGGCGAGTTGCGTTTCTCTTTCCACCATCTGCGCGTTCTGGGAGTTAATTTATCTTCGTGTGCTCATCACCTGGGCTTGAGCCCGTTTACCCTTGTTCTCCAAGCTTGATGGTTTTCAGGTGTTATTGGCACAGCTAAGGCTTCATCCAGGGCGTTTAGCGCATCTGAGAGGACTTCTCCTCCCGTAAGAACTTCTGGATGTCCCCTATCTGGGTTAGGGGCCGTTTTGAGAGTCGTCTCCACGTTCTGGTTCTGTGCTCCACCTTGAGCGGGTTGGCTTCCCTGCACTTCGGTGCCTGCCATGAACACTGATACACAATATGGAGGCTCGTACTGTGGAAAGTCGGGGTTGTACTTAGTCATTCCCGTGCCTAGTCTGTTGCTCCCGGCGAATCGGATGGAGCCAGTATCTGAGAAGCTTGTTTCACTGGGGTGTTGATGGCGCGAGAGTTGACGGGTGTAGTCTTCTCGCCCTTCGTTGGTGAGCCCCAAGTGGAAGGCGTGATGCAGCACAGCAGCAAATTTCCCTCAGAAAAGATACCAAGGTTTGTCTCCAGTAGGACTCCAGAGATGATAAGTAGGTGTCAGCGGCGCAACTGACGCGGACCTGCACACAGACACAAATAACTTTGTTCCCAACGAAATTTAGACAGGTTGTCAATCTCTCCGGTCTTGTTGTTCACAAAGGATCAAACACAAGTGATAATGATAGCAACTGAAAGTAAAAGCAGAAAAGTAAATGAGCGTGGAAACAGTAATGAGGATATGGACCGGGATACGTGATGTTCACTAGTGATGTCTCTCTCCCAAAAGACGATAAAACTGCTATGCGAGGTAAACAAATTACAGAAGGGCAATTGACAGGATTATGAACACACCGCAATGCTAACTATGCTACAAAAGAAAGGAAGAGGCTCAAAAGCACGGGTAGTACGCCAAAATAAGTAGACCGAAATCCAACTGCATCTACTACTAATCATCCACCTTGAGATATCTATCCAGAACATCTCGCTGGTATTAGGTTGCGAGCCCCACCCAAAGTGTAAACCCAAAGCAACAGACAACTGCATTAAAAAGCACCGTTGTTTTCCCCCTTGTGGCAACAGCACATCCCCTAGACTCATGTTTCTGTCACTCAAGCGTGTCATCGGGGGGCATGAACCCACAATCGAGCATAACGTTCCCTCTTGGGGTTACTACCTACTACTTGGCCAAAGCAATAAAAAGCAACGGAGAACATGCAACAATTACTTAGGAACAAAAATATAAGAGATAAAAACCAAATATATTACTCAATCACAATCTGAACATAATCTCATAATCCATCAGATCCCATCAAACTCAGCGTAGCAACAGCAGAAAGATTACAAAAGTGCCTCGATCATGTAGGGCAGCTCACGAGGTCTATACCATGAAGAACAAAGAGGGGAGGAGAACATCACATAGCTACTGATCACGGACCCATGGTCCAAGGAAAACTACTCACGAGACATCCGGGGAGCATCCATGGTGGAGAGGAGACTCCCGGAGGTCGGCCCTCTTTCCGGCAGGGTGCCGGGAAGAGGTCTTCTGGTGCTCCCGATCTCGGAAGAGCGACGGCGGCGGAACAGAGGCGAGATCGTGAAAAAGGGTTCTGTCCCCGAGGGTTTCACGTCACGGGGGATATATAGGCGAAGGGGGGCAGCCAGAGGTGGACCAGGGGCCCCAGGCGCCCCCCTGGCGCGGCCAGGGGTGGTTCCGCGCCTGGTGGCTGCCTGGGCCACCCCTAGCTCCCCTCTGGCCCCACTCGGGCTCTTCGTGAAGCTTCCTGTACGCTTATTTTTCCTATATTTTTCCCGGAATTTTTCTGGCACTTTTTATATGGGGGAAAACTGAAATAGAAAAACAGCAGAAAACAGGAACTGGCACTGGGGTGCACTGAGTTAATAGATTAGTCCAAATATGATCAAAAGTGTATGAAAGTGTATCTAGATCATAGCAATATCATACAAAACATGCATGGAGCAAGGAGAAATTATAGATACGTTTTGGACGTATCAGGTGTGAGTTGGCGTCAGATGTTTCTCCCGTGGTGTTGGGTGTCAGAGGCTCGAGAGAGCACGTCGGCTCGGGAGATCCAGTGATGAACCCGACAAAGGTGTGCCTTGAGCAGGCATGTCGTCGACTCGAGGTTTCCAGGGGGACTTCAGGATCCGGCTCTGGCTCAGATCCATCCGTTCTCCCGATGAAGATGTGAATAGCCCCGATCGGGACCCGATAACCGGATTCGACGGAATCGGCATCAGGCCCCCAAGTTGAGTCGTCGATGCAGAGCCTTCCGCGCCGGCTCCTGGTAATTCACCCGGTCACGAATCCTTCCATGCCTTGCAGAGCTCCCCTTAGAATCTCAACACCTGCGAGCGCAGGCCCCACGGTGGGCGCCAACTGTCGTGGGAAAGTCACGGCAGATGTCCGTAGAGTCGGACTTATCATGGGACCTTTGCTGCGAGGCGAATTCAAGGGGAAAGTCGACATAGGCACAAGACTCAGCGAGTTACCCAGGTTCGGCCCCGACGGTACGGTAAAGACCTACTCCTGCTTTATGACTATAGGGGGATCGACTCCTCAATAGGAAGAGTCGATCGTATCGATTACAGTGGTGATGTTTCGCCGGCTTTGTCTCGTTGAGATCTAGGCTCTGGGGCGAGTTGTCTAAACCTGGCTTGAGGTAAGTCCTCGCTCTGGCTCACGTGGTCCTCGGCTTATAAAGGTGCCGGGTCCCGGGATTCCTAGAGTCCGACTCCTACATGATGTGGAGTTCTATTCTCCTTTACAAGTTTTCTACGTGCTATACAAGGTAAGTCGAATTCCTTCTAGGGCTTCAATCTTCACGCTTGGCACGTCAGACTCCTGATCGGGTCTTCTTTATGGGCTTTCATATGTAAGTCGGCCCGGAGGTTCTCAATGCCGGGTCTATGGGCCTGATCCATCCCCCCGACAGATCTCCTGCTCCTAGACTCCAAGGCTCCAACGTCGACTGCAGCGGCCGATCAGGCAAAACAAAAAGGGGGGAATAAAGAAAGGGTGAGTATCTAGCATACCCGCGAGTCTTACGTCCGCTACTGAGCAATTATGATTGTGTATCAAATGGAAATGGGAGGTTGTATATAGTGGACTGCAAGGTGGAAATCAAAATAAGGAAGAGAAGCTAGGCCTATCAAAGACTAGCATCTTCCGACGAGTCTTGCAACAAGAGACGAGAATAGCCAATAGTTTATATAAAGCATAAAGTAACAATGCAACAGAAGTTGTTGTAGCATTGTAAAATAGTAAGTTGTAATAATTAACAATGCCTCCGAGATCACCTCCTCGACTTCCCTGTGAGGAAGAAAACCCGGAACCAACAATTTAGTTATAATAGTTTGTAGTAGTAGGATCTGGCTTCACCATAAAGCGTCCTGTTACCGTGGACACAGCTATTCGAATAGATTAATCTTCCCTGCAGGGGTGCACTTCTGTTACACTAAAATGCACAGATCTCCCGGGTGGCGTACACCTTGTTAGGGAATGCCCCACCGAGGCTATCCGACACTCCATAGCCCATCTTTCAAACTCAACAGAGAGGCCATCTGCCAGTCTAAATCCTAAGTACGCAGGGCCTTGGACCCCAACCCCGACGTACTCCTGCATAGTGCGTGGCTGGCCGGTGAAGCAAAATCAAACCAAATAAGACATCACCGCGCGAAAAAATAATACAACACCACTTCCCGTCGCAGGCCGCGATACTGCTGACGTCTGAAGAGTCTTCAAACAAGACTATGAAGCAGAGGAGCCCATAACTCTTTATCCCACATGTAGGCAGCACGTACAAGCCAAAAGGCTAATCAAGTCATCCGCCGTACCCTTAGTAATTTTATTATCTCGCGGACAACCGTTGTCGTCGCCCGACTAATTAACACAACGGACAACGAATAGCGGTCAGGACCACCAGTACATCGGTGTTTGCATTGTACCGTACCCGTGGCAGTTATAATAAGTTGTATCCACGTCACTCCCCTGAGTGATCATTGCCCGCTATCTAATCCTAGCTAACAATGCACATGGCTCACTACTGAATATCATATATATTTATATAGGCAACATAGGATAAAGTAAGGTACATCAAGGGGCGACAAAAACATGTTATGCAATTGAATAGGATTGTAATTTAGCAGGAGCAACAATGCCTAATGCAAGAAATTTACGGAAAGATAGGCGATATCTGGGGAAGAGAGTGGCTCTGCTCCTAGAAGCTCGACGGTAGGGGTACGATCATCGACGAAGTAGTCGAACACAGCAACGGTGTCACCGGCGGTAGCAACGGGGTCTACCGAAGAATAAGGGGGGTGAATAGTAAATACACAACAATAATAGAAATACAAATATATGACATAGCAGATACAAAGCAATGGGGCTCTAACGCAATGTTAGGTGATTTGCTCGGAGCGGGAATTCCTCCGGTGATGATTCACCAGTACCGGTTGATTACCGGACAGACGATCCGGAGGGGGAAGGTTCCATGTCTGCAGTGTTAGAGATATCTGACAGACATGCGGATAGTGTATCCGTGCTCGTTGTTCCATTCTGAACAACTTTCTTATACATAACTTTATCATCCGGACAGTTTTACCAGCTCCGGGAATTACTGGCCGGGTTCATCGGAGGGGGGGATGTTCCATGCTCGGTATGTTGAAGGGGGGTGGTGGCAATACAGGTAGCGTATTCAGATCCGTGATATTTTTCTGATCAACTTTGATATATAATTTATTTTCATCGGAGTTACGGTTTAAAAGATATTAATTACTAAAGTTTAGATCATTTTATTGAATTTCTGAAATTCTTTTTATTATTTAAATACAACATTATCTATAAGTTTGTTGACTGGTCAAACCTGACCAGTGGACCAAGCCTGTCATACACAGAGACTAAACAATTTATTTTACTTATTTAAACAGCCTAGGGGTCCATATGTCAATCGCTCATATCTAGTTAAAATATTTCACTTATCTTATTTATCAAATGGGGTCTACATGTCAGTGAGACATTTGTTTAAATTAAAATTTTAATTAATACAAAGGGATGGTTAAAGGCCCATGGCGAGGGGCCGCGGCGAAGGTGCGGAAGGCTGTGGCGCGGCGGAGGCGGCTGGCACGGCGTGGTCGTAGCCGCGAGCTAGTGCGCATGGGAGAGGCCATGGCTCGGGAGCGCGGCCATGGCGGCATAGCGGTGGCCGGCGCAAAAGCTCGACGGGGTGGGTGCTATGGCGATGAATCGAACGGGGAACAAGAGGGAAACGGAGGGGATGCTCACGGCGAGCATGTAGTGGACGGCAGCGGGGCTCGGGGAGACCGGAGCAGCGCGAATTTCGTCGAGGAAGACGATGTCAGGCGGCGAAGCGGCGGCCCGATTCGTGCGCAGCGGTGGCGCTAAGCTCGAGCTTGGGGTTGGGGCGAACTGGAGGAGCAAGGAGGCCCTCCCGGACTTGCTCCTGGTCGAGGAGGAGGCTGGTGGCCACGCAGACTGCTCCGGCGCTGGAAGGGGACAGAGCGCGAGGGGAGGGAGGTAATTGGAAAAGGGGCGGCTAGTGTTCGTGGGGGGGGGGCGGCGGCTGCTCTTATCCACGACGGTCGGTCGCGGGATGACCGCCACGGCAGCTCGCTGCGGCCATGGTGCCGTGGATTGCTGCCACGGTGCTCCCGGGA
Source organism: Bromus sterilis (assembly GCA_950022295.1). NCBI lineage: Eukaryota > Viridiplantae > Streptophyta > Magnoliopsida > Poales > Poaceae > Bromus > Bromus sterilis. The sequence goes on along the minus strand of OX465598.1, from coordinate 57,713,552 downwards.
ACAAGGGATGGGGATTAAGAGGAGAGGGAGGTGGTTGAGGTGGATTGGGCCGGGTTCTAGCGCCTAGGGCGAAACTTAGTTCTTTTTCCTTTTTTTATTTTCTCTCAACATTTCTTTCTGGTTATATATTATTTGGCTAGCAAAGATTTTTGTAAAATGAGACACTTGTACCTATAATATTATTGCAATTTATATTACTGCTACAAAAAGTGTGGGCCCTAAATAAAATCCAAATCAATTTTATTTAATTACAACATGATTAAATGGTCTACTATTCTATAGTTTTTAATGTATTTGCATTATGTAAATAGCTTCATAAATTACCATTTTCATTTTATTATGACTTACAGATATTTAGGCATTTAATATAATTGGATTCATCATTTTTGGTGTAACTATAATTTTCCATTTTTAAATTAATATCCTTGGGGAAATTTAATAACTCCCACCAATATTGGTCTAGATCTATCAATTACTTAGGACTATTTAAAATATTATCAATAATTTTGTTTAACTATTTGCATAGGTTATATCTTGACTAACATCTGCATTTCGAAATTGAAGTTGAGTTATTTCCACTTTGATTATTTTTGAGTTTAATTGAGTTGGGATCTGAATGAGCATGACTCAAAGTGATCAAGTATTGCTCAGCATGGTGACTTGGCATTTAACAAAAGTGATTACTGTAGTCTAAAACTGGGGGTGTTACAAATCTCCCCCACTACAAAGAATTCTCGTCCCGAGAATTAAAAGGTAGTGTAAGGGTTAAAGCTTTGGTTTCGTATTCTAACGAATCTTCTGGTTCATGTTGTCCTTCTCGAAGAAGTTAATCCTTCTCGTTGATGTCTTCATTTCCTTGCATCAGTGCATCTCGACGAGTTGTTATCCTTCCTTCTGGGTCTTGATCGTACTTTCAAATAGGGTAGGAGGGTAAAACTTAGGGGGTTCAGATCGGTACCCGGTTAATCAACCGAGATTGTCCAAGGTAATGGGGTACAAAGTATCCTCCGAGTTGATACTCAGGGGAATACATCGAGAGAGACAAAATAAGGTATGAGAAATTTCAAGCGGATAGGCATGCATTCGATGCCGTTGACGGATGTTGTAAGAGATGTCCATAGCATCAGGCATAAACACTGATTCTGATATCGGACTGAATAACACAATGTAGGTGTCTCGTGAATTGCATACGAGGTCAATCAAGAGGGATAACCTTGGGAACATGAACGTAAAGAAGATTCAGGTTTCGGTCCTATGGACTGTGGGTTATGGGCCCACCAAGAATAGGGAGGGTCGCGACATTCCATGCGATCACGACGCAAGGTTGGTCAGAGAACAGTTTGTCAGCTATGTCAGCAACAATGTCGGTACCAAGGGAAAGGGACGCAGAGAACCATTTTCCTGCTCGTTAAGACGAGCCGGACCAATAGGCAAAGTTCTCATCCATCGGTGGTTACCGAAATGTTATCAACAATAGTAACAGGGTTTTCTGACGGAGTAGTACGCCGAAGTGTAAGCATATGTAGTGAATTATCACTGCTCAGATGAGTTACATCAGAAGAAAGATTAAACAGACCAATGGAGAGAGAAAAAAATGTGATCATCAGATCAAACAGACCAATGAAAGGGAAAATGTGATTGTACACAACTATTATGTGTATATCCTTCCCAAGGAAAGTAGGGCACAATATGCACGACCAATTTTGTTTTGGAAGGGAGTCAAAGGAGGTTGTCGATGATAACACGAATCATCGAGGGGACAAGGAAGGTATTTCTTACCATGAATTCAACTGACACTTGAAAAAATTCCATATGTTGATGAGGGCCACGACACATTATGTCGAGGGGTTTCATAGGATGCCATCGAATATTGACGACAACAATCAAAGGAACGATGGAGCAAAAGTATTCTGTGTTCTCGGTTGACGACAACCCAGAAGCCATGGAGTGGTTACGGCAGGGAAATGTATTGTTTGATCAAAATCCATTAGATTTAGTGCAAAGGTACGATATCCTCGAGATACCAGGGGGCAATACTCGAAGACATAACGTAATAGAAGTTGACCTAGATCGCTGATTTGTAGAAGACAAGTGTTCAATCTTGTTTAAGAAATAGAATCAAAGGATAACATCATGGTCAGAACCATGATCGCAAGGGACCCAATCATAGACACAAGGTGAATTTATACCAAGGGGACAATTATTCTCTACGAGAAGCTTTCATGATAAGTTCTACATCGTATCCATGGGCAGGAACGCAAAGGTTCAGGGTCGACTCCCACTTCTTCAATGCATATCATTTCAATCACTTCTCGCTTTCGATGAAGTTGTAGAGTGGGAAATTTATTTGGCGTACCACCAGTAGAGTATGGCCCGCAGAAGTTTCCGGGGTTCACACAGGTGGTTGAAACATAGATACAACCCAACGGGATATTTTACGAATCTTTACAACAATCAACAGAAGTAGAGGATACAAGTTCGAAAGTAGAAGGCTAACGACATGAAGTAGATGATACCATTAGCGGGAGGCATCTTGTATCAGGGGAAATTCATCAATGACTTAGGACGCAAGGGGATGGTAGATAGTAATCCACCAGAAAGGTCAGGTGACGTACAGAGAGTCGGGTATGAGTATCGGTACTCCACCATAAGAAGAAATAATGCAAAGGCATCGGACGATAAAAGCATCGGAATAATTCGACATTTAAGTTCAAAGGAATTTTGATTTCCAATAGGGGATGTCAGAAGCAGATGTTCTGACCATGGGTATATAAGTTGAACAGACTTATACGCACAATCACCGAAGGTTTGATTTACCGAGATCCAGCTCATGTCCGAAATGACGTCTGAGCCAGAAGAATGAGTTCATAGGGATCAATGGATGATTGTGTGCATTCGCACACATGATGATTTCCATAAGATCAGTATGGCAAGGACAAGGGATGTCAATGAAGAATACTTAGACATATGGAATTAACCATAATGCAAGCAGGTAAGATGAACATCCAAAGCAGTAGGCTTTCGAGGATTCCCAAGACATCGGACAATATCTCGGGGTTTCTTGCAAACACAAGAGCATATGGTAATGAAGATAATGAAGGTATAAATAACAAGGGTGTGAAGTTACCCACGAGGATTTATCGGTGGTAAGGAACTGCAAGCAGCGGACATAATGGTCTCAGGATTTTTCGGAGAGTATATTCGGAATCTTCGGGTGAATCCGGTGATCATCTGTAACGAGAGGCTCTCCGGGAGAAAAGAAGGTGCGAGAACCTAGAGTCAGAGTTAGTAAAACTTTTACCCGAAATGGAGGAGAGATCAGAGTCCCAGAGTAAAGGTGCGGAGAAAAAGATCCTAATACCACCCAGTTTTTGCGACGGGGGCCGATAAATCACACGACACTATTATTGAAGTAGTTTTGCAAATACTAGACTCGACTTCGACCAAGGAGTTGGAAGGTGGTGTCCTACAGGAAGTCGGCTCTGATACCAACTTGTGACGCCCTCAAAATCAAGCCGTGTACAGTAATCATACACGCACGGTACACGGCCGAGATCAAGGACTCACGGTAAGGTAATCACAACACAACTCTACAAATAAAATAATACAATTTGTTTAATACAAGCCAGGGGCCATGAGGGCTCGAATACAACAGCTCCAGAGCACAAATTTAGCGGAAGCAATAGTATCTGAGTACAGACACAAGGTACACATGATCTGCCTTAAGAAGGCTATCACAAAACAACAACGATCGAAAAGGCGAGGCCTCCCTGCCTGGGAACCTCCAACTACTCCTGATCAAGGGGGAACTCCACGTCATACAAGGCACCAGGGTCTTCATACGGTGAGGATTGTTGTCTCACTCCTCGTTGGTTACCCTGAGTGGAAGGTGAGATGTAGCGTAGCAGCAAATTTCCCTCGGTGAAGATACCAAGGTTTGTCTCCAGTAGGACTTGCAGAAATACAAGAAGGTGACAACGGCGCCAGAAATTACTTCGGGCTAACGACGCCAGAAATTGGGCAGTTGTCGGGACCTGTACACAGAAACAAATAACTTTTCTCCCAACGAGTACTGAGGAGTTTTCAATTCCTCCGGCCTTGTTGTTTACAAAGGATCAACGCAAGAGATAATAGTGCAACTGAAAGTAAGAACTGAAAGTAAATTGAGGGTCTAAACAATGGTGTGAATATGGACCGAGGTCCCATGATGTTCACTAGTGATGTCTCTCTCCCAAAAGACGATAAAAGTGCTAGCGAGGTAAACAAATCACAGCTGGGCAATTAAAAGGATTATAAACGCACCGCAATGCTAACTATGCTACAAAAGAAAGGAAGAGGCTCAAAAGCAATGGGCAGTACTCCAAGGGAAATAAACCGAAATCCATATGCATCTACTACAAATCATCCACCTTGAGATATCTATCCAGAACATCACGTTGGTATTAAGTTGTGAATCCCACCCAAAGTGTAAACTCAAAGCAACAGACAACTGCATTAAAAGAACTATGCGTAAAGTAAACAATCCTTGCACCCGAAAGTACAAGCACCTTGTTTTATCCCTGGTGGCAACATCACATCCCCTAGTCTCATGTTTCTGTCACTCAAGCTAGACATCAAGGGGCTGAACCCACAATCAAGCATAACGCTCCCTCTTGGAGTTGCAACAAATCACTTGTCCAAAGCAAAATACGGCAACGGAGAACATGCAAGAATTTACTAAAGAACACAAATATAAAAGAGAAACAAATATATTACTCATCACAATCTGAACATAATCTCATAATCCATCAGATCCCATCAAACTCAGCATAGCAACACAGAAAATTACAAAAGTGCCTCGATCATGTGATTGTCAGAACCCCAACTAGGGTAAGTGCTAGGGTTTGAGTTCACCTTTGCATCATGCAAAAATTTCAAAAGAAATTCAAGATTGGGGAAAAGAAAAGCCCTGAGAAATTATATCAAATGGCCAGACAAAAATTTCTTCCAAATTTTGCCCTGGTATTTTTGAAAAGTCTTATAAATATGCATGATCACATATAAAGTGAAGTGGGTCCCACTACATGCACCAAGATTTTTCAAATATTCCAAATAGGGCTTGGAAATTAAATCAAACTCCAATTTGAATTTAAATTCAAATTGTTTGATTTTCAAAAGTCATCAAAACTTATGAGTGGCCAGCTATATATTTTATAAGTCCACATAAAAGTTTTCATGATTTTTAAAAATGCTCTGCTATTTTTATTTGGGGCAAAACAAAAAACAGAAAAGGAAAAACAGAAAACAAAAATAGAAAAGAAGAATAAAAGAAACCCAGCCCACCCCCTGGCCACCTGGCCCAGTAGCCGGCCCAGCCCAGCCGCGCTGTTGTCGTCTTCCTCCCCTGCGGCTCCAAGCAGCTCGCTGGAGCTGGGAGCGCGGCGAGGACGCCACCGCGACTTCCACGCGGTCTAAAACCCCCCAGGCCTCCTCCTCGCGCCACGCAGCTCGCCCAGAAGCCCCGCACCCTTTCCCCCTCCTCTGGCTTCCTCCCTGTCTCTCTCCCCCGTGTATCCAGCGCCGCCCGAAGCCCAGCCGGAGCACGCCGCCGTGCAGCGCGTGACCATCGAGCACTTCCCGGCGAACCGTGCTGTCCAGAAGGTCCGCAGCAGACGACTTCCTCAAGCCGCGCAACGAATCGAGGCCAGGAACCCTTGGAAGAGCCGCCAGCTTCGAGTTCTTCCCCACGGCCGCCGTGCGCCATTGCCGGAATTCGCCATCGCCTCGCATCCTCCGGCTTCCTCGAGCTCATCTCTGCACCCAGGGTGAGCTTGCGCTCATTTTCCCTCAACTTCCCGCTCGAATCCGTGCCCGAGTCGCGTTTCGCCATGGTCCAGTCCACGGCCGCCGCTGCTCTTCGTCGCCGCCGCGCTCCCAGACCTCCCCTTGAGACCCCAGTGGCACAGCTCGAAGCGGGCGATCACGGGCTACCCCCTGGTAGCTTCCCCTTGCCCAGTCGTACCCGGAACCGCCGTCCGCAGCGGGCGCCGCCGCACGGGTTGGTCACCGACGGCTAACCGGCGGCGCCCCATTAGCTTAGGGGGCTAATCCCCTGTTAGTGACCCTTGGGTCACTGACTGGTGGGCCCTGGCCCCCCTAATAACCCTGTTTAGTTAAACTAAACCGGGTTTAAACCCCTCTTCCACTGACAAGCCGACCCCACCCGTCAGCCCCCCTGTGACATCACCCTGACCTCAGCATGACGCAATAAAGACTTTCCAAAAAATAGAAATGAATTAAAGAAATTACAAAAATTGCAGAAAATCATATAAACTTTGGAAATTCATAGAAAATTCATATTAACTCAAAATTTAATAAATAATATGTCTAAAAATATCAGAAATATCCAAGGATTATGAATATGGGCTCTGTTTTCATGTTTGACCATTTTAAAATGGGTGAACAGTGCAAAACATCCATATGGATTTATTTCAAATTCAAATTTGAAGCACATTTGCAAATGACTTTGCATTTGACTTCTTTTAAATGGAATTGTACCCACCTTGTGACCAAGAACATCACCATTTCAATATTGATCATGTGTTTGAGCATTGCAAATAAATTTATACCTTGTTTGATTGTTTGCTCGATAGACGTGCAACCGGAACTGGAGGCCACCCCCTTCGTTGAAGACCCCGATATCGAACCTCGTCATCAAGGCAAGCAAACCCCATTGATCATGTCTATAAAATCCCAATTCCCTCTCAGTCTCGCTTATGCATGTTTAGGAGATCACTTTGTATCGATTCTACCGCATAGTTGAACCCATATCCGATGCATGACCTATCATCTTGTCACAGTAGTAAGCAAACCAAAATCCTAGCTGACATAGGAGTTGCTTGATATCATGAAGCCCCTGCAACTGTTACAGCTTATTGCATGCTTAGTGTTACATGAGGTTGCTTTTGATGTGAGTCGGGATGATGGTGAACATGGTGTTGATGAAAGTGAAACTGTGTCGGTGAATCCACCCTAATACAAGGTGAACGATGAGAGGCTGTGTAGGAGTACACAGTGGGTTGTCTCGTTGAACACTGCCTTAGGCATCGAGTTCTTGTATGGTAATCCAAGACAAAGAGTACAACCACACATTGGGATCACTGACCCCTCTCGGCCTAGTACCTTGATCCGTGTCGACGTCCAGGAGTCACATTAGTTCGGGCTTTCCATTTGGCATCTGCATAGAACAAAGAATGAAGGAATGGTTGCATCATCCTAAATATGTGGGTGCACCTGTGAGGCAGGAAAACCATCTGCTAAAGGTGGCGTCTCGGTCACCTACATTGTCTGAGTCCATTTCGTTGATCCGGCCGGACTCTCGAGCGGTAGCAACTCAGGTAGTTGACTCCTGGAATAGACCGGTTGTGAGCGAAGTGTCGTGGTGAACATCCTCGCTGTCACCTCTTGAACGGTGGCGAGACCTGGCGGTAACCGATGGTCATGTGTGTGTAGCTTACACCCTTGCAAGGTTAACAAAACTATTCGAATAGCCGCGTCCGCGGTTAAGGACTACTTGGAACCTGTACCTGATTATTAGACAACTTGAATGGATACTTATAAAACTCGCAAGATAAGTGTGAGTGCTATGGTGTGCCTCCTCATGGGGAAGTCGAGGAAGTAACCATAGTGGTGTATTGGTTGGAGACTTGGATAGTGGCCTCGTGTACGCTTCTTACCTCAAGTCTGGTACTCGTAGCACAGGACTAGCCAAGTCAAAGCTGGCATTTCTGCATGATGAAACCCCACCCCCTTTACCTTGATACTTGAGCATGAGTAGTGTAGTTCTGATGTAAGTCTTGCTGAGTACGACTTTGTACTCACGTTTGCTTATTCTATGTTTTAGATGAAAACCCAGACCCCGATGGAGTCACCTTCGTGAAGCTCGACGTTGACTAAGTTAGTATAGTCCCAGGCAGGAGTCTGGTCCCTCGTGGAAGGGCATGTTTGTTGTACGAGGCTTCTCTAAGCCATTTGTTAAACTTGTCTGTACTCAGACCTAATTTGCTTCCGTTGTATGATGTAATGTGATCACAGACATGTGATCTTTGTATACTCTATATGTAAGTCAATAAAGAAGTACTTTGTAGAGTTATGTGATGATACCTGCTGTTCATACTAAGCATGTGTGTTGCGTGTATGTTTATAACATGCATGTCTTAGTATGGGTTTTCGAGACCTTAGTTGTGATTTGGCTGGCGGTCTTTTATACACCAAGTGGCCCTTAGATGTGCGCAGCTTGGGGCATCGCGATGCGATTGCTCGTGACTTTGTCACGTGCACACTTTGTTGTATGATTGAGCCCGCCCTAGACCCCGACTAAGTGATCGGGCTGGAGTAAGTATATGTAAGAGTTAGATTCAATCGATAACATGGTTGAGGCGACTTGTCTATGAGTATGGGATTTCACCACCCATAATCATTTAGACTTGTGAGCGGGCGATGAGGACCCATCTCAGTTGATCATCCGGCCTGGATGGGATGCCCCTCACGTTTGATGCTTTCCGAGAGTGTTCTGTGCTTGGCCTTGTCTGCTTAGACAAGTGGGTACGGCTCTCGGCTCTCCATGTGATTGTATCGTGACTGGAATTACATACGCTAACCCCGGGTCCCGACAGTGATGCAGCTCACGAGGTCTCGAAAGTGAAAGCACAAAGAGGGGAGAGGTACATCACATAGCTACTAGTCACGGACCCATGGTCCAAGGGGGACTACTCACGGCACATCCGGGAGGCGTCAATGGCGATGGATGGTCTCCCTGAGGGGGTTCCTCCTTCCGGCAGGGTGCCGGGGAAGCTTCTCCTGGCAGCCCTGATCTTGAATTGGCGGCGGCGGCGGTACAGAGAGGAGAACGGGAATAGCAGGTCGATCTTAGGGGTTTCCGTCATGGGGGCTAAATATAGGCCAAAGGGGGCACCGAGAGGGGCCACAGGGCAGCCAGGAGGGTGCCCGGCGCGGCCTAGGGTGGGTCCGCGCCAGGGACCCTTCTGGAGTCCCTGTGGTGGCCCTCCCTTCCTTCCTTGGTGATTCCGGAGGCTTCCGGGACGCTGATTTTTTATATAATTTTTCCGGAATTTTTGGAGCACTTTTAATGGTCGGAAAACCTGAAATACAAAAACAGCAGAAAACGGGAATTTTCGGTGCACTGAGTTAATAAGTTAGTCCAAATATGCTCAAAACTGTATGAAAGTTCAAGCAAAACATGGCAAAGTCAAACAATACATGCATGGAGCAAGCAGGAATTATAGATACTTTTGGGACGTATCAACATCCCCAAGCTTAATTCCTGCTCGTCCTCGAGTAGGGAAATGATAACAAGCATAATTTCTGTGGTGACTTGCCACATAACCATATAAGGACTTTTAAGTAAAGCAATCAAAGCATGCAATTCAATTCAAGTCTTAAAAAGAAAGAGCCTATATTAGCATTGACACAAGAAACAAAAGAACAAAAGGTGCAAGAGCTCCGGCTGTCCGTGACTCGAATGTCTCCAGATGGTGTTTGCGTGCAAGCAGGGGACTGGGGAAAACAGAAAAAAAAGGTTGTTGAGAACTACTCTCTACTAAAGTTTCACACTGGTCTCCTTTGGATTCTTATCCGGACTCGTCCCCAGACCACTAGGTAGGTACAAGTCAAACTGATCCACTCCCTTTCGATATTTTGAGCACTCATGAAATGGATGAGCGTGAGCAAGAAAGTTGACAACTAAAAGGCGAAACAAAAAGAAAGTGGAGGAAGAAGACAAAAAGGTGTGAAAGGCTCACATAAAAGAGGACAATCATAGGCGAGAAAAGGCCATATGATATATATGATGTGAGGAGTAGGGATTGCCATGCAACGGATGCACATGTGAGCTAAAAGCTCTCCAAGGGAACTAGTGGGGGTGCATCTAACTTGCTTGCTCATTGGAATATACAAGCCAAGTTCTATAGTCTGAAGGGTCCCCACATAGCTATATGCATGTATGATGATATCTATGGAGTATGAGGGATGTGGATCTCTCAAAAGGAATAGTAGTGTGCCCCCTTCTCTCTTTTTATTTTTATTTTTCTATTTTTTCTATTTATTTTTATTTTTTGGTGGCCTCAATGGCTCTTTCTATTTAACTCTCATTTTTCCTCTTTGGGATCTTTTGATTTTGTCCTCTTTGGGATCCTTTCCTCACTTTAGGGGAAACATTCTATATTTTACAAGAATATAGGAGATCTTTCACACTTTACAAAGGTACTAACATAAAGAAGATGTAACTATCATGATGCAAATGTATGCCTCTGCCATGATTGAAGGATATGCAATTATACTAGCGCGTCATGTAGCAATGATTAGGGCAAGGCCCAACTAGCATGCGGCTCATCGATCAAGCAAGTAGCATGTATGACATGAAGATCAAGTCATGAGAAGGTGGATGTTGCATGGCAGTGTATCTCGGAAAGGCTATGGAAATGCCTTGTAGGTAGGTATGGTGGCTGTTTTGAGGAAAGATATAAGGAGGCTGATGATGACAAAGCGTATCATGCCAAGGTTTTGGATGCACCGGCGAAGTATGCACCAACTCTCGAGATGAGAAAGGGCAATGCACGGTACCGAAGAGGCTAGAAAAAGTATAGGTGGGTGGAAGTGTCAACTTTCGAATACTCACATTAGTCCGAAGAACTCATGCACTTATTATGGTAACTCTCAATCTAATCAGGAGGTTCACAAAGAGACAAGTACCCCGAGGAGGAGTGTATGGGGGTTTGGTTATCCTTGCGCATCCTCGACTCATGGTACGTGAGTGTACTCTAATATTCGAACCCTCCAGAGGTTAGTGATCCATCTAGTAGCTAGAGTTATCAACAGGGGTTTTTTGGTTTTCGAAAAACACACGGATTTCCCAAAATACGACATCTATCACTAATAGGCTCGAGATTTTGACACCAAAAGTTCAAACATTACTCTATTAAATACCTCAAAACTATTGCAAGTTAATACTACAAATAGAATAACAACTTCAACTACCTACTTTCTAGTCAAGACACAAAACTCAGTGCAACATGCAAACTCTCTAACGAAATAAAACATGCAACCTATAGAAAGTTCAACCTAAGACAAAACAAAAGCTCTAGAAGAAAACTAAAGAACAACAACTAAACAGGGCAGCAGCTAAGAAAAGAAAAAGAACAACTCACAGCTAAGAGAATAAGAATGCAAATCCTATGAGGAGTTCTAGTTCAAGCGGAGCGTGTTTCTCTCCCACACAAAAGAAATCTGGGATCTAACTTGTTACTACAGCAAACAAAGCAAAAACAAATCTAAGAAAAGTAAAGAGCGAGGCGCTCCAAGCATAGCACATAACGCATGAAGTGATAAAAATATAGTGAAACGAGGGACGAACTGATAATTGTTGATGAAGAAGGGGATGCACGGGGTCATCCCCAAGCTTAGACGCTTGAGTCTTCTTGAATATTTATTGGGCGTGCACATGGGCATCCCCAAGCTTGATCGTTTGACACTCCAGGATCTTCTTTCATCATCTTCCATCGCACACTTGAAAACTCCCTTCATACATAACTCATTGTAAACTGATTAGAGACGTTAGTACCCTATTAAAATAATTTTTCCCTTACTGGAAATAAAGATATTCTTGAAGATCTACTGTTTCTCAAGATTTCCAAAAAGTTTTTGCAAAGAAAAGGCAAGCCTAAGGTTTGCAAAAGTTAGGAGAGACAAAACGTGGCAGAATCTGTGAAAAACAGAACATCAGGTAGTAAAGAATTTTTTAGGGGTACTTCTGCAACTCAAATAAGAAAACACAGAACATACGAAAGTTCCGTGATTTTATAGATCACGCTGTGTATAAAATTTAGCTCAAAAAGATGAACTGGTGATTTACTATGATTTTTCCAGTCACGAGGACAGAATCTGTTTCTGGACAGCATGTCACAACTTTCACTTCCCTTGTCATATGAGGCTATATTTGGCACAAAGCTTGAAAAATAAAGGTACAATGATGTTGCTGCAGTAGTAACAATCATCAATACCACTAAAAACAGAAGTAAAAACATCTTGGGTTGCCTCCCAATAAGCGCTTTCTTTTATGCCTTTAAGCTAGGCATGAAGATTATAGAAGATGCTCTCACAAGAATAAGAATTTGAAGCAAAAGAGAGCATCAAAAAGCAAATATGAGACACATTTAAGCCTAACCCAATTCCTATGAATAGGCATCTTGTAAGAAAATAAATCAAAGAAGCACAAAGTGACATGCATAGGAAGGTGGAAAAAGAACAACTTCAAAACTTTCAACATGAAGAGAGGTGTTTTTGTAATATGAAAGTTTCTACAACCAATCTTTCCTGTCTCAAAGTAATTTTCAGTAGCATCATGAACAACATCAAGAATATAGCTATCACATAAATCATATTGTTCATGACCTACAAGCACACGTGTATAGTTTTCAACACGGTCTTTAGGAACATAAGATAAATGCATCCCATCACATTGAGCCTAAATAAAAGCACAGTTCTCCAGAATATGAGTTGGCGATTTCAAGAGGATAATAGGACAATCAAGTGTGGGTGGAATAGAAACAATTTCATGATTAACGTAAGGAACTATAGAAAGTTCATCTTCGTAAGGATCATCCATGGTGGCATCACGGCCATAAGCATAGAAGGCATCAACTTCATCAAAAAGGGATATTTCAAAAGAATCCATGGGATCATAACACTCATATAAAGAGTCGAAGAGTTACTCTCATTAGAAGGTAGACGTGGATGGATCCATTCTTCCTCCTTTTGTTCATCCAAGGAGCTTTCAGGTTCAACAATTTCTTCTTCCATAGAGTCCTGCAAATCATTAGTCTCTTCCTTTGGGGGAGAGATTCTCTCAAGATGATCAGTAATATAATAATTTGCATCGTAATTTTCCAAACAATAGTTAAGTATAGCAAGACTCTCAGATTTGTAAGGGGCATCATCAGTATTTGTAAGAAGAGAAATAATTTCATAGGCACCCTTATAAGCAACAAATTCTTCTATTTCCTCTGCATCATAAAAATCATAGTTTCTCTTAGCATAAGAAGCTAAGGTTTCATCATCATTGTACTCACATTGGAAAGCAAGGTGTTTGTGCCTCATAAAGCAACAAGATTCATCCCTGCAGAAAGATATATTATATATTGAGCACAAGTTTCTAGCACACTCATACAACTGATGTATTTGTTTCCATAAGTGTATCCCCTTTTGAGACAAGCGGTGTTCCTTGTACCACTTTTGTTGATCCTCGGTGAATCCTCCATGCCAATAAGATCTGGTTTCAAAGAAGTCAGACATTGATTGGAAAGTAAGGAACTAGACATAAAAAAATTTGGATTTTTGATAAAGGACACTAAAGATAAAAACTGAAAGGTAAGCTAACAATACTAAAAAGCAAAGATAAAAGATAGTGTGCAACTCCCCTATCTTGTAGACTGGACTCCCTGGCAACGGCGCCAGAAATTGGCTTGATACGGTGAGGATAGTTCTCTCACTCCTCGTTGGTTACCCCAAGTGGAAGGTGAGATGTAGCGTAGCAGCAAATTTCCCTCGGTGAAGATACCAAGGTTTGTCTCCAGTAGGACTCGCAGAAATACAAGAAGGTGACAACGGCGCCAGAAATTACTTCGGGCTAACGGTGCTAGAAATTGGGCGGTTGTCAGGACCTGTACACAGAAACAAATAACTTTGCTCCCATCGAGTAAAGAGGAGTATTCAATTCCTCTGGCCTTGTTGTTTACAAAGGATCAACGCAAGAGATAATAGTGCAACTGAAAGTAAATTGAGGGTGTAAACAATGGTGTGAATATGGACCGAGGTCCCGTGATGTCCACTAGTGACGTCTCTCTCCCAAAAGACGATAAAAGTGCTAGCGAGGTAAACAAATCACAGCTGGACAATTGACAGGATTATAAACGCACCGCAATGCTAACTATCCTACAAAAGAAAGGAAGAGGCTCAAAAGCAATGGGCAGTACGCCAAGGTAAGTAGACCGAAATCCATCTACATCTACTACGAATCATCCACCTTGAGATATCTATCCAGAACATTCGCTGGTATTAAGTTGTGAATCCCACCCAAAGTGTAAACTCAAAGCAACAGACAACTGCATTAAAAGAACTATGCGTAAAGTAAACAATCCTTGCACCCGCAAGTACAAGCACCGTTGTTTTATCCCTGGTGGCAACAACACATATGATACGTCCAAAACATATCTATAATTTCTGCTTGCTCCATGCCTCTTTTGTGTGATATTGCTATGATATTGATGATCTTCCATACACTTTTGATCATATTTGGACTAACCTATTAACTCAGTGCACCCAAGTGCCTGTTCCTATTTTCTGCTGTTTTTCTATTTCAGGTTTCCCCCATATAAAAAGTGCTCCAAAATTTTGGGAAAAATCCAATAAAAAATCAGCGTACAGGAAGCTTCGGGAATCACCAGGGGGGCAGAGGGGACCCACCAGGGCCCTAGGCGCCCTCCCGGTGCGCCCTAGGGTGGGGCCACGCCAGGGGCCGCCTGGACCCCTGGTGGCCCCCCTGGCTGCCCCCCTTCGCCTATTTATTCCCCGTGACGCAAAAACCCCGAGACGGGAACCCTTTTTCGCGATCTCTCCTCTGTTTCGCCGCCGCCACGCTTCCAAGATCGGGAGCACCAGAAGACCTCTTCCCGGCACCCTGCCGGAGGGAGGAACCACCTCCGGGAGCTTCTCCACCACCATGGATGTTTCCTGGATGAACCGTGAGTAGTCCACCTTGGACCATGAGTCTATGATCAGTAGCTATGTGATGTTCTCCTCCCCTCTTTTTTCTTCATGGATTAGACCTCGTGAGCTGCCCTACATAATCGAGGCACATATGTAATATTTCTGCTGTTGCTATGCTGAGTTTGCTGGGATCCGATGGATTATGAGCTTATGTTCAGATTGTGTTTGAGTAATATATTTGATTCTCCTATTTTATATTTATGTTCTTAAGTAATTCTTGCATGTTCTCCGTTGCTACTTATTGCTTTGGCCAAGTAGTAGGTAGTGACTCCAAGAGGGAGTGTTATGCATGATTGTGGGTTCATGCCCCCAGATGACTAGCTTGAGTGACAGAAACATAAGTCTAGGGGATGTGCTATTGCCACAAGGGGAAAACAACGGTGCTTGTACTTGCGGGTGCAAGGATTGTTTACTTTACGCAAAGTCCTTTAATGCAGTTGTCTGTTGCTTTGAGTTTACACTTTGGGTGGGATTCACAACTTAATACCAGCGAGATGTTCTGGATAGATATCTCAAGGTGGATGATTAGTAGGTAGATGCAGATGGATTTCAGTCTACTTGTCTTGGCGTAATTTGTTTACCTCGCATGGCTATTTTATCGTCTTTTGGGAGAGAGACATCACTAGTGAACATCATGGGACCCTGGTCCATATTTCCAATACTGTTTACACCCACTATCAATTTACTGCTTTATTTACTTTTCCATTAGTATCACTATCATTATTATCCCGTGTGTTTTATCCTTTGTAAACAACAAGGCCGGAGGGATTGACAACCCCTTTGTACACGTTGGGAGCAAAGTTATCTGTTGTGTGTGCAGGTCCACGTCAACCGCTAATCTGGTGCCGTTGTCACCTTACTGTCGTTGCTGGAGTCCTACTGGAGACAAACCTTGGTATCTTCACTGAGGGAAATTTGCTGATGTCTACATCTCAAACCTTCCACTTTGGGTAACCAACGAGGGGCGAGCAAATCTCGCGACATCAAAGCAATTTCTGGCGCCGTTGCCGGGGAGTCCGCTCTTCAAGATAGGGGAGTTGCACACTATCTTTTATCTTTGCTTTTTAGTCTTGTTTGTTTACCTTTCAGTTTTTGCTTTAGTGTCCTTTATCAAAAATCAAAAAAATAGTTATCTTGCTTTTAGTTATCCTTTCTGTTTAGTCAAGCTTGTTAGGATTTGGTGCCTTGAGGGAGTCGGAGGTCTTAGATTTCCATCAGAGGGATGGAGAAAATATGAAGAAGGCATGGGACAAAATTTCTGATGCACATAGAAAAATTATGCCTTGGATACCTATAAAAATTGTGCTTAGAAATTTTTACCATGGTCTTTTTAGATCGTTCAAACACTCTCTTGATATTATAGCCGAAGGAGATTTCTTAGCTTGTGATGAAGCTAGAGCTCTTGAAATTATACATGGTCTATCTAGTTACTTTGTTTATGATCATAGTTTTGATACTATTATAGATAGACTTGCTACTATTGAAAAGAAATTGGATGCTCTAGACTTGAGAAAAGTAAAGAAACCCCAGCCAAATAAGAAAGATGTTTATGAGATAGATGGTGACTGGGAACCCTTTGTTAGAATTAGCACCTCTGACCAAGACTTCCTTGCTTTCTGTGACATTGGATCCATGGTTTCTACTATGCCAAAAGTTGTTTATGATTCTTTAAAATTTAACATGGACAAATTATCATCCTATCATGAACATCCTAATGGAGATATTTCTGAGATCCAGGGAAGATAAAAGATGTACCAGTGACATTCCTAAAAGGGATTGCAATGGTTGATTTCTTCGTCATGAAGCCAAACCAAGGAAACATAGTTCTTGGGAGGGATTTCCTCCGAGCCATAAAAGGCTTCATTGATATAGGTAAGGGACAAATACGCCTACTGACGAGGGGGTGACCCCACGACTCCTATGGATGAGCCTACCCGGTGTACCCGAAGACAGAAGGCCCACAAAGATGCCTCCTAGGCCCAGCCTTGGCCCACTAGTGGCACCGACGTAGGAGTCTGCAAGTCATAAGGAAGGTTCAAACTTGCCGTACGGAACAAGATCATGGTTAGGAAACCTCGTCTGTAATCCAGGACGGACTCCACGAGACCTAGCCTAGTATATAAGGGCTAGGAGGGGAGACGTCGAGATCAAGCAATACACAATATGTAACCCTAGCCTTGTGCGCACTAGTCTCGGCCTTCCTGTAATCGCCATCCCCGATCAATAATATCGAGCAGGAACGTATCCTCCTGTTAGCCGATGATCTTATCGTCCAACCTGTGCCTCCCATGACTAACCCAGGGTCCCTGACCATGGGTTTTTCCGGGGTACATCCCCGTCAATTGGCGCCGTCTGTGGGAACTACACAGGTTGGAATTACGATCTCGGCGGTTCCGTCTTCAGCAAGCCAGAACTCAAGAGCAAGAACCAGATACAATCCACCCGAGGAATTCAAGATCACGACAAATACCTCTGCCGCCCCAGCAAGATCACTCAACCTACAGTCGTGCCAAGACCAATACTACGGCGGCAACCAAGCTCACCGCCAGCGAAGGAGAACTCGGCAGCCCAAAAGAAAGGTGCGAGGGTTCTACACGCGGATCTCGATCGACGAACTACAACATGAAGAAAAGGACCTGCCGGCCACTCGACGACCCACCGCCACCCAGGCACCCGCCGCACAACAATACACTGACTCCAAGCTCGAGATCAGCGATCGCCAAGACCATCGCCAACAAAGAAGAAATTGACGACTCAGAAGATAGGCGCGAAGATTCTACGAAGATACCTCACCCGATGAGTCGAGCCATACAACCACGCGCCCGCCGACCACTCGACGACCCGCCGCCGTGCGGATAGTCGCCGCCCGCCAGGACAGCGACTCCGAGACTCAAACCGGAGAATACTACGATCCAGATCGAAGGCCAGATGAATTCGCCAATCTCATAAGGAACCAGAATCTAAGCGAAGGAATCGAAGTCGACCCGCGAGCTCACGAGCACCCAGCGGACCACGCGCTATTCTTCCGAATCTCAAGGAGGAAATGGCACGCCGGATCCAGCAAGCTCACGGTCAGGGAACAGCTAGAAGGACCCTGCACGATCCACTGCTTTGAGGACAACTGGGGAAACATCAGATCGAGCCACACTCTAGGACACTGTCGCCTGTTCAACGAACTCGCCGACAACCTTAAGGAGGAAAAACAGCAAGAAGCCAAACGCACCCGACGCAACGAGCAGTCGCCCACTCAAGGACAGGTGTACACGATCCAAGAAGGCAGGGTTTTGCAAGCCCAACAGGACGCCTACACCCTACAGGCTAGAGAAGCCGAGAACCTTAACGCAATCGAAGTCTACCAGCTACACGACGCAGAAACCAGCATCACGTTCTCCCAGAGCGATCACCCGCCTGCAGTCCCAAGGCTGGGGCACGCGCCCTTGGTACTCGACGCCCAAATCGGAGGGTACGACATGGACAAAATCTTCATG
This sequence comes from Bromus sterilis, assembly GCA_950022295.1. Lineage (NCBI taxonomy): Eukaryota > Viridiplantae > Streptophyta > Magnoliopsida > Poales > Poaceae > Bromus > Bromus sterilis. Next base: position 57,695,244 of record OX465598.1, on the reverse strand, counting down.
GACGAAGGCAGCAGCATGAACATAATCTTCGTCAGCACCCTGTGCAAGATGTTGATCCCTCGATCAGTATGGAAGAAATCAAGCACCGTGTTATACGTAGTAGTCCCAGGAGAAGCAGCTACTTCCCTTGGACTAATCGAGCTCGAAGTCGTCTTCGGCAACAGACGCAATTTCGCAAGACACACCCTCAAGTTCGAAGTACTCGATTGGCAATCACAGTATCACGCCATATTGGGACGTCCAGCGTTCGCACAATTCATGGCGATCCCGGACTACGCCTACCTCAAACTCAAAATGCCAGGATCCGCAGGCGTCATCACAGTCAACGGGAGATTCATCAAATCAGACAAATGCGACCGCGATTTCTACAAAGTCTCTGACACTTTCGGAGCCGAGCAAGAACCCACAGAAACATTCATGGCGATAGATAAAAGCACTTTCCCACTAGCAAGCAAAAGCGAGTCAAAAGAGTATGGACGGGACTCCAGGATCGACAGCGACGCGGTCAACCACCAGGAACACCCGACGGACTCAGGAAAAGTAGGCCGCCCCAAAATGCCCTTCGGCTTAAGCAACGCAGGAACAGTACACCAGCGAATGGCGGAATCACACATGAGAAACCGGATCGGTGGAAACATTCAGGCCTATATAGACGAGATCACCACCACAATCAAAGAAATCGGACCAGAAGCTGACACGGAGGATGACAACGCAATTAAACCAGCACAAGTAGCAGCCGCAAACCCAATAGTTAATGAAGAAGCCCACAATGCAGTCGAGGAGCCAGAGCCAGCCGCACCAGAGGACCCATCTTGGAGAGAGCCACTCCACAGGTTCCTAATCGACAGCATCCTACCACAGGACGTCGCAGAAGCCAAACGCATTAGTCAGCGCTCCAAAACATTCACAGTAATCGACGGACAACTCTACAAGCGCGGCGCTTCCCAGGTCCTACAAAAATGCATAAACGAGGAAGACGGCAAGACCCTACTACTGGAGATCCACGAAGGCACCTGCGGGCACCATGCCTGTAGTCGAGAGAGGCTATTAAAGCATTTTATTTAATTAAACAGTACAGAAGGGCCCACTTGTCATACACTGGTTAATCTTTATTTATCATGTTAATTAATTTCCTACAGGTGGGACCTAGCTGTAAGTGGGACAGGTATTAACAATATGTTATTAATTTATTTAATGGCCTTGGGCCCAACAGTCAGTGACCTAGGGGGTATCTCCATTTATTTAAGTCGGCAGCTTAATTATAGGGTGGGGCCCACTTGTAAGTGACCCCAGGGGTGATTAACTTAACACTAATAATAATTCTGGCGCATGGGTCCCACATGGCAGCATCACGGGTTGACGCCGGTGATGACAGCGGCGGCCGGAGGCGACCGTGCGCACGATTCCGGCGACCAAGATGGGCGCGGTGCGGCTCGTTCGAACGCTGAGGCCATCCCGCGTCGAAGGGTGGTGGTGGCCTCGTCGGGGGTGGCCGGAATCCACGCCGGCGATGAGCTATGGCGGAGACCGTTCTTGGACGTGCACGGGAAAGCGGCTAGGAGGCGATTCACTGGACGTGCGTTACCTAAACGGGTCTACAGCTCGGTGTGGGGGGGTAGGAGGGCGTCAAAAGCGCGCACTGAGCGGCACGGGGAGCGCGAAGCTCATAGCGATGGCGGCGGCCGTCTTCGGGCGAGATGGGGAACACGACTACCGGGCACAAGAGCGAGCACGAGAAGAGGGGAAAGGGTCGCAGGCTCACTATGAGCACGATGAAGGCGATGTCGAGGGCAGAGACGGCGTAACGGCGCAGAATTCCTCGTCGGCGTTCCACGGGAGGTCGTAGCTTCACGTGACGCGGGCGGCGTCTGCAGGGCGTTCGGGGTCGATTGCTCGCACAGCTGTCGTAGGAGACATCGAGGCGGCGGTAGGACACGACGGCGACGGCTGGGGGGCGCAGTGGTTGCGGGTGTTCATGTGGGTGCGTCCATGGTGGCGCGGGCTAGAGGTGGACGATGGCTGCGGGGCGTGGGGGGGGAAAGGGCTAGGGTTAGGGTTCACGGGGGAGGGGGGGTGCTCGGGGCCTCCTTATGCTCGCCGGCGACCAGCGGATAGCCGCCACGGCAACATGGCCACGGCCTGGCCGGGGGATGCACGCCACGTACCACCCGTGAACAGGAAGAAGAGGGAGGGCGCCAAGGTGGCTGGCCGGCTAGGGCGGGGTGGGCTTCGCCCAGGGCGAAGAATAGCCCCTTTTTATTTTTGGTTTTTTCTGCTATTTGTTTCCTCTATTGCCTAACTGTTTTATTTGGTTTGAGTGCCATGTGAATTTTGTTATATGTGAAAACATTTTTATTATTAGTGTTAAACATTACAGAGATGCCACAAAAAGTTTGGCTCAAGCATAAAATCATTTGCATATTTGTTTTATCCAAAAGGCATTAATTGGGGTTGTTTTAGCTACTGTTTGAATTGTTTGATTTAATTAATAGCATAATAAATTCCCCAAATCCACATGGACATTATCCACGAATATTTGGCATTTACAAAAATGGTTGCACAATTTTTGGAACAACTTTATTTTCCCACATTGTTTTGAATTTCCAAACGAGTTTGAATTTAAACTTGACACTATCAAGGGTGATGATTATTAGCATAATCATGATGACTTGGAATTAGTTAAGGTGATCACTGTAGCGTGACACCCGGGGTGTTACAAGATCTTCAAATTTGATATCACCATTAGGATCTACAAGTATAATTGCGCCTTTGATATCCCTGTGAGAAAGGTAATTTTCATCAATAGAAATTAAGAGATACATGTTGTTTTATCAAAATAAAGGGACATCGTATATTATGTACTTCCATGACTGCCCTAACGTGTGCACTATATTATGTCTTGGTGAATTTTGTAAATTAGATATATGATTTGCATTCCTAAAACAAAAGGAAATATAGGAACCCAACAATGAATGTGTTTGAGATATAATTAAGGTTGCAATACATGTGGGCGTGTTTGGTTCGACTATTTCCTTGCCCACTTCGCCACACCACAAATTAGGAAAGTTTGATCGAGTTAAACCTCTGTTTGGTTTGCAGCCAAACTTGTGGCAAGATTCCTTTCACGCAAACTAGACCCCACTTGCATTGACTCATAAAAGTGTGGCAAGAATATCTCAAGTGTGGAAAAGTGTGGTGCCAATCTTGACCGCCTAACCTTAGGCATGTGTGGCAAAAAGTGTGGTATATGGTATATGAACTAAACATGTTGTATTGTTCATGTTATATGTTCTCAGATTTTACTGCATCACAATGAATATGGGTCAATTAATATTTAATACATATTGTTGTCAGAACCATATACAGTATATACTGATAACGGGAATGTTAATTGTTACTATGATTATGATGGAAATTTACTTCTTATCTACTAATCGGTTGCTTATGGTAGAAAATTGTATAACAAAAAGAAAGGTTGATCTAGTTCCCTTTATCTTTCCTTCATGAATGGTATGTCATCATGATTAATATGCTAATGCTTTCTTAATTATTATTTTTCAAGAAATCGCACATGAAATTCCCTTTGATGTCAAGAAGGGATGATGGCCATGCGAGGCAGTGTAGAAATATACTATTATCAAATTCTGCAAGTATGAACCAAAAAGTATGCAAATGGATGTTGTAATCAACTACACAAACAGAAAAAAGTACATATTTCTGTTATTGCAGCTGACCTGGATCAATCACCAATGTCTCGGTAAATAGTACTGTAACTTTTTTTGCCATCGGCATGTATCAATGTCTCACTAAATAGTTTGAATGGTAAAGCATGACTATAAATAAATTAGATTCTCACTAAATGGTGAGCCACTTCTATAGCCACTGTCGTACATAGAAGTTCCTTCTGAAAGCACTATCAGAAACTAACATGGCAAGAAAGCTTTTATGTAATATTCAGATTGTGTTAAAACATCTTTGATTGATATCGTCTTATACACCACGAAAATATTGAAACATGTACCACAAAACACAGGCTTGCATCTGATTGTTTACTTACTTAAATGATGTCAATGCTTATAACCCTCCTCCATGGGATAGTTCAATGTTTACTTTTGTGAGCATCGCCATTTAGAAGATAACATGTATAGATATGAGCCATGCACATTTCCTCTTGCATTCCAGTAAGTACTTCCAATATGATAAATGGATCTGATCAGTAGCGCGTAAGGTGCGACCCGCGCTACTACTGTGTATACACGGGGGCAGCTCGTGGGCCCCACTTAGTAGCAGCACGGGTGTCCAAACCAGCGGTACTACTTCACTACACTTAGTGCACACGGGTGAAACGGCACACCCTCATTCATTCTCTCCCCGAGCGCCGCCTCCTCCTCTCCCGAGCACTACCGCCACCTCCTCCTCTTCCGAGCACTGCATCCACCTCCTCCTCTCCCTTAGAGATGCCGCTGCTGATACACGAGATAATACTCGCCCCTCATTGGTTACCCCAAGTGGAAGGTGAGATGTAGCGTAGCGGCAAATTTTCCTTGGTGAAGGTACCAAGGTTGAAATGATCGTCTCCCGTAGGACTCCAAGATCGACAAGTAGGTGGTGAAGTGAACAATTGGCTTCGTTGACAATCTAAGGATTGCTAACTTCACCTGGACCTGCACACACAACAGATAGTTTTTCTCCCAACAAGTACAGAGGAGTTGTCAATTCCTCTGGCCTTGTTGTTTACAAAGGATAAAATGCACGGGACAATAATGCTAGTGATAGCTACGGAAAAGTAAATACTAAAAGTAAATTGAAGGTGTAAACAATGTTGGTAATATGGACCGGGGTCCTATGATGTTCACTAGTGATGTCTCTCTCCCAAAAGACGATAAAATAGCCATGCGAGGTAAAAAAATTACAGCTAGGCAATTGACAGGATTATGTGCGCAAACCAATGCTAATTATGCTATGCAGAAAAGAAGAGGCTCAAAAGCATGGGCAATACGCCAAGACAAGTAGACCGAAATCCATCTGCATCTACCTACTAATAATCCACCTTGAGATATCTATCCAGAACATCTCGCTGGTATTAAGTTGCGAATCCCACCCAAAGTGTAAACTCAAAGCAACAGAAAACTGCAGTAAAGAACTTTGCGTAAAGTAAACAATCCTTGCACCCACAAGTACAAGCACCGTTGTTTTCCCCCTTGTGGCAACAGCACATCCCCTAGACTCATGTTTCTGTCACTAAAGCTAATCATCGGGGGGCATGAACCCACAATCATGCATAACGCTCCCTCTTGGAGTCACTACCTACTACTTGGCCAAAGCAATAAACAGCAACGGAGAACATGCAAGAATTAATCAAGAACATAAATAAAAAAGAAGAGAATCAAATATATAACTCAATCACAATCTGAAAACAATCTCATAATCCATCGGATCCCTGCAAACTCAACATAGCAACAGCAGAAAGATTACATATGTGCCTCGATCATGTAGGGCAGCTCACGAGGTCTAATCCATGAAGAACAAAGAGGGGAGGAGAACATCACATAGCTACTGATCATAGACCCATGGTGCAAGGTGGACTACTCACGGTTCATCCGGGAAGCATCCATGGTGGTGGAGAAGCTCCCAGAGGTGATTCCTCCCTCCGGCAGGGTGCCGGGAAGAGGTCTTCTGGTGCTCCCGATCTTGGAAGCGCGGTGGCGGCGGAACAGAGGAGAGATCGCGAAAAAGGGTTCCGTCCCTGAGGGTTTCTCGTCATGGGGAATAAATAGGCGAAAGGGGGCAGCCAGAGGTGGGCCAGGGGTGGGTCCCCTCTGGCCCCTCCTTGGTGATTCCCGAAGCTTCCGAAGCGCTGATTTTTTATTGGATTTTTCCCAAATTTTTGGAGCACTTTTAATATGGGGGAAACTTGAAATAGAAAAACAGCAGAAAACAGGAACTGGCACTGGGGTGCACTGAGTTAATAGGTTAGTCCAAATATGATCAAAAGTGTATGGAAGTTCATCAATAACATAGCAATATCACACAAAAGAGGCATGGAGCAAGCAGAAATTATAGATACGTTTTGGACGTATCAGCTGCCTCTTCCTCTCCTAGAGCACTGCCACCACCACCTTCTCCTCTCCCCGAGCACCACCTCGTCTCCCTCCTCTCATGCTCTTTTTTTATCAGGTTACTCTCTCTCCCCCTCTACTAGCTTGAGAATTTGATTAGGTTTTATTAAACATCGGAACAATTTGGATTCAAACCTTAGTTGTAATTTGGTTTTCGTGCTAAATTGTCTATGGGTTGCATTAAATGGGTTGAGGCACTAATTTAATCTGGTGTGCTTTTGGTTAGAGGTATTAGTGTATTAGTTTTGTACGATTTGGATAACAACAAATCGGCCTGAGACAGTTTCAATCCATTGCCAAGATGCGCATGCGGTGAGTTACATCAGTGTCGCACTGCACAAAGGCGGAGGTGGACACAACTTCGGTGACTCAGCACCAACGAGTGTTAGGAGGGTCGAAAGCCATGTCAGTTTCGCTAATAGGCTCCATGAGGTTGCTTTTGGTCCTGGTCATCTTTTGGAGTGTTAGTTTATGATTTGGTTAAATTTTGGTGTTCATGTTCAGTACTGGGATGTTCTAACTTGTACAATTTCCACTATCTCCATACTATACTATGCTCATGTGATAGTATGTAACTAATACTGATGTTTTCTACTTATGTTTTACTTCTAATATACTTCTGCTACTTTCTCATGGATGGACGTGGTTGTATGTAACAGATACATCCCAAACGTATCTATAATTTCTGCTTGCTCCATGCATGTTTTTTGTGATATTGCTATGATCTAGATACACTTTCATACACTTTTGATCATATTTGGACAAACTTATTAACTCAGTGCTCCAGAGTGTCAGTTTCAGTTTTTTTCTGTTTTCCTATTTCAGGTTTCCCCCATATTAAAAGTGCTCCAAAAATTCGGGAAATATCAGATAAAAAATCAGCGCAACGGCACCTTCCGGAGTCCCGAAGGAGAGCTGGAGGGGACCCATCAGGGACCCAGGCGTCCACCTGGCGCGGCCTAGGGCTTGGCTGCGCCAGGGGGATTCTGGACCCCTGGTGGCCCCCTTGGCTTCCCCCCTTCGCCTATATATTTCCGGTGACGCGAAACCCCCAAAGACAGAACCCTTTTTCGCGATCTCACCTCTGTTCCGCCACCGCTGCGCTTCCAAGATCGGGAGCGCCAGCAGACCTCTTCCCGGCACCCTGCCGGAGGGAGGATTGACCTCCGGGAGCTTCCCCTCCACCATGGACGCTTCCCGGATGATCTGTGAGTAGTTTCCCTTGGACCATGGGTCCGTGATCAGTAGCTATGTGATGTTCTCCTCCCCTCTTTGTTCTTCATGGTTTAGACCTCGTGAGTTGCCCTACATGATCGAGGCACATATGTAATTTTCTGATATTGCTATGATGAGTTTGCTCGGATCTGATGGATTATGAGACTATGTTCAGTTTGTGATTGAGTAATATATTTGATTCTTATCTTTTATATTTTTGTTCCTAAGTAATTCTTGCATGTTCTTAGTTGCTGTTTATTGCTTTGGCCAAGTAGTAGGTAGTGACTCCAAGACGGAACATTATGCTCGATTGTGGGTTCATGCCCCCTGATGACACGCTTGAGTGATAGAAACATGAGTCTAGGGGATGTGATGTTGCCACAAGGGGGAAAACAACAATGCTTGTAACCGCGGTTGCAAGGATTGTATACTTTACGCAAAGGGCTTTTTAATGCAGTTGTCTGTTGCTTTGGGTTTACACTTTGGGTGGGGCTCGCAACTTAATACCAGCGAAATTTTCTGGATAGATATCTCAAGGTGGATGATTAGTAGTAGATTCAGTTGGATTTCGGTCTACTTATTTTGGTGTACCGCCCATGCTTTTGAGCCTCGTCCTTTCTTTGTATCATAGTTAGCATTGCGGTGCATTTTTAATCATGTCAATTGCCCAGCTGTAATTTGTTTACCTCGCATAGCAGTTTTATCGTCTTTTGGGACAGAGACATCACTAGTGAACATCACGGGACCCCGGTCCATATTCTCATCACTGTTTACACGCTCTTTTATTTTCCTGCTTTTACTTTCCATCTTCTATCATTATTATCTCTCGCGTTGATCCTTTGTGAACAGCAAGGCCGGAGGGATTGACAACCTCTTTGTACTCATTGGGAAGCAAAGTTATTTGTGCTGTGTGCAGGTCCAGGTCAAGGAAGCAACTTTTTTCTAAAACGGTGCCATTGTTTCCTTGCCACCTAATCATTGTCGGAGTCCTACGGGATTCGATACTCAACCTCGGTATCTTCACCGAGGGAAATTTACCGCTACACTACATCTAACCTTCCACTTGGGGTAACCAACGAGGATAGATTATCAAGCAAATTTCTGGCGTCGTTGCCGGGGACTCCAACTGCTAAGATAGGGGAGTTTCACACTATCTTTTACCTTTCCTTTTTAGTCTTGTTAGTTTACCCTTCAGTTTTTATCTTTGTGTCCTATATCAAAGATTACAAAAAAAATCTGCCACACTTGCTGCTACTATGGGTTCCACTGAAAACACCAAGTTGTGTGAATTCACTAGTCACAGCAACAAAGACTTTATCTGCACTCCTATCGCTACACCTGCCACTTCAGCTACCTCTTATGAAATTAAACCTGCTTTGTTAAACCTTGTTATGAGAGATCAATTCTCTGGTGCTGGAGATGATGTTGCTTTACACTTGAATAAGTTTGTTGAGTTATGTGATATGTAAAAGTATAAAGAACTAGAAGGTGATGTTGTTAAGCTCAAGCTTTTTCCTTTCTCTTTAAGGGGAGAAGCTAAAATCTGGTTTCAATCTTTGCCTAGGAATAGCATAGATTCTTGGGATAAGTGCAAAGATGTTTTTATTGGGAAGTTTTACCCACTTGCTAAAATTATCCAATTGAGGAGTAACATTATAAATTTTAAGCAATTGGATAATGAACACGTTGCCCAAGCTTGGGAACGAATGAAATCTCTTGTTAAGAAATGTCCTACACATGGTTTGACTACTTGGATGGTTATCCAGACTTTTTATGCAGGCTTGAACTTTACCTCGCGAAACCTGTTAGATTCGGCCGCGGGAGGAACCTTTATGTCAACTACACTTGGTGCTGCCACGAAACTCCTAGATGAGATGATGACCAACTATTCCCAATGGCACACCGAATGCGCTCCAACAGGTAGGAAGGTAAACTCTGTCGAGTAGATTACCTCCCTAAATGAAAAAGTTGACTTGATTATGTCTCTACTTACCAAGCAACCCTCTGTTGATCCTCATGATGTTCCTTTAAATTCTTTGGTTGGTCAGGAACAAGTAGATGTGAACTTTATTGCTAGAAACAACTGCAACAACAATGCTTATAGGGGCAATTTTGTTAGCAATCCTAGACCGTTTCCATCCAACTATGGGAACAATAACACCTATCCTAGCAACAAGAACCCCACTTCTGAACTAGAAAACATGCTTAGAGACTTTATCACTACCCAAAAGCCTTCAACAAGAATGTAGAAGAGAAATTAGCTAAATTAGATAATCTCTCTTTGGAGGTAGATAGCTTAGCCCTTGATGTTGAGATGCTTAAAATTAGAACCTCTCCCCTTGAGGAGAGGAAGGCCACTCCTATTAATGCTATCCAATTAAAAATTAATGAAATATTAGGATGATGGCTAAACTTAAAGAAAGATGGGATAGAGAAAAAGAGGAAGAGGATAGAATTAAGAGCCTTCCTACACACCACACAGTTGCTACTATCCAAATTGTTGAGGACACCCAAACTATTAGCACCCAACACAGTCCTAGTCCCATTGGACCTATTAATTGTGATGCTAATACCTCAACCGTAGAAGAAGAAACTCCTATGAACATAGAGGGTTTCAAACATGTGAGCCTAGATGACACTACTACCACCTTTGATAGTAGTGATATTAATTTTGATAGTTGTACCCTCTCAGAAGTTATTAGCTTGCTACACAATATGTCTAGAGATCCCCCACACTAGCACACTTAATCTTGCCTTCACAGAGCATATCACTAATGCTCTCATCAAAGCTAGGGAGGAGAAGCTTAGAATAGAATCCTCCATACCTAGGAAACTAGATGATGGTTGGGACCCTATGATAAAAATTAAATTGAATAACTTCTCTTGCTATGCTTTATGTGATGTTGGAGCTAGTACCTCCGTTATGCCCAAAAGAATGTATGACATGTTTGAATTGAAACCTTTTGATCCTTGTTCCTTTGGTGTTCGCCTCGTCGATTCTTCCGTAAAGAAACCTTTGGGGAAGATCGACGGTGTTCTTATCATTGTCAATGACAACTATGTTCCCGTTGATTTTATTATTATGGATATAGAGTGTGAACCTTTATGTCCAATTATTTTGAGACGTCCTTTTCTTCGCACCGTTGGTGCTGTTATTGACATGAAAGAGGGAAATATAAAATTTCAATTCCCTCTCAAAAAAGGGATGGAACACTTCCCTAGAAAGAAAATCAAGTTACCTTTTGAGTCCGTTACACGGGCTAGCTATTCTCTCTCTCTCTTGATAAAACTTGATTCTTCTTTTGCTGTATGCCTAGCTTAAAGGCGTAAAAGAAAGCGCTTGTTGGGAGGCAATCCAAGATGTTTTTACTTATGTTTTCAGTGGTCTTGATGATTGTTACTACTGTAGAAACATCATTGTATCTTTATTTTCAACCTTTGTGCCAAGTTTAGCCTCATATGATAAGGGAAGCAAAAGTTGTGACATGTTGTCCAGAAAACAGATTTTGTCTGCTTGACGGAAAAAATCGAAACAACTCACCAGTTCATCTTTTTGAGCTGAATTTTGTACACAACATGATCTATACAATTGTGAAACTTTCGTATGTTCTAAGTTTTTTTATTTGAGTTGTAGAAGTACCCCAAAAAAATTATTTACTACCTGTTGTTCTGTTTTTCACAGATTCTGCCACGTTTTGCCTTTCCTTAATTTTGCAAACCTTAAGCTTGCTTTTTATTTGAAAAAACATTGTGGCAATCTTGAGAAATAGTAGATATTCAAGAATATATTTATTTACAGTGGGGAAAAAATATTTTATTAAGGGTACTAACCTCTCTAATCAGCTTATGACGAGTTATGTATGAAGAGAGTTTTCAAGTGTGCGAGGGAAGATGATGAAAGAAGATTCGGGAGTGTCAAACGCTCAAGATTGGGGATGCCCCATGCATCCCCAATAAATATTCAAGGAGACTCAAGCGTCTAAGCTTGGGGATGCCCCCGTGCATCCCCTTCTCCATCAACAATCATTAGTTCGTCCTTCGTCTCACTATATTTTTATCACTTCATGTGTTATGTGCTATGCTTGGAGCGTCTCGCTCTTAGGTTTACTTTTTTATTTTTCTTTATATTTTCTTGCTGTTCATAACAAGTTCGTCCCCAGCTTACTTTGTGTGTGACAGAAACACGCTCCACTCCAATCTAGAACACATCATAGGATTTTCATGCCTATCTTTCTCGGTTGTGTGTTCTTTATCTTTTCGTAGCTACTTCCATGTTTAGTTTTAGTTTTAGTTTGTATTTAGCAAACCTTGGATTTTGTATAGTTTTTTGCTGGAACTCTCTTTAGTTTTCATGTTTATATTGTTAAGAGAGTTGGTTGTTGCACTGAGTTGTGTCTTGTCTTGAAGTAGGTAATTGAGGTTGCTATTCAATTGTAGTAGTAACTTGCAATAGTTTTGAGGTATTGTTGTGAGTAATGTTTGAACTTTTGGTGTCAAGAGCTCTAGCCTATTAGTGATAGGTGTCGTATTTTTGGCAATCTGTGTTTATTTTCAAAAACCTACAAAACTAGTTGAGAACTCTAGCTACTAGATGGATCATTAATCTTTTGAGGGATCGGATATTAGAGTACACTCACGTACCATGAGTCGAGGATGCGCAAGGATAACCAAACCCACATACACTCCTCCTCGGGGTACTTGTCTCTTTGTGAACCTCCTCATTAGATTGAGAGTTACCGAGAATAAGTGCATGAGTTATTCGGACTAATGTAAGTATTGAAAGTTGACACTTCCACCTCCTCATATTTGCTAGCCTCTTAGGTACCATGCATTTCCCTATTCTCACTCCGAGAGTTGGCGTCCACCTCGCCGGTGCATCCAAACCCTTGGCATGATACGCTCTGTCATCATAAACCTCGTTATATCTTTCCTCAAAACAGACACCATACCTACCTATCAAGGAATTTCCATAGCCTTTCCGAGATATATTGCCATGCAACATCCACCTCTTCATGACTTGATCTTCATGTCATACATGTTCCTGCTACACTGGGAGAGGCATACATTTGCATACATCATGATAGCTACATCTTATTTATGTTGAGTACCTTGTAAAGTGTGTAGATCTTCTGTACCTTCTTGTAAAATAGAGTGTTGCCCTTAAGTGAGGAAAAGATCCCAAAGTGGACAAAATAAAAGATCCCAAAGAGGACAAATGAGAGTTAAATAGAAAGAGCCATTGAGGCCACCAAAAAAATACAAAAACAGAAAAAGAGAAAAAGAAAATAAAAAGAGAGAAAGGGGAAACACTACTATTCCTTTTGAAAGATCCACACTCGTACTCCCTCTTATCCTTGTGCTCCAAAGAGATGATCATTTATGTATATAGCTATGTGGGGACCTTCACACTATATAACTTGGCTAGTGGTCTGGGGACGAGTCAAGATAAGATTCCAAAGAAGACCAAGTGTGAAACTTTAGTAGATTGAGTTCTCAACAAAAATAATTTTTCTCTCGTATTCCCTTATTCCCCTTCTTGCACGCAAACACCATTTGGAGACATTCGAGTCACGGACAGCGAGAGCTCTTGCACCTATAGTTCTTTTGTTGCTTGTTTCAAAGCCAATTTAGACTCTTGCCTGTTATGACTTGAATTGAATTACATACCTTGATTGCTTTACTTTCAAAGTTATTATATGGTTGCTAGCATGTCAGCACAGAAATTATGCTTGTTATCATTTACCTACTCGAGGACGAGCAGGAATTAAGCTTGGGGATGTTGATACGTCTCAAACGTATCTATAATTTCTGCTTGCTCCATGCATGTTTTGTGTGATATTGCTATGATCTAGATACATTTTCATACACTTTTGATCATATTTGAACTAACTTATTAACTCGATGCACCACAGTGCCAGTTCCTGTTTTCTGCTGTTTTTTATTTCAGGTTTCCCCCAAATTAAAAGTGCTCCAAAAAATCGGGAAAATCAGATAAAAAATCAGCGCAACGGAACCTTCCGGAGTCTTGAAGGAGAGCCAGAGGGTACCCACCAGGGACCCAGGCGGCCACCTGGCACGGCCTAGGGCTTGGTCGCGCCAAGGGGCGCCTGGACCCCTGGTGCCCCCCCTGGCTGCTCCCTTCGCCTATATATTTCCCGTGACGCGAAACCCCCGAAGACAGAACCCTTTCTCGCGATCTCGCCTCTTTTCCGCCGCCGCCGCGCTTCCAAGATCGGGAGCGCCAGCAGACCTCTTCCCGGCACCCTGCCGGAGGGAGGGTTGACCTCCGGGAGCTTCCCCTCCATCATGGACGCTTCCCGGATGATCCATGAGTAGTTTCTTTTGGACCATGGGTCTGCGATCAGTAGCTATGTGATGTTCTCCTCTCATCTTTGTTCTTCATGGTTTAGACCTCGTGAGTTGCCCTACATGGTCGAGGCACATATGTAATTTTCTGCTGTTGTTGTGCTGAGTTTGCTGGGATCTGATGGATTATGAGACTATGTTCAGTTTGTGATTGAGTAATATATTTGGTTCTTATCTTTTATATTTTTGTTCCTAAGTAATTCTTGCATGTTCTCCGTTGTTGTTTATTGCTTTGGTCAAGTAGTAGTTAGTGACTCCAAGAGGGAACGTTATGCTCGATTGTGGGTTCATGCCCCCTGATGACACGCTTGAGTGACAGAAACATGAGTCTAGGGGATGTGTTGTTGCCACAAGGGGGAAAACAACGGTGCTTGTAACCGCGGTTGCAAGGATTGTTTACTTTACGCAAAGTTCTTTTTAATGCAGTTGTCTGTTGCTTTGGGTTTACACTTTGGGTGGGGCTCACAACTTAATACCAGCGAGATGCTCTGGATAGATATCTCAAGGTGGATGATTAGTAGTAGATGCAGTTGGATTTCGGTCTACTTATTTTGGCGTACCGCCCATGCTTTTGAGCCTCGTCCTTTCTTTGTAGCCTAGTTAGCATTGCGGTGCGTTTTTTATCATGTTAATTGCCCAGTTGTAATTTGTTTACCTTGCATAGCAGTTTTATCGTCTTTTGAGAGAGAGACATCACTAGTGAACATTACGGGACCCCGGTCCATATTCTCATCACTGTTTACACACTCTTTTATTTTCCTGCTTTTATTTTCCAACTGCTATCATTATTATCTGTCACATTGATCCTTTGTGAACAGCAAAGCCGGAGAGATTGACAACCTCCCTGTACTCATTGGGAAGCAAAGTTATTTGTGTTGTGTGCAGGTCCAGGTCAAGGAAGCAACTTTTGTCTAAAACGGTGCCATTGTTTCCTTGCCACCTATTTATCATTGTCGGGGTCCTACGGGATTCGATACTCAACCTCGGTATCTTCACCGAGGGAAATTTTCCGCTACACTACATCTAACCTTCCACTTGGGGTAACCAACGAGGATAGAGTATCAGTAACTAAGATAATAAATGAAGTGCCCCTATTGTTTTTACACTCGAGACTTATGCAATCGAGTTGGATTGGACGATGATAATGCTTTCTTTATAATACTTTCAGAAGGCTTCAAATTAAAGACGATATATATGTTTTTAGGTATTATTGCAAATTAAATGTCTTGATTATTTTTCTTAATAAGTTTATTATTAATTTTTATTTTATTTTTTGAGCAACTCATGCTTTGCAAGGCCTGCACTTCTAAATAAGCTTAAGCTAACCACTGATGAAGATGCTAGTGCCACTTTCTACCTTCAAACAGAACCTGGGTTCTATTGCAAGTGCACAATTCATAATGAAAAAGAGTGAACCTATTTGGATTGGTCGGGGTGGAGGGGATTGTGCAAAGCTTACCAATTAGAGGTTGGAATGGAACCAGAATTTGAGCTTACCATATATTCTGATGATTATCGTGACATTTGGGTGGATTTGGGCAACATGAAGCCAATACTTTCTCTATGTAAGTTTCTTAAGCAAAGTTGGTGAGCTTTATTTCACACAGAATAAGTAGTTATTTTCAGTTGATTCAACTTTTTTGTTTTTTACTAGACAACTTATTTCCATGTGCCAAGAACAATTCGAAAGATAGTGGACAACAGTCATTATAATTTTCAAACCACCTTAGTTGGAAGGAGAAAATTCATCTAGCCACATATATTGATGATCTGGAGGACCTTGTGGACACTTATAATGCTGGACCAAAAGATGCACATTACATACTAGTAGTACATACCTGAACAAGATCAACATTTAAAAGAAAAGACTGGTAAGAATTGTACTTCATGACATATTTTTAATGTATCGTTCGATCATTAAGCTGACTTATTAATATGTTGCTGGTGTGTTCTCTAGCAACAGAAGCTTCCAAAATTTCTTGTTC
Organism: Bromus sterilis; assembly: GCA_950022295.1. Lineage (NCBI taxonomy): Eukaryota > Viridiplantae > Streptophyta > Magnoliopsida > Poales > Poaceae > Bromus > Bromus sterilis. The sequence continues at coordinate 57,679,559 of OX465598.1, read as the reverse complement.
CTGATTTTATGGATGAGTATGGTGAAATGACACATATCTTTCATGATAAGATCAATTTCAGAGAGAGATACTCTGTGGCAAACTTTGAGGGCCTGGGGTTGGGTGAGGCCGCAGGCGACGACGAGATAGTCCTGCACAGAGAAGGTAGGGTTTGGGGAGATGGTAGGCGCGACCAAGGAGAGAAGGCGATGGAGAGAGGGACCTTATGAGGTGGCAGGAGAAAGGAGGAGGTGCGCGATGAGCCGATGATGCAACTCAAAGGTGAAGCATGGGGGCATGATGGCCCCAGCGACGAGGGGAACGTTCCCCTGCTTTGGCCCTCTCATTACTGCCATGCTGCCAGCCATATGTTCATGGGCTGGGCTAGCCTGACTCGTTTAGACGAGTTTTGTTTCCTTGTTTTGTACTCTCTTCGTTTCAAATTAGTTGACTTCCTTTTGTATAATGGAAGCCAACAAATTTGGAACGGAGATAATACTTAATATACAGTGAAGTAGACATGCTAGAGTTAATCTTTTTGTCCCTCAAATGAAATAAAAGAGTGACTCATTTTTGTTCATTTCTTTGTGATTTCAGTAACATACAAAGATCTGTTAACAAAAATAGCATACAAAGATTCCCTCGTCACGTCAGTGTCAAGGGAAATCCGGCCACGGATTGCACGCGATGTAGTCACAGTAAACTGTTATGAACACACTCGATTCCACCGGCATGCAAACATGATCGCCAGGATCTGATCCTGTCCGTCGAGTAGAGCAATGCCAGTAACGTGCATAGCGGTTTTCCTCCAAAGTTACGCAAAACGCGTAGGAAACATGGTGGCGCCCCATTACTTACTCTCTTTTTTTAACGTCCATTACTTACTCTATGAGGCCCTGAAGAAACCCTGACATGTTACTGTCAGAGAGAAAGAAACTGCCATGTTGAATCTCTGGTTATTAGGCTATCTCTTTCGTGTGAATTTAGAGTCCTGCATTCTCAGGTGTCTGTTCTTTTCCCTCAAGTATCGATCATCATTGGTCAAATCTGCAGTTCGTAGGTGTAGTAGCTTGCTCGGATGATCTAAATAACATGAATAAATGAACGGGGAAAATGTCTCTTAAAATGCTTCCAATCCCATCAGGATGGCCTATCCTACCGGTAATATTCACCATTTGGAGACTTAACGGCACATGGCAGTGTTTTGTTCAGCTTGGTGTCCCGATAGTCTGTTATGGGCCTTGATCAGCAGTTTGATGTTCCGTGAAGCCAGAGATGTCCGAGCTGATACTCCGAATCTGAAAGTGAGAAAGGGGACATGTCAAAAACCTTGCCAGACTTCTCTTCAGATTCAGAAATAACTACAAAAAACAATACAAACCTCAATATTTTTCAGAGTACATATATAGCAGTGAAAATAGGCTGCTTGATAAGGAAGCCGTTCTCAGTATAAGCACAGAAGACTTCAAGAAATCTGCAGGCCAGCATATTATGCTAAAATAAAACAAAGAGTGAAGTTTCTACCATCACACTTTGCACTTCTTGCATACACTCCAAGGTGCAGAACAGCGGAAACAGCAGGTGCTAGAATTTTCAGACGCAGAAGAACAACTTTCCAACAAAAGTTTGGGTCCAGTTTTAGCTCTTCAGAATGTGAAGAAAGTTTACCCCTGGGCTACTTAAATTCAAATTTATGAGGATATTTATTACAAGTAATGCTCTTCGCCACTAAATCACCGGATGCATCAGCCAGGCCTTTAGCTATAGTCTTCACATCCTTCACCAGGTCACTATCACACACCTCCGACAGCAAAGGTTCTTCTTCAGCTAAGGCTTCAATCTGTTCCATCACTAAGAGTGTTCAAGAAAGCGTTTTTAAGTGGTGATTAATCCCATTTAAGCGCTGAGCGATAGAAAAACGCTTCGCGCTTTCCCTAAGCGGTAGATTACGCGGGTTTATAAAAAAAATTGGCCAAAATTCGGTTGTTTTTTAACTACTCTACTTGGCTGCTTGTGTGCAATAATGACAATACGTTATCTATCTTATTATTAGGGTATGTTTAGGGACTATTTCCTTCAGATTCAGGCCAAATTCTGGCGACATGATCTCTATTAGGCTATGTCTACTTGAACCTGCTAGTTTTCTTGCTGTTTGAACATCATGTGTACAATATTTGTTACGCTGTGAACTGCTATTTTAGATGCTATTTCAAGTAACTATGTGCTATGTTTCCTATTTTCCTGTTCATATTATTGAAAAGAAGCAAAAATTTGGGAGAGTGGCAATTAAAAAAACGCTTAATAGAGGTTAAGCTGCGCATAAGCGCCAATTGCTCTAAGCTGTGGCCTTCTGCTTCGCTTAATCTTTCCGCATTTTTGAACACCGACTAAGTTGATGCATAGGTGACGGATAGTGACAGAGAAATTTCTCTATTTTTTCACAAATAATTTGAGATCCAGAAAGGTGCACATACGGAGGAAGCATCAGGCACCGCCCAGCTTTTCCAAACAGAGAAAAAAAGGGCCAGAACAAAAATCCAACCAAGAGGAGGTCCCTTCCCCTTGACCATGGTCCTAAAACAGTGCTAGCCAAGCATGTTAGCAGGGTAGGTTTGCGATAAGAGATATGACCAACCTAGTCTTGAAATTTTCAGCAGTTCAACCTACGTTCTTCCGAAGTACTTTTGTCTGAGTTAAAACTTAAGTAATTTCAATATGACTGAGTTCTATCTAGTGATGCTACAAACAGGCCATGTATCTACTAGTACTATGCATACCAATGTCCCATCAAATGTATACAGAAAAGCATGCTGATGGTTAGGAATGATTTTGAACGGTCATAAAGTTAGGACACCATCTATTCCATGGCATAAGCTATATGTGGCAAATATATCACAGGTTGCAAAATGTTACAGAAGTATGGTTAGAAAAATGTACCAGTGAAAGGAGAGGTTGTATTTTTTCCATTATCAATGCAACCTTTTCTGCTAGCTTCAAGCTTTTCTGAACACCAATTTCCTCAATATCTCTTCCAAGATGGGTAAATATTCCGACCAGTGCATCTAAGCTTCCTCCTCGCTGTCCTCTCATTCTGTCTGTCACAGAAAATTAAGCCTTCTTGTTTTATCGAATGGGAATTAAGCACTCTTTGTCAGTCTGTCAAGTGACCAACTGAAGGTGCAAGGAGTGGATCTTTTGGCGTGATATCAACCATTGTCTCCATTAGGGGACCAGACTGATTCACCTCAACCATGGGGGACATAATTTTATTGTCTTCAACCTGCAATATAGAAGGCTGGAACTCCGGCCTGACTCAAACATTACCAACAAAGGGGGCAACAAATGCTAGGTGATACACCTGGAAATATCAAAACTGAACAAACAATGCAGTAGAGAGACACAAAGTGCAAGAATATTTGCATCACAAGCTCAGCAAAGAACTATACATAAGTAACACATTTTTAGTTTGCTGACCCAAACGAAAAGGTTAGGAATATCTACACTAAATTAGTTTGCGAGAAGCTGCAGTCAATATACAAAGGGAATAGATTGACACACAAGACCTTTTTCTCATAATTACACTACTCTGAATTTGAGCAGTCCGGTTTTGCTTCAGTAAACCTTGGGCTTCCGGACCCTTTGACTCCTCCTGCTGTTCACCTCAACCAAGATAGCCTTCTCAATCCTAAGATTGGTGGGGATGTTTTCACTCATCTCCTTCCTTGCAGATGCGGACGAGTTTCCAGCTGCCTGCTTCTTTCCATCTGAGGGTGAGTTTCCTGTTTTTGACTTTGCAGCTGCGAATGAGTTTCCAGCCGCCTGCATCTTTCCATCTGAGGACGATTTCCCAATTTTCGGCTTCTTTGCAGCTGATGATGAGTTTCCAGCTGCCTGCATATTTCCATCTGGGGATGAGTTTCCTATTTTTGGAGTCTTTGCGGCTGAGGACGAGTTTCCGGTTTTCTGAGCCTTCGCAACAGAGGATGGATTTACAATTTTAAGCTTCTTTGAAGCTGAACAAGAATTCCCAGAGTTCAACTTCTTTGAAGGAGACCGGATGTCTACGGTTTCCTGCTTCTTTGAGCCAGTATTCACGTTTACGGTTAAGGGTGTGGTCTCAGCTTTCTGCTTTGCAGAAGGTGTTTCGGAGGCCTCTTTACTCTGGTTCTTGGATGCAGCTTCAGAGCCCATATCTTCTGTCTTGGGTGTCCTTCCCCGTTTCTTTATAGAGTAGACATGCTTCAAAGCTAGCGGTTTTTCAATAATTACTTCTTGCTTAACCAATGGGACAGAATTTTTCTCAGCTTGGACTGGTTCAGAGGTATTCCCAACTTTCGATGGAGCAGTTTTAGCAACATTCTCAGTAAGCACTGGTGGTTTCTCCAGTGGATGCTTGACATTCTCAAACGGCTGATACCCTTCTTTGGCTCCTCGGTTGTCTATGAGGATATCATCAGTGTTCTGTGGAAAAAAACAGCAACAGGATCAACTAAATGCCATTCAGAAGTATTACCCAAGGAGCTAACTTTATAAAAAAGGGATTAGCCACATAGAAGGCTCTCAGCAACAGAAATGAATCAGATGATTATTAGATAGTGGACGTATATGGCATAACCAAAATTATCTAGCCATTGAAAGATTTGGTAGTTGTCAAAGAAATATAGCATAGGTGTACTGTGTGCTATCTAACCAAAATTGGAACTTAACTGCTTGGGTACATTGCCCTGTAATTTCTTAGTTTCAGAACCTGCAATTTACAACAGGGTTGTTTTCTACATGTCATGGCACAATATAAAATTCTGGATGGATCTGGTGTACAAGCATCCTCCTATGAAATGTATTATGAGAACACATGTATGACATGCTACGTTTGACCCCTTACACAACACTTGATTACAAGTGTGCCATGGGGGGAAACAGTTTCGCTGTTGGGGGGGGGGGGGGGGGGGGAGTTCTAGTAAACAAGTCATCTGTAAGAAGAAAAATGTATAATATTTTGGCAAATGCAGTATAGCATTCCTTTTTATATTTTATACTTTATAATTAGGGTTTTCTAAATCGAAGTGCTACCACGTTCATACAAGCCATAAGTGGATGTGGATTCCATTTCATAACGAATATCTTTACAACTGAGCTGAACCAAATTCAGCACACCTAAACAAGATTAAAGCAACAGAACAAAGAAGCGTAAGCTAAGGACCATGCAATGAAACAAAGAAGAAACATTTATTAAGGGACCAAGGAGTTAGGACTTACTTCTTTGCACAAATCTTCCAAATGACCATTTGGTAAGGAATTCTCAGCATCTAGGAGTAGGTCTACTGTGATGGCTTTCTTATGTACCTGGCTCCTCTCTAGAGCTTTTTCTGCACTATTACCCTGTGGATCTTCTGTTAGAAGATCAGTTGCCGTCTCAGACAATATGGGTTTCAATGAAGGAGCTGGTCTATCCTCCTGCTCCAGCAAAATGTGCAGCTTCTTCTTTTTCTGTGGTTTAGCATATCGATCATTCTCAGGAGAGAATGCACGTTTTTGTATCCTTTGCCTCTTCTCAGCCACTTCAACCTGGTCATGATCCATGAAAGATTCCAACTTTGCTTCTTTAGAGTGAGCCTTGCTGAGACGCTCTTGTAGACGATGAACTCGAGACTGGATACCATCAATTTTCAAGACAATTTTTTGTAACATACATTGCTTGGAAACCATATCATATTCCTTGGATGCAGGCAAACCAACAATTTCGAGGCGACGTCTAGTATCATCTCCAACTGCATTAGGACCAAATCAAATAAACAGATAGCATTTGCAGAGGGTGGACAATAAAGATGGACTTTGCATAAATCCCTAAATGGCTGCAGTGTACTACGTTTAACTGATTCATCAGACAATAGGATGTTAACAGTTAACACTAACTCAAGATTTATGAATCAGTTAGATGCAGGAAACACACACTAATTAACTGTTGGCATGTGACTACAGCATGAATGTAGGTTCCCCAATATAAGCAAGGATTTTCTCTCAGTTAAGTAACATGGCAGCTCAATGCAATGTACAATTTTGCTAGGAAGTAAATAACTTCCTTTGTTAACTCCACCAAAGATTTTGCAAATAATCACCATGTCCATACCTAAACCATGACTCTCATCATCAATTAAGAGGCCATCTGCTTCAGCTCCCTTGTTTTGTTTATCTGTAGAAGACAAGAATAACAGTATTATTACCAATAGTATCCTGGTGCAAAACATAGACAGCCATGGGATAAATGATGCACTATCCCTATAAACAGAACATAAGAAGATAACGGACCAAAGAAGTATGATAATATCCTGTGCTTCTTCAGGTACAATGAAGTATCCACAGTGTCTTCGTGTCTTTTCCGCTTTCTCCTCTCCATGCTAATATTTTCACGGCCTCTGCAGCTCTTTCCTGATTCTTGCCTACAACCATTTGTCTTGCTTATTGCCTGCTGCAATTCTTTTTCCTGCTTGATGAGAGCAAGCTGGCTGTCATACTTTGATACTTGAGATAAAAGATCCTTCATGCGCAGCTCTAACCACTGACATCTCCACAGCATTGGGCGGACGGCATTCCTCCACTCGGCAGTTACCTTTTTCTTTCTGAAAGATAATTTACATGTGAAGAAATTGCACAAAACAAAAGCATATCAGAGTAGACATAATATTTCTATTGGAAAAACTACACTGAGGCTGAAATACCCATAGAATATGACAGGTCAGCTAGAACATTGAAACACACACAAGAGTAACTGATTCTAGGCTTCCTCATGCTTATAAAGAACCAAGAAGTGCAGAACACGACATGCATTGCCATCAGAATATCAGATGATAATTCAAATAGGCAAACGTATCTCTGAATGAATATTTATCTCAACCAGGAAGTAGCTACTCTGGTCCCTATGGCTGCAGGTTGAAGATGCCAGGTGCAATGTTGGCTGATGTTTCAAATAAGGAAATGTGGCAACCAGTTTTCTTTTAAGACAGCCTTCATTTAATGCTGAGTCACTACTATTAAAGGGGAATCTGCGGTCGTCGTCGTGATGGTTCAACCGTTTTTTTCCTATCCTTCCGTTATACTTTTTCCAGAAAAAACCTGCTGATTTCCGAAATAAACCCGCATTCCAAGTTCAAGTGAGATTCGTTCGTCACATCTTTTACAAATAACCCCCTGATGTGTTCTGAAATAAACCCGCAGTCCAGGACAAGTGAAGCAAGAAAAAAATATTGCGTTACGTAGGATTCGAACTCCTATCCTCCCGTCCGTTCCTATTGGTGAATCCAGCTGAGCTACCAACAAATTGTGCTACAGAACAGTTTTTATTGTTATATTCACAGCAGGCCGGACAGGTAAATTCTCTTAAAATTTCTTACGTGGGTAGCACGTGAGTGGGCCTTCTCGATTTCTTTCATCTCAAATTGTTGTGCTACAAAACAGGTTTTGTTCTATATATTCGCAACAGCCCCCGGGCAGGTAAATTCTCTTTAAACTTCTTACATGGGCAGCACGTGAGTGGGCCTTCTCGATTTATTTTTGTTTCAAACGGACATATGAGGTCTAGAACGAGAAAACCAAGTACCATTGCCTCAAAAAATATTAATTATTGCTTCCGCTCCAAAAAATAATCTATGGTCAAAGAACTACCAATTAATTGGTCGCTGCCTTTATTTTGTGCCAAGAGATAGGCTTTGTTTTCTAATAGTCACACCTTGCCCTTTTACAACAAATCTCATCAATTTACATATGTTTATGAATTAAGAAAATCAATAAATATGACGAATACATGTGTCCCGTTTACCCTAAAGAAACGAAGAAATTAACGTCGCCGATGCTACATCTCTGAAGAAAAATCACGCAGTCATATTTGGATGTACTTATGTGGATGCATGCCAGCGCGAGTGAGCCAAATTCAGCGTTGCAAAACCAGACCCAATCAAGATTCTATCAGTCAATGAGGGTTTATATTTAACTGCCACTATAGCGGTGGACTGAAACTCCGTCCAGCTATGTTTCACCCAAGATACATTATTCCCTACAAGTGTTGACATAGCTCTTTCATTCATTATGTCGCCTCAGCATCCCATTTTTTTGATGGCTCAATTTTGCATTACAATATCTCTTATCATGCATTATTTTTTGTGAGGACGACACCGGCTCTAGATGCAAGTAAGATGATGATGATTCCCACCATCATTACAAGTAGTTGTAAGTATGTTAGGGTGGACATCTATCATGAAGGAGAGCACATGAAATTACATATCAGCGATGGAGAGGCTCACAAAGTCGGTGTCAGATTTATCCTGAATAGTGAATAACATGAATGTCATTGACGACAGTGACGAAGTATAGAAGTGACAATACGGATGGGTCGGTAGGAGCATGCGAGCATGTTTGTCTTTCCCGTTGCAACGGTACGGGTACATTTGCTATGAATATAAATATACAATCGTGACAAAAATTAAAAGACCCGTAGCAACGCACGGACATTTTACTAGTTTCATATAAATTTGGTGTCGACATTCGAGAATGCTTTGAATTATTGAAGAGAAATATATGAATGTATAGTTGATGTTGCCAAATATATCTGTGAATCATTGTTTACTCAAAGGAATTGCCTCTTGACTAGACCCTGGGGTGCTCCAGTCAATAACGTTGCAGGTGCATAGCTGAAAGGTCAACATGTTGTGCAGGTCTTGGAAACTACAAAGGGGCAATTAAAAAGAAAACTGAGGACACAACTGGATGTCGTAAAGTTTAGTTTTTTGTGTGTTGTCAAACAAGATAAGTCTTTAAATAATAAACATTTATTTCAAAGGAATTTCTTCTCGACCATTTAAATTAGGAAATATCTACCCAGGTGTGTTGCTGGTGCATACATGTTGGAACAGCAATTCAGTTTAATTAGAACTACAGATAATTTCCTGGGTATCAGACAAAGAAGGGTAAAAAGGAAGAAAGTCTGCATTCTATAACTAGAGGTCATGAACTACGAGAAGTGCCTTCACTTATTCTGAGCTTCAAAAAGAAAAACTGTCTGGCTGGCGGACATGCCTTTGAATTACTCAATATATGGGGTTAGCTGGATGGTTGATGTTAGCAAAAGTATATGTGAATTAACGTTTACCTCAAATGAATTGCTTCTTGAGTGTTCAAACTAGGACGTACCTACCCAGGGGTAATCTAGTCACTAATGTTGCAGGTGCAGAGCTAGAGGCTGAAGATGTTGGGTACGCAATTTAGTTCATGCGTTCAGCTGCTCATTTGCAAAGACTTTTCAATGGCAACTAGAGAAGCATCAAGACATAACTACAGATCGTGCACTTTCCTTCACAATCCACGTGAAGGTTTCTAGTTGTCCCTTGATTATCTTTTTCTGGTTGTCCTTACTTTCTTGACAAATCTACATGCTCAAAAAAAGTAAAAAACACATATCAGTTCAGATTTTTGGTTGCGTTGGCTAGTGCATGATGCTTGACATGGTATAAGGTCTTGAGTTCAAGTTCTGGCTTTTGCAATTTATCCAAGAAATTGTTGGTGCCCCCTCTATGTCCACGTATAGGCCTCTAGTGCATGAAGCTTGACAAATTGTAGGCTCAACATTCTCAGCAAAAAACCACTGTCAGATCACAAGAAAACCGAGCAGATCACTTATTGCTAATTTTGACAGATAAACTAAATACAGCCGCCGGCAGATGGGTTAGTTAATTGTAAGAAGCCCTTTGTAAGCAATGCACTACTGTTTATTTGGAAAAGCAATAATAAGGAAGCCGGGTCGCTTATCTCCTTCTCGCTACCCCAAACCTCATCTAACTCTTGTGTATGCCGACCAGGTTGCCATCACAGGTTCACAGCACCTAGAAGCTGAGGGCAAAGTGCGTAGCCTCCTAGCACGATTTTTTGTCAGAAGAGACCACTATCAGCGCTGTAATGTCAAAAACACCACCTGCGAAAAATATTGTCAAAACTACATTGACGGCACGCCCGACAGGTGACGTGTAACGTGCCACCACTGCTATCGGTGGCACTCTCCCGCAACGGAATCTAGCGCTGCACCAAAACGGAAAGTGGGGTGGTGGGCCCTGCCGCCACCACCAGCGGCGGCATGTGGTTATGTGGCAGGCTGCCGCCGTAGCCACTGGCGGCACGTTGCTGCGTTTGTGCCTGCAACACACACACAAGGAGGTGGCGCCAAATGCTCACTCCTCCCGCTGAGTAGGTGGATTGGGTAAGTGCTCAGTGCAGTTGATCGTATGTAGATGTAGGCCAGCTCGTGACCAACCAACCACGCCAACAAGAACCTAGATGAAATTCTAGAGCTTGTGTAAGAATGTGTGACAAACCTGTGGAATGTTATTGAATCAATAAAGTTTCCCCAGTTCAAAAAAAAAAACAGGTCGACTGACGCCATGTACTCTGCGGCTAATGATGATCTACCATACCAGAGGACAATACAATACGCTCCTGATCTATGTATTGAAGCGGACCTTAAAAGCCAGGTGGTGGGAGGTCAAACCTTTTACTAATTACTACTGTACTCCATATCAACCTGTCCAGGCGGCGTCACCAGTAGCAAGTGTATGTGAGACCTTCAACTAACGCCATGGTAATGCACACAAACGCAGCAACATGCCACCAGTGGCTCCGGCGGCAGGCTGCCACATCAGCTATGCCGCTGCTGTTGGTGGTGGGCAGGGCCCACCCCTTTGTTTTCCGTTGCGGGAGCGTGCCACCGGTAGCAGAGTCGGCACGTTACACGTGTCACCTGCCGGGCGTGCCGCCAGTGTAGTTTTGATAATGTTTTTCGCTGGTGGCCTTTTTTGACATTGCAATGGCGATAGCCGCTAAAGTTTGGTTGACTCTACCACCAATCAAAACCCCACTATAACCTACCTTTTACCCTGCCAGCGGCAGAAACCCAGGAGTGTATAATAATATCAGTGCCTAAATACCTAACAGGGCTTCTACTTGTTTATTTCTTTCTCAAACAATTCAATCAGATAAATGATCATCCAATCAGTATGATTCAGTGCATGCAAGAAACTGATAACGGACTCACCTGGGCAGCGTAGAGGCTTGACCGCCGTCAGCATGAACTGGAAAGGGAGAATTCACTTCCAGGTCACCATTGTCTACCTCATCACCAGTCTCACAAAAAGAGTCCCCGAAGGAGCTCGAGCACTCCGTGGTATCCCCTCCTCGCTCGTCGGCGGAGTGCTCCAGACTCTCCACGGGCAGTCTATAGGACGAGGAAGCTACCCCCAACAAATGGGCACCCGCAAGACCAGTGCAAGGGGCGAGAAAGGAGCCTTCGCCCTCGCAGTGCACGGGCTCGGATTTCACAAGCACCTTGCCCAGATTCTCCTTGCCCCCACGGCTCTCGCCGCCGACATCCACAGCCAGGGCAGGATCGTCCGAGGGGTCGATAGCATCCGCACAAACCGCCGTGGCCGAGTCATCTGAGCGGAATTCACCGGGCACAGGGCCGCCGTCCGGTGCGACGGAACGCTCGCCGTCGTCTTCGGATTTCAGCGCGCACTGGCCGTTGGCACCGCCACCCTCGCCCTCGACGTCCAACGCCGGAGCTGGCTCCGGCGCCATGATTGTCCGCCGAGCGACGGAGAGACCCCCAAGGCGCCCGGGGCGGAATCAGAGGACCCTGCAGCGGATTACAGCAGCGACCGCTTGAGAAATTCGCACAGAAAGCAACCCTGGTGGGGCACGAAAAAGAAGCACGGAACGGGCCGCCGCCGCGCCGCGGAGAGAAGGAAGATCCGATTGCGCATGGCACGGGCGAGACCGAACGGGGCCTGTTGTGGGGATTTGTGGCTTACCGGCGGGGCCACGGGAGGAAGCGGCGAACTCAGGCGAATCTCCTGCCGGGAGGAGGGCCGGGGCGGACGGAATGGGGGCTGGGCACTGGGAATTGGGGGATTCTCCGGTCGGAGACGGGAGATCGATTTCGGGATTCGCTTGGCTCCACTGTGCTTCTATTTCTTGCGGAGGAGGAAGAGGAACGGGACTCGACTCGAGCGAGCGAGTTCTGTTTTTTTCCTTTTTTGTGAGGGATATTAAAACATTTCCTGTGCGAGCGAGCCGTGGAAAAAAAACTCTCCTCTGCATGTCGTGGCAATTATAACGACCGTGCTTTCTTTTCACCTCTCCCTCGCTGAGCATCTCCAATCTCTGCTTAGGAGTTGATACGTCGTTCTTTGAACATCCCAACTCTTCCGTCAAAGAAAACCTCCTCCCACCGATTTTTATCGAAGCGACACCCTAAACCATGCGTGAAAAAATTGATGGAGAGAAAATACCAGCCACTCGCCTCTCACCCCCTTCGCAATCCCTATCCCTAACCTCTCTTCCTCCCCCACTCCCAATCGATCTCCTCGGCGGGGCGGCGGCCTCCAGTGCCGGCTGGATCACCCCTCCCCCTCCCTCTCCCATCTTTCCAAGATCCAGAAGAGGCAGCCCCTTGCGCAATCTGGACCATGCGCACTGCAAGCCTGCAAGCGCCACCCAACACGGCCACGCCCCCTTTTCCTCGCGACCGACAGAGTCTCGGGAGAGAGAAGAGAGGAGGGACATGGATCCCATGGATGCGGAGGAGCAAGACAAACAACCGGTGACGAGGAGTTGTGCTCCCTCTTTCAGTTAATATCTCCGACACCTTTGTCTCCCTCGAGCTTCGACCTTCCCAACGAACTTCTCTCGTGTCCAAGCCCAGGTGAGGCATGAGGGCGGCGGCAGCAGCAAGGTCACCCTCTCCCTCGACCTCCCCGGAGGCCTTCCCTCATATCCCTCGAATACAGGTAATCCTTCTCCGCTTAGTCTGCCCCTATTTGTTTCCTCTACAGTTTTTGAATCCCCTCAGTTTCAACTAATGACATGTATTTTCAGAACAATTTGTGAATCAATTGTCAGTCGGAAGATGGTTGATGCACCGGAAAATATTGTGACGGGGGGAAGTTTGAAGCAGATTTAGCGGCAGACATCGTCTTAGAGACCGCAAACTGTCGTCCTCATGGAGATGCCCTGGATGACCTTGACGCGGGAAGCAGCTGGAGGTGGCGCCGTTCAGGGAGGTGTTGCTCCGCTCCTACACTCCCTGCTCGCATCCTAACTCTATGTCTGCTCGTATCCGGCTGCCGCCTCAACCCCCTCGCCGAATGGGCCTCCACAATGCGCACACACTTTCTTCGAGCATCTTGTTTTCTATTATTTTTTGATAATGATAATATGTCTAACTTTCAGGGGTTTCAATTGGTTGCATAGATACACAAGCTTATCACCAGGAGACTCATAACCTAGTGCCCCTCGGGAAAGCTACTACAATCTTGTTGTGGATCAGGCAAGGATGAGCAGACTCCACTTATAATGTGTTATTAATTATGTCGTTCTTTCAATTACTTTGCTGGTTTGATGTATATATGGTAGGTTGGTAGCACAATGCTGCAAGTTTGAGACCCTAGGCCGCTTTCAATAACCGTGGTCTCGACGGTCTTTCCGTCGAACAGGTTGTGGGCGTCTAAGAAACTGGTCGTAGCAATCTCCCAAGGTCGCTTCCTCTGCGTCCCACTGAACTGGTTGGTGAAGGGGGTGGAGTTGAGGTCGACGTCGATGGAAGCCATGGGGGTGACCGGGGACAAGGGGGTGGATGGCGCCATCATCACCTTCGGCGCTATCCTGGGCCATTGTCTGCGGCGTCGTGGACGTGCGCGGTTGCTATGTCCCAAACGTATATATAATTTCTGCTTGTTCCGTGCTTATTTGGGTGACATTGCTATGTGTTTTGCTACACTTTCATACCTTTTTACACATATTCGGACTAACCTACTAACTCAGTGCATCCAGTGCCAGTTTTTGTCTGCTGATGTCTGTGAATTGCAGGTTTTTACCCATATTTACAGAGACCAAAAAATTCCAAGAAAAATATATAAAAAATCAGCGCGACAGAAGATTCCGGAAGGCCGAAGGAGGGCCGGAGGGGGCACCCCCTCCCAGGAGGCCAGCTGGCGCGGCCCCACACTAGGTCGCGCCAGCAGGGCGCCTGGGGGGAGGGGCCACCCTCTGGTGCCCCCCTTTGGCCTATATTTAAACCCCGTTCCAGAAACCCTCAAGAGGAGTCACGCATCGCGATTTTCACCTCTGTCCCGCCGCCGTCGCGCTTCCAAGATCGAGAGCACTAGAAGACCTCTTCCCGGCACCCTGTCGGAGGGAGGATTGACCTCCGGGAGCTTCTCCACCACCATGAGCGCTTCCCGGATGTACCGTGAGTAGTCCCCCTTGGACCATGGGTCCATGACCAGTAGTTATGTGATGTCTTCTCTCCAATCTTGTGCTTTAATTCTTAGCCCTTGTGAGCTGCCCTACATGATCAAGGCATCTATGTAATCTTTCTGTTGTTGTTATGTTGTGTTTTCTGGGATCAGATGGATTATGAGATTATGTTCAGATCGTGATGAGTTATATATTTGGTTCTCCTTTTATATTTTGTTCTTGAGTAATTCTTGTATGTTCTCCGTTGCTTTTTATTGCTTTGGCCAAGTAGTAGATAGTAACTCCAAGAGGGAGCGTTTATGCTTGATTGTGGGTTCATGCCCCCCGATGTCTAGCTTGAGTGACAGAAACATGAGACTAGGGGATGTGATGTTGCCACCAGGGAGAAAACAATGGCGCTTGTAACCGCGGTTGCAAGGATGGTTTACCTTACGCAAAGTTTGCTAATGTAGTTGTTTGTTGTTTTGGGTTTACAGTTTGGGTGGGGCTCGCAACTTAGTACCAGCGAGATGTTTTGGATAGATATCTCAATGTGGATGATTAGTGAGTAGATGTTGATGGATAAAGGGTCTACTTGACTTGGCATATCGCCCATACTTCTGAGCCTCTAACTTTCTTGCAACATAATTAGCATTGCGGTGCATTTATAATTCTGTCAATTGCCCAGCTGTAATTTGTTTACCCAGCTTAGTTGTTTTTCTCGTCTTTTGGGAGAGTGACATCACTAGTGAACATCATGGGACCCCGGTCCATATTTCCACCATTGTTTGCACCTCAATCATTTACTACTTTATTTTCTTTTAGTTGCAATCACCATCACTATTTCCACCGTGCGTTTGATCCTTTGTAAACGACAAGGCCGGAGAGATTGATAACCTCTCTGTAATCGTTGGGAGCAAAGTTATTTGATTATGTGTGCAGGTCCACGTCAACCTCATCTCCTTTAGGCAACTTAATATCTGGCGTCGTTGACACCTACTTGTAGAATTCAGAGTCCTACTGGTACAATAACCTTGGTATCTTTACCGAGGGAAATTTGTTGCTATCTGGATCATAACCTTCCACTTGGGGTAACCAACTGTAACACCCCAAGTGTCATGCAATAGTAAACACCTTTTTATAATGCCAAGTCATCATCATTAACCAGCCTTGATCATCATTTATCCAATCCAAACTCAAACTCTTTTTGGATGGAATTAAAAACAATGTGGAAATTATAGTTGAACCAAAATTTGTGCAATCACTTTTGTTAAATGCCTAAAAGTCAGTAGGTCAAGACAATATAGAAATGGGATTTTATTATCAAGTTGAAATAAATTAAACAATTCAAATAGTAGCTTAAACAATCCAATTTAATCATTTATTAATTAAATAAAATCCAAATGATTTTATTAGGTCCCCAAACTTTTTGTTGCATTGCTATATAGTGTAACATTAATAATGAAGCAAGTTGAATATTTTACAAAAACAATATAGTGACTAAACAAAATAGACACAGATAAGAAATACAAAACATAAAAGAAATAAGATAAAAAGGCTATCTTGTGCCCAGGGCAAACCCTCCCATTGGGCCAAGCACACCTCCGGCCCAGCCCACTCCCACCTCCCCATCTTTTTCCCTGTTCACATAGGCACCGTGGAGGCCATCCACGCCGGCCACGCCACGCCGTGCCGCCGTGGCGGCCATCCCACGGCCGCCGGCGGGGATAAGTCCCCCAGGTTTCCCACTTGCCCTAGGCAAACCCTAGATCGACAGAGCCCCTCTCCATTTCCCCCCTCTCACTCGACGGTTCCCAACCGTGCCCGAGACTACCGTCGTCGTGGACGCGGCCAACGGCCGATGCAACCCGCCCCAACGTGTCCATGACCTCCGATGTGCTCGTCCTCATTTGCCCCCACGAGCAATCGGCCCGAGGAGCCCCTTGGACGACGCCCTCTTCTTCCCCTATGTCGCCGGCAACCGACGACAAATACATTGCCACCTTCGCGCCCCCGAGCCCACTGCTATCCTCAACACGCTCGCGGTGAGCTTCCCGGTCGAACGCCCCTATTCCCCATCAATTTTGGCCCCTCCCTCGTCGTCGCCGTGGAGCCAGTGCTCCGGCCGCCACCGGCAGTCGTCACCGACGACGACTTCGCCCACCCCAACCCCTGCCTCCTCCCCAAATCGATGTGCGGTGGGCGCCCCGTCCGATTCCTCCCACCCCAACCCCCTGTAGGCCACCGTCGGCGAGCACTGGCTTGAGCCAGTGGGTTGGCTCACTGGCAGGTGGGCCTGACCCTGTTTGATTAGGGGTTAATCCCCTATTAGGACTACCCCCCATGTTAAGCTAAACACCCCCACCTAATAGTATATGACAGCGGGCCCCATTGATACGTCTCAAATGTATCGATAATTTCCGCTCACTCCATGCATGTTTTGTGTGATATTTCTATGATCTAGATACACTTTCATATTATTTTTATCATATTTGGACTAACCTACTAACTCAGTGCACCCCAGTGCCAGTTCATGTTTTCTGTTGTTTTTCTATTTCAGTTTTCCCCCATATAAAAAGTACTCCAAAAATCCAGGAAAATCAGATAAAAAATCAGCGTGTCAGAAGCCTCCAGAACCCCAAAGGAGGGCCAGGGGCCACCCCCTGGCCGCGCCAGGGGGGCGCTGTCGTGGGAAAGTCACGGCAGATGTTCGTAGAGTCGGACTTATCATGGGGCCTTTGCTGCGAGGCGAATTCGAGGAGAGAGTCGACATAGACACGGGACTCGGTGGTTTACCCAGGTTCGGACCCGTCGATGAGGTAAATACCTACTCCTGCTTCCTGACTATTGTGGGATAGACTCCTCAATATTAAGAGTCGATATTATCGGTTACTGTGATGATGTTTCGTAACCTTAGTCTCGTAGAGATCTAGGTTATAGCGCGAGTTGTCTAGTCCTGGCTTGAGGTAAGTTCTGGCTCTGGCTCCCGTAGACCTCGGCTTATAAAGGTGTCGGGTCCCGGGATTCCAAGAGTCCGACTCCTACACGATGTGGAGTTCTATTCTACTTTACAAGTTTGCTACGTGCTATACAAGGTAAGTCGAATTCCTTCTAGGGCTTCAATCTTCACGCTTGGCACGTCAGACTCCTGGCCGGGTCTTCTTTGTGGGCCTTCATATGTAAGTCAGCCCAGAGGTTTCTAATGCCGGGTCTATGGGCCTGATCCATCCCCCCGACATTAGCCCCCAGGATTGTTGTGATGCTTTAGTCTTCACAGCAATCTTCTTTATTTTCTTCATTGCCGCCGGCTCTTCATGGATCAAGGGTCGATCTTATGCTTGGCGTTGATTAGGAGTCGGAGTTGTCTCTCTTCAATCTTGCTTCGATTCCTTTATCTCCATGAAGTCGACTCTTCTGGTTGAGTCAACTATCATTTGATGCTTACTAAGAGTCGATGCCAACTCCAGGATCCGGTTGGAGGCATTGATGTTTGTAATGGGAATCGAGGAGTCTTTCCATAAATGTTATCTACAACGGGTAGTTATCCCGTATCATTTATGGTATTAATTGATCCTCTCCATGAATCTACTATAAATATTTCTTGGGTAGTTTGATCCTTCAAGCGCATCCATCTTCTTCTTCCTCTTCCTATTTTCCCCATGGCACCTAAACTAGAAGCCTCTTCTCCTTTGGCATCCAACGAGCCCGATCCCCGTGTAAGTGCTCGAGGTCGCGGCCGTGGTCGTGGCCGTGAGCGAGGTCGTGGCCGTGGTAGAGGTAGAGGAAGAAGTATTCGTGCTGCCTCTCCTTATGAATCTCCCCCTTCTTCTCCTGAGAGGAGTGAGTTCTTGGTTCATATCCGGACGATTCGACGCTGGATCAAACTTCCTGAGTCTTTTACTCAACTTGTGATTGACTCAACGCCTTCGGGTCTTTGGCTCCGATCTGATGGATGTCCTCATGGGCCTGTCTGGGTGACGGTTAGATTTTCTAGCCATGGCACCATGTTTTTTGAGAAGGGTTGGAAAACTTTTCTTCGATCTAGGAATATCTCAAGAGGAGACACCATTGTCTTCAGATTTGATGGTGAAGACACCTTGTGGGCTAGGATCTTTGACTCGGATGGAGACCGAGCCTGCTGTTGTATGGAGAGCTCCAGCGATGCAGAACTCCTTAGTGAAGAAGAAGCTTCAACGGAAGATGGAGTTGACTCTGAAGAAGATGTCTGAAGCTATGGACTTTTCTTCTTAGTAGTATTTTGCCGAGTTTGGCTTTTGCTTGTAAGGTTGCCTCCTTTGATGTAAGACCCAGTTGGTTTGATGAATGAAAATTATGAATTTTCATTGAGTCCATGAGTCCATGAGTCGGTTTTATTCCTGACTTTGTATATTTTTCAAAATGTATGAGAGCCGATTATTTATAATAGTGTATGTATCTGTAGCCCCCTGAGTCGATTCAGAATAGTTGTGTATCGGTAATCGACTCATAGGATAGATCGACTTGTAGCCCCCATGAGATGGTGTGGTCACGTTTGTGTGCCGTACCGGGTCATTAAAGAAGTGTTGCTTCTCAAGAATTGGGATAATTTTCATGGCATTTGAGCCGATTCATCAAAGAAGAATTTTTTCGAAGTGTTACTTCCCAACAGTCGGTGCATGCATTTGGGTGCTGTTCCGAGTCTTTGTTTGAGAAGAAATTTTATCGAAGTGTAGTCCCCATGAGTCGGTGTGAGCATCTTTTGTGTCATACCAAGTCATAGAGAATTTTTGAGCTATAGTCCCCATGAGTCAGTATGAGCATCTTTTGTGTCATATCGAGTCACACAGGTTAATGCTCACGGTGCATCTTTTGGATGACATATAAAATGATGAAAGAAAAAAGTATGTGATTATGCTAATGTGTGAAAAAAGAAAGTATGAAGGCTCATATAGAAGTCGACTCTGGATTCAACATGCCTCATCTTCTCGTGTTTGAGATAGATTATTGAGTTATCCAGGAGTTGGAACTTCTCTGTAAGCAAGCTACATATGACTAGTGCTCCTTGTACTTAAGACTAAACTTGGTAGGCGTTGTTGTCAACCCCCAAGGTTTTTATGCTAAGCCGGGTACACGTAGATCGTATGAGCTTGAGCTATACAGGCCAAGATTAAGGCGTAGTTAGCCAGTTTATGTATATGCCGGGATTTCTTCGGATAAGAGTCGATGAGTGACATCGAGCTCCCCTACTGCCCCTGAATAAGCTTATACACATGTGGATTTTTACATATATATGCCGAGTTTTCGGATAAAGAGTCAATGATTGTCATCAAACTCTCCGATTCGCCCGAATAAGCAATATACATGCTCAGTACCAATAGAAGGGTTGATCAAGCCCCCAGGTCTCTGAGATATAATAATGCAAAACATGCAATGTATGATGCAAAAATAAATGACATGAAACAAAAAGGTAAAGAGGAGTCGATATGGTGAGAGTCGGTGCGACGGATGTCGACTTAAGTATATGTGGCGAGGGCCGGTGCGACGAAAGTCGACTTATGTATATTTTGATGGCGAAAGCCGGCGCGACGAATGTCGGCTTATATATATGTTAATATGGTGAAAGCCAGTGTGACGTGTGTCGACTTAGATAAATGTACAGTAATGTTCCTATTCTACTCAAGTGTAATATGGACGGAGTTGTGCGATGTTCCACGGCCTATGAGTCTCCTCCATGCATGTGCGCGTGTCTACATTCTCGCGTATATCAACTAGGTAGTAGGATCCATTGTACAGGTTCTTGCTGACCACAAACGATCCTTCCCAAGGAGAGGATAACTTGTGCATTCCATCTCTTTTCTGTATGAGTCGGAGCACTAAATCACCTTCCTGGAAAGTCCGACTTCTGATGCGGCGGCTATGGTAGCATCACAGATCTTGTTGTTAAATAGTCGATTGAGCTGCAGCCAAATCTCGTTTTTCATCGAGAATATCCAAGGCATCTTGTCTTGCTTTCTCGTTGTCGGCTTCTACATAGGCAGTAACTCGTGGTGAGTCGTGACATATGTCACTTGGGAGGACGGCTTCCGCTCCATAGACTAGGAAGAAGGGCGTATAGCCTGTCGACCTGTTGGTGATGGCGGTGAAGTTAATAGGTTTAGTTGGGTTGCCTCCCCTGTTAACCGCGCCAATAAACGATTCTTGATAACCCACAAGTCTAGGGGACCAATTGTAGCTTTTCGATAAATAAGGATGTCGATCCCACGAGGAGCAGAAGGTGCTGATAAGTGACACTGGATAAGGAAAGGCTACACACACTCAAAGGTAAATATTTAGGGGGTTTTGGTTTAAGCAACAGAAAAGTAAAAGACAAGCAAAGTAAAAAGGGTAACTAAGGAGTAGTAAGTGGCTCAATCCTTTCACAAGGATAAGCCTAGGAACTAAACTTATAAAAGCTAAAGCGTTCTTGAGAACACACGAGAGAGATAGCCAAGTTACTTTCACCATACTTCGGCAAGTAATATGTATTGTGTTGATAAGTGTTGGTGGGTGGATCAATGCTAGTACACCTTCTAGACTAAGATAAGTGTACTCTTATGATTACACACCTTGCAAGCATCCGCAAATACAAGATAGTAATTAAGGCATAAGCCTAACCACAACATTACGATCAAGGATCCATAACTCCCTTGTGCAAAAGTGTGCGAACTGGGGTTCAGGTTTCTGTCACTCCGGCAACCCACCATAAGCATCCTTTGTGCACAATGTATTCTCTAGGCCCATGAAAGGTGTGAAGTGTTAAGTGTTCGACTCACATAACTGTAAGAGCAAAGTTATAACCCCATGAGTTTTGGATATTGTTGGTCAAAACAGTAGAGGAACTAACAAGTTTTCTAGTGTGAAACAGATGGTTAGGTTCCTGAAGTTATAGGTTGGTGATAAAGCTTCAACGAAGATTTACTCATTTACCGAAGCACATCCTCTGGAGTGAAGCTCATCACGGATGTCGACCCCTAAAAAGATGAGGAATCCTGAAGCACGTCTCATCGAAGAAGATGATCAAGATGGCGCAAGACTTAGTTGTTTTTGCGTAGTTCTTTTTACTTCTTTGAGTCGTAGGAAAAACCGTACTATCAAGAGGGGTTTAGTAAATGTACTCCGAAGGTTTTGATGAAAAGACTCAGATCAAAACCAAACCTATGAAAAGCCAGAGTTGAAGAAATCTCATGTGCGCTAGGTAATGCTTCACCAGCGAAGACTTTGTTCTTTCGGCTCCTGAAGCAGAACCAAGTCCGTGAGTCATCTTTACTTGGACCGCAAGTAAAGTTGTGCTTTGATTGAAAATATGACCGTTGGGGACAGGTGTCAAGCTGTCACATCGGGTCACTTCAGTCATTTCGCACCTTGGGATTGCCACCTATAAATACTCCGCCCCCGCCTTCATTGGCCGGCGACTGCTCCGAGATTAATTCCTTACAGGAGAGAGAGAGAGAGAGCAACCCCACCGAAGCAAACCAAAAACCCATCCACCGAAGCATAAGTCCTATTGATCTGAGTTGATTCATTATGACTTAGGAAGAAGTTTGCTAGCCTTTTTATCTTGGAGAACTGCAATTCTCCTAGACGGTTAGAGAGTTGTTCTTCAGAGAGCGAAGAGTTATTGTCGCCTCGAAGTTCAGTTTGTCAAAGGTTTCGGTGATTTCCCCAATAATCAACCACGAGTGAAGAACTGACCAAGCTCAAGGAGATTGGTGCAGTGGAGATACGGACGGAGAGAGGTTAGCTCCTGTGTTCAATCACAAGTCCCTCCAACCAGACGTAGCACTTTGCAGAGTGTGAACTGGTCGAACAAACATCGCCGAGTCTAGAGTTCGTTTTACTTTCCGCACTTACATTCAGTTCATCAATTGCTTCAGTGATCTGCTTCAATGCAATTGATTTGATGCTTTTGATTCGCTATGTTATGCTTCAATCCTGTTCTGCTTCAATGTTTACCTTTCTGTTGATTCTCTTCGGTTGCTGAGTTATGCTTCACTTCATAGTTTCATGCAAAATTTTGAAGTGATCATTCACCCCCTCCCCCTCTGATCACATACTTGGACTAACAATTGGTATCAGAGCTAGGCACTCTTTATTTGGATTAACCTCCTAGAGTGTTTTTGCAAGTATGTCTTTCGCAGCCATTCGCTCCGGCGAACCCATTCCTGTGTTCAATGGAAAGGAATACTCATACTGGAAGGACAAGATGAAGAGGAACATTATGGCTATCAACTCAACTGCCTGGCAAGTTGTCTTGTATGGAGTTACAGTTGCTGATGAGAACGCCATCACTCCTGAAGAAGCGAAGCTGATTGATCTTGATTCTGAAGTTTGGGTTTTCATCACCAATCATTTGACACCGGAGAAGTATCATGAAGTGAAGAATATTCCTTCGGCCAAAGGTGTCTGGGACTATCTTGAGAAGATTGGTGAAGGTGTTTCTACCCAGAAGGATGCCAGAATTGACACACTTCGAAGCAAATTCTATAGATTCAAGAGAATTGAGGGTGAAAAAGTCAGCTCCATTTATAGCAGACTCACTGCTCTTGCAAATGAGTTGATCTCACTTGGTGCTGATGACATTACTCCTCAGTTGTTAGAACTCTGCTTCGCTCATTGGATGATTCGTTTGATCACATTGTGCTGATGATCAAGGAAAGGACTGATTTCAGACGTCTTGTCGCCGCTGATATTCTTGAGAGACTCAATACCTTTGAGATGGAAGAAGAAGAGAAACGTGACATAAATGGTTCTCGAAGGAGATCTCATGCCTTGAAAGCAAAAGCTTCGCGTCATTCTTCACCCGAAGTCAGTTCTGCTTCAGGTGTCGAATCAGATGATCCCGCAAGCATTGGAAAGGATTTAGCACTGATCATGAGACGCTTCAATCGCTTTCAGAGAAACGTTTTTCTTCACCCAAGAAGAGTTATCCTTCAAGAAGCTCAAGTCATTCTTCTCACCGTTCATCCTCAAGAAGCTCTCCGTCGAAGGACAATTGCTGCTATAAGTGCAAGAAACTAGGTCACTACATTGCTGATTGCCCTCTGTGGGAAGCTGAGAACAAATCGAAGCATTCACTCAGAGACTCTTCATCGAAGCCTCACAGATCCTCCAGAAGTCATGAGTCAAAGAGACATGATTCCAGTTCAAGAAGGGAAAAGAAGAAAGATTCTGATGATGATAAGAGGAAGAAGTATCATAAGAAGCGTGAGGGTTCTTCATCGAAGACTCACTCGTCTCGTCGAAGCAGCTCTCACCGTGCCAAGGCCTATTTGGGAAAGGAGATGAACTCAGAAGACGAAGCCTCTGGTTCCAAAGCTGAACTAGATTCAAGGTCTGAATCTGAGTCCGAATCAGATGGTGTTGCTGGTTTGGCTTTCGCTTCGGCAGATGCTTCAATCAATGCTTCGAGCTCATTCTTCACCAACAACAGTTGTGAAGATGAAACTCCTGCATATTGCTTCATGGCCAAGGCAAAGGTATCTTCATCCAAGTCAAACTATGATACTTCTGATTGTTCCTCATATGAAAGTGACTCAAGGATAAGCTATGCTAAACTTGCTAAAATTGCTTCAATTCAACAAGATGAACTTGATTCACTAAGCAAAACCATTAAGAAATCAGAAACGTTGTTGATTGATGAGATTGAGAAAGGTCAAACTTTAACTAATGAGCATGCTGCTCTGAAGGAAAAGTTTGAAGAATTATCCTCTCGGCATGATCTTCTTTCAGTTGATTATGAGAAGCTCACCTATGAATTTCTTCAGAGGAAAATAGCTCTCGAAAAACTGAAAGAGGCTCATGAAGAATTGGAAAATGTTAATCTCTCTCTCATGGCTCAACAAGGTTCTGAAGCAAATCATAAAACTGAATCACCTTGTTTGGATTGTTTGGAATGAAGCAAAACTGATTCCAAAGGGAAAGCTCCTATTGTTATTGATGATACTAATGCCTCCGATGAGGAAAATCCTGCTGTTACCGAGGAACTCCTCAGGTTGAAAAACTTATTTGAAACAGGCATGTTCAAAAGTGTGCAAGGACACCAATATCTTTGTGATATCCTGAGGAAGGCTCTCCTTC
This sequence comes from Bromus sterilis, assembly GCA_950022295.1. Taxonomy (NCBI): domain Eukaryota; kingdom Viridiplantae; phylum Streptophyta; class Magnoliopsida; order Poales; family Poaceae; genus Bromus; species Bromus sterilis. The sequence continues at coordinate 57,655,214 of OX465598.1, read as the reverse complement.
ACAGGAATCCCAGGAATGAAGGTGTTGGTTTCGAGAGAAAGATAAATCCTGATGGCACATATTGGGAGCCTGAGCAGTATCCTAAGACTGTTTGGGTTCTAGCGAAGGAGAAACCCATTGATATTGCTAACCTTTCAGGTTTCGACTGCAAAATGAACAAAGTCATTGTGGATGAGTCACTTGATTCTGACTACAAACTCATGAAAGATGAACAGGGAAAAGTTTCAGCTGAGTATGTAGGTACTCCACCAAAGAATGGATTCTATAAGAGGCAAATATGGGTGCAGAAAGCACTTGTGGAAAAACTGCCTGCTAACCATTCTATGCAGGGAAAGTCTTCGGTACCACCGAATCATTTCTACTCTCTTGAGACGAGAAATGATCCATTGGTGACCGAATCAAATGTTCCGCAGAAGCAATACTATCGTACTGGTCGCCATACGTATCGTCCTCATAATAATCATACTAAGATTGCATATGCTCATTCTTATGCTAACCATTCGCAGAGGACTTACATTTATGGTGTGCTTGATGGTACACCGAAGCAATACACTCCTGTCCGATTTAATATTGCTTCGACCAGTGCTTCAACATCTTCTCAGTCACCTGCTCATCTGTGGGTGGTTAAGAAGAACTGATTCTTCTGCAGGGCTATGTCTCCGGTGGATCCGAATGGGTCATGGATAGTGGTTGTACAAATCATATGACCGGAGACAAGGAGTTATTCACCGAAGAAAAACTATCTCAATCTTCTCTGAAGTACATTACCTTCGGTGATAACAACAAAGGCAAAGTGTTAGGTTTGGGTAAGATTGCCATATCGAAGGATAAGCACATTGACAAGGTTATGCTAGTCCAATCTCTTGGATATAATCTTATGTCTATTTCAAAATTATGCGATATGGGTATGCTTGTCTTGTTTTCTGCTTCGCGTTGTGTTGTCTTTTCACAGGATGACTACTCGTTTGTCTTCGAGGGTTACCGAAAGGGAGATCTATACATTGTTGATTTTTCTTCGGGCCCTGCTGTATCCACTTGCTTAATGGCAAAAGCTTCATCTAGTTGGTTATGGCATCGAAGACTTGGTCATGCAGGGATGAGAAATCTTCATAACTTAGTGAAGAAGAATCATGTTATTGGTCTTACCGAAGTAAAATTCGATAAGGATCGTCTCTGCAGTGCTTGCGAAGCTGGTAAAATTACAAAGAAACATCATTCAGCGAAGACCATCATGACTACCACTCGTCCTCTTGAATTGCTTCATATGGATCTTTTTGGTCCTCAAAATTATGCAAGCCTGGGAGGAAACAAATATGGTCTAGTTATTGTTGATGACTTTTCTCGTTATACTTGGGTTTTCTTTTTGGATGACAAGAGCAAAGTGGTTGAAATCTTCAAGTCATTCGCTAAGAGAGCTCAAACAGAATATGAATTATCCCTGAAGCATATCCGAAGTGATAATGGAACTGAGTTCAAAAATACACATATTGAAGATTTTCTTGATGATCATGGTTTTACTCATGAGTTCTCTGCTGCTTATACACCTCAACAGAATGGTGTAGTTGAAAGGAAGAATAGAACTCTTATTGAAATGGCCAGAACTATGCTTGCTGAATACAAGACTCCTATTAGGTTCTGGGCCGAAGCAATCAATACTGCTTGTCACATCATCAACAAGGTTTACCTTCACAAATTCTTGAAGAAAACTTCACATGAGCTTATCACTGGTAACAAACCAAATGTCTCATATCTTAGGTTTTTTGGTGCTCCATGCTTTATTAGAGATATGAATCATAGCTCCAAATTTGCCCCTAAGGCACATGAAGGTTTTCTTTTAGGTTATGGCTCAAACTCTCACACTTACAGAGTCTATAACTCTCACTTTGGGAAAGTTATGGAAACTGTGAATGTAAGGTTTGATGAAACTAATGGCTCTCAAAAAGAGCATTTGCCTCATGATCTAGATGAACCTCCACTTGATGAAGTGATAAGGTCCATGGCTATTGGTGAGATTCGCCCTGTTGAAGCCAATCAACGTCAAGCTGTTAGGGATGATGATGGTCCAATGTTCCCACACATAGCCCGGGGCGCTGAAAATCAACATCCTGAAGCTAATGGTGGACAGGACGAAGAAGGTCAAGGGAACGAAGGAATTGCTAATCCTGAAGGAAATGCCGAAGCTGAAGGTGAAGCTGAACCCGAAGCTAATGCAGATCCTGAAGCAGAAGCTGAGCCTGAAGCAAATGATACTACATTATCACGAGTTCGAAGAAGAGTTGATGTGGATTCGATCCTTGAAGATATCAATCAACCAGGTCGTCCCACTACTCGATCTCGTACTCGTTTGGCTAACTTCTGTGGAATTTTTTCTTTTGTCTCCATGCTAGAGCCTTCAAAATTTGATGAAGCCATGAAGGACCCTGATTGGTTATTGGCTATGATGGAAGAACTTCACCAATTTGAAAGGAACAAGGTCTGGTCACTTCTTGAAAGGCCAGATCCCACGAAGCACAATGTTATTGGCACAAAGTGGATATTTCGCAACAAGCAAGATGAAGATGGTATAGTGGTAAGAAATAAGGCTAGATTGGTAGCACAAGGTTACACCCAAATCGAAGGCATTGATTTCGGTGAAACCTATGCTCCAGTAGCCCGTCTCGAATCCATTCGTGTTATGCTTGCTTTTGCTAACCACAAAAATATATTGCTATATCAAATGGATGTCAAGAGTGCTTTTCTTAATGGTGAAATCGAAGAAGAAGTGTATGTTATGCAGCCTCCAGGTTTTGAAGACTCGAAGAATCCTGATATGGTGTACAGGCTTCACAAAGCTTTGTATGGACTGAAGCAAGCACCTCGTGCTTGGTATGAAACATTGAAGGATTTCCTCCTGAAGAAAGGCTTCAAACCAGGAACAACTGACCCCACTCTTTTCACTCGATCATATAACAATGATCTATTTGTGTGTCAGATATATGTTGATGATATTATTTTTGACTGTACTAACACTGAAATCGGCGAAGAATTTGCAAGGATGATGTCGAAGAAATATGAGATGTCTATGATGGGAGAATTGAAGTTTTTCCTTGGACTTCAGATTCGACAACAAAAGAATGGCACCTTTATTTCACAAGAGAAATACTTGAAGGATTGCCTGAAGAAGTTTGATCTTGCTGAATGCAAGACCATTAGAACTCCCATGCCTACTAATGGTTTTCTTGATGCAGATGAGAAAGGGAAACCCTTCGATCAGAAGAAGTTTCGGTCTATGATAGGTTCACTTTTATACTTATGTGCATCTAGACCTGACGTCATGCTACCAGTTTGTATTTGTGCTCGTTTTCAGGCAAATCCGAAGGAATCGCATCATATTGCTGTGAAGCGAATTCTTCGATATCTAGCACATACTCCTTCTTTGGGACTGTGGTATTCCAAAGGCACTCAGTTTGATTTGATTGGATATTCTGATTCATACTGGGCTGGTGATAGGGTTGACAGGAAATCTACCTCAGGCACTTGTCATTTTCTTGGTAGATCTCTTGTGTGTTGGGCTTCAAAGAAACAGAACTGTGTCTCAATATCTACTGCTGAAGCTGAATACATTGCTGCTGGCTCATGCTGCACTCAAATACTTTGGCTTAAGCAGACGCTGAAAGATTATGGTATTTATGTGAAGAAAATCCCTCTGCTTTGTGACAATGAGAGTGCCATCAAGATTGCTCACAATCCTGTGCAACACTCTCGAATGAAGCATATTGATATTCGTCATCATTTTCTTCGAGATCATGTTCAGCGCGAAGACATTGAGATTAGCCATGTAAGAACTGAAGATCAATTGGAAGATATTTTCACGAAGCCATTGGACGAGAAAAGGTTTTGTGCATTGAGATGTGAGCTAAACATCTTAGACTCACACAATGTTCAGTAAGATCGAAACTTTTCATTGTATATATTCACCCTCGTTGTGTATGTATTTGTTTAGTTTCGCTTGAGTTTTCCTTCGTCCAAGTTTAGCTTCGTTTGCCATTTGCGTTCTGTTCTGTGTTTATAATGTTTTATTTTATTCGTTTCTTTTGTCCCCTATGCTTATCACTTTTAGCTTCGTTGTTGTTCTTCGAAGTGATAAGTTTCGGACCCTACCCCTCCATTCTGATTCGCTCCCAATATTTTCTGTCTTGAATGATAAGCACAATTGAAACGGAAAGCATATTGCTTCGAACGTCATTGAGTTCCGAATCAAATGCTTCCAACTTTATCGAAGTTTTTGCTCTCGGTCAAGACTTATTCTTCGGCCGTTGAGTCCCCGTCTTTTTCGGGTCGTTGAGATTCGCTCGCGATACGCCACTTCATCTGAGCCGTTGAATCGGAAGAGTCACTCGCTGTGAACCGTTCGATTTGATCTGGTAACCGCTCCAGATCGGGCCTATTTAAGGCGTTCCCCCAGCGAAACGGTTCCCCACGATTCATTCTCTCTTGTTTTCCCCATCTTCCACCTCGAGCAATCCGCATAGCTCCCGTCCCCGACGTCGCCGTCGCCGCTTCACTGCCGGACCGCCGCCGCCGTGGACATTCCCCGTCGACGAAGAGCTCGTCTCCGCACTCCGTCGCCGTAGCTGCTTCGCGTCACCAAGTTAGGGTACGCAAAGCTTCTTGGATCCAATCGTATCTCCATGTTCTTCATCTAGGGTTTGGATCTAAGTATTGTTAGGTTTTTGATTTTCTTTTATAGGTCTGTTTGATCCGTGCTGGTCTTTGCTCTTTGGGAAAACTGTTCTTAGAATCAAAGTGATCCCATCTTCTCAGGTCAGTGTTTGCCATTCGATCTATTCTGTGATTTAGATTAGGTTAGGTCTTGTTCTCGAACGGGTTCTAGCCAAATTCATTAACAAAGTTGCATCCAATCTTAGATTGATCTGGGCTCCTGTCAAAATTCTTTTGGTTTTGGTCGAAACCTTTGCCTTTGCTTATTCATTCCCTCTCCTTGTTTCCCTCTTGTCTATATTTCTGATCACAGGATGTCAGACGAAGAGGCTGCTATGGGGATTGAATCTCCCATTGTTGATGGGCTCGAAAACTATCCCGAGCCACCGAAGCAGAAAGGCAAAGGAGGAAAAACGAAGGAAGTCAATAATGCCCGAGGCATACCCGAAGCAATTCGCCTCAAGATGGGCTATGACACCCCTCCAGAAGAAACAGATCATGACCGAAAGATTCGACTGCAAAGGATTCGTCGATATTGGGCAATCAGGTGGCACAAGTACAAGAGCATCCCAACTTGGAAGTGGGCAATGCAGTTTGCCTTCAGTCCACCTTATAGGTACACCACCGCCATGTGTGCTCAATACACTGCAGCCAACAGGAAGAAGTACTACCCGAAGCCTCCGGCTGTTCCACACCCGAATACCCTCAAGACTCCGGATGATTATCCTGATGAGCAAGAGAGGCTTGCCATTTTGGCAGAGAAGAAGAGGATTCGAGAAGAGAAGAAGGCTAAAGCACTTGCTGCTGCAGGGCTTGATGAAGCCGAAGCATCGAAGCCTAAGAAGAGGCGAAAGCTTCGCAAACTGAGTGATTCACCCCCTCCTGCTTCTGAAGAAGAGGGTGATAATGAAGCTGATAATGAAGCAGATGACGAAGCTGATGCTGCTGCACAGCTTGAAGATTCGATAGATGAAAATCCTGCTGACGAAGCAGATGATGAGTCCGAGCACTCTCCCATTCCCCCAAGTCCTAAGAAGAAACTGATTCGGAAGCCTCTGAAGAAGAAGGGTGGAGCAAAACCTACTGCTCCTAAAGGTGTTAAGTTTCAAGATCCTGCTGATCCTCCTGCTCACAAGAAAAACATAGATTTGACGAACTTGGTGATTGAGGCTCCTCTGTCCTCTAAGCCTCCTCGCCATCCAGTTCCTACTGAGCAAAGGACCAAGGAGAGGCATGACCCGAAGGCTAAGCCTGCTGCCATGCCCGAAGCTAAAGCTCCTGAGCATGCTAAAGCTTCGAAGCCGAAGACAACTGTTGCCAAGCCTGACCAGACTTATGCCCAGGTCGGCACAAAGAAGCTGTCTGAAGATGAACTGCGCAAGAGAGACCGCATTGAAGCTGAACGTCTGCATGCTGAAGCTCAAGCCCAAGCTAAGGCTTAAAAAGAAGCTAAAGAGAAAGAGAGAGCTGATAGAGAAGCTGCTGAGCTGGAGAAGCAAAGGAAAGAGTTGGCTGAGTCTAACCAGAAAGCTGAAGCAAAGCGCAAGCTAGCTGAAGCTAAAGCTCAAGAGGCTAAGGCTGCCGTCGAAGCCAAACAGCTTAGCGAAGCTGAAACCAAACGCCAAGCTCAGCTGGATGTTCTTCGCACGAAGAAAGCTGAGAAAGTTGCAAGGGCCGCTCAAAAGGAAGCCGCTGTTGACATGGCACCGAAGGACTTTCCTCCGAAGCCAGTCGCAGCTCCTGTCCCCGAAGCCCATGTTGAAGCTGAGCACAGTGAGCACAACTTCCCAGATGCAAGAGAAGGTGAACTCTGGGACTGTTTGGGCCTGAATCAGGCATATTGCAAACTTGCTGAAGCTGTTAATCCCCAAGCTGTGGATATTGGGAATATCTACATTTCACCAAATCTTTCTGCTATGCTTGAAACTTTATACAATCAGCTAAGAGATTTGCATGCTAGGGACAGATCAGAAACTGCTAAGATTCTGAAATTCAAGAAGAAAGCAGATGATGAATCAGATGAGGATTTCAAGAGCGAAGCCATAGCTGCTTCGAAGAAAATTGCTGTTGTTAATGAGCAAACAAAGCAAAATATACAAGTATATCTAGGCAAGATTAAGTCTGCCATTGAAGAATGTTGCAAGACCCACAATGCTTCAGTCATGGCTCTTGACTCCAAGAAGCGCGAAGCCATGGTTAAGCAATTAGCTTCACCACTTCCCAAGTTGCAACAAAGGAAGAGGCGTCTTATTGCTGACACTGAAGAAGCTGATGAGGTGAGCTCTCATCCGGCCAAGAAGGCCTCAAGAAAGGCATCGCCCCCTCGATGCAAAATCATCAAGATTGCTAAACCCACTTCGAAGCCATCCGCCCCCGAAGTTGCTCCACCTCGTGCTCAAACTCCTCCTCCTCCTCCACCCGCTCCTCAACCGTCAGCTCAAGACAACTTTGCGCCAGAACCTTCTCCTCCTCCACAAGGCATTCCTGAAAAGGATTATTCTTCAGCTCACTCTGCGGAGGAGTCTGAAGAACAAGAAGGCGAAGCCAAAGATCGAGCTGTTGAAGCAAATGCTAAAGCCAATGCAAATGCAGAAGTCGAAGCAGAAGCCGAAGCAAATGAGTTGGCCATCGTAACTCAACCTCAAAGGCGAATCACAGACGCTCGAAGGCACTGTATTCCTGCTCAAGACACTCAACTGGACTCCATCTATCCCAGAGAGACTTTTCCCATATACCTGGGAGAAGGATCTTCTTCAAGACATGGTCCTGAGTTTGACATTGAAGTTCATCGCAAGAAGCTTCGCTTCTTTGGCACTAGTCCATATGATTCACCAAGGACTGCTAATGACCTTCGATTCTGGACCGCTGAACAGCAAATCGTTTACACGAAGCTTTACTGCCAGAAAGGTGTTCTGCTCAGGCACAAATACTTAGATATGCACAGTCTATCTTCTGCAACGTGCTTCCAAAACATTATGGAAACCATCGAAGCACAGAATTTGACTGGCATGTTTGCTATGGAGACTCCATTCAACTCCGAACTAGTGAAGCAATTCTATGCCACTCTCTATGTCTCTGGACACCCAGATGATACAAGCTCATGGATTCTTGAATGGATGGTTCAAGGGAAAGTGTTTAGGATGCACTCAGATGAATTCATGGAAATAGTGAACATCTCAAGACACACTGGAGAACTTGCAAAGGTTCATATGTTACCTGATCCCACTGAAGCCAAATTTGCATCACTCTTGGATCCCGAAGTCACTGGCGATCATATGCCTGAGAACATTCGCCCGAAGCATCTGGTATTCATTTCAAAGACTTGGTTTTACATCTTGTCAAATTCACTGATGCCTCTCAGCACTGCGAATGAAGAATCCAACATTCTCTATCCTACTCGTCATGCTCTATTGAAGCTCACTCATGGTCATGTTTTCGACTTCGAGGACTGTTTTCTTCGTTACATGGTTCAAGCTGCTGAATTAGTAAATCAACTGAAGCCATATGCTCCTTGGCTGCAAGCCATTTGCAACCATGGACGCAACGAAGATTTTGTTGCGAAGCATCATCCGAAGCTGTATTGCCCTCCTGTCCGCGACACTATGAATATCTTCAGGTGACCAAATGATCCTTTTGCCACATATGTCGGAGTCAGACAGCATGTCAATGAACGCAACATGTCGAAGCGTTTCCAGAAAGAAGTTTACCACTTTGAAGTTGCAATTCGTAACCAGCAACTGCTTGAAAACTTCATTGAAGGAAATTAGCGCCAGATGCAACATCTGTCAGATGAGATAAATAGAGTTGGTAACATTGCCTTGAACAACAACCAATACTTGAAGGTTTTGAAGTGCCATTCTTGGAAAGGGTTAAGGAAATTCCATTATGTGAAGAAACTTGAAGCTGAACGCATCTTCAAGGAGTATCCACATCTGCAGAAGCACTTCTCAAGAAATGATTCGATTGATCGTCCCAACCCCAAGATTCCGCCGCTGGACAAGATTGATGAAGTCTTATTTGTCAACTCCGCTGAACAGATTCGCCCCGATACCTTCTCGGATGAAGACTCTCACACCTCGAAGCACGAAGATGATCCTCTCGACGACAGCGACCTTGATTTGCTTCAAGCGCCGATGGACTTCGACGAGGAAGAGTCACCTGCTTCTACCGAAGGAGACACTTCTGGAGATGCATCTTCTTCAGGCGAAGACAATCAGCAGGGTCCCAGGGTTGCAGCTGACACGTAAATGACTCTTGATCTGCCTCTCAACCTTTTGTCCAATTATTGACAAAAAGGGGGAGAAAGTAGCATCGATTGAGTTTTAGATTCGCTGCGGGTTTTAGGGATTTGATTCGATCTTTTGCATGTTAAGTTACGACAAACATTCCATTCACTTCGATTGGGTTGTAACTTAAAGTTTTACTTCGGTTGTGAACTGCTTCACCTTATATGTTAATAACCCCCGTGCTTGCAAGTTGCTCTCCTATATTTTATCTTGCAGGTGGTTATTATCCTTAAGTTCACAGGTCATTGGATGATTGCATATTCCTCAAGACAAATTCTCTTTATATGCAATTGATTCACTAAGATATGTGTTAGACTTTCCATTGATGATATTCTTCAACAAGCATTCACTTCGATTATATAAATCTTCGATGCTTGCATTCAGGGGGAGTCATAAGCTTCATATCTTAGAGTTTGCTCTCAACTCAACTCAAAATTCCAAATCTTTTATCGATGCCTGTTTTGTCAACAATAGTCCAAAAAGGGGGGGATTGTAAGAGCAAAGTTATACCCCCATGAGTTTTGGATATTGTTGGGCAAAACAGTAGAGGAACTAACAAGTTTTCTAGTGTGAAACAGATGGTTAGGTTCCTGAAGTTATAGGTTGGTGATAAAGCTTCAACGAAGATTTATACTTTTACTGAAGCACATCCTCTGGAGTGAATCTCATCACGGATGACGACCCCTAAAAAGATAAGGAATCCTGAAGCACGTCTCATCAAAGGAGATGATCAAGATGGCGCAAGACTTAGTTGTTTTTGCGTAGTTCTTTTTCACTTCTTTGAGTCGTAGGAAAAACCGTACTATCAAGAGGCGTTTAGTAAATGTACTCCGAAGGTTTTGGTGAAAAGACTCAGATCGAATCCAAACCAGTGAGAAACCAGAGTTGAAGAAATCTCATGTGCGCTAGGTAATGCTTCACCAGCGAAGACTTAGTTCTTTCGGCTCCTGAAGCAGAACCAAGTCCGTGAGTCAGCTTTACTTGGACCGCAAGTAAAGTTGCGCTTTGATTGAAAATATGACCGTTGGGGACAGGTGTCAAGCTGTCACATCGGGTCACTTCAATCATTTCACACCTAGGGATTGCCACCTATAAATACTCCGCCCCCGCCCTCATTGGCCGGCGGCTGCTCCAAGATTAATTCCTTACAGAGGAGAGAGAGAGAGCAACCCCACCGAAGCAAACCAAAAACCCATTCACAGAAGCATAAGTCCTATTGATCTGAGTTGATTCATTATGACTTAGGAAGAAGTTTGCTAGCCTTTTTATCTTGGAGAACTGCAATTCTCCTAGACGGTTAGAGAGTTGTTCTTCAGAGAGCGAAGAGTTATTGTCGCCTCGAAGTCCTGTTTGTCAAAGGTTTCGGTGATTTCCTCAATAATAAACCACGAGTGAAGTACTGACCAAGCTCAAGGAGATTGGTGCAGTGGAGATACGGACGGAGAGAGGTTAGCTCCTGTGTTCAATCACAAGTCCCTCCAACCAGACGTAGCACTTTGCAGAGTGTGAACTGGTCGAACAAACATCGCCGAGTCAAGAGTTCGTTTTACTTTCCGCACTTACATTCAGTTTATCAATTGCTTCAGTGATATGCTTCAATGCAATTGATTCGATGCTCCTGATTCGCTCTGTTTTGCTTCAATCATGTTCTGCTTCAATGTTTACCTTTCTGTTGAATCTCTTCGGTTGCTGAGTTATGCTTCACTTCATAGTTTCATGCAAAATTTTGAAGTGATCATTCACCCCCTCCCCCTCTAATCACATACTTGGTCTAACACTATGTCGCTACTTTGAGAAAAACATGCTTGTTGTTATGACCAAAGCTATACTTGCCAAGATTTAAATAAAGTTTTCGAAGCCATACCTGATATAAGGTCAATACTCCCCATAAAAATCAGCTCATAATGTCGATTGCGTGAAGAGAATACCGAGTGCAGCAAAGAAACCAATAGACTTCTTATTAATATTCCTTCATAGACGACCCCACACTCACGGATACAAAGCTCTCCACGAAAGGAGTGATAGACCTCAAAGCAACACCTATTTCATAAAGTAACTTCCCTAGACATGATACGACTCTACTTGACTCCTAAAGACAAAGATAAAGATAAAGATACCCGACACTCCCCCAAGCTTGGGACAAGCTAAGGGGATGCCATTACCCGAGGAGATTTACTCCTCATTCTTGTTCTTGTCGGTCACATACTCCTTGGCGAAGCGCTTCCATGGCAGTTGTTCTCTAGTCTCGAAGGAAATTCCCGTCTCCAAGATCCTGCACTCAGCACCTAAACCCATGCGCAGAAACATTAGTTCATACTCACAGTTCTGGTTCTGTAGATCATAGATCTGTGCTTGGAGCCCATAAACTTTTTCTTCTAGTGCGGCCAGACTTGACCACATCTCCTTCATCTCTTTCTTGTGGGAAGCCTCGATCTCGTTCATGATGTCGAAGTTAGCTTCAACAACACGCTCCACCATCTTCTTGAACTTGAAGACCTCATGTTCCATCTCCTTCAGCCGCTCCTTGATACGTCCCAAACGTATCTATAATTTCAGCTTGCTCCATGCATGTTTTGTGTGACTTTGCCATGTTTTGCTTGAACTTTCATACACTTTTGAACCTATTTTGACTAACCTATTAACTCAGTGCACCCAGTTGCCAGTTTCTGTTTTCTGTTGTTTTTGTATTTTAGGTTTTCCGGCCATTAAAAGTGCTCCAAAAATTCCGGGAAAATATATAAAAAATCAGCGCAATAAAAGCTTCCGGAATCACCAAGAGAGGGAAGGGGGCCACCACCAGGCAGCCAGGAGGGCAGGTGGCGCGGCCCCACCCTGGGCCGCGCCGGGGACCCTCCTGACTGCCTCGTGGGTCCCCTCGATGCCCCCCTTCGCCTATATTTACCCCTCGGGGTGGAAACCCCTAATATCGATCTCTTTCTCGCGAACTCCCCTCTGTACCGCCGCCGCCGCCGTTTCAAGATCGGGGCTGCCTGGAGAAGCTGCCCCGGCACCCTGCCGGGAGGAGGAACCCCCTCCGGGAGACCATCCATAGCCATGGACGCCTCCCTGATGTGCCGTGAGTAGTCCCCCTTGGACCATGGGTCCGTGACCAGTAGCTATGTGATGAATCTCTCCCCCCCTTTGTTCTTCCACTTTCGAGTCCTCGTGAGCTGCCTCACATGATCGAGGCATCTATGTAATTTCTGCTGTTGCTATGCTGAGTTTGTTGGGATCTGATGGATTATGAGACTATGTTCAGATTGTGGTGAGTAATATATTTGGTTCTTCTCTTTTATATTTTGTTCTTGAGTAAATTCTTGCATGTTCTCCGTTGCGGTATTTGCTTTGGCCAAGTATTTTATTTGCAACTCCAAGAGAGAGCGTTATGCTCGATTGTGGGTTCAGCCCCTTGATGTCTAGCTTGAGTGACAGAAACATGAGACTAGGGGATGTGTTGTTGCCACCAGGGATAAAACAACGGTGCTTGTACCTGCGGGTGCAAGGATTGTTTACTTTACGCAAAGTTCTTTTAATGCAGTTGTCTGTTGCTTTGAGTTTACACTTTGGATGGGATTCGCAACTTAATACCAGCGAGATGTTCTGGATAGATATCTCAAGGTGGATGATTCATAGTAGATGCAGATGGATTTTGGTATAATTACCTTGGCGTACTGCCCATTGCTTTTGAGCCCTTCCTTTCTTTGCAGCATAGTTAGCATTGCGGTGCCTTCATAATCCTGTCAATTTCCCAACTGTGATTTGTTTACCTCGCTAGCACTTTTATTGTCTTTTGGGAGAGAGACATCACTAGTGAAAATCACAGGACCCCAGTCCATCTTCACATTATTGTTCACACCCTCAATTTACTTTCAGCTTTTACTTTCCTTTGCACCTTTTATCTCTTGCGTTGATCCTTTGTAAACGACAAGGCCGGAGGAATTGACAACTCCTCTGTACTCGTTGGGAGCAAAGTTATTTGTTGCTGTGTGCAGGTCGACGACAACACCCTAGTCAGGAAGCAATTTCTGGCGACGTTGCCACCTACTTGTATCTTCTGAGTCCTACTGGTTCGATAACCTTGGTATCTTCACCGAGGGAAACTTGCTGCTGCACTGCATCTCAAACCTTCCACTTGGGGTAACCAACGAGGGGCGAGAAGCCATCAAGCAAATTTCTGGCGCCGTTGTCGGGGACTCAAGTCTACAAGATAGGGGAGTTGCACACTATGTTTTATCTTTGCTTTTTAGTCTTGTTAGTTTACCTTTCAGTTTTTTCTTTTGTGTCCCTTATAAAAAATACCAAAAATACCTACTAATGCTATCTTCACCATGGGTGTGGAACCACCCAAATATGGTAGGATGGACATGTTTCACTGGGCTCGTCTTCGATCAATTTGTGCTCGCGCTAAAAACCCAACCGAGTTGGTTGAGGGAAAATCATTGGATGAGCATGCTCATTACACGCGGCACCGCCTATCTCAGAAAGGGAAACACTTATGGGATCAAATACAAGTTTCTTATTGCTATGCTGAATCTTTATGCCACATTTATGATTTTACTTGCTGCTCTAATATAGAGCGTAAACACCTTCCTTTCCAATGTGAGTTTAATGAAAATGAGACCCTATCTTCTTATGCAAAGGTGTTTATGATTACTTTGATATTGAAAAGATTGAAGAGTTTGTTGCTTTTAAAGGTGCTTATGAGATTGCTTCTTTGATTGAAAAGTATTACGATACTATTCACAAGACTGAAAAATTTGCCGTTCTTGCTTATTGCTTTGAGAATTATACTTCCAATGCTTATATTGATGATTTTAAAAATAGAATGCTTGCTGCCCAAGAAGAGGCTAATGATTGCTATGATGAGGAGTCCTATGATTCTGAGGATTCACTTGATACATCCCTTTCTGATGATTTTGATACTTGCTTTGTTGATGGCCATGATGCCACTATGGATAATGCTTACAAAGATGAACTTGCTACAGTTCCTTATGTTAAGCATGAAATTGTTGCTATTGCACCCACACTTGATTTCCCTATTATCCTTTTGAAATCTCCAACTATTGCGGAGAATTTTGCTCTTATCAAGGCTCAATGTGATGGGTTGCATCTATCTTATGATCCTAAAAACCGTGTTGAAAACAATACACGTGTGCTTGTAGGTCATGAACAACATGATTTTTGTGATAGTTATATTCTTGATGTTGTTCATGATGCTACAGAAAATTACTTTGAGAGAGGAAAATTTGGTTCTAGAAACCTTCATGTTACAAAAACACCTCTCTTCATGTTGAAAGTTTTGAAGTTGTTCTTTTTCCACCTTCCTATGCATGTAACTTTGTGCTTCTTTGATTTATTTTCTTACAAGTTTCCCATGCATAGGAAGTGGGTTAGGCTTAAATATGTTTCATATTTTCTTCTTGATGCTCTCCTTTGCTTCAACTCTTATTATCTTGTGAGCATATTTTGCAAGCTTTAAGCCTAGCTAATGGCTCTAAAGAAGCGCTTTTGGGAGGCAACCCGCAACGAATTTAGGTTTTCCTTTTTGCTTTTGTTCTGTTCTTAGTGGTCTTGATGATTGTTACTACTGTAGCAACATCATTGTATCTTTACTTTTCAAGCTTTGTGCCAAGTTTAGCCTCAGATTGCAAGAAAGGTCAAAAGTTGGTGCTTGCTGTCCAGAAACAGATTATGTCTGCTTGACGGAAAAATTCTCAATAAATCACCAGATCACCTTTTTGATCTGATTTTTTTTGAAAGCATGCTCCATACAATTACCTTTCAGGCGTCTGTTCAAAGTTTTTTGATTTGAGTTGCAGAAGTACCTCGAAAAAATTCTCCTTTCTCTGTTGTTCTGTTTTTCTCAGCTTCTGCCCCGGTTTTTCTTTTCGCAGTTTTGCAATCCTTAAGCTTGCTTTTTCTTTGCAAACTTTTTTGGGCAGGCAAGAGAAACAGTAGCTCTTCCTGGAAATCTTTATTTGCAGTAGAGGAAAATTACTTTATTAGGGCACTAACCTCTCTAATCAGTCCACAATGAGTTATGTATGAAAGGAGTTTTCAAGTGCGCGATGGAAGATGATGAAAGAAGATCTTGGAGTGTCAAACGCTCAAGCTTGGGGATGCCCATGTGCACCCCCAATAAATATTCAAGGAGACTCAAGATTCTAAGCTTGGGGATGCCCCGTGCATCCCCTTCTTCATCAACAATTATCAGTTCGTCTCTCGTTGCACAATATTTTTATCACTTCATGCGTTATGTGCTATACTTGGAGCGTCTCGCTCTTTACTTTTCTAGGTTTGTTTTTGCTTTGTTTGCTGTGGTAACAAGTTAGATCCCAGCTAACTTACTCTTTTGTGTGGGAGAGATTCACGCTCCGCTTGAACTAGAACTCCTCATAGGATTTGCATGCTTATTATTTTAGCTGTGAGCTGTTCTTTTTCTTTTCTTAGCTGTTGTTCTGTTTAGTTGTAGTGCTTTAGTTTTTCTAGAGCTTTTCTTTTGTCTTAGGTTGAACTTTCTATAGGTTGCATGTTTTATCTTGTTAGAGAGTTTGCCTGTTGCACTGAGTTCTGTGTCTTGACTTAAAGTAGGTAGTTAAAGTTGTTGTTCTCTTTGTAGTAGTAACTTGCAATAGTTTTGAGGTATTGAATAGAGTAATGTTTGAACTTATGGTGTCAAGAGCTCTTGCCTATTAGCGATAGATGTCGTATTTTGGGCAATCCGTGTGTTTTTTGAAAACCAAAAAACCCCTGTTGAGAACTCTAGCTACTAGATGGATCACTAACCTCTAGAGGGTTCGAATATTAGAGTACACTCACGTACCATGAGTCGAGGATGCGCAAGGATAACCAAACCCCCATACACTCCTCCTCGGGTTACCTGTCTCTTTGTGAACCTCCTGATTGGATTGAGAGTTACCGATAATAAGTGCATGAGTTCTTCGGACTAATTTGAGTATTCGAAAGTTGACACTTCCACCCACCTATACTTTTTCTAGCCTCTTCGGTACTGTGCATTGCCCTTTCTCACCTCGAGAGTTGGCGCATACTTCGCCGGTGCATCCAAACCCTTGGCATGATACGCTCTGTCATCATAAGCCTCCTTATATCTTTCCTCAAAACAGCCACCATACCTACCTACAAGGCATTTCCATAGCCTTTCCGAGATACATTGCCATGCAACATCCACCTTCTCATGACTTGATCTTCATGTCATACATGCTACTTGCTTGATCGATGAGCCGCATGCTAGTTGGGCCTTGCCCTAATCATTGCTACATGACACACTAGTATCATTGCATATCCTTCTACCCTGGCAGAGGCATACATTTGCATCATGATAGTTACATTTTCTTTATGTGAGTACCTTTGTAAAGTGTGAAAGATCTCCTATATTCTTGTAAAATATAGAGTATTGCCCCTAAAGTGAGGAAAAGATCCCAAAGAGGACAAAATCAAAAGATCCAAAAGAGGACAAATGAGAGCTAACTAGAAAGAGCCATTGAGGCCACCAAAAAAAGAGAAAATAGAAAAAAATAAAAAGAGAGAATGGGGCATACTACTATTCCTTTTGAGAGATCCGCACTAGTACTTCATCTTCTATCCCTTGAACTCCATAGAGATCATCATCTTGCATATAGCTATGTGGGGACCCTTCACATTATAGAACTTGGCTTGTATATTCCAATGATGAGCCTCCTCAAACGAGCTCTAGGTCTTCTTGAGCAAGAAAGTTAGATGCACCCCCACTAGTTCCCTTGGAGAGCTTTTAGCTCACATGTGCATCCGTTGTATGGCAATCCCTACTCCTCACATCATATCTATCATATGGCCTTCTCTCGCCTATGATTGTCCTCATTGATGTGAGCCTTTCACACCTTTTTGTCTTCCTCCTCCACCTTCTTTCTGTTTCGCCTTTTAGGTGTCAACTTTCTTGCTCACGCTCATCCATTGCATGAGTGCTCAAAGTATCGAAAGGGAGTGGAGCAGTTTGACTTGTACCTGGCTAGTGGTCTGGGGACGAGTCCAGATAAGAATCCAAAGGAGACCAAGTGTGAAACTTTAGTAGATAGTTGCTCTCAACAACCTTTTTTCTCTTTCTTCCTAGTCCCTTACTTGCACGCAAACACCATTTGGAGACGTTCGAGTCACGGACAGCGAGAGCTCTTGCACCCTTTGTTCTTTTGTTGCTTGTGTCAATGCTAATATAGACTCTTGCTTGTTAAGACTTGAATTGAATTGCATGCTTTGATTGCTTTACTTAAAAGTCCTTATTTGGTTGTGTGGCATGCCACCACAGAAATTATGCTTGTTACCATTTACCTACTCGAGGACGAGCAGGAATTAAGCTTGGGGATGTTGATACGTCCCAAACGTATCTATAATTTCTGCTTGCTCCATGCATGTTTTGTGTGACTTTGCCATGTTTTGCTTGAACTTTCATACACTTTTGAACCTATTTGGACTAACCTATTAACTCAGTCCACCCAGTTGCCAGTTTCTATTTTCTGCTGTTTTTGTATTTTAGGTTTTCCGGCCATTAAAAGTGCTCCAAAAATTCCGGGAAAAATATAAAAAAAATCAGCGCAACAGAAGCTTACGGAATCACCAAGAGAGGGAAGGGGGCCCACCACCAGGCAGCCAGGAGGGCAGGTGGCGCGGCCCCACCCTGGGCCGCGCCAGGGACCCTCCTGACTGTCTCATGGGTCCCCTCGATGCCCCCCTTCGCCTATATTTACCCCTCGGGGTGGAAACCCCTAATATCGATCTCTTTCTCGCGAACTCCCCTCTGTACCGCCGCCGCCGTTTCAAGATCGGGGTTGCCTGGAGAAGCTGCCCCGGCACCCTGCCGGGAGGAGGAACCCCCTCCGGGAGACCATCCATAGCCATGGACGCCTCCCGGATGTGCCGTCAGTAGTCCCCCTTGGACCATGGGTCCGTGACCAGTAGCTATGTGATGAATCTCTCCCCCCTTTGTGCTTCCACTTTCGAGTCCTCGTGAGCTGCCTCACATGATCGAGGCATCTATTTAATTTCTGTTGTTGCTATGCTGAGTTTGTTGGCATCTGATGGATTATGAGACTATGTTCAGATTGTGATGAGTAATATATTTGGTTCTTCTCTTTTATATTTTGTTCTTGAGTAAATTCTTACATGTTCTCCGTTGCGGTATTTGCTTTGGCCAAGTATTTTATTTGCAACTCCAAGAGAGAGCGTTATGCTCGATTGTGGGTTCAGCCCCTTGATGTCTAGCTTGAGTGACAGAAACATGAGACTAGGGGATGTGCTGTTGCCACCAGGGATAAAAAACGGTGCTTGTACCTGCGGGTGCAAGGATTGTTTACTTTACGCAAAGTTCTTTTAATGCAGTTGTCTATTGCTTTGAGTTTACACTTTGGGTGGGATTCGCAACTTAATACCAGTGAGATGTTCTGGATAGATATCTCAAGGTGGATGATTCGTAGTAGATGCAGATGGATTTCGGTCTAGTTACCTTGGCGTACTGCCCATTGCTGTTGAGCCCTTCCTTTCTTTGCAACATAGTTAGCATTGCGGTGCCTTCATAATCCTGTCAATTTCCCAACTGTGATTTGTTTACCTCGCTAGCACTTTTATCATCTGTTGGGAGAGAGATATCACTAGTGAAAATCATGGGACCCCGGTCCATCTTCACATTATTGTTCACACCCTCAATTTACTTTCAGCTTTTACTTTCCTTTGCACCTTTTATCTCTTGCGTTGATCCTTTGTAAACGACAAGGCCGGAGGAATTGACAACTCCTCTGTACTCGTTGGGAGCAAAGTTATTTGTTGTTGTGTGCAGGTCCACGACAACACCCTAGTCAGGAAGCAATTTCTGGCAACGTTGCCACCTACTTGTATCTCCTGAGTCCTACTGGTTCGATAACCTTGGTATCTTCACCGAGGGAAACTTGCTGCTGCACTGCAGCTCAAACCTTCCACTTGGGGTAACCAACGAGGGGCGAGAAGCCATCACTCCTCGGTGCTCCCTTCCTTGACTGGTCCCTTCAGATCTTCCTTGTGGAGGATACCGTCTTCCACACGAAGGACCTGGGGGTGCTTCCTCACCTCAGCAATGTAAGGGTTGATGACGTTGACGATGAACTTGTCCTTGGGGGAACTTGGGGAAGCCATGGCACCTAGATATGCTGAAAGTTTTCCTGGCAGAAACAGTCCGAGAAAGAAAACACGCGAAATCGAGAGATACGGTGCCGGGACTATCCGGGCAAATATATAGAAAAAATTTCTGCAACAGAATGAAGGTTTCAAGCCTAGGTGGAGTCGGAGTCGGAGTCCAGGGCACCCAGGAGGGTGCCTGGCGCGGTCAGGGGGGGGGGGGGGGGGGCGCCAGGAGGCCTCCTGGGCCCCCTGGAGCTCTTCCCCGGCTCCACTGGGGCTTGGAATTTTCCTAATTTTGCAAAAACCTTGAAAAGTAAACTTTTATTGACGTTCGCGATGTTTCCTTGCCGTAATACATACCTTTTCTTATTCTGCTCCTGCCGGAGTCTGAAACTGGGCTGCAACATGTTCTTCATGAGTCTTTGTATATATCATGTTTGCATCCACATTGATTGGATCACCTGCCATATAATGTTTGAGTATTTGTCCATTCACAACTTGAGGTTTGGTGCCTTCGAAATTATTGATCTTGATTGCACCAGACCGATATACTTCTTCGATATGAAAAGGTCCTCCCCATCTGGAAAGTAGTTTACCTGGAGAAAACCTGAAACGAGATCTAAACAACAAAACTTTATCACCAACATTAAATTCACGTTTCAGAATTCTCTTATCGTGGCACTTCTTTACCTTTTTCTTGAACATTTTAGAGCTCTCGTAAGCTTCACTCCTCCACTCATCTAGAGAAGTCAAGTTCATGAGACGCTTTTCACCAGCTAACTTTGGGTCAGCATTTAGCTCTCTGACAGCCCAGAAAGCCTTGTGCTCTAACTCTAATGGTAAATGGAAAGCCTTGCCATAGACCATTTTATACAGAGACATGCCCATGGGGTTTTTGTAAGAAGTTCTATACGCCCACAAAGCATCTCCTAACTTCTTTGACCAGTCCTTTCTAGAACTGTTTACTGTCTTTTGTAAGATGAAGTTGATCTCCCTATTGGTGAGCTCAACATGCCCACTAGTTTGAGGGTGGTACGGTGATGCAATCCTATGATTGACATCGTACTTGGCTAGAGATTTCCTAAAACCTCCATGCGTGAAGTGTGACCCTCCATCTGTCATGAGGTACCTTGGTACTCCAAACCTAGGAAAAATTACATCCTTGATCATTTTCAAAGATGTCTTGTGATCAACACTCTCAATGGGGATTGCTTCAACCCACTTGGTTACATAATCAACAACAACTAAGATGTGTGTGTACTTGTGTGAAGGAGGAAAAGGACCCATAAAATCGAAACCCCAGCAATCGAAAGGTTCGATCACTAGTGAGTAATTCATAGGCATCTCATTTCTCCTGCTAATGTTACCAACTCTCTGACACTTATCACAAGATAGAACGTACCTTCGGCGTCCTTAAAAAGAGTAGGCCAATAAAAACCTGATTGTAAAACTTTATGTGCGGTCCTTTCACCGGCATGATGTCCTCCATAAGGACTATCATGACATTGTTGAAGAATGTCCTGCTGCTCGTGCTCCGGTATACATCTTCTTATGATCCCATCTGGACCCTCTTTGAAAAGATGTGGATCATCCCAAAAGTAGTGCCTCAAATCCGTGAAGAATTTCTTCCTCTGTTGAAATGTAAAACCTGGAGGCAAAAACTTTGCAACGATAAAATTAGCATAATCTGCAAACCAAGGGTCGGAATGAGATTGTACTTTTACAACAGCAAGTTGTTCATCTGGGAAACTGTCTTTGACTGGAATAGGATCGTGCGGGATATCTTCCATCCTTGAAAGATTATCCGCCACCGGATTGTCTTCTCCTTTTCTATCGACAATCTGAAAATCAAATTCTTGAAGAAGGAGTACCCATCTAATGAGTCTTGGTTTGGCGTCCTTTTTCTGCATAAGATACCTAATGACAGCATGGTCAGTATGAATAATAACTTTAGAATCAACAATATACTGCCTAAACTTATCACAAGCAAACACCACTGCCAAGAATTCCTTCTCGGTAGTAGCATAATTCTTTTGAGCACTATCAAGTGTCTTGCTGGCATAGTAGATGACATTCAACTTCTTGTCAACCCTTTGTCCTAAAACAGATCCAACAGCAAAATCACTAGCATCACACATAATTTCAAAGGGAAAATTCCAGTCAGGTGGTTGTACTATATGAGCGGTTATCAAGGCTTTCTTAAGAACTTCGAAAGCTTCCTTACAATCTTCATCAAATACAAAAGGATCATCCTTATGGAGAAGATTGGTAAGGGGTCTCAAGGTCTTAGAAAAGTCCTTGATAAATCTTCTATAGAAACCAGCATGACCTAGAAAACTACGAATACCTTTGATGTCCCTTGGATAGGGCATCCTTTCAATAGCTTCAATTTTTGCCTTGTCCACTTCAATTCCCCTTTCGGAAATCTTGTGTCCAAGAACTATCACTTCGTTAACCATGAAATGGCACTTCTCCCAATTGAGCACCAAATTCGTTTCTTCACATCTCTGCAAAACTTTATTAAGATTGTGGAGACAGTGGTCAAAGGAGTTTCCATAGACGGAAAAGTCGTCCATGAAAACTTCTACAATCTCCTCACAGAAACCATGAAATATTGCAGACATACACCTCTGAAAAGTAGCAGGTGCATTACACAAACCAAAAGGCACATGCCTATAAGCATAAGTACCATAAGGACATGTAAAGGTGGTCTTCTCTTGATCCGCGGTGTTAACGTGAATCTGGGAGAAGCCAGAATACCCATCAAGATATCAGAAGTGGGTGTTTTTAGACAGCCGCTTGAGCGTCTGATCAATAAAGGGCAGAGAATAGTGGTCCTTCCTGGTGGCCTTGTTCAACTTCCTGAAATCAATACACATTCTATATCCAATAATAGTCCTCTGAGGTATTAGTTCATTTTTATCATTAGGAACAACAGTCATACCTCCTTTCTTAGGAACACAATGAACGGGACTTACCCACTTACTATCAGCTATAGGATAGATGATACCTGCGGCTAGAAGTTTGAGAACCTCCGTCCTTACCACATCCTTCATCCTTGGGTTCAACCGTCGTTGATGATCAACAACTGGTTTAGCATTGGGCTCGAGATTGATAGTATGTTGGCAAATGGATGGACTAATACCCTTGAGATCATCAAGAGTATAGCCAATAGCACCTCGGTGTCTGCGGAGTGTCTCCAATAATCGCTCTTCTTCATACCCTGAAAGGTTAGAATTTATAATAACAGGATATACTTTCTTTTCATCTAAATAAGCATACTTGAGCGCATCGGGTAGTGGTTTTATATCAAACACCGGGTCTTCTTTTGGTTGCGAGAGGAGTCCTAAAGGTTCAACCGGGAGGTTGTGCTTCAGGATAGGAGTTTGTCTTAAACATATGTCTTCTAGTTCATCCCTCTCTTGCATATGTATGTCATTCTCGTGGTCTTTCATAAATTGCTGCAAAGTATCATCAGGAGGAATAGCAATAGAAGCAATTTCTTCAATAATTTTGTCATTACTTGACAAGTCAGTACCACGAGGCTGCCTAGAAAACTTAGAAAAATTAAATTCATACGGCTCACCGTTGAATTCAACAGAAACTTTACCTTTCTTGCAATCTATTATAGCTCCACAAGTGCTGAGGAAGGGCCTACCAAAGATAATAGGGCAAAAACTATCTTGCACTGAACCAAGTACAAGAAAGTCAGTAGGATATTTTACCTTCCCGCAGAGTACTTCAACATCTCTCACAATCCCAACTAGAGAGATTGTTTATTTATTTGCAAGATGAATTGTGACATCAATGTCCTCGATCTCACACGGCTGAATCTCGTGCATGATCTCTTGATAAAGTGTGAAGGGAATAGCGCTGACGCTAGATCCCAAATCACATAGCCCATAGTAATTATGATCTCCTATTTTGATAGATACAACTGGTGTACCTGAAATTGGGCCTTTGTTCTTGGCTGTGACAATGTTAGTGGAAACAGCACAAAAACTAATAGTGGATTCTTCAATACACTGGTTACCAGATCCTTGACCATTGCAACTTGAGGCTTGACCTTGATCATGTCCTCAGGTTCGTCAGTGGTCCTTCCGTTTTTGTTTAGGATACCTGTAACAAAAGAGTGCTCCTTTATCCTTGAGGGATAAGGAGGCTGTTCATACACAACTGCAGGTAAAACAGGATCAGTAACATTAATATCAATAGGTGACTCCTTGAAAGGTTTATGATGTTGACTCTCCTTCTTCTTATAAGAATCAATATAAGAAGCAAAGTCCTTGCAAAAGTCAACCATTAGCTGGGAATCAAGACAATTTTAGAGCAAAAGGTATTAAAGTAATCAGTCTTCACATAACTCTCAATGTAGTCATGCTCATAGTTTATAGCGGGTTCAATACCTTTATCAATTTCCCAGTCTTCAATGTTCTTCTGGATCCTTTCTATAAGATCCCATTTTTCTTCCATACTTCTGGTCTGGAATAACCCGCTAGAGGAGGCATCCAACATCTCCTTGTCCTGAAGAGAAAGCCTGGCATAAAAATTTGTAAGTATAATTTCCTTGGGGAGCTCATGGTTTGAGCATTTGAGCATCAGGGACTTCAGTCTCCCCCAAGCTTGAGTGATGTTCTCTCCGTCGCGAGACCAAAAGTTGTAGATGTAGTTCCTGTTTGATGAATTTCACGAAGAGGATAAAACTTTGCATAAAAGAGAGACATAAGCTCTGGCCATTTCAAGAAGATCAGAGTTATCGAGTAGCTTATACCAATCTGAAGCTTTATCTTTGAGTGATACGGAGAATAGTTTCTTCATGACGAACTTCATCGTTACACCTGCAAGCTTAAATAAAGAACATAATTGTGATAAATATAGCAGGTGTTCTCCCGGATGTCCTTCTCCTGTATAACGATTAGCCAAGACATAATCAATAATACCAGATGGTATTTTATAGGGCACAATTTCAGTAGGGGTAGGAGTGACCACCACAGTCGTGGGGCGGCTCCTTACCAGCAACGAATCAACAGTAGCAGAGTCCATAAGGACTAAAGGTAACAATAGAAAATAAAGGTTTCCTTACCGTCTTCACTTACCAGTAGCGCTACACTCCCCGGCAACGGCGCCAGAAAAGCTCGTTGATGGCGGTGAAGTTAATAGGTTTAGTTGGGTTGCCTCCCTTGTTAACCGCGCCAATAAACGATTCTTGATAACCCACAAGTCTAGGGGATCAATTGTAGCTTTTCGATAAATAAGGATGTCGATCCCACGAGGAGCATAAGGTGCTGATAAGTGACACTGGATAAGGAAAGGCTGCACACACTAAATTGTGGTGGCTCACCGACATGTGCCTTGGAAGTTCTTGATGAACTTTTCCTTGAGATCCGCCCAGGAGGTGACAAAATTCTCTGGGAGGTTTTTGAACCATGTGCGAGCCGGCCCTTCCAACATCATTGTGAGGTAACGGGCACAAACTCCTTCGCTGGCTTGTAACATGTCCATGGCTAGGTTCGATCCAAGCTGCCAGGTCCATGTATGCTGTATAGTTCGCGATCTTACGTGGGCCCTTGAAATCTGATGGCAAGCGTGTAGTTCGTAGAGCCGGCACCAGGCATCGGTTGCCCACGCATCTGCTGATGAACTCGGTGTCTTGATCTTAGGGTGGAGGTTGGGTCATCTGCTCTACACGGCGTTCAGGATTGAAGCCGGCCGGCAGGCCTTGGATCCTTATTGCCTCCTGCGGGTCCGGCGGTGGTGGAGCTCTGCGCTGGTGATGGCTTCTCGAGACGGTCGGAGCCGGTGAATCCGCTTGCCGGCTCATACTTTGATATGGGGTCTCATGTAAGTATTGGAATCCATGTGAGTACTGGGCTTGCTGTGTGATTGCGGTTTTGAGCAGATCGATTGCCCCTCGAGTGGCCTGGTCCACCGGAGTGTCTCCGTGCACAGGCACACTGGCGAGGAACCGTGTCGCTGCCACCACGTTTGCCATGGGGTTATTGAAATGATCCGGAGGTGTATGGAACCGTTCCTGCCATGGTGAGGGGGCAGGTTGCCTTGGTGGCGTGTACCCTGGGGGAGTCGACTGATGCGTATCCTGTAATAGTCTCCGTGCCTGAAGATCAGCAGGGATCCGGCTCACAGGCCCTGCGAGGCGTGCGTTGGCGAGACTTAGTTTCTGAGCTTCTATCAACTCCGACTCGTGTCGTAAGTGCCTGGTTTCTTGGGCGAGTTGGGTTTCTCTTTCCACCATTTGTGCGCTCTGGGAGTTAATTTCCCTCCGTATGCTCATTACCTGGGCCTTGAGTCCGTTGACCCTGGTTCTCCAGGCCTCCTGGTTTTCCGTGGTCATTGGTGCGGCTAGGGCTTCGTCCAGGGCGTTTAAGGTATCAGTGAGGCCTTCTGATCCCGTGAGAACTTCTGGTTGCTCGCTATCTGGATTAGTGGCCGTGTTGTGAGCCGTCTCTGCGTTCCGATTCTGCGCCGCGCCCTGAGCCGGCTGACTTCCCTGTTCTTCGGTGCCTGCCATGAACACTGTCACGCAGTATGGAGGCTCGTACTGCGGTAAGTCGGGGTCGTATTCTGCTGTTCCCTGGCCGAGTCTGTTGCTCCCGGTGGATCGGATGGAGCCGATATCTGAAAAGCTTGTTTCACTAGGATGCGAGTCAACGTCAGATGTTTCTTCCGAGGCGTCGGGTGTCAGGGACTCGACAGAGCACGCCGACTCTGGAGATCCAACGATGAACCCAACAAAAGTGTGCCTTGAGCCGGCATGTCGCCGACTCGAGGTTTCAAGGGGGACTTCAGGATCCGGCTCTGGCTCAGATCCATCTGTCTTTCTAATGAAGATATGAATAGACCCGATCCACACCCGATTGTTGGATATGTGCCCTAGAGACAAATTAATAAAGATATTTGTCACATATCCGTTTTGTTCATAATACGTTTTATACTGTGCTATAACTGTATTACTTGGAAATACTAATACATGTGTAGTATAAAACATGGTCCGTAGTTTAACTCGGGTAAACTATCTCATTGGGCAATTGATTGATCAAGCTTTCCTGATCATGGCGACACTTAAGTCCATTGACAACGAGGTCATATCGGTAAGGGGAATGATGTGATGGACGAACACCCACCTAAAGTATTGCAATGTGATCAAGTCACATAGTTCAGCGTTGCTATGACTTTGTAACATATGGCTTAGTCCTTAGACCGTAATGATCATACGTAATTGTCATCTATGAGGAGACTTTGATTTGTATCCCACCGCCTGAATGAAATATGCTGGCTATAACGGTGCACTTTGGGTATTCCGAAATAGATGGTTGATGAGTATGTTAATAGATCAGAGCGGGATTTGTCAGTCCTTGTGACAGGACAGGTACTCTGGGCCCACTCGGTGATATTGCATCAATAGCTTGCAAGCAAGTGACTAGGTCACAAGAGATGTAATGATCATGGACGAGTAAACTTGTTTTTTGTGAACGAGATGTGAACACAGTATGTAGGATACCGACGATCAAACCTCGGACAAACAAAGTACCGCAGCACAAAGGGATTACGTCGTATCGTTAACGGTTTCCAAAAGCGATCGAAGTTCATTCGATGGAAGCGCAGGGGCTGTCAAGGATTGTAACCAGGTCCAACTGACTAGTCATTGGTCAATGAGAAGAGTCTCGACCATGTCTGCTGTTTCCCGGACCGTTAGGGTGTTACACTTAAGGGCAATCGATGCATAGGACAGTTATGGGATCAATCGGTGAAATAGGAGGAATCACCGGAATAGTTCTGGAGGAGGACGGAATGGTTTCCGGACATTTTGAATAGTTCAAAAATAAAGTTTAATTGTTTTAATAATGTTTTATTATTTAATTATCTGAATTAAATATTTAAAACATATTAAATAAATTAAAAAATGGGAAAAAGGCTATATGGGCCCATGGGGCCCATTAGGGGAGGAGGGGGTTCCCCCCCTTGGGCTTGGCGCCAAGGGTGGGGCCCGTCCCCCCCTCTTGGCCGGCGCACTCCCCCCCCTTGGGGGTTTAGTCCCCCATGGGGGAGGGGAGGAGGATCACACCCCCCCTTGGCCTATATAAGGAGGGGTAGACCCCCCTTTTTCCAACACACAAAATCTCCTTCTTCCTGCTCCTTCCCGGAAGTGGACTCCCCTTGTTTGGAGTCTGCACCAGGATTGGAGTTCTCCACCATAAGGCAGGCCGTCGTTCTGCCGGAGTCGGGATCCGTAGCCGTCTTTCTTCCGCTGCTCGCCTGGTTCGGAGCCCGGGAGGAACATCGATTGTACCGTACGTGTATAATCTCTTCGAGGCACTACACCTGTGGTGCTACTTCGTCGCTGGAGGTTTACCGGGAGTCATCCTCGGCGGTGTTGGTCTTCTACACGACAGGGAGGTCGTAGTTCTGAGTCTACGCCAACCACGTTCGCAAGAACGTTTCCCTCTCTCGGTCTTCAAAGGTATGAACACCGATTCCCTCCGTTACTTTACATCGCCATAGCATAGATCTTGGGTTCGGGTACCGTAGGTGTGAAAAATTTGTGTTTTCTGCCCCGTATCCCAACAGTGGTATCTGAGCTAGCTATGCGTAGATGTATTGTACGGATAGAACACATCTAGGATGTGGGCATCGAATCTTCATTCGTTACCCTCCCACGTGTACTCATTTAGCATTGCGGCAATGTTTGATGAAGCGGCCCCCGATCGACCTTACGCGTTTACGCGAGACTGGTTCCACGCTTGACATATGGCTTGTACCATATAAAGTTGCTGGGGGGGTGTCTTTCTCTCTGCATTAGCGATGCGAAGATGTTTGCAACGGAGGGCCCCGACAGGGGTGTAATAGAGAAAGATGGGAGACGGTGTTGTGGCATGTTTTCGCAGGATAGAAATCGGTTCTCTCTCTCGAAACCCCTAGCAGCCACGTAAAACTTGCACAAGCTAAAGTAGAAAGGCGTTTTAACTTTTCTTTGCATGAAGGGGGATCATAGCTTGTATGATTTAAAGTTTTACATCCTGTTTTGCTAATATACTTGATATAACGACGGTAGCATTATAGGATGATCTCTCACTAAAACCAACACAGTGTCCTTACCCTAGTGAGCACCACCTGGAAAGTTCTACATTATGGGGGCATCACGTGTCACACGGGTGTCAAACATTTTTTCGTTCACAAGAGGTGGGTGTAGCAAGCCTGGCATATGTATATGATATGGCCTTGCATGACACAGCAACAAATCACATAGGGTGTGATGGCGAGCCTGGCATATGTATATGATATGGCCTCGGGACACAAGAGACCGAAAGGTCGAGCATGAGTCACATAGATGATGTGATTGGCATGATGGCCTACCTTGAACACATACTGATGGCCGTGACGATCGGGGGAGGTATGGTGTTCTAGGATCGTGTAATCACTTAGCAAAATTGAGAGATGTTTTCCTAAGTGGGAGTTTTAGAATTAATTGTAATTGAACTCCACATTATGAACAAAAGTCTAAATATGTATCTTTGTGAATCAACCTTGTAGATGACAGCACCACGCCCCTCGTTGAACTTAGGATCATTCCTAGAGAAACATAAACTGAAAACTAATGGGTCAAACTTCACCTCCTGGTTCCGCACCCTGAGGATTCTCCTCGTTCCCCTCAAAATGTCCTATGTACTTGAGACCGCATTAGGAGATGCACCAGCAACTACCGCTACTCCGGCTGAGAAGAAAGTCTATCTCATTAAGTCGGATGATTCCTCCCTTGTCAAGAAGGGTATGCTCCATGCCATGGAGGCTGAACTGCAGAAACGGTTCGAGAGCTTCAGTGCTTATGAGATAATCACTGACCTCAAGACCGTCTTTGCACCTCAAGCCAAGGTTGAGAGAAATGAAGTTTGTGAAGCTTTCTTCTCTGCAAAGATGGAAGAGCACACCAGCATGACTGAGCATGTAGTCAAAATGTCTGACTACGTTCACCGCCTAAATGATCTAGAATTTAAGATTCCAGATGAAGTGGCGATTGATAGAGTGTTGCGGTCGCTACCCCCTAGCTATGAGAGTTTTGTGTTGAAGTACAACATGCAAAGAATGGTTGAGACCCTTTCTGAATTGTTCACAATACTCAAAATTGCTGAGATGGAAATCCAGAAGGAGCACAGCTGCACCAAGTACCTAGAAGATAAGAAGGCCGGCAAGGTTGCCGGAAGAGACATGGATATATGTGATATACATGTTATTGATGTTTTCCTTACAAGTGCTCGGAGCAACGTCTGGATATTTGATACCGGATCAGTTGCTCACATCTGTAACTCCCAGGAGGGGATGCAGAATAAACGACTCTTGCGGAAGGATGAAGTGACGATGCACGTTGGGAACGGTGCCAAGGTTGAAGTAATGTCAATTTGCACACTTCGTCTTAGTCTCCCTTCGGGATTGATTCTTGTCTTGAATAATTTCTATTATGTACCCGCGTTGAGTATGAACATTGTGAGTGGCTCTTGCTTGATGCGAGACCAGTATTCTTTTAAATCCGAAACAACTGCTGTTGGGGTTCGGGGCAGAAAACACAAATTTTTCCTTGACCTACGATGCCCAATCCCAAGACCTATGATATGCTGAAGCAAGTAACGGACATAAATAGATCACATACCAGTATGTAGTCCGTTAAGCGGGAAACGTTCCCGCATGAACGTGGTTGGTGTAGTCGTACCGACAATCCCCGATGCCGCGCAGATCCACGATGACTCCTGTAGCCACCCGATCCTTGCAGACCGATGACGGGATTACGTCCCCGTCGGAACGTTGTCGATGAAGACCTCGCGATATGGCCACGACGATGAAGTAGCACCACAAGTGTAGTGCCTCGCGGGATTATACACATACAGTATACCCGACGTCCCTCCGGGCTCCGAACCAGTAGAGCAGCGGAAAGAAGATGGATTCGGATCCCGATTCCAGCAGCACGACGTCGTGCTTATAGTGGAGAAATCCCCAACCAAGTGTAGACTCCAAACAAGGGGAGTCCACTCGAGGAAGGAGAAAGGAGGGAGACAGATGAGAAACTTTTCTCAAAAATATGATGAATAAAAGGGCACCTCTACCCCTCCTTATATAGGCCAAGGAGGGGTGTCACCCCCCTCCACTTCCGGGGTGGGACTAATCCCAAGGGAGGGGGTGGCGCACCAATAAAGGGGGGTGGGCCCCCTCATGGCGCCATGGCCCATGGGGGAGGACTCCCTCTCCCCCTAATGGGCCCTATGAGGCCCATATGCCTTTTAATTCATTTTTAATTATATTTAAATACATTTTAATATTTAATTCAGATAATTAAATAATAAAACATATATTAAACATTATTAAATATATTTTGAACCTTTCAAAATACCCAGAACAACTTCCGGCCTTCATCGGAACAATTCCACTCATCACCGGAACAATTCCGGTGTTCTCTCCAATTTCTCCGGTGATCCCGAATCAATCCTTACTGCGTCGAGTACCCTTAAGTGTAACACCCTACGGTCCGGGAAACAGCAGACATGATCGAGAAAATTCTCATTGATCAATGGCTAATCAATTGGACCTGGTTACAATCCTTGATAGCCCCTGCGCTTCCATCAAATGAACTTCAATCGCTGTTGGATCCGTTAACCGTGTGCCTATTCCCTTTGTCCCATGGTACTTTGCTTGTCCGAGGTTTGATCATCGGTATCCAATATACCTAGTTCGTCCTCGTTCTCAACAAACAAGTTTACTCGTTCCCGTGATATTACAACTCCGTGACCTAGTCACACGTTTGCAAACTTTATGATGTAACATCACCGAGTGGGCCCAGAGTACCTATCCGTCACACGGATGGACAAATCCCGCTTTGATCTATTTGCATACTCATCAACCATCTATTTCGGAATACCCAAAGTGCACCGTTATAGCCAGCATATTTCAGTCAGGCGGTGGGATACAAATCAAAGTCTCCTCATAGATGACAATTACGTATGATCATTACGGTCAAAGGATCTGGTCACTACGTTATAGTTATCGCAATGTCGAACTATGTGACTTGATCACATCGCAACACTTCTGGTGGGTGTATGTCCATCATATAATTAGCCAATGATACGACTCCATTGTCAACAGACGCCATTGTCTCATGATCAGGAAACCTTGATCATCAATCGCCCAATGGACTAGTATACTAGGGTTAACTAGGGACCTGGTTGTTTGTATACCACACCTGTATTAATGTTTCCGCTTAATACAGTTCTAGCATAGTATCAAACGTATTATGAACTAATGGAATATGCTCGATAAAACATATTTTATTTGCCTCTAGGGCACATTCCCAACAGTCTCCCACTTGCACTAGAGTACAAATAATCTAGTTGCATTTTCTCTGGATCATAACTCCTTATTGATCATGCTTGCCCGTGGAAGAGGTTGTATCAACGGTCTGGGTACCATTCAGAACCGTATGTCCTTTTGCAAATCATAATGTCACCTAATTTGACATTCCTTCATTATCCACTATAATGATGAGGTATATATATATATTTGGCGGCAAAGTGAGACTTCGTTTGCTGTGTCATAGCAATGACATATGGTGGGTCAGCAGACTTTCCCATAGTCATGCATACTTGAAACTCACTCAATCAGAAGTCGAACTTCTTAAGCCATAATATAACTCCTGCTACTTCTAAAGCAGCCACATCAATGTAGATTCAATCCTTAGTGCATTGTATGCAACTTTGATGTCTAACCATGTTTCTTTCAACTTAGGCATTCATTAGTATGATATCTCAATTTTCTAGGTTAGTGTCGAAACTTGAACCAGCATAACATTTATGGTCAAGTCCACTATCCTTTACAAATTTGAGATGTATCCTCAGTTCTCTTCAGACACTGAAGGATAAACTTAACTCTTTGTTCAATGATTTACTCATAAATCATATCACAACATGTTCTTACTACTAAGAACTTGGGTCACATTACGTCGAGTACATAACTCTGATTTTATATGAAAGAACCTATGACAAAGGCATAGAGGATCCAACACATCCATTTCTTTCATTAACCATTAACCATTGTTCTTGTATTGAGATTAACTCAACACTTCTCTTGGATATACAAGTAAGGACCACTTCTTGACTTGTCCCATTCTGAACTCCTTCAGAATCTTATCCAGGAAAGTATTACGACTCAATGTTATTAAACACATATCTATCTTAATAGATCTTCAATGCTTAATACTTATTCATCTTCATTTATGAAAGATTCAAATAATCATTAACACCAACTACACCATTCATAATATGTTATCCATATATGAGAATGTTATCATGCTCCCACTCAAATATGTCATGCACATATTAAGTTATAGGATAACACTCATATTGCTCCCACTCAAATATGTCGGCCACATATAAGACAAGGATAACATCCACATGGCTCCCACTTAGATATGTCAGACACATATTAAGTTCAGGATACTAACCACATGGCTCCTACTCAAATATGTCATTTACATATAACTCTAGGATAATACTCCCATAGCTCCCACTCAAAATATGTCGTCTACATATTAAGTTTCAGGAAACTATTCAGCTCCCACTCAGTTTCATGCAAATGCAAGTTTCCTCGATATTTTGGTTAAGTCCAAAATCCTTTGATCATCCATCAAAATGAGAATTCAGTTTACGAGACACTAGTATCCATTTGTTTTTCCAAAACCTTCTTGTTGTACCAATTACGACACTTCTTCAAATACAGGATTTGAGGAAGTCACGGTATTGATAACAGTCCTGGATCAATCGTAGTGAATATCCCTTTGACTCAAGCATTGCTACACATTGTAGTCAACCCATTGAATTTGTCAGAAAAAATCTTTGTGACAAACCAATCTTGACGTCCCTTTGATGTTCACATTTATTCCTCATAACTCTGAAGTTATTGTGAATATCAAGTAACCTCCTTACTTGATAAGATTCAAGCAATCTTAAATGTAACTCAACATAGGATTTCATGACTCGTAGTCATATCTCGTACTTAGGTCCACCATCGCTTCTTTGTAGTTCGTAGGAATGTCTTGTTCCATTAACATGACAAGTGAATCATGAATATCATTTTGCACCAGGGGCAAATATATATTCTTGAATCCTACCTTTCTCAGTAAAAGCTCCCATCAAAAGATCATGATCATTATCATTAGTTTCTCCTCTTATTGTAGAGCTTTGCTTCCAGAACATATTCCGTTGCACTACTCTGACATTTGGAGGCAAGGTCAATTACCTTGGTTGAACTTTCACTTTTCTTCCATTACCACATTTATCAAGAACAATTCTTGACAAACACCAAACATAGCAATACAAGTTTTTCTCCTTTTGGTTCTAGTTGTGGAAGATGCATCCATAGTTGTCTAAGGATACACTACAAAGATAATTTATCTTACATAAATCAAGCTTCCTAGAAACCACAACACACCATGACATATATAGTGTTGGTTTCCACGAACTCAGATGGTTCCCTATGCTGAAGTGTGTGTTTGCATATTAAATTAATAATTTTAAACAATAATAACGTAACTTGGTAAGAGATAACTTAGACCATACACTTTTCAATAGAATATGATCACAATGTTCAGGCACGTCAATCATATTGAAGTGTCTCAAGAAATTGCAATTTGTGGAACAACTTTCACACAAGTCTTTATGCCCAAGACTAACTCAAAACATTTTTCACTTTGATCAAATCGTAGAGACTTGTCTTTCTTGTA
Source organism: Bromus sterilis (assembly GCA_950022295.1). NCBI lineage: Eukaryota > Viridiplantae > Streptophyta > Magnoliopsida > Poales > Poaceae > Bromus > Bromus sterilis. The sequence continues at coordinate 57,621,311 of OX465598.1, read as the reverse complement.
AATTTAATATCCATCTTTACTCTGAAATCCCTTTTGATCATATCAAACTATTTCAGACTCATGTTTCATTAGTGAATACATATATTCATCTAATTCCACATACAGAGTTCATGAAATAATGAAATTCACTACATGCTGATATACAATACATCACAATGTATGATACTCAACAATCAGTACACATTCCTTTTACCAGAATGCGAGGTTTTAGTCATCTCACCTAAAAGGCATGGTTTGTATGTGTCAAGAGATCAAGTATCTTAAGACATCATCATACCATTCATGACTTAAACTGTAGTGTCATTATTAAGCCTGGATATTTCTTGGCATTACAATATTTCTTATAAATGATCAAACAACTATCATCAATATAAGAATAACTCATTCATAATCGTAATGTGACCATAAGAGATATCATTCATAAAAGGAGAACAACTGACTTGTTTCTCACTAATATGGATAATTGTCTTCGCGAGATGCAAGACACACAAATAAAGTCCACATTCAAACGATCATAAAATTTAGTCATACATTAATCAATTGATAGATGTAGAGGGAGAGTGTTGTCGACCATCAACTATATTGATTGCCGTCAGAACACATTGTCACCTCATCCCTTCCAAGTCACTCTCAAGAAGTAAGTTCAAGCATCGAATACTTAATCAACCGCAATTAGTGTTTCGTGGGAAAGACATTTATAACTTGTATATCAAATATACCTTCTCCGTCAATGACCATTCCTGCATTGGTTCTACTCTTAAAGTTCTTAACTTTAACCATGACCTCATGACAGGTGAACGATTCTCCTTCATGACATATTCCAGACATGGTCTTTGTAACTGGGAGGAAGCGGATGCAACTCCCCAGTTATCGCAAAGTAACCAGTCATTCAGTAGTCCAAGTTATACACAAGGTGTTCCATGTATCTTATACATTTTCCAAGTGACTTTCTCAGCAGGTTGTTCCTTCCACCATAGTTGAAAGAAACCCCGTCCATATACTCATATTCCATTACTCTGATTTGTGACCAAGTGCTTTCAAGTTCACCTAGCACGTCATACGTGTTGGTTAACATGCATTCACAATTCAGATTCCATAGAATGAATTATGGTGTATTGGACAGTCATTCATAAGTGACGGTGAGTGCGATACTCATCATCATCTTCCTTGATTACGGAGTTTTCAGGTGTATCTCCTAGCAGTTCTTCGTATTATGTTTAGCAAGTCATTACTAATGAGTATGTCTCTAATGGTGTTGGTACACATCAATGAAGTAAGACCCATTTACCTTTAAGTTCTATCATACTAAAAGAGCCATAGTTCTAAACATTGGTATGATGTTATCTACAATGATATTTGCTAAGACATGAAGATTAAGTTTATAATATGGAGTTCATGTTTCAAAAACAATTCTGGAACTCCCACTCAGACAAACATCCCTCATAGTTTGTTCTAAGTGATTACACGATCCTTGAACACCATACCTCCCCCGATCATCACGACCATCAGTATGTTGTTCAAGGTAGGCCATCATGCCAATCACATCATCCATGTGACTCATGCTCGACCTTTCGGTCTCTTGTGTCCCGAGGCCATATCATATACATATGCCAGGCTCGCCACCACACCCTATGTGATTTGTTGCTGTGTCATGCAAGGCCATATCATATACATATGCCAGGCTTGCTACACCCACCTCCTGTGAACGAAAAAATGTTTGACACACGTGTGACACGTGGTGCCTCCATAATGTAGAACTTTCCAGGTGGTGCTAACTAGGGTAAGGACACTATGTTGGTTTTAGTGAGGGATCATCCTATTATGTTACCGTCGTATATCTAACATATTAGCAAAACAGGATGCAACATAAATCATACATGCTATGATTCCCCCCGACATGCAAATTAAAGTTAAAAATGCCTTTCTACTTTATCTTTTGCAAGTTTTACGTGGCTGCTAGGGGTTTCGAGAAAAGAACCGCTTTCTATCCTGCGAAAACAAGCCACAACACCAATCCTGCAATTGTCTCTATTACACCCCTGTCGGGGCCCTCCGTTGCAAACATCTTCGCATCGCTAATGCAGAGAGACAGACACCCCCCAGCCACTTTATATGGTACAAGCCATATGTCAAGCGTGGAACCAGTCTCGCGTAAACGCGGAAGGTCGGTCGGGGGCCGCTTCATCAAACATTGCCGCAACGCTAAATGAGTACACGTGAGAGGGTAACAATTGGAGAATTGATGCCCACATACTAGATGTGTTCTATCCGTACAATACATCTATGCATAGCCTTGCTCATGATACCACTGTTGGGGTTCGGGGCAGAAAACACAAATTTTTCCTTGACCTACGATACCCAATCCCAAGACCTATGCTATGCTGATGCAAGTAACGGACAGAAATAGATCACATACCAGTATGTAGTCCGTTAAGCGGGAAACGTTCCCGCATGAACGTGGTTGGTGTAGTCGTACCGGCAATCCCCGATCCTTGCAGACCGATGACGGGATTACGTCCCCGTCGGAACGTTTTCGATGAAGACCTCGCGATATGGCCACGACGATGAAGTAGCACCACAAGTGTAGTGCCTCGCGGGATTATACACATACAGTATACCCGACGTCCCTCCGGGCTCCGAACCAGTAGAGCAGCGGAAAGAAGATGGATTCGGATCCCGATTCCAGCAGCACGACGGCGTGCGTATAGTGGAGAAATCCCCAACCAAGTGTAGACTCCAAACAAGGGGAGTCCACTCGAGGAAGGAGAAAGGAGGGAGACAGATGAGAAACTTTTCTCAAAAATATGATGAATAAAAGGGCACCTCTACCCCTCCTTATATAGGCCAAGGAGGGGTGTCACCCCCCCTCCACTTTCGGGGTGGGACTAATCCCAAGGGAGGGGGTGGCGCACCAATAAAGGGGGGTGGGCCCCCTCATGGCGCCATGGCCCATGGGGGAGGACTCCCTCTCCCCCTAATGGGCCCTATGAGGCCCATATGCCTTTTAATTCATTTTTAATTATATTTAAATACATTTTAATATTTAATTCAGATAATTAAATAATAAAACATATATTAAACATTATTAAATATATTTTGAACCTTTCAAAATACCCAGAACAACTTCCGGCCTTCATCGGAACAATTCCGGTCATCACCGGAACAATTCCGGTGTTCTCTCCAATTTCTCCGGTGATCCCGAATCAATCCTTACTGCGTCGAGTACCCTTAAGTGTAACACCCTACGGTCCGGGAAACAACAGACATGATCGAGACAATTCTCATTGATCAATGACTAATCAATTGGACCTGGTTACAATCCTTGATAGCCCCTGCGCTTCCATCGAATGAACTTCAATCGCTGTTGGATCCGTTAACCGTGTGCCTGTTCCCTTTGTCCCATGGTACTTTGCTTGTCTGAGGTTTGATCATCGGTATCCAATATACCTAGTTCGTCCTCGTTCTCAACAAACAAGTTTACTCGTTCCCGTGATATTACAATTCCGTGACCTAGTCACACGTTTGCAAACTTTATGATGTAACATCACCGAGTGGGCCTAGAGTACCTATCCGTCACACGGATGGACAAATCCCGCTTTGATCTATTTGCATACTCATCAACCATCTATTTTGGAATACCCAAAGTGCACCGGTCTAGCCAGCATATTTCAGTCAGGCGGTGGGATACAAATCAAAGTCTCCTCATAGATGACAATTACGTATGATCATTACGGTCAAAGGATCTGGTCACTACGTTATAGTTATCACAATGTCGAACTATGTGACTTGATCACATCGCAACACTTCTGGTGGGTGTATGTCCATCATATCATTATCCAATGATACGACTCCATTGTCAACAGACGCCATTGTCTCATGATCAGGAAACCTTGATCATCAATCGCCCAATGGACTAGTATACTAGGGTTAACTAGGGACCTGGTTGTTTGTATACCACACCTGCATTAATGTTTCCGCTTAATACAGTTCTAGCATAGTATCAAACGTATTATGAACTAATGGAATATGCTCGATAAAACATATTTTATTTGCCTCTAGGGCACATTCCCAACAACTGGTTGTTCGATTTATAAGAATAATGTCTGCTATGTTCATGCACCGGTGCGTCATGGTTTATTCTTAATGGATCTCGAATATCATGACTCCCACATCAATATATAACGTAGAGGCCAAAAGATTAAAGCCTAGTAACGAAGAACACATGACGATGTGGCATTGTCGACTTGGTCATATTGGTATAAAGCGCATGGAGGAACTCCATAAAGATGGACTTCTAGAGTCATTGGATTTTGGATCCCTTGACACATGTGAACCATGCCTAATGGGCAAAATGACAAGGACTCCATTCAATGGAACAATGGAGCGTGCAGAGGACTTATTAGGGATCATACATACTGATGTATGTGGACCAATGAATGTCACCGCACGCAATGGTTTTCGTTACTTCGTGACCTTCAAGGATGACTTAAGTAGATACGGGTATATCTATTTAATGAAACACAAGTATGAAACATTTGAAAAGTTCAAGGAATTTCAGAGTGAGGTCGAGAATCAACTCGGGAAGAAAATCAAGCACCTTCGATCTGATCGAGGAGGCGAGTATTTAAGCCACGAGTTTGGCACTCATCTGAAGACTTGTGGTATTGTACCACAACTTACGCCAGCTGGAACACCTCAGCGAAACGGTGTGTCCGAGCGACGTAATCGAACACTATTGGATAGTGTATGGTCAATGATCTCTCATACCGACTTACCTACATCATTCTGGGGGTATGCATTAGAAACTGCCGCTTACGTTCTTAATAGGGTACCATCCAAATCCGTAGAGACAACGCCAATTGAGAAATGGTGTGGCAAGAAGCCAAAGTTGTCTCACCTGAAGATTTGGGGTTGTGAGGCTTATGTTAGGAAACTTCAGCCTGACAAACTCGAATCTAAGGCGGAGAAATGCATCTTTGTAGGATATCCAAAGGAAACTATTGGATACACCTTCTACAACCAATCTGAGGGCAAAACGTTTGTCGCTAAGACGGGACACTTTCTTGAGAAAGAGTTTCTCTCGAAAGAATTGAGTGGGAGGAAAATAGACCTCGATGAAGTGACTGACCAATCACTCCAAATGGAAGAACCGGCAACAGAAATTGTTCTGGAACCTTCTTCCACAGTGGGAGCTGAAGAGAATGGCCAGGAAGACATTCATAACGATCATGACATACATGATGATCATGATGAGAATGAAGAGGAACCCATTTTGCCCCGTAGGTCATCAAGAGTCCGTCAACCTACCGAGTTTTACGGACAACTTGTGAATGCAATCTCGGCTGATGAGTCGGATGAACCTACGAGTTACAAAGAAGCAATGGAGGGACCCGAGTCCGAGAAATGGCTAGAAGCCATGAAATCTGAAATAGACTCCATGTACACCAACAAAGTTTGGACTTTGGTGGATATTCTCGAGGACCACAAGGCCGTCGAGAATAAATGGATTTTCAAGAAAAAGACTGACGCAGACGGAAACGTATCTGTCTACAAAGCTCGACTTGTCACGAAGGGGTTCCGACAAATTCAAGGAGTTGACTACGAGGAGACGTTCTCTCCTGTAGCGATGATAAAGTCTATTCGGATCCTGCTAGAAATAGCTGCCTATCATGTTTACGAGATATGGTAGATGGATGTGAAAACTGCGTTCCTTAATGGCAACATTGAGGAAGAGTTGTATATGATGCAACCAGAGGGGTTTATCGATCCATGGAATGCTGGTAAGGTGTGCAAGCTTCAACGGTCCATCTATGGGTTGAAGCAAGCATCTCGGAGCTGGAATCTTCGATTTGATGAGGTCATTAAAGCTTTTGGATTTGTCCAAAACGTCGAAGAATTCTGCGTCTATAAGAAACTGAGTGGGAGCTCTGTAGCATTCCTTGTGTTATATGTAGATGACATATTACTGATAGGGAACGATAAGAAATTCTTAGAGGGAGTAAAGGAATATCTGAATGGACAATTTTCCATGAAGGACCTAGGTGAAGCTGCGTACATATTGGGGATTAAGATCTATAGAGATAGACCTAATCGACGGTTGGCATTGAGTCAGAACACTTATATTGACAAGATATTGAAAAGGTTCAGTATGGATAACTCCAAGAGAGGCCTCTTGCCAGTTATAAAAGGTGTCAAATTAAGCGTGACTCAATGCCCAACCACAGCAAAAGAGAAGGAGGAAATGTCTTCAAAGCCCTATGCCTCAGCCATAGGTTCACTCATGTATGCTATGTTATGTACCAGACCGGATTTAGCGCTGGCCATTAGTATGACTAATCGCTACCAGAGTAACCCGGGAATGGCTCACTGGACAGCAGTAAAGAACATCCTTAAGTACTTGAGAAGAACCAAGGATCTCTTTCTCGTTTATGGAGGAGTTGATGAGGAGCACACAGTAAAGGGTTACGTTGACGCAAGCCTCGGCTCAGATCTAGATGACTCGAAATCCTAGACGGGATATGTTTTCATGTTGAACGGTGGCGCTATTAGCTGGAGGAGCGGCAAACAGTCAGTCGTCGCCCAATCTACAATGGAGTCGGAGTATATTGCCGCTTGCGAAGCGTCAAATGAGGCGCTGTGGCTGAAGAAGTTCGTGATCGAGCTTGGCGTCTTTCCCAGCTGCACTGACCCCGTGGGAATCTTCTGCGATAACACGGGTGCCATTGCTAACGCGAAGGAGCCAAGAACTCACTCTACAGCCAAGCACATCCTCCGAAAGTTCCATGTGACGCGAGACTACGTCAGGGATGGACACACTAGGATTCAGAAGATACATACGGATCTGAACGCAGCAGAACTGATGACTAAACCTCTTCCACATGGCAAGTTTGAAGAACACCGAGAGACCATTGGTGTTAGATACATACCTGATGTAAACTAGTGTAATTTGTACTCTAGTGCAAGTGGGAGACTGTTGGATATGTGCCCTAGAGACAAATTAATAAAGATATTTGTCACATATCCGTTTTGTTCATAATACGTTTTATACTGTGCTATAACTGTATTACTTGGAAATAGTAATACAGGTGTAGTATAAAACATGGTCCGTAGTTTAACTCAGGTAAACTATCTCATTGGGCAATTGATTGATCAAGCTTTCCTGATCATGGCGACACTTAAGTCTATTGACAATGAGGTCATATCGTTAAGGGGAATGATGTGATGGACGAACACCCACCTAAAGTATTGCAATGTGATCAAGTCACATAGTTCAGCGTTGCTATGACTTTGTAACATATGGCTTAGTCCTTAGACCATAATGATCATACGTAATTGTCATCTATGAGGAGACTTTGATTTGTATCCCACCGCCTGACTGAAATATGCTGGCTATAACGGTGCACTTTGGGTATTCCGAAATAGATGGTTGATGAGTATGTTAATAGATCAGAGCGGGATTTGTCAGTCCTTGTGACAGGACAGGTACTCTGGGCCCACTCGGTGATATTGCATCAATAGCTTGCAAGCAAGTGACTAGGTCACAAGAGATGCAATGATCATGGACGAGTAAACTTGTTTTTGTGAACGAGATGTGAACACGGTATGTAGGATACCGACGATCAAACCTCGGACAAACAAAGTACCGCAGCACAAAGGGATTACGTCGTATCGTTAACGGTTTCCAAAAGCGATCGAAGTTCATTCGATGGAAGCGCAGGGGCTTTCAAGGATTGTAACCAGGTCCAACTGACTAGTCATTGGTCAATGAGAAGAGTCTCGACCATGTCTGCTACTTCCCGGACCGTTAGGGTCTTACACTTAAGGGCAATCGATGCATAGGACAGTTATGGGATCAACCGGTAGGAGGAATCACCGGAATAGTTCCGGAGGAGGACGGAATGGTTTCCGGACATTTTGAATAGTTCAAAAATAAAGTTTAATTGTTTTAATAATGTTTTATTATTTAATTATCTGAATTAAATATTTAAAACATATTAAATAAATTAAAAAATGGGAAAAGGCTATATGGGCCCATGGGGCCCATTAGGGGAGGAGGGGGTTCTCCCCCTTGGGCTTGGCGCCAAGGGTGGGGCCCATCCCCCCCTCTTGGCTGGCGACTCCCCCCCCTTGGGGGTTTAGTCCCACATGGGGGAGGGGAGGAGGATCACACCCCCCATTGGCCTATATAAGGAGGGGTAGACCCCCCTTTTTCCAACACACAAAATCTCCTTCTTCCTGCTTCTCCTTCCCGGAAGTGGACTCCCCTTGTTTGGAGTCTGCACCAGGATTGGAGTTCTCCACCATAAGGCAGGCCGTCGTTCTGTCGGAATCGGGATCCGTAGCCGTATTTCTTCCGCTGCTCGCCTGGTTCGGAGCCCGGGAGGAACATCGATTGTACCGTACATATATAATCTCTTCGAGGCACTACACCTGTGGTGCTACTTCGTCGCTGGAGGTTTACCGGGAGTCATCCTCGGTGGTGTTGGTCTTCTACACGACAGGGAGGTCGTAGTTCTGAGTCTACGCCAACCACGTTCGCAAGAACGTTTCCCTCTTTCGGTCTTCAAAGGTATGAACACCGATTACCTCCGTTACTTTACATCGCCATAGCATAGATCTTGGGTTCGGGTACCGTAGGTGTGAAAAATTTGTGTTTTCTGCCCCGTATCCCAACACCGATAACCGGATTCGACGGAATCAGCGCCAGGGCCCCAAGTTGAGTCGTCGATGCAAAGCTTTCCATGTCGGCTCCTGGTGATTCGCCCAGCCACGAATCCTTCCATACCTTGCAGAGCTCCCCCTAGAATCTCAACACCTGCGAGTGCAGGCCCCACGGTGGGCGTCAACTGTCGTGGGAAAGTCACGGCAGATGTCCGTAGAGTCAGACTTATCATGGGGCCTTTGCTGCGAGGCGAATTCGAGGAGAGAGTCGACATAGACACGGGACTCGGTGGTTTACCCAGGTTCGGCCCCGTCGATGCGGTAAAGACCTACTCCTGCTTCTTGACTATTGTGGGATCCACTCCTCAATAGGAAGAGCCGATCTTATCTATTACAGTGATGATGTTTCGCAACCTTAGTCTCGTAGAGATCTAGGTTATAGCGCGAGTTGTCTAGTCCTGGATTGAGGTAAGTTCTGGCTCTGGCTCCCGTAGACCTCGGCTTGTAAAGGTGCCGGGTCCCGGGATTCCAAGAGTCCGACTCCTACACGATGTGGGGTTCTATTCTACTTTACAAGTTTGCTACGTGCTATACAAGGTAACTCGAATTCCTTCTAGGTCTTCAATCTTCACGCTTGACACGTCAGACTCCTGGCCGGGTCTTATTTGTGGGCCTTCATATGTAAGTCAGCCCAGAGGTTTCTAATGCCGGGTCTATGGGCCTGATCCATCCCCCCGACAGGCGCCTGGACCCCTGGTGGCCCCCCTGGCTGCCCCTTCGCCTATTTATTCTCCGCCACGGGAAACTTCCGAGGACAGAACCCTATTTCGCAATCTCGCCTCTGTTCCGCCGCCGCTGCGCTTACAAGATCGGGAGCACCATCAGGACCCTTCCCGGCACCATGCCGGAGGGAGGATCGGCCTCCGGGAGCTTCTCCCCACCATGGACTCTTCCCAGATGTGCCGTGAGTAGTCTACCTTGGACCATGGGTCCGTGATCAGTAGCTATGTGATGTTCGCGTCCCCTCTTTGTTCTTCATGGTTTAGATCTCGTGAGCTGCCCTACATGATCGAGGCACATATGTAATTCTTCTGCTGTTGCTATGCTGCGTTTGATGGGATCTAATGGATTATGAGATTATGTTCAGATCGTGATAGAGTAATATATTTGGTTTTTATCTTTTATATTTTTGTTCCTAAGTAATTCTTGCATGTTCCCCGTTGCTGTTTATTGCTTTGGCCAAGTGGTAGGTACTAACTCCAAGAGGGAACATTATGCTCGATTGTGGGTGCATGCCCCCTGATGACACGCTTGAGTGACAGAAACATGAGTCTAGGGGATGTGCTGTGGCCACAAGGGGGAAAACAACAGTGCTTGTAACCGCGGTTGCAAGGATTGTTTACTTTACGCAAAGTTATTTTTAATGCAGTTGTCTGTTGCTTTGGGTTTACACTTTGGGTGGGGCTCGCAACTTAATACCAGCGAGATGTTCTGGATAGATATCTCAAGGTGGATGATTAGTAGTAGATGAAAATGGATTTCGGTCTACTTATTTTGGCGTACTGCCCATGCTTATGAGCCTCTTCCTTTATTTTGTAGCATAGTTAGCATTGCGGTGCGTTTATAATCCTGTCAATTGCCCTCTGTAATTTGTTTACCTCGCATAGTAGTTTTATCGTCTTTTGGGAGAGAGGCATCACTAGTGAACATGACGGGACCCCGGTCCATATTCTCATCATTGTTTACAAGCTTATTTCCTTTTCTCGCATTTACTTTCAGTTGCTATTATCAGTATAATTATCCCTTGTGTGTTTGACCCTTTGTAAACAATAAGACCAGAGAGATTGACAACCTCTATGAACTTCATTGGGAGCAAAGTTAATTGTGTCGTGTGCAGAAATTATGATTGAGAGGGCTGCACCTGGACCTGCACACAACACAAATAACTTTTCTCCCAACGAACTTCAGAGAGGTTGTCAGTCTCTCCGGTCTTGTTGTTTACAAAGGATCAAAAACACAAGGGATAATGACAATGATAGCAGTTGAAAGTAAAAGCAGAAAAGTAAATAAGCTTGTAAACAATGATGAGAATATGGACCGGGGTCCCGTGATGTTCACTAGTGACGTCTCTCTCCCAAAAGACGATAAAACTGCTATGCGAGGTAAAAAAATTACAGACGGGCAATTGACAGGATTATAAACGCACCGCAATGCTAACTATGCTACAAAAGAAAGGAAGAGGCTCATAAGCATGGGCAATACACCAAAATAAGTAGACCGAAATCCATCTGCATCTACTACTAATCATCCACCTTGAGATATCTATCCGGAACATCTCCCTGGTATTATGTTGCGAGCCCCACCCAAAGTGTAAACCCAAAGCAACAGACAACTGCATTAAAAAGAACTTTGCATAAAGTAAACAATCCTTGCAACCGTGGTTACAAGCACCATTGTTTCCCCCTTGTAGCCACGACACATCTCCTAGACTCATGTTTCTGTCACTCAAGCGTGTCATCAAGAGGCATGTACCCACAATCGAGCATAACGTTCCCTCTTGGAGTTACTACCTACCACTTTGCCAAAGCAATAAACAACAACGGAGAACATGCACGGATTACTTAGGAACAAAAATACAAAAGATAAAAACCAATTATATAACTCTATCACAATCAAAACATAATCTCATAATCCATCAGATCCCATCAAACTCAGCATAGCAACAACAGAAAGATTACATATGTTCCTCGATCATGTAGGGCAGCTCACGAGGTCTAAACCATGAAGAATAAAGAGGGGAGTAGAACATCACATTGCTACTGATCACGGACCCATGGTCCAAGGAAGACTACTAACGGCACATCCAGGAAGCGTCCATGGTGGAGGGGAAGCTCCCGGAGGTCGATCCTCCCTCCGGCAGGGTGCCGGGAAGGGTCCTGGTGGTGCTCCCGATCTTGGAAGCGCGGCGGCGGCGGAACAGAGGCGAGATCGCGAAAAAGGGTTCTTTCTTCGGAGGTTTCCTGTGACGGAGATTAAATAGGCGAAGGGGGCAGCCAGGGGGGGCACAAGGGGTCCAGGCGCCCCCTTGGCGCGGCTAGGCCCCTGGCCGCGCCAGGTGGCAGACTGGGCTCCTGGTGGTTGCCCCCCGACCCTCCTTCGGGGCTCTGGAACCTTCCGGTACGCTGATTTTTTATCTGCTTTTTCCCGGATTTTTTGAGCACTTTTTATATTTGGAAAACTGAAATAGAAAAACAGCAGAAAACAGAAACTGGCACTGGGGTGCACTGAGTTAATAGGTTAGTCCAACTATGATCAAAAGTGTATGAAAGTGTATCTAGATCATAGCAATATCACACAAAACATGCATGGAGCGAGCAGAAATTATCGATACGTTTGGGACGTATCAACTACTACATTACTAAAAGGTTGGTTCCAGGTTTTCTTCCTCGCAGGGAGGTCGAGGAAGATATCTCGGAGGCATTGATAATTATTACAAATTACTATTATACAATGCTGCAGGAACTTCTGCTGCATTGTTACTTTATGTTTTATATGAACTGTTGGCTATTCTCTTCTCATGCTACAAGAATCGCGTGAAGATGCTAGTCTTCGATAGGCCTAGATTCTCATCTTTATTCTAACTTTCTACCATTTAGTCCGCTATATATAGCATCCCATTTCCATTTGATACAACTGCATAAATGCTTAGTAGCGGACGTAGGACTCGCGGGTATGCTAGATACTCACCCTTGCTTTCCCCCTTCCCTTTTGGTTTTGTATACATGGTTGCTGCAATCAGACGCGATGCGTCCAGGAGCAGGAGATCCCTGATGCCGACCACCGCAACGTGAAGATCCCCGTTGCTGACCACCGCAACGTGAAGATCCCCGATGTCTTCTACGACATGGAGGTCCCCGACGACCATGAGTACTTTGGAGGTTCCCAGGCAGGAGGCCTCACCTTTTCGATCGTTGTTGTTTTTGTGCTAGCCTTCTTAAGGAAAATCATGTGTACCTTGTGTCTGTACTCAGATACTATTGCTTCCGCTAACTTTGTGCTCTCGAGCTGTTGTATTCGAGCCCTCATGGCCCCTGGCTTGTATTAAAAAACTTGTATTATTTTTATTATTAGAGTTGTGTTGTGATATCATGTTGTGAGTCCTTGATCTTGGGTGTGTACCTTGCGTGTATGATTACTGTACACGGTCCGATTTTGGGGGCGTCACACCAACGAGGAGGTGTTAGCTACACCCATCAAGCATAATTTTTGGCGTCGTTGCCGGGGACTCCAATCTTCAAGATAGGGGAGTTGCACGCTATCTTTTACCTTTGCTTTTTAGTCTTGTTAGTTTACTTGCTAGTTTTTTTTCTCTTGAGTCTTATATGAAAAAACAATAGTTGCTACCTTTTGTATTTGTATTCCTCTGCCTACTGATGCTATCTTTACCATGGGTGTGGAACCACCCAAATATGGTAGGATGGACATGTTTCACTTGGATCGTCTTTGATCAATTTGTGCTCACGCTAAGAACCCAACTGACTTAGTTGAGGGAAAATCATTGAATGAGCATGCTCATTATACGTCACACCACTTATCTCAGGAAGGGAAACACTTATTGGATCAAATACATACTTCTTATTGCTATGATGAGTGTTTGTGCTACATTTATGATTTCACTTGCTGTTCTAGAAAAGACCGCAAACACCTTCCTTTCCAATGTGAATTTAATGAAAATGAGATCCTATCTTCTTATGCTAAAGGTGTTTATGATTACTTTGATGTTGAAAAGATTGAAGAGTTTGTTGCTTTTAAAGGTGCTTATGAGATTGCTTCTTTGATTTCGAGGAAAGCATCGCACGGATATGTCATTGCGCGTGCCGGACTTGTGTCTTCCAGCAGCTCTAGGGGCACATGATCTTCATTATAGCTCACCCTATCCGCTGAGGGTGAATCTGCAGCTCTAGTAACGCGATCGGTGCGCTCGGGCTTCTTCTTCCCAAGCCACCCCTTTGCTTTTCCTAGCAAACTCATTTCTGAATTTTTTTGATAATTCACAAAAACAAGGATTTAAACAAGGTGAGTTGAGGAAAACTACTCTACTCACTTACCTAAGACATAAACTTGCATCAAAACTTGGAAAATAAATTTCTACATATGCATGCAAGCTCATATGAACAGCACCAAGAACTACTAAATACTCACAAACGAAGCCACCAACCAAAAATCTAATTGGAGAGGTGGAGGAGTCACATACCAGGGAGTATTTGCCCAAAATCTCTGCTCAAATGATGGGTTGTAGAGAGAGATCGAAATTCTAGATGGAGGGCAGGAAAAATGCAAGTTCTAGGTGCAGAACTCCTGTTTTGGGGAAGAAAGAGAGAGAGGGGAATAAGACTCACCTGGAAAGGGGACCTGCGGGCCCCAGGCGCCCTGTGGGCGCGGCCTGGGGGCAGGCCGCGCCAGCTGGCCGCCTGGGCCACTGGTGCCCCCTGGTCATCCCCAGGTGCCTTTCAGTCACTTTTGATGAGGAAACTTTGATTTTTATTTTTATGGAATTCTTTTGACAACTTCACTGTTGAAAAAAATTTGAGGTTCAAAAAGCAGCGAAACTTTTTGAAAACTTGAAACAGTAGTTAGAAATGCGAAGCTTCAAAAACATAAAAACTCAGTACAACAAGGATAACAAAAGCTAAAGTAAATGAGACATAACAAGCTCCATGTCGTCGATATGTAAACGGCAGATGCCATATGATGGCTAAAGTGGGGGAACAATGCGCAGACGCCGGCGCTCCGGACGGGTCTAGGTACAAGCACGGTGATGAACACAGCGAGGTACCCAGGTTCGGGGCTCTCCGTAAAGATAAAACCCATACTCCTTCCTGTCTGGACTATAGGCATATATCTGTACAAAGTGCTCCTTGAGCTGTATGTGCTACGGCCGAGCTGGACTGCTACGGGCCGAGCAGAACTACTAGTGGGGATGGATGAAATGGAGAGAAGCTCTCCTCCACCGTGGGCATCCTTGCCCCTTATATAGGTGGTGGCAAGGTGCTCATGAGGGTGGAGACACTAGGTAGAAGACAAAAGTGAGTACACTTGATGTGATGGAGTGATGTGATGTAATGTGACACCTCCCCTTTACACTATTCACGATGTCATGACATGACTAAAGGTGGCATGGCTCGTCTTGTCGATGGGATGCCTCTGTTAACCTTTGGGCAACCGGGCTGCGGGCAACCGGCAGCCAGCAGATGAGCATTCGGCCGGGTGCGCAGGAAGTCGGCGCGGAGCCATCGGGAGTCGGCCGAGCTGGGCTGCAATCGGCGCGGATACGCCAGCAGTCGGCCGAACTGACCGAGGGCACAGTCGACGAAGGCGCGCAGTCGGCGTTGCGTCGAATCGACGACTTTGGTATACCCGGGGGTATTTGCCCCGACAGTAGCTTCCGAGCCTCCGGGTGACTCGGTGAGTCATCCGAAGGGTTTCTTCTTTGTCGGTGTAGACGGACGTCGATTGCACTTGGTGCAGCTTCTTTCCAGTGGGGGCGCGCAAGCGCACCCACTGGGTGTAGCCTCCGAGCCTCCGGGTGACTCGGAGAGTCATCCGGAGGGTTCCTTGATTTTGTTACAGTTGATGGCGTCGAGGGTCTCAGTAGTCTTCCCCCCGGAAACGATCATGCATAAGACAAAAGTTAGTTAGCTCGGATACATCAAATACTTCTTATTTTTCTAAAAATTTAGATTTGTGCAATCGGGAGGCCGACTCGTCTTTGCCTTCGCCCCGCTCGTTTTTCTGTTCATTCCACCTTTTGGCTCTTGCTCTCGCCAGCATTACAGCCGGCTTGTGGTCTGCAGCTGGATCGAACAGTCGGCCGCAAGATGAAGTGTACAGTACTTAGACTTTGGGGTGCAAACTCAACCGAGCAAACTTCCAAAAGGAAACGATCGGGTCGTCCAAATTGTTTTCTCTTTGGACGTTGTTCATGTGTGGTGACCTCCAACTTTTGCTCTTTGCTAGCGTTGCAGCCGGCATGCGGTCTACAGATGGATCAAATTGCAGGCTTTCGGCACCGTACACACTACTAATTCGTCTATCAGAAATAACTATTTGGGTTATCCGGTTTGCCCGGAGGCAGCCGGTCCCGGGCCGAACATGCAGCCAACTGGAAGTAACGTAGAGATAACCCCCGAAGACTACTCAGGTTCATCCGTCATGGTTGCTATGGTAAGCAGTATTGAGTGAGAACTCATATTGAATTTTTGGCGCAGTCGGAACACCCACTGGGTGAAGGTGTAGCCTCCGGGTGACTTGATGATTCATCCGAAGGGTTTTTTGTTGACGTAGCAGACGGGGCACTCCGCAGGCTTGTCCTCCGAGCCTCACCCAGGCAAGTGATCCCTTGTGGTTGCTCCGGCGGATGGCCTGCCATCCGGGTCACAACCACACTCTTTTTTCGCAATCAGCTGACCGGTCAGCGCAATCGGATTGACACCGACCGACCTAACTTTTTTTTTGCAGTCTTCCGGCCGATATGCGTAGTCGACAGACCGATCTGACGCAGCCGCCTGGGATGCAGCGCACTGATATGTTTGCAGCCGGGCGAAAAGTTGTAGCGCAATCGGACCAACACTTAGTCAGTTCCGCCATCAGCTTTCTCACTTTTTTTTGCTGGCCGATCTGACGTAGCCGCAGCCCAACTCTCTCTCTCTCTCTTTGCTGCATCAAGATGGGATCACAATCGGACTAGTAGCACAATCTGTCCAGCCACCCACCCAGTCGGCCTTTTTTTTTTACCGATTGCTCTCCTTTTATGAATCTTGGCTCTTTGTTTCTCTCTTTTCTTGAGACAGAAGCCGAGCTGGAGGCCGGGACTTGCAGCTCGGAGGACATGCAAACGCAAATGGCGCACCGCCGGAGTCGGCACGGAGCAACCGGAAAGACGCAGTCGGAGGGCCGCAGTCGGCGGGGCAGTACTCGTGAGAGGAGGCGTCTGGGGCGGAGCTCGAAGGAGCGGCGGGCCGAGCTGGCGGCAGCCTGATGGGACACACGGCACAACCGGCGGGGAAGATGCAGTCGGCACAGTCGGAGTGCCTCTAGTTCTTTTTGAATCCCTTTCGCTTCTCTGTATCTTTGGCAAACGGGAAGAGCACACGGACATGCCGTTCGGCAGTCGGAGGAAAGCGAAACGGAGCAGTCGGCATGCCTCAGCCGGAGTCGGGGCGGCCGCGCCCGCGAGGCAGTCGGCCGGGCGTCGGGCGCAGTCGGCGGGGGCCAGGAGCAATCGGCACCCGCAGCCTCCGAGTGCAGCAAAGAGCTGGAGGAGCCGGAGGGGTGCGCTGGGGTGCACCGGCACGCGGGCTCGCACACACATGGGCGGAGGAGCGTAGGGAGCCAGAGGGAGATGCCACTGCTCCGTTGATTTCTCCAACCGAAAGTGACGTGTGTGCAGCACCAAATTCACAAGCAAGTGGATGGATTCAGCTTGATGCTTGGTACGCACATACTTAGCACACACGGGGCAGCGACATCAACTGGATGGATGGAAGACGTAGCCGTACTGGCCAGCGACAACGACCCACGGAGGCCGGCGGCTGCACATGCGGAGACGGCTGGGGCAGCGCGACCAGCGGCAGTCAGCGGGCGGAGTGGGATATCGGGCGTGATGAGAGCTGGAATCGGCCAGCTCGGTATCGACGAGGAGGGCAAGCGGCCTTTATCTAGAATGCGGCAGCGGCAGCCCGGCAGGCGGAGGTGTGCGGCTTGACGACGAGGAGCCCGGGGCGCTAAAGGAGGGGACCAGGGGGCGCTGCCGCTGGAGAGGAATGAGCCGCCCACCCAGCCGGGGCCGCCGCCGGCGACCGCGACAATAGCGGGAGAAGGAGTATCTTGACGCGGAGGTGCACAGGGCGCTGCCGGTGCGGAGGAGGATGGGGAAGCCACGTACGCCGCCATCCGCAAAGACGCAGACGCGTACATGCGCCGCCTCCGGGACACCGCCAGGTTGCCACTTGCGAAGCATGAGCTCGCACGGAGAGGAGCAGCGCGGCGCGCACCACTGGATCCGCAGATGCTGTGCGGCAGCGGGGCGAGCCGGATGCTGACGAAGAAGAAATGGCGCCGTTGAAGACGTCGGTGAAGAAAAATCTCGGCCAGAACGGAGATCCGGTCGCGGCGCCAACTATCGTCGATATGTAAACGGCAGATGCCATATGATAGCTAAAGTGGGGGAACAATGCGCAGACGCCGGCGCTCCGTACGGGTCTAGGTACAAGCACGGTGATAAACACAACGAGGTACCCAGGTTCGGGGTTCTCCGTAGAGATAAAACCCCTACTCCTGCCTGTCTGGACTATAGACATATATCTGTACAAAGTGCTCCTTGAGTTGTATGTGCTACGGCCGAGCTGGACTGCTACGGGCCGAGCAGAACTACTAGTGGGGATGGATGAAATGGAGAGAAGCGCTCCTCCACCGTGGGCATCCTTGCCCCTTATATAGGTGGTGACAAGGTGCTCATGAGGGTGGAGACACTAGGTAGAAGACAAAAGTGAGTACACTTGATGTGATGGAGTGATGTGATGTAATGTGACACCTCCCCTTTACACTATTCACGATGTCATGACGTGACTAAAGGTGGCATGACTCGTCTTGTCGATGGGATGCCTCTGTTGACCTCTGGGCAACCGGGCCGCGGGCAACCGGCAGCCAGCAGATGAGCAGTCGGCCGGGTGCGCAGGCAGTCGGCGCGGAGCCATCGGGAGTCGGCCGAGCTGGGCTACAATCGGCGCGGATACGCCAGCAGTCGGCCGAACTGACCGAGGGTACAGTTGGCGAAGGCGCGCAGTCGGTGTTGCGTCGAATCGGTGACTTTGGTATACCCGGGAGTATTTGCCCCGACACTCCACTTTTTACCTATATAAAACATGCTACCTAGCAAGGTTGATCAAGTCTTACCAAGATCCTTCATGTCCAAGATCCTCCTCGTGGACGTCCCCATCACCTTGTGCAGTCATTGGTCACCGGGACCCTCCGTACGCCGCGAATCGGTCCGTCCCCATCCACGGCCGCGACGCACATCGTCGTCAATTGCCGCGCCCACCAGCCTCCTCTGGCCTCCCCGAGCACAACATCGAGCTCGTGGTGAGCTCCTCTTCGCTCCCCATCCCCCATTTGATCAAATCCGTGCCGCGTTAGCCGTCCCCGTCGATGCCCTAGCCGCCGGTCGCCATTGCCACGAGCTCGAGCTCGTTGAGCACGGCGGGCCGCGTGCTTCCTTTCCGTGCGCTCCCCTGCGTGCGTGCGAGGCCGCTTCGAGCACCCCACAGCCGCCCGCTCGCCCGCCCCCTCGCCGGACGGCCTCACCGCACCGCCGTGAGCCATCCTGGCTACGGGAAAGGCCGGTGTGCTCCGGCTGTGGCTACGTGCCACTGTCACATGGGCCATCCCCCGTGAAAAAAGGGGGAAAAAGAAAATGTTGAAGTTAATAATAATAATGATGATTAATTAGTTAGTTAATTCATTTTTACCTTGCAGTCAATGACACTGGCCCCCACCCCCTGCTAGTCCCGCTGTCAAGAAAATAAAAGAAAACTGTTAAATTAGTATAACTGTTAGACTTACATGTGGGTCCATCCACTCGATACCCCTTCAGTTAAAAGTTAATCTGGTATTTAAACCAATGTGTGACTTACACCTGGGCCCCACCTGTCAGCTCATTTATTTAAATAAATTAATAGAAATTCCAGTGTATGATATGTCGGACACCCTACTTATTTATTAAATAAAATTGATTTTTTAATCATGTGAGGCTGACCAGTGGACCCACTGGTCAGGTTTGACTGGTCAACCACTGTTTTGGATAATGTTGGGGTTTTATAATAAAAGTAATTCAGAAAATGATCAAAATTGAATTAAACTTTGAATTTGAATATCTTTTAAACCATAGCTCAGATTAAAAAACTTTATACATGAAAATTGATCAGAAAAATATAATTAATACGAATACGCTATCTGTATACCAACCACACCCCTCTAACACAATGAACATCGACACCCCCCCTCCGGGCCGTTTGTCGATAATCACCCGGTGCCGGTATTTTATCCCCGGATGAATTCCCGCTCCGAGCATAACACGTTGCACTGCGTTAGAACACCGTTAACATTGTGTTTTCCATATCTTGTATTTGTATTGCTATTATTGTTGTGTATTTATTGTTGCTCCCCCCCATTGTCCGGTAGTCCCGACGACCGCTGCGGATGCCCCTGAGATCGACTACGTCATTGATACATTCCAAAAGTATCTATAATTTCTATTTGCTCCATGCATGTTTTGTGTGACTTTGCCATGTTTTGCTTGAACTTTCATACACTTTTGAGCATATTTGGACTAATCCATTAACCCAGTGCACCCAACTGTCAGTTGCTGTTTTCTGTTGTTTTTGTATTTCAGGTTTTCCGGCCATTAAAAGTGCTCCAAAAAATCCGGAAAAATCAGATAAAAAATCAGCGACCCGGAAGCTTCCGGAATCACCAAGGTAGGGGAGGGGGGCCACCACCAGGAGACCAGGAGGGTCCCTGGCACGACCCCACCCTAGGCCGCGCCAGGAGGCCTCCTGGCTTCCTGGTGGGTCCCCTCGACACCCCCTCCGCCTATATTTAGCCCCGGGGTGGAAACCCCTAATATCGTTCTCTTTTCCGCGAACTCGCCTCTATACCGCCGCCGCCGCCGTTTCAAGATCGGGGCTGCCTGGAGAAGCTGCCCCGGCACCCTGCCGGGAGGAGGAACCCCCTCCGGGAGACCATCCATAGCCATGGACGCCTCCCGAATGTGCCGTGAGTAGTCCCCCTTGGACCATGGGTCCGTGACCAGTAGCTATGTGATGTACCTCTCCCCTCTTTGTGCTTCCACTTTCGAGACCTCGTGAGCTGCCTCACATGATCGAGGCACTTTTGTAATTTCTGTTGTTGCTATGCTGAGTTTGCTGGGATCTGATGGATTATGAGACTATGTTCAGATTGTGATGAGTAATATTTTTGGTTCTTCTCTTTTATATTTTGTTCTTGAGTAAATTCTTGCATGTTCTCTGTTGCAGTATTTTTCTTTGGCCAAGTAGTTTGCTTGCAACTCCAAGAGGGAGCGTTATGCTTGATTGTGGGTTCAACCCCCTGATGTCTAGCTTGAGTGACAGAAACATGAGACTAGGGGATGTGCTGTTGCCACCAGGGATAAAAACACGGTGCTTGTACCCGCGGGTGCAAGGATTGTTTACTTTACGCAAAGTTCTTTTAATGCAGTTGTCTGTTGCTTTGAGTTTACATTTTGGGTGGGATTCGCAACTTAATACCAGCGAGATGTTCTGGATAGATATCTCAAGGTTGATGATTCGTAGTAGATGCAGTTGGATTTTGGTCTACTTACCTTGGCGTACTGCCCATTGCTTTTGAGCCCTTCCTTTCTTTGTAGCATAGTTAGCATTGCGGTGCCTTCATAATTCTGTCAAATTGCCCAGTTGTGATTTGTTTACCTCGCTAGCACTTTTATCGTCTTTTGGGAGAGAGACATCACTAGTTAAAATCACGGGACCCCGGTCCATCTTCACATTATTGTTTACGCCCTTAGTTTACTTTAAGTCTTTACTTTTAGTTCCACTTTTATCTCTTGCCTTGATCCTTTGTAAACAGTCAGGCCGGAGGAATTGACAAGTCCTCTGTACTCGTTGGGAGCAAAGTTATTTGTATCTATGTGCAGGTCCACGTCAAGAGTCGTGACACCTACTTGTATCTCTTGGAGTCCTACTGGTTCGATACTCAACCTTAGCATCTTTGCTAAGGGAAACTTGCTGCTACACTGCATCTCACCTTCCACTTGGGGTAACCAACGAGGAGAGTTGCCACTCTGTATCAGTCGTCGACGACCGCACCCCTACCCTCGAGCTTCCAGGCAAGTGATAGTACGATTTAACTCCCCCTCGTTGGTTACCCAAATTGGAAGGTTGAGATGTAGACAGCGGCAATTTCCCTTAGCGAAGATGCTAAGGTTTAGGATCGACTAGTAGGACTCCAACAGATACAAGAAGGTGGTGAAGTGAACAATGGCGCCGTTTACAAACGAGGTTGCTAACTTCACCTGGACCTGCACACACAACAAATAACTTTGCTTCCCAACGAATACAGAGGAGTTTTCAATTCCTTCGGCCTTGTTGTTTACAAAGGATAAAACGCACGGGATAATAATGATAGTGATAGCAACGGAAAAGTAAATACTGAAAGTAAATTGATAGTGTAAACAGTATTGGGAATATGGACCGGGGTCCTATGATGTTCACTAGTGATGTCTCTCTCCCAAAAGATGATAAAATAGCCATGCAAGGTAAACAAATTACAACTGGGCAATTGACAGGATTATGTGCGCAAACCAATGCTAATTACGAGTACAAGGCATAAGAGGGAGTACGAGTGTGGATCTCTCAAAAGGAATAGTAGTGTGCCCCCTTCTCTCTTTTAATTTATTTTTCTCTTTTTTTCTATTTTTTCTATTTTTAGGTGGTCTCAATGGCTCTTTCTTTTTCTCTCATTTGTCCTCTTTGGGATCTTTTAATTTGTGCACTTTGGGATCTTTTCCTCACTTTAGGGGCAACACTCTATATATTACAAAAAGTATAGAAGATCTTTCACACTTTACAAAGTACTCAAATCATAAAGAAGATGTAACTATCATGATCTATGCAAATGAATGCCTCAGCCAGTGTAGCAGGATATGCAATGATACTAGCGCGTCATGTAGCAATGATTAGGGCAAGACCCAACTAGCATGCGGCTCATCGATCAAGCAAGTAGCATGTATGACATGAAGATCAAGTCATGATAAGATGGATGTTGCATGGCAATATATCTCAGAAAGGCTATGGAAATGCCTTGGTAGGTAGGTATGGTGGCTGTTTTGAGGAAGGATATAAGGGGGTTTATGATGACAGAGCGTATCATGCCAAGGGTTTGGATGTACCGGCGAAGGTGGACGCCAACTCTCGGAGTGAGAAGAAAGCAATGCGCGGCACAGGAGAGGCTAGCAAAATATGGGAAGGTGGAAGTGTCAACTTTCGAATACTCACATTAGTCCGAAGAACTCATGCACTTATTATCGGTAACTCTCAATCTAATAAGGAGGTTTCACAAAGAGTAAAAGTACCCTGAGGAGGAGTGTATGGGGGTTTGGTTATCCTTGCGCATCCTCGACTCATGGTACGTGAGTGTACTCTAATATTCTACCCCTCAGAAAGAGTAGTGATTGATACGTCCAAAACATATCTATAATTTCTGCTTGCTCCATGCATGTTTTGTGCGACTTTGCCATGTTTTGCTTGAACTTTCATACACTTTGAGCATATTTGGACTAATCTATTAACCCAATGCACCCAGCTGCCAGTTGCTATTTACTGCTGTTTTTGTATTTCAGGTTTTCCGGCCATTAAAAGTGCTCCAAAAAATCCGGGAAAATCAGATAAAAAATCAGGGCAACGGAAGCTTCCGGAATCACCAAAGGAGGGAAGGAGGGCCACCACCAGGAAGCCAGGAGGGCAGGTGGCGCGGCCCCACCCTGGGCCGTGCCAAGCACCCTCCTGACTGCCTCGTGGCCCCTCTCGGTGCCCCCCTTCGCCTATATTTACACCCCGTGACGGAAACCCCTAATATCAATCCCTCTTTCGCGATCTCGCCTCTGTACCGCTGCCGCCGTTTCAAGATCGGGGATGCCTAGAGAAGCTGCTCCGGCACCCTGCTGGGAGAAGCTACCCCCTCCGGGAGACCATCCATAGCCATGGACGTCTCCCGTATGTACCGTGAGTAGTTTCCCTTGCACCATGGGTCCGTGACTAGTAGCTATGTGATCTATCTCTCCCTTCTTTGTGCTTCCACTTTCGAGTCCTCGTGAGCTGCCTCACATGATCGAGGCACCTTTGTAATTTTCTGTTGTTGCTATGCTGAGTTTGTTGGGATCTGATAGATTATGATACTATGTTCAGATTGTGATGAGTAATATATTTGGTTCTTCTCTTTTATATTTTGTTCTTGAGTAAATTCTTGCATGTTCTCCGTTGCCGTACTTTACTTTGGCCATGTGATTTATTGCAACTCCAAGAGGGAGCGTTATGCTTGATTGTGGGTTCAACCCCTTGATGTCTAACTTGAGTGACAGAAACATGAGACTAGGGGATGTGTTGTTGCCACCAGGGATAAAACAACGGTGCTTGTATCTGCGGGTGCAAGGATTGTTTACTTTACGCAAAGTTCTTTTAATGCAGTTGTCTGTTGCTTTGAGTTTACACTTTGGGTGGGATTCACAACTTAATACCAGAGAGATGTTCTGGATAGATATCTCAAGGTGGATGATTCGTAGTAGATGCAGATGGATTTCGGTCTACTTACCTTGGCGTACTTCCCATTGCTTTTGAGCCCTTCCTTTATTTGCAGCATAGTTAGCATTGCTGTGCCTTCATAATCCTGTCAATTTCCCAACTGTGATTTGTTTACCTCGCTAGCACTTTTATCGTCTTTTGGGAGAGAGACATCACTAGTGAAAATCACGTGACCTTGGTCCATCTTCATATCATTGTTTACACCATCCATTTACTTTCAGTATTTACTTTCAGTTGCCACTATCATTATCTCTTGCGTTAATCCTTTGTAAACAGCAAGGCCGGAGGAATAACTCCTCTGTACTCGTTGGGAGCAAAGTTATTTGTTGCTGTGTGCAGGTCCACGTCAACTATCTAGCCTGAAGCTAATTTCTGGCGCAGTTGTCACCTTCTTGTATCTCTTGGAGTCCTACTGGTTCGATAACCTTGGTATCTTCACCGAGGGAAATTTGCTGCGACGCTACATCTCACCTTCCACTTGGGGTAACCAACGAGAAGTGAGAGAACTATCCTCATCGTATCAAGCCAATTTCTGGCGCTGTGGCCGGGGACTCCAGTCTACAAGATAGGGGAGTTGCACACTATCTTTTATCTTTGCTTTTTAGTCTTGTTAGTTTACCTATCAGTTTTTACTTTTGTGTCCCTTATCAAAAATACCAAAAATACCTGCTGCTACTATGGGTTCCAATGAAAACACTAAGTTGTGTGACTTCACTAGTCACAACAACAGTGACTTTATCTGCACTCCTATTGCTACACCTGCTACTTCAGCACCTTCTTATGAGATTAAACCTGCTTTGCTGAACCTTGTTATGAAAGAACAATTCTCTGGTGCTAGAGATGATGCTGCTTTGCATTTAAATAGTTTTATTGAGCTTTGTGATATGCAAAAGTACAAAGAAGTATATGGTGAAATTGTTAAGATTAAGCTTTTTCCTTTCTCTTTGAGGGATGAAGCTAAAATCTGGTTTCAATCCTTGCCTAAGAATAGCATAGATTCTTGGGATAAGTGCAAGGATGCTTTTATCGGGAAGTACTACCCCCCTTCTAAAATTATTCAATTGAGGAGTAACATTATGAATTTCAGGAAATTGGATAATGAACACGTTGCCCAAGCATGGGAACGTATGAAGAAGCTTGTCAAGAACTGCCCTACACATGGACTGACTACCTGGATGGTTATCGAGACTTTTTATGCAGGCTTGAACTTTACCTCGCGGAACCTGTTAGATTCGGCCGTGGGAGGAACCTTTATTTCAACCACACTTGGTGCTGCTACAAAGCTACTTGACGAGATGATGCTGAACTACTCTCAGTGGCACACCGAAAGATCTCCAACGGGTAAGAAGGTAAATTCTGTCGAGGAGATCTCCTCTCTAAATGAAAAAGGTTGACCTTATCATGTCTCTACTTACTATTAGAACCTCTCCCCTCAAGGAGAGTAAGGTCACTCCTATTAATGCTATCCAGTTACAAATCAATGAAAATATTAGGATGATGGCTAAACTCAAAGAAAGATGGGATAGAGAAAAAGAGGAAGAGGATAGAATTAAGAGCCTTCCTACCTACCACATAGTAGCTACTATCCAAGTAGTTGAGGATGTCCAAACTATTAGCACCCATCACACCCCTAGTCCCACTGGACCTATCAATGGTGATGCTACCACCTCAACCATAGATGAAGAAACCTCTATGAACATAGAGGCTTTCAAACAAGTGAGCTTAAATGATATCACTACCTCCCTAATAGATAGTAGTGACTTAGACTTTGACAATTGCACTTTATCCGAAGTTATTGGTTTCCTACACAAGATGTCTAGATACCCCCACACTAGCACACTTAATCTTGCCTTCACAGAGCATATCACCAATGCTCTAATCAAAGTTAGGGAGGAAAAGCTTATACTAGAAGCCTCCATACCTAGGAAGCTAGAAGATGGTTGGGATCCTATGATAAAAATCAAATTGAATAACTTCTCTTGTTATGCTCTTTGTGATGTTGGAGCAAGTACCTCTGTTATGCCCAAAAGAATGTATGATATGCTTGAATTGAAACCTTTTTATCCTTGTTCTTTTGGTGTTCGTCTTGTTGATTCTTCCGTAAAGAAACCTTTGGGGAAGATCGACGATGTTATTATCATTGTCAATGAAAATTATGTTCCCGTTGATTTTACTATTATGGTCATTGAGTGTGAGCCCTCTTGTCCAATTATTTTGGGACGTCCTTTTCTTCGCACAGTTGGTGCTGTTATTGACATGAAAGAAGGGATTATCAAATTCCAATTCCCTCTCAAGAAAGGGATGGAACACTTCCCTAGGAAAAAGATTAAGTTGCCTTTTGATTCCGTCACACGGGCTAGTTATTTTCTTGAAAAGACTTGATCTATTTGCATTAAGCCTAGCTAATGGCTTTAAAGAAGCGCTTTCGGGAGGCAGCCCACAACGAATTTAGGTTTTTCTTTTTGCTTTTATTCTGTTTTTTAGTGGTCTTGATGATTTTTACTACTGTAGAAACATCATTGTATCTTTACTTTTCAAGATTTGTGCATTTTATAGCCTCATACGGCAAGGGAAGTAAAAGTTGTGACATGCCGTCGAGAAAACAGATTCTGTCCTCGTGACTAGAAAAATCAGAGAAAAATCCCAGTTCATCTTTTTGAGCTGAATTTGTACACAACGTGCTCTATACAATTACGAAACTTCCGTATGTTCTGAGTTTTTTGATTTGAGTTGCAGAAGTACCCCTAAAAAAATCGTTTCGACCTGCTGTTCTGTTTTTCACAGATTCTGCCACGTTTTGTCTCTTCTAACTTTTGCAAACCTTAAGCTTGCTTTTTCTTTACAAAAAACTTTTTGGAAATCTTGAGAAACAGTAGCTCTTCAAGATTATCTTTATTTGCAGTAGAGGAAAAATTATTTTAGTAAGGTACTAACCTCTCTAATCAGTCTACAATGAGTTATGTATGAAGGGAGTTTTCAAGTGTCCGATGGAAGATGATGAAAGAAGATCTTGGAGTGTCAAACGCTCAAGCTTGGGGATGCCCATGTGGACCCCCAATAAATATTCAAGGAGACTCAAGCGTGTAAGCTTGGGGATGCATATCAGTTCGTCTCTCGTTACACTATATTTTTATCACTTCATGCGTTATGTTCTATTCTTGGAGCGTCTCGCTCTTAGGTTTTGTTTTTTTAGTTTCTTTAGCTTTGTTTGCTGTAGTAACAAGTTATATCCCAGCTTACTTACTCTTTTGTGTGGGAGAGATACACACTCCGCTTGAACTAGAACTCCTCATAGGATTTGCATGCTTATTCTTTTAGCTGTGAGTTGTTCTTTTTCTTTTCTTAGCTGCTGCTTTGTTTAGTTGTAGTGCTTTAGTTTTTCTAGAGCTTTGCTTTTTTTTTAGGTTGAACTTTCTATAGGTTGCATGTTTTATCTTGTTAGAGAGTTTGCCTGTTGCACTGGGTTTTGTGTCTTGACTAGAAGTAGGTAGTTGAAATTGCTTTTCTCTTTGTAGTAGTAACTTGCAATAGTTTTGAGGTATTGATGTGAGTAATGTTTGAACTTTTGGTGTCAAGAGCTCGAGCCTATTAGTGATAGATGTCATATTTTGGGCAATCCGTGTGTTTTTCGAAAACCAAAAACCCCTGTTGAGAACTCTAGCTACTAGATGGATCACTAACCTCTGGAGGGTTCGAATATTAGAGAACACTCACGTACCATGAGTCGAGGATGCGCAAGGATAACCAAACCCCCATACACTCCTCCTCGGGGTACTTGTCTCTCTGTGAACCTCCTGATTAGATTGAGAGTTATAGATAATAAGTGCATGAGTTCTTCGGACTAATGTGAGTATTCGAAAGTTGACACTTCCACCCACCTATACTTTTTCTAGCCTCTCCTGTGCCGTGCATTGCTATTTTCTCACTCCGAGAGTTAGCGTCCACCTTCGCCGGTACATCCAAACCCTTGGCACGATACGCTATGTCATCATAAGCCTCCTTATATATTTCCTCAAAACAGCCACCATACCTACCTACAAGGCATTTCCATAGCCTTTCCGAGATACATTGCCATGCAACATCCATCTTCTGATGACTTGATCTCATGTCATACATTCGCATCATGATAGTTATATCTTCTTTATGTGAGTACCTTTGTAAAGTGTGAAAGATCTCCTATATTCCTCTAAAATATAGAGTGTTGCCCCTAAAGTGAGGAAAAGATCCCAAAGAGGACAAAATCAAAAGATCCCAAAGAGGACAAATGAGAGTTAAATATAAAGAGCCATTGAGGCCACCAAAAAAATACAAAAAAATAGAAAAAAGAAATGAAAAGAGAGAAGGGGGCACACTACTATTCCTTTGAAGAGATCCACACTAGTACTTCATCCTCTATCCCTTGTACTCCATAGAGATCATCATCATGCATATAGCTATGTGGGGACCTTCACACTAAAGAACTTGGCTTGTATATTCCAATGACGAGCCTCCTCAAATGAGCTCTAAGTCTTCTTGAGCAAGCAAGTTGGATGCACCCCCACTAGTTCCCTTGGAGATCTTTAAGCTCGCATGTGCATCCGTTGCATGGCAACCCCTACTCCTCACATCATATCTATCATATGACCTTCTCTCGGCTATGATTGTCCTCATTGATGTGAGCCTTTCACACCTTTTTGTCTTCCTCCTCCACCTTCTTTCTGTTTCGCCTTTTAGGTGTCAACTTTCTTGCTCACGCTCATCCATTGCATGAGTGCTCAAAATATCGAAAGGGAGTGGATCAGTTTGACTTGTACCTGGCTAGTGGTCTGGGGACGAGTCAAGATAAGAATCCAAAGGAGACTAAGTGTGAAACTTTAGTAGATAGTTGTTCTCAACAACCTTATTTTTTCTCTCGTATTTCCCTATCCCTTGCTTGCACGCAAACACCATCTGGAGACATTCGAGTCACGAACAGCGAGAGCTCTTGCACCTTTTGTTTTTTTGTTGCTTGTGTCAATGCTAATATAGACTCTTGCTTGTTAAGACTTGAATTGAATTGCATGCTTTGATTGCTTTACTTAAAAGTCCTTATATGGTTGTGTGGCATGTCACCACCAAAATTATGCTTGTTATCATTTACCTACTCGAGGACGAGCAGGAATTAAGCTTGGGGATGTTGATACGTCCAAAACGTGTCTATAATTTCTGCTTGCTCCATGCATGTTTTGTGTGACTTTGCCATGTTTTGCTTGAACTTTCAGACACTTTTGAGCATATTTGGACTAATATATTAACCCAGTGCACCTAGCTGTCACTTGTTGTTTTCTGCTGTTTTTGTATTTCAGGTTTTCTGACCATTAAAAGTGCTCCAAAAAATCCGGGAAAATCAGATAAAAAACTCAGCGCAACGGAAGCTTCCTGAATCACCAAAGGAGGGAAGGAGGGCCACCACCAGGCAGCCAGGAGGGCAGGTGGCGCGGCCCCACCCTGGGTCGTGCCAGGCACCCTCCTGACTGCCTCATGGCCCCTCTCGGTGCCCCCCTTCGCCTATATTTACCCCCCGTGACGGAAACCCCTAATATCAATCCCTCTTTCGCGATCTCGCCTCTGTACCGCCGGCGCCGCCGTTTCAAGATCGGGGCTGCCTGGAGAAGCTGCTCCAGCACCCTGCCGGGAGAAGCTACCCCCTCCGGGAGACCATCCATAGCCATGGACGCGTCCCGTATGTACCGTGAGTAGTTTCCCTTGGACCATTGGTCCGTGACCAGTAGCTATGTGATCTATCTCTCCCTTCTTTGTGCTTCCACTTTCGAGTCCTCGTGAGCTGCCTCACATGATCGAGGCACCTTTGTAATTTTCTGTTGTTGCTATGTTGAGTTTGTTGGGATCTGATGGATTATGAGACTATCTTCAGATTGTGATGAGTACTATATTTGGTTCTTCTCTTTTATATTTTGCTCTTGAGTAAATTCTTGCATATTCTCCGTTGCCGTACTTTACTTTGGCCAAGTGATTTATTGCAACTCCAAGAGGGAGCATTATGCTTGATTGTGGGTTCAGCCCCTTGATGTCTAGCTTGAGTGACAGAAACATGAGACTAGGGGATGTGCTGTTGCCACCAGGGATAAAACAACGGTGCTTGTATCCGCGGGTGCAAGGATTGTTTACTTTACGCAAAGTTCTTTTAATGCAGTTGTCTGTTGCTTTGAGTTTACACTTTGGGTGGGATTCACAACTTAATACCAGAGAGATGTTCTGGATAGATATCTCAAGCTGGATGATTCGTAGTAGATGCAGATGGATTTCGGTCTACATACCTTGGCGTACTGCCCATTGCTTTTGAGCCCTTCCTTTATTTGTAGCATAGTTAGCATTGCGGTGCATTCATAATCCTATCAATTGCCCAACTGTGATTTGTTTACCTCGCTAGCACTTTTATCGTCTTTTGGGAGAGAGACATCACTAGTGAAAATCACGTGACCTTGGTCAATCTTCATATCATTGTTTACACCATCCATTTACTTTCAGTATTTACTTTCAGTTGCCACTATCATTATCTCTTGCGTTAATCCTTTGTAAACAGCAAGGCCGGAGGAATTGACACCTCCTCTGTACTCGTTGGGAGCAAAGTTATTTGTTGCTGTGTGCAGGTCACGTCATCTATCTAGCCTGAAGCTAATTTCTGGCGCAGTTGTGTTAGTCCAAGTATGTGATCAGAGGGGGAGGGGGTGAATGATCACTTCAAAATTTTGCATGAAACTATGAAGTGAAGCATAACTCAGCAACCGAAGAGATTCAACAGAAAGGTAAACATTGAAGCAGAACAGGATTGAAGCAAAACATAGCGAATCAAAAGCATCGAATCAATTGCATTGAAGCAGATCACTGAAGCAATTGATTAACTGAATGTAAGTGCGGAAAATAAAACGAACTCTTGACTCGGCGATGTTTGTTCGACCAGTTCACACTCTGCAAAGTGCTACGTCTGGTTGGAGGGACTTGTGATTGAACACAGGAGCTAACCTCTCTCCGTCCGTATCTCCACTGCACCAATCTCCTTGAGCTTGGCCAGTTCTTCACTCGTGGTTGATTATTGAGGAAATCACCGAAACCTTTGACAAACTGGACTTCGAGGCGACAATAACTCTTCGCTCTCTGAAGAACAACTCTCTAACCATCTAGGAGAATTGCAGTTCTCCAAGATAAAAAGGCTAGCAAACTTCTTCCTAAGTCATAATGAATCAACTCAGATCAATAGGACTTATGCTTCTGTGGATGGGTTTTTGGTTTGCTTCGGTGGGGTTGCTCTCTCTTCTTCTCTGTAAGGAAATAATCTCGGAGCAGCCGCCGGCCAATGAGGGCGGGGGTGGCGTATTTATAGGTGGCAATCCCTAGGTGCGAAATGACTGAAGTGACCCGATGTGACAGCTTGACACCTGTCCCCAACGGTCATATTTCCAATCAAAGCGCAACTTTACTTGCGGTCCAAGTAAAGCTGACTCACGGACTTGGTTCTGCTTCAGGAGCCGAAAGAACTAAGTCTTCGCTGGTGAAGCATTACCTAGCGCACATGAGATTTCTTCAACTCTGGCTTCTCACTGGTTTGGATTCGATCTGAGTCTTTTCATCAAAACCTTCGGAGTACATTTGCTAAACCCCTCTTGATAGTACGGTTTTTCCTACGACTCAAAGAAGTGAAAAAGAACTACGCAAAAACAACTAAGTCTTGCGCCATCTTGGTCATCTCATTCGATGAGACGTGCTTCAGGATTCCTTATCTTTTTAGGGGTCGACATCCGTGATGAGCTTCACTCCAGAGGATGTGCTTCAGTAAATATGTAAATCTTCGTTGAAGCTTTATCACCAACCTATAACTTTAGGAACCTAACCATCTGTTTCACACTAGAAAACTTGTTAGTTCCTCTACTGTTTTGCCCAACAATATCCAAAACTCATGGGGGTATAACTTTGCTCTTACAATCTCCCCCTTTTTGGACTATTGTTGACAAAACAGGCATCGATAAAAGATATGGAATTTTGAGTTGAGTTGAGAGAAAACTCTAAGATATGAAGCTTTTGACTCCCCCTGAATGCAAGCATCGAAGATTTATATAATCGAAGTTAATGCTTGTTGAAGAATATCATTGATGGGAAGTCTAACACATATCTTAGTGAATCAATTGCATATAGAGGATATTTAACTTGAAGAATATGCAATCATCCAATGACCTATGAACCTAAAGGATAATAACCACCTGCAAGATAAAAGATAGGAAAGCAACTTGCAAGCACGGGGGTTATTAACATATAAGGTGTAACAGTTCACAACCGAAGTAAAACTTAAGTTACAACCCAATCGAAGTGAATGGAATGTTTGTCGTAACTTAACATGCAAAAGATCGAATCAAATCCCTAAACCCCGCAGCAAATCTAAACTCAATCGATGATACTTTCTCCCCCTTTTTGTCATTAATTGGACAAAAAGTTGAGAGGTAGATCAAGAGCAGTTACGCGTCAGCTGCAACCCTGGGACCCTGCTGATTGTCTTCGCCTGAAGAAGACGCATCTCCTGAAGTGTCTCCTTCGGTCGAAGCAGGTGACTCTTCCTCGTCGAAGTCCATCGGCGCTTGAAGCAATTCAAGGTCGCTGTCGTTGAGAGGATCATCTTCTTGCTTCGAGGTGTGGGAGTCTTCATCAGAGAAGGTATCGGGGCGAATCTGTTCAGCGGAGTTGACAAATAAAACTTCATCAATCTTGTCCAGCGGTGGTATCTTGGGGTTGAGGCGGTCGATCGAATCATTTCTTGAAAAGTGTTTCTGCAGATGTGGGTACTCCTTGAAAATGTGTTCAGCTTCAAGTTTCTTCACAGAATGGAATTTCCTTAAACCTTTCCAAGAATGGCGCTTCAAAACCTTCAAATACTGGTTGTTGTTTAAGGCAATGTTGCCAACTCTATTGATCTCATCTGAAAGATGTTGCATTTGGCGCTGATTTCCTTCAATGAAGTTTTCAAGCAGTTGCTGGTTACGAATTGCAACTTCAAAGTGGTATAATTCTTTCTGGAACTTCTTCGACATGTTGCGTTCATTTACGTGCTGTCTGACTCCGACATATGTGGCAAATGGATCATTTGGCCTTCTGAAATTATTCATAGTGTCGCGTACAGGAGGGCAGTACAGCTTCGGGTGATGCTTCGCAACAAAATCTTCTCTGCGTCCATGGTTGCAAATGGCTTGCAGCCAAGGAGCATATGGCTTCAGTTGATTTACTAATTCAGCAGCTTGTACCATGTATCGAAGAAAACAGTCCTCGAAGTCAAATACATGACCATGAGTAAGCTTCAACAGAGCATGACGTGTATGATATTGAATGTTGGATTCTTCATTCGCAGTGCTGAGAGGCATCAATGAATTTGACAAGATGTAAAACCAAGTCTTCGATATGAATACCAGATGCTTCGGGCGAATGTTCTCAGGCATGTGATCTCCAGTGACTTCGGGATCCAAGAGTGAAGCAAATTCGGCTTCAGTGGGATCAGGTAGCATATGAACCTTAGCTTGTTCTCCAGTGTGCCTTGGGATGTTCACTATATCCATAAATTCATCAGTATGCATCCTAAACACTTTCCCTTGAATCATCCATTCAATAATCCATGAGCTTGTATCATCAGGGTTTCCAGAGACATAGAGAGTGGCATAGAATTGCTTCACTAGCTCAGAATTGAATGGAGTCTCCATGGCAAAGATGCCAGTCAAATTCTGTGCTTCGATGGTTTCCATGATATTTTGGAAACACGTTGCAGAAGATAGACTATGCATATCTAAATACTTGTGCCTAAACAGAACACCTTTCTGGCAGTATAGCTTCGTGTAAAGGATTTGCTGTTCAGCGGTCCAGAAGCGAAGGTCATCAGCAGTCCTTGGTGAATCATATGGACTTGTCCCAAAGAAGCGAAGCTTCTGGTGATGAACTTCAATATCAAACTCAGGACCATGTCTTGAAGAAGATCCATCTCCCAAGAATATAGGAAAAGTCTCTCTACGATAGATGGAGTCCAGTTGAGTGTCTTGGGCAGGAATACAGTGCCTTCGAGCATCTATGACTCGCCTTTGCGGTTGAGTTATGATGGCCAATTCATTGGCTTCGGCATCGGCTTCGGCTTCTGCATCTGCATCGGCTTCAGCATCTGCTTCAACAGCACGATCTTTGGATTCGCCTTCTTGTTCTTCAGACTCCTCAGCAGAGTGAGCTGTAGAATAGTCCTTTGCAGGAATGTCTTGAGGAGGAGGAGAAGGCTCTGGCGCAAAGTTGTCTTGAGCGGACGGTTGAGGAGCGGGTTGAGGAGGAGGTGGAGGTTGAACACGGGGTTGAACGACTTCGGGGGCAGATGGCTTCGCAGTTGGTTTGGAAAGCTTGATAATCTTGCATCGAGGGGGCGATGCATTTCTTGGGGCCTTCTTGGCCGGATGAGAGCTCACCTCATCAGCTTCTTTGGTGTCCGTGATAAGACGTCTCTTTCTTTGTTGCAGCTTGGGAAGTGGTGAAGCTAATTGCTTGAGCATGGCTTCGCGCTTCTTGGAGTCAAGAGCCATGACTGAAGCATTGTGATTCTTGCAACATTCTTCAATAGCAGACTTTATCTTGCCTTGATATACTTGTATATTTTGCTTCGTTTGCTCATTTACATCAGCAATTTTCTTCGAAGCAGCTATGGCTTTGCTCTTGAAATCCTCATCTGATTCATCATCTGCTTTCTTCTTGAATTTCAGAATCTTAGCAGTTTCAGATCTGTCCCTTGCATTCAAATCCCTCAACTGATAGTATAAGGTTTCAATCATAGCAGAAAGATTTGGTGAAATATAAATATTCCCAATATCCATAGCCTTGGGATTAACAACTTCAGCAAGCTGGCAGTATGCCTGATTCAGTCTCAAACAGTCCCAGAGTTCACCTTCTCTTGCATCTGGAAAGTTGTGTTCACTGTGCTCAGCTTCAATTTGAGCTTCGGGGACAGGAGCTGCGACTGGCTTCGGAGGAATGTCCTTTGGTGCCATGTCAACAGCGGCTTCTTTCTGAGCGGCTCTAGCAATTTTCTCAGCTTTCTTCATGCGAAGAACATCAAGTTGAGCTTGTCGTTTGGCTTCAGCTTCACTAAGCTGTTTGGCTTCGGCGGCAGCCTTAGCCTCTTGAGCTTTTGCTTCAGCGAGCTTGCGCTTCGCTTCAGCTCTCTGGTTTGATTCAGCCAGCTCTTTCCTTTGCTTCTCCAACTCTGCAGCTTCTCTATCAGCTCTCTCTTTCTCTTTAGCTTCTTTATCAGCCTTAGCCTGGGCTTGTGCTTCAGCATGCAGACGTTCAGCTTCTGTACGGTCTCTCTTGCGCAGTTCAGCTTCAGTCAGCTTCTTGGTGCCAACCTGGGCATAAGTCTGGCCAGGCTTGGCAATGGTTGTCTTCGGCTTCGAAGCTTTGGCTTGTTCAGGAGCTTTAGCTTCGGGCTTAGCAGCAGGCTTAGCCGCAGGCTTAGCCTTCGGGTCATGCCTTTCCTTGGTCCTTTGCTCAGCAGGAACAGGATGGCGAGGTGGCTTAGAAGCCAGGGAAGCCTCAACCACCAGGTTCGTCAAATCGATGTTTTTCTTGGGAGCAGGAGGATCAGTTGGATCTTGTATCTTAACTCCTTTTGGAGCAGACGGTTTCTCTCCAGCCTTCTTCTTTAGCGGTTTTCGAATCTGTTTCCTCTTAGGACTTGGGGGAATGGGAGAGTGCTCAGACTCATCATCTGCTTCGTCAGCAGGATCTTCGTCAATTGAATCTTCAAGCTGTGCAACAGCATCAGCTTCGTCATCTGCTTCAATATCACCCTCTTCTTCAGAAGCAGGAGGGGGTGAATCACTAAGTTTTTGAAGCTTTCGCCTCTTCTTAGGCTTCGATGCTTCAGCTTCATCAAGCCGTGCAGCAGCTAGTTCTTTTGCCTTCTTTTCTTCTCTAATCCTCTTCTTCTCAGCCAAAATGGCAAGTCTCTCTTGTTCATCAGGATAGTCATCCGGGGTCTTGAGGGTATTTGGGTGAGGAACAGCCGGAGGCTTCGGGTAGTACTTCTTCCTATTTGCAGCTGTGTATTGAGAACACATAGCGGTGGTGTACCGATAAGGTGGGCTGAAGGCAAACTACATAGCCCACTTCCAAGTTGGGATGCTCTTGTACTTGTACCACCTGATTGCCCAATAACGTCGAATCCTTTGCAATCGAATCTTTCGGTCATGATCTGATTCTTCTGGCGGAGTGTCATAGCCCATCTTGAGGCGAATTGCTTCGGGTATGCCTCGGGCATTATTGACTTCCTTCGTTTTGCCTCCTTTGGATTTTTTCTTCGGTGGCTCTGGATAGTTTTCGAGCCCTTCAACAATGGGAGACTCATTCCCCATAGCAGCCTCTTCGTCAGACATCCTGTGACCGGAATTATAGACAAGAGGGAAACCAAGAGAGGGAATGAATAAGCACTGGCAAAAGGTTTCGACCAAAACCAAAAGAATTTTGACAGGAACCCAGATCAATCTAAGATTAGATGCAACTCTGTTAATGGATTTGGCTAGAACCAGTTCGAGAACAAGACCTAACCTAATCCAAACCACAGAATGGATTGAATCTCAAACACAGACCTGAGAAGATGGGATCACTTTCGATGCTAAGAACGGGTTTCCCAAGGAGCAAAGATCAGCACAGATCAAACAGTCCTACAAAAAAAACCTAACAACACTTAGATCCAAACCCTAGATGAAGAACACGGAGACACAAGATTGGATCCAAGTAGCTCTGCGTACCCTAACTTGGCGACGCGAAGCGACTACGGCGACGGAGTGCGGAGACGAGCTCTTCGTCGACGGGGAATGTCCACGGCGGCGGCGGTCAGGCAGTGAAGCGGCTACGGCGACGTCGGGGACGGGAGCTCTGCGGAGTGCTCGAGGAGGAAGACGGAAATTTGGGAGAGAATGAATCGTGGGGGAACCGATTCGTTGGGGAACGCCTTAAATAGGCCCGATCTGAAACGGTTGTCAGATCGAATCGAACGGTTCTCAGCGAGTGACTCTTCCGATTCAACGGCTCAGATGAAGTGGCGTATCGCGAGCGAATCTCAACGACCCGAAAAAGACGGGGACTCAACGGCCGAAGAATAAGTCTTGACCGAGAGCAAAAACTTCGATAAAGTTGGAAGCATTTGATTCGGAACTCAATGATGTTCGAAGCAATATGCTTTCCGTTTCAATTGTGCTTATCATTCAAGATAGAAAAGATTGGAAGCGAAACAAAATGGAGGGGTAGGGTCCGAAACTTATCACTTCGAAGAACAACATCGAAGCTAAAAGTGATAAGTATAGGGGACAAAAAGAAACGAACAACAATTAAAAATAAAAAAAAACACATAACAGAAAGCAAATGGCAAACAAAACTAAACTTGGACGAAGGAAAACTCAAATGAAACTGAACAAATAAATACACAACGAAGGTGAATATATACAATGAAAAGTTTCGATCTTACTGAACATTGTGTGAGTCTAAGATGTTTAGCTCACATCTCAATGCACAAAACCTTTTATCGTCCAATGGCTTCGTGAATATAATATCCAATTCATCTTCAGTTCTTACATGGCTAATCTCAATGTCTTCGCGCTGAACATGATCTCGAAGAAAATGATGACGAATATCAATATGCTTCGTTCGAGAGTGTTGCACAGGATTGTGAGCAATCTTGATGGCACTCTCATTGTCACAAAGCAGAGTGATTTTCTTCACCAATATACCATAATCTTTCAGCGTCTGCTTAAGCCAAAGTATTTGAGTGCAGCATGAGCCAGCAGCAATGTATTCAGCTTCAGCAGTAGATATTGAGACACAGTTCTGTTTCTTTGAAGCCCAACACACAAGAGATCTACCAAGAAAATGACAAGTGCCTGAGGTAAATTTCCTGTCAACCCTATCACCAGCCCAGTCTGAATCAGAATATTCAATCAAATCAAACTAAGTACCTTTGGGATACCAAAGTCCCAAAGAAGGAGTATGTGCTAGATATCGAAGAATTCACTTCACAGCAATATGATGCGATTCCTTCGGATTTGCCTGAAAACGAGCACAAATACAAAATGATAGCATGATGTCAGTTCTAGATGCACATAAGTATAAGAGTGAACCAATCATAGACCGAAACTTCTTCTGATCGAAGGGTTTCCCTTTCTCATCTGCATCAAGAAAACCATTTGTAGGCATGGGAGTTCTAATGGTCTTGCATTCAGCAAGATCAAACTTCTTCAGGCAATCTTTCAAGTATTTCTCTTGTGAAATAAAGGTGCCATTCTTCTGTTGTCGAATCTGAAGTCCAAGGAAAAACTTCAATTCACCCATCATAGACATCTCATATTTCTTCGACATCATTCTTGCAAATTCTTCGCTGATTTCAGTGTTAGTACAGCCAAAAATAATATCATCTACATATATCTGACACACAAATAGATCATTGTTATATGATCGAGTGAAAAGAGTGGGGTCAGTGGTTCCTGGTTTGAAGCCTTTCTTCAGGAGGAAATCCCTCAATGTTTCATACCAAGCACGAGGTGCTTGCTTCAGTCCATACAAAGCTTTGTGAAGCCTGTACACCATATCAGGATTCTTCGAGTCTTCAAAACCTGGAGGCTGCATAACATACACTTCTTCTTCTATTTCACCATTAAGAAAAACACTCTTGACATCCATTTGATATAGTAATATATTTTTGTGGTTAGCAAAAGCAAGCATGACACGAATGGATTCGAGACGGGCTACTGGAGCATAGGTTTCACCAAAGTCAATGCCTTCGATTTGGGTGTAACCTTGTGCTACCAATCTAGCCTTATTTCTTACCACAATACCATCTTCATCTTGCTTGTTGCGAAATATCCACTTTGTGCCAATAACATTGTGCTTCGTGGGATCTGGCCTTTCAACAAGTGACCAGACTTTGTTCCTTTCAAATTGGTGAAGTTCTTCCATCATAGCCAATAACCAATCAGGGTCCTTCATGGCTTCATCATATTTTGAAGGCTCTAGCATGGAGACAAAAGAAAAGTTTCCACAGAAGTTAGCCGAACGAGTACGAGATCGAGTAGTGGGACGACCTGGTTGATTGATATCTTCAAGGATCGAATCCACATCAACTCTTCTTCAAAATCGTGATAAGGTAGTATCATTTGCTTCAGGATCAGCTTCTGCTTCAGGATCTGCATCAGCTTCGGGTTCAGCATCACCTTTAGCTTCGGCATTTCCTTCAGGATTAGCATTTCCTTCGTTCCCTTGACCTTCTTCGTCCTGTCCACCATTAGCTTCAGGATGTTGATTTCCAGCGCCCCGGGCTATGTGTGGGAACATTGGACCATCATCATCCCTAACAGCTTGACGTTGATTGGCTTCAACAGGGCGAATCTCACTAATAGCCATGGACCTTATCACTTCATCAAGTGGAGGTTCATCTAGATCATGAGGCAAATGCTCTTTTTGAGAGCCATTAGTTTCATCAAACCTTACATTCACAGTTTCCATAACTTTCCCAAAGTGAGAGTTATAGACTCTGTAAGTGTGAGAGTTTGAGCCATAACCTAAAAGAAAACCTTCATGTGCCTTAGGGGCAAATTTGGAGCTATGATTCATATCTCTAATAAAGCATGGAGCACCAAATACCCTAAGATATGAGACATTTGGTTTGTTACCAGTGATAAGCTCATGTGAAGTTTTCTTCAAGAATTTGTGAAGGTAAACCTTGTTGATGATGTGACATGCAGTGTTGATTGCTTCGGCCCAGAATCTAATAGGAGTCTTATATTCAGCAAGCATAGTTCTGGCCATTTCAATAAGAGTTCTATTCTTCCTTTCAACTACACCATTCTGTTGAGGTGTATAAGCAGCAGAAAACTCATGAGTAAAACCATGATCATCAAGATAATCTTCAATATGTGTATTTTTGAACTCAGTTCCATTATCACTTCGGATATGCTTCAGAGATAATTCATATTCTGTTTGAGCTCTCTTAGCGAATGACTTGAAGATTTCAACCACTTTGCTCTTGTCATCCAAAAAGAAAACCCAAGTATAACGAGAGAAGTCATCAACAATAACTAGACCATATTTGTTTCCTCCCAGGCTTGCATAATTTTGAGGACCAAAAAGATCCATATGAAGCAATTCAAGAGGACGAGTTGTAGTCATGATGGTCTTCGCTGAATGATGTTTCTTCGTAATTTTACCAGCTTCGCAAGCACTACAGAGACGATCCTTATCGAATTTTACTTCGCTAAGGCCAATAACATGATTCTTCTTCACTAAGTTATGAAGATTTCTCATCCCTGCATGACCAAGTCTTCGATGCCATAAGCAACCCGATGAAGCTTTTGCCATTAAGCAAGTGGATACAGCAGGGCCCGAAGAAAAAATCAACAATGTATAAATCTCCCTTTCGGTAACCCTCGAAGACAAACGTATAGTCATCCTATGAAAAGACAACACAACGCGAAGCAGAAAACAGAACAAGCATACCCATATCGCATAACTTTGAAATAGACATAAGATTATATCCAAGAGACCGGACTAGCATAACCTTGTCAATGTGCTTATCCTTCGATATGGCAATCTTACCCAAACCTAACACTTTACCTTTGTTGTTATCACCGAAGGTAATGTACTTCAGAGAAGATTGAGATAGTTTTTCTTCGGTGAATAACTCCTTGTCTCCGGTCATATGATTTGTACAACCACTATCCATGACCCATTCGGATCCACCGGAGACATAGCCCTGCAGAAGAATTAGTTCTTCTTAACCACCCACAACCAAGAAGGTGACTGAGAAGATGTTGAAGCACTGGTCGAAGCAATATTAAATCGAACAGGAGTGTATTGCTTCGGTGTACCATCAAGCACACCATAAATGTAAGTCCTCTGCGAATGGTTAGCATAAGTATGAGCATATGCAATCTTAGTATGATTATTATGAGGAAGATACGTATGGCGACCAGTACGATAGTATTGCTTCTGCGGAACATTTGATTCGGTCACCAATGGATCATTTCTCGTCTCAAGAGAGTAGAAATGATTCGGTGGTACCGAAGACTTTCCCTGCATAGAATGGTTAGCAGGCAATTTTTCCACAAGTGCTTTCTGCACCCAAATCTGCCTCTTATAGAATCCATTCTTTGGTGGAGTACCTACATAATTAGCTGAAACTTTTCCCTGTTCATCTTTCATGAGTTTGTAGTCAGAATCAAGTGATTCATCCACAATGACTTTGTTCATTTTGCAGTCGAAACCTGAAAGGTTAGCAATATCAATGGGTTTTTCCTTCGCTAGAACCCAAACAGTCTTAGGATACTGCTCAGGCTCCCAATATGTGCCATCAGGATTTATCTTTCTCTCGAAACCAACACCTTCATTCCTGGGATTCCTGTGAAGGAGAGCCTTCCTCAGGATATCACAGAGATATTGGTGTCCTTGCACACTTTTGAACATGCCTGTTTCAAATAAGTTTTTCAACCTGAGGAGTTCCTCGGTAACAGCAGGATTTTCCTCATCGGAGGCATTAGTATCATCAATAACAATAGGAGCTTTCCCTTTGGAATCAGTTTTGCTTCGTTCCAAACAATCCAAACGTATTGAGCCTCTCAAGAATATCAGCGGCGACAAGACGTCTGAAATCAGTCCTTTCCTTGATCATCAGCACAATGTGATCAAACGAATCATCCAATGAGCGAAGCAGAGTTCCAACAACTGAGTGAGGAGTAATGTCATCAGCACCAAGTGAGATCAACTCATTTGCAAGAGCAGTGAGTCTGCTATAAATGGAGCTGACTTTTTCACCCTCATTTCTCTTGAAACGATAGAATTTTCTTTGAAGTGTGTCAATTCTGGCATCCTTCTGGGTAGAAACACCTTCACCAATCTTCTCAAGATAGTCCCAGACACCTTTGGCCGAAGGAATATTCTTCACTTCATGATACTTCTCTGGTGTCAAATGATTGGTGATGAAAACCCAAACTTCAGAATCAAGATCAATCAGCTTCGCTTCTTCAGGAGTGATGGAGTTCTCATCAGCAACTGTAACTCCATACAAGACAACTTGCCAGGCAGTTGAGTTGATAGCCATAATGTTCCTCTTCATCTTGTCCTTCCAGTATGGATATTCCTTTCCATTGAACACGGGAATGGGTTCGCCGGAGCGAATGGCTGCGAAAGACATACTTGCAAAACACTCTAGGAGGTTAATCCAAATAAAGAGTGCCTAGCTCTGATACCAATTGTTAGTCCAAGTATGTGATCAGAGGGGGAGGGGGTGAATGATCACTTCAAAATTTTGCATGAAACTATGAAGTGAAGCATAACTCAACAACCGAAGAGATTCAACAGAAAGGTAAACATTGAAGCAGAACAGGATTGAAGCAAAACATAGCGAATCAAAAGCATCGAATCAATTGCATTTAAGTAGATCACTGAAGCAATTGATTAACTGAATGTAAGTGCGGAAAGTAAAACGAACTCTTGACTCGGCGATGTTTGTTCGACCAGTTCACACTCTGCAAAGTGCTACGTCTGGTTGGAGGGACTTGTGATTGAACACAGGAGCTAACCTCTCTCCGTCCGTATCTCCACTGCACCAATCTCCTTGAGCTTGGTCAGTTCTTCACTCGTGGTTGATTATTGAGGAAATCACCGAAACCTTTGACAAACTGGACTTTGAGGCGACAATAACTCTTCGCTCTCTGAAGAACAACTCTCTAACCGTCTAGGAGAATTGCAGTTCTCCAAGATAAAAAGGCTAGCAAACTTCTTCCTAAGTCATAATGAATCAACTCAGATCAATAGGACTTATGCTTCTGTGGATGGGTTTTTGGTTTGCTTCGGTGGGGTTGCTCTCTCTTCTTCTCTGTAAGGAAATAATCTCGGAGCAGCCGCCGGCCAATGAGGGCGGGGGTGGCGTATTTATAGGTGGCAATCCCTAGGTGCGAAATGACTGAAGTGACCCGATGTGACAGCTTGACACCTGTCCCCAACGGTCATATTTCCAATCAAAGCGCAACTTTACTTGCGGTCCAAGTAAAGCTGACTCACGGACTTGGTTCTGCTTCAGGAGCCGAAAGAACTAAGTCTTCGCTGGTGAAGCATTACCTAGCGCACATGAGATTTCTTCAACTCTGGCTTCTCACTGGTTTGGATTCGATCTGAGTCTTTTCATCAAAACCTTCGGAGTACATTTACTAAACCCCTCTTGATAGTACGGTTTTTCCTACGACTCAAAGAAGTGAAAAAGAACTACGCAAAAACAACTAAGTCTTGCGCCATCTTGGTCATCTCCTTCGATGAGACGTGCTTCAGGATTCCTTATCTTTTTAGGGGTCGACATCCGTGATGAGCTTCACTCCAGAGGATGTGCTTCGGTAAATATGTAAATCTTCGTTGAAGCTTTATCACCAACCTATAACTTCAGGAACCTAACCATCTGTTTCACACTAGAAAACTTGTTAGTTCCTCTACTGTTTTTCCCAACAATATCCAAAACTCATGGGGGTATAACTTTGCTCTTACAAGTTGTCACCTTCTTGTATCTCTTGGAGTCCTACTGGTTCGATAACCTTGGTATCTTCACCGATGGAAATTTGCT
This sequence comes from Bromus sterilis, assembly GCA_950022295.1. Lineage (NCBI taxonomy): Eukaryota > Viridiplantae > Streptophyta > Magnoliopsida > Poales > Poaceae > Bromus > Bromus sterilis. The sequence continues at coordinate 57,577,598 of OX465598.1, read as the reverse complement.
GCTACGCTACATATCACCTTCCACTTGGGTTAACCAACGAGAAGTGAGAGAACTATCCTCACCGTATCAGTGATCCATCTAGTAGCTAAAGTTCTCAACTAATTTTGCAAGTTTTGAAAATAAACATGGATTGCCCAAAATACGACATCTATCACTAACAGGCTAAAGCTCTTGACACCAAAAGTCCAAACATTACTCAAAAAATACCTCAAAACTATTGCAAGTTACTACTACAAAAGAATAGCAACCTTAATTACCTACTTCAAGTCAAGACACAAAACTCAGTGCAACAGGCAAACTCTCTAAACAAGATAAACATGAAAACTCAAGAGAGTTCCAGCAACAAACTAAACAAAAGCTCTTTGAAAAGATAAGCATGAAACTAAGAGCTAAACATGACAGTAGCTATGAAAAAGATAGAGAACACACACAGCAAAGATAAGCATGAAGAATCCTATGTTGTGTTCAAGATTTTGGAAGTGGAGCGTGTTTCTCTCCCACACAAAGAAAGCTGGGTTCTAACTTGTTAGGAACAACAAGCAAAGCTAAAGAAAACTAAAAATAAGACCTAAGAGCGAGACGCTCCAAGCATAACACATAATGCATGAAGTGATAAGAATATAGTGAAACGAGAAACGAACTGATAATTGTTGATGGAGAAGGGGATGCACGGGGGGCATCCCCAAGCTTAGACGCTTGAGTCTCCTTGAATATTTCTTGGGGATGCATGGGGGCATCCCCAAGCTTGAGCGCTTGACACTCCTGAATCTTCTTTCATCATCTTCCCTCGCACACTTGAAAACTCCCTTCATACATAACTCATCATAATCTGATTAGAAAGGTTAGTACCCATAATAAAATAATTTTTCCTCTACTGGAAATAAAGATATTCTTGAAGATCTAATGTTTCTCAAGAATGCCAAAAAGTTTTTGCCAAGAAAAAGAAAGCTTAAGGTTTGTAACTCGAAGAAAAGGCAAAACAGGACAGAATCTGTGAAAAACAGACCAGCAGGTAGGAAAGAATTTTTTAGGGATACTTCTGCAACTCAAATAAAAAAACTCAGAACATACGAAAGTTCCGTAATTGTATAGAGCACGCTATGTAAAAACTGCAGCTCAAAAAGATAAACTGGAATCACGAGGACAGAATGTGTTTTCTGGACAACATGTCACAACTTTCACTTCCCTTGTCATATGAGGCTATAAATGGCACAAAGCTTGAAAAGTAAAGATACAATGATGTTGCTACAGTAGTAACAATCATCAGGACCACTAAAAACAGAAGAAAAAGAAAAAGGAAATCCTAAATTCGTTGCGGGCTGCCTCCCGAAAGCGCTTCTTTAAAGCCATTTGCTAGGATTAATGCAAATAGATCAAGTCCTTTCAAGAAAATAACTAGCCCGTCTGACGGACTCAAAAGGAAACTTAATCTTTTTCCTAGGGAAGTGTTCCATCCCTTTCTTGAGAGGGAATTGGAATTTTATAATCCCTTCTTTCATATCAATAACAGCACCCACGGTGCGAAGAAAAGGACGTCCCAAAATAATTGGACAAGAAGGTTCAAATTCAATGTCCATAATAGTAAAATCAATGGGAACATAATTTTCATTGACAATGATAAGAACATCATCGATATTCCCCAAAGGTTTCTTTGCGGAAGATATGAACACCAAAAGAACAAGCATCAAAAGGTTTCAATTAATATATATCATACATTCTTTTGGGCATAACGGAGGTACTAGCTCCAACATCACATAAAGCATAGCAAGAAAAGTTATTCAACTTAATTTTAATCATAGGATCCCAACCATCTTCTAGATTTATAGGTATGGAGGCTTCTACCCTAAGCTTCTCCTCCCTGGCTTTGATGAGAGCATTAGTGATATGCTCCGTGAAGGCAAGATTAAGTCTGCTAGTGTGGGGGGTCTCTAGACATCTTGTGAAGGAAACAAATAACTTCAGAAAGGGTGCAATTATCAAAATCAAGGTCACTACTATCTATTAAAGTGGTAGTGGTGTCCTTTAGGCTCACTAGTTTGGTAGCTTCTATAGTCATAGGAATTTCTTCTTCTACGGTTGAGGTCATAGCATCACCATTAATAGGTCATATGGGACTAGGGGTGCATTGGGTGCTAAGAGTTTCGATATCCTCAACCACTTGGATAGTAGCGAGGGTATGGTGTGTAGGAAGGCTTTTAATTCTATCTTCTTCCTCCTTTTCTCTAGCCCATCTCTCTTTAAGTTTATCCATCATCCTAATGTTTTCATTAATTTGCATTTGGATAGCATTCATAGGAGTGAACTTCCTCTCCTCAAGGGGAGAAGTTCTAATTTTAAGCAATTCTACTTCATGGGCTAAATTATCTACCTTCGACGAGAGGTTATCTAATTTGTCTAGCTTTTCCTCTACACTCTTGTTGAAGGCTTTTTGTGTAGTGATAAAGTCTTTAAGCATACTCTCTAATTCAGAAGTGGAGTTTTTGGTGCTAGGATAAGTGTTGTTGTTCCCATAGTTGTTGGAGGGAAACGGTCTAGGATTGCTACCAAAATTACTCCTATAAGCATTGTTATTGAAGTTGTTTCTAGAGATAAAGTTCACATCTACTTGATCTTGAGCAATCAAAGAATTTAAAGGAATATCATGGGGATCAGTAGGAGATTGCTTGGTAAGTAGAGACATAATCAAGTCAACTTTTTCATTTAGGGAGGAGATCTCCTCGACAGAGTTTACCTTCCTACCTGTTGGAGCTCTTTCGGTGTGCCATTGGGAATAGTTGGTCATCATCTCATCGAGAAGTTTTGTGGCAGCACCAAGTGTAGTTGACATAAAGGTTCCTCCAGCGGCCGAATCTAGCAAGTTCCGCGAGGTAAAGTTCAAGCCTGCATAAAAAGTTTGGATAACCATCCAAGTAGTCAAACCATGCGTAGGGCAATTCTTAACAAGAGATTTCATGCGTTCCCAAGATTGGGCAACGTGTTCATTATCCAATTGCTTAAAATTCATAATAAAGCTCCTCAATTGGATAATCTTAGCAGGGGGTAGTACTTCCCAATAAAAGCATCCTTACACTTGTCCCAAGAGTCTATGCTATTCTTAAGCAAGGATTGAAACCAGATTTTAGCTTCATCTCTCAAGGAGAAAGGAAAAAGCATAAGCTTAACAATATCACCATCTACTTCTTTGTACTTTTGCATATCACAAAGCTCAATAAAATTATTGAAGTGCAAAGCAGCATCATCTCTAGCACCAGAGAATTGATCTTTCATAACAAGGTTCAGCAAAGCAGGTTTAATCTCATAAGAAGGTGCTGAAGTAGCAGGTGTAGCAATAGGAGTGCAGATAAAGTCACTGTTGTTGTGACTAGTGAAGTCACACAACTTGGTGTTCTCAGAGGAACCCATAGTAGCAGCAAGCAAGATAACATTTTTTTTGATTTTTGATAAAAGACATTAAAGCAAAAACTAAAAGGTAAACAAAAAAGACTAAAAAGCAAAGATAAAAGATCGTGTGCAACTCCCCTATCTTGAAGAGTGGAGTCCCCGGCAACGGCACCAGAAATTGCTTTTGATGGTACGATTTAACGCCTCCTCGTTGGTTACACAAAGTGGAAGGTTGAGATGTAGACAGCGGAAATTTCCCTTAGTGATGATGCTAAGGTTTAGGATCGACCAGTAGGAATCCAACAGATACAAGAAGGTGGTGAAGTGAACAATGGCGCCGTTTACAACCAAGGTTTCTAACTTCACCTGGACCTGCACCACACAACAAATAACTTTGCTTCCCAACGAGTACAGAGGAGTTGTCAATTCCTCCGGCCTTGTTGTTTACAAAGGATAAAACGCACGGGATAATAATGATAGTGATAGCAACAGAAAAGTAAATACTGAAAGTAAATTGATAGTGTAAACAGTATTGGAAATATGGACCGGGGTCCTATGATGTTCACTAATGATGTCTCTCTCCCAAAAGACGATAAAATAGCCATGCGAGGTAAACAAATTACAGCTGGGAAATTGACAGGATTATGTGCGCAAACCAATGCTAATTATGCTATAAAGAAAGGAAGAGGCTCAAAAGCATGGGCGGTACGCCAAGACAAGTAGACCAAAATCCATCTGCATCTACCTACTAATCATCCATCTTGAGATATCTATCCAGAACATCTCGCTGGTAGTAAGTTGTGAATCCCACCCAAAGTGTAAACTCAAAGCAACGGACAACTGCATTAAAGAACTTTGCGTAAAGTAAACAATCCTTGCACCCGCAAGTACAAGCACCGTTGTTTTCCCCCTTGTGGCAACAGCACATCCCCTAGACTCATGTTTCTGTCACTCAAGCTAGTCATCGGGGGGCATGAACCCACAATCATGCATAACGCTCCCTCTTGGAGTCACTACCTACTACTTGGCCAAAGCAATAAACAACAACGGAGAACATGCAAGAATTACTCTAGAACATAAATATAAAAGAGGAGAATCAAATATATTACTCAAACACAATCTGAATATAATCTCATAATCCATCGGATCCCAGCAAACTCAGCACAACAACAACAGAAATATTTATGTGCCTCGATCATGTAGGGCAGCTCACGAGGTCTAATCCATGAAGAACAAAGAGGGTAGGAGAACATCACATAGCTACTGATCATAGACCCATGGTGCAAGGTGGACTACTCATGGTTCATCCGGGAAGCATCCATGGTGGTGGAGAAGCTCCCGGAGGTGGTTCCTCCCTCCGGCAGGGTGCCGGGAAGAGGTCTCCTGGTGCTCCTGATCTTGGAAGCGCGGCGGCGGCGGCGGAACATAGGAGAGATCACGAAAAAGGGTTTCCGTCACGGGGGTTTCTCGTCACGAGGAATAAATATGAGAAGGGGGGGGCAGCCAGGGGGGCCACCAGGGGTCCAGGCGGCTCCCTGGCGCGGCCCCACCCTGGGGCGTGCAGGGAGGGCGCCTGGGGCCCTGGTGGGTCCCCTCTGCCCCCCCTCGGTGATTCCCGAAGCTTCTTATGCGCTGATTTTTATTGAATTTTTCCCGAATTTTTGGAGCACTTTTTATATGGGGGAAACCTGAAGTAGAAAAACAACAGAAAACAGGAACTGGAACTGGGGTGCACTGAGTTAATAGGTTAGTCCAAATATGATCAAAAGTGTATGGAACATCATCAATATCATAGCAATATGACACAAAAGAGGCATGGAGCAAGCCGAAATTATAGATACGTTTTGGACGTATCAACAAGCAGAGCCATTCTCTTCCCCAGATATCGCCTATCTTTCCGTACATTTCTATCACTAGGCATTGTTACTGTTGCTGCTACGTTACAATCCTATTCTATTGCATAGCCTGTCATTGTCGCCGCTTGATGTACCTCCCTTTATCCTATGCTGCCTTATAAATATATTATATTCAGCAGTAAACCCTGCACATTGTTAGCTAGGATTAGATAGTAGGGCCATGATGTCAGAACCCTCTGTTAGGTAATGTGCTAGGATCAAAGTCACCTTGCATCATGTTAAAATTTCAAAAGAAATCATTTGAAATCAAATTCAAACTCAAATGGGAGAAGGAACACCCCTAGGTGAATTATTTCAAAAGGCCAGAAATAAATCTTCTCCAAAAATTCATGTTTGATTTTTGAAAAGTCTTATAAATGAGTGAGATCACATATCAAGTGATGTGGGACCCACCCCATGCTCATGGATTTTTCAAATATTCAAACAGGACCTTGGAATTAATCAAATACCCCTATTTGATTTAAAATTCAAATCATTTGAATTTTAAAAAGTGCCAAACTTTATAAATGGCTAGTCTATATTATTATGAGGCCATATAAAAAGTTCTAGCATTTTAGAAAATGCCTAGGTATTTATTTTAGCTAGCCAAAACAAATGTCAGAAGAAAACAGAAAAGAAAACAAAAAAAGAAAAGAGCAGAGACTTACCTGTCGCCCCAGGCGAAGGCCCAGCCGGCCTAGCCCACCTGGAGGGGGCACATGCGTCTTCTTCCCTCCAGACAGGCAAGCAGGTCGCCGGCGAGCGCCGTGGGCGCGCCAGGCAGCTCCCTGCTTCCATGGACCCTTATCCCTTCGCCTGGAGATGCCTTGGAGCACGCCGCATCCATTCCCCCTCTCTCCTGTACGTCTCTCCCTCTCCCCGCGTGAGTTCGTCGACGCCAGAGAAGATCAGCAGTGCACCCGCCATGGAAACTCGTGGCCGGAGCCCGAGCTAGGCCTCCAGAGCTTGTCCTTCCTCCTCACCGTCTTCGTCTTCGTCTCTGCGCAAGGAATCGCGAGCTGAATCGACCCCGAGCCAACGGAATCATCGCCAAGTCGTCGCCGGACCCGCGAGATCCCGCCGACGAATTCATCGCCTTCACGCCACCTCGACGCCTTCAAGCTTCCAGAGCCCCCCGTGTCCTCCCCTCGGTGTCCTGGAGAGCCCCCTATGCGCCGTGCACCGTTTCCCCCTCAGTCCAGTGCCTATCCAACCCTCTCCTTCTCTCCCGCAAGCTTCACCGAGAGAAGCCGCAGACCATGGCCGTGGAAACTCGTAGCCCGAGCCAACCCTAGCCGCTAGGACCTTGTCCAACGAACTCCTCGACGTCGACTTCATCTCTGTGCAAAGGATTGGGAGCTACAACGCCTTCTAGTCGCCAGATTCTTCACCGAGAAGCCGCCGGAACCGCGAGCTCGCCATCTTCGATTCGCCGCCATTAAAGCCTCCCCGCCTCTCCCGTCTACCTCGTCGTGTTCCCTGTAGCCTGGTCAGCATTTCCCCCAAGCTCTCAGCACCCTGCAACCCCTATAGCCGGATCCGCCATGGAAGCAGCAGCCGTAGCCGCCATGGTCGACGTCGCCTTTGCTCCTGTGCTCCAGGGCCTCCCCCTTCTAGCCTACGATGCTCCAGGTGTTCGCAGCAAGCCAACGAGCCAAGCCGCGGTCAAAACGGTGCTCCAGAGCGCGTTCCCGATGTCGCCGTGCTTCTGCCTCCAGTGACGAGCTCGCCGCCGTCTCCCTGCACCTCCCCGTGGACGCCTGCTTGCACAAGGAGACGCGCGCGAGCCTGAGCTGCCCTCTGGTGTCCGCAGCGCTTCAATTGGATGCCTGAGGCGTCGACCCCGTGCAGCGCCGCCGTGGGCTGGCCACCGGCGTCAAGCCGCCGGTCGGTTAGTCCTAAACCCCCCCTAATCCACCCCTAGTGAGGCTGACAGTGGGCCCCAGGCCCCCTAATCCTCTCTGTTTAATTAAACAGAGATGGGATTAGCCCCTGAGTCAATGACAGGTAGGGCCCCCATGTCAGTTTGACTGGGTCAAAAACCCTTGATGTCATGCTGACTCAGTGCTTACGCAATAAACAATTTCCAGATTAAAAGAAAATCAGAGAAATTCTAGAAAAAAGGCTGAAACTTTGAAAATTCATAGAAAATTCATGTTAACTCCAAATTTAACATATAATATATAAAAAATGATCAGGAGAAAATAATCTATCCAAATATCCAACTTTCAACTATGTTTGAGTTGAATTTAAAATGGGACCAGTAGCATTTGCTATTTGGTTTAATTGGAATTAAATCAAATTCATTTCAAATGCTTTTGCAACTTGAACCATAGCAACATACCACATTTCAATTGCACATCAGAGGCATATCATACACATTTCAATATGAATTACATTGATCACACAATAGAATTTACAACTTGGCTAACTTGAATTCAAATTGGAGTTTGAATTTGCAATTCATTTGCAATATACTCCATTTAAATGGAATTGCCTCACACACCAAATTCATGCAAACAAAGTTTCAACCTTCAACCATGTGATTGTGCATTGTATTTACTTTGCTAGCTTGTTTGTTGTTTGTCGAGTAGAGGTGGAACCGGAACAGGAGGCAGCCCCCTTCGTTGAAGACCCTGAACCCGAACCTCGTCAGCAAGGCAAGAAAACCCCCATTGATCATGTCGATAAAATCCCAATTCCCTCTCATGCCTTGCTTATGCATTGTTTTGGATGATTACCATGATGCGTTTCTACCGCATAGATGAACCCATTCCTTTGCATGACCTATCATTTTGTCACAGTAGTAAGCAAACCACAATCCTAGCAAATGTAGGAGTTGATTGATATCATGTGACCCCTGCAATTTTTACTTCTTATTGCATGCTTAGAGTGATACAATGATGTTACTGTTATGTGAGTCGGGATGGTAGTGATCATGATGATGTTGGTGGAAATGTGTTGGTGAATCTACCCTAATACAAGGTGAACGATGAGAGGCTGTGTAGGAGTACACGGTGCGTTGTCTCGTTGAACACCGCCCTAAGTCCGAGTTCTTGTGTGGTGATCGAAGATGAAGAGTACAACCACACATTGGGCTCACTGACCCCTCTCAACCTATTAACTCATCCCTTTCGATGTCCAGATGTCGCAATAGTTCGGAGTTCTGGTAGGTTTGTGGCCTGGCTGCTAAGTGAGAGAACGGCTCAACCGAGACCAGCTTATGCACCACACACACATCATCTGGGTCCACTTTGGTAAACCGGCCGGGTTCACGATAGTGGTAGCCAACCCAGGTAGGCAGCTTTCTTGGACTAGATCGGCTATGAGGTAACAGTTGTGGTGAGCATCCTTGCTGACACCCCTTGAATGGTGTCGAGATCAAAGGCGGTAACTGATGATCATGTGTGTGTAGCGGTACACCCCTGCAGGGTTAACAGAATTATTCGAATAGACGCGTCCGCGGTTAAGGACTGCTTGGAAAGCTTAGCTTGATTATTAGACAACTTGAACAGGATACTTATAAAACTTACCAAGATAAGCGTGAGTGCTATGGCGTGCTTTCTCGTGGGAAGTCGAGGAAGGCACCATAATGGTGTAATTGGTTGGAGAAAGTAGTGGACTCGTGTACGCTTCTTACCTCAAGTCTGGTACTCGTAGTTCAGGACTAGCCAAGTCAAAGCTGGCACTTCTGCAGTTGCACCCCACCTCCCTTTACCTTGATACATGTGCAAGAGTAGTATAGCTCCTATGTAAGTCTTGCTGAGTAAGACTTTGTACTCACGTTTGCTTATTCTATGTTTTAGATGAACCCACTGACCCCGAAGGTGGATTCTTCATCGAGCTCGACGACTGAAGACCAAGCTAGTGTAGTTCCAGTCAGACGACTGGTTCCCTCGTGGAGCGCTTGTGTTTAAATAAGGCTTCTTAAGCCATTTGTTAAACTTGTCTGTACTCAGACCTACTTTTCTTCCGCTTGTCTATTGTAATGTTGGATCACATGCTTGTGATCTCTGTGTGCACTCTGTGAGAGTTATCAATAAAATGTATACTTTGTAGAGAATTGCAATGATACCTCCTGTTCATACAAGGCATGTGTGTTGCGTGTATGTTTATAACATGCATGTCTTTGTATGTGTTTTCGAGACCTTAGTTGTGATCTGGCTGGCGGTCTTTTATACACCAAGTGGCCCTTAGATGTGCGCAGCTTGGGGCATCGCGATGCGATTGTTCGAGACTCTGTCTCGTGCACACTTTGATGTATGATCGAGCCCGCCCTAGACCCCGACTAAGTGATCGGGCTGGAGTAAGTCTATGTATGAGGCGACTTGTCTTTGAATATGGGAGTTCATCACCCATATCATTAGACTTGTGTGCGTACGATGAGGACCCATCTAAGTTGATCATCCGTCCTGGATGGGATGCCCCTCACGTACGATGCTTTCCGATAACGTTTTGTGCTTGGCCTTGTCTGCTTAGACAAGTGGGTACGGTTCTCGGCTCTCCATATGACTATGTCGTAGCGGGACTTGCATACGCTAACCCCGGGTCCCGACACGTGATCACTTTGGTGAGTGAATGCGGATACGATATTATAACTGCAACAGGTACGGTACAATGCAGACACCCCCTAGCTCGGCTCTGCCGAGCCACCATCAAGTGTGAGCTATCAAGGAGTAATCCTTGTACTCCACTCGTTGCTGACTCCGTATAGCCGCTCTAGGTACCTGAGCAAGCGTTGTCCTGAAAGGTAAGAGTCGGGCGACCCAACGGTGCCCGTGAGCGGTATTGCATCGGGAACGAAAGGGAGGGTACGACCGACATTACTGGCGTGCTTGGCCCCTGCTCGTATCTCGCGAGAGTTACCAAACCATGAAAAGTCAAGCTCTACCAAGAGCACACGCGAGACAAGGTAAGGACACAGTTCACCTAGTTGGTAACTGCGTGCTTTGACGAGACGACTGGGCAGGCCCCGACGTTACTGGTGGTCCTTGTTGTTGTTCGTTGTCCGTTGTGTTGTTAGTCAGACAGCGATAACGGTTGTCTGCGAGATAATATTAAAATGATAAATGGTTCGGTGGATGACTTGAGAGGCCGCAAAGGCCCGTACGAACTATGTACACGTGGGATTACGGTGTGGGCCCTCCGCGTCATAGTTTCGTCCGAAAGCTCTTCAGACATCAGCAGTACTGCGGCCTGATCGCCGGGAAGCGGTGTTGTCTTCTTTGCTGCAGCAGGTATATTTGGATTTGCTTTTGCTTCACCGGCCGGACTCGCACCGTGTAGGAGCGTGGAAGGGTGAGGGACCTAGACCCCTGAGCGCATAGGATATAGTCCGGTGGATGGCCTCTCTACTGAGCCTAGGATGGGTTGCGATGTGTCGAATAGCCTCGGTGGGGCATTCCCTAACAAGGTGTACGCCACCCTGGAGATCCGAGCGTGTAGGATGAACAGTAGTGCACCCTTGCAGGGAGTTTAATCTATTCGAATAGCCGTGTCCACGGTAACAGGACGCTTTATGCTGAAGCCGAATCCTACTACTACAAACTAATACTATTGAACTATTGGTTTCGGGTTTTCTTCCTCGCCGGGAAGTCGAGGAGGGGAACTCTGTAACAGCCCAGATTTCACAAAAATTAAAAATTTTGTTTTCAGTGTGAATTGTTTGATTGTCTGATTTGTTTGCGGTGTTTGCATCCCCGATTTATCGATCAACGATTATTTTCCCCCTCTTATCTCATACCAGACGGAGACCGACCCTTGCGACCCTGACACTCGACCTTTGCGACACCGGTTTTCATCAGATCACCGTCGCAAAAACCGCACGAGACCAGCCGCAGCCAACGGAACGAAAAACCCCGTTTAATAATTAAACGGGTTATTTTTATAGCGCGCCGGAAAGTGTTCTCGGAACGGTTCCAGCGTGAGGTGAACGCTACCGGCTCGACGCGCTGATCGCGCATTTCGAAGTTTTACCCGAATCGGAGGTCCTGCGGACCCCCGGTGGTCAGAAACGTAAAATACCGCGCGCGCGAGAGGAAAACCGGGGATGTTTTTGCAAATTGCTAGCCACCGGGGCTATATAAAGACCACCACACTCCCACCCCTTTCTAGGGTTTCCCTAAGCCAAAATTGCAGCCACCCCCTCCACTTTGCCCCAAAATTAGCCCCCATTTCGTCCAAACCCTAGCCAGAGGCAATCTCAGCCATAGGATCACAGATCGGGCGGTTCTGAGCGCACCATGTCAGCCCCTAGCTCTCTCTCTCTCCTCTCACCTCCTGCCCATGGAGGCCGAGCCGCCGCCCGAGACCTCCACGGCCGCCGCCGGCGAGCCGGGCCACTGGAGCCGCCGGCCTCCCTCTCCTCTCCATTCTCCCGCGCTCTCTCCTCCTTCCCTCCATCTCCTCCCCTCTCTCCCCTCTGCTTCCTTCCCCGCAGGACGCCGGCCACCGTCGAGGTCGCCATGGGCCGCCGCGCCATGGACATGGCGTCCCGAGGCCGGAGCTCCACCGCCCCGCGTCCGTTCGCCCCACCGCCGGCAGGATCCGACCAGTCCCCGCGCCTCCATCGCCCTTCCGCTGTCGGGACGCCGCTGCTCGCCGGCGCGAGCGGCACCGCCGCCTGCAAGTCCCGATCGGGACGAGGACGGCTGGACCGGCCGCCTCTCGCCCCCGTGGGCCGGCTTCGCCCATCAGCGGCCCAGCCGCACGCGAAGCCCAGGCGCCCCCGCTGCCAGGCCGCCTCCTCTGCCTCTTGTGCCTTGGCCCATGGTGAGTGGCCTGGGCCAGAAACCCCTTTTTTTTCTCAGTGTTATCTTTTTCCAGTTTTTGCTAAGTCCTGTGTATTTTGCTGCTGTTACGTTTTTGCGACGATTATAGCGAGTAAACCGTAGCCTGGATCGCGATGCGCCCAAAAAGAAATTTGTTTATAATTGTGTGTACTTCAATCCATCTTTTGTGAGCATTTTTATTTGAGGCAATCTTGATGTTGTTAATCTGTGTTGAAGTGGGCATCAGACTGTTAATTGTTGCTTATTTCTGTTATGTGATGCTGCTGTTATTTTATTGCATTTTGCATGGGCTATAACTAGTTGTTCATGAGGGCTACTTGCATGATTCTTTTTTCCATGCCTTCCTTGTCATGTCTACTTTAATTGCATATCATTTGTGAGCATGTTTGCATTCATTATCCTGTTTATGCAATGCTCTAAAGTGTTCTTCCTGATGTTGGCAGATTGTGCCCGTAACTTGTTTTGCTTGTATCTTTTTAACCGTAAGTCTGTTTGGGGTGTTCTTTATATGTAACTTGATTACTTTTTCATGTACTTTGTGTTTGTGATTTTGTTTGCTGCTGTTAACCAACCTAAAATATGGTTTAGGACAGAACAGTACCAAATCCTTTAATTGTCGTGCGACACTTAGTGGTATGCCATGTTTAGGTTGTGCCTCACTTAAATTCACTAGCATAGATAGTTTATCTTATGCTTCACCTCTTGCCATGTTTGTGTGCTATGCCATGCTTCTGTGCTTTTCCATGTTAAGAACTTTGTTGATCACCTATAGCTAAGCAGCTTGAACCTTTCTAAATGTGCGGTATCGTCGTGTGTGACGAGTACTCCACTCAACCTGTTAGGAACCGCTCTCGACGGTAGGTGCGATGTCTCGTGTTTCCTTCTTGTTGATGCTTGCTTGAGTTTGCTTCGTAGTAATAGATGCTTGCTCGTTGATTGCTTTCCAGTGTTTCCTTCATGTGTGCTTCCGCGGTTACTCTCAGAGACGATGTGAGCTTGCGATCCACTACACCTTCGGAACCCGACTTATCAACATGCAAGGACTATGCATTACTTATGATCCATTATATTTCAACCAGCGATTTGCATGCTAGTCTAGGTTAGGTTCGATGTTTGATCCTACCAAATGTGTACAATCTCTTTCAAACCGATACAGCCATGTCCCCTCCCAACAAACCTTGTACTGCTATGTTACTATTGCTCGTTGCTCAGCCCCTGCTTAGTATGCATGCTTAGGATGCTACGATGTTACCCTGTTACTCCTTGGTTTGGGCTATCACATTATTATATTGTTGTTGATGATATGATTATTATAATGTTTACTATATTCGACGAAGGATGGAAGGTCTAGGCTATCCCGCCCCGACGCTTTGTTCCATTCGAGTCACCTAGGATCCGAGTTCCGGGTATTGGTTCTAAGACTGAGCGTGCCTAACCGCGTGTGGGATTTTATGGGGTCCCCTTTTCTTACCTACCTAGCTTCAAACATTTCTAGTGGTGGCCCAAGCTGATTTACCATTTGAAACCGTGTGTGTGCTGGTCGGCCACCAGTAGTTTTCAAACCACCCTGGACCATTAAGGACATGATTCCTTGCTGTACCATCATGACCGGCTGAGGACCCGGTTTCCCATGTGTGATTAACTGGCAATCCAAACCTAGAGTCATACGATAGAGACTGATTCGAGAGCGCGGACGGCTTTTGAGTTGGATGTCGACTCACTGGGGGCCACCCGGATTTGTTCGTTGTTAGTTAGAGGGACCTATCATTTCGGATCTCTCGGAACTAAATCATAAAATGGTTGCCTATAATGGGTAGCAACTGAGAGAGATGGGCGTGCGTGCGGAGCCTTGTAATGGGCAGTTGGTACACCCCTGCAGGGTTAAATCTTTTCGAGAAGCCGTGTCCACGGTTATGGACGACTTGGAACCTACGTCTTGTTCATAGATAACATCAACTGAATCATAACTATAACTTGATCAACGTGTGTGTGCCTTGACTGCTTCTTCTTCGTCGGGATGCGAAGAGGAGGAAAAGGATAGGATAGGTGTTATGTTTGTGTAAGTAGCTGATAGCAAGAATTGTTGGAGACGATTCCTCATCGAACGCTTGGCTTCTTATCTTACTCTCTAGTTCGTTAGCCACTTCATAAATGCAAGTGCGGCAGCAACCTCACCACTTACCCCATCCTTACCGTAAACTACTAGTTGTCCTAGAATGACGAGTGATGAAGTCCTTGATGGGTCAGTTGACCACTACAGTTGGATGTTGAGTACTTCTGTACTCATGATACTACCCCCAAACTCTTTTCAGGGTTCTGATCGACAATAGGTATGGTGACCGACGTTTCACGTGGAGACTCGACGACGACTAGTTAGGCGGATCTCGACGGAGGGCCTGGACCCGTGTGGTTATGGAGATCTTTGTTTTTCTCTTTGCCACTAGGCATTTGCTTGTAGTCTGTACCCAGACATGTATCTTCCGCTGTTGTATTGTATTTGAGGCAGTTGTATGCCGATTGTATGAGATGTTGTACCCTTGTATCTGTAATATTGTGATATCATGTTGGAAATCCGGGGCATATGGCTTTGTCATATGTCGCGGTGGGACCGATATGTGCTTCTTCCCCGGACCTCGATGGAAACATCTAGATCTGGAACAGTACCGCATATCGGGCCTTACAACTTGGTATCAGAGCCTTACCGACCGTAGAATCCCTTTTCTGGCCGAAGTCGAGTCTAGACAAAAACTATTTTGTAGTTACTAAGTTAGTTATCGGAGAGTAGGATCTTTTTACTCCTTACCTTTGCTCTGGTCAGGACAAGTGTCGTAAGTGTTTTATTCTCACCTTATCCCCTTGAAAGCTCTAGGATCTCGAGTGTGTGGAGTATCGGAATCGTTACAATGCCTTGCTTGCAGTGTATTGTCTCGATTCCGATCTCAGGTTTGGGAATTCCTATAGTACCTTTAGTTCTTCCTACTCTGGGTAAACATGTTGGTCGTCTGTTGACTTTAGTCCTCTTGTCCGGTATCCTCGCGATTGGCGTGAGAATGCTTCCCTTGATCTTCGCTTTCAACTGTCGTTCCTCCTCTTGACACCGACGATTTCGTATTTTCGACAATGTCGTCTCTCTGCGGAAGTTTATCTCGACAGAAGTTCGGCGTCGACATGGAGCAGAGTCCCTTGTTGGTGGTGTTGAATATTGTCGACTCTCTTTTCTCTCCTCTCCTCTCCCCGGATCGTTCAGGATCTCGGGACGAGATCCCTTGTTGGTGGTGTTGTATTGTAATAACCCAGATTTCACAAAAATTAAAAAAATTGTTTTCGGTGTGAATTGTTTGATTGTCTGATTTGTTTGCGGTGTTTGCATCCCCGATTTATTGATCAACGATTATTTTACCCCTCTTATCTCGTACCGGACGGAGACCGACCCTTGCCACCCTGACACTCGACCTTTGCGACACCGGGTTTCACCCGATCACCGTCGTGTAAACCACACGAGACCATCCGCAGCCAACGGAATGAAAAACCCCGTTTAATAATTAAACGGGTTATTTTTATAGCGCGCCGGAAAGTGTTCTCCGAACAGTTCCAGCGCGAGGTGAACGCTACCGGCTCGACGCGCTGATCGCGCAGTTCAAAGTTTTACCCGAATCGGAGGTCCTGCGGACCCCGGGCGGTCAGAAACGTAAAACACCGCGCGCGCGAGAGAAAAACCGGGGATGTTTTTGCAAACTGCCAGCCACCGGGGCTATATAAAGACCACCACACTCCCACCCCTCTCTAGGGTTTTCCTAAGCCAAAATTGTAGCCACCCCCTCCACTTTGCCCCAAAATTAGCCCCAATTTCGTCCAAACCCTAGCCAGAGGCAATCTCAGCCATCAGATCGCAGATCGGGAGGTTCTGAGCGTGCCACGTCAGCCCCTAGCTCTCTCTCTCCTCTCACCTCCTGCCCATGAAGGCCAAGCCGCCGCCCGAGACCTCCACGGCCGCCGCCGGCCAGCCGGGCCACTGGAGCCGCCGGCCTCCCTCTCATCGCCATTCTCCCGCGCTCTCTCCTCCTTCCCTCCGTATCCTCCCCTCACTCCCCTCTGCTTCCTTCCCCGCAGGATGCCGGCCGCCGTCGAGGTCGCCATGGGCCGCCGCGCCATGGACATGGTGTCCCGAGGCCGGAGCTCCACCGCCCCGTGTCCGTTCGCCTCACCGCCGGCAGGATCCGGCCATTCCCCGCGCCTCCATCGCCCCTCCGTTGTCGGGCCGCCGCTGCTCGCCGGCGTGAGTGGCGCCGCCGCCTGCATGTCCCGATCGGGACGAGGACGGCTGGACCGACCGCCTCTCGCCCCCGTGGGCCGGACTCGCCCATCAGCGGCCCAGCCGCACGCGAAGCCCAGGCGCCCCCGCTGCCAGGTCGCCTCCTCTTCCTCTTGGGCCTTGGCCCATGGTGAGTGGCCTGGGCCCGAACCCCCTTTTTTTTCTCAGTGTTATCTTTTTTCCAGTTTTTGCTAAGTCCTGTGTAATTTGCTGCTGTTATGTTTTTGCGACGATTATTGCGAGTAAACCGTAGCCCGGATCGGGATGCACCCAAAATGAAATTTGTTTAGAATTGTGTGTACTTCAATCCATCTTTTGTGAGCATTTTGATTTTGGGCCATCTTGATGTTGTTAATCTATGTTGAATTGGGCATCAGACTGTTAATTGTTGCTAATTTCTGTTATGTGATGCTGCTGCTATTTTATTGCATTTTGCATGGGCTATAACTAGTTGTTCAAGAGGGCTATTTGCATGATTCTTTTTGCCATGCCTTCCTTGTCATGTCTAATTTAATTGCATATCATTTGTGAGCATGTTTGCATTCATTATTCTGTTTATGCAATGCTCTAAAGTGTGCTTCCTGATGTTGGCAGATTGTGCCCGTAACTTGTTTTGCTTGTATCTTTTTAACCGTAACTCCGTTTGAGGTGTTCTATATATGTAACTTTATTATTTTTTCGTGTACTTTGTGGTTATGATTTTTTTTTCTTCTGTTAACCAACCTAAAATATGGTTTAGGACAGAACAGTACCAAATCCTTTAATTGTCGTGCGACACTTAGTGGTATGCCATGTTTAGGTTGTGCCTCACTTAAATTGACTAGCATAGATAGTTTATCTTATGCTTCACCTCTTGCCATGTTTGTGTTCTATGCCATGCTTCTGTGCTTTGCCATGTTAACAACTTTGTTGATCACCTGTAGCTAAACAACTTGAACCTTTCTAAATGCGCGGTATCGTCGTGTGTGACGAGTACTCCACTTAACCTGTTAGTAACCGCTCTCGACGGTAGGTGCGATGTCTCGTGTTGCCTTCTTGTTGATGCTTGCTCGTGTTTGCTTCGTAGTAATAGATGCTTGCTTGTTGATTGCTTTCCAGTGTTTCCTTCCTGTGTGCTTCCGCGGTTACTCTCAGAGACGATGCGAGCTTGCGATCAACTACACCTTCAGAACCCGACTTATCAACATGCAAGGACTATGCATTACTTATGATCCATTATATTTCAACCAGGGGTTTGCATGCTAGTCTAGGTTAGGTTCGATGTTTGATCCTACCACATGATTACAGCCTCTTTCAAACCGATACAGCCATGTCCCCTCCCAGCAAACCTTGTACTGCTATGTTACTATTGCTCGTTGCTTAGCCCCTGCTTAGTATGCATGCTTGGGATGCTACGATGTTTACCCTGTTACTCCTTGGTTTGGGCTATCACATTATTATATTGTTGTTGATGATATGATTATTATAATGTTGACTATATTCGACGAAGGATGGAAGGTCTAGGTTATCCTGCCCCGACGCTTTGTTCCATTCGAGTCACCTAGGATCCGAGTTTCGTGTATTGGTTCTAAGACTGAGCTTGCCTAACCGCGTGTGGGATTTTATGGGGTCCCCTTTTCTTACCTACCTAGCTTCAAACATTTCTAGTGGTGGCCCAAGCTGATTTACCATTTGAAACCGTGTGTGTGCTGGTCGGCCGCCAGTAGTTTTCAAACCACCCTAGACCAGTGAGGACATGATTCCTTGCTGGCCCATCATGACCGGCCGAGGAACCGGTTTCCCATGTGTGATTAACCGGCAATCCAAACCTGGAGTCATACGGTAGAGACCGATTCGAGAGCGCGGTCGGCTTTTGAGTTGGATGTCGACTCACCGGGGGCCACCTGGATTTGTTCGTTGTTAGTTAGAGGGACCTGTCGTTTCGGATCTCTCGGAACTAAATCATAAAATGATTGCCTATAATGGGTAGCAACTGAGAGAGATGGGCGTGCGTGCGGAGCCTTGTAATGGGAAGTTGGTACACCCCTGCAGGGTTAAATCTTTTCGAGAAGCCGTGTCCACGGTTATGGACGACTTGGAACCTACGTCTTGTTCATAGATAACATCAACTGAATCATAACAATAACTTGATCAACATGTGTGTGCCTTGACTACTTCTTCTTCGTCGGGATGCGAATAGGAGGACAAGGATAGGATAGGTGTTATGTTTGCGTAAGTAGCTGATAGCAAGACTTGTTGGAGACGATTCCTCATCGAACGCTTGGCTTCTTATCTTACTCTCTAGGTCGTTAGCCACTTCATAAATGCTAGTGCGGCAGCAACCTCACCACTTACCCCATCCTTACCGTAAACTACTAGTTGTCCTAGAATGACGAGTGATGAAGTCGTTGCTGGGTCAGTTGACCACTACAGTTGGATGCTGAGTACTTCTGTACTCATGATACTACCCCCAAAATCTTTTCATGGTTCTGATCGACAACAGGTATGGTGACCGAAGTTTCACGTGGAGACTCGACAACGACTAGTTAGGCGGATCCCGGCGGAGGGCCTGGACCCGTGTGGTTATGGGGATCGATGTTTTTCTCTTTTCCACTAGGCATTTCCTTGTAATCTGTACCCAAACATGTATCTTCCGCTGTTGTATTGTATTTGAGGCAGTTGTATGCCGATTGTATGAGATGTTGTACCCTTGTATCTGTAATGTTGTGATATCATGTTGGAAATCCGGGGCATTATGGCTTTGTCATATGTCGCGGTGGGACCGATATGTGCTTCGTCCCCGGACCTCGATGGAAACATCTAGATCTGGAACAGTACCGCATATCGGGCCTTACAAACTCGGAGGCATTTATTATTATTAATCATTACAACTTACAATTATACAATGTTGCAGGAACTTCTGCTTCATTGTTACTTTATGCTTTATTTGAACTGTTGGCTGTTCTCTTCTTGTGCTGCAAGACTCGTCGGAAGATGCTAGTCTTCGATAGGCCTAGCTTCTTATCCTTATTCTGATTTCTATCTTGCAGTCCACTATATACAACCTCCCCTTTCCATTTGATAAAAATGCATAAATGCTTAGTAGAGGACGTAAGACTAGCGGGTATGCTAGATACTCACCCTTGCTTTATTTCCCCCTTTATGATTAGCCTGATCGGCCGCTGCAGTCGGCGTTGGAGCCCAGGAGCAGGAGTACCCCAGAGGTGCCTTCTACGACGTCGAGTTCCCCATTGACCAGGAGTAGTTTGGAGGTTCCCAGGCAGGAGGCCTCGCCTTTTCGATCTATTGTGATTTGTGCTTGCCTTCTTAAGGAAACCTTGTATTCTTGTGTCTGTACTCAGATACTTTTGCTTCCGCTAACTTTGTGCTCTCGAGCTATTGTATTCGAGCCCTCGTGGCCCCTGGCTTGTATTAAACAACTTGTATTATTTTATTTGTAGAGTTGTGTTGTGATATCTTACCGTGAGTCCCTGATCTCGATTGTGTACCTTGCGTGTATGATTACTGTACACGGTCTGATTTTGGGGGCGTCACAACTCACTCCTGCTCCGAGATCACATAAAGCAGTTTTGACATAATTGTTCTTTATGGAGCAAGGAATGGTGGGTATACCTAGATCACCAAGCTTCTCAGGAATCTTGCCACTAAAAGAGTAGTTAGCAAGCATTGTAGATATTGCCTCATTAGGGACTTTTCTTTTATTAGTAACAATATCTTTCATATATTTTGAGTAAGGAGGTAACTTAATAGCATCAGTCAACGGAATTTGAAGAAAAGGAGGTTTCATCCATTCACAAAATTTATTATAGTGCTCTTCTTCTTTGGTTTTGAGAGACTTACCTGGAAAGGGCATGGGTTTCTGTACCCATGGTTCTCTTTCCTTCCCATGTCTTCTTGCGATGAAGTCTTCTCTAGCATATTTCTTGTGTCTATCGGGTGCTTCTTCTTCTCGCACCTCGGGAGGATCAGTCTTCTCCTTATCCTTTTCGGGCTTAGCACCATCTTCAGTTTCAGCATCGGAGGTGGATATACTATTAGGATCAACAACGGGTTCTTCGCTTGTAATAAGATCATTGGAGTTGTCAGCTTCCTTGTGTTTCTTCTTCTTCTTTTTCTTCTTCGAAGAGCTAACAATCTCGTCTTCTACCTGCACTTGAGAATCTTGCTCGATCCTCTTCGGAAGCCCCTCTAGATAGAGAGGGATCTGGGTGTGTGTTCCACCCCTAGTCTTTATACCATAAGCCTGTATATCTGATACGTCCCAAACATATCTATAATTTCTGCTTGCTCCATGCAAGTTTTGTGTGATATTTCTATGATCTAGATACACTTTCATACACTTTTGATCATATTTGGACTAAATTATTAACTCAGTGCACCCCAGTGCCAGTTCCTGTTTTCTGCTGTTTTTGAATTTCAGGTTTTCCCATTATTAAAAGTGCTCAGAAAATTCTGGGAAAAATATATAAAAATCAGCATTCTAGAAGAATCCTCCAGCCGGAGGATGGAGCCCTGGGGTGGCCCACAGCCCCCAGGCGCCCTCCTGGCACGGCCAGGGGCCCACCCGCGCCGGGTGGCCGCCTGGGCGATTGGTGCGCCCCCGGTGCCCCCCTTTGGCTCCTATTTATTCTCCCGTCGCGAAAACCCTGATTCCAGACCCCTTTTCTCCAGAATCAATTCCGATCGCCGCCATCGCCGACAAGCTTCGGGGGACCAGAATTCCTGTGACGGAACCCTGCCGAGACGGGGAAGTGCCCCCGGATTCATCTCCATCGACGTTCCTTCCTCCCTCCATGATGCGGGAGTAGTCCTTCCTCGGGGCTGAGGTTTCAACCAGTAGCTATGTGGTCAATTATCTCTCCCATGATGTGATCTTCGTTGTGATCATAGGATATGTTAATCTAGGGTGATCCCATGATGTTTCCCCTTCTTCTATGTATTGGATTTGATGTACTCACTTGTCTTTATCTAGTATAATCCCGAGACAAAGGTGACAGCGGTCTATTGGACATGGATTAGAAGAATATTTTCATGAGTGATTTCCTCTTTTGTGTGTTGATTGAAGATTGAGTCTCTTGGTGCTTGTATTTGGCTATCCTTGAGATATGCTGTGGTGATTGTGGTACTCTCTTTGGATGGCCGCGGTGACATTGGGAAATCCATAGATTGAGAACTACGAACTTTGAGGTGTGCTTTCGTAGCCCTACATAATTCTCGTCCTCTCTTGACAACTAAGGAATGACCTCCGAGTGTGTCTCCATTGCATGTTTTATGGGAAATATCATGTGATTAGACGATGTTAATGTTGTTGAGAGTTGCCACTAGTGAAAGCATAAAGCCTAGGCCTTGTTTCCACCATTGCAATACCGTTTGTGTCACGTTTACCACTTGTTTGCTTTCTGCACTTTTTATGTCAGATTTATATTACTGTGCTTTGCCACACCTATCACCCATATTTTACCATCTCTTCGCCCAACTAGTGCACCTAGACAACTCCTAGTTGTATTAGGTGTGTTGGGTACACAAGAGACTTCTTGTATCTTAATTGCAGGGTTGCTTGAGAGAGACCATCTTCATCCTCTACTTCCCTGAGTTTGATAAACCTTAGGTCATGCACTTGAGGGAAATTGCTGCTGTCCTACAAACCTCTGCGCTTGGAGGCCCAACATAGTCTACAAGAATAAAAGCGTGCGTAGACATCAATATCCTATTTGGCATTATTAGCAAGCAAATATTTTTGCACATTAGAAATTTGTTCAAGTTGAGTTTGAACCATATGAAAATTCTTAACAAGACATTTAACATTATTAACTGTTCTACCTAGAACATCAAGCAAACTTTTGATATCAAGAGTATTATCATGCAACTGACTTTGTATCCTCATATTAAAGTGGTTTTGCTTCATAATAAAATTATCAATCTCATCTAAACATTGACCAGGAGGCTTACCTTCAGGGATGTCACTTTCATTGAAATCTAAAAGAGAGTGTACCTCTACCAAGGGAGGGTGAGTAGTAAGCTCACACAACTTCTCAATAGGAGGTAGATTCTTCACGTCTTCAGATTTAATACCTTTCTCCTTTATAGACTTCTTTGCTTCTTGCATATCTTCGGAGCTCAGGACAAGCATGCCCCTCTTCATTGGTGGTGGAGGTGGTTCAGGGACGGACCAATCTTCATGGTTTTTGGCAATCTTGCCCATTAGTTCTTCAGCATCGTTCGGTGTTCTTTCCCTGAAAACACAACCAACACAACTATCCAAATAGGATCTGGATTCATCGGTTAGACCAGCATAAAATATATAAAGTAATTCATTCTTTGGGACTCCATGTCCTGGTCTAGCTTGAATTAAACTGCAATACCTCCCCCAAGCTTTAGGGAGGTGCTCATCCTGCAACTATTTACAGTTATAAATTCTTTGTAAAGCAGCATGTTGCATATGAGCAGGAAAATACTTATCAACAAAAGATTGAGCTAAGTCCTGTGGACTCTTAATGGAACCATAGGGTAGTGCATATCAATGTTCAAGAAATCGGTAATCGGTAGCTGCTCGGTCAGCTGGAGAGTAGGGATTAATCGTAAATCGTCCAATTAATCGGAATTAATCGGTTGACCATTAATCGGCCAATTTTTTTATAAAACTCAATCATCCAGTGTTGATACCAATTTTTTTGCACACAAATATGTGTATCCTTTGATGAAATATGAAATCAATTACAGTGCACTATCTCTTCGGTATGAAAAACAGAAAAGCTAACAAAAATTATAAGGAGAGATAGTGATGCGAGGGTGAGAGTGAGCTTGAGGCCTCGAGCAAATCTAATGAGGATACATGATGACTGATTTGAGAAGAGATGGTCTAAAATTTTGCAATCCACCCCCTCTTCATATAGGGGATTAATCGGTTTCAGACCTATTAATCGGTTTGATGACCGATTAATTGTCGATAAATCCCCTCACCTATTAACACTAAAGATTAACGATAATCTGCACGGTTGATGAGCGAGTACCGATTAATCGGCTAATCGGACGATTTTTTGAACAGTGGTGCAAATACCATGCTTTAGCGTCTCCCTTCAAAGAGAAAGGAAAAAGCTTAGCCACATAAAAGTTTTGTATCCTCTCATCAGTAGTAAACAAGCCACCTAACTCAGTGAGTTTGGTCAGGTGTGCTTGATACGTCTCAAACGTATCTACTTTTCCAAACACTTTTGCTATTGTTTTGCCTTCATTCTTGCATGATTTGGACGAAACTAACCCGGACTAACACTGTTTTCAGCAGAGCTGCCTGTATGGTTTTATTGTGTGCAGGAAAATGGATTTTTAGGTATCTCAGAAAATTCCGGGAAAATTCACAGAAAATCCACGCACCAGAAGCTTCCACCAGCCAGAAGTGGGGCCACAGGGGGGCCACAGGGGCCCCAGGCGCCTGGCTGGCGCGGCCCCACCCCTGGCCGCGCCGGGGGGCCGCCTGGGAGGCCCCCACCTCCTCTCGTTCCCTACCTCGACTCCTATTTATTCTCGTGACGGGAAAACCCCAGAAAGAAGTCGTTTTTCCAGTTTCCGTCGCGGAGCCGCCGCCACCCTCTGTTCTTCTTCGGGAGGGCGAATCTGGAGGCTGATTTGGCCTCCGGAGAGGGGAGATCGTCGCCATCGTCATCACCATCACCAATCCATCCCTCCTCCATGACTTCTCTTCACATGTGTGAGTAATTACCTGCTGTAGGCAAAGGGGATGGTAGGGATTGGATGAGTTTGATCATGTAATAGTTCGTCAGATTGTTGGGGGCATGTTGCCTATCATCTACTTTGGTGTTTATCTTCTTTGCTTCAACTTGTTGCTCTTAATGCTTGTCACTTTGGGCCCGAGTGCCATGTTTTCAGATCTGAACCCTATGTGTTTTCATGAATATATTTGTGTTCAAGATCCTATCTATGAGTTGTATGCACCTATTATGGTCCGGAACCGGCGATCCCAAAGGTGATAGCTTGGGACACCAAAGGGGATGGTCCATAATTTGAGGATTCCATGTATCCATTGAGTTTACTGCTTTTTTCCGGTGCTCTTTGACAGGAGCACCTTAATCTACATAAGTTCCCTTTGGCCCCGTTCGTAGTGGGATGGTAGGACAAAAGATGTTATGCAAGTTCTTATTGCAAGCACGCACAACTACCTACGGGATACATGCCTAATGTTTGATATTTGCCTAGATGATCATTGCTTTTCTGTGTGCCTTGCCCCGTGTTAGAATCTATTACATGTTCACTCTCATCCATGCAGCGCCCAACCATCCATCTCCCTACCCTACAGTGTTTTCAATCCTGCTGGTCATTAGTTGTTACTTTTTCTGTTTACTTTTGCTGTCGCCACCATCACTATCATATTACCATTACCACTTATCTTTTGTTGCAAGCAAGTATATTTCAGGTGCGGTTGAATTGACAACTCAACTGTCAAAGCTTATAAATACTCTTTGGCTCCCCGCGTGTCGAATCAATAAATTGGGTTAACTTACCCGCGAAGACTATCTCGATCCCTTACGGTTGTGGGTCATCAAGTGCCGTTTTCTGGCGCCGTTGTCGGGGAGCATAGCAATATTTACAAGTCTACTTGAAGTATCCTGTCTGCTGCACATCATCCGCTATGGGTAAGAAAGGAGACCCCAAGGTTCCGATCTTACCATCCCGTACAAGAAAAGGTACTGTTCTGAACACTAGTGCTACACTTGATTCACCTTCTGTTATGAGTAAGTTTGCTTCACCACCACCACATGATGCTTCTACTGAGTCTGTCACTATGTCCGATGCTTTTGATGATGCTTCCACTACTCTTGATGATACTACTTTTCTTGGCTATTATATTGAAACTCAGACTGCTAAGGCTGCAGCAGAATCTAAGACCGAGACCCCTGCTACCTATATTCCCACCTGCAAACCCTTTGGTTACCCGTGCTTAGATGAACTCAAGGAGAGAATCCTTGATGATGATTATGTTACTCTTGATGATGATTTTTGCAGGGAACACAGAGAGTGTGTCGACTCTGACCCTGGTGCTGTTAAGGAGTTGCTCAAAAAGCACTCCATGAAGAACAAAGTTATTCCTGATCCTAAATTCGCCACATCTCCTATATGCATCACTGATCCTGATTATGATTTCTCTGTTGATCTTTCACTTATATCTACGGTCGAGGCTGGCCCCTTTTATGGCAGAGAAAATGATGATGCTATAGCACACTTGACCAAACTCGCTGAGCTAGGTAACCTATTCACTACTGATGAGAAGATACGAAAGTTCTATGTGGCCAAGCTTTTTCCTTTTTCTTTGAAGGAAGACGCTAAATCATGGTACGATGCACTACCCTATGGTTCCATTAAGAGTCCTCAGGACTTAGTCCAATTCTTTGTTGATAAATATTTCCCAGCTCATATGCATCATGCTGCTTTGCAAAGAATCTATAACTTTAAATAATTGCAGGATGAGCACCTCCCTAAAGCTTGGGGGAGGTTTTGTGATTTACTTAAGGTAATGCCGGGACATGGAGTCCCCAAGAATGAACTGCTTGATATATTTTACGCTGGTTTAACTTATGAATCCAGATCCTACCTGGATAGTTGTGCTAGCTGTGTTTTCAGGGAAAGAACACCGGACGATGCAGAAGAATTAATGTGCAAAATTGCCAAAAACTATGAAGATTGGTCCGTTCCTGAACCACTTCTACCACCGAAAAAGAGGGGCATGCTTGTTCTGAGCCCCGAAGATATGCAAGAAGCAAAGAAGTCTATAAAGGAGAAAGGTATTAAAGCCAAAGACGTGAAGAATTTACCGCCTATTGAGAAGTTGTGTGAGCCTACTACTCGCCCTCCCTTGGTAGAGGTACACTCTCTATTAGACTTTATTGAAAGTGACATCCCTAAAGGTAAGCCTCCCGACCAATGCTTAGATGAGCTTGATAATTTTATTATTAAGCAAGACCATTTTAATAGGAGGATACAAAGTCAGTTGCATGATAACTCTCTTGCTATCAAAAGTTTGTGTGGTGTTCTAGAAAGAACAGTTAATGATGTTAAATGTCTTGTTAAGCATTTTCATATGGTTCAAACTCACCTTGAACAAATTTCTAATGTGCAAAAAGATTTGCTTGCTAATAATGCCAAACAGGCCATACAAGCTTATGGCATCAAAACTAGGGGTGGAACACACACCCAGGACCCACTCTATCCTGAGGGCCATCCAAAGAGGATCGAGCAAGATTCTCAAGTACAAGAAGAAGACGAGACTGTTAGCTCTCCAAAGAAAAAGAAGAAGAAACACAAGGAGGCTGACAATCCCAATGATCCTATTACAAGTGAAAAGCCAGTTGTTGATCCTAACAGCATATCTACCTCCGATGCTGAAACAGAAGACGGTGCCGATCCTGAAGAAAAGGACACGGAGAAGGATGATCCACCCGAAGTTCGAGAAGAAGAAACACCTGATAAACGCAAGAAGTACTCTAGAGAAGACTTCATCGCAAGAAGACATGGGAAGGAAAGAGAACCATGGATACAGAAACCCATGCCCTTTCCAGGTAAGTCCCTCAAATCTAAAGAAGAAGAGCATTACAATAAGTTTTGTGAATGGATGAAACCTCTTTTTCTTCAAATCCCTTTGACTGATGCTATTAAGTTACCTCCCTATTCGAAATATATGAAAGATATTGTCACAAATAAAAGAAAATTTCCTAATGAGGCAATATCTACTATGCTTGCTAACTACTCTTTCAGTGGCAAGATTCCTGAGAAGCTTGGTGATCCAGGTATACCCACCATTCCTTGCTCCATAAAGATAATTACGTCAGAACTGCTTTATGTGATCTTGGTGCAGGAGTGAGTGTTATACCTTTCTCTCTTTACAAGAGGCTTTGTTTAGAGAAACTAATCCCTACAGATATCTCTCTTCAGATGGCTGAAAAGTCAACAGCTGTCCCCATTGGTATTTGTGAGGATGTTCCCATTGAAGTTGCTAACTGTTTGATCCTTACAGATTTTGTTGTGCTTGACATGCCCGAGGATGGGAGCATGTCCATTATTCTTGGTAGACCTTTTCTTAACACCGCAAGTGCTATTATTGATTGCAATAAAGGAAAGGTCACTTTCAACGTTGATGATAAAGAACACACGGTGTATTTTCCAAAGAAGATCGACAAGAGGCATGGCCTTAACTCTATAGAGAATGTTGAGACCGTGAAGATTGGAGAATGGGACTGTCCACTACATGTGCACCACAAATACAAAACCATTATGGTGGGGACAATGTCCATTAAAGTAAAGGTGCAATGATCACTTCATAAGAGGTGAGACTTATTGTTCTATATATCGCCGGTTTGTTCGTAAGACTTGATCAACCTTACTAGTGAGCTTGTTTTATATAGGTAAAAAGTTAAGCTTGTTATGTTTTCATTTGCTTTATCTTTTATTCTCTTTGTTGTACCAAGTTTTTGTGTTTTTGAAGCTTCACAATACTAATCACCGCTTTAAGTTTTCAGAAAGTTTTGCAGCTTTTTGAACTCCGAGAAATTTTCAACAGTGAAGTTTTCAGAAAAAATCCAGAAAAATAAAAATAAAAATTTCCATGCCGGCAGTGACCCAGAGGCACCTAGGGCTGACCAGGGGGGCCACCAGTGGCCCAGGCGGCCAGCTGGCGCGGCCTGCCCCCTGGCCGCGCCCATAGGGCGCCTGGGGCCCACAGGCCCCGTCTCCAGGTGAGTCTTCTTCCTCTCTCTCTCTTCCTTTCCAAAAACACGAGTTCTGGCCCTGGAACTTGCGTTCTTGCTGTTCGTGGAGGTGATTTTCGATCTCTCTCCACAACCCATCATTTGAGCTGAGATTTTGAGCAAATACTCCCTGGTATGTAACTCGTCCACTCCTCCAAATAGATTTTTGGTTGGTGGCTTCATTTGTGAGTATTTAGT
The DNA here is from genome assembly GCA_950022295.1 of Bromus sterilis. NCBI lineage: Eukaryota > Viridiplantae > Streptophyta > Magnoliopsida > Poales > Poaceae > Bromus > Bromus sterilis. The sequence goes on along the minus strand of OX465598.1, from coordinate 57,549,268 downwards.
AGTTCTTGGTGCTTTTTAGATGAGCTTGCTTGCATGTGTAGAAGTTTATTTTCCAAGTTTTGATGCAAGCTTTTGCCTTAGGTAAGTGGGTTGAGTAGTTTGCCTTAACTCACTTTGTTTAAATCCTTGTTTTTGTAATTTTTCAAAAATTTCAGAAATGAGTTTGCTAGGAAGAGCAAAGGGGTGGCTTGGGAAGAAAAGGCCCGAGCGCTCCGATCGAGTTACAAGAGCTGCAGCTTCACCCTCGACTGCTAGGGTGAGCTACAACGAAGATCATGTGCCCTTAGAGTTGTTGGAGGACACAAATCCAGCACGTGCAATGACTTTCCCGTGCAATGAATTCCTTGAAGCTGCAGGAATTAAGGAGGAGTTCTATAATCTTTGTGCTAATGCAGGTCTGACGCGGCTCTCAACGTGCCGTGTTGCTCAGTATCAAAAACTCACCTCCTGTTTCATTAACAGTTTTAGATATAACCTTGATACTGGTTCTGTTGAGTTTAAAATTTACAATAATCTTTTGACCATGCCTTTGGAAAAGTTTTGTGAAATAATAGGTGTGCCGAACGTTGGACTGACGGCGAAGATAATCTCTCAGCCCTCCGAGCTGAGAACCGTCTTCAACTCTCTCTGTAGCATGGATACGAGGGATATTCACCGGTCAAAAATCTCCAGCATCTTATTCCCACACATCAGGTATTTTGCGTATTATATTGCTAGAGGGGTGTTAGCTCGTGACAACACGAGCATCATTTCTGCGCCGGATATTGCTATCCTGGCAACCGCCCTCTCAGGGAGGTTTGATTATAATGTGGGTGCCTTAATTGCTCGATGCCTTGCTATGAACGGTAACAAGGTAGATTTATTTGGTGGCGTTTACGCCACAATTATCCTAGAGTCTCTTAATGGCACCCCACACCCTGATGATAAGCCTTTTACTTATTTAAGTTTTGATCTTGCTGCTATGAAGAGGCATAAGTTTGTTACCATGACTTCCGAGTTTGGTAACCTTGATTATATCTTGCGTTTCGGAGCCACCACTGAACGCAATATCCGTCTACCTGCACCTCTTTTGTTCGATTTTTCTCGCAGGAACGGATGGTCCTTTGATGCTATCCAGTTCGATGAGTTCATGGTCCAGCATCAGTTTCATAACCCCATGGAGGGGGTTGTGCCCGATGAGGAGGAGCATGGTGAGTTACCACCTTTCCAGGGGGAGACCGTCACCCAGTTTGGTGAAGGGTCTTCCTCTGCTTGGAGCGCGGATCCTTCTTCGTGGGAGGATCCGAGGACTTCGGTGTACGCACCGGAAGCCTCATACGACCCTTGGACTCACCAGTACCACCCTGGAGCAGGAGGCTCCTGGGGACATTAGCTACTACCAACTTAGGCCAAAAGCCTAAGCTTGGGGGAGTACGTGCCCTTCTCACTTTTCCATTGTATTATCCGTTTTATTTTTGTTCGCTTTGATCTTTTCGAAGTTTTTTCTTGTTCTTCTTTGATTCTTTCTTTGCAAAAACAACAAAAAGATTTTCTCTTTTCTTTTGCTCTCGTTTAAACCTTAAAGAAAACCAAAAAGATTTCCTTTCTCTCTTTAGTTTGCTTTGTTTTCAGAGTTCAGCTCGAGTACATGATGGCATTTGATAATATTTCCCACGTTCGATCGTGCAAGTGACAAGGAAGTAATGACGAAGATCGACGGAAGGGAAGCAACAAGGAAAACCGGTATGAACTCTTCTTGTTTCTACTTTTGTACATATGCCTGTACTTATGATCTAGAGACCAGCTTGTAGCGACATAGTGCTATGTTTACAATGCTTTCCCAGTGTTCATGCTTTCCTTGTGGCTAATCTCAAATAGCTAGAGTACATAATGTGTTGTTGAAATGATTTACATACATTGCATTGTTCATGGTTTGGCATACTGAAGTGGTATTTCCCTTCGGAGAATTTTTGGATTGACTTGGCACATGTTCACACATGTTTATGACTAAAAAGTCTATTATGCTTTGATGATCTTTTTGTTTCAGAATAGTTATATCACTTTCATGCCCGATTCAATGCTGCTTTGTCGCTCTGCATGATTATGACAGTTATTGCTCTCTAGTTGGTCGCTTCCCAGTCTTTTTCTAACCTTCGCTCGCACTAAGCGGAATTCTGCTTGTGCATCCAAAATCCTTGAAACCAGTTATTCCATATGAGTCCACCATACCTTCCTATATGTGGTATTTACCGGCCACCCCTAACTCAGACTTTCTTGTGCCATCTTGAAATTTATTCAAAAGCTTCCCTTTTGTAACCGTACAAGCTCATGGTGCGGTGAGGGAAAATCAGTATCTATCATGCCAAAAATATCGACGGAAGTTTTAACTAGTCATTTATATAAAAAAGGAAAGTTACACCTCCCCCATACTTGATGATGGAATGAAATGGACCAAGTGCTGCTAATGATAGATGGAACGAGAAAACTTCCTTCCAGACTTGAGGCAAAATAAAAGGTTCCATAGACTGTCAAATGATAGATGGATAAGGGAACAAAAGTGTAAGCAAAAAATTATTAATATAGTTGGCATGGGAGATATTGAGAGACCTTTACCGTTCACCGTTGACTCGAAAGTTGCACTTCTCAAAAATGTTTTTGTCTCTGTTTTCAAAACCAAGAGCTCTGGCACATGTTTAGTCTTTGCTTCCAACCACGGGTTTTCAACCTTGCCACCAAAAGCCACGGTTCGAGAGTCTCCCCTTCTTTCTTCAAAGCACCAACTATGAGAGCATAATTGTCATTCTTAGTGTAATGTGTATTGTCCCAAAGTATTACATTGTCTTCTGCATGCTTGTGTTATTGCTAGTCTGAAATTCTGAGCTCTAGTCACCTTTAACACTCCGGAGGAGTTTATCCATTTATGTTTTGCTCCACTCATGGAGGCTAGAGAGATGCCACTCAAGTATGTTCAAGCTATATGCATTGTGATCTTGTCTTGATTTTCAGTAGCATATTATTTACTTTTAGTTGTTTGTGATTGATCACATGAAAGAAGAATTGCTTTGTGCATTGTCCTTATAGCATTGTTTCAATACTTGCTAAACTCTTTTCGTAGTACATGCTTATATACATCTAATGAAGCAAAAGAGTTTGTCAAAGTTTTCTTTGTCGCGTCCAGTTTGTTGAACTGAATTGCATGAGGACAAGCAATATGCTAAGCTTGGGGGAGTTGATACGTCTTCTACTTTTCCAAACACTTTTTCTATTGTTTTGCCTTCATTCTTACATGATTTGGACGAAACTAACCCGGACTAACGCTGTTTTCAGCAGAGCTGCCTGTCTGGTTTTATTGTGTGCAGGAAAATGGATTTTTAGGTATCTCAGAAAATTACGGGAAAATTCACAGAAAATCCACGCACCAGAAGCTTCCACCAGCCAGAAGTGGGGCCACAGGGGGGCCACAGGGGCCCCAGGCGCCTGGCTGGCGCGGCCCCACCCCTGGCCGCGCCGGGGGGCCGCCTGGGAGGCCCCCACCTCCTCTCGTGCCCTACCTCGACTCCTATTTATTCTCGTGACGGGAAAACCCCAGAAAGAAGTCGTTTTTCCAGTTTCCGTCGCGGAGCCGCCGCCACCCTCTGTTCTTCTTCGGGAGGGCTAATCTGGAGGATGATTTGGCCTCCGGAGAGGGGAGATCGTCGCCATCGTCATCACCATCACCAATCCATCCCTCCTCCATGACTTCTCTTCACATGTGTGAGTAATTCCCTGCTGTAGGCAAAGGGGAGGGTAGGGATTGGATGAGTTTGATCATGTAATAGTTCGTCAGATTGTTGGGGGCATGTTGCCTATCATCTACTTTGGTGTTTATCTTCTTTGCTTCAACTTGTTGCTCTTAATGCTTGTCACTTTGGGCCCGAGTGCCATGTTTTCAGATCTAAACCCTATGTGTTTTCATGAATATATTTGTGTTCTAGATCCTATCTATGAGTTGTATGCACCTATTATGGTCCGGAACCGGAGATCCCAAAGGTGACAACTTGGGACACCAAAGGGGATGGTCCATAATTTGAGGATTCCATGTATCCATTGAGTTTATTGCTTTGTTCCGGTGCTCTTTGACAGGAGCACCTTAATCTCCATAAGTTCCCTTTGGCCCCGTTCGTAGCGGGATGGTAGGACAAAAGATGTTGTGCAAGTTCTTATTGCAAGCACGCACAACTACCTATGGGATACATGCCTAATGTTTGATATTTTCCTAGATGATCATTGCTTTTCTGTGTGCCTTGCCCCGTGTTAGAATCTATTACATGTTCACTCTCATCCATGCAGCGCCCAACCATCCATCTCCCTACCCTAAAGTGTTTTCAATCCTGCTGGTCATTACTTGTTACTTTTGCTGTTTACTTTTGCTGTCGCCACCATCACTATCATATTACCATTACCACTTATCTTTTGTTGCAAGCAAGTATATTTCAGGTGCGGTTGAATTGACAACTCAACTGTCAAAGCTTATAAATACTCTTTGGCTCCCCGTGTGTCGAATCAATAAATTGGGTTAACTTACCCGCGAAGACTATCTTGATCCCTTACGGTTGTGGGTCATCAGTGCTATACCATCATCATTTTCTCTGCCATAAAAGGGGTCAGCTTCGGCTGTAGATATAAGTGAAAGATCAATAGAGAAATCATAATCAGTATCAGTGATGCATATCGGAGATGTAGCAAATTCAGGATCAGGAGTAATCTTGTTCTTCATGGAGTGCTTTTCAAGAAGCTTCCTAACATCACCAGGGTCAGAGTCGGCACACTCTATAAGTTCCCTACATACATCATCATCAAGAATAATGTAATCATCCTCAAGGAGTATCTCCTTGAGTTTTTCCATAGTGGATAAAGTGCATCAGGAAAATACTTCAAGTAGACCTGTAAATAAAGCTATACTCCCCGGCAACGGCGCCAGGAAACAGTACTTGATGACCCTCAACTGTAGGGGATCGAGATAGTCTTCGTGGGTAAGATAACCCAATTTATTGATTCGACACAAGGGGAGCCAAAGAATATTTATAAGCTTTGACAGTTGAGTTGTCAATTCAACCGCACCTGAAATATACTTGCTTGCAACAAAATATTAATTGCAACAGTGATATAAAAGTGATAGTGGCGACAGCGAAAGTAAACTACTAGATACCAGCAGAAATTAAAACACTTTAGGCTAGGGAGATGGATGGTTGGGAGCTGCTTGGATGAGAGTGAACATGTAATAGATTTTAACACAGGGCAAGGCACACCGAAAAGAAAGGATCATCTAGGAAAATATTAAACATTAGGCATGTATCCCGTAGGTAGTTGTGCGTGCTTGCAATAAGAACTTGCACAACATCTTTTGTCCTACCATCCCGCTATGAATGGGGCCAAAAGGAATTTATGGAGATTAAGGTGCTCCTGTCAAAGAGCACCAGAACAAAGCATTAACACTCAATGGATACATGAAATCCTCAAATTACAGTCCATCCTCTTTGGTGTCCCAAGCTGTCACCTTTGGGATCGCCGGTTTCGGACCATAATAGGTGCATACAACTCATAGATAGGATAAAGAACATAAATACACTCATGAAAACACAAGTGGTTTAGATCTGAAAACATGGCACTCGGTCCCAAAGTGACAAGCATTAAGAGCAACAAGTTGTAGCAAAGATGATAAACACCAAAGTAGATGATAGGCAACATACCTCAACAATCTGACGAACTATTACATGATCTAACTCATCCAATCCCTACCATCCCCTTTGCCTACAGCAGGGAATTACTCACACATGAGAGGAGAATTCATGGAGGGAGGATGGAGTGGTGATGATTGATACTTCCAAAACGTATCTATAATTTCTGCTTGCTCCATGCATCTTTTGTGTGATATTGCTATGATATTGATGCACTTCCATACAGTCTTGATCATATTTGAGACTAACCTATTAACTCAGTGCACCCCACTGCCAGTTCCTATTTTCTGTAGTTTTTGTATTTCAGGTTTTCCCATTACTTAAAGTGCCAGCAAAATTCCGGGAAAAATATAGGAAAAATCAGCGCACGGGAAGCTTCGGGAAGAGCCCAAGTGGGGCCAGAGGGGAGCCAGGGGTAGCCCAGGCGGCCACCTGGCGCGGCCACCCCCTAGGCCGCGCCAGGGGGCGCCTGGGGCCCCTGGTCCACCTCTGGTTGCCGCCCTTCGCCTATATATCCCTCTCGTTCCGAAACCCTCGAGGACAGAACCCTTTTTTGCGATCTCTCCTCTGTTCCGCCACCGCCGCGCTTCCAATATCGGGAGCACCAGGAGCCCTCTTCCTGGCACCCTGCCGGAGGGAGGAACCACCTCTGGGAGCTTCTACACCACCATGGATGCTTCTCGGATGAACCGTGAGTAGTCCACCTTGGATCATGGGTCCATGATCAGTAGCTATGTGATGTTCTCCTCCCCTCTTTGTTCTTCATGGTTTAGACCTCGTGAGCTGCCCTACATGATCGAGGCACATATGTAATCTTTCTGTTGTTGCTATGTTGAGTTTGCTGGGATCTGATGGATTATGAGACTATGTTCAGATTGTGATTGAGTAATATATTTGATTCTCCTCTTTTATATTTATGTTCTTGAGTATTTCTTGCATGTTCTCCGTTGCTTTTTATTGCTTTGGCCAAGTAGTAGGTAGTGACTCCAAGAGGGAGCGTTATGCATGATTGTGGGTTCATGCCCCCTGATGACTAGCTTGAGTGACAGAAACATGAGTCTAGGGGATGTGTTGTTGCCACAAGGGAGTAAACAACGGTGCTTGTACTTGCGGGTGCAAGGATTGTTTACTTTACGCAAATTTCTTTAATGCAGTTGTCTGTTGCTTTGAGTTTACACTTTGGGTGGGATTCGAAACTTAATACCAGCGAGATGTTCTGGATAGATATCTCAAGGTGGATGATTAGTAGGTAGATGCAGATGGATTTCGGTCTACTTGTCTTGGCGTACCGCTTTTGAGCCTCTTCCTTTCTTTATAGCATAGTTAGCATTGGTTTGCGCACATAATCCTGTCAATTGCCCAGCTGTAATTTGTTTACCTCGCATGGATATTGTATCGTCTTTTGGGAGAGAGACGTCACTAGTGAACATCATGGGACCCCGGTCCATATTTCCAACACTGTTTACACTCGTTATTTAATTTCTTCTTTATTTCCTTTTCTGTTTCTATTGCTATCATTATTATCCCGTGCGTTTGATCCTTTGTACACAACAAGGCCGGAGGGATTGAAAACCTCTATGTACTCGTTGGGAGAAAAGTTATCTGTTGTGTGTGCAGGTCCACGCCAACCGCCTAATTGCTGGCGCCGTTGTCAACTTCCTGTCGTTGTCAGATTCCTACTGGAGACATACCTTGGTATCTTCACCGAGGGAAATTTGCTGCTGTCTACATCTCAACCTTCCACTTTGGGTAACCAACGAGGGGCGAGAAGCCATCAAAGCTAATTTCTGGCGCCGTTGCTAGGTGCTCCACTCTTCAAGATAGGGGAGTTGCACACTATCTTTTATATTTGCTTTTTAGTTTTGTTAGTTTGCCTTTCAGTTTTTGCTTTAGTGTCCTTTATCAAAAATTAGAAAATTAGTTACCTTGCTTGCTGCTGTTATGGGTTCCTCCGAGAACACCAAGTTTTGTGACTTCACTAGTCATAACAACAGTGACTTTATCTGCACTGCTATTGCTCCACCTGCCACTTCAGCACCTTCTTATGAGATTAAACCTGCTTTGCTGAACCTTGTTATGAAAGATCAATTCTTCGGTGCTAAAGATGATGTTGCTTTGCACTTAAATAATTTTGTTGAGCTCTGTGATATGCAAAAGTACAAAGAAGTAGATGGTGATATCGTTAAGCTTAAGCTTTTTTCTTTTCTCCTTGAGAGGAGGAGCTAAAATCTGGTTTCTATCCTTGCCTAGGAATAGCATAGATTCTTGGGATAAGTGCAAGGATGCTTTTATTGGGAAGTACTACCCCCTAGCTAAGATTATCCAATTGAGGAGTAATATTATGAATTTTAAGCAATTGGATAATGAGCACGTTTCCCAAGCTTGGGAACGCATGAAATCTCTTGTTAAGAATTGCCCTACGCATGGTTTGACTACTTGGGTGGTTATCCAAAAATTTTATGCAGGCTTGAACTTTACCTCGCAGAACTTGCTAGATTCGGCCGCGGGAGGACCCTTTATGTCAACAACGCTTGGTGCTGCCACAAAACTACTCGATGAGATGATGACCAACTATTCCTAATGGCACACCGAAAGAGCTCCAACAGGTAGGAAGGTAAACTCTGTCGAGGAGATCTCCTCCCTAAATGAAAAAGTTGACTTGATTATGTCTCTACTTACCAAGCAATCTCCTATTGATCCTCATGATGTTCCTTTAAATTCTTTGATTGCTCAAGATCAAGTAGATGTGAACTTTATCTCTTGAAACAACTTCAATAACAATGCTTATAGGAGTAATTTTGGTAGCAATCCTAGACCGTTCCCCTCCAACAACTATGGGAACAACAACACTTATCCTAGCACCAAGAACTCCACTTCTGAACTAGAGAGTATGCTTAAAGACTTCATCATTACCCAAAAAGCCTTCAACAAGATTGTAGAGGAAAAACTAGACAAATTAGATAATCTCTCGTCGAAGGTAGATAATTTATCCCATGAAATAGAATTTCTTAAAATTATAACTTCTCCTTTTGAGGAGAGGAAGGTCACTCCTATGAACGCTATTCAAGTGCAAATTAATGAAAACATTAGGATGATGGCTAAACTTAAAGAGAGATGGGCTAGAGAAAAGGAGGAAGAAGATAGAATTAAGAGCCTTCCTACACACCATACCGTTGCTACTATCCAAATTGTTGAGGATATCCAAACTCTTAGCACCCAATGCACCCCTAGTCCCATAGGACCTATCAATGGTGATGCTATGACTTCAACCATAGAAGAAGAAATTCTTATGACTATAGAAGCTACCAAGCAAGTGAGCCTAAAGGACAACACTACCACTTTACTTGATAGTAGTGACCTTGATTTTGATAATTGCACCCTTTCTGAAGTTATTCGTTTCCATCACAAAATGTCTAGAGATCCCCACACTAGCACACTTAATCTTGCCTTCACGGAGCACATCACTAATGCTCTCATTAAAGCTAGGGAGGAGAAGCTTAGGGTAGAAGCCTCCATACCTAGAAATCTAGAAGATGGTTGGGATCCTATGATTAAAATTAAGTTGAATAACTTCTCTTTCTATGCTTTATGTGATGTTGGAGCTAGTACCTCTGTTATGCCCAAAAGAATGTATCATATATTTGAATTGAAACCTTTTGATCCTTGTTCTTTTGGTGTTCGTCTTGTCGATTCTTCCGTAAAGAAACCTTTGGTGAAGATCGATGATGTTCTTATCATTTTCAATGACAATTATGTTCCCGTTGATTTTACTATTATGGATATTGAATGTGAACCTTCTTGTCCAATTATTTTGGGATGTTGATTTCTTCGCACCGTGGGTGCTGTTATTGATATGAAAGAAGGGATTATCAAATTCCAATTCCCCCTCAAGAAAGGGATGGAACATTTCCCTAGAAAGAAGATTAAGTTACCTTTTGAGTCTGTCACACGGGCTAGTTATTTTCTTGATAAGACTTGATCTTTTTGCATCATGCCTAGCTAATGGCTTTAAAGAAGCGCTTTCGGGAGGCAACCCGCAATGAATTTAGGTTTTCCTTTTTGTTTTTCTTCTGTTTTCAGTGGTCTTGATGATTGTTAATACTATAGCAACATCATTGTATCTTTACTTTTCAAGCTTTGTGCCAATTATAGCCTCATATGAAAAGGGAAGTGAAAGTTGTGACATGTTGTCCAGAAAATAGATTCTGTTTTCGTTACGGGAAAAATCATAGAAAAATACCAGTTCATCTTTTTGAGCTGAAATATTTACACAGCGTGCTCTATACAATCACCGAACTTTCGTATGTTGTGAGTTTTTTGATTTGAGTTGCAGAAGTATCCCTAAAAAATTCTTTACTACCTGTTGGTCTATTTTTCACAGATTCTGTCCTGTTTTCCATTTTCTTCATTTTGCAAACCTTAAGCTTGCTTTTTCTTTGCAAAAACTTTTTGGCAATCTTTAGAAACAGTATCTCTTCAAGAATATTCTTATTTCCAGTAGAGGAAAAATTATTTTATTATGGGTACTAACCTCGCTAATCGGATTATGATGAGTTATGTATGAAGCGAGTTTTCAAGTGTGCGAGGGAAGATGATAAAAGAAGATTCAGGAGTGTCAAACGATCAAGCTTGGGGATGCCCCCGTGCATCCCCAAGAATTATTCAAGAATAATCAAGCGTCTAAGCTTGGGGATGCCCCCATGCATCCCCTTCTCCATCAACAATTATCAGTTCGTCTTTCGTTCCACTATATTTTTATCACTTCATGCGTTATGTGCTATGCTTGGAGCGTCTTGCTCTTTATTTCCTTTTTAGTTTTCTTTAGCTTTGCTTGATGTTCATAACAAGTTAGAATCCAGCTTTCTTTGTGTGGGAGAGAAACACGATCCACTTCACCCTAGAACACATCATAGGATTTTCATGCTTATCTTTGCTGTGTGTGTTCTTTATCTTTTTCGTAGCTGCTGTCATGTTTTAGCTCTTAGTTTTCAAGCTTATCTTTTTTTAAGAGCTTTTGTTTAGTTTGTTTCTTGAAATCTCTTGAGTTTTCATGTTTATCTTGTTTAGAGAGTTTTCCTGTTGCACTGAGTTTTGTGTCTTGACTTGAAGTAGGTAATTGAGGTTGCTGCTCAATTATAGTAGTAACTTGCAATAGTTTTGAGGTATTGCCATGAGTAATGTTTGAACTTTTGGTGTAAAGAGATTTAGCCTATTAGTGATAGATGTCGTATTTTGGGAAATCCTTGTTTATTTTCAAAACCTACAAAATTAGTTGATAACTTTAGCTAATCTTTGGACGGATCGAATATTAGAGTACACTCACGTACCATGAGTCGAGGATGCGCAAGGATAACCAAATACCCGTACACTCCTGATACGTCCAAAATGCATCACTATTTTATATAGTAAATCTTTCTTATTCATTGATATATTTCATGATATGATGCTATCCTTATGTTGTTTTGGCTTATTTTACACAGTTTGCAACTTTCCGGTGCCGAAGCAGCCGACGCAGGATTCAGCGGTAAAAAGTGGACGCTGAGTTGCTGAAGAAGAATACCTCCAAATTACCTGAAAATCGACGGAGGATATTTTCCAGAAGGATCACGAAGACACGCAAAAGAGCGACCAGAGGGGGGCCACAGGGTGCCTAGGCAGCCACCTGGCGCTGCCCCCACCCTGGCCGCGCCGGGAGGGCGCCTAGACCCCTGGGACCACTCCCGGTTCCCCCCTCTGGCCTATATAACACACATCATCCAGAAACCCTAAAAATGGGGGAGTTTACGGAGTTCCGCCGCCGCTCCGTGGCGGAAACCTAAAGAGAAGAAAAGCCATCTCTGGCGGGCAGATTCTGCCGGGGAGATCACCTCCCAGAAGGGGAGATCATCGCCATCGTCATCACCATCGTCACGGGCATCATCGAGATCATCATCAACATCATCCCCATCATCAGCACCATCTCCACCTCCATCCAATCTCATCTCACAATTGCAACTTGTGTTGTAATCCGTACTATCTATCCTCTCTACTCTATCGGTGTTGATTACTACTTTGTGGTGAATGCTATTGAGTTTTGTTGAAGAAATATCATTGTGTACAGATTGTTTATCATCTATTTATCCCCACTGATCATGATCTCTTTTATGTCTTGTGAGTAGTTACTTTAGTTCTTGAGGACATGGGAGAAGTCTAGTTGTTAGTAGTCATATGATGTTGAAGTAATATGTGTTGTTTGATATTTAAGTTGTGTTTTTATTTTCCTAGTGGTGTTGTGTGAGTCGAACACTCAACACTTCCCCTTATCAAGGACCTAGGGGAATACATTGTGTACAAAGAATGCTTACGGTGGGTTGCCGGAGTGACAGAAACCTAAACCCCAGTTTGCACGCTTTTGCACAAGGGAAAAATGGATCACCGATTGTATTGCTATGGTTAGGCTTTTGCCTTAATTACTATCTTGTATTTGCGGATGCTTGCAAGGTGTTTAATCATAAGAGTGCACTTATCTTAGTCTAGAGGGTGTACTAGCAAAGATCCACCCACTCAACACTTATCAACCTAGCACATAGTGCCGATACGGAATATGGCGAAAGCACATGACTCCCTCTCCCGTGTGTCCTCAAGAACACTTTAGCCTTTATAAGTTCAGTTGTTAGGCCTCTCCTTCGCTCGGAAAGGATTGGGCCACTCGTCACTCTCCAGTGCCTTCTACTTTGCTCGTTTTTACTTTCCTGTTGCTTATACCAAGAAAACCCCTAAAAAGTTATCTTTCAGTGCTTGCAGTTATCTCCTTGCCAAAGTCACCTGCTATTACCTTCTGCTCCTCGTTGGGTTCGACACTCTTACTTATCAAAAACGCTACCATAGATCCCTTACGGTTGTGGGTCATCAAGTACCGTTTTCTGGCGCTGTTGCCGGGGAGCGTATCGCTATTAGTAAGTGAAGCTGGTAAGGAAGTTTTTATATTTCTGTTTTTAGTTTTGCTGTTGCTGCTTTTGTCCTTATGGACACCCCTACTCTTGGATCGTTGTTCTTGGGGAACCGCCCCACAACTAAGGTAGTCACTCCTGCCCCTGCTGAAATTGTGCCTTATAAGATACCATCTGGTATTATCGATTATGTCTTAGCTAATCGCTATGTAGGAGACAGACATCCAGGTGAACACTTGCTATATTTATCACAACTATGTTCATTATTCAAGCTTGCAGGTGTGTCACTGGAGTTCGTTATGAAGAAATTATTCTCCATATCGCTTACGGACAAAGCTTCAGCTTGGTATAAGCCCCTAGATAACTCACATTCTCTTAATTGGGAAGACCTTATGTCTCTCTTTTATACAAAGTTTTACCCTCTTCATGAAGTTCATCGAGACAGGAATTACATCTATAACTTTAGGTCTCGCGACGGAGAGAGCATCGCTCAAGCTTGGGGGAGACTTAAATCCCTAATGTTCAAATGTCCTATCCATAGGCTCCCCAAGGAAATTATACTTACAAATTTTTATTCCAGGCTTTCTCGTCAGGATAAGGAAATGCCGGATGCCTCCTCTAGCGGGGTATTTCAGAAAAAGAGCGTTGAAGAAAGATGGGATCTCATCGAAAGGATCCAGAAGAATACTGAAGACTGGGAAATCGATAAAGGTATTGAACCTGCTATAAATTATGAGCATGATTATATTGAGAGCTATGTGAAAACTGATTACTTTAATACCTTTTGCTCAAAGATTGGTCTGGATTCCCATCTAATGATTGATTTTTTTAAGAACTTTGCCTCTCATGTTGATTCTTCTAAGATGAAGAAGGATCAACACCATAAGCCTTTCAAGGAAGTGCCTATTGATATTCACGTTGCTGATCCTATTTTGCCTGCAGTTATATATGAACAGCCCCCTTTTCCTTCAAGGATAAGGGAGCACTCTTTTGTGACAGGCATAATAAATAAAAGTGAGAGAAGAACAGGCGAACCTGAGGACCAGATCAGAGTCGATCCTCAAGTTGCGATGGTTAAAGATTTAGTTACTAATGATGTTTCAGATTCTACTATAAATTTTTGTGCTGTTTCAACTAACATTGTCACAGCCAAGAATAAAAGCCCAATTTCAGGTACACCAGTTGTATCTGTTAAAATAGGAGATCACAATTATTACGGGCTATGCGATCTGGGATCAAGTGCTAGCGCGATTCCTTATTCGCTTTATCAAGAGATCATGGGTGAGATTTCACCCTGTGAACTTGAAGAGATTGATGTTACTATTCATCTTGCAAACAAAGCTACTATCTCTCCTATTGGGATATTGAGAGATGTTGAAGTCCTATGCGGAAAGGTAAAGTATCCTACCGACTTTCTCGTACTTGGTTCAGTGCAAGATAGTTTTTGTCCTATTATTTTTGGTAGACCTTTTCTCAGAACTTGTGGAGCTATTATAGATTGCAAGAAAGGTAAAGTTTCTGTTGAATTCAATGGTGAGCCATATGAATTTAACTTTCATAAGATCTCTAAGCAGCCTTGTGGTACTGAATTACCTAGTGATGATAAAATTATTGAAAGTACTGCTTCTATTGCTATTACCCCTAATGATCCTTTGCAGCAATACATGGAGGACCACGAGAATGATACTCATATGCAGGAAAGAAATGAAATTGATGAAATCTTCTTGAGAAAACCTGCTATCCTGAAGCACAACCTTCCGGTTGAACCTTTAGTAATTCTATCCAAACCAAAAGAAGACCTGGTGTTTGATCTCAAACCTCTTCCCGATAAGCTCAAGTATGCTTATTTAGATGAAAAGAAAGTATATCCTGTTATTATCAACTCTAACCTTTCAGGATATGAAGAAGAGCGATTATTGGAGATACTTCGTAAACACCGTGGTGCAATTGGCTATACCCTTGATGACCTTAAGGGAATTAGTCCATCTATCTGTCAACATACTATCAACCTCGAGCCCGATGCTATACCTGTTGTTGACCATCAACGACGGTTGAACCCAAAGATGATGGATGTTGTGAGGACCGAAATCCTCAAGCTTCTAGCCGCATGTATTATCAACCCTATAGCTGATAGTAAGTGGGTAAGTCCAGTTCATTGTGTTCCTAAGAAAGGAGGGGCAACTGTAGTCCCTAATGATAAGAATGAACTAATACCTCAGAGAATTATTATTGGATATAGAATGTGTATTGATTACAGGAAGTTGAACAAGGCAACTAGGAAGGACCACTACCCTCTGCCCTTTATCGATCAGATGCTTGAGAGGCTGTCCAAAAACACCCACTTTTGCTATCTTGACGGGTATTCAGGCTTCTCTCAAATTCATGTTAACACTGCTGATCAAGAGAAGACCACTTTCACTTGTCCTCATGGTACTTATGCTTATAGGCATGTGCCTTTTGGTTTATGCAATGCCCCTGCTACTTTTCAGAGATGTATGTCTGCAATATTTCATGGTTTCTGTGAGGAGATTGTGGAAGTCTTCATGGATGATTTCTCCGTCTATGGAACTTCCTTTGACCACTGTCTCCACAATCTTAATAAAGTTTTGCAGAGATGCGAGGATACAAACTTAGTTCTAAACTGGGAAAAGTGCCACTTCATGGTTAACGAGGGGATCGTGCTTGGCCACAAGATTTCTGAGAGGGGAATTGAAGTGTACAAGGCGAAGATTGAAGCTATCGAAAGGATGCCCTATCCAAGGGACATTAAAGGTATTCGTAGTTTTCTCGGTCATGCTGGTTTCTATAGAATATTTATTAAAGAATTTTCTAAGACCTCGAGACCCCTCACTAATCTTCTCCAGAAGGATGTTCCTTTTGTATTTGATGAAGATTGTAAGGAGGCTTTCGAAGTTCTTAAGAAAGCTTTAATAACCGCTCCTATAGTACAACCGCCTGACTGGGGTTTTCCCTTTGAAATTATGTGTGATGCTAGTGATTTTGCTGTTGGAGATGTTTTAGGACAAAGGGTTGATAAAAAATTGAATGTTATACATTATGCTAGTAAAACCCTTGATAGTGCTCAAAAGAATTATGCTACTACAGTGAAGGAATTCTTAGCAGTAGTGTTTGCTTGTGATAAGTTTAGGCAGTATATTATTGATTCTAAAGTTATTATTCATACTGACCATGCTGCCATTAAGTATCTTATGATGAAGAAGGATGCCAAGCCAAGACTCATCAGATGGGTACTCCTCCTTCAAGAATTTGATTTGCAGATTTTTGATAGAAAAGGAGCAGACGACCCTGTAGCGGACAATCTTTCAAGGATGGAAGATATACCGCATGATCCCATCCCAGTCAACGACAGTTTTCCAGACGAACAACTTGCCGTTGTTAAAGTACAATCTCTTTCCGATCGTTGGTTTGCAAATTATGCTAATTTTATCGTTGCAAAGTATTTTCCTCCAGGTTTAACATTTCAGCAAAGGAAGAAGTTCTTCCATAATTTGAGGCATTACTTTTGGGATGACCCACATCTTTTCAAAGAAGGTCCAGATGGGATCGTGAGAAGATGCATACCGGAACACGAGCAGAAGGACATTCTCAAGAAATGTCACGATAGTCCCTATGGAGGACATCACGCCGGTGAGAGAACCGCACATAAGGTTCTCCAATCAGGTTTTTATTGGCCTACTCTCTTTAAAGATGCTAGAAATTATGTTTTAGCCTATGATAAATGTCAGAGAGTTGGTAATATTAGTAGAAGGAATTTGGTACGAACCACAATTAAATATTTTCGAGTGAGAATAAAATGACTTTCTTAAATTTATTGTGGTCCCATACTCATTCTCGAATTCTTATTTTGGAGTTCATTGGATATTGACGTTTAAGAGATATTTAAATAT
Organism: Bromus sterilis; assembly: GCA_950022295.1. Classification (NCBI taxonomy): domain Eukaryota; kingdom Viridiplantae; phylum Streptophyta; class Magnoliopsida; order Poales; family Poaceae; genus Bromus; species Bromus sterilis. The sequence goes on along the minus strand of OX465598.1, from coordinate 57,532,735 downwards.
TTCCAATAATTTAATAAACAAAATGAGAGGAGATAATATGACTTCTCCAAAAATAGTATTGAATTTTTTTAATAATGTCGTTAATGAGTTTTGTTTTTATAAAAATCTATTTCTAAAATGTATTCTGAGAGGGAAATATAGTTTTCCTAGACTCTCTATGTTTTATTTGGCTTATACAATTTTATTTGAGAGTGTTTAACCCAGATAATAAAAATAGGATTCCTAAGTCAATTGGACTGAGGTCATCTATCTAATTTTTTCCTCTATCCCTCTTTCCTTTTTCTTTATCTTGGGACAAATTTTGCACTAAGGCCCATAGCCCGAGCGAGCTGTCTTCTTCCTTTCGTTCGTTCATGTGAACGTGAACACAGAAGCAAATGGACATGGCAACTGAAGCTCTTCCTCTTTTCCTCCCATCTACTCTTTTGACCGATTCACTTCAGAACCTACACAAAAATTGTGGACAAGTTCATGAGGAATCCATTCATGGAAACAAACACGTGTTTTAATGCTTTTAATTGTCCATAATTTTCTCCATGAATGCCATTAAATTCATTTCCAAAACCTCGCTTTTAATGCCCATTATTTCTCCATAAATGCCATTAAATCTATTTCCAAAACCTCGCTTTTAATGTTCATTATTTCACCATGAATGCCATTAACTCCATTCCAAAACCTCACCCACTCTCCTTCTATGGACCTCCCATGACACTATAACTACCGCCCCTAGGACCCCTTTGAACCACACATCCCCACGCATAAAGTCCCTCTCCAAAGCCCTCTCCTTCGTGCGCGATTTCTCGTCGGAGTAAAGATGCATCCACACTTCCGGTGAAGATTTTTGTCGCCATGAAAGGTACCTAGTCCATATTTCTTCCTCTAGTTTCTTCCCCTTGCCGATGCGCACCGTTGTGACATAATTTTTCCTCTCGATTACAAGGCCGGAGCACGCCGTTCGTGTCATTGTGCTCTTCATCCGTTCTTCTCTACTCCGGCGGAACTTCTCGGCTATCCGAAGGCGAACATGGAGCTATAACCTTGTCCATCGAGTAGCCCAAATCATCCTCTACCCCGTTCGGCTGTTCGTTGACGCCGGAGACCTTTTTCAAAAAATTCCGGCGAGATCTCCGGTAAGATTTTCTCCCCTTTGTTCATCATTTTTTTTTGTAAAAAAATGAATACGTGCGGACCTATCAGAACTCGCCACGTGGCATCCTTTTATTAATCCCGTAATTCATTTTAGCAAAAATATCCAAACTTCAAAAAAATTCATATCTTCTAGCCCGTAAGTCCGATTTCGACAAATTTTATATCCCCAGATTCCTTGGAAAATGTAGTTTATTATTTTCCAGTAATATTCCACTTTTGATAATTTGAAATTTAACTCAAATTTATTTCTATAATTTGAGTATATTTGATATACATCTTATTCTATAATTTATTTGGAATATTTTCTTCATCAAATTTGAACCTTAAAATCAAATCTTTCTGTTTGGAAAATTGTCACATTCTTTCCATCATATAAATACACTATTTTGACCTCAAACCTTCGTCCAAGCTTCCCTTTAGTTATATCTCTTTTTTTTATAAATTTGGCTACAAAAATTCAATTTTCTCAACAAGATCATCACGATTTCTATCGGATCTTTTTGAATCCAATCCAAGAATTGATTTCCTATGCAAATATTCATATGGACAAACCAACTGAGTTTGACATACTCTCCATCCAATTGATTTTATAGTCAACCTCCAACATATTCTATTGATTTTACAATCCTCGGATATATGATTTCCATCATGTTTCCATCCAATCCAACTTGATCCTATCTCAACCTATCCATGCCATAGTAATTAGTTTATTAATAGTAATAACTAAATATTTATGTTGTAGTTGTATCTTATTTGGATCTTCACTTTGGATTGATTTGTGTGTTGAAGTGTTTCTCTTTTACCGTTAGATATATTGTAACGAGATGGAGAGATGACTACGAGTAGAATATTTCATCGTCAGGATCCAGGCAAGTTACTCTTTTGATCATGCTCCAGTATTACCTATATTTTTTATATGCATTGTAGTCCAACTTAAATATTATGTATTGATAGGATCATATATATTATGCTATGCTATTACACCTAGTAGTTCATTGAGGTAGGTCTGAACCTTATATCATTGTCGCCACCGTGTAGAATTATACTGCTTTGCTAAGTAGACGTGGATTGGGAAGTGATCCATTATGAGGTATGAGTGACTAAGTAGTAAACAGGACCAAGATAATCTTAATGAACCACCTGGGTGGAATGGTTGGGGGCACCCTGGAGGAACCAGTGGATTTGCCTGAGTGACCTGGAGATGGCCAGTAATCACTGCGGAATGCCACCCAGGCTTAAAGGGATCAATCATATTTTTCATAACTAGAAGCTTACGTGTGCAGCCACAAGCTATTATGGGCTCTGGCTTGGTTGATTAGTTGTAGTGACTCTTACTAGGTGGTGCTACGAACGTAGTTATGAGTAGGTGGGATGGGCACCGCCAGAGTGAGGGAAACTCTTCTAAAAGACCATGTCTCGACCTTCCGGTTCTCATACAACATGTAGTGTGACGAACTAAAAAGGAGGTGGTCGAGTCTTGTGGGGAATAGTGCACAAACCTCTGCAGAGTGTACAAACTGATCATGATTAGCCGTGTCCCCGGTTACGGACAACTTTGAGCATCTAGAAGTGGGAATGTTGACGGATCTCATCATATTTAATTAATCAATCGGGTTTAATCAACTTTGGGAATAGATTGACTTGGAGAAACCAATTCAATCATATTATGAGCTTTGTAGTACTGTTATGATAATCTTTGAGTAGGACAAAATCAGCTTTATGCAAACTGAAACTCTTAGAGCTTTTCCACCAGCCAAAATTGCATGTAGAAGATAGGTCTGTTATATATATTTTTGGGAGTAACTTGCCGTACATTCAAAGTACTGACCCATTTTGGGCTGTAACCTTCGGTGTTGCAGGATTGTATATGACGAGTAAGTGATGCGATGTAGGGTTACGATGTCTACACTCAACTTTGCCGTTGGTGTTGATGGGACTCGACTTATGTATTGTTTGTTTCCGCGGTGTATTCTAGCCCAAAGGCTATAAGGTAATAAATACCATGTATTTACGTTACTTTTTGACATGTGATTATGGTATTTCATCGAGTACTGTGTGTGCTAGCATACTGATCCAGGGATAGCACAAAAGTACAGTAGACTTGGTTCCCTTTTGGGACCGGGTCGTTACATCAATCATAGAATTGCTTCACCGTACCATCCTCAAACTAGTGGGCAAGTTGAGCTCACCAATAGAGAGATCAAGTTGATCTTGCAAAAGACAGTTAACAGAAATAGGAAGGACTGGTCAAATAAGTTAGGAGATGCTTTGTGGGCGTATATAACTGCTTACAAAAAACCCATGGGCATGTCTCCCTATAAAATGGTCTATGGCAAGGCTTTCCATTTTCCATTAGAGTTAGAGCACAAAGCTTTCTGGGCTGTTAGAGAGCGTAATGCTGACCCTAAGTTAGCTGGTGAAAAGCGTCTCATGAACTTGACTTCTCTAGATGAGTGGAGAAGTGAAGCTTACGAGAGCGCTAAAATGTTCAAGGAAAAGGTAAAGAAGTGACATGACAGGAGGATTCTGAAACGTGAATTTAATGTTGGTGATAAAGTTTTGTTGTTTAGATCCCGTTTCAGGTTTTCTCTAGGTAAACTACTTTCCAGGTGGGAAGGCCATTTCATATCGAAGAAGTCTACCGGTCTGGCGCAATCAAGATTAACAATTTTGAAGGCACCAAACCTCAAGTTGTGAATGGGCAAAGACTCAAGCATTACATGGCGGGAGATCCCGTCAATGTTGATGTAAATATAATACGCACAGCAACTCATGAAGAACATGTTGCAACCCTGTTTCAGACACCGACAGAAGCAGAATAAGAAAAGGTATGTATTACAGTAAGGAAACATCGCGAACCGCCATAAAAGTTCCATATTATGAGTTTTTGCAAAATTAGGAAAATTCGAGGCCTAAGTGGAGCCGGAGAGGAGCTCCAGGGGGCCTAGGCGCCCCCTGGCGCGGCCTACCTCCTGGCCGCGCCGGGAGGCCGCCTGAGCACCCAGCAGTCCGTCTCCGACCCCACTTTGGCTCGTTACCTTCCTTCCGTTGCAGAAATTTTTGCTATATATTTTCCCAGATCATTCCGGCAACGTATCTCGCGATTTCGTGTGTTTTCGTTTCAATCTGTTTCTGCCAGAAAACCTTTTAGCTAGACCTAGGTGCCATGGCTTCCCCAAGTCCCCCCAAGGACAAGTTCGTCGTCAACGTCATCAACCCTTACCTCGCTGAGCTGAAGAAGCACCCTCAGGTTGTTCGGATGGAGGACGGTGTCCTCCATCAAGAAGATCTGAAGGGACCTGTCAAGGAGGGGAGCATCCAGGCCAGGCTAGAAGAAGTGGAGCAAGAAGTCTTCAAGTACAAGAAGATGATCGAGCGGGGTGTCGAAGCCAACTTCGACCTCTTCAATGATCTGAAGGCTTTCTACAAGAAGGAGATTAAGGAGATGTGGAAAAGCATCACCGCATCTGAAGAAAGAACTGAAGAGCTCCAAGGGAAAATTTATGATCTACATCACCAGAACTGTGAGTATGAACTAAGGTTTATGCGCATGGGTATGGGTGCTGCATGCACGATTCAGGAGACAAACTTCTCATATGAGACTGGAGAACCCCTTCCATGGAAGCGCTTCGTCGAGGACTACGTGATCAACAACAACAGGAATGATGAGTGAAATCTCATTGGGTAATGGCATCCCCTTGGCTTGTTCCAAGCTTGGGGGAGTTCCCGGTATCTTTATCTTTATCTTAGTCTTTTAGAGTCAAGTAGAGTCATATCATGTCTAGGGAGGTTATTATATGAAATAGGTGTTTTCATCAAGGTCTATCACTCCTTCTGTGGAGAGATTGTATCCGTGAGTGTGGAGTCGTCTATAATGGAATATTAATGAGAAGTCTATTAGTTCCTTCGCTGCACTCGGTATTCTCTTCGCGCAATCGGCCTCATATGATGATTCTTATGGGGAGTATTGACCTTATAACAGGTATGGTTTTGAAAACTTTATTTAATTTTGGAAAACATAGCTCTGGTCATGACAACATGCATGTTTTCAAAAGTAGCGACATAGCCAAAACCTTTATGTTATTATGCTTGAAGTGTTATGTTGACAAGGAAGACAACTTGATGTGTTATGCTTACCTTAATGTTTATGCCTTATATATTTTGCATCTAAATTAGCATCAATTGTCTGTTCTCTCAAAGCCTTTGCTAGCCAAACTCTTTGCCAAGTAGATTTCTGCTTGTGCATCCATACCCTGAAACCAATATCTTCCATATGAGTCCACCATACCTTCCTATTCGTGGTATTCCCCTACCACTCCTATAAGTATAGAATTTATGTGTTATCCTTAAATGTTCAAAATCTTCTGTTTTGTGCCTCTTGTTTAGCTCATGAGGAAGTAGTAGGTAATTCATGATCTTCTTAAGTTGGACAAGTTTTACCCCGGGATTGTATGTCTAATCTGCAAACCCATAATACGAGGAGGAACTGGCATGGGTGCGCCCAGCTCGAAAGATAATATAACAAACAAACCCTCCTTCACGCTTGGTCTATGAGAAATCAGAAACTTTGGCAGTGATAAACAAAGGAGATTCAGGGGATGTGATCGTCCCCACTTGGGAGCCGTTCCTCGAAACTTGTCCATCTTGAGAAGTAATTGAGCTATCTATTAGCATTCGTTGACAAACTATGCACCGCCCCAAAATCTATTTTTATTCTGTTTGATTTAAGGATAGCACATGAGTTTTCCCTGCTTGCCCTTAACAAGGCCTTTCATCCGCCTTCATGTTGAGTCAGTTGTCCCATTTCCTTCTTTTCTCTAAGAGAACAGACATTTGATGTTGATGAGGATTCATCCATATAAAGCTGCATTAAGTTTTGCCATGCCACATCCTTGTTGACATTATCTTTTGATAAGTAAGTTGTTTGTGAAAGCTTTTGCCTAGCGAGCATCTTCCTTTGTGTCAGAATTTTCACTTCATGACTAATAACATGTTCTTTCGAAAGCTTCAAATTGTTTCATTAAAAAGAAAGAGCAAGAGTAAAAGTTATTAGTTGTCCTTTGACCAAGGATATGTTTGCCATAATTTGATGAGTTTCCTCAGCCCTACTTTTGATTATAATTATTATTACTTTCTCATAAGGGCCTTATGAGTTGAGGTTGCTGTTGAGGATGCTTAAGCTGGATGAAGAAACCTTGATGCTTCTTGTCCGTATTCTATTTATCGACACTTCACTCTCTAAACTTGTGGACAGGTTTACCGAGCTCAGTATTCGATTGGGGACAAGTGAGGTCTAAGCTTGGGGGAGTTGATACGTCCAAAATGCATCACTATTTTATATAGTACATCTTTCTTATTCATTGGTATATTTCATGATATGATGCTATCCTTATGTTGTTTTGGCTTATTTTACACAGTTTGCAACTTTCCGGTGCCGAAGCAGCAGACGCAGGATTCAACGGTAAAAAGTGGACGCTGAGTTGCTGAAGAAGAATACCTCCAAATTACCTGAAAATCGACGGAGGGTATTTTCCAGAAGGATCACGAAGACACTCCAAAGAGCGACCAGAGGGGGGCCACAGGGTGCCTAGGCGGCCACCTGGCGCGGCCCCCACCCTGGCCGCGCCGGGAGGGCGCCTAGACCCCTGGGACCACTCCCGGTTCCCCCCCCTCTGGCCTATATAACACACATCATCCGGAAACCCTAAAAAGTGGGGGGAGTTTACGGAGTTCCGCCGCTGCTCCGTGGCGGAAACCTACAGAGAAGAAAAGCCATCTCTGGCGGGAAGATTCCGCCGGGGAGATCACCTCCCGGAAGGGGAGATCATCGCCATCGTCATCACCATCGTCACGGGCATCATCGAGATCATCATCAACATCATCCCCATCATCAGCACCATCTCCACCTCCATCCAATCTCATCTCACAATTGCAACTTGTGTTGTAATCCGTACTATCTATCCTCTCTACTCTATCGGTGTTGATTACTACTTTGTGGTGAATGCTATTGAGTTTTGTTGGAGAAATATCATTGTGTCCAGATTGTTTATCATCTATTTATCCCCACTGATCATGATCTCTTTTATGTCTTGTGAGTAGTTACTTTAGTTCTTGAGAACATGGGAGAAGTCTAGTTGTTAGTAGTCATATGATGTTGAAGTAATATGTGTTGTTTGATATATAAGTTGTGTTGTTATTTTCCTAGTGGTGTTGTGTGAGTCGAACACTCAACACTTCGCCTTATATATGAAGGACCTAGGGGAATACATTGTGTACAAAGAATGCTTACGGTGGGTTGCCGGAGTGACAGAAACCTAAACCCTAGTTTGCACGCTTTTGCACAAGGGAACAATGGATCACCGATCGTATTGCTATGGTTAGGCTTTTGCCTTAATTACTATCTTTTATTTGCGGATGCTTGCAAGGTGTTTAATCATACGAGTGCACTTATCTTAGTCTAGAGGGTGTACTATCATAGATCCACCCACTCAACACTTATCAACCCAGCACATAGTGCCGATACGGAATATGGCGAAAGCACATGACTCCCTCTCAGTGTGTCCTCAAGAACACTTTAGCCTTTATAAGTTCAGTTGTTAGGCCTCTCCTTTGCTCAGAAAGGATTGGGCCACTCGTCACTCTCCAGTGCCTTCTACTTTGCTCGTTTTTACTTTCCTGTTGCTTATACCAAGAAAACCCCTAAAAAGTTATCTTTCAGTGCTTGCAGTTATCTCCTTGCCAAAGTCACTTGCTATTACCTTCTGCTCCTCGTTGGGTTCGACACTCTTACTTATCAAAAACGCTGCAATAGATCCCTTACGGTTGTGGGTCATCAACTCCACCTCGAGGTACTTGTCTCTTTGTAAACCTCCTAATAAGATTGAGAGTTACCTATAATAAGTGCATGAGTTCTTTGGACTAATGTGAGTATTCGAAAGTTGACACTTCTACCTTCCCATATTTGCTAGCCTCTCTTGTGACGTGCATTGCCTCCTTCTCACTCCGAGAGTTGGCGTCCACCTTCGCCGGTACATCCAAATCCTTGGCACGATATGCTCTGTCATCATAAGCCTCATTATATCCTTCCTCAAAACAGCCACCATACCTACCTATCAAGGCATTTTCATAGCCTTTCCGAGATACATTTCCATGCAACATCCACCTTCGCATGACTTGATCTTCATGTCATACATGCTTTTGCTTGATCGATGAGCCGCATGCTAGTTGGGCCTTGCCCTAATCATTGCTGCATGACGCGCTAGTATCATTGCATATCCTGCTACACTGGCAGAGGCATACATTTGCATACTTCATGATAGTTTCACTTTCTTTATGTTGAGTACTTTTGTAAAGTGTGAAAGATCTTATATACTTCTTGTAATATATAGAGTGTTGCCCCTAAAGTGAGGAAAAGATCGCAAAGAGGACAAAATAAAAAGATCCCAAAGAGGACAAAATCAAAATATCCCAAAGAGGACAAATGAGAGCAATAGAAAGAGCCATTGAGGCTACCAAAAGATAGAAAAAAAAATAGAAAAAAGAGAAAAAGAAATAAAAAGAGAGAAGGGGGCACACTACTATTCCTTTTGAGAGATCCACACTCGTACTCCATCTTATATCTTATACTCCATAGAGATTATCATTCATGCATATAGCTATGTGGGGACCTTCACACTATGGAACTTGGCTTGTATATTCCAATGATGAGCCTCCTCAAATGAGCTCTAGGTCTTCTTGATCAAGAAAGTTGGATGCACCCCCACTAGTTCCATTAGAGAGCTTATTTAGCTCATATGTGCATCCGTTGCATGGCAATCCCTAATCCTCACATCATATCTATCATTTGGCTTTCTCTCTCCTATGATTGTCCTCATTGATGTGAGCCTTTCACACCTTTTTGTCTTCCTCCCCCTTCATTTTTCTCTCTTTGCCATCCTAAGTGTCAACTTTCTTGCTTACGCTCATCCATTGCATGAGTGCTCAAAATATCGAAAGGGAGTGGATCATTTTGACTTGTACCTGGATAGTGGTCTGGGGATGAGTCAAGATAAGATTCCAAAGAAGACCAAGTGTGAAACTTTAGTAGATTAAGTTCTCAACAACAAAAACTATGTTTTACTCTCTCGTATATCCCTGTCCCCTTTCTTGCACGCAAACACCATTTGGAGACATTTGAGTCACCAACAGCGAGAGCTCTTGCATCTTTATGTTCTTATGTTGCTTGTTTCAATACCAATATAGATTTTTGCCTGTTATGACTTGAATTGAATTACATGCCTTCATTGCTTTACTTAAAAAGTTCTTATATGGTTGGTAGCATGTCACCACAGAAATTATGCTTGTTATCATTTACCTACTCGAGGACGAGCAGGAATTAAGCTTGGGGATGTTCATACGTCCAAAACGTATCTATAATTTCTGCTTGCTCCATGTATCTTTTGTGTGATATTGCTATGATATTGATGCACTTCCATACACTTTTGATCATATTTGGACTAACCTATTAACTCAGTGCACCCCAGTGCCAGTTCCTGTTTTCTGTGGTTTTTGTATTTCAGGTTTCCCATTACTTAAAGTGCCAGATATTTCCGGGAAAAATATAGGAAAAATCAGCACACAGGAAGCTTCGGTAAGAGCCCAAGTGGGGCCAGAGGGGAGCCAGGGGTGACCCAGGCGGCCACCTGGAGCGGCCACCCCCTAGGCCGCGCCAAGGGGGCGCCTGGGGCCGTGGTCCACCTCTGGCTGCCCCCCTTCGACTATATATCCCTTTCGTCCCGAAACCCTCGAGGACAGAACCCTTTTTCGCGATCTCTCCTCTGTTCTGCCGCCGCCGCGCTTCCAAGATCGGGAGCACCAGGAGACCTCTTCCCGGCACCCTGCCAGAGGGAGGAACCACCTCCGGGAGCTTCTCCACCACCATGGATGCTTCTCGGATGAACCGTGAGTAGTCCACCTTGGACCATGGGTCCATGATCAGTAGCTATGTGATGTTCTCCTCCCCTCTTTGTTCTTCATGGTTTAGACCTCGTGAGCTGCCCTACATGTGCCTCAAGCTTCACCACCAGTGCCCCCAGTGCCTCAAGCTGAAGCTTCAACACGGTCACTGTGTCCCAAGAAGAGGCAGCCATTCTATAGAAACATCTCTGCTGATGAACGCCCAAGATTCAATGTTGATGCTTTCTATGCCAGCATGGGCTACTTTCAAGAAGGGGTTCAAATTCCCTACCACACTGCCCCGCCCCGCAATTTGCTGAGGTTCTGGACTGCTTCGCAGAAGAAATACTATGCCTCAGTGCTATATAGGCAAAACAAGGTGTTCCCTCATAAACACATTCCTCATACAGATATGGAGGCGATCCCGTGCTTCAATAATGCTCTTCAGGACTTCCATCATGGCAAGCTTCTTCAATTCTGCTATGAGAAAATCCATTGCAATGAAGAACTGGTGCTTCAATTCTATGCCACCCTGTATGTCATTGGCAATCCTCAAGACATCAGCACTTGGGTACTCGAATGGATGACTGAGCATCAGCATTTCTCTGCCACTGTGCCTGAGATCATTGAGATTCTTCAGCTGCCTTCCCACAATCCCTCAGTTCCAAGCACATATGTCGCCCCAAATCTTCAGGACGATCTGATGAATATGCTGATGAAGTCTCAAGAACCTGATGCTTCTCCTCGCACAAAGTTTCTGGTCACAGAGCTTCAGTTCTTTCCCAGCACTCTCTACCGCATCCTGGCAAAGACACTTTGTCCCATCAAAGGCTATGAATCCACGACTGAAGACGTTGTTGGCTGCATGAAAAATATCTTGTTCAACTTGTGCATGTTAGCTTCCATCAACGTTGTTGACTTCTTCTTCAGGACCATGGTTGATGCAGCTCAAATCCTCACATATTGAAGCCTTATGCCCCATGGGCAGCGGCGAATCCAAGATAAAAACAGAGGCTAGGCTCAAGATAGTTACTAAGGTAGACATAGGTACATATGTTATGTCATTTTTGTGATATAAATAAGCAAATCAAAATCTATGAACTAACTAAGCAAAGTAATAAAGAATTAATGGCTCCGCTGGCAAGTATACACTAGAAATTCTAATTAGGCGAGTATAGTTTTGCAAAACCGGAGGGTAGGCTTGAGCCTATCAAAGACTCCCTGGTAAATTCTCCCCTTCCCATGGGTTATGAATCTCATATGCATCAGGACCAATGTCCCCTATGAGGCTGACTCGGAAAATCATTGTGTATATCTACCTCCAGTTGAAGTCTTACCGCGCACCATTTCCTCAGTGCATCCCTCTGACAAGGGCAAAGGATTTTACAATGAACCATTCCATCCAACAATGTCTCTTGCCTTCAATATTCTTCATCCTCGGTCTCGCACCACTGAGGAAGCTGGAACCAATGCCTCAACTGAGGAAACAACTCAGCCTCGGATGATGACTGGCCGGGAACTCCTCATTAGCCTGCATCAAAAAGTTGATCGTAATCACGACTGGACGAAGTGTCAGATCGGTGAGATCTTAACATACATGGCTCAGATGCACACATCTCAGAAGAAGGTGCATCAGTATGCTCATCATACCTATCAGCGAGTTGATGATATTCTTGAAGCCGTCATCACTTCTATGGAAATTGAACAGCTCGGCCTCAAGTCACCGCCGCTCAATGAGATTCGGCCTCCTCGCCAATTTCGACGCTGCCCTACTCCAACACTGGCGATGAACTCGTATTCTTCCAATCAAGTCATCACGCGTGAAGAAGCTGAAGACACTGTTGCCTGTCCCACACCGCAATGACTGGCATCAAGCATGACTCGCCTCAGCCTTGAAGCTTTTGGGTCGGGCGTTAGTCTCAGTTTCTCTCCTTTTTGTTCATTTAATGACAAAGGGGGAGAAATTTGAGTTGGTCTTCAACGGGTCCTTCTTTTGGGTTCCTCAAGTTACAACTCTCGTTCTTCATTTGATTCTTGTAACGAGTTGTAAACTTTAACTTATGTGGTTCCTTGATACTTTCGAATTACCTCATGCCTATTCTTCAAGTTAACTTGTATGCATGATGCTTACTCTATGCAACCACTTTACTCAGTGCTGTGTTAATTCCTCAACATTCTACTTGATGCACTGTTTTAGATAATCCTGGATATAGGGGAGCTCCTCATGCTCCTCAAAAAGTTTACTGAAAATAGAATCTTCAAATTTATGCATATCCTCAGGGGGAGCATCTCTATATCCAAACAGTATGAAATGTTTTCTTCAATCCCAATTCCTCAAAATCACTTATTTAATCATGTTGAATATTTAAGTTGATTGTCATAAAATCACCAAAAAGGGAGAGATTGTAAGTGCATCTAGTGCCCCTATGAGATTTTGGAGTATTGATGATAAAATTGTTAAGGGACTGATGTGTTTGCGAGTGTACACAGGAGAACAGTCCCTGAAGAAGTGTTTAACCACCGTTGCCGACCCCCAAAATGTTGAGGAACATTGAAGTAACCCCCCTCAGTCCCGTGATGTTCACTAGTGATGTCTCTCTCCCAAAAGACGATAAATCTGCTATGCGAGTTAAACAAATCACCGCAATGCTAACTATGCTACAAAAGAAAGGAAGAGGCTCATAAGCATGGGCAGTACGCCAAAATAAGTAGACCGAAGTCCATCTGCATCTACTACTAATCATCCACCTTGAGATATCTATCCAGAACATCTCGCTGGTATTAAGTTGCGAGCCCCACCCAAAGTGTAAACCTAAAGCAACAGACAACTGCATTAAAAGAACTTTGCGTCAAGTAAACAATCCTTGCAACCGCGGTTACAAGCACCATTGTTTCCCCCCTTGTAGCCACAGCACATCCCTACACTCATGTTTCTGTCACTCAAGCGTGTAATCAGGGGGCATGTACCCACAATCGAGCATAAAGTTCGCTCTTGGAGTTACTACCTACCACTTGGCCAAAGCAATAAACAACAACGGAGAACATGAAAGAATTACTTAGGAACGAAAATATAAGAGATCAAAACCAAATATATTACTCTATCATGATATGAACATAATCTCATAATCCATCAGATCCCATCAAACTCAGCATAGCAACAGTAGAAGAATTACATAAGTGCCTCGATCATGTAGGGCAGCTCACGAGGTCTAAACCATGCAGAACAAAGAGGGGAGGAGAACATCACATAGCTACTGGTCACGGACCGATGGTCCAAGTTAGACTACTAACGGCACATCCGGGAAGCGTCCATGGTGGAGGGGAAGCTCCCGGAGGTCGATCCTCCCTCCGGTAGGGTGCCGGGAAGGGTCCTGAAGGTGCTCCCGATCTTGGAAGCGCGACGGCGGCGGAACAAAGGAGAATTTGCGAAATAGGGTTCTCTCCTCGGAAGTTTCCCGTGACGGAGAATAAATAGGCGAAGGGGGGCAGCCAGGGGGGCCACCAGGGGCCCAAGCGCCCCCTGGCGCGGCCAGGCCCCTGGCCGTGCCAGGTGGCCGCCTGGGTGCCTGGTGGTGGCCCTCTGTCCCTCCTTCGGGCTTCGGGAGTCTTGTGACACGCTGATTTTTTATCTGATTTTTCCCGGATTTTTTGAGCACTTTTTATATGGGGGAACTGAAATAGAAAAACAGCAGAAAACAGGAACTGGCACTGGGGTGCACTGAGTTAGTAGGTTAGTCCAAATATGATCAAGAATGTATGAAAGTGTATCTAGATCATAGCAATATCACACAAAACATGCATGGAGCGAGCAGAAATTATCGATACGTTTGAGACGTATCAACATCCCCAAGCTTAATTCCTGCTCGTCCTCGAGTAGGTAAATGATAACAAGCATAATTTCTGTGGTGACATACTAGCAACCATATAAGAACTTTGAAAAGTAAAGCAATCAAGGTATGTAATTTACAAGAGGGTATAGAAGATCTTTCACACTTTACAAGGTACTCAAATCATAAAGAAGATGTAGCTGTCATGATGTATGCAATGTGTGCCGCTGCTAGTGTAGCGGGAACATGCATGACATGAAGATCAAGTCATGAAGAGGTGGAAGTTGCATGGCAATATATCTCAGAAAGGCTATGGAAATGCCTTGATAGGTAGGTATGGTGGCTGTTTTGAGGAAGGATATAAGGAGGTTTATGATGACAGAGCGTATCATGCCAAGGGTTTGGATGTACCGGCAAAGGTGGACGCCAACTCTCGGAGTGAGGATAAGGCAATGCACGACACAGGAGAGGCTAGCAAATATGAGGAGGTGGAAGTGTCAACTTTCAATACTTACATTAGTCCGAAGAACTCATGCACTTATTATCAGTAACTCTCAATCTAATGAGGAGGTTCACAAAGATACAAGTACCCCGAGGAGGAATGTATGGGGGTTTGGTAATCCTTGCGCATCCTCGACTCATGGTACGTGAGTGTACTCTAATATCCGACCCCTCAGAAGAGTAGTGATCCATCTAGTAGCTAGAGTTCTCAACTAGTTTTGTAGATTTTTGAAAATAAACACAGATTGCCCAAAATACGACACCTATCAATAATAGGCTAGAGCTCTTGACACCAAAAGTTTAAACATTACTCACATCAATACCTCAAAACTATTGCGAGTTACTACTAAAATTAAATAGCAACCTCAATTACCTACTTTCCAGACAAGACATAACTCAGTGCAACAACCAACTCTCTTAACAAGATAAACATGAAAACTAAAGAGAGTTCCAGCAATAAACTAAACAAAAGCCAAGGCTCTTTCTAAAGACAAACTAAGACTAAAACTAAACATGGAAGTAGTTACGAAAAGATAAAGAACACACAACAACAAAAAGATACGCATGAAGAATCATATGATGTGTTCTAGATTTTGAAAGTGGAGCGTGTTTCTCTCCCACACAAAGTAAGATGGGTCTAACTTGTTATGAATAGAAAGGCAAGATAAAGAAAACTAAAAATAAAACCTAAGAGCAAGACGCTCCAAGCATACCACATAACGCATGAAGTGATAAAAATATAGTGAGACGAAGGACGAACTGATGATTGTTGATGGAGAAGGGGATGCACGGGGGCATCCCCAAGCTTAGATGCTTGAGTCTCCTTGAATATTTGTTGTGGATGCATGGGGGCATCCCCAAGCTTGAGCGCTTGACACTCCTGAATCTTCTTTCATCATCTTCCATCGCACACTTGAAAACTCCCTTCATACATAACTCATCATAAGCTAATTAGAGAGGTTAGTACCCTTAATAAATAATTTTCCCCCACTGGATATAAAGATATTCTTGAAGATCTACTGTTTCTCAATATTTCCAAAAGTTTTTTGCAAAGAAAAATCAAGCTTAAGGTTTGCAAAATTTAGGAGAGACAAAACGTGGCAGAATCTGTGAAAAACAGAACAGCAGGTAGTAAAGAATTTTTTAGGGGCACTTATGCAACTCAAATAAAAAACTCAGAACATACGAAAGTTCCGTGATTGTATAGAGCACGTTGTGTAAAAAATTCAGCTCAAAAAGATGAACTGGTGATTTTATCTGATATTTCCCATCACGAGGACAAAATCTGTTTTCTGGACAGCATGTCACAACTTTCACTTCACTTGTCATATGAGGCTATAACGTGGCACAAAGCTTGAAAATAAATTTATAATGATGTTGCTACAGTAGTAACAATCATCAAGACCACTAAAAACAAAAGTAAAAACATCTTGGGTTGCCTCCCAACAAGCGCTTTCTTTTACGCCTTTAAGCTAGGCATAAGGCGAAAGAAGAATCAAGTTTTATCAAGAGAAAGAGAATAGCTAGCCCATGTAACGGACTCAAAAGGTAACTTGACTTTATTTCTAGGGAAGTGTTCCATCCCCTTTTTGAGAGGGAATTGAAATTTTATATTCCCCTCTTTCATGTCAATGATTGCACCAATGGTGCAAAGAAAAGGACGTCCCAAAATAATTGGACATAAAGGTTCACACTCTATATCCATAATAAAGAAATCAACGGGAACATAGTTGTCATTGACAATGATAAGAACATTGTCGATCTTCCCCAAAGGTTTCTTTATGGAAGAATCGACAAGACGAACACCAAAAGAACAAAATCAAAAGGTTTCAATTCAAACATATCATACATTGTTTTGGGCATGACGGAGGTACTTGTTCCAACGTCACATAAAGCATAGAAAGAGAAGTTATTTAATTTAATTTTGATCATAAGGTCCCAACCATCATCTAGCTTCCTAGGTATGGAGGCTTCTATCCTAAGCTTCTCCTCCCTAGCTTTGATGAGAGCATTTGTGATATGCTCCGTGAAGGCAAGATTAAGTGTGCTAGTGTGGGGGTCTCTAGACATTTTGTGTAGCAAGCTAATAACTTTTGAGAGGGTGCAACTATCAAAATCAATATCACTACTATCAAAGGTTGTAGCAGTGTCATCTAGGCTCACTTTTTTGAAACCCTCTATGTTCATAGGGGTTTCTTCTTCTAAAGTTGAGGTATTAGCATCACCATTAATAGGTCCAATGGGACCAGGAGTGCATTGGGTGCTAATAGTTTCGGTGTCCTCAACAATTTGGATAGTGGCAACTGTGTGGTGTGTAGGAAGGCTCTTAATTATATCCTCTTCCTCTTTTTCTCTAGCCCATCTTTCTTTAAGTTTAGCCATCATCCTAATATTTTCATTAATTTGTATCTGGATAGCATTACTAGGAGTGGCCTTTCTCTCCTCAAGGGGAGAGGTTCTAATTTTTAACATCTCAACATCAAGGGCTAAGCTGTCTACCTTCAAACAAGGATTATCTAATTTAGCTAGCTTTTCTTCCACATTCTAGTTGAAGGCCTTTTGGGTAGTGATAAAGTCTCTAAGCATGTGTCATAATTCAGAAGTGGGGTTCTTGTTGCTAGGGTAAGTGTTGTTGTTCCCATAAGTGGATGGAAACGGTCTAGGATTACTAGCAAAGTTGCCCTTATAAGCATTATTATTAAAGTTGTTTCTAGCAATGAAGTTCACATCTACTTGTTCTCGAGCAACCAAAGAATTTAAAGGAACATCATGAGGATCAATAGAGGGTTGCTTGGTAAGTAGAGACATAATTAAATCAACTTTATCATTTAGGGAGGTAATTTCCTCGACATAATTTACCTTCCTACCTGTTGGAGCGCGTTCGGTGTGCCATTGGGAATAGTTGGTCATCATCTCATCAAGGAGTTTGGTGGCAGCACCGAGTGTAGTTGACATAAAGGTTCCTCCCGCGGCCGAATCTAATAGGTTCCGCGAGGTAAAGTTCAAGCCTGCATAAAAAGTCTGGATAACCATCCAGGTAGTCAAACCATGTGTAGGGCATTTCTTAACAAGAGATTTCATACGTTCCCAAGCTTGGGCAACGTGTTCATTATCCAATTTCCTAAAATTCCTAATGTTACTCCTCAATTGGATAATTTTAGCAGGTGGGTAATACTTCCCAATAAAAGCATCTTTGCACTTATCCCAAGAATCTATGTTATTCCTAGGCAAAGATTGAAACCAGATTTTATCTCCGTCCCTCAAAGAGAAAGGAAAAAGCTTGAGCTTAACAACATCACCTTCTACTTCTTTATACATTTGCATATCACATAATTCAACAAAATTATTCAAGTGTAAAGCAGCATCATCTCCAGCACCAGAGAATTGATCTCTCATAACAAGGTTCAGTAAAGCAGGTTTAATTTCATAAGAGGTAGCTGAAGTGGCAGGTGTGGAAATAGGACTGCAGATAAAGTCTTTGTTGTTGTGACTAGTGAAGTCACACAACTTGGTATTTTCAGAGGAACCCATAGTAGCAGCAAGTGTGGCAGATTTAAGGTAAACTAACAATACAAAAGAGTAAAGGTAAAATATAGTGCGAAACTCCCCTATCTTATCACTCGGAGTCCCTGGCAACGGCGCCAGAAATTTGCTTGATGGCGTGGAAGTGGTTATGGCTTCTCGCCCTTCGTTGGTTACCCCAAGTGGAAGGTGAGATGTAGGATAGCAGCAAATTTCCCCTGTGTAGAGGATAGGGTTTGTCTCCCGTAGGACTCCGGCAAAGATAAGTAGGTGGCAAGAAAACAATGGCACCGTTTACGACAAACGTTACTTCCTTGACTTGGACCTACGCACGATACAATTAACTTTGCTCCCAACAAAGTTCAGAGAGGTTGTCAATCTCTCCGGTCTTGTTGTTTACAAAGGGTCAAACACACAAGGGATAATGATAATGATGATAGCAACTGAAAGTAAATACTGAAAAAGGAAATATCTTGTAAACAGTGATGAGAATATGGACCGGGGTCCCGTGATGTTCACTAGTGATGTCTCTCTCCCAAAAGACGATAAAAGTGCTATGCGAGGTAAAAAAATTACAAATGGGCAATTGACATGATTATAAACGCACCGCAATGCTAATTATGCTACAAAAGAAAGGAAGAGGCTCATAAGCATGGGCAGTACACCAAAATAAGTAGACCGAAATCCATCTGCATCTACTACAAATCATCCACCTTGAGATATCTATCCAGAACATCTCGCTGGTATTAAGTTGCGAGCCCCACCCAAAGTGTAAACCCAAAGCAACAGACAACTGCATTAAAAGAACTTTGCGTAAGGTAAACAATCCTTGCAACCGCGGTTAGAAGCACCGTTGTTTTCCCCCTTGTGTCCACAACACATCCCCTAGACTCATGTTTCTGTCACTCAAGCCTGTCATCAGGGGGCATGTACCCACAATCGAGCAGAACGTTCCCTCTTGGAGTTACTACCTACCACTTGGCCAAAGCAATAAACAACAACGGAGAACATGCAAGAATTACTTAGGAACGAAAATATAAGAGATCAAAACCAAATATATTACTCTATCACGATTTGAACATAATCTCACAATCCATCAGATCCCATCAAACTCAGCATAGAAACAGCAGAAGAATTACATAAGTGTCTCGATCATGTAGGGCAGCTCACGAGGTCTAAACCATGAAGAACAAATAGGGGAGGAGAACATCACATAGCTACTGGTCACGGACCCATGGTCCAAGGCATACTACTCACGACACATCCGGGAAGCATCCATGGTGGAGGGGAAACTCCCGGAGGTCGATCCTCCCGTCGGCAGGGTGCCGGCAAGGGTCGTGACGATGCTCCCGATCTTGGAAGCGCGGCGGCAGCGGAACAAAGGAGAATTTGCGAAATAGGGTTCTCTCCTCGGAAGTTTCCCGTGACGGAGAATAAATAGGCGAAGGGGGCAGCCAGGGGCCCAGGCACCCCCTGGCACGGCCAGGCCCCTGGCCGCGCCAGGTGGCCGTCTGGGTGCCTAGTGGTGGCCCCCTGGTCCTCCTTCGGGCTTCGGGAGTCTTCCGACACACTGATTTTTTATCTGATTTTTCCCGGATTTTTGGATCACTTGGCCGTCTGGGTGCCTAGTGGTGGCCCCCCTTGCCCCTCGTTGGTTACCCAAAGTGGAAGGTTGAGATGTAGACAGCAGGAAATTTCCCTCGGTGAAGATACCAAGGTTTGTCTCCAGTAGGACTCCGTGACAATGGCGCCAGCAATTAGGCGGTTGACGTGGACCTGCACACACAACAAATAACTTTATTCCCAACGAGTACAGAGAGGTTGTCAATCCCTCCGGCCTTGTTGTTTACAAAGGATCACACGCACGGGATAATTATGACAGCAATAGCAACAAAAAAGGAAATAAAGCATAAAATAAATAATGAGTGTAAACAATGTTGGAAATATGGATCGGGGTCCCATGATGTTCACTAGTGATGTCTCTCTCCCAAAAGACGATAAAATAGTCATGCAAGGTAAACAAATTACAGCTGGGCAATTGACAGGATTATGTGCGCAAACCAATGCTAACTATGCTATAAAGAAAGGAAGAGGCTCAAAAGCATGGGCGGTACGCCAAGACAGGTAGACCGAAATCCATCTGCATCTACCTACTAATCATTCACCTTGAGATATCTATCCAGAACATCTCGCTAGTATTAAGTTGTGAATCCCACCCAAAGTGTAAACTCAAAGCAACAGACAACGGCATTAAAGAACTTTGCGTAAAGTAAACAATCCTTGCACCCGCAAGTACAAGCACCGTTGTTTTCTCCCTTGTGGCAACATCACATCCCCTAGACTCATGTTTCTGTCACTCAAGCTAGTCATCAGGGGGCATGAACCCACAATCATGCATAACGCTCCCTCTTGGAGTCACTACCTACTACTTGGCCAAAGCAATAAACAGCAACAGAGAACATGCAAGAATTACTCAAGAACATAAATATAAAAGAGGAGAATCAAATATATTACTCAATCACAATCTGAACATAGTCTCATAATCCATCAGATCCCAGCAAATTCAACATAGCAATAGAAGAAATATTACATATGTGCCTCGATCTTGTAGGGCAGCTCACGAGGTCTAAACCATGAAGAACAAAGAGGGGAGGATAACATCACATATCTACTAATCATGGACCCATGTTCCAAGGTGGACTACTCACGGTTCATCCGGGAAGCATCCATGGTGGTTCCTCCCTCCGGCAGGGTGCCGGGAAGAGGGCTCCTGGTGCTCCCAATCTTGGAAGCGCGGCGGCGGCAGAACAGAGGAGAGATCGTGAAAAAGGGTTCTGTCCTCGAGGTTTTCGGGACGAGAGGGATATATAGGCGAAGGGGGTAGCCAGAGGTGGACAAGGGGCCCCAGGCGCCCCCCCTGGCACGACCTAGGGGGTGGTCGCGCCAGGTGGCCGCCTGGGCCACCGCTGGCTCCCATCTGGCCCCACTTGGGCTCTTCCCGAAGCTTCCTGTGCGCTGATTTTTCCTATATTTTTCCCGGAATTTTTCTGGCACTTTAAGTAATGGAAAACCGGAAATACAAAAACAGGAGAAAACAGGAACTGGCACTGGGGTGCACTGAGTTAATAGGTTAGTCCAAATATGATCAGAAGTGTATGGAAGTGCATCAATATCATAGCAATATCACACAAAAGATGCATGGAGCAAGCAGAAATTATAGATACGTTTTGGACGTATCAGTTATCTGCATCATGTCTTTGAATTTACTTCTCCACAACTGCAGAGTGCTTCATCTTTGATGCAAGATGGTTTTTGTTTTAATCGATGGATCCATTCGGCTAATCATACATGAGTTGAAGGACGCACTTAGGTTCCTGTTCAGAAGTGCTCCACGATGATGACCCTCAACTGTAGGGGATCGATTGTAGTGTTCTCGCGGGTAAGTTAACCCAATTTATTGATTCGACACAAGGGGAGCCAAAGAGTATTTATAAGCTTTGACAGTTGAGTTGTCAATTCAACCGCACCTGAAATATACTTGCTTGCAACAAAATATTAATAGTAACTATGGTATGATAGTGATAGTGATAACAGTGAAAGTAAAACAGTAGAAATAAACTAGTAGTAACTAGCAGGATTAAAACACTGTAGGCTAGGGAGATGGATGGTCGGGCGCTCAATGAATAAGAGTGAACATGTAATAGATTTTAACACGGGGCAAGGCACACAGAAAAGCAATGAGCATATAGGAAAATATCAAATATTAGGCATGTATCCAGTAGGTAGTTGTGCGTGCTTGCAATAAGAACTTGCACAACATCTTTTGTCCTACCATCCCGCTACGAACGGGGCCAAAGGGAACTTATGGAGATTAAGGTGCTCCTGTCAAAGAGCACCGGAACAAAGCAATAAAATCAATGGATACATGGAATCCTCAAATTATGGTCCATCCCATTTGGTGTCCCAAGCTATCACCTTTGGGATCGCCGGTTCCGGACCATAATAGGTGCATACAACTCATAGATAGGATCTCGAACATAAATATACTCATGAAAACATAAGTGGTTCAGATCTGAAAACATGGCACTCGGGCCCAAAGGTACAAGCATTAAGAGAAACAAGTTGTAGCAAAGATAATAAACACCAAAGTAGATCATAGGCAACATGCCCCCAACAATCTTACGAACTATTACATGATCAATCTCATCCAATCCCTACCATCCCCTTTTGCCTACAACAGGGAATTACTCACACATGTGAAGAGAAGTCATGGAGGGATGATGGATTGGTGATGGTGATGACGATGGCGACGATCTCCCCTCTCCGGAGGCCAAGTCAGCCTCCAGATTAGCCCTCCCGAGGAAGAACAGAGGGAGGCGGCGGCTCTACGACGGGTTCTGGAAAAGCGACTTCTGTTTTGGAGTTTCCTCGCCACGAAAATAAATAGGGGCCAAGGTAGGTCACCAGAGGGGGTGGGACCCACCCAGGCGAGCCTCGGGCCCCCTGGCTCCCCTCTAGCCCACCTTCTGGTCCCTCCGGGTGCGTGGATTTTCTGTATTTTTCTGGGAATTTTCTGAGATGTCTAAAAATCCATTGTCCTATGCATAATAAAACCATACAGGCAGCTCTGCTGAAAACAGTGTCAGTCCCGGTTAGTTTAGCTCAAATCATGCAAGAATGAGGGCAAAACAATAGCAAAAGTGTTTGGAAAAATAGATACGTTTGAGACGTATCAACTCCCCCAAGCTTAGCCTATTGCTTGTCCTCAAGCAATTCAGTTCAACGAACTAGACGCGACAAAGAAAACTTTGACAAACTCTTTTGCTTCATAAGATGTATATAAGCCGGTACTACGAAAAGAGTTTAGCATGTATCAAAACAATGCTATGAGGACAATGCACGAAGCAATCCTTCTTTCAAGTGACCAATCTTAAACAAACTAAGGTAAATAATATACTGCCGAAAATCGAGACAAGATCACAATGCACATAGCCTGAACATATCAGAGTGGTATCTCTCTAGCCTCCATGAGTGAAGCAAAACATAAATTCAGAAACTCCTCCGGAGTTTTAAAGGAGACTAGAACTAAGAATTTCAGACTAGCAATATCACAAGCTTGCATAAGACAATGTAATACTTTGGGACAATGCATGTTACACTAAGAATGACAATTATGCTCTCAATAGTTGTTGCTTTGAAGAAAGAAAGGGAGACTCTTGAACCGTGGATTTTTATGGAAATGTTGAAAACCCGTGGTTGGAAGCAAAGACTAAACATGTGCCAGAGCTCTTGGTTTTGAAAACAGAGACAAAATTCTTTTGACAAGTGCAACTTTCCAGCCAACGGTGAACGGTAAAGGTCTCTCAATATCTCCCATGCCAACCATATTAATGCTTTTTCTTACACTTTTGTTCCCTTGTCTGTCCATCATTTGAAGGTCTATGGAACCTTTGATTTTGCCTCAAGTATGTAAGGAAGTTATCGTTCCATCTATCATTAGACGCATTTGGTCCATTTCATTCCATCAAGTATGGGGGAGGTGTCACTTTTTTTATATAAATTTTACTAGTTAAAACTTCCGTCAAAATATTTTTGGCATGGAAGATACTGATTTTCCTTCACTGCACCATGAGCTTTTACGGTTACAAAAGGAAGCTTTTGAATAAATTTCGAGATGGCACAAGAAAGTATGAGTTAGGAGTGGCCGGTAAATACCACATATAGGTAGGTATGGTGGACTCAAGTGGAATAACTGGTTTGAAAAGGAGTTTGGATACACAAGCAGAATTCCGCTTAGTGCGAGTGAAGGCTAGCAAAAGACTGGGAAGCGACCAACTAGAGAGCAATAATTTCCATAATCATGCAGAGCGACAAAGTAACATTGAATCGGGCATGAAAGTGATATAACTATTATGAAATAAAAAGATCATCAAGGCATGATAGACATTTTAGTCATAAACATGTGCGAACATGTGCCAAGTCAATCCAAGAATTCTCTAAAGGGAAATACCACTTCAATATGCCAAACCATGAACAATGCAATGCATGTAAACCATTTCAACAACATATTATGCACCCTAGCTATTTGAGATTAGCCACAAGGAAAACATGAACACTGGGAAAGCATTGTAAACATAGCACTATGTCGCTAGAGGCTGGTCTCTAGATCATAAGTACAAGCATATGTACAAAAAGTAGAAACAAGAAGAGTTCATACCGGTTTTCCTTGTTGCTTCCCTTTCATCGATCTTCGTCATTACTGCTCACGAGGATTAGCCTCGGAAAATCCCATGGTCAGGGACCCTGCGTTAGATCGTAGAGAAGGAACAGGTTGGTGATAATCGTCGGCTAACAGGAGAAGCACTTCCTGCTCGATTGTATTATGCGAGGGGGCTATTATAGTGGAGGTCTAAGCGAGTTTGCTCAAGACCGGAGGTGTTGATTGTAGAGTGGATGTCCTGAGGCGTCGCCCCTCCCAGCCTTTATATACTAGGCTGGTCTCGGGGAGTCCAACTCAGGTTACAGAGATAATTTCCTAAACTAGCTTCGGCTTGGACGCCAAGTCTTGACTTCCTTGTTGGTCGTGGACTCCTACGTCGGTGCTCTGGGTGGGCCAGTCATGGGCCCGTCAAGGCTTCTATCAGGCCCTCCGTCTTTGTAGCCCCCGAGTGCTTGGTCTTATACTCACCAGGTATCCTCACACGCAGGAGTCGTGGGGTCACCCCCTCGTCAGTAGCCCCCGAGTTCTTGGGGGACTCGAAGAGTCACGCAGGGACTCGAATCCATCATCGTTTGCCTTCATATGCGCAGCGCGACTGCGAGTGGTTGGTAGTTTTAGCCATGACAATGTTTATTCGAGGGATGATAAGCTGAAAGGGCCTAAGGTAGTCGACTGGTCGAGCCTTGGTGAATTGCACTAGTGGAAAATACCTCAGTAGCCCAATCAAGCCTGTGTCCCTCGACACGAACATGGAAACGACTGATGTCTAGCAAAGTCCATGCCACGGCAGGTCTTATAGGATCGATGCCGCCGGCCCCAGAAAATAGCCTTAACGTGTCCGTTATCGGCTCATCTTTCTATCATGCGAGCGCATGGAAAACGTCGGGAGTGAAGTCGCGCTGTGGCAAGTCTCGGCCCGGCCGACTGCGCAGCGGGGTCCTACCTACACGCTAAGCTTGCGTGGCATATGGGGTACGACGAGTCGCAGCCTAGGCATCATTTTTTATAGAGGCACGGAGCCTAATTAGAGGTGCACCCACTTGGAATAAACAATCAAGTGAGCTATTAGTAGTCACTCGCGGAACTTTTGCGAGCTCAGGCGAGGAGTCGATAAGAATGCGCCCACTCATATAGTCGTCGAGTACGTGGATAAATTATCTTCGAGTCTTGTGAATTGCCACTCGAATGCTTGGTCGTCTTCTGGGTGAGGGAGCACCCAAACTCTGGAGATGCGTCGTTTTGCTAGTGCAAGTGGTCACTAGAGTACATATTTGCCTTGTGGGTGAGGGAGCACCCGAAACTCTATAGATGCGCCGTTTTACTAGTGCGAGTGGTCACTCAAGCACATTTTTGTCTTCTGGGTGAGGGAGCACCCGAATTCTCAAGGTTTTGGATCTTGCCCTGTTTTTAATAAAGGAAAGGTACTCCCGATGGGAGTAAAATTTTTGGATCAAAAATCAGAATATTTAGCACCAAGAGACAGGTAGTCTTTGGCGGTCTTTATTTTTCCAGTTGCTTCTATCTTGAATCGTTCTTCTTGGGATGCTGCAGGGATAAGCATTGTAAAGATGCTCTTGGTGACCGATGTGGTGACGACGCTTGGTCTTCGAACCGTCGCGTCTCCTGACCATTCATAATGACAATTTGGATGCCGCGCTGTTGTTGCCCGTTGGATTTCCGAGGCGTGTATGGGAAACATGCGAGATTTGATGTGTCCTTTATTGAATAGTGTTGGCTGTGAAAAGGCATCTTGTCTTGGAATTCTTAACGCCCAGCGTGTTGGTCTTTGAATTAATGATGGCGCCGCCTGGGCTTCTGCGTTTTTTCCTTGCTTGCCCCTAGCCTCTGCTATAAATACCTGTTGTTGTTTGCTTGGGCTCGGCATCTGTTCTTCTCCCATTTTTTCCTTCTTCTTGATATGGAGCCCAGCCGTGGTGGCGGTGTGGCTGGCCAAGGTCGTGGCCGGCGCGGCCGTGGTGGCCGTACGCCTCGTTCTTCGCGCGGTGGACGTCGTGGGGCTACGACGACGCCCTCTTCTTCTTACGCGGAGGAGGGTGTTTGGCGCCACGACTTCCTTCTGCGTGTTCTTCGCCGGACCGCTATTCAGACCCCTCTTCCGTTCTCATTTGCCTCCATGATTTCTGAGCTTAATTTGAGGAATTTGTGGCTCCGGCTTCAAGGGTGTGCTCGATCTCCCTCTTGGGTGGAGCTGGTGGTTGATAGCTCGTTCCTGATTTTTCTTGGATCTGGCTGGAGGTCGTTTTCGCGACGGCTGAATTTGTGTTATAGGGATAGCCTTTGCTGTCGTTTTGATGGCAAAGATACTCTCGTTGTCCGTGCATTTGATGTCGGTGGCAATCGTCTGGACCCGTACTGGGAGGAAACAAGCAGCGACAGCTCTGGTGGGTCGCGGGATGCTTCGACTGCTTCTCCTATGGCTTCTTCTTTGGCCGACTCCTCGGCTGGTGGTACTTGCTCTTCTAGTCTATGGAGGAGCTGGACGTCAAGCCACCCGTCAAGCGAGCGCGTCGGTAGGCAAGGTCACCAGGCTTAGGAAGGAGGCGAGTTTTCTTCTTCGCAGGCTTGGTTCTAACTTTGTCTGTGATGATGCTCGTCAAGATGTGGGCCAAAAGTGCCAATTATCTCAGCATGAGCACACATGTAGCACTCATAATTCCCTGGGATGGTTGGTATTGTGCCTTTCGGGGGCGAAGAAATTTTGAGGGAGGTTATGTGGGCGAAGAGATGCCTTTCGGGGGAAGTTCATGCTTGAGCCCCCGAGTCTTTTGATTTGTAGTCGCATAAGCGAAAATAGCGTCTCTCAGGGGGAGTCCGTGCCAGAGTCCCCGAGTGCTTTAAGTGGCGTCACATGAGCGAAAATAGCGTCTCTCTGGGGGTGCTTATTGGCTTCTCACCCTTCGTTGGTAGGCCCCAAGTGGAAGGCATGATGCAGTACAACAGCGAGTTTTCCCTCAGTAAAGATACCAAGGTTTGTCTCCAGTAGGACTCCAGAGATGATAAGTAGGTGTCAGCGGCGCAACTGACGCGGACCTGCACACAGACACAGATAACTTTGCTCCCAATGAAGTTCAGAGAGGTTGTCAATCTCTCCGGTCTTGTTGTTCACAAATGATAAACCTCAAGGGGATAATGATAGCAACTTGAAAGTAAATGCAGAAAAGTAAATATAGCTTGGAAACAATAATGAGGATATGGACCGGGATACGTGATGTTCGCTAGTGATTGCTCTCTCCCAAAAGACGATAAAAATTGCTATGCGAGGTAAAAAAATTACAGAAAGTCAATTGACAGGATTATGAACGCACCGCAATGCTAACTATGCTACAAAAGAAAGGAAGAGGTTCAAAAGCACGGGCAGTACGCCAAAATAAGTAGACCGAAATCCATTTGCATCTACTACTAATCATCCACCTTGAGATATCTATCCAGAACATCTCGCTGGTATTAAGTTGCGAGCCCCACCCAAAGTGTAAGCCCAAAGCAACAGACAACTGCATTAAAAAGAACTTTGCGTAAAGTAAACAATCCTTGTAACCGCGGTTACAAGCACCGTTGTTTTCCCCCTTGTGGCAACAACACATCCCCTAGACTCATGATTCTGTCACTCAAGCATGTCATCAGGGAGGCATGAACCCACAATCTAGCACAACGCTCCCTCTTGGAGTCACTACCT
Organism: Bromus sterilis; assembly: GCA_950022295.1. Lineage (NCBI taxonomy): Eukaryota > Viridiplantae > Streptophyta > Magnoliopsida > Poales > Poaceae > Bromus > Bromus sterilis. The sequence goes on along the minus strand of OX465598.1, from coordinate 57,504,888 downwards.
ACTACTTGGCCAAAGCAATAAACAGCAACGGAGAGCATGCAAGAATTACTTAGGAACAAAAATACAAGAGATAAGAACCAAATATATTATCTATCACAATCTGAACATAATCTCATAATCCATCAGATCTGATCAAACTCAACATAGCAACAACAGAAATATTACAAAGGTGCCTCGATCATGTAGGGCAGCTCACGAGGTCTAAACAATGAAGATCAAAGAAGGGAGGAGAACATCACATAGCTACTGATCACGGACCCATGGTCCAAGGAATACTACTCACGAGACATCCGAGGAGCATCCATGGTGGAGAGGAGACTCCCGGAGGTCAATCCTCCCTCCGGCAGGGTGCCGGGAAGAGGTCTTCTGGTGCTCCCGATCTTGGAAGCGCGGCGGCGGCGGAACATAGGCGAGTTCGCGGAATAGGGTTTCTCTTCTGGAGTTTTCCCGTGACCGGGGATAAATAGGCGAAGGGGGGCAGCCAGAGGTGGACCAGGGGCCCCAGGCGCCCCCCTGGCGCGGCCAGGGGTGGGGCCGCGCCGGGTGGCCGCCTGGGCCCCCCTTGCTCCCCTCTGGCCCCTCCTGGGATCTTCTCGAAGCTTCCGTCACGCTGATTTTTTATCTGAATTTTCCCGAATTTTTCTGGCACTTTTTATATGGAGGAAAACTGAAACAGAAAACAGGAACTGGCACTTGGGTGCACTGAGTTAATAGGTTAGTCCAAATATGATAAAAAAATGTATGAACGTGTATCTAGATCATAGCAATATCACACAAAACATGCATGGAGCAAGCAGAAATTATCGATACGTTTATGACGTATCAACATCCCCAAGCTTAATTCCTGCTCGTCCTCGAGTAGGTAAATGATAACAAGCATAATTTCTGTGGTGACATGCTAGCAACCATAAAATAACTTTGAAAAGTAAAGCAATCAAGGTTAGAGATTCAATTCAAGTCATAACAGGCAAGAGTATATATTAGCATTGAAACAAGTAACAAAAGAACAAAAGGTGCAAGAGCTCTTGCTGTCCGTGACTCTAATGTCTCCAAATGGTGTTTGCGTGCAAGAAGGGAGGATAGGGAATACGAGAGAAAAATTATTTTTGTTGAGAACTCAATCTACTAAAGTTTCACACTTGGTCCTCTTTGGAATCTTATCTTGACTCGTCCCCAGACCACTAGCCAGGTACAAGTCAATTTGATCCACTCCTTTTTGATATATTCAGCACTCATGCAATGGATGAGCGTAAGGACGAGAGTTGTCACTTAGGATGGCAAAGAGAGAAATATGGTGGAGGAGGAAGACAAAAAGGATGAGAAAGGCTCACATCAATGAGGAAAATCATAGGCAAGAGATGCCAAATGATAGATATGATGTGAGGAGTAGGGATTGACATGCAATTTATGCGCATACGAGCTAGGAAGCTCTCCAAACTATATGCAAAAATATCATCTCTATGGAGTACAAGGATATAAAGGGAGTACTAGTGTGGATCTCTCGAAAGGATAGTAGTGTTGCCCCTTTCTATCTTTTTATTTCTTTTTCTCTTTTTTCTATTTTTTTGTATTTTTTTGTGGCCTCAATGGCTCTTTCAATTTAACTCTCATTTGTCCTCTTTGGGATCTTTTAATGTGTCCACTTTGGGATCTTTTCCTCACTTAAGGGCAACACTCTATTTTACAATAAGGTAAAGGAGATCTTTCACACTTTACAAGGTACTCAAAATCATAAAGAAGATGTAACTAACATGATGTATGCAATGTATGTCGTTGCCAGTGTAGCAGGAACATGTATGACATGAAGATCAAGTCATGAAGAGGTGGAAGTTGCATGGCAATGTAACTCGGAAAGGCTATGGAAATGCCTTGATAGGTAGGTATGGTGGCTGTTTTGAGGAAGGATAAAGGGAGGCTTATGATGACAGAGCGTATCATGCAAAGGGTTTGGATGTACTGGAAAAGGTGGACACCAACTCTCGGAGTGAGAAGAAGGCAATGCACGGCACGGGAAAGGCTACCAAAATATGGGAAGGTGGAAGTGTCAACTCTCAATACTTACATTAGTCCGAAGAACTCATGCACTTATTATCGGTAACTCTCAATCTAATGAGGAGGTTCACAAAGAGACAAGTACCCCGAGGAGAAGTGTATGGGGGTTTGGTTATCCTTGTGCATCCTCGACTCATGGTACGTGAGTGTACTCTAATATTCGACTCCTCAGAAGATTAGTGATCCATCTAGTAGCTAGAGTTCTCAACTAGTTTTGTAGGTTTTGAAAATAAAAACGGATTGCCCAAAATACGACACCTATCACTAATAGGCAAGAGCCCTTGACACCAAAAGTCCAAACATTACTCACAACAATACCTCAAAACTATTGCAAGCTACTACTAAAATTAAATAGCAACCTCAATTAGCTACTTTCAAGACAAGACGCAACTCAGTGCAACAACCAACTCTCTTAACAAGATAAACATGAAAACTAAAAAGAGTTGCAGCAACAAACTAAACAAAAGCCAAAACTCTTGCTAAAGACAAACTAAGACTAAAACTAAACATGGCAGTAGCTATGAAAAGATAAAGAACACACAACAGCAAAAAGATAGGCAGGAAAAATCCTATGATGTGTTCTAGATTTTGAAAGTGGAGCGTGTTTCTCTCCCACACAAAGTAAGAAAGGATCTAACTTGTTATGAACAGCAAGAAAAGCTAAAGAAAACTAAAAACAAAACCTAAGAGCGAGGCGCTCCTAGCATAGCACATAACGCATGAAGTGATAAAAATATAGTGAGACAAAGGACGAACTGATGATTGTTGATAGAGAAGGGGATGCACGGGGGCATCCCCAAGCTTAGACGCTTGAGTCTCCTTGAATATTTATTGGGTATGCATGGGGGCATCCCCAATCTTGAGCGCTTGACACTCCTGGATCTTCTTTCATCATCTTCCATCGCACACTTGAAAACTCCCTTCATACATAACTCATCATAAGCTGATTAGAGAGGTTAGTACCCTTAATAAATAATTTTTCTCCACTGGATATAAAGATAATGTTGAAGAGCTACTGTTTATCAAGAGTTCCAAAAAGTTTTGCAAAGAAAAAGCAAGCCTAAGGTTTGCAAAAGTTAGGAGAGACAAAACGTGGCAGAATCGGTGAAAAACAGAACAGCAGATAGTAAAGAATATTTTTAGTAAAGAAGAACCTAAATTCGTTGCGGGCTGCCTCCCGAAAGCGCTTCTTTAAAGCCATTAGCTAGGCATGATGCAAAAAGATCAAGTTGTATCAATCGAATCATTATCAAGATCATCAAAAATCTCTTCAATTGTACAACTAGTCTTAATAGGTCTTTCAAATAAAGGCCTAATGAAGATACTTCTAGGGAGAAAACCAAAAGGCGGAAAATCAATGGAAGATTCATTTATAAAATTATCAAAGAGAGGTATTTCTTCCAAAGTTTTCACGGTTTCAACTTCTTTGGCAATAGGTGGTTCCTTTTTAGGTCGGGGAACCTTAGGGCAATAATTGAACTTAGGTTCCCTTCTTGCCGAAGTCTCTACTTTTTTTTGGTTTGATTGAGAAGAAAGTAGTTCCAAGAGTATTAATGACTTCCTCAATCTTATCTATCCTAGAAAGATCCGTATCACGGGATTTGATGACCTCCAAAGTTTTGATAATTTTAAGCATGGAGCTATCAAGCCTATTAAAATTCCCTTGAATCTTGCGATCCAACTCATTTATCCTAGTTATACTTGGTATTTCTAACTCTATCTTTTCAAGTTTCTGCATGATGTGAGATAAAGTTATATCTTCTTGTATGCTAGCAATAGGGAGATTTCCAACAAGATTTTCAATAACATTAAGAGACTCCCAAGTCGGAGCTTCTAGAAAATTCCCATTGATAGCAGTATCTAATATAAACCTATTCCAAGGAGTAATCCCAACATAAAAATTTCTAAGCAGGATAGTAGTGGATTGCTTCTTGGTGGCTCTTATTTGAGAATCATTAATTCTATACCAAGCATCTTTTAAACTTTCTCCACCCTTTTGTTTAAAGGTGAGAACCTCTGTCTCAACAAAGGAAGAAGGGCCAGACATAATAACAACCAGCAAGATAAATTTTTTTTTTGTAAATTTTGATAAAAGACACAAAGATAAAAACAGAAAGATAAACTAACAAGACTAAAAAACAAAGGTAAAAGGTAGTGTGCAACTCCCCTATCTTAGCACTTGGAGTCCCCGGCAACGGCGCCAGAAATACTCTTGCTTATTGTCTTCTCGCCCTTCGTTGGTAGGCCCCAAGTGGAAGGCGTGATGCAGTACAACAGCGAGTTTTCCCTCAGTAAAGATACCAAGGTTTGTCTCCAGTAGGACTCCAGAGATGATAAGTAGGTGTCAGTGGCGCAACTGACGCGGACCTGCACACAGACACAGATAACTTTTCTCCCAACGAAGTCCAGAGAGGTTGTCAATCTCTCCGGTCTTGTTGTTCACAAATGATAAAACCCAAGGGGATAATGATAGCAACTTGAAAGTAAATGCAGAAAAGTAAATATAGCTTGGAAACAATAATGAGGATATGGACCGGTATACGTGATGTTCGCTAGTGATGTCTCTCTCCCAAAAGACGATAAAAATTGCTATGCGAGGTAAACAAATTACAGAAAGGCAATTGACAGGATTATGAACGCACCGCAATGCTAACTGTGCTACAAAAGAAAGGAAGAGGTTCAAAAGCACGGGAAGTACGCCAAAAAAGCTAGACGGAAATCCATCTGCATCTACTACTAATCATCCACCTTGAGATATCTATCCAGAACATCTCGCTGGTATTAAGTTGCGAGCCCCACCCAAAGTGTAAACCCAAAGCAACAGACAACTGCATTA